>OY728158.1:1312993386-1317993386 GCA_963277665.1 Viscum album | reverse complement strand
TCTTCATCCATGCAGAGGATGCCATTAACCAACCAGTGTCTTCAATGCTAGGTATCAAACTTGTTGGTCAGGGAGTACCATAAAAAAGGTATGATCCCTACCCTGGAGGCCGCTCGACTATCCCACCAACTCAACCTTCCCCACCAATCATCCTGTCAAAAAAGACTACTGGTCCTGAGGTAGTTAGCACCGACCGCTACCTTCAAATGTTTCAGGAGCTTATCCCCAGAACACATTTACCAGTCCCTACCATATCATAGGGTGGTGGATCAAGAGGTAATATAAAGCCTCATTCAGGTAACACATGGGTCTTTATGAAGGGATCCTTCCAACAATCACCATTGTCAATGCAACGTGGGAGTTATCCATTAACATGATAAGGGTGTTATGCTCGGTTGATCGACCCATTTCCTTCCGACCAGGAATGAATGATGATCCTCCAGGGAAGAAAACTGTCAAAAAAAGAGTAATGAAAAACCTCAAACTCATCCATATAATCCCACCCAATCAACTTGGTAGAAAATTGATAAAAATAACATACAACCATTTTCCTTTATTCATCTGTCCACCGTACTCATATGGTGGAACCCAAAGCAGCCAACCATTCAAATATAGTGATGACTCATGAGCGTTAACATACACCTTCCTTCACCCACTAGGCCTGCCAGCAACCTCTTGTAGATGCACCTAGATATGTTAGTCAGAAATTCCTCATGAAAAGCACTGGGAAGACTCAACTATCTAACCCCACACATGAGTACTGTCTATTTCCACTTGAAATAAAGGAGAAGAGGAGCAAGAATATACACCTACTCCAAATATGAAATGGTAATATATCCCTATTCTAGTCACGGAAGTCACCAAGCATATTTTTTAAATGGTGAAAGGGCATAGGAAAATTCCTACCCATATCATGCAAACGTTCTATGATATAACAATGGTGACAAAATTAGTGCTAGAGGGATGGAAACATAACTGTATACCCAAAAATGGGTTGGCTCATCTATATAACACCACAAAGTAGATACATTACACTTCTTTCATCCAGGAGGGTTATGGGGAAAACTCCACATACTATATAGACAATCGGCTTAGGAATATACTCTGGGTCTAATTGGAGGTAATTGGTCTTTCCCAATGCCCACTATAGGGAAGACATAAACATCTTCCCATAAATATTATTTTTACAAGAATGTGGCCCCAATCACTTATAATATTGAACCGAAGAATAATCATCGACAAACATGATTAGAAAATTAGGAGCTGATCTCTGATCTAGCACTACTTGCTGATGGAGTTATTAAAGCCCTCTGATGTTTATTTGTGGTAAATAAAGATTCTATGCTCTCATTACCAAATTACGGGAGCACTAATATTAATTAAAATGATTCCTTCCAAACATTTCACCATGAAATCCTGCTTCATGACAAAAATATGTTCAATCTCAAGTTTCTATCTTCTGATAAGAGCCACAAAAACCCTATGTGTGGCCAGAATACTCATGATAAATAGGGTTTCCCCACTTTAAAGAGTATATCAATCCATTCCACTAAGTAAATGAGTATGAGACCCTTCCATTATAATTATAATGATAAAGTACCCCTTGGAGAGATCATTCTACGAACTCAATTCGGAGATCTTGTGTCAGACATAGAATTTGTGGTTATCTGACATGATATGTCTTTTAATGTTCTATTAGGAAGACCATGGATACATTATCATGAAATAATTCCTTCACCATACCACCAATGTCTCACTTATTGTGTCAATTTCCAAATTGGGACATTTCATGGTGAAAATTCCCCAATCAAATCCTGCAAGTCACAATACATTGATGCAGGATTCTATCATAAGGGAGAAAAATATTCCATACAAGATGATGTTACTCAAATCAAGGCCCCAAATAGTTATGATATGTTCCCACCTAATCCTTAAAACTAGATTAGTGTAGAATATATACCCTCGTCCTCAAAATCAAAATGATGGGCCTACATTCAATGATTCATTTATTAGATTCCATTATTTCAATTGTGAAACTAAATCAAAAAACAATGGAAAAGTTGTTAGCCATCCAAGAAGTAATTAAATACTGGATGGAAATGACTTCATTCCATCCCCTAGCATCAACAACTCCATGCTTCATCAACTTGGTTGGATGAAGTTGTCACACTAATGGAGAAGGAAAAGGATTCTCAGTCCCAATATCTTGTCTTCCCTTTGGGACTGCGAAATGGTCATTCACCATTTAATAAACCAAAAAATATTTCTTCATTTTCTAGATGACCAAATGATGATCCCTCCCCTAACTCAGAAATTATTACTTTATCACCTAGCTACCATGATGAGGGCAAATAAGTAAAGCATGAGGAAGAGGTAGAATAGGAAGATCTTAGAGACACACCTCCAACATCATTGGAAGGTGTATCCACCACTGTGGATGAACTCATAATGATAAATATTGTTATAAAGGATAATACAAAACCCACCCTTATTATTGTGGCCATAGATCTCAAGGAAAATGTTCTATATACTTACTTCCTGAAATAGCATCAGGACATGTTTTCTTGGAACTACATAGAGATGCTAGTTATCAATCCTGAGGTGGCCACCCATCAGTTGGGTTTTCGAGAAGACCATTAGGGATACAAACAGGCATCGAAGTGGACCCACCCAACTCAATCCTCCAAAATTAGGACAGAATTGGAAAAAATCATTAAGGATAACATTATTGAATAGGTTTAGTATCTAAAATGGATAACCAAAACTAGTATAGTTAATTAGAAGAATGGAAAATATGTTTTTCATTTACTTCAGATATCTAAACCAACATTATCCAAATGATGATTTCTCAGCTACTATAATAGAGCTAGTGATTGATGAAATGATTGGTTATCACACCCTCTCCTTCATGTATCGCTACTATGGGCATAAAAAATTTTATGGGCCCAAAAGATGAAGAATAAATATAATTTAGACCACCTTAGGGAGTATTCTACAATTAGGTAATTCCCTTTGGATAAAATAATGCTAGCTCCACATATCAACATGGTATTCATCGCATATTGAAACCCTTTTTGGATAACTTTTTGGAATTATATGATGATGATTTAATGGTCAAGTCCCGATAATAAACATTCCAATTGGATGTCCAATAGACTATCCTTAGAAATCATTGATAGAAAAACCTGGATACGATCCCTTTGAAATGTGATTTTGAGGTAAACTCAGGGAAATTTCATGGCTTCATTGTATGGAATTACGACATCGAAGTCAAATCCTATGAAGACTAAATCTATCCATGGAATTTAACCTCCATGAATCATGAAAGTGTTGAGATGAATTCAATAATACTTTTCCTATATCTAGGGATTCAAATAAAACCTTGAAGGAAAGTGTTTTACCTTCACAAAATTGATGAAGAAGGGTGTCACATATAAGTGTACCAATGACTACCAAGATTTATTTTACATCCTCAATAAATACCTCTTCATCCCAGTGGTTTTAATACTACCTTTTGAAGTAAAACGGCTCATCATGTATGTGGAGACCCTGGAGATATCACTAAGTACCTTTAATGTGCAGAAGAACAATGTTGGGAATGAAAATATCCTCTATTATCTCAATAAAACAATTCCTAATAAAGAGACTCATTATTAATATATAGATAAGAGTTTTCTAGAATTAATATTTACATTTAAAAAAATAAGACACTATCTGTCGCGCCACAAGATTCCCTTGATTCATCGCAATAAACCCCAAAAATTTATCCTCAATCATCCGATGCTAAAAGGAAATTTGGAACAGTGGGAATTTATTCTATTGTAGGTACACATTCATTTCATGCCTCAAAAAGAAGTTAAAGGACAATTCCTAAAATATTTCTTCACTGATCACCCATCAATCGAGGGGACGTGATTATACAATTAGATTCTATATGAAGATATCTTCTCCACTCATAATATCCACCAAACATTTAAAATGTACTTTGATGGTGAATCTATAAATCCAATGGTGAAGACAATGGAAGACCCCAAACACAATAATTTTGGGTTAGGGATTATATTTATCTCCCAAGAGAAGGCAATGTATCCATATTCCATCATGTTATTTGAAGGATGTACAAACAATGAGAATGAATATCAATAACACATTTTAGGCATGGAATTGGCCATCAAAATATTAATGAACCACTTGGATGTAAACGGTGACTCATAGTTGGTAATCATGAAATTAAATGGGGATGACACCATCCAAAAAAAGATCAAATTCCCCGGTTTGACTATGTGTGAGGGATGATGATATAATTACCCATAGATCCAACATTGAATCACATCATATTTTCATATAATGCCCAGATAATTCATTATAAAATCACACCATGGCTTTAGAAGATCCAAATCGGGTAAAAATTATAATCACCATCTCCCATTATAGAATGGTCACCCATTGTTTCATGTCAGAATAGATGGGATCAGTGAATTAATCCCTTTCATCATTCCATATGAACTTACCACTATATGTATGATTGAAATTGTGGACTACCTTCAGGATGGATTACTACCATATGATGGGGATGGAAAAGACAAAATCTGACAGTGAGCGACCAACTTCACTATATATGATTGCCGAAGTCACAAAAATGTTCTCTAAAAATGAAGATTCGATAGAGTCCTTATTAGATGTATTGATGAATAATAGACTGAATTCGTTATGGAAGAAGTATATTTAAAATAATTTATTTCCCATTAGTCTTGATATATTATTTCCCACCAAATTCAAAGGCTATGATACTTTTATCCTTCAATTACAAAATATTGCACAGAATTCACTAAGAAGTGTCATTCTTTCTAGGTATATGAAAACCTAATTCATAAATCCTCATATCAGCTATATACAGCCAAATACTCATGGACATTTTCCATATGGGGAATGGATGTTGTGGGACCATACCCTCTAGTTATAACCAAATAGTAAAAGTATATCATTATTGCTACTGATTTCTTCTCCAAATGGGAGAGGTAATACGAATCAATGAAGTTGGGTCCAAAATCATTTTTAGCTTCATCAAAGCTAACAAAATCACCAGATTTGGTGTCCCTCATACCATATTGATGGACAATGGCACCAATTTCTATTCTTCTAAGGTATAAAAGCTATACCAGGAATATAATTTCAAATCCAACCATTCGTCATACTATTATACAATGACTAATAGATAGATAAAGGATTTAACAAGACCATATAAAATATACTCTAGATAATTGTGGATAAATTTAATAATTCTTGGCCTGAAAACATATTTCATTCCTTATTGGATTTCTAGACTATGACCAGTACTACAAAATGAAGAACCCTATACTCATTAGTGTACGGAGCAAAAGTAGTCTTTCCCAATAAATTCAATTTCAATCACATGTTATTTCCATATGTGACTATCTATCTATATATGAACAATCAATGAAATTTTAGGATGAATTCGAGTGATTGGATGAAAAGATACTACACACCTTTCATCATTTAGTGGTCTATCAGAATCAAACGGCATGATCTTTTAACAATAAGATCCACCTACACTCTTTCTTCCAAGGAGAATAGGTGTTGGTCCTTTGGACTCCAATGATACTCAGAATGAATCCTAAAAAAACTAATCTAGTGTGGGAGGGTATTTATTACTTACAAAAGGTCTAAATAAATGGACCTTATTCCTTGATCTCAATTGATGGAGAACTCACTACGACCCCAACCTATGCCAAGTTCCTGAAAAAATATTTCATGCAATTACATGATCCATGGAAATGAAAAAGGACATTAATATTCATATTGGGTCTTCATTACATGACCTTAAAATATATGACATAATGCACCTGTCACATGAAAATAATTTTTTTACATAATTTCATTGTTACATGACATTAAACTACATGGTATATGATCCTCACTGTATAATTTCAAAAAAAGCAACTAATGTCCTTGTAGCATGATTATAAACTATAAGACATAATTTTTCCTTACTGTGTGGAGTTAAATTACCAAGTTAACGTAACGTTCATTTAACATTAAGAACCCCCAGTGTACCGTGAGCTAAAATATCCCCTGTGGTCCCTCAAAAATGGGCCTATGGTTCATGTGTAGGTCCCAATCACATCACTCTGACCCCTCAGTGGGTTGATATGCCCTCTTGGCTAGAACTATGGTTGAAATCTGGGATACCCCTATGCATAAGTCCCACTCATATCAGTTCTATACTATAATGGAATTTGTGCTCCCTTTTAGAGGTATAAGACAAAAAAATTTAATGTCCTTAGAGAAATATGATAAATTTCATGACCAAAATCCTCATCGTATGACAATAAACTACATGATATTTTCAAGAAAAATGGGTGGAATGATTATCATTAGACTAATATGCATACTGATTCTTGGATCTCAAAGCCTAGGTCCAACCACAATTTCATAAAATAAAACCCCCTTTCTTTCCCCATGTATAAACCAGATCGACATAAGAATCTTTTCGGGGACATATGAATTGATTTTCATCCTACTGAGACTCATTGTTAGGGCTAAACCATAAGTCTCAATCCTAAACATTCCTATATAATGTAAAAAATATCCCTCTCCCCATGTCAAAGATCAATTGGTGTGGGGAACATATTTTAAGAACAATGTGGGGCTTGATTCTCATTTCAATGAGATACGTAGTGATTCTCGTATCTCCTATCTCGGGTCTAGACATGACAAAAAAATCCCCTTTTCCCTATTTCTAAATCATATATTCATAGGTATCCATTTCTAGAAATATTTTTAGGTTGATTCTTATACATGTGAGATAGTTTGTGACGTCAAGATCATTAATCTTAGGCCCAGTATCAACACTTCATTCACATCAGGTAGCCAACATCCTTATCACATGAAAATAAACTGCATGGTTCCTCAAGGACTACTTGTTTCTTGATTCACATCCAAATGATATATGTAGTGATTCTTAGATCAAATCCCCTTGCCTAGCCACCCCAAAATCAACATACCCCAAACCATCACTTGTGTTTCCCTTATGCTAAAAATTTAACCTTTACCACACCTTGTTTCTCACAATGAGTACAACTCACATGGAATTAAGAGTTTCGTAAAGTATTTCCCAACATAATCAAGTTATATAAATTATTATTGGGGCTATCATGGTCCAAGATACAATACCTCAAAAGTCACACCACATTTCCTCATCACATTACAATAAACTGCATGATTTGTTCAAGAACTACGCGTGGCTTGATTCTCACCCCTATGAGATACGCAGTGGCATCCAAATATTCGATCTTGGGTCTAAGTGCTACAAAACATGGAAAATACTATAATCTCCCATGTGTTAGTCATATCAATTTGAGGAGATCCAATATGACTCCTCACCTGACAATTGAACACATATCCAAACCCCCAATGTCCTCCACACATGAATTCAATTAGTATGAGGGTCCTTTATTGGTAGAAATACGCGTGGATTAATTCTCATCATACTAAGATACATAGTGTCGTCTAGGCCTTATGTCCTAGTCCTATCCATGAGGCAATGAAAACATCCCCTATACTCTGTATAATAAAAAATCCATGCAAAATAGTTTATTTCAAGTCCCTAAATTAGGGGGCCCACTAAGGAAATAGAGATGCCACCCTTCTACATATAAGTCAGAACTATACAAGGGACTATCAAATCATGACCAATATCATCATGAAAGATTACTTTGTTCTTGGACATATAGATTCTTCATGCCATAATTCTAATCCTGATAACATTTAGATCATCCTAATCATTCCCCATTTCCTAGTAGAAGATTTATGACACCTAATAGATATTTTTCTTAGATATGATGTGTTATTCCCCAGTAATAATTTCGTAAAATGAACCATATAACATGACTATCATTCAATGGAATCCACTGTTTGTATATATTGCATGTTTCCTAGTTATCCTTGATTGAAATATACCACAAAATAGGTTTTTCAAATAGTGGTAATTTCACCCTGGGGAGAAGCCTCTTTTATACTTTTATGCTTTGATGAATGTATGATGGAACCTGTGATTAAAATTTAGTGGCCATCTCTTTCATATTTTTCTTATTCCCTCTCTCCTCAACTTATAGTCTCCATGATTGTGGTTTACATTTTCACCATTAATTTGTTCAAATAATATTAAAGTAACCAGGGGACATTTTAACACATATCACCCATCATTTCCATATAATTATAGTCCTAGCCATATGACCTAAAACTATAGGAACAATACTTTTTATGATTAGGTTAGACCTTTATAAAGGACCTAATCAACTGATTCTAGTGAAATAATGGCTCGAAATACCAATTCCATATTCAGGTACTTGTCTCCACAAACCAAACTCTGTGATTAGAGGGATTTGAATCTCCACAAACCATCATAATATTTTAAAGACATCTTTTCAAAATTCTTGAGGACTCCTTTTCGGACTATACTATAATACACCTGATCAGATTTTCATAAAATTCCCTTATAACGCGTCTTCCATCCAAAGCATTCCACTAATTGACTATGCAGAATTTGTCCTAGTTTTCCTTTCATAAAACACCCCCCATAATATTTTTCTCAAGAATTTGTCATATAATACTTGGGAGAGACCTCCTCTAATTCCCCAAACCTTATTCCCCATACCACTCTTCAAATCCGGGAATCCCCAAATCATAGCTTACAACTTTCCCCTCTCACGGTTGAATAAAGTAGCACATTTCTAGAAACAATTCTGAGAACGGAGAATCATAAATCTTTATTTCAACGTTAAAGACCTTAAATTATATCCCCCTAATTCACTTTAAGTAAGACAGTAAACTAAAAATCATAATTTCTTTGCAGTGTGACTTTAAACTATATAGCATAACGCCCTTGTAGTAATACTTTAAACTACCAAGCATAATCTCCTTATAGTATGGATTTAACTATATAGAATAATTTCCTTATAATAAATCATTAAACTACATATCATAATATTCTTGTTTTATTAATTTAAACTAAACAAATTAATTTCCATGCTGCATGACTTTAAACAACACAACATAATGTTATTTAAATATGAAATTAAAATACATCGTCAATGTCTTTGGTGCATGACATTAAACCACGTGATGCCTTCACTCTTTGTAGAAAGAGACCTTATACCCATTTCGTTGACCATCTAACAAAATGTACTCTCTTTCAAACGCCAAATTCATGAAAGACTAGTTTACTATTCATGGACTATGCCAATATAGACATTCCCATTAGTTTCATATCTTTTCAACTAGAAAAACCACCCTTGTGGTCTTTAGAAATGTGAATATTAAACATTGAAAAAGAGAAATAGAATGTAAAAATTCCTAGGAACTCCTTTTCCTAACTCTAAAGTACATGCCCCAGTTGTCCTTGCATAATTTTTCCACATAATGAGTTTTTCGGCCAAATGATTTGATTTATTTAATATGAAGTGTGTGTCCTTATTTTCTTTGCATAAAATATCACCCATAATTGGTTTTCCAACCATTGTTAACTTAGTCCTTTGGAGAGACCTCATCAATTCCATAATACATGTTTTAGATTTGAAAACCTTAATATAATGGCAGAAGATTCCCCTTGGAAATATATGAAAAATCCCAGAACATTCCCAAACATAAAGCCATGTTCTAGGTATCATATCAAAATAAATAGACAATGTTGTTAAAACTAAAACACTATCCTCATTAGTCAAACATGCATGACTCAAACTACCCACAAGAAGAGATTAAACCAATCATATTGGAAACAAAAAAAGGGAATTCTCGATAAATTTCTGTCTCAACTAATTGGACCAATTCTTTTCATGGTTTCGGAAAAGGTTCAACAATGAGAAGTTGAAAGGTACAAAACATGTTAGGATGAAAACCTAAAATGGGTGGCCTATTAAAAATCCAAGTCTCACCCACTAATCCTCTTTCATATCGACAAAAGAAAAAATTAGGGTGATGACACAGAAGACACAAATTTTTTAAGGTTGTCCGTATGACCCTAGAAATAGTCAAACAATGCGTGATATGCCCAATGGACAATGCCAAAATTAGAGAATTATCCCACTATTTCGATAGCTCAACGTCACAACAAATGATTTTGGAGTGCATAAATGTTCTCTAATTTTACCTTAGAACCAGATTCTTTTCCTTCTAATGGAATTAAATTCTAATGGTGGACCATTTGTTGACAACTTAAATTGTGTTCCATCCAATGTTTTCACAAGTAAGGATGTGAACCTCACTTAGACCCCAAGTTTTGATTTTGAGTCGAAATATTTCATTATTCCAGAAGAAGTAGGATATAGATTTCCATGTTTCGTGACTATAAATATCATCAACTTGGATAAAACATAATATGGTGCAGCTATCAATTTTTCACGGGGATTTGTGATAGAAGTGGAAGGATCGACCTAACGGTCCAGGGCCTCAACCCGACACTGATCCTAAGTAGGGGTGTGGGGACAACCCCTATGGTATGTAGAGGATGGTTCACTCTAGTAGATCGACCAGGGGGACATGCACACACCCCCAGTTCAAGGAAACTTCTATAAGAACTTGTATATACCACCTACATGCCTTAAAAGATGCATCCCCCCTGCAAGGGACACCAGTCCCAGGAACCTGTGTCATTGACTTGTTCTGTCAACCTCCTTTGACCAGTGTCCCTCATTTTCCTATAAATAGGACCCTTGGGCTCTAGATTTGGAGACTTGAAAAATCAAAAGAACCCTTAGAGCTCTTATGGAACATCACATTCACCCAGGTCCCCCAAAATTCCATTGGTAGCTCACCAAAACAAGATAGAATATAGAATTAAAGGGGATAAGTATGATCAAAGTCCCACCATGGTCTAAATAAATAATAAACCTACCTTGGGACCGTTATTCACTAAGGAAAACCAACCAATGTTCATTCCCCATCCCTCATCACGGACTTGTGTGAGACCCTTTCAGGAAAACTAAAGGTCACCCAGGTTACCATAGAAAAGGCCTCACCCAAGTGTTTTTGCCCTGGTGGCCTATTTCTTGTAGCATATCTAGCTAATGTTGGCCTTACCCCTTATATGAAGCACTTTCAGTTCCACTGAGGCCCTGTGCATCACACCTACTTAGAATACCTATGCTGAGAACCAGTTCCCAAAACCTGCACGATCCACCCTTCAGGACCTCCTTCGAGACACCCATAGATGGGCCTCTTTTTCCTATGCCCAATTTCGAAATAGAACCAGGTTAGAACTTCCATGAAGACATTCGGACATGTAAAACTATAGTGTGTGTGACACCAACATTCCCTCCGCTTGGGTTTGTATTTATATGGTCATAGGTTTCCTATACTTGTTTGGTTCACCGGTCAGATTCCTCAGAATGCTTTTGGGTTTGTATCCCCATTTTCACGAGGAACCCTGCCCCAGCTATAGTGTCAAGGAGTTTTTGATTTTAGATATTACGGTTTGAACCATATCCTTAACTTATCATTTATAAGATATAGAGTCGCCAATTCACGGTGGGGAGGGTGAGGATTATGATTACTTTTCCATTCAACATGAAATCATATCCTCATCTAACTATGGAACCAATTATAAGAAATATTCTCTTAGATTAAGCCCCAAACATTTCTTGTTGAAGGTTAAAGTCTTTATTCTCTCTACCTCTATGTCCTTCAACTTCATTCCCACCTTGGGGTGATGTGAAGAGAGTAAACTTTCATAACCTCGGCCTCTTCCACCGTCCTCCTTCTCCTCTTCCACTAACAGATAAGGAAAAGTGTGTGGTTTATTAGATCATTCACTTCCTCGTGTTTCTCACACTAAGCATGACTCTTTTGTGTTTGGTGGTTAAGGATGAACCCAAAATTTCCATGATCCATTACATTTATTAAACTAATAGAACTCTAATTCTTGTTAAAAATGATACATAGGAATCATACCTAATGCTCGAGCTTAGTGGGCATCCTTATTAGGAGTAATCCACAATCATAATCCTTTAATCTGGGCATCATCTTTAGGAGTAATCCATGCTTTAAGCCCCCAAACCACTTTATGTTAATACATTCCTCATGGTCCCCCTTACAAGGGAATCCAATTCAGGAATAAGCCCCAACTTAATCATCTCAAAGGGTCATACTCCCCTGGAAGACATACCCTTGAGGGCCTCTATAATCTTGGGTCCTCATGATCTAACTATGTGGTATTTGATTCCTATCAAAATTGGATACATAGAAAGCCTCCACGAGGTTCAAACACAACAGTATAACCAACCATGTTCTCTCTACACCCCATTCTCGACATGGTCTAATTCAAATTGTAAATTCAAATCCTTCTTGGTTCATTGGGATGCATCAGTATAGGTCACACAAAAAACCTTGACTAGACACCTTCCACCTAAACACCCTTGCCACATGATTCTAAAAAGTATGGTTGGGTCCTTACAACGTGACCTTAAAAGGTATTATGTTCCCCATTACGTTGCACCGAACTACATGGGTTCTTATTCTATTCACAAGGATATATAAGAAACCCATCTATGGGTTTATACAAACATAAAACTATTCTTATCTCCATAGATGACAATAAACTCCAAAGTCATCTTTGTCTCCCTGGTTAAAAATAAACTCTAGTGTGCCCCAACGTGTGGCAAGAAAACCAGAATCTTTGTAATAAAAATCAAACAATCGCTAATCTATATATAAGAGGATACTATTTATGGACAACCTCATATACATATAGGTGTCTCCATTGATGAGGAACCTCATATACATACAACTGACTATATATTACATACATGCTAATAATTGATTATTAATTATTAGGTAATATACATCATACATGGAAATTAATGAAGGATTCACGAAAATATCTTAAATCTATAAGAGAGTCCTAGAGTAGGAAATAATTCCCCCCAAAATTGTGTGTTGAGCCCAACCTCCCATCCTCTCCACCAATGTGAGTTATCAAGAATTGACTACTAAACCACCTAACGAGCACCTGCAATTGGAAAAAAGGCCCCCCTTAGATACAGAATCCTTGGTTATTTCTAGTTCCACAAACAAACCTAGTGTAAATGGTTCAAAAATGATGATTCCTAACACAAATGAAATTTCTATGGAAATAACAACAAAAACAACTCATACAAAAATTTGTATTTTCAATCCCCCCTTTTGTGTTTTTTGAGAATACCATCAATGTTATTACCAAATTATTGTGTTTATATGTGCAACCCTTTTCTCCTCTCTAACCGTTACTTTTAAAACATTCATTTCACTTTCTATCCCCTTATTTAAAATAATTAAAAATTTCATGGGAAAATGGTATAAGTCCATACTTATGAAATGTGACATCCATCAATTAACTCTATGTATACTTGAAATTTTCATGATGTACAAAACAATAGGATTTTATTTAGACGAAAATGATATACATTAATAACTAATCTGGATACCTTGTGAAATGAGTACTCATATACTTTTCTTCATGTGTTTTCTAGTTTTCATTCTAGTCCGAAGAAAATAAATGTGAGATAAATATTTTTAAATGAAATCAACCTAAAACTCATGTAATTACATAAAAAAATAAAATAAAACAATTTAGGTAAAATATGTATGATGATTAACCTTATGATACTTCCATTATTCTTATGTCACCGATTAATGTAGGTTCCAGCTGTAGTGGAAGTGTGGTAGGGATGCTGCCCAACTTTTCTTTTTTTCCATTATCAATGATTAATAAAATATTAATATAAAATTAACATTGTGATCAATGTATTTGAATGAAATAACAATTTAGGGTTATTATACCACAACCATGATAGATGATATCAACACATTTTATTATAATTAATTTAATTAATTAAGAATTACCACCAATATTATTATTTATTCATTGATGCATCTGGCCATATATCAGTAGTGTTCCTCCATTTAATTGTAGAATCCATGTTTTGGATTCCTCTAGCGGTGATCCAAAAGTTCTTCACAAATATCCAGATGTTTCCGAAGGTGATTCTGGATACTAGCGTGGAATATCCTTTCACTCACGATGTCTGCCATCGATCTCCTTGAGAATCGCTTCCAAAGAATTCTATTTGATCTGATGGAGGATGATCTCTATAATTCTTGAGAGTGTTCTTAGAGAGGGATGAAATTTCTAGTCTTGAGATATTTTGTCCAATACTTTGTGCACAATGATTTTCTTGGATAGGGTTATTTGAAAATTATCATAATCAGGTATTTATATCGCTAGGGATAAAATAATATAATTTCCTAAGTGCCCTTATTTATTTTATTAATCCTAGTGAAACCCCAAGTCAAATAATAATATTATTATTATTATTTCATGACACATTACTATCTTATGAATTATAATTAAATATTATTAAATTCAATAATATTCAATATTATTTTTTATCACAAGACCATTGAACTCTGCCCGCCAATCCTCCACAATATTTATTGGACCTTGAATAATGTCTTTTATTTTATAAACTAAATTTCATTTAATTATTCACAAATAAATATAAAAATATTATATTCACTAAATATCAAATAAATATTTATTAAATATTTCGACCATAATATATTCTCTCGGATAACTACTGCCATAATAAATGCGATCAGGAATCCATGAATAATTATTAAACCACATTTTGGAATAATATTTATTTATCTTGTTAAATAATAAACAATATACTTTATTTAAATGATATAATGGATACACTTAGTGTGTGACCCTCAAGTCCTTTTTGTCCATGGCATTAGGTAGAGCAGCCTAAATTCCCAGGTTACCGTCTAATAATATGCCAACAAACCCATAGATATGTAAGATAATACCGCAATGACATGTCATCACATATGAACATTTACCATGTAATGTAATCCCATTATCACATGATATCAAATTGAGAAGTTTGCATTCCAGTTCCATCAAACTATATGCTCGATATCTCTTTTTTTTACTTTCAAGAAATAGAACTTGCCTATTGATCGCCATAGCCATGGATTTATTTTGGATATATCATTTCCATCAAAGGTCCTGAGAATTTATATTCCATTAAATAACATAAGGGATAAAACCTTTCTCTCATTATTCATTAAGGATGATTTTTTCATTACGCACCCAACGTATCCTACCTTACTGTGAACATATGTCATCACAGTTTTTTTCAATGCACATAAGTTCCTGAGTCATGATAGTCATTAATAATAATCATAATGTATATGGACCATCACACATGTTCGTACCTAGGAACATAAAATGACACTTATAAATATGGATTTCCTATTGCCTTGTCTTCTTCTCAAAATATCTTCTTAGACATTACCAGGAGCGCACACAATGAGAATGTGTCTCAAAGGCAAATGAGTATCCACCCCTAAAAACCTATATCATTTGTGTCCCTCAAATGATATCATCTATCTATAGAAAATATATTCAATAATAGTTTAATAGAACTTCTAGGATCTCATCATAACAGGGATCTGCTATGATCATTTAGTGTGAAAAATACTCTTAGGAAATTATCACATACAAATCCATATAGAAGAATAGTCATGATGTGATAAGGAATTTATTAATATTCAAAACCAAGAATATACGATATCATAATGTAAAAAATAATTTTTTTTAGGGCACCCGCTCCAACATACTCCCAGTTGCACTAGAGCCAACTGTTACCAACCTTTAGTCTTCTATCTCTCAAAAGATATTCCGGGTTCAGCTGAGATAGACATTTAGTCAAGGGGTCATCCACATTATTTTTTGTGGGTACTCATCTCACTTCAACTACTCCACTGTGATAGAAATCCATTTAAGAGGTGATACTTCTAGTGTATATGCTTTGTCTGTTGATTTGACACTGAATATTTTTGTAAGAGACACCACTGTAGTATTATCACAATACATTTTGATAGGATATTTACTAGTATGAACAAAATAAATCTCATAGACAATGTTCAAAATCCAAATGGATACATTGGATTTAGGAGAAGATTATATATACTCGGGATGTACTATATAATAAGCGACAACAAGTTGATTTGTTCTCTTCCAACCAACAGCTCCTCCATTGTGACAGAAAAAATATCTTAATTGTGACTTTAGATCATTCTGATCTATTTGAAAAACAGCATTAGAATACCCCATGATGACAAGATCCTCATCCCCTCCATACACTAGGATCGTATCCTTAGCTCTTCTCATATACTTGAGGATAGTGTTGACAATAGTACAATTCTGTTCTCTTGGGTATTCTTGATATCATCCTACCATGTTAATTTCATAGGAAACATCAAGTATAGTACACAACATGGCATACATGGTTGATCCTATTTTTGAAGTCTATTGGATCTTACTCATTATATCTTTCTCCTATTATGTCTAGGGATACATTTTCTTCGAAAGATTAAAACCATGTGACATTGGAAGCAATTCCCTTTTGGATTTTTCCACACTAAATATTTTTTATTTGGCTAATATATGTACTTTTTCTTAGTCCAAGTATCCTCTTGGATCTATCACAATTAATCTTGATCCCTAGAATTTATAATATTTCACATATGTCCTTCATGGAGAAGAACTTGTTCAACCCATACTTAACTAACTATAAGACTTGTATATCTTTTCTAATAAGTCATATTCCATCAATATAAACCATTAGGATAAAAACATCATTCCCATTAAACCTTTTGTAAACACATGGATCACATTAATTCTTAATGAAACCAAATTCTCTTATGGATTCATTGAATCAAATATTCAATAACATGTATGATTGCTTCAATCCATAAATGGATCTACAACATGAAACCCCTTTTGGAATCACCTAGTGTTACTAACCCATCAGGTTGTGTCATATAGACATCTTCCTGAAGGTTCTCATTAAAGAATGCAGTTTTGAAATCCATCTTCAAAATTTCATAGTCATGGTAATATATAATGAAAAGTATGATTCATAGATATTTTAACATGAAAATTGATGAAAATGTTTTATTCTATTCAATACCTTGACATTGTTTAAAACTTTTATCCACTAGACATGATTTATAGGTGCATACTTTAACTTTCATTTCCAATTTTCTCTTGAATACCCCTTTTTATTCAATCGGATTTACTTCAACTAGTGCATCGATCGGAACACATACGTGGTTATGATACATGGAATCCATCGCAGAATTAATATCTTCTTTCCATATTGCATATTATGTGCTCTATACTACCCCTTTTTATGAGAGATGTTAATTATTTTCCCCCCATAATGAGTCACAATCCTCAGTTAATTGAAAACCATATATATCATGTGCCCTTACCTCTCTTACACTCCTATGAAATAATTGTATTTTATGAAAAACGTATTCCATATGGAATTATGGAAACTTTTCGTGTACCAACTTCAGTGTATCTTGGGCATAATCTTCATCATAGCCCACCTTTCTCCCATGATCATTTTTATGGATGTTATCCCTCTCACGAAATACATCTTGTCTGGTGACAGTCACTTTTTTATCTAAGGGGTTGTATAGGTAGTAACCCTTTGTTTCTATGGGATACTCTATAAAGATACACTTTTTCCCCTTGGTGCTATATTATTGCTTTAGAATGAATTAAAAACCTTTTCACAACCCCATACACGTGTATGAGAAAAATGGGTTTCATTCCACTCCATAGATTCAAGGGAATTCCATTTTCCACATTAGTTGGTACTTCATTTAATGATCATTCTATAGTTTCTAATACATATCCCTAGAAGTAAAATGTAAGATCTATATGTATATTCATTGAACTAACCATGTCTAAAAAAGTATGTTTCCTCCTTTTACTAACGTCATTCCACTATAGTGTATAAGGTAGATTGAGTTGGGACAGAACCCCAAACTCACATAGAATGATGATGAACTCCTGTTAAAGATATTCAACACCTTAATCTAATCAAAGGTTATTTATCTTATTTGTAGAGACCCGAAGCATGACATACATGGACAATACATTACTTTTGCGGAATACTTAATACATAACAAAATAGACACACAAGGACCGTAATAGTTTAGTGTTTTTGGAAACATGGAACATAATCTTCTAATCGTGGTGAAAGATCTTCAACATCTCCCATAAAGATCTCCCACTTTTTGTTTCCTTACCCTAAATGTTTCTTTTAATTCTAGGGGAAAATAAAACATAAAAAGGGTGAGATCAAATTCTCAGTAAGAGTAAGAATGGATAAAATAAAACATACCATATACATTTGAACTTAAAAACATGAACATATTGTTTAAAAATTAAAATCTTGAGCAACGACATAAAACATGGATGTATATAAGACAGATCCTAATGGAAAATAAATCATTATAAAATAGCATGGGAATAAAACATGTAATTTTGGTATCCATTAAGCACATGTAATGATTTCCATTGTATCTAAGGCATTGCTTCCAAGACCTTCTTAGTGGACAAAGTCCCTTTCTGAATCGAGTTCACTCCTCGTTCCAGTCCTGTAATACTGAACTGGATTAACTTACCGTTCCATCCATGTTTATCTCATGAGATATAAATCTTTACCCAATGCATTGGAGGAAGATATAGGTCCCACCCATATCATAATTAAATAATTCTGACTTTTTCCACAAAATAAACATACATCATTCATAAAAACTCAATAAATAAAATGGGTTTCATAAACATCATCCCATCATCACATAATCCATATAAAAGAAATGGAAATCATTTCATAATAAGAGAAGTGAAACCATGTAAATCATAGAGACATTATACTTGAAACATACATATATGAAATAATGTCATCTTAGATGAAAAATGATTTTGATAAAACACATGAAATGAATTCTTGAAGAAAATATACTTTCTTCTTCAAAATCATTCTCTTTTCAAAAAATGTCATGAAATTTTAAAAGAAAAGTATTTTTTTGAAAATAGTCATGATATCTTTTGGAGTAAGCTTCATGAAAATAAGACTTTATAAAACCGTAAAAATCATTTCATTCTGTATAAGTTAAAAAAACATTCTCCTCGTACTTTTGTCGGAAAAGTCCAAAAGTACCTTGTAGGGTAAATAAAAGAAAGATTCCTTCCATAACATTGGGTAAAAGTAAAATGCCTAAAAATTAATGTAAACATGCATGAATACACTTTTATAAAACATGGACATGGATGATAGAAATAACCCCAATAAACACTTACGAATAAGCAATCTCGAATAAAAATGAGATTTCCACAATTATCCCTTACCTTAGGTCTGATATGCTTCATACATATCCAAACCTCCTATATAATGATTTAAATATTGTCATTGACTTATTATAGAATTATATTTGTTGTTATGATATCATATATGTTTCACTTATGACTTTATATTACCCGTTATTTTGTAAATTCCATGTTAAAGAAGCGTTTTGGGTAAAATCATTTCATTTATCATATGTGTTTCGACTTGTCGTTCATGATCTTAATACTTATATCCTGATTTACATAATTCCATAACATAAAACATGATTTATATATAATATATATTCATCATAAAAATATATATATTATATATTGATAAAAGGAATGAAATACACCATTCATGGAGACGGTAGGCCGTGCATACGTATGACCGTTGTTTTAGTTTCCTAATTGAAATGAATGAAAATAAATAGATGAAATACATATATATATATACATAAATCCATTATAATTAATATATTTCATTATTATTCATTATAAAAACATTATGATCATTCATGTATGGTTAACAAGGATAATGAATCTCATCGTGTCATGGAGACGGTAGTCCGTACGTACGCACAAGCGATGATATCATTCCCATAATTATTGAATAGAATTGGAGTGGATGGTATATTATATCAGAATTAGTATGATGTTATAATAACCATATATAGTTATTCTTTACACCATTATACCCATCCATATAAGGTGTTGGTGGAAAAACATATTTCACCACGGCGTGGAAACGATATTCCATACGTACGCACGCGTGGTGATTTTGTTTTCCGTATGATGGATAGATGGTGAAATAGGTCTGTTTCATACTTATAATAACATATAAGTATATGAGTTATACTGATGTTATTACTTCATAATGAAACAACTAATGACGAAGAAGTGGAAGAAGAAATAAAGATGAAAGAATCGGTAACGGACATTACCTCTTCTTTGAACCACCTCTTTGAGACCTCCTCTTAGGGCACTAAAATTGGTCTTTGAAGAAGACCAGAACCTCTAGGACGTCTCTATGGAAGTGGAGAATAAAATTTGGCAGGGGTTGGCCGAGCTTGAAGTCTCAAAGTGTTGTGAGGAAGAGAGTGAGGAGGTGCCCTATTATAAGGGAGGAGAGGGGCACCTTTGGAAAAACAAAAAATATTATTTTATTATAAAGTCATATTCGGTTTTGAATAGCTCCAAATTGAGTAATTTCGAAGATAAGGTGGGGACGGGTCGAAATCCTCTCATCCAATAGAATTTAGACAAGTTTAGGTTTCTATTTTAACATTATCATTTAGATTTAACCTTAAGTTAAATAATTTTACTTTTATCGTGTCTTCTTGTTTTCTTACACTATAAGGTTAATAAAATTACTATAACAAGCCAAACAAACCCCAAGTTGTTTATTATTATTATATAAAACAGTATCTAAGTCTGTTGGACGAACCCTAAATTTTTAGGAATAAAATAACAATTAATAATATAATTTAAAAAAAACTTTTTTATGTCAATTTTGAAACTATTTGGTAATTGATTTTTTTGAAAATCATAACAGAATGATTAATTCTAAAAAAGTTAACTAAATCAATACTAACATGTCCTATTAACCTAAAAAATTAGTGTAATGCATAAAATGTCTCAAATTACATTTATTTGGATATTTATAACATCAATTATGTCAATATTTCATTAATAAGATAATTACTGCCTCATCTTTGTGTCATAAATAAATTAAATTATTTAATGTCTAAAAATTATAAATAAAATACCATTATGTAGGAAATAGTTTTATCATTATAATTAATATTTATAGTCAAATTTATCTTATGTATAACCCTATATTAAAAATGATTTACTTATTAAACTTTGATTTTAACAATTTTAACCCTTCTTTAAATAAATTAATATTAAATGTCCTAATCTAATCCAAGTGGGCCTAAATGGTCATATTTTATTCCTAAGGTTATTTTTGGTCGAATAACACTTATCCAATAGAATTAGGACATGTGTTAGGGTAATAATAATATCATTTTTACCATTAATTATCCTATTTACTTTTAACCGTGGTAAATAAAAGTAAAAAGTTACTATTCACCAAAAAAATACTTTCCTCTCATTAAACCAAATTTTATTCCCTTATATTAACCGTGTGTCTCAGAGTTTTGAAATTACACTCACAGAAGCGGTAAAATTATGTTTTATGAAAAATTCAGTTATTTTAACTACCACTTAATGGTTTCACTATTCATCAAAAAAAGAATGTTTCCAGAAAAATACCAAAAATTAGGCCTAAGATATATTTGATATTATGAATTCAGAAATGATGTATATCAGTTGCATTAATTAATTTAAAAATTAATTCTCGTCGTAAAAAAATAGCTTGTTTTTAAGAGATAATAACTATCAAAAGATTAACACTTGTTTATTTCTCGTTTAAATGTGAAATTACATCCAATGACCAACATTGTATTAAATGGTAAAAATATATTCTAATATAATTTTAAACCACTCAAATTAATAATTTATCACTACTAATTATTTCGATTAAAAAAGTTGTTTTTGATTAAAATTTAGTAATTTTCACTATTCATCAGAATATGAAAGTATTCTGAAAAGTACCAAAATTTCACCAAGTGTGCGTACGTACGGAATACCATCTCCACGCCGTGGTGAAATCTGTTTTTCCACCAACACCTTATATGGATGGATATAATGGTTTAAAGAATAACTATATATGGTTATTATAACATCATACTGATTCTGATATATTATACCATCCACTCCAATTCTATTCAATAATTATGGGAACGATATCATCACTCATGCGTACGTACGGACTACCGTCTCCACGACGCGATGAGATTAATTCTCCATGTTAACCATACATGAATGATCATAATTTTTATATAATGAATAATAATGAAATATATGAATGCTACTGGATTTATGTATATATATATGTATGTCATCTATTTAGTTTCATTCAATTCAATAAAGAAACGAAAACAACATTCATGCGTACGTACGACCTATCGTGTCCATGAACGGTGTATTTCATTCCTTTTATTGATCAATAATATATATATGTATATGATGAATATATATTATATATAAATCATGTCTTAAATTCTGGAATTATGAAAATTGGGATATAAGTATTAATATCAAGAACGACAAGTCGAAACACATACGACAAATGAAATGATTTTACCCAAAACGCTGCTTTAACATGGAATTTACAAAAGAATGGGTAATATAAAGTCATAAGTGAAAAATATATGATATCATAACAATTAATATGATTCTGTAATAAGTCACTGACATTATTTAAATCATTATACAAGAGGTTCAGAGACGTACGAAGCATATCAGACCTAAGGTAAGGGATAATTGTGTAAATTTCATTTTTATCCGAGATTGCTTATTCGTAAGTGTTTACTGGGGTTATTTCTATCATCCATGTCCATGTTTTATAAAATTGTATTCATGGATGTTTAAATTTCTTTTTACCCATTTTACTTTTACCCCATGGTATGGAAGGAATCATTTTTTTATTTACCCTACGTGGTACTTTTTGACTTTTCTGACAAAAGTACGAGGAGAATGTTTTTTTAACTTATACGGAATGAAAGGATTTTTACGGTTTTATAAAGTCTTATTTTAATGAAGCTTACTCCAATATATTTCCTGACTATTTTCGACAAAATCCTTTTCCTTTAAAATTTCATGAAACTTTGTGAAAAGAGAATGATTTTGAAGAAGAAATTATACAATCCTGAAGAATTCATTTCAAGTGTTTTATCAAAACCATTTTTCATCTAATATGACATTATTTCATACTTGTATGTTTCATGTATAATGTCTCTATGATTTACATGGTTTCACTTCTCTTATTATGAAATTATATCCATTTCTTTTATATGAATTATGTGATGATGGGATGATGTCTATGAAACCCATTTCATTTATTGGGTTTTTATTAATGATGTATGTTTATTTTGTGGCACAAGATAGAATGATTTCATTATGAGATGGGTGGGACCTATATCTCCCTCCAAATCATTGGGTAACGATTTATATCTCATGAGATAGATATGGCTGGAATGGTTAGTTAATCCAGTTCAGTATTACAGGACTGGAATGAGGAGTGAACTTGATTCAGAAAGGGACTTTGTCCACTAAGATAGTCTTGGCAGCAATTCCTTGGCTAATTTGGAAATCATTACATGTGATTAATGGATTCCACAACTACATGTTTTATTCCCATGCTATTTTATCATGATTTATGTGTCATTATGTTCTATGCCTTATCTACTTCCATGTTTTATGTCGTTGCTCATGAATTTGATGTTTTAACATTATGTTCATGTTTCTAAGTTCAAATGTATATGGTATGATTTATTTTATCCATGCATACCCTTACTAAGCATTTGATCTCACCCTTTTTATGTATTATTTTCCCCAAGGATTAAAAGAAAGGTTTAGGGTAAGGAATTTGAAAGTGGAAGATCTTTATGGGAGATGTTGAAGATCTTTCACCACGATTAGAAGATTACGTTCCAAGTTTCCAAAGACACTAAACTATTACGGTCCTTGTGTGTCTGTTTTTGTTATTTATTAAGTATTCCGCAAAAGTAATGTATTTCCCATGTACGTCAAGCTTTGGGTCTCTGTAGTGGGTATATAAAATTTCAAAAAGTGGGTATTACTATTCATAACGACTAGTTTATAATAATATTATCACGTTTAGTGAAACTCGGTATTGCATACAACACACGCTATCATGGAAGGTCTTTATTGCGTGTAATGCAATACATGTCAGGGATACGTGTTGTGCAAGCTCCTTTTGGTGTAGCTTACAACACACGACATTAATGAAATTAAAAAGAATATTTTTCATAAAATCTCAGGGTGTTACATTCTACCCCCCTTAAAATTAATTTCGTCCTTGAAATTCGTCGATGTTATAAATGGTTTACTACTCGAAAGTTTCTTTAATAGAAACCCACATCATAAAAAGGAATACCAAAACATGGCTTTAAAAACTAAAGTATGAAACGTAACGGTTACCCAAATTAACTCATCACTGGTTTATCACGTAGGAGAACATATGTGAAAATATGGATATGGAAGAAAAATCTAACCATCATGTTCTGATGGAGAGTGGTATAGAACATGGTTATGAAAAATCCAACAATCAAAAAGCCATAAATTTTTGATGATCTAGGTACCATCTGATTCATCGGATATAAGGGCACTATGACAACATTTTTGGTTTTTAAGATCATTTCCCAAAAGTTGAAGAATTTGAATTAGAATAAATACTTATATTAGTTTGCTAAAATCTAACTGTTGTTCGTGCCTTGAACAATTTCCACTTAATCTATTAAAGATATGAAATTGAATTTGTTATTCGTGAAGTGTTAGAAGATCATGTGATAGAATGACGGGTCATTCCATCTATCTCAAACAAAAGGTTAGAAAAATTTATTAAATATACATAAGTCGATCTATAGTGAGATTAATAATATATGGTTCCTAAATTGGACTTATACATCATATATCATACTTCTTAATATAATAAAACTAATTTCTAGTAAACAGGGACTTCTTGTAGGCCCATGGTAGGCGATAAAGGCCAGTCGCACTTTGGTTGTGGGTTCGATTCCCACAGCCTTGTCCGACGCGATGGGTTGTCGCCCGTCCTGCAGGTTGTCCTTTTTCTAAAACTAAATCACTATTACATCCCATCAATAATATCGAAAAAAGATATATCCTTACACAATACTATCATATGTCCAACATAATCCATTCCAACCATTATCTAAAATACTTCGGTCGAAGATCATAGTATAAAGAAAACGATTACATGAAATGTCATCAACCAACCATCATTTATCCCCCACTATCTTGTTGGTCACATTCCAATCATGTGAATACCTTAATAATTTATTCTCTTGAAAAATGAATACCCATTGAATCTTAGTGAAAACCTGAGTGCTGTCAAAAGTTAACTCTTTCCACATAGCAAAACCCCCAAAATTATATATACTCAAACCCTGATATAACTATTTCCTTATATTAGTCATGAGCTCATGAATGCTGTCAAACATTTCATTTTTTCATTATCCCTTCATTATACGCATATCAACTTTTTTCTAAAAATATCTCAATCACTTTCTATGGTTACAGGTACAATAAAATTATTGAAAACCAAAATAGACCAATACATAAATATTCCAATATTCCACGATACTATATACAACATTATTTTGGAATCCCATTACATAAACACTTAATCATTCCAACACATCATTGTCATATTCAACATCTCCAATAATAATCGCATGTGACTTCCCTTTGTCCTTTTCCTTAAGTGTTTGCTCATGTCGATCATCACTAACCCTTGTATTAGGGAATTTATTAGCATAATTCCCCGTTTCATTGCACTTGAAGAATTAAAGTGTTAGTGGTGTGTTCTATGCAGTAATTTCTTTATTCACATCATTAGAAACCCTTTTTCCATTACTTTGACACTCAGCTTCTCGATGACCTGCTTTTCCACACATAAAACATTTTCTAGTCCCTTTAAGACAATCTCCACCATGCTTCTTTCCACACTTTGAGCATAAGGAAACATTCATCTTCTTTTCACCATTATTCTGAGATTTCTCCATGTACTCCATCTTTTGTTTCTTGTCAAAACCATGAGATGGATAAGTAACTAAAAATTCCATTTATACCTTGACAACACAATGCACAATTTCTTCATAGATACTGAAGTCTTTTATAGCTAATTCCCTTCGAAGATTTTGTTTTAAGACACTGAAGAATCGATCAACTTTACTTCCAGGTTGGATGATAAAGCCATATGCATACCTTGCAAGCCTTGTAAAATTCGCTTCATATATACCAACAGATTCATCATCCTTTTTCTTTAGTTCAAGAAACTCCTTCTCCATATTTGTTCGAAGAATACGAGGGAAGTACTTATTGAAAAATAAGTTCTTGAACTCATCCCATTCTATGGACTCAATTTCATCTCTTGGCCTCGTATTATTGATAAGATTCCACCATTGATCAGCTTCACCTTCCAAACGATAGACTGCTATGATGACATTATCATGTTCAGAACATTGAAGAACTGAAAATATCTTTTCAGTGGTACTGATCCATTGTTCAGCAACAAGTGGATCAGAAGACCCACTGAACGAAGTTGGGTGTTGCCTCATGAAGGACTCAATAGAATATTGTTCCCTTATCTGCTCATTTGGAAGTCCATAATGATTCATAGTTTGTGTAAGTAGAGCAATAAGATTTTTCACTCCATCTCCCATAACATTTGTTTTTTCAGGAGGAAAATCATTGCATTGTCCATTGCATTGATCAACACGGTTCTTTCGAGTTCTAGCCATCATCTAAATCCCAATAAGAATAGTGTTAGAGGGCAAAAATCATGCTAGGGAAAAACAGTAATAAAGGGAGAGTACCTTCAATATATAACATCTTAGGTTTCATTATAAGATCGTTACAGTAATTCTAGGACTATAACCTATACTTACACTTAACCTTAGGGACATCCCTAGACATGCCATAGAAATATCTCTATGGATCTCACTAAAGTTCTCGCATCCTAGTTTCCAAAGGTTGACTAAACATTTACTCTGATACCAACTGTAGAGACCTAAAGCTTGATGTACACGGACAATACCTTACTTTTCCAGAATACTTAACACATAAAAAAAAAACAGACACACAAGGACCGTAATAGTTTAGTGTCTTTGGAAACTTGGAACGTAATCTTCTAATCGTGGTGAAAGATCTTCAACATCTCCCAAAATGATCTTCCACTTTTCGTTTCCTTACACTAAACCTTTATTTTAATCCTGGGGGAAAATAAAACATAAAAATGGTGAGCTCAAATGCTCAGTAAGGGTAAGCATGGATAAAATAAAACATACCATATACACCATATACATTTGAACTTAAAAACATAAACATAATTTTTAAACATCAAAATATTGAGCAACAACATAAAACATGGAAGTACATAAGGAATAGATCATAATAGAACACAAATCATGATAAAATAGAATGGGATTAAAACATGTAATTGGGGCTTCCATTATGCACAGGTAATGATTTCCATAGTAGCCAAGGCATTTCTGCCAAGACCATCTTAGTAGACAATGTCCCTATCTGAATCGAGTTCACTCCTCGTTCAAGTCCTGTAATACTGAATTGGATTAACTTACCATTACAGCCATGTCTATCTCATGAGATATAAATCTTTACCCAATGCATTGGAGGGAGATATAGGTCTCACCCATCTCATAATGAAATCATTCTTACTTGTGCCACAAAATAAACAAACATCATTCATAAAAACCCAATAAATAAAATGGGTTTCATAAACAACATCCCATAATCACATAATCCATATAAAAGAAATTGATATCATTTCATAATAATAGAATTGAAACCATGTAAATCATAGATACATTATACTTGAAACATACACAAATGAAAAAATATCATCTTAGATGAAAAATGGTTTTGATAAAACACTTGAAATGAATTCTTGAGGAAAATATACTTTTTTTCAAAATCATTCTCTTTTCACAAAATGTAATGCAATTTTAAAAGAAAAGGATTTTGTTGAAAATAGTCATGAAATATTTTTGAGTAAGCTTCATTAAAATCAGACTTTATAAAACCGTAAAAATCCTTTCATTCTGTATAAGTTAAAAAAACATTCTCCTCGTACTTTTGTCAGAAAAGTCAAAAAGTACCTTGTAGGGTAAATAAAAGAAAGATTACTTAAATAAAATGGGGTAAAAGTAGAATGGGTAAAAAGGAATTTAAATAGACATGAATACACTTTTATAAAACATGGACATGGATGATAGAAATAACCCCAGAAAACACTTACGAATAAGCATTCTCGGATAAAAATGAGATTTGCACAATTATCCCTTACCTTAGGTCCGATATGATTCGTACGTATCCGAACCGCCTGTATAATGATTTAAATAATTTCATTGACTTATTACTAAATCATATTCATTGTTATGATATCATATAAGTTTCACTTATGACTTTATATTACCCGTTCTTTTGTAAATTCCATGTTAAATCAGCGTTTTGGGTAAAATCATTTCATTTATCGTATGTGTTTTGACTTGTCGTTCTTGATATTAATACTTATATACTGATTTATATAATTCCATAATGTAAAATATGATTTATATATAATATATATTCATCATATACATATATATATTATAGATCGATAAAAGGAAATAAATACACCGTTCATGGAGACAGTAGGCCATACGTACGCATGAATGCTGTTTTTGTTTCCTTATTGAATTGAATGAAACTAAATAGATGACATAAAAATATATATACATAAATCCAGTAACATTCACATATTTAATTATTATTCATTATATAAACTTTATGATCATTCATGTATGGTTAACATGGAGAATGAATCTCATCGCGTCATGGAGACGGTAGTCCGTACGTACGCACGAGCGATGATATCGTTCCCCAAATTATTGAATAGAATTGGAGTGGATGTTATAATATATCAGAATTAGTATGATGTTATAATAACCATATATAGTTATTAGTTTCACTATTATACCAATCCATATAAGGTGTTGGTGGAAAAACAGATTTCACCACGGCGTGGAGACGGTATTCCGTACGTACGCACGCGGGGTGATTTCGTTTTCCATAGGATGGATAGATGGTGAAATAGGTTTGTTTCATACTTATAATAAAATATCATTATATGATTTATACTTTTTTTATTACTTCATAATGAAACAACTAAATAATAAGAGGTGGAAGAAGAAATAAAGTTGAAAGAATCGGTAACGGACATTACCTCTTCTTTGAATCGCCTCTTTGAGACCTCCTCTTAGGACACTAAAATTGGCCTTTGAAGAAGACAAGAACCTCTAGGATGTTTCTATGGAAGTGGAGAATAGAATTTGGTAGGGTTTGGCCGAGATTGAAGGCTCACTGTGGTGTTAGAAAGAGAGGGAGGAGGTGCCCTTTTATAAAGGAGGAGAGGGGCTCCTTTGGAAAAACTAAAAATATTATTTTATTATAAAGTCATATTCGGTTTTCAATAACTCCAAATTGAGTTATTTAAACGATAAGGTGGGGATGAGTCTAAATAATCTCATCCAATATAATTTATATAAGTTTAGGTTTCTATTTTAACCTTATCATTTAGATTTAACCTTAAGTAAAAAAATTTTACTTTTACCGTGTCTTCCTATTTTCTTACACTATAAGGTTAATAAACTTTCTATAACAATCCAAACGACCACAAAGTTGTTTATTATTAATATATAAAACCTTATCTAATTAATTTCGATGAACCGTAGATTTTTAGGAATAAAATAACATTTAATATTATATTATTTCATTTAAAAACTATTTTATGTCAATTTGACACTATTTGGTAATTGATTTATGTTAAAATCATAACAGAATTATTAGTTAGAAAAACGTTAACTAGATCAATACAAACATGTCATAAGAAACTAGAAAATTAGTGTAATTCATAAAAAGTCTCAAATTACATTTATTTGGGTATTTATAACATCAATTATTTCAATATTTCATTAATAAGAGAATTACTACATCATCTTAGTGTCATAAATAAATTAAACTATTTAATGTCTAAAAATTATAAATAAAATACCATTATGTGGGAAATAGTTTTAGCTATCTAATTAATATTTATAGTCGAATTTATCTTATGTATAACCCTATATTAAAAATTATTTACTTATTAAACCTTGATTTTAACTATTTTAACCCTTCTTTAAATAAATTAATATTAACTATCATAATATAATCCATGTGGGACTAAATGGTAATATTTTATTCCTAAGGTTGTTTTTTTTCTAATTACACACATCCAATATAAATAGGACATGTTTTAGGGTAATAATAATATCATTTTTACCCTTAATTATCCTATTTACTTTTAAACGTGGTAAATAAAAGTAAAAAGTTACTATTCACCAAGAAATATTTTCATCTCATTGAACCAAATTTTAGACCTTGATATTAACCTTGTCTCTTAGATTTTCGAAATTCCACTCACAGTAGTGGTAAAATTATGTTTTATGAAAAATTCAGTTTTTTTAACTACCACTTAGTGGTTTCACTATTCATAAAAAAATGAAAGTTTCTAGAAAAATACCAAAAATTAGGCTTAAGATATATTCGATATTATGAATTCAAAAATGATGTATATCAGTTGCATTAATTAATTTAACAATTAATTCTCGTCGTCAAAACAAATAGTGTGTTTTAAGAGATAATAACTATCAAAAGATTGACACTTTTTTATGTCTGGTTTAAATGTGAAATTAAGTCCAATGACCAAAATTATATTAAATGGTATAAATATATTCTAAATACACTTTAAAACCACTCAGATTAATAATTTTTCAATATTAATTATTTTGATTTAAAAAGTTGTTTTTAATTAAAATTTAGTAATTTTCACTATTCATCAAAATATGAAAGTTATCTGAAAAGTTCCAAAATTTCACCCTAAGCTAATTTCGATATTCCGAATCCAAAAATGAAGTCCATTTTGAATGATAAAATTTATAAAATTACAAAAACTAGGTATTACTATTGATAACAGCTAGTTCATAATAATATTATCTCGTTTAGTGAAACTCGGTATTGCGTACTACACACGCTATCGAGGAAGGTATTTATTGCGTGTAATGCAAGCCAAGTCAGGGATGCGTGTTGTGAAAGCTCCTTTTGGTGTAGCGTAAAACACAAGACATTAATGAAATTAAAAATCATATTTTTTATAAAATCTCGGGGTGTTACATTCTTGCAATGTTGATACTCTTCTTTATTCGTTAATTCCTTGAATTTACCGATGGACTTGGACTTATACCTTGTAAATTGAATATATCCATATCAACTCAAGTCATTAGTAAAAGTTAGGAAATAAGAATATCCACCTCTAGATTCTACTGGAAATGGTCAACACATATTAGTGTGTACCAATTGAAGAAGCTATGTGTCAATTTCACCCATTCCACAAAATGGTGGTTTTTTTTATTTTTCCTTGTAAACAAGCATGACATCTGACAAGTGGTTTTATCTCAGATGATTCTAAATAGCCATCTTGTCCAAGCTTTGTTAAACACTTCTCATTTATATGACCAAATGGTGATGCCAAACCAGGGTATTATATGAGTCATGTGAACTTGATTCATTATCAATTTCTAACACTTAGTTTTCATAATTTAATACATATAGACAATTTTTTAAATGTGCCATACCATATCATATTTCATATTTATAAAAGAAACAAATTTTATTTCCGGACAAGAAAATAAAATCATCAGTATCTAAAATTGTTGTAAAAAAATATGTTTTTGGTTACCATTGGTACATAATATCAATAATGTAAAACCAAGATCATTTCTATTAGAAATGAAAGGAATTACTCACCAGTGGAAACCGCATCAAGCCTCACACCATTAGTAGCTCACAGATCCACCTATCCTCTATAAATTTTACAAAATTTAATAAGTTACTGCATTTAAATATATATTTTTTAACCATAATATGTATCTAATACCAATTGTGTAGATATGGAAATATTGCACATGATAACAAACACACCTTTAGCTTCCCCACGCTTTTAGGTGCAGTTATTCTTCCAGTGGCCTAGATTTCCACATGAAAAACATACAACCTCATTTTCCTTTCCCAACCATTGGATCATTCCCTTCTTTGAAGGATGGAAATTAGGAGATTATAATCATTATAGGTCTTAGGACCCTTTTCCTAATTCTTCCTTTTTTTATTCACCATAAAGACTATGGGGTTTTCATTCCCCATGTCATTATCCACTTGGCGAATCATTGTTGGAAGGTCTGATAGAATTTTCTCATTATTTCTCATATTATTATTTATTATAAAACTATATATGTTCTTGGGTAGTGAAGAAAGTTTGAGATATTTACGCAACTCATCTAGGAATTTAATCAATAAGATGTCTCTTATTCAATGAAGACAATATTCTTAACTACATGAGTCTCAGCTGGCGCAGACTCGCCAAGATTAGTGGTAAACAATTCATTGGAGATATCATACCTCTCTTGTCTCACCTTATCCTGATAGAGTTCTAGATGATGAGACATCATTCAATATTCATTCATATCCTCTTATTTCTTCATGATCACATTGGACATGGATGATAGCATGAATCACTTAATATATATAGAATCATTCAATTGTTTCTCATAAGAGTGATTGTTCTTCATCACTTTATTTCTTTATAGGTGCAACTTGTAATGGTTATTCCATCCCCTATAATTTCTTTTCATGGTAAAGGATGACCCTTATGTGCCTTTTCCACTCCTAGAAATATGTACTGGTGAGAAGGTTTTCCATATCGAGTATGGATCACAGTGATATGTTTGATATCATTTTCAATTCTGTTTCTACAAATAAGATAGGAAAAGATTAAGTAATTTATCTGATAAATTTAGACAATTAAATAAATATTATATTTATCAGTCTCCCACTATTATATTGAAACCCAATAGTCCCCACCATTGGCTTTAGAATATCATGTTTCATGGATATTCTTGCATCAATGATCCATATTAACCTTCTCATTACCCCGAATTTAGATGGTTAAGAAACATGAAAGGATATTGGTAGGAATTCCAATTGCATTAACACACAGTTCCTTGATTCTTTGAGTGGAATCCCCAATCCTAAAATCCTATAATGGGTTTTCCTCAACCATTGCCTCTCAGTTACACATTGTCCTACTTTAGAAGTCAACCCTTGATTTGAACTAAGTAATGGAAACACAAAACCTCATGTTATAATTCATTGTTATTTGAAATCCCCCCAACATTGTCTAGTCAATAACATTAAACTATTGATCGATTATAACTAAATTAATAGAAGGATATAGAGACTAAATATTTTATTGAGGGATTTTATCTTTTATGCATAAATTTTAAATTATTATATTTATCACATTCTTGTTAATATTAAGTGGTATTAATTAATTGATTAACCATGTATTTAAATAATATTTATGCATAATATAGTTTATTTTAGTTTCTTATTGCATGCTTTTTTATTCATTAATTATGTGATCATGAAAAAAATTCAATAATGAACAACCCAACAACTGGAAAAAATAAAAAAAAGGTTCTGATCATGATCTTTTTCTAATGGTTAGTTTATGTAGGGGTTGATAAACTAACCATTGAACTATGGGAGAAATACCATGAACCAATTATGTTCATGTTTACATCTATCCACAAATCCACCTTTGTATCTCCTTGGATTGGTTTCGCCTCAGATTTTAACTCGAACCACCTACACTATCTTGAGAGATCCATCCATTAAATATGCTCTTACTCACACATAGGTGAAGGGTAAAGTAGGGTTTACAAAAAAGAAACCATAGACACACATGCCCTATATATTAATGATGAGATAAGGTGTGAATTCCAAAAATTTAATTTAATAATAAATTAAAATGAAACCAATCACATAAAAAGGTCTTGTCTAGCTCGTTATCATCCACTAACATGAAACGAAATACACATTTAATAAAACTATCATTAAATTATTAATCATTCTATTTTTAATATAAATCATGCTCAAATTGATTAATTTTTATCTTCAATTAATCAATCCTTTTATCTTAACCCTTATCTGAATTTTCTTGAGATTCTCCTCCTTTAAAAAAATTAAAAAAAATCATTTAATATTAACTATGTGCATTACATGTACCATGGAGGTAACCCATTGGATTCCCTTGTAAATCTATCAAACATGTATTATACATGTATACACATTATTTTTTATGAAATATAGCCTGAAAAACCTATCACGTACATTCATGATGAGTACTTAACATATGATTAAATGAATTACATGTTTTTTCGGTAACACATCATTTATTAATGCATGTATAATAAAAAATTTAATACAAATCATACTTGACATGAATATCTTGAAGATTACTTATTTATTAATCAAACATTTGAATAATTGTGTGTAAAAAACTTGTCACATGGTGTGTCCTATCTTTACGAAAACACATAGGTACATGTCTCATGGTATACATAGTAAAATAAATATATATTAAATCTATGTAATCTGGTAAAAGTACATGGCATGTAGATATGATCTACATGTCTTTTTCACCCTTCACCGTCTATCCGAAGTACACTCCTAGGGACTCCGAATGTGATAGATACATCATAAATCTTGGAGTACATGGTGTGTCTAGTGGGCCACACACCATGTTGACTCTGTGATGCATCATCACCAGTCAGCTAGTCCATGTATCGAATACACTTCCAAACCCTTAACCTTAAAGTACTACACACTGTGTCTAATGGTCCAAACAGTGTTTAGTTTAGTTGAACCTACACCAACTAATCCAAGTAAAAACATAGTGAATTAATGGTGTAATTAATTCCCTAGTGAATTCAATATCATGAATTGATTTCTGAATCAATATTGATTCATTGAAAATTACCTCATGACATGAAATGTCGATAACACGGCGTGTAGTCTCAGGTTGTATGATCAGGATCCTTGGAACCACTCAATTAGTTCCTCAATATTATTTTAAAAATAAAATAAATCATTTATGATATATATATATGAGAAACTATGGAGAAAAAATAGATATCATAATTCATATTTAAATAACTATTAAACTCAAATTTAAAAACAAAATCATGAATGCATAAATCACCAAAAAACTAAATAAATATAAATAATGAAGTTCCCACTCTGATACCACTTCTAGGTTCTGAGGGCAGTGGAAGTGTGGTAGGGATGATTCCCAAATTTTATTTTCCATTATCAATGATTAATCTAACATCAAGTGACGATGAATTCTATGATCAATGGATTTTAATAAAATAAAAAGAAAAGGTTATTAACCCAGAACCAGGAGAGTGGAGATCCACACAAGTATTTTATAATTAATTTAACTAAATAAGAATTACCTACAAGGTTATTCATTGTTATTTAAGGTGTCTGGCCACAGTTCAATGGGGAACCACCATTACACTTTAGAATTCAATAGTAGGATTCCTCTAGAAAGGATCTACACATGCTCCACGAATCTCCAAACATCACCGAAGGAGTGTCCGGGTTCTAGCGGAGAAGATCCTTATTCTTGTGATGTTCGTCATCTTTCACCTTGAGAACCACTTCCAAAGAGTTATCTTTGATCCTATGGAGTAGGATCTATCTCATTATTAAGAGATTTCTTTGAGAGGTATGAACTCTCAAGTCTTGAGATTTTATCTCCAATTTGTTATCCACAACGATTTTCTTAACTGGGGTTATGAGAAAATAATGATAATCAGGTATTTATATCACTAGTGTGAAAATAACATAATTTCACAAGTGACCTTATTTATTTTATTATTCCCAAAAAAACCCCATGTAAAATAATAATAGTATTATTATTATTATTTCTTGACACCCTCTTAACTTGAAATTTATAATTGAACATTATTTAATAAAATAATACTAAATATTATTATTTCTCTTAGGTACCTTGAAATCACTCTGTCAATCCATCCCTATATATATTGGGCATTGAATAATGTTGACTCATTGATTAAATAAATATCACTGCATTATTCACCAATAAATATATTCATATTATATTCACTAAATAGAAAATAAATATTTATTAAATATTCTATGCACAATATATTATCTTGAATTTCTAGTGTCAGAATAAAAGTGACCAGGAATCCATTAATAATTATTAAACAACAATTGGGAACAATATTTATTTAACTTGTTAAATATTATAGAATATATATTATTTAACAGATATACTGGATACACATAGAGTGTGACCCTCTAGGAATCTTTTTTAGTGGAATTATATAGAGTAGCCTAAAGTCCAAGGTTATAATATAACAACACACCAAGGAACTCATAGAGAAATAATTTAATGTCATAATGACATGTCACCTCATACGATTGTTTACAATGTAATGTAATCCATTTATTACAATATATCAAATCGAGCAGGTTGCATGCCGGTCTCATCAACCTATATGCTTGATGTCTCTTTCTTTGACATTCCAGAAATAGAACATGCCTATTGATCACAATGTCAATGGATATATTTTGGCTATATCATTTACATCAAAGGGCTTAAGATATTATATTCAATTAAATTATATAAGGGAAAACCATTTCTCACATTATTTATTAATGCACTATTACTCATGAAGGACCCAATATATCAAACCTCACCGTGAACATATGACATAGTTGTTTTTTTCAATACATATAAGTGTGTGAGTCATAATACTCATTAATAATAATATTAATGTATAAATACCAATAAAAACGTCTATAGATAGGATCATATAATGAAACATATAAATGTGTATTTACAACTTGCGGTTCTCATTCTCACAACATCATCTAGGACGTTACCAAAGGGAGTACACCACGAGAAGGCTCCTCAAAGTCCTATGAGTCACCACCCCTGATGGCCTATATCATTTGTGTCCAAAAAATGATATCATATGGATACAGAACATATATTCAAGATTAGTCTCATAACACTTCTGGTTTGTCGTCATAGTATGGATCCTATATGACCTTTTAGTGTGATAGTTACTCTTAGGACATTGTCACATACAATGCCATGAAGAAGAACAATCATGATGTGATGAATAATTTCATTATATTCATAACAGGGAATATAAGTTAACATAATGTATAAAATAAGTTTATTCTTGGAAATCAACTTGAAAAACTAATTGAATTAATCCCCCATTTTAAAAGGATCTTTATTTTGAGTAACCAAGTATGAGATATTAAGAGAAACATTATTTTTCTAATGACATGATGTAAATTTAAAGAATAATACGATTTGATACCAATTGAAATAATGATTCTTCTATATTCTTGATTTTTCTCCCCCTAAATGGAAACACTTCTCATTATCTACATAATGATGGATTTAATTAAGAATAGATTTCAAGAAATTATAGTATAGAGAATACACTAGAATGAATCTTCATCTTTGGATAGTCCAAATCATACAATGTTCATAACTTCACCAGGGTTGATCTTCTTGAACACTTGTTCCTCAAGATATAGAAAATAGGATCATGAAAATATGGTATCTTATTTATCTTGGATATCCAGAATATGACATCACATTATTCAACTTAATCAAAGATGATCCACTATCAAATTAGTATTTTATTATAATCATGGATTCGTTATAGGATTGTTACTTCTTTAGCATTGCTATTAAGAATTGAAAACACTCACTACATATTAGGTTCTCCCCCTGATAACTTTCTTCACCTTCAATTATATTCATTATAAGCACAAAAAACACAAATATTAAGTTAATATGTTGGATCCTCTTTGATTCATTAATAATAACAACAAGTTTGAGATGTTTTTCTCAATGAATTTCTCCTATTTCATCCACTATTCACACATTCACATAGGATTTTCAATTATGATACTTGTTTTGTGGCTTTTATCTCTTATTAATCTTATATTTGTGTCAATATTCATTTCTCAATGAATTTTAAAGCACATGATTCTCCTTTTGAAACGTTTATTTTCAAAAAAAAAATTATTTTTGTGATGGAAGAATTACAGTTCAATTTATAATAGTATGACCTTCCTTGGTGCACCTCACATGCAGAACATCATCATTTTGATATTGAATCTTTTATTTTTGTTTTTTCACTAACATTGTCTTGTGCATATTTCATTTTCTTCAATATTTCCATATATTCAATCTAGATGACTAATATGTCATTATGAATTATGATATAAAATTGGATCTTCCTCATGGTCACTTTAGTGTTTTATCTTCTTATCTGATCTTTTTGGATGTATTTAATTTTATCTTCTTGGATTTTAGATCCCTGGAATTCTCATATTTCTTTCATAGATTCTTATTGGGATAATTTTTGTTCACAATATTCTTCTGATTTCTTATCAAGGTAGCTTCTTTATTCATTGTCATGTTCAATGGTCTTATTTTCTTATCAACCATTCATATAGGTTGCGATGTACATGTACTAACCATGGGACAAATACCATTGAATACATCACAGATATTATCAAACATTCTAAATATTTTTGAATTTTAGAAATTCTATTGGAACTATGGATATTTCTTCTTCACCTAATGCTTTACCCACCTCGGTATTGTCTTTCTCTATGATTTTTCATTTTCAGGATTGCACCAAAAATTTAATGCACAATTCCAAAATTTGTTGCAGCACCAACATTGGCCCACAATCATTTATCTTATTATTTATTTTTTATACTTTATTGTGTTTTCTTCATTTAGATTTTTTTATTTTTGTGGGGAATCAGCTTCCAAACACAATTCTCTATCCACCCATGTTATGGTTGTAGGTTTATTATCACCTTTAACCATCTATAATTATTCGTATTTATTTTAAAACATAATTGTTCATGATAATAGGTTTTGAAACATTATTATAAGATAGTATGGATGGAACCTTTTTCTTCATGGCTTCTTCAGCTATATCATAAAAATGTAATGATCTTATTATCACATGATATATGTATTATAACTTTAGAGTACTCTAGTGAGAATTAAGTTATATAAGTAGTTGTTTCTTTATTTTGTGAATGATCAAAATGTTTTTTCAAAATATTGGTCAACTAAACATCCAAATCTAGACATTTTACATTGATGTAGATTTTCTAATCATTAATAATAATCATATTCTCTTCACAAGACTTATTCATTATTTCAAATTCATCTTCATGCTACTTAATTTGTTTTTGTAACAAATACTAATGTTTTTTGATCTTCTTAGATATTTATTCCAATTATAAACCCTTGAAATTAGTGATCTTCTTTAACTTTTCTCCATGTTCAAAGATCTTTTTATGCAGATGCTTATTAACTCTATCCATCTCATTAACTTATTTGAACCCTGTTGAGGAAAAAATTTCAAGTTATCCCTTTTTTTATTCAATGTTTCTAAACTAAATAGGTATATTTAGACATTAAAGAATGTTTTATTGCAATGTCTACCCCAAAACATTAGCTTATCCTTCCATTTGGGTGATCTATTCCAGTATAAGTTGAAATAATTCACAAAAAGGATGCTCTTTATTATGTAATACCACGTATAAAAACTCTTAATCTGTAAAATGATAATTATTGAGATGGTTTTGATGGATCATCACCACCATGTGTTTTTAAATATTCATATTTAGGAATGTTTTCAAATATACTAACACATTCCTCCTAATAACTGGAGGTAATATGGTTGTACTCTTCTTGGTGTAAACATGATCCATCTGCTCATTAATTTCCAAGCCTAATATGTCGTTATTATTTCCAATGCATGGAGAAACATATAATTCCTATTTTTTAGAAAAGAGGGACTTTTTCTTAAACAATATCTTCTATTTATTTTTACATTTAGTCATGGTATTTGTTGTTATACACTTCTCCTCAAAGATGACGGAATCTTCACCAAAATTGTACTTCATTATTAACTCAAGAAAGAAACTCAATTCGTCAAAAGTGAATAACTTCACTATAATGAATCAAACATAGATGAACCACGGCTCTGATACCACTTGAAAGAACAAATTTGAGATATTACTAACACTAAAAGGGTGAATCATTGTTGGGAACATTTTGATCAAATTAAAACTTTTCATCCCCTAACCTCTTTGACCTGTTATGATCTTGATTCTATTATTCTCTTTTCTATTTCACAGGAAAGTATATAAACGAAGTAAAGGATTGATCAAAATATTTTCATAATGTTAAATAATAAATAAGGTTATCTAGTCCCTAGAATGATATAGACATAATCTTAACTACACTGCCATAAGGAAAACAATCCTTCATGGGTGGTTACATCAAGTAGGATACACCCATTCACTTGAAATGCACTATAGTCATTTGATAGTGCATGTTTTACATCTCTTGGATGAATATTTATAATTCCTCTAAAGATAGTATAAAACATATTGATAATGTTATTTATTGCACCATTAAAGTCTTCAACCCATCGATACTACTACTGGATGTTATAGTGTTTCTTAGTTCTTCCAATACCTTCTTCTTCCCTTAGTTACTTGCACAATAGCTAGTAAAAAACACTTATTTCTTATTCCTAACTGCAAAATTAGAGCTATATGTTATTATTATTCATTTAGTCAAAATGATGTGTATATGGTGTGGACTGATAATCATCAAATTATTATTTGACCCAAATGATTATTGACTAGTATCATTTTGTTCACCAACTCTTCTTATGTTATTCTCGCTTTATTCTTCAATATAAAACAAACTGCATTAAAATACTTCTTCTTATTATTGATTAAATCACAATACTATTTTTGATTATTGAAACACTAAAGAAGAACTCTACATAGTATCATAACAATTAATTATTGTTCAATATGTGATATCAACAATTGTTAATGTACATGTTCCGCTTTATTCCTCTTAGTGTAGAAATTATTTTTTCAACTAGACTGAAAAAAACATTTTATTTCCATGAATGATAATTCATAAACATAATACACTAATAACTTTGATATGAATTATTCATATATTCTTATTTGCTTCAGTATCAATATTTATGAACACTACATATGAAAATCATATTTCATGTGCCCTTCTTAATCATCGTGGATGTGCTGAATGGAACATTCATTTAAACTATATGACATAAACATATATATTATTTCATATGAATTCCTTTATGTATGTACATAAAATAATGAATATGATATTTAAGTTCTATTTTATTCTATTCACACACGGTTCATTCACTTTATGCATCAAAATACACACACACATTTCCAATCTGTATGTTTACTTCCTCGTGCGAATTAAGTGTTCAACTAATCTCTTTCACGCAACACTATTGATACACGAACTTGATTCATCATGAAATATTATTAAAGCATTGTGAAACCAGTTCTTTGTAATGAATAGTGGGTGTACTCGACTCAAGGACTAGATCATGGAATTATATCATTGAAAAAAATGATGAGGGTGTGAACACGAATCATCTGTCTGTGGTGTTTATTCTTCTTCACACATTACACAATAATTCCCTCTTAGCAAATCAATTGAGTGTGTGAGTGTAATATCAAGTTTTTATGGATCTTCTTCAGGGAAGAGAATTCTTCACAGGACTCCCCTTCTTTTAAAAGCATTGAATGATTTAGGTACTCCTTTTGAATCTCATAAAACAATTTCTCTTAGATGGTCTAATTTTTCAATGAAAATTATAGATCTCAAAAATAAGAGAGTAGAAGTAGCAAAGAATCTACTTGGTCCATATAATTTTATAGAAGAGTATCAAAGTCTTTGAATCATTCTAACATTAACTTGAATCCAAGTTTTTATTATTTTTAAATCAAAATCTTGAATTGATTAAGATCTCGGATTCAAATTCAACCAACTGCATGATAAATGACACAAATAATGGTGGAGTATTTACTCTTAAACCATAAAGATCCTTTGCAATGATATCCTCGTGTGAATTATATGAGAATAGAATGTCACTAATCTTACTGAATTCCAAAGTAAAAATTTCCTACCTCAAATCCATTTTATGTTTGTTTGAAGAATTTTCATATTAATCATGAAAACTAAGATGCGTGGTTCATTGAACATTTTCATCTCATTATTTAGAACTCAAATTGATCTTGATGGACTTAGCTTCAACCGATGGTAGTTAATCCACCATATCTAGAAAAATCAGTATCGTCGAATAGTGGAAGGAGTAGGAAGATGATGAAACATTGCAAAAATGTGTGTCTTGTTTATATCCATGAGCTTAGGAGGATTAGACATCCCAGATATATTTCATTTGAAAACTCATGTTATGCCCATATTTTTATGGTGGATGAATAGTTTTCAAATTACCTTGTGTCCCACATCAGAAGCTCCCCTTTGACTCCCTCCTCTTTATAAGCTAGAGTGTGTTAGTAGCCTCCGGATCTGGAACTAGGGTCAGAATATGGGATGACACAACAATACACAAACACATATGTCGCAACACACTCTTTCCATTAGCATCAGGAGATTTTTTCCCAACCTACACACAACCATAGTTGTGCACTTCATGGGCCTTAGACATGGGCCCACACATACCCTAACCTACCTATGCCGGGCTCCTTCATGCCACTAGAGTATCCCATGCATGGTTTGACTCCCATGTGGGTTACACTCGCTCCCCATATATGTGATTGTGCTGAACTCCTTGGGTAAAGTTGTCTAGATGTTTTTCCAACACTAATAAAAATATCTAAGTAAAATATCTAATTTACTTTCGAATCCAATAAATACATGCATGATCACCTTCCCTCATGAAAAATGAAATTTTTCATGAATTTCTACTTATTCATTCAAAAACTTCTTTAAAAAAGATCAATATTTTCATGGTTTTCTTCAAATACATGGAAATAATAATATTAATGATCATCCTCAATTATCTTCTTCTTCTAATATTGGAATCTATAGTCTGATGAACTCTTCAATATCAAAATCACACTTATTCACATCTTCATCATTGTTGTAAATAATTTGTCACCATTGATAAATGTTTTTTGAATTTAGAACTAGTATAAAATTTTTCAAAGTAACTTGGATAACTATTCAATCATGACATCAAATTTCATTTACTGGATCAATAATAATTCTCTTGGAATAACCATGAAACTCAATGTCTTCAACACATATTTCTTTATATATCAAGGCATGAGTACTTCATCCAAGCCCAATTGATCTCCATTGTTATCCAATGATAATAATTTACAAAAAAACAAAAACATATACAAAAAGTGGGCCTTCAGGATCACAATCCGTATATATAACTTTTTTCATCATATTAGTTGTTTAAATTAATTTCATGATTTTTTCTTTTTTTCATGATAGATTTGTGCTTTGTTGTGTGATATATCCATTATTTCTTTTTTTTTGATATATTTATGTCTTAAATAAATAGTATGGATTGTGCATGTTGCTATATTTTTATATATATTACTCTGACTAACGTGTAGGGATGTAGACCTTGGTTAGGTCATGGATGTTGTTCTTTGGGTTATGGGTAGACTCCAAGGTTAGTTAAAGTGTATTACATTAGAATGGTTTGGGTTTATCCTAAATTCTCTAAGTGTATCTCCTTATGATACATATTATTTCTATTCATTAAAGAATAATGGGTCTTCCATGTGATGTGTGTCAGGGTACTCCCACAATGTCGGATTCCCATGTTCCACTGCCTATTGTACATGAGGGTGCTCTTAATCTTGCTCCTATACTTACTCTCATAGTATGATATCTCCATCAGGGATCACTTTCTCTTTTTCTCACTTATGAAGTAAGGGTTTCGAGTTTAGTGGTCGAATATGATATATAATTCATGATTCATAATCCTCCACCAGTTTGAGACATTGTTGCAACACATTCTATAGAGGGAATGATAGAAACATTCAATGGTGTATTCAACCTCTTTGCCAAAATTGAGGATCATAATGTAAATATGACAGTGTTTACATTTTAGGAACCCTATAGGCATATGGGGACATAATGTAAAACATTATGTTATCACCTGGGATGACTTCAAGGATATGTTCCTTAGTGATTTATTACTAAATATGATTAAGGTAATCAAAGTTAAGGAGTTCATGAAGCTATTGAAGGGGTCCCTATCAGTATCTATATACTCAAAAAAATTCATTGAGTTTTTATGTTTTTTTCTACTCTTGGATAGAAAAAAAGTAGGAAGACCTTGATGTTTCATATAGAACATAATCATGATTTCGTATGGAAGGTAAAGAGTTTTTACCTAGTTAAATACCTAAAGGTTTTTCATAAGGTCTTTACCATTTAAAAGGACTTAGAGGAGGGTCGAGTAGTTGGCCTACTTTTACCATGTAGTGCTCATAAGTGTAGACATTGTACGACTGTGATGAGTAACATTTCTGATATAAGGAATAGGAAGACCAAGGATGTGAAAAATAGATGTGGTATTTTGGTGGAGCATAATTTGGATACTTTATTTCCGTCGGGTGGAGATCCAAAATACATCAAATCTGAATATATTAGATAGTAATGTAAGTCTTCTTTAGGACCTCATAATATTTGTGGGGAATGTGTAAAGATAGACCATCTCCATATGTTCTTCCAACTATACATGAAGTTCGGATTCTATAAGGGGTAGAGTAAGAAGTGTTTAGGAAACCATGGATCTGGTTCGGGTCCTCGTTTGTAGCATTAGATGATGATGACTCAGACTAGTAATCTATCTTAGAGAATGGGTCATATAATTAAATAATTCCATGCATATGGAGAGGATTATACTCTAGATGATGTTTGTGAGGGACCATATACAATTTATGTTATGTTTTTACTCACCATTATTTTATATACTACCATGTTTTATATCAGATTTTATCATCATTTTAAATTTGTACAAGTTATTACTTTACATGACTTATTGGTCATGTTATCCTCTGAGTTATATTCCCGTAATATAGTGTTGGGCTTGAAATTTTATTATCTTCCCCCATTCCTATACTTTGCTATAATATTGATTTTTTTACATCTTGGAATTTGTGATTTTTTTAAAAGATGAGTTCGTTATGAATCATGGAATGGACTAGTTGACAGCTTTCTAATCTCATATTTTTTACTAGATAACATGGGTATAGTTTACTTATCCTATGGGAGATATGTACAATATGAATAAATAATGTTAATTGGGTGCAGTTAGAGTGGGTCCATACTTGATTTACCTTGGCATGATCAATGTAAATATCATTTAATTGTCTCTTTCAATAGGATTATGGATAACCCACATCATATTTTTATCCAATCCTATCTCTCTCTCGGGATGTATTTCTAGATGAATTTAAAGCTCTTCCCCCAAATATAGGATTTGTATTTGAGATATAACTCATGTCAGCTGTGAAATCCATTTCAATACCCCATTATTGTACAAAATATTGAAAGATAAAGGGGGATCAAAAAAACTAGAGCAATAGGAGAATAAAGGATTTTTCAGGCTGAGCACCTCATAATGGGGTGCACCTTCCATATTCTCCAATAAGGAATGTGGTATTCTTAAACTCTGTATTGATTACCAGAAGATAATACATGTGATGGGGAAGAAAAGATTTAATATTCGTTGGTATTGATGATCTTTTTTTCTAGATATACGGATCCAGATGTTTCTCTTAGATCGAGCTTCGATCCCGCTATCACCAGTTATTCGTCAAAGAAGAAGACTTATGGAAGATGGAATATTAGAGTAGGTATTGGTTGTATGAGTAAATTGAAATGCAATTTGGGTTAATGAATAGACTAATAATTGTTTTCATGGAAATTTTGATTAGGATATTTCAACAATATTTAGACTCATTCACCATGTTGTTTATTGGTGTCATCCCCATCTACACACTTACCTTATAGCTACATGACATACATCTGGATAAAATCCTATGTTTTCATCGAGCACATAATCTTTATTCCAAGGTGTATAAGTGTATATTTTATATTCAAGAGGTTATATTTTATATATATGTGGTGTTTCATATATTTATATGTGTGAAAAAAGAGTATATTTATGAAGAGATGTCCTAGATAACTCCTTGGAAGGTGATGGATTTTAGGAGATTTTTGGGTATCGAAGGATATTACCAACATTTTATCTAAGACATAAATTATTTATTAGTTCTCATGAATAAAGTAAAATATATGGGAGTAAATATACATAGGTAATAATGTTATAGAAAATATTATATTCAGCTGAAGTGGATGCTAACTATAACTCCACGGTTCATCATACCTGATCCAAGGAACTGATATGTTGTATACTTCAATTCATCAAAATATTTTTTGACATAAGTACTGGTGTAGAGGGAGTGGGTTTTGATTCAATTTTAATATAATATATAACACAATTATTAGTACTATAATATTGATAACATGGTGATTGAAGTGGTGGTCCATGATTTTATGTATTGATAAAGTATCACATTGTTGAGAGGTTTGTTGTCTACATTGACTAGAAGAGCATCTGTTGTATATTTTCACAGTGGGAAAAAAATTGAGGTTGAGAAAGAAGTTATATTACCAAATTTATTGTGAATTTTATATTCTTATTTCACTATAGAAAGTTAATTTTTTGTAGTCACTCTTAGTAGAAAAATACAAATAGCTAAGGAGCTTGGTGAGTGACATTCTGAAAAGTAGTGGTGCATGAAAATCCTATTACATGAATCAAGGATAGAAGCTTCTGAGTATCGGGCCATAAAGAAAAGATCTCTATTGGTGATCAATTATTCAATGGTATATTGTGTAATGGATAAATAGAATGTTGTCTCAGAGTTTGTGGTGATGCAGGAATATCTAGTTGGAGGTGACTTGATGCTCAGCTCGACATTAGAAGGTGATGATGTAATCCTTGTATATGGGAGTGTCCTGTTCACTAATTCAATCAGGTAGTACCATATGGGATATATTCATACCTTCATGTTGGTGTTACATATTTATGTAAAAATAATTATCACATCATTATATGATTGATCTAGTTTACAGGTATGAAGAAGGACTTTGCAGGTTTTGTTTCTTGATGTTTTACCTAACATAGGGTAACAGTCGAGCATCAGTATCATAGTGGTTTTCTCTAGCCACATTATATACCCATATTAAAGTGGGAGGAAATCATAATGGACATTCTGGTAGGTTTACAATGAACTTGAGGATCTATGACACTATTTGGATGATTATCGACCAACTAATGAATGTTTCTCATTTCATAATAATTTTTGATACTTGCCCAATAATCAATATAGAAAATCGTTTTGTCTATGATATAGAATTATATCAATTATTTATCTTTTTAATTATATCATATAGAGATTTATGTTTTATATCATTGTATTGGTAGTTCCTTTATAAAGTCGTATTGACTGAAATGACATGATCATAACATACTGTCCCCACATTAATGAACAATATGAGAATAAAATTTTTATTTTGGATGTTATTATTCAGGTTTATTCCCCATACTTACATAGATATTGGGATGGAAATATATCTTTGGTTGTTTTTGGATTAAAAATTAGTACCAAGGTTATAATTCAAATGGATCATTATAAGGCTCTTTACAATGGCAATATAATTCATCACTCTATTAATATAAGGCTAGTGAGGCAGCATTTGTGGGGCATAGATTATTTAAGGAGAGTTCTCATAGAGATTAAATAATCTATAATTTTTTGATCATGGATTTGTGTAGGAAGAATTCATATTCTATCCATAAATAGATACCTTTATTTTTTGTAGTTAGTGATCGTGTCTTTTTTAGAGTGATTACCTGGTTAGTCCACTAACATTTGAGGAATTATGGGAAATTAGTGGAAGGTTATGTTTGACCCTTCAAGATATCTGAGTTTGTGGGTATATTATTTTATCTTCAAAATATTCAGTCCCTCTAAATAAGAATGTATGACATGTTTCATGTGCCACAACTCTAATTGTATATGCACAATCCCATGCATTTTATCAATTGCAAGTTTGTTGATTTCAAGCCTAAAACATAATGTGAGTAGTGTCGAATGATGGATGTAGACCAAAGTAAGAAATCCCATCATGGGAAAGTAATACCTATAGTCTGGATTTTATGTCATCATGGAAAAATACTGGAGGATAACTGAGAGTGAGAGGATGATTTTTGGTATTAATGGCCCCAATTTTTTTAGAAGAACATGTGATAGTATATCTCGGGGATGAGATTTCATTATCGGGGGTAATTATAACATCATCATTTAATTTCAATATATGAGATATTTTATGTTTATAAATTTCATCATTTTCTAAATGTTATTCGTTAATATAGGTTTCAAGGATGATTTTTTTCACTAAGGTTCAAGGAATTGAATGTGGAAGAGTTGACGAACGGAATAGAATTATGGTGTCTCGAAAATAAAAACTAGGTAGCTAGTGGAACCCATTAATATTAAAATGGCTAAAACATACCCCATATTCAGTTTTCTGTCCATACACTAAGAAACCAGTGGTACCACCAGCCTTCCGATGATTCCCTCAAGCTCCCCAATACATTTAGTCTAGTGGTGTAATTAGTTCACCTCATTAGTTTTAATATCATCTGTCATTCCACTTCCATTAACTCCCAAACTGTCCTCCTTGATCTGGTCTTGATTTATTGATATCCATATTGGTCTCTAAATCTATCTCTCATTCATCTCCTCTTGATCCATAAACCATTGACTTTTCTAGTTTCATTTTACTGTTATGTTCTTCTTAGATATCTTCCATTTTCCTCTTCTTCTATATGAAATGAGCATCTGTCTATATTAGAACTAGGTTTTCCTCTATGATCTGTTGAAATATTCCACCTTTTTCAGATATCAATGGAGGATCTAGAAATTTAATTTCATTTCTGGATCAAACTTATATCTCCCTTCGACATGGAGCATTCAATGGGTATGTTTTTCTTAATAATATTTGTAGAACTATTCCCAGTGGAAGATTGATGATACGACATTAATTTATTAATAAATTCGTGTTAGACTAGTAGTGAAATTGATGTATAAATTACATTATCTCTATACCAAGATATAATTAACATGAGTGGCGGATGATTTCGGGAATTTTCTTTATATTAATCATCTTATGACTCTCTTATTGTTATTCTAATTTTGAATCACTTTTACAATGATGTGTTAATGTTTGATCAATGATAAATTGGTATACATGGGGCATCATTCTATAATTAATGACTAATTCATGAATTGATCATTTATTAATAATGGATATAGTGAATTTTCATCCTGCTCTCTGATATACCTTGGAATTGGTTTTGTTTATGGACCTCGTATAATATCTGATTATAGAATCACCTTCTGGACATTATTTATCTTACAGACTCATTCTAAACCCTATTCATCTTGAACTCGAATCCATGTTAGGAATACTAGACATTTATGATGGTTCTTCATTGGTTCATAATGTGATTTTGAATTTGTTTTTGAATAACCTTTCAGTTCTTTGTCGACAAACCTGAGGTATAAAGGTCATTACCATTTAGGGATATCATTTATAAATTTTTTCCTAGTATAAATATTCTATTTGAATAATTACTTTAATTTATATAATTATGTCCATGTGTTGGTGTGTGTGCAAATTTTGAAGCCTATTTATGATTCATGATTCCATGAGTATAATTATGTATCTTGGTGTCCAAGATTGATTTTGATCACATGTATAGGTATATTTCTACTATATTCTTGATATGATATGATAAACTTTACTTGTAAAATATGTAATGTTTTCTGTCTTACGACACCATTTTAGATTTTTCTTTGTACTTTGGAGGTGTATACTATCATGATATGGTTACCCCTTAGACGGGGAGTACATATAGTATGCGATGATGATGATGATATTGTATATGATCTCATGGTAGGGGAATTATTTTCTAAAGACCAGACTAGAGGCATTAAAGTGAGGGGTATTAAAAACATGTGTTCTATACTATGGAATAGAAGGTGTATGATGTTATGGAGGCCTAACCCATGATGGATCTAGGATACAACAGTCTAGGGACCTGAAAAGAATCGATACATTGAGACCAAAGAGTGACATGATTATGATCCTTGTGGCTTATTATTTATAACATAAGATGTCTTATGATTATTCATTTTACCATCATCCTTGAGAAGGTATGTATAGTGGTTTTTGGTGTCTTAGTTAGTTCTGTACTACTTGGTATGTGATTATATTTATGTTATGACTATTTACACATTTATTATTATCATGGAATGCTATTTTTATTATGGAGGACACATACTACAGACACATTTTTGGCGTTGTACTAGGTTTTATTTGTCCCTCTCTGTATAGGCATCTTGGTGAACATGTATACTTCATTTATATAGATTCGAGTGATGGAAATGCGCTCATGGTTTATGGATGAGAAGAGGATTTTAGAAATAATGAAGGTTTGGGATGGACACTAGAAAACTCCACAATATTTATTAATATTATATTCTTCTTTTATACTATATTATGGATTTGTTTCATTGGGAGACGAATTTATTTACGTTAATGAAATGTGTTCCATCTAAATAATTTCTGAATGTGTACTATTATTATTATTTATTTATTATTTTATATAATATTATTATTTTTGAAAGGATATGATAATTAGGGTATTATGTAGAGATCCCAAACAAGATGTACATGGACATTACATTACTTTTGCGGAATACTTAATACATGACAAAAACAAACGCCCAAAGACCATATTAGTTTAGTGTCTTTGGAAACTCAGAATGTAATCTTATAATAATTGTGAAAGATCTTCAACATCTCCACTTTGGTTTTCTTACCTAAAACCTTTTTTAATATCCTGGGGAAAAAAATAAAATGGGTGAACTCAAATGCTCAGTAAAGTAAAGCATAGAAAACATAAAACAGTCCATAAACATTTGAATGCAAAAACATGAACATAAAATCTAAACATCACAATCTTGAGAAAATACATAAATCGTGGAAGTACATAAGGCATATATCATAAAAGAACTTCAATCATGATAAAATAGAATTGGAATAAAACATGTAATTATGGAAAACCATTAAGCACATGATATGATTTCCATAGTAGCCAAGGCATTGCTGCCAATACCATCTTAGTGGACAAAGTCCCTTTCTGAATCAAGTTCACTCCTCGTTCCAGTCCAGTAACACTGAACATGATTAACATAAAGTTCCCACCATGTCTATCTAATGAGATATAAATCTTTTCCCAATGCATTGGAGGGAGATATAGGTCACACCCATCTCATAATTAAATCATTCTTAAGTGTGCCACATCATAAATATAAATCATTCATCATAACCCAAGAATAAAATGTGTTTCATAAACACCATCCCATCATAACATAATTTATATTAAACAAATATATATCATTTCAACATAAGAAAAGTGAAACCATATAAATAATAGTGATATTATACTTGAAACATACACGTATGAAATAATGTCGTCTCGGATGAAAAAATGGTTATGATAAAACACATGAAATGAATTCTTGGGGAAAATATCCTTTATTATTCAAAATAATTTTCTTTTCACAAAATACCAAGAAATTTTAAAAGAAAAATATTTTGTTGAAAATAGTCATTAAATCTTTTAGAGTAATCTTCATGAAAATAAGGCATTATGAAACTGTAAAAAAAATTTCATGTTGTATAAGTAAAAAAAACATTCCTCTGGTACTTTTGCCGGAAAAGTCAAAAAGTTCCTCGTGTGGTAAACGAAAGAAAGATTATTTACATACCATGTGGTAAAAGTAAAAAATGGGTAAAAATGACTTGAAACATACCGGAAACTATTTTTAGAAAATGGAGACATGGATGATAAATATAACCCCAGTAAATACTTACGAACAGACAATCTCGGATAAAAACGAGATTGGAAAAGTTATCCTTTACCTTAGGTCTGATATGCTTCATACGTATCTGAACCTACTATATAATGATTTACACAATGTCATTGACTTATTACATAATCATATTCATTGTTATGATATCATATATGGTTCACTTATGACTTTATATTACCCATTTATTTTGTAAATTCCATGTTAAAGTAGTGTTTTGGGTAAAATTGTTTCATTTACCATACGTGTTTCGACATTTTGTTCCAGATATTATTACATATATCCTGATTTACATATTTACAGAATGTAAAAAATGATTTATATATAATATATATTCATTATATAAATGGAATGAAATATAAAGTTCATTGAGATAGTATGTCGTGCGTACGCATGGACGCTATTTTCGTTTCCTTATTGAATTAAATGGAATTAAGTAAATGAAACATATATGTACATAAATCCAGTATCATTATTATGTAATATCTTTAATTATTATTTATTGTATATACTTTATAATCATACTTGAATGGTTAATTATGGAAAATGAATCTCATCGCGTTCGTGGAGACGGTAGTCCGTATGTAGGCACGAGCGATGATATTATTCCCATAATTGTGGAATTGTATTGAAGTGTATGTATAATATTTTAGAATCAATATCACTTTACAATAATCATATATAGTTATTTATTTACACCATTATACCCATCAATGTAAGGTGGTGGTGGAAAACAGAATACACCGTGGCGTGGAGATGGTATTCCGTACGTACGCATGTGTGCTGATTTCATTTTCCATAGAATGCATAGAAGATAAAATTGGGTTGTTTAATATTTATAATAACATATAATTATATGATTGATACTGATGTTTTTAATTTATGATGAAAAAAATAATGAATAATAAGTAGAAGAAGAAATAAATTGGAAAGAATCGGTAAAGGATATTACCTCTTCTTTGACGCGCCTCTTCTTATCCTCCTCTTAAGGAACTAGGGATGGTCTTTTTATGAGACCAGAACCTCTATAATGTTTCTAGGTAATATTAAAAGGGAAATAGGCAGGTTTTGGACAAGCTTAAAGGCTCAAAAGGGTGTGAATATAAGAGGGAAGGGGTGCCCTTTTTATAAGGGAGGAGAGGGGAACCTTTGGAAAAACTTAAAATATTATTTTATAATAAAGTCATATTCGATTTATGATATCTCTAAATTGTTTTATTTCTAAGATAAAGTGGATATGGGTCTAAATACTCTCAACCAATAGGTTTTAGACAAGTTTAGGTTACTATTTTAACCTTATCATTTAGATTTAACTCTAAGTTAAATAATTTAACCTTTACCGTGTCTTCTTCTTTTCTTATACTATATGGTTAATAAACATACTATAACAAAACAAAAGAACACCAAGTGGTTCATTATTAATATATATAACCTTATATAAGTAATGTGGCCGAGCCTTAGATTTTTATAAATATAATAACAATTAATAATATAATATTTGTTTTAAAACTATTTTATGTCAATTTTGACACTATTTGGTAATTGATTTTTGTGAAACTCATAACAGCAAGATTAGTTCGAAAACCGTTAAGTGAGTCAATACTAACATGTCATATTAACTTATAAAATTAGTTTAATTCATAAAAAGTCTCAAATTACATTTATTTGGGTATTTATAACATCAATTATGTTAATATTTCATTAATAAGGTAATTACTGCATCATCATTATGTCATAAATAATTTAAATTATTTAATGTCTAAAAATTATAAATAAAATACCATTATGTAGGAAATCATTTTATATTTCTAATGAATATTTATAGTCGAATTTATCTTATGTATAATCCTATATTAAAAATGTTTTAGTTATTAAACATTAATTTTAACTATTTTAACTCTTTTTTATATAAAATAATAATAAGTGCCCTAATCTAATCCAAGTGGACCTAAAGGGTAATATTTTATTCCTACGGTTTCATTTTGGTCGAATAACACTTATCTAGTAGAATTTGGACATGTTTTTGGGTAATAATAATATCATTTTTACCCTTAATTATCCTGTTTACTTTTAACCGTTGTAAATAAAAGTAAACAGTTACTATTCACCAAAAAAAATTTTATCTTATTGAACCCCATTTTACTCCTTGATATTAACCGTGCGTCTCAGATTTACGAAATTCCACTCAAAAAAGAGGTAAAATTAGGTTTTATATATATTTTTAAATTCTCTTATGAGGTTCGTAAAAGACGGTGAAAAGTTCAATAAATTTTTTATATATCTAAAATTATTATAAAATGACTGAAATTAATTAAATTGAACATTTATAGGTATTATGTATCAATTTTGACCTCAAATAAATTTAAATAAAATAAAAAAAAATTAAATAAAAAGTCGGTTTTTAAATAGTAACCTAGTGTTTTCACTATTCATCACAAATTGGAAGATTTCAGAAAAATACCAAAAATTCACCCTAGGCTAATTTCGATATTCCGAATCCAAAATTGAAGCCCATTTTGAAAAATTAATTTTTTAAAATATCAGAAAGTGTGTAATACTATTCAAAATGGCTAGTTCATAATAATATTATAATAATATCTCGTTTAGTGAAACTTGGTATTGCGTACTACACATGCTATCGAAAGAGGTCTTGATTGTGTGTAATTCAAGACAACTCAGGGTTGCGTGTTGTGAAATATCTATTTGGTATTTTGTATAACATAATCAAAACATAATAAAAAAATCTATAATTAATGTTGCGTAAAATAATTTCCACAAAATGATCTTGAAATTGTGTGCAACATGATCCAAGAATAGTGTTGCGTATACTGCAAGCAAATACGGTGTTGTGTATAGTACAAGAAAATCCTAGTGTAGTGTATAATAGAAGAAATCGAAGAAATTAAAAATAATATATCTCATAAAATATCAGGTTGTTACATTCTACCCCCCTTAAAATAAATTTCGCCAGTGAAATTCGTTGGGGTTATAAATCGTTTACTACTTGAAATTTTCATTCATTGAACCCCACATCATTAAAAAGAATAATAAATCATCATTTTAGAAAGGAAATTTAGAAACAAAATTGATACCCAATATAACTCATCACATGGGTTCACACATAGGATTATATAGGTGACAATATCGATATGGAAGAGTAATATAGCCACCAAGTTCTAATGGAGAGTGGCAGAGAACATGGATATGAAAAGGCCAACAATCACAAAGACGTAAATTTGTGATGATCTAAGGTACCATATGATTCATCAGATATGATAGTAATAGGAAAACATTTATGGTTTCCAAGATCATTTCCCTAACATGGATGAACTTTTACATAAGGAGAAATACTTACTTGATTTCAGTGTAATATCATCATTGGTCATTCCATGAAAAATTTCTACTTCATCTATATTTAAAGAAATGAAGCTGAATTTTTCATTCATGAATTGTTAGAAGATCATGTGATAGAATGATAAGTCATCCCATCTATTTATTTCACAAAAGGGTTAGCATAAGTTATTAAATATACATAAGTCCATCTATGGTGAGATTAATCATATATGATTCCAAAAATGGACTTATAATTCATCTATCATACCGCATAATAAAATAAAACTAGTTCCTACTAACCAGGGACCTCCTGTGGGCTAGTGGTAGGCGATAAAATCTTATCATACTTCGGTTGTGGGTTCAATTCCCACAGCCTTGTCCGACGCGACTGGTTGTCACCCGTTCTGCAGGTTGGCCTTTTTCTAAAACTACATTATTATAACATCCCATCAATAAAATTGAAATCAAATTTCTATCCTTAAACAATACTAACTTATATCGAACATAATCCAGTCCAATCATTAGGCTTATCTAAAATACTTATGTCCAATCTCAAATTATAAGAAAATGATTACTAGAGAGGTTATATACCAAGCCTTTGAATACCATCATTTATCTCCCATATATCATAAGATATATCTTGTTGGTCATATTCCAAAAATGTGAATACCTTAATCATGTATTCTTTTGAAACATGGATTACCATAGAACGTTAACAAAAACATGAATTCTGTCAAAAGTTAACTCATTCTGCATACCTAAATCCCAAAATTTCTATATACTCAAACCATGATATCACTTTGTCCTTATATTAGTCATGATCTCATGAATGCTATCAAAATTTAATTTTCTCTTTATCCCTTCATTATGCACATATCATCTTCTTTCCAAAAATATCTGAATAACCATTCATGGTTACCAGTACCATTCAATAAATACTTTCAAATAATTTAGGAAAAACAATAGTGTAACAATCCTTAGTTTTTTCTTTATTCTATAGTACCATTAAATTACCTATACAACATAACTTTTGATAAACATACAATCATTCCACTACCTTCTTAAACAGTTGACCAACATTCAACACTTCCATCATCTCAATTATCATTTCTAGCCTCCTCAACATCATCCACATAAATACTACCCATATGACCATGCTGATTCTCATCATGATATTTTCCCTTAGGGTATTAGTTTGCATAATTCCCATACATTCCACATTTAAAACATCTACGCATTGTTCATGTTGTAGAAATACCATTATCCTTCTCCATGGTGTTAACTGAACCTTTTCCTTTTCACTTACAGGATTTGTGTCCTTCTTTTCCATACCCATAACATCTTCCAGTTCCTTTGAAACATTCTCCTTGATGCCTCTTCCCAGATGATTTACATGACAGAAATTGAACTTTATTTCCTCTATGATCATCACTAAACTCCATCGTTCTATTATTAGTTGAGTCAGGACACTTTCCAAAGTTGAGATTATTGATCATATTATGAGATTTCTAATTAGGCATAATAACTATGTTTGGACATCCAAATCCCGTTTCATTTGGTTTCTCATGAAGAATATCATTCCATTGTCCATCATATCCTCCATTATCGTGAATCATCCTATTTCCATCCATTTTCGTAAACCCAAAAAGAAGAGTGTGAGAGGAAAAATAATGCTAGGGAAAACAACATAATAAAGGGGGAGTAACATCAATATCTATCATCTTAGGTTAAATTATAATATTTCAATCTTAATTATAGGACTATAAGCTATACATAAACTTATCCTTAGGGACATCCCTAGACATACCATATAAATATCTCTAGGGATTTCACTAAAGTTTTCGCATATTTGTTTCCAAAGGATAACTAAACCTTCACTCCGATATCAAATGTAGAGGCCCCAATCCTGACGTACATGGACATTACATTACTTTTGTGAATACTTAATAAATGACAAAAATATATGCCCAAATAATGTATTAGTTTACTGTCTTTGGATACTCGGAACACAATCTTCTAATCATGGTGAAATATCTTCAACATCTCCCCTTTGGTTTTCTTACCTAAAACCTTTCTTTATATCCTGGGGAAAAGAAAACTTAAAAAGGGTGAGCTCAAATGCTCAGTAAGGGAAAGCATAGAGAACATAAAACAATCCATAATCATTTGAATGCAAAAAAAAAGAACATAAAATCTAAACATCCAAATCTGGAGCAAGGACATAAATTTTGGAAGTACTTAAGTAATATATCATAAAGGAACCTCAACCATGATAAAATATCATTGGAATAAAACATCTAATTGTGGAAAATCATTCAGCACATGATATGATTTCCATATTTTCCAAGGCATTGCTGCCAAGATCATCTTTGTGGACAAAGTCCCTTTCAGAATCGAGTTCACTCTTCGTTCCAGTCCTGTAACACTGAACCAGATTAACTTATCATTCCAGCCATGTCTTCATCATGAGATATAAATCTTTACCCAATGCATTAGAGGGAGATATAGGTCCCACCCATCTCTTAATGAAATTATTATTAAGTGTTCCACAACATAAACATAAGTCATTCATCATATCCCAAGAATAAAATGGGTTTCATAAATATCATCCAATCATAACATAATCCATATAAAACAAATGGATATCATTTCATCATAAGAAAATTCAAACCATGAAAATCATAGGGATATTATACTTGAAACATACACATATGAAATAATGTCATCTTTGATGGATAAATGGTTTTGATAAAACACATGAAATGAATTCTTGAGGAAAATATCCTTTCTTCTTCAAAATCATTTTCTTTTCAAAAAATGCCATGAAATTTAAAAATAAAAGTATTTTTTTGAAAATATTCATTAAATATATTAGAGTAAGCTTCATGAAAATAAGGTGGTATAAAACTGTAAAAATCTATCCATGTCATATAAGATAAAAAAAACATTCTTCTCGTACTTTTTCCGTAAAAGACAAAAAGTACCTCATATGGTAAAAAAGAAAGATTCCTTAAATACCATGTTATAAAATTAACGAATGGGTAAAAATGACTTTAAACATACATGAAACCATTTTTAGAAAATGGGGACATGGATGATAAATATAACCCCTGTAAATACTTACGAATAAACAATCTCGGATAAAAACGAGATTGGAAAAGTTATCCGTTAAATTAGGTTCAATATGCTTCATACGTATCTGAACCTCCTGTATAATGATTTAAATAATTTGATTGACTTATTAAAGAATCATATTCATTGTTATGATATCATATATGGTTCACTTATGACTTTATATTTCCTGTTATTTTGTAAATTCCATGTTAATGCAGCGTTTTGGGTAAAATCGTTTCATTTATCATACGTGTTTTGACATGTTGTTCTTGATATTATTTCATATATTATGATTTAATTAATTCCAGAATGTAAAATCTGATTTATATATATTATATATTCAGTATATAAATGGAATTAAATACACCGTTCATGGAGACGGTAGGCCGTGCATGCGCATGAACGCTGTTTTCGTTTCTTTATTGAATTAAATGGAATTAAGTAAATGAAACATATAAGTACATAGATCCAGTATAATTATTATGTAATAACTTTCATGATTATTTATTATATATACTTTATAATCATACTTTAATGGTTAATCGTGGAAAATGAATCTCATCGCGTTTGTGGAGACGGTAGTCCATACGTACGCACGAGCGATGATATCATTCCCATGATCTTGGAATTGTATTGAAGTGTATGTATAATATTTCAGAATCAATATCAATTTACAATAATAATATATAGTTATTAATTTACACCATTATACGCATCCAAGTAAAAGTGGTGGTGGAAGACAGATTACACCACGTCGTGGAGACGGTATTCCGTACGTTCGCACGCGCGGTGATTTTGTTTTTCGTAGGATGGATACAAGATGAAGTTGGGTTGTTTCATATTTATAATAACATATCAGTATATGAGTTATACTTATGTTATCAATTTATAATGAAACAAATAAAAACGAATAAGTATAAAAAGAAATAAATTGTAAGGAATCGGTAAAGGATATTACCTCTTCTTTGACGCGCCTCTTCTTAACCTCCTCTTAAGGCACTAGAGTTGGTCTTTTGAGGAGACCTGAAACTATATAATGTTTCTAGGAAAGATTATAAGATAAATATTCATTTTTTGCCGTTTTTAAAGGATCAAAGGGTGTGAAGAGAAGAGGGAAGGGGTGCCCTTTTTATATGGGAGGAGAGGGGCACCTTTGAAAAAACTTAAAATATTATTTTATAATAAAGTTATATTTGGTTCATAATATCTCCAAATTGATTTATTTATAATATAAAGTGGTTATGGGTCTAAATACTCTCAACCAATAGGTTTTAGAGAAGTTTATATTACTATTGTAGCCTTATCAATTAGATTTAACTCTAAGTTAAATAATTTAACCCTTTCTGGGTCTTCTTGTTTTCTTACACTATATGGTTAATAAACATACTATAACAAGCCAAAGGAAGCCCAAGTGGTTAATTATTAATATATATAACCTTATCTATGTCATTTTTCTGAACCTTATATTTTTAAGAATATAATAACAATTAATAATATAATAGTTGTTTTAAAAACTATTTTATGTCAATTTTGACACTATTTCATAATTGATTTTTTTTGAATCTCATAACAGAATGATTAGTTAAAAAAATTAATTTAATCAATAATAACATTTCCTATAAACCTAAATAATTTGTTTAATTCATAAAAAGTCTCAATTTACATTTATTTGGGTATTTATAAAATCAATTATGTTAGTATTTCATTAATAAGGTAATTACTGCATCATCATTTTGTCATAAATAAATTAAATTATTTAATGTCTAAAAATTATAAATAAAATCCCATTATGTATGAAATATCTTTATCTTTCTAATGAATATTTATTGTATAATTTATATTATGTATAACCCTATAATAAATTTGTTTTTGTTATTAAACTTAGATTTTAACTATTTTAACTCTTCTTTATATAAAATAATAATAAGTGTCCTAATCTAATCCAAGTGGACCCAAAGGGTAAAATTTTATTCGTAAGGTTTTTTTGGTCGAATTACACTTATCGAATAGAATTAGGATATGTGTTAGGGTAATAATAATATCATTTTTACCCTTAATTACCCTATTTACTTTTAACCGTGTAAATAAAAGTAAATAGTTACTATTCAAAAAAAATTATTTTTATCTTATTGAATCATATTTTACTCCTTGATATTAACCATTTCGTTCAGATTTTCGGAATTCCACTCACAGAAGTGGTAAAATTATGGTTTATGTAGATTTTCAAATTCTCCTAGGAGGTGGGTAAAAGACGGTGAAAAGTTCAATAAAATTTTCATATATCTAAAATTATTATAAAATGACTCAAATGAATTACATTGATCTTATATAGATATTATGTATCAATTTTGACCTAAAATAAATTTATATAAAATAAATAATTTTTTAAATAAAAATTCGGTTTTTAAATAGTAACCCAGTGTGTTCACTATTCATAAAAAATTGAATGTTTTCAAAAAAATACAAAAAATTCACCCTAGGATAATTTTGATATTCTAAATCCAAAAATGAAATCCATTTTGAAAATTAAAAATTATAAAATATCAAAAAGTGTGTATTAATATTCATAACTGCTAGTTCATAATAATATTATAATAATATATCGTTTAGTGAAACTTGGTATTGCGTACTACACACGCTATCGAAAAAGGTATTGATTGTGTGTAATGGAAGCCATGTCAGGTCTTCATGTGGTGAAAGATCCATTTGGTGTTCCGTATAACATAATCAAAACTTATTAAAAAAATCTATACTTAATTTTGCGTAAAATAATTTCCACAAAACGAACTTGAAATTGTGTGTAACACGAGCCAGGAATAGTATTGTGTATACTGCAAGCTAATACGGTGTTGCGTATAGTACAAGCTAATCCTGGTGTAGTGTATAATAGAATACATCAATGATATTAAAAATAATATATCTCATAAAATCTCAGGGTGTTACATAATATCTACTCACAGATTGACCTAGACCCTCACTACTAGTCAGTAGCCTCTTGCATACAAGGAGGGATGCATGAGGTCACATGAAACTCTGGTTTAGACCTAGTAATTTGTTCTGAGGTGTTATATTTATCACAATTAATAAAATTTATTTTAAATTAAATATAAAACATGAATCTCATATGATAAAATAATATTTTATAGATAATTGGCACCATCATAACTGAACATGACTTCTTAATCAATCATTGAGAATGAGTAGATTAATCTAAGAAAATTCCTATGTTGATATAGGAACATAAGAATCTTTCTTAAGTATGAAATAATATTTTTTAGAGTAAATGCTTCCGGAGAAACCAAATATCAATTTTTTCAAGTAATTGATCTAGATACTTTTAAGAATCATATAAGGATTAAATTAGATAGGTAAATTTATTTTCTACTAATATTATCAACTAGATTGGGGAAATTTATAACTGGGAGTGACTTGATATTTCATTAAAAAACTTATATCTATGGAATTCATTCAATAATTATATTTATAAATATTTCAACTATATTAATGAGGTCAAAAAAAGTGTACACTGTTTTCAAAATATATTTATTCTATACAAACTAGGAAATTCATGTCCGGGTTATGGTGTTCTATTAATAGTACAATTTGGTAAAAATTAAAAATAAAAGAATAAAATTTGATTCGAATTTCCAAAAATTATTTCCCAAGTATCTATTCAAAAACATTGAAACCTAAAAATGTGATCACAAGAAGGAAGGAAATGTTTTCCATTAGATGGAATTTTATATCATAATTGAAGGGTTTTATGAAAATCTATGGAGATTCTTGTCAATTATTACATTTTAGAATCAATTCATTAATTTTTAACGGTATATGATAACAAATGTAATTATTAAAAATTATATATGTATACATGTGTTAAGATTTAGGTAATAATGATGAAGATTGGTGTTTTAATTTAAGGGATGAAGTATAAGATTTTTGGATCATAAAGTTGAATGTAACAGAATACTTTAATCATATGTATATCAAAATAAAGGATTAACATTTTAATCTTATTTCACTTATATTATAAAGGAAGTTTTTTATTTAAAATTTGTTTCTATAAAAAAATGGTTGAATGAATTTATACACATCTTTTATGATTCATTACATTCCACTACATGTTTCAATAGGAAATAAGTTCAATTTGAGTTTTATTCATGATATTTTTAAAAATATGGGGAATCAAAAACCCACCACAAATCAATGGAATATTTTAGAGAATATGAACATTCTTTTAGGATAATTATTCAAAACCATAGAATAATATATATGATATATATATACACACAATTATTCATTTTATATATATTAAAAATAAGTCATTATTATTTACTTACTTAAACATGATTTTTATATCTTATCATGATATTATATTTATATTTTGCTCTCAATGTTTCTACTGGGTGTATTTTTATAAAAAAAAGAAGAACAAAGGATAAAAATATAATATTAAACAAGTGTAATAAATAGAAAATTTCACATAATATAAATTTTTTTACTTAGTTACAATTACAAAACAATTGTCACCTTATATAATAAATGAGTTTTGGATGAGTTGGTAAAGAATATTATAAAGAGTTATATTAGTTTAAAAATGATCTCACATAATGTTTTGATGGAAAATTTTCAATTGTGATAATGATGATAAACATTTAAATACTTCTAAAAAAATAATTTATGTTTTTATCATCATAACATTTGATGTTGTGATGTAAATAATATTGAATCATATGTTTATATAGTTTAACATTTGAATACAAATCCTAAAGATATAATTTTGTCATGAATACAAACTTTATAGGAGTTACAATCTAAATTAGTTTAGTTGGGGTATTTCAGAATATTGTCACGTAAAAATGAGATAGGAATTACATATAGATGTTTTCAGATCAATATAAACCTAAATGTGTAGAAAATAGATGGATTTTATGGAGGGTTTTTATATGATATATGAATATATATTAGTGATTATATATGGTTTTAAATCCAATATTAAATGTTTTTATGAATATAAAATATGCCATGTTATGAAAAATAAAGTCTCCACTTTATCACTCATTCAATATTGTTGTGTATATATTGCACATTGTGAAATGATAATTTACCTATTAATGTATGAATTTGAGTTATCCCTAACTTATGTTCATCATGGATTCCTATAGGTTATTATAAAATGTTAATGATGAGATAGGTAAGAATTCATATAATGAAATAGAATATTCTCAAGAGGTTTGAATGTTTTTTATAAAATAAATGACCTACCAAGTATACGACATGGAGTTTCATATGTAATGTCTTTGGTATTCTAGAGGGTGTATGTTTCATAGTTAATCTTATCACCTATGGTTGGAATGATACTTATCACGAAAATATTTATATGTTAACCCCATTACTTTGTTAGACTTTAGGATAATCTTACAAAGGGTTGATTTGTTATGTTATCAATAATTTCATTGGTTTATAGTTAATAAAGTTGGGATTTATTATCTCATATTTAATGTGTGAAAATTGTTCCTAAATTGAGAGGGAGTGAGGAAATTTATGATTATATATAGGTAATATACATGTGATATACTTATCAATTTTGATGAGGCGAATGTGATGGGATCATATAATTATATGAAAAATATATTATTTATTCATGGAACTTGTTAAACTATACTGAAACAATGTAGAAAATATACCTATTCTATAAATAATCAATATACTTTATGTCCCATAGTCACTCAAAGACTTAGACTGATAAATTATATGATTATCCATACCTGTATATGATATAACTTGTGGAAATAGGAATAGAGACACATGTGTTTGATTTAGATCACACTAGATCTATTAATAGATTTTTTTGCTTTGAATATTTTCTATAGGGTTCTATTTGCTTATATTTATGGATATAGACATTCATAATAGTTTTTACTTATAAAAAATCCTGTGGAGTCACAGATTTTGGTTTTGAGAATAATCATGCTTATGGAAATTTAGAACTACCTTGATTGTGTTTTGAAGGTTATATTTATGTTGTTTGTGATTTGTGTTAGAAATTTTGTTATATATATCCTCACATAATGTAACACATGTATCGTACATTTTATAAAATTAGTTTTAGAAGACATATAAAAGAATATCTGGATATGGTTTCAAATGTTATAAATATTCGGTGATATAAGGTGAATGTGTGTTATGACTATGAGGGTTTATGTAAGTGGGACATGGAAGAAATTTTGCAATAATGGAAACATAATGGAATAGTGATTTATCCTGTATCACGATATTACATTGCATACACCATAATTTTTCTAGTGTCACCACATCATAGTGATTTAAGTATAAATTATCACATTATATGATAGTTAATTCTCTAGTATTTGTCTTCAACTCAAATAAACATGCTTCTGTAAATCATAATGTGATAATTATGACAGGTGATTAAATATCAAGGATACTAATTTAAACATTAAACTATTATTTTGGTAATTGAGATATATGTTATAAAGAGTTGAAATGTTTATAAATGAGGTTTGTAGATACCCACACTTCTCATACATAAATATTACATATTAATAGATGGAAAATAATTTCGTAACACAATGATCCACACTAAAATAGTATCAGTCTACTATATTTGGAAACATGCACACATAAAAAACTTGTGCGTAAGTGAGATATGCCATATTCTACTAAGTCATTCATATCTAGAACCATTCTTATGTATATCATACAAAATTAAGGAATCGAATAAAATGAAAATAGAATTTGAAAACCATACCCTACATATCATAGATCATAAAATTGAGTGACATTATAAATTAAGAAAGTTGACATTAATCCTAAAGGTATTAAAAAACATGATCCATGAAACCATAACATTGGTATTATAAAAATATTCATGACATAAATATAAGCATAGAAACCCATATGTAAAGTTTACCCACCATGATATTCATAGTATGTTGGGTTTGGGGTAAATTACCATATAACTTATTCAATATTGGGATAACATCTCATGTACCCACTTTTTCGAGATTGGGATAACCTATCAAGAACCCTATTTTTGGGATTGGGATAACCTTCTCTTCACCCTATAAGGTGATAGAACATTAATCATTAACCAATTCACTGGAGGGATATAGAATCCCCACCCATAACTGAATACATACATTTTTAAACCATAAGATCACAATAAAACATAAAATAAGAACCCATAAAATTAAAGGATTCTTATAGATATTCCATCAGAGCATAACCTGTGTAAAATAAATGGGTTAAAAAAACATTTCATCATTTCATTATAACATAACCCATGAAAAAAGGAATGTGTTTCATAAAAATTTAATCATCATAAAAATAAACCATCCAAAAAAATATAAAGGATGGTATCGATGGATCATACCCCTTATAAAACATTTTTTAAATCAATGTATGTCATCGTAGATAAATAGTATTTTGAAATATCACTTGGTACATTTCTTTAGGAAAATATCATTTTCTATTTTTAATCACATTAGTACAATCTATTAACATTCCAAATATTAATTAGAAAATTATATTTCAGAATAAATATGAAAAAATATTTTGGAATTATTAATGCATTGTATGATTATGATGGTGGAAACAGTCATTAATGTCATATATGTAAAACAAAAATTCATTTCACATTTTCGGTAAAATTCAAAAGGTCCTTGTTTCAAAGATGAAGAGAAGATTGATTTTAAACCATTTTGTTAAAATTAAAACATGGGGAACATTGCCTTTAAAATATAAGTAGATAATAGTAAAATATTTCATTAAATGATTTTTAGGAAAAACATATGTTTGGAAGAACAAGTGTTTTTTAATGATGTTGGAATCAAATTTCGGTTAAAGCCATGAATAAATATTTTTGAGCAAACCAAAGGCATATTTTGAATTATAAATCAATGCCAAGACACCCAAGGGAGTGTGTTCAAGTTCTAAGGTCAGTTTGAAAGATTAGAAATGGTGTGAAAAATATTTGACACCCTATGCAATGTCAAATGGATTGTTCAACGGTGTTATTTTGGAGAAAATCCATGTCAAAGGCACTAAAAAATCGGTCGGTGAACAAGAAGAGGGACCACGTTCCAGATTTTACGTGCCTAATGCAATGTCAAATTCCACATGTGTGCATGACACCTTGCACAATACCACAAAAGTTTTCATCTATAAATAGAAATGTCCCCCTCATTTCTGGGTACCATTTTGGAAGACAAACTGTCATTTCCTTCCACAAAAGGTGACACCTTCCACAACTGCACGAAATACATGGACTCAAGGTACTGGATCATTCATGAAAGGTCTCCTAGGGGTCCTTTTTTTGGTGGGCCCACTAGGGATTGACCCTTAACCATTTCCTTCTAATCCATTTAAATTTCACGAAAAAATATTCTTCTTGCATGCATGTTTTCCCTTGTTCCATGCCAATCTTGTGCATATTGTTCCAACATGTGCACAACCCCACATCTTGCACGCAATATCTCAATCTTGTGCATAACCCCTTATCTTGAACACAACCCTTCAGTATTTCATGCACACCTCCTTATGTTCTTTGTGTGTCATCCCTACATTTAAGCACCATGTCAAATACCCTCTTATGTACAACACCCCTATCTTGCACACAATTCTCCCATGCAACCCTCCAGGCCTGTACGAAGTAATATCCATGTTCCCTAAGGAGGGATTCATGTGGTGTTTCCCTAACTTGTTCTTCATTGCACATGCACACGAATGGCTATTTCTCATATGTATAGCCACACTAATCTGGATCCCTCAATGAATAAATCAAGAACCATGTTTATCCATCACATTATCGGTACATTCCCTAACCTTAGGGTTAAAGTACACTAATTATGTAAGTATTGGGGGTGAAGATTGAATCCCCATAATCTGAGTCGTAGGACTTTAAACTGACAAGAACCAACATCCACAACACATGATGTTAAACTATGATCACCACATGATTGAAAATCCCCTGAGGATTGTGAAGGGGATCAATACCCTCACACTTCTCCTCTCCCACTATTCATTGACCCCGTGTGTGCCTCAGTCAGACCATGAATAATCCCTGACACCACTTGATATGGTGCTCTGTGTATAGTTATCCTTGTCATATATATGGACCTATACTCTAGATTCCCCATGATTAGGTCTCAATATTCTTTTATTTGGACCACTAACCATGCATAATCCATGTACCATTCCTCATGGAGACACCTCTCAGGACACGATCATTAGGTTCCTTGCTGCCTCTTATTTCTCACACAAAGTATGGCTCACGTGGTATTAGAGTAAGCATCAACCATGACATCCCCTATGGGATTCTAACTAAGCATAATCCCCAAAACTCTCTCTCAACTGAACTACATGGACTTTTATCTTTTCCCCTTTTTCATGCAAGATACATAGGAAGCCTTTTTGAGGTTCATGCCCACCCATCAGTTCTGACCACTTCACGTCGGTCAACCCGCATCCAGTATGATGTTAAAATATACATTTTTTTTCCTGCAAGACATCAAACTCTATTCTTTCGAACAACATGGGTTTTGATCCCTATCACTTATACATAGATCATAGGAAGCCTCCCTGAAGTTCAACCCCAAAACACCAGTAAACATCAACGTCCCCTTAGTTGGGACCCACATCCATGGTCTACCCCTTAGAGGTGTTTGACCAATTATTAGGCAGCTAACAATTTGTGATCCCCACACTCAATCCATACTCCTCCAACCATGTGTTCCCCTCTTGCAATGGGAAGCTAACAATGAATAAACCCCAAAATTTCTTCAGGTTATTTCTTTTGTGTACAACCAAATTCTGTGATCCATCATATACTACGTATACATTAATTCCCTACCATGGTGATGCATGGGAAGCCTCACTAAGGTCAAATCCCATCATCCATTTCCCATACTGATCTCTCCCTCATTAATTTGTGTCATGGGAAGATCATGCCTTAACCTGTTGGTTCCATTTCCTTTGGGTCCCCATCCATGCTCCCATTCTCATGAGTCGCCCCCTCTAGTGACTCATCCCCCTATTCCATAACTACATGGACATTTATTCCCAACCATTTGGATAGGTAAGAAACTTTTATAAGGTTCAATACCAACACTACCATCCTCTCATTGGTTCCACTCAATTCATCCTCATCCTTTGACATTCCCTCCATATCTATTATGATTTCACTCAGGCCTCCAAATCCTGGTGAAATTATGCCATCCATATGGGTTTCTAACAAAACATAATCCCCAACACACTGTCAGGTTTTTGTCCAATCTGTACACCCCGATTCCATGCCACAAAAATCCGAACTACATGGGTTTTGATCCATTTATTCTATACAAGGTACGTAAGAAGCCTCTCTAAGGTTCAATACCAGCCAATGGTAATCCTTGGTGTTCCCCTATCTAGGGTCCACCATCTTAATCCTCTCTTAGTGGGGTCCCGATCTACCCTCGCAGAGTGATATCTTCCCTTTTTGATACACAACCCCTGGCCCCATCCCTTTTTGGGGAATCCTGACCCATCCATCTGGTAAAATTTCTAGGTTCTCCTTCCACAGGATATACCATCCTAGTCCACTCTCATCGGCGATCTGATCAGTCTGATCTATCTCTTCTAGATGTTAAAATCATGGAATACCCCGTGTTAAACATGGGAAGCCAAGGAAAAACATGGATACATGCCTCTGGAATATAATTACTCACATTTGATGTGGGATGCCTCAGTTTTCTATGCCCTCAAGAATCTCTATTATAAAAGAAAATATTTATGTACTAGTGTTTCAGTGTTTAGACACACTATAAATTCTCAACGTGACTACTCCCCTTACAAATGGTTTATTCCCTAACTTGACCCCCTGGAATTTCCTCAAAGAAGTTGTGTAATCAAACAGCATCCACAAATATATGGAACTGGGAAGAGTTTCATGAACAACATATTAATATTTAAGGGAGACCTAAACTAGGTGATGAATTTGGAGGATGTATTTACGAAAGGAGATACAAACTTCCCATCATCTTGTTTCGATCAAGCAGAAAATGTTTCTAAAGAAGTAATGGATTCCACTTTCTTTAGAAATAGGTAATGTTGGGAAACAATCATCATGTCCCCACAAACATATGCGTTCCCCAATGAAAGTGTTGGAAATAGAAATTGTAAAACTGATGTGAATTTATTATTCTCAATATGGATATTAGTAAAGTTTGAGACATCAATAGATAAGTGTGTCATTAGCTCCAGATACCTGGTTCCATGTCCTTCCATTAAATTAGAAGGAATGGCATGAAATTCACTATGATTTGGGGATATTAATCATTGGGAATCTCAATTTCCATCGTTGTTAGTAGGGATCTTTCTATAGAGTCATGGAAGAATGAACAGTGTTGGAGAACTAGGCACCACTTTTATACTGTCTTTAATAATGGTTTAATATTCCTACATTATAGAACCCACACCACAACTATAGGAAACTGATCACATCCCCCCATAGACAGAGGAGAATGGGAAAACATATGTGACCATACCACATGGTTTCACATCTTCTGCGATGACCCCCACGACCACAACTACTGGGAACCCATGCCCCATCTCACACTCAACATTTATTCAAAGGAGGGTGATCGATACTCTTATTCAACGATATGAATAAGAGGGGATCATCCTAATAATGGATATGGCCCATCAAGATTTAGATCCTTTTTCACCTCATCATAATCGCCTCCCATATGTGATGAATAGGGAGACACTACTCCCCACTCTGACCTTCAACCATTTTTTGAGCCTCTCCCTAGAACACTGTTATGACTCACTACCTTATGTTGTGGAAGTAAGGGGTGACCGGGTCCTCCCATTGGCGACTATGGCCATGGGAATGCGAAGAAGGTCTCCCATCTGGTCATGTCAGTGCCATTAGTTAGTCCAGTGGCCTAAGTAATAGGTGGTCCATACCCCTTCATTCCTGGCCCTAGATTGGTTGACTCAAAATCAACATCGGGCACAAGATCATGAGGATTCCCACAAGAAAGAATCATCTTCTATGGCTCCAATGGCACAAGCCACAACTGACGATCATTATCAGTTACATAATACAAAAGCGCATGGGTACCACAATTACCTACTAGAATTGATATCCCAAACACCCTTGGGCAGGCCGTGTCAATATTTCTGTTCGTTGGTACATGCAGAAACCATCGCAGGACCACCTGTGGTGATGACATTCAGTATGGTGGTCCTCCCCATACCAGCCCCATCCAGCATAGAGGTCCTCCCCACTCCCATGTTCTATGTGGAGGTCCTCCCCATGATACCATAAATTTTCTAGGAGGAGGTCCTCCTTGCCTTGTTGGCACCCGACACGAAGGTCCTCCTTTTTCCCATGGGCTCAGGTATGGAGGTTATTCCCATGTTTTAGGCTATCACATCGAAGGTCCTTTTCATGTCATCACCAGCTCGAGCAGATTCCCTCTCCAAAAAACATCAAAAGAGAGAATTTACTTCCCACTTTAGTGTTCCCAACCACAGAGGTCCTCCCCATGTTCCGTTCAATATCTTTATATGTGCTCCTCACATCCCCGACTCATAAAAGAAAAGGTTTTCCCCACTCCAGCACCAACTCGCATGAAGTTCCTCCCCATTCAAAAATATACCATGATATAAAGAACCATCCCAAGGTAGGAGGTTGGGTCGTCACTACGAGAGAAAGAACTCTAATAAGCCCCATATAGTAGTCAATATCTTACTCCTTTCTTAATCTGAAGTAGTCTGAGATTCTATGATGGGTGCTTCACCTCGATTCATTATGTTGGGGGTGGGGTAGAAACTAGGTGTATCAACCCTTTCCTCCCAGAAATCGAGGTGCCCTGGATCCCTGAATCCATCCACATAGAAATACACATATAGGAAAATCTGGCTCCTCTCAATGGGCTTGATGTGCAATCCTCCCTATCATCCTCATGATCATTCTCTACCTAGACAAGAGATCATGGAGAATTGTTATTGGGGATGGTTGATGATGAGAACCATCATGATCTATCACCTACAACTTCGACCCCTTTATAAAAAGTAGTGGTCCGAACCCTACCCTACAGTGTTGTGGTGATACAGCCAGTGCATTCTCTGGAAGATAGACCATGATTTAGTGGTTTGTTAGCTCACACATCATAATATCCACCGACCAGTTTACCACTGCAATGTTCTATATAAGTGCCGATACAGGTCCATCAACCACCCACAATAGATGAATAGGGTAACCAAGGGCCAGATCCTGAGTTGTAGATGGGATGTTTGTGGGAAATTCTCATAGTGGACCATTTACCTGAGATCTTCTGTCCGATTTCAACGGCAAGCTTCAATATTCTAGAGTCCTCCCAAGACGAGGTTAGGTTCTTATGTCGAACCTTGGGGATGATGCATTTTCATCTCCATCATTGACGGTTATCCTTTCCAAAGAGTTGGGAACACATCAAATTACATTGGACAGTATTCCCTCCTAGATGAGTTGGCTGCACTCCCTATTACACTTCACCTTGTGTCGATGGGTTATCACTAGACCCTCCAGAAACAATGTGTACATACTTTACAAAGATTTTTAGAGTTATTATGAAGGATTCCCCACATGTAAATTTTTTTGGATGGGGTCAGTACATTTCCCTAAATTTTAGTCTTATCTTGTCCCAACATAGTTTTCATGGTGATATCGAGGATATTCCTTTGGCCGTCATCACATTAAACAAGTTCTCTCCAGAGATATACCTGGAAGGGGGTACTAGCACAGGTATTATATAAGTGTAACTGACCGATGGGGTAGTATATCACCAGGAGGATGATGTAGGTGTCCATACTAACCAACAAATAACATTACACTGGCCTTCGTGGAACTTAAAAATCATTTTTTCTTAGTTGTGACCCCGGAAAGGTTAAAGAGAGTATTGGGACCATAACCCCCCCTAACCTATCTAGCTTAGTGCGAATGATGGAGGATGATCCTGAAAAGGAAGAATTGTTTCAATAGATCACCAAAAAGAGAAGGATGGTTGATGAGATCCTAGACAAATTTGTTGTGGAATGGAGACCAGATTACAATAATTCTAGACTAAGGAAGCAGGTGTAGGAACAACATCCGGTCGGTGAATTTCCCCTAAGTGATCTCGATATCCCCGCCAATCTAGATATGGTAGAGGATACAATTTATGTAAATAGGAATTTATAGGTGTCACCAAATCCACCTAAGATGTGTGGTGACCTACCTTAGGACGCAACTCAGGTTCCACTAGCCACTCTGCAAGCTCCACCTTCATCTCCTCAGTTTCCTCCAGTAGACAACAAGTTATTCTCCTAGCTCCTCGGGTAATTCTGCCAGTCGCTCACTGAATCGTTGGGACCACATATACTATTGAAGAGTCTGCCAACACATTGGTGAGTAGGGATCCTCATCCGGACCAAAATCCACACCAGGATTATTGGATGGATTCTATTATTTCTAGCCTCAAAGATCTGGAAGGTTGACATGTGTTACACGATGGAAAACCATATCAAGCATGGGTGAATGATATTTCAGTGCACCCAGGTTTTGAAAATCCTAAACTATACCCTATCAATGGGATGGAAGACCCATTGAATATTCTGGACCACTTTATTTGAATGTGTGGACCCATGTTGGGAACTCCCATAAAGTAGGAAGCTGCTAAGCTCTGTTGTTTCATAAAAACGTTGGAAGAGCATGTGTTTTTCTGGTACAACCAGTTACCAATTCGGGGAATTTATGGTTGGGTGGATCTTCAACGGAAGATTCTATATAAGTTAAGTTCCAGTGCCCAAAATTCTAGTATTTCCTTCCTCTTAAAAATCAAGTAAAGGCCAGATGAGTGAGTCACAAACATTTCTTCCAGGTGGAAGAGTCTCACATATTCCCTCAGTGTGCCACTAACTGAGGAGAAAATTCTAATGATGTTTTTGGGGAATGTAAAGACTGAATTGGTCTCCTATGTCATCTTTGTGAACATTTCAATAGGATATAGGAATTTCTTTGATAAGGATCAACATCAAGAGGAAGCTTTGTAGCATGACAGGAAGTCAAGATCGTTACATCCCATGACTCCAGAAAGAAGAGATTCCATGTCCGAGAATGCTATTACATCATAGGGAGATTCCCTAGACAGTAAGTATTGTTACCAGTGGAAACCACCTCCACAACCTCTCCGATGATCACCACCTCATGCTCAACCTCCATCTCAGAATTTCCCGCCTCAACATCGGTAGGCACCACCTCATAACGCACCACCTTCACTAAGGCGAGACAACCAAGTTACACCAACTCATCAGGCTTTAGTTCCTCATCAAGGGTTGGCCTTGAAGGACCTTTTATTGGATTGGAGAAACCAAACCTATTAATTCAATGAGGCTCAAGTCCCTGACAATTTCTATAGTGACTTGGATCAAGGTATCAATCGGTTGCTGTAATGAAAGAAACCTAAAGAAGTATAACCCATTGATCACCCAAATTCCTTACCCTATCACCAGTTTCCTGGAAACACCCTAAAGAGGTTCCAAGTTTTCATATAATGGATTTAGGACCAGTTTGATAACAATATATATAGGTTGGGTCTGGCCCTAGTAAAGGTGGCATGTGTGTTTATAAATATAGACAATGACATTGAGGGTGAATGGAAGCACTTCTCTAACTGTGGGTCTCATAATTAAGATAACCATATTGAACACAAGGCATTTTCTTACACCCACAGTATTATTCATTCCCTTTTGAACCAACTTGTTCCTTTTGATGTCATTGTGCTACGTTAAGAAACTGTAGTCATGTTAATGGCTTAGCCTTCGTCTTCTTGTGAGACTAAACATCAATCGAGCAAGGGGAAGCAAAGCCCCCCGCTAGTACCAAAGTCATCCCATACTCTTGGAAACTTCATGCCCCTAGAGATGGGGAATTTCCCTTGAAATCACACCACATTGGAGGATACTTCATGTAATGATCACGAGTAGTCATGGATTAACACCATTGAGTTACTGGACCCATATATGGTCCCCAATTATGAGGAACGTTATGAAGACCCTTCTAATGTCCTTAGATGATGTCTGCACCAATGAAACCATCGGTATGTGAAATATTAGAATAAATTTTCTAGTTCTTCTGACCAAGCCATGCATGCCACCGAGACTAAGTTGCAGGCCTAACACAGAGATCAACTTGTGAAACCTTCTCACCCTATTTCGTCAGACTCAACCCCACCTTCATTCATATTTATTGATTCTGCAGAGTCACCACAACCATTCCAGGACTAAACACATTCAGTTGTGTATATATTCCATTCATATGGACGTATTCCAAGGGTTACTCTAAGTGGTTTGACTAGTGAGCTACAGGGAATTCCCAACACTATCCATGATCCGCCAGTTTGACCAGTAGAGACCATCATGCCTCTTGCCACTGAGCGACCTCATGTCTATAAATATGTACAAATGGAATGAAATTACGATTTTCTCAAGAAACATTCCAATATTCTTGTGAGACTCTAGATACTTGAGGCACTCTACTAGTCAGTAGTAATGCATGAATCCCTTAAGGGGGAATTAAGAAGCCCCCTTTAGTTTGGGATAAAGGTAGATGCCGCATGGGCCTTCCATGTTGAGAAAGATGGGCATGGATAGTGTTAGGAAAAAATATTATTCTTGGGAGAGGAATAAGGTTCTACCATATTGGGGAATATCCTCCCACTGTACATCACTAGCCAGTTCAATGACTTGCTGGTTAGTCACTATCTCATCGGCATAGTTTCTAAGATCAATCTTATCCAATCCCGGATTCTCTGCATGTTGGAGCTATCTGAAACATATATAAATCCCTCACAACTATAGATTCGTGGTTATGATAGTACAGATCAGATGCATGTTGGAAAAATTCACATGAAGGCACCAATTGGTGGCCTTATTTCCAGCACAATGTTCATGGTTGTCACACATGACACTACTTCAATATGTTGATGGGTAGACCATGTATCATCCGATATGAGGAAGCCCCTTCCTCATATCACCAATGCCATAAGTACTCCATCAATGGTCAAATGAATGGGATCTGAGGTGATGCATCTCCCTTGGCTTCTTATGAATCCCTCTATTTAGATGTTTAATACTATATGAGCAATGAAAAGTAGATTCAGGACAATGAGTTTGAACAAAATAACATTGTGGCTAACCCATTGACAGACTTAGATGATGCCTACATTCTCCCAATTCACCAATTATAGGCACAATCAAAGACCTGGGTCATTAAATTATCATCTCTAGGACAAGGGATATCACATTCCCTAAAATAAAGATCATATGAAGATCAATTCATACTCCTACACGAATCAAGATCTAGTGATCCTAGATCCCCTTACCCCTGTAAGGTATCAAGACATTCACCACATAGAAATAACAATACATCATACTTGGTTGTTATTCCATGATTTTTTGAACTGACCCAAGCCAGTATGCCACTACTTATTTAAAATTATGAAGCATGGACCACTAGGGTGAAGCCCTGATGGAATCAGATCGATAGTTCTTTTCATCGTGGTTTCAACAGTATAGGATCCCTACAATGATGATTCCTTTATCACTATGGTCGACACCATAATTCGGTTAGGGTCATAAAACTTATAAAAATTTCCCCTTCCAATGATCCTCCAGTCATGGATGGTGAATTGGATTTTCAGGATGCTCCTCTAGCATTTTTGGAATGTGTATCCACCACTGTTAATGAGTTGGTACAGGTAAACCTCGACACGAAGACGGATCCTGGGCCAAAAATTATCAGTGACGCCAATAATGTAGATGGGAAACAAAAGTATGTGGATTTCTTGAAGCAGCTTCACAATTTGTTTTCCTTGAGCTACGATGAGATTCCAGGCCTAGATCCTCAAGTCACCACCCACCACCTCGGTCTACTGATTAACTAACATGGGTTTAGACAACCTCCCAAAAAGATTCACCCCTCTCACGGTGTCATGATCAAGGCCATGTTGATAAGCTCATTAAAGAAAACTTCATCAAGGTAGTTCAGAACCCCAAACGTTTATCCGACATTATCTCTATCTGAAATAAAAATAGATAGATCAGAGTATGCATTAACTTTAGGGACCTCAACTGTCACTATCAAAATTAAAACTTCCCCCTTCCTGTGATAGATCTATTCATCGACGCTACTACTAGATTCCAATCTCTCTATTTCATGTATGGGTATTACCGGTATAATCAAATTTGAATGGACCATGCTGATGAGGAGTCTACCACCTTCAAAGAACCACATGGTACCATTTATTACAAATCATTGCCTTTTGGTTTGATGAATAAAGGTTCCACCTACCATCATGCAACGCACCACATATTCAAGTTGATCCTCAGGACCCTATAGGAATTATACGTAGATGATCTGGTGGTCAAATAACTCCAACATTATGTAATTGGTAGTGTCCAGATAAACATATAGTTTTTTTACATTGATTACATGAATGTTCACTTATTATATATTCTTCATTGTTCTACATGACTATAATATAATAATATCCTGGAATATTTGTTGCATTAATAAAGTCATGGCAGATCCCCACTATGATGAGAACCTTGAAATGCTATAACAATACTCTTAAATAAAGTTCTTGCGGTTGGATGAAATACTATGATAGGACACATAGTATACAGACCATCATGTGCGAGTACTCATAAGAAGACGAGACTCTTTCTCATGGAGTTCTCACTTGGTAATCTCCAAGATGGGAGATTATGAGAACAGACCCACCAGTAGTAATTCCACATGTTTTGGTGTCAACAGAAATTACTATCTACGAGTGTGTGTAATGGTCCTTAAACTGGAAGGTTATCATTAACTCATGTCATGACTCACGTACTTACATTTGCAAACAAAAACTGTCATGAAGACAGTTGGCGGGAAGTAGGGTACGTTGGGTGCATCATGAATGACATGTTGTCAATGGATAATTCAAGGAAGGATTTGTCCCTTCCATATTTATGGAAGTAGATATCTCAGGCCCTTTGATTGAAATAGAAATGTCAAATAAATTCCATGTCCATGGTGTAATGACGAGTTTATTTCTGGAATTCAAAGAATGACAGGTCTTGCACATTGGTTTATGACACTACTATGAAGCCTTCTTGATTAGATATTGAGACAAAGGGATTAAATTACACCGTAAGCGTTAGTATGAGGTGATATTTCAATGTGGCATCAACTTATTTCTCTAGGGTGCCTTGACCCGTTTCTAGATAGTAATCTTGGAATTTAGGCATGTCCGCCTAATGCCAACGAGAAAGGGGCCTAGAGGGTCACAAACTAAGTGTATTCAAGTATCTCAAGTAAAATAACGATTATTCCCATACGTTGTTTAATAATTATTCAAGGAAGCATAAAACATTTCAATGTTGGAGGAAGAATAAAATAAAACAAGTACATGTCGTGTGTCAATGATTACACACTATGTAGTTTTATTTTGAAAACAAGTACACACTGTGTATAATTATACGTACATGCAGTGTAGTTTTTATTTTGGAAAGGAAATGAATAAATGAAAACAAGATATACATGTCATGTACATTGAATGTACAAGCTGTGTAGTTTTCAATGAAAAAAAAAGAACACACCGTGTATTTATTAATACACGCCGTGTAGTTTTTCCAGTCGGGATTTTGAGGAAATATCATTTTATTATATTCTATTCATTATAATTAGTATGGCCTCATGTGAAAGAATTAATGACATAAAAGGGGGTTTTCAAAAGGAAGTTAATGAAATAAATATAATGCGTAAATCATTTATTTATTGTAATAAATCTACAACCTCAAACCCGATTATAAATATCGTCATAACCCCAACTCCTTTCCAGAGACAAGGGAATCACTGTGCCCAAAAATCCTGGAGAATTCATTCAAGGATGAAAGAACCTCTTTCTACAAGAGCACTATCAAGACCGAGAGAGATCCTCTTCCATCAGATCAAGACCTTCTAAGGCAGAAAACGAAAGCAAAGGTTTCTCCATGATAGCACCCGGAGACTCCATTGGCAACATCTAGAGATACGTGGTTCACGTGTGGATCATCACTAGAGGAAGTCTACCCATGGCTTCTGCGATGCAAATAAGAATCACATCGGAACGTGATCAAGAATACAATGAAGAAATAACACCAAAAGGTACTTATTTTCAATTTATTAAATTAATTATAATCAACCTGTAACGATCCTACTTTGTGGTTCTGGGGCTTTCTTTTTATTGGTATATTTCTTTGATTCGATCCGTGGAGACTGGCATTTATCGTTGAATTGATCCCGGATTGATCATTTTTAATTACAAAAAGAAAAGTGGGCACATCCACCCATGCGCTTCCGCTATGCCCAGAACCATAAATTGATATTAGAGTGAGATTACAATGTTGATTATAGTTATTTAATTTTCTTTGATGATTTACTCATTTATATTTGATTCAATTCGAAATAAATTGTTCTATAAATCTGAATAAACGAGATATGTTCTTCCCCCTTTGTTTGTCAATTCTTATCACATAAATGGCCTTTTTAATTTTGATTTTGATTAAAATAATAATGAGGAACTCATCCTAAGGAGCCTCTCTTTTTTTCTGTATAACATGGGAATACACAACGTGTATGAAAACTACACGTCGTATACTTAGGTTCAACAAACTGGCACTGGTCCACCAAACCACGCTGTGTGAGTTGAGTATGCCTATGTATTTATTATGATATGTTGACCAGAATTAAATGGCTCTTGGTAACCGAAATACACGGTGTGTATGTTGGAGGAACACGCCTTGTAGTCTGATCTAGACCAAGTGAAATAATGTACAATGGAGAAGTCGCGTACCACGTACATGGGATTGCCAGGCTGGTTAATACGTAACAAGGAAGTACATGCCATGTATGATTTATCTACACATCAAGTACTCCAAAAATTCCAAAGTACATAAAACATGCCAAATCCCCCGACGTGTAATTTGGATAAAAGGTGAATGAAATACATGCTGCGTAAATTTAAACTACACTCTGGGTACTTTCCAAAAATGGAATTTCACCAGGTTTCCTCCAAATGTACAAAGACACCGTACAAGGAATATGGATGAGAAGAATCTAAATGAAATTCAGAAAGTAATTTAAGATCAAGAATTAATTAATTATAAGATCATAATTAATTGAATTCAAGCACGACTTATCTTGAATAATATAATGATTAAAAGAATTTGAATTCTAAGTATGCGTAAATGTCATTGAATTCTATGGATGATCATGAGCTAGACCAAAGAACATTTGTAGGTGTGTATGGTTTCATTTAAATTTGATTAATTTAAATTTGTTGCCCTGTGAGAATTCTTCCAATAAAATGTAGGGCTTGTGTGCCGATGGTTTCTTTAATGTAAACTCCATGTAATGGAGGATCTCCCAAGCCAGAGGAGATGGTTCGAAATCCGAAACTGAGGTAAAACCAACCCAAGAAGATACAAATGTGGACAGGTGGGAGCTGCAAAATACGAACCATCCAGTTTAAGGTGTTTTCCCTAGGCCAGGGTTAGCTAATCAAAACCACTAGATAAGCTAACCAATAGAATCTGATGATCATGCCATCTTATTTTAATTCTGTCTGTTTGATTGGTTTATTTATTATGTATGTGTTGTCACGGTCACATAATTAATAAACAATCATGCAAAGATGGAATAAAATAAAAACTGGACTATGCGTAAACATTATCAGAACATGGTTAATCACTTAAGAAAGCATCACTTAATATTAACAATCATGTGATAATGCAAAGCTACTCATAAATAATAAAATCCCTCAAATACCATATTAAGTCACACAAATCCTTCTATTACTTGATTAAGGGAAAGACTCAATAAAACTATGTGTTTGAGCAACCCTTTTTGGGACACATACTTTTCTAATGGAAGCCATTATGAAAGGTTTCAGGTTGAATTAACCATATTACATCAATAGGAGTATCCCTTGATAGACTTGATGTAATATTGGAAGCAAGAGTTGAGAAAATCATTGTCAGGATTTTAGGATTGGGGAGTCCACTCAACAGATCAAGGAACTACAATATCACATTTGGAAAATACCATCCTACCTAAATACCTTCAAATAGCTTGATTAACCCTTATTGGGGTTATGAGATGGGGAATATGGATCCCTGCCACTAGAATGTCAAAGCAACTGGACATTCCAACATAAATGGTGAGGGCCATTGGGACTTGATAAAATAGTGGGAGAATTAATAAATTCATATATTATTTTTCATAAAATGTAATCAAAAGGTACTGATAAATATGCTCTTTTAGTTTGTATAATCGAAATTACAAACTCATCAACAACATTTTTTCTGCAATCAATTCTAGATAAAGGCAATATCCTCACTGGTAGTAACTTTCATGAATATTTTAGGTGCCTTCAGGTTATCCTATGTCGTGAACGAATGTATTACATGCTGGAGTCCTCACTTCCTGATTCTCCTTCCCCAAGGGCGAGTGATAAATATTTCCTGGTCTATGATCAACATTTGAGTGATGCACTCGACGTTCAGTGTTTGATGTTATCATCTATGTCTAGTGAGATCATGATGTCTCATGAATACATGGATTCCTATAGCATGCTCGAGCACCTCCATGGTCTATACCAGGAGAGAGAAAGACATGAAAGTTTTGAGATCTCCAAGGCTCTATTTCAGAGCAATCTTGGAGAGGGTTCCCCTGCTGGGCCTCATGTAGTCAAGATCATTGGCTACATTTATCACTTAGAGGTTCTAGGGTTTAAACTCCCTGAATAACTGGAAACTGATCTCATTCTTGCATCACTTCCCTAGATCTTCTCTGGATTTTTTGTAAACTTCAACATGAACAACATTGAGAAGTCTTTGTCTGATCTTCTTATCCTCATTCGCCAAGTGGATAATGACATGAAGCATGAAAAACCTTATGTACCTATGGTGAATAAAAAGAAAGGGAAGGCGAAGAGATTTAAGCCCATAGCTTCTTCAAGGCCTTCCAGGAAAAGAAAGATCAAAGGAGAGGAAAGGGAACAATACATTGTTTGTTTCACATGTGGCAAGAAGGGAAACTGGAAGAAAAAATGCACCCATCCAAGGAAGCAAGGGGAAGCTTCACGTGCGTTTGATATCGAATGCAATCTATCAATTTTTATTATTGGGTATTAGATATAGCTTTTGGTGCTCACATTTGTATCCAAATACAGGAACCAAGTAGATTAAAAAAGATTGACCGAGGTGAGGTGGATCTACAAGCAGCCAATGGAGCCACACTCGTTGTGGTAGCTATCGGAGACTACCATCTCACATTTCCTACTGGGACGGTCTTGGTTTTGAAAGGATGTTATTATGTACGCTCTGTAACCAAATACATTATTTCGTTATCCAGATTAGATACTGATGGATTCATCTTCATGTTCGGAAGTGAATGTTGCTACTTTTATTAAGATAGCATTTGTTTTGGTAGGGCACATTTATATAAAGGCCTTTATGTGTTAGACTACACAATCCATGTAATGGAAATCGATGAAACAGTTAATTCACATGACTCATACCACACCCAAATTTGGCATCACTAGCTAGGTCATGTCAATGAGAAACGTTTGACAAAATTACATCAAGATGGGTATTTAGATTCTTTCAAACTAAAACCACTTGGTGTATGTCATGCATGTCTACAAGGCAAAATGACCAAATCCCCATTTAGTGGGAAAGGTGAAAGGGCTAAAGAGCTTCTAGAATTATTTCACACATATGTGTGTGGACCATTTCCAGTTGAAGCAAGGGGTAGGTTCTCGTACTTCATAACTTGTACTGATGATTTAAGTAGATATTGATATATTTACATAATGGGGTATAAGTCAGATTCTTTTGATTAGTTCAGAGAATACAAGAATGATGTTGAGAACCAGGTTGGTAAGAATATTAAAAAACTCTGTTCAGATAGAGGAGGAGAATATGTTAATCTGAAGTTCATTGATTTCTTACAGGAGTTTGGGATTCTATCTCAACCCACTCCTTCTTACACACCTCAGTGGAATGGTGTAAGTGAAAGGAGGAACAACACCCTGTTGGACATGGTGAGATCAATGAGGAGTCATGAGAGACTTCAATTATCCTTTTGGGGATATGCATTAGAAACAACATCACCCATACTAAACCAAGTACAAAATAAATCGATAAATGGTATTTCATACGAGTTATGGAGTGGACACAAAGTCATGTTATCGAATTTACATGTGTGGGGTAGCGAAGCATTTGTTAAGGCCTCTTTACGTAACAGACTTGCACCCCGAGGCACAAACTGTATCATTATAGGATATCCCAAGGAAACAAAGGTAGATTGCATATACAAATATCACACAAAAAGGGTATAGTGGAAAGAAACATCATATTCCTTGAGATGGAGAATGTCTCCAAAAGAGATAGTGGGAGGGAGACAGACGTTGATGAAGTCAAGGATCAAGATACACAGGAGTTGGTACAAGAAAAGATTCCACAAATCCATGTGGAAGAACAATCTATTCCTGAGACACAAGAACTACGTAGGAGCACGGGAGAGGTGACAGAACCATAACAATATAAATTTCTTGTCACCGAGGATGGTGACTCATTATTGGTTGACAATGATGATCCTATTACCTAAAAGGAAGCAGTTGAAGGCACACAAATTTCCAAGGGAAAGAAGACATGAATTCTAAAATGGATTCTATGGACCAAAAAAAATTCTTGATTTTGGTAGATACTCTAGTTGATGTAAAGCCTATTGGAAATAAATGGGTATTCAAGAAGAAACTGGACATGGAGGGGCAAGTCAGAACCTATAAGGAATGAATGGTTGCAAATGGTTTTAGACAGCGTCAAGGAAATGACTATGATGAAAAAATTTCATCAGTTGAGATGCTGAAATCCATCAGAATCCTATTAGCCATTTCTGATTACCATGAATATGGAATTTGGAATTTGGACTTCAAAACAGAATTCCTTAACATGAACGTCAAGGAAGATGTCTACATGACACAACCTGAAGTGTTTGTGACTCCAAAGGATTCCAACAAGGTATGCAAGTTGTAGAAATCCATTTATGGATTAAATAAAGCATCAAGGACATGGAACATTCATTTTGATGAAGCTATTACAGAATTTGACATTATTAAGAATGAATGTGAGCCTTGTGTCTACAAGAGGTTTAGTGGAAGTGCAATTGTTTTGCTAATAGTATATGTTGATGACATATTACTAATTTGAAACAAAGTACCTGTCTTATAGTCAGTTAAGGTATGTTTAGATAAATTCTTCTCCATGAAAGACTTGTGTGAGGAAGCATATATTTTTGGGATCAAGATCCATCATGATAGATCAAAGAGAGTGTTGGGCCTGAGTGAAAGTACATACATTGACAGGATACTAAATATATTCAGTATGAAACAGTCCAAGAGGCGATTGTTTCCAGTGTAACATAGCACTCATCTTTCCAAAAAAAAGGTCCTAAAACACATGAGGAATGAAAGAGAATGAAAAGTATCCCTTACACATCCATGATTGGGTCAGTATTGTATGCTATGGTATGTATGAGGCTAGATGTTTCTTACGCATTAAGTGCGGTAGGTAGATATCAAACTGATTCAGGAGACCGCCATTAGATGGTAGTCAAGACTATCCTTATGTATCTAAACCGTACTAAGATTATGATCATGGTTTATAGAGGAGATGAGGAACTAGTCATCAAAGGACATGTAGATGCGAGTTTATAGAGTGATCAGGATGACATCAAGTCGCAGACTGGATACATCTTCAGTTTGAATGGAGGTGTAGTGAGCTAGAAGAGCTCAAAGAAAAGTGTGGTAGAAGATTCTACAGTAGAGTCCAAGTATATTACAGCTTTTGAGGCAGCTAAAGAAGCTTTATTGATGCGAAGCATCATCCAAGATATGGATGTAGTACTAAGTAGTAAATATCATATCACACTCTATTGTGATAATACTGCAGTGGTGGCACTAGAAAAAGAGACAAGGTCACATCAGCGGACAAAGCACATACTTCGTAAGTATCATCTCTTGAGATATTTTTCTTAGAGAGGTGAAGTTGTAGTGAGTAGTATTTCGATGGAAGACAATGTGGTAGACCCCTTGACTAAAGCCTTGACTCTCCAGAAACATGATAATCATGTGAGGTCTAGCAGACTAAAAGACATAGGTAGTTGGATCTAGTCCAAGTTGGAGTTTGTAAGGGTTGGTGTTCTGAGAACCAACTATTTTGTACTTTTATTACATGAATGTTCACTTATTATATGTTGTTCATTGTTCTTCATGACTATAATATAATAATGTCCACGGATATTTGTTGCATTAATAAGGTCATGGAAGATCCCCGCTATGATGAGAACCTTGAAATTCAATAACAATATTCTTAATTAAATTTCTGTGGTTGGATGACATACTATGATAGGACAGATAGTATACAGACCATCATGTGTGAGTTATCATAAGAATACGAGACTCTCCCTCATGGATTTCGAACTTGGTAATCTCAAATATGGGAGATTACGAGAATAGACCCACCAGTAGTAATTCCGCATGTCTTGGTGTCATCGTACATTACAATATGCGAGCGTGTGTAATGGACTTAGACTGGAAGATTATCAATAACTCATGTCATGACTCACACAATTAGATTTTCTGAAGAAAACTATCACGAAGACACTTGGTGGGAAGTATGGTACGTTGGGTGCATCAAGAATGACATGTTGTTAATGGATAAGTCAAGGAAGGATTTGTCTCTTCCATATTTATGGAAGTAGATATCTCGGGCCATTTGATTGAAATAGAACTGTCAAAAAAATTCCATGGCCATGGTGTAACGACGAGTTTATTTATAGAAGTCAAAGAATGACATATCAAACACATAGGTTTATGACATTAACATGAAAACAACTTGATGGTATATTGATACAAAGGGATTAAAATTCATACTAAGAGTTCGTATGAGGAGATACGTCAATGCAACGTCAACTTCATTCTCTTGGGTGCCTTGACCCGTTTCTAGATAGTAATATTGGACTTTAGGCAAGCCCACCTAATTCCAATGAGAAAGGTCCCTAGAGGGTCACACACTAAGTGTATTCAAGTATCTCAAGTAGAATAAAGATTATTTCCATACGTGGTTTAATAATTATTCAAGGAAACCAAAATCATTTTAATGTTGGAGGAAGAATAAAATAAAACAAGTACACATCATGTGTCAATGATTACACTCTGTGTAGTTTTATTTTGAAAAAAAGTACATGTGATGGATTATTAAATGTACACGCCGTGTAGTTTTTTATTTTGGAAAGGAAATGAATAAATGAAAACAAGATATACATGCCGTGTGCATCGAATTTACATGCCATGTAGTTTTCAATGAAAAACAAGTACACGGTGTGTATTTATTAATACACGCCGTGTATTTTTTTCAGTCGGAATTTTGAGGAAGTATCGTTTTATTAAATGATATTTATTAAAATAAATGTGGGCTCATGTCATGGAATTAATGAATCGACATGGGGTTTTCAAAAGGGAGCTAATGAAATAAATAAAACATGTAATGCATTAATTTATTATCATAACTCTACAACCTCAAACCAGATTATAAATATCCTCACAACCCCAACTCTTTTCTAGAGACAAGAGAATCGTTTTGCACAACAATTTTGGAGAATTATTTCAAGGATAAAAGAACCTATTCCTCTAAGAATGCTCTGAAGACTGAGAGAGATCCTCTTCCATCGGATCAAGACGATCTAAGGCAGGCAATGCAAGAAAAGTTTTCTCAACACTAGCTCCTGGAGACTCCTTTGGCGATGTCCAGAGATACGTAGTGCATGTGTGGATCACTTCTAGAGGAAGTCAACACTTTGATTCTGTGACGCAACGATGAATCACATCGGAACGTGATCAAGATTATCAATGAAAGAAAATAACACCAAAAGTTACTTCTTTTAAATTGATTAAATTAATTATAATCAATCTATAACGATCATACTTTTTGGTTCCAGGACATTAATTTTCGTTGTCTATTTCTTTTATTTGATCCGTGGAGACTGGATTTTATTGTCATATTTATCCTATATTGATCATTTTTAATGACAAAATGACAAGTGGGAACATCCACCCATGCACTTATGCTGCGCCCAGAACCTTCACATTTGTACTATATCAGAGACCCTGAGAATGTGTCCAGTTTAATCTGGTCCCACCATCTGAAAATGAACCCATTGATGTGTGAGTTTGTGGTTACCTATGGAATGTCCTTTCACTTCATCATCATATATAGAGGCATCATGATCAGCATTAATAAGATCTATTTTATCCGCAAGATACCTTCTCTGAGAAACCTTCAAGAGATACAAGGTTTCCATGTCCAATTAGAAAATATATGCTGATTCATTACAAATATGGTTGCAAAGTTTAAGCCCTTTTCCCAGATCATAAATAAAGTTGTCGACTACCAGTGGGATGAAGAGTGTCAGACCACTTTTGAGGAGATCAAGAAGTATCTGCTATAGCCTCCAGTTCTGATGCGGTCCATTTTTTAAAATCCACTAGTCCTTTATGTGACCACCCTTGAATATTCTCTCAGTTCCCTTATCAACCAGAAGAAAAATGAGGGGACAGATAATAGTTTGTATTATCCCAACCTCATGCCCCTTGATAAAGTTATTATATATTCCTACATCAAGATGAGATGATTTTCACTAGTATTCATAGTGAAGAAATTGTGACATTACCTACAACACCATGAGATACAATCAGTCACCTGTGCAGACCTACTGATGTACATTCTAAACCACCTTGGGTTTACAGGCCGTGTAGCTCATTGTGCAGTAATTCATCAACAGTTCAACTTCAAGTTCATACCCAAGAAATCAATCAAGGTACATGCACTGGAAGATATCTTTGCTACCCATCCATCCCATTTAGAGTAGTCCTTCGATCCTGAATTCCCGGATGAGGATATCCTCTCAGTAGATCAATAAATACCATGTTGGCATATGCACTTCCATGGAGCCACGTGGAGCCAAACTAATAGAAGGATCACTGATCCCAAAATCAACAGATCGGGCCTATGTGTCATCTTCATCACACCTACATAGGCCATTATTCCCTAATAATTAATATTTTTAGATGTCTGTACTAAAAATGAGGTAGAGTATCAATCCCTCATCATGGGTCTTGAGCTAGCCCTTGATATTGATGTTCCCCATTTACACATGATGGGGGACTCTGAGCTCATAATCAAAAAATTAATGGTGACTATGTCATGAGAAATCCAAATACCATTCCCATGTTAGAGTGAACTCATCAACTGATGGCCTAGTTACCTTTTCCAGCAGAGGTTACTCACATTCCTCATTGATAGAATGGTCGGTCTGATTCCTTGGCCAGCCTTTCCACATCCCTTGAACATCTTGATCAGGAAAATCTCATTATCCATGTGGCACAACGAGTAGTCGTTGCTCCCATCACTCCTGATGATGATTATAGCAAGAAGGTAATCCATCTTACCACTGGTATATCCACATCAGGACTTCAAGGTCACCCTATCATTGAAAAAGGGACCCCTATTTGGAAAATTTCCTTGGTCGAGTTTCTCCAACACAGTAATCTCCCAACAAAGAGAGCCAAATGTGAGAGAATCTGTCGGTGCATAGTACAGTTCACTCTTCAATGTGGCCCCATCCTTTAACATATCCTCTATAGGTGTGGGTTTGATGGGGTTATCATAAATTTCATTCAAGGAGATGAAATTCCACAGGTTATGCATGAAGTTCATGTGAGTTCCTATGGATATCATTATGCATTTCCAAAAGTCTCCCATTATATCCAAAGGTTGCGTTATTTTTGGACCACCATGATCCATGATTGTGTTTTGTTTTCCAAGAGGTTCCACACATGCGAGATCCATGATTGTTTTTTCATCTTCTACCATAGTTTCTCCATAATAATAAGTTATCTTTGCCCCTTTTGGTCTGAGGGCTTGATGTCGGGGGACTATATCCACCGGCGACAACTCTCTACTGAAGGTTCATCCTGACTACTATGGATTTATCTTCCAAGTGGGAAGAGGAAGTTATTATCAATGAATTGAAGGCCCATTCCATCATTGATTTCAAGACCTCTAATATCAGACCCCAATTTTTAGTCCCTCACACCGTCATAACTAATATTGTCACCAACTTCCAGGTAGTCAATCTGATGAAATTGTAATCCAAGTACAACATCTATTCTCATCATACCTCTCTATATCATGCACAAGTGAATGGGTATATTGATATATTCAACAAAACAGTCTCTAAAATCTTACAGAATATGGTAGGTAAGAACAAGAAGAGTTGGCCGGACAAGATTCCCAATTCTCTCTTGTCTTACCAGACAACAAAATGAAATTCCAACCATGTGACTCCATATTCCCTAGTGTATGAAACAAAGTTGGTCCTACCAATTGAGATTTATTTACCTTCACTATGAATAGCCATATACGATCATCATAAGGCATGGAAAGTATCAGAAATATGTTTGGATTAATTAGAAGATATCAATGAGAACATGCTTCTTGCCTTGCACAATATGGAGAGGCATTGGAATAAGATATCCAGTGCATTCAATAAGAAATTTCATTTCTGTTATTTCCTTCGAGGTGACATGTTACTAGCCTTGAGAAAATCGATGATATCCAAAAAGAATCCACCATTGTTCAATCCCAAATGGTAGGGACTTTATGTCATTCACATGGTTTACCGTAATGGTGCATACTCTCTTACCACTATGGATGGTAAGCACATCACACCTCCCACCAATTCCAAATTCATCAAGAATTGCATCGCATGTGCAGATCCCATTTTTCATTCAAGATGTTAAAATGTATATGGTCCAAGATCTATAACCTTAATCTAATATCCCTTTCATCCTACATGATGATAAACTATAGGTGGTAAGCACACTTCATTTTCTAAGATCTTTGACCATAAATTAAGACCTCTTTCATCCTTACTAAAAGACGTTAAACTGAATGGGTACCACCACCCTTCACGCATCCCTTAATATGGGCCTTCATCACCTTTCACATCCAAAAGAAACCCCTTGCTACCTGGTCTCATGCCATCTTGGCTCACCCACCGTTCTGCACGAATGTCCCAGAGGATCCTGAACACTAATTTGATACAAGTCCCACATTGATACTATGCTCAGTGGTCGATGATCAATTTTTCATCACATTCTATGTCACATGAAATGGGTACTATGTTGCAAACATGGTTATAAATTATCCAGTATCATTATCTTCATTACCAGGGTCTCCCAAATATCAGGCGTGGTGATTCACCCTTTTCTTTCCTTTTGACCCACACACACGGCATTAACCTGGGCATCTACGGTCCAAGCTCTATGACCAGAAACTAAGATCGTTTATGTCCTTGTTGCATGACATTAAACTGCACGACATTTCATAAAAAATTTATGTCATGATTACCTACCTTAAGTGCTACATAGTGACACCCATAATTTTCATATGTGGCCCAACCACAAGTCCCATGACCTTTACGGCCTCTTGGACCAAGTCCCCACTAAGGATTATATGGTGTAGTACAAAATCTTCTATCTCTATTCATGTAGAGATTAATTTTCAATGTCCCACACTTCCATTTGAGACACCCATTCATTCGTGTCATCATCACATGATGTTAAACTACATGATATTTCATGTGATATGTTGGATTGATTCCTTCCCTAATGGGATACAGAGTAATGCCCAGACATATCGTCTGTGGGTCCATCCCTAGGTATCTCAATATTTTTTGGCCCTTTCCCTATGATTCCCCCTTGGGGATTAGTTATCTTAGTGAGCTTCATATGGCTTAGATTGAGCTTCATTGGTCCTCATTCATGTTGGGTTTTTAACAGTCACACCATGTGCCCCTTCCCCCCAGAAAACCCTCTTTTCCTTCATGTCTTTAATGTGGTACATTAAATTGGATGGTATTAAAGAATCACTTGTGGATTGATTCCTATCATTATGGGATATGTAGGAATTCTAGAATTTTTGTTCTTGCGTCTATCTGATGGATCCTTATACCAGTTTCCCCATTTCCTGTACTCGTTTCTACAGGTCGTCCATTCTTTTCTGGTCTTCTCAACCTCTATTATTCCTCATATACATGCTCATACACACTATGGTTTAGGAATTAGAGTGTTGGGATCTTCATCTACATTATTTCATTTGATTCCATGCTTCACATGCCACTTTATTTGGATTTACATCCCCTTTCACATCTGAAAGGACTGTCAAACTGTATAGATTCTTGTCCTTAAGGATCACCTACCATTTCAGGCCATCATTCTGGAGAATTTCAAATGAAATTTTGAGATACGTTCCACATTTCAAATATTTTCAGTGACTGACCATCTAGTGTTAGTTCCCATTTTAGGCTACACGATAAGGAAGTTGTGCTTTGAATAATATTAAAAACTATCCTTTATAGTTATGTCGACCCCATTGTGCCCTAAATATAGGTCTAATGATTCACATCCCTTTCCATTTCATTATGTTTAGAAAGAACATTGACACCCTCAATGTTGTCCCTCCATGAATCATTGCACGCTGAGAGGATGAACCAATGCCTTGGGGTCTTCCTTGACTCAACACCTTCGTCCCTTACCATGTGATTCCTTGCATTGTAAATAACTTCTCTTCCATTGTATACACACCAAGCATTGCTCACGTGGGATTAGGGATATGGGTATGGTTTTTTCCTATATTGAAGAGTCAAACTTCCCTTTGGTCCGAACTCTATGACCTTAAATAAGAAGCTTTAGTCCCCTAGTCCCAGTACTATGTCTTCAAACTATGTGCGTTCTCTTGGAAATTTTTAATGTGGTGTAGACAACGATGTCCTCATTCATGTTGGGATACTTTGTGGCATCACATCACATATTTTCCCTTTGGAAATATTCCCATTTTGGTCTAAGTTCTATGACCATAAACTAAGATCTTTTATGCCCTAGTTGGATGACACTATACTATGCCTTCTACATGTTGGATGTGTGATGATAACTACACAGCCATATAATTTATTCATTTGAGAAGAAATTTCTCCTTTGGTATTTTCCATTGGCTATATCGTATTCTAGTCTACATGTGACTTGATTCTCCTTCTTATGGTATACGTAGTGAGTCCTAGACTCTTATTCTATGGAACATCTACAACCCCTTTCATTTTTCTAGCATCTAAGCATTGTCCCCCTTCATGAACATGTGATGTGGTGTGAACTTTAGTCCACATACTCACCGATTTATGTACCACACTACATGATTCCCCTCAATTGACCCTATCGTCCTCACCGTATGATGCTAATAAATGAGTCTATTGACCTCATATTCATGGCACAAAACTACAAGGAATCCTTGTCCCTCGCATAAGAGATCATGTTCAGAGTAGGTTTGATCTTTGTTCAGACTGATACACTCACCGAACATACATCCATTATAGTGGCATGATTTATAGAGTGTTGTAATTTATTTGAACAACCCATCATTCCATCACCATGCTTTGTGTTCCCTCTATTTCGGATCCTCATTCTCTCCCACCACTGATGGTACACCCCCCACAGTATGGATTCTCGGACTTGTGGCTCACCTTCCATTATAGTCCAACATTCTAGATGATATCAGAAAATCATTTTGAGTTTGGCCCCATGTTTTCAAATATGGGAACTGATTGGCCCTCATTTTTTAGTCCCATCTTAGGTAGACGAAATAGATGCTTCATTTCAAATAAGGTGAACAAATATCTTATATTGGACCACCACTATCACTGTGTTCCAATTTATTTGGGTATCATTGTTCATATTTATCATTCCCCTTTGTTCGGACCAACTCCAAAGCCCTTGGAATTAACCTGTTTGTACCTTAGAGTTTGTTGGGAAAGGAAAGTCTGCTATTCCAGAAACCTTATCCTCTTGTTGTTGTCTCTCTGTCAGCCCAAATATTTCAGGTATTCCTTAAACAATGGAATACACGTGAATGTTCAATGGATAGCATGAACTATCATACAACAAATGAATGATTATGCAGTCTTCCCTAGTTTCTCACCCTGGGCATGACCCACGTGAGCATATGGATTAATCTATAATTACCCTATAGCTGTGATCGTGATGCTATAATGAAAACAAGAAAACAAATAGTAAGTCCATGCATGTAGTTCAAGATGTTTAAATAAGGGGAAAACTTGTTTCATCATTTTGAAAAAAAATGATCCTTATAGATCAGCCTCTTCAATGGATTTCCTCAATTCCTTCACATTGTGTTTGTGTCCTCCAGAATTACCTCCCACTACCTGACCTACTTTTCTTTATCAGTAGTTGAATAACAGATATCATTGGCTCTGACTTTCATTTACTCCCGCTTGACTTGAAATTCAATCATTTTACAGCTTGCTTGTACTGCATGCTCCTAGGAATCATCTATCTGGGACTACAACTATTCAATGAGCTCATATTGGCTTGCAATAAATTATTCCCCTTCATTTCCATCTCTTGAAGGAGTCGGACTTCCTGATCATCCCTGAGAATCTTCTAGACATTCTCTGATTCCATCTAACACCATAAAATATCAGAGTGTTGGATACTCTCTCATATCTTCTCATCCATATAATCAGTGATTATTATATGAAGACAGTGAGCATCCACCCCTCCAACATAGAGAAAGTATAGCCATGTGTTAATTGACCACATATGGCTCATCCATTCTTCCATTGATTGACTTCAGTAGCATTTTATGCACTTCAACACCTTTTGTTGCATCATATGACTCTCCTAAACTATGTCAATATCATATTCTTCCATCTCCTTGTGATATGAAGGCATGTACTTAGGAAAAATAGTCCGAAGATCAACAGAAGAGTCCTCTTATGGAACTCTTTCTTCATCTGCACCCTTACCCCACCAGCCTGGAGCTCAACCCTAGAAGCAGCATCACCCATGATTGCAACTTCTTTCTCACAAGGTGATAAGGATGGACTAGTTTTAATAATTGGCTCTGCACGAATTAGTTCCATCATTTGTAGATCTCTCACAGATGTTCCAGACTCAATTGTTTTTCAAGCATCCAACCTAGTGATCACTGCATTGGAACTGATATCTTGGTCATCCAAGGTCCCCAATAAAATATTTGACCCTTAAAATGTAGAAACATAAATGTGCCAAGTGCAGTGTTGTCCAGTGCTAGAGTCATGGTAGATGCTACCACTATAGGAGATCCCACGGTGTTTGTTAATTCAATGATCAGAGTTCGATCCTTCCAAACAATAGGAATATCTTGAGACTCTGAGGTCATCATTTCAACCCCTCTTTCTGGATTATCATTGAACACTTCAATCGTGGTTTGTCCTTCAACCACTTCAGGCATTGTTGGACCTCCACCCAACATGATCCCAGATGTAGATTGATGATAATGTCCTTCCACCTCCAGGGGTATATTTTCATACCCTTTAGAGGAGCTTCCTGGAGATCATCATTGATGTGTTTCTAAATACGGTAAATTTTGGCAATGGATTTGAATTATTAAAATAGAAATAAAACTAGATAAAAGTGTTGAGAATCACCTTTAATTGTTCATCCAATTCTGCATGAAAGCCTACAAGTTCGCTGCTCTCACATGGGATTCCCTAGATGAAAACTATTTCCTAAGGTCTTTAACATCAAGGACCTTTACCCCAAACCTCATCTTCTCCCTCTTCCTCATATCCATCTTCCTCTTATTCCCCTTCTTCCAATTCCTCCTCTTCCTTCCCATATTATTCTTCTCCTTCATTATATTCTTCTTCCTCGTCATCATCATCCTTTTATGTCATCTTTTCTGGGACATTATCTTGGCCAAGCATAACTTTCACTATGAGATGTGTTTATTCATACCGCCCCCATTGGAATGTATAAATATCCATGGCTGTTAGGTACGTGTTCCAGTGTTGAAAGTACACCCACTTTGCCTCCAAAATGTGCCCTATGTCTCGTTGGTCAATCCCAGTGTACACGAGTCTCTACCACAACTCTTTAGTGGACTTATATTGTCACACATTCAATTATGCAGAACATATATATGGGAAAATAGCATCGGAAGTCATGTTTAAGATATGTCTTAGTATCTTCCTAGGTAGTTCTCTAGCTAGACCATGAGGTCACCCACAAGACCACCTCTCTTTAGAAGGTGGAGGTGAATTATCACCTTACGATGATCTTACTAATGAAGTTCCAGCCCACATCATTATAATTGCCTATATTATTCTTATTTTCACCACCCCAGCAATATGTTGTATGCTTCCTTGTTGTCCAGACTCCATGTTGTCCACCTTGATTTTCCTAACGTGTTTCCACAGAATCACTTCTCGATGCACTGTTATCCAAAGGGCAGCATAATTCATTGATTGCATGACATTAACATCAGTATGGGTAAAGGTGATGACTTCAAAAAATCTTGCAGTCATGAACATAAGAAACATTTGGTGAAGGTTTTAAGGAGTTGTTGCGAAAAAATCCATCAAGGTATTATTGAATCATTTTTTCGTGGTGATTGTGTTGGTTGACAAAGCGTACCTTCGTGTTGTGTTTGTTCACAAAGAAATACATGATGTATAATTTGTTCACATATGGGGTTTACATGGTAATTTGTCGGGTTCAAGAGATGTTGTAGGCTATCCATGTTTGATTGAAGAACCTGGAAAATGGAATAGATGATCTGGAGGCAGTAGAAAAAGAAAAGATACAATGTGGTGCCGTTTTCTAGTGTTTGCTAAATGTTTGGGCCAGAAAATCAGAAAATGGGGAGAAATATTTTTGGTATAGGGAGGTGTGTGAAATGTTTTTGTTGTGTGTGAAAAATAATGTGGTGCACAAAAAATTACCAAGGAGCGCGAAAAATGACATGGTGCATGAAAAATTAGTGTGGTACGTGAAAAATAATGTGGTGCACGAAAAATTGGTTTGGTGGGTGAAAAATCAAGTGGTGCGTGAAAAATTGGTGTGGTGAACGAAATAGTGGATTGGTGTTTTTTCACGCAAGTGGTGTTTCAAGATCAAAAACACGAAAATTTGCAAAGGCATGAGGTGCGGGAAAATTTGGATCATGGCGTGAAATATGGTGTTGCATGGAAGATGTGTTTTTCTTGCTCAATGAGGATTACACACGGAAGGAGGTTTTTTTGCACAAGGGGTCGATTTTTCCTGTAAATATGAAGTGACCCCAATCATTTGGATAATATCAGGACTTATAGAGTTTCCGAGCTCTAGCACAATATATTGGAGTGCCCAAGAAAGCTCTACAAAAACAATAAGTTTTCACGTAAATTACTATTTCATGAAAAGAAGAGGTTGTGTGAAAAGTGGATTGCATGCAAAAGAATAAAATTAAGCATAAGGAAGTGTAGAGTCTACCCCTAAAAAATGGGAGTTCCATATAAAATTAGCATTTTTGCGTATAGTAAAGGTTGCGCGTAAAAGCAATAGATGTGCGTCAAAGAAGTCAGTTGTGTGTAAAAGAATTCAATGCACGTAAAATAAGTAAGTTTCTTGTAAAAGTGGTTTTGTGTGAAAATTAGATTCTGCGCAAGGCAATGTAATTACACACAAGGTGTAGTAAATGTTGTGCGTAAAAACTGGGGTTGCCCGGTACACTAGGTGAAATGTGAGATTCATCTCTGTGTAAAAGATAGATGTCAAGAGAGAATCTATCAACAGTTAAGGATGAATAATTCATTTGAGATAATGAAGGGACCTAAAAGTCCACAAACTGTGTGTGGATCCTTTCCAGATCAGTGAGCAATGAAAGAGGAAGAAGGTGATCCTTTCTACCGGTAGTGAGCTAGAGAGTGATAGAGGAACAAGGAGTGACCCTTGGAAAAAGTTGTGAGCTAAACATAAACATTGTAAAGGCGATGAGCATGGGAATAGAAGTTATCAAGCCCAAACATTGTAAATTGGTAGTGTGATTTAGTGGATTTGGTACAATGTAACATCGTCATTGTATGCTTCTTGGACATAGCCCAGTGATGGTGAACAAAGTAAAAATCTATGTGGCTACCAGCTTGGGTCCCTACATTTCTTCCAAAGCATCCTTATTAGATAAATACGGTATGAACAAGATAAAAATTAACAATGTAAGAGTAAATAAAGTGGCCCTTTTAATAAATAGTTCAAGATACATTGGGGAAGGATGAATTTTTGAAATAGAATATCTGCACCCTGATTCACCCCCCCCCCCTCACAGTGTATATTGGCCCCTTTTGGTCCCAAAAATTGGTATCAAAGGTAGGTTTCATTTGAAAAATTTATTTTCCCTGACTTGGGTTAGTCGATATGTGTGGTTAACGATTCAGTATTCTCTTATCTTGGTGTGCCATGGAAAAGGGAGGAACATCCACGAATAAGGAGAAGTCTTGTGAAATTCCCCGGTGAGGAAGTGTCAATGGAAAGAGTGCGATTCAGTTAAATAAATTATTTAGTGAAAAGAATAATGGTTTGGATGAATCATGCAGTAAAAATAATTACCCATTCAATGACGCTGAAGGAATAATTGAATAATATGATATTAAAAGTGATATTGGAACCACTTATCATGAAGATACTCCAAGAAGTAGAAAAGTGGAAGTTGTCCACAAGGAAAAGAAATTGGATCAGAAATTCGATGAAGAGATGAAATCCCAAGAAATCAAGTTCAAAGCAATGTAAATTGAGTTTATTAAGCTATGAGGATTAAATAAAAGGCTTATTGACGTGGCCACTGATATGAGGGAGAAGAATGATTCTCAATATGAAGAACTGGAAATGATATCTTCAAACAGAGAAAAACACAAAGCTGATGACAAGGGAGAGAATCTGATGTCATATGAAATTCAGAATCCAAAATCCAGAAAAGATGATATTCATGCACAACTATCTAAACCCATTAAGGTGAATCAAAGGCTGCAACAAGAGAATGCATGTTGTTCTAATTCTATTGCTCCTGAAAAATTGAATGTAAATGAGAAAAGTGACATGTTTGATTAGATGACCTGTGAATTGGAAGATGAGATGAGTAGAGGGAAGCTTCTCAAGAGAGAACATGATACCCAACGTTAATGAAGGGATATAAAGTTTCAAATGTTGGATGATGAAATATAATAAATCTAGAATGAAGTAGATAAATCAAATTCCAAAAAGAAGCCGAAGTTGAAGAATTACTTGCACTTACTATTTGATTATCCTTTGGCAGGTGATGATGAAATGAAACCAAAATATGCTACATCCGAGGAGAATCAAGAAAGGATTTTATCATCCCAAATGCCTTCCATTTTTCGAAAATTTGGAATTGGATATGATTACCCCACTTCAATGAATGATAGTAAAAGATAAGTGAAAATCTCCATAGATAAGAAAAACCTTGAAGTTAATGGATATAGACATAAAAAGGATTTTACAGGAAGCAATGATAGCATGTGATATTTTTGTGGGATTTATGTTCATACATCAAGATTCTATTCAGAGGCTCAGGAATACATTTCAGGTTGTGAAAATAGAAACACTAATAAATATGAGAAATCAGAAAGAAGATTTTTTCAGAGGAAAGCATTCATTTGATGTTGTTACTGTGGAAGAATGGGACACACCATGAATATGTGTCAGCAAGCTCAGGAGCTCAATGTCAAAGCAAGAACTCAAGATCCATCAATATTATGACATAAAAATGATGTTTTGAGGATTTCCTTTGATGTAAAATGTTTTATATGTTCTTATTATGGGCATTTGGAAAGACAGTGCAGCTAGAAGAAAGCTAGAAAGGAAAAAGAACTCAAAATGAAATTTTCGACTCTAGTGGTGTATAATGTGAAATCCTACACTGGAAGACAATGTGGTAGGTTTAAAAATATGTTTTCTACATTAGGGGAATCACAAGAAGTTAAAATAAAATTGTATAAGTCGCCTCCTCTTTCACACTCACAACAGCTCTTGTGGAGAGAATGTGAACAAACTTGGAAGATTAAGAGGAGATTTACCCCAGCTATGAGTAAGAAGAATTCATGTTCAATGGAGGACTCACCACAACTTAAAAATATTGTGGTGACTCAAATATCTGATAAAATAAATATTAACAAAGAATGTATTGAAAAAATTTCATGCCGTGTGCCACAAAGAGAAGTTGAGGAAAGAAAAAGACTCCTACAATGGTGGAAGAAGAAAGTGAAGATGACAAGTAGAGAGATTCTTACCCAGAGAAGTAATCAAGGTAAATGAAATTTTCATGGAACATCAAAGAATGAAATGTCCACTAGTGGGTTTAAACCAAAAAATAGTGAGAAATGCTAGGCCTGTATAATCTACATATCGTACAAAAGACTCAGCATGTGGGTAATTAATGCTAAGTCATATGGATAGAGCTGTTGAAGTTGGATAGGAAGCTATAAGAATTAAGGAAGGAGTGTGATGCTATGTAAGAAAGAATCAATGGGTTTACCCATTAGGATCAACCACAATCCTCGCCTTGAGGATTCCAGAAATGACCCCTCTCCCTATGTTTATAAATGTTGTTAACTGATCATTCATGTGTTTCACGTTATGGGGAGATACGATCCAAGGGAATGTGGCATTTAAATATGTGAAGTGATGAGGCAATATGCTCCAGAGTTTTGATAGATTCAAATTAGGCACTAGACTTGAAGAATAAAGGGATAAGCTAATCACAATAGAAAGTGATTGTGTTATTAATTTTATCTCTTCTTTCCTACATCGAGTTCCAACTCAGTAGGCTTAGAGATTTTGTTGACAACTAAATGCCAAGTGCCAGATGAGAATAAATGAAGTAGGAGGATAAGAATGATTATGGGTCTAAAAAGTGGGCCTAACCATAGAAAGTTTTGTGCAACAAAGGGGGAGCATGAGATATCATAATCAGATGCAAGATCCATCAATGAAACAATTGGATGACTCTACTTAGGTGTTGTCTTTCTATTGAAGATCGAGAGAAGACATATTGCGGGAATAGCAGCAACATTAATGTATTTCATAATTATCTACTGTGTTCTAACATTATGGTATCAACTGACCATTTTAAGGATACCAAGAAGCTGCGAGAGAATATAAATGGAGTTTCAACAAGAATTTGATAAAAGTAGTTGAATGAAATTATTTCATTGAACAATGAAATAGTGAGAAGTGTTCTATTGAATGTTTTGAAAGTTTAAGACCTGAGCTAAAATTGAGTTGAAAGATATAAATAGTAATTATATAATGCCAGTGTATATATGGAAGATGAGGGATGCTGACAATTAGATTATTCTTATCTATTATATTGGAATAGAATTTCAACGTTTTATAGATGGATGTTATGTCTACATTTTTTAATGGGATTCTAGAAGAAGAATGGAATATTGAGTAGTTAGAAGAGCATGGTATTCAATGTTGGATCATTATATGAAGAAGATCATTTTCTGATGAAGCATAGTGAAGGTTGTTTTCATAAATATGTCAAGGAGGTTCTGAGAAGATTTGGAATGGAAAATTCCAAGGAGATGAAGACTCCAGTTTCTACCTGGATGAACTTTTTGAAAGATGATAATGGAAAGGAAGTTAATATCATAGAATACTGGCATTTTATTAAGAGTTTATTGTACCAAAAAACAATGAGAACTGATATTGTTTTCGCCACATGCCAAGAAGTGAGATATCATAATAATACCATGTAAAGCCACATGATTGCAGTAAAAAAGAATACATCAGTTTATCATGGGAACAATGGATTTTGGCTTGATATATAATGAGAAATCTCAGACAGAGTTATTGGGATATACTGATGTAGATTGGATCGGTTCAGCGAATGACAGGAAATCAACATCAGGGGTGATTTATATCATGGTGGTTTGTGTACTTATTGGATAAGCAAGAAACAATATTGCATTACATTGAGCACCACAAAATCTATGTATATTGTCGCCACCCCAGCTTCCACACAATTATTTTGGATGAAGCAGCAACATGATGATATGGGCATTGTAGTGATGTCTTCGATAGTAATCTAGTGTGATAACTCAAGTGCTATAAATCTCAACAAAGATCCCATCCATCACTCCAGGAAAAATAACATTGAGAGAAAGTATCATTTTATCCAGCAGATGGTTGAGTAGGAAATCTTGATGTTGGAGTATGTGCCTATAAATCTACAGGTTTCATACATCCTGATAAAGGGCATACACAATGATGCTTTTGAGAGGCATCGACTGGATCTGGGATTTCAGTCGACTCCCCACACTTAAAAAAGTGTGGCTATGGGACACCAGCCCCACTCTTAGAGTTATGGTGTGATTTTTCCTATTGTGCTGATATGATTTCTCTACTCTATTTCAGACCACAAAAGAGTGACCTTTGAGTTCATTGAAAAAGAGGGTGAAATAGTGACTCCTCTAGTAAGAGAAATTGTGGATACGGAAGGGAGAAAATGTATTAGTTAAAGACACGGGGAGAAGCTGATAGGTGAAGCAGTGAGATTGGGGGAGAGTAATGAGATTGGGGGAGGGTATTAAATCTGATGATGCTAGAAGTGATCGATCAACGAGTATATATCACAATAGTTGAGTATCATGACAAAAGAAGCATAGTGGTGTTGGATGGTTTCAGAAGGTTTCGAGCTATCATCAATAGGTATCAGGGTGATACAAGTACTTGATATCAGTTTTACAATTGTTATCAGTTGGGTGTCAACAGTTGGTGTCAGAAATACAGGGACTCATTGATGAACTTTTCAATTAATCTTGTTTCTCATGTCGATCATTTCTCATGTGGTCTTAGAGTTTATGTTGATTAATTATTTTATCGCTATCTGTATCACAAAAGGTGAATGGTGGTACCAGTTGGAAGAAGATTTAATGAGGTATCAAAGTTCATAGAATCATTATGAGAAGAGTTTTCAACAAACACAAAGGGGATATTGTTGGGAAAAATTCCCTCAACGTATCAATGAAGCATTTTTGGAGATGATTGTGTTTGTTGACAAAGCAGATATCCGTGATGAGTTCTTTCACAAAGCATACCACAATTTATAATTTGTTGACATAGGGGGTTTACATGGTAATTTTTGGGGGTGAAGAGATGTTTTAGGCTTTACTTGTTTGATTGAATAACCTGGACAATGGAATGGATGATCTTGAGGTAGTACAAAAACAAAAGATACAAGGTGGCGTTGTTTTCCAGTGTTTTCCAAATTTTTGGGCCTGAAAATCAGAAAATGGACATATGTGTTTTTGGAAAAGATAGATGGATGAAAAATTTGTGTGCTACGTGTAAAATAATGTTGTTTGTGAAACATTAGTGCAGTGTAGGAAAAATGATGTGGTGCACCAAATATTAGTGCGGTTCATGAAAAATAATGTGGTGCGCAAAAAATTGGCTCGGTGGGTGAAAAATGAAGTAGTGTATGAAAAATTGGAGTGGTCTGCAAAATAGAGGATTGGTGTTTTTCACGCAAGAGAGGATTCAAGATCAGAATCTCAAAAATTGGAAAAGTCATGAGCTTCGAGAAAAATTGGAGCACGACACGAAATAAAGTGTTGCGCAGAAGATATGTTTTGCGCGCTCAATGAAGACTACGCATGGTAGGATATTTTTGCACTGGGGTCAATTTTTCATATAAATATATAGTGACCCCACTCATTCGGAAATGATAATGACATAGACAGTATCTGTGCCTTATCATGTGAAATTGGAGTGCACAAGAAAGCTTCGTGAAAATAATAAGTTTGCGTGTAAAATACTGTTGTGAGAAAAGAAGAGGTTGCGTGAAAATCAGATGTTGCGTGGAAAAGAAGACTGTTGCATGAAAAGAATATTCCACAAAAAAGAATAAAATTACACACTTGTTAGTGTAGAGGCTGTGCATTAAAAATGGGAGTTCCATATAAAAGCAGATTTTGTGCATAATGCAAAGGATGCATGTAAAAGCAATAGCTGCGCATAAAAGAATTCAGTTGTGCGTAAAAGAAATTGATGTATGTAAAATAATTCAATTGCACATAAAATATGTGTTGCGAAAAATTCTGTTTTTCTCAAGTCAAGGGAATTGCGTGCAAGGTGAAGTAAGGGCTACACGTAAAAATTGGGGTTTTCCAGTACACCCGGTGTGAAGTGAGATTCATCTGCGGGTGAAATTTGGACATAAACATAGCATCTATAAATTATTAAAGATTCAGAATTCATTAGATATAATGAAGGGACCTACATTTCCATAAACTGTGTGTGGGTCCTTTCTAGAGCAGTGAGAAAAGGAAGAGGAATAAGGTGATCCTTTCTACCGGCAGTGAGCCTGAGAGAGAGAGGAACAGAGATTGACAGTTAGGAATGTTGTGAGCTAACCCTAAACATTGTAAAGGTAGTGATCCTGGGCATAGAAATGATCTAGCTCGAACATTGTAAATTGGTAGTGAGATTTAGTGGATTTGGTACAATGGGACAAGGACGTTGTATGCTACTTGGATATATCCCAGTGAGGGTGAACCAAGTTAAAATCATTGTGTTTCCCCAATTTCTTCCCTACATTGCATCCAAAACATCTTTATCATATAAATTAGAAAATAACACGATAATAAATAACAACATAAGAGAAAACAAAGTGACCCTTGTAATATAGAGGTCAAGATTCAGTGGGCCAGGAATAATTTTTGAAATAGAATATCCATACCCTGATTCACCTCCCCCCCTCAGGGTAGCTCGGCCCCTTTTGGTCCTAACAGATGCCTCGCATCCCAAACCCATGTAAACACATTATTGTTCATACACTACATGCACCCAAATTTCATGGAAAACCTCGTCATCACAAAGTGTTCACAAAATATTATTGTAACACCCCGAGATTTTATGAAAATATTCTTTTAATTTCATTAATGTCCTGTGTTGTATGCTACACCAAAAGGAGTTTGCACAACACACATACTTGACTTGCCTTGAATTACACGCAATCACGACCTTCCTCGATAGCTTGCATCGTACGCAATACCAAGTTTCACTGAACAACAATATGCTATTAAAATATTAAAACTAGCTATGATGAATAGTAATAACCAGTTTTTAAATTTTTTTAAATTTTACCCTTCAAAACAGACTTCATTTTTGGATTCGGAATATCAAAATTAGCTTAGGGTGAAATTTTGGTACTTTTTGGATAAATTTCATATTCTGACGAATAGTGAAAATTACTAAATTTTAATTAAAAACAAATTTTTTAATAAAAATAATTAATAGTGATAAATTATTAATTTGAGTGGTTTTAAAGTATATTTAGAATATATTTTTACAATTTAATACAATTTTTTTCATTGGATGTAATTTCACATTTAAACCAGTTATAAACAAGTGTCAATCTTTTGATAGTTATTATCTCTTAAAAACACGCTATTTGTTTTGACGACGGGAATTAATTTTTAAATTAGTTAATATAACTGATATGTTTTGAATTGGATAAAATAGACATCATTTTTGAATTCATAATATCAAATATAGTTTAGGCCGAATTTTTGGTATTTTTCTGGAAACTTTCATTTTTTGATGAATAGTGAAACCACTAAGTGGTAGTTAATAAAACCGAATTTTTCATAAAACATAATTTTACCACTTCTATGAGTGAAATTTCGAAACTACGAGAGACACGATTAATATCAAGGACTAGAATGTGGTTCAATGTGGTGAATTTTTTTTGTGAATAGTAACTTTTTACTTATTTTTACCAAGGTTAAAAGTAAATAGGGTAATTTAGGGTAAAAGTGTTATTATTATTACCCTAACACATGTCTTATTTCTATTGGGTAAGTGTAATTCGACCAAAAACAACCATAGAAATAAAATATGACCATTTAGGCCCACTTGTATTAGATTAGGACATTTATTATCAATTTATTTGAAGAAGGGTTAAAATAGTTAAAATCAAAGTTTAATAACAACATCATTTTTAATATAGGGTTATAAATAAGATAAATTCGACTATAAATATTAATTAGAAATCTAAAAATATTTCCAACAGAATGTTAGTTTATTTGTAATTTTTAGACTTAAAATAATTTAATTTATTTAAGATACAATGATGATGCAGTAATTATCCTATTAATGAAATATTGACATAATTGATGTTATAAATACCCAAATAAATGTAATTTGAGACTTTTTATGAATTCCAGAAATTTTATATGTTAATATGACGTGTTAGTATTGATTTAATTAATTTTTTTCGAACTAATCATTCGGTTATGATTTTCACAAAAATCAATTACCAAATAGTGTCAAGATTGACATAAAATAGTTTTTAAAACAAATATTATATTATTAATTGTTATTATGTTATTAAAAATCTATGGTTCGGCCAAGATACTTATATCATGATAGTTGTATCATTAATGTACCACTTGGGGGTCTCTAGGATGTATATGGTAAGTTTATTAACTATATAATATAAAAATACAAAGTGACTTGGTAAATGTAAATCTAATTAACTAAGAGTTAAAACTAAAAGATAAGGTTAATATAATGACCTAAACTTGTCTAAATTCTATTGGATTAGAGGATTTTGACCCATCCCCAACATAGATTCGAAATATATCAATTTGGAGATATTAAAAACCGAATTTTACTTTATAATAAAATAATATGTTTTGTTATTCCAAAGGTGCCCCTCTCCTCCCTTATAAAAGGGAACCTCCTCCCTCTCTTCCTCACACCACTTTGAGCCTTCAATCTCAGCCATGCTCTGCCAAATTATCTTTTCCACTTCCCTAGAAACATCGTAGAGGTCCTGGGCTTCTTCAACGACCAAATTTAGTACCCTAAGAGGAGGACTCAAAGAGGCGCTTCAAAGAAGAGGTAATGTCCGTTACCGATGCTTTCAACATTATTTCTTCTTCCACTTCTTCTTCGTTGGTTTTTTCATTATGAAGTAATAACATCAGTATAACTCATATACTGATATGTTATTATAAGTATGAAACAACCCTATTTCACCATCTATCCATCCTACGGATAATGAAATCACCACGCATGCGTACGTACGGAATACCGTCTCCACGCCGTGGTGTAATCTATTTTCCACCACCACCTTACTTGGATGGGTATAATGGTGTACATAATAACTATATATGATTATTTTAAAGTGATATTGATTCTGAAATTGTATACATACACTGCAATAAAATTCCACGATCATGAGAACGATATCATCGCTCTTGCGTACGTACGGACTACCGTCTCCACGACGCGATGAGATTCATTCTCCACGCTAACAATCCATGAATGGTTATATAGTATATATAATAAGTAATCATGAAATATATGACATAATAATGATACTGTATTTATGTGTATATATATGTATTTCATCTACTTAATTCCATTCAACTCAATAAGGAATCAAAAACAGCGTTCATGCATACGTACGGCCTACCGTCTCCATGAACGGTGTATTTCTTTCCATTTACTGATTTATTATATATATGTATATTCTGAATATATATTATATATAAATCATGTTTTATATTCTGGAATTAATTAATCGTGATCTAAGTAATCATATGAATAATTACAAGTCAAAACACAGACGACAAATGAAACGATTTTACCCAAAACGCTCTTTAACATGGAATTTACAAATGAACGGGTAATATAAAGTCATAAGTGAACCATATATGATATCATAACAATGATTATGATTCTGGAATAAGTCAATGACATTATTTAAATCATTATACATGAGGTTTGAACACTTATAAAGAAAATCTGTCTTATAGTAAGGGAAAATAACACAATCTCATTTTTATCCGAGATTGTTTATACTTTGGTATTTACTGGGGTTATTGTTATCATCCATGTCCATGTTTTCTAAAAGTGTTTTTATGTATGTTTAATTTCCTTTTAACCCATTTCTACTTTTACTACATGGTATGTATGTAGTCTTTCTTTTGTCTACGTCACGAGGTACTTTTTTACTTTTCCGGTAAAAGTACGAGAAGAATGTTTTTTCAACTTATACAGCATGAATGGATTTTTAAAACATTATTTCCAAGAATCATCCTTTACAAGATTTCAAGTTTATTTTTAATCAAAATATTTTAGTTTAGAATTGTATGACATGTTAAGAAAGGAAAAGTGTTTTTGAAGTAGAAAGGATATTTTCCTCAAGAATGGAGTTCATGTGTTTTATCAAAATTATTTTCCATCTAAGATAATATTGGGTTCTGTTTATATCCCTATTATTACATTGATATTATTATGTTGTGATGGAAATATTTTTATGAATTCCTTTATCTTATATGAATTGATTTATGATGTCATGATTCCCATTTTTATTACATGTGTTATGCTATGATGTATGGTTTATTATTTTATGGCCCAGATAAGAATGGTATCATTATCATATGGGTGGGACCTATATCTCCCTCCAATGCATTGGGTAAAGATTTTTTATCTCATGAGATAGACATGGCTGGAATGGCAGGTTAAACCGGTTCAGTGAAACAGGACTGAAATGAGAAGTGAACTCAGTTCAGAAATCCACTTTGTCCACTAAGATAGTCTTGGAAAGGAGTCTTGACTAATAAGAAATGATTCTCTCTGATTATATGTGTATTCCACAATGTTTCATGTTTTACGTTATGATTATTGGGATTACATTTCACTATTATGATTTATCCCATGTTATGATATTATGATCTCTTTTGTAGGTTAAGATTTCCAAAATGTTATGTTCTTATGAATATGATGTGATTGATATTTCTTTTGTTTACCCTTATTGAGCATTTGAGGTCACCATTTTATGTTTTCTTTTCCCCAGGATATAAAGAAATGTTTCAGGTAAAAAAAGGAATATCTTTATGGGAGATGTTGAAGATCTTTCACCACGATTAGAATATTATATTCCACGTTTCCAAAGACACTAAACTATTACGGTCCTTGTGTGTGTGTTTTTGTTATGTACTACATATTTCTCAAAAGTAATGTAATGTCCATGTACATCAAGCTTCAGGTATCTACAGTTGTTATCAGAGGAAAGGTTTAGTCAACCTTTGAAAACTAGGATGTGAAAATGTTAGTGAGATCCCTAGAGATATTTCTATGGTATATCTAGGGATGTCCCTAAGGATATGTGTATGTATAGGATATAGTCCTAGAACTACGGTAACGATCGTAGAATTTAACCAATGATGTTAGATATTGAGGGTGCTCCCCCTTTACTATGTTTCTTTCCCTAGCATGATTTTTTCCTCTCACACTACTATTTTTGGGTTTTAGAAAATGGATGGAAATATGAAGATTCATGATAATGGAGGATATAACGGACAATGAAATGACATTCTTCATGAGAAACCAAATGAAACGGGATTTGGAAGTCCAAACATCGTTATTATTCCTAATCAGAAATCTCATGATATAATCAATAATCTCAACTTCGGTAAGTTTCCCGACTCAGATAATAAGAGAAAGATGGAGTTTCATGAAGATCACAGGGGAAAGAAAGTTGAATTTCCCTCATGTAAATCACGTGGGAATATGCATCGGGGAGATTGTTTCAGGAGAACTGGAAGATGCTTTGGGTGTGGAAAAGAAGGACACAAAGTCAGTAAGTGAAATGGAAAAGGTTCAATTAACACCATGGATGAGGATAATGGTATTTCTACGACATATAGTGGTTAAATGTTTTAAATGTGGAATATACAGGCATTATGAAAACCAATGCCCTAAAGGAAAGTCTCACGAAGAGAATCAGTACGGTCGTATGGGTAGTGTTTAGGTTGATGATGATGAAGAGACTACAAATGATATGTGAGATGAAAGAATTGTTGATGCTCGGTCATTGGTTTAAGAAGGTAGTGGAATGATTACATGTTTATCAAGTGTAATGTTTTATAAGTAATCTCATGGTACTATGAAATAATGAGACATCTAAGGATTGTTACACTGTTGTCTTTCCTTGAGTTTTGAAAGTGTATGATTAATGGTACTAGTATCCATGAATGGTTATTCAAATATTTTTGGAATGTAGATGATATGCACATAATGAAGGGATAAGGAGAAAATTAAACATTTTAAAGTATTCATGATCTCTTGACTGATATAATGAGAACGTTATATCATGGTTTGAGTATATAGAATTTTTGGTTTTTGGTATGTGGAAAGAGTTAACTTTTAACAGCATTCATGTTTTCACTAAGGTTTAATGGGTATTCATTTTTCAAGAGAATATATGATTAAGGTATTCACATGATTGGAATCTGGCCAACAAGATATATGGGGTATAAATGATGGTATTCACATGCTTGGTTGATGACATTTCAAGTAATCATTTTCTTTATACTATGATCTTGGACCGAAGAATTTTAGATAAGCATAAAGATTGGAATGGATTATGTTAGACATGAGTTATTATTGTTTAAGGATAGAACTTTTTTTTGATATTATTGATGGGATGTTATAGTAATGTAGTTTTAGAAAAAGGAAAACCTGTAGGATGGGCGACAACACATCGTGTCGGACAAGGGTGTGGGAATCGAACCCACAACCGAAGTGCGACTGGCCTTTATCACCTACCACTAGCCTACAAGAAGTCCATGTTTAGTAGAATATAGTTTTATTATATTAAGCAGTATGATATTAGAATTATAAGCCATATTAGGAACCATATATGATTAATCTCACTATAGATGGACTTATGTATTTTTTGATAACTTTTCTAACCTTTTGTTTGAGACAGATGGAATGACCCATCATTCTATCACATGATATACTAACACATCATGAATGGAAAATTCAACATCATTTCTTTAATAGATTAAGTGGAAATTTTTCATGGAACGAACAACGGTGATATTGTACAAAAATAAAGTAAGTATTTCTTTTGATTCGAAAATTCTTCAACACTAGAGAAATGATCCTGAAAACCAAATATGTTTTCCTAGTGCTCTTATATCCAATGAATCAGATGGTACCTTAGATCATCACAAATCTATGGCTTTGTGATTTATTGATTTTTCATAGCCATGTTCTCTACCACTCTCCATCAGAACTTTATGGTTAGATTTTTCTTCCATATCCATATTTTCACCTATATTCTCCTACGTGGAAACTCAGTGATGAGTTAATTTGGGTAACCGTTACATTTCATTATTTAGTTTTTAAAGCCATGTTTTGGTATTCCTTTTTAGGATGGGGGTTTCTATTAAACAAACTTTCGAGTAGTAAACCATTTATAACCTCGACAAATTTCGAGGGAGAAATTCATTTTAAGGGGGGTAGAATGTAACACCCCCAGATTTTATGAAAAATATTCTTTTAATTTCATTAATGTCTTGTGTTTTACGCGACAACAAAAGGATCTTGCACACACGCATCCTTGACTTGCCTTTCATTACATGCAATCGCGACCTTCCTCGATAACATGCATCGTACGCAATACCGAGTTTCACTGAACAACAATATGCTATTAAAATATTAAAACTAGCCGTTATGAAAAGTAATAACCACTTTTTGAAATTTTATTAATTTTTCCATTCAAAACGGACTTCATTTTTGGATTCGGAATATTGAAATTAGCTTAGGGTGAAATTTTGGTACTTTTCGGATAACTTTCATATTCTGATGAATAATGAAAATTACTAAATTTTAATTAAATACAAATTTTTTAATCGAAATAATTAATAGTGATAAATTATTAATTTGAGTGGTTTTAAAGAATATTTAGAATATATTTTTACAATTTAATACAATTTTGGTCATTGGATGTAATTTCACATTTAAACCAGTTATAAACAATTGTCAATCTTTTGATAGTTATTATCTTTTAAAAACACGCTATTTGTTTTGACGATGGAATTAATTTTTAAATTAGTTAATGTAAATAATATGTTTTGAATTTGATAAAAAAGATATCATTTTTGAATTCATAATATCAAATATATCATAGGCCTATTTTTGGTATTTTTCTGGAAACTTTCATTTTTTTGATGAATAGTTAAACCACTAAGTGGTAGTTAAAAAAACTGAATTTTTCATAAAATTTAATTTTACCACTTCTGTGAGTGTAATTTCGAAAATCTGAGAGACACAGTTAATATCAAGGACTAAAATGTGGTTCAATGAGATGAAAATAATTTTTGGTGAATAGTAACTTTTTACTTTTTTTACCAAGGTTAAAAGTAAATTGGGTAATTAAGGGTAAAAGTGTTATTATTATTACCATAACACATGTTCTAATTCTATTGGATAAGTTTAATTCGACCAAAAACAACCTTAGAAATAAAATATGACCATTTAGGCCCACTTGGATTAGATTGGGACATTTATTATCAATTTATTTAAAGAAGGGTTAAAATAGTTAAAATCAATGTTTAATAACTAAATAATTTTTAATATAGGGTTATACATAAGATAAATAGACTATAAATATTAATTAGAAATATAAAAATATTTCCAACATAATGGTATTTTATTTGTAATTTTTAGACTTAAAATAATTTAATTTATTTATGATACAATGATGATGCAGTAATTATCCTATTAATGAAATATTGACATAATTGATGTTATAAATACCAAAATAAATATAATTTGAGACTTTTTATGAATTACAATAATTTTCAATGTTAATATGACATGTTAGTATTGATTAAATTAATTATTTTATAACTAATCATTCTATTATGATTTTCAAAAAAATCAATTACCAAATATTGTCAAAATTGACATAAAATAGTTTTTAATAAAAATATTATATTATTAATTGTTATTATATTCCTAAAAATCTATGGCTCGTCCAATATAATTATATCATGATAGTTGTATCATTAATAGACCAATTTGGGGTCTCGTGGATGTATATGGTATGTTTATTAACTATATAATATAAAAATACAATGTCACATGGTAAATGTCAATCTAATTAACTAAGAGTTAAAACTAAAAGATAAGGTTAATATAATGACCTAAACTTGTCTAAATTCTATTGGATGATAGGATTTCGACCGATCCCCACCTTAGCTTCGAATTATATCAATTTGGAGATATTAAAAACCGAATTTGACTTTATAATAAAATAATATTTTTAGTTATTCCAAAGGTGCCCCACTCCTCCCTTATAAAAGGGAACCTCCTCCCTCTCTTCCTCACACCACATTGAGCCTTCAAGCTCATCCAATCTCTGAGAAATTCTCTTATCCACTTCCCTAGAAACATTCTAGAGTTCCTGGTATTCTTCAAAGACCAATTTTACTACCCTAAGAGGAGGACTCAAAGAGGCGCTTCAAAGAAGAGGTAATGTCCGTTACCGATTATTTCAACTTTATTTCTTATTCCACTTCTTCTTCTTAGGTTGTTTCATTATGAAGTAATAACATCAGTATCAATCATATACTGATATGTTATTATAAGTATGAAACAACACTATTTCACCATCTATCCATCCTACGGAAAATGAAATCACCATGTGTGCGTACGTACGGAATATCATCTCCACGCCGTGGTGTAATCTATTTTCCACCACCACCTTACTTGGATGGGTATAATGGTGTACATAATAACTATATATGATTATTGTAAAGTGATATTGATTCTGAAATAGTATATATACACTCCAATACAATTCCACGATCATGAGAACGATATCATCGCTCGATCGTACGTACGGAATACCGTCTCCACGACGCGATGAGATTCATTATCCACGTTAACCATTCATGAATGATTATAAATTATATATAATAAGTAATCATGAAATATATGACATAATAATGACACTGGATTTATGTGTATATGTATGTATGGCATCTACTTAATTCCATTCAACTCAATAAGGAAACGAAAACAACATTCATGCATACGTACGGCCTACCGTATCCACGAACGGTGTATTTCCTTCCATTTACTGATTTATTATATATATGTATATTATGAATATATATTATATATAAATCATGTTTTCTATTCTGGAATTAAGTAATCCTGATCTAAGTAATCATATGAATAATTACAAGTCAAAACGCGGACGAAAAATGAAACGATTTTACCCAAAACGCTCTTTAACATGGAATTTACAAAAGAACGAGTAATATAAAGTCATAAGTGAACCATATATGATATCATAACAATGAGTATGATTCTAGAATAAGTCAATGACTTTATTTAAATCATTATAGAGGAGGTTCAGACACTTATGAAGAAAATCGGACCTATGGTAAGGGAAAATATCACAATCTCATTTTTATCCGAGATTGTTTATACTTTGGTATTTACTAGGGTTATTGTTATCATCCATGTCCATGTTTTATAAATGTGTTTTTATGTATGTTTAATGTCCATTTTACCCATTTTGACTTTTACTACATGGTATGTAAGGAATCTTTCTTTTGTTTACGTTACAAGGTACTTTTTGACTTTTCTGGTAAAAGTACGAGAAGAATATTTTTTAACATATAAGACATGAATGGATTTTTAAAACATTATTTCCAAGAATCATACTTTACATGATTTCAATTTTATTCTTAATCAACTTCTTTTAGTTTAGAATTGTATGAAATTTTAAGAAAGGAAAAGTGTTTTTGAAGTAGAAAGGATATTTTCTTCAAGAATGGAGTTCAAGTGTTTTATCAAAATTATTTTCCATCTAAGATAATATAGGGTTCTGTTTATATCCCTATTATTACATTGATGTCATTATGTTGTGATGGAAATATTTTTATGAAATACTTTATCTTATATTAATTGATTTATGATGTCATGATTCCCATTTTTATTACTTGGGTTATGCTATGATGTATGGTTTATGATTTTGTGGAACACATAAGAATGGTATCATTATGAGATGGGTGGGACCTATATCTCCCTAAAATTCATTGGGTACAGATTTTATATCTCTTTAGATAGACATGGCTGGAAAGGAAGTTTAAAACGATTCAGTGAAACAAGAATGAAACGAGGAGTGAACTCGGTTCAGAAATGGACTTTTTCCACTAAGATAGTCTTGGAAATGAGTCTTGACTAATAAGAAATGATTCTCTATGATTATGTGGGTATGACACAATGTTTCATGTTTTATGTTATGATTATTGGGATTACATTTCACTACTATGATTTATCCCATGTTATGATATTATGATCTCTTTTGGAGGTTAAGATTTCCAAAATGTTATGTTCTTATGAATATGATGTGATTGATATTTATTTTGTTTACCCTTACTGAGCATTTGAGCTCACCCTTTTATGTTTTCTTTTCCCAAGGATATAAAGAAAGGTCTTATGTAAAACAAAGGAAGATCTTTATGGGAGATGTTGATGATCGTTCACCACGATTAGAAGATTATATTCCGAGTTTCCAAAGACACTAAACTATTACGGTCCTTGTCTGTGTGTTTTGTTATGTACTACATATTCCGCAAAAGTAATGTAATGTCCATGTATGTCAAGCTTCGGGTCTCTACAATTATTCCATCGATTCGAGCTACCATCACACTGCCCATAATTATTTGTAAGTATTCCCTCTATGGCAATGGTCCTCACCCATTATCTACCATCTAGCTAGTTGGGTCCCAAAATGGATGAAAGTTGAAGTTTTCATGGTTTTAAATCTGGAGTTTGACCCCTTCCTCTTTAAGCATCAATGTCCTAAGTCTAGAAATATTCCGTAGGGATAGTCGCAAACCGTCACCTGGAGGGTGGATGGAATTCAGGAAGTCATACCCACTACAATGAGCTGCAAACAATCCCTGAAGAAGCTGTAATGGTCTGCATATTCCCCTAGGCATACTTCCTTCAGAGATGCATCATAAAATGATGAATAGCCTAGAAAATACAGGAACCCCTATATTGGCCTTGTTCTTGGCCTCCATGATTTTGGCCATCAATAGCATCCCTAGACGAACCCCCATCCTACTGTCCCTCACTGTCATCATCCACCAACTCATAAATGAAGTAAGGAACACAACATATCATATATCCAGGTCTGAAGTTTAGTTTATGCGGATGCCCCATGATATGTATTCGCCAATTTTGAGGACCATCCAATATGATCCTTCCTTCTCCCTCTACGATGTGTTAAGGAACTTCTTCCCTTAGCCTAACATTTTCACTACCTTGTCTTGCATGATAAATAGACTAAACCATCCTGAATAGGATATATCCTTCAAGATGTACTTGATTTTCAACATTTCCTTAGCTAGCTCTAATAGATTCCATATTAGAATGGGGTGCACATAATGTCCCCCCAAACAATCTTTGTTAGAAGGAAATCGTTATACTGGTCTCTTCCAAGGTAATTCCCCTAATGAAATGGATCTCCCAAAGATTTATGTGGACCTCCCCATAGTGGAGATAAAAGGTATTTATGTAAGGGGACCGCCAACTGAATAGATCTGGTACCGAGTCTTGTTGATGGTAGAAATGGAACTGTGATTTCTATATAGCTAAAAAAATACTCATAGACCGCATCTCCACAAGAACTCCTCACATGTCTGGCATACCCAGTATGCCCATTCCCATTCACTCATAATGTTTATCTCGGACCTGATGTCCCATTCCTTCCAACATTTGGTCTCTTCGGTAATGTTGCTTCTCTTGCATAATGAACTAGAGATTCTTGAGGAGTCGTATCACTCCCCACAACAGCCCTGGTCTTCATATTCACAACGTAAATATCCATGTTATATGCTTCCCTGGTGGGGAGGCCACTGCTTGTGATGTCGTATTGTATAAGGCAATCCTCGTGTGTTACATATGACAGTGGCATGTCAGAATTGAAGAATGGGATCAACCCCTCTTCCAGAATATCGATGTTCCAAATTAGTAGACTATCACTCAGAACATAATCCTTTTAAGATTGTGTTAGCATACATAAAAGCATCTTATTATTGGACATGAATCTTCTCGCGTGAAGAATATGAGAGATTATGATCATCTGTGTCCTCCTTGTAGTAGCATCAACTTCCTTCATAACATCATTCTATTGAAAAACCATTTCTATTGGACCTCAGAATAGAAAATTTGGCTTTCATGAAAGAATTATCATTTTACATGTAAGAGATATTCCTATGCACAAGATGGGTTTAAGACACGGAAAATTAAGCCAAGTCAGGTGCTTGCAAGATTTAGAGAGAGCACAAAAGAATCTCTGGCTATAAACATGGTGCTAACAAAATTCAGGATCTTTCACATGGAAAGGAAAATTTTTCATGCATGGGAGAAAAGTCACTTATCACATTAGAATGTGAAAGTATGGATCCCCCCCTCATATTTATAGGCAAAAAATAGACCTTTTTGAATATAGAATTGGTTTGCACAGTGAATGGGAATTTTTATACGCACCAATCATTAGACACTCTAGTTTTCGACATTTCCCTAAAAATCCGACCTTTAGGTACACTTTTAGTTTTAATTCTGAGGGGGAATTTGTTGGTGCTGAATTTAGTAAAGGTTACGAATGGACATGTTTGAAAACATAAATGGAATATTTTGAATCTGCAAAGAATCCCGAGACACCCAAGGGAGGTACATTCCAGATCCACGGTGTGGGAAAAATATTGTAAATGGTATGAAAGATCTTGTGTGCCCAATGTGATGTCAAATGGATTCTTCTGTAGTGTCCCTCCGAAGAACATCCAAGTCAGAGGTGCTAAATAAAGTCGGCAAGTGCACAATCATAGGGGTATTACGTACGATTTTATGTTCCCAATGTGATGTCAAATGCCATTTGCACAGAACAAACCATGTGTGTCACCACAAAATATTTCATCTATAAATAGAAACACCCCCTCATTCCGGGGTTCTGTAACATAAGTCAAACCGGTGCTCCCGTGAATGTAAGATGATGCCTTCCACGACTGTGAAAAAGACATCGCCTCAACGCACTAGATCTTACATGACAGGTCTCCAAGGGGTACTCTTTTGGGTGGGACCTCTAGGGATTGACCCTCTACCATTTCTTTTTACTCCATGATAATTGTGCACAAAATATTCTTCTGGCATGTATGTTTTCCTTTATTTTGTGTCAATCTAACGTACAATGTCCCAACTTGAACGCAACCCCTCATATTGCGTGTAATTTTTCAATCTTGAATGAAACCCCTCATCTTGCCTGCAACCATTAAATCTTGTGTGCACCCCTCTTTATGTGCTCCTTATGTCATCCTTACCATGAGCCACCATGTTTTATCCCCTTTTACATGAAAACACCCCAATATTACGAACACTTCTCCTATGATTTCCTACAGTCTAATATGAAGTAATTTCAATGTTCCATGAGGAGTACTTCATGTGGTGTTTCCATGCCTTTTGATTATTCACATAGGAATGCTAACTACTATTGCTCCTTCGTATAGTAACACTAAAGTGGAAACCTCAATGGATCACTCCAAAACCCTATTGATCCATGGAATTGATAGTACCTTCCCTACCCTAAGGGTTAACGAGCGCAAGTTATGTAAGTCCTGGGGGTGAGGTGTGAATCTTCATCGTCCGAGATGCATGACATTAAACTACTAAGCACCCACATCCGGAAAAAACAATGTTAACCTATGATCACTGCATGAGTGAAAAGACATTGAGGACTATGAAGGGGATGTGAACAAGCACCCTCTCACTTCTCCTCTCATGCTGCACATTGTTGCCATGTGCTCCTCGGGTACCCCTTGTATAAGCCTTGACACTCCTTGATAGGGTTCTCCATGTATGGTGGCCATATCCTCCTCTTACATCTAGACCTCTACTCAGGCTTTCCTCCTCGTTTAAGTCCTAATCATCCTTTCAATGGGCTACTAACCACACAAAATCACTACACCATTCCTCGTGGTCACACCTCTCACGACACGATTATCAGGTTCATTTACACCTTGCATTTCTTCCAATGAGTATATATCACATGTTCATAGAGTAATCATTGACCATAACATCCTCTATGGGCTTCTAATCATGGGTAATCCCCAAGCCACTCTCTACCAAACTATATGGACTTTTATCCATTCCCCATTTCAATCAAGGTACGTAGGAAGCCTCTTTGAGGTTCAATCCCATCACACATTGGTCCCAATCACTTCATGTCTACCCACCCTTGTCTTGCATGATGTTATACTATATAATCCTTTTGTCCCACATGATGTCAAACTATATTCTCTCAAACAATTTGGGATTTGATCCCTATGTCCTTGACAAGGTACATTGGAAACCACAATGTGGTTCAACCCAAAAACACCTGTAAACTTCGACATCCACTTTGTTGGGACCCAAATTCTTGGTCCTACCCTTAGAAGTGTCATACCAGTTCCCAGGAAGAAAACCATGTTTGAGACCCACACTCCTCGAACAAAGAGTGTCCCTCTTGTGATGGGAAGCTTACAATGTGTATGCCCCATCATTTCACAGTGTTTTTTCCTTTGTTAATTCTCTGATTCCATACTTCATAAAGAACTATGTATACATTGATTCCCTACTGTGGGGATACATGGGATGCCTCCTTGCGGGTCAATCCCATCATCCATTTACCATCCATAACTCTCCCTCGAGACTTCGTGTCATGGGAAGATCATGTCTTAACCCATTGGTTCCATTTCCTTAGGGTCCCCATCCATGCATCCATTCTCCCGAGAAACCTCCTCTGGTGACTCATCACCCTATGCCAGAACTATGTGGACATTCATTCCGAAGCACTAGGATATGTAGGAAACCTTCATGAGGTTCAATCCCAACGCCGCCATCCTCTAATCGGTTCCACTCCATTCATCCTCATCCTTCGACACTCCCTCCATATCTAATCTGATTTTACCCATGCCTCCATATCTCAATAAAATCATGCCATCCATATGGGCCATTAACCATCCAGAAGAACCAAATCACTCCTTGGTTGTTGTCATTTGAGTACACCCTGATTCCTTTAATCAACCATTATAACTACATGGGTTTTAATCCCTATATTCTATACAAGGTACGTAGAAAGCATCTCTATGGTTCAATCCTAGCCAATGGTAAGCCTTGTTGTTCCCCTATATGGGGTCCACCATCTAGATCATCTCATAGTGGTGTCCATATCAACCCTCACGATGGGACAACTTATCTTTTTGGGTCAAACCACCCTGGGTCCTCCCCTTTTGTGGTGTTTAGTCACATCCATCTGGTAAACTTTCTAAGCGCTCCTTCTTCAAGATGTACCAATCTGACCCACTCTTATCAGTTCTCTGATTAGTCCAATCTATATCCGCAAGACATTTAACTCGTAAGAGACCCCATGTTAAACATGGGAACATGAGGAAAACCTCTGATACATTCTTCCAACATATAATTTTCCACATTCGATATGGGATACCAAAGGCTTCCTTGTCCTCCAGAAGCTCAATTATAAGATAAAATCTAGGTGTACCATTGTTTTAGTGTCCAGACACGCCAGCGTTTCTCAACATGACTACTCCCCTTGTCAATTATTGATTCCCTGAATTAACCCATTAGAATGTTCTGATAGAAGTATCATAATCCTCCAGTGTCCACAATGATATGGAACTAGGAAGAGTTTAATGAACAATGACTTAATCATTAAGGGAGACCTGGACTAGGTGATGAATTCAAGGTAGGAATCCACATAAGGATAGATAGACATCCCATCATCCTGTTTTGATCAGGGATCAAGCATCGCTGAAGAATTGATGGATTCCACCCACCTTTGGCAAGTGGGAATGTGAAGCAACAATCAGTGCATCCCCACATACAGATGCACACCCTGAAATGTTTTTCCAAAACAACAGAAGACTGAAATAAATTTGGTTTTCATTAAAAAAATTATTTTGGAACCTTGAGTACATGAAGAGGAGGAAAATATAGTAAAACCTATAATATAAAGAAATAATAAATTTATAATAAATTTAATTAGTTTCATGAGAGTTAGATCATAATATTTCATCATTGAATCATGATCATAAACAATCTTGATAAACAATGAGATCCTAATATAAAACTTTTGCCACATTAGAATCTATTGAATGATAAGCCCCATGAAATAAAGAAACATATATTGACATGTATTCCCCTTAATTTCATGGTAATAATAATAAAATACATTCATCTAAAATATATACACCACACAGAAAAAAGAATTTTTCCATATGGCATGTGTCCCAAAGAACCAAATGTTAGGTGAAAAATCCCTTGCCATAAGTCTTGAATTCCATCATTCATACTCAATCATCCTATAAAAAATATAGTTTTATTATAAATATATTATATAATTATAGTTATATATATCATTCCATATATTATAGAATAAAGACATTTTAGTTACCCATTTATTAAAAGTTCAATATTAAAATCACAGTTCCTTGTTTTCCATGTATGTTTTGGTTTGGATTTTTTTAGTCCATTTACAATGATCATGGTTACATAATATACTGAATTTTATCAATGAGATTAATATCATATATATTCATTATATAAATAATTATAATAATCCATTAATTTTTTAGAGATAAAAATGAATGACGTCATTCATGGAGATGATAGGTTGTATGTACGCCTGAACGATGTCTCCATTTCCTTGATTGATGGAATTAAAGAAATGTTTATAATATACCACACTTATAGAAACATTTTTATATCATATATATCATATATATTCATTAAATATATCCATATTATTTCCCATGTCAAAAAAAATGTATCACATCACATCGTGGATGTGGTGGTTTACTTGTACGCACGAGCATCATTATTGTTTCCCAACAGATTGGGAGGTAAGATGGTAAATGAACTATTATAGATAAATTTGAATAATAATTTCATTATTATCACATGTAAACATTTATTGACTAATTATCTATAATCATGTGAGTTGGTGATGGAAAATTAATTACATCGGTTCGTAAGACGGTAGTCCACCATACACAAAATCAACGATTTCATTTCCCAATTGAAGTAAGAGGGGAATGATGTAGGTCATGAAAATAACATAATAAAATATAAGCATATTTTATGTCATTAATATATTATATCATCATGGATTAATATTATTTTAAGGATTTAGATTAATAAATAAAATGAAAATTCATTTTTATGGACTCTACCTCTTATTCAGGGAACACATTTAGCTTTACACCTAAATCATTCTTACGAGGGTTTCCTAATAAAAATATGGATTCTAGGATGTAGGTAAGGAATTATGTAATAAAATTTAATATCCATTGGCCAAAAAATTATTACTTTCATAGGATTCCTTCATATAATATGATAGGGATTGGCTAAGAATATCACATAAATGCTTAAATATATTACATATATGATTAAGGATCCTTCAAATAAGGCTTCTAGGATATCTATAAGGAATTAAGTTATATAATTTAATAGGGATTGGCCAAAAAAGTAATAATTTCTTGGGGATTGGCCAAAACATTTTTTATAGGGATTGGCCAATCCATAAATTATTCTTACAAGGGTTTCCTAATCAAAATAAGGCTTCTAGGATGTCGGTAAGGAATTAAGTAATAGAATTTGATAGGGATTGGCCAAAAAAAGTAATACTTTCATAGGGTCCTTGATATAATTTGATAGGGATTGGCCAAAAATATCAAATTTGATTTTCTTATTCCATAATCTATATAGAGAGATAATTAATTCTTATAATCACATCATGTTACACTAAATGATAAACATTAATACTTTCATAGGACTTTTTCATACAAAATCAAACCAGAAAAATACTAACAATGGAGTAGATGATAAGTGTGCCCAAATTATCTTGATTCACTTCACCAGTTTTGATTTTAAACGATTTAACTTATTTATTAGTCTTCATAGGTTTTTTGTGGATAATCATATTTATTATCCCTTATATTGGCGTATTGATTCAAATAATTCCCTTAATCCTTTCATTTGAAAAATGGGTGTGTGGGTGGTGAAATTTGTGAATATTTATATGTGTTCAAATCACTAGATAAAATCCTCCCATAACATCAGCATGTAGTAACTCAATGTCCTTTCTTTTCACAAATAAAACATTTAGTAGTCCCCTTATGAAAATTTCTTCCATGTTTTCTTCCATAGTTAGAGAATAATTAAAACCTCGTTTTGTTCATAGTTTTTAGTGTTTCCATTGAATTCCCTATTTATTTTCTTATTAAAACCACGAGATTGATAGGTAATTCTATTCTCTATTTCATCCTTGATAGAGAATTAAATAATTTAATCATATCTATCAAAGTCTGATGTGGCTAACTCCTTTCAGAGACATGGTTTTAAGAAACTAAAGAATTAATAAACCTTATTTATCAGTTGGATGATAATACTAGAAGAGTACCTTATATCGATTGTATAGTGTTCCTCATAGGTTGTAACAGATTCATCATCCTTCTTCTTTAACATAAGTAATTCCTTATATATTTTCATGAAAATAATAGTAGGAAATTATTTACTGACAAATAAGTTCTTAAACTCATCCCAGTCCATAGATTCAATTTATTCCTATTGACATGTATTTTTTATAAGATTCCACCATTGATTAGATTCTCCTTCCAAACAATAGATAAGAAAAATTATTTTTCGATGCTCTAAACACTAGAAAATAAAAATTAACATAAAAATGGTACTCACACATTGATAGGAAACTAGTGGATCTAAAAAACCATTAATAGAAGGTCGATGTAGCCTTATGAAAGAATCAGCCTATTATTCTTCCATACTTAGCTCATATGGAAGTTTATCATGATTTATAGCATGAGGTAGTTGTTTGAGCATGGTAATATGAATTTTCATTCTAGCTCCCATAAAATTAGGTTACACAACTGATAAATCATTTCATTATCCATCACATTTAATTTTACATGGTTTTCTTTGAGGTTCCATCCATTAACTAAAAACAAAATACATAGTGTAAGAGACAATAATCATAGTAGAGAACCACAAAAACATGAAAAATCACTTATAGGATGTCTAAATCTTGTAACCTTATATGAGACAATTGGTTCACCCTTGGTCATTCATGGTAATAATTCAAATCCTTCTTGATTGTTTTTAATGAGTGCGTGAATCTATGAAGCATATCTCCAAGGAGTGTCAAACAAGGTGTGTAGAGAGCCCCAGTATCATTACTAGTAGAAGATAGAGTCTAGATTAATATGCCCTTTAGTGTTATTAACACTAGTTATAATTATTCCAAAGAAGCATCCACTTCAATTATCTATATAGGGATGTGATTTATTGGAAACCACTCGATATATCATTCGCCAAAATTCAAGAACATTTTCCAATACATTAACAAATCCTTAGTCATATTTTTAAGTATCACACTAATGTTTTCTCATCCATGTTTCTAAAGTTTTACTAAAAACAGATTTGATACCAACAATAAAGACCAACAGATCTCATAAATAACTGTTATATCTTAATAGATGAATATTCAATACATTACATAACAATAAATGCTATAATTTCGTTGGTCTAGGGCCTTTGGAAAATTGGATATATAAACAATAGGCCCATAAGTTCGATATGTCATCTCCCACAAATTACATTATAACAAACTCCCTTCTTAGAAATATTATACATAATAACTTTCATCATAACCTGGGGAAATGAAACATCTGAAAGAGTTAGCTCAGATGTTCAGTATGGGATAAAAAGTTACAAGTAAACATAAAATGAGCATAATGGTATGAGAAAATGAGAATAACATTTGAAAATTATGCTTTAAATATATTGGACAATAAAATTGAGTCATGGCTATTGACGCTCTTATTCGCATAGCACCCACTTTGTCTTAGAAGGAATCATGTGGTGACTGATTGGGTGATCATGATGGGTAATGACATATGCTAATGATATTTGGGATGGATTTATTGTTTTCAACACATGGACGACTGTTGTTTTTGTTGTTGCTGTTATTATTTTGTGTTGTCAAATAATAATAATGGTAATTAATAAAATGAAATAGGAAATGGAACATTTCATTTTATTAAAGTTGGTGCATATCACGTGGTCTTATTTAACCTCTATGTGTTGGATTTGCAGCTTTCCTCTTGCGGATACACTAGATACCTCATATTTGTAGGACCTCGAGTGCACGGGAATGCTCACATTTTAACTCCCCAAAGCCTCCATGTAGATCAATAATGGCTTGAATATGGAAGACAAGGTGTAACAAACCTTGTCCTAGGAGTTGGTCCCTGCGTATAATGATGCTCGCAGAAGAACTCTTCATTCCTGGACTGCTATATGAAACATGTTTTCATATGAAGATCGAGCCATGCACTGGACTGCTATATGAAACATGTTTTCATATGAAAAATATTTTCCCATATGTAGTATGTGCTTAAAACAGAGTATGTGTGGAAGGCATTGTGTGGGGTCACCATCACTTCGGTATGTGATACATGAGAAGGAGAAGCTTGTTGGGTCAGAAACAGATTGGTTTCAAACATAAACTTAGTTGCGAGAAGAACAATTTGTGAGAATCACCAATGTAAACGAAGCGCCAACCAAATAGCAGAATGACAAATGAGGACAAAAATTTTATCATGGAAAAAACCTCCTTTCAAAGGATTAAAAACCACTGGGCAACTCCGAGAAAATTCGCTATGAAAAAGAGAGTACAAAAATCCACGTTAAACCCGAGACTTGAATCGCAAATACTACATAAAAACCAGTGTGAAAAAAAACCCTGATATGCATTCGTCGCCTCTCTGATAATAGTCTGTGACAATACGTCACCCTTAGGAGATCAAAATTGAACATTCTGCATCGTTGCATCACCTCATTGCACAACCTGATTTGTCGTTGCTCGCTGCTGACCACGCCTTAGAAAACATTCACCCAAGTATCTTCTCTCCTTGGGTTGTCGTGCACCACAAAATTGTCACATTCTTGGATTCGCTGCTTCCCCTTTAATAGGCTCCCATATGCCACATATCTTGATTGAAAATGAAATATGAAATTATATCAAAAAGATATCATGATATATCACCTAAATCTCATGCTGTCAGATAAAAAATGGAAGAATCTTGAATTTCCAAATTATATATATTCAAATCATTGTTTCCTTTTTCCAAATAAAGATAAGATAGTAAATATAATATCTTAAATCTTAAAATCACCATGCAACCTTATCTGTGTGATATGATAAAAGATATCTCAAATACAAAAACATATCTTATCTCAAATATCAATACACCCACGTACGAGCTGAACCCTAACAATCCCTCCCTTTAGCCCACTGAAGAAGGAGATCACATCCAACAAACTCAGTTGGAATGGATACCAGTTGGTATCGCACCAACCGCCATCCTCTGCAGAAAATATGACATCCCTCTTTTGCATTTGTGACGGAAACCTAAAAGCTCTCCCTAAAAAAGAAATACAAATGTCGAAGTCTTCTTCACACATATGTTTGCACTTCTAATACCAAAATCAACAATATCTGGATCCCCCATAACTGTGATCACCACATAATCTGGAGCACCTGCAGGAATTAATTTCTCCCTCTGCTCAACATACTTCGAGCAGTCAAAAAGACGTAGCACAACACCTCGATCTTTGATTTCCATTCTTTCTTCAATAGTGGCACTCTCTGATGAAAAAGAATTAGGTGTAAGATATGAAACACCTGCCATGACATGCTTCAGCTTCCAAACCTTCTTCATCTTAGATGACAGTCTTCGAATTATGCAGGACGATCGCCACTCCCAAAAATCCGATAAAGTCCTCTTCGCAACTGGATTCGTCACATGACTACATGCCTTTACATCTGTCATGTAAAGAATGTCATCCATTTTTTCAAATGCATAAACCATCGATCCTTTGGAAAAAGTCCATCTTCCACTACCAAACGAACTTCTGAATCCAACAGTATCAAGAGCACTAGTAGATAACAAATTATGGCGAATACCTGGAATATGTCGCACATCCTTCAATGTTAGTGTACAACCTGCAGTAGTAGTGATAAAAATATCACCAACACAAATGACATCAATAGAATCTCTATTTCCCATCCTCAATCTACCAATGCAACCTTATTCATATGAAGAAAATAGTCCCTTCTTGGGTGAAATATGGTATGATGCTGCTAAATCAACCACCCATTTAGTGTACAAATCTGACCTGCAATAGTCAACGACAACTGAAATTAAATTACCCTCACCTTGAACAAAACATACACCGATATCCTCTAAATCAGGGTCATGCAACTTCTTTTCCTTCTTATGTTTTTTCAATTCATAACAGTGTCTCTGCACATGACCCTCTTTATTTCAAAAGAAGCACGTGACCTTTCTTCTTGTCTTTGACCGACCTCTCTGGCTACTGCGTCCATCTTCGAAAGCCAGAATACCACTATTACCTGAAGATTCACCATAATTTTTCATTCAACGAGTCTCGTTCATCAACAATGATGAAATCACATCATCCAACTTCAATGTGTCTTTCTTGAACAACAGTGTGGTGACGATATTATCATATGAATCAGGAAAGGAACCCAAAAGAAGAAAATCCTTGTATTCTTCTTCCATTTAAACAGGTAACGCGTTACCTTTATCATCAATCCTGACCGCCACTGAGGATAGCTCCATATGAAGTTTGGTGAACTCTTCCAGATGGTTACCTAAATCTCAATTCTCTAGAATTCGCAAACGATACAACCATTTCTTCAAATATAAATTATTTTTGAGGGATTTTGATTTCTACCTACTTTATGATATGCCCAGATCTCCTCCGGATCTGTCAGATTCATCACTTCCCACAATTAATTATCACCCAAATACATATGAATCGTGCTTGTCGGAAACTCTCGCATATCCTGCCAATCATCATCACTCATCTTCTTCGGCTTCTCTGATTTTTTTCTTCAACTCCTTCGCTGTCTTCTCATGGACGAAAATATTTTTAACTCTTTGCTGCCAATGTGTAAAATCATTTTTTCCGTTGAACGGTTCAATGTGAGCATAAATCCCACAGTGTGAATCCCCCATCATAATCAGTAAGAAAACATGGAAAACCTCTTCTGATACCAGATGTTGGGTCGGAAAAAGATTGGTTTCAAATATAAACTCAGTTGCAAGAACAACAATTTGTGATAATCACCAATGTAAACGAAGCTCCAAACCAAACAATAGAATAACAAATGAGGATACATATTTTAACATAGAAAACTACTCCTTTCGAATGATTAAAAACCATGGGGCATCTCTGAGAAAATTCACTATGAATCAGAGAGTACAAAATTCCAAGTTAAACCCGAGACTTGAATCACAAATACAACATATAAACCTGTGTGAAAAAACACACCCTGATATGCCTCTGTCACCTATGTGATAATAGTCTGTGACAATACATCACCCTTCGGAGATCAAAATCGAACATGTGGCATCGTTGAAGCACCTCATTGCACAACCTGATTTTCCACTGCTCGCTGCTGCCCACGCCTTAGAAAATAGTCCCCCATGTATCTTCTCTCCTTGGGTTGTCGCGCACCACCAAAATGTCACATTCCTGGATTCGATGCTTCCCCTTTAATATGATCCCATATGCCACGTATCTTGATTGAAAAGGAAATATGAAAATATCTCAAAAAGATATTATGAGATATCACCTGAATCTTATATTGTCATATACACAATGGTAGAATCTTGAATTTCCAAAAAATATATATTCAAATCATTGTTTCCTTTTTCCAAATACAGATAAGATATGAAATATAATATCTTAAATCTACAAATCCCCATGCGGCCTTATCTTTGTGATATGATAAATGATATCTCAAATAAAAAAACATATCTTATCTCAAATATGGAAACACCCACATGCAGGCTGAAGCCTAAAAAATATTTTCAAATACCATGTTTCAGATCTTGTGAGTGAATAAATTATGCAGCGCGTACATGGAACTTCCCAGAGCAGGTTACAAAAACAACATGAAGCTTCTCTCTGGATGAGCGATCAAACATAATGAATACTGAGATTTACAGCTTTTTTGGAAAATATCCCTTGACATGACACTATTTAAATATTTGATACCAAGTATGTCGGTGTGATGGATGTCGGTGTTTGTTTTCAGGATGTTCCACCTTTCTCATATGCACAAATACAATGCCATTATTCATCTATAAATACATGGATACCATGAATCAGAAGGGGAGGATTCCGGTCCTACAAGGTTGCTCTTGTTCTCCCTACAAAATAGAGCTTCTTAAACCCTGTATGGGTTTTGCGAAGACGGTCATGTGAGTCCAATTATTTCATTCACGCCAAGAGCCGCATGTGAAAGGAAATTGCATGATCAAGGCTCGAATAACTTCTATCGCGTAAGGTAGTTCCACTGTGTATCCCATCATGCGAAGGGCTTTTAATACCATGGGGACTTCATATGGCTGAAAATATAAGCCTAAGTGCACACCTACATCATCACTTTAATACGAAACTGGTCGCATATCCCAATCCCACCTCTACCTAGAAGAAGATTAAATAACAGCAAACCCAGTTATGTGAGAAATTTTGGACAACAACTCGGTGTACGAATATGATCAAAGTCATAAATAATTTAGTTTATGTGCCCTAAAAACCGAACATGAATAATATTCAAGTCTTGATGCACCCTGCTAATCTATTATAAATCCACCCCACACATATGCAGTATTCATACGTGCATAAGAATCTATAATTTGTGATTGATATCGTCATGTGAAAAGGATAAATATCCCATCACATAATAGTCAACCACAAAAACTATCCCCGAAAATGTCTACATACCTCCCTGAGATCCAATACTTATCATGTGATGCACCAAATGCAAACATGTTGATTGACCAAGACAAGGTGCGTGTGCGATTGCAAGATCCCATATTGATCTTTTGGTGCACTCATGGACAACCAATGTCTGGAAAACCATCTGAAATCCTTTCAAAATAAGGTGGAATGATACCCAAAGGTAGATACCCACTTGGTCAAAAAGATCATGCACCATATCACCGATGATAAGGATAAATATCGTTGATAATATCCAATAAATCTCGTGAGTACCCCGAACAATTGTTGAATCGAAAAAAGAAGAAAAATTTGAGGAGGTTAGAGGTGTTCACAGTCACTGAAGGACATGCAATGCACCCCCAACAACCCGAAAGATACTGCGAGACCTCAGCGTCATGTTTGTCTCATCTCATGAAAGACCTCTTCCTTGCTTTCTTTGCCACATAGAAATCCTCAGCTATGTTCAGGCATCTTTCAGGTGATCTAAAGAAAAATGGATAGATTTGTCTATGAAATTCTTGCACACCCCCATATGACCCATTTTGGTCTCACAATACATCTTCAAAAATTCGTGTAAAAATCCTAGACATTACTCATTCAAACATTCGTGATCGATGACCTATATAAAATAATACAAAGTGGATTAAAATGGAGGAGAGAGATACTCATGTTCAATGAATGACATGCAAATCTCCACCTAGAGACCTATGAGACACTATGATACCTTGGCATCAAGTCTTACTAATCTCACAAAATCCCTCATACTTTCCAGCATCACCACACTGAATTCCTCAAGTATGTCCAAGCATCTCTACAACGCTCTAAGGAAAAACAGATAGATTAATCTATCAAATTATCATGCGTCTTCATATGACCCATATTGGTCATGCGACACATCACCAAAAATAGATTATTTTCCATTGACATTACACATGAAATCATGCATGACTCCCAAATGTTGTAAATTAAAACAAAGAATTAAAAAATGGATGAGGTGAAATACACTTGCAGTCGTAAAACACTTGCAATACGCTAAGTAAGTCTGTATTGTGGTCCCGAGAGACCCCTAAACAAATCGTCCCTGTCTTGTGTAAATCCCCAGACATTTCACCTATCATCTTTTGGATCCCTTTAAATAGGCACTTGGATCTTATGAACGCCCTTGGACATGTAAACTTGACAATGAGGAGGTCATTTTACACATCTTCATGATCCAAAAAGTCCCCACTAATTGGTTATAATCCAATAAAGGGAGAGTTGAAGAGAGAGACTCACAACCACTGGAAATTAGGTGATTGCCTCGAAGCGGTCCACATTAGAGACTCGTGAATCCACATAGTGCCAGGACCCTTCACCGACTCTATCATGGATTTGTGAAAGATACACCGCATAATGCATTAGGCAACCGGGGTGGAAATGCCTTTAAATTCCCCACTCCAATATGAAGAAAGTGTGGGACTATGAGACTCTAGATGCTTGGAATCTGGATTATTCGACTGTCTTCATTTTTTTATTTCATGGAGAAATGATCACATTGTTGAAAACTTTCCCTCATGTAATACACCAATGGATAGTCAAAGAAATCGTTGTCCACATGTAAGGTGCTTTTCTTGATCATTAAAATATCACACAAAGGGCTACTAGCAGGGCATGCAAAAAACATCCTGCATGTCTTCTAGAACATGTGTGACTTAAAATAAATTAATATTGAACAAGCCTAAGGTGTTTTCAATAAAAGGGCTAAAACCATGACCAATAGTGGAATAATTGAGTGAAAGACATGCTCACTAGCCCTCATGTTCTTCACACAAGTCACCCAAAGATAGGCGGCAACACCAAGTCATGGCACCTAGATCATGTGACACCCCTCTAGTAGGCTATCTAGGACACAGAAAATCGTCCATACATGTCAAAAACAAGTCATAAGACCCCCCCCCCCCCACGGTACACCACCTTGGTCTCACGGAACCCTCTGGGTCTATCATATGAGACTCATGATGTCCTTTAAATACATCTCCAGACTTATATTACGACGTTCACTCATATCAGTCACGTCTCACTACTGTATCTGGAGGTGATGACCAGGTCTTGCAAAACCCTATGGGAAAGTAATATGAGACCCACGATACCCTAAAGACATGTTGACCATATATCACAATGACCTCTAAAGATGTTATCCATGATACACAACATCCTCGATCCATGTTGTACTGACTCTTGTGAAACTCTCTATATGTTTCTAGACAGCTCAAGCAAGGACATCCAGGACAGGCCAACCGGGTCATGCGATGCCCCCAGGACAAGTTTATTGGGTCATGTGATACAGTCTAGACATGTAGTTCACGTCAAAAGGTCATCCTATGACTTGATTACATTTTTTTCCTTAGCATATTATCCTCGATCAACAGGACAACCTCCTTGTGGAATCCCGAATATAAAGGGAACTACTATGACTCTGATTCCGACCATATTCGAGATATGTAGGAAAACTCTTCAAGGGTTCAGCTCCATATTGGTCATCAAGGGTGATCCAAGTATATATGTCCTTATCTAATGTAATGAGATTGATCATATGATAACCCTTGTTTCTAAAAACGATCATAGCCCATGTGGTTTTAGGAAGTTTAATTGATCATGGAAGCTGCACTATATGTCCTAGGGATACAAGGGCATCCAGAGGGTGTAAGCCCCAAATATGATATGAACTATGAGAACTATGTTTCCTTCTATAACTGGGATATATAGGATGCATTTCCAAGGCTCGAGATCTATACCAAACATCATAAGGACTTTCCCAGCATATAAGTCCCATATACATACACCAAGAGACTAAGCATTTATTCCCCCTTGTTTCTCAAATAGAGCGTAGATCATGTGGGCTTAGGGGTATGCAATTAAAATTTCATTGGATATCATGAATCTATACTCCCTAGGGAAATCCCAGGATGTAAGCCCTGATGAGTTGTATAATATGAATAGTCCAAATATAAGGGTATATACCTTGGGGCCATTCCTAAGGGAGTGATTGACTACAATGACTATGATTCCTACCATAACAAAAATACATAGAAATTATCCTTAATACTCAAGAAATAACATCTGGTGTCTCAATACCTACACATATGTGCTCTCCACATGATGATAAACCTCACAGGATTGATGAACTATGTGTGTTTTGATTCCTAAAATAATCAGGATATTTAGGATGCCTTGTGACAGATCCATCCTCTCTTTGGGATATAAAATGCCTCTTTATATGGTAGAATGCTCTGAAGCACTTGGTTATATGTCTTCCTTATATAAGGAACCTCCAATTACCATAAAATGATGGAAAACCTCAGATACATATAGATGGATATGTTAAAGAGATCCCAATCTTTTGTACATAAAAGAGGGTTAACCCACGATTGTTTTTTTGGGGTAACTGATCCTTTATCGGGGTTAGGAATATATTCACAAAAATATATTAAATCTATCAGAGAGTCCTAGAGTAAGAAAAAAAACCCCACCGAAAAAGAGATATGTGCTCGACCTCCCATCCTCTCAACCAGTGCGCTTCCCCAAAAGTCATTGGGCCTAAAAACCCAGATGACCACCAACCTTTGGAAAGTAGGTCTATACCCAGCTACAAATGGGGGAACCATTGGTAGTTTTTGGGTAATATAGAAATGGTATCCAGAAAAGTTAAACCCATTCAATACAATAAAAACCCAATGAAAAAAAATGGTGAACTCGATGTCAATCTCTATAATAATAGAACGAGCAGTTAACCACGTGTTAAGACACGTTATTGTGAAAAACCTATACAAAAAATTAGTAAGACCAGCATGATCTTATAGATAATCCTCAGTATCTATGGTTTCTATTAAATAATTTCATCCTTTCTTTTAGAAGTACAAAGGGTCATAATGGTCAAATTTTTGAATATCAGGTCAATTGTGTTAACCATATCAGATTGAGAAAATTATTCCTACAATATTTCACTAATTGTTAACCTTGATCTTTATTGTATGCATGACTGCATATATTGACAATATATCGATTCAAGACAATGTCTTCATAATCCAGAATTTTCTCTAGTAAATCATTTGCTGATGTGACACCCTAAAGTCATAAAGAGAAAACACAAGCTCAATATATTCAAAGATAGGTGGATAATACGATGGTTCGTTAGTACCATCAACAAAGTAAAATATCAACCATAGAATATTCCCATGAGATTCTTCAAACAAAACAACCGGTGAATTTTTAATTTCCAGTAAAGGCTGATGTTATTCCAGTATCCCTCTTTGCTATGAACAACCACTTTAGAAGTTTATCCAAAAGAATGAAAAATACAACCTTCCATATCTAATGGAGGGGGGCCAGGAAAGCGCATACGACTCCCTTCCGGTTTAGGTTCCACCAAGGAGGGAACCTATCAACCGCTGTCACAAACACCTCCTTGTTGGTACCCATAAGACACCTACAGAGGGAACCATATGACATATGTATGCCTCTAATTCCCATGCACATTCTACAAGATAGACTCATCGGAGAAGGAAGACACTAGATATTGAGGAGAGGGATCATATCCATGCTCCTACTAATGATGCCGACCAGTATATTCCAGTTGGAACTAGCAAGAAGGATCATATCCTTACAGGATTAGAAAAAGTCTGTGGGTATAGTACCACAGTAGTCATTGGGGAGACTCATACTTCCACCCCCGTGCATGAATCCCATCAGCATACATAGATGGTAGAAGGAGGATAGATGTTGGAGCATATCCCTGGTTCAATCGAAGTTGTCTTCCAACATTTAATATAGATGGATAATGTGAAAACATATATCCTTACACACAATTTTCTAAAATGGAAGTATATTTTAGAAACAGCTGAACAACTCCTCTAGTATATTCTAACAATGTTGCGGATAAAGGGACGGACTTATACTATTATCCCTACAGCCAGGATAGATCAACACTCTGATATTCGAGAACTAGTGGATGTACCAGAGAAATAACACACTCTTGCTCCACCTCAAGAGGATTACCATAATATTCCAATGAAGGGTGAGGCATCAGACAAGACTCATACTCCCATTACAATTAGGTCTCACTAATTGAGAGTTCCACATTCCTTGGGATAGGGTTAAATGCCTATCAAATAAGACAAGAATCATATTCTGATGGCCCAGGATCAGGATAGTATCCCTATTCATGATGGGGCACAAGCCTTGGGACAAGCTCATATTCATGTCTATGAAGTCCAGCGGTATACTCCAAAGGTCTAGGATTAGGCATATAACCCCATTCTAGATAAGCCTAACAAATTGTGAATGGAACAAGACCTAGGACAAGATCATATTCCTATCAATGAATCTACTTGGAATATTTCATCATATCATGGAAGCGTGGAAAATATTCCTACTTCATCTGATGAACGAATGCACCATCATCATTCTAAGGATGTATAAGAAGAATATCATATTCCTTCTCCCATTTTGGAGGTCCATTGGTGTATTCTAATGGGGAATACATATTCAAAGCAGGATAATATTCATGTTCTAACTAGGTCTCACCATGTTAGAATGACCCACGCCATGGGGTAGGCTCATTTTCCTGCCAAGAAAGACCAACGCCATATCCCAAGGGCTCAAGACCAGGCTGATAATACCATCTTGACTGAGGCTCACTAGGTGAGAATGGCATATGCCTTTGGACATTATCATATCCCTATCAATGATGAGATATCATACTCGTGTATTCCAACTTCTTCTCAGCAATGGGATCATACTACCACAACACTATAAAATTATATACATGTTCTATCAACCATCACACAGGAGGCATATATCCCTACACAATCACAAAAGGTGGGTTGACATACCATGCCATGACACATAACATGGTCCATATTCCTAATATTTCAAATGCTAGTGTCCTTGTAGTCATTTTAGGGATATCATCAACACCCTTAGGATCTATAGACTCATCTATCAAAGCAGAAGCAGAAAGCATTCATTACCACAATATTCATCCTCATGGTAGTGTAGAGATGGATATTAGGGGCTCTAATACTAACATCCACTGTGGTCAACCTCTCCATGGAGATATCTCCCATGGGAAAGAAAATCCTCCCTTTGTCCATACACCTCCATATAGAGAGGTGAACCAAACTCTAACACCTTCATATAGACATGTTCTTTAAACACGAGGGTCAATAGGATACAGTTACCCATCAACTTCTAGAAACATGCCACTCTCATCAATAGGAGACCAAAAGTGTCATCTTCTATGGTCTAACAGTATGGAGTTTTGTAATTCTGATTTTAGGAGGCCAAATTTGACATATTGAGAGAGTTATCCAGAAACAAACTCCCCATCAGGTTTTGGAACTTCTGAACAACGAGTTTCCACCTCCTTAACGGAATAATGGCAATGATTAAAGAAAATAGATGAATACATTTTAGTTTCCATTCATAGAGGAATAATTTTCACAATTTGAGAGTGAAATAGGAGCCCACCAGAAACGTTATGAGGATTTAATCGGTGGTAATATTCTTGCCAGGTATCTTCTCTATCTAGAGACGAATATTCTCCCTCTCATAGATGATCCACCATAAAGAGTGGTATCAAAATTTTAGGTTGGATCAATATCTAGACATCCATCATACATAAATGAGGAAGCTAAAAATGATCGAGACATCCCACTGTTGCGCCGACAACCTCTCCCTAACTAGGGTAATCATTCAATCATAGGAGGGATTGAGGATCAATGAGAGATGAAAGAGGGAACACCTCACCACCCCAACCCACTCCATGTGGATTGGAGGCGGATTGGGCACTAGTGTCCTTAGTGTTACTCAACACCATTGAATCCAAGGTTACTCAAATGGAAGTCATGGAAGAATAACGTGAACATGTGCGGGCTGAAAGGAAGTCATATGCCGAATGAGTGGATGATACTCCACCTCTAACGAACCTTTTCAACCCTATATATTCCACTTTTGACAGTGCATGAGACCCTGAGAAACATCTCACACATTTCATATCCTAATGTGGGCTGATGATGGTCCATCAAGATCAAGAGGAGGTTACAAAACTAAGGTGTTTTATACAGAATATGGTAGGTCCAACATTTGTTTAAAATAATAGTCTACCAGTGGGATCTATTGTATGATGAAAAGACCGTTATCATTAGTTATGTTTTCAATTCAGTTCAACAATGAGGAAAAACAATATTCGACCTGACAAATAGAAAGCAACATGAGAATGATAGGGTGTTTGATTTTATATTAAGGTGGAAAATTATAAATCTATTCGGTTAGTATCCCCCTCTTGTATGAAAAACTACTGGAACTATTCGCTGAAAATCTTAGAGGTAAGTAGTATACACCCCTTGTCCGGACGAAATATCCAGGATAGTTCTGAGAGTTTGTTGAAAACAACACAATGTCTTGAAGAGGTTATTTATAAATCCTAATCCACATCTTGATTCATTCTTCAACATATGGTAAAAAGATAGAAAGATTAGAAGATGCTGTTATCACTCTCAGGCCTGTAGCGGTGCCCATCCAAGAACCTAGAAAATACATTAACCATCCATCACCTCCTATCGAGCGACGGCCACCACAGAATAACCTTCAATCAGAAGTACAATGAAATCATGGTCACTCGGGATTTGAGGAATGGATGAACAATGTATACTTATTCCAAAATGAAAAAATACCAGGTTGTTTCTTGGAATTTGGGGATAATAGCCTGCTCACACTCCTGCAACCTAGGAGGCCTGATGAAGTCAACATCACCGACCATATTGACTACTTCCCTTTCCATATAATGTTGGGTCACAATATCCATAATTGATTTCTCTTCAAAGACATGATTCAAGGCATGGTCGTCTCTGGACAGGTGGCACTAGACAATTCTCCAGAGTATGTGGCTTTTAAAAACATTACCCGGTCAAAGGAAGATGATGGTTGGAAGAATGTTCTGGCTTGGTGAGCATAAGAGTTTGACAACTTGATGAATTGAAAAATAGTTGATCGATCTCACACCACCCTAAAGAAAAAATTATGAAAATTCCTGGTAGCTCCACCACCCAAGAAGGAGATGTCATATGTTCCTCCCATGGGTGGGAGTGACCACTAGAAGTTGGAAGAGGAAATGGAGGAAGAGACATATTATGCTCCAAAGTAAGACCTAACTCTTAGAGATTTATTCTCTATAATATCTACAGTATGGGAACTGTACCACTATATAAAATACTCATTAGAAGAAGAGATCAAATTGGGCCTTATCAATATCATACACTTGAAAAACCCATTCTTTGATGATGAGTATTCCCCCAAATATAGTTTCCCGACATATAACCAGGGGTTGGGAGACCGTCTTCATTGAATTTTAGGATACATGGGACCATGCAACAATGATCAGACATAATATCTTGGTAACATCCTGATGGAAGATATATATGCAGCTGAGACTCATGGGAATGTGATCTAGTGGGCTCAAAGGAGAAAAAGAGGTGCCTCAGAGCCCTCCAACAATTGCACGAATGTGATTTTTTTTCATGACCTCTTAATAGGGGTTCATTCCGATAAATCTAGGTAACTGGGAAGGTCAGTGCGACATACACCAATGGAAGCTAATACTCTATCAACCTCTTCACAAAATCCATGTACATCTAAATCATATTATTCATCTCTTGATCCAATTTTCATGAAGAGAACCCAAATTGGTACGTGCCAACCTCTGGAACAAAAATACGACATTTTGAAATAGCTGGTTGTAGTTACATCCAATATCTCAATCCTTGATGTTTTCCCTATTTCAAATGAACTTAGGGAGGCACTCGTTGAAGCGCTATAGATTCCACAGTAATTTGAGACAGAAGTTGTTGCAACCTAGGTATGTTGAGTGGAGACCATGACATCATAATGTCATGTCACCATATCATTAACTGATCATGATCAAGAAGGATCCCTTCAATGGAACATAATACCCATAAATATCTCAGGATGACTCAATAATGTCAATGTCCAAAGAGCTATAATCAAAAATGGTTCTTGTTTTAATCATAACTCAATCAGAACTCTCTAATGTTTAGGGTATACTGATGGGTACATATCCCTTACAAGGATGACTATTCAGGGATATGATAAGCATGAGCAAAGACCCCTTGGAAAGATCAGACTAATGTCCCAATTTGGGTAACTCACATCTGTTGCATAGTTTATGGCCATCTAGCAAGACACCACATTTAATGTCATGTTGTGAAGGCCCTAACTCTATAGCCGCATTACAGTGCCAACAACATTCCATCAATGTATGAAGTACTTCATTGGTTAAAATGTCATAATACTACATGGTGAAAATGCCCCCTTCAACACTTCTTGATCCAAATATACTGAAGAAGATTTCTACAAGAAGGGAGGTAAGAATCCAATGGTGGATGATGACATACATGTTACAGCTCCCAATGGATTAGGTACCGCCCCTGCGAATCAATGGATCATTCTCAATAATGATTATATGCTCCCCATAAACATGTTAGAAGTAGAAGATCTATTCCCAAAGGTTCAATCCCCTCAGATCCTCAATGATACTGCAAAAAAAAAATGATCAGTTCTAGAATCTATCTATAATGAATCATATAGAAAGGGACAATGGTGTCCCTTCTAATAGAATCCATCACCCAAATACTGATGGAGATGCCCCATATTTCTATCTTCACCTGAATAGGTTTCCATGAACTAAAAAATCGAAGTGGGTGAAGATGATATTAGGAAAGACCCTCCAATACTCAAGGAAGATTCTCTGCCACCATGGATGAGCTTAGGATGATAAATCTGGGAACAAAAGAAGACCCACAACCTAAAATTATTAATTCTGTCATGTCCCTTTATGATTTAGAGATGTACATTACATTTTTAAAGAAGCACAAATATGTGTTTCCTTATAACTATACATAAATTCCCAGACTAAATCCAGATTTGGCTACACACCATCTCAGACTACCCGTTGAGCATAGAGGTTTCATGTAGGTGGCCCGGAAGATGCACCCCTCTCATACCACCAATGTGTAGAAGGAATTTGAAAAATTTATCAAATATGACCTTCTTTGATAAGTGAAATACCCAAGATGGATTCCAACATCATCATCACCAAGAAGACGAATATGCAGATTAGGGACTGAATTGACTTTAGAGACCTTACTCAGCATTTCCCAAAGAATGACTTCCCATTTCCAATCAATGAAATATTGATCAATACCACTACTAGTTTTTAAGACGTTTTCTTTGTTGATGGGTACTCGGGGTAAAATCTTATTAAGATGTCTCTGAGGATGAAGAAGCCAATGTCTTCATAGCAGCTCAATGCATCTTTTTCTATCAGGAAATTCCCTTTGGATTAAATAATAATAGAACCACATATGAGCGCTCTATGAATCATATATTGAAGCCATTTTTGGGAAGGAAAACTTAGTGTTCTATCAACGAACTTGTCACTAAATCCCTAAAATGATATGATCATTTCATGGTTCTCCATGAAATATTCGACAAGCTATGACAACAAAGACTGAAGATGAATCCGATGAAGTGTACTTTTGGGGTAACATCAGTCAAGGTCTGTAGATTTGTGGTATGCCACCATGAAATTGAGATGGACCAAGAGAAGACTAGTTTTATTTTAGCAATGTCACCCACCGGAAGTATAAAATAATTTAGGGGAATTCAAGGGTACCTCATCTACATTTGGCGGTTCATTGCCAACCCAGCCAACAATTCCCTCCCCTTAACTAGGATAATGAAGAAGGTAGTATCCTACCAATGGGATGATGAATGTCACTAAGCCTTCAAAAGTATAAATTGTTACTTGTTTCACCCACCAATTTTGATGCCTCTGGTGGAAGGGAGGACAATCATCTTATATGTGGTCACTATGGAATTCTCATTGGGTGACCTCCTCAGGTAGAAAAATGACGATGGAAGAAATAATAGTCTCTATTACCATATTCAGACCATGCTAGATATTGAGACTAGATATTGTAATATCTAAAAGAACTTCTTTTCACACATATTCATGGTGGAAAAGATGCACCATTACTTGCAGCACCATGAATTCCACCTAGTCACTCGTATTGACCCACTCAAATACATCCCAAGATGCCCAATGTTTACTAGGAACCTGGCTCGATGGGTAGTCATTCTATTAAGATATGAAAATCAGTTCAAATCAAAGAAGTTAATGAAAGGGTAATCCCTTGTTGATTTCCTCACAACACATCTTGCCCTGGAAAATCCACTGAAATACACTGAGCTCCCCGATGATGATGTATTTTATGCTCATGGCACTCCCAAGACATGGAAAATATAATTTTATGGATCCTGCGAGAGTTATTTAGGCACCGGAATGGAAAAATAGAAGCTCAACTTGGTTGGTATAGGTATTGTATTTGTCTTTCCAAGAAATGAAAATTTTACCTGATATTTCTCACTATCCAAAGGCTGCACAAATATTGAGGCCAAGTACCAATCCCTCATTATCTGGATTGATATTAACCCTAAAGATGCACATATCCTTCCTAAATATCACAGGGGACTCATAACTAGTGATAAAGTGGATTAATGGAAAATATTGCATCAAAAAGGAGGAATTGGATCCTCTCATAGACTATGTTAGGGGATTGATGGTAGAGTCCCCCTTGACCACACATTGCATTGCGTCCCTCGATCAGAGACTGGTCAAGCTGATACACTGGATAATGTAGCTACCATCCTGGTTGACCCCGATCAGGACGAAGAAACCTTAAACATTACACTTCTGAGAATGGTATTAGAAATCATTATCTTTAATATTTAATAGATAAATCTATTCAACACCACCCTAGAGTGTGATGCACCAATAACCACGCTGATGTGGATGGAGCCTGTAATCAGCTATCCCCAGGATGTGAGTCTTCTGATAGATTGTTCGGAAAGGAAAAAAATTCTATTTCGTGCAATGCAGTTCACTCAATATGATCTCCCAAATGATCAGAAATTCCCCTACAAGGGATGATTTCATGGAATTCTCCTCATGTGTGTAGCTTAAGAAGAGACTCTCAGCATCCTGGAAGATTTCCTTTTGGGCTCTGACGGTTCCCATCAATCTGGGAACATTCCCTCCAACTAGATCAGAAGGTTATGATATTATTGGAAACCCATGATACATAGTTGTGTGTAATTCACCAAGAAATGTCATGCGTGCAGGATTCATGAGAAATCCATCATCCCATGGAATTTAGATATACAACTAAATATTCCTATGCATTTTCCTTTTGGGGGATCGATGTTGTGGGACCATATCCCTCAGCCCCTACTAACTAGTTTAATTATATCCCTACTATTACTGAATTCTTTTCCAAATGGGATGAAGCAATATCCCTTAAGGAAGTCAATACAAACAATTTTATCAACATCATGAAGTCTTGTATCATCAATAGGTTCAGAGTACCTCACACAATATTGATAGAAAACAACACAAAATTATATTCCATGGAGATGAAGTAGCTTTATCATGAGTACAATATTGATTCTAATCACTCGTCCTGCTATCATGCAGCTGAAGATGGACAGATTAAGGAATTCAATAAGACTCTATCAAATATACTCTAGAAGATAGTGAACATGGATTTTAATTCTTGGATGGACAAACTCCTCCATATTTTATGGCCATACCTTACTACCACACAAACTACTACACAAGAAACACCATACTCATTGGTGTATGGGACTGTGATAATGTTACCAATAAAATTACATCTTCCCTTACTCTAAATGGACATTTATGGACAACTTTACAATGAAGAACAATCACCAAGGTGGTCTGATGAGATGTAGTGGTTAGATGTGAATAGGTTCTGCAGACTACACAACATTGAAATTTTTCCAAAATTGGATTGCAGGAGCCTTCAATAAAAATTTTATACTCTTTTCCCTACTTCAAGGAGACTGGTGCTAGCTCCCAGATCCCCAATGATGCCAAGGAAGAAGCCCCTAGAATTGGAACTGAAGTGGGGACCACCATACATCATACATAAGGTCTATTATAATTGAGCCTATTCAGTAGACATTATGGATTGAAAGCGTGTCAAACTTCCAACCAATTTGCAATTTATCAATAAATACATTGCATAGCTATCCACAATAGCGCATCCACATTAGTGTAAGTACCATAAATATTCATCACAAATTGATGTTAAAATAAATTGATTATCTCATCCTAGTATTAGGACGTTAAACTGTATGACATCACTCTTCCTGAATAGATGACATTAATCTGTATAGAATTGTTTTCCTCTCCGCAAGATGTTAAATGACATAGTTTTCTAAGAACTGCTCATGGATTGATTCTTGCCATCAAATGATATGTAGTGATTCCAAAACATCTATTATATCTCTCAACCATAAGATTATTTTCCTTTCAGGATATGTGATCCAATGTCCTTACCATGTAACATAAATATGCATGGATCCATGATGTCCATCACCATTACGGTTGAGTCACCTACATCCTTGTCACATGACGTTAAACTACACTATGATTCAAGAACTATGTATGGCTTGATTCTCATTTCCAATGAGATACATAGGGATACATCGATCCTATATCTTAGTATAGCCAATACATGCTACAAAATGCCCTGGTTTTACCCCCTTCTATCTCCGCATGTTAGGGACCCCAATGTCATTCCTTTTTTCTCACACCGAGAATAGCTCACATAATTTTAGGAATTTATAAAAGGACTTAAACTCACAGGTAAGTAATAATGGTACACAACATGTCCATTACAGTCTTGAATGAAGGACTTTAAAATGATGACCATGATTCCTTACTACATTACATTAAACTACACGGTTGATGTCCTTTCTCCATTACTTTAAACTGCATGGTTCATCAAAACTATGTGTTCTTTGATTATCATATTTTAGAGATATGTAGTGATGTCCATACTTTTTCTCTTAGTCCCAACATCAATATTGCTATAAATCCATGTCGTTCTTCCCTCTTCCTCAAATCATGATATTAAAATTCATGAAATTTCCCGAATTACTTATGGATTGAATGTCACCTTTTATGAGATATGTAGTCATGGTCAAACGTCCATTCTCAGGCCAAGCTAAAATAGTCCCATTTATTCACATCAGTTCACCTTCTTCCTCATCACCTAATGCTAAAATACATTGAACATCATGAACTATGTGTGTCTTGATTCTCATCCTCATGAGATACGTAGTAATTCCTGGATCTCTAATCCTGGACCTAGTCACAACAGTCAACAGAAATAATGCCCACCTATGGGTATGGGTCATACTTTAATAGAGTATTTCTCAGTCATGAACTATGTGTGGATTGATTATAATCCTTATGAGACATGCAGTGAGAACCAAGATACCATCTTTGGGCACAACCACAACATTTCCACATTTTCAGGACTTTTCTCATGTCTTTACAACATGATGTTAAACTGCATGGAAGTACATCCTTACCACATGCTGTTAAACCGTATGGATGTATGTCCTTACCACATGATGATAAACTACACAAAAATGTCATTACTTGACAACATTAAACTATACGACAGTACATCCCCTCTACATGATAATAAACTACGTAGACCATCTCCCATTTTTCATTCCCTTAAATGGACCACAAGAGACTTACCTCAATCAAACAATGTGTGTGGTTCTCTGACCATCATTCAACAACACCTCAAATCCATATAACACACTTCATGTATTGTTCATCCCATGTGTCAATAAACTTCCATGGCCCTTATAAAGGGTATATATATTGAAGGGAACTTTTTTTGACTATGCATATATGCTCATAGATCCTACATATGTGCATATGGACGTCAACCAAATGATTCACTCTGAAAAGGAAATTCCAATTCCCATGATCCCTAGCACCGATAAAACATCATTTAACACCTCAACATGTCTGAACCACTCCTGATATGACTCTCCCATGTCATTTCACATGATTTGAGGAACTAGAGGTCTGATTTACAACATTTCCACTACCCACACAAAAGGACATTGGAATACTATTGAAACAAGATATCCTAATGAGGCTCTTGTGTATCATCCTCCATGTTAAGTCCATGTGAGTCATTACCCTAAACATTATATGCTTTGGCCAAAGTTGTACGACCTCAAACTCTAGCATATAATGTTCCAAATTCCAAGACATTAAACTGCTAAGGAAAGAGACACAATATTGTTTTGTAAAAACCCAATAAAGGAAAACAAGAGATAAAGTCGAGTCTCCATGCACTAAAATCTAAATTCTTAGAGTTTATGAAAATAACAGGGTTCAAACATATGAGGCATAAAGATTATATGGACTATTTTATAGCCCCAGTAAAAGACAAGATATGCTCTCTAGACCCACTAGTCCATGAAAAAGTTAAATCATTGTTTTCCATGTATACCAACTATGAGAATATGTTTGTTAGTAAGTGGCCCAACTTTTATGGTACTCAAACTATCCTTGGATTTTAGACCTTCTATAGATCACACTTCATAAGTTGGGGTGTCTCGAGTCACCAAAATATTCTATGGATCTTGGAACAGATATTTGGCTTCAAGGACCCTATGCTTGACTACGCGTACATTCCCATGGATCCAACATATGCACCTATGGCCATAAACCAAATGTGTCACTCTATTAAAGAAAATTTCATTCCTCATGCACCCTGACAACATCATGAAAACAATCAACACCTTCATTTGTCTAAACTGATCCCTGTATAACGATCCCATATCATTCTCCTAACTCATGTACTCTATGTCATGATTTACAATCCCTACAAAGAAACTACCCAAGAGGATTTAATATCATCAATGTTTAAACACCATGTTTTATATCCTTTCTTAAGGCTAGAGTGTGGAACTCCATTATTGATCCTTCGGTAGCCCACACCTTGTGATTTGAAGTCATAGGGTATAGGGCTCGATCTTCAAATTAGGAGCTAAGTTTTCTTAGGGTTCCAAAACCCATCCTAGATAGCCTCTTTTCCATACCCAACATCATTATCTGGATGTTTAAGTCTTCAAAAAACATTCATATCCCTCAGAAAGAAGTAAAGAACATCTTTCTCTTGGCATGCTTCCGACACATAAGGGCCTCAAACCACCAACTAATGGCATCTTCTCCTTGTCATAATAGAGATTCAAATCTTGTAAGCATTAGAAACACTATAGATGATCCCGACATTTCAAAAGTTCATTGGAAATACCTAGAATTTATTCATTATCTAATATTTATGGACTAAGAATTTTGGATTATGATTTACATAAAGTGTAATCCATATATCTAGGTGGATTTCACTTCCCAAACATTTCCCCTTCAACCAATATCACCTCCATAATTCTTCCATAGCCCATTAAAAGGATACCCGACTTCAAGATACCGTACACTTGACTATGAATACAAGCCCATGGATCCTACATATGTGCATATGGCTGTCAGTTAAATGTGTCACTCTGCAAAAAGGGCATTCTGATCGTCGTGTTCCTTAGTAACACCATGGTAGAACCCATCACCTGAGAGTGTTTTAGGTCATTTCTGGCATGTCTACAATATATACCATGATCATATAGAAGGTCCAAGATAAAAGATCCTAAAATAAAGAAGCAGAAGTTCCAAGATAAAAGACCTTAAACAAAAGAAGAAGAAAGTTTGAGCTAAAAGACACTCAACTAATGTAGCAGAAGTTGCAGGCTAAAATACCATAAACTGATGTAGTAGAAGTTCCAAGCTAAATGACCCTAAAGTAGATCAAAAGAATGGATGAGCTAAAAGGCCCCAAAAAAATTCTGTGTAAGGTCCGAGATAAAATACCTGAAACTAAAGAAAAACAACAATTCAGTCTATATGTGCTTATAAGGCTCCCTATATGGCCTTAAAAACATCAAAATTTTCTCACCAAGCCTATAGAATTTGGGAAACAATGGAGAAATATACCTCTAATATATGTATTTTACCAATTTATCCTTCTAAAAATCAGGTTATCTCAAGATAACTGGGAAAAATCGCTAATAAAGACTCTCATGTTGGGGGAAATTCCAAAGCACTCCTTGAAGAAGACTCTTTTGTGATCCAAATATTCAGATCCAGACATTCAGGTTTACTTGATTTTATACAAAGGATGGATGAAGGTAGTGATTCCTTTAATATCGGGACAATAGAATATCATTCACATCATGAATGAAAGAAGACTATTCAATGCATATAATGTTTTGTATATCTATTCAACAATAACATACTCAAGGAGGAATCCATCACCATTTCGATATGCATCAAAGTGTTATACATTTACCTTAGAACCAGATTATTTTCATGTCAAACGAATCTAATTCTGAGGGGATTTTTTTTATGTTTATATTCACACATCACACACATTACCATGGAAGGAAGCATGTCGTGAGTGATTGGATGATCATGATGCATACTGACATATGCTAATGATATTTAGGATGGTTTCATTATTTGCGACAAATGGATGAGTGTTGTTGTTTTTGTTGTTATTATTATTCTTTTTGTTATTTATTGTCAAATAATAATAATGGAAATTATTTAAATGAAATAAAAAATGGAAAATTTCATTTTATTCAAGGAGGTGAATATCATGTGGTCTTATTAAACCTCATGGAAGTATATTTTCAGCTTGCCTGTTGTGCCTATAGTGGATACCTCATACTTGCAGGACCTTGAGTGCACGATAATGATCACATTGTAACTACCCAAATCCTCCATGCAGATCATGTATGGATCATATACATAAGACAAGGTGCGACACACATACTTATAAGGACCAGTTTGAGGAGTTGGTCCATGCGTATAATGATGTTCATAGTAGAACTCCTTACGCATGGACTGCTATATAAAAAATGTTGTCATATAAAGATCGATCCATGCACTAGAACTAATATCACGACCTTCCACGGGAGCCTCACCTCACCATGAATCTGAGGTTCATATGGAGAACATGAAGTATATTACAGGTGATGCTAATCGCATAAGGAAGTGAATATGTAGCTTAGGGGATTATGAGATGCCTCTACATAGATGATAAGTTCGATGAATATGGTAGTTCAAGTTTGTGACATAAATAGTTCATAGTGATCAGTCTAGGAGGCTTTTTCTTGTACAAGGCTCCATCATGTGATGTAGAGGAGCACCACACTTACCTAGACGAGTGCGCGGATGAATATTTGGGATAATATCGTCATGCAAGAGATCTTTCAGTTTCCATACAAAGAAAATATATAGTCTGTGCTTAAAATAGAGTATGTGTGGGAAGAATTGTGCGGGATCCCAATCACGCCCATATATGACACATGAGCAAGAGAAGCTTTGAAAATACATAGTTTCAGATCCTTTGCATGAAGAAATATGTCAAAGCATACATGTAACTTCCCAAAGAAGTTTAAAAAAACAACATGAATCTTATTTGAGGATAAGTGATTAGGAATAATAAATAATGAGATTTTTTAAATTTTGGAAATATCTCTTGACACAACATTATTTTTAGATCCGATATCAGGTACGTCGGTGTGATGTGTGGCAGCTCGTGTTTTCAGGATATTCCACCTTTCGCGGATGTACTAATACAATGCAATTCATCATCTTTAAATATAGGGATATTATGAATCAGAGGGGGGACCATCCACTCTAATGGGAGTGCTCTAGTTCTCCCTAAAAAATAGTGTGTTACAAACCCCATATGGGTCATGTGAAGCATTTCATGCGAGACCCATTTTTTCATTCACATAATGAGCCATATATAAAAGGAAATTGCATGATCCTTCATTTGAAAAAGATAAGTCTCACATAACCTCTCTCGTGAATGGTAGGAGCACGACACATACCATCTTACAAATGGGTTTTAATACTGTGTTGATTTCAAAGTACCAAAAATATATGGCTAATAGATCGCCTAAATCATCAGGCTAATACAAAAGTAGCTGCATATCATGATCCCACCTCTCCTAGAAAAGAATTAAATAACCACAAACCAAGTTATGCGAGGAATGACTTGATGTATGGATATGATTAAAGTCATAAATAATTTATTTTATGTTCTGTGAAAGATGAATATGAATAATATGATAGGCTTGATGCACCGTGCTAATCCAATATAATTCCACAACACACATATGAAATATTCTTTTGTGAATGAGAATATATGTGATATGATTTATATCATCATGCGAAGAGAATAAATATTCCACCATTGAATACATGACACATCAAAGGAGAGTGTAGAAAATATCCCTGATAATGTTTTCATGCCATTGTCTGATCTAGCACCGATCATACGAAGCACCATAAAAAACCAGACAATTGACTAAGACAAGGTGTGCATTCCATCGCAAGATCCTATATTGATCTTGCGGTGCAGTCATGGACAATCATCACTTGAAAAATCAACTTAAATACTTTGAAAACATGTAGAAATGATAGGCAAAGGTAGTGATCCCTAGTGGTTGAAAAGCCCATGTTCCATATCACCAATGGGAAGGATAAATTTCTTCGATAACATTCATGAAAATTCCTGAGACCCCCAAAACATTTTTGAATCGAACAGAGGAGATAAATGGGAGGAGGAGATAGGTGATTTCGGTCACTAAAGGACATGAGATGCACCCCAAATGACTTGCAAGACACCACGAGATCTCGATGTTATATCCGCCTCTTCTCACAAAATCCCATCAGCTTTCCAGCTTCACCACGTAAAAGTCCTCGGGTATGTCTAGGCATCTCTTTAGCACTCTAAGGTTAGAAAGATTGATTATTCCATGACATGATTTCACAATCTCATATGGCCCATATTATTCACATGATACATCGTTAAAAAATCAAGAAAAAACCATAGACATTACTCGTAGAAACTTGCATGATCCTAACCTCTATAAAATAAAAAAAGGATAAAAAGGGATGAGGTGAGAGGTACTCATAGTCACTATAGGACTTGTGACGCGCCCCCTAGTGACTTGAGAGACACTACGAGACCTCATCATCATGTCTACCTCATCTTGGGAGATCCCTCTGGCTTTCTAGCTTCACCATAAAGAATTACTTGGTTATGTCAAGGAATATCTACATTGCTCTAAGGAAAAACAAATAGATTCATCTATGAAATTATCACACTCCCTCATATGACCCATATAGGTCATGCGACGCATAATAAAAAAAATATAGTATTTTTTATTGGCATTACTCATGAAATCATGCATGATTCCCAAATGTTGTAAAATAAATCAAAGGAAATAAAAGAGGGAAGAGGCGGAAGGCAGTCGTGGTTCTAAAACACTTGCGACGTGGTAAAAAAGTCGGTAACACATTCCCCCGAGACCCCCTAAATAATAATACTTGTCTCCCAGAAATTGCAAGACAATCCGCCAAGCATCACATGTATGTTTTTCAATAAGAACTTGAATCTTACAAAGGCCCTTGGACATGTCTACATTACATTAAGGAAGTCTTTTGACACACTTGTTTGATAAAATAATCCCCATTAATTTTCTATAAACCAATGAAAGGAGCATTGATGATACGGACTCATGACTGCTGGAAATTAGGTGATGCCCTCAGAGTAGTACATGGTAGAGACTCACAAAGACATGTGGTTCCAGGCCCCTTCACATACACTGTCCTATACTCATGATAGATTTTCCGTATAAAGAACTCGACCACCAGGGTGGCGATGATTATAAATTCCCCATTCTAACATAAAGAAATGGTTTTACTCTAAGACTCTACTTTATTGGACTCTAGATGATTTGACTCCCTAACTTAGAGGATTACATGGAGCAATCGATAATGTGAATGAAACATTTCCATTAGGTAATACACCAGTAGATAGTCGGAGCAATCATGTGCTGCATATAAGGTGTTTCTTGTGATAATTCATAGATCATGTGAAGGGCTATTGGCATGGCATGAAAAGAAAATCCGAAAAGTCAGAAAGATCACGAGAGGCTTCAAATAAATAGATATTGACCATGCCTAAGGTGTTCTCAATACGAGGGATAAAAAAATATCAAGTGTGGAAGACTTGAAGGAAAGACATGATCACTGGACCTCATACACTCTGCGTGAGTCACCCAAAGACACACAACAACACTGGGACATGTTTCCTAGATCTCAAAACACACCTCCAGTAATCTATTTAGGACATACGCAATCCTCCTAACATGTTAAAACATGTCATACGACACCCTTAGGATTCAACATCTTGGTCTTACAAAACCATCTAGGTCTTTCATCCAAGACTCACGAAATCCTTCAGATACATCTTCTGACTCATATAACTATGTTGTCTCATATCAGTAATGTCTCACTACCACATCTGGGCATGATGGCCAGGTCTTGTGACACGCTCTAGGAAAGTCATATAAGACCTGTAACACCCTCCAAAAATGTCATCCAAGTCTCACAATGACCTCCAAAGATGTTAGACAAGATATGAATCATCTCTAAGGCATGTCGTACTAACTCTTGTGGAACTCTCCATATGTGTCTAGGAATGTCATGTGATGACTTCCAGGACCACCCAACCTGATCATGTGATGTCCCCCCAGATAAGTCTACTAGGTCATATGATATTCTCTAGATAATTAGGCCTAGACGAAAGGAAAGCCCATGACTTGATAACATTGTATGTCATCGAAGTATAAGCCTCGATACACAAGTAATCCACTGTGTGTAAGCCCTAATATAAATGGAACAACGTTGACTCTGATTCCTGGGATATTCCGGATACGTAGTCCACCTATTCATGGTTCAAGCTCTATATTGGTCATCTAGGGTGACCCAAATATCCAATCCATTGTCCAATGTAATGACACTCTACTAACCCTTGTTTCTCACAACGAACATCGATCACATGGGCTTAGGGAGTTCAATTAATCATGGAATCTGCAATATACGCCCAAGGGTTACAAGGGCATCCTTAGTGTGTAAGACACAATATAAAATGAACTACAAGAACTCGGATTCCCAACATATCCGGGATACGTAGGATGTCTTTCCAAGAACAAGATCTTTACCAAACATCCCAAGTATTCTCCCAACATTGAATTACCATATACATATGTCATGGGACTAAGAATCTACCCCCCTTGTTTCCCACATTGAGAGTAGCTCATGTGAGATTAGTGAGATGGAATGAAAATTTCATTGGACATCATGAATCTCCACTCACCTAGGAAATCCCAGAATGTAAGCCCTAATGAGTGGTATAATATGAACACCCCTCATATAAGGGTATATACCTTGGGGAAAGTTCTAATGGAGTGATTGAATTATGATGACATTGATTCCATCCATAACTCGGATACATAGGATGTCTACATAAGACTCAAGCACACACATCTGACGTCTCAATACTCGCATATATTTCCTCTTTGCATGATAATAAACTTCACAGTATTAATGAACTACATGGGTTTTGATTCCTACACTAACCAGGATATGCATGATTCCTTATGATAGATCAATTCCCTCCTTGGGATATTAAATGCCTCCTTATTTGATATCACACTCCAAAGAACTTGGTTAGATAGATTCAGCCTATAAGCAAATGCCCATTACCGAAAAACGATATAGGACCTTGGATATATATAGATGGATTCGCTAAAAAGATCCCAATATTTGGTACATAAATGAGAGTTAATCCATGATAATTTATTAGGGTAACTGGTCCCATATCGGGATTAGTAAAAGATTCATGAAAATATCTTAAATCTATAAGAGTGTCCTAAAGTAAGAAACAATTCCCCCTAAAAGAATTTGATGAGTACAACCTCTTATCCACCCAAACAATGTGATTCCCGAAGAGGTGATGGGCCTAAAAACCCAAATGACCACTATCCTTTGGAAAGAATGTTTGTACCCAACTATAGATGGGGGAACCATTAGGATTATTTCAGTAAAGTGGAAATGGTATCTCAACAAGAGAAACCCATTTCACAAAACAAAAACCTAACTAAACAATGACATAAATTATGGTAGTTCATAAGACATGAATTATAATGTAATCAAAGAATATGATCAATGTGATCAGGAAATTTTAATATGACATAGATTTGTGGCACACATATAATATTTGAAAATATTATGTCAAGGATATCCACCAAGAAATTCATAACATATTAGGATTGGGCTAACAACCCATACACTTGATTCTAGATTTGGATAACCTCCTATGTAACCACTTTTTGGGATTGGGATAACCTCATATATACCATCTTCTTCGGGCTTGGGATTACCACTTGTGTACCCTATAACCTTATAGAAAATTAATCATTATCCAATAAATTGGATGGAGATATAAGACCCACCCATTACATAATAAATATATTTTTATACCATAATATCATTAAAAACTCATCATATCATATCCCATGAAAATAAATGGATTCATTGAAACTTCATCATAGTATAACTCACATAGTTGAAATGTGTTCAATAATCATGTCATCATTACAACATAACATAACTTTTGGAAATTGACTGGGTTTTATTAAAATATTATCTTCCTAAAAATAAACAATATATAGAGAAATAATAAATATGGTATCCTTTGATTATACCCCCATAAATATTAAGAAACATCAAAGGATGTCACCAAATATGAAAAACAATTTTCAAAGCTCACATGAAACATTTTATGAGAAAATATCATTTTCTCTTTTTTAATCACTTATTTAAAATCTAAAGAATTGATAAATATTAAAGAAAACATTTTCTAAAAAAATAACCTAAAAATAATTTAAAGGAAAATTTAAATAATTGATTTGATATGATATTGGAAACTATCCTTCACGTCATACATGTCTAAATGAATATTTCATTCACATTTTCAGTAAAAGCCAAAAGGGCCTTATTTGGAAAATAATTGAATATTCTAGTTAAAACATTTTTTAATAAGTCAATAATGGGTAAAATGTTCATTAATAAATCCTTGAATAATAGTAAGACTAATTTTTAAAACATTTTTAGGGAAACATAGATATGGAAGAAAAATGGATTTTGATTGAAGAAAGAAATAAATTTAGTTTTCCATAAAAATATTATTTTGGAAGCCTATGTACTTAAATATGGGAAAATAAAAAGAAAACATATAATTTTAATAAATATATTTAGGAGAATAAAATTAACGAGTTTATTTAGAGGTATCTTATAATATCTCCACATTTCAATCATAATCACAAATAATCCTAATAAACAATGATATTATCACATTATACATTTACCACTTTTCAATATTTTGAATTATATTCCCCAAAAAAGAAAGATACATAAATGGATTTTTATATAAAATAATTTCCTATGAATAATAATAAAATTATTTCATATGTAATATATAAACAACTAAAATAAACCAGTGGTGTAAATGGCATGTATCCCAAAGAAATAAAAATGAGATAAAAAATCCATTAGAGTAAGTCTCTACTAAATGTTACAAGCTCCTATAAGTTAAATATAATTTAATTTTAAATATATTATATAATAATAATTTTATAAATCATACAATTTATTATTTAATTATAACCTTTTTATTGCCTATTTTTTAATAATTCCATATTAAAATCACACATTGGGTAACAATTGCTTCATTTTTCATGTATGTTTTGGTTTGGAATTGTCAATCCATTTACATTGATCATGGTTTCATAATCGCTAGAATATTAAACATTATATAAATATAATATATATTCATTATAAATATATATATAAATAAATATATTAATTTTAGATATATAAAATGAATTACACTATTCATGGAAGTAGTAGGTTGAATATTTTCATGAACGTTGTTTCCATTTTAATAAAGGATGGAACGAAATAAATGTAAATAATATATCAACATTTCATAATATATTATAATTAATATATAGAATATATATTTATTAAATCTATCATTATTTCCATCCATTTCAAAATAAAATGAAAAACACATCACATCGCTTCGTGGATAACATAGTCTACAAGTATGCATGAGCAACATTATCATTTACAAATGGATTGGAATATAAGAAGGTAGATGTAATATTATGAATATAGAATTATAATAATTTCATTAATATCATATATGAACATCAAATTCTTCATTATACCATGATGTGAGAGGTGGTGATTGAAAAATAATTGCATCGGTTCGCAAGGCGATAGTCCACTGAATACACGATCAGTGGATTCGTTTCCCACTTGATGGAAGATGAGATAGATGTAATTAATTAAATTAACATAAGAACATATAATTTTAGGAAATTAAAATATTTCATTATATCATAATAGTTTATGAATAGTTTAATGATTTATAAGAATAAATAATATGAAAATGTAAGGATAAAGAGTGTAACTCTTCTTTGGAGAAATCCTTTAGGTTTGCCCCTAAATCCTTATTAGGATAGTTTATGAATAAAAATAAGACATCTAGGATTTTTTTATAAAACTAATAAATGTATTGGAGAAGTTATTGGACAATCCAGAGGTTTTTGTATGTGGGAAGAGGGGAGGGGATGAGGTGCCTCTTTTATTTGGGGGTGAGGATTCACATAGATGTTTCAAAAATAAGAAGGTATAATAATATTTTAAACATTAAAAAGGATAAAATGACTCATTATAGAACATTATATTTTATAATTTCTAAATATGTCCAAAAAATTGGATTCTGGAATGTTTTTACATAATTTTAGTCCCCATCTTCTTAGTTTAACCCATGGTAAACAGATTTTAACCATAAAAGTGGTGATTAATATTTATAGTTTTACTATTTATTTTAATAAAATACTACCTCTACAATATTAAATAATATTATTTATTCTTATTAAAAATATTAAATCTATTTTTTCAAATTCTATTTATATAATTTTGAATTTTGAATTGAAAATTAAACCAGTAATCATGAGGAAAAAGTGGTTTCCCAAACAGATAATTCTAATAAATATAAAAACAGTGAATATAAAAATTCAATATGAAATTGATTTCAATGACATAAATTAGATTATTAAATATATAATTTAAATAATTATACTTTTAAACCCATCATAAAAATTAACTAATAAATGATTTAATAGAAAAGGTAAATTTTAATAAAATCAATATTTTTTTAATATTAATAAAAAAACAAATATTTGTAGAAAATTCTCAAAAGGACATAGAAGATAAAAGTTACATGTATCTTTAAAAATTGAAGTTAATTTTTCAAACTAATTTTTCTAAAATTAGAAAAAATAATTGTATTATTTTTTCAGAAAAAAATTAATTTTTTGAGAAAATTGAATTTTTGAAATATATAAAATATTTATTAAATATTACATAAAATTTTATCAATTTTATGTAAATATTAAGTAATTTTCATTCAATGTTATTTAATTATATAAAACCATTATACTTATATTTTAAAATTTCTTATTCATATTCATACATCAAAGTTTAACGACTAAGTAATAATGGTCATGTTTAAATAAAAATATTAATAGTATATTATGGTTCATTAAAACCTGGTTTTGTGTGTAAATAATTCTATAGGTGATATTAAATTTAGTCAAAGAATTTATTTCAATAAAAAACATGGTTTTGTAGGGTAATTCCCAAAATCAATGGATATACTGAGAGAAAGGAATCTTTTATAGTATATATGTGACTTTAATCTAGTGTATAAAGTTGAGAAAAAATATGTTTGGATCTTTGTATAAAGGTTAAACATTTTAATTATTTATTGATTTTTCATTAAAAACAAATAGATGTAATATTGAATTATTTATTTTTTATATTTATTCTTATAAATTCATTTTTAAGTTAGATACCTATCAGAAACCATTCAGTTACCTTGGTAAAACTTGAATTGAATTAAAAGTAGAATCATCAATGGTAGGAATAATAAGTATGGATCAGAAAAGAAAGAAAAGGGATATAGATACTCCTAATTATTTGGGTGGTCTATCAATAACCAAGTTCATATTCAAATGTTATGTACAAGTCGAGATGTGTAAGTGAAAAAAAATATGTCCCTTATAAAAGTTCCAATTGTGTGTCTATCTTGGTCACACCATGAAAAACAATGAATAAGTGAATACCTAATAGAACAAAAGATGCCATTGTGAGTCAATATAATAGGAAAATAACATATTTTATAATTAAATGATGAAATAAATTCCATGATTCTATAATATTTTTCAAATTTTTATCATAAAGTAATAAATTTAAGCTAATAAATGAGACGAAATATCTCATATAGATGAAAATGGATATTATAAAGAATTACCAAGAACAAAATTCCATTACAAAAATATTTTATCATTTGTGGGAAGAAAAATATTATAATACAACCTTGTATTATGAGAATTGCATGAGATTTTCCTATGACTAAACAAAGCCAATCATTTCTTTAAAGGAAGAAAATATATAGAAAATAGATCTTTGAGGAAACAAATCATTGAAGGTGAAACATTATTGAATCATAATGATTACAAAGAGTTTATAATCCTCCACAGATAATGAATATAAGTTTTTGATAAAATTTGATGCTTTTTAATATTATATTTCAATGTAGAAATGATTTAGTTTTATAGATCAAAGGATATAGATGGAGAAAATACAATGTGTTAACAAATAAATAATTTCACATTACTCTATGGTAATGGTCTTTAACACAATATTTTGATTGTGAACTAATTATGAAACTTAGGGAATCAAAATACATTAAAATATAATATATTCCTAATAAAAGGTGAGGATAGATATTTTATAAAGAATGTTTGTAAAACTATATAATTTATGCCATGTAGATAGTAAATTGAACACGTATCTCCTTATGGAGGAATAAAAGAAAATTTTATGGAATCAAAGGACTTGGACTATACAACATTAAATAATTGAGAATATATTCATGATGATGATAGTTATTGATATTTTAGTTTTGAATAATGATTTGTAGAAGACATTTGTAGATTTTATGAGAGATAAAATGGTTAGAAATACATAATGATACAAGAATATAAGTTTATGAAAATTACTAGATCTCAACCACTAAATGTTTGGAGTTCAATTAAATTACCTATAATATGAGTTGAAAGATATTAATTGTATTTATTATTATTATAGAATGGATTGTATTATATTAATTCACTCTGTAAAATGAATCAAAGAGTTAATTAATCAATTCCAAAGGTGATAAGAAAATTAAAATAGTAAATAAATTAGTATTATGTTATATAATAATATAATATATTAAACATATATTTAGGATGAAAATTAAATGTGGTTTAATCACATAAAGAGTGAGGTTTTGTGTGTTTGGACACTATATTAAAATAGTGTAGTGGAAAATTGAAATAGGATAGTTTTCAACCTTAAAAAGACATTTTTTACTGACAGTGAATACTCTTTACACTATATGAATTAATTATTGCAGGTTTATGAATATATAAATTTTTTTATTGATTCCTAGAGATAAAAATCCCCTATAATAGGTGATATTAACATTGAATCTCATTATATTTTTTGATTAAAGTGTTATATCAAAAACAAGAATGGATAGGAAGGATTTTATGAAGATTTGGTGAATGATGTAACATACATATGCCTATTTACTAAATGTGATTCCTCCAAGTTCCCTAGAAAATTGTTGAATAATATTTTGGAGGGTCATGATTTGAATTTTATTTAAGTGATGTTTAGAAATCAATTTGGAGATTCAATTATGTAATAAAATTTGATGAAATATATTAATTCCACTCAAATTATAGATTTCGTAATGGATAAAAAAAGAATGTGATTCTGTAGTTGAGAAAAAAAGGATGAAGTTATTGAAGATGGTCATCAATTAACTCAATGTAATAATAAGTGAGGTAATAATAATAAATGAAACAGAAAAAGTGATAATTCTACTCTAAATAAAACTTAGTGGATGAGTACTGTACAACATACTACTCTACCATTTCATGTAGGTACAAAATAATTTTCAGAATTGGAAAAGTATGAGTTAGGTGTAAAATCTATAAATTAGGAGGCTCACCAAATAGAAATAATCTAAACACTGAACAATATGATGATATTGGGTGATCAAAATATCATCATAATGAATTGGGGGTTCTTGAACACGTATGATGGCCATTTAATGGTTATTAAAAACATAGTGAAATTAGTGTACAAGGGATATAAAAAATAAATGTTACTGTTATAGAGAAAATACTGAAAATGATTTAAAGGCTTAAGTATGTATGCCTCTAATTGGATATTTTTATTTAAATAGGCTTCAATTTTTTCCAAAAGGATGCCAGGATATAAATCTTTAAAAGAGTTCGTCGGAGAGTGGTTTACACTTAAAAATCATTTGGATTTATACTTTGTTAATATGAATCAAAAGTAAAAATATTAAAAAAATTATTATATTTAATAATGAAAAAACATCATGGCTTGTTTGATTATTTTTATAATAATGTAAGGGGACTGGATTTCTAGAGATTTTGTGTTAATCACATTTATATGATAAACCAATCAAAGAAGTGCATTTCTTCAATGAAATAAATATTCTAGATAATTGTTTTCCATTATGGTGAGGTGATAGTTTGAGATGTGATTTTTTGGATAGTTTATATATTTTATTAGTATATAAGTGAGTCAAAATCAGGTGTATCTATTATGTCTCAAGAAAATATATTTAGAGATGCTGTAGATATTCTAAATGAATTATAGAAAACATGTTTTTTCACCATTTCCCATTATAACCAAGTATAAAAACTATAATTATTAGATATCATATGATCATACACATTATATAAATAATATTATAAGTTCAAATTATTTAAAAATGATAAGGGTGGATATTGTTTATGCAGTATTTTTAGATGTTTGATTTAAAATTAATCCAATGAAGGTTAATCTCATGACTATTAATTAGATAATGAGTTATGTGAAAGATAATATTGACAATAATTTGATGTTTAATGTGAGATAAAACAATGAATTAATTATATAATCATATAAATATTAGTAAGAATATGTTATGGATAGAAATATATTTTTATGTAATATTTCTTTATTTATATCAACTTTCATGGATGGGTATGGAACAAGTTAGAGGGTAATATTAGAGAACTAGATACAGAATACATCTCAACTATAATGGTATGTACTCAATTATGATGTAAAATTGAATAACTATATGTTCATGGTTAATATGTTCAACTAGTTATGGGGATACATTATTACAAAACAAGTTTAATGGATTTGATGAAGAATTTGATATAATTTTCACAAAAAATGGACATCAAGATTTCGTGTGATTTTATTAATGAAAATTTAGAACATATAATTTTCAAAAATAGAAATTTTTTTAAAAAAACATTGGTGGATATTTTCAATAAAACATTGGCAATATAATAAATTTATAAGAATTAGTTGAAAAATGTTATTTGACTACCACCATTATCATAAAATGGTTGTTTAAATTCCCTTATCACCATATTAATTTAATCTATATCATATCCTCTATAATCTTTGTATTTCATAATAACCTGAGTTCATTTCCAATTGAGAATAATTTAGAATATTTCATGGTTTTTGTGAAATTGAATGGGAAAATGACCTCTTATAAAATGATTAAAATTCTAAAATGATTGTTCTATAAAAAAAGGTGACATAAAATCCATGAAAATATATTTATTGTGGATTATAATCAATTTTATATAATACATAGGGATTATTGAATTATTTTTATATTATGAATGGTTCTAGGGGTTGTTTTTTGGATGTATAGAGTTTATTAGTATGTTGTTTCATGGAGCTAAACTGGAAATGTCTGGTTGATATTTCTCACATGGTTTCTTATATTCTATAGTGGGAATTTCTCATTTAAAAATAGATTAAAAGAATAATAATCTTTTTGTTAATATATTTTTTATCATTTAAAGGACTTAAATTTAATTTAATTTTCCATTTGTTACTAAAAAAATGGAGGTAATTAATATAATGCTTGATTCTAGATATTATTGAATTCAAAGTAGAATGTTAGAAGTATAATTTTTTAATCAAGTTTTGTATTAGGTGTTACTAATGAGATTTGACTTGATAAATGTAATAGAGATTATTGGAGGATGGTTTATAGATATTTTATATAATTTAAATAGAGTATTATATCACCACACCTCATTTATAATCTCTATATTGTTGTAGAGGTGAAAACAAAAAAGTTATTCAGGTTGTAGGAGTTCTGGTGGTTATGGTGGATGGTTGATGTTCTTAACTAAAACAGATTTCTTTCTATGTCAAAGAGAATGTATTCTATGGGAGAAATGAATGTGACCTGAATCTAGAATATATAAATATTACATTATTTTTGATAAAAACTCAAGACATCTCAAAGTAATGAAACCCCCTAAACCGTAATGTTTTATTTTATTTAATAACTATAAACATGTTCATCTTATTTCAAGAATGATATTCAACATATCCCATAATTATTTCCCAAATATTATATTTCTTATATATAACTACCTAAAACCTTTATTGATAACATAGGGAATGTAAAATCAATTGAAGGTGACCTCAGATGATCTATAAGAGAAAAAATATGTGATATCAATCAATTAGCATAATTTTGAAAAAGATAAACATAATGGTATAATAATATGTTCATAAAATAATAATATAATACACAATCAGTCAAGTATTTTAATCATTAATAATGATATAAGGATAATATATAATGAATGATGAAAATTATAAGATTATGAAATCATCATTAATCAATCATGATCTATGAGAACATATCACAAGCATAAGATAAAGATTTTTGTTATAAATATAAATTTAAAAATTAATTTACTTAGATAAGGCTCAAAAAAATTAAATTATAATAGATTGGTTTAACTACCCATAAATCATTTCCATCATTAAGGATCAATCCCAAGACCTTCGTAGAGGATACAGTTCCTTACTGAACTAGGTTCACTCCTCATTTGAGATTTTATTATCTCATGAGAAATAATTCCTTGCCAAATTAATTAGAGGGATATAATATATCACACTATATTTGTTTTATAATGTAACCACCAATTCCAATTTCACATTGAAATGTAACAACTGAAATAATGATATGATAAATAATTTCACTATTTATTATATTATGAAATTATGTAGTTATATTCATTATAAAATTTTATTTAGTATATTAATTTTATAATAATAAAATTTAATTTTTTTTGAAATAATTTCATTTTTAAATTCATCATTACATAATTAACTTATGACAAATTTTTGATAATTTTTTGAAAATATTGATTTTTCAAGTAATAGTGAGAAATACTATTTTTTATTGAAAATAGTATTTTATTTACAAAGTGAAATAATGTTTTGGACTAGTTTTAAATTATAATTAGTTTATTTTGATTTAAATTAATTTAATTATTATTTTAAAAATTGATTTTATACTTGAATTTAGTAAAAAATCATTTTATATTTAAAAATACCATTTTCCTGAGAAACTCTTCTTCATTTTGTTTTGCCTGTTTAATTTTAAAATAAATTATACAAAATATTTGTTTTGAATTTTGAAAAATGGATTAAATATTTTAAATAAGTGGGTTTAAATTTAGTATACATATCTATTTTTATTTCAAGAAAATATCAATAGTAAGCTTAATAATTTTATTACAAAGGTTTAGGGTAAATTAGGTAATTTTGGTTAAAAATAAAATGATAAGTACCATTAAACGACCCAAGTACAAAACTAAATCTTATTTTATGAGTATATATTGACTATAAAAATCCAAGGTTGTAATTTATAACTTTTTGGACCAACAAGGATGAAATTATTATCATTATAGTATTTTATTTAATGAAAAGTCAAACATGTCACTCTCTTGTTTTTAATAAATGTAATATTTTTAATATGGTTTTATCTAGAGAATATGTTTAACTATAAATATATTTTAGAAATATAAAAGATTCATATTCATTATTTTAATTTATCTGTCATTTTTCATAAATAAATAACTACCTTAAATGTTTTGACAATGGTGATATAGTAATTATTTAATTAATGGAAAAATAAAATAAAATATTTAAATTTTTTTATTTAAAATCTTTTTTTGATAAATATTTTGATAAACTAATTTTATTGTTTTATTTTCTATTTGTGGGATATTTTAGAAAATGTTTTCTGATTTTAATTATTATATTGATATTATTAATGTCAAAGAAATCAATAGTTCCTCAAATTAACATTAGGGATATTTTATAGTAAATAATATTTTATTAAATGATATTAAATTACTAAAAATATTAAATTATTCCAATATATACATATAAGGTTTATAATATCAACCATAGTCCATTTATGGGGTTTTTCATTTTATAGTAACTATATTAAGCCTCAAAGAGTAAAAATCAATGTTGTCACTATAAGTGGTAAAGGGGTTAAATAATGGTCAAAACCAAAAGGCAAGGGTTGAAATTTTGTAAAAACGTTTGAAAATTTTATCATATTAAATTATTTTGACCCATAATACTATTATATTTTAAATAAATCACTTTTGAGCAATTTTTAACTGAAAATTAGTTTATTTTATTTTAATATTTTGAGGAATTCCAAGAGATCCCTTTCCCTCTCTTATAAAAGGACGCCACTTCTTCTAAATTATTCAGACATAAAAACGAATTTTTTCAGATAATAAATTCCCTAATACCTTTATATAATCCTTCCCCTCACTATATAGGGCTTTTTTGGCATAACATTATCCTTAGTGGTCATTAGGTGTTAATAAATAGAGGTTTTCCAAAGAAGATGTATAGTTTTTATCTGTCTATTTTAGTTTTTCTTCTTCTTCCACATCCCACATACCATATTAAACTATGATAAAATACTAAATAAAGTATCCTACATATAATTATATGTTATTTTGTTAGTTTAATTACATATACCCATATTTTATTTCATCAAAGGGGAATGGAATTCAACGTTTTTGTGTATGGAAAACTACTAGCTCACAAACCGATATAATTCATCTTTTATTATAATATATCATAGATGGATTGTAATATTGGAATTAATTTTTTATATGATATTAATGACAAATTTATTATACTAATAATCAATATATAATTTACTTACTTACCTTTCTATGAATATAAAAATGATAATGTTCATTGGTACATGTGGACTATCACCTCCACAAAGCGATGAGATTCATTTTTAATCACCAAATCACATGAATGATACATATAAGTATATTTAAATAAATAGTATGATATTTATGATATTATTATCAATATTTAAAGATAATATAATAAATAACTTCTTTCCATAATGATATTTGAAAAATGGAAATGTTACTTATGCGTACGTATGGCCTATCATATCCATGATTGTAACGTTATTCATTTTTCATTACCATATATTGTGGTTGGATTTAATAGTATAATTGTTATAAAAAAATTATAATTATTTTATGATTATTACTCTAGATATTATTTAATTAATATATTTTATACCATAGTTAAATCATCGAAGTTATTTTGGACTTATGAACCAAATATCATCAAAGCATCTAACGTGAACTTAAATAATTCAGTAATTGTTATAACAAGGTAATAAGTGATATAAAAGAAATAATAAACCTGAAAAAGGTTCTAAAACAGTATGTAATTAGTATAAAATTATTATTTAGGAAGATAATGAATGTACATGACCTTTCACACTCAAGGTAATAGACATTCATTTAAAATTTATCTTTTTAATGTTTCACTTAAAACTTAATCTTTCTTCCTTGTCCATGATTTCTTAAAATGTTTTCAAAAATATTTTTAATGGTTTACTAATAATATTTATTTTAATTTTTAACATGTTTTATTTTTTTACAAAATGATTATACAAAAATAATTTTTTCATTTTCCAAATGAGTTACTTTGTGACTTTTCCAAAAAAATTTCAACAGAAATTTTTTTTAACATATAGGTAATAAACTAATTTTCTCACCATCATGAAACATTAATGATGTGATTTTTTCTTTATAAGAATCCATGGTTCTTTTTGATTAAAATTGTATCATTATTACATGTGATTCTTTAATATGTTAAAAGTGATTTTGATATCCAAATGATTTTTTTAATTCATTTGAAAAGATTTTTTAAAAGGGTTTTATGATGAAAATGTGAAAACATAAAATGGTTTATTTGTGATATGGTACTTGATAATTATATCTCACTAGTGATATTGATACATCTTATATAAAGGTTTTATCCCCATTAAGTCTCACATGTTGTCCTGAAACATCTTATACAATGGGATGTCCCTGATTATAGCTCAAAGGTAAGCCTAATAAAGCTTATATAAAGGGTTGAGCCCAATTATAGCTCACAGGAGAGCCTGATATAGCTAATATGACGGTTTGATCACCATTTTAGCATATTAAAAATGTGTGATCTCAATATATCTTACTTTAAGGGTGATTCCCATTATAACTCTCCAATTTATTGGGTAATGATTAAGTTATCTAGATAATTTTATTGGAATTGTGTCATATAGTTATTCCAATTGCAAGGATGCTGAAAGGGTTTTTTTTAATTTGATTCTCAATGTTGAAAAAAGGGTTCTTATTTCTTTCTATTAGTTTTTAAACATTTATTAGAGAAAAACTTGTGTGTGTTTTCCATGTGGAAATATTTTATTTCATATAGTCAAACAACATTAAAGATAAAGGTAAACATTACATGGGGTTTCATGTATTTCATTAATCCAAAAAAGTTATTCATTTTACATCCATTAGTGATCTTTTTGTGCTCATCCAAAAATTTTAAAATGTTTTATCATATTTTTTAATGACAAATAAAGTAAATGGAGAAGTCAAGTTTAAATTCTTGAAGATTTATCATGAAAATAAATCATGTTTTTTAGAAAGTTTCATATTGTGAAAAAATTGATATTGAGTGGAAGTGTTTATCTTTTAATTTATGAGTTTTTATGTATGAATTATGAGAAAATTATTTAAAAAATTAAACCAAAAATATCCTCATTATTATAATAATGTGAATTCTTGTTAAAAAGAACAAAAATATGTAATACTAAGGATGGGTCCTTACAGTTGGTATCAGAGGTCAATTTAGATAAATTTAGAGGTTAGGGTAATTTTAATAACATAACCTTGAAATATTATACCTAATGGTTATGTTTAAATGACATGAAATTTTATTATTACTGTGTTTCTTTGACTAGACTCTGTTTGTTTAGAATGATTTTTTTATAGGGAGCATGGAGGATATAGTAAAACTAAGAGGACAATATCCTTCCATATTAATAACTTGGATTGATTTAAATAAAATATAAGTAGTCAATTTTGTTAATAGATTAGTTTACACAAGATATTAATTGTGGTGCAATCCATGCTAGGGAGAATCCAAATCTATCATAACGGAATATGTCATTATTGAATCATTTTATGAGAGAACCACCCACTGAATTCAGTGGATCATCTGACCATTTGGTAGCTGAAGGATGAATCTATTCTCTAAAAAATATATTTAAGTTAGGGGACGTTCAGAACATCAAATGTTAACTCTTTGCATTTATTTTTTTTGAAGGCGATGTTGATAGATGATTATTTCTGGTTAATTATACCAAAAAGAAAGATGATCTTGATGATATTTAATGAGACATGTTTAAGAATATTTTACTTGAGAAATAATTACCTAAGGTTGTTCCGCTTAGCATGGAGAAACAATTCTTATAATTGAAGTAAAAGGATGATGATTCAGTGGCCACATATTATTTTTTTAAAAGGTTGTCCAGGTACATATAAGATTTTATTCAGGAAATTGATAGTAAAATTCATATATTTTACTTAGGATTAAAACAATAATTATGAAGAGATTTGGCCTCATGATAATTAAAAAGTTATGATAATTTTTATTGTAGTTCTTAGAAATTTAAGATGAATTTTTCTCATAAATATGTTCCATGAGAAGACAATGTATGAAATGGTCAAGGTGGAGGGAAATAGAAAATAAACCAACAAAAACGTCTATAATTAAGCCCCAAATATGTTCTAGGTGGGTTAAAAGTCACTTTGGGGAACTTTTTTTAGTTCGTGGAAAGTTTTACCAGTGTGGTAAGTATGGGCATAAGGTTTTTGAATACAAAGAAAAAATATTCCTAAATAATCCAAGAATGAGATAACATATATCTAGTCAATGGTGAGATGCTTTATCTACAATTAATTTAAAATTTTTCTAACTTGTATCCAAAGTTTCCTTCTCGTGGTCTAAATCATTAATATTAAAATTAAAATGTGGTGTAAAATCATTTTATTCTACTATAGTTAATGTTGGTCCATCTAGTGAAGTGGTGATAGCTCCATGGAGATCAATATTTTTAGATGTTTTATCATAATCCCAATGTCATAGGAACCCATATATTGATATTTTCATAAATGGAAATACATTGGTAGAAACTTATCAAATTTTGATAAATTTTTTAGGTACATGAAATCCAAATGTTTATGATATGAAAAATGTTATTTAAAGAACAATTCCTTTACTTTTGGTGGACCAAAAGTTTAACGGTAGCCTTTATAGTTTATAGAATCTCTTATTTTGATATACTTATGGGTTATTAAAATTTTGGAACATATGTTTTATCAGGAGTTGGTTTTTTTATTAATGTTATTTAGGAAAAATCACAATATTTTAGTATCTTTATATGATATTATTTGATATTATTTGATAAATTAATGATGAATTATCTACTAGAATAATATATTATTTTATTGTGGCTTATAGTGATTTAGGTTATTTAGGGAGATTACTATAATAACATGTAGACTATGAGATTGGATAATTACATTTTTGGAAGGATACATTAAGAGTGAAATATGTTATTTTTGGAGATAAATATTAAATTTAACTTTGGAAAACTATGTGATCAAATCGATTTTATTTATGGGTTTCAATAATAGTCTATAAAATTTTTGAGGAATTTTATGGAGACTTTTTATTGAATGATCATTTTTGAAAATTAGGTATTACTACATAATTTTGGATATTAAGGTAGTTTTTCATTATTTAGAGATTAAATAATTTTTGGGAATTATCTTATCTGATAATAACAAATATGGTTTTTTATTCCTCAAGATAAGAGGAATAGATTGATAATATTTTATGGATTTTGTGATATATAAAAGTTGATTCTATTTCATTATATGTGAAAAAAATCCATCTTGAATACTAATAATTTTGAGTAAAATATGAGATTGTGGTGGGAATTGATTATAGGATGAAATTATTCTTGTCAAGTAAGTATATTTCTTTATGTTCTTAAAATAAGGAGTAAATGAATTCCTCAGCTTTAAGAAAATTATTTCAAATAAAAAAACTTATTTGTATACTTTTATTACTAGGAAATCAATATCCATTTAACCCATAAAAAATTTAAGACATTTTGATTGTTTAATTTCTCATGATCATGTTCACAAACAGTCTTTATCAATCCTTGGGAATTATTTTCCTCCACCATATCACTGTTTTCACTACCCACTTATGTTCTTCTATTTTGAAACCTAGTATGGTATGACCTTCATTCTTCTATTTTCTCACTTATCAAGTGGACATTTTATTAATATTTTATTTATGTTGGATTTCAAAAAATGTAATTTGAACATTCAAACCCTAATTACTAAGCTGAATTCAAAATTATAAGGATTCAATTTTCAAAAAATAGGGGGAGAATGTAATAACCTTGTTAATGATAGAATAAACAATTTCAATATTTATTAGTATTCCTAAATCATGTAGTTATATTTATAACAATATTTTATTTAAAAGTTTAGTTATCTAATTATATAATTTTAATTTGAAGAAATGAATTTAATTTTTAAATTAATCATGTCAAAATTACCATAGGTTGAATTCTTGATTTTTTTTGAAAATATTGTTTTTTCAAGGAATCATAAAAATTATTAATTTTTATTGAAGACTTTATTTTATTTAAAGTTTCAAGTTATGTTTTCGATTACTTTTAAAATTTCTTTATTTCATTTGGATTTAAAATAATCCAATTATAGTTTTGAAGTGGATTTTATACATGAATTTTTTATAATTAATTAATTTTTATAACCTGGAAATAAAGGATGTTAAAGGAATAATTATCTTGATAATGTTTTTAATACAATTAAATAATTAATAAAAGTTTTTTATTAAATAAGATAAAATTGTTCATAGAATTTCATACTCAAGGTAAGTGTCATTTTATAAAAAACTATCTTCTAAAAGTTTCCCATAAAACTATCTTTTATTTCCATGTACATCCTTTTTAAAAATGTTTTCTAAAATATTTTTAATATTCTCTTATTAATTTTTAATAACATTTTTATAATGTTTTTTTATATAAAATTGTTTGAAATGAATAGTTTTTTTTACTTTCAAAATGAGGTAATTCATGATTTTTCTAAAAAAATATGGAAGAATTTTTTTTAACTTATACAAAATTAGAATCTTTTCCCACCGTAATTAATACTTAATGCTTTGTTGTTTCCTTTATAAGTTCACATAGTTCTTTTCAAATATTTTTTTTTTATTTCGTACATGTGCTATTTTTAGATGTTAAAATTGATTTGGATATCCAAATGTGTTATTATTTTGATTTTAAATAGTTTTTAAAAGGGTTTTACGATTAAAATGAGAAAGCATAAAATGTTTTATTCAAGGAATGTTATATCATAGTTATAGCTCATGGGTGAGCCTGATAGAACTTATAAGTTGGGGTGATCCCCATTATGGCTCTTAGATGATCACGATACTGATTATAAAATCAGTTGATTCCCATTATAGATCACGTGTTAGCCTGATATAGATTATAAGATGTGTTGATCCCCATTATAGCTCATAGGTGAGACAAAACTTCCATATACGAAGGTTTGAGCCCCATTATAGCTCATAAAAAATACATGAGTCTGATATAACTTATAAAAAGGTTGAGACCCATTATAGATTTACAATGCATTGGGTAATGATTATGTTCTATGGATAAATTCATTAGAAGTAAAATTTATGGTTATTCTAATTGCAAGGGTTATTAAAGGGTTTTGTGAATGTTATTCTCTATGTTTTCAAAAATGATTTTTTTACTATGGGTTTTTAGGTTTTATTTGAGAAAATAATTACTTGTGTTTTTCATGTGGAAATTATTAATTTTATATGCTCAAAGAACTTTAAATATACTATTAATCATAACATGGGTTGTCATGTTTTTCACTAGAACAATAGATTTATTCTTTTTTATATCCCTTAGTAACTTTTTGTGATCATCCCAAATTTAAATAATGTCATAGGGTTTATGGATGGGTAATGGAAAATAAAAATTCCAGTTTATAGTTGTGATGATTTTTCATGAAAATAAATAATGTTTTTTTAATGTTTCATATTGTGAAAAATAGATATTGAATAGAATTTTCTACATTGAAAAGCATGAGTTTTTATTGATGGGTAATTAAAAAATTATATAAAACAATAAAATTAAAATATCTGTAGGATTTCAAGAATGTGAATTCTATTGTAGAGACACCATAATATATAATTCATAAGGATGAGTCCTTATATGAAACCACCCTTCCCTGGTTTATAACATAACCACCAATACTTTTTTATAACTCAATTGATGAAATACATATATATGTGGGTCACAATAACATAAATTATTTATAATATCATCGTTGAATAGAAATTAGAAAACAAAAAAGTTTTTATAAACATATCAACCACACATAATTAGAATTCATCAAGAGAAATGTAACGACCCGAATCCGGAGCCCCTCCACTACTGCCCCATACCCAGTTCTCCACATGACCTCAAGTGTGTTTCCCCAAACGCCAGAGGCTTCGAACTAGCAGCAAGTGCCTTGTTGAGTCTGTGGGGAAACTATGCCCTCATTCAGTATACTATACAGTGGAAGAACAACTAGACACAGTATCGGAAACAATAAACAACATACCACAACTGAACTGAACAGCAGAAGAAATGTATAAAATAATAATGATGCAACATGGTACATATGTCTATGGAAAGCAGTAAAAAAACCAACGTGATGAAGTACAACTGAAAAACAAAGTGCAAAAGAAAACAAATTAAACTCCTCAGCATCGCAAGCCACAGCTTGTTCCCATGCTCTCAAACTCCAGTGAAAGTAAGGTACCTGAAGTAGAAGGGCGCTTGCCCTTATCTATACATGCAACAACATAGTCTGGTTGGGCCCAAAAACATGGCCCAAACATGGTGTGATAGAAAGTCCAAGTAGAAAACCAGACAAAGATCTGTTCCTAATATTCAATTAATACATGACAAATAAAGTATAGGAACAGTAAATAAGGAATACAAAGCAGCTACAATTCACAGTTCTAACATATAAAGTACACAAGTAAACAACCAACAAAAAGTAGAAAACAGGTAACCCTATGGGTTTCTTTCACAGCCTAACCCCTATGGTTCATCCCACAAGTACTATAAACTCTTCTTAGAGGCACACACAGTCTCACCCCTCTAGTTCAGCTAAGAATAGACTCTCTGAGGAAGCACTCACCGTCAATTCCTCATATAGTCTCGTATCGTGCTAAAGGCTTTCTGGAAGCACTCAATGTCTCATTCCCCCTATGGCCCACGTCAAAGAACTACATACTCTCTGAGGAAGCACAAATCGTCAATTCCCCATGTGGTCTCACATTGTATTGAAAGACACTATGGAGAAGCCCTTACGTTCATTCTCCCTATGGTCTACTACACTAGGTTCTTATAGTCCTGTGTCGAAATAAACATGCTCAGTGCATGTGCATCGTCCAAGTAAACCTCATGAACTACTTGGCTATCAATCTAAGGCTCAACAAGATAACAAAGTAACAGTTCCACTATCCTACAACTTGGCATGGCAACTGGATAAATGAATAATAGAGAGAACAAGCATAGAAAACATCCATAGTACAGTAAAAACTACCATAATCACAGGAAAAACATCTAATCTAGCAATCAAGCAAAGCAGGCAATAAATAAAGGGAAAATAGGAACACGCAATACCCCGTTCAAGGGTATTGGTGGAATTTGCACAAAAATACTCATCGAAATTCTACAAAAATAAACAAACCACCTACCATGATGTCAGGGGATCGATATACGTGAACCACGATGACTGATTCTTCCTAGAACGTTGTAGATCTGAGAAAACGCACAAAACATTCAAACATAGAAAACATGAGAAGGAAGAAGAATTGGAAAACAAGGCTTGAGCAGAAGGGATAACTCACTGCTGCGCTTCCAACACAATTTACCGTGCTTGAATTAGAGGACAGACGGACAAACAGGGGCTCGGGGAAGATCCGGCTATACCGGTCGCTCTCGGATGAAGAACCTAGAGAAGTGGTGTGTTCTGTCCGTCAGGCACGACCTTGAAGCGTTTAGTGAAAAAAATAAAAGTACACAGCATGTACTTTTTGAGTACGTGATTTGTACAAGGTCTTTCTGTACTCCGCCAAAATCAGCCTCCACATCACCCCTACACACTGTGTGTGTGGCCCGGGCACGACCAGCACACGGCTTCGATCCGGAGAAGAGTACAAGGCGTGTACTCAGAAAGTACACGTCATGTACTTCGCAATTTTCCAAAAACTCCATTTTTCTTAAAAACTCCAGAAAAAGGAAAGGTGTACCTGAAAAGAAGATCCAGGTTCTTACAAAATTCCCCCCTTAATGAAATTCATCCCCGAATTTCCCTAATAAGGCGTAGAAGAAGAAACCCCAAATAGATCCGGCCACTGCGATCGTACATCATCCTCCCTCTCCTAGGTCTCGTCCTGTACTCGCCGATGCTGCCATAGCACCCGTACCAGAGGGACATACCACCCACGGAGAAACTTTGTACTAGGATCGACAATCCGGATAGGATGCTTATCAAATGACGCATCCGCGTCGAGTTAAACTTCCTCAGGCTGAAAGACACGAGACTGGTCTAAAACGTAATGTCGGAGCTGAGAGAGGTGGAAGACGTCGTGCATGGATCGGTTCCTCTGGGGTAGCTACAACTGATAGGCGACCATCCCAACTCTCTCCAAAACCTCAAACAGTCCGACATAACGCGGTGAAAGCTTACCCTGTCTCTGAATCCTCTTGTCTCCCAACCTTAGTGTGACACACAAGAAAAAACTGATCCCGGACCTCGAACTCCAGCGGTTGTCTCTGTTGGTCAGCATACGACTTCAGCTGAGACTGTCCTATAGCTATCCTCTTCTGAATCAGCTCTATCTGCTCTAAAGTCTCCTAAACAATTCGAGGTCCTAGTAAAACTACCTCTCCTATCTCCAGCTAGCATAAGGGTGATCGGCATGGCCTACCATACAAAGCCTCGTAAGGTGCCATCTGAATAGTCGCCTGAAAACTGTTGTTGTAGTATAACTCCACCAGAGGAATATGCTTCCCCCACGAATCGCCAAAGTCCATAATGCAAGCTCTGAGCATATCCTCTAGCACCTGGATCGTATGTTCGGACTGTCCATCCGTTTGGGAATGAAATGCTGTACTCAAAAGTACCAGTGTACCCAAGGACTTCTAAAGTCACTGGAATAACCGATAGGTAAAGTGTGCATCTCTGTCTGAAACAATGGACTATGGAACTCCATGCAGACGCACAATCTATCAGATGTAAAGTCGATCCATATCGTCAAACCTGAAGGTCTCCTTGATCGGAAAATAAGTGAGAAACCATCGTAATTCTATTAACGACATCACAAACAACATCGTTCCACCGAGGCGACCTCGGCAACCCGGTCATGAAGTGCATCGCAACATCATTCCACTTCCACTCTGGAATGGGTAACTGCTGTAAAAGGCCTACTGGTCATTGATGCCCCGCCTTCACCTATAGACAACTAGAGAATCTCAGGACAAAACCAGCAACATCCCTCTTCATACCTCGCCACCAGTACTAGCGATGACGATCCCGGTACATCTTGTTGATGCCAGGATGAACAACCCAAACTACGGAATGAAAATTCTGCATCAGCTCCTCGTGTATGTCTACCGGAACCCATACGCGTCCCTGGAAATGAAAGATCTCATACTCACCCACTATCCATATAGGAAGAGAGTCCTCTCCTGACACACTCTCCCGTAGGACTAAGACTTATGAGTCTGATATCCGCCTCATCCGTACCCGATCAAATAGTGTAGAGGTAACATCTACAAAAGATAGGAATAACTGTCCCTGTCTGTTGTGCACCGCCAGATGCATCTCATAGAACATACCAATAAGCTTCCACTCACTGCTAGCCTCATGAACTACATGAATCTGAGTTATACTGTTCAACGCATCTGCCACTACTTTTCCCTTTCCCGGCATATAGGCAAGCTCAAAATCAAATGACTGAAGATACTCGACCCACCTGCATTTCCTCATACTCAGATCCCACTGAGTGAAGATATACTTGAGACTCTTGTGGTCAGTAAAGACCATAGTGTTCTCTCCTAGAAGATAATGTCTCCAACAACATACGACATGAACAATAGATGGCAAATCTAGATCATGTGTAGGGTAGTTTCTATCATGTGGCCTTAACTGCTGAGACTCGTACGCAATGACTCTATCTCCATGCATAAGCATAGCTCCTAGCCCGATACCTGAAGCATCACAATAGACTGTATAGCTCTTTCCTGGCTCTAGCAAGAATAGTATCGGTGCCGAAGTCCACTTTCCCTTCATTTCATTAAAGGATTACTCACAAGAATCTGACCATAAGAACATCACCCCTTTATTGGTTAGACCTATCAAAGGTTTTACTAGGAGTGAAAGGTCCAGAATGATGTTTCGGTAGTATCCAGCCAGCCCTAGGAAACTACATACCTCAAAAACGTTATTCGGATTCTCCCAGGAAACTAAATCTCTCACTTTCTATGGGTCTACAGATACTCCTGCCTCTTAGAGGACGTGTCCCAAGAAGTGAATCTGATCCATCCAAAATTGGGACTTCGAGAGTTTAGCATAATGCCGATGGTCTCTCAATGTACTCATAATGATCAAAAGATGGGTAGAATGGTCGTGTCGAGTGTGATAGTACACCAAGATATCATCCATGAAGTCCACGATGAAGGAATCCAAGTAAGGATGGAACACCCGGTTCATCAGTGCCATGAAAACTGCAGGCACATTCGTGAGACCGAACGACATGACTGTATAATCATATAGACCATAACTACTTTTGAAAGCTGTCATAGGTATATCTGATGGTCTAACACGCATCTGATGATAACTGGACCTCAAGTCGGTCTTCGAGAACACCCGGGCTCCTAAGAAGTTGATCAAAGAGGGCATCGATCCTCGGCAAGGAAAATTGGTTCTTGACGGTCAACTAGTTCAGCTTCTGATAATCCACGCAAACCCAAAGGGTATCGTCTACCTTCTTCACAAAAAGGATTGGCGAAACCCAAGGAGAAGTACTGGGTTGGATGAAACTCTTTGCCTGCAACTCTTCCAACTGCTTTCTGAGCTCCTACAACTCAGGTTTAGCCATCCTATAAGGAGGAATGGACACCGGTGTTGCTCCTGGCACGAGCTCAATAGAAAATTCTACGTCACGCTCTGGAGGCAAACCCAGAATTTCCTCAAGAAAGACATCCATGAAATGATCCACTATTGGGGAAAAGTTCACATGCAAAGACCCCTGATCATCCAGATAAAGACTATCAATATGGGTTGTCACCCTTCCTAGCCCATGATGCTTGAGTCCTTCTTGACCCGCCTGAACATCCTATTCACCTCTATGAAGAAATGATTCACCCTCTGGTGAAACGAAACTCACTTCACGGAGACAATAGTCGACGACTGCCTTGAAGGGAACCAACCAGTCCATCCTGAGAATGACATCATAGATTGTCATCTCAAGGACATATAGATCCTATAAAAAACGATACCCTGCAACCCCAAGAAGGAACTATCAACAATGGAGCACACTAGATGTCCTTGTCCCTAAAGGTGTGTCTAGTGTCAACAAGTCGGCAGAAGAAAAGATGCAGAGCCTAAGGCTCTCCATGACAGCAATAGAGAAAAACCTATGTGTAACACTAGTATCGAAAAGGGCTGAAGATAAAACTGAGGCCACTAAAATAGTACCCCGAAATGAAGAAGGGCCGGGATCCTACTCCTGATAGGTCTGCTCCATGGTGAAAGACTGGCCTGCACCCCGACCATGCACCCCTGTCTGACCACTCTAAGCTGATCCTCCTTGCTGGTGCTAAGGGACCGGTGGATGATTGCCATGACCTCAACCTCCACCTTGGCCCGAACGGACGGAAGAACTCCAGTTCCCCGACTGGTGAGAAACTGGTGGCGCTTCTCCTGAACGAGGAGTCATGGAAGAACCCCAGTCACCCGCTGCTGGTGAGAAAACCTGGAAGAAACGCTGAAGGTGACCCATCTTTCCGCAGGATCGGCACTCCATGGGGTCCCTTTGACACTGTGGCCTCATGTGCCCGGACCGGCCACAATAGTTTCATATCACCTGGCTGCCTGACGATGCATCTCGCTACCTCGGATCACCGCGCGTAGACTCTCTATGGTGCTTCTTACTGTCATCTAGAGGAAAAATAGATCTAGAAGTAGAACCGCCCTGGCTCACAGCTCTGGAGTCTCTCTGATTGTGCTCTATAATCAGTGCCTGAATGACGATGGAAGTGATGAAAGTCAACTGGAAGATGTTCACCTTTGAGCGGATCTTCCACCTGAGACCTTCCTCGACTGGCCCTCAGGGTTTCCGGGTAGAAGTAGTCATAAAAGATGTGATGAATCTCCTCCCAATCCATAACCAGCTGATTACATTCTAGTGATATCATGTCCCACCACCTATTGGTGGAGCCTTGGAGCATGTAGGTAGAGAGCTTTACTCGCCTCTCTGGAGGTGTCTTCAGATGCTCGAATATAGTCAGCATGGATTCCATCCATGACTCTGCAGCCTGAGGTCCTCCCTCCCTCGAGAATGTGGGAGGATGTTGCAGATGAAAAACCCACATCAAGTCTTCCATAGTCGAGGTAGGATGCGCTGCTCCCTGAAAGGTCTGCTTAATCCTCACAAAACCTTCCCAGAACTGCACATCAGCACCTGCAACTGGTATGACAGCTGGTGCCAAGTCTGGCCTGATTGGAGGACCTACAAGAAGTCCATGATTAGCCATATCTGGCGTCTGGTCCCTTCCTGACGACTGACGTACAATCGGAGGACGTCTCAGAGGCATATCTCTGAATGATCAAAAGCACACCTTAGATTAGAAAACAAGGACAAGAACACAAGAGTACAAAACAGGAATAGGGGAAGAAAAATACACAAGTTTACAAAACACAACTACACAACGTGTATAAAAACTACACGACGTGGCTTCTTAGGCCACTGACAAGGGACTGTACCCTTTCCCTATAGGTCGTGTAACATCTCAAACTACACGGTGTGTTGACCCAGCACACAACATGTACTTGAAAACTATTCCACTACCTGAGTCTCCTTACATGGAAATCCCACACGTTCCAAGTTAACCCGAGACTACACGACGTGTTCTGAACTCACACGACGTGTACTAGATAAGGCTTTGGTGGCCCGTGTTGTTAAACACACGTCCATATACATGGATTAACCTTACACGGAGTGTTTCAAACGAACACGGCGTGTATAGGTGAAGGTGACACCGTCTCGTGTTGTTCGTGACACGGTCGGGAACCTGAACTAGACTACACGGTGTGTTCTGAAGACAACACAGCATGTCGAAGATAAGGTAACACCGACCCATGTTGTTCGTGACACGGCCGGGTACCAGGACGAGACTACACGACGTGTTAGTTTAAAACATGGCGTGTTCTACTCGAACTTCCCTGACCCGTGTTGTTAGTGACATGGCCAGGTACATGGATCCGAACTACACGACATGTTCCAACCATACACAGCATGTTCCTGAAGTTACTTCCACAACAGCATGTCCCAGCTCACACAGTTAGTGACACGGCCTAAAAACTACACAGCGTGTATCCTAAAAGTACATGCTGTGTATTTTGGGTATTCCTAGGCAATAGCTCAGAAACTGCACAGAAGCCCAGAAACACTGAAAACAAGGCCAAGAGGTGCCAAATTCTGATTCGCGAGGGCCCATAATCCCCGCGAATCAATTCATGGATTGTCCTACAGTCATAGACTAGAGATAACATGATCATGATCCACCAACTTCCGATTATAGAGGGCCCATAACACCTCAAGAATAAAAATTTGGTGTTCATTTAAGCAAAGTAGGAAGCAAACAATCCTCTAACAAGGCAACATAGATTCTATCAAGCATCTATCACAACAACATGCATAATCTACATGAAGTCTATCACAACAACATGTAATTTCTAATGCACCTGAGATTGAATGGAAAGAATACATGGAATGTGATTTCTATAAGTTCCTATTGATGCATGAGATGGCATAACCTCATCTCATCGGGTAGCGACAGAAGTAGAACCGCAATCATCAAGAAAATAACAACACAAAGCATGTGAATCACTTCAGGTAAAATCTTATCAACCATAAAATCTCAAAACCAGCAAACTACAATTAAGGAGGTAGTATGGCTTTTCCATGTACACGGGTTAGATACTCCCGAGCACAGCTTAATACCAAGTACCAAATCCGTCCTATCCTTAGCTAAAGTCTACATACAGTAAAGTAGGATAAAAGAAACTCCCTTTGATAACACATTGTAACGACCCGAATCCGGAGCCCCTCCATTGGTGCCCCGTGCCTGGTTCACCACATGACCTCAAGCACGTTTCCCCAAACGGAAGAGGCTGCCGACTAGTAGTGAGGGCCTTGGTGAGTTGGTGGGGAAACTATGCCCTCATTCGGTAAAGTATACAGTGGAATAACAACCAGACACAATAGCGGAAACAATAAACAACATACCACAACTGAACTGAACAGTGGAAGCAATGTAAAAAATAATAATGATGCAACATGGTACATATGTCTATGGAATTCAATAAACAAACCAACATGCTGATGTAAAAATGAAAAACAATGTGCAAAGGAAAAAAAAGTAAACTCCTCAGCATGGCAAGCCACAGCTCGGTCCCATGCTCTCCAAATCTAGTGCAAGTCTGGTACTTGAAGTAGAAGGGTGCTTTCCCTTATGTATAATTATAGTTACATTGTCTGGTTGGGCCCAAAAATATGGCCCAAACAGGGCGTGAGACAAAGTCACAGTAGGCAACCACCCAAAGATCTGTGCCTAATAGTCAATGAATACATGGCAAGTAAAGTATAGGAACAGTTAACATGAAATACATAGTAGCTACAATTCACAGTTCTTACATATAATGTACACAAGTAAATAACCAACAAAAAGTAGAAAACAGGTAACCCTTTGGGTAGCTCTCATAGCCTAACCCCTATAGTTCAACCCAAAAGTACTAGAAACTCTTCTAGGAGGCACACACAGTCTCACCCCTCTGGTTCACCTAAGAATAGAATCTCTGAGGAAGCACTCACCGTCAATTCCCCCTATAGTCTCGTATCGTGCTAAAGTCTCTCTGTGGAAGAACTCAACATATTATTCCCCCTGTGGCCTGCGGCGAGTAACTATAGACTCTCTGAGGAAGCACTCATCATCATTTCCGCCTGTGGTCTCGCATCATATTAAAAGACACCCTGGAGAAGCCCTTGAGTCTATTCTTCCTATGGTCTACCCCACTGGTTTCTCACAGTCTTCTGTGGAAATAAAAATGCTCAGCGCACGTGCATCGTTCAAGTAAACCTCAAGAACAACGTGGCTATCAATCTAAGGCTCAAAAGCATAACAAAGCAACAGTTCCACTATCCTACAACTTGACATGGAAACTAGAAAAATGACAAACATGAAGAAAAAGAATAGAAAACATACAAAGTATAGTAAAAAGTACCATAATCAGAGGCAAAACGTCGACTCTAACAATCAAGAAAATAAGGAAATACAAAAAGGGAAAACAAGAAGACGCAATACCCCGTTCAAGGGTATTGGTGGAATTTGCACAAAAATACTCATAGACTTTCTACATAAAGGCACAAGCCGCCTACCTTGATGCTAGGTGATAGATATACTTGAACCTCGTCGACTGGTTCTCCCTAGAACGTCATAGATCTGAGAAAACACACAAAAAGTTTGACCTTAGATAACTATAAAAGGAGGAAGAATTGTATAACAAGGCTCAAGAAGAATGGAGAACTCACCACTGCGCTTCCAACGCAATCGACCATGCTAGAATCGAAGGACATATGGAGAAACATGGGCTTGAGGAAGATCCGGCTATACGGGTCACACTCGGATGAGGAACTTGGAGAAGGGGCATGTTCTGTCCGTCATGCGCGACCCCAGTGCGTTTAGTGAAATAAATAAAAGTACATGGCGTTTACTTTTAGAGTACACAATGTGCACTAGGTCTTTTTGTACTGAGCCAAAATATACCTCCACATCACCCTTACACACCGTGTGTGTGGCTGGGGCATGGCCATCACATGGCTTCAAGACGGAGAAGAGTACACGGTGTGTACTCAGAAATTACACAGCGTGTACTTCAAAATTTTCTAGAAACTCCATTTTTCATAAAATCACCAGAAAAAGGAAAGGCGTACCTAAAACGAAGATCCGGGTTCTTTCATGAAATAAAGTGGATGATATCATAAGAGTATTAATTATATTATCATTGATTAATTAACCCATGGTAAAAAAATTCATTTAATATAATCATCCTAGGAGAATAATCATAATCATTCTAGTAAAAAATTTGATAGAATCATAAGGCAATAACCCTAGTGATGCATAATAATCCTTAAAATATGTTGACATAGAAGTAATACAATTAAAAGATAATTGGATCATTTCTAATAGAAAATAACCATTTCATTTTGAAGGCACTTATTTAAAATAGAACATTTTCTATAATATTAGAAAAAATATTTCTTTAAATATCTTTAAATTTAAGATGAGTAATGATTTCAGGAAAACGTTTTTGTGGTTTATACATTAATATAATGATTTTATTTAAACCTTTTATAAAAATTAACTCATTCCAAAAACAAAAAGAAGTTTATTTTCAATCTATTTTATTATGTTTAAAATATAGATACAATTACCATAGTAAATTATTATAAAATAAAATTACTTTCGTGAAAACATTTTAAATAAAATATATACATAGATGGAAAAGATTCCCGACAAAATAGGAAACGAATTCAACTTTCCTTCAATGTAATTTATCAATAAACTTATAAAAAATGATAATGAATGAAAAATTGGAAAAACCTATAAATTAACATAGGATAAGAAAATATATTTGTTTTAATGGATAAAATTTTTATAATTTCTTTAAATTTAAAATTTAATATGGATTTTTTTGAAATAAAATGACATTTTAACGTAATCCCTTTACTCATGTATTGTACTACTTTTCATGTGTTCAAATATCTAGTATTATCAATATATATTTATTATATATCTATAAAATAACCAAATTAATGTATATATATTACTATATATAATTCATTTGATAATTAGAGGTTTCCATTATTAATAATTCTTCTATAAAATCATCATTCGTGTGTAAACTGGATTGTTTTCCACGCATGTTTCTGTAGGATGACTCTATTCTTGGAATCGTTTTCATAGTTTCATCATCTCCAAAATCAAAATCATAACATATGAATCATATTTATTTATTATATAAACTTTTATAAATATTCATATATAATGGTTATGAAAAATGAATTACATTACTTTATATAGACCGTAGTCTATACTAATGAATGAGTGATTCTTCTAATTTTTGATGGATGAAAAAAATAAGGGTAAATAATAATTAAATATTATAGAGTCAGAATAATATAATACATATAATATATATTCATTAAATCTATCTTTATAACCATACATTTAAATGAGAAATGAAAACCAAATAACGTCACGTTGGGGATGTGGTAGACCGTATGTATGCACAGGTGATTTTATCATTTTCTAATGGATGTGAATGAGATAGAAAAAGATTTTTCCATAATCATAATAATATATAAGTAAATTTCTTATACTAGATTCAATAGGTTATGATAGATTCTATGTATTTTGAGGAATTATAATATGTGATAAACATTGAAAGAGTCAGGTAAGATGATTAATTCTTCTTTGAGGGACCTCCTTTGGATTACACCTTAATAATTGATAGGATGTATTTAATAGTATATAAAATAACTATGACATGGGGAGGGAATATATTAAGGTATTTAGGTATTTATTTTCATAAATATGACTCTCAATATCTGTGATGAAAATAGGATAAGTGTAACACACCAGGTAAATAAAGAATATGACATTTTAATATTTATCCATATTTGTGAATAAAATATTAATATTACTTTAAAGGGGACGCTATGCTCGATGGCGTACCCAACACGCAACAACAAGTTTCTTGGAAATCTTACGTTGCACTCTAATAATAAAATAATATTATTTTAAATTGTAGTTAACATGTAGCCGTTGTATTTGCAGTAATGGATAGAAATAACTAAAATATTAATATATATGTTTTTAAATGTTTTTACATTTTTCCAATAAAAGATAAAGGCTTAAAATATGGAAAGAATTCAATTTTAGGCGTATATGCCCTGGTTTTCACTAAAGGGCCACTTATCGACTTTTGATGGAGAACCGTCATTAAATATAGTTTTGTTCACTCTTATACATTCTATTGGACCAAATAAAACTCTTCTTATGAATCGGGACAACAAAATTTACTTTGTGTAAATTTTTGGTATCTTTCCGATAAAGTTCATTTTTTTAATGAATAGTGTAAAAAGTTGTATTTTAATTCAAAACCTATTTTTAATCTAATTTATTTATATGATTAGATTATATTTTTAATTGGTTTTAAAGTGAAATTAGAATATATTTTTACCATTAAATCCAATAGTGGTCGTTGGAATTAATTTCACTTTGAAATCAGACTTAAACTAGTGTCAATCTTTTGATACTTATTGTTTCATAAAAACACGCTATTTGCTTTGACAGCGGGAATTAATTATTAAATTAATTAATGTGACTTATATGTTTTGAATTTTGTAAAATAGACTTCATTTTTGTATTCAGAATATCAAATTCAGCTTAGGGTGATTTTTTGGTAATTTTCTGAAAAACATCAATTTTTGATGAATAGTGAAACCACTAAGTGGTACTTACAAAAACTGATTTTCCGTTTAAATGAAATTTTTCTACCTTTGTGTTTTGAATTTAAAAAATCCTACATACATGGTTGTCATTAAGAATTAAAATGTGGTTCAATGGGATTAAAATAATTTGGTGAATAGTAACTTATTATGTTTTTAATCGCGATTAGAGGTAATTAGTGTAGTTTAAGGTAAAAATAATGTTGTAATAATATTAAATGAACTTGACACATGTCCTATCCTCATTGGATGTGTCATGGCGGACCAAGACAACCCATGGGTCAACTTGGGGACCCCATGAAGCCACTTTGGTTGGAAAATGACATTAATATCTTTTTATTTAAAGTTAATGTAAAAATGAGACAAACATGAAATGTTTTACTAAAACAATTTTTAAATGGGGTTATACAATTCAGATTTTTGACTATAAATATTAATTGGAAAGATACAAATATTTCCCACATCATAGTATTTTTTTTTATAATTTTTAGACATTAAATAAATTAATTTAATTATGACATCATGATGATGCAACGATGACCTCATTAATGAACAGATTAAATAAAATGAAACTATAATATAAAATCTAAGACCTACACTTGTCCAAAAACTATTGGATGGGAATATTTCGAAGACTTATCATCTTATCGTCTAAATATATCAATTTGGGGCCTTAGAAATTCGAAACACTTGTGAAAATAAAATAATAGTTTCATGATTTCCAAAAGTGCCCCTCCTCTCCTCTTATAAAAGGCCCCCACCACTACCTCATTTCACACACTACTCAAGCCTTTGGCTCGGCCATCCCCTGCCCATTTACTCTCTCCACATCCCTCGCATCATCCTAGAGGATTCCCTTTGGGAAGAATCCTTTCAAAGAAAGCCACTAGGCTCAAATCAAAAGGAGTTACACTTTTAAAGATAATTAATTCTCTTATGTTCATTTGTTTTGTTTCACTTCTCCAACACCCTAAACACTTTTTATTTACTTATTTTGTAACAACACCAGTATCTTCAATATACTAGTATGTTGTTATAAGATTTATTAGAGCTACACTCTCACAAAACTACATCAAATGGTTAAAAAAACATACGGTTTCCGTGGATGGCGAAATTCTGCCTCCCGAAACGATGATTGTTCAATATTCATTTAACACCTTCAAAGGTGGCCATTATGATGTCACTATTTTGATATATGATATATAATATGTTTATTCTTTCCTTAAGCTTCTGTATTTTTCATTTATGGCATACCATTATTGTTTCCATTATGGGTATACACGATATCTTCATTTTAGGAAGTGCGGACTACCGCCCCCTCAAAGTGATTTGATTCGTTAATGCCATACGTGGGATGTATAAAGGATGGATTTAATGTTATTATATATGATGTTATACTGGAATTACAATATACCTTTATATCATTATTATTTTTTTCCATTAAAGTATGAGATAGAAATGAAAGTAGCGTTCATGCGTACGTACGGCTTACCATCTCCATGAACCGTGCATTTCATTTCTTATCCCCAAATGTAATGTACTATAATAAATACATGTATATAATAGATATATATGATGATTGATACATCTAAATTATGAATATAATTCTGGAATTAAAATACACATACCTCTCATTTAGTTTTAATTCAATTAATATGACAAAGAAATGAAAGTAGCATTCATGCGTACGTATGGCTTACCGTCTCCATGAACGGTGCATTTCATTTATTATCTCTAAATGATTATGTAATATTATAAATACCTGTATATGATGGATATATATGATATATATTCTATCCAAATCAGGAATGTAATTCTGGATATAAAGAACCTTTGACCACACGAACAACATGTAATTGTAAGAAGTACACTTTCGACTTAAGAACCAAATATCGACAAAACAAAAATTATTAACTTAAATGATTACATAATGTTTATAACATGAAAATAAGTGATTTAAAAGGAATAATGAACTAGAAAAATGTTCTTAATAAAGTGTAAATTAACTCAAGTTTATTATTTAGGACGTTAAAGAATGATCGATTCAAGTCAGACCCGAGGTAAGGGATCCTACTCCACTCTTTCTTTTTAAGTACTCTCTTTTATGTCAATACTTTTAAAGCTCATCTTTCTTGTTATTGGGATGTTCTTTTATATTAATATTACTTTAATTTTTATGTTCATGTGAGTAGATACCCTATTTGATCTCATCAATCCATTTTTGTATGTTTTATGTGGCGCCGTTAGGCTGCCGAGTTTTCGTAAGGGAGTTTTTCATCTCACTTTTATTCCCGTGAGATTTATGCTACATTTTCCACAATTTCCTTTGAGTGGTGTATGTACAGCCCATTATTTTACTCATTGTGTAATATAATTTCTTTTATGAGTATTTACATCAATGTTTTATTGTCCTTCTTTCACGAGGTGTATGTTTCGAAAGATACCCATGGCGGTAAGGGAACCTTTCACCCTCCTCTTTTTAAAAGACTTCTTTTGTTGGGTCTATTAATTTACATATTGTTATGTTGGGATATGTTATCATATATCCTTATTGATGTAAATTTTATGTCCAAGTGATGAGATACCCTTTTTTTATCTCTCATCAACTCATTTTGATGTGACGCCGTTAGGCTGTCAAGGGAACTGCTTAACCAAATTTCGATTTCTTTGGGTTGAACATGTAGTTATTGAATACGTCATCCTTTGAATATGTGTGAATTACTTTTGATTATTTTACACTTAATATCCACTTATATTTGGTGTTCTCGTTTTTCACACATAATTATGTAATTGATTTATCCTTAAACCAAGGATACCGTCTTTGTAAGGGACTTCGTCTCAATCTCATTTCATTGAGGCATATTCTGTTTTATACACAACCCTCTTTTATATGGTGTATAAAACCCTTTGACTTTTACGTTTATTCAAAAGGAATCTTTTTTATACGAAGTGTTTATTAAATGACAAAAGGGAATGTTTTTGTCGTACGTATGTGGCGACAACGACTTCTCCACCGTCGTGACCATTATTTGAATTTCGGCTTCCTCTACAAGCCATACCGTCTTTTTTAAAAGAAAAATAAATACCATGTTTTACTTTTCTTTTATTTTGGTATTGAAAATGGTTTTCATAATGTTTTTTATATCAATGTGTTGTATTGATATCTTTTGATTGAAAGGTGGAAATGTTATGTTTCCTTTATGCTTGTATTATGTGGCACTATTATGTTATGGTTCATGGGAATTGTTATGAAGACGGGTGGTTCCGTGATAAACTAAGGGCGGGTGAGCCCGATATAGCTCTCCAATGCATTGGGTAACGCGTAGGAGTGAAACGTTAAGGTTTCTCTGAAGAGATTTAGGGAATATACTGTGATGGGTATTCCAAACGTAACCAAGAGGGTTACTCCCTACGTAAGAATGTTATGAATGCCTCAAGTAACCTTTATGTATTATGATTTCTATAATTTATTCATGGTTTGATGAGGTTTGTTAAAGTGCCTATGTTTTATGGGTAATGCATGATTTCATTCTTATGTATATATGAACTCGTGTTTCCTTTCCATATTTTTATAACCCTTACTGAGCTTTTTTGGCTCATCCCATGTTTTTGAAATGTTTTTCACAGGTCAAGGGAAAGGTACATGATGTGATGATAGTTTCAAGGATGTGTCAACAAAAAATCTGTGTTTTATTTTAAATATGTTTCCTTTGATGGGAAGAATGAATATTGTCTTTTATGTAACGACTTTGTTTAAATGTGGAATGTAATGCATGTTTCATGATCTAATTCTCTAAAACTCTAAACCTGAAAAGATCCTCAATGTGTAATCTTCTAATAACTCAAGATTAAGTAAGGTTTATGTCTGGGGCCTTATAGTTGGTATCAAAGGTAGGTTTAGATAACTTTAGAGGTTAGGGTATTATCTAAGAATAAGTGACATTACCATAATGGTTAGGATTTCAGAAAGTGTCCTAGTTCTAGATAAAGTGAATGAGTAAGTATATCTTAGTGTTTACCTTCCTCATTAGTACATGATGGTTTTGTTGATATACTCACACTGACATTTCTGTTTTTAGTGAATGGGTGGATCTCGAAGGCACCAAAGTGACAATTGGTTTGAAGGAAACTGTGGTGGTTCTCTGATTAAGAGACTCGATGAAATGGGGTATTCAATGAGGAAACTCGTGGTTGTTCTAAACCAACTATCAAGGAGTCATGATCAACCACGTGAACCTTGGTATGTTCTATAATGCATCATGTACGAGATGACCAATCGATGTGGAAGTTCATGTAATAATTAAAAAGGTAACCATTAGGGTTTATATGATCCTTACTTTTGAGGTAATTATGGGTTATTATATGTTATGATGGAAAATGAAAGGCATGAGATAAACCTGAGGTTAAAATCTGTTATGTTTATTTTTGAATATTTTATCTCGTTTTGGGAAATGTTTTGAGAATTATATAGTTTTGGAAAAAGGACAACACGCAGACTGTGTGACAACCCGTCGCGTCAGACAATGCTGCAGGAATCGAACCCACAACCAAAGTGCGACTGGTATTTATCGCCTACCACTGGACTATGTGAAGTCCCTGGTTAGTTTGACTGATTCTTTCTAGTTATATGATTTTATGAATTAAGAGTAAGTTGATTTTGGGTTATTTATGAAAATGATTAACCTATCATGGAGGATATGTGATTAGGTTAATTTCTTTTCAATACGAGACTTTAGGAGCAACTGATGTTGTTTGGAGATAAATTTTACGATTTTACTTGGAAGACTATGTGACTAAATCCTTCAAATATTTGGGTTTCAATCTTACATTGGTTTACTTTGAAGAATTTTATGGACAAATTGTTTATCTAATGGTCCTCGTTGAACTTTGGGTTTTGTTGGACAAATTTTGGAGGTTAAGAATAGATTTTCTTTTTAAAAAGGGTTATCCTTTTCTGGATTATCTGGTCTTGTACTATACTTTTTGGTTTAGGTTTTGGTTAAAGTCTAAAGATATGGGAAGTATATAGTTCTCTTTTTTGGATTAGGTGATTCTCTAAAAGTTGATTATAGTACTCTTAATGTGAACAAGTCTTCCTAAATACTCACCTTTTGGAGAAAATATGAGTTTGTGTAATGAATCTAATAAAAGTTGAAAGTCAACATGATAAGTGATTATGTTTCCTTATGAATAAATTCCCCAATAAAAATTATCTTAAAACAAAAATGTTGTCTATTAACTTTTCCAACTGGGGATTCGAATACCGTTTAACCCATCACAAGTTTGTGATTTTCTCATGGTTACCTTTCTCCTAAACATGTTTTCTATCACTCTTCATCAGAACATGACCCTGTGTTTTCTCCTCCATGTCCATGTTTTCATACATGGAATCCTAGTATGGGTTAACTCGGGTGACCTTTGTACTTATCTTTCTTTATTTTAATGTGATTGTTTTTACCGAATCTTCTTCCGATGTGGGACTTTCAAGGATGTTTCCAAGCCCAATTTTAAAATTGCGAGGACGCAATTCCCAAAAGGGGGGAAGGATGTAACATACCAGGTTAATAAAGAATATAACATTTTCATATTTATCCATATTTGTGAATAAAATATTAATATGACTTTAAAGGGGACGCTATGCTCGATGGCGTACCCAACACGCAACAACGAGTTTCTTGGGAATCTTACGTTGCACTCTAATAATAAAATAATATTATTTTAAATGGTAGTTACCATGTAGCCGTTGTATTGGCATGAATGGATAGAAATAACTAAAATATGATTATATATGTTTTTAAATGTTTTTACATTTTTCCAATACAAGATAAAGGCTTAAAATACGGGAAGAATTCAATTTTAGGCGTATGTGCCCCGATTTTCACTAAAGGGTCACTTATCGCCTTTTGATGGCGAACCGTCATTAAATATAGTTTTGTTCACTCTTATACATTCTATTGGACCAAATAAAACTATTCTTAAGAATCTGGACATAAAAATTTACTTTGTGTAAATTTTTGGTATCATTCCGATAAAGTTCATTTTTTTAATGAATAATGTAAAATGTTGTATTTTAATTGAAAACCTCTTTTTAATATAATTTATTTATATGATTAGATTATCTTTTGAATTTGTTTTAATGTGAAATTAGAATATATTTTTACCATTAAATCCAATAGTGGTCAATGGAATTAATTTCACTTTGAAATCAGACGTAAACTAGTGTCAATCTTTTGATACTTATTGTTTCATAAAAACATGCTATTTGCTTTGACAGTGGGAATTAATTATTAAATTAATTAATGTGACTTATATGTTTTGAATTTTGTAAAATAGACTTCATTTTTGAATTCAGAATATCAAATATAGCTTAGGGTGATTTTTTGGTAATTTTCTGAAAAACTTCAATTTTTGATGAATAGTGAAACCACTAAGTGGTACTTATAAAAACTGATTTTCCGTTTAAATGAAATTTTTCCACCTTTGTGTTTTGAATTTCAAAAATTCGACATACATGGTTGTTATTAAGAAGTAAAATGTGATTCAATGGGATTAAAATAAATTGGTGAATAGTAACTTATTAAGTTTTTAATCGCGATAAGAGGTAATTAGTGTAGTTTAAGGTAAAAATAATGTTTTAATAATATTAAATGAACTTGAAACATGTAATAACCTCATTGGATGTGTCATGGCCGACCAAGACAACCCATGGATCATCTTGGGGACCCCATGAAGCTACTTTGGTTGGAAAATGACATTAATATCTTTTTATTTAAAGTTAAAGTAAAAATGAGACAAATATGAAATGTTTTACTAAAAAAATTTTTACATGGGGTTATGCAAATCAGATTTTTGACAATAAATTTTCATTGGAAAGATAAAAAGATTTCCGACATCATAGTATTTTTTATATAATTTTTAGACATTAAATAAATTAATTTAATTATGACATCATGATGATGCAACGATGACCTTATTAATGAACAGTTTAAATAAAATGAAATGATAATATAAAATATAAGAACTACACTTGTCCAAAAATATTGGATGGGAATATTTCGATGCCTTATCCTCTTATATTATAAATATATCAATGTGGGACCTTATAAATTGGAAACACTTTTGAAAATAAAATAATAGTTTCATGATTTCCAAAAGTGCCCCTCCTCTCCCCTTATAAAAGGCCCCCACCTCTACCTCATTTCACACACTCCTCAAGCCATTGGCTCGTCCATCCCCTGCCCATTTACTCTCTACACATCCCTCTCCTCATCCTATAGGATTCCCTTTGGGCAGAATCCTTTCAAAGGAAGCCTTTTGGCTCAAATCAAAAGGAGTTACACTTTTATAGGTAATTCATTCTCTCATGTTCATTTGTTTTATTTTGCTTCTCCAACCCCCTAAACTCTTTTTATTTACTTCTTTTGTAACAAAACTAGTATCTTCAATATACTAGGATGTTGTTATAAGATTTATTCAAGCTAAACTTTCGCAGAACTACATCAAATGGTTAAAGAACATACGGTTTCCGTGGATGGCGAAATTCTACCTCCCGAAACGATGATTGTTCAATACTCATTTAACACCTTCAAAGGTGGCCATTATGATGTCACTATTTTTATATATGATATATAATATGTTTATTCTTTCCTTAAGCATCGGTATTTTTCATTTATGTCATACCGTTATTGTTTCCATTATGGGTATACACGATATCTTCATTTTAGGAAGTGCGGACTACCACCCCCTCAAAGTGATGTGACTCATTAATGCCATACATGGGACGTATAAAGGATGGATTTAATGTTATTATATATTATGTTATACTGGAATTACAATATACCTATATATCATTATTATTTCTTTCCATTAATGTATGAGATAGAAATGAAAGTAGCGTTCATGCGTACGTACGGCTTACCGTCTCCATGAATGGTGCATTTCATTTCTTATCCCCAAATGTAATGTACTATTATAAGTACATGTATATAATGGATATATATGATGAATGATAAATCTAAATGATTAATATAATTCTGGAATTAAAATATACATACCTATCATTTAGTTTTAATTCCATTAATATGACAAAGAAATGAAAGTAGCGTTCATGCGTACGTACGGCTTACCGTCTCCATGAACGGTGCATTTCATTACATACCTCTAAATGATTATGTAATATTATAAATACATGTATATTCTAGATATATATGACATATATGCTATACAAATCAGTAATGTCATTCTGGATATAAAGAACCTTTGACCACACGAACAACATGTAATTGTAAGAAGTCCACTTTCGACTTAAGAACCAAATATCGACAAAACAAACATTATTAACATAAATGATTACATAATGTTTATAAAATGACAATAAGTGATATAAAAGGAATAATGAACTAGAAAAAGGTTCTTAATAAAGTGGAAATTAACTCAAGTTTATTATTCAGGACGTTAAATAATGATCGAGTCAAGTCGGACCCGAGGTAAGGGATGATACTCCACTCTTTCTTTTTAAGTACTCTCTTTTATGTCAATCCTTTTAAAGCTCATATTTCTTGTTATTGGGATGTTCTTTTATATTAATATTACTGTAATTTTTATGTTCATGTGAGGAGATACCCTATTTGATCTCATCAATCCATTTTTGAATGTTTTTTGTGGCGCCGTTAGGCTGCCGAGTTTTCGTAAGGGATTTTTCATCTCACTTTTATTCCCGTGAGATTTATGCTAGATTTGCCACAATATCCTTTGAGTGGTGTATGTACTGACCATTATTTTACTCATTGTGTAATATACTTTCTTTTATTAGTATTTACATCAATGTTGTATTGTCCTTCTTTCACGAGGTGTATGTTTCGAAAGATACCCATGCCGGTAAGGGAACCTTTCACCCTCCTCTTTTTAAAAGACTTCTTTTGTTGGGTCTTTTAATTTACGTATTGTTATTTTGGGATATGTTCTCATATATCCTTATTGATGTAAATTTTATGTCCAAGTGATGAGATAACCTTTTTTTATCTCTCATCAACTCATTTTGATGTGATACTGTTAGGCTGTCAAGGGAACTGATTAACCCAATTTCGATTTCTTTGGGTTGAACGTGTAGTTATTGAATATGCCATCATTTGAATAAGTGTGAATGTACTTTAATTATTTTACACTTAATATCCACTTATATTTGGTGTACTCATTTGTCACACAGAATTATGTAATTGATTTATCCTTAAACTAAGGATACCGTCTTTGTAAGGGACTTCGCCTCAATCTCTTTTCATTGAGGCATATTCTGTTTTATACAAAACCTTCTTTTATACGGTGTATAAACCCATTTGACTTTTACGTTTATTCAAAAGGAATATTTTTTATACGAAGTGTTTATTAAATGACAAAAGGGAATGTTTTTGTCGTACGTATGTGGCGACAACGACTTCTCCACCGTCGTGACCATTATTTGAATTTCGGCTTCCTCTACAAGCCATACCTTCTTTTTTAAAAGAAAAATAAATACCATGTTTTACTTTTCTTTTATTTTGGTATTGAAAATGGTTTTCATAAGGTTTTTATATCAATGTTTTGTATTGATATCTTGTGATTGAAAGGTGGAAATGTTATGTTTCCTTTATGCATGTATTATGTGGTACAATTATGTCATGGTTCTTGGGCATTGATATGAAGACGGGTGGTTCCGTGATAAACTAAGGGCGGGTGAGCCCGATATAGCTCTCCAATGCATTGGGTAACGCGAAGGAGTGAAACGTTAAGGTTTCTAAAAATAGATTTAGGGAATATACTGTGATGGGTATTCCAAACGTAACCAAGAGGGTTACTCCCTATGTAAGAATGTTATGAATGCCTCAAGTAACCTTTATGTCTTATGATTTCTATGATTTATTCATGGTTTGATGAGGTATGTTAAAGTGCCTATGTTTTATGGGTAATGTATGATTTCATTCTTATGTATATATGAACTCATGTTTCCTTTCCATATTTTTATAACCCTTACTGAGCTTTTTATGATCATCCCATGTTTTTGAAATGTTTTTCACAGGTCAAGAGAAAGGTATATGATGTGATGATAATGTCAAGGATGTGTCAAGAAAGAATCCGTGTTTTATTTTAAATATGTTTCCATTGATGGGAAGAATGAATATTGTCTTTTATGTAACCAATTTTTTAAATGTGGAATGTAATTCAGGTTTCATGATCTAATTCTCTAAAACTCTAAACCTAAAATGATCCTCAATGTGTAATCTTGTAATAACTCAAGATTAATTAAGGTTTAAGGCTAGGGCCTTATAATAAGTGGTTCCCATTTATAAGTGAGGGAAGTCAGACTCTTGTAATTATTAAATGTTTTAAATAATTAATAAAAACTAGGGCTTTACAAGTGATAGAAACAACCTTTATTAGTGCTAGAAAAGCATTGAATAATTGAGCGGGGTTTAAAGCCCTGGTCATTTATCAACGCTTTTATTTAGTTCTACTAAAGAAAATATTTATCATTGCTTATAAAAGTGCTCATAAAGTATAGATTTTTTAGTGCTCATAAAATCACTAATAAGTATACCTTTATCATCACTTTTAAATGATCTGATAAATTTTTCCTTTATCATCACTTTTAAAAAGCACAGATAATGAGACACACTGTAGTGCGTTATAACAACATACTGCAACACCATTGCAATGTCCTTTAATAGCACACCGTAGCACCAAAAATACACAGGATAAAAAATCATTCCCCAATTTTGGATTTAAATGAAATGGAATTTACAACATAAACACATGAAAAAAACTATACTATATAAATTACAAATACTGGTTTATATAATTACATAAATAAAAATTATTACATATATTTAAACACATCAACGTTCCTTTATATTTCAATCCTGACATGACTAATGTTATTTCCAAACAAAACACCCCTTCTTGAGAAAAGAACACACCATTATAAGAAATAAATTCTAATATTAATAACAATATAAAAAAATAAATTAACAAAATGTGTTAATTTTTCTAAAATTGATGTCAATTTTAAATAAAAAGAACACTCAGAGTCATACCGGTCACACCATGCATTTTATTGAGGTGAAGATGATTCCAACACATCTCAAATGACTTGTGGATCATTTTCATAACTTATCAATAAAATATGAAGGTTTTTTCTTAGTTTTGAGTACGTCAATTTTCATTTTTACTAAAATTTTAATTTTAAACTATAAAAATGCACTTTTGAATCATTATGATCATATAATTTATTGATTTGATGTGAAATGGATTCCTACAATTCAAAAATTACATATGAATCATTTTCTTAAATTATTAAGAAAATTTGTGAATGTTTGATCAGTTTTCAGTGTGTGGTAATTTTTGAACTAAAATGTCAATTTTAAACTCATAATAGGTACTTTGATTCACACTAGGAAAATCTTTTATCATATTGAGGTGAGGATAATTCTTACATACTACAAATGAATTATGGATCATTTTATTAAACTATCAAAACAATTTAAATGATTTTATCAGTTTTGAGTAGGGTAGTTGTATATTTTACTAAAATTGATGACAGTTTTAAATAAAAAGACACACATTGAGTCATACCTATCAAAATATGTGTCAATTTGAGGTGACAATGATTCCTACACATCCCAAATGAATTATGAATTTTTTTTCCTAATGTATCAAAATAATATGAATGTTTTTTCTCATTTTTGAGTATGTCACTTGTCTTTTTTTTTTCTAAAATTACATTTTAAAATAGAAACACCCACATTGACTCATTCTGATCCCACTATGTATCAGATTGAGGTGAGAAAGATTCATACAAATAAAAAATTAATTACTGATAATCTCACTAATGTTTGTAAACAATATGAAAGATATTTTTTAGTTTTGAGTAGGTTAGTTGTCCTTTTAATAAAATTGATTTAATGTTTTAAGAAAACATGCACTATGATTCGTATCGACCAAACCATCTATCAGATTTATGTGAGGATGATTCAATCACATATCACATAATATAGGGATAATTTTCCGAATTTATCAAAACAATATGAATGAGTTTTTTTTCTGAGTAGATCAGTTTGTTTTTTTACTAAACTTAATGTCAATTTTAAATAAAGATGCACATAGAGTTGCACCAATAAAAATGTACATTGGATTGAGGTTCGGATTGTCCCTATATTTTCCAATCACTTATGGATTGTTTTCCTAAGGTATCAAAACAATATGAATTTTTTTTCATAATTTTTAGTATGTCACTTTTCTTTTTTACTAAATTTTTTTTAAACATGAAACATGCACTTTGACTCCTACGGGTTACATCATGTAGCAGTTTGCTGTGGACCAATTACGACATGTCACAAATAATTTATGAATTGATGTAAATAATTATAAGGCAAATTTGAGTGTGTTTTCTTAGTTTTAAGTTAGTTAGCTTTTTAAATCAAATGTTGATTTCAAACTAATAAAGGACACATTGTGCCATATCGGGCACATTGTGTATCGAGTAGAGCTACAACTGATTATTACATGTCATAAATGACTTATGGATCCATGTTTTAAAGAATAAAAATAATATGAATATTTTTTTCCCAGTATTGAGTATTTCAGTCATCGTTTTCACTAAAATTACTGTCAGTTTTAAATAGAAAGAAGTAGTTGGAGTTATATCAATCACATCATGTGTCAGATTGATGTGAAAATAATTCATCCATATCCCAATGTCCCAAAACAATCCCAACTATCAATGTTATCATGATTTCCATAATCTTTATTTATTGTACAACTGAAACTGCATGAGAAACATTGACCAAAGCACATCAACTTGAAAATTAATAATCAACCTGTATAAGAAAAAAATTATTATGAGTAATACTAAAAAGAAATTAATTAAAGCTAAATTTGAAATAATAAATTAATTATATGGATAATGATTTTACTTTGAAAATATCAAGATTACATTTGTGATTGAGAAATAATGGGAACTTGATAGATAGTGATGAATGTCAACACTATAGGGGTGAAAGGTTTTGAGGGTGAAGAAGTTTGTGGATGTTTTGGTGAAAATGGCATGAAATATTGATAGATCACCCCAACTTGAACAAAATAATCCACTTGAATTATAAAACCATTACTATATACATAATAATAAAAAGAATTAAATTTGTCATAAATATGAAATAATAAATTTACTCTATAGAAAATGATTTTACTATGAAAACATCAATATTACCACTATAGTTGAGTAGGGGTAGCATTTTTACTATTACCACAATGGAAGTGAAGGTAACTGGAAAGAAATTAATAAAAGAAACACTATAGGGGTTAAAAGGTTCTGATGGAGAATAACTCGGAGGAATATGTGGTGCAGAAATTCATGAAAGATGTACAAACCACCCCAACTCGAACAAAAGAATCCACCTATATAAGAAAATAATTATTATGTGAGTAATACTAAATGTAAATAAATTAAACATAAATATAATAAAATACATTAATCCTATGTACAATTATTTTACTATGCAAACATCAAGATTACCTTTGTAATTGAGAAGAGGCAGCGCCATCTCTCTCCCTAAAAAATGTAGTAGAGAGAACGTGAAAGATTGTGATAAATATAACACTGCAAGGGGGAAATGGTTTTGAGGGAGAAAATTTATATGAATGTTTTTGTGTAGAAAGGAATGAAAGATAGACAACCCACCCCCACATAAACTAAAGAATCCACCTGAATAAGAAAACAATTATAATGTCAGTGATAAAAAAAGAAATAAATTAAACATAAATATGAAATAATACAACATTTCAATGGACAATGATTTTACTGTGAAAAATTAAGATTAATTCTGTGATTGAGCATAGATAATGTCATTTATCCTCTTGAAAAAGAATTAATCAAGGCCATAAATCTTTAAAAGTCGATAATCTCTACAAGGAATAATGAAAATTAATTCAACGATTCGTTATATAATATTTTAGTAAAGTAGAGAAATTATATCATAACATTACCTTTATAACATTCTAAAGGGTTTCTTTCATTATAGTACATTCTTTTGAGGGATTTATAACATCATTATGTGTATAAGACATTTCCTGCATGAGTAGTCAAACATTTAATTTATTTTATGTTAATGCAATAGAGAACATATAATATTATGAGGAAAAAAATAATAAATTAAAAAACACTATTACCTTCTCATTGAACTATCTTTATTTTTTCATGGTTTCAAGTATTTGGTTCATATATTGAGAAGCCAAATCCTCTTTTTGTGGTCCCCTATAACATACAAAACATTTTTTACCTTTGGACTATCATGAATAGATTGCGATGTCCTAATGAAAGGGTTTTCTTTGATTGAATTTTTCTCTGGATCGATATTTGTTTTAGTATCCTTCAAGATAATCGACCAATTCTTGTTTTTTGGATCAAATACATAAAATACATAAACTTATTGTAATTCCATTATGAAAGTATCATCTCTTACCCCACCTATAATTAAATTCACCTTCAAAAAGACTATTTCATCTACTTTTACTTCATTGATATTTTCAACCCATTTGGAATGGAAAATAGGAACATAAAATGTTTTATAATCCAAATTTTATATGTATTAGATAATTCCAAAATATGACATATTTTAATAAATTGAATTTCTATCCTTGGACCAAGATATGTGCATCGCTTCAGCCATAATTGTAACACCACTATTTTGCATCATAATAAAGTGTTCATGTTCATTTATATAGAACGTATAACCATATATTACAAAACCAGTGTAAGATATAAACTTTTCATTCGGTCCTTTTTCTATCCATTTATGTCGTTCAAAAATTGAATTCATATTTTCAAACAACTCCTTATAAATGTGATCACTAAACCATCCTAAAAAATGTTGATTATGTGTATTTGATATCCATCCTTTAAACATTGGTGGATTCAAATAGGTAAGAATATCGTTGTGGGATTCAATATATGGATCAACACATTTAATATTATATAATATGTAAAAGTGTGATTTATCATACTCTATCAAGGTAATTGTAATAACATATCTTTATATACTATCCAACAGGGGTACATCCATCTATAAGGGATAGGACCACATAGTTGAACCTCTCTAATCAAGTTAACCATCTGGTGGACCATTATATAAAAGAATGATGGTGGAAATTATACCTCTACTTTACATAATATGACAGAAATATCCTTATTCATGATATCAAACTAAGTTGTGTCTACAAATTTATTATATATGGCTTTAAAAAAGAATAATATTCTAGTAAATATATGTCATACATTTTAAGGTTGAAATCAATGAAAATAAACAGAAATTAAATCTTGTATCAAAAAATGAATGTCATGTGATTTTATTACTTGTAACATGAAATTAGTCATTGAAACAACATTCTTGATATTTTATAAATACCATTGTGGAACTTTTATACTAGTATGGAAAAGGAAAAATTGGAAATTTTCCTATTTGGATAGATTGTAATCTACTAAAGAAAGAAAATTACACCTTTTACCCTTCATCGGTTCCAACTCTTCCCTTACCCCATTTCAATCAAGTCGTACCTATCATTGATTCCATCTTTAGTTTTTCGAGAAACATTTTGTAATGTGCTAATAAAAATATCAATATTTTTCTACATTCATGAAATCCAAAAAATGTATGACATATGAACAATTCCAATATAGTAATTAAAAGAAAACTGATCTCTTCTTCCAATCTAATTTTCTATGGTTTTTCAAAAATGGTTTACCTAAAATAGTGTCAATGTTTTTTACAATACATCATAGTTAATCTCACATTACTGGAGGTGATTTTATACCTTGTTCAATATTACCATTTAATATTATCATCATGGATTGGTATTTATGTCATCAAGGTAAAAAAATTTGATGTCCTAAAAAACAGTATTTGAGAACTATTTATACCAAACTAAGTATATGGATTTTTCACAAATGGAATACCCCAAAATTCCTTAAATTATATATACTTATAAATTTCCATAAGTGGGGAAATCATTTATCATTCCAAAGAACATGGCCCTCAATGTGAATTCTTATATTTTATGAGTATCATACATTGTAACACCTGTAATCCACATCAATTTCAGATCATTAATCAGTGGATCCAAATAGAAATCAATATCATTACCAGGTTACTTTGGTCCATATATAAGCATAGACAACATAATTTATTTATGCTTTAGGAATAACCATGGTGTCAATTTATAATCTACCAACATGACGGTCTATGTAATTTGAGTACTACTATGTACACAAAAATGATTTATTCTATATCTATATAACATGAAATTAATGTTTCCCAACTAATTTACAAATTTAGGAAACTCATAATCAATTTTTTCCACCGGGGAGAATATACTAGATGATGTAAGTCCCCATATTTAATTCTCATATTTGTATTCCATGTTAATTTCCTTGTGGTTTCCTAACATCTACATAATCTTATAAATAATGTAATGATAGAAAATTACCATATAGATTTCAAAGGAATTGATACATTTTTATTGTATCAATCTTCACCACAATTAGGGAATTTTATCAGTGATTCATAGTCCTTCCTAAACTATATAAAATCATTTGGACGAACTTGTATTTTTGAATAGATCCTTCCAATTGAAAGTAATATTTGTTTAGAATCATATTTTTGGCATGGTAGTTCATTTCTTACGGTATTATATCATTTAGGAGACCAAGTAGTTCTATAAATATGGTTTCACTCCATCTGATTCCACTACTGGAATTAGAGGTATTTGTGATGAGCTATTTACGACATGATCCCGCCACAAATAGGCTTTAGCGACGAGGCCCCGTCGCAAATAGCACGTTGTAGAAAACGACGTCACAAATATTATTTTTTTGCGATGGGCCCCTCACAAAAATAATATTTCCGATGGGAAAGGGCCCCTTCAAAAATAATCCTCCGATTATATACATTATATATATAAAAAATCATTCATGACGGACCATTGCAAGTACTATTTGTGATGGGGCAGTTCCTCATTGCAACTAATCCTCCGAATATATACATTATATATATAATAACCTTTTTTGATGGGCCCATCGCAAAGAATATTAATTAAAAAAATATATTAAGATTATTTGTGATGAGAGCCCGTTTCAAAATGCCTGATCACAAATACAAAACATAAAAAAACATTTAATAAAATTACGATTAATGAAAAATTATATTAATATTATTAAAAAAATAAAAAAATAAAAAAATAAAAAAATTATAATTAGTAGAATAAAAAAACATTAAAAAATATAATACTAAATAAATATGTTTAATAAAATTATGATTAATAAAAAATTAATATATTTTTTAAATATTAAATAAATATTTTTTTTACAATTCTCAATATTTACCAAAAAAATATTAAAAAATCATAAAATGATATTATTATTGGTAAAATAAACAAATATTAAAAAATATAATAAAAATAATAAATATTAAAATATTAAAAATAAAAAAAAATTAAATTATGCAACATGTGTACCAATATAAAGGAAATATCTTGTAAATAGTTCATACTAAAATAATTCATAAATTCAAATGGTTTTAACATAAAAAACAAATCACTAGGGGGTCATCTTCTGGAGGTGGTGGAAGAGTTGTAAGAGATGGTGGAGGAAACTCCATCCTTAAACTACGAGTCAGACGATGCATGTACTCTATCTACTCGTGATGCTGCTGCTGCAATAGATGCATCTCCTCCTCATAATGCTGCTGCTACTACTGCTGTCACCGACACATCTATTCATGTTACTTCGGAAAACTCTCTATAATCTCAGACTGAGTTCGCATCTTATCCTAATATTGTGAGGCTGAAGATTATTCCTCTTCACGAGATCCTCTCGAGCTGGATTCTGACATCGTAGAAATTACATAGTAAGTACCATTAGTCAAATTAGAGTTGATACAAACTACTCGGCCCTTCTAAAATTCATATTGTGTCACCTACATTCATACCGCCTCATCAAAATTGTGGGCACTGGTCTACTCAGTCGTCTCATCCTGACTCTCAGCATGTGTCTGAGAGGTCACGGCCTCATATGACTCCTTTAATTGAGTTTGAAATTAAAATGGTGAAAATAATATATGCAGTTAATTGTCGAACTGAAAAAAAATACTAACCAAAATATGACGTTGGAGATCACCACTAATCTCTCCAGTGGCTGGATCATTATACATCCTCTAATAAACATTGATCTCCGTAATTTCGGGATGCTTGAAAACCTACAGAAATATAAAATGGACTGTTTATGTTTAATGTTTTATATAATATTTAAAAAACATACATACCAGATGCTCTCTATGAGTACTAAATGTACGACTACCAGCTCGACGCATCACCTCCTATCTCCCTTGGTTATTCTGTCCCACTGAATATCTTCTTTGAAATCCACCACCCGACCAGTGTAAACATAATCCATCCCAAACATGAGAGGAAATGTACTCTGGTCGGTGGGCTATACATGACTCATCAAACTATATCACTCATGCTTTCTTAACGGTTGTTCTTCTCAAATTTTGAAAAAACCGATGGAAATAGTCACACATAGACACCTGCCATGCCATGTGGATAGTGTCACACATGCTATCGTCAATCTGACACCATAAAACTTAAAGATAATTTTTATTATCAAGTTTTAAAAAAAATAAATTTCAAAATAAATATTCCTTATTTACATAAAAGCCAATGATCGAACATGTCGTGCCGCAAATCATCGGGAATCTGTTCCCATGTGATACATGGTTGAGAAAAATAATAGCACAAGATAGCGCTCCCCTGACCAATAGCTACATCCACCAAACTATGAAAAAGAAATAAAATATCAAACAATTTATATATATATATATATATATATATATTAATGAATGCTAACTAAAATATACAGCTTACCAAACCTCCGTGTGCCTGGATCGAAACCAATATGTGGACGTCGGTCGAGGATAGAGTTCGGAATCATCAATCGTGCAAGAGCACACCCCCTCCATGTACCCCCTGAACCGTTAGTAGGCTAAGGATCAGATGGTCCACAATCCCCCTCATCCAAAGGTAGATCAGCCTCCTACAACTCGCGAAATAGATCAGGATCCATATGAAACACAAAATTATTATTTTTAGCAGATAGTTAAAAATAACTATTATAAATAGATATATATTAGTTATGATTAAAACCATCATTTAACTATGTCAATTTCCATCTACATACTCATATCCGTAGTTTTTCATGTCAATGTCTTCATCTTTTCCCCATCATCATCAATATCTATTAAGTTTCAGTTGCATCTTCTCTTGTCATTTAAAATTCATTTGTAACATCAATAACATCTTTATCATAATAAATCCATAATATTGGAGTGTCATCATCTATATTCACATATCTTTGTGAAAAATATTGATTTTGAGCAGTCTCTTGATAAATTTCAATTCTATCCACTTCTGCGGAACCACATTCTCTTCGAGTAAACTTATTTTCTAGAGATTTATTTTTTTATGCTCCACCAATCACTCAAGTCTCTTGATGTAGCACAGTAAATTGCACAATAAATTTCATGTTCTTGTTGATCCAGTAAGAATGGTTCATTAACTACATGAAGACTTTTATATTTAACATCGGAAATTCAATGAGTCGGATGAACATGCAAGCCTCTCTCAGTATCCAACCACTAAAATTTAAACATCGTTATATAATTCTGTCCCAAATAACATAGCTCAATATTTTCACCTAGAATTCCATAAAAGTCAACTTCAGTTTCTCAGTGATGTGATCCTCTCATGAAAACTCCACTGTTCATTGTTTTTTTGATTCCCCATATGCACATGTATGAAACCAAAAACTATTCACCACATATGCATTATAAGATTTAACCATTTTTATGGTTGGTTACTCAATATATACAATCGCTTATCAATTTTATCACCATGTTGAGGCACTTGAAAATTTTAAAAGCAATTATTAATATGATAAACAATATACAGAATTGATATTAAACCATCAATAATTTATGTTACCAGTTTTCTAAACCATTGAAAAATATTTTTTGTCTGCATTCTTCATGAGCATTTACTATAATTTGTGGAATTTTCTTCTTGATGTGATTATTATATAGCATAAAAATAAAATAAGTTTACATAATATAACATAAATTATATAATAAGTTATAAAAGCACTCACTATACAAATGATTTCATTTCTTCACAGTTGAGTAGAACATATGTATGAGCTCTATGATTTTCCTCATCTAAAATCTATTATTCATGAACTCCTACAAAATCAATATTTGGTTGATTAAAAATTGATAATTGATTTTCCATTTCATCATTAACATTCCCCTCGTTTCGTCCCATGTGATTGTGTTTTTATGGATATTGAGATTCAAAATAATGATAGAAGAAAAAAACAATTTCCTCTTGTAAATAAGATTCAATAATTGAGCCTTCAACTAATGCTTTGTTATGTACTTTTTTCTTTAATTTCTTCATCCATCTCTCGAATGGGTACATCTATTGAAACTGTAATGGGCCTCCACATTTAGTTGAATTTGGAAAATGTAATATTAGATGTTCGATTGAGTCAATGAAAGCCGGCGGAATGATTTTTTCCAGTTTACAAATAATTACAGCAATATGTTGTTCCAGTTTGTTGAGTGCAACATAGTATGTTGTCGCTGCACAAATGTCTCAAAAAAATATGAGATGTATGTTATTGATTCCCAAATCATAGAATTAAAAAAACTTGTGAATACAATAAGCGTAAGTCTTTCCATTATAACATTATAGTCATGACTTTTTAATCCGGTAATATAACCATTATTAACAAATCTACCCAAATTGGATGCACATCCATATGGAAGTCTCAAATCTATAATCCACTAATAAAATAGTAAGCGACTCTCTTTAGACAGTGTATATGCTGCTTTTGTTTTCATTAACCTCTGTGATCTGACATTTTCAAAATAGTTCATGTTCTGGTTGACTTAAAATTTGGTCAAGATATAATCGTGCCTTTATAGTATCTTTGGTCTTACCTGTTGTATCCAAAACTGTATGAAATAAATTATCAAAATAGTTATTCTAAATATTCATGACATCCAACATGTGGTGGACAAAAAAATCACACCAATATGGATAGTCCTAAAAAATGATTCATTTTATTCATTTATGTTCTTTCCCAAAGCGATGAATTTTCTGTTGGTTTACTGTTGGCCCAAATGTGATTGGAGGTAATAAAAATACAGATGATTTTAACTCCATACCTAATATAATTTGTGGAGTTTCATCCATTTCAATTAAACCTTTTCTGAAATGAGATTTGTTCCTCAGAAAAGGATGATCGGTTGGAAGAAATCTGCGGTGACAGTCAAAATAGCACGGTTTTTTTCCATTGACGAGCATAAAGGCTTTGTCATCTTTCATGCAGTAAGGATATGATTTTATAGAATGTATACTTTAGCTATATAACATTCCATATGCTGGAAAGTCACTAATATTCCATATCAATGCATCTTTTAATATTAATTTTTTTTTTCACAGTAACATCATATGTACTAACATCATCACCCAACAATGCATTTAACTCATCAATCAATGGTTTAAAATAAACATCAATATTATTTTTGGGATGTACTGGGATTAATAAGATCAAATAGATATAGGGCTCCTTATTCTACATCCATGGAGGTAAATTGTACCGAGTTATAGATATGCCAACATGAATACTGACTACTATAAGAACAAAACAGACATAAACCATCAGTAGAAAGATCCAATCACATGTATTAGGATTCTAAAGAAAAACGCAGATGGAGACGGTCAAAATGTTTCCATGAATCACCATCAGATGGATGATTCAAGCTTTTATCAGTTTAAATCTTGGTTTTTTTCCATGACATCATTGATGATGTGTTCTGTGAATTAAATAAACACTACAACCTGGGTATAAGTGGGGAATATCTCAACAATTTTACTAGAATCGATCCCAACCTCCCTGGTTGAGCTTCTTTATACCCTAATTTTCCATATTTGGGACAACTATCTAACGAATTATTTTCTCCAGAATATAAGAATAAATCATTTGGAAATGCACGAATCTTCCAATAACTAAGGACCGAATTATGAACCATCCTCTTGCACTCATATTAATTTGCAGGCAACACATTTCGTTCTGGTAACCGTGTTTTAACCAAAATAAATATCTGATAATAATTGTTGTTTGACATTCCATTATCTAATTTAATGGCCATAAATTTATTAACCGCTTATAATTTTCTTATCATTCAACCAGGATATAGTGAATCCGCAACAGACCTCAACTACTGATAATATTCAGATGGTTCCAACTCAGGAGTTAAATCAATATCATATTGAGTTTCAGTTTGCTGAATAGATAGAACAGTAACATCATTTACTAAATTTTGAAACTGTGATGGATCAAATCATGTTATTAGTATCTTCTTTAGAAATGTGTTATCTGTGCTGATACCAAAAAACAGAATCTAGTTGAAAACCAAACTAAAATAGATGTCCCCCAACCTTGTTAAATGTATTAAACATTCTCAGAGCACATTTTTTACAAGGAAACTTTATTATGACTTATGAAACATATTCTAGTTTTGATGATGCAAATTATACGAAAGAATCAACACCCTCAATATATAAATGATTTAAACCAGAACCGTTTGGATTTCTAAACTGATTTATCCAAGCAAGATCATCTAATAATGATTATTTCTGATTTCCTTGATCCATATTTTCCTCAAAATATAAAATAATTACTATTTTTGAATAATTTGAAATTATAGAAACACTATCTGAAAAAAAGATAAATAATTACAACTACGTCTTAATAATGAAGATTACTTACAGGCAACATAATTTCTAGTGGATTGACGTCTCTTCTTTTGTCCGCTGGCTCATTTATTTCCAACATTCACACACAGAAATCACTAAGAATAATCTGATTGGAGGTACCCATATTCATTCTCGTATTCACGAGAATGAATATACGTACCTCTGAGAAAATTCTTCATTGTGATTTCTTTGTGAGAAAGTTACAAGTAAATGAGCCTTCAGACAAATTAGCCCCCTTTTTTTCGATGAATCATCTTCTTGCAGCTGTCACAACCAAAACAAAATATGAAAAAATGTGGTCGTACGAATCCATATTCAAACTCGTTCATACGAGATTGGATATGCATATGTAGAATCAAACTTTTCATAATGTTTTCTGTCGGTGAAAGCTGAAAGGAGAAGAGTCATCGACCAAAAGGATTTTCGTCAATCCACTGGAAATTGTGCCAAGTTATTATAAGTTATTACAATTTATTAGAATTTATTTTCCTCCAAATTGTTACTATTTATTACTAATTGTTACTAAATGTTACAAATTGTTTCTAGTTATAACTAATTGTTACTAATTGTTACTAATTATTACTAATTGTTAGAAATTGTTACTAATTGTTACAAATTTTTACTAATTGTTACTAATTATTACTAATTGCTACTATTTCTTACTATTTATTACTATTTATTAATATTTATTATTATTTCTTACTATTTCTTACTATTTCTTTCTAATTATTTCCATTTATTACTATTTATAACTATTTATTACTATTTATTAGTATTTATTACGATTTATTACTATTTATTACTATTTATTACTATTTTTTACTAATTATTACTAATTATTACTATTTACTACAAATTATTACTAATTATTACTAATTATTACTAATTATTACTAATTATTACTAATTATTACCAATTATTACTATTTATAACTATTTATTACTATTTATTACTGTTTATTTCTATTTATTACTATTTATTACTAATTATTACTATTTATTATTAATTAATACTAATTATTATTAATTATAACTATTTTTTTCTAAATATTACTAATTATTTCTCATTATTACTTATTATTACTAATTATTACTAATTATTTCGAATTATTACTGATTATTACTAATTATCACTAATTATTATTAATTATTACTATTTATTACTAATTGTTACTATTTGTTACTTATTGTTACTAATTGTTACTAATTATTACTAATTTTTCTAATTATTACATATTATTACTAATTATTAAGAATTATTATTAATTATTACCATTTTTTAGTAATTATTACTAATTATTTATAATTATTACTAATTATTACTAATTATTAATATTTATTACTGTTTATTACAATTTATTACAATTTATCACTATTTATCGCAATTTATCCCTATTTATTACTAATTATTAATATTTGTTACTAATTATTCCTAATTATTACAAATAATTCATAATTATTACTAATTATTCTTAATTATTACTAATTATTCCTAATTAATACTATTTAATCCTAATTATTACTATTTATAACAATTTATTACTAATTATTACTAATTGTTACTAATTCTTACTATTTATTACTAATTATTACTAATTATTACTAATTATTACTAATTATTACTAATTATTACTAATTATTTCAAATTATTCCTAATTATTCCTATTTATTCTTATTTATTCCTAATTATTTCTATTTTTTTACTATTTTTACTATTTAATAATATTTATTACTAATTATTTCTAATTATTACTAATTTTTAGTAATTATTATTAATTAATTACAATTATTACTACTTATTACTATTTATCTATATGTGTTCTTATTTATTTCTATTTGATTCTATTTATTTCTACTTGTTCCTATTTATTACTATTTGTTACAAATTCTTACTATTTGTTACAAATTTTTACTATTTGTTATAAATTATTACTATTTTTTAATAATTATTACTAATCATTTCAAATTATTATTATTTATTACTAATTATTACTACTTATTACAAATTATTACAAATTATTACTCTTTATTATTAATGAATTCTAATTATTACTATTTGTTCCTATTTATTCTTATTTATTCCTATTTATTACTTATTAGTACTTATTATCACTAATTATTACTAATTATTACTAATTATTACTATTTATTCATATTTACTGCTAATTATTACTATTTATTCCTATTTATTTCTAATTGTTGCTATTAATTCATATTTATTACTATTTATTACTATATATTCATATTTATTCCTATTTATTCTTAATTATTTATATTTATAACTATTTATTACTAATTAGTACTATTTTTACTATTTATTACTAATTACTACTATTTATTACTGATTACTACTATTTATTATAAATTAGTACAATTGATTACTAATTATTACTAATTATTACTATTTGTTACTAATTATCCCTATTTATTCATATTTATTACTAATTATTAATATTTATTACTATTTATTCCTAATTTTTATTATTTATTCATAATTATTACTATTTATTACAATTTATTACTATTTATTCCTAATTACTATTTATTAGTACTAATTACTACTATTTAATACAATTTCTTACTATTTATTACTAAAATACAGATAACAAAACAATATAAATCTAATTTAATTACAACTAATCAACAATAATTAAAATTAACAAAAATAAATAAATAAATACTAAATTAAATAATATATAAATATCATTAAACTTGATCTCTGATTGATGTAAGCACCATCACAAGTTCTCCATAAAAAAATCAACTTAGAGAAATTTTCACTCTAAAATTCGAGTTTAGAGAGAGAGAAAAAGTGAGAAATGAGAGGAAGAGAAAGAAAAAACGGAGGGGTGTATATATAGGTTAGATTAGTGGCGATGGGACTAGTTGCGACGAGATTTCCATCGCAAAATGTACTTTTTGGGACGGGCCCCATCGCAAATTAATTTGCCCGCATTAATTGTTGTCTGTGGATAAAAGGGTTATTGCGATGGGCCCCGTCACAAAAGGTGACTTGCCGACACACCCTTTGCGACGTGAAAACATCCCGTTGCAAAAACGCATCTACAGCCGCCTGTATTTGTGACGGGACCCATCACAAATACCCTGTGACCGACACAATATTTTTGATGGGGGGATCCCCCCATCGCAAATAACTTCCCCACGCTTTAGCGCACATCCCGCGCCAAAGCACATATTACCTTTTGTGACGGGACCCCAAATCACTTCGCAAATAACTAGTAATTTGCGAGGGGATGAACCCCCCATCGTAAATAACCCCTGGGCTGGACTATTTTCGACAGGATTAGTTCCCGTCGGAAATACCCCATCACAAAAGACTGATTTTTCCCGTAGTGTTCTAGCATTCAAATTATATAACTTCAATACAGATTACAATGTTGTGTATTTAGTACAACCAGTAAACAACGGATTATTCAATCAAGAATTTAACTCCTCAAAAAACTTTGGAAAATCAAAACGGTAATTTTTAATTTCCATTTCCATTTCTTCCACGTGATCTCCATTATCATTTAAAAAGGTATTCATATCAAATGATTCATAAACTGCAGTATCATCCCAATCTATGTCCACATTCAGTTTTTTCTGATGTTTAGTCCAAAATTTATAGCTTTGATATATTCCATGACAAATAAAGTGTTCTTAATACTCTTCTGAACTAATTTTTCTTGAATAACAACAACGTAGACACTGACAGAGGATTTTAGAAGGGTCGTCTGCATGCTCTCTTTCAAACTTGATGAAATCATTAACTCCATCTTCATACTCATTTGTCAAATGATTACTGTGCATCTATCTTGGATTCGAATCCATCCTATTGGGTTTATAAAAAATATATTTTCTATAATATATAAATAAATACACATAAGATATTCATTATCAAAGGAAACAGTTATAAACAATTCTAATAAGGGAGAAAAATCATTTGATTATTTCAATGAATTTTATCATGTTGAAGAAAATGGGTAATTAGATTTATGAAAATAATTAATCGATTGTGGAGCAGTTATCCTATGAATTCATTCAAAGGTGAAAGTTATAGACAACTCATCTTCATCACCTCATCTCCCGTACATTTTTCATTACATTTTTTGTTTGACCCATCCATCATATCATGTGGAATGGCACCAATGTTTCTTGAAATACTCTAAGTAGTAGTCATACATGGGATGAAAAATGTGTAGAGTAGTACAAGAAACATAATAGAGTTGAGTGATGAGCTTCATGAAACAACTTTAAATAATGGATTTTCAGAAGATGAAGGTGATGAGGATGATAGTTGTCTATAAAAGAGATAGCGGTGAGTCTAAAACAACAAATTACAACAATTTATAATATATAGAATTTGATAACTTATATTCTATTTTTTTAGAATAAGTGATATAGAAACCTAAGGATTTATTTCATTTAAAATTAATGGTATATCAAATATTTGAAAACATATCAAGACTTTTGGGGTGTCATATGACCAGACGAACTCATCCCAAGGATTCTAGAAAGGTTTTAAAATCAGATCTACCCATCTGAAGGATTCTAGGGAGGTCGTCTAATATACATTGACCCATCCGTAAGATCCTAGTGGGGCCCATAATGAACTTGTCATAATGAAATAATACTCATCAACAAGATATATCATAAGAAAGGGAGAAAAACACACCAAACCATTAAATGAATACCCCATACTCATTTAAACATAAATATATCACAGAATTTATTATAGACATAATTAAAAAATAAATGCACATTTAAACATTATTTTTAATGAAAATAAGTATCATCTATTACAAATCTGAAAATCCAGAACCATAATTTGGGAATAAATAATTATAAAATCACCCTTACATTATAAGTTTGGAAAACACATATAAAAAGATAGAAAGATATATATTTAAATATATATATATATATATATTTATATATTCCACCACGGCCCATCTCAGTTGGTATCAGCTTTGTGGGGTCTCGGAGAGGTCTCAGGTTTGAGTGACACTGATCTATTCCCTATTGGTGTAAAGTAGGTTTTTCATTGTATTTCTCCCCCACCCAGAACTATTGTAATTATATATATCATATATCATTAATAAATAAACTTAAGTTGATAAAAATGTATGTAAAACTTATAGAAGAATATCAAAATTGAGTAAAATAAATAGAACCCCAAACTAATTTAAAAAAAAAAGAGCCATTGGAAATAAATAAATACAGTATCACCAAAAATATGAATTCTCTTAAAATTAAAAATTCACAATAAAAAGAAAAAAAATTAATGAAATCCCTTACACATAAATATTAAAAAAATTAAATAAATAAATTCCCTTACATGAATTGTATAAAAGAACCTCTTGTGGTTTCTTCACACCATCAAGGGACTGATAACTAGTTTACCAAATCAATTTCCTCATTCATTTAAGGTTTTTTATATCAAACACATTATATATTTATACAGTTGAATAAATATTTATTTAACTGCTTTATCTGTGGACTAATGGTGATTCTCTAATATTTCAAAACAATGGAAAAATTAATCTTGTAGAGTAAGATGGGGTATAGATATTGATAGTGAAGTAAATTGATTCAAAACAACATCTTAAAAAGACCAAAATAGGATATCCAAATCGATATTCAATCAAAAAATGGATCATAAAAAAATATTATATTCGTAATCTAAAAGAAATATTGTATATAAGGATTGTACCATAAAAAACTCAGGACGTTATCAAACAATAAATCAAATGTGAAATAAAAAACACACAAGGAAAATCACAAGGAAAACCTTTCTAGGATGAAGAAAATATGCATCAGAAACCCAAACTCTAAAGTTTAGAAATATTTTTTATAAACCATTATTTACTAAATATATGACTATTTAATATAAAGTGTAGAAATATTTTTTAATATATAATCAATATTTATATACATTAATATATATCTATATATTTAATATATAAAATTTATTATCATTAATTTTCATAATATTATAATTAATATAATGATTAATATTTAATAATGTATATTCAATATATTCATTTTTATAAATAATTATTTAATTAATAAAATATTTAATATTATTTTTAATAAACTCATTTTTATTATTTTATTATTTTATTTTATTTATTTGGATCGTTATTAGTGCTAAAAAAATCTGATAAAATATATCATTATGAGTGCTAAAAATAATATGCTGATAAAGGCTACCCTTTATCAGCCCTAAAAATAATGCGCTGATAATGTTTCCATTTATCCACACAAATAAATGTGCTGATAAAATGATAAATTTATCAACAGTTTTTTGTAGCACTGATAAATACCATCAATGGTAAATATTGGTTTTGTAGTAGTGAATTAATATATGGTCTTATTCAAGGTTAATTAAGACCAATGAAATCCATTTTCATAAATAATATGTTATATGGTCTAAATAGACTCACTCATTCACATTTAGACAATTTATCAAGACATTTTAATCCTTATCTCCTAGTTAAACTCACTTTAAACCTAATTTATCCTAAATTATGATAACCTAAATCTTTACCTTGATAACAAAATTTTATGTTGAAAATTAGATTGTTCAATATAACCATATTTTGAGTTTTTTATTAAAAAAATATATTTCAATTTATCATATTCATAATATATAGGTTTGATAAAATACATTTACAAATATTACACAAAATGCAAAAAAACACATTTTATGAAAATGCCTTCTTTAAGTGTAAAATTAACTTCTCCTTAAAATATATATTCAATTCAATTAAAAATAAATTAGTTTGTTAAATATTAATAAATGGAAGTTATTTATAAATTTTTATCAATCCCAAATAAAATGGATCTTTCTAACAAAACGATTAAATGAAAAGATAAAAAATAGTTTTAAATTTTGATAAAATGTAATTTTTTTTTATAAAATTCAATCATGGGTTCCAAAAATCAAAAAAAATATATGTTTTAAAAAAATGTTTTAACTCTTTAAATATACATTTTTTTGAAAACAAATATCATAAAATATTGTATAGGAAACTATGACTTCAATTTTAATGATTGACCACATTGCTTTAACAATGTTTTACATATTTTTCCTTAATGAGGTGACATGCTTTTTTTGACTGTAACATTCATTATGACTAAAACAATAATATGAACATATTAAATATTATTAATTATTAGAAATAAAAATATTTAATCCATTTTACAAGACTAAATTTATGTAATTTCTATAATATCATTTAAAATTAAGTGCACAAAAGACAACAAAAAACATTTTTTGAAAAATTTATATTAAGAGAAAAACAGTATGTATTCATTTTCCTACAACTTAAAAATGAATTAACTGATTGTTAAAAAATTATATTGAATATATATATATAAATAAAATAATTCATCACTACTGATATATTATATTTATTATAATAAACTCTCATTATAAGAAAAGGGATATTCTTTTTGAAAAAAATTCTCTTTTACCTTCAAATGATTTTTTATTCATTTATAACCAATTGATAATTTTATGTTAATTTTATACCCAAGTAAAATTAAAATAAATATTCAAAAAAATACTCTTCATACCCACCAATCTTATGGAATGGATATAACTACTACATTAATTAATAGTTGTTTAATTCTACATTTTTGTTTTTTTAAACTCAGTATTGTGTGTAAATAAAGATATAAAATAAATAAACCTTGTTTAAAATGAGATATATCATAAAATCTTGGGGTGTTACATTTTACACCTTATTATAGTTTATCTATCATTTTTTTCACTATAATATAGAAAACTGAGGACATATATTCTTCATCACATCATCATGTTCTAACTTACCTTCTTTAAATTTAGGGTTTCATTATGAAATGTTGAGCAGGTGAGTGGTATTTTTCTACGTAACCTTATCTTCATGACCCAAAATATATATCATTTGTTCTTCATAAGAGATGTATTAATCTATTAGTATTACCTATGAGTTCAATACATTTAAAGGATCAATTATATACTATTTCAAGAGTGATATAGAGAACACATCCTTAACATGAGAGAGATTCAGAGGTATTACTAAGTGAAAATAAACTATCCCTATCCAATCAAGAATTTAAAGGTGAATGATATTTTTAAGGATTAATTTTCCATTTCTTCCAAACAATATAACCCTCCTCCATGAATGTATATTTAGAAATTCTAGGTCACAAACCTTGAACTCTCGATCTAATTAATAAATTCTTGTATAAATTTTCTATAAACTTTGAGTGTCCCTAACGTGAAATTTAATGGAAGAAATCATATTTTCCATTTACTCAACCAGATTAGGACATAAAAGATTTATTTTATAAACTTTTTCCTTGAATTTTATTTTTTACACTTCCTTTCATAGAGGTACTTATAAGGTTCCATATGAATTCAGGGTTGAATAAAATATCTATATGAAAAAATTAGAAAATAAAGGTATTGATATCATCCACCTTTGAAAATTTTGGAAGAGGCTATCAGCACATCCTATTTAGTTGGAATATTCCTCTCAAACTAACCTTATATCTATGGACAACATGCAGTACTTATGTTTTTCTTTCAATTCAATGCATATTGAATAATTCTCTATAAACATTAGTTAAAACTCAAATCTTGAAAAGATAAAATAGAATGTGGTTCCCCATGAAATTTTATTACTTAATTGATGTAATCCTTTTAAATATTGTAGTGAGTGAAATATTCCCATATTTTATTGACATTATCTAGATTTATAAGAAGACTAAATACTACAAAAATAGAACTATCAAATTCAATTTTTTGGGGAGTCTAGTGATCAAACCCATGTTAATTTTTTCTATTTTCATTTTGGTATAGGTAATGGTTGTAACATATCCTTATAATATTTTATAATTTCGTTATCTTACTAATATTCTAGGAATTTATATACATAATCTACAATACCCCTTTAAATGTTGTATATAAAAAGTACACTCATATAACTCTCTATATCTTCAAAAATCCAGGATGAGTTGATAATGATGATCTCTGAGCCCAATCCAATAAATATTTCTACAAATATGGTATTTATAAGACTCATACTTGATTCGTGAACTTTATAATTTCATTACAATCATTGTTAAAATCATAAACATTTCTTTCTATCTTCTATAGTTCAATAACCTTCTTATACACATTGTTAATTCAAACATGGATTGGTGGTTGAACAATCATATGAGAATGATACGATCTTTTTTAACAACAAAAAGTTAATAAATTTTATTGAAAATAAATGTATGTTAGAAAAACCTAGCCTCTGAGCGGCTTTGTTTCTCCCTGCTGCGGCGCTAGGTTTCCGCCTCCGGGACCATCTCCTCCTCTCCTCCGCTCTTCCGGCACATCTCATCGGCGTGGTGTCGATGCCCTTTGTCTCGTGACGGTGTTCGACATCATTTGCTGCTCAGTTTGCTTCGGCGTGGTGTTGGGATCTGGCGTGCCTTGTCCGTCGAAGGCATCGGAGTTGGCGCAGGCTCCGGTTTTGGAGGCCGACGGCTTCATAGCAGGTTGGCACCCGATTCCATGTCTGAATTTGGTGGGCAAGCCTTCGTGGCGGGTGTCCGGTCCTCGAAGAGGCCTCACTTCCCACCTCTACAGTGCTGGGTTTTCACCTCTGGGTTTTGTCTGTGAAGGCTCCAGATCTCGAGGACGTCGACATCGTGGAGGGTGGGCGACCAGATCCTGGTCGAGCGTCGGGGGTGAGGCTTCGTGGCAGGAAATTTCCGATCCAGTTCGGTGGGATTTGCATCGACCTGGAGTGTTGCGGAGGGGAGGGGGATTTATGGATTATGGCAGTCCTGTTCAGCAGGGTTTTTGCTTGATTTCTTCTAGATGTGATGTTGGTTTTCTGGTTTGGATTTGGAACTGGATTTTTGGTTTTCCTTTGGACTGTTTAGGCATTGTGGTGGCGGCGTGTTCCAACAATGGTGGAGGGTGATGGTGTTTTTTATGATTTTGAAGGAGGATTGGATTTGAAAGAAGAGGCAAGCAAAGAGATGGTGGAGTTTACGAGAAGTTTGCACTGGGTTTTTTCAGATCCAGTGGTTGAGGATGAATTTTTCTATTGAGTTGAGTTTCTGAAGGCACAATTGAAGACGAGACTAGTTGGTCTCTTCTTGGTTTGATTCCTATGATATGTAATTGTCTGATTTTGGTTTGGACTACTTTTTGGGTTTGGGTAAGATGTTCACCCTCATCCATTTGCTTGTTTACTACACATTTTATTTCTCTTTATTAAATGGTCAGAGGTTTTACCTCTGACTGGACATTCCTGGTAAATGTTTGTTATATTATATAATATACTATTAATAACATACCCTATATAAAGAATCCAAAAATAATTTATTCCATTGATGGAGGTCATTACATTAATCCGGATCTATTCACAGGAAATTATATACAATAAAATAGGTAAAATATATAAATTATGAAAATTATAATTTGGAAATCAGGATCCTTCCATTCTATATGAATCATCACTCCCACGAACAAAAATATAGTATTGAAAATAAATTATTAGACCAATAAGTATCATAGAAAATGAAAATATATAACCATTGGAGGAATATTAGTCAATATTGAATGAATGAATGAATTAGTATTTAATGGAGGTAATATGATTGTTAGAATAGAAATATGACTATTGGAATTATAATGTGACTATTGGAAATAGTGTCATAGATGTTAGAATAGTAATATAACCTCCAAATAATAAACTGTAAGATTAAAAATATTTATCATCAGTAATTTATATAAATATAAATATTATAATTCCATAAAATAAATTTCTTGATTAATAAATCAATGAACATATAATCACATTTTTAATAAACTATATTTTAAGGCATTTGATAAAAATTATAATGTTTACTTTGAAAATTAATATTTCCAATGTTATAAAATTATTTTGATAAAATGAATTTTTATTTTTAAATCAAAACGTTGAAAATTTACAAGGGTGATTTATTGGTAATTTTTTGAAATAATTCAATTTTTATATGAATAATAAAAATACATTTTTTTAAAAACCACATATTTTATGACATAATGATGGACCAAAATTAATTATATAAGATAAATGGGTCATTTAAAATAATAAACTTATTTTAAAAACCTAAAAAAGTTATTTTCCAAAGTCTAAAGTCAAATGTGATCCCCTAAAATAATAATTTTCACTTATTCCTAAGTACTTTTTAATAAATCTAGTGAATTCAATTTATAAAGTGGTTTAAAATCATAAACCATTTTTATAATATTTATATATTATTCATAGTATCAATAAAATCATTATTATAATCTTTTCCATTGATATATTTTTTATTCAATATTTTATTTTAAAAATACCCATCTCTTCAAATATAAATAACACCCTCCCTGCGGAAAAACACCCCTCCCCCAATTAATAAAGGAAATCCTTTACCAAAATAAAATATTCTGAGACCCTTCTAATATGTAGGTATGTTTTTTATTAATAAAACTAAAATCTTACATTATGTTGAGGGCCACAGATAAAGATCCATTTTAAGGAAATGGTAATGCCCTTTAATATTTTTTTTAAAAATGTTGGGGTCTCATTCAATGACCAAGACACAATTTATTACAAAATAAGGCGGTAATTATATGAATCTGAAGTAAGGGGTTTTTTTACAATCCCTTTCATAAAAAGGGAGGAGCTCAACAAGTATATCCTCTTTCCACGTAATGTATTAACTGATTACCATATTAAGAAGACTTTCTGCAACCCTATTTTCCTCAAAAAAGGCGTGTGTAGAAATGTAGTTGATCTCTAGGAGCAAAGCCATGAATATCATCTAGAGAGTAGTGACAGGCCAGAATAGATTCATTTCTCCATTCCAAGCAGCCTGAACAATGGTGGATGAGTCACTCTTAATCCAGATGTTGTTCCGGCCCTTTTTATTGATGAAATCCACAGCATGAGTCACACCCATCATTTCTACCTGCAAGGACGAGGGTGTACCACAACTTCCACAAACAAAACCATGGAAACGCCCACTAGAATCTCAAAAGATATAACCATAACCAGCTGGTCCTGGATTGCCTTTGGAAGAACTATCAACATTCACTTTAATCCATCCATGTAGTGGATTTTTTCAGAAAACATCAAAGGTGAGCATTAGATGCCTATAAATACCATCAATAATGAGGCAATGAAGGATCTGAAAATCACTAATGTAATTATCACAATAGGATTTTTGTATTGAAGCAGTATCCTTGATGGCCATTTGAATTCTCGTACGATCTTCATTAAGATTGAATGTGTAATCATTGTGAATAATGGAATTTCTATCATATCAGATAACATTTAGGAGCTCCTTCACCGCTCCTAAGAAGAGATTTTTTTTATTTGATGTAATGATTTTAGCTCCACACAATATTTTATTTGAGAACTAATAAAGTTTTAGTGTAACCATCTATAGCCGAACAAGTCAGTAATATAATTCCAAAGTGCTGAAGCCATAGAACAAGTAAAAAATATATGGTTGGCATCTTCCCAATTATGGTTGTAAAAATGGAACTTAGAAAAAATTCGTATTCCAAAATATTGAAGAAAAAACTCAGTGGGAAAATGTTTGTGGGAAATACGCCAAACATGATTACGTCTCGATGAATTAATCCAATTATTATTAAAGTATTTTAACCAGAAAAACTGAGATCCAGATTAGTAATGTTATGATTGTAAATGTTTTTTGAGTCAAGGTCCCCATTGTGATCAGGATCCCATATAAGAAAATCATCATTGGCATAGGAGTAATTTTCGATAATATGCATGATGTTATATGTAAGGTCATATCTACCAAAATTCATGATGTCTTTAATAATAAAATTAGTGTTTACTGGGATGAAGTTAGAAGGAAACTTAGAGATAAGAGGGACACCAGTCCAATTATCCAACCAAAATTTCACGGAAGAATCTATAGTAACCTTCTATCTAGAGTTGGTCATATCATGGGAAAAATATTGTCTAATGGAGGGACAGATGGATGATTGTATATAGTTCAAATTTCTCTTACTAAGTTTTTCAATGAATCTTTTTTTATGAAAAAAAATGGAGTCAGAGTTATTATTAATCATTCTCTATGTTAATATAGCTTGAAGAGCATCGTTAAAGAGTCGATGGTTTTTAATACCAATACCACCTTTATCCAACGTTTTGCAACAAGTACCCCACAGGATGGTCAAAAGTTTTCCATCAAGAATGATACCAGTCCAAATAAAGTGCTTGATATAAACAATATATTTTTTATGAAGACCAATAGGCCATTTATAAATCATCAGTGAGTACACCAACTTTGAAACAATAGTATATTTCACCAAACTAATCGTTCCCACCCGGGAAGGGGATTTACCCTTCCAGGAAAAAATCTTGTTGACCACATGATGAACAATGGAAAATATCATTGAGACAAAAGGATTCCAAAACCTTGAAGATAAAGCTATAGTCAATGGTATCAATAGATTTTCTAATATAAAGATTAATGGTGACATTACCTCCTCTAATAGCTTTGTTCAGAGTGTTGGTGAATTCTGAAGAAAGAAAAATGCAATCTTGTATGTTTCTTCCCATTATAAAACCAAATTGATTTGATGAAATCACTTTTTGACATAGAGAAGAATGTTTTTTTGGCTAGAAGTTTGGTGATGATTTAATAGAGAGAGTTAATAAGGGAAATGGTCCAGAAAATATGTATTTCAGAAGCATTGGAAATTTTGAGGATTAAAGAAATGAATTTAGCATTTAAACCATGTGAGATAACCCCATCGAAGAAAAATGATTTCACACGTTTTCACACATCCATGTTATTGAATTCCCAATGATGTTGAAAACAAACATTATTAAAACCATAGGGTCCCAAAGAAATATTAGAATTAAGGGTGAAGACAGTGTCTTTTACTTCTTGGACAAGAGCGATGCTTAAAAGAGAGAGATTATCTTATTTATTCACCACAATCAGAATGATCTCAGGATGAAGGTCTTTATTAATACTGGGGTATTTGAAAATGTTTTCAAAGTAGTTGACCACATGAGTAGTAATGTACTCCTCTATATTAAGGAGGGTGTCATTGTCCCTAAGAAATGAGAGAGGATTACAAACTTTTCTCATTCTTTGATGAGAGTTATAAAAAATAGTATTTCTCTCACCATCCGAAATCCATTTTGTTTTTTAAATTTTCTTACTAATGTTGTCTTTTAAAACAAGGAAAGAATTCAATTTGAGGTCAGTGTTGATTTTAGATTGAGGGTTAGTAGAAAAATCAGAGAAAGTAGAGTTATGTTGAAGTTGGGAAAGTTCCTTTTCAAGGATAGAGATTTCTCTATCAATTTGCTTGTATTTTGTGTTGCACCAACCCTTAAGACATATCTGAGGTGCTTTAGTATAGTAACTCAAGAAAAAGCATCTTTATGATGTCTCATAGACTCCCAACATTTTTTATGATGTTAGAACAATCTATGTCAAAAGACAAAGCATTGTTAAATCTGAAAGGATGAATGGTTTTCATCTTATTAGAGCTGAGGCTAACGAGGATAGGGTGATGATCAGAATTAAGCTTGGGTAAAGTGATGCTGTAGATGGTATCCCAATAGTCTAGAGCTTGAGAGTTAGTGAAATCCCTATTCAATTTTCTTGTAACTACCCTATTGTAGTGTCTTCTATACCATGTGTAAATGGCACCAGTGAGATTAATTTCTCAAAGATTTCAATTTTCAATAGCACCACTAAAATCTCTTGAGGAAATGGAGGATAAGGAATGACCAATTTTCTCAGTGGAGGTAATAATAGAATTGAAATCACCTAACAAAATCCATGGATCATGTGTGTTGTGTGATAAATCAACAAGATCTTTCCAAAGGGTTCTATGGTCCTGATATCTATTTTTGGCATAGATCATCGTCCAAATATTAGGCTTTCCATCAAGAAAAATTTTTCAAGTTAACATTTGATCAGTGGAAATTAATGCACTAACATTCTGTAAGGAGTCATGATAAAACATCGAAAGGGATTAAATAGATGACCCAATTTTGCAAGCACCTGGATAATTATTACCATAAGCACATATTCGTCTAAACTTTAGAGAGAAATGGATTTTTGGTTCAACTATTGCAAAGAGTTTAGGTTTGTGCATCAAAATAAATCTTTTAATAAGGAAAAAGTGTCAGGACTCACAATGCCTTGACAATTCCAAAAGTGGAAATCCATTAAAACCTATCATTGGGGCTAGAGCCACCTTTTTTTTGTTTTTGGATCCATTTCATCCCCTCTTCATTTGTGTTCTTCTGAAATTTTGGGATGAAGGATCACTGGTCTTTTTAACATGTTCATTCATATAAGAAATATAATTTTCCTTATCAACAGCTGTAATAGGAATAGTCTATTTTTTTGTGTTTCCAGATCCTCATGTGGTTCAATGTGCATAACTCCTAAAGCCATAGAGGGATTATCCATATGGGTGATAGAGTCCTATCCAAAGGGTTGCGAGCCCTCTTCCTATGATTTTTCATTTTCGTGATCCATACTATATACAGGTATCTTACTGGGAGAAATTTGTGTGTGCAGTTCTATTGTAGGTTCACTTGCTGGGGGGGCCTTTGTTGAGCTCCTCCTGAATTCTTATCCAGGGGGAATAGTTGTAGTTTCCTTACTTTTTAGAGTTACAAAGTCCATATTTTATTCATTATCTATAACAGAATATAAAATACTGATATTAGAGATACCTAAATTCTTGTCCAGCAATGCTGGAGTAGCAACATCCAAAGGAGAACTTCTTTCTTCCGCTTTGTTCCCCATTACCAGAAGAACGTACTGGCCACACTCCTGTGTCTCACATATCGGCGCACCGCCAACCGATTGTTCAGTGCCCTTCAAAGCTTCACCAGACTCATGTTTCCAATTGGAGGCATCATTCTTATCCAGAGTTACTCCTTTGAGACCACCATTGGAGGGATCCAACACCTCAATACCAGTAGAGGTAATTGGGACTAAAGGATCTATTTTATTTTTCTTACAATCATCTAAAACGAGCTATTCAATCTCATATGCAATGTACTAATCAGACTTTATGTTCTCTTCAGCTTAAACCATATCCGCCCAGGTCATACCTTTGTTTTCTCCTCGAAAGGTGGGCTTTCTCAGCTAGACTTATGACTTTTTCTTGGAGAATTCTTGAGAGCCCACAACCATTTTATTTTTGATCTTATGAAACTCCATCAAATCGTCACCAGTCAGCTAAGAGACTTGACTCTTAATAATCCTACATTTGAGAAAGGAGTGTCCTATAATCTTACATAGCTCACTATAAGGAGGTATACATTCAAATTATTTTCAGATTTAAATTTTAAAGCCATTTTCATTGAAGAGAATGGTATCTGAGAACTTGTCTGTAATATCTAACTCCACCACCACCCTAGCATATAATCCAATTTCAGTATTGATGGTTCTTTGATCAATTTTCAGAGGAGTGCCTATGCATGAAGAAATATCATTCAAAATATTTGGATTCTAGAAATACCAGTTAAGTATGTGAATCCTAACACAGATTTTCACTATTTTGTTCCAAGCATTATTTGTGCTGAACCTACAATCCCATTCAAAAATGAAAAAAACTCCTAGTTTGAGTTAAAGATTTCCAAATCTCAAGGCACCATCAAGAGTTTCCTGCGATTACAATATCGTATAGAAATAACCTCTTCCAATTGGAACAATTTTCCAATATTCAAAGCCCCATACAATCCTAGCCTTCAAATCTGCATTCAACCATGGATTGTCTCCTTTTATATATGAAATGAGACCCATTATCAAAAACTTACAGAGTTGCGATCACTCATGAAGTGTACATAGATTGGCCTCAACCACATATCTTTCATATTCAAGTCGCTTATAAAGAGGAACCCTTGTCGAGGTAACATTACATGAATATTATCCCTTGAGCACATCTAATATGGAGATGACTTTAGGACTCCCGACCAGAAGGATTTACTCTTAAAGTATTTTGGAAGTCAGGATTTCACGAACATTTTCCCATTCAGGATCAAAACCCTCCATTAGATGACAGGGATATCGAATCATTAGAAAATTTTATGTGCAATGAATCAAAACCCTAGGAGCCGCCTAGAAGTAGATATCTCCATCCTCCTTAATTCCCTTTCATCTTTTTATGTATTTCCCTTTTCTAATTTTTCATCATCCTTATATTTCCTAATTGAAACCTTATTAAACCAATTGTAAAATATTTTAACATGATATTTATAATATTAGTGTACTATAAAAAATATTTTCAATATAATAACATATCATATATCTCACACATCGTCTTTGGAAAATGTTTTGTTAATGGTTGATTAACCTCCAATGAGGATATTTCCAATTCTATTCTTATCATCAGCCTTATGTATGGATATAATATATTATTTATAATATATAAATGTATCAATATATGATTTTAAATCTTCTAGAAATTAATTATACATATATATAAATGAGAATGAACATAATATTGAAAGCGAAGAAAAATGGGAAATTTTTAAGGAAAACATGATATCAGAAGAATTACCATATAACGACGGGAATTAAGAAATATAATCCATTGATTATAGATTATAAATAGTGACATAAATTAACATAATACAAATCAGGTTCATTATTTTACTTAAATTTTTATTATTATTCAGGAGGAGGAAAATCAATGAAATAAAGTTGGATTTGAGATAATGGGATTCTCAAACCCAACGCCTTTCTTAGGTTATCTTCCCATTCACAATAATTTCAATATGGATATTCCAATAATATCCTAAAAATTACCTTTATATATTATTTACCTTTTAATTTTAGGATATACATGTTTCACAACTTTCCAAAATGATTTCCAATCCAATTTTAATGGTTTAGAAAAAAGAAATATTTTTTTAGAATAAAAACCTTTGAATCCTTTGGCATTGTTTCTTCTCTAAAGAAAAATAATCTTTTTTCAAATGAATGATCACCATTTTCAATTTGAGAATGAAAAACGTTATTTCATGATGTAGTATATGTTATATCCTTTATGGAACCCTTTCATTTACATTTTTTATTTCATAATTACGATTGTTCTATGTTAAATGTTGTATGCATGAATGATGATCATTTATGAAGTAACTAGCTATCCAGAAATTATATTAGCCTCTAATACACTGGGTAATGTGATATTCATCATGAGATAATTTTTTATTATGTGTTAACATGATTCTATCATTGTTCACATTTATGATGTTAAGATTTATAATCATATTCTATTTGTGAAAATAATGCTAGATTTTTTCAAAACTATGTGTTGTATTTGGCCACTATTTTTTAATGTTTCATTATTAATAATATACTATATTTCACTCCTTTAAAAAAAATATCCCTCTTTTTTTATGATTATGATACTATTATATTTATATGATGATGTTTACTATGCTCACTCATGTTCTATTAATTCATGTCCTTTATTTAGCCTATTACTAGGATTTTTGAATTCCCCGTTATTTGAGGTAAATCCTCATTTGAAAAAATGTACTAAGGATATTGTGAGATATTTACAAGGATAAATAAGAAGAATGTATATAAAGTTTATGTTTTTTTACATACAATTGAGTTATGAACCTAATCATTCCAAGATATGAAACCTTTAGATCCTGGATTCTATCACTACTATATTATTTATCTTAAAAGTTATAAAGTACTCTTGTGAGGAAATGTTGGGTAACTATAGTTCATATCATAAAATGGTTTTGTGAATTTGATAATAATTATGTGAAAACATTAGTGAAAATAAAAGGGATAAGACCATGTTTTAAGAGAAACATTATTACTATTGGTAAATATAGATATTATGTGGTTTCAATGCATTGAAAAAATTGTCTGGATTCTAAAAGTAGACAGTAGTACCATGGGGTAACAACCCTGAAAAGGTTTCATTGGGATTTAACTTAATCATAAATTTCTTCATGAAAATGGGCCCTGTTGCAAACCTGATTTTGAAACTCCTTGGGGATATTAATTGGTTAATAAATTAACTATAGAAACCAACATGAAGGATAAATAACTAAATTAATTATTCAATAAAAATTTTGAGAACGATTAAAACACATGATCATATAATCAATGTTTTGGAAATATGATAAATATAGGGATCACATGGGATATCACTTTAGGATTAATTATTGAATTGTAATTAAGTAATTATTCAATTTTTTTACTTATATTTTGTTCAAACCGTTGATATTTTAGAAAAAAGTGAGAACCGTGAGAAACGAGAGAAACAACATATGTGAGGGAAAATGTAATGATTTTCAAAATGGAATTCCTAATAAAATGGTAGGTGGCTTGAAAATCTTTATAATTATACTTACCATGTTTTATTAGGTAATGGATAATAAACTAAACTATATCGAACAACCTCCTTCACCCGAGAAGAAGAAATTGGCTATCAAATATTTTATGGGGAAATTACCATCGACATTCAGTTGGTATTCCAACTCACTTTTCACTAAATGGTGTATTAACTCAATGGAAAATATATTTGTTGTACATCACTATTTTGATAAGGATAAGGTTAACGTGTGCATTATTATTTGGATGAAGAGGGTGAAAATGGTGGGCACTGAAAAAATACCAAGCCAATGGATAAAATGGATGAGATGGAGTGGGAAGACATAAAGAAAATATTTCTTAACATGTATTTCCCTAAAAACATTTGAATAGATATGTAAAGAAAATTACAATAGATTAATAAAAAGGATATTGAATTGTTCACGGAATAAATGGAAAACTTTCAAGGCCATCAACATATTCCTTAGGAGCATGATGAATGGTTCCAACTATCTTAAGCATTGGGAGATACAAATAAGTGTTTCATTATGTCATTAGTATAGATATGGAGTGTAGTGGATGGTCTCATAGTTATAGTTATAATAAATTAAATATTTAGTTTCACACATAAAAATAAAATGAAAAAAGTGAAATGATGATCCAACCACACACATGTCAAAAATGTGGGAAGAAGAATAATGGGAATTGCCTCAATGGGATAGAGAAATGCATCATATGTGGGTGATAAAGGCGCCAATATCATGAATGTCACTGAGACATTAAAATACTAAAAAACATTATATAGGAAATTAAAAAACCACCCATGGTTTAATGCATTAATTATAGGGATAAATGAGACTATATATGGTAGTGCACTAATCCATGGGTAATTAAGTGTAATAAATGAGAGAAACTACAAAATCTCTGGGAGAAAGGGAAAGAAAATACCATCACCACCACTAAGGTGGAATATGAAAATAAATACAAATAAGGTACACTTCCTATTATCTAAATAATGAATAGGTTTTGTTTTACTCTTTTTCTATGAATTCATTTATTTTCTAAATTTTTCCTAGATCTATTGAATTGAAACTGTAATAACATGACATAGATATATCCATGAAATAAACCAGTGGTGTGATAAATTCAACCCATTTTATGGAATCCTTTAATGTTAGTATATGTAGGAGGATTGTTCCATTATATCTTTTAATACATACCTTAGTGGAATTTAATTCTATACTAGGCCTGGATTGGCTCTTACTATACTGATCACACATCAACTATTAGGAAAAGTAAATATATTTCTATATTCTATATCATCCCATGATATTGTATAAATGAAAGGAAGATCATAAATCTCCTTTGGTGAATAACCACAATGGTTTCCCGGATGATACCCTGTGAAGACACATACATATACCAAATGGACGAGTCAATAGATGTAACACACCAATATTTTATTGTATTCTTCTTTTAAATTTTACTTCTTCGATAGCTTATGTTTCACACAACACCATATTTAAAACAATAATATATTATTAAATATTTACATGACCTTTGGAATAGTGTTGTGATCATTATGAATAATAATCTGGCCATTAGAATAATAAACTGACCTATGAAAGTTTAAATACAATTTTGGTATATCATAAATGAAAATACGATATATTTATATCATGGAATAAGTAAATAAATGGTTTAAAATTGATAAATTAAATGTCGGTATTTGTTTGGAAAGTAAATGTTAATTTAAAATTTAATATTTAATATAATAATTTAAAAGAAAATTTCCTCTAATAAGATGGATTAATAAATTAATATATTATTTCATTATATTTATAATTTTATTTTATGAGACAATAATGAATTTTTCAAAGTGTTGTAAAATCAGTTATAATATTAAAATCAATATTTTTTTAATAAATGATGATTTAATTTTAAAATTATATTTCTCATATTGATAAAATTATTTTAGTAAAATGGAGTCCATATTTATAATCTAAATATCAATATTTATTTAGAGTGGTGTTTTGAGATGTTTCTAATATAATTGAATTTTTGGTTAATAGTGATAGAAGACAATTTATATTATTTCACATTATAAGTAAATAAATGAATTTTTTAGAAATGGTTGAGTCATTGATGATGTAATTGGACATTATATTTAACTTACATGATTTATTTAATATAATTATTCATAATAATCAAAATTATTGATAGTATTAAGACAAAATAATAAACAATTGAATAAAATAATCAACATCATCCCTATCCTCGCACTATAAATATCACCCCTCTCCACATATTTTCATTGAAACTTCTAAGGCTTAGATCAGGATTATATTATTCCAAATTCCTCCCTCAAACCCATTCCCCCTGATTTGGTCTTTCTAGTTTCAGTAAAAAACCATTTCCAAGTTCCATAATGAAGTTCTCAAGGAGACGATGCTCAAGAGGTAAACCCTCTCTCTTTCTCTTTTAGTTTCATTATTTTATTATATTTCCATGAAAACACATATCCAAATTAATATGATAATTTCAGTGTCATATATATATATAAATTTAATTGTGTAAATGGAATATCAATAATCAAATCTCTTATCCTTTTCTTTCTTTCTAAAAATGAAAACATCTTCTTTGAGGTGTTAATTCACCACCTTCATGGACGATGAGTTTTCATTTATCATTACCACCTTCAAGTCTGGTCATAAAACCATTTTTAGAGTTAATACATATTATAATATGTGTATTATAACTTATTTAATGCTATTTAACCATTATATAATTATATTATTAAATAAAACGATACTAATTCATGATGGTCATAAAACAAATTCAGTCATTTTCATCAACATTTTAACTAATGTATCATTTTCATAACATATAACAAATGATATATTAAATCATATAAATTTATATTTTTTCATTAATAATAATTAATTTTACTTTTGTAGAAGTTATTCTGATTTGATAAGAATCCAATATTTATACTCAATGGAACCAACCATTAAACAATGAAACGAATGCTCCCAGAATAAAAAAAATTAAACATTATAACCCATTTAAATGACCATAAATGAACTTAACAAAAAATTAATAAATGATATATATGTTTAATGGGTCATTCATTAAGTAATTACTGAATCTAATCAGATTATGCAAGACATTAAGAATAAGTGCAGAACGCTTTCATATACAAGGTAAGAGTTTTCTTATGTCACTTTAATTTCTATGAGATTTTCCTTATTCACCACTCATTCCATGTGTGTGGTGTATGTAAAATTACCTTTGATATATCATATCATGAATCCCTTTAAATTCATGGTATTAAATGGTTAATTTGATTATCATTAACTTTATGGGGCATTTTGTCCGACTAATTACAAAGCGGTAATGGAATTCTTAACCCAATTTTCATTATTTGGATGAAACTTATACTCCAATAATTATTAAATACTATTATTATGTTGGAAATGACTTATTATTATATTATATTGTATTTACACTTTTTTATGTGGATTTACAGCTGATACACATAATCAATTCATTTGGTTTATACTAAATCTATCTTTTAAAAATACTTTTAAAAATGTTTTTTTCAAAGTTTTAATGAATTGATTTTTATATGAACATAGATGATATTAAAACCTTCATGATGCCATAATACCATGAGGAATACTTTATAATTTTATAATGTAATTTTAAAATAAATTATTTCAATGTAAAATTGGTTTTTCACTAAGAACTTTTTCAAATATTGTATTAGAGTATTTTTATTTATGTCAACACTCATTGTTATATCCTTTTCTTAATTGAGGTTGATCTATAAAAATACCATATACCATATTTTATTGATTTTTATGATCATTTGGACTATGGATGTTCTATTTTTATACCATTCATCATGTTATATGGGATTTTGTATGATTATGTTCATTGTTTGAGGAAAGTTACTAACATTTGATATGCTAGTTTCAAAATAAATGTATATGTTCATTATGTTTCACCCCTTTAATTTGTGGAATTAATTGGATTTATTAAGTGTCATGTGTGGCCCACTATAGCCCTTCAATGAATCGGTAGGTCTCGTGAGACAAACTAGACCAGGTTTTCGCCAAGTCCTTACCCATTTATGTTGAATTCTTGGTTGAGGTATTGATGGTATGTTTATGATGTCATATATTATGAATTCCATCATTATGATATTATATATTGATAATCCATGTTATTATTAAACTATTATAATAACCATGGTTATGTTTCATTATTATGTGATTATTTATATGGAATTATTTTATTAGCTTTTATTTCTTCCATATTATTCTCATGATTGTGTTTTAATGGAAATAATTTTTAGTTTTTCACCTTACCTTATTTTTTATGTTTATTTATGATAGATTTTGTTGTATACTTAACCTTAATGATAATATGAGCTAACCCATTCTTATGTTTTATTTTCCCCCAGGATCCAATGATGTATATTATGTTCGATATGAATGGATAATGTAGGTGAATCGGGGTGTTTATAATGGAGTTAATATGTTGTATTTAATTTCAAGTTGTAATATAATACTTATTTTTGTGTCTAGTTTTCCAAAATTACTAAAATATTCAATCTTTTGGGATGTGGTGACTTGTACTGAGTACCAATATAATAAATTAAGGAAATGAATCTAGGCTACTCGGGTTGGGGTATTTACAATTTGTATCAGTTCAAGGCTAGTAGAACAGTAGAATCATGATTTAGGAAAATATAGATTAGGGAATTATAACCCTATAACATAATTTGAGGATATTACTAATGTAACCCAGCCTATGATCTATAGATATTTTATAAATTTTTTATCATTGTAAAGTGTTTCACTCGGTTTATATGAAACACTATGTTTTATAATGTTATGATCTAATCTACTATATTTTTTTTAAAATGGTGCCTAGTGAAAGGCAAAAAACCATATACATACATATAATCCATGTAGGGATTTCCTTCCAATTCAAGATAATGTTTCTAAAGATAGAACTGCAGTTAGAGGTAGAAAATTTAGAACTATCATAGGATAGCTAATTCTTGTTATGAGCAATAACATTTATCACATGGCGTCACATAATCCATAATGTGGTGTAATAATGTAAGACTTCTACATGCAACAACAACCATTTTTATTCAAAGGGACTAAAAATATATTTTTAATTGAGCAATGGATATGTTCCTTAGATAAGATATGCCTTTCTTTGGGATGTAATTAAAGGTATAAGGTTATTATGGTAGTTTATCATCTCTTAGGTGATACAGATCTATCACAATCATTGATTCAAAACACTATTGGTGAAGTGTTAATTTCAAATATGGAATTGAAGGATATTATGGAAAATTTCTTGAAAAAATATTTTCCTAGAGAACAATGAATGTATATGGAGAAACAATTCTTGAGTTTGAATCAAAATGATGAATAATATGTTTCCAAGTGTGAATCTAACTTGACAAGGTTATCGAAGAACACTGCATACTACATATGTAATCTAAGGATAAATATTGGCCATTTCTTTTATGTTATTAAACTAATTATATAAGGGTAACTATTATCCTAAACATTCATTCTATACAAGGGTATAATATCATGTTCCATCAAGATAGAGAAAATATTTTCAAATCCATTTGGCTTCGAAGGAACGAATGTTATGAATAGGGATTATGAGTACTCCAGAAAATAAAATAAGGCAATTAGGATGACATGAAGAATATAATTTATAACCAGCAATAAATTTGGAAGGAAACATCATGGATCTTACCAATTGGGAATGGGAGTTTTTTACATGTGTGTAGAAAAATGCCACCAGACCCATGATTTAAAGGTAATGGAATAAGTCACTAATGTGAAATGATTAAGCTATAGGTAGATGATGAACTATACACATGAATTTTCTAGATGTGAAGATAAATTTCCCTAGAAAATGACATGGTAACTCGACCATGCTTATGTAGTCACAATATCTGAGGTTGAAGTGCCTAATGATGTGGTGGTAGGTACTTTAATTATCTCCTAAAATTTACCTACTGTTTTATTTGATTCTAAATCATCAAATTATTTTTTATCTTCCTAGTTATCTATAAAAATTAGATATTTCCAATTCACCTTGACATGGAATTTGTCATTAAAAACTAAAAGTGGAAACCTTATTGAATTTTTTTCGACCACTTCCTATTATGATATCTAAACGTGATCTAATTACTAATTTTATTATCATACCTATGGTTTATTTTGATATAATATTTGATATTTAATATATTTCAAAATATAATGCAAAAATATTTTACAAAGAGAATAAAATTGTGTTTCGTGATTAAAATATGGTATTTATTATCTTTAGAGTGGATGCATCATCATCTAATTCATATCTTGATATACCTTTAGTTACTCTTCTAAATGATATTCTTGGAGAATAAGGGTAGATACAACCTACTGATGAAAATGGAAATCTTCAAATTAAATATGTTCCTATTATTAAGGAATGCATTGATGCATGTCTATAAAAATTACATGGACATCATCCAGAGTGAGAAGTGTAGTTTTCTATTAATTTAATCCCTTACACAAGAATCATATCAAAGACTCTTGATAAATGAAAACATTATTTTATTCATTTCATTGTAATGAATGTTTTCATGTGGATTGATAACCTCCTGCGAATGAAGAAATATCCACCACCAAGTGATAAATGGAGAAACCATATGGCTGATACTCGTTCATTTGAAGATGTTGCAGCGGGGGTGTAACAGCCCAAGATTTTATAAAAAATATTCTTTTTAATTTTATTAATGTCTTGTGTTGTACGCTACACCAAAAGGAGCTTGCACAACACACATCCTTGACTTGCCTTGCATTACACGCAATCGCGACCTTCCTCGATAGCGTGTGTTGTACGCAACACCAAGTTTCGCTAAACAACGATATGCTATTAAGATATTATTAAAACTAGCTGTTGTGAATAGTAATAACCACTTTTTGAAATTTTGTAAATTTTATTTTTCAAAATGGACTTCATTTATGGATTCGGAGTATCGAATTTAGCCTAAGGTGAAATTTTTGTACTTTTCGGATAACTTTCATATTCTGATGAATAGTGAAAAATTACTAAATTATAATTAAAAACAACTTTTTTAATCGAAATAATTAATAGTGATAAATTATTAATTTGAGTGGTTTTAAAGTATATTTAGAATATATTTTTACAATTTAATACAATGTTGGTCATTGGTTGTAATTTCACATTTAAACCAGACATAATCAAGTGTCAATCTTTTGATATATATTGTTTCCTAAAAACACGTTATTTATTTTAACAGCGGGATTTAATTATAAAATTAATTAATGCAACTTATATGTTATGAATTTGGTAAAATATATTTCATTTTTGAATTCGGAATATGAAATATAGCTTAGGATGAAATTTTGGCATTGTTCTGAAAAACATCAATTTTTGATGAATAGTGAAACTACTAAGTGGGAGTTAAAAAAAACTGAATTTTTCATAAAACTTAATTTTGCCGCTTCTGTGAATGGAATTTCGAAAATCCGAGAGACACGGTTAATATCAAGGACTAAAATGTGGTTCAATGAGATGAAAATAATTTTTTGGTGAATAGTAACTTTTTACTTTTTTTACCGCGGTTAATAGTAAATAGGGTAACTAAGGGTAAATATGATATTACTATTACCCTAACACATGTCCTAATTCCATTGGACAAGTGTAATTCGACCAAAAACAAACTTAGGAATAAAATATGACCATTTAGGCCCACTTGGATTAGATTAGGACATTTATTATTAATTTATTTAAAGAAAGGATAAAATAGTTAAAATCAATGTTTAATAAGTAAATCATTTTTCATATGGGGTTATACATAAGATAAATTCGATTGTAAATATTCATTAGAAAGCTAAAAAGATTTCCTACATGACGGTATTTTATTTTTAATTTTTAGACATAAAATAATTTAATTTATTTATGACACAACGATGATGCAGTAATTATCTTATTAATGAAATATTGACATAATTGATGTTATAAACACCAAAATAAATGTAATTTGAGATTTTTTATGAATTCCACTAATTTTCTAGGTTACTATGATATATTAATGTTGATTTAATCAACTTGGTTCGAACATTTAATTCTGTTGTGACTTTCACAAAAATCATATATCAAATAGTGTCAAAATTGACACAAAATAGTTTTTAAATCAAATATTATATTATTAATTGTTATTGTATTCCTAACAATCTAAGGTTCGGCCAAATGACTTAGATAAGGATATATATATTAATAATAAACAATTTGGGGTTCGTTTGGCATGTTATAGTAAGTGTATTAACCATATAGTGAAAGAAAACAAAAAGACATGGTAAAAGTTAAATTATTTAACTTAGAGTTAAATCTAATTGATAAGGTTAAAATAATATCCTAAACTTGTCTAAATTCTATTGGTTGATAGTATTTCGATCCATCCCCACTTTAGCTTCGAAATAAGACCCTTTGGAACCATTATAAACCGATTTTGACTTTAATATAAAATAATATTTTGAGATATTCCTAAGGTGCCCCTCTCCTCCCCTATAAAAGGACACCTCCTCCCCCTCCTCCTCACACCAATTTGAGCACTCAAGCTCGGCCAAACCCTGCCAAAATTCCTTCTCCACTTCCCTAGCAACATCCTAGAGGTTCTGGTCTTCCTAAAAGACCAATTCTAGTGCCCTAAGACGAGGTCTCAAAGAGGCACTTCAAAGAAGAGGTAATTACCGTTACCAATTCTTTCATCTTTATTTCTTCTTCCACTTCTTCTTCTTAGGTTGTTTCATTATGAAGTAATAACATCAGTATCACTCATATACTGATATGTTATTATAAGTATGAAACAACCCTATTTCACCATCTATCCATCCTACGGAAAAAGAAATCACCGCGCGTGCGTACGTACGGAATACCGTCTCCACGCCGTGGTGTAATCTATTTTCCACCACCACCTTACATGGATGGGTATAATGGTGTAAAGAATAACTATACATAGTTATTACAACATCATATTGATTCTGATATATTGTATAATCCACTCCAATTCAATTCAATATTTATATAAATGATATCATCGCTCGTGCGTACGTACGGACTACCGTCTCCACGACGCGATGAGATTCATTCTCCATGTTAACCATTTAGGAATGATTATAATGTATATATAAGAAATAATAATGAAATATATGAAATTATAAATCTACTGGATTTATGTATATATATACATATGTATGTCATCTACTTACTTCCATTTCAAGACAATAAGGAAAGAAAAACAGCGTTCATGCGTACGTACGGACTACCGTCTCCATGAACGGTGTTTTTCATTTTATTTATCTATCTATTATATATATATATACTGAATATATATGATATATAAATCATATTTTATATTCTGGAAGTATGTAAATCATGATATAAGTAATAATGATGTCAAGAACAACAAGTCAAAACACCTACGATAAATGAAACGATTTTACCCAAAACGCTTCTTTAACATGGAATTTACAAAAGAACGGGTAATATAATGTCATAAGTGAACCATATATGATATCATAACAATGAATATGATTCTGTAATAAGTCAATGACATTATTTAAATCATTATACAGGAGGTGCGGACACATACAAAGCAAATTGGACCTAAGGTAAGGGAATATCACAATCTCATTTTTATCCGAGATTGTTTATTCGTAAGTATTTACTGGGGTGTATTTTATCATCCACATCCATGTTTCCTCAATATGTAATATTATTTCCATCCATCTACAATGTTTTAAATCCAATTTTACCCTTTGGTGAGTTTTTAGTAAAAGATATGAAAGGAATCTTTTGTCGTTTTTCGTACGAGGTACATTTTGACTTTTTCGACAAAAGTAAAAAAAGAATGTTTTTTTAACTTATACGGCACGAACGGATTTCTACTGTTTTATGAATCCTTATTTTCATGAAGCTTCCTCTAAAAGATTTCATGACTATTTTCAATAAAATATCTTTCTTTTAAAATTGCATGATGTTTTGTGAAAAGAAATTGATTTTGAAGAAGAAAGGATATTTTTCTCAAGAATTCAATTCAAGTGTTTTATCAAATTTATTTTCCATCTAAGATAATAAAGGGTTCTGTTTCTATCCATATTTTTACATTGATTTGACTATGTTGTGATGGAATTATGTTTATGAATTCCTTTATCTTATATGAATGGTTTTATGATGTCATGTTGTTTAAGAATCCCATTTGTATTACATGGGTTATGCAATGATGTATGATTTATGATTATGTGGCACACATAAGAAAGGATTCATTATAAGATGGGTGGGACCTATATCTCCCTCCAATGCATTGGGTAAAGATTTTATATCTCATGAGATAGACATGGCTGGAATGGTAGGTTATACCGGTTCAGTGAAACAGGACTGAAACGAGGGTTACTCGATTCAGAAAGGGACTTTGTCCACTAAGATAGTCTTGGCAATGAGTCATGACTAACAAGAAATGATTTTCCATGATTATTTGTGCATGCCACAAAGTTTCAAGTTTCATGTTATGATTATGGTGATCTCATTTTCACTTCTATGATTTGTTCCATGTTAAGATATTATGATCTCTTTTGCAGGTTATGATTTTCAAAAAGATATGATATGATTTTTATTTCTTTTGTATACCCTTACTAAGTATTTGAGCTCACCCTTTTATGTTTTCTTTTCCCCAGAATATAAATAAAGGTTTTAGGTAAAAAAAGAGGAAGATCTTTATGGGAGATTTTGAAGATCTTTCACCACGATTAGAAGATTACGTTCCGAGTTTCCAAAGACACTAAACTATTACGGTCCTTGTGTGTGTGTTTTTGTAATGTACTAAGTATTCCGCAAAAGTAATGTAATGTCAATGTACGTCAGGCTTCGGGTCTCTACAGTTGGTATCAGAGGAAAGGTTTAGTCAACCTTTGGAAACTAGGATGCGAGAACTTTAGTGAGATCCCTAGAGATATTTCTAAGGTATGTCTAGGGATGTCTCTAAGGTTAAGTATACGTATAGGTTATAGTCCTAGAATTGTGCTAACGATCTTCGAATTTAACCTAAGATGCTAGATATTGAGGATACTAACCCTTTATTATGTTGTTTTCCCTAGCATGATTTTTGCCTCTCACACAATTCTTTTGGGGTTTTAGACGATGGCTGGAACCCGAAGGAACCGTGTTAATGCGGAATGTGATGGGCAATGCAATGATTGTACCCCTGAGCAACAAAACGATATAGGAGCTGGAATGCAAAATCTTGTAGCCATGCTCACACAACTTTCTCAAGCTATGAATCATGCAGGACTTCCAAACGAGCAAAGGAAGGAGCAACATTCTGTTGAATCCTTCATGAGGCAGCGTCCAACTTCTTTCAGTGGGTCTACTGATCCATTAGTTGCTGAACAATGGATTAGTACTACTGAAAAGATATTTTCAGTTCTTCAATGTTCTGAACATGATAAAGTCATCCTAGCAGTGTATCGTTTGGAAGGAGATGCTGATCAATGGTGGAATCTTATTAAGAATACAAGGCAAAGGGATGAAATTGAGTCTATGGAATGGGACGAGTTCAAGAACTTATTTTTCAATAAGTACTTCCCTCGTATTCTTCAAACAAAGATGGAGAAAGAGTTTCTTGAACTGAAGCAAAGGGACGATGAATCTGTTGGTACCTATGAAGAAAATTTTACAAGACTTGCAAGGTATGCTTCTGGAATTATCATCCAACCTGAAAGTAAAGTTGATCGATTTTTCAGTGGCTTAAAACCAAGTCTTCGAAGGGAATTAGCTATAAGAGACTTCAGTAGCTATGAAGAAATTGTGCGTTGTGCTATCAAGGTAGAAATGGAAGTTGGTGTTACATATACATCTCATGGTTTTGATAAGAAACGAAAGATGGAGTTCAAGGAGAAATCTCAGAATAATGGTGAAAAGAAGATGAATGTTTCCTTATGCACAAAGTGTGGAAAGAAGCATGGTGGAGATTGTCTTAAAGGGACTAGAAAATGTTTTAAGTGTGGAAAAGAAGGTCATCGAGCAGCTGAGTGTCGAAGTAATGGAAAAAGGGTTTCTAATGATGTGAATAAAGCAAACACTGCAGAGAATGCACTGCCAACACTTCAATGCTTCAAGTGCAAGGAAATGGGGCATTATGCTAATAATTGCCCTAATCCAAGGGTTAGTGATGATCAACATGAGCAACCACTGAAGGCAAAGGACAAAGGGAAATCACATGCGATCACTATTTGCAATGTTGAATATGACAACGATGTGGTGGAATGATTAAGTGTTTATGTAATGGGATTCCAAAATAATGTTTTATCATTGAGTATTGCAATATTTATTGATGTGGTATTCAAAGTGATTGAGATATTTTTTGGAAATAAGATGATATGCGCATAATGAAGACGAGAAAATGAAATGTTTAATAGTATTCATGAGCTCATGATTGATATAAGGACTAAGTGATATCATGGTTGGAGTATATAGAATTTTGAGGATTTTGGTATGTGGAAAGTGTTAACTTTAAACTGCATTCATGTTTTCACTAAGGTATTCAAGAGAATACATGATTAAGGCCTTTGAATGTTTGGAATGTGTCCAACAAGATATATCTTATGATATATGGGGATCAACGATGGTATTAAATCTCTGGTAATCGTTTTCACTATATTATGAGAGTGGACTGCAGTATTATGTATAAGCCTAAAGATTAGACTGGATTATGTTGGACATAAGTTAGTATTGTTTAAGGATAGAAGATTTTCGATATTATTGATGGGATGTTATAGTAACGTAGTTTTAGAAAAAGGACAACCTGCAGGACGGGCGACAGCCCATCGCTTCGGACAAGGCTGTAGGAATCGAACCCACAACCGAAGTGCGACTGGCCTTTATCGCCTACCACTAGCCTACAGGAAGTCCCTGTTTAGTAGAAACTAGTTTTATTATATTAAGCAGTATGATATATGAAGTATAAGCCCATTTTAGGAACCATATGTGATTAATCTCACTATAGATCGACTTATGTATATAATTTTTGCTAACCTTTTGTTTGAGACAGATGGAATGACCCGTCATTCTATCACATGATCTGCTAACACTTCACGAATAACAAATTCAACTTCATTTATTTAAGAGATGAAGTGGAAATTGTTAAAGGCACGAACAACAGTGAGATTGTACCAAAATAAAGTAAGTATTTATTCTAATTCAAATTCTTTAAATTTAGGGAAATGATCTTGAAAACCAAAAATGTTGTCCTAGTTCTCTTATACCTGATGAATCGGATGGTACCTTAGATCGTCACAAATTTATGGATTTGTGATTACTGGCTTTTCCATAGCCATGTTCTCTACCACTTTCCATCAGAACATGATGGTTAGATTTCTCTTCCATATCCATATTTCCACCTATGTGGAAACCCAGTGATTAGTTTATTTGGGTAACCGTTACGTTTCATACTTTTGTTTTTAAAGACTGGTTTTGATATTCCTTTTGACGATGTGGGTTTCTATTAAAGAAACATTCAAATAGTAAACCATTTATAACCCCGATGAATTTCGAGGGCGAAATTCATTTTAAGGGGGGTAGAATGTAACAGCCCAAGATTTTATAAAAAATATTCTTTTTAATTTTATTAATGTCTTGTGTTGTACGCTACACCAAAAGGAGCTTGCACAACACACATCCTTGACTTGCCTTGCATTACACGCAATCGCGACCTTCCTCGATAGCGTGTGTTGTACGCAACACCAAGTTTCGCTAAACAACGATATGCTATTAAGATATTATTAAAACTAGCTGTTGTGAATAGTAATAACCACTTTTTGAAATTTTGTAAATTTTATTTTTCAAAATGGACTTCATTTATGGATTCGGAGTATCGAATTTAGCCTAAGGTGAAATTTTTGTACTTTTCGGATAACTTTCATATTCTGATGAATAGTGAAAAATTACTAAATTATAATTAAAAACAACTTTTTTAATCGAAATAATTAATAGTGATAAATTATTAATTTGAGTGGTTTTAAAGTATATTTAGAATATAATTTTACAATTTAATACAATGTTGGTCATTGGTTGTAATTTCACATTTAAACCAGACATAATCAAGTGTCAATCTTTTGATATATATTGTTTCCTAAAAACACGTTATTTATTTTAACAGCGGGATTTAATTATAAAATTAATTAATGCAACTTATATGTTATGAATTTGGTAAAATATATTTCATTTTTGAATTCGGAATATTAAATATAGCTTAGGATGAAATTTTGGCATTGTTCTGAAAAACATCAATTTTTGATGAATAGTGAAACTACTAAGTGGGAGTTAAAAAAAACTGAATTTTTCATAAAACTTAATTTTGCCGCTTCTGTGAATGGAATTTCGAAAATCCGAGAGACACGGTTAATATCAAGGACTAAAATGTGGTTCAATGAGATGAAAATAATTTTTTGGTGAATAGTAACTTTTTACTTTTTTTACCGCGGTTAATAGTAAATAGGGTAACTAAGGGTAAATATGATATTACTATTACCCTAACACATGTCCTAATTCCATTGGACAAGTGTAATTCGACCAAAAACAAACTTAGGAATAAAATATGACCATTTAGGCCCACTTGGATTAGATTAGGACATTTATTATTAATTTATTTAAAGAAAGGATAAAATAGTTAAAATCAATGTTTAATAAGTAAATCATTTTTCATATGGGGTTATACATAAGATAAATTCGATTGTAAATATTCATTAGAAAGCTAAAAAGATTTCCTACATGATGGTATTTTATTTTTAATTTTTAGACATAAAATAATTTAATTTATTTATGACACAACGATGATGGAGTAATTATCTTATTAATGAAATATTGACATAATTGATGTTATAAACACCAAAATAAATGTAATTTGAGATTTTTTATGAATTCCACTAATTTTATAGGTTACTATGATATATTAATGTTGATTTAATCAACTTGGTTCGAACATTTAATTCTGTTGTGACTTTCACAAAAATCATATATCAAATAGTGTCAAAATTGACACAAAATAGTTTTTAAATCAAATATTATATTATTAATTGTTATTGTATTCCTAACAATCTAAGGTTCGGCCAAATGACTTAGATAAGGATATATATGTTAATAATAAACAATTTGGGGTTCGTTTGGCATGTTATAGTAAGTGTATTAACCATATAGTGAAAGAAAACAAAAAGACATGGTAAAAGTTAAATTATTTAACTTAGAGTTAAATCTAATTGATAAGGTTAAAATAATATCCTAAACTTGTCTAAATTCTATTGGTTGATAGTATTTCGATCCATCCCCACTTTAGCTTCGAAATAAGACCCTTTGGAACCATTATAAACCGATTTTGACTTTAATATAAAATAATATTTTGAGATATTCCTAAGGTGCCCCTCTCCTCCCCTATAAAAGGACACCTCCTCCCCCTCCTCCTCACACCAATTTGAGCACTCAAGCTCGGCCAACCCCTGCCAAAATTCCTTCTCCACTTCCCTAGCAACATCCTAGAGGTTCTGGTCTTCCTAAAAGTCCAATTCTAGTGCCCTAAGACGAGGTCTCAAAGAGGCACTTCAAAGAAGAGGTAATTACCGTTACCAATTCTTTCATCTTTATTTCTTCTTCCACTTATTCTTCTTAGGTTGTTTCATTATGAAGTAATAACATCAGTATCACTCATATACTGATATGTTATTATAAGTATGAAACAACCCTATTTCACCATCTATCCATCCTACGGAAAAAGAAATCACCGCGCGTGCGTACGTACGGAATACCGTCTCCACGCCGTGGTGTAATCTATTTTCCACCACCACCTTACATGGATGGGTATAATGGTGTAAAGAATAACTATACATAGTTATTAGAACATCATATTGATTCTGATATATTGTATAATCCACTCCAATTCAATTCAATATTTATATAAATGATATCATCGCTCGTGCGTACGTACGGACTACCGTCTCCACGACGCGATGAGATTCATTCTCCATGTTAACCATTTAGGAATGATTATAATGTATATATAAGAAATAATAATGAAATATATGAAATTATAAAGCTACTGGATTTATGTATATATATACATATGTATGTCATCTACTTACTTCCATTTCAAGACAATAAGGAAAGAAAAACAGCGTTCATGCGTACGTACGGACTACCGTCTCCATGAACGGTGTTTTTCATTTTATTTATCTATCTATTATATATATATATATACTGAATATATATGATATATAAATCATATTTTATATTCTGGAAGTAAGTAAATCATGATATAAGTAATAATGATGTCAAGAACAACAAGTCAAAACACCTACGATAAATGAAACGATTTTACCCAAAACGCTTCTTTAACATGGAATTTACAAAAGAACGGGTAATATAATGTCATAAGTGAACCATATATGATATCATAACAATGAATATGATTCTGTAATAAGTCAATGACATTATTTAAATCATTATACAGGAGGTGCGGACACATACGAAGCAAATTGGACCTAAGGTAAGGGAATATCACAATCTCATTTTTATCCGAGATTGTTTATTTGTAAGTATTTACTGGGGTGTATTTTATCATCCACATCCATGTTTCCTCAATATGTAATATTATTTCCATCCATCTACAATGTTTTAAATCCAATTTTACCCTTTGGTGAGTTTTTAGTAAAAGATATGAAAGGAATCTTTTGTCGTTTTTCGTACGAGGTACATTTTGACTTTTTTCGACAAAAGTAAAAAAAGAATGTTTTTTTTAACTTATACGGCACGAACGGATTTCTACTGTTTTATGAATCCTTATTTTCATGAAGCTTCCTCTAAAAGATTTCATGACTATTTTCAATAAAATATCTTTCTTTTAAAATTGCATGATGTTTTGTGAAAAGAAATTGATTTTGAAGAAGAAAGGATATTTTTCTCAAGAATTCAATTCAAGTGTTTTATCAAATTTATTTTCCATCTAAGATAATAAAGGGTTCTGTTTCTATCCATATTTTTACATTGATTTGACTATGTTGTGATGGAATTATGTTTATGAATTCCTTTATCTTATATGAACGGTTTTATGATGTCATGTTGTTTAAGAATCCCATTTGTATTACATGGGTTATGCAATGATGTATGATTTATGATTATGTGGCGCACATAAGAAAGGATTCATTATAAGATGGGTGGGACCTATATCTCCCTCCAATGCATTGGGTAAAGATTTTATATCTCATGAGATAGACATGGCTGGAATGGTAGGTTATACCGGTTCAGTGAAACAGGACTGAAACGAGGGTTACTCGATTCAGAAAGGGACTTTGTCCACTAAGATAGTCTTGGCAATGAGTCATGACTAACAAGAAATGATTTTCCATGATTATTTGTGCATGCCACAAAGTTTCAAGTTTCATGTTATGATTATGGTGATCTCATTTTCACTTCTATGATTTGTTCCATGTTAAGATATTATGATCTCTTTTGCAGGTTATGATTTTCAAAAAGATATGATATGATTTTTATTTCTTTTGTATACCCTTACTGAGCATTTGACCTCACCCTTTTATGTTTTCTTTTCCCCAGAATATAAATAAAGGTTTTAGGTAAAAAAAGAGGAAGATCTTTATGGGAGATTTTGAAGATCTTTCACCACGATTAGAAGATTACGTTCCGAGTTTCCAAAGACACTAAACTATTACGGTCCTTGTGTGTGTGTTTTTGTAATGTACTAAGTATTCCGCAAAAGTAATGTAATGTCAATGTACGTCAGGCTTCGGGTCTCTACAGGGGGAACCCCGACACATGAATGCACCTTGTACCAGGGGTGGGGATGCGGCTGAGGAGCTTATTTTTATCCCAAAATTCTTCCAGCATCAAGGTAATTTGGCGATTTCTTTTTCTTCCAATGAGTTAAATCTTCTGTCGATAGATTTGTGATTTTCACTTGTTGGAAAATTCAATCGGTGAAGAACATCGTTATTATTTTTTAAGAAATCACTCAAGGTAATTGGTTTTGTTAGTTTTCAAATTGGTTTGATTAATTTATCTAACGTCATTCCTTAGTTATTATCTGAAAATTTAAACATTATATTTTGGGTGAGAAGATCGTGGGTTTTTGTTGGATTCACAATAAATGTTCTAAAATGGTCTCCAGATTTGGATTATAATGTTGAATCATCTATTGTCCCTATTTTTCTTGGTTTTCCTGGTTTACTGATTAACCTCTTTAAGAATTTGGCCCTGTTTCTGATTGCCCGTCTGATTGGATACTCGATGAGGTTGGACAAGGAAACAAGAAAACTTTCTAGGCCTTCGATTTCTAGGATTTGTACAAATATCGATGCCTCTAAGGACCTTCCAAAATAAATCTGGATTCAAAATGGCAACCATGGATTCTTACAAGAGGTAATTTATGAACAGTTTCCCTTTTATTGTTCATTTTTCTTTAAAATTGGGCATTTATTCTGTGGATGTATTAAGACAGTCTGTCCAATTTTTCGCAAGACTTTGGTTGCAAAGGGAAAGCTAAAGACGAAAATGGCATCTTGTATAGGAGAGTCTACGATTGTGATGGCGCTTGCTGGACCCTATGGAACTAAGAACCCCTTTGTTGAGAAAATCGAAGATGCTGAAATGTCTGATGAAGCTCAGTATCATGACATGGACAATGTTGAGAGTGGTTTTAAACCTGAACTCTTCCATGGTATTGTTGATGCTTTCCATAGTGCTCAGAATGACCCCACTAAGGAGGATAATTGGTTGGCTCTTTCAAAATATGACCTGGACACATGACTAGCACAGAAAACACCCTTTCTGGAGGCTGATCAGAATGGTGATGAAATTGTAGAGGACTTTATAAAATCATGTTCTAGAAAAAGGAAAAAATAAATAGTCGATGGTAATGGATTCATTAATCCCAATTCTAAAAAAATAAGGAAGAGTAGAGATTACTCTCTATTGGAATGAACAATTGTCATGAGGTCACTTGATACTTGTAGAAAGGAAAATACTACAACTTCAAATGCAATCAACTTAGTTGAATGATGTGAAAACTACTTTTGAGCTCTCACTACAAACACTCCTTCACAACATGAGATCGATCCTCATTTTGCGCCTCCTGATGATAAAATGAACGAAGTCTTTAACCTGGTGGTGAAGTTTGCAAACCAGGATGATGTGGAGGTAAATGAAAATTTTCACTCTCAACTGGAACAATGAGACGAATTGGCTTATCAGAGGCTCATAGATGGTGAAATTTCTATAGAAACTTATATTGATATCAAACAATGACTGTTTAATAAGAGGTTGGAGTAGGAATATTGCCAAAAACCCTGATTTTCATTGTCCGGTGATGCTCTGCTCACATGGCATGACTCTCTACTCTTATGTCATGGACATTCTTCCATGTCCCTTACCTTGGTGCTTTCTTGGAGTGGCCACACTTATTTATTGATGTGTTTTAGATTCTTTGTTTTATCTACTTGTTATTCTCTCTCTTTTGGGTTGGTGTAAACTCATTGTATTGCAATACTTTTAATTTAATAAATTTTTGGGGCATGAATTGTGTTGCCAATTCATGTCTCTGTTTGTGTTAAAAAAAGACTCATGATAGAAAAGACAGAGAGGAGTTAATATAGTTAAACAAATAACCATAGGAATTGAGTGATAAGGGATTTTTATGCCCTAGTGTTTCAACATGGTGTTCTCTTATTAATTATGTTAAAAAAAAGATGGATCTATAATAACATGTATTGACTTTTGGGAGATCAATGCTATCATGATAAATAAAAAGTATTCACTTCCTTGAAATGATGAATTATTTGACCAAATTTAGAGATATCAATATTTTTTAAATATTGATCTTCATTCTGGATATCATAAATTGTATATAAAGAAGGAATATATTCCTGAGACTACATTTCGAATAAGGTGGAGACATTACAAGTTTATATTAATTCCATTTGGTCTTACTAACATTCCTTCTATTTTATGGTTCTAATGAATTGATCATTCATGGAATATCTTGATTGTTTTTAGTGATATTTATTAATGATACACTGGTGTAATTCAAACGCTATGAGGATAATGAGAACAAACTTATTGATTTTTCTAGATATTCTTAGAAAGAAATAGTTATATGGTATATTTAGCATGTGTGAATTCTAGGTTCAGACATTTTATTTTCTTGGCCATATTATCTCTAATGAGGGAATGTCAGTTGTTCCTTTGAAGGAAAATTTAATCTATAAATTACTTACCCCAATAAATATAACTGAGGTACGTATCTTCATCATTTTAACAGGTTACTATCGATGTTTCATTAAATGTTTTTCCTGATAATATAACCCGTTAACCACGTATACTCGTAAAAGAGTTAAGTTTATTTTGAAAAAATGAATGTTATTAATTATTTTAATAATTTAATAGAAAATTATTGAATAATATGATCTTGAATATAAGATGACAAAATTTTGTATTTTTTATTTAGAGTGATACATCGAAGAAATAACATGGTTGTGTCCCTATGTAGAATGATAAAGTTATTACCTATTCATCAAGGTGGTTAAAAATTGTGAACAAAACTATCTAACCGATTATATTGAGTTATAATTTGAAATTTTTTCTCTGAAGATATGGGAACACTATATTTATGGTGAAATATGGGAGATATATATAGATTATAAGAGTTTAAAATATATATTCTAACAAAAAGTACACAATATGAGTAAAAGGCGATGTCTATAGCTACTCAAGGGTTTTGATTGTTCAATACAATACCACCAATGGAATGAAAATAAGGTAGTTGATGCATAGAATACGAGGATCATGGAGTACTGAATAAAATGAGGATCGATAGGGATCCTGTGTACATGGATATAGTGAATATGTATATGGTAATAATCAAGGAATGTGAAAAATCACTACTTTTTGAAATGGTCTCCAAACCATATTTATTAGAAAGGATAAAAAGTTAACAGTCTAATAAAGAGAATTTTCAAAAGAAAATTAAAAACGTAAATGATGGAAATTTGCTATAGTTTTTATAGGAAGATGGAATATCAAAATTTGGGAGAAAATTTATATTACCTATATACCAAAGCTAAAAATATAATTTTTGTATGATTCTCATAGATATAATTTCCCTATAAACCCTAGTATCACTCATATGTATAGATATTTTATGGAACATCTTTTGTGGGAAAATATGATGAAAGAAATTTTTTAGTATGTGTCAAGAGGACTTGTTTATGAACAAGTGATGGATGAAAGGAAACATCATAGAGGATTCATGAAGCCTCCCATTATTACTACATAGAAGTATGTTAACATTAATATGTATTTTTTTCACTAGTTTACCAAAGACACCAAAAAGAATAAGGCAATATGGGTAATTGTTGATCAACTTACCAAATATGTACATTTTCTAGATATAAGGGAGAAATTTCCTTTCGGGCTCCTTGCATGAATCTATATTAATGATGTTTTTGGACTTCATGGTGAACCTTTATCAATTGGGTTTTCTCTAGATCCCTAGTTTACATCAAAATTCACCAAAGTTATTCAGATGTATTTGGATACCAAGCTTCATTTGGGTACTACTTATCACCCTCAAACTGCTAGGTAGTATGAAAGGACTATTAAAACAATTTAATACATGTTGAGATCATACTAAATTAGAATTCATGGTATGTGGGATCATTATTTACCTTTGTTATAATTTTTTCATAATAATGGTTTTCATTCACGTATCCAAATAGAACTGTATAAAAAGTGATATGGAAAGGGATTTCATACACCAACTTGTTCGGATGAATTTGGTTTAAGGAATATAGTAGGCCCATCACTTGTGTAGGAAACAATAGAAAAATTTAATACTATTAAAACCCATATCAAATCAGTTCAATGTAGTCAAAAGAGTTATGCTGACAACTGAAGAATGGATTTGTAGTTTAATAGGGAGATCAAGTCATTATGAAAGTATCACTATGGAAGGGTGTCATAGGGTTTGGTAAGGAAGGGAAACTAAACCCCATGTACCCCAAACCTTATGATATTTTCAATATAATTGGATCTAGGTCTTATTGTTTTGAAATTCCTACAAGCCTTTATGAAGTTCAGGATGTGTTCAACATATATTTCTAAAATAAGTACATACTAGAACCGACCCATGTTCTCACTTATAAATAAATATAATTAGAACATAATTTATCTTACTATATATAGCCTATCCAGATTCTGTACACTAGAGAATAGGTTTTGAGGAATCGTACAACTTAGATTGGTAAATGTACTTTAGAAAAATAATAAAATTAAATAGGTGATGTAGGAACCATAGAAATTATGATAAAGAACTACCATAATATTTAAATGAGGTGGAATTCTGGAAATTATGAGGATGAATGTTTTGAATTAGGGGATAATGTAACAACCCAATATTTTATTAAATATCTCTTTAATATTGAACATCTTCGATAGTTTATATTGCACGCAACATCACATTGTAATAGTAATGTGGCCATTAAGAATAATGATCTGGCCATTAGAATAATAACCTCACCTATGAAATTATAAGTGTAATTTATGTATATCACGAATGAAAACATGATATATTTATATCATGGAATAACTAAATAAATATTTTCAAAATGATTAATTAATTGTTGTTATTTTTTTAAAACAAAAATGTTAATTTAATATTTTATAATTAATATAATAATTTAATATTAAATTTATTTTATAATATATATTCATAAATTAATATTTTATTTCATTATAATTATAAATAATTTTATGAGACCATAATTAATTTTTCAAAGTCTCCCAACTCGGTTATAATATTAGTGTCAATATTTTTTTTTGAATAAATGAAGATTTTATTTAAAAAATAAATGTATCATTTTTAGAAAATTATTTTCATAAATTATAATCCATTTTTTTAAATCTACATGTCAAAAAATGTTTAGGGTGAATTTTTGGTATTTTAATAAAATAGTTGACTTGTTGGTGAATAGTGAAATACGATAATATACGGTATATAACATTATAAGTAAATAAATGTATTTTTGAGTCATTATTGAGTCATGATGTAAGTGGCCATTATCTATAACTCAGATATTTGTTTTATTGTACTTAGTGACCAAAATCAAAACCATTGACTGTCTTGAGCCAAAATAATAAATAAAATAATAAGAATGAACCATCCCCTTCCACTAGAAATACCAGCCTCCACATCTTATTATCCTCACAAATTCAGAGACTTGTTACTTGATTATATTCTACCGATTTCCTCTCCCAAAAATCTTACCTAATTTTTGGTCTGGTCTCACCAAAATACCATTTCCAAGTACCTTAAGGATGTTCTTTAGGAGACAACACTCAAGAAGTAAAATACACCCTCTTTCTCTTTTAGTTTCATTTATTGTATTATCTTTATGTTACTTACCATATAGAATGTAATATGATAAATATATTATAATATATATTATTTTATTATATATTATTAATGTAATATTAATCTTCAAATATCTTCTTACTTCCTTTTGTTTTTAAATTGAAAATGTCGTCTCGGAGCTGTCGATTCACTGCCTTCCTGGACGGTGAGTTTTATTTTTTCATTACCTCATTCTATGCTGCTTATAAAATTAATTTTATGATTAAAACATATTTTTATATATTTATTACAAATAATATAATGTTATGTAACCATTTTAGGATCATATTATTAAATATAACTATACTATTTCTTGATGGCCGTAAAAACCGCCAAAAATAAATTACGAAATTTTCATCAACATTTTATCTAATGAATCATCCTCATAAAATACAACCAAATGATATATGATAACATATAAAATTATATATTCTTGTTAATAATAAAAAATTTCATTTCTATATAATTTATTCCCTTTGACAATAACTCCCATATTTATATTCAATGGAACTGACAATTAAACATAGAAACAAACACTCCTAGAATAATGAAATTAAACATTATAATTAAACGAAATGGACATAAATGAACTTAATAAAATTATAATAAATAAAATATATGATCAATAGGTTATAAATTATGTAATTTATGATTCTTATATGGTTATCCAGGACATTAACAATAAGTTCATGGCACATTCAGACATAAGGTAAGGGTTTTCTCAGCTAACTTTTATTTGTCTGAGACGTGACTTATTCACCAATAATTACTTGTGTGTCATATATATATACATAACATTGATATATAATATTCGTATACACTTTATTTTATTGATATTCAATGTTTTATTTTAATATCATTAATTTTGTGGGTCATACGGTTTGACTAATTACAAAACATTAAGGGAATTCTTTACTCAATTTCCTTAATTTGGGATAAAAATTTAATCCAATGATTATTTAATACTATGATTATGTTGAAAATAATTTATATATTATTATTTTTGTTTTTAAATTTTTTTTATTTGGATTTATAGTTGATTCACATAATCAATTCATTTGGTTAACCGCCACACTTTCTTTTAAAAACACACTTTTAAATGGTTTCTTTCGATGCTTAAAAGTAAATTGTTTTTATAAAACATGAGTATATTTTACCAATTTCATGATTCCTTAATGAAATGATGAATAATTTAAAAGTCTAAAATTTCATTTTCAGATAATTTTTTTTCATTTATAATTTTTTGGATTTTTAAATGAACGATTTCGATGTAAAATTGGTATCTATCTCATTAATTTTTCAAAGATTTTATTTGAGTAATTTCATCTTTGTCAACACTATTTGATGGATATTGTTATTAACTGTAAATGATCTATTATAATACTATATAAAATATTTTATTGAATTTATTATGATAATTTTGACTTTGTATGTGCTATTTTGATAAGAATTATAATATTATACTTGATATTTTATGATTATGTTTACTGTTTGTAGAATGTTACTAACATCTCATATAATTGTTTCAATATGAATTTATATGTTTATTATGTTTCACTAATTTAATATTAAGAATGTATTATACTTATTATGTGTCTATCAAGGACCTCTATAGAATCTCGATGTATTGGTAGGTCTCATTAGAAAAACTAGATCGAGTTTTGGCCAAGGCCTTACCCATCTGTGTTTCGTGATGAAAATATGGTATTTTTTATCCTTAGAGTGGATGCATCATCATCTAATTCAAATGTTGATCTACCTTTAGTTGCTCTTCTAAATGATATTCTTGGAGAATAAGGGTAGATACAACCTACTGATGAAAATGGAAATCTTCAAATTAAATATTTCCTATTATTAAGGAATACATTGATTCATGTCTATAAAAATTACGTGGACATCATTCAGATTGAGAAGTTTAGTTTTCTATTAATTTAATCCCTTAAACCAGACCCATATAAAAGACTCTTGATAAATGAATACATTATTTTATTCATTTCATTGTAATGAATGTTTTCATGTGGATTGATAACCTCCCGCAGATGAAGAAATATCCACCACCAAGTGATCAATGGAGAAACCCTAGGGCTGATACTCGTTCATTTGAAGATGTTGCAGCGGGGGAACCCCGACACATGAATGCGCCTTGTACCAGGGGTGGGGATGCGGCTGAGGAGCTTATTTTCATCCCAAAATTCTTCCAGCATCAAGGTAATTTGGTGATTTCTTTTTCTTCCAATGAGGTAAATCATCTATCCATAGATTTGTGATTTTCACTTGTTGGAAAATTCAATCGGTGAAGAACTTTGTTATTATTTTTTAAGAAATCACTCTAGGTAATTGGTTTTGTTAGTTTTCAAATTGGTTTGATTAATTTATCTAACATCATTCTTTAGTTATTATCTGAAAATTAAAACTATATATTTTGGGTGAGAAGATCGTGGGTTTTTGATGGATTCCCAATAAATGTTCTAAAATGGTCTCCAGATTTGGATTATAAAGTTGAATCATCTATTGTCCCTATTTGTCTTGGTTTTCCTGGTTTACCGATTAACCTCTTTAAGAATTTGGCCCTGTTTCTGATTGCCCGTCTGACTGGGTCCCCGATGAGGTTGGACAAGGAAACAAGAAAACTTTCTAGGCCTTCGATTTCTAGGATTTGTACAAATATCGATCCTTCTAAGGCCCTTCCAAAATAAAACTAGATTCAAAATGGAAACCATGGATTCTTACAAGAGGTAATTTATGAACATTTTCCCTTTTATTGTTCATTTTTCATTAAAATTGGGCATTTATTCCATGGATGTGGTAAGACAGTCTATCCAATTTCTCGTAAGACTTTGGTTGCAAAGGGAAATCTAAAGACGAAAATGGCATCTTGCATAGGAGAGTCTACGATTGTGATAGTGCTTGCTGGACCCTATGGAACTAAGAACCCCTTTGTTGAGCAAATCGAAGATGCTGAAATGCCTGCTGAAGCTTAGTATCATGACATGGAAAATTTTGAGAGTTGTTTTAAACCTGAACTCTTCCATGGTATTGTTGATGCTTTCCATAGTGTTCAGAATGACCCCACTAAGGAGGATAATTGGTTGACTCTTTCGAAATATGACATGGACACATGACTAGCACAGAAAACACCCTTTCTGGAGGCTGGTCAAAAATATGATCAAATTGAAGAGGACTTTATAAAATCAAGTTCTATAAAAAGTAAAAAATAAATAGTGGATGGTAATGGATTCATTACTACCAATTCTAAAAAATTAAGGAAGAGTAGAGATTACTCTCAACTGGAATGAACAATTGTCACAAGGTCAGTTGATACTTGTAGAAAAGAAAATACTGCAACTTCAAATGCAATCAATTTAGTTGAATGATGTGAAAACTACTTTGGAGCTCTCACTACAAACACTCCTTCACAACATGAGATTGATCCTCCTTTTGCGCCTCCTGATGATAAAATGAATGAAGACATTAACCTGATGGTGAAGTTTGCAAACCAGGATGATGTGGAGGTAAATAAAAATTTTCACTCTCAACTGGAACAATGAGACGAATTGGCTTATCAGAGGCTCATAGATGGAGAAATTTCTATTGAAACTTATATTGATATCAAACACTGACTGTTTAATAAGAGGCTGGTGTAGGAATATTGCCAAACTCCCAGATTTTCATTGTCCGGTGATTCTCTGCTCACATGGCATGTCTCTCTACTCTTATGTCATGTACATTCATCCATGTCCCCTACCTTGGTGCTTTCATGGAGTGGCCGCACTTATTGATTGATGTGTTTGAGATTCTTTGTTTTATCTACTTGTTCTTCTCTCTCTTTTGGGTTGGTGTAAACTCATTGTATTGCAATACTTTTAATTTAATAAATTTTTGGGGCATGAATTTTGTTTCCAATTCATGTCTCTGTTTGTGTTAAAAAAAGACTCATGATAGAAAAGACAGAGAGGAGTTAATATAGTTAAAGAAATAACCCTAGGAATTTAGTGATAAGGGATTTTTAAGCCCTAGTGTTTTAACATGGGGTTCTCTTATTAATTTTGTTAAAAAAATATGGATCTATAATAACATTTATTGACTATTTGGAGATCAATGTTATCATGATAATGAAAAATTATTCACTTCCTTGAATTGATGAATTATTTGACCAAATTTAGAGATATCAATATTTTTAAAATATTGATCTTTATTCTGGATATCATCAATTGTATATAAAGAAGGAATATATTCCAGAGACTACATTTCGAATAAGGTATAGACATTACAAGTTTATATTAATTCCATTTGGACTTACTAACATTCCTTCTATTTGTATGGTTCTAATGAATTGATCATTCAAGCAATATGTTGATTGTTTTTAGTGATATTTATTAATGATACACTGGTGTAATTCAAACGCTATGAGGATCACGAGAAAAAACTTATTGATTGTTCTAGATATTCTTAGAAGAAAATAGTTATATGGTATGTTTATCATGTGTGAATTCTAGCTTCAGAAATTTTATTTTCTTGGCCATATTTTCTCTAATGTGGGAATGTCAGTGGATCCTTTGAAGGAAAAGGTAATCTATAAATTACTTACACCAATAAAGATAACTGAGGTACGTATCTTCATCATTTTAATAGGTTACTATCGATGTTTCATTAAATGTTTTTCCTGATAATCTAACCCATTAACCACGTATATTCGTAAAAAAGTTAAGTTTATTTTGAGAAAATGAATGTGATGAATTATTTGAATAATTTAATAGAAAATTATTGAATAATATGATCTTGAATATAAGATAACAAAATTTTGAATTTTTTATTTAGAGTGATACATCGAAGAAATAACATGGTTGTGTCCCTATGTATAATGATAAAGTTATTACCTATTCATCAAGGTGGGTCAAAATTGTGAACAAAACTATCTAACTCATTATATTGAGTTATAATTTTTAATATTTTCTCTGAAGATATGGGGACACTATATTTATGGTGAAATATTGGAGATATATATAGATTATAAGAGTTTAAAATATATTTTCTAACAAAAAGTACACAATATGAGTAAAAGGCGATGTCTATAGCTACTCAAGGGTTTTGATTGTTCAATACAATACCACCAATGGAATGAAAATAAGGTAGTATATGCATAGAGTATAAGGATCATGGAGTACTAAATAAAACGAGGATTGATAGGAATCCTATGTACATGGATATAGTAAATATGTATATGGTAATAATCAAGGAATGTGAAAAATCAATACTTTTTGAAATGGTCTCCAAACCATATTTATTAGAAAGTATAAAAAGTTAACAGTCTAATAATGAGAATTTTCAAAAGAAAATTAAATACGTAAAAGATGGAAATTTTTTATAGTTTTTATATGAAGATGGAATATTAAAATTTGGGAGAAAATTTATATTACCTATATACCAAAGCTAAAAATATAATTATTGTATGATTCACATAGATAGAATTTCCCTATAAACCCTATTATCACTCATATGTATAGATATTTTATGGAACATCTTTTGTGGGAAAATATGATGAATTTTTTGTTATTATGTGTCAAGATGATTTGTTTATGAACAAGTGAAGGATGAAAGGAAACATCATAGAGGATTCATGAAACCTCCCATTATTACTACATAGAAGTATGATAACATTAATATGTATTTTTTTCACTAGATTACCAAAGACACCATAAAGAATAATGAAATATGGGTAATTATTGATCAACTTACCAAATATGTACATTTTCTAGATATAAGGGAGAAATTTCCTTTCGGGCTCCTTGCATGAATCTATATTAATGATGTTTTTGGACTTCATGGTGCACATTTATCAATTGGGTTTGCTCAAGATCCCTAGTTTACATCAAAATTCACCAAAGTTATTCAGATGTATTTGGATACCAAGCTCCATTTGGGCACTACTTATCACCCTCAAACTGACAGGTAGTATGAAAGGAATATTAAAACAATTTAATACATGTTGAGATAATACTCAATTGGAATCCATGGTATGTGGGATCATTATTTACCTTTGTTATAATTTTTTCATAATAATGGTTTTCATCCACGTATCAAAATGGAACTGTATAAAAAGTTATGTGGAATGGGATTTCATACACCAACTTGTTTGGATGAATTTGGTTTAAGGAATATAGTAGGCCCATAACTATTGTAGGAAGCAATAGAAAAATTGAATACTATTAAAACCCATATCAAATCAGTTCAATGTAGTCAAAATATTTATGCTGACAACTGAAGAAAGGATTTTTAGTTTAATAGGGAGATCAAGTCATTATGAAAGTATCACTATGGAAGGGTGTCATAGGGTGTGGTAAGGAAGGGAAACTAAACCCCATGTACCCCAAACCTTATGATATTTTCAATATAATTGGATCTAGGTCTTATTGTTTTGAAATTCCTACTAGCCTTTATGACGTTCAGGAAGTGTTCAACATATATTTGTTAAATAAGTACATACTAGAACCGACCCATGTTCTCACTTATAAATAAATATAATTAGAACCTAATCTATCTTACTATAAAGAGCCTATCCAGATTCTGTACAGTAGAGAATAGGTTTTGAGGAATCGTACAACTTAGATTGGTAAATGTACTTTAGAAAAATAATAAAATTAAATAGGTGGTGTAGGGACCATATAAATTATGATGAAGAACTACCAAAATATTTAAATGAGGTGGAATTCTAGAAATTTTGAGGATGACTGTTTTGAATTAGGGGATAATGTAACAACCCAATATTTTATTAAATATATCTTTAAAATTTAACATCTTCGATAGTTCATATTGCACGCAACACCACATTGTAATAGTAATTTGGCCATTAAGAATAATGATCTGGCCATTAGAATAATAACCTCACCTATGAAATTATAAGTGTAATTTATGTATATCACGAATGAAAACATGATATATTTATAACATGGAATAACTAAATAAATCTTTTCAAACTGAATAATTAATTGTTGTTATTTTTTTTAAAATGTTTATTGAAAATTTTAGAATTAATATAATAATTTAATATTAAATTTATTTTTATAATATATATTCATAAATTAATATTTTATATCATTATAATTATAAATAATTTTATGAGACCATATTTAATTTTTCAAAGTCTCCCAACTCGGTTATAATATTAGTGTCAATATTTTTTTTGAATAAATGAAGATTTTATTTAAAAAATAAATGTATCATTTTTAGAAAATTATTTCCATAAATTTTAATCCATTTTTTTAAATCTACATGTCAAAAAATGGTTAGGGAGATTTTTTGGTATTTTAATAAAATAGTTGATTTGTAGGTGAATAGTGAAATACGATAATTTACGGTATATAACATTATAAGTAAATAAATATATTTTTGAGTCATTATTGAGTCATGATGTAAGTGGCCATTATCTATAACTCAGATATTTGTTTTATTGTACTTAGTGACCAAAATCAAAACTATTGATTGTCTTGAGGCAAAATAATAAATAAAATAATAAGAAAGAACCATATCCTCTCACTAGAAATACCACCCTCTATATCTTATTATCCTCACAAATTCAGAGACTTGTTACTTGATTATATTCTACCGATTTCCTCTCCCAAAAATCTTACCTACTTTTTGGTCTGGTCTCACCAAAATACCATTTCCAAGTACCTTAAGGATGTTCTTTAGGAGACAACACTCAAGAGGTAAAATACAACCTCTTTCTCTTTTAGTTTCATTTACTGTATTATCTTTATGTTACCTACCATATAGAAAGTAACCTGATAAATATATTATAATATATATTATTTTATTATATATTGTTAATTTAATATTAATCTTCAAATATCTTCTTACTTACTTTGGTTTTTAAATTGAAAATGTCATCTGGGAGCTGTCGATTCACTACCTTCCTGGACGATGAGTTTTATTTTTTCATTACCTCATTCTATGCTGCTTATAAAAATAATTTTATCATTAAAACATATTTTTATATATGTATTAAAAATCATATAATGTTATGTAACGATTATATGATCATATTATTAAATATAACTATACTATTTCTTGATGGCTGTAAAAACCGTCAAAAATAAATTAAGAAATTTTCATCAACATTTTATCTAATTAATCATCCTCAAAAAATACAACCAAATCATATATGATAACATATAAAATTATATATTCATGTTAATAATTAAAAATTTCATTTCTATATAATTTATTCCCTTTGACAATAACTCCCATATTTATACTCAATGGAACTGACAATTAAACATAGAAACAAACACTCCTAGAGTAATGAAATTAAACATTATAATTAAACGAAATGGACATAAATGAACATAATAAAATTATAATAAATAAAATATATGTTAAATAGGTTATAAATTATGTAATTTATGAATCTTATTTGGTTATCCAGGACATTAACAATAAGTTAATGGCACATTCAGACATAAGGTAAGGGTTTTCTCATCTAACTTTTATTTGTCTGAGATATGACTTATTCACCAATAATTACTTGTGTGTCATATATATATACATAAAATTGATATATAATATCCTTATACACTTTATTTTATTGATATTCAATTTTTTATTTTAATATCATTAATTTTGTGGGTCATACGGTTTGACTAATTTAAAAACATTAAGGGAATTCATTACTCAATTTCCTTAATTTGGGATAAAAATTTAATCCAATGATTATTTAATGCTATGATTATGTGTGAAAATAATTTATATATTATTATTTTTTATCTAATTTTTTTTATTTGGATTTATAGTTGATTCACATAATCAATTCATTTGGTTAACCGCCACACTTTCTTTTAAAAACACTCTTTTAAAGGGTTTCTTTTGATGCTTAAAAGTAAATTGTTTTTATAAAACATGAGTATATTTTACCAATTTCATGATTCCTTAATGACATGATGAATAATTTAAAAGTCTAAAATTTCATTTTCAGATAATTTGTTTTCCTTTATAATTTTTTGGATTTTTAAATGAACGATTTTGATGTAAAATTGGTATTTATCTCATGAATTTTTCAATGATTTTATTAGAGTAATTTCATCTTTGTCAACACTATTTGATGGATATTTTTATTAACTGTAAATGATATAGTGTAATACAATATAAAATATTTTATTGAATTTATTATGATAATTTTGACTTTGTATGTGCAGTTTTGATAAGAGTTATAATATTATACTTGATATTTTATGATTATGTTTACTGTTTGTAGAATCTTACTAACATCTCATATAATTGTTTCAATATGAATTTATATGTTTATTATGTTTCACTAATTTAATATTAAGAATATATTATACTTATTATGTGTCGATCAAGTACCTCTATAGAATCTCGATGTATTGGTAGGTCTCATTAGAAAAACTAGATCGAGTTTTGGCCAAGGCCTTACCCATTTATGTAGACTTCTTGGATGGGACTTTGATAATATGTTTATGATTCCCAACATTATTTTTTCCCTCAATATGATATTATATATTAATAATCCATGTGATTATTTTACTAATATAATATCCATGGTTATGTTTCCTTATCACGTGATTACTTATATGGAATTATTTGATAAGCTCTTATTCTTGTTATATTATGCTCATGATTTTTTTAATGGCCTATGTTTTTAGTTATTCGCCTTTACTTATTGATTATTTTTCTTTATGATAGATTCCATTTTATAATTAACCTTAATAATCATGTCATATCACCCAATTATTATGTTTTATTTTTCTCCAATATGTCAATTTGTATATTATGATTGACATGCAGGGATAATCTAGGAGAATAAGGGTGTTTCCAATGGAGTTACTATGTTGTATTTCATTTCCAGTTGTAATGTAATAGTTGTTTTTGTCTCTAGTTTTCCAAATTTTCTAATATATTTGATCATTTGAGATGTGATCTCTTGTACTTAGTACTAATTTAATAATTTGATGCACTAACATCAAGATATAAGGGTCAGGGTCTTTTCAATAGAAATCATCAACTTTGAAGAAATTAACATTGTTAGGGAATGCACTGATATATTTCCTAAAGAGTTTCCTGAACATCCACCAGATCATGAGGTATAGATCTCAACAGATCTCATACACTGAGCTCTAATGTCTCTAAATGATCCAATAGTATTTCCTCGATTGAACTAGAGCTGTTAACAAAGTAACTTCAAGAGAATTTGAAAAATGGTTTATACACCCTAGTGCATCATCTTGGGGTGCACTGGTGATATGTTTTATGAAAAATGATGAATCAATGCTGCTATGTATCAATTACCATGAGTTCAACAAGATAACCATAAAGAACAACTATCTTCTTCCACGGATTCACGGCCTTTTTGATAAACAATGATGATCCCAATATATCTTAAATGTGGATTATTAATCTATATTTCATATATTAATTTTACTGAAGATATATACTAATAATAAAACCTTCATGTACATGTTATGAACACAATGAGTTCATATTAATACCCTTAATACTAACTAACTACACTTCAATCTTCGTAGATTTTATGAATAGAGTCTTTAGATAAAAACTAATAAAAATAGTCTTCATGGATGATACTCTCCTTTATTCCCATAGAAAGGCAGAAAATAAAAATAATCAATTAATTTTACTAGAAACATTAAGGATGAAGAAAATTTATTTTATTTTCATCATTTGTATATATTGGATATAATAGGTCCCATTTTTGGGGCACATGATAACAAAGAAGGGAATTTTTGTGGACCCTTAAATGAAAAATGAAGATTAAGAATGGACAATACAATCAATTGTAACAAAATTCCCCAGTTTTCTAATATTAGTGATGAGATATTTCTCTGAAATTTATAGACCATAAACTAATGTATCCTGAAAATTAGTAAAGTATGTATGAATAGATAAATGTTAGGAAATATTTAAGAACATAAAGAAGATGAAAATCACCGTAAATACACTCACACTACCATCAAGTAGAGATGATTTTGTGAGGTAACATGATTGTTAATCCACGTTCTTGGGTTTTGTACTCATTCAAAATGAAAAAGTGATATCCTAATCCTAAAATAACTAATGATCCATGATTATAACTACCTGATGCATGATATGGAGTTAATACCTATGATAATTTCTCTGATAATTTGGAAGCACTACCCTTATAGTGAATAGTGTGACATATATACAGATCACAAGAGTCTAAAGTATATATTCACACGGAAATAGATAATTATGCATAAATAAAGATGTTTAGATATATTAACAGACTACTATTACTCTTTTAACTACTATAAATTAATGGTGAACAATGTATATGATTATCTTAGCAGAAAAAACCTTATATTTTATCCATTATGTAAATTAAAAAATACTGTATCTTTTTGTACATGAAATGGATGGATTTGGAAATCATAATGATAGAAAACACATCACTCCTTTAACAAATAATTTCCCAATAAATTTTATAAGGGATGATCAAGGATCCAAAAAGGTATGATTTGGGGCATCAATAGAGCATGAATCCAGTAATGGAATGGAAGATACATGACTTCCCCACTTATGAAGACAGTTTCATTCCATTTGGATCTATAATTTGTGTGCCTTCCTAACCTGATATAAATTTTGAGCTATAATATAATGCACAAAATTCAAATTTCTAAATATATCCTAGAAGTTCTAAGATGTATTGAAACATTCATGGGAACTTCCGGTTAGACAACATGAAGTAAGATTTCTCTAAGTACATCTCAAAGTTATTGGTATTTCATCAAGATAATGAAAAATTATTAATGTCCAAGGGGATGATCCATCCATTTCCTATACCCAAGTGGAAAAGAGAGAACATCACCATGGAATTCATCACTTGTCTTATAAATACATCCAATTAAAACAATGTGATATGTGTAGTGGTGGATTGGCTCCAAACAAATACCCACTTTATCATTATTTGGTAAGATTTATTACTTTAAAAACTTGTTAGTATACTAATAAAATGGTGCGGATTCATGATGAACCACTTTTGAACATCGATGATCATGATTTATGGTCCACTTAAAAATTTTGTAGAGGACATCAATATTTTATGAATTAATAATTGAATTTTAGTGTGGCCTATCACCCCCAATGTAATGGAAAATTTTAAGGGACTATTAAACCACTTGATGAAATGCTAAGATATTTCTTAGTGGAACTAAAATGAGGGTGTTATCAACAACTTCAATTAATTTATCTCTCATAAAAAACAACTTCCACTCAGGGTTTCAAATGAATCCATAATAATCTATACTTGGGAAGAAATATAGAACTATTAATTGTTAAGATGAGGTTATGGAATTAAAGATATGTGGGACTAATCTTGTGAATGAGATGATATAGAAGGTTCAGCCCATCCAATAGTATATAAAAACTACTCAGAGTAAACAGAAAAGCTATGATGACAATCTACAAAGGGAATATGATTCTAAAGATGAAGGAAAAATTATCCTTCTAATTTCCCCATGGAAGAGAGTAATGTGTTTTGGAAATAAAGGTAATTTTATTTCTAGGTACATTAGCCCCTTTTTTATCCTTTATTGTATAGGATAAATGGCCTATCGTCATGCACTTCAACCCAATATGGCTCATGTTCATGATTTTTTCCATGTATCTATCATAAGTTGAAAATACTTGATACCTCACATATACTAAATATAAAGGTGGTAAAATTATATAATGACCTCTCGTATGAGGTATAACCAGTGAAGACCTTGGACATTAGAGGAAATTTTTTATGAGATAAGACAAATTTCCTTTTAAAAGTGTTGGGGAGGAAACAATTACATGAAAGAGAGACGTGGGATTTAAAATTGTTCGTCATTGCAGATAAAAAACATCATTTTCACGAGTGATTATAGCTCGGGGAAGATGTTTTACGATAATTTATGAGTTTATAAAACACGAATAATAATGAAAGATTAACTAACAAAGATTTGAGGCATATTCAATTGTAGTTCATATATGATGATTTTTCCCTAGAGGATCTGAGGTCAATCCCAACTAGATCAAACAATAATTCTTTAGGGTTCCATAAAAATAAAATTTTTAAAATTTCATGTGCTAGGATTGAGCTCCATTGAGTCCTTCAACATCATGATGATCACCATGACCTCGCTAATTCAATCCTCGATAATGATAGGAGATAATATGATTATATTTTACCTTTTTATATATTGACCTCGATCCCAAAATTCCATATCTAATGTCTTCTACCAATATATTGGCATAATATACAAGGGATCACATCCCAAAGGACCAATCAATTTAGTAGTATTTGTAAACTATATATATATATATATATATATATGAGCCCTGGATTATATATGGAATGCACAAATTAAAACATTTTTGTTTCTTTAAAAATTATATTTCTTCCATTTTATGAATCCCAACATATTATTCATAGTAAAATTAATGGATTCTTGGGGAAAGGAAACAAAATATGGATGAGCTCAAATTATAAGTATGGGTTTTAGGAAATTGAAAGCTATCGTTAAATAATATTGAGTAATTGACGTGGAAGGGTAAATAACTGAACAAACATTACATTTAAATAACCGGATAAGGCATTATCCATATGTCATGGTAAATAACTGAACATTCCATTTAAATAACTTGATAATCCATAATCAATATAGAAAATTATATATTAGAAAATACATTAAATTTGATCAATAAATAGAGAATTAAATGCATCCATATATTTTTTCTATAGCAAAAATATCATGGATGACAATAATTGATTCTGAATGAAGCAATGCTTAATTATTGGCCATTTTGTTTCCTATGTATAATAAAACTTTACCATCAATAAATTTCAAAATAATGTTTAAAATTGATGTATAGAACCCATTTAAATGAGGCTAGCTAACTAATTCATCCCATGATACTACCAATGAATCAAGAAAATCACATTAATAGTTCCCAACCCATGTCAAACTAGTCCAAATCATTCCTCATATATTGAATAATTGATTTAACTCATAAAAATTGCACCTTACCAAATAATTGTATTGAGTAAAGAATAAGTATTTATCAATATTTCTCAAGATAATAAAATAATTATCATTGTAAACACTATTTGTAAAAATTGTATACAGTTTAGGAAATACGAAAATCCATGATAAATAATGTGGATATTTATTGGAAATTTAATGTTTCACGGCCACTAGAAAGTAAATAACTCAAGCGGAAGTTAACAACCACATAATAACGATTCAAGGAATTTGATTTCAATAGTAACCTTATAAAAATATTCATAATTAATACTGAGGAAGCATAATGATGGTATTATTATGAAATATACCAATTAGAGTAAGAATAAAGGTTGCTATATTTTATGAAATAAAAATAACTTTAAAAACATTTTTGATGAAAATATCCATTTCATTTTGAAAAAAATTGATAATTCTTTTATTTGAAAAATAAATTTTAAAAAAATTCTTTACTAATGTATTTTTAAACATTCAATGGAATATTTAAATAAATGATAATGTGTAATCTTTTGCATGTTGTACAAGGTAAAATAATATTTCTTTTTCATTTTAAAAATGTAAGAAAAGTTCCTTGCTCGAAAAGTGAAAAGAATATTCCTTTGAATACATTTTTAAAAGAATAATTGGGAAAAAATTATTTAATAAATTAGTTTTAAATTGTAAAAAACGTTTTTGAAAACAATATAAGAACATTGTTTTAAGAGAAAGTAGATTTTGGTCCGAAGAGAGAAAAGAAGTTGGGTTTTCTTTAAAAAAAATTTTGAAAACATTTTATAAAAACATTTAATAACCAAAGAGTGAAAAAAGGTAATATTAATTACAAATAATCATGAATGGATAAAGGAGAATAAAATCCACGGGTTTATAAAAAAATTATTAATTAATTTCCTTTAGTGGAAATTCAGATTTAAACAATCCTGGATAAAATGAGATTGTGAAGTAAACCCTTGTCAAAATCACAACACTGATGTGAGAATCTTACAATAAATTTGTTATATGTATAAAATTTAAATCCAAATAAAACAAGTGTAAATAAAAATTTATATTGTCAAAATTCATTACACACACAATTCTAGAACATTAACAATAATAAAGATGTAATATATCCCAATGAAAATGAATTGTGTTATGATATCTTTTACCACTTGGTAAATTTTTATTCAAATATATTTAGATAAATAAATTAAAATTAAAACATAAAATATTATGAATAATTAATTAGTAATTAAATTAAATTTTATGTTGTATTATATACACTATATAATGATTTTATAAAATAAAATTGGAGATGACGGCCGAGAGCGATCGGGGAATGGTTGTCTTACCCTAATGGGGTGGACAGCCCCTCCCTCTCCACTGAAAGTCAGAGGGTGGGAGGATGAGGTTTCTTTGCTTCATAACCGACACACATCTACTGCCCTTCATCAACCCTTTCCGGATATCAAAATTGGACCGAAGGTTCACGACATCAGGAATGGAGATCTGGTTTTCCTGTTTTCTTCTATAGAGATCTCGGAAGTTGAGAGCCTCCTCGATCTGACCCTTATCGCTCACTTCATAAAATCACGTCCTGCGGTTGATGATTTCAACAGTTTTATTATGAAGTCTTGGGGCCTTCAACTCCATCACGTTGTCGGATTGCTGAAAAAACGAACCATCATGATTTATTGTTCTTCTTCGGAGGATCTAGTCCGGGTGCATTCCTATGATCCCAGAATGTATGGACGGTATGTCTTCTTCCTCTCCAGATGGTTTTATGAATGTCATATGAATCGTCATTCCCCCTGGTTCCGGTTTGGGTCAGTTTTCCCCTGCTTCCCCTCTCATTTCAAAACATTGCAATTATGTGTATTCTGGGAAATATGATATGGAGATTTTTATGTGTTGATTCCCGCACTGCCTCGATCAGTCACCCAATTAACCCTAGAATGTGTGTCAAAGTCGATGTTTCTATGAAACTGGTGGAGACCATCTAGACTGAGGCCGCTGAAGAGATCTGCCGCAAGCAGCCGGTTGTCTTTGATCATTGGTTTGATTTCTGTTCGTTATGTCAATGACTGGGTCAAAGAGATGATTGTTGTCGTCGTGGTATTCTTCCAAAAGCACCTGAGTTGATTCCCAGTGTTGATGAAGATGTTGTTCCGGTTGTCTGGTATGGTATGGATGCACAACCATTCCATGCGGTTAATCAGAACCCTCTTGTTTCTACTGTCTTTGGTAGGATCAATGCTGGTATTAGAGTGGACTCCTCTAAGAATCTTGTCAGTCTGGATCAACTGGAATCCCCTTGATATCTCATGACATTGCTAAGGATGTAGGTCATCAATATATGGGGAGTGGTCTAGAACCTCTTTCATGTGAGCTTGTGGTTGGACAGAATGTAAAATCGGGGAATACTGACCAAAATTCAGGGATGGAACATACTGGGCAGGAGGAACTGAATGCAGTTGAGACTGGAACACTTGATAATGCTTCTGATGAACCTAGGAGCATGAGGAATGACACAGAGCCACAGAATATGGGGGATGAATTACCAGAAAGAACACTTCTTTTACAAGAGGGAGGCAGCTTGTTGACCCTACTTGAGGGAGAACACCAAGAAGGAAGTGGGAAAAATCAGAGTGATGATGGTGTGAAGGGGAATGAGGAATATGTCAAGGGAAAAGAAAATATTTTTGTGGGGCATAAAGCTTCATACAATGAAATTGTTTGTGGTCCCAAGGGAAGCCCCTCTGGGAAGAGGGAAGCCTCCACAGCCCCACCCAAGAGGAAGCCTAAAAAGGACTATTCCAATGTTACATGAACTGTCTCCACGAGATCTTCAGCCAAGAAAGACAAATGGATTGATAATAAGGATTGAGGAAAGCCATCAATGTCTATGTCCACTGCATATTTGAAATATAGGAATTAGTATATCACTCTTTTGAACAATTATACTCCCCAATCATAATGGGAATCAACAGATCTAGAAGATCTCTCTGAGGATGATGCAAATGAAGGCTTTGACACTTTCTGATCTTTGACTATCTTGATGTGTTTATGTCCCTTTTCTTTTCTTTGTACTCTGCATCTTTATTTTCTTTAATAAATTTGTGGGGACAGGAATTTTGTCCAGTTCTGAGCCTCTCTCTTATAGGGAGAGGACAATTACTCAAATATATACACTATATAAATTAAATTATGTGCATAATAATATAATATTCATCAATGAAGTGAAATTGAGACGAAAACCCATACCTCACACTTTCCTTTCGGTCATAATTTATTTAACCTAATGTATATATGTATTAAACATTTCATCTACTTATTCTAGAACGATATTAATATTTATTTTATCATATACTATCTTTTTATAGCATATTATTTCCTATTAGTTAATCATATTTCCTTATTTTCATCATTTCAGGTAATAACATTCTTTTTTTGAGTATGTGTTGACTTTTTTTGTTCCCATTACACAGATCATGATTTCATCACTTATAAAATGTAAAAAATGATGTAAATATCATTTATACTTAGTATATATATATATTTAGTAATCCATAAAATATTGTGATGGGAAAGAAAATACATTGTTCCTAAAGATGGTAGGTCATACGTGGGCATGAATGTTGTTTCCATTTTATTATCATATTAAATGAAAGAAAATTAAATGTTATATATATAGATATTGAAATTATATTATCATTATAATGTTATATATATCACATATTTTTGTTATTTAATTCCATGTAAAGTGTGAACGAATCACATCGCTTCACGAGGCAGTAGTATGTCATACACACGAGCGACGTTGTCGTATCTCCAAAAAACGGAAACTATGGAGTTATGTGTTATATAAAAAATAAATAAGAATAAATAAATCATAAATATCAAAAATAAAATACATTTATAGTTTTTTTATTATTATTCCCAACCTTTATAGGTGGTTATGTAAGAATGAACGACATTGGTTAGTGTGGCAGTAGTCTGTCCTACACATGAATGATGATTTCATAACCCATTTTATGGATGTTTGTAAAGTGAAAGGTCATAAAATTAATATAAAAACATCTTAGTATATTTAAAATACTTATTTTCTTAATAATAATGATAAAACAAGATTTTAATGAGGTAGAGAAGGAAATAAAATAAATACTCATTTAGAAAAACATTTCCTATTCTTCAGGTATCTTCCGTAGGTTTTCACTAATTCCATACTAAATGGATTTATGCACAATATAAGGCTTATATAATGAGGATGTGGAAGTGGGGAATTTATTTGGTCTAGGATTTTCTGATCAAAGGGGCTTGAGAGGTGTTAAGAGAGGAGGAGTGGGGGAGGCCTTTACAAGTTGGATGAGTGACAAACATGTAAAATTATTAAAGAGGGAATTCCACACGAGTTTTTTAAATGTATAGTGTATAAAATATGAAAAAACAATAATATTAGTTTTAAGGTTAAAATATGCCAATAAAATGGGTTTTGGACAAGTTTCTAGATCATTTGTGCCATTAAGTTTGAAGATTAGTCCCTCTGTAAACTTGTTTTTCACTTAATCACCGTAATTAATTTCAACTGATTTCACTAATCACTTTACTAAAAAAAAATAATTTAGACATATTATAAATTATAAATTATTTTGATTCCAAATATTGAATCCATTTTTATAAATTAAGACCACATAAGTGGTAGAAATTAATTTCAAATTAATCCTGCAAATAGAACAAGAAAACATGTTTTTAAAGTGAAGATGTTCAATAGTTTATAATGTTTTTATATCCAATTTTAGAATATAATTTATTATAATAACATAAATTGGATAATTAGATGTATAATTGAACTATTTAAACTTTAATAATAACTCAAAATATAATTTATCATTATAAATGATTTAGATGAAAAATATTTTTTCATTTAAAATTCAGTATTTTCACTATTCATTAAAAACTAAAACTTCTTAGAAAAATACCAAAAAATCAACCTATGATAATTTTTAAATTTGTATTTATAAAATAAATTTTATATTGTAAAAAAAAGATTATAAAATTGTCCAAATTGGGGTTTAAAACAAGTTCACCCTTAATAGGAGGAAAAACTACCTTTATAAAAATAAAACTTTTTGTATATAAAATTGGATTTGTAATTATGTTATTATTATCAAATATAGTGGACGAATGTAAAAAAAATTGATTTAACATATAATATATAAATTTTATTAATATCATCCACTAACATAAATTAATTAAATTTATTATGAAAAAATATATTTGGTGCGTAAAAATTGATTTTTAAAAAAACAATTCCTTTATATTCAATTGGTTTTTATATTAATTTATAATTAATTGGTAACAAATGAATTAAACAATGTATTTCCATAATTTATATAAATATATTTCTAACTGTTAATTTAATATCTATGAGATAATTATCTCTTTAGATAATAATATTAATAGTATTCGATAAAACTCAGACTTATTTGTAAGGCGAGAGATCAAAGAAACTCGTCGTTGCATGCGGAACAAGATAACATAATATTTGATGCATTGAAAAATATATAATCGATTAAATATACTTATAATGATAAATATATCATAAAGTATGTAGATTTTAAATTCCTTTTTATGAAATTTGTTTTCTTTCATACACGCTATCAAATAAAATGTTATTCCTTTAGAATTTTTGAGGTGTTACATATTCTCCACCTAAAAAATATTGTTTCCATACAATTTAAACTTGATCTTGGAAACCAAGGGAATGAAATTTGAGAATTAATTTATTAAAATCCCATATAATAAAATAGTTAATAAAATATCCTCTTAATATGACAGAATGGGATGTGCAAATGTCACATGAAATGACACATAACTAGGTTTCAAAGTAGCTAAACATTGGTGGAAGGTGAAGATATGGACATGGAGGGAAATAATAAATATTTATAGAGGGTGATTGAGTAAATTGATCAATGAAAATATTATGGGATCAAAACCTTAAATATAATAGTGTTGAATGTTCATTGACATGATTATAAATGATGGTAATATGAAAAAATAATATTTCAAGATCATTTTTCTAAAGTTGAGGAATTATTTTACTATATAATAATATAAATAAATATAGTTACTTGATACATTTATACTTTATAAGAAAAACTGTTTCCTTTTATTGTGTTTTTAGCAATTTACATTTCATCACTTATTCTAAGAAATAAATATACAAAAAATAATTCTTTATACCTACAGAACTAAAATTCACTTTTACTAGATCTTATGATCCATAAAAGAGTATTAATTATTTTCATCTCTCTCAAAATATTTTCCAAAACCAATATGGTTGATACATTATCCTCTAAATAAAAAATAATAATACTATTAATTCCTTATTAATATTTATACATGAAGTAGTTTAACTAAAAATAATGACACAATAACAAGGACATCCCATAGGTTAGTAGTTGTTCTGAAAGCATTGTCATTCTTTGGTCAAGGGTTCAAGCCTCAATGCCTTTCCAGACCTGATGGATTCTCACTAGGTATATAGGTTTTCATTTTTCTAAAATATATTCAAATAATTCTTATAACGTTCCCAAAATAAATAATATGTACATCCTTGATTTAAAAGAAATCATTAAATAACATTTTTATTAATGTTTTTAACACAATTTATTTATTTATTAAAAATGTCTAATAATATTATTTGTCTATTATTACAATGTAATTAATGAATATATTTACCCTAAAGGATATCAATACCTTTTAAACACAAATCTATAAAATGTTAATTTTTTATTCCTCAAATAAATTTTCCACTAAAACATATTCTTATCATAAATCGCTCTAAAAATTTGTTAGACTTAGTAGATCCCTAAGAATCAGATTTTATGACTTGTAAGATTTGATCAATTTTAAACTCATTAACCATGATGGTATCCATAAATCTTATGTTAATGAATACACATTTTCAAATGAAATTTAAATGAATACATAGATGTTTCAAGAATTGTGTAACCAAACTATTATTGAAAAACTGATTCATAATTAATTTATTAAATCAAAATACATAATTACTTCACCCATTTTATTTCTACTTAGGCCCTTCCATGGTCTAGGGGTTACCCTTTACAAGTGGGAATTGACTCAGGTAGTGCCCATGTGCCCCAAAGTTATGTAAATGAACTATAAATGGATCCTCATGATGATATTTAGTTCCTTGAACCGTACAATTCATTGTTTCTTGAAAATTAGCTATTTTATTACCTTCATTTACACAAATAATCTATTTCCCCATTCCATTGAGAAACTTATAGGGTGTCTCCTTCCACATTTAATACATTATATAAGTCTAGCCTTCTTTTCTCCATGGTCTCCACCACTCAATCTCTTAGAAAACTCAATCCTTCTCTTCTTTGGTGAGTCTGGGAGTTGGTTAAGGTATATGTTGTTAATAATATTCTAGTAAAACTAATTAGGTATGAATATGATCTCTTTCACTCTAATAAATATCTCATTTGGTTTCCCATTATCACCACCTTGTCCCCCTTTTTCAATGTTAACTTGATTCTTCTAGGTTTCATCCATTAACTAAAACCAAAAATCTTAATGTGATAAACAATTATCATAGGGGGAAGACCATATAATAATTTATATGATGTATAAATCTTGACACATTATTTTTAATCTAATAAAAATAAATCTTAATATATGATATTTTTTTCATTATATATTCAAATCCTTCATAATATTTTATTAATAATATGTGAATTGTTTTAAGAATATCCCCTAGGAGTGTCAAACCAGGTGTTTAATAAGTCTTGATTTCATATATATGGTTACACTCTAGTAAATACTGATGCACCCTTTTAAGAGTAATTACCACTAGGTAAATATATTCTAGAACCATATCCACTTTTAGTATCTATAAAGGGATATGTTTATAGGATAACCCGCATAATCTATATCTTAAGAAAAAGTTAGGATGTTATTATATATTTATACTCAATTCCATCATAGGGTTATGTTTCATAATCTATGTTTTCTTATATATAGTTCTAAATTTTGTTAATAAAATACCTATAATACTAACTATAGTAACACTGACCCCGAAGCCTTGAGCCACTACATGATACTATTACATTGGCACAATATACAATAAATTTCATCTTACAAAACATATCAATTTATTTGACTTTTTAAATTAGATACATACATGATTCTTATATTACATTTGGAATCCACAAATTACAACATAATTTTTTTTATTCCATTGAGAATAAAATTATTCTATATAGAGAATCATTTCATACTATTCATTGTAAACTTTATAGATTCCTAGGGAAACGAAACAAAATAATGGTGAGCTCAAATTCTTAGTAAGTGTTAATTATAGTGGAAGATATCATGAATCAATAATGAATAATCAATATAGAATGGTAAATAACTGAACACACATTATATTTAAATAACTATACAAGTCATAATCCAAATGGAAAGGTAAATAACTGAAAACACATGCCATTTAAATAATTAGATAAGGCATAATAAATATCTCATGGGAAATAACCGAAAACACATTTTATTTTATCAATTAAATGATAATGAATTTCATATATATATATTTTAAATTTAAAATATCATGGATAATAATAACTGAATGTGATTAAGGATGTTTGTAATTATTGTATTCCATGTTTTCCAAGTACTCGTAACATTTACTGTTAAGACCTTTCACAAGACAGTTTAATACTGAGGAGTTGAAACCAATTTAGCTGATGTTATCCAACCGATTGATCGCATGAGACAAATGATGCATCAAATGTCTTACTTCGATCTGTAATCCATGTTATACTAGATCAAATCAATCCCCATATAACGAATAATCAATTTTATTCATAAAAAATATTCCTTATTAAATAACTGTATTTAGAAAAAATATAGAATTATCAATATTTCCCTAGATAATAAAATAAATATCATTGTAAACACCATATGTAGAAATGGTTCATAGATTAAGAAACAATCATATCCATGATAAATAATGTGGACATTAAGGGGAAATATAATGTTCAATGGTCACTGGAAAGTTAATAACTCAAGGAGATGTTAAAGAATATAAAAAACATATTTGAGGAAGTGAATGTCATTAATATCCTTGGTAAAAATAATCATAAACCATACAGAGGAATAATAATGAAGCTATAAATATTGTTTATATCCACTGGAGTAATAATAAGTATTTTTTACATTGATGAAATAAAAAGTGCTTTAAAAAAATTCTTCAGGAATATGTCATTTTCATTTAGAAGAAAATGAAAACTATTTTCTTTGAAAATCAACTTGAAAAAAAAATTATTTAAAAACACATTCATGAAATTTATAATGAATATTTAAAGGAATAATGTTGGGTAACTTCATACATGCAGTATAAGGTAAAATAATATTCCATTTTCATTGTGAAAATGTTATAAAAGTTTCATATTCAAAAACTGATAAGAAGATTTCTTTGAAAAACATTGTAAAAGATAAAATGGATAAAATTTTATTTAATAAATCATTTTTAAAAGTTTCATAATATTTTTGAGAACATTTTTAGAAAACCCTATATATGAGAGAAAACAAATTTATGGCCGATGATATAAATTATGTTTGGTTTTCCTAAAAACATTTTCTAAAACATTTTAATTAACAAAGAGTGGAAAAGTAGTTCTATTAATTGAAATAATAATAAAGAACCAGAGGAGAATAAAATTAAAGGTTTTATTAATCAATTATCAGATAATTTAGTCTAATGTGAAATCAATTGTAGATAATCCTAAATAAAATGAGATTGTGAATTAAAACCTTACAATGATCATAACATTGAAGTAAGAATTAGTCAATGAATAATTTATGTGAATCAACTGAAAATACACCAAAAACAAATGGTAATAATAAAAATATATTAATAATTCATTACAAACATAATATTATAATATTAACGACAACAAGGAAGTAATATAACCCAATGAAAGGGAACTAATATATGAAATTCCTTACCACTTGGTAACTTTTAATTAAAATCCCCTTATATAATATAATTCAAATGGAAACATAAATTACCATGAATAAAGATTTATTCATAATATTATATATAAATTGGTATCATATACACCATATAAAATAAACTATGTGCATAATAATAAAATATGCATTAATGAAATGAAATTGAGATGAAAACCCCTACCTCAGACTTTTATTTTGGTCATACTTACTTTCAACTATTGTATAGTGTTTTTAAACATGTTATTAACTTATTGAAAAACAATATTAATATTTATTATATCATATATGATCTTTTATAACATATTATTACCTATTCGTTAATAATGTTTCATTATTTTCATCATTTTAGGTAATAACTTTATTTGTATTTTGAGTATGTTTAAGTTGTTATTTTTTTGTTCCTATTACTTAGATAATGATTTCATCATCCATAGAATATATAAAATGATTTTAATATAATATATTTAAATTATTTATTAATTTATATTAATCTATAAAATTTTGTGATGTGAAATGAAATACATCATTCCTGGGGACGGTAGGTCGTACAAACACGTGAATGATGTCTCAATTTTATGGTCATATTAAAATAATAAAATAAATATATATATATATATATATATATTTATCATTATAGTATCATTATTATGTTAAATATATATCAAATATTTTTTAAACCATCCTTAATACATTCAATGTAATTTATGAATCAATCACATTGTTTTGTGAGGTGGGAGTCTGTCGTACGCACTCGCGATGTTATCGTATCCCAAAAAATGTTAATCATGAAGGTATGAGATATATAATAATTATATAAGAATAAATAATAAATTAATATAAAAAATATCATATATAAATAGTATTATCATAAATATTCCCAACCATGATAGGTGGTTATAGAAGAACGAACAACATCAACTCATAAGGTGGTGATTCATTGTACACACGAATGAAGATTTCATAAACCATTTTATGGAAGTGGATGAAGTTTTAGGTCATAACCTAACAAAATATAAATATATTTAATATTTTGTGGGTTTTAAACATGCCTTATATATGAATAATTGAAGGAGGTGTAGAATGAAATAAATTAAAAATGTTTTCAGAAAACATTACCTCTTCTTTGGGTATCCTCATTAGGTTTTCACTAATGCCTCATAAGTTATATTTCATCCCAATATAAGTATTATATGATGAGGGTATGACATTTTATAAGTTATTTTGTTTGGTATTTTCTTACACAAAAGGCTTGATGGCTATGAAAAAAGGATTAGAGGGGGATTCCTTTTATAAGTGGGGTAGGTGGAAAACATTTAATTTTTTTATGGATTGAATTCCACCCTTGTTTTTTACATGTTAAGTGGATAACATAATGTAAAAAACACTATAATATAAGTTATAATAAAGAAATATTCCTATTAAATGGGTGTTCTACTAGTTTCATAGGACATTTGGAACTGTAAGTTTAAATTTTATTATCTTAAGAAACACGTTTTTACTTAATCATTGTAATTAATTGTGACTGTCTTCCATAATAACATTATTAAAAAATTAATTTGGACTTATTAGAAATTAGAAAATATTGTTATTTAAAATATTTAATCATTTTTTTTTCAAATTCAAATCAATAAAGTGGTAGAAATAAATTTAAAATTAATTCTGTAGAGGGAACGAGAAAGTGGTTTTTTAAATTGAAAATGTTCAAAATATAATAATGTTTTTATATAAAATTTCTATACTAAATTGATTAAAATTATATAAATAATATTAATAGGTGTATAATTGAACTATTTTGACTTTAATACCAATTAAAAATATAATTTAACTTTGTAAAATATTTAGATGAAAAACTAGTTTTCAATTAAAATTATGTATTTTCAATATTCATTAAAAGTGAAACTTCTCATAAATATATGAAAAACTCACATAATATAATTTTATATTATTATTTAAAAAATGATGTTTATTTTTTCAAATAAAATTTATAAAAGTGTCTAAATTTATTTTCACAAATACTATTCCATTAAAAGGAAAAAAATTTCCTTTAGAAGAATAAATCTTTTATGTGTAAAATTGGATTTGTTCTAATCATATGCCAATAATTTTTTTTTTATTAATTTAAAAACCTTTTATTATATAAAAATTTCATTAATATCATCCAATAATTTCAATTCATTTTATTTCTTAAGATAAAACATCAATGGTGCATAAAAATTATTTTTTATAAGAACGTTTCCTTAATAGTCAATTCGTTTTTATATTCATTTATAATTAATTATTAACAATGAATTCATCTAAATATTTTCATAATTTATTTAATCATATTTATAAATCCAATTTAACTATTATGATATAATTATATTTTTAAATAATAACCTCTCGAGACACTGTGATGTATTTAAAATATTATCACCTACTTACAACATGTAATAAATATATTACCAGAAAAAACAAAGTCATTAACATTACTTGTAATTCCCATAATATTAAATGAACCTTTAATATTGAAATAATATTAATTCATAATATATTTTTCCCTTTATTCACTAATCATTTTTGTGAATAATTATAATAAATATATTCAACACAATTATTATCTAATCAAATAATAATGAATTAATTTATTCATTGTTTATCATTAATACTTGGACAACACATAGACCATGTGCTGGTTCCCACTATTTTATATACACTTATTCGCCAAAATAGGGCATAATCTTGAATACGCTATTGTGTGTGACCCTCGAGGACCTTTTCACGATAGTTGTGAATAATATTGATCGACCAGGAGTGGAGTCTAGAAACCCATCAACTCCCTTAAAGAGATAGATAATACTCATAGAAATGACAACCTTTCTAGAAATATACTCATTATAAAATAATATCTTTTGTCTCACAATATCTCATAAAGAAGGGTAGACAATATTTTCAATCATCCTTTTTTGCCATATTATTTTTTGACCTAATATGATTTAGTTACCTTATTATACAATGGGGATTGATTTAATAACATTATTACTATCCTAAGAAACTAGGCCTAAGGTATCAATTTCTCAACTCATAAGTAATGAATTATATCTTGAACATTCAATCATTTTCCTTCCACAAAATACGCACCCAAAACAAGACACCTCACCGTGAATTTAATATCATAATTTTTTCTTTACATCAATGCACATGATCAATTAGTAAATGCTGATAATGATGTCATGTTTGGAGACTAATACACATTTTAAATGATATGAACAACTAATGAAACCTAAAACATGTGGTATTTTAATTGGTTTGTTTGTCCGCATTATCTTACCTACTCAGGATCGACAATTTGGAACTTCAAGAGTTGAAGTTCAATACATATGAAGCCCAGAACATAATTGTCACACATCATTTATGTCCTATCAGTATGTTGTATCTATAAAATATGACATAACACTAATATTACTATCATGGTATCTATAGTTTTTCATTATTGTCAGAGAACAATTATAAATATTTGATGCAACATGTAGTATATGAACATTTCGATAATAATGTTGTGGATGTATAATTATCTACACTATTATGAAAAGAAAACACATATATATATATAATTGTATATATGTATTAGTAATCAAATTACATACATATGTTGGGTCTAGAGCACCAAATTTCAATGTGATAAAGAATAATTATTTAAATAATTTTTATGTTTTATTTTGTGAAATTTATATATGAGCCTGATATTCCCACATAACTAAACCTGTGGATCCTAAATTGTATCACTATAATATTTTTTATTTTAACAGTGATGTAATAGACATGTAAGGAAATGTTGGATCGCTATATATTCCACTATTCTTCTTGATTACAAGATCCATCCTCTAAAAATCCCCAACTATGGGATATATTTCAATCCTAATAATGGAAAAACAGGAATGGTATTTTTAACTCGTAAGATCAACATCTATTTTCATCTTCCTTGGGTGGTAATGTATTTATAATATATATTCATTTATTAATTCCAATCATCTCCTTTCTAAAAAACATAACTCTTTTTTAGAGATTTTTCACTTCACACTTTTATAATTAATATATATATATATAACCTACAAACATAAATATAATGCCTTCATATTTTCAATGATTTTTTTCTTCCATATATAACCCACGAGTTAGGTAATTTTAATTAGGAATTTTCAATTGGCATGTGGAATATGATATCACCAAGTCATTTTATATAATTAAACGTCCCATTTTCTTATTCGATACATAATTATAGATCAAAAACCATTCTCCATTATATGGTAGTGTATCTACTAGCATGTTGGAAAACATTATTTTTATCTCCTTCAAATTTTCCTCACATTAATCAGTCCAAATAAAATGGGATCCCTTCTAAGTCAACTTGGTTATAGGATTATAAAGTACTAAGAAATCTCTCAAAAATCATTGTTACTATCAATCCAACCTATGAAATTTTTTGATATAGTTAATCGTTGATATTTGTATTATTTTTTAATAACACTTAATTTTTAGGACCACTTGATATACCCTCGGAAATATTTATGTGACTAGGGAATGAAAATTTTTATAATAAGAATTAAAACTTGAAAAATTAGGCTTACAAACTCTTCTTCTTTAGGGTATTCAGTACAATATTCAAGTGATCTTAATTCTCTTTCCTCCTCATTTAATATATAAGAATATTATCATTAAATAATATGAAAAAGCTTATCAAAATAATATATAAAGACAATATTCATTAGATACATGCAGATAGAGGGGCATTGGTAATTCTAATTAGCACCACTACAAATCCATAACTATCATACCTTGCAAGAAAGGTTTTATTAGTTATATCCTCCTTTTTGACCCTCAATTAATGATATCAAAAATTAATGTAAATTTTTTAATGTATTGATCCCCAAATAGTTGATTAAACTAGTCATCAATATGGATTAGAGCATACTTGTTCTTGGTAGTGATCCTGTTATGTTCTCAAAAAACAATTCAAATATGTAATGACCTATATTAATCCTAAACAAAGATTAGGTTCACAAAATGATAATTTAAAATGGTGTATGAATCCCCTATAAATATTTTCCTAGAGTTTCTACTTTAATTCCAATAACTCAATTAGGGACATTCTATATGGATTCATTGATATAGGTAGAGGACTACGCAAAAAGTCAATTGGAAAATCCACTTCACATTTTAGAAATTCTTGGAAATCCTTACGAAATTAGTCGTCATAATCTTGAAAAATTATCATAACTTCAATGTTTAGTTTCTCCCTAACAATTTTAGATAAATTTACCTTTTGAAGAGCTATTAATACCTATACTGTAGAAGTAATTTTCATTATATGTTTTTAATTATACTAACACTAAAATATGATCATAGGTTTATTTCAAAAATCAAATTTGATCCCCTTCATAGGTAATTGAAATTGACACTATATAAATGAACATAATATTTTCCCAAAATGACATCAAGTTCAACTAGAGGGAGAATCATTTGGTTTAAATGAATCTCAATCACAAAAACATCTACTAGAAGGGAGATACAAACATGAGATATGATCATTATGAAATTAAGAGTTTTTAATGGTAAATAAAACTATAACAATTGAATATATTAATGAATATTTCTACACACATTTAATTATATTATTTAATTTTTATTTTTATTCCCAAATATGATACATTAATATTTGTGCATGTATTTCACCACACAACTTTATAATTATATATTTATTCCCTAACTAAAACCAAAATAGTTATCGTGATCATCAAGAATTAATAATTTGAATAAATATTTATATTATAAAAATTTACCATTTAATGTATAAATTATAAAAAAATAATTCACCCCATAACACTTTATGTTCATTTCATTTAAAAATAGATTATCCTAGTTATTCATAGTTTCTATCATGTTATTCATCATAATGGTTCATAAAATTATGTGATTTAACTAAATCATATATAATAAGAGTTTATGGCCATTCGTTTAGTCTGAGACCCACCCATCATGCATCATTGATGATTGAGTTAATAAATAATCAACACCATTTAGCATTATTACTCATAGTTTCATTTTTCACACCGTTGAATCCACATTCTGATATCCAATGATGTATATACTATCCAGGAAAATCATATAGTTTCTACATTAAAAAACATCATTTTAACATATACTTATACATATACCCATGACTTTAATAGTATTAATCTAATTTTAATATTCAAATATTACTGAACCTTTCTCTGATACCGACTTAGGCATCCTATGTATAATATATATAAATATTATATAATTTTAGATGAATATTAAATACATATAACAAGAATGTATACACTATAACTACGAAGGATTAGTTTATTATGATGATATATACATAATAATATTATTTTATAAATTAAATTCAACATCTCCCAAAATCTTCTTCTCACATAGTATGATATTTTAGACATACACAAATTAAAAAACATCTTCATAACCTAAAGAAAGGTAACATAAGGATATGTCATCTCATATTTTCTATATGGGAAAACACAGGGGATATAAATCAACAATAATAAATAAGATTAATATAAAAAATGGAATGACAACAGGATCATAAAATACAAAACTCATACCCAATAAATTAAATATATTTAATAATGAATCCTGGAATAATGTTTTTTCATAACTAAAAACATATGTCATAAGAGTGTGGAATAAAAAAAATGTAAATCATTATCCATGAGAACACATAATAAGAATAAAAAGAGGTTTTGGGAATAATCATAATCATATAAAACCATTTCTTTGGAAAGGGATCATTTCTTACACTATCATAGTAGATTGGAATTTGTCTTTATTCCGCCATTTCCTTAAACAATTATCACTCACATGACTATCATTTTGAACAAAGTACCATACATAACTGGGTTCACACCACATTCAAATAATTATTATTTTACAAGATATAATTATTTTCCCAATTCATTAGAAGGATATAATAGTACCAACTATGTATAGTTTATCATATGACCAATAATCCTTTGTTTATAGTGGAACCCCCAATCCTAGGTTTATAATGTACCCACTTGTCCTTGGTTTGTAATGTAACATCCTGCATCATAATTAAAACCATATAAATGTGTTCCACAATATCATAAAACACTCATCATATCATCATATAATAGACTATATAAAATAAATGGGTTTCATAAACATATCATCATCACGTAATATTAACACATCCATAGAAAGGAATTAAATGGTATCATAAGAGGATTCATTATCTTATCATATATTAATTAAACAATGGGCAAGAAATGGTTTTCATATATTAATCATAATATCATCATCATTATAAGTCATAAAGTAATGTGGATATAATCATAATATCATATAGATAATGAAACATAAAAATCCTTAAAGTATATTGATTAAGATAAAAATACAATTAAAAGATCAATGGAATATTTATTGGGGAAAGTAAAATATTCATTTAAAAATCACTTATTTAAGAAAAATTCAAAAATAATTGATATAAATTTATTAAAAACTAATAATGTTAAATTATAATGTAATCATTAAATAAAATATTAGTTTTGATTGTGTTAAAGTTTATTTCAGTGGTATAAATTTATACAATTATTATTTCAGACCTTTCGTAAAAAGTTCCTTAATCAGAAGATGAAAAGATGGTTATTTTTAAACATTTTAATGGAAATAATAATATGGGTAAAATTGAGTGTAATAAATTATTTAATAATACAAATTTTTATTCAAGTGAAAGTTATTCTGAAAAGAGATAAGATAGTAACATAAACCATTACCTCAATTATTTTTCTACATTGTATGCATATACACCTCAGGTATAATAAATTTATATTTATTTTAAATTTATACTAAAACCATATTAGTATATATTAAAATATATCACTCCATTAAATTATTTTAATTTATCCTTAATTAACAATTATTCATTAAAATTATTATTCAAGTGAAAGCTAGTCCGTTTTCCATGCATGTTTCAGTTCCAAAATTATGGTCCATGCATATCAATCATGGATTCATAGTCTCTATATTATTAATAATTATATAATAACCATTAATATCCATTATATGAAATTTTATAACCATTCATATTAATTGGTGATGAAAAATGAGTTACATCACTTCGTGAACATAGTAGTCTACACATATATATGAGTGATGTTTCCACTTTTCAATGGATGAAACAAAATAGTGTAATATAATAATTAATAATTATAAAATTATAATTATACCATATATATAATTTATATTCATTAAATATATCTTTATTACCATCAATTTAAAAAGTAAATGAAAATCGAATAACATCACTTTGTGGAGGTGGGGGTCCTCACGTACATACGATTGATGTTATCATTTTTCATTGGACGGGAAGGAGATAGATAAATTTTGTACCATTATAATAATAACATTTAATTATATTTTTTATTTTGTATTCTTTATGTTAGGATAGATACTTCATATTTATAAGAATTAGATGAAGTCGTAATCTTTAAAAGAGTCAGGTACGATGACCACATCTTATTTGAGAAAAAAACTTTGGAATACACATTAAGAATTAAATAGAATGTATTAAGAGAAGAATATAAATAATATAAAATGTATGAGGATAATATAAAAGTATATTGGGATATTTTTCTGGGATATTTTTTTCAAGATGTGTAACTAGGAGAGTAGAAGTGGCTCCCTTTTATATGTAAGGGATGTGCCACTCTAGTAATTGTTCATGGTTTTAAATTAATATAAGTAATTTATCATGGTGAAGTGGAACCAAGGAAGCATATATTACTATATAAGATGTGATAGAGTGAAAATAAACTCAACCAATCTCATTTAGATATTTTTTTGATACAATTTAATCCTTATCTCTTAGTTAAAATCCCTTATTCCCAATTAACCTTAACCATGATAACATAAATTTTTACTATCACAACTAAATTATAATCCAAAAAATAAAAGGGCCATTGTTACCTAATTATTATATTATGATTATAAGTTTCGAATAAATTTTAATATATTCAAAATAAATTAGTGGAATAAATTAAATTTAATATATGTATGAAAAACACAAGAGAAATAATTTTTGGGAAAATATCTACTTTAAATGTAAACAATAATTCTTCTGTGAAATGAAGTAATAATTTTATTGAAATTATTTTTTTTAATAATAAACAAATATGTTTTATAAAAAACAAATATCAATCCAAAACTTAATGGAACCCTTTAACAATACTATTAAAATAAAAGAACCAATATTTTTTTTAATTTCAATAAAATATAATTTATTATTAAAAAGTAAAGAATGGGTTCCAATATTCAAAATATTGTTTTTTAAATACATTATTAACTCCTAAAACATATATTTTGTTAAAAAACTCATAAATTAATATAATAATAAGTTTTTGGAGGCTTTAAAGCCTTACCCTGTAGTTCTAACCATGTTTTAACTATTTTACACTTATTGAGGCTACAAATTTTAATGTATTTACTATTCATTATGAATATAATTTTAGTTTGGTATATTACATTATATTAACTATTTTCATTAAAAATATATAATCCATTTTAAATAATTAATTTCTAAATATGGTATAAATATATTTTAATATAGGAATGCAATACACAACAAAACCTATTTTTAGAAAAATGCATTCATAGGTATATTATAGTGTTTAATTTTGTTCCAAACCAAGTGAAATCTATTTTATGAATATTAAAATATATTATTGATTATATAATATATATATTCTATTAAAATCATTAATCAATATATATTTTCCTAATTTATTAAGGTAAACACATGTTGTGGATATGAAAAAATCTTTCTGAAAAATATTTAATTTAACTTTCAAATTATTTTATATTCATTTATAAAAAATTAACACTCTATTTATTCGATTTATACATGTGTATGAAATTAATATTTCATAAATTATTTAGTCCTATTAATACCTTCCAATCCAATGTTTGGAAAATAGATGTTACATTGAATAATAATAATTTTATAGTATATCATGATTTATTTAAACACAATATTGTGTGTAAAACAATATATCAAATAAATAATAGTTATTTAATATGAAATATATAATAAAATTTTGGTCTATTATTGAAATAATTATAAACATATTTATTATTATATATAGAATCAATTTGGTAAAATAAGTAGTGATCATTGGTATTGATTATGGATGAAAACATGGGATATAGAAACTGGGGTTATGAAAGTTGTTTTGGATTGAGATTAAATAAAATATTAAAAATGGGATGATAGTTGTGAAATATATGAAACCTATTATTTTTATTTTTATAGTTTCTCCTTTGATAAATAAGGCTTTTTAAATGGGTGTAGATGACAGATTTATGATTCTTGAAGAAAAATTACCTAATAGAGATATGGATATGACAGTGTTGTGGTGTAATGTATTTCAAGTATCATGTTTTTAAGGAATAAAATAAAATGGGGATATGAGAATGGTGGAAATTATTTCACAAATAATTTCTAATTAAGATAATCTATTTCAAAGTCTAAATAGACCCACTATAGATTGTCTTAATATTATTAAAATTAATATTAAAAATACATAAACTTTTCATGTGATAAATATAGTTATTCTATGGAGCTCGAAGCTCAATCCTAAAGTTGAATTAAAAACTATAATTTTGGGACTTATTTACTTCATGGGGTATAAAATCATCAATAAATTATAAATTTTGATGTATCTAGATAAATAAATTTAAATAATCATAAATGTGAATTAAATTCATTTAACTAAGGTCAAATTAAAGGTCTATCAGTATGTGACACTTTTTTTGATGAGGACAGCAGATATCCCTACAGTTGTTTCTCGGAGGTATATATATAGAATGAAAAGTTAATGTAAAATAGAATTATAAATAAAAATATATTTTTATCATAGAGGTAGATAATTTATTTTTCCATATATTGATTATATGATTTATGATAGAGGACATTGAAGTACAATGGTATCACCATTCCTATTTGGTATTGATTATCTTATGTAAATTCACTATACATGAACATTGACTCTTATATATTTTCTATTTTTCACTTTAATTTTTTAGTAAATAAAAAAACATTTGTGAGACCCTAGGATTTTTAGTGATCCCTTCTTAAACTTTTAAGCATATAATGTAAGTGATATCATCTAGTATGATGAAACACCATCGCTGTGTACTTCGTAGATTATGAATTAGTGGTGAACCAGGTGAAATTTCAATGTTGTATTTAATTTACTTTATAAAAATACTTTTTTCACACAAGACTGACATTTTTAAGTAAATAATTCAGATGGTATTACAAGATCGAGTTTAAGATAAAAAATATGACACTCTAATTTACTCACCCTCCCCTCACGTAGGTCATATTTTTCCTTTTGGTTGAAAAATTATATTAAAAATATTTTTTTTAAATACATGAAATAATTATCATTTTATTGTTCCTGTAAATGAAAACAAATCTAAATTTTTAGTTGGCATAATAGTTTTAAATTCCATTATATTTTTATTATTAACAAATAATCCCATAGCGATTACCCATAACTACTTATTTTTCTCTATTTCCCTTTCATTTATAATTTTTAAAATAAATTTTTAGTGTTTATTTTGTTTTAATTATTTATTTTTAGGAAGAAATAATAATAGGGGATATAAACTCATTATTACTCAAGAATAACTACTATGTGTCTATCTAACTTTCTTATTCAAATAATATCCTTATATTTTTTGAGAAAATCTTGACATGTAATTATAGATAACATTAGGTGTATGTATTATGGGAGATGGATATCTATTAATATAGACCTAATTCTTTTTTTAATTGTTTTTATAAAATGATAAAGATAAAAAATTGATCTTGAAAATAAACTTTTTGTGGTTTTACTATTCTACTGTTGACAAATTAGATATTTTTGAAATCCGAATATTTTAATATTTTTTATATAAGCTAATTATTATTTTTATATAATATAACATGTGAAAGTAAACTGAATATTAATTTCCATTCCATGAGTCAACTACAAATTATTTATATCCCATTCATGATAGGCATTCAAAACCTCATTGACATATTCCTCCTTTAACCCGGTTTCTGGAGAGTATTGGGACATATTGGAAACATGAGAATTAAATGGTTCATGTTCAATTATATTGGAGTAATGTATAATAAGTATTATTAATTAAATTTTTAATAAAAACCCCAATAAAATCCATTGAATTTATACCTTAACATATTACCCTCAATTATCCCTATAAACCATGATTTTTCTATTAGTAAAATAACATTACAATACTACTAATACATTTTTACCGATATATTTGTGCATTTTAAGATATATTATTAGCTATGTATGGGGAGATGATGTGTTTAGGGAACCATCATAAAGGATGTTCTCTATTATGGGGAAAAGTGTGGGGAAATATTTTCATAGATATGACTAGTGTAGTCACAATCTTGAATTTATTATTTTAAAATAAGTATCCCTATTAATCTCTAAGAAAAATAATTATGAAAAAATTATATATAAAAGTTATAATAAAATATATCATCATGAAAATAGAGATTAGAATATGTTTATTTCATTGATATTCTTCTATAATTAATTGGAATCCAAAATAAAAGGCAACAAAGGAATTTTTGGAGATATATATTTGGGGATATGTGTTAGTAACTTCATTTTTTTCAAATTATATTATGCATTGGGATTTAGAGATAAGGATACTATTTATGCCATATAATTTTTTTGTTAATTACATACAAAACATTAAACCCCTGAACAATATATTGGATGTCTTTATGAGTAGTGCACATTGTTACATAAAGTAGGGAACATAATGCCTTGGAAGGATTGTATAGGAACACATGTACTAAAAGTATCAACAGTATCCATATAAAAAGTTAATAGAGTGATGAGGGACAATTATTAGGAATGGTAGGCCACTAGTGGATGTGGAAAGGATTAAAATATTGAATACATTGGAGATAAGAAATGAAACAAGAAGGATATATCATAAAAGTGGAATGATAATCTTTAATGAATAATGATTTTTTTAGTTCTCTCTTCTTATATATATGTGTTTCAACATGGATATGTACTTTTTAAAGAAATTATTAACATGTATTTAACTAAGAGTGAAAATGTGTGTGTGGGAATGAAAAGGAAAAAAATAATTATTTTTATTATTCGATATATTTTTTATATCAACATAATTTTCTTATTTTATGGGCATTTACTTTATTTTTATAATGAAGAATATTTTGGATATTTTTTTTTAAAATTAGAATAATATTGTGATTTTATTAATTTGATTGATATTAGATATTAAAATTTCAGATCCATACATTAATTTTTTTATGTAACTGTAAAGAGCAGCTAGGCCACATATTTGTAAATTTTGAATTTTGAATTCTATGTAAGACTAATGTAAGATTTGTACTAACTACATTATTATAATATATTTTTTGGATGGGTTACATCATATTAAATTATCATGATTATTTAAAATAACCTATGTAGATAAGGATCTACACAACCTACAATAAATCCATGAAAATGATCAATTGAGAAATTTAAGACTAAACATAGAAGTTTAAAATCCATTTATGATTAAATATAAATATCCAAAGACCATGAATGAATAAGGATCAACCATTTATGATTGGATAGTAAACTGTGAAGGATATATAAAAATATTTATCTGAAAACATCATATATGTATAAATAATATATAAACTATATAATATTCAACCATAATTATAACATAAACATTGGAGTGATTACCAAAATAATTAAATCAAAATAATCATTGGAAATATATTATTTAAAATCCTATATATTTGAAAAATTCTAATGTAAGGTTTTTTACATGGGAATTTTTTATATATCTAGTTTAAATTCAAGAAGGAGAATTGTTGAAACATTGATACAAGGAATTTTTATGTGGTAAATATGTATTTTTTAACAAAATAAGAAGATCCACGATGCACCGATTTCTAGATAAATAAAGTAAAAACATAAAAACTACATCATGTAGTATTATATCCATGTGTCATGAATAAAAATGGTGTTGAATTTCATGTTGATTCCTAATAATAAAAAAGAAAATAATGTGAGAGTTTATTAATTTTTTTATAAATATATGGTGATTTATATGCAATATGGATTCCCCATGGAGAATTAATTTTGTTGTTTTCAGCATGATCATTATGTTTTAAAATATATAGTTCTTTTGTTCTTGCACTTATCTTTATTCAATTTTTATGAAAATTATCTCTCATATCGATGATATTAGAGAACTACCAGGACTTTTATTTAAGGGGTTATAAACTATGATTTTCTAGAGTCCATTAAGATCCATTGATATTTTATTTACATTAATTAAATTAATTTTATAGAGTGTTTTATGATGGGTAAGGGTGAGAGTACTTCATATCCATTCCATATTCTACACATATTCTCGAATTGTTTCATTACTTTTTACTTAACTTCACTCCTTTTTATTATTATCGTATGTAATAGTGGGATTAATAAAGAATGGTTAATGATTTCTTTATAGAAGGTGAGTTGTAATATTTTATCAATTTAGTAATTTTATCAATTTATAAAAAATGAGGGGGAATTTTTTTATTTAACTCAGGGAAACATTGCTATGTTCGATGATTTTACCTTCATAAAAGAGTGAGGCACTAGAACTAAAACGATATTTAGGGTGTTCTTTGAGTAAGAGGGAGGTGGATGTTGGTCAAAATTATATAAGTCATTATAATTCCCCAAAGGATTAGAATTTTCCATCCTAACTACCCTATATTTTTATTTGTAAGTAATTTTAATTTTTTTCCTTTTTATTGAATTACTATACACAACATCCCCCATTTCCCATGATTTTATATATTAAATAAAATAAAAAATATATAATAAATTATTATGAGATATTTAATTAAAAATTTCAATGAAAACCCTAGTGTTAGTAATAATAATTCATTTTTTAGGGAAATTATAATGTCTATATTCAAGAGGTTTGTCACACACCTTTATCAAAATATAACAAACATCCCACCTCGGGATTACTACTCAATAATTAAAATCAGGATGCACCTAATACTCTTCCATTACTATGCTAATATTTATTATAAATAGACTACCACATGCTTCACATATATTCTTTTTATTACAAAAGTGTATGACAATAAAAATATCAAAGAGTGTGAAAAACATCACATATATCACTATAGTATAACCATTACCTTTTTTATTCATGTTTATTTTATATAAATTAGGACAATTCTAGAAATCTGTAAAAATTAATCCAAACCTTGTTAAATCCATATAAAAAAAATATATGGAAGAATGTTTCTGAATCACCTAACACAATTGGAGAAAAAAATTATCACACCCTTAAAGAATGAGAACTAATATTATAAAATTCAATGTAATAAATTGGAAAATCTATAAAATATATATTACATCATCCTCAAATTAATTTTATAACAATAATACAAGAAATATGGTGTTTTCATATATAATTGGATGGAATAATATGATAAAAGAAAAAAATTGAGATGATTGTACCCCTGATATGAGGAATTGATCCCAAGAAGAAATTAATTCAATGTAACATAAAAATTGTTCAAGACAAACCAATATAAGATCTATATCATTTAATAAATCATGAAGAAGAAAAATAACCAAATGAGGGAAATTGACTGGTCAAAGTTGTATTTAAATTAAGTGAACAAAACATTTTCTGGTTACCCAAACCACATTTTGGTTTGTATAGTTATTGATTATATGAAAACAATAACAACTCAAACCCTAATTCTCTATAATTATCATAATTAATTTGTTATCTAAAATCATTCTTTTATCCAAAACAATGGCATGTTCAATAAACCCTGATGTTTTTTTCTTAATTTCCTCTAATAAACCAAGATAAAAGACAAACATATTTTTATATAAACCATGTTTCTTTTCAAATCATTATGAACAATCATGGAATACCCCATATCCTATTTATAATAGAAACTCTAATTAAATCAGCTAAAACATAGTCGATGAAAATAGATATTTTATTCAAATAAATGTGTTGTTATAAAAACTATGACATAATAGTTTCTTTATTGAGACAAAACTCAACTCTTACAATGCCCTCCTACAACTATGAATATAAAACATGATGGGAACCAAGACCATGAAAAAACAAATATCCATGGCCCAGATACACTAAACAAAGATAATCATTATCCCAAAATTTATAATTCAACTCTTCTTTATCATTTCACCCAAAAACACAATCCCACCATATCCAAAACCATAAAATTCATAAAATAAAGGGTAATTGAGATTTTTATCCCTATGTTATATACCTATCAAATGACTATCATCATTAAGAATCGATAAAAACCCAAATTGAAATAAATTATATATAAAAACATAAATATTTCATAATATATATCTTAAATTGAAATATCATCATTGAAAATTCTCAAATACGACCTACAAAATAAAATGAAATATTTAAAATCATTAATACATATTAATAAATTAACATTAACAAAAAATAAATTTTCAAAATAAATTTGGGTATTGAAACCATATCTATGACACCCCACTCCATGTATATTCATTCAAACCTCTAGGCTTAAAATGACACATACTAATGGAATAGGTGATTCTCAAGAGACATTCCATTAATCATCCAAAATATTCATGGGTATTTTTATCAATATCACATCTTATTTAATATCCAACTCCCCCAAATCATTTATATAAGTGTCTCCATAAAGATACCTCAGAAGGAATAGATTTTTTTATGTTTTGAGCTTGATACATTTGGTCAAGATTTTCTAAATAGTAGATAAACATGCTAAATCTCTCTAATGAACATGAAATTCCAAAAAAATAAGCAGAAATTTATGTCCCTGACTAAACATATTCTTTCCATGAAAAATATAAACCTTTAAGGACACATGATCACCAACTTCAAATTATAAAGGATATCACCATAGATCTGCATAATATTTTAGCCCATCACTTGTAACATCTATCTAAACTCAAGTGACCTATACATTATCAATCATAATCTCTTCTTAATTCAGTATAATTATAATTTACTCTCAAATTTCAGTTCAATATAATAATTATCTAATCGGTTATCAATAAAATTCTTAAGATAGTTCCATGATAATATAAGTGTTCAAAATAATATAATAAACAAACTCATTTAAAGTAAAATACATCTCCAAAATCATCAAAAGTACATAAAACATTTACACAAAATCACCTCAATATTTGGGATTACACATTATAATGACATATTTATCTACTGATAAAATAATGTTCCCAAGAATTAATAATACCCAAAAGCATATTGCTAACACTTTCACACTCATTAAGTGAATATAGGATCCCATTCAATGATGATTTTCCTTGGAACTCAATGAAGTCTTACCACCTCCTCAATATAGATCCATTATAGGGAATCATTAATAGATGAAACCATAATCCTCATGAAATCATACATTATCATAATCAATCCAAAAAAAAAATTGAATGACATCCTCACAATGATTTTACAAATCACATCCGAAAAATACTTGGATGTATCCTCCCAATTCTATTAGAAAACATCTAATGATTGTAATAAACTAGTTAAAAATTAATTCTCAATATTAACTCACTATTAAATAAGACATAAAGACACAAAATTAATAAAATTAAATCTTTATACAAATTCTTAATAATTATTCCTTCCGGAAATGATACATCTTATAAATACCAGGATGCACTAAAAAGGTTGAGTTATTAAACATACATAGAATAACCTCTTAACTCTCCTATATGAATATTTCTTCCAATTACAAAACACTCAATCATGATTATCTATTTAATATCCATAATTATTAACTCGAAGAATAATTTTATCTATCTATGAATCCCCATTCATATCTCAAAATATGAGATTACACCAATTCTTGAAATAAATGATAGTGTACCATAATCTAATACAAAACAGTCTACAACTATCCACCTAGGTATCAATATTTTAAGATATTTTATTCAACTGTCATCCACATATCTTTAGTCTCATGTGAAAAAAACAATATTTATATTTTTTACCTCATTTTATCTCCCACATTTATATTCTCTAGAGTTTTATAGACTATAAAATATTATTACTATGAGGTAAAAAGAATAACCATAGATAAAAAAATAAATAGTATTGAGAAAATATAGATATTAAAATATTGGGGCATTTAAATCTTAGAAACTAATCCCAAATATGATATCTCTAACACAACCTCAATGAAAAAACAAAACAGATTAGTGATGATCATGGTGTGGTATAATTACGTTTATATAGATGTGATAAACTTGACCCATAAGACATTACTATAAAATCTTTCATGAACACAAAACCTACATCAAGATGAGAAGCACCAAAATAAACCTCAACTACAATTATTTATTCAAGAATGTATATAACATATTTATTGATTTGATTCCCCTTTAAATACTTAAATATTTCCTTGAATTGATCCATCAATAAGAAATCTTATTCTATTCCAATAAAAAAATAATGTTTCCATGATTCTAGAGAAGTTTGACACTATCCTTATAGAATAAACAATAATACCAAGGTGAATGTGTCCACACACCATGGTCATGGATGTTTACAAAGAAATATTTACCTTAATATTTGATGGATCAACAATTAATCATTATTAAGTCATGGAAAACCCAGTCAGTGACACCTTAAAATTCTGAAACATAAAATTGGAATTTATTATGTAAATGAAATATTCAAAGGATCATTAACACAACCTTAAAATTCTCATCATTAACTTCATCTATCCTTGAATACACAGGCATATCATCAATAAATGAAACCATGAACTACTCATATAACTCATGAAACATTAATTTCACTAATCCCATGAAATAATATTATGGAATTAAAAAATATAATAGGCATAACCAAAAATTTCATGTGTAAATGACAACAATAAAAGGTGTTAATATATAAATATTCCTCAAACACTCTCAACAGATGATATTATAATCATTGTCAAATCATGGTGTCTCAGTCATCTCAAATAAATTAATATAATTTTTAAGAAACCCCCAATAGAGTATAATTTTCATTATAATAATATACATCTACCATATATAATTCAATCATACCCATGGTCTTGTATCTTCCATCTCATAATATCCTAGAATTTTAAAGTGGCATGGATCCATTTTAAATTCAAAATAAATATTTTTATGAATATATATGGAAATTAATAATAAAAACTTGGAGGTTTTGAGAGTATATAAGTCTTTTTTAGATCCCAGAGCATTGGTATTTTTAGAAATAGTTTTTTGTGCACAATTTTTGTACTATTAGTTCTAAACATGTAGATCAACCATGTGAAAAAATATAGGATCATGGTTAGTCTAACCATGTTAGGGTGGCTACATTGCCCTGAAAAGACAATAATATATTTTATGATATTGGGAATGGTGGGGTAATTTTTTGTTGAACCATTCACCTAACTGTGAAATTGGATAGAGGTGTTGGAAATTGAGAACACATAGGGCAAGCATGGTTTGTCAAAATGTGTGCCTAACCGTACAAGGGTGTGTGTCGCATAGACATTGGTGGTGAATGGTCACAAAATAGTTTCACCAATCGTGCAACCAAACCATTAATGCATTAAAATTGTGGGAAATTAATTTTTTTACCTATGGGTATTTGGCCATTCTACCTCCCATATATTTCCCAAATAACACAAAATCTACCCCACATCCAATTCTCTCCTACATATCTTCAAAAGATTTGAAATATCTCAATCCTTTAGGCTCATAAATGACCATCATTCATCTCATTGAATCCGTCTTGGTAGGTTCTTCGGTCATCCTCTTTCAATTATTCTCTTTTCAAGCTATATGGAATTCTAAATTTGTGAGATCTAATATGCCTTATTTTTAGGGTGTTTTTCTACATCTCATATTTCACCAATTATATTCTTATTTGAGACTTATAAGGGATGGGGATTCAACTAAACATCTAAGGGTAGGTGGTTTAATTATTTTCTACAAGGAATTTGTATAATATATTTTATTTCATTTTTCTACATGATGGAGCATCCATACATTGAACCATAAATGTTTAATTAGTTAATAAATTTCTATTACCTTGTGATAGAAGTCCATATGACCACTATTCCATCATCGAAGGTTTTCTACTTTTATAGAAACCACCTCTTAAGGTGTGTTTATATTATGTTTAAAACCAAATAGTTATAAAACAAGAATTGTTATTATTTAATTTCATGAACTGTGAAATGGTAAATACTCCATTTAGATGCCTATTGTTTTGGTGGTTGATGACCTCAACCCAACCCACCAATTTGGATGGGTTGTTCCAAATTTCTATAATATTTATATATTATTGAATAACCAAATTAAAATTTGAGGCATTTTAAACTTTCAATAGTAAATGAGATGTTTAAATTGAATTAGATGAAATGGTTTGACATCGTTCTCCTCCCATATGATTGAATATTTTTTTGAACCACCCCATAAGGTGGGTTAGTCTTATACCATGTAATTGTAATGGATAAATGATATAAATGGAAGGGGAATGGTATAACCATTTAACACATACCTTTTTTTTATTATGTGTGAACATGCCTTTATTTATGATTCGAGATAGTTAATTATTATTAATATGAATTAAGTTCCCCTTTGTTTATTGGGAAAGTGTTGGATATGTCTCTCTACTCTCACAATTCTCCATTGTTTATAATATTTATCATGGTGATCCATATAATTGAATTAGAGGTTGGACATGGAATTTAATCCCCTTTTTATTTATTATTTTACATGACATTCCCTTTCATTAAATAGAATGTTGCATATTGTGATCCACATCCTTGAATTAGATGCTGCTATAATGATTCAGGCACCACATGACATTATATGATATGTCTCATATTACACCTATCACTGAGTCTTCCTATAATATATTTCTAGGTATCAGGAAAAACATTATAGGGTGATACGCCAAGGGTATGCACCTTCACACTTAAACCTGATAGATAAAGTCATAAACACTATTGAACCTCATAGTTCATTTATGTGATAATTATACAAGACACCTCAGATATATCCCATAGGTCCCAATATTTCTTATGTGTTCAAATATTATTATATATTATTATGATATAACTTCTTTAGATACATATTGAAAAATGTTTAAGTTGGTAGAGTTGAATGGGTGTCCCCTCAAAAACATGAGTTGACTATGATTGGTTTATATTACTAATTTCATTATTATTATACTTGTACATTTTTCATATTATATTACGAAATGGATAGTATTATATGTCATTGGTGGTGGCCTATTGAGTTTTACTGATACCATTTTCAGGCCACCGATTGGAACCCGTATAGACTTCATTGTTGTGGGTAGGGGTTATGGGAAGTGTCCAAAAATGGATGTCTTGTTTTTTATACTTGGAAGGAGTACATGGGTTGAAGAATGAGCCTATTCTTATGATGAAATTAGAGATAGAATTTTTCCTTTGGTCTTATTTTGTGTGTCATGAATTGTATATGTATGTTTCTCTATTTCCCCATGTGTCTCCCATTTTGTGTAGCATAAAGACAAGAAATCAATATTTTGAATATGACCCTAGGTATTATTTATGTCAGTTTGCATTGTATAGATGTTTACCTGAAATGTTCTTCATTATTATGTTTCCACTATTTATTAATATATTATACCGATGTGTTGATAATCTAGTAATGGAGGGTATAATATCACCATTAAACCCTTATAGACCATCACTCGTATTCAGTAGCCTATGGCATACATGGAGGCCCACATGAGGCCAAGTGACCAAATGGGTTCAATTATATATAATTGAACCCTATACAGTATGATAAAAGTGGTATCAAATATTATTTTTTCATTTTTCATTAATAATTTGTGTTACTGGAATTGATAGATGGAATGTGTCATAATTTAGTAATGGACATATTCTTGAGAGTAGCTAAACCACATATTAGGAAAATATATGTTGTTTGGGATGTGACTTACTGTTTAGTAATATGCCTATTATAGTTGTACTGATTTCACCATTGAGTTGTTTATTTTTACTATTAATATGGATTCTATATTATTATTATCCTTATATGGGATGGATCTATTGATCAATAATCAATATAGGAATGTGAGGATTCATATTTTACGCATATGTCAGGACATATTTATGTTATTGTTTTTATTTCCTGCAATATTTCAAACATTCATTGATTGATAACCTATTAATTTACTAACATTTCATATAGTAATGGCGGGAAAATTAGTTAATTTAATGTTTCTAAAACAAACTAAATAGTGTTTTCTAGTGTAGCTTGATGGTGGATCCTTAAAAAAACAGTTATCATTTGTTAGAGCCATGAACCATTGGTTTCATAGATTGAGACATTACTTTTTATGATTAAAAGGATTCTAATAATAATGTATAAATCTAGAACTCATATAAGGTTAGAATATTGATCCCTATAATATATCCATTATATATGGACCTATTACATTATGATACTAAATGTAATGTATTGTTGTTGTTAAATGATGTGTCCATTATAACTTATAAATAATAGGACTTTATAACATGTGTGTAACACCCCAAGATTTCATAGTGTGTTATTTCTTCAAAATAATTCAATAACATGCACTACACGCAACACCGAGTTCAAGCGCACCATGACTCACCAAACAAGCCGTTCAAAAAAGGTTATGAACAGTATTAACTAAATTTTAAACTTTATATAATCCTTATAATTTTAGAATCCATATTATGAGTTTCTTAGACATAATGTAAGAACAAATTCATCTTCAGTATTGTAGTTTTACCAACTTTTAATAGTGAACCCTTTTTAAATAAATTATTTCAAACTTTTTGACTAAATGGGGACATCAAAAAATTTAAAATGAAACATCCCAAGCTTACACGGTACGCTTTCCTTTGAATAAAACAGTAGCGTGTGTTGTACGCAACTTCGAGTTTTAACACACACCACAACCGATCAAACTAACTGTTATGGATAGTAATACCTAAATTTTGAAATTATGTATATTTTATATTTTAAAATGGACTTCATTTTTGGATTCGGAATATCGAATTTAGCCTAAGGTGAAATTTTGGTACTTTTCGGATAACTTTCATATTTTGATGAATAGTGAAAATTACTAAATTTTAATTAAAAACAACTTTTTTAATCAAAATAATTAATAGTGATAAATTATGAATTTGAGTGGTTTTAAAGTATATTTAGAATATATTTTTACCATTTAATATAATTTTGGTCATTGGACATAATTTTACAATTAAACCGAACATAAACAAGTGTCAATCTTTTGATAGTTATTATCTCTTAAAAACACGCTTTTTGTTTTGACAGCGGGAATTAATTTTAAATTAATTTCTGCCACTTTTGTGTTTTGAATTTAGGAAAATGGATTCCATATTTGGAATCAGGATGTTCAAATTGTGTAAATAGGTAACTTTTATTTTTAGACATTTTGAATAGTTACTGTGGTAAATATTTTATTTACCATGGTTAAAGGGTAAATCCGGTAAATAAGGGTTAAAAAATAATATTATAATAATACAAAATTGTCCTAAAACGTGTCCTAACCTTATTGTTGGACACATACCCGACCATGGGCATCCTTGGGTCAATTTGGGGACCCCTTGGAGCCACTTGTATGTTGTAGGGACACATTATATTAATAAAGTTAAAATAAAAATAAAAATGGAATAAGCTTACATCTTTTAGAAGAACAATTTTTACATAGGGTTATACATGTTTGATTTTCGATTATAAATATTCATTAGAAATCTAAAACTATTTCCTACATGATTATATTTTATTTATAATTTTTAGACATTAAATAATTTATTTTATTTATGACACAATGATGATGCAGTAATTACTATAATAGTGAAAAATTAAAATAATTGATATTATAAATACCCAAAAAAATATAATATGAAACTTTTAATGAATTAAACTAATTTTCTAGGATAATATGATATATTAGGATTTATTTAATTGACTTTGTTCGAAGTAATCAATCTGTTATGAGTTTCACAAAAATCAACTATTGAATAGTGTCAAAATTGACATAAAAGAGTTCTTAAAACAAATATTATATTATTAATTGATATTAAATTCCTAAAAATCTAAGGTTCAGCCAAAAGACTTATATCAGGACAGGTTCATCATTAATGGACCACTTGTGGGTCGCTTGGATGTATATAGTAAGTTTATTAACCATATTATATAAAAATACAAAGAGACATTGTAAAAGTGAAACTAATTAACTTAGAGTTAATACTTAAAGATAAGGTTAATATAAGTACCCAAACCTGTCTAAATTCTATTGGTTGAGTGGTTTTCGACCTATCCCCACCTTAGCCTTTGAATAATTAACTTTGGATACATTTGAAACCGAATATGAATTTATTATAAATTAATATTTCTAGCTTTTCCAAAGGTGCCCCTCACCCCTCTTATAAAAGGGCACTCCTCCTTCTCATTTCTTCACACCTCTCAAGACACTTGGCTCATCCAAACTCTGCCCAACTAAGCTCCCCACATCCCTCAACTCCTCTTTGAAGCTTCCCCTTAGGCAGAAAGCATTTCAACAAGTCCTTTGGTTCCAACCAAAGTGAGTTACCTAAATTAAAGGTAACGTTTTCTCTTAAATTATTTTCATTTATTTTCCTTCTCCAACCCCCAAACTCATTTTATTTCCTTTCTTTTGTAACAACAACAGTATCCTCAATATACTAGGATGTTTTTATAAGAATGGTTCAAACTACACATACACACAACTACATCTAATGGATGATGAACATAATGTTTCTGTGGATGGCAAACTAACGCCTCACGAAACGATGATTGTTCAAATACATCTTACCGCCTCTCATGGTGGACATTATGATGGAACTGTAATTAAATATTATTTTAATGATATATATTTTATATATAAGCTTCTGTAATTCCATTTTATTTCATACCATTATTCGTTTCATGTTGTATATACATACGATAATTTCATTTGAGGAAGTGCGGACTACTGCCCCCTTAAAATGATATGACTCGTTCATACCACACATGGAACGTATAAAGGATGGTGTTAATGAACTTAAGTAACATATATAAAATATTATATTATACTGGAATAGTAATATACCTATGTATCATTTGGATTCGATTCTTTTAAAATAAAAATTAAATGGAAGTAGCGTTCGTGCGTACGTACGGACTACCGTCTCCACGAACGCGATGAGATTCATTCTCCATCGTATCCATTCAAGTATAATTATCATTTGATGATTTAAAAATGATGTTTAAGAACTTGATACCATTCTGGATATTAATAATATACATTCCATTAATAACGAATATGGCTCACATAACAAAGAACATAAAGTAAAATGAACCCGTTAACACCCGAAATGACGATAATTCTAAGATATTACTAACAAATCAATGATAAAAGATCATATATGATATCATATTAAAGTAAATGATTCTTTTATTATTAAATAACAATTATTTCACCATTATACAGGAGGTAAAACTACCATCGACCAAGGAAAAAGTACAATGTAAGGGATTTTCTAATCTCACTTTTAATTTCGTGAGAATTCTATTGTTCGCCACTTAATTATTGCATGTGGTGTATGTGTACTTCCCATGATTGTATTCATTGTGTAATATAATTTAATTTATGGGTATTTACATCATCATGGTATGATACTTCTTTCATGGGTGTATGTTTCGAATGTTACCTAATCGATAAGGGAATTTGAGATTTCAATTTCCACTCATTTGGCTTTACACATATTTCATTGATTATATTACCCCAAGATTATGTGTGGAATCACTATTCATTTGATTATGTCATAATTTCCACTCCCCTTCCTGTGGATATAAGTTTGATGCACATAATCACTCCGTTGGTAATTCTCAAGTCATTGATATGAATTTGATAAGAGTAATTTTAACTCATTCTCCATTTGTTGAGTTAAACATCCAATTCGTTGGTATTGTTTTTACAAGAATATGTGTGAATGTCCTTTGATTGTTTTACACTGAATATCCAATCATATTTAGCGTATTTATATTTTTCACACATAATTATGTCATTGATTTATCCTTAACCTAAGGATACAACCTTTACAAGAGATTTCATCTCAATTTACATTCCATTGAGACTTCTTTGTTGATATACACCAAATCACTTTTATGTGGTGTATATAACGTACTTTGACATAGTATATCATGAATCCCTTTATTCTCATGATATTACAAAGTTTTGATTACCACAATTATTTGTATTCAAGTGTCTCTTTTGGTTGGAATCTCTAACTAAAATACCATTTTTAAAATGATTTAAAGACTTATTGATCAAAATCTTTCTCATTAATTTCCATGTTTTAAAAAATGGTTTTAAGGATTTATTTATATGGACATTAAAGTTTACAAATTAAAACTCCTTTTAAAAAGTTTCAAAGTGGTATGGGACACTTTGATTCAAAAATCTACTTTTAAATGGCTTCTTGACAAATAGTGTGACTTTTAAATGTTTTCAAGAAAAGGGGGATATTTCTCTCAAATAGTTTTGATGATTACTTTCATTTATGTCAACATCCTTCATTATTCATGATTGAGGTTAATGTGATACAATACAATCTTCCATATTGTATCAAATGAGTTATGTTTGACTGTGGATGTTCTATTTTTATACCATTCATGGTTTGTGGTTAAAGTATTGACATTTCGTATGCTAGTTTTAATACGAATGTTTATTTTATGCTTAAACCTATTCATATGAGGAATGCATTGGACTTAATAAGTGACGGGTGGAGCCCGCTATAGCTCCTCGATGCATCGGTAGGTCTCATGAGACAAACTAGTGTCTTGGCACAAGGCCTTGGCAAAATCTTATTTGTAGTCTTGGCACGAGGCCTTGGCTATGTGGTTATGATAGTCTGGCATTATGCATTCCATCATTATGAAAGTGGTTATTGATATTGCATGTGACCATTCGACTAGTAGAATATCCATGTGAGTAAGTAAATGGCATTATTTCATTTTACCTTTGCTATTTTATGCTGAAGTTCAAGTTTAAAAGGCTTTTGTTTTAGTTATAAATTGCCTTAAGTGTTTATGCTTATTTATGAAAGCTTCTGCTATAATGTTATCCTTACTGAGCATCCGAGCTCACCCCTTTCAATGTTTTATTTTTTTTCCTAGGATTATGAAGAAGTAATTTATGAATGACCTGCAGGGATAGTATGAGGGGATATGAAGACAAGATGTTTTTTATGATGTTATGTAATAATTTATGGATGTATCTAGTTATTCCAAGGCTACTAAACTAATCGGTCTTTCGAGACTTGATCTTTCTCATGATCATGCCGATGTTATGTAATAATGCACCGACTCTGGGTAACTAGGTTCAGGGCGTTACAATGTGAATCGTAAGTCATCTCTGTAGACTATGATGTATAAAAATATAAACATTTTGATTCATAAAAATTATAATAAATTGTTTCCATAAAATGGGGAAACCAATTGCAACATTAAATGTAACAACCCAGGTAAATAAAGAATATGAAATTTTCATATTTATTAATATTTGTGAATAAAATATTGATATTACTTTAATGTGAATTCTATGTTTTATGGCATACCCAATACACAACAAGGAGTTTCATTGAAATCATACATTGCACACTAAAAATATAATAATATTATTTTAAATGGTAGATAACGCTTAGCTATTATAATGGCGGGAATGAACAGAACTAACTACAAAATGATTATATATGTTTGTTAAATTTTTTTAAATTTATCCAATAAATGTTAGAGGCTTAAAATGTGAATGAATCCAATTAAACATAAATATTATAATATTATTTAAAAGGTTGATTAACTGCCTTTTGATAGTGAACCATTTTTAAATATAATTCTTTTTACTTTTATATGTTATATTGGGCAAAATAAAATCTTTCTTTAGAATTGGGATTTCAAAATTTACTATGTGTAATTTTTTGTTATTTTTCTGATAAAGTTTATTTTTTAATGAATAGTGAGAAATGATGTATTTTATTTGAAAACCTCCTTTTAATATAAATTATTTTTATGCATAGAATATCTTTTTAATTGGTTTTATAGTGTAATTATAATATATTTTTTCCATTTAATTAAATTGTGTTCATTGAAATTAATTTCAATTTGAAATTGGATGTAAACAAGTGTCAATATTTTGATAGATTTTGTTTCTTAAAAACACTGTATTTGTTTTGACAACATGAATTAATAAAAAAATTAATTAATATAACTTATTTGTTTTGAATTTTTTAAAATAGACATCGTTTTTAAATTCTGAATATCAAATATATCTTAGGGTGAATTTTTTGTATTTTTCTGAAAAACATCAATTTTTGATGAATAGTAAAACCACTAAGTAGTAGTTAGAAAAATAATTTTTCATTTAAATGTAATTTTACTGCTTCTATGAATTGAATTTAAAAAATCAGACATACATGGTTTTCATTAGTAAGTAAAATTTGGTTCAATCGGATGAAAATTATTTTTGGTGAATAGTAACTTTTGAGTTTTATTAACCGTGATTAAATATAATTTTTGTAATTTAAGGTAAAAATAATGTTATAATAACAGTAAATTACCATTACACTGCTCCTACCATTATTTTATAAGTGATGGCCGACCAAGACAATCCACGGGTCAATTTGGGGACCCCATGGAGCCACTTGGGTAAGATAATGACATTAAAAACTATTTATTTAAAGTTAAAATAAAAATGTCACAAACATGTATTATTTTAATAGAAAAAATTTAAATGGGGTTATATAAGATATATTTTTTAATATAAATTTTAATTATAAAGACAGAAATATTTACTACATCAGAGTAATTTTTTATAATTTTTAGACATTAAATAAATAAATTTATTTAGGACACCATGATGATGCATTGATTACCCCATTAATGAACAATTTAAATAAAATGAATTGATAAGGTAAAATCTAAGACATAAAATAGTTGAAAATCTACTGGATGGGTGGATTTTGAACTCTTATCACCTTATCCTCAAAATAAATCATTACGGGGCCTTTAAAATCTAAAAACCATTCTATAATAAAGTAACATTTCAAGACTTTCCAAAAGTGTCCCTCCTCCCTCTTATAAAAGGCCCCCACCTCTACCCCCTTTCCCACACCTCTCAAGCCCTTGGCTCAACCAACCTATACTCATATTATCTCTCCACATCCCAATATCACTCTTAAGAGCCTCACATTGGGAAAAATTCATTCCAAGGAAGCCTTTGGCTCAAATCAAAAAGAGTTACCTGATTTAGAGGTAAGGTCTTCTCTCGAGTTTCTTTCTTTTATTATCCTTCTTCACTCACCACTATCTTCATATTATTTGATCCCATAATAACACTAGTATCATCAATATACTGGGATTTTGTTTTGACAAGTATTCTAACTACACTTACACACACCGTTATCTAATGGTTAAAGAACATAATATTTTTGTGTGTGGCGAATTACTGCGTCACGAAACGATGATTGTTCAATATTATTTTAACACCTTTCATGGTGGCCATTATTATGGAAATATATTTATATATATGATATATATTATATTTAATTCCTCTATATGCTTCTTTATTTTATATTTAAAACATACCTTTATGCTTTTCAGGTTGTGAAAATTTGATAATGTGATATGAGGAAGTGTGGGCTACCGCCCCCTCAAGTGATGTGACTCATTCATTCCAAACATGGAATTTATAAAGAATGTAATTAATGAACATATGTTACCTATATATAATATATATTATACTATAATTATAATATATCTCTATCTAGTTTAGTTTTAATGTCCATTAATATGATAAAAAAATGAATGTATCCTTCATGCGTACGTACGACCTACCATCTCCATGAACAGTTAATTACATTTTTTATCTCCAAATTTTATGTAATAGTATAATATGAATATATAATGGACATATATGATATTTAAATCATTAATACCATTCTATAGATTGTTTAGTTATAACCAAACGAGCAATTCTTTTCAAACAAGTACATTTTTCACTCATGTACTGAACATTTACAAAACGTATGATATGAACTCACATAATTCACTAATTATTATAACATTATAATATTTGGTATGAGTTGAATAATAAACATTAATATTCGTACTTAATAAATTTTAATTTACCAAATTTTATTATTCAGGAATATAAAGAAACGAACAAGACAAGTCCGACTTGAGGTAATGGGATTTCTTATCTCACTTTTAATTCCATGAGATTTCCATTCTTCGCCACTTATTTGTTTAATGTGGTGTATTGTGTACTGACATTTCATATATATTATCATGATTCTATTTATATTCATGGTATTATGTGATTAATTTTGTGTTTATTATATTTTGGTCATACGACTCAATTGATTACAATGAGGTAATGGGTTTTTATCTCAATTTTTATTCACGTGAGATTCATGCTACGTTTGGAACTATTTTCTTTTGTTTGGTTTATGTACTACCCATGATTGTATTATTTGTGTAATATAATTTAATTTATGGGTATTTACATTTTCATTGTATCACCCTTATTTCATGGGGTGTACATCTCGAAAGTTACCAAAATCGGTAAGGGAACATTTCACCCTCCTATTTTTAAAATTCTTCTTTTTGTTAGGTCTTTTAATTTACAGCTTCTTATGTTGGAATATGTTCTTATATATCCTTATTTATGTAAATTTTACCTCCATGTGATAAGATACCATTTTTAACTCTTATCAACTCATTTTCTGAATTTTAAAGTAACGGCGTTAGGCTGTCGAATTTCTATAAGGGAACTTCTTAACCCAATTTCAATTATTTCGGTAAAACCTATACTTCATGATTATGTCGTGCTATGAATATGTTTCGATGACCTCTAATTTTTTTACACTTAATATCTACTTATATTGAGTGTATTTATATTTTTCACACATAATTATGTAATGGTTTATCCTTAATCTAAGGATACCGTCTATATAAGGGTCTTCGTCCCAATCTCCTTTTATTGAGGCATCCCTTGATTTATACACGACATTATTTTATACGGTTTATAAAAATCTTTTGACTATTCATTTCATTCAAAGGGAATCTTTTTTCTATGAAGGGTTTTACAAAACAACAAAAATGAATGTTTCTTTTTTTACGTAAGCGGTGACAATGACCTTTTCCACCGCTGTGAGTATTGTTTGATCTTTGGCTTCCTTAACAAGCTGTAATGTTTTTAAAAGGAAAATAAATACCATATACACTTTTTACGTATTTTGGTATTGAAATTGGTTTTTAGAAAGGATTTATTAGTTTAATATCTTAAAAGGTTATATTGTTATTTCAATGTGGCAATGTTATCTTTCCTTTATGCTTAATTTATGTGTTAAATTTATGTTATGGTTCTTGGGCATTATTTATGAAGTCAGGTGGTCTCGTGATAAACTAAAGCCCGGTGAGCCCGAGATAGCTCTCCAATGCATTGGGTAATGCGATGGAGTTAAATGCTAAGGCTTCTCCGAAGAGATTTAGGGAAATACTATGATGGGTATTCCAAAAGTTACCATGAGGGTTACTCCCTACGTAAGAATGTTATGAATGTCTCATGTTACCTTTATGTCTTATGATTTCTATGTGTATTTCAAAAATCTGATGATTTCATGAGGTATGTTAAAAATCTTATGATATGTATATATTGATGATCGAATGTTTTCAATCTTTGTGTATCCATTACTGAGCTTTTTATGCTCATCCCATGTTTTTTAAATGTGTTTCACAGGACACAATGTTGAATAGGGTCAAGGTTGGGATCAAGGAAATGTCATTATATCAAAAACATGGAACTAGACATGTTTCTTTTAAAGAGTTTTTATTGGAATCTAAGTAGAAGAGTCTACTTTGTAATCTTTCGAGATGTAGTAGTTATTTCCTAATTCTCTAGAACTCTAAACTTGAAATGATACTCAACGTGAATTATTCAATTAATTCAAGATTTTGTAATGTTTTAAGGCTGAGTCCTTATTGTTGGTATCACAGGTCGGTTTAGATATCTTTAGAGGTGATGGTATTATTTAAGCACAAGTGACATTACCATAATGGTTAGGATTTTAGAAAGAGTAAAAGATTTCAGATAAAGTGAATGAGTTTAAGATTACATGAATAATTATACCTTAGTATTATATGATTATTCTACTGATATACCCACACTGACCTTTTTGATTTTAGTAAATGGATGGATCTAGCAGGCACCAAAGTAATAGTGGATGTGAAGAAAACTGTGACGGTTTCCTGATCAAGAAACTGAATGATATGGGTGCTACAATGAGAACTATTGTGATTATTTTCAACCAACTATCTGGAGTCATGATTGACAACCATAACCTTTGTGATTTTCATAAGGCATCATATATACAAGAAACAAATCCCTATGGAATTTATGTAATAATCATAAAGGTAAGTGTGTTCAAAAAACAATGTATCAAAGATGTGGAAAGAAACACCTAGGAGAATGATTCAAAGGGAAAGAAATATGCTATAGATGTGGAAATAACCATCACAAAGCAATAACCTTCCATGGAAAAAGGAAGCATCCAGTTGACTCTAGCAAAGGGAAATAATTTCTTTCTAAAGGATCAATTGAATGTTATAAATGTGGTGTTCATTGTCATTATGAAAACACATGCCTACGAAGATGTTTCGGGAATGGGATCACCAGGATTGTACAAATATTCATTTACCACCACCAAATTCCATTCCGATTGAGGATGATGAAGCTGACAGTGACCAATGAAAGGTATGGATTAATTCATAACATATGTTATCATATTATTTAAATATTAGGATATGATTCATGTTTTCTTTATAAGAAAGAAGTATTTCAGAATAAGTCGGAAAGGAATGGTGAATGTATCATGAATAATGTTTAATGAGTAAGAAGTCAACATATAAGGGACTCAAGATTTATGGTAGATTTTAGGAAGGTGAAATTCTTAAAAGTATTAAGCCTCTTTTGATTTTGGGATTACATTAAAAGAAATTTTATAGTATGTGTAACCCTGATGTTTGATATATGAAAATTTTATTCAAGGAATAATTATCTTTTCTTTTGTGGATATAGTTATATAGAAGCATTTTGGGTATATATAATCCTTTAATTTGAGGCAATTACCGGTTAATACTTTTTGGGATGCAAAACGAAAGTTATTAGATATCATTTGTGGTTAAAATATATTATGGTTATTTTTATGAATTTATCTATATTTTGGGAATGTTATGAAATTATATAGTTTTTGAAAAAGGACAACACGTAGACCATGTGATAACTCGTCACATCGGACGAAGCTACGGGAATCGAACCCAGAACCAATGTACATCTGGTATTTATTTCCTACCACTAGACTACCTAAAGTCCCTGGTTATTATGCCTAATTATTTTTAGTTATATGATTTAATGAATCATTAATAAGTTGATTTTGTTTCATCTATGGAAATTATTAACCTATCAGGGAGGATATATGATTAGGTTAATTACATTTCAATATGAGAATTTAAGAGTAACTGATGTTATTTTGAGATAAATGTTTAGATTTATCTTGGAAGACTATGTTATTAAATCATTCAAAGATTTGGGTTTCAATCTTAATTTAGATTACTTTGAATAATTATTAGGATAGATGTTTATTGATTGGACTTTGATGAACATTGGGTTTTTTGGACAAATTTTAGAGATTAAGAGTAGTTTTTCTTTTTGTAAAAGATTATCTTTTTGAGGATTATCTGATCTTTTACTAACCATTTTGGTTTTGGTTAAGGTCTAAATATATGGAAAATATATAGTTCTCTTTTTTGGATGATGTGATTCTCTAGAAGTTGATTATAATGCTCTTAATGTGAACAAGTAATCCCGAATATTCATCTTTTGGAGAAAATAAGAGTTTGTGTTAGAAATATAGTAAGATATGAAAGTCTACATGACAAGTAAGTAGGTTTACTTATGTTTTAGTCATGACCATAAATAAATTCCTCAATTAAAAGTAACATAAAACAAAAATGGTGTATGTTAACTTTTCTAATTGGGGAATCAAATACCTTTTAACCCATCACAATTTTTGTGGTTTTCATATTGATAACTTTCTCCTAATAATGTTTTCTATCACTTTGCATCAGAAATTTATCCTTAGATTCTTCTCCATATACATGTTTTCCTGTTATCCTAGTATCGGTTATCTCAGGTGACCATTTAATTTCTCTTTCTTTCTTATAAAGTGACAGTTTTATTGACTCCTTTCCCGATGTGGGGATTTCAATGAAGTTTCTGAGCCCAATTTTTAAATTGTGAAAGGTGGGAAGGATGTAACATCCTAGGTAAATAAAGAATATGACATTTTCATATTTATTAATATTTTTGAATAAAATATTAATATTACTTAAAAGGGAATTCTATGTTCGATGGCGTGCCCAATACGCAACAACGAGTTTCTTTGAAATCATACATTGCACACTAATAGTATAATAATAATATTTTAAATGGTAGTTAACGCTTAGTTATTGTAATGGTGGGAATGAAAAGAACTAACTAAAGAATTATTATATATTTTTGTTAAATATTTTTAAATTTATCCAATAAATTTTAGAGGCTTAAAATGTTAATGAATCCAATTTAAACCATAAATATTCTAAAATTCTTTAAAATGTCGATTAACTGCCTTTGGATGGTGAACCCTTTTTAAATATATTTTTTTCCCTTTTATATTATATATTTGACAAAATAAAATCCTTCTTTATAATCAGGACATCAAAATTTACTTTGTTTAAATTTTTGTTATTTTTCTTATATAGTTCATTTTTTAATGAATAATAAAAAATTATGTATATTAATTGAAATAATAATTTTAATATAATTTATTTATATGGTTAGAATATATTTTTAATTGTTTTTAAAGTGTAATTAGAATATATTTTTACCATTTAATTCAATGGTGGTCATTTGAATTAATTTCACTTTGAAATTGGCCATAAACAAGTGTCAATCCTTTGATAAATATTGGTTCTTAAAAACACGCTATTTTTTGACAAAGGAAATTAATTATAAAATAAATTAATGAAACATATATTTTTTCAATTTTTTAAAATAGGCATAATTTTTGAATTTGGAATATCATATATAGCTTAGGGTGAATATTGGGTATTTTAGAGAAAAACATCAAATTTTTATGAATAGTGAAACCACTAAGTAGTAGATAAAAAACCAATTTTACGTTTAAATGAAAATTTACCACTTCTGTTAATTGAATTTAAAAAATCCGACATACATGGTTGTCATTAGTAAGTAATATTTGGTTCAATGTGATGAAAATAATTTTTGGTAAATAGTAACTTTTTTTTATTAACCGTGATTAATGGTAATTAGTGTAATTTAAAGTAAAAATAATGGTATAATAATATGAAATTACATTTACACTTGTACTACCATTATTTTATGATTCATGGCCTACCATTAAAATCCATGAGTCAATTTGGGGACCCAATGGAGCCACGTAGGTAAGATAATGACATTAAACACTTTTTATTTAAAGTTAAAATAAAAATGTCACAAACATGTATTGTTTTACAAAAAAAAAATTAAATGGGGTTATATAAGTTATATTTTTTACTATAAATATTCATTAGATATATAAAAATATTTCCTACATCATAGTAATTTTTTTATAATTTTTAGACATTATATAAATAAATTTATTTATGACACCATGATGATGCGGCGATTTCCTCATTAATGAATGATTTAAATAAAATGAAATGTTGAGGTAAAATCTAAGACTTACACTGGTAGAAAAACTATTTTATGGGTTGATTTAGAACCCTTATCACCTTAACCTAGAAATATATCATTTTATGACCTTTAAAATCCAAAAACCATTTTATAATAACGTAACATTTTAAGACTTTCCAAAAGTTACCCTCCTCCCTCTTATAAAAGGCCCCCGCCTCTACCCCCTTACCCACACCTCTAAAGACCTTGACTCATCCAAACTCTACTAATATTATCTCTCCACATCCCTCTCTCACTTCTAGAAGCCTCACGTTTGGTATAACTCTTTCCAAGGAATCCTATTGCTCAAATCAAAAAGAGTTACCTGATTTAGAGGTAATGTCTTCTCTTGAGTAACTTTTTTTTATTGCTTTACTCACCGATATCTTCTTATTATTTTATCCCATAATAACACATGTATCATAAATATAGAAGGATTTAGTTATGATAAGAGTTATACCTATACTTACACACACCTCCATCTAATGGTTAAAAACATACTGTTTCTATGGGTGGCGAATTACTGCCTCACAAAATGATGATTATTCAATCTTCTTTAAACAACATTAATGGTGGAGATACTGATGGAAATATATTTATATATGATATATATAGTATTTATGTCTTAAATATTATTTTGTATTTTATATTTAAAACATACCTTTATGCTTTGCATGTTGTGCAAATGCGATAATGTCATATAAGGAAGTGTGGACTACCGCCCCCTCAAGTGATGTGACTCATTCATGCCAAACATTGAATTTATAAAGAATTAAATTAATGCACTTATTTTACATATATAACAAATATATTAAACAGTAATTACAATATATCTATGTCTAATATAGATTCAAATTCCATTAGTGTGATAAAAAAATGAAAGTAGCGTTCATGCGTACGTATGTCCTACCATCTCCATGAACGATGCATTTAATTTTTTATCTCAAAATGTTATGGAATTGTATAAAATGAATATATATTGGATATATATGATATTTAAATCATTAATACCATTATGGAGATGATGTAATAATAACTAAATGGGCAATTCATTTCAAACAAGTACATTTTTTACTCATGTACCGAACATCGACAAAACGTTTGATATGAACTCACATAATTAAATAATTATTATAACATGATAATATGTGATATGAATTGAATAATAATCTTTAAATTAATTCCTTAAGAAGTTATAATTGACCAAAGTTTATTATTTAGGCATATAAAGAAATGAACAAGACAAGTCCAACTTGAGGTAAGGGGATTTGTTATCCCACATTTAATTTCTTGAGATTTCCATTGTTCACCAATATTTGTTTCATGGGATGTCTTGTGTGCTGCCATTTCATATATATTATCAGTATTCTAATTATATTCATGGTATTTTTTGATTCATTTGCTGTTTATTATCTTTTGGTTATACGATTCGACTGATTAGAATGAGGTAAGGGGTTTTTATCTCACTTTTTATTTCCGTGAGATTCATGCTACATTTTCCACTATTTCCTTTTGTTTGGTGTATTTAATGCCGGTGATTTTATTCTTCGTGTAATATATTTTAATTTATGGGTATTTAAATATTCATTGTATGACCCTTCTTTCATGGGGTGTGCGTCTCGAAAGCTACCCAAATCGGTAAGGGAATCATTCACCCTCCACTTTTTAAAAGGCATATTTTTGTTAGGTATTTTAATTTACATATTCATATATTGGGATATGTTCTTATATATAATTATTTCTGAATATTGTATTTCCAAGTGATGATATACCCTTTTTCTCTCCCATCAAATCATTTTCTGACTTTTAAAGTGACGTTGTTAGGCAGTCGAATTTCTGTATGGGAACTTCTTAACCCAATTTCAATTCATCAGGTAGAAACTCCACTTCTTGATTATGACGTGATATGAATATGCATGGATGACCTATGACTGTTTTACATTTAAAATCCACTTTTATTGAGTTTATTTATATTTTTCACACATAAATATGTAATTGATTTATCCTTAATCTAATTATACCGTCTTTATAAGGGACTTCGTCTCAATCTCCTTTTATTGAGGAATCCTTTGATTTATATAGGACATTATTTTATACAGTGTATAAAACCCTTTTGACTTTTCATTTCATTCAAAGGGAATATTTCCTCTATGAAGTGTTTTTCTAAATGAAAAAAAGAATGTTTCTTTTTTAACGTAAGTGGTGACAACGACCTTTTCTGTCGTCGCGCGTATTATTTGATCTTTGGACTCCTTAACAAGATGTAATGTTTCTAAAAGGAAAATAAATACTATATACACTTTTAACATATTTTGGTATTGAAAATATATTTTAGAATGGATTTATTATTTCAATATCTTAAAATTTTATATTTTTATTGCAATGTGGGAATGTTATCTTTCCTTTATTCATAAGTTATGTGTTATGTTTATTAAATGGTTCTTGGGTATTGTTTATGATGTCGGGTGGTTCTGTTATAAACTAAGGGTGGGTGAGCCTGAGATAGCTCTCCAATGAATTGCGTAACGCAGAGGAGTTAAATGATAAGGTTTCTCCAAAGATATTTAGCGAATATACTGTGATGGGTTTTCCAAACGTAACCATGAGGGTTACTCCATATGTTAGAATGTTAGAAATTCCTCAAGTTACCTTTATGTCTTATGATTTCTAAGTGTATTTCACAAAAATTATGATTTCATGAGGTATGTTAAAAAGCTTATGATATATATATATTGATGATCTAATGTTTTCTCTCTTTGTGTATCCATTACTGAGATTTTTATACTCATCCCATGGTTTTGAAATGTGTTTCACATGACATAAATTGGAATAGGTTTAAGAATGGGATCAAGAAAATGCCATTCTATCTAAAACATGTAACTAGACATGTTATTTTAAGAGTTTTTATTGGAAATTGAGTAGAAGTGTCTACTCTGTAATCTTTTGAGATGTAATAGTTATGTCCTAATTCTCTAAAACTCTAAACTTGAAAAGATCCTCAATGTGAATTATTAATTTAATTAAATATTATGTAATGTTTTAAGGTTGGGTCCTTAAATTAAACTATTTTTCCTCTATAACATTCACATAATATTCTATATACCAGAACATTTTGTTTGATATAGAGAATGTGAAACTGAATAGAACTCAATTGTGGGTAGTGTAGAGTGTCTCTTTTGAAACTTATAACCATATATATCACATAAAACTAGATTTTGGAGTAGGCAATGTGGTGTTTACTGTTGTGTGATATTTTTTGTACATATCCTAATTCATTATCTATGATCAATTAAATTTTAAAATATTGTTTTGAGGTGTGTGATTGGAATTGTAGATAAATTTCACCCTGATAGCATTATGTTGACTGCTATAAAATTGGAGAAAAACATGATTTAGAGGTCTTGGTCCTTAATGCACCAGTTTTACCTCCTATAGTGACACTTTTAAAACCTCCTTTTATTCCTAATCTTGGAATCAATTCTCTGTTTTGAGGGGGGTTATTTTGGTTTGTAGAGCTTGTAAAGGGTTCTATGTGACCTACCCATTATATGGAAGAGTTTCCTATGGAGTTCTATCATCGGTACCGTCCTAATTTTTTATGGGAAGGCAATCAAAAATCAATTTAGTCATCAGTGGATGCATGATATATATCTTCATGCACCTAGAGACACTTACCGAAATGATATTGATTCTCAATACATATATACTTTGTGGATCTTCCAAAAATTGGTGGGATGTCTTGAATCATGTCAATCAATATCACGATATAGTAAGTTTGGATTTTTAGACTACTTTTTAGGATTAATTGTATCCTGAGAACACTAGGGATGATAAATCTAGGTATTTGATACACATGCAACATGGCACTATGTATGTTATGGATCATTCATATTGATTTATTGAGATTCAATTCTTCTCATGGATTATTATAAGTGAAAATTTATACACATGTATAATATTTTACGATGTACTTATATATGAGATCTCATCGTAGGTGAACATGTTTTAGATGACTATCATATCTTGGATAGTGAACTATGACCTCATCATCAAGTATAATGTGAGAGAGGTTGAAGGTTTGGGCCAAGGTTGTGTAGCACCTATTCTGGATAATACTTCAACAAGACATAGAAAGTATTAACTAAAGGGTTCTAATTAGGGAGGAGTTGGTTAGTGTATCTACCACAGTAGTCATGTGGTGTCCCATCAATGTGAAAATATTCGTGATTCAAAGACCCAGTGTCCGAGAGACCCCATTAAGTGTGGAGATTGTGGTAATTTTTTGTAATATTAATTGTTTTTTATGGATTTCCCCTAGTTTCTACTAATATAGGATCATCACTGACTCCATGATCTCAGCGAGGTTTGTGGCCCCTCTCTAAGTGGGATACTAGAGTACTACCATCCATTTAGCTCGATGATGTCATGACCCGTCCCCCCTGGCCCGTGTCGTAAACACCCCAAGCCCGCCTTCCATAGGCCAGGGGCTGGCGACTAGCACTAATGGCGTAAATACCGATAACTGGGAAGGCATTTCCTTTATAGAAGTTATCAAAACACCACGGACTACAAGCGGAAGTAATATACTAAGTAAAAAAAGAAAGTGCTGAAAAGTAAATGGGACAGAATACAAACCCAACTGAAAATTACAGCTACAACTGAATGGAAGTACAACAGAAAAGACAAGAAGATAGAAGAAAAGAAGCAACACATGGGTCGTCCACATTGGATCCTACCTGAAGGGTAGGTACAGAAAGCGCAGCTCCTGGATCGTCCACCACGGATCCTACCTGAAGGGTAGGTACAGATATCCTCCACAATGCTCTCGCCCGTCAACCTACTCCAAGTATCGTCTCGCCGTGAAGTCCACATCCGGATACTGAATCGTCGTGAAGTCCACCTCCAGATACTGACTCGTCATGAGGTCCACCTCTGGGTACCGTCCAGTCCTCGAACACTCGGCCTCTGTCAGTGATGTACGTCGTCTGTATCCAACACAACGATGTGCGGGCATATCCTGTGTAGCAGTGAGTATAACGATACTCAGTAGGGACCTCGAGACCCTCAAGGTCTCACTAAATCCAACAAGTATAACCATAAATAAGGATCTCAACAGATAACCTCTACTTAGGTATATGATCATACATATACCTATGTTATCAAGTAACCCATCTCAATCATGAGGAAAACACAATGGTTATTGACTCAACTCAAACCGGGATTTTATTCATGATGTTGAAACCACGACTGTTGGAAAACTCTTCCTCTATTGAGTATAGTGGGCCTACCGCTACAACCAAGTGCGCCCCCACTAACCTTGGACTGCTGAAGTACTCCACCTATCAAGTACTATGGGCTTGCCGCTGCAACCAAGTGCATCCCACCATGGTTCTGCCGCTACAACCAAGCGCACCCCCTCACAGCCTAAAGAGGTACTCATTCTGTCGATTACCACGGGTCTACTTATACAACCAAGCGCACCTCCGTCGTTGGTCTGCTGCTACAACCAAGCGCACCCCACTGGGCTATCCGAATCCCTTGGAGATGATCGATCAACAGTCATCAAGTCTCAGCCAGCTACTAGGTCTCTACACTCTTCTAGCTCATCACCGGTAGGGATCGATCCATGAGCTACTGGTCGATACTCCATGTATTACAAAGTTCTACGAATAAGTATCCCAAGGGTCATCCACATTATAGGAAACTCAACACAATAGACGGTGCGTCAATTGGAAACCGGTTCTGTGTGTTATCAGCCTTTTCGTCCCAGGGGCCCGGTTGGTTTCGTGTACGAACCAACCAGACCGTATCTCACATGTAACCTGAAGTCTCATATAGAATACTCAAGGGAAAGTTTCTCAACATGATCACCAATGCCACTGACTGTTCATCAAACAGACGTCTGGTCGGAATGTTATCAGCTTTTCCGTTCAAGGGGCCTGGTTGGATTTCGGGTTCAATCCAACCCGACCACTATCCAACTGCGACCAAACCTTAGGCGAAGTATTCCAAAATTTCCGTCTCATCAAGAGAAATCCAACAAAGTCGATGAGACTCTTATCAGACATCCGGAGCGCATGTTATAAGTGTTTCCGCTCCAAGGGCCCGGTTGGTTTCGTGCTCGAACCAACCTGACTGTACCCAAAGTTCTCCTAAACCGTGAGTGTAATATACCGAAATGGCCGTCTCAATCCAAGGATCTCTACACAACTAATGGTGCGTCGATCGGAGGTCAGTATCCCATGATATTGTCAAATGAACGAACCTGTACAGTTTTAGGGGGTTTTGGGCCCGGACCGACCCGGCCCGAGAACCCCTGGGTCATCCTGAACCAGGTCGACCCGACCCGGGTCTGGGTCCGGCCCACTCGGGTGCGGCCCGACCCATATGGCATGACAATTAAGTCATGCCCCATCAGTTTCTGGAATGGCTTGGCCGTTCCGGTTTGGTCGACCGCCGCGGCTCAGCCGCGACGGTTCTGTTCCGGCGGCGCGCAGCCTTCACTTTCCGCTGACCACCAGACGCGCTCTAGTGGTCCGTTTTGCTCGCCGCCTTCGCCAGTGGTCCTCTCGGGACCCAAAAATTACTTAGAAGGCTTCAAATTGACTTTTCAGTCTTGTTTCTTTGTCGTCATCGATCCGCATATCAATAAACAAACTGTGGAGGGTTGTCGGGTCGTCTTTGTTCGGCCCGCGCCCTCCGCATTAGGTGTTATCAAATGAAAAACATTTAATCACATGATTTTATACATCAAAGAGGATATAATTTATTCATTTATAAATTATACAAATACCCTGCAATTTAATACCCACGCACAAGGGTATAATTCACATAAACATTATATATGAAAACCCCCTACCTCAATAACGAGTTGACGATCGAAGAGCATCGCGGAAATGGCGTTGCGAGGTAAAGCTCTGTATGCGCTTGATGGAGATCGTCCAAGGTAGAGCGGCATCTCACACCACCTGTAGAGAGGATAAGAAAGGCATAAAGATCACTCCTTTCAGTGATGGCGTTCTTCATCGGGGTCTTGACGTTTTTCGCATTCTCCAACGAAGAAGATGAATATTCCTCTAGAATTTGAGTATTCTCTCCCATTCCATAACACCACAAAACTAACCCAATAATAAAATAAGCTCCACTTATTTTATTAATTCATTCCAAGAGATTAAAATTTAAAAACTAAACTCAATTAATTGAATTAAGGAGTTGGCATAATTAAAAGAGAGTAGAGGGAAAGTCACAACATTAATTACAAGGAAGACATTAAGAGGAGTTTCAAGGGGTTATGGGGAACGTGAAAAGGTAGGGGATCATGTGGGCCCCAACTCATCTTTATTCTCCCACGGGAATTTAGCAACCCAAATTCCATACAAAGGATAAAACAACTTATAAGAAAAATAAAATTGGAATACAATGTTATTTTATTCTTCACTTAAACCTCATATTTTAAACATCTCCTACAGAGAAAACACACCTTCGGAAAAGGTCTTCCTAAGAAATTACCGGTGCTGCGGTTCCATCGGTGCCCTCAGATTTTGATTCCGAGCACCGGTTCGAATGATAGAAAAACCCACTCATTCGTTCCCTGAACGTACCCGAGCTAAACATCGGAAATTGATTTTGGGCACACCGGGCCTCTAAATTAGGTGTTGTCAGAAGCCACGGTCTCGTAAAATTCCAATGAAATTAATTAAAAAATTTCCTCAAAATTTCTAGGTCTTTACATTACTCCCACCTTAGGGATTTACGTTCCCGTAAACCTATAACATAATCTAGGGAAACAAAAGTGTTACTGAGCACACAACGGAGCCTCCCGCTCCCATGTGCTCTCCTGGAGGTTCCCGTGCTGCTAGTGGAATCACACCTTAGGAATCGACCGTCCATGTAGGACCTTCTCCTAACGATCCTCATTCTTCTCTAGAGCCTATGTGAATGTTTCCCTGTCATCAACATCTAACTCCCTAGGGTTGATGATGTATGAAGGGTCATGCACGTATCTCCTTAGCTGAGATATGTCTATGACATCGTGAACCCGATGCAACTGAGGTGGAAATGTCAAGCGGTAAACTACCTTGCCTACCCTGTTGAGGACCTAAAAGGTCCGTCGAACCTCCAAGATATCTCGCCGCCTCGGCCACATCTCTGTAAACCTCGTCAAGGTGAGACCCATATAAGAACATGGTCACCATCCTCGTACTATAGTGGCCTCCAATTCATGATTAGAACTAAAACTCAAAACTCCTATAGCCACGAGGGTAAGGTTGGCCAACTTAAGAGTGATCGGCTACACCCTCCTAAGAATGAGTTTATCGAGTGCTGCCTGGGGTTTCCTTTTCACCGTCCAAGGAAAACCCTTCTCGATGTTGTAGATAGACCACATCCTTTTTGCCTAATACCGTCAATTTGTGTATGAACTATGATTTCCTAGTCCATACTCAAACTAACGTTGTAAGGCCTCGACGTTGCCACCAAGAGGTTCTGACCGAAACTCTCACCTCAAGGGTCAGATCACACCATCGGCGTAATTGTGATTATCGAGTCTCCTCCCAAAGGTATCTCCAGACGTGAGGGTCAACTCAATGGCTTATCTGGAAACTCTAGGTCTGGGACAAGATTCATGGACGGAAGGGATGATTCGTATCGATGTCTGTTTCTATGACAGCTTGCAGAAGACATAGTCCATACATTGAATCATCTTTAGAGCCCTTTCGGTCGCAATCCTTGACAGCATGCAGCTAGTCTTTCCCCTGCCATCCAGCTCTCTGAGCCTAGCGGGGATTACAAAAGCTGGTGGTTGCAACATGTCAAACTGTTCACCACCCCATGCTGCTCTCCTAGCTCAATTTCCACGTCTGCTTCCCTGCAGATTCATCTGTCCTTTTCACTTCCTCCACTTGAAACATTTTACACGCCCAAGTCTCCAAGACTGGCGCCAGTTTCCTAATTTCCCAATGCTAACCATAACTGGCTGCATCCACTCAGCCAAATAATTATCAACTAAAAAGGTTATCTCTAGTACCCTAGTATAAGTAGGAATTCATAGAGGAAGAAGTGCTGGCTCGAATGTCCTTTAGACACATCTCACTCAGAAGTCTGAGCCCTGATGCACCGATCACATCATATTCATCGAGTACCAGGAATGGTTTGGTATGCCTCGATGAATTCTCAGCTACCGACACATCATCCTACTGAAGTTGTATAAGCTCTAAGAAACTCTCAGCCACCTCCCCAAGCCAGTCCTCAGCCACCTGTGAGTCGGGCTTGCCTCAGAACAAGAGGGATATCTGGCGTTGAAACATGTAAGGCACTAAGCCTACAAGTGTCCTCTACCGGTACTGCCGGTAGTGTCTGTTGACCAACAGGTAGTGATGTAGATGACACACTACCCGAAGTTACCATCTCAGGCATCGGTCCACATAAAGAAGCCTCTTCACTAAATAGACCATCCTCATGGTCTCTCAATGTGAAACACAAGTAGCTAAGTCTACCATCCACTCTACTAGTGTCTAAACTTGGCGGAAAACTCTAGCAACCAACTCTGCTGTCTAGGAATCTGCCTCGCCTCATAACCTTGGAGACCTCTGCTACTGGAACTCGTGCAACGCGCTCTGTCGGCGTGCACATCTCGTTTGTATGGCTGGTGGCATCTACTTCCCAACAGGTGGTGGTGCTGCTGGAACACCACCCGAGGGTGCGAACATAGTAAAAAGCTCCCTACACCGGAGCCTCGTCGCTCAGTGGGCCGTCATCGTGTACTATCTCAAAACTCCAACTGACTGTCTATGTGGAGACATCCTGAACAGATGCGACACGATCAATGTTTTATACCTTGTGATCTGACCTGGTTTGAGCTGACTTTAAAACTTTTGGAAACACACATGAAATCAGTGTTTTCGTGAAAAAAGTCGGAAATTAGTAGTCAGGGTCCTGGTGTATGGATACATCGGCAGCCGCACCAACACTGGACTCCCTGAACTGAAGACCACACTCGGTACCCTTAACACTATTGCTTCACAGAAAAGAAATATCATCGTTATAAGACCTGCGGTAGAACCGACTTCTCTAATACCAATTTATCATGACCCGTCCCCCGGGGCCTGTGTCGTAACTACGCCAAGCCTGCCTTCCATAGCCCAGGGGCTGGCGACTAGAACCAAAGGCGTAAATCCCGATAACTAGGAAGGCATTGACTTTATAGAAGTAAACAAAACACCAAAGAGTACACGAGGAAGTAATATACTAAGTAAAAAAGAAAGTGCTGAAATGTAAATGGGACAGAATAAAAACCCAACTGAAAAGTACATATACAACTGAATGGAAGTACAATAGAAAAGACAAGCATTTTGAAGAAAAAATGCAGCTCCTGGGTCTTCCACCTCGGATACTACCTGAGGGTAGGTATAGATAGTGCAGCTCCTGGATCGTAAACCACTGATCCTACCTAAAGGGTAGGTATAGATAGCCTCCAAAATTCTCTCACCCGTCAATCTCCTCAGAGTATCATCTCGTCGTGAAGTCCACCTCCGGATATTGACTCGTCATGAAGTCCACCTCAGGATACTGACTCATCGTGAGGTCCACTTCTGGGTACCGTCCAGTCCTCGAACACTCGGCCTATGTCAGTGCTTTCTGTCGTCTGCATCCAACACAATGAGGTACGGGCATAGCCCGTGCAGGGGTGAGTATAACAATACTCAGTAGGGACCCCGAGACCCTCAAGGTCTCACTAAATCCAACAAGGATAACCACAAAGAAATATCTCAATAGATAACCTCTACTTTGGTATATTCCCATACATATACCTACGTTATCATGTAACCCATCTCAATCTTGAGGAAAACACAACGGTTATTGACTCACCTCAAAACAGGATTTTATTCATGATGTAAAAACCACGGCTGCTGGAGAGCTCCTCCTCTGTCGAGTATAGTGGGCCTTAAGATACAACCAAGCGTGTCCCACTATCCTTGGACTGCTGAAGTACTCCACCTATCGAGTACTGTGGGCCTGCCACTACAACCAAGAACATCCCACCATGGGTCTGCCGCTACAACCAAGCACACCCCCTCATAGCCTACAGAGGTACTACTTCTGTCGAGTATCGCGGGTCTGCCGCTACAACCAAGCGCACCTCCATCGTGGGTCTGTTGCTACAACCAAGTGCACCCCACTGTGCTATCCGAATCACTCTGAAATGATCGATCAATAGTTTTCAAGTCCCAGCCAGCTACTAGGTCTCTTCACTCTACTAGCTAGTCACCGGGAGGGTCCTCTCGACAAGCTACTGGTCGATACTCCAAGTGTCACAAAGTTCTAAGAAGAAGTATCCCAAGGGTCAGACACATCATAGTAAACTCAACACAACAAACGACACGTCAATTGGACACCTGATCTGTGTGTTATCAGCCTTTTCGTCATGGGGGCCCTATTGGTTTCGTGTACGAACCAACCCAACCGTATCTCAACTGTATCCTTAAAAATCATAGGGTATACTCATAGGGACCGTTTATCAACATTATCACCAATGCCACTGAAGGTTCTTCAAACGGACGTTCGGTCTGAAAGTTATCATCTTTTCCGTTCCAGGGGCCCGGTTGGATTTCAGGTTCAATCCCACCCTACCACTATCCAACTGTGACCAAACCTCAGGTGAATTATTCCAATAGTTCTGTCTCATCAAGATGAATCCAAAAAAGTTGATGACACGTCTATCGGACATCCGGAGTTCATGTTATAAGTGTTTCCGCTCCGAGGGCCCATTTGGTTTCGTGTTCGAACCAAACTGACCATACCCAAAGTTCTCATAATCCTTGAGTTTAATATACCAAAAGGACCTTATCGATCCAAGGATCGCTACGCAACTGACAGGGCATCGATCAGAGGTCATTAGCCAACGATATGGGAAAATTAACGAACCTATCCGATTTTAGGGGGTTTTGGGCCCGGACCGACCCGACCCGAGACCCCTAGGTAGACCCGAACCGGGCCGACCCGAACCGGGTCCGGGTCCAGCCCACTAGGGTGTGGCCCAGCCCGGCCAGATCGGCGCAGCCCGGCCCCGCCGGCACGGCCCGGCCTGTCTGGCCTGGGCGGCCAGCTGGCACGACAATTACGCCATGCCCCCTCAGTTTTCGAAACGGCTTGGACGTTCCGGTTTAGTCCACCATCATGTCTCATCCGCGGCGATTCTGTTCCGACGGTGCACCAACACTACCGATCACCGGCGCCGACGCTTTCCGCAGACCACTGGACGCGCTCGGGTGGTCCGTTTTGCTCGCTGCCTTCGCCAGCGGTCCTCCCCGGACCCAAACTTCACTGCGGGGGCTTAAAATTGAATTTTCGGTCCTGTTTCTTTGTCTTCTTCGATCCGCATATCAATAAAAAAACCGCGGAGGGTTTTCGGGTCGTGTTTGTTCGGCCCGCGCCCTCCACGTTAGGTTTTATCAAATGAAAAACATTTAATCAAATGATTTTAAACATCGACGAAGATATAATTTATTCAAGTATAAATTATATGAATACCCTGCATTTTAATACCCACACACGAGGGTATAATTCACATAAACATTATATATGAAAACCCCCTACCTCGATAACGAGTTGACGATCGAAGAGCATCGTGGAAACATCGTCATGAGGTAAAGCTCTGTATGCGCTTGACGGAGATCGTCCGAGGTGGAGTACCGTCTCACATCGGCTGCGAAGAGGAAAAGAAAGGCACGATGTTCACTCCTTGCAGTGACTGCGTTCTTCGTCGGGGTCTTGACGTTCTTCGCATTCTCCAATGAAGAAGATGAAGATTCCTCTAGATTTTGAGTATTCTCTCTCAATCCTTAAAACCAAAAAACTAACCAAATAATAAAATATGCTCCACTTATTTTATTAAGTCATGACAAGAGTTTAAAATTTAAAAACTCAATTCAATTATTTGAATTAAGGAGTTGGCTTAATTAAAAGGGAGGAGAGGGAAAGTCACAACATTAATTAGAAGAAAGATATTAAGAGGAGTTTCAAGGGTTTATGGGGAATGTGAAAAGGTGGGGGCATGTGTTGGACACACATCTCATTTATTCTCCCAAGGGAAGTTAGCAACCCAACTTCCACACAAATGATAAAACAACTTAGAAGAAAAAAATAAAATTGGAATACAAATTTATTTTATTCTTCACTGAAACCTCAAATTTTAAACAAATCCTCCCGAGAAAACACACCTTCAGAAAAGGTCTTCTTAAGAAATTATCGGCGCTGCGGTTCCATAGGTACCCTCGGATTTTGATTCCGAGAACCGGTTCAAAAGATAGAAAAACCCGCTCGTTTATTCACTGAACGTACCCGAGCTAAACCTCAGAAATTGATTCCGGGCACACCGGACCTCGGAATCAGGTTCCGTCAGAAGCCACTGTCTCGTAAAATTTCAAAGAAATTAATAAATAATTTTCCATGAAATTTCTGGGTCTTTACAGATGAGGTGATTATGGCAGAGGGATCCGAAAAAAAAATAATATGAAGTCAGTGGTATAGTTGTGAATATGGTATTTAGGTTGTATCTCAAGGACATAGATTGGGGTATATATATATAGTATATCTAACACATTATGATCCGAGTTTCAATCCATCTAAATATTGAGTTATTATTTTAGAAACCACTACATTAGTGTTTACATTATTCGATACATTTTCTTCACATTATTCTTTATTCATGAATATTATGGAAGTTCCTAACTTTTATATTGAGTTTTTATATGGATTTATTACACTTTATACTCTGTTGAGAGTGAGATTTGGGAGTGTATATTGTTGTAAGGAATTACCCATTGAGATAGGTGGTTATCGTTTCATAAAGAACCTCTTCATCCTTGAGATTAAAAGCTTTGATTTCATTCTTAGGAGAGATTAGATGGTTACTTATCATGACCACATAGATTATGATCATCAATGAGTGATATTATTATCTCCTAAGGGAGATAACTATGGTCGTAAATGAGAATGAGATGTCCAGGAATGTTGAGTAGGACCTAAGAATCATGGGTTAAACAGAATGTCTACCTTGATTTATAGTATTTTTCTAGATGTTCAAGGAGAATTTCAGATTGATTTACATATTATATGGGATCATTTTAGTGATATATACCATTAATAATTTTTCTTGGCTCCCTCTTGTGAGAGAGCTATAATTTCCTATTGATCCATTTATAGGCGTGGCACTAATGTCTATTCCTCCTTACAGGATGGTTCTTATTGAGTCTTAAGAACTCAAAATACCATTATATGACCTAGAACCTAAAGGGTTTATTGAAACCAATACTTCTCTTTTAGGTTCACTAATACTTTTTCACAAATAACATGGATGGTACCCTTAGGTTTTGGATGGATTAAGGAAGGTTGAATCAACTTGTGATTAAGAATTGGTATACAGTACCTTGAATATACAACCTCTTTGATCAGATCAAATGAGCTTCAGTTTTCTCAAAGATTGATTTTATGTTGAGGTATCATAAATTAATGGTTTGACCCTTAGATATACCATGTATTATATCATTCACAATAGATATGAAATGTATATGAATTTGGTTATGTTGTTCGGTCTCTTGAACACATTGAAAGTTTTCAGGGCATTGGTGAATTAGGTTTTCCACCCATTCCTAGATTTTTTAATTATGGTTTTCATGGAAATAATATTGGTGTATTATATTTCTCCTCAAGATCATTACAATATATTAATATCATATTTAGTAAACTAAAAGATGATAGTTTTTATACAAAAATCACAAAATTTCATTTCTGGATTGATAAGCTTCACTTCCTAGATCACATTATCTCATATAAAAAAGTAACTTTGAACCCAAAGATGGTGAAATAGATGGTTTATTAGTATCATCCAAAGATTATATTTGAAATTCAGAGTTTCTTGGTGCTAGATTTATATTATAGGAATTTTATTTTGGGTTTCTCATGCCTTTCATTACCTCTTACTGGACTGACCAAGAAATGCATTAAATTATCACGGCCTTAAGCCTATAAAAAATTAATATAGGAGATAAAATGAAGACTTATAATATCACTAATCCAGATATTACCTAAGACTATAAGATGTTATATAGTATATTTTGAAATATGTGGAATCAGACTAGGATCAATTTTATTTAGGATGAGTGAATCATGACGTATCGGTCTCAGTGGTTGACTCCTCATGAGTATAATTACAGGTTACATGGTCTCAAGATATTTGTAGTTTTTCTCACCTTGGATTATTGGAGGAAATATTTGTTGGGATATTGGTTTTTTTGTACACTCATACACTAAAAGACTCAAATACATAATAACTTAGTTTTTCATAAACCTTAAAAAACAAAGATGGGTTATGTACCTATAGTATTTCAATATTGAGATTTCCTATATGTTTGGAAATGGAAATGTAGTTTATGATCCTATATACTAGAAGACTCAAACATAATTGATTTAGGAGGATAGTAGTGAATAGTTTTTGATGAAATTATTTTATAAAATGAGATTATATGAAAAATTATATCTTAGGAATACTGTATTAGTATCGTTATTAGTGAAAAATTTACTTCTAGAAAGATTGAAGATGATAAGACTTTCTAATCCAATGGGCTTGGTCATAATGAATAAAAATTCATTTAAGGAAGAACCTATTGGTTTGGTCATTAACATTAATAATATCTTCCACAGTTGTGGGTGTGTTTTGGTTTTGGAAGATATATGGGGGTGGTTGATGCAAGAATATCATGCATATACTTTGGTAGTTCATATCAGTCCTTCAATGATGTATTGTGACTTACAGTACAAATATTTATGGCCTTTAATAAAATGGGAGATATATGGTTTTGTTACTCGGTGATCAAAAAATCATTGGGTGAAGGTAGAACACCAATAACCAGTGAGACTTTTACATCCATTACCCATTTCTATGTGGAAATGGGAAGATGTCACAATGGATTTTGTGACGGGTTGACCTAGATCTCATTGAGGGAGTGATGTCAAATTGGTGACTCTATAAATTTTGATGAAGGTCATGCATTTATTTCATATTTGGGTTATAATTTATATTTATAAACTTGGGAGGTTATATTTTATGGAGATCACAAAACTTCCATGACTTCCACATTCTATAGAATCATACATGGAAACACATTTTACATATGTATTATATTAGGTGTTACAGAAGGATATTCTTTCATAGGTGACTCTTAGAACAACCTATAACCCATAGATTAAATGTTTGTTCGATATTATGATATAGTTATTAGAGAAAATTATCTAAGCACAAGTTTATTATTTTGGGGTTTATTGAAAAAAAACATCTACCACTTGTTTCATTTTCTTAAAATATTAGCTTCCAATATACTATATTGAGGGATACATATGATTCCTTATATAGCAGGCCATGCCATTCACCCTTGTACTAGTCAGAGGTAGGGGATGCAGAATTAATGGGACCTGTACTAATTTAGGAGACATTGTATTAGGTATAAATTATTAAGAAGCATATGGCTAAAAATATGTCTAGGAAGAGTTCATTTGTTGATCACCACTGATGAACTATAGAGTTTGATAACAGTGATCGAGTTTTTTTTCTGACTAGACTAAGACATTGACTATTTAGGTGGAAAGGTATGTTATCACCTAGGTTCATCATAGTATTTTATATTTTTAAAAATGGCAAACCAGTGGTTAAACATTTATCAATCACTTAGAGATACAGGTATATGAATGATGATATTCACATTTATCAGTTACATTGTTATCATTCATAATTATATCATATTATTCACCCGGATGATGTTGAATTTGATGTTGATTATTTTTTGACAAGAATCCTATTTGTATCGTTAATAGAAGCACAAATGATCTATGTTTCAGTTTATTTCAACTAATACATGTTCTACGGTATCATGACCATGTACAAGATGAGATATGAATGTGGTATGGATACATACATGATCAGTGTCTAGAATTATTATGAAACAATAATAAAACACCCCCAGTGAAACATCAGTTTGTTTTGTTTTAAAAATGGTAGTTTGTAAGATCCTGTTATTTACGAGAATTTGAATACCTTTTAAATCATATAAAAATATTTTATTTTATCTATATAGTAATTTTTAATGATTCAATGGAGGGTTGAAGAGTGTTTGGGGCTTGTTCAGATTCTGGAGCTATGGTTTTTTGAGGAAAAGTGTGAGGTGCATTATTAGTGCATAGTTAGTTCTAAATATATGGCAGAACCATTCATCCCAAAAGAAGAGTATAATTATTATAACCAAGTGAGGGGGGCCACATGGATATGAAAATCTAAAAATAAATTTTAGGTATGTTGATCACAGTTTGGGGATGGTTTTTTAAACCATGTTCCTAATTGTGTAAACGGTGGAGGAGTTAGACATTGACCTCATATATTCTACACAATGTTTGTAAAACAATGTACCTAGCCATGTGAGGGGGTGTTTCACTTAGACTATGGTAATTTATGGATGGTTCATTTTTTGTCCAACCATGTGAACAAACCATTCACCCATTAAAATTAGGGGAAATTAGCTTTTCCCCTTAGGTATTTCACCTTACTTCCTCTAATTTGTTTCCCAAATCACCCAATAGCTCCCCCATGTTTGATGCGCTCCAATCTCTCTTCCTAATATTTAAAAGATCTCATTAATTCGAACTCAGAAATGACCATCATTTTTCTAATTTAATCCATCTTAGTACATTCTTAAATATTATTCCTTCCATTATTTGTTTATATCACCATATATAATGTTAAATCCCTGAAATCTAATATGACATATTTTTACGATATTTTCCTATTTATATTATTTCTCAAATTCAATCATGGATTGGAGGCCGATACTGGATGAGGATTCTATTAACCATCTAAGGTAGGTGGTTTAATTATTTTCTTTAATGTTCAAGTCACATATATTATGCATTGTTGTTATATACACCTCACCTTCCATATATTTCCCCTAAAATGTTAAATTAATTAATTAATATCCATTTCGTAGATAGAGTAGTCCTTACAACCCCTATTCCATTTTCATAGGTTTTCTAACTCGTGGATAACTACCTCTTATATTTCATGTCTATTATGTTCATAACTAAATGTAATTAAGATAAATGTTATAATGAAATTTCATGAATTGTTAAATGGTAAATGATTTACATAGATACTTTGTGTTTTTTGAGATTGACGACCTTAACATAATCCACCCATTAGGATGGTATGTAGAAAATGTTTATAAATGTAATGCCTTAATGAGTAATTAAACCTTATTTTGAGGAATTTTGAATTTTCCATCATCAATGATAAGTTTAAATGGAATTTGATGAAATGAGGAGACAATGTGATTTTCCCATATGCTTGGATCTGTGTTTGAACCACCTCATATGATTTGTTATGATTATACCATATAAATGAAATGGAAAAATGAGATAAATGGATTTTGAATAGTATTGAAATGTCACATGGCCCGTTCGTATTTATATAGTGTGAACATGCCTAACTTTTTGACTGAAATGGTTGGCTATTATTACTAGGAATGATGTTCTCCATTATTAACATGGAATGTGTTGGACTTATCGCCCTACAAATAGACTTTTCATTGGATTGGAATATTGTAAATGATGATCCTTATACTTGATTGGGTGGTTGGACATGGAATTTATTCCCCTCATTATGTATTATTTCACATGGTATTCTCTATAATTAAATAGGATGTTGTACATTGATATCAAAATCCTTGAACTAGGCACAAACATTATGATTCAGGCATAACATAGCTTGAAATTATATGGGTCTTATTATTCCTAGAATCAAGTTTACGTAATATTTATTTATAGGTCCGGGGTATAACATATTAGGGTGATAAGACGAGGGTATTCCCCTTCGAACTAATACTAGAAAGCTAAAGTTGAACATGTTGTGGGAACTCATAGTTCCTTTATGTGATCATTTTACACAGAAATTTTGTCTATATTCCATATATCCAAGGATTTAATATACATACTAAAATGATTCTATACTATTTTGATGCCACTTGTTCAAAGACACCCCGGCTTAGGATGGGTAGGTATAGTGGGATGGGTTTCTCCTCAAGAACCCAAGATGATTTTCTTTGGTTTATATTACTACTTATATTATCATTATTCCTAAAACTGTTTCATATTATATTTGTTGGTGGGATAGTATTAGATTTTGTTTATGGTGGCCTACTGAGTTTCACACATAACCTGTTAGGGACATCGATTGGTACATGGATATAATTCACTATTTAAGGTAGGGACAACAGGAAGCATCCAACCATGGATGCCTGATTTTCTATACTAGTATGTAGTACAGGAGTAGAGGATTGAGATTATGATCACAATTCTAATATATATAGATTTTGACTATTTGTCTATTTTTTATATAATACCTTTTATATGGATTATAATATGTTACCACATGTATTTCCCAATTTTTTAGCATATAAATATGATATCATTATTATTTATATGACCCATGGTATTATTTATGTCGGTTTACTTTGTTTGGATGTTTACTTGTACTATTCATCATTTATAATGTTTCCTATTTTTATTTATTTATTATTAAACGATGTTTTTACTATAATAAAATAGGGTATAGTCTTCCCACTATTCCTCTATAATCCCTCACTTCTATTCAAAATCTTATGTCATACGAAGAGGTATGCTTGAGGTTATGTGACCAATTGGTTTCTGTTACTTATGAGTAATCCTAGTCTAAGAAATTATAGTTATCTTAAAAACATAATTGATTTCCCCGTTAAGAAAAACTATTTCATATTAATCCCTTATTCAATAGTACATCTGTATAAATTAATATTTCTCACAAGTATCTGTGTTCCATCTTATAAGGAGGAACAAAAATAAGAGATAAATTCGGTTATAACATTATCTAAAATGTGATCTCACAACATCATGGAGGACAACAAAAACTATGGTAAGGTAATATAAGTATTCTTTCATAACACTCCAAAAAATTCAATATTATCTTCTTCTAATCTCATCATAAATCTATCCACCTATAATGATATAGTCCTAAAACATCAATAGTACATCCAATGGTTCCTATCACCCAAAAACATCACAGATTCTTTTTCCACATAAAATATGTTCTCTCATCTGTGATGATATTCAATGATATCCTGAAAATGAGAGGGATTTAATCATATAATTACATCAATAATATGAAAATTTCTATAACTATCTAATGAATCCTCATCATTAACTCATTCCACATACACATATTCATCAAACTATATTAAAATCTAATATTTATAGCTAAAACCAATGGAATAAGATTTTTATCCACTTATTTCACCACCAATAGGATTATATGTGATTAAATAATGGATTTTCAAGATCCTACATTAATAAAAACATAAATAAGGGTTTACTATATGTTTATGGCACCTTAAATGGTTCTAGGTACTTCTGGTGTAGGTAACTCCATCGCATTTGACAACATTTTTCCTACACCTAGTCCTAAAAACCTAGATAATTCCCAATACCTTATACATGAATTTACTAAGGTTAATAATAATTAGAAATATCATATGGATTCCACTCTCTTCTCAATCATTCATATATCAAAAAAAAGTATGTGGACCTGTCTTTCAATTGTAATTCCAAATAGGCTACCAATGTTGAGGTTGCATCTGATTAAGATGAGGTCCATCCACTACCATTACAACTAATCTAAACGATCTACTAATATAATATCAATTACCTCACCCATCATAAAAATAAGGAAAACATTTTAGTGGACATTTTATATTACCTAGAACTACTAGATTTAGAGAAATTCATGTAATATTGTCTTTGATAGCTAAAAAAATGAATGCAATAAATAAAAAATATTTATATCTTCAATTAAATTCATCAGAATTATTTTGATAAATTCTATTTTAGGGATAATTATTCAAGACTAATGTCATTATTATTACTTAATCCTTCATCAAATCCTTTTTATATGAATATAATGTGAAAGGGATAACTAGATGTTAAATCTATAGAAATGAAGTCTCTTACAAATTACATACTACTTCATAATTATATTGTTAATACTTGATAAAAAACAAAAATGGTTCCTATAACATACCCTGAATATAAAACTATTGGATCTCCCCTACCATATGGTGAATTATTCTAATAATTTTTATAACATAGAAAACAAATATAGGAACTTAATAAATAACTAACTCATAATTTTTTCACATTTTGTTATTAAATCATTATGGTGACTAATATAAATATTCATCTAATATAGTTCCATGTTATAATTTTTCAATGAAAAACGTGATAATTCATCTTCCATTAATCCTATTCGCATGGGTTATCTCATCTATGATCTTGATGATTATTTTTCTACACCGAATCATTCTGAATTGTGTAAACTCATTAATGATGATCTATTTATACAAATTTTAACCAAGATCCTAGCGTAATATATATGGAATCAAATTGAATTATTTTAATTAAATTTATTAAAATTTTATAAAAATATCCCACATTATAAACACATGAAAATAAGTATGATGGATATATAACTCATTTATATCTTCCCCAAAATCAAATCTATTTTTCATTAGAATGCTCTTTAAACAAATATATTACTTATACGGGATCATAGGGGGAATTATATGATTTTTTATATCATGATACTCTATATCAGAAGCTTTGATCTAATGAACCATTAACATACCAAACCATAAAATACTCCAAAAACTATTTTATAAGAAATATTTTTACTTATAAAACTCTATCATGATTGGTCAAAGGGTTTTTAATGATCAAATACCACTTATTTCAAAAAAGGGAAATTTAGTAGAACTAAGAAATCCCAAGCTAATCATGTTGTGAAAAAAAAACCATGATAAAATAAGTTAAAGAATATATGTTCCACTAATTATGGTCACGGTAGTTTTCATGAATCACATTCTTGATAAAATCACCTAGAAGTAACCATAATGTTCATTCCAACAAGTGTATCCACTGAATGATCTGAATCACCCACCACTTTGGTAAGATTCTCAATAACTCATATTGTATGCTAATATAACATGGTATATAAAATGTATAAATAAGAGATATTAAATGTAGAAATAAAATAGAAAAAGGGATCACAAGAAAAATCATATCAATGGTCTTTTCCCCTTTATATAGTCCTAATGGAAACTCTTAAGCCAACAAAAATATTAGTAATACATTGTCAATTTTTTTTGTAAATGGGTTATTATTTGAAAAATTTGTAACCTACATCCGAAAAAAAACATATTAAAACTTTGTCCATATGAAATCTTCCAAAATAAAATCCAATGTAGAATAGATCTGACTATTAATTTATTAAATTATTTTTCCATTGATAATCACAAAATTTGATTCATGATTATTAATTAATTTTAATATAGACAGATCATATGGAATGATATTGATATGGAATCTAAGATGTGATGTCCTATATTGTATCCAATTATATACCCTCAAGAAATACTTTAATCCTTTTTAATATGATTATCATAAAATTTAATATATCTATTTCATATTAAATTTAATTCTCAAAATGTATCATATATAGAATTTAAGGAATATCTCCTTCAATATTCGACAGGAACTTAAGCCTCATAAATAATTTTCTATTTTACCTTATATTTTATCATATATAAAAACTAGACATACCAAATAAAAAATACAAATTTTTTTATTCTAAATCACATTTGATATTCAATAATCAAATTCATCATGTACCACATCACAAAAAATACAATTTTTGTATCTATCGTAATTTAATTTTGGATAAACTATAAAACAAGTTTATAATATATCTCTAAGTTATTTAAATATCAATCCCAATTCAATTTTCCACAAAGAGTAACCCCATTGGATTTTATAAAATTTAAATAAAGTATAAATTTCCAAATTCATAAGTACAATCAAAGATAAACATACAACGGTTGAATAACATGTTAAAAAAATAAAATAAGAACATTTGATGTTCATAAGGGATTAATAACATAGTTTAATGATTCAAATTTTCTAAAAGATTTAGGTAGAGGATAAATTATAAGTGGAATCATAATAAAGTTTATTCCAAAGTATTTTGGTTCTTATAAATGAGTGTATAATTGAATATACTAGGAGGTTTCTTGTAGAATTAATTATAATTTCATATAGAATTTATGAAAATTCAAAGTTAAGGAGATTAGTTTTAGCTATATATCATGGAAAAAAATCATGAAGTTGATTTCATGATTCAAGGAGATATTTTTGGAAGACTTAAATATAATTAACACTGAGATTTACATGAGAGTATGAAAAGTGGATGCCAATATTATTAAAGGAATTGAAGTTTGATAACTATGATTATGAATGGTATAATATATATATCCTGATGAATAAATTTATTAGATAAAATGTTTCTATATAAATTATTAGTTCATTCGGAACTCAATGATGATGAATTGAGAGGCTCGAAGAGGATAGTGGGAGATACAAGACAATATGTTCTAAAATTAAATTGAGATGAAGAGTTGACGATCAAAAATATGATGTTCTAATGTACTAGAGAAAGGGAAATATAATTTTTGTAACCTAAAATTAGTGACCAAGAAAAAAATTATGTGGCTATAATTATAAGATACAAATGTTGATGTACTTGATGAAGAGAATGTTTCACAAAAATATTTCAGGAAATCTACAGTACAATGAAAACATGTCTGCAGTTGATGTTGATTATTCAATATCATTTCAAGACTTATGTTAATAATAAGTCCTCAATGTTGATTTATATAAATCAAGTAGTAGAAGGAAGATCCTAATCTGAAGTTTATAAGGAGGTATGTGGAATAATGTAGTGATCCAATATAATAATTTCAATAATATTTTGGATACTAGAGACCAATTAGAATATTTTTTTTGGAATATGAAAATATAACCTCCCAAATGGTTAAGGGTGAATCCTTATCCTAATATTGTGTGGGTAATAGAAATTTTCACAAGGAAACTAGAAATGTTTTAATTCTTCATGATATCGTTGATCTTTATATTTCTAAAAGGAATATGATCAATTTAATGGGTATATTTCATTTTTGGTGTTGAATCCTATAAAAATAATACAATTTTTGTATATGATTTATTTATTTATTTGAGTTTTTAGTTGTATAATGGGAATGATAAAATATATATGAACATATTAGCTATGATATAGGTTTTAACATTAGAACAGCGGTAAAATTCTATGTTTGAAAATTTTTGTAAAATTGTTATACACTGATTCACTCTCCCCCACATTGTGTGATTATATGATCCACTATGAAATATAGCTGGGTTACTACCAATACATCTAAGAGCCTAGTTCGCATGAAAATGGGATAGTCCCAAACCCAAAAACCTAATACAGGTCCTGTAGGATTTCAATTTAAAAAAAAATCAGCAATGGACCTATGTTGTCTTATATATATGTATTGTAATTAAAATTTTTAATTTTCTTATATGTTTATTTAGTTAAAAAGTATACTAAATGATATTAAGATGAAAATTTTAAAACTATTATTATTTGAGTGACTAAAATGTAAAAAAAATATCATTAGATATTAATTAAGGGATTATTGGGACTACTGTGATTTGAGTAGAAAATATTTGTCTATCTACATGAATTAGATACCTAATAACATTTCACCTATAATTTACTATAGTTAACATGACTTTAATTATTTCACTAATGGTATAATTTCCATTTCAATACCCTATTTTTTTTTAGAAAATACAAACCCATCATGGTTTAATCTAATGTGAATCCAAACTAATTTTCTCAAAAAAAATTCGATTTAAAAAAATTATTCCCACCTCTCTAACATCCACCTATATTCTCCATGACACGATCTCTCTGTCATTTCTCTATAATGAAAATGTGAATGTTTTTAATTTTTTTAGTCATGACATGTTCTTTTGATTAGTACAGTAAATTAAGTCCTATTTTTATATCTTTTGTAAGTTTTCATGATTTAATTAATATTATTCAAATCAATAATCTAATTTATTTAATGAAAAATATTATTATTATACAAGGTAACCAAATAGTTATATTTTAATATATTTACTATATTATACTATGTGGGAGACTTAGAGATGGTGTTAATCAATTAAAAGAGTCTAAAAGGTTGATCTAAGGTTCCCAAAATAAGAAGGTATGTTTTTAGTTTTTTATCTAAGTGAAAATAATATTTTCATAAGAATATATGACGTTTTAGAAAATAAATGAATTTAAAATATACAATTTCAGTTTAAATAGTTTCATTAATTAGTTATATTCTATTATTATATAAAAAAATGATTAATGATGATTATATAATTAGTGAATATTTATGATATGTTTAATAAATGAATCCTTCATTAAATGACTTATCGTATATTTTTTTGATATATAACAAGGTTATATGTATTCTCATATTATTTTTCTTCTAGTGGTGTCATAATTTATCTTTAAATATAAGTGATATGTTTATCATTTATATATAAAATTAATATTTGGTCTTCATAGTCATTGTGATAGTTTGTAAGGCCATATGTGTTTCTGTAATAAGATATATAGCACGAAATATCACATATCCTCTAAATCAATCAAGAGGAATTTACCATTAATTCATTTATTTTATGACATGAATTATAGATATTAATCCGTGGTTTGTATATGTAAATTCACTTAGGGTATCACAATGGGGGATACCCCATGTGAGTTTTCTTTTCATGATAAAAATAAAAAGGATTATATCAAAAAAATTATGTTTCTTATAGTGGTTAACACATATGGATATTCTCTAACTCATTTTATACATTAATTTTACTATAATAGATTGTTATGAGGAAGATACCAAGGTTTATTTTTCATTCAGGTTTTCTCTTAAGGATTCTCCCATCAATATGACTAATATGAGCATAGATAAAATCATATATATTTTTATTATGGTGAATCAACTACCATGTGATATATATTTTTATTTATTTATAGTATTTAATCAGGATTATATTAAAATAAAAATAGACATTCACTAAAATTTATATCAGGATGCATTGGTAGATAATTGTTTCCCCAATATAAAAACATGGGCATAAACTATACCACAATATAAATGGTTGAAGTTTTTGTGTTAATATCTGAGTAGGTATTTCATACTAATATGACACACATATCCATTTTTTTTGTTTTTTTTCATGGAATAGCCAATTAAAAACATCCCATGTAAGAAATCATTATTTGTATTAAATATAAATATTTGGATTCAAATAGATTTAATTATTATGTGACTACATTTGTGGATATAGAATAAATAGTACACTGAAATAAAAGAAATTGAGTGAGGTCAGCTAGTGTTCATGATTTTTATAGGATATTGTGGTGTATAAGAAGTAAATGAGCTTTATGAATAGTAAATATTGGTGGGTTAATCATTAAAAAAAGTTGTATAGAAAACTAGACAGTTTCAAATAGTATAATGGTTTGTGGTGCATGGCTTAATGCATAGTCCAAAGGAAATTCTAATTGGATAGTATAATCACATAAAGGGGATCCACAAAATTGTGTTTTACCCAAAAAATCCAAAGATATATTCATTTTTATTCCCTATTATAAGGGAGCTAGAGATATGGTAGGATTTTAAGATATTATAGTTAATTTTGATTGGATCTATAACTCTAGAAGGCCTCTCACTCATATTTTGAGGTAGTTTTGTTCTGATCCAAATATAAGTAGGCTATGGATCTCCCCTCTTCATGTTGTTTATATTTTTTATTTTTGGAAACAATAATTGTGGAGGATTTTGGTGAAAATATATGTTTTATATTGAAGATTTGATAATTTTCATCTAATGATTGAAAAAATAATTGATGAAATTATTCATGTTTTTGCATTATGGGTTTTCATTTCAATTCAATATTCTAATTTTTTCTAATTAATTAAATATTTGATATAAAAAATATCATTATAATATTATGGGGTGATATGATATTTCAAGTGAGACTTATAATGCCTAGAATATTTTAATATGATTTATATATGTGATATTTGGGGTGTGGATTCTCCTTACAACTCTTTCCATAAAAAGTTAATTACATTTTATGTTTGATTATGAAATAAATATTGACAATATATTTAAAATTATTTAGAAATGTTAAAATACATAAAATAACATATGGGTTTGGTCAATATGAATTTCAATGAAATAAAATGTGAATTTTTTAAGAGTGTCAGTGTTTTTTTGAAAATGTCAAATTTATGAAATTGGTTTCTGGAATTTGGATTATTGTTTCTTGATGTGTATTTTGTGAAATGTTTCCAAAAATTATTATTGTTGATATTTTTTGGTTGATTGTTATGGATTATTTTCGGGTGAGGGGATATCTTAGATTTTTTTTTAATTGTGGATTCCTCATCGAGTATAATAGAAATTATTTTAGGGAACCCACATCAGTGTGAGATCATTGTCGATTCACAGGGAAGCGATTTTCTATAGGATTTACCCAAGGGTTTTGGGTATGGAATATGGTTCTGTTAATTTTTAGAAAGAAATGATAATGTTATTTGACTCATATATAATTTATGGTGCTATAAAATGTCTAATTAATGGTTTTAAAAAATATTACCACACATATTATGGTATATATTTTTGAATGACTATAAAAATTATTATGGTTAAAGATTTATTCATAAAATAAATAAAATTTAATTAGTTTTCATATGAATTTTGTTTTTGGAGAGTAATGAGGGAAATCCTATAAATTTGATCTAAAAATTCTCTTGTATGTTAATATTGTTTCACATAAAGATGATATTTATCTTAATTTAACATTTTATGGGGATTTCATTATTACATTATATGGAGTAGAGGACGTTGACTTATGAAGACTGTTGGAAATTAAGAGAGGATAAGTCATCAACATATCTACATTTCTGTTATAGAGTTATATTACTACTATGGAGTATTCAAATTATTATAGTATATATGTATGCAGATACATTTACATGGTTTCATTGTGTATTAGATATATAGTTATATTATAGAAGGGTTTGTCAGGTTAGTAACCAATTCCCCATGGCATGTGATGTGAATTTATTTTATTATTTAACCATTTGAATTTTGGGGATGGTGATAAGGGTTGAGTAACAATATCATTTTACTAGAGGTTCATGTTTGAGATTCCGAGATGGATTGGTATGTTATACTTTTTAATAATGGTTTTTATATTTAAATATATAGACATTAAGAGGTAGTTGATAATTGGTAGAAAAAAATTGTTTCATTTCGATACTAGTAATATCAATACCAATTCTTATCCTCTTTTATTATCTATAAACTTGAATATAAATTTTAAATTCAAATGAAATACATTTTTCAAAAAATAATTATAACATATATTCATTTTTTATCAATTTCATAAATTGATCCTTTTATTATTTTATCATTGGTTTGATATTGGATTATTTTTTCATTTTTTTACATTTATTTTTGTTTGTCCACTTACATATTTCACAAAATTTATCTATTTATTTATTATTGAAATTTTTTAGAAAAATGTATATTTATTGAGTCACACTTTATCTAATGAATTTTTCTTTATTGTTAATGGCCAAAATTTGGGATTTGGAGATATTATAAAGGCCTTATGGTGTCATTTTCTCATAAAATATGGCAATATTTCATAAATTTTTACTAAAAAATAGTATCGTAATTCTTATTTCTATTATTCATAGAGGTTTAGTTATTTATATACGTGGAGATAGGATCAATAACACTTGATAATGATAAATTATTCATTATGTTCTAGGATATTATATGTGATTTGGATGATTATATTTGGATTTATTATGATGTAAATTTAATCATTTATTACGTGGACCATAGGTTGGAAAAGGATGGTTTGAGTCTCATCAAACACAAAATAGTGTGTGTAAATAATTTTAATATGTGGGATGAAATACCTTTGAGATACATTCATTTTATACTAGATTTAAATAAAATTTAATTATGTTTTAATTCTGTAAAAATGCTATATTTTTATTTATCTATAAATTTAACTTATAAGATTTTATAGATCAATTAAAAGTAAAAAATTAAATATTTTTAATATTTTTAAAAAATATAGATACAGATATAATTAATTAATTCTTAATGAGTAATGTTCATCACAAAATTGTGATAAATTAATATAGTATCCATTATTATTGGATGTTTCATATAATTGGTCGTTATATTTATATATCGGATAATCAGAAAACCAATGAAAATGATTGAATCTATTTTATTTAATATACAATGATTTAACCTATAAATTATTTTTTAAAGAGATATATGACATGGGTGATTATAAAATAATGTGTTTAAATTGTATAAACATAATTTTTTATATATTTAAAAAAAGGGGAATAATTTTTTTGTTCTATCTAGGAGAATGTTTTTTTACTAAATATTACTAATTATAAAAATAAAATCAATATAACTCAATGATTTTTTCTTATAGATATATTCCAATGTAATTAATTCAAAAGGAATTTATAGATGGTGTGTATGAGAACACACTTCTTATAGAATCACCCACCGACTCAAAACTCATGAATAACTTCTATTTGGATTCCATGCTATAGAATTAGGATTCCCTTTTGAATTATCCTTGTGGACAGATATTACCAAATATATTCACTTACAAATCCCCCAATAATACATGGCATTGTGGTTTAACATATGGAACATGAGTGTCTATTGAATTTCACTAATCATATATAACCAATCTAATGAAGGGAAACCACAGGTCGTCAAGGGTGTTCCCAAGCCACCGTTAGGTAGAGAAAAGTTCCAAGGGTAAAATACAGTAGTTTGGGAATGATTTTATCCTATGAAAAAATAGTATCATGAATAGAAAATATAATAAATAAATAAACCATAACTCTACTAAGACTTATATCCAAATCCTATTACACTTATGGAAGAACTATAAATATAACAACCTTGGGTTATAAATGAGAAATTCATTGGAAATATACATAAAAACCCGAACATAAAACCTTCAGTATGTTTTAATCCTATTAAATAATATAGAATATTATGATCACACAAATATAAATCCTATATAGAATACAAATATATAAAATAATTTTTATAATACAATCTAACGATACTTGGTTTCATCACTGAGATATTTCTCAAACTCCAATGTTTCCTTACTTGTGTATCCCACCTACTTGGTCATATTTCCATTCAGGTTTTTTCACCAAGAAAAAAATTATTATAGACACAAAAATAGTTTAAATATGATCAATGTGATAAAATATCACTACATGATTGTATACATACATCTATAGTGAGTACATATATGTATATTAATGTATTTATACATTAAATGAATAACAAAAATAATTTGGAATCATATTCATTATTACATAAAAGAGGGAAAACAATAACAACATTCCCTTAAATATGGTAAAATAAATATTATATCATGAAATGATAAGGTAAAATGATCCAAATTCTTATTACACCACCCTGATACAATACCATGGGTTATCTTTAAAACAAACATGAACACTTATAGTTAACCATATGTCTTGTTATTATGATCAAATTCTCATGAAATTTATCAAAGTCTATATTTGAAATTTCCTCAAATAAACTTGGCCAAAATTTTGAGTATGAATTAAATTTTCAAGAACAATACCACTAATTTACGTATATAAGAATAAATTTCATCCTTTTATATCCAAAACTGGTTCCTTTTTCATAATATATACTTTATATATTGAAAATCATGTTGTTTGGGAAGCCTTGAGTCTATGTATATGCACTTGAAGGAAAATTTCCTATAAGGAATAGTAATCCTCTCATTTGTGTGGATCACAGTTGGTGAATAGTAACACATTATTCGATATTACCATTGAATATTACGATCACAACAATCTAAATCAATGAAATAATAATTAGGAAAACACATATAAAAAAGAAAAATATTTCTATTAGCACTGACATTGATTAAATATTCAATATAGTAATTCATAATAAGTCAATAATATCATTATCAGTTAATCAAAAACATTATATTCATTAACATAAAAAGAACGATATAAAAAAAGATCACAATAAGGAAACACAATTTAATTATTTTTAAATTATTATGTATTTTTGAACATGAATCCTGGTTAATATCTCAAATCAGAACTCAGATATCAAAACTATTATTTAATATATATTTTTACTCATAAATGCATGAAAATACCATGTAATATTCATCAACATTAATATTACAATGTACTTTTGTTATAAATTCCATATTTCGAACATTTTATAGTATTTCATAAATAAATATTAACCATATCATAATATATCATAACAAAGGCACATATATTTATTTGGTGGTCCATTATATCCTATTTATTCACCATTAATTACATCCATAATATTTATTATAATCATTGTAATCAATTGTTACATTTATTATAAACCAATTAAACAATAAAATATCCATTTCATTTATTTCACATTCAATTATTTTCCAAATTATTCACTTTCAATATAACGTCAAGATACATAATAAATCTTTAACATATAATCATTATCAATATACCAAATACATTTATAAATAATTTTTTGTTATTTCATTTCTTAATAATAATCATATTGATAATTATTTTTTATTATTGGGCCCTTAATTCATAACATCGAACATAAGGTAGTTCGAATTTGGCTTAGTGGTAAGAACCCCATAATACTACAACATGGATGTTAAAAACTCATTGGGAGTAGGTGAATGTATTGGCACTATAGAATTATTGTATTAGACTTTAGTAATGGTGGAATTGTAGAACCAGCGACACGATTGCAGTGGCATGCACTATAGTTTTGGTGGTATTGTAGCTGGTACTATAGATTTCTGAGTATTATAGTAGTACTTTTCATTGGAGGGCCTTTGGGACAAAAATATGGGCCTTCAAGGCCATATAATGGATCTCCTCAACCTAGGGGAAAGGTCATTTGTTCCAATAAAAAAGAGACTCTGACCGCAACATGAAAAACATTGAACTTATGTAATTATATATTTAAAAATTTCTAGGTAAATTTTCTCAAATTTTGGGTATCGTGGCAATATGCATGGATGGTTTGTCCAATAAAAATTAGTTTCCCTAAACACAAATGAGATTTATAAATTTAAATATGGAAATTAGAGTATTATTGTTTCATACCTAAATATTAAATAAATATTCTCATTGATAATCAATTATAATTATTATTTGATCTTTCTATTTTTGAAGAAATTTAATATATTCATTATAAATCACCATTCTCTAATAATGGAAAAATTGTTCTGTTGGAATTTAAAATAATCATGTAAATTATCTTAATAATTCATCAAAATTTACATTTTCATAGAATACACTCCAATTGGATGATGAACAAAATCATATCTTAATAAAATAGTCACACTCCCATGATAACAACAGTTGTCTATGAAAAACATTATGATAAAAAACTATAAAATTGATGGAAATATAAATATATTATTTCAATTTTTTTGAACTATTGGAATCTTGTTAGAAAATAAAAATAACTCTTGTGGTTCCTTTTGTTATCTACCAATTCATTTCTTATTTACATATATGAAAAACAAATCATTTACTCATCATTAAATTTCTATTAAGGCACCAAACAAGAAAAGTTCAACTTGATAATCACTAATTATATATTGATATTGTATTAAATAAGATCAAAATATATTGGATTATAAAACCTAGAAAAATATTAATGTCTTCCTCCTTTAAAAGTGTATGGGAGTCATTTGAAACTATCTTGATATGAATCTGGGCTATATTCCCATCGTTTTTAATTCATGATACCTATCTCTTCCACGAACTCTGGAAGCCATTAACTAACCAAACATCATTAAAAATCCTCAATTATCATAACAAAATTCAAAATAGAAACCCTTACAATTCTCAATAATATTATATGCCTTCTACATGTTTTTTAGATTCATCTATCCCTCTACATCACAGACATCACTTATATGAGTCATCATAGCGCCTCTAATGCAAATGGAGAACATTTATTATAATAAAATGGGAATCATATTTACTACATAAACATCCCATCTATAAACCACCAAGATGGTACAATGTATAAGAAATACCAATAATAACTATATTTCATGTATATATGATTTTACATCCTCCAAGAATAAAATAAATCAATGAACCAAAATAGCTTATAATAAATGAAAAATAAAAACTTCTAATGAGTGAGTGAAAACTTAATTTTTATTATTATCATAGACCCTCTTTTAAGGGATAATGGGGAACCGAACAGTACATCAAAAACTTAGACAAAATCGAACCCTCCAATGTCAATTAAACGAGAAAAAAACTCATTCAAATATAAAAAGTGAGGACCTTACCCAGCATTAAAATCATTAATACCAGCTTGCACATTCTAATCAGTACTCAGTAGGTTGTCCTGTGCAAGGCTGCACGTGCCTGGTTCAACCATTAACATTGTTCCAAGAGATGGAGACATTGAATTCCATGTACATACCCACTGCCAAGGATACCACATATGTGACACTAGATCGTGTTACAATGATCTTCCTCGATATAGTCTATGTACATCAACACACAGCCTCAATAGGGGACTATAATAACTAAGATCACCTGTATATTCATTTTCACATCACTACACAAGTTCTCATTTAGTGCTGAATATAATGTAACCGTTTTATCCCTAAAATTAATTGAAAATTATAAATCATAGTATTTTCATATATACAAATAATTTATTGAGATCATAATATATATTTCTAAAATCACTATTAAATAAAAACTCAAACTAATCTAAATATTAGTCGATCAAATAAGAACCACACTCATTATCTAATTTTTCACCCATGCCTTACCAACATCACTAATCCATTATATAATAACTATAAAGATTTATGAATTCCAAGAATAAAAATAAATATATTCATTAATCTTTATATAACATAGAGTATATGTAATTATATATTAAACAAGATATTACTCTAACTTTAAAGGCCCAAACATATCGGTCACCATCTCGAGATCTTATTTAATTTATCACACACGACTATAATTATTGGTTTGTGGGAGCCATATCCTCCCAATTCCATTATCAATACAGAAATATTGAAACAATAAAATTATTAGAAACCAACAATTGGAGTTTTTGAACAATCATAATAAGTCCAATGTTGAATTACCCTATCATGTATCATTATTGATACCTGTATAGGTATCAGTAAAAGTTAAACATAAAAATGATGTTTAAGGATTGATATATCTATTAAAAACATAGAAATTATTAGAGTATATAATGTACCCACTAAATTATCTAAATGATATCATAATCATGGCTCATTGTTGTATAATAGTTAACCAAATGATAAAGGTATTGAATCTTCAAAAGGACACCAAAAAACTGTTGTTATAAAAATAAAAACCAATAGTGACCATAAATCTCATTATCTCTAGGGTATTATCAATAAATAGAGATAAATAATTCTCATAATTTCACATCATCCCATGGAATAATAAGTAATATAATGATTGTTAAAACAACATCGTCACCCAATAACTTACACCGAACCCCCAAAATGGTCACTCCCATCAACTGTTTCTAAAATATCCATGTAAAAAAATGAACTTGTTATATGGAAATTTTATGGTCAAAATATTACCCATGAGTATCATAATAATTTCCCATTTATAGTAAAGTTAATGAAATTACTTCTCATTGTGGAGGAATCATCACCTCAATGAATTAACATAATCATTATAGTCACTAAAAGTCCAACACCAACATGGAACATGAACATATACTAAGTCTCATACAACCATTATAAATAAAAATAAAAATTATTATTATTATCATTCTCCATAATATAAATTCTATATTAAATCACCAAACTCCAATATTTAAATGAATTGCTAATATATTATGGTCATTGTCATGACCCGTACCCCAGGGCTGGTATCGTGACTACCCCAAGCCCGCCTTCCATAGGCCAGGGGATGGTGACCAGCACCAAAGGCATAAATCCCTAAACTGGGTAGGCATTTCCTTTATAACTATAAACAAACATATCAGAGTACACAACTTGAAGCAAAATAGTATGTAAAACTTTATACTAAAGAATTTCTAGAATGTAAATGGGGACAGAAATACAAGCCCAACAGGAATGTACAAGTACAACTGAAAAGAACGTACAATTGAAGAAAAGTAAATCTGCTACTGGGTCGTCCTACGGGGTTCCTACTTGAAGGGTAGGTACTTATGGCCTCCTCAGCACTCCATGTTCGTCTGTCTCATTCATGTACCATCACACCGAGTGGTCCACCTCCGGGTACTGTCTAGTCCTGCTACACTCTGCCTCAGTTAGCATTGTTTGTCATCTACAACCAACACAATGAGTTGCAGGCATAACACTTGAAGGGGTGGGTATAAGAATACTTACTAGGGACCCTGAGACCCTCAAGGAATCAAAGAATCCAATAAGGATAAACCAAAATGTAAGAAATCAACAGTTCACCTCACTTAGGTATATTCCCATACATATACCGATGTTACCAAGTATTCCATCTTAATCACGAGGAAGAAAAAATGTTACTAAATCAGCTCAACCAAGATTTTATTCTCGGGGTAGTATCAATCTGAACCCTCAGATGATAGATAAATCCTTCTCTATCGAGTATAGTGGGCATGTCACATCACACAAAGGTGATTCCCACTAACTTAGACTGCTGAGGTACTCCTCTTGTCGAGTACCATGGATCTGTCGTGCTCACACAGAGGCGCCCCCCACCGTGGGTCTGCTACACTCACACATCGAAACTACCCCTCTTAGCCTGTTGAGGTACTCCACATGTCGAGTACCATGGGTCTGTTATCCTCACATAGAGGCACTCCCCCACCATGGGTATTCCATGCTCACACAGAGGCGCTCCCCAACGGGCTAGTCGAATCACTCCGAGTGGAATCAATCAGCAGTCATCATGTCTCAGATAGCAACTAGGTTCCCACACAAATGCCTTCTTGTCTGTGGAAGGTCTGCTCCACAATCTACTGGTTGGTACTTCATCTTTCACGAAGTCCCACGTGGAAGTATCTCAAAGGTTTTCCATGCCACATGGGTTTCAACGCAACAAATGACACGTCAATCAGACGCCCGGTCTGTTAGTTATTATTCTTTTAGTCCCGGGGGCCCGGTTGGATTCGTGAACGATCCAACCTGACTGTATCTCAACTATAACCCAAACACCAGTGGGGTACTATCAAAGGGAAGGATTTTCTCTAAGAATCATGATGCCACTGACGGTTTTTCAAACGAACGTCAGGTGCCAAAGATATGGCTCAATAAAGAAAAGGGTTCTGTAATGGGCATGGGCCAGGACGGACCCGGTCAGACCGACATGGCCCAACCCATTCTAGGTCAACCCACTTGTTCTAGCCCAGCCTGTTAGGTGGGTCCACCCGTTATGTTCAGCCGGGTCTGCTGGGCCCGGCCCAGCAGAGTGTGAGGGAGGTTCGGCCCAGATGTCGTCACGTAGGCAGCTCGCCCAGAAGGTTGGGGACGGTTCGAACAACACCTCGAGGGGTGCGGCATAGGAAACTCGGTCTGGGAGGCTGGTCGGTTGGGAGGCCAACATGCAGGCCGCGTGGGGCACTGGCTGGCCGCGGGCAGAGCTCATGGTGCGCGGGCAGGCCGGCTGGATGCCAGGAAGGCCGCAAGTGCGCTGGTTAAGGCACGAGAGTGGCAGGGCAGGCCGTGGGGGAAACAGGCATGCCACGGGGGTATTAGGTAGGACACGACTGTGGTTGGGCATGCTGCAGGGGTGCCGGTAGGGTGTCGGTCATGGCGCGGGGTTAGGGAGGCCACGAGCAGGCGGCCCGCGCACTAGGAAGTGCACCAGGAGGCCATGGGAAGGCAGTCCGTGTGCCGCGCAGGTCTCTAGGAGGTCGCGGGAAGGTGGGGTCGTGCACCGAGCAGGGCGTCGGGTGGCCGCAGGTAGGCGGGCCGGGTGCTTCTTGGGTCGATGGTGCTCAGTCAGAAGCATTGGTTCGCCGTGGGGGGGTCGGTGCGATTCGCAGAGGCTGCGGGTAGAACGGCCTTCGTCATTTCCACCATCGTCATTGTCGCATCATCGCTATGACATAGAACACCACAAGAAGAGAGAAAGCGACGGAGGATGTCAGACCATGTTAGGTGGGCCCGTACCCTCCACGTTTAGCAAGGTATCATTTGGTACATCATGAGAAGAATATGATCATTAACATGTCCGCATAAATCCCATTTTATCATTCGAATAAGGTAAAAAATGTTTGAACATCAACATGTAATAATCCCCCTACCTTTGATTTTCCAGTCATCATTCGTTGACATCACGAAAAGGTAGTTGTTGATCAGTGGTAGATGAACACATCCCACATCGACAGAGTCCAAGGAAGAAGGTCCGAGTGTGTCATTCTTCCTAGTTGAAGGCATCCCTCATCGGCGTTCTTCTTCGGGAGAGCTTTCTTCACTAGAAGAGCGTTATTCGTTGAAGTGTGGTCTTTGTTGGAGAGAATTATCTCTTCTCCCAAGCTCCACCAAATGAAAGATTTCCACGAAATGAAATAATAGATGATCTATTATTTTGTTGGCACAATGATTCCAAATTGAGAAATAAATGAGAAGGCTCATCCTAGTTAATTCTTGAGGTTAGCCCCTTTAATTAAATGTGTCAGCTCAACAACTAAAAAGGTGGATTTGGCATAATCAATAAAGGGATTTGAAGAGTTTATCAACATTAAATGGGGGGTTCCAAGTGGTTACAAGACCGGGGGGTCCCCACCAAAATTATCCTCCCAAGGGAGGTTATGTTCAGGTGGGCCCCACCACCATTACCTCTCATCGGAGGTTAAGGTGTTCTGGTCCCCACCCCTAACCTCCACATGGAGGTTTTAACCAACAAGAAATAAAAATTAAGCCTTCACATTATTTTTATTTAATTTAATCCTAAAAACCAAAAATCTATCTTGTAAACTAGACCTATAACCATCGAAGTGAATGTCTTCTTAGGTGAATATCGGCACACCAAGTTCAATGGTGTCCTTGGATTTCAATTCCGAGCACCGGTTCAAAGGTTATAAAATCCTGATCATACGTTTGTTGAATGTACCTGAACAAAACATCAGAAAATGATTTCAGGCACCCCGGGCCTTAGAATCAAGCGCCATTAATTATTTTGGACTCGTAAAAAATCCCATGTATTTAGGAAATAAATTTCCATAGAATTTCTGGGACTTTACATTCTCCCCACCTTAGGGATTTACGTCCTTGTATGCTAAAACTCGATCTATGGGAACAAATGGCGGTATTGAGCATGCATCTAAACCTCTCGCTCCCATGTTCTCTCTTGGAGGTTCCCATGCCGACAGCGTACACACGTTAGAGGTTTCGACCTCCACATAGGACCTGATCTTGTCGATCATCAATCTCCACTGCAACCTCCATAAAAGTCACCCTATCATTGACATCCAGCTCTCCATGGTTGATGATGTGGGATGGGTCGTTCACATATTTTCTCAGCTAAGATACATGGAAGACATCATGCACCCGGTGCAACTGAGGTGGAAGATCCAGTCGGTAAACCACCACGCCTACTCTGCTGAGGACATGGAAGGGTCCGATGAATCTTGGAGATAACATGCCACCTTGGCCAAATATCTGTAGGCCTTCTCTAGGTGAGACCCGTAGAAAGATGTGGTCTCCATCCTCGAAATCCAGAGGTCTCCATCTCATGTCAGCATACGACTTCTGCCTACTCAGTGCAGTCTTCATCCTCTCCTGGTTGATCTATACCTTCTTTATAGTGGCTCGTACCATCTCTGATCCACTAGTGCTAACTCCCCAGGGTCAGTCCAGCACAAGGGTGATCTGCAATGTCGCCTTTACAAGGCCTCAAATGGTTCCATCCCTATGGTGTAGTGATAGATGTTGTTGTAAGGAAACTGCACCAAAATAATGTGATCCTCCCAACAATGAAAAAAGTAAAGGAAACAGGCATGTAGCATGTCCTCGTGGGTTTGAATTATCCGCTTAGTCTTACCATCTGTCTGAGGATGGAAGGCTATGCTCAAGTGAAGCTGTATCCCAAAAGCCTCCTGCAACCCCTTCCATAGCCAGGATGTAAACCGTGCGTCACGGTCGGAGACAAAATGGGAAGGTACTCCATGTAGTTTCACAATCTCCTCCACATAGAGGCATCCCGACCGCTCTACTGTGTTGAGTCAATAAGGTTTTCCTTATGACATTTCCATTCTTTCTTGTTTTGAAAATCACAAACAGCTTATACATAAGCAAATCGATATTTTAATTATATAAGGAAATTTTCCTTCCTTAAGGAAATTGACCCTAATCTAGATTTCCTTATACATATCAATATTTTTCTTAAGTAAAAAAATCAGATTCATACCTAAAACCTTGGAATCATATAATACTTATATATGAAGCATTCTGTTTTATGATCTGAATTCTGGATATGAATTGTAATGGAGTTCCACTCCAAATTCTGGATATGAACTGTAATGAAGTTCCATTCTGAATTCTGGATACAAACTCTAATGAAGTTCCATTCGAAATTATGGATACAAACTCTAATGAAGTTCCATTCTGAATTCTGGATACGAACTCTAATTATGTTCCATTCCAAATTATAGATATGAACTCTCACTTAGTTCGACTATGAATTCTAGATACCAACTCTTATATAGTTCAACTCCGAATTCTGGACTCTGAGCTTCTATGAGTTTGACAACAAACTTTTACAAGTTCAACTCCGAACTTCTATTAGTTTGACTCCGAACTTCTATGAGGTCGACTCTGAACTTCTATGAGTTCGAATCATATCATTTACAAAGTTAGACTCTGAACGTTTACTAAGTTCGACTCCAAACTCTGTAAGTTCAGGTTCTGAATTCTAGTGAAACCAGACTCCGAATATCCTTAGAAATTCAGACTCTGGATTTCTATAGAATTTAGGTTCCGAATTCCTACAAAATAGAATCCAAATATCTATTTATTAAAAGACTCTGAATCCCATTTTGGTTAGACTCCAAAAATTTATTTTCTTACATTCCAAACTTCAGTTTTTCTTAAAGTTACACTTGTTTCATTGAAAACTATTTACTGCATTCAGTTACACATGTTTTGTTATAAAACGATGTCATCCATTCTATTTCTAAAAAATTGTTGGTTGAGTGACATGTGTATATGTCCCTCCGAAATTTAAGGAAAATAGGATCGTTGGAGGAGAGAGCCGACTGTTCTAACTGAGCCTATAAATAAGAGCTCGTTTGAATGAGATCAACACTATCCTGATCTTTGACATCTGTGCTTACATGATGTTAATGTTATTTCTAGAGAGAGAGGATCTTTTCAACTCTCACGATTCGTGTAGAAAGTTTGAACGACTTATTAAAACTTTTCCTTGTGCAGTTTGCTTCGTGAAACTCTGATTGTTGGTGATTACAATTGAGGGATTCTGGGGATAGAAAGATATAGGTTTCAACACCTTGAAGTCGAGGGCTTCCTTGATGAGGAAGACAGAGGTTCAAACTACCATGATGTTGAGGGATTACGAGGATAGAAAGACAGAGACTCTAATATTCGTATCGCGGGCTTACCCAAGTGTGGGTAAGATAGAGTTTCGTGAAAGTATAAATCAAGGGACCTTTATCCAAGATTGTTGGATACCCTTCTCTTTGGGTTAAAATATTTATATATTGTTACTTGTTTTTTTTACAAGTTTTTCCACTGAATTTTGTATTGTAAGGAAAGTATAATCTTCTTATATTTCCTTACACATGTACTCTGACTAAGATAGATTCTATATGCATTAATGTATAATCTCATATTGTAAACTTTGGTTATGTTTTATCTTCCGGATCCATATTTCTGGAACCTGTTTTTCATAATCACATTCCAGATTTAAGAAAGTTTATAGAAATAGAAGTTTGTAACTTCATACTTTTTCCCATTCATTCAATTGGTGTTATAGGTGTTGTGAATTTTCTTAGTTTAACATTTTTAAACATAGATCTTTCCTTGTTTAAGGGAATTTTTTAAAATTATACAATTCACCACCCTCTTGTATATTGAGCATCTAAATCGTTATTTTGATCCTAAAATTGGTATCAAAGCGGTCTTTGAAATACTTATACTCACATATACATTTGTCTTGCTTAGTTTTTCATTGTTCTATATTTTTCTTGCTTAGAAATATTTTCCTTGAATCTGAAATTTTGTTATTAAAATGTTTTTGTGTAGATTGTTTTTTAAGATGGAAGGAATCAATGTTGGTTCCATCGATAACTTAAATCCCACAAGACCACCAATTATTGATGGTAATGATTATGAGTATTGGAGATATCAAATGAAGACATTCATTATCCATACTAGAGTAGAAATTTTTTTTATGCTTACTGGACGTTATCAGATTACTGATAAGGAAGTTAGTACTTTCACCATCCAAGAGAAGCATGATTATCAATTAACCTATAAGGTACACAATAATTTAATATGTTCAATGACTAGGAATATATATAGCCAAATTTCATCTTGTGAAACAACTAACTGTATATGGAAGAAACACTAAGTTACTCATTTTGGTACATCCCATGTCATAGAGACTAGAAGAGCTATATTGAGAGCTGAGTATCATGGTTTTAATTTTCCTTATGGAGAACCCATTTGTATGGTGAAAAAAAGGTTTGTGACTATCGTGAATAGCTTAAAATATATGGGAGAGATGTGTTTGGATGATGAAGCTCTTGTGGACAAGATTATTGATTTTACACCCAATGAGTGGGAATCAATGAAAACAGTTATTGATGAGAACAGGAAGGTTACTCAAATTTCCTTAGATGAGCTGTTTGGAACTCTTCTCCAACATGAAACAATAATGAAGAGAGATGCTGACAACATCCAAATGAAGAATGTGAATGGTACTGTTGCTTTTACTACAACATCAAATCACATGAAAGCTAATATTATAGAGTGGGTAACTAGATCCTAGTCTAAGAAGGTTGTTATCCAATCTTAATCTAGTGAGAGTGAAGTCTCAAAGAATGAGTTATCTAATCTTGCTCGAAGGATGAAAAAGATAGTTGGACAAAGAAATTTCAATTCAAGGTATAAGAAGAAGGAAAGGAAAGATAAGAAAGATTCAGAGGTCACATGTTATTAATGCAAGAGAAGTGGACACATACAACCGAATTTCCCTATTCTTAAAATGAAGGAAAGGAAAGAGAGGAATTCTGAAAGGAATAAGAAGAAATTTTACAAAGCTAAAGCTAAGAAAAGTCTAAAAGCTAATACTACTTGGAGTGCTAGCTGTGGAGACTCTTCAGAAAGAGAATCTTCCGAATATGAATCATCAGCTCAAAAGAATATGGGATTCATTTTTAATACTTATTTTCCACATAAATTTCTTATGGCCAAGGTACACTCTTCCGAGGCTTTAAAAAATTTATCACTTGATAAGAATTACTATTCCAAAAATAGTACTTCAAATAAAGATACTTCATCCTCAGAAAATGAAGAACCTTCATATGAAGAAGTATCTAGTTTTTCCAAGTTACTTAAGAAAAAAATTGTAAAATTTCTAAATAATTAGACAATGTAAATACTAGGGAAGAAGTTCTTACAAAAGAGATTTCAAATTTTTCTTTAGATCTTAAAGATAAATAAGTGCTTTTAGAAAAACATTGTATAGACCTTGAGAAAACAAATTCTGATAAGGAAGAACTTTCTAAAGATCTTAAGAATGCTATATTAAAAGTTAACGTTTTTGAGGAAAAATCTAACTCTAAGGAAATGATTCCTATGGATAGAAATTTAGTCATTAGACTGAAATATGAAATATTTTCTCTAAAGAAGATTCTTGCAAAATTTACTTCTGGGAAGGAAAATTTTGAGAAGATGTATTCTCAAATTAAACCTCATGGAAACACTACTAGGGTAGGTTATACTCACCAAAAACTAGTTTTCAAAAAAAACTATACTATTCCTTCTAGATCACCGTTTTGCACTAAGTGACAAAGTGGTGGGCACGTGAAGAAAAATTGTTATTTGAATAGAGTTTAATCTCTTGGGTTTCATAAATCATATTTCTCTAACCAAATGTGGATACCAAAAATTATGTTATCTGAAAATCTCAGATCCAAACAAGTTTGGATTCCAAAAGTCTAATTCTTTTCTTATTTTAAGGAAGATAAAGGAAGTGTCAACAACAATACTAGGTACATGGATAGTGGATGTTCCCAGCATATGATTGGTAAAAAAAATATTTCGAAAAGATTATCAAGATGAAAGGCTGAAAACTAACTTTCAGAGATAATGCTTAAGGAGAAATTGTTGGTATAGTTTTAGAGCTCTTTCATTCTGAATGTCTGTTGAAGATACATCCCAAGATATGTCTACCACGAAGACAATTTCAAAACGGAATGTGTATAGAGAAAGGCTGGTCCCACCGAACTTTTACATGTACGATTATATCATCTCCAAGAACATCAAGTTGAATGGTTGGGAAGATGCATGTGTAACCCAGACAAGTGATCAAGATGCGGTCTATCTGGAGTTACTTGTAGAATTCTATGAATCAGCAAGTTTTTATGAGGAAGAGGGAAGAGAAAAGATTTCTTTCAAGTCTTATGGAAAGACATACAAACTTACATACACCAAGGCAACAAGCATGGTAGGGCTATCATACGAAGGAGAAGTTGAATTTTGTTCACACAAAATCCCAGATGCTCAAGGTAGTTTTTTTAAGGTTAAGGACTTACAGTGTCTTGGAATTTCTGATGTCAAGACAATAAATATTACTCACCTATCTCTTAATAATAGGATTCTTCAGCTTTGGGTACACGGTTTCTTGGTTCTGAGAAAGGGTGATAAAGATACCATGAAGAAAAGTAACATATATTAATTAGAATTCTTGGTGGATCTAACAAAAATAAATATGATGAGGCATGTTCTTGTGACGACCAACAACATCAAGGAAGGAAATTTGGGAGCTCAAATCATCATGTACACTACCTTACTATCAAAGATAACAGTTCGGTGTCATGATTCTTTGAAGATTTCATGTAAGTCTATGGCTTGGAATTGCTAGCTTATTCTTGTCATTGATGAAACACTGAAATGAATGAATATGGATTTTTCCAAGGAAACAGGAGAGTTTTATAATTTTCCAGAGGAAGAGGCTGAAACCATTCCGAAGAATGTGGAAAAGGTGAGCCAGTGAAGAAGGTTACTTAGAAGAGTAAGGTTAAGGAAGTGTTTTTTGAAGAAAAGACCCAGAAAGCTAAGAAAACTCAATCTACACCACAGAATCCAAAGAAACAAAAATCCTACCTAGATGAAGTGGTTTCTAATTGGAGGGAAGAAAAGGAGAAGAGAAAACAACGGGACCCTCAATTCAGATTAGACCCTGCTATGGCTAAGGCCTTAAAAGAGTAAGCATCTAATGAGTTAGAGAGGCAAGCCAAAGAGAAGAAGATGAAGAAAAATTTGTCTAAAGATGAGGTTGTACAATCTCTGTTTAGAAATATTGATGTAGCCTCTTAGAAGATCCCCATTCCAGAATCTTTTAATGTCCAACAATTACCAGAGACTCCTGGGACGAAATAATTCACTCCAGAAACATCCAGAGGGAAAGAAGTTTCTCAAGGAGTGGAGAAAGGAGATGGTAACGAAGTAGAGGATGAATTTGTTGATGAAATTGAAGAAGAAGAAGAATGAGGAAGTGATACTCTAGATGAAATGATCAAACAAGTGGAAGATTATCAAGAAATGGATGAGTCTTCAATGTTAGTCGCTCCGGGAAAGGGAGTTGAGAAATATGTTAGGGTAGATGATGTTCAGGTAGAATAAAATGAGTTGTCTGAAGAGGAAAGATATGAGAAGAATTTTCTTGAAGAATGAGCACTGAAGTAGAAACCAGGTGAAGACAAAAATTTTCAAGTATCTGAAAGTGAGGAAGATTCTCCTAACGAGGCAGTTTCGAAAGTTGATAAGGGGAAGCAAGTACTTATGGATACACCAACAAAAGATATCATCAGAAAGAAAGACGTTTTTGGTTGTTCTAAAAGGAAGATAGCTCAAATTGAATAAGAAAAATCCCCAAGAAAAATGTTTGATTCAGAATCTTCAGCACATGGTCCTGACTTTGTTGTCGAGTCTTTCAAAAAGTTGGTGGACACCATTCTGATCTTCCCCACCATAGACTCCAGATGCCAGATGATTGAACATAGCTTGAATCAAAATTCAAGATCCTTATCTATGGTGATGGATAAGTGGCTGAATATTGAGGCCGACCATAGAAATTTGATTATCAATTATGATGTTCACCGGAAATCATGCAGCAAAATCACATTGTGGTCTAAGAAAGTTGATGAAGACATGGCTGAGTTTGATCATTTTTAGAATGATGTTAAATATTATTTTGATACTAAGGATAAAAAGATTAAGAATCTTTAGGAAGAGCTAATCATTGATCAAAGTTCTCAGAATAAACAAGTAAAGGACTTGAAAGGGAAGGTTAATTCTCTTTCTCAAAAATTTAAAAGGGATAGAGATCTCTGGATTGAGCTCGAAGAAATTATTGTTAAGAAAGATGAATTACTTAAGATGAAAGAAGAGGCTATGAATGCTCCGGAAGAAGTCTTGAAATCTCATAAGGAAAGGATAAAATCCTTGGAGAGGTAAGCCGGGGAGGATAAAAAATATTTGAAGAAGCTGAAAACCTTGTTAAAAAGCTAATCCCGAAGGAAAAGGAAGACAAATAGACTCAATCCGGTCTTTTGTTTCATTTTTCTTTCCTTGTAAAAATTATTTCAACTCTAATGAAATATTTGGTTGGTTGTATCTTGTGTTATTATTTACTAATGTTTCAGGTACATTATTTATTTTCTATTCCCTTAAATTCATTTTAAAAATCAAAAAGGGGATAAGGAAAAAGAACTACTCAAAAGGGGGAGATAGAAAAATTTATAAGTCAAGAACTATCCCTAAGTATGGGGGAGCTTATCTATGGGGGAGTTCCTCATTACAAAGCTTTTTTCATTTCCAAAGATAATGAAAACTCAACTGTAGAAATTTAGAATACAATCCTTAGAGTTCCTATGCCTAAGTGGGAGTTAGTTGTATTCACTATCATCCATGAACAAAGGGAGATAAGATTTAATTCCAAAGTCTAATGAAATTTTTCAAATTCCTTATATTATTTATTGAAAGGTTGTTTGTGCTTTCCAAAAAAGGGGGATATTTTTGAGTCAATAAGGTTTTCCTTATGAATTTTCCATTCCTTCTTGTTTTTAAAATCACAAACACCTTATACTAAAGAAAATCGATATTTTACTTCTATAGGGAAAATTTCATTCCTTAAAGAAATTAACCTTAACTGAGATTTCCTTATACGTATCATTGTTTTTCTTATGTATAAAAATCTGATTCATACCTAAATCATCGGAATAATATAATACTTAGATATGAAGCATTCTGTTCTAGGATCCGAATTCTGGATATGAACTGTAATGAAGTTCCACTCCGAATTCTGGATAGTAACTCTAATGAAGTTCTATTCCGAATAATGGATATGAACTCTAATGAAGATCCATTCCGAATTCTTGATACGAACTCTAATGAATTTCAATTCCGAATTCTGGATACGAACTCTAATGAAGTTCCATTCCAAATTATGGATACGAACTCTAATGAAGTTCCATTAAAAATATTGGTTACGAACTCTCATGTAGTTCGACTCCGAATTCTAGATATGAACTCTCATATAGTTCAACTCCGAATTCTTGACTCCGAACTTCTTTGAGTTCGACTTCGAACTTTTACTAGTTCGACTCCGAACTTCTATTAGTTCGACTCCGAACTTCTATGAGTTCGAGTCTAAAATTCAATGAGTTCGACTCTGAACTTTTACTATGTTTGACTCTGAAATTTTACTAAGATCGACTCCAAACTCTGTAAGTTCAGGTTCTGAATACCAGTGAAACCAAATTCCCAATATCCTTAGAAATTCATACTCCGTATTTCTACAGAATTTAGGTTCAAAATTCCTACAAAACAGTATCCAAATCTCTCTTTATTATAAGACTTCGAATTCCATTTTTGTTAGACTCTAATATTTTATTTTCTTACATTATGAACTTCAGGTTTTCATATACTTACACTTGTTTCATTACAAAATTATGTCGTGATTTCAGTTACACATGTTTTGTTATAAAATGATGTCATCCATTTTGTTTCCAACTAACCATTAGTTGAGTGACACGTGTACAGGTCCCTCCGAAATTTAAGGAAAATATGACCATTGGAGGAGGAAGCCGACCAATCCAACCGAGCCTATAAGTATAATCTCATTTGAACTAGCTCGACACTATACTGATTTTGACATATGTGCTTACATGCTGTTGAAGTTATTTCTAGAGATAGATTCTCTTATCAACTCTCAAGCTTCGTGCAGAATGATTGAATGACTTGTTCAAACTTTTCCTTATGTAGATTTCTTCGTGCGACTCTGAGTGTTAGTGATTACAATCGAGGGCCTCTAGGGATAGGAAGATAGAGGTTCCAACACATTGAATATGAGGGCTTCCATGTTGTGGACGACAGATGTTCCAACTACCTAGAAGTTGTGGGATTACATGGATAGCAAGAAAGAGACCATGATCATCATATTGAGGGATTACCCTAGTGTGGGTAAGACAGACTTACTTAAAAGTAAAAATCAAGGGTCCTTTATACAAGGATGTTGGATACCCATCTCTTTGGGTTAAAATATTTATATCTTTTACTTGTTTTTGTTACAAGTTTTTTCACTGCATTTTGTATTGTAAGTAAAGTATAACCTTCTTATATTTTTTTACACTTGTACTCTGACTTAGTATGATTCTATATACTTTATGGTAGAATCTCATATTGTAAACTTTGGTTAAGTTCCATTTTCCAGATCCATATTTCTGGAACATGTTTTTCAGAATCACTTTCCAGATTTAAGCAAGTTTATAGAACTAGAAGTTTGTAACTTCATACTTTGTACCAATAATTCAATTGGTGTTAGAGGTGTTGTGAATTTTCTTAGTTTAACTTTGTTAAACATAGATCTTTCCTTATTTAAGGAAATTATTTAATAGTATACAATCCACCCCCCTCTTGTATATTGAACATCTACACCGTTATTTCAATCCAACATACTGAACCCTGCTCTCTGATCGGTAGGAAGTGGGATGACTTGGTGATTCGGTCGATAATCAACCAAATCGAGTTGTGACCACAGATGTACATGGAAGACCCATAAAAAAGTGCATGGATATCCCATTCCACGTCCACTCTGAGACCTCTAAGGGCTGAACTAATCCTGCTGGTACCTGGTGCTCCATCATCACTTGCTGACAAGTGAGGCATCGTGAGACAAAATCTTCTACTACCTTCTTCATACCAGGCCACTTGTGCTATCGTCAAAGGTTCTGGTACATCTTCACCAACTATGGATGTACCGCTATAGGGGATGTGTGTAACTCCCTCAACACCTCCTCTTGAAGGGCAACTGGAACCAACGTATGTCCTCTGAAGAGGATGGTGTGCTCCCCACCGTCAAAAAATTTATCAGGTGCCTACCATGTGGATATCTAAGCAAGTTGTGTCTTGCAGTCAGTGTCCCCATACTGCGCCTCCCTAACTCACTGAATAAGTGTATGGGTGACTATAACAGATAGTAAAAAAGGATGCTACTTATCTATCCACAAAGGATATCTATAAAGCAGCAAGGTTCTTTGTCGCCTCTCCTAGCAGCGGTATACCAGACCTCCTGCTCAGTGCATCTGCAACAATGTTCCCCTTCCCAGGAGTATATACTATATTGAATCCATAGTCATGGAGGAACTCAAGCTATCACCATTGTGTTAGGTTCGGGTCCTTCTAAGAGAAGATATACCTGAGACTCATGTGATCATTTTACACAGCATAGAGTTCGCCCATCAAATAGTGTTTCCACATCTTCAAGGCTAATACCACTACTACTAACTCCGAGTCATGGGTAGTGTAGTTCTGCTCATGCTATCACGTCTTCCAAGAACCATATGCAATCCCTGCTCACTCCTGCATCACGACACACCCTTGTTTGGTCCCTAATGCATCTCAGTAATCTACGTACCCTATGCCCTCCTCTGGAAGCCTCAAAATGTGGGAAATAGTCATCCTCTGCCTCAGTTCTTGAAAGCTCTATTGGAATCTCTCCAACCACACAAATGGTTTCCCCTTCCTTGTCAAGGATGATAGTGGTGCTACAACTCTGTAAAAGTCTGGAACAAACCTCTGATAGTACCCAGCAAAACCCATGAAACTTCGTACCTCCGTCACACTCTTAGGTGACTCCCAAGAAAGTACCACATCACTATTTGTTGGATCCACTACAACTCCATCCTCCGAGATGATGTATCCCAAGAATTGAACCTCTCAAATCCAAAACTGGAACTACGTGAGCTTACCATAAAGCTGGTACTCTCAGAGTGTGTGCAGTAGTACTTGAAAATCTTATGCATGATCCTCCTCAGTAGTGGAGTAGACCATAATGTAGTTGATGAAGACTATGACAAAGAAATCAAGGTATGGCTAGAAGATCCTTTTCATGAGTCCCATGAACACTGATGGAGCATTGGTTATGCCAAAATGAATAACCAAGAAGCCATAATGGCCGTATCGAGTTATGAAGTCCGTCTTCTACACATCCTCATCTCTAAATATGAGTTGTTGATAGGTTGATCTGAGGTCTCTCTTCGAGAACCACCTTACTCCCTTCAGCTGGTCAAAGAGGTCATCAATCCACAAGAGTGGGTACTTGATCTTTACGGTCACCTAGTTTAGGTGACGGTAGTCAAAACAGAGCCTCCAGCTCCCATCCACCTTCTTGGCGAACAGAATCAGGGCTGGCTAGGGAGGAACACTGGGCCAAATGAATCCCTTCCCCTACAAGTCCTCCATCTGTACCAGCAGCTCACGAAGCTCAGTAGGAGCCATTTGATATGCTTGCATAGACATCGGTGTCATCTCGGGGTACATGTGAATATAGAAGCCAACCTCTCTATGAGGAGGTAGACCTGGAACATCATCAGGGAAAACATTCGCATACTAGTCCACCACTAAAAGATAAGTCGGACTCTCCACGTCTACTGCTCCGTGGGTAAGGCATGAAAACTAATGAGTGATTGGTTGCACCTTCTTCCGAGTAAGTCTACCATGCGCTGCAAAGGATCACATATCACCGGTGAAGGTAAACCTGGTCCCATCCCTGCAGACACAGCACACTCTTCACCTAATATAGTCAATAAGAGCATGTAATGTAGATTACTAGTCCATACCCAAGATTACATCGTAAGGCCTCCACACCGCTACTTAGAGATCCCAGCCGAATATCCTTCCACCTAGAGTAATCTCGCTCTGCCGACACCCGTGTGTAATCGTAAAATTATCTCCCATAAGAGCCTCTAGCCTTAAGGATCACACTAACGGCTCCTTCAGAATCTCCGAGCTCTGAACGAGGAATGTGACAATAAACGAGTGACTAACACCCGTGTCTATAAGAAATACAACTTAGGTGGAGTAGACACATATCATAACTTGAATCAACTACGGAGCTCTATAGTTGTATACTTCAGCTGCCAGAAGCTGAGCACTCGCATGTCCACCTGCTCACTGTGGCTAGGGTGGAACTCCTGGTGGTGGTGGCAGTAACACCTCGAAACATTGTCCACCACCAACTGCACAACCAGATCATCTGCCACATCCGCCTGCTCCCTTCAGACTGCCTTTATCAAACTTCTGCCTCTTCCTAGGAGGTCCCTCAACTGTCTCGGGATCATCTGAATGGCGGGTCGGACAGTCACAACCCTTGTGTCCATACCTGCCACATGAGTAACACCGCCCGCTCCTAAAATGTGTGTCTCTACCCTGGGTACCCTGTACAACAGATCCTTAATCCTGCGGTAATCCACCCATGGGTCTGGTCTTTGTAGACCTCTGCATCATTTGACTACTGCCAGTTGTAGAAGACTCCGCTGCATGTAGAATAGTGGTGGGTCTTGCTACTAGAGACTACTTAGCAAGGAATCTATCCACTAATAGGGCTCACTCCAACATCCCTGCAAGCGTTGGGATGCTGAGGGGGATCATCGAATCCCTGATCTCTCACAAGAGCCCCTGCTCGATGGTTCGAGCCCTAGAGAATGGGTTCCACACCATATCTGTAGAGTAGCACGAGTGGTCGGTGAACCACATTGAGTACTAAGCTACCGTCATAAACCCAAATGTAGATGATGTTTATCCTATATCTGCCCCGCAAAAAGGGTGGTTAGGACAAACACCACCTGAAATAGGCTCTCAAAGTTTATCCATAGTAGCATCATCTCATCATGCACCCAAAAAATCAGGCTCCACAATCTACCTTCTACTGCCAGTAGAAGGCTGGCTGCAAGAATCACCATGAAGTCGGCTGGTGTCCCTTCCAGTCTGAAGACTCTCATCATAGCCTCTAGCTAATCCTCAGCTACCTGTGGGTCCATCACTCCCCTGAACCTGGTTGTCCTCTGGTGCTGGAACTCGTGCAACATGCTCAACTGGCGTGCATCGTCTACTAATGGGGCTGGTGGCATTGGTGGCCCAACGAGAAGTTGTACCGCTAGTGCCTCCGCTGAAAAAGGTCCCTCCACTGAGGTCTCATCACATAGTGGGATATCAGCGTGTATGAGTCTCAAGGCTCTAACTGTTCGTCCACGAGGAGTCATCCAGAAAGAAATAGATGCGAAATGGTCAAAATATTATACCTGGTGAGTTGACCTGGTTGATCTGACTTAAATAAAACATTTGGAAACACACACACAATCAATGTTTCTATGCACAGAGTCGGAAATCAGTAATCAAGGTCCTGATGTATGGATACGTCGTCCACCGCACCAACACTGGACTCCCTAAACTAAAAACCCCACGTAGTACCCCTGACACTATTGCTTCATAGAAAATAATGATCTGAGTCCAATGTTCTGTGGTAGAACCGACTCTTCTAATACCAATTTTTCACGACCCGTCCCCTAGGGCTAATATCATGACTACCCCAAGCCCACCTTCCATAGGCCAAGGGCTGGAGACTAGCACCAAATGTGTAAATCCCTAAACTAAGAAGGCATTTCCATTATAACAGTAAAGAATGAAATCAGATTACACAACTGGAAGCAAAGCACTAAGTAAAACTATATACAAAAGAAGTGCTAGAATGTAAAAGGGGCTCGAAATACAAGCCCAACAGGATAATACAAGTACAAATGAAAATAATGTACAACATAAGAAAATTAAAGCAACTGTTGGGTCATCCTCCGGGGTTCCTACCTGAAGGGTAGGTACATATTGCCTCCTCAGCACTCCATGTCCATCAGTCTCCTCTGTGTACCATCACACCGATTGGTCCACCTCCGGGTACTGTCCAGTCCTGCTACACTCTTCCTAAGTCTACATTGTCCAACATCTGCAACCAACAAAATGAGGTGCGAGCATATCCCATGTATGGGTGATTATAACAAAACTCAATAGTGACCACGAGACCCTCAAGGTCTCACAAAATCAAAAAAGGATAAACCATAAAGTAATAAACAATAGATAACCTCACTTTGGTATATGCCCATACATATACCAATGTTACCATGTAATCCGTCTTAATCACAAGGAAAACACACAGATACTCACTCAGATCAACTAGGATTTTATTCTAGGGTTAGTATCAATATGAACCCTTGACTGTTGTAGAAATCTTTCTCTATTGAGTACAGTGGGCCTATTGCATCACACATAGGCACTTCCCACTAACTTGGATTGCTAGGTACTCCTACAGACAAGTACCGTGGATATTCCACACTCACACATAGGCACTTCCCAACATGGGTCTACCACAAAACACAGAGGTGCTCCCCACCATGGGTATGCCGTGCTCACACATATGTGCTCCCAACTGGGCTAGTCAAATCACTTTGAGTCGAATCGATCAGTTGTTGTCAAGTCTCAGCCAGCTAATAGGTTCCCGCACAAATGCATGCTCGTCTCTAGAATGTCCACTCCACATGCTACTGGTCGATACTCCTACTTTTATGAAGTCCCATGTAGAAGTATATGAACGTTCTGCCACTTTATAGGGGTCTCAACACAATAGACGTCGTGTCAATTGGATGCAAGGTCTGTTAGTTATTTGCCTTTTAGTCCATAGGGCATGGTTGGATTCGTGAACAATCCAACCTGACCATATCTCAACTATACCACAAACTCCTGTGGAGTATTCTCAATGGGACGACTTCCCTCTATGAATACCGGTGCCACTGAAGGTTCTTCAAACGAACGTCTGGTGCCAGAGATATGGCCCAAGAGGTTAAAGGGGTCGGTAATGGGCCTGGGCCCGGTCCGACCCGGTCAGACCGACTCAGCCCAAACCAGTCTCGGCCGACCCGATAGGTCTGGCCCAGCACGTTGGGCCGGGCAGCTTGTTATGTTCGGCACGGTCTACGGGGTGCATCCCAGCGGACTACGAGGGCAGTTCGGCCTGGATGTTTCCACGTAGATGGCTTGCCCCGAAGTTCGGGGCCAGTTCGGCCAGCGCCGCGATGGGTGTGGCTCGGGCGAATCGGCACCGGTGGCCGGTGGGAAGGTCGTGTGGGGCGCGGGTAGGCCAGCAGGATGTCGGGCCTGCCGCGTGTGCGACGAGTAGGGCACGGTAGGGTCCGGGAAGGCCACGGGGGCACCGGTAGGGGGCCGGGTAGGTCGTAAGGGATCTAGGTAGGGAACGGGGACCGTAGGACGGCGGACTGTGCACCGGGCATGGCATCGGGAGGCCGCGGGAAGGCGGGTCATGCACCAGGTAGTGCACTGGGAGGCCGCGGTTAGGTGGGCCGCGCGCCAGGCAGGGCGCTGGGAGGCCGTAGGCATGCAGGCCACGAGGTGACCAGGCCACCGGGAGGCCACGGGAAAGAGGGTCAAACGCAGAGAGGTCGTGGGTAGGTGGGAAAGGCATCGCTTGGTCCGGTGGTGTTCGACCAGATGAATCGGTGCGCTGCAGGGGGCGGAGCGATTCACAGAGGCCACGGGTAGCGCGACCTTCATCGTGGCCGCCTTCATCGTCGCTCCTAATTTCCATGCCGTAAGACACCACAAGAAGAGAGAAAGTTATGGAGGATGTTGGGCCACGTTAGGTTGGCCCACACCCTCTACGTTTAGGAAGGTATCATTTGTCACATCATTAGAAGAAGATGATCATTAATACGTCCACATCATTCCCATTTTATCCTTTGAAAAAGGTAAGAAAAATGGTACAGCAACAAGTAATATCCCCCGTACCTTTGAATAATCATTCTTCATTCGTTGACGTCGCAGAAAGATGGTCATCGATCCCTGGTAGACGAACATGTCCCACATCGAAGGAGTCTAACAATGAAGGTCGGAGGGGGTCGTTCTTCATAGTCGAAGGCGTCCCTCATCGGCGTTATTCTTCAGAAGAAGGTTCTTCACCGGATGAGCATTCCTCTTTGAAGATTGGCCTTTATTGGAGAGAATTCTCCCTTCTCACAAGCTCCACCAAATGATAGATTCCCAACAAATGAAATTATAGATCTTTTATTATTTTGTTGTCAGAACGATTCAAAATTGAGAAATAAATAAGAAAGCTCCACCTAATTAATTATTAAGGTTATCACCTTTAATTAGATGTGTTGGATAATCAATTAAAGAGGGTGACTTGGCATAACAAATAAGGGTAGTTGAAAAGTTTCTCCACCTTAAATGGGGGGTTCCAAGGGGTTACAAGCTCGGGTGGTCCCCACCAAATTTATCCTCCCAAGGGAGGTTATGTTCGGGTGGGCCCCACCCCCATAACCTATCATGGGAGGTTAAGGTGTTGTGGCCCCCACCTCCAACCTCCACATGGAGGTTTTAACCAACAATAAATAAAAATAAATCCTCCAATTTATTTTTATTTATTTTAATCATAAAAACCCAAAAACTAACTTTTAATCTCGACACACTACCATCGAAGTGAAAGTCTCCTTAAGCGAATATCAGTGTTGTGAGTTCAATGGTGTCATCAGATTTCAATTCCGAGCACCAGTTCAAATGTTATAAAATCATGCTCATACCTTTACTGAACGTACCCAAACAAAAATTCAGAAATTGATTCCGGGCAAACCGGGACTTGGTATCAAGCACCGTAAATTTTTACAGACTCGTAAACAGTCCCATGTATATAAGAAAAAATTTTCCACAGAATTTCCCGGTCATTACAGTCCTTATAATCTAGAATATGTTCATGTATTCCACAAGAAGTACCACATGTCATCATCACAAAAACAATATACTAGAAAATACATATATATATTGACATGTTTATAATTTAATTGGATCATATCAGAATTTATTTTCATAGTTTAATTTTTCTAAATGATCATTTTCCAGAGAGAAAATGGAATTTAAGAATTCATTATCCCAATATGAGTATAGAAATAAATAATTTAGGGTATAAATATTTCATGTTTGGATACCATGTCAAAAATTAGATATTATTTTCATAATTGGTAAAAAGAAAGATATGTGTCATAACTAATGGGTTACAAGAGAATGTTTCCATAAAAAAATGAAATATTCTATAATTTTAATATGTGTTTCAAGACTGCATCTATCCATAACTGTTTTTTCCCACCAATGACACATAGTTCTGTTAGTCAAGGAGTTTACAAGTTTAATGCATGACCTATAGATGTTTTTCCCTCACAATACATAATAGTGGAATTATATCTTACCATTAAACTCAATAAATTATTAAATCCATTATAATTTTATAGATTCCATATCCCCTTTAAAATTAAATAATCTAAAATTATTAGTTAATAGTATCCATTTATTATAACATGTGAATAGATATCAGCCTGTATTGATGTTGGGAATCGATTCATGGCCATTTTAGGTGACACAATGAATCTACATTATCTATCCCACATAAATATTTTGTGAGGTCAATGTATCATAAAAATATCTTATATAATATATCCCCCTGTATGATGAAATTTACAAAGTCATTAGAAGGTGACCCATGGTAGACAATATTGTGTATAGAAAAGTGGAATTACTTATTATCTAGTATCAAAGAATAGGGGAAAGGTTAAAAGCACTCAAGAAATATTGAGGGAGAGATTTTTAGATTTAGGAGGCCAATACTCCTTGAGGTTCATGACATGTTCCTAAAAATTCTCTTATCAGTATAAGAAGAATTGTACAGGGACCTTAACATGTCTCACTGTGGTGATTTATTCTTAGTCCCCAATAGGGAGTGGAAGATTACCGTGAATCATATAAATACCATATACAAGTTATCACCATGCATGAATCCTTTTCCAAAGTCATGAGGAATTGATCCAAAGTTAAAAATGACATTTATAGAGAAGTGGAATGACGTGTTAGCATATGTCTATAACCAGGATGTTGAATATTGTATTTTTTTACAACAACTACAATGGTTGGAGTATAAGTAGTCATTTAAAACATAATGATGTAAAGATGATCATGGAAAATTAGGACATGATATGTTACATGGAAGAACTAGTGGTTAAATGCATAGAGAAACCATATTATATCTATACATCAAGGTCTTGGATTTTTTTTGTAATATGTTGTGGTTTGAATATGATTTAAATTAAAACGGGAAGGTTATGTTACATTCTATATCATCTAGGATAAACCCACTATTTGGGTAAATGTTCCACACTAAAGTTCTATTTCTAAAAAATTCGATAAATTCATGGGAGAAAATGGTTGGCATAAGGTTTTATTTTTTGTTTTTATATGGAATCAAAAAATTGAAGAAACATTCATTCATATATAACATATATGAGTCACCTATAAATTATTTTAAGGAAAATAAATATTAAAAAGTGAATAATGTTCCCCTTAATACATAACACACTTTTGGACACTCTATACTATGTTATAAATATGTGAGATTAGTAAATTCATAGAGATTCAATGTGATATATTCTATTTTTGGTTGTAAAATATTTTTCACTATACCGGAAAGACATTATTTTTTGAGATATTCCATGAATATGTAATATTATGTCCTAGAAGTGGAATGGACAAAAATTAAATATGAATAACCAGAATGAAAATTTTATATGTTTTTTATCCCTAAAAATTATATATTTATCATATTTACTACTATGCTATATGATTAACTAGGACATAAAGTAGTGAAAATGGTAATTCCATGGAGAAGAACATTTTCTTCAAATATGTAATGAGTATTGATCATAATGGTAGATAAATAATGTCATAGTTTACCTATGTGAATATAAGAGTCATTTCTAGAATTGGGTTAGATCCATTAGGTTATAAAATAGATAATATAAGGTTCATTTTCATGTCATGAATAATTCATTTCCACAACCAATGTAAAATCATAAGTGTTAATTCAAGTGACTTCGTAGAAAACATAAGTGTTATTCACACTATGGGACATATTTTTCATTATAAAGGAACATAAAATGAGTTTCAGTGATTATGTTTTTTTCATCATATCCATATCCTAAAATGTTTTGAATTGTAACAAAATTAAAGATCATAAAAAAATAGAGGGCCATGTAGGAACATATTGTTTTCATCATGAATGATGAGAAGTTTTTTGAAAAATTGAAGAAGTATAAGTGTCATTATAATATTTCTCATTTCCCCATGAAGTAAAATACAACACCATAAAAATTTATAAGATTGAGAAAAATATTTGGAATACATTATGATATTTAACTAATTAAATGAATGATATTTTGATGAGAATAGTGGAACTAATTATTGCATCATATTATGATGCAATGTGGAAGAACATATAGTTAAATGTACAAAGTAAATAATACCACATTGTATGGAATTTTTTTATTAAATGAATGGATTAAATGTTGATAAAAAAGATGTTTTAATAGGAAATTAAATAAATGATTATATTTATAATGTTTATGGAATTAAATCGGTTTAATTGGCACTTAATAACCTTTTAATACTGTTTATTATACCTATTATGATTATGGATAATCAAAAGAAAGAGAACTGATCTCGACCCATAGATTAAAGGGTTTAGTGTATTTTTTTTATAAATTGGCTTAAAATTTCTAGATATGATATCTGAATATATTGAAATATATGATTAAGAATAAATAGATAGAGAATGAATATATTTATATATATAAGATTTGGAAAAGAATATAAAAATTTACAGCATCTATTTGGTGAATAATGAATGAAAAAATATAGTTTAAATTTGTAACTATACTTATTTAGAAGGGGATTTCACTAGTACATTTTTATAGAGAGAATATACTTAACCCTCACATAGAGGAGATAATATTATAAGGAATTAAATAAATAGAGAGTTAATAAATATAGTAAAAATGAGTATCAAAATTGGATATATGATGCATGAAATGTCTTATGTTGAACATGGATAGTCTCACATTAATATAAACTATTGAAACATAGCATAATTTCTATAGACTATCCAAGCCTTAACTCTAAAGAGTGTAAAAAAACTAAAAGGAAGTGTTCACTAGGATCAATAGAGATCCTTACTCAAAATAATTGTATCTCATATAGTGTATAATATTATCATCTGGTAAAGGAAAACACTATAAACATATCATCCCCATATTATCCCTTAGTGGTGAACAAAGTAAAACCACTAGATTCATTGTGATTTACTTTATAAATTGTTATTTATCATTTTTTGTGATCAGTGAGAGTAAGAATAAAAAATTGAATGTATTCATTCTAACATTAGAACAAGATTTATATAAATAAGTAGTCTAAAAAAATAAAAAAACCTAATCAAATCAATTTAAACCCTAATACCCCCACTCAAGGTGATTCAAGTCACCCTAATCTCTATACAAATATTGTAACAGGTTGATCAAATTGCTCAAAATTAATATCTTATATCTATTTTTCTAATATTCTATAAATGATTCATTAATAATCTAATTATATATATTTATTACAATACCCATATATTATATATTATCATATTCCAATCAATAAAGGATTCCACAATATAGCTCCTAGTTCTCTTGATTTCCTCTCACCAATGAATGGATTTATTACTAAAGTAATTCTCAATATTCTCTGACATGGACAACCAACATTATAGACAAGTAAATGTTTTTCGATCATTGTAACCCATCTCTTTTGGTTTTTACCATTTTCTTTACTACCCTATGTAGTGGTAAAATATAGTGATATTACCAATAATGGAATATTTTATTTTTTATAGTCACAAAAGGGGTTAAAATATAGGATGTAGTCAAGGTATTAGCACTTCAATAATGTTCCCTAAATAGGGAGCATATATATATATATATAAGAAAAACAATGGATGTTTTTGTTTGATCCTAAAATGTTGATATTGTTCATATTAAATTTAATCATGTGCTGGTCAATATTTTAGATGATTTAGATAATTATATTGTTAAAGGATTGAATATAAAACCCTCTATAGAAAAAAATTATGATCTAATAATATATGAAATGGAATTTTGATTCAAGAAATATTTTTTAATCAGTGAAATATTAAATTATTATTTAATTAAATAACACTGACATAAATCCAATAAATATAAAAATCCACACTATAAATAAATTATGACCAGTTAAATGATCAACCATAAAATTTGATCATCAACCCTCATGAAAGAATTATATATCATCGAATATTAATGTGAAAAAATGATAATATAAGAATAAAGGATTATATTCATATAAAAATATGATAAACGTCATGTGGTAGGCATGAATCCATTATAAAATAACATGGATAATAAATAAAACATCATGAACTGAGAAATATCATGAAAAAATTATTATAAATATGGGGATTTATTAATGATATATATATATATATATATTACACAATTAGAATCCTTAAGAAAATCAATCATTAATATTCAATATTAACTTGTCCCCATTTTTTGATAAAACTCAGAAGATATTAACAATGTAATTATGATGATTTATGAATATAGTGGAATCAAAATGTTACTTAGATAAAGAAATCAAGTTGTTATCAAAAAAATTTGGCATGATAAATTCACCATATATATATATATATATAATTTTCAAAAAAATATCATCAAATATAGAACAAAAAAACACCCCAATATATAAAATAAACCACTTTATTTCATAATTTTTTATAATAACAATATATAATAAGCATGAAAAATTCTAATCCCCAAATAAGAATTTATCATTTTAGCATCCTAATGAAATTGACTTTTTCTTAAAATGTTTACATAATTCAATTTTACAAATCTAATCAAATAAAATAATAATAATTTATATACACCACTAAAGTTAAAGATCTTCAAAATATATCATATAACCACCCATATGTTTTTATAATGAAAATTAATAAGTTATACTAATTTCATAACACAAATGTGGATGACATGTGGAATATATCATAAATATATTACATTGTTGATCAATATTCATCTTTGGAAATGATATTATCCATTTTAATTAAACTAATGTCACTTCATTAAATAAAACTAAATGTCACACAACTCTCAAAAGAATTAAACAATTTCTAATTTTTCGTCCCAATTACCGATAAATTTAACATCACATTCTAACATGGTTGACTCAATAAAACTATTATAATGCAATCAACACAAAAAAATTAAATAGAAATTCATGATCAGACCAACATTCAAAAGCATTGAAATTAATACCACAATCCAAGGTAAACACAATTAGTTGATACTCCCCACTAAACATAGATCTTAATATTTTTAATGCAAGTTAACTATGTAATCTTACCAATTTTCATATAGATTGCATCATAACCCCAATAAAATACATGAATAATGCAAAAAAACTATCGTAACATATTTTCTATTTTTTCCTTTACTATTATTCATGCGGTTGACTAAATATTATTTAAAATATAATTACTCGAACACTACCCAAATATAGGTAAAGTGTCAATATATAAATATAAAAAATTATTACACCATCCTATAACATTTCAATCAATGCTCTAATATTATCTCTATAATACTAGGATCCTCTGAATTTATGTTTAATCTCATATCACTACAAAATATATCAAAACAAAACTCTTGGAAAGTTTTTTTCCTCTATACATCTTAAAGAAAAGTCCCTATAAATAATTATATGATCACATTGAGTGTAAAATTTCCGTATTGGGGACATTTTAATGAAATCTTATAGAACTGGTAGAGATATATAGGAGTTACTAATCACAAATATCAAACATTATACATCTATCACACACTAGATTCATCGTACTAATTTACTTACCCAAAAAAATCATCCCATTAAATAGTTAAAGAAAAATATACGAATTTAATAATTTACCTAAGAATATCCATTTTAGTAATAAACCTCTCTAGATCATTAACTAAATAATTTAAAATGTTAAGAACACCTATTAAAATAATTTTAATAAATTCATCATTCATGAGTACTATAAATTGGATGAAAACTTGTTTATATTCATGGGTCTTACATAAGAGACTATGAAAGAGGCCTTATCACCAATAAATTGAACTTATTTTGTGTATCCATGACATGGAGCCTTTAAAAACATATAAGAAATGGTAAAAAAACATTTTGGGGAATTGTAACAATACATGTAAAGAGGATAGTCAGGAATATTATTGTATGAACAAATTTTATTTACTACAAACCAAAATATCATGCAAGACTGGCACAAATAAATTTCTTCTAAATAAATACAATTTATGTTAATTATAGTTTCACAAAGACCACATTTCAATTAATTTTTAAATTGATTGAGTTTTAAAATTAAAAACCATTTCATGAGTCCTACATCCAAATAAATTAAACCATATCATTGTAATTAGAAAAAGAGATATTTCCCAATGTACCTCATAAAAATATATTTACTCATATTTATCAAGACTACACAGAAAAATACTCTTCCAATAAAACATATTTTATTCATTTTCAAGATACGTATAAATTTAAAATGATATACTGAACCTGTATCATATCAAAAGACAACATGGTATAGTATAATAATGATAATTGTTTCACTCCAATGTATAATAAAAAATATATACACTCCCTCTAATTTGAGGATCCTTTGAAAAATAAATGGTATATTTTATAATCATGAATTCCAAAAAAAAAGAACTTAATTACTCTCATTACCTTGTGAGGTGCATGTTGTACATCAACCACTGAGCCATATGGTCTGTCACATTTTATTTATTTCTACCTCAAATTCATTGAACTGACATGAAACCACAAAAATACATAATTTTACATACCTACCAATATATCCTTATAGAGAGAAGGATTTATTTTTAAACATGATAGATAGAAACATAATCAATTCTCCAACAAAATTTCTTCCATAAAATACTCATTGATGGTTATAACATTTTATAAAATCACTACATCCTAAATATCCATTCATGATCCATGCTAAAAAAATAGATCATTAAAATAATATTCTCATATTATATCCAAAACTAACCTCACTAAGTAAAATGATACCAGTACTAAATAACTAAAAACTATCCTATAGTATATCTAGTAGTTATCAATTCATAATTAGCCCTAATATTGATGTGAATTACTCAAGTAAAATAAGTTTCTAAAACTTCGCTTGGATTTTTGTTGTATTTTACAAGGTATTTTGGTGGATATTACACTATTTTCTAGTCAAACCATAATGAAAACTCATCAAAAATATCTCTCCTAGTCAATGGGTATAATCAGCAAAACAATTCGTGACAACCTTTTACCAATCATCAGATATCTCTAAATTAGACATACCCCAAAGTTGTACTGGCCTCTAGCACTCAACCAAATGAATTGTATCATATCTATTTTCAATAACTATATAAAAAAAAATTTATCAACCCTTATTCATGTATCTAGTGGATAATAATCATGGACATGACCATAAATAACTCACTTGTTCTCACCCATATAAATATCATGTGGAAAATGGTAGGATAGTTTCTATAAATCCTATCGTCTCTATTGCCTTGAAATGATTTTAATGATTAATAAATTCATCAAAGAAGAAGATTATTTGGTTTCATTATATAAATTAATTATTAAATGATATACCGTTATGTGGAAAGATAGAGTAATTTTATTTCCTATCCTAAAATAGTTCCCCTCTCAAAAGAAAGATCAGGCAATTATAATCTAGACACAGTATCATTTATGTATTAACCTAATTATACCATCAAACCAATGATCATAGTACCCATATCAATAAAAATTATTCTAATATATATGGTAGTGAATAAACCACTATATACTCTTATTATCTCCCTATCATGATAAACTGTATCCTAAACATCACAAATATTATTTTCAATAATTCCAAAAAAAACTCACTTGTGCCTCATCTAAAATATAATATTGTGTTCGAACTCATTATAATACCACTCTCATGTTATTTTATATACCGAAACCCCACATTGGTCGGTAAAAAATAAATTTGATTCCTATAAAACCAAACATTAATTTTCCAAGTGATAGTGAGTAGGACAAACAGATAATATCATTAAAAATGGTAGAAACTTACACATTGCAAACATAACTTATAGAATTTATGACGATGATATAATGTTTGAAACTAAATCAAACTAACTAGATTGCGTGAAAAAATTATGTAACATCCACCAAGAAAACAAATACATTGAATTACTTTAAATAAATAAAACAAACATTAAAAAATTTATAAAATGTTTTGAAAAGAAATATCCAACACTATTTATATTACATTAATGATAAAATCCAAACATATTCTCTTACCTTAACCCTTCATATCAATCATAATATACATCTAGAAATCCATAGAAAATAAAACATAAGAAAGAGGTAAGCTCATATTCTCAGTAAAGGTAAGCATAAAACAGAATCTATTATGAATAAATTAGTATAAGAATTAAGGACATTAATATGACTTAAACAAATGACATTTAGACATAATATTAATCATCATATCGATAGAATAATATAAAATAAAATAATTCCATATAAAAAAACTCATGGATATTATACTAATAAAATAATCATAGGAAATATCTATAAAAAATATCGTAATAAGGGAATGCATAATGTCAGACATCATAAACAAATAGTTAGGGATTTGGTCAAGATACCATACATAAATAGATAAGGTATTAGACAATACCAAAACCATTTTGTCTCATGAGACCTACTAATGCATCAGGGGGCTAGAGAGGGATTCACCCATCACTTACTAATTCCAATACATTACTCATATGAAAATGGTGAAACATAAACAACCTAAACACCCTGTCATACAAAATGAGAATAAATTAACCATAAACCCTGAATGGTATCAAAATAGAACACCCATAGTCAAACATATAATAAAAACTTCAATAAAATATATTATGTGGTATCATAATGGAATGATCACAATCAATCAGAAGATCCAACTAAGGATGTTGAAATAGATAAAAATACGTTTGACTATGAGATGATATATCTCATGATATTTCTAATGATTTTATTAACGTATTTTTATCTATTTCAACATCCTTAGTTGGATCTTATGATTGATTGTGATCAATCCATTATGATACCACATAATATATTTTATTGAAGTTTTTATTATATGTTTGACTATGGGTGTTCTATTTTGATACCATTCAGTGTTTATGGATAATTTATTCTCATTTTGTATGACAGGGTGTTTAGGTTGTTTATGTTTCACCATTTTCATATGAGTAATGTATTGGAATTAGTAAGTGATGGGTGAATCCCTATCTAGCCCCCTGATGCATTAGTAGGTCTCATGAGACAAAATGGTTTGGGTATTGTCTAAGACCTTATCTATTTATGTATGGTATCTTGACCAAATCCCTGACTATTTGTTTATGATGTCTGACATTATGCATTCCCTTATTACGATATTTTTTATAGATATTTCCTATGATTATTTTATTAGTATAATATCCATGAGTTTTTTTATATGGAATTATTTTATTTTATATTATTATATCGATATGATGCTTAATATTATGTATAAATGTCATTTGTTTAAGTCATATTAATGTCCTTAATTCTTATACTAATTTATTCATAATAGATTCTGTTTTATGCTTACCTTTACTGAGAATATGAGCTTACCTCTTTCTTATGTTTAACACTACACATGAAACTAAAATTTATTGAAAAATTATCCAACACTATTTATATTACATTAATGATAAAATCCAAACATATTATAAATAGGGGATCACTCAATCCATGAATACCTATCCCATTTGATCACTACTGAAGAACATTTGTCATGTTTTGTTTTTAATAAAAAAAATTTATTTATTGACAACTAATATTTTTGAAACAGAACATTATTGTTATTCATAACCATAACCTGTCCATTGGAATTATTTTTTATAGGAAATCCCAATTTTTATGGATTTTTTATTCTAAAAAAAATTGTGGAGAAAATTTATTGGCCTTGAGAATTTTTTTCTGAACACAAGTTTGCGAAAAATAGCTTTTTAGTCTGACCAGTTTCAGATGTTGATGGTGTAAGAAGGATGGAAGATATATGTTATATAATTATTTTATCATATGAACCATTAGAATAAGATCCATAAAAATAATATGTTATTTTCATTAGAATTTTTTTGTTAGAAATTCAGGAGTTTCTAAGTGAGGAATTCAGAATGATTATAAAGAGATTAAAGGAAGACAGTGATGTTAAGAGTTAGAATTTTCTTTAAATTTATAACCTTAATTCATAATATTATTTTCAAATATTGATGTTATCATAAATTTTGAAAAATTTAATGATATAATCATTTATATAAATTGAGGAATCATAAATATTGTATCGGTTCTTGGATTCAAGACAGTGATTTCATTGGATCCAAAAGTACCAGACACAAAAATTGTCAGAAGTATGAATGAATCATAGCTGATAAGGCTTGCAGAATTTAAAAGTACATATTTGGATTTAATATTGAATAATTTCTATCATAATGGTAAATACATCGTAATGGAAAATTTCATCATAATTAAGTTACATTGGATTGAGTTTGAGGAGGAAATTCATTCAGACTGACTTTAAAGAGCATAATTGAATTAGACTGAGTTTTTGTTAGAAAGTCAGATCATAATGAGAAGAGGATGAAAGATATATTTTAATGAGAATATGAATAATGTTAAATTTTAATGAGGTGAGGAATAAAACCATATAATATTGAATAAATGGATAACATAAGATCGTAAAGAGAGGAGGAATAAATTATTTTCTTATTGAGAAGAGGAAGAAAGTCAGATCACAATAAGAAGAGGAAAAAAGTCACACCGTAATAAGATTAATAATTTACTTCATACAAAATAAGAGTTGGGAAGTTCACGAAGGATAATTACAAATAAGACTAAAGATTATTCAAATCAAGAGAAGGTTTGAAGCAGGCAAAGTTGAAGTTTAAATGTGTGTTTTTTCAGAGATTTGAAATTTGTGTAATCTGGAAAACTTTTTCAGTTTCCAAACTTTTCTATTATGATTCACCTACTACTATAAAAATAGAAAATTATTTATTTTCAACTTTTTCACCAAATTATATAAGGACTAGTGTTATATATTTCATGTCAAAGTTATCTTTCTAGAGAGAGATATCATTAAATGATCACAAAACTAATTTTTTTCATAGCAAACTGAGGAATATTGGACTAATGAATAACACTGAGAAGTTGAATTTATTTTTAGAATTTATTTTGAGAAAAGGGTTCATCATAATGATTCCATCATAATAAGACAATAGGGATAAGGAAATCAGACCCTGGGTCATCGGGCAGTAGTTCCAAAAAAGGTTTTGTGAATAAAAAGTTTTTGGGATCTTTTCTTTTGTGGCTCAATTTTTTTATAATAAAACATTTTAAACTAATGGGAGTAATTATAATCATTAATATATAGATATATATGTTTTATAATAGGAGTTGGAATAATTTTTATTCACTTCATCAAAATAGTGAATTTCTATAGACCCATAAGAGTGACTAGAGCAAGGATGTAGGTTCTCACACAATGAGGATGAACCTTGTAAATATCAATTTCTTTACATAATTTCCAACTTATCCATGAATTAATATTTAGTAAAATATGATAAGGATATAAAATTTAATAGGTTTCAGGGGATAATTTTTTAAATTATTGGAACGTATAAAATTGAACAATCTATTCAACACCCCCCCCCCCCTCAGAGTTTTTATTCGATCCTTTATAACTTTAATTGGTATTAGAGCCAAGGTTACCTTGTTGAACCCTTATCTTGGATTATATAAATTCTATAAATAGTATAGGAATTCATTAATTTTATATATAAATATTATTATGGATGGAAAATTATGATGATTCATTATCTCCTATCTCTTGTGCTAGAAGTTTGTGAGGCTGCTATAGTTGGATTTCCACCTATTGAGAAATATTATCCTATGAAGTTTTATGATAAGAGAAATATAGAATTATTGTAAATTATAGAAATTTTACCCATATGTACTTATCAAAAAATGTTTTTATGAAGTTGATGGGTCTCAAAACATCAAAAAGTATGTGGGTGAAAATGAAAAGTATATTTCAAGGGAATACTAAATTGAAGGAAGAAAATCTAAAAATTTGGCATAGTAAGTATGAAAACATAATAATAAGAGATAATGAATCAATTGAAGAATATATTACCAGAGTAAATGAATTTGTTTTTTCAAAATAATAGGTTTTAGAGATGTCCTAGAATATTCTATAACTGTAAAGAAACTAATGATAATCTTTTTGGACTTGTTTGATTCTATTAATTCTTATCTAGAAGATAAGGATGATTTATCTATTGATAAATTTCCTAAATTTATTGTTTCTTATGAAATGGGGAATGATCCAATGTTAAAAAATCATATGAATTTTTAAATGGATTATTAATCTATGAGAATGATATAAATTCATGATGTTAATGATTAGAATCCTTGTTATTTCAAAGATAATGGGTATGATTAGTTGAATGAAAAAAATATCATCTCATATATCTAAGAACTATCGAAGAGGAAGAGGAAAGTATTAATGTAAACTTCCTATGAATTTTTTTGAGTGTGTTGGAATCAGAGACTTTTCTATGATTCACCCCAATAAAAAAGTAAGAGAATATCTTGACGATTCTAGTGAAAAACCATGATGAAATAAGTGGAATAAAATATATCATAAAGAAAAATTATCCAATAAATATAATAATAAAATCACTAGAGACAAAAGGATTATGATGAATAAGAATGTTGAATCAGACTGAACTAATAAAAATTCTTTAAAATATTAATGTTCAGGAAAATTAGAACCTTTGTTAAAAAATTTGTTAAAACAAAATATTCCTCAAATAGTGAAAAAGGTGGTGAAGAATCATACAGACAGTATCAACTTAAAACAAATTATTTTTCATGTCTTCATAAAAACAAAACTCTCAAGGAAAAAATTAGAATAATGAAGAAATATAGTGAAGAAGTTTCTAAATGAAGTAAATATGTCATCAAGTAGGAGGAATAATACATACAGTAGAACTTAAGTTACAAATTATGAATTTATGAATAGGGAATATAATAATTTACATACATTGAAATTACTTCAAAGATGGAGAATATTCATTGAAAAATATAACCAAGCCACGACAAGACTGTATAGGTATAGTGTCTTTAGAAACTGGGAAACATAAACAACTAGTATATAAGACACCTTAAATGTCACCAACATATTTCTTCATAACTAGAATACTATTGGGCATATGTTACTTAATACCCATATTCATGACCTTCGGAAAAGAAACATATGAAAGGATGATCTTGGATTCCAAGTAAAGCTAAGAATGGGAGACAATATTCATATCATAATAATAAGATATAAGAACATAACATTTGAAAATATTACCCTGCATATGAATGTTCATGAAATCATACCATGGGATAAATCCTGAATGTTCATAAGAATCAATGAAAATAATCCCAAAAGTTATAAAATAAGACATGAAGTATTGTGGAATACACATAAGAATAAAAAATAATTTCATATTATTCAAGGATAATGTCCAAGACTATCATAGCGGACAAAGTCCAATACTGAATAGAGTTCACTCCTAATTTTAGCCCTGAATTACTGAACTGAGATCATTTTCATTTCGAGTTATGTTTATCTAATGGGATATAAATATTTACCCAATTTATTGGAGAGAGATATTGGTCCCACCCATCACATAATAAAATCATTATTACATGTGCCACAATAATATAAATAAATAATCACAACCCAATGAATAAAATTGGTTTTCATCCATCATTCCACCATAACATAATCTATGTAAAAAATTCGATTTCATAAATATAATTCCATCATAACCACAATAAAATCGTATTAAAAATATTGAAATTTTAATTGAAATATAACCCTATTAAATGATTACATCTTAAATGGAAATTAATTTTGATATAAAACTCGAAATTAATTAATGTGTAAAATATAATTTCTTCTTCATAAATGTTATCTTTTCTCAAAATTCCACAAAATTTTAAAAGAAAAAATTTATTTGAAAATAAATATGAAATATTGTAGATGAAGCATCATGGAAATATGGAATTTAAAAAATATGTTAATGCTGTATAAGTTAAAAATCTTTTTCCTTGTAATGTTTCCAAAAAAAACAAAAAGTACCTTGTATCGAATAACTACAAAATATTCCTTTTATACTTTTTAATAAAATTCAACAATAAGTAATATTGATTTTATTAAATTTTAAAAGAAAAAAAACAATATTACATATTAAGTAAACAAGGACATGGATGATAAATATATCCTAGTAAATACTTACATATAAATTTTTTTGAATAATAATGAGATTGTGAAATTATCCCATACCTTTTAGGTCAGATTTCATTTTTATGTATTATAACTTACTATATAATGATTTAAATAATTTCATTGACTTATATAAGAATCATAGTCATTATTTTGTCATCATATATGATCATATTATCATCTGTTTGTTAATAACTTTTCAATATTACTTGTTATTTGGGTATTAACTGCTTCATTTTATTAAGCATGTTATTTTGAAGAAGTTCATGTTCTCCTTTAGGGATTACAATTATATCATTCAAAAATTATGTTAAAATTATATATATATAATTTATTAATTATATATATTTTTATAATCTTTCTTTAGTGAAAATCTTGTAAAATGAATCGCTTCGCATCATGGAGATGCTATGTCGTACGTACGCAAGAGAAATGATATCATCCCCATAATTACTGAATGGTATTGAATGGAATGGTTTATAATATTTCATAATAAACATAATGATACAATAATAATATATAGTTATTATTTCTATTATTATACCCATCCATGTAAGGTGGTTGTGAGAAAATAGATTACACCACGATGTTAAAATGGTAAGATGTACGTACACAGACGTGGTGATTTCGTTATTCATAAGATGGATAGTTAGTGGAATATTGTTGTTACATAATCATAATAACATATAAGTATATAATTTATATTTTAGTTTCTAATCTATAACTAAACAACCCATTATTATGAATTAGAAGAAGATATATGTTTTGAAAGAATCAGTAGATGATATTACCTCTTCTTCGACGTGGTTTCTCTGAATCTCCTCTTGGAGCATTAGATTTCGTATTTAATGAATAAAAGAACCAATATAATTTAACTAGGGATGTTTAGAAGGTAAAAATTCATGTATTTCCAAGCTTGAATGCTCATAGTGAAGTTAGGAGGTGAGGGATGACGTTCCCTTTTATAATAATGAGGTGAGGGGCACATTTGGGATCTCCAAAAATATTAATTTATAATAAAATCAAACCCCATTTGAAAACATAAAAAAATGTCACTATTTATAATATGAGAGGAGATAGGGTTTTAATATCATCAATAAAGAGATTTTATACATGTCTTTCTGTCAATTTAAACATTATCATTTTAATTAACACATAGTTATTCTATTTAATTTTTAACTTGGATAACAAATAGTTCGACATTAAAAGTGTAAAATATTTACTGATATAATGTCAATGATACCATAAATAAATACCTTACAATATTTTGGACCTTATCATAATTATTTTATATTTTTAAAAAAAGTTTTATGATTTTTGAATAATTTAATAAGAAATTATTTTGATAAATAATCAATAGTGTCAATTTTGACACAATTGAAGTCATTGATTTTTAACAATAATAATATAACAAGTTAACTTCAAACCAACTATTTTATTATATTCATAAGAGGAACATGTAATTTATAAAATTCATTATACATATTAACGATAGTAAATTATATTTATTTTAATAGTTTTAATAACATTTATTTGTTTTCTCTATTAATAAAATAATTATTACACCAATTTTGTGCAATTATTTCATATAATTATTTGTTAAATAAAAATAAAAAAATAATATAATGTATATAAATCTATAATATTTCATAATAATTTTTTTAGTCTAATTTATTTTCTTTAAAATACATCATTTAAAATATTGTACATATTAAATTATGAATGTGACAACTTTAAAATCACTTTAAATAAAATAATATAAGTGTCACAATCTCATCTATAAAGTTACAAATTGTCACTAAATTGACCCTTGGATGTTTATAGTTGAGATATACAATAAAAATAATATATTTTCAAGTTTTTTGTTGTTTTTAATGTTTTTAGTGTTTTAATAAACAATATTTTATTAGATTCTCATTAATTAATTAATTTTTCCATCATCAAAGTATAAGTCTGTAAAGTAATTATTTATTTCCAAAAAATTATAAATTAAATACCATGATTTAGAAAAAAAAATATAATTCAAATGAGTATTTATAATTGAATTTTACTTCTATATAAACTTATATAATAAATTATTTAGTTATTAAAATTTTAGAGATACACAATTAACTTTTAATTAAATAAAATAAATTAAATGTCCTAATTTCATACGAGTGGCTTCAAAATGACATATTTTATACCCAAGGATGATTTAGGTCTAAATAAACTTATCCTACAATATTAAAAAAATAGGGTAATTTTATAATAGTATTCTTACCCGTAATTACCCGATTTACCCTTTTACTATATTAATAAAAATTAACAATGTTACTATTCATAATTTCCAAAAATAAAAGAAATCTATTTACATTATTTGAACCTACTGATTCAAAATATGGAACCAATTTTTCAAAATTCATAACATAAAAGTTTCAATAATTAATTTAAAATTATTCACGTTGGAAAGAGAGAACTTTTTTTAAAAGATAAAACATTGAAAAAGATTGAAATGTTTTTATTTCAAAATAAATGTAAAATTAATGCTAATGAAATAAATTATATTTAATGATAAATAAGTATTATATTAATAATTTAAAACCATTAAATATATAATTTATTCATATAAATTATTTTAAGGAAACAAGTTTATTTCAATTAAAATATTGTGTATTTGTATTATTCATCAAAATTTGAAAGTTATTAGAAAAATATAAAAATCTCATCCAAAGTAAATTTTTATATCTTTCTTCCAAAAAACATGTTTATATTGTCATATAAAATTAATAATGTGTCATAGTGTTAATTTAAAATGTGTTCTTCATTAATATGCATAAAATTACCCTTTTAATAATAGAGGTTTTTATACATCAAATAGAGTTTATTCATACCATATGACAAAAATATATATTAGGCTAATATAAAAATTATTTTATTAAGTATATAAAATTTATTTTTCTTTAATTTCATTTACTAATAGTAATTCACTCAATTTATTAATACAAAAATAATAATATATAATTACTTTATATTTTTTATAAATAATTGGTAGCAAATGACTCCACTATACATTTTCATAAGTTAGTTATATTTATTACCAACAACCTAACAGCTAGGATAAAATTCTAATTTTATACTAAGGGAATCTTGAGGTTTTTTTAAACTAACGATTGCATGAAATGAAAGATATTGAATAATTAAAATTATTTATATAAATTATTTCATAAAAACAACCGGGTGTTACATTCTACTCACGTTAAAATTAATTTTGCCTTTGAAATTCATCACATGGATATATATATATAGATGAGGATATCTCTTCCTCTTCATATCCTCAAGCTCCCATGTATCTTTCTCAAATTAGTGATTCCAGCACAAAACATTAACCATGTGGGTGGTCTTCTTTCACAGAACTTTTTCTCTACGATCCAGAATCTTTATCGATTGTTCTTTATAAGAAATATATTTCTCTAGTAGTATGACTTCAAAGTTTAGTACATGTGAAAGATCAGTTATTTAATTTCTTAGGAGAGAAACATGGAACACATCATAATCTGGAGACAGATTTGGTGGAAGTGTCAATTGATAAGCTACCTTCCCAATAAGATCAATAATTTCAAAAGGACCGATATACCTAGGGCTCTACTTTCCCTTTAAAAATCTCATTAGTCTTATCCAGGATGATATTCATAGAAACACCATTTCATACTAGGAGTAGATATGATGTGGATGGAATGATCTCCTCAAGTATGTGTGAACCATACTTTCCCTATCAGAATTTTAGGTTTCCATCTCTTTAAGAAGGGCGAGGCCAAGGCCCAAACCCGTATTCTCAGAACCGGGAACTTCCCAACACTGTTTCTGGGATAAAGTTCCATATGACTGTGGATATAAAGACCCATATACACTCCATGAATCCTAACACCCTTGTAAAACAAATTTAGGAAACCTCTGACTCTGAAAATACAAACCCGAATAGGAGACAAGATGAAGTGCCTTTCATAATTGATTGATAAGTTAGGAGGTTTTGGGGGAGGTCTAAACAGAATCCCTTTCAGAAAAGGGAGCTAATGAAGAAGAAGAATTACTATGAAGGGATGAGGAAAGATTTATGGCTTATAGACTGATTATAGTGAATAGAATAATTGAATCAAAGAGGAGTGCCCATGTAGGCAAGGGAATGCAATAAGGGGAACACAAGTGCACTTGGGCGACTTGATATTCACTTAAGTGATGAACAAAATATATGGAAATACTTTTGAAAGACCTTGATCAATACTTCATGAGTATTCACAAGTGATCTAAGTGGGGTGCTCATGTTCATATGAGATGAATGGGATGAGCGCAAGTATTTTTGACTTGGGGAGGTTGGGTGATTTAGGCATGCAAGTGTTGCAGTTTTCAAACAATAAAAGGACATATATCCAATGATAATCCCTTAAATCCTCTGCTCAATGTGTTGAAGAACTACCTTGAATGTTTCGGAAGACTGGGGTGGAGTACTAGGGTGACCATAGCAACAAATGTGCTTCACGTAAATTCATCCATACAAATGGGGCCCCCAAGGGTCTATTTATAGAAAAATAAGTGACCTAATGTGAAATGAGGTGCGCCCGCAAGTGAATTATGTGCCAGATAGGGGCTTGTAAGTAGGTTGTGCGACATATGGGCATGCCCAAGTAGGTTGCGCACCACCAGTGTTTTGGGATGACTAAGGTGATTTAAAATTCATGTCTGTGAAAATCTTTATTTTTCATTATGTATTTGCCTATTTTATTTCTAAGGGGATCCCATTTTCCATTTTGAGATTTTTTGAATGGATGGTGGGTCAACAATATTGTTGCACTAGTAGTAATAAATATTATTGTGTACCACCCTATGTCAAGTGTGTCAAAATTGGGAGCAGCTGTCAAGGATTCAATTGATCACTTATTTATTCATACACATTTTATAAATATTTATTTTTATTCATAATAAATAAAATAAAATATATAAAATATAATTTTTGTTTGAACTCAAGAATTAATGTTTTCTATACAATGGAATTACATTCCAAATAGATTAGAAGAGTTTGATGGAACACAAATATAAGGGATTTATTTTTAGTGTTTCATAGAAAAATAAAAGAAGATATATAATCAAAATACCTTGAAAATATGTCAAAAGACATCACTGAACACTCAATATATATTATAGAAATTCAATAAGTGGAAGAAGAACCTATATAGACACATCATTTCACACCCATTTCAAAATTATATATCTAAGTGGTTGAGGACACACAAGAAGATCACCCACTACCAAAAAATCTCAAGTGAATGCATGGGAAATTTATAGAGAATCAAAATATATATGGTAAAAATCACCAAAGAGAGGAAAAAACATTTTCAACTCCATTATTTACATTTTCTATGATTTATTTTAAAATAAATATTCTACAACATTACTCCATTAATTCCGGGGTATTAAGTTTTTTTGTTCATATATAAAGAATATAACGATAAAGAATAGATGATTAGTTAAATTATAGAATTGTGGAGATTGATCAGTTTCACACTACTGCATACTAGGATCCTGGTATTGATCTAGAAATAATTACATTATTGATTACTGAACATGTACATGAAGATATGATTCCTATTATATTCACAAGTTCATAACAAGTGGACACAACACCACCATTTGAATAGGAATGGGTGAACCTACCATTTTTTTGAACATCCAAAAACGGAGAAATGATATCATGATAAGGAGGTGGATAAGATATAATTTGTACCTCGGGTTCTCCATGATCAGTTCCTTTAGATGAGTACTTGAAGAAATATATTTTTGATGTTCCAATTAATGAAAATCACCCCCTATGGAGTATATATAACCAAAATAATTCATGGGTTTGGTTAGTATAAACATAAAACCTCTAGAGAGATTACCCAAATTTATCATTTATTTTATACACTTGATTCATTATATTATTTTGACATATTTTTTATTTTTTCAATACTTATTTATAATAGGAAAAAACTAGGTGCTTCACTCAAGGTTCCCCTTCCAGATATATTAGGTTGTACCTCTCCTACTCATTATTTTAGTATCCTCGTACTTATAATTCATTATTGTTAAAATTAATCCAAAAATAATTCTTAAAATTTGATTTTCAATCCATTTGATGAGTTTGATGAGTTTATAAAATCCATTTCCATGGAACATTAAACCAAATTATGTTCATTCCTAAGAGACATTTTATATCCTTTTTAATATTTTATTCACAATAACATTAAATTCCTAAGTGAAAAATATAAATTGTTTGAGATCTATAACATTTAAATATTAACCTTTTAAATATTTCTTGTTGATTAAATGTTTACAATATGATTTTGGAGATTCTTTGGATAAACCTATTTTCAAATTAAGAACTATCATTTTAATCAAACTATTTATATATTTTACAATCCATAAATTTTTATATGTTTAAGCCACATTACTAGAAAATTTAACCATACCCACCTTCAATCATATTATATTTTCATTACTTTTTCATGTTTTATTGTAGTGTAAAGGAAATTAAATTTTCTTATATGATAATAAGTTTCAGGATTGGTAGTGCAAGGTGTGGGTCACTATTTTGGGAGTTGGAGTTAGAAATTTAACTGAGTCATGATTATCAATTTTATTTCATTTAATCTAATATTATTATCTTAAAATAGAAAGAGAATAATAAAATAATTAAATGAAGATGAGGTTAAATTATTAATTGGGTGTACCCATATGGCTCATGAACCTCTCAAATATAAAATGGTTTGTATTGTCATTTGGTTAATGCATTCCATTTCTCATCTAACCCCCCTTGGAAAACACTCAATCGAAGAGAAAAAATAAAGAGTATAATGTTAATTACATTTACCATATTTATTGTTTAACTCATTTTCCATATCATGATAATGGAGTATGGTTGTAATTGGGAATTGAATTAAGTATATTTCCTATCGTTTCACTTAAATATTGATTAAAATTTTATTGAAAATTTTAAATACTGTTCATATAATTTAAATTTTAAATTCCCATACCCACAAATCCTTATATAGTAAATCACCATTTGAAATACATTGTGATTGATCATATTATATAAAATTCAAAATATGAAGAACTAAGAGTTTTTAAAAGAACATGGTGATATACATATTTTCCATGTATTGAAATAACTTTATATATAATTTATCTTGAGTGAAGAGTGACATGAATTTCCATGGTATCAAGTTTATAATTGAGTCATAAATGAATTATTTAGGCCAAACCGATTTAAATGTGAAGGAAAAAAATATAGGAAATTCATATACGAGCCACAAAAATATATGTTTTTGAAAGGATCCTGTAAAATTATCTTATTATAACATTTTGGTGTGCACATAGATATTTATATTTTATAATTTCCAAGGATTGTAGTATTTATGTTTTTTGGAATTGATGGAGAATTTTTTTTCATCATTTTTAATTTAATATTTAATGAATTAATTCCCATGGATTTCATAATATATAGGTATTTATCATATATTTAGTATTTTTTTAATATTTTCGAATTTTTATCAATCTAGAATAAATTCTTGTTTTTAATTTTTTACGTTAATAATTAAAATTTTAATTTACATGGGTATATATAATTTCCAAGGTTTTTATGTTTATACAGTATGTTCTAGAAGATGAATATTCAATAATGATTAGTTAATAGAAGAAATAAAAATTTTAGAGGGATATAAATTTAGTGGAAGTGAAGAAAAGATTTTGAAAATTTATAATTTATTATATATGAAATATTTCATACTTATTAGGTAGACTAATATTTGATGAACTTTTTGTTCCACTAGAAGTAGAATCCTAGAAGATCAACCGATCAAGATGATAGAGGCTGAACATTTAAGTAATTTTATATTTTACAACGAGACTCATAAATAAGAGTAATTCAAATATAATATTGAAAATTTATAATAGTATTCATAGAGAAACAATGTAATATTTAAATTTTATTATGAATAAGTGTAGAAAAGATTAAGAAAATTTCAAGAAAATAATTTGAAAATGTATGAAAAATACCTTTTATATGGATCAAACATGCGTAATAAAATCTGAAATATAATTAATATCTTATAGATGATGGTTGAATAATTTTTAAAGATAATTTATTATTAAATATAATTCTAATGATAAGTAATATGTATATATTTTTCTTAAATAAGAAAATTTAGGAAAATTTGAAAATAATAAAACATTGGTATGGATAACTCTAATATATAATAGTAACATCATATCCCACCTATGATAAATAATATATTTTACTTTACCATATGTAAAAATTCATAATATGTAAGGATTTTCTACCATGATTTATTCCATATCCCATAATTTCTTATGATATAAAATATGTTTTATTTATGATAATAATGTCCAAGATATTCAATTAATGTTTTATAGTTTAAAAAATTAGAAAAAATATAGCTATTTGGAAGGATTATAAGGATATTTTTTCATTATGATATTTATAAATCTTATTTTATCTATGATAAATCATTTAAAAGAGAAGCATAAAAACCACTGATCTGAGGAGGATTTGTATGAATAACAAATGATCTTTACAAAATAGAAAAATTACTTGGAATCATTATTTATATGATGAATCCATTACCATTAACATATTGAATATCATTGAAGATAATACCTATCTAAATATTTATTTATATTTATTATAAAATTTTGAAAACCAAAACCTCATCCTTACAAAAAAAGCTTTAAGGTTCTTCCATAGTTTTATGCTATAATTTTTTCCTATTTTATTTTAATAAACCATATTTTTTATATCTCTCTCAACTCTATCATTTCCTTTTTGTTCATCACCATGAAATATAATACTCATAATCATGAGTAGATATGAATTTATATAAACCTAGGGTATGTTCTCACTATAATAAAAAATACTAACTCTTAAATCATTAATTATTTTTATACATTGTTAATGTGGAAGAAGTACTGTTATGGGCTGTTATACTGATTTTTTACCTGTTCATAACACAAATATAGATTTCATTGTATTCACTACAAAACATTATTTACCTTCATTCTCTTATGAACCATTTTTTACAATGGAGTTTATTTTTTCTAATATATGGAAATAATTATGATGGATCAGAATCATGGAATATGTCACATAGTCGATAGAGGTGTTATCATCAAACATGAATATTATAGGAGGTGAGATTTGGTATGTAAAAGTTTTCACCTTGTAATTCCCTATTTAACACTCAATTTTGGGAATAATAGTTTTTTATGAAGGTTTGAGATATCAATTTTTTTTACAAAAACATAAATTGATTAAGAAGGAATGAGGGAAGATAACTCTATGATCTATACCATTCCTTTTATCACTCGTGTATGCTATTACTATTTTCCAAAATGATTCTTTAAATTTCCATAAACACAAAAAACATAATTTTTCACTCCATTCATAAAATAGAAGAAATATGAAGAATATATTAATGTTTTATGAATGGTGATTGACCCTAACAAAGCTCTTTAAGAGATTACCCTAGTTATCCACTATGTTACACTATGAGGAATATGTATTATTTTGAACCACCATACGATAGGTGTGTCATTGGTCCAAATAAAATATAGAATATAGTAATTCATAATGAAAAATCATGATGATAATAATAACATCAATAATAAATACGAGTCTCACTAAGTTCTCTTAGCCTGGAGAGTCATTAGGGAAGGAGTATGGGACATTACTGCACCATCATGATATCTTCCACTGGAGGGTGGGGGGACCACTATTTCATCAACATCAAATATTTATTCCTTCACCCCCACCACCAATACCAATCTCCTACCAAAATTTTATATGATTTTTCTTTTCCCTGAGAATACATCAAAAGATGAATACCTCCCCTTTCACTTGATTATGGCTTTAGAATTAATTGAGGCTTTGAATTTCCTCGATATATCTTTGGTGGGACATTTTGTAAATTTATATCCCTTATTAAACACTTTCAACAAATAAATTTTGGAATCGTTTTTCATTAAGTGTTGAAAGATAATAGGTATTCTAGATTTCAGGAATCTACTGGTCCCCATTACCCTAAATAAATCATTATTTTTTTCCTAATGAAATGATATTTGTGCCTTAAAAAATTATAGTTTTATTTGTTCTAAGGGTTTTTTATTTTTATTTTAATAAGGATCCCCATATAAATAATTTATTAATAAAATTATAAATATTTCCCCACCCACTTCATAACATGGTGATCCCAAGGATGCTCAATAATATAGTGGGTTAGTTTGTATACCTTGTCAAGAGGTCATTCTTTCTCTAAAATCCCATATCCCCTCAAAACAATATTGAACTGGATGTATTGACATTTGAAATGAATTATATATATATATATATATATAATTTTAGGGAGTTTCTTTTTTCAGAAAAAATTTAAATTTTGGGCCTTGGATTGATTATTGAATGTTTTACAAGAAATTATGCCATGAACAATGAACTTGTCCATGAGAGGTTGTGCATGTTGCGACATGTGTAGCTCCCTAAGAAGAAAATACCGTTTATTATTATACATTAAATGTAGAGTATCAAATAAATTTTGAACCATTAAGAAGAATCAATGATACTATAGTGTAATTAGATATTGGGTTTCCTATTGTAGTAATATAATTTCAATAATTCTTGATGGATGGAATACCATGCTTTATGTTCCTATGATTCGATGAATCATAGTTATACCAATGGTCTCCCCATAATTTTAAACGGTTAATATATGACTCTTATAATTGATTATATCTAATTTTTTCATTCATTGAAGAAGGAACCTTGGTATACGCAAAAGTGATGGATAAGTCTTTTTATTACTTATAATAAAACAAAATATAGTATGCTAGAAATTTTAAATAGTCTCCCCAAACCTCTGAGTCAAATCAACCATATTCGGTAGGGGTTGTGCCATCAAATCCATAAAAGGATTTAAATAAATGTTTAGACAAAGAGGGGAGTTTTAAACTACTCAAGTGTCTCAGGGGTTCTAGAAGGTTTCAAAACCAAAGTCATCGATTTTTTAGGAGGCTAGAGAAGAGGCTCCTTCTTCGGCTTTATTGGTTCCTCTATTTTTTTGGGAATGCCTCCTAAACTTAATGGAAGGAAGTCCAATAAATTTGGTTAGGATAATGCAAAAATATCCCACTATCATTAAGAATAAGAACCATTTTACAGGTATGTATAAGGTGTTTTATGAATAAATAGGTGATGATGGAGATTTGTGGTTAAAAGGTTGAAGGATAATTTTGGAGGGTAATCAGGATTAGTTATTCTGCAAGGTTAGATAGAAATTTAAAATATATATGTTGAACAATTTTGTGGTTGACTTATCTAATGAAATTATGTCTATGAATTAATCTACTTCTGAAAGGGATATATAGGTTGAGGATCTAAATAATTTAGGAATTGAAAATGGGATGACTAAAGGGATAATGATAAGAAGGATTAATGATTATTACCTTTTCCCTAATACCATGGTGGAATGATCTATAAGAATAATTAGTTGATCCAAATGGATAGTTCATGAATCCATCAAGACCTATAAGGTTAAATCTATAGAATCCTATGACAACTCTCAGAACGAAGGATAAACCAGAAGAAAAGTTATCACCAAAAAATATGGTGAATATCTACTTCAAGAGGCCTCCAAAGTGAGGATCTTTCACTCCAAGGAAATAATGGAAGGAAAATTGAATATTAAATCCAAAAAATGAGATATTGTAAAAATGAATGAATGGATTATTGAAGTTGAAATAAATTTTATAGAATCTAATATGATTGATGTGCCTGATCATATAATATTTCTTGTGTTTATTGATATGATTATATAATTGGATGATTAAATAATAGATTAGGATAGGTTGGTCTCACTATTAAAGGAATGCATTCCCTCTATGTTAGAGTGGGATCCATAAAAACATCATTTGTATGATTAAAGGAAAAAGGTTTTGAATACATTAAGATATTATTGGAATGGATCACCTAGCAATTCTAAATACTCAAAGGCTAGAATCAAAAAAAAATTTATTTGAGGAATGAAATGATAACAAATCCATAGATGTACACTTAACTAGGTATTTGTATCATTTTTTCTAAATAATTATAATGTTGAATAGTTTTTTTATATTTTCTAATTTTGGGGTATTTTATCATTTGTTATGGTTTTGATGTTTATTTTTTTATAAGGGTTCCCACTAATCCCCCAAAATATGTTCTTTAATGATAAAAAAATATTAAATTTGAAAAAAAATTTAATATTCCCAGAATATTCTCAATCTTCAAGATGAAAACCAAGAGTGATCATAGCTACCATGATCAATGTCAGTGTTGAGTTTGGAGATGTCACATAAATATACCATGGGTAGACATGATTCATACCTATAAGACCATGTCCACATGATAAATGATAATATTTTGAAATACATAGAGCCTCATCAATAGAATAATTAAGGAATGAATTATAGTAAACCATATAAAATAATAATGGAAAGGATGTACTTACCCCCAAAAAAGAATGACAGTATAGCCTAGTTTAGCATTTTATCCAACCCATATAAAAATAAATATAAGGTTTTCCATTCACCCAAAATCATTTTAAATGATTACCAAGACTAGAATTATAATAAACCACAAACAAAACACTCCAATGTTCAAAATTACACAAAAAAAAATCATAAATAATGGTCCATATTGTCCTTAAACCAAAGGATGCACTAAACAACACCCAATGTTTTCATTACACACAAATGCTTGAAATTCATTAAATGAAAATACATTCCATACATGAAAAAATTTAAAAAAAACTATAGAATGGTTTTTAATTCTATCCAATGATAATGGTTTTTTGGTTATCTGACACAATTCATAATCCCACATTCCAATCACATTCAGGGATACCATTAAACAATCCTAAATTTAAAATATATTCCATAATAAATGACAATGGGTAGTAATGTTATAAAATAAATAGGGATAGCAATTTTGTGTCCACAATACCCATTTATCTAACAATTTAATCTTGTATATTGTTATTGATTACAATTATATAAACAACCACACTAAAAATACCTCACATTGTCGTAAAAAATTTATAATATTCATAATATTGCATGAAAAATCATGTGTTTCGATACAAAAAACATTCAAACAGGACTGATATATCATAAAGATCATAATGCATATTAAACCTTATATAAACAAAATAAAAATAATTGGGATCACCTACTATATGAGAGTAGTGTCCTTCCCTTTGAGTATCATTTGAATTTTCAACAATAAATTGTTGATATTATAAACAGTTACAAAAAACATGAATTATATAATAATCATAAAATATTCATGAAAATGTGGTAAAAACCATGATTAAATGGATTTGATATTATAGAATTACCTCTTATGAACAACCTCAAATAATGGTCTTCAATTTGAGCCAAAATAGTGGATAAATCACAGTTTGTGGTAGTAGCCTCCTTGGAGGAGGGAGTTGGTCATGTGGTTAGTGTAAAAATTACTGGAGATATTATAATATGTTTATCTTTTAATCCATTTATTTGAAATATAAAAAAAGGAATTGTTAAATTATGATATATCAACTAGGGTCAAAATGAAATTCATCATTGCAAGGTCACATTATGATGTGACCAACCCATTTGCAATATAATTCTCATTTGAGAGAAACATAAAACTCAAAGACTGATAGATTATGTAATAATATATGGAATCATAGTGTAATACTATGTGAACCCAACCCAAAATAATCCCTCATAATTTAATGTATAAGGATACAATATTTTTTACCACCTACATCAAACATTCATCCCATCTCAAGGAAAACTCCTCAAATGTAGACCATTAGACCCTACAAAATCCCCCAAGAATCCAAACCCAAAAATATTTGTTTTGGAATTTTTTTAACAAATTAGTAGAAAATTATATGTGGTGTGTTATAAGAAACCCAAAATATGATAACTCCTACCAGATTTTCAACATATATCATTACTTATAAAGTTCTCACATGATTAATATATCCTATCATCCTCCCATTCCCATGATTCTTCCAGGTTAGAGTCAATCTCCCTTTGAATTGCATCCATAATTATTACCAACATATATGTGTTCTACTCAATACAGACTACAATATCAAAAAGTTATTCTAGTAATTACATATATGAATCTAGGTTGACATCATTGATGATAGTAACATTAGAAGATTTGGGGTGGTATCAGTTATGTTGAGGTATATTTAATACATTATTAATCACATAAAATCATTGAAGAAAATACTATTTATAATCCAATGTATTTATCTCCTTGAATATATAAAATGTTCCCACATACCTGGGAACTAACATCCCTTCTTCTATATATGATGATGTCTTAATCAAGGAAACACAATAAAAGAGTTTGATTTCCCACCTCAAACTCCAGAGGATGGTTTGATTGTATCTTATACAAACATTATCAAATTTGGAAAGTCTCTATATGCTTCAATTTCAACTAGATATTCTTTAATGTAAAATACATTTTTCATTGTAAAATAAAAAAGTACCATCATACCTTTAACTAGCACAATTATGATTTACATAATATATGTTGTAAGGCAGCATAATGTTCCATCAATATAGTGGTATGATAACTATTATTATAAGGTCACACTATATAATAGACATGGTTTTCTAATAAACCCCCATAATTAAGGATGAAATAATATTTCATATCCACCAATAACTAGATATTATACTCAAACTGCCTATTTATCCATGGATGGTATTTCATTCTCAGATATAAGTATATATGTCCATCTATAGTACAAAATTTAAGAGATATTTAAATAATGACCCTTGATTATATGTGATAATACTGTACACACCATGAAGATGTATTATCACATGAACATATAACATTCCTAGCAGAAATAATCAATCATGATTTATGTGTTCAATGATAGGGGAAGGGGTGAATCAATAATCCTTTTTTATATTTTATTTCTTATTAAACAAAATTTTCACCCTATTAATGGGATATGAATTTTCTAGAAAATATGAACACTATAACAACCATAGGAACACAAGTATTTACAATTCTCACTACTTAGTAAGGGTAGCTAGTCCTTGGGGTAGATTTGAAATAATCTATTACCACAAAATTCCTTTAGAAAATTCTATTAAGTGTTTACTATATGAATGGATTTTCCTTACACCTAACCTTCACTACAATTAAATAATGATACATGTTCTCCCCACATAAAAATTGATGTAATAATTGTTTTTTTAAATATAGTATGAAACATTCAGCAACAAGAATTTTTATATTTTTATGATGCAACTTTTTCATTCTCCACACTTTATGTTCTTTCATGTAAATTTTCATGAAATTTTTCTTCAATATTAGACAAGAAATTTCATTAGTCTGTTGGATGTCTATCTGAAGTGTTTATCTAGTTCAATCATTATGGTGCCTCTTTGTTGAAAAAAACATCATGACCCATTATTCATATGATCATTATTATATTTTTTTTATACCAATGACATGAAATCTCTGTTTGGTATCCCTCGACTGACTCCACTTCATCAATTTGGTTGTATCATCTTTACCTTGTTCGACTAAATATTTATGAAAATCATCCACCAAATACTATCTAATAGGATATATTCCACTTCTATATGTCTATCTGATTCATCTTACATTTTTTTGTCCAATCAGATTTCCAATTTTGTAAAACTTCCTCTAACCTCTTCCCAATTGAACAATGCACATTATGGGTGTGTGTGAACAACCACATTATATTGTGGTAATTGAAGTAGTATAGTTAAAAAAAATTTCCCACTTAACGAAAACTCATATTTTTAATATCCTTGTGATTTTTGGTATATTCTTATCAAGACCTCTATAGTATTCTTGATGCTTTCTGAAAATGCGACATGAGGGAATTTACTCCAATTTCAATAAACATGAAATTAATGAACAACATAAAATATTCTTATCACTTTTAAAGAACTATGATCTTTCTTCATGATTGAAAATTAACATTTTTATTGTTTTGAAAAATCAAAATACACAAAAGATCATCACAGTGGTCTAAAGTAATGAAATCCTAAAGCATCATTGAAAATAAACATAATTCCCTCAATAGGAAAAGACCCCAAGATAAATAAGGAAAAAATATTGTGATCTAGTTTTTCCATAGATGCCAAAAATTCATCCAATAATTTCCCTCCCGCTATGTGTGAGAGATCTCCTTGTGAATCCCCGTGAGAAATTTTCATCCCCTAATAGTGTTTGTAATATTCCAAGGAACCCATCCTTTTTCCAAAAACACTTTTCACAATAACATGGAGTCTGTCTCCACCCACATCAAAGGAATATTCCTGTGATTACACATTTTCATAACTCAAGCCAAGGCATGGTCCTCCACCTGGAGAATTCCGCCTCTCACAAATTCACCTACGAACACTACAAGCACATTACCAATATAGTCTATCAAGACACCTCCCTCACACATCTCCCACCTAATCATGACCCGTCCATGTTGAGTTTGAGCCCCTGGTTAAGAGGGCTCTAGCGAACCCATTTCCCCTGCCCTAAGATGTCGGCCTAATGATTGGTGGATAGATTGGAGACACGAGAGATCATATATAGTGCATAATGACATTCAAGACATATTATAATCAAATAAAGAAAGGTTTTTTTTCATTTTGAAAATAATTCTGACATGGAATAGAGAAGTATTATTGTGGAAACGTTCATTTCTTTCCTTCCAAATTATCAAACACCATACAAGTAGAATGCTTGAACTAGCTTTTATCTCGTCCCCATGATTCCCAGCGCCTCTAAACCGTGCACTGAGGAAGTTACCATGCACCCCTCATACCCATCCTAACCAAAGAAAACCCCGACAGTCTGTCATACAATTTTGGCCCATTCAATATCTTATAAGAGGTTTCCCACTAACTCATGGTTTAAAGAATTGCAACACCATCATCTCGAAGCTATGTTTACTCCCATTCGTTGCATGTATTCATCTGTAGGAATTGCCTTATTCAGAATATGACATAACAAAAAAATTAAATTTGGAAGGGATTTTCTTGCACCGCATAGCCTCTCCACATAGAACATCATTTGACATGTCCATCATCACCCGAGCATAATCCTTGATGGGGAACTCTCCCGACGTAGAACCAGTGAAAATAATCCTATCATGCTCATCACTGGAAATTATGTTGTTGAAAATATCAATTTGGATCTTATAAAGGATGATCTGAATAAACCAGTGATGACTACATGCCTCTTTAAAAGATAGATCCAGTGTGGGGAAACCCATAAACTACAGCCTGTCATCCCCCCAATCATGCTGCCAAAAATTGTTGTTTCCTCTTTCCACAATCCATCAAGAGTGTTGTTGTAAAACATCCAGGTATGGGTGATCCAGGTTACATATCCTAGATGATCGAGTTATCTGAACATTCACATTATGGACATATAAGTCCTACATTATTCTACCCTAAAGAGGTCCACCTTCCACGACCTCCCGTTCAATCTTATCATGAAGACCTTTCAAGGTTCAGTAGACAGTTCTCAAATTAATTCCCCCTTTAGAGAGATGTCTTTTTAACTGTTTCCCCGAAGCCCAGTGATTCCTATATCCCATCTTCCCATCCCATATAAAGGACATCATAATATTTTCCATGTTGGAAAACACACTCTTAGGAACCTTTAGGGTCGATATAATATTCATGGTAATGGAAACTAACATGTTGTTCACCAGAGTAATGTGACCTCCAATGGATAGAAATCATTTTTTCCAATTGTTGATGTGCCCCATGATTATTCTTATCAGTTTGTAAAAATAATGCAACCAAAGGGAAGAGGGGAAAACCAGTGCACCAAGATACTTGATGGGGAAGGATCCCTTATCCATATTAATACTGGCCCCCAAAACCCTCTCCCTCCTCAAAGTGACCTTCCTAGAAGTAAAGATAAGGCTTTTCTCTTTGTTCGCCACCTACCCACTCCACTTGAAAAATTCCCCTAAAATTCCATTCAACCCATGTACTGACCTTCTATTACCATTGATAAATAGTATTGTATCATGAACATAAATCAAGTGTGTGATACCCCCTAGTGGCATGCCTATTATTATAATGAAATATTTTACCCGTGTTAAGGCCCATATTTATGTAACAACTAAAAATATTTTGGGTGAGAATGAAAAGAGTATGGGACAAAGGATCCCCTTATGTGAGACCATGAAAATATTTGAAAAAAGAAATTTTTTTAGCCATGACAGAAGTAGAGATCCACACTGAGCTGAAATAGCTAAAAAGAATGTCACTGGTCTAATTAGAGAACCCCATGCCAGCCCAGACTCTTAGGACAAAACCCCATTCTTACCTGACATAGGACTTACTCATGTATAATTTAACCACGAAGTTTCCCCTAAAAGACATGTTATTGATTCCACTTACCATTTCATGGACCACACCTATCACACCCTTAATTGACGTCCCTTTAATGATATTATGTTGTTCAGAGTTCATCAAAGAATACTAGTGAGCATCCAGTCTCTGGTTGAGTTTGCTAGCGAAAACCTTTTACGGTTAATTGTATATACTAATGGGCTGATATTGGTCAATAGGATGAGGATTTTACACCTTATAAATAAGATCCATTTTGGTTTCACATGAAATTTGAGGAAATTACCCTCCCTGAATGAAATCCTGGATAGTACCTACAAGATCCCCATTAATAATGTCCCATGTGGCCCTGTAAAAAAACCTTGGGAACCCATCAGGCCCTGGTGCACTATCTGGGTTCAAATTCCAAACCACCTCATGAACCAAATCCTCATATGGAGTTCTTCTAAATCCATCATCAATGACCTCTGAAAAACTGTTTGAAATTCCTTAAAAATATTTGCACCATCTTTCGGGTATCCCCCTTCCAGACCTCGATTGGGAGTAGCCAGTAAATACTGTAGGGATACATTGACCATGACCCCTACCTCCTCTCAATCCGTGTATTAGGATTCATCACCCCTCGTAATATTAGGACTCTGAATGCGTCGACGTTCTCTAATGAAAGCATTAATGTATCCCGTGTTTTGGTCCCCCTCACGAAGCCATTTATCCTGGGCTCCTTCTATGGAAATACTTTCATGCCTCAGAAGACTATCATATAGCTTATCCTTTTTAATTCCCAGTTTGTAAAATAAAGAGTCATACAAATCCTATTACAAACAATTTTTTAGGCATTCTACCTCTACACTCATCTCAGAAATATCCTGATCAAGAGCAGGGATTTTCCTCTACCAGACATGAAGGAGAGTCTTTAGCCGCCTAATCTTGTTGTGAAATGTACTCCATGGATTCCACTAGTGTTGAAGGTCCGAGGATTCCCTGACGACCATGAATAAACTGTGTTCCTCCATCCATGTTTTTGAAAAAAAAAAGAATGATCCTCCCATGAAGACCCTAAATCATGGGAGATGCGGAGCGGAGAGTGATCCGACAGACATAGAGTCATGTGAACTACTTTGGAATCCAGGAACATGGAAATTCAAGCATTATTCATCAGTCACCGATCGAGCCAACAGTAAGAAAATATCCCCCCGTGTTGATTATTTTCCCATGTAAAGTTACTTACCTCATATCCAACATCGAAAAGGAATCTCCTTACCATGAATGAAACAAATTCTTGGCTTGCATTCTTGTAGAAATCTATGACCCCTTTATTCTCATATGGAAACGCAACAATGTTAAAATCACCACAAATGATCTAGGGGTCATTATGAGGTTTAAATACATCTAAATCAATTGACAATGAAACCATACCCTGGGAATTTTGCATCATGTAGATGAAGAAGATAAAAACATATGGATCCCCACTATAATCTTAGTATTCATAACCTGATATGACACACTCAAGAGACTGATTCTAATGTGATACTGCAAAAAATATTCATATATATGAGTTGGGAGGACCCCGCTGCACAAAAACATGGACTTTAATCCTTTGATCATACTCCTTAATTTTTCTAGAAGATTGATTTGGTTCCAAAATTTCCACCAAAGATACTTGCCTGTTACTTATTTCATTGATAATGAAGTTAGACTAGAGCCTAGATCCAAGGCATCGACAATTCAATATTAAAACTCTAATCATATATTTGATCACGTCTATCTTTGGACCTAAACTCCTATCCCTTGTCATGGTTTGACAAGAGTGCACATACAGAATCATAGAGTTTTGATTTCGAATGAGTGAAAACAGCAAAATTCACCTTTGAGGAAATTACCACTAGAGAATCCCAAATGCTAGATCGCCCCATGAAAGGAACTTATGGAAACACAAAACATAACCCCCATCATTCTATTATCTGACATTGAGGGCACCAGAGGAGAACATGTAGGAGAAAGAGATAATATTTCTACTTGTAAGGATGGGGGAGAGGACACCACTGGTCAAGAGTCCAAAGACAGGAAGGGAAGCCCCCTTGACAAGGAAGGAATGGAGGCCTCAAGAGCACTGAAGTATAGATCCAACAAAATTATGTCTAAGATGCATACATGTGTAGGGACCAAATTATCCACAAACATATTCTGCATACAAGTAATTATCTAAAGATCATCCCCCTGGGAGGGAAGATATCCTCTGAAAACTACACCAGAGAATCCCCAGCCAAGACTCAGAGAACAGAAACAAAGTCACAACCTAGAGGCACAATCGCATCACAATTAGAGTTTTAATAGGATGCCTATGAAGATTTATTGGGGGAAATCGATGAAACACATTCACCTAAAACATTTCCTTTAGGACATTCATGGCGATGCACGCGAGGATGCAGATCATAGGACCTTGAAAACTCCTACTGATTGACACCATTCATGCGGGCTTTGTGAAAAACCTACAAAGTATGCCCTGAAATATGGAAAAAGTAACTGAACCTCAGATAGGAAGGATAATTTAGAGGTGCCTGAAAATCCTTCATCCCCTCGGTTCTGATCACAATACGATCCTAGAGTGACCGAGAGAGATACAACTCGACTCAAATACTTCCTACTGAAGCCTCCGCCAAAGAAATTTTTCGTTCATCCATGCATAGAAAACTCCCTATAGAATCACCAATAACATTGAGGAAAGATTCATTGATGAGGGGAAGAGAAAACCTCAGAAGGGATATCCAATGGTCTTGGTCTGATTGGAATTCATCTGATGAAATTCCTCAACATATTTCCTTTAAACTTCAACATCATTACTCTATCTAGAAAAATTCAAAACATCAAACACTGACATCATTTCATATCATTTGACCTTAAAAATTGTTTGTAAATATGGTGTTACACATATGTACCAAGCTAAAATACCTTTACAAAGTACATAATAGCTATATTACAGATTTACATAGCATGAAAAACAATCCATACACATCATTTAAAGAACATCATACAACTAGACCACTATATGATATATTCTTTATAGTAAACATCCATAGAACAAAATTTAAAAAAATATTATATAAAAATAATTTTCTCACACTTTGAACATGTGTTTGGATCACGATGGCATTCAATACTTCTGATGTTAGTGACATTAAAAGATTCAAATAAACATGATATTAATGCTTTATTGGTCACTTTGTTTGATGATATTTGAAAGGATGGAAAGGTAAAAATTTAGGCCATTTCTTAGGCTGAGAGACCTTCATCAAGTACACTTCTTATGTTGGACATGGTATATCTAATCATCTAACCATATTTATCCAATTTCCCTTATTGAGAATCTTAATAGATTTAGATGATTTATATTTGAAAAATAAAAAAAATTACTTTCCTAAAAACCTTTAAAACAACTTCCAACGACTTTTAAACAGTTTCATCTATCGTGGAACCAACAATCTGTCACTTTTTATTTATTGTTTGACACTAAAATATAGATAAATAAATCGTTTTAACTCAAGAAATGGATTACTCATATAAAAAATCAAAAAGTAAATGAGATGGCTGATTGTAAGAAATAATAATCATTGAACAAAAATATGATGTTGTCCATAAGAAGGGACTTATGAAACCTTTTCAAAAAAACTCAAAATAAACTTCATATTCCACATTGATTATTCACCTATAAGAATCTTTTTTACTATATACTCTTCAAAAAATAATTTAAAACAATTTAATCACATGCTGAAATATTTTCTAACCCCTATAAAGAACTCCCCATTAATATATGATTTCCCTCAAAAGGTAAAACACATACCAGTAGATAAATTTATTTTGAATAGTTTCATCCCTTTTAACAAAAAAAAATCATAGACAATATGGAGAGGGAAAATATTTTCACATCACATCCTTAAAAAAGATAAGGTAGTAAGCAAATGAGAAACCATGGCTTAGGAAGTGAATCTTTATCAAATGGTTTTGTGGAGATATCAACAACATTATACATTATAGGGAAAACTCCAAATTATTTATATTTTTCCTATAAATTCACATTGATGATGTGATATTTGATATCATTATACTTGGACAAATAATGTTGAGTTGGATTTTATTGGGATTTATAGATCTTTGATTATTACATCCTAAGATAAGGGGAAACATCACATCAACAAAAAAAATAATCCAACTATGTATTCATCCACATATGTTTCATTACAACTTATGTGGAAGACATATAATCATATTCTACTATACTGAGTTTCACTAAATATTATTTATTTATATTATAGGTCGAACATCCTTCTCCCAAGAGAAATACTCAACAAAATGTGGATTATCTATTATCTAAAATTACACCCCAATATGTATCTGTATAACAAAATAGATCATTATTTCCTACACCATCATGTTTCAACCCAAAATCATTTTTTAAATTATTGTATATAATAATTCATTTTTTATTCAACATAATAGATTCCTTTATGTAACATTGATTACTAGAATAATGTCTCACAACATAAACTTTATCTAACATTGAGGTTGTCAGATATTGAAAAACCTCCAACAAATGTTGTACACGTTAGGATATAAATAATTCCCTTCCACATATTTTGAAATATTTATTTATACATAAATAGTTATAGAAACTAGATTTGAATCATCATTGAAAAAATTCTTCATAAGTATTTTAGCATACATCTCTTAAGGTTGGAAAATGTATTTCCTCATTTCTTAGATTCCTAATCCAAGAAAGTATTTTATTTCTCATAGAATATACATTTCAACTAACTTCTTCATTTATCATAAAACATTTTAGATGATTCATCATCATTCTTGAAGAATATAAAATCATCAAAAAATCAATTAGAATTAGGTAAGCCAATTTATTTTAATTTATATAAAAGTCATTGTAAACTATTCATTTCATTATTTTAAAATTCCTTAAGAAATTATCCATTTCAAAATACCAACTCATAGATGTTTATTCACACTATAAAACCCTTCTTTAACATGTACCCATAACATTACACTTTCTTAATCATGAGTCCAACATTTATTCAAAATAAATTTTTTGTAGAGACATATGTTTGTAAAAGCTGACTTGACATCCATCTGAGAAATTTTATATATCCATTATGGAGTGATAAAATGAAATTTTATGATAGTTTATAATCTTTCCACTCAATAAATTTTCCATATATTTGAATGATATAAATTTTTTATTAAAATTTTCAAACAATTCATGCCTTATTTATTTCCACATCATATTTTACATGTAACGTTTTTCAGAACACCTATGTCATACAAATCATTGTATTATTTTTGGGTTTCGGTAAAAAATAAAGAGTACCATTTTTTAAATTTTGGTCGAATTATTCATTCAATGTTTCAATTGAATCATGATTATCTAAAGCTTGATCAACATATTTCAGATCAACATGTGCATATAAGGAAGTATATGATACAAACCATGATGTGGTTTTTATTTAAACATATTATCATTGATCTCAAATAATGTTATGAACTTCCACTTTCTTCCTAAACCTAGGTTGGGATAACCATAACTATTTCTCATCACTTGAGACAGCTGAGTCATATTGTTAATCTTTAGTAGTATCAACATTTTTACTATAATTATGAACTTTTCACATTTTTCAAATGTACCCACCTCATATTCGCTGTATTCTATATCTAGATCTGTTTTTGAATCATTATTATAATAATATTTAGGTTGTTTAAATTCTATTGATTTAATAGTATTCATTGTTTCCTTATTATAACACATTTATCATATACCATTAGTATAGTATATTATAAGTTTTATATCAAAACTTCTCCAATAAAACATTCCAAGATTCTCAGCATTGAATTTTATAATTCAAGGAAATTTGAACATCCTTATGTTTTTGAAACTTCATATTTTATTATAAAACACCATGTAAGGAGTTATATTGGATTTTGGTATATATAAAAATTGATTCATAACATAAAATTCTACTATAATAGATTATCTACCATAATGTTGAGAAGTATCTTGTTCGATCCACATTGTCAGTTCCACATATAACAAACTTTTATTTATCTTTTTGAAATTTTTTGTTGTTGTGGTGTGTACAGTGCATGAAAATCACGATGCATTCAAGGATTTTAAATAAAAAATCTTAACATCCTACATGTATATTAACCACCATCATCGATATAAATATTCATAACAACATATCCACAGTCTTTATTTACACTTCTTTATAAATCGCATAATTATTTTTAGAGCCTCTGATTTATTTTTTAAAAATACAAAAAATGTATTGTGAGTAAATTCAGTAATAAAATTATTAATATAATTATATTTATTCTTTGATTGTTTATATTTTGTCCTAAAAATATCATAATATATTATCTCTTTTGTACAAGTTGAATGTATATTATTTTTCTAATGTTCTGAGTTTGTTATCTTCCCATTATAGAAAATGGAACTACACTGATATATTATTCTTGAAAATTTAGCAATATCATGAATACATTATATCATTGATTTCATGATCATATTCCTATAACACATTTGGCTATTAATTTTAGGTAATTGTAGATTTTATTCCATTATGATTAGATAACAAAATTTTTTGAATCACCAAATTGAATAAATTTTTCCTTTGTTCATTGGACTCTCTTAACATCTTTCCACAATCCATATTCTTAAAAATAAATCGTTTTTTAGAAAAAAACACTTTCACCATCTTTATAATGTTGTGAAATGATTAGTAAATTTTGTTTTATCCCATAAACAAACAAGTCTATTTTGGATTTTAACATTTATTCCCTTATAATAGTATATCCATTGTCTTTTATTATGAATGAATCACATTTTACAAAGTCATTATACCTTATTTTTAATCATTTACATTATTTAACAACATTGAATCTCCTATAATGTGGGAAGACCACCTAATAACTAATATCTAATGTCATTCTCATTTTTTTTCATTGAGATAAGTTTTAACTATTAAGACCAATTCATTGAATTTTCATTAATTAACTTATGGAATTAGGTATTTTTTTTATAAAAGTTTTTATGGTGGTAATATGAAAATACATCATTTTTATGTTGTATAGGTTGATCAGATCTTTCAAAAATAATTTCCATAGTTTGGAATAAATTTTCAACATTCAAAATGACTTAAATAGGTTTCATTCATTTAGTTGGTTGAATCTCCCTCAAAACATGCCTCTAGTTTAGCTAGGATTAATTGTATTATTGAAAACTAAACTAATACGTTTTCTTTGTATGGTAAAATCTTCCACAATACAATCAGTACCCATAGAATATATATTTACCTATATAACATAGATACTTCATAGTTTTGTGTCATTATTTTTTAGAAACTTTCATACATAGAACATTGGTATTTCATTTTGATCCAATGTTTTAGTTACTTTTTACTGAGTAAAATGAAAAATTATAGAATATTTTGGTTCAGATTTTGAAACCTTATAAACAACAGTTTTGTCAAATCTGCTTGTTTTTTATACATACACTGTCTTCTTAGTTTGATTTTTCTTCTACATGTTTTAATAATCCTCATAGATCTTTAAGGAAGTGTTTTGTTGATCCTCCTATTTTTTAAATTTTTTTTCATTCAAGAACTTATATAATAGAGTTTTGAAAATTGTTAATTCCTTTCTAAGATTTTACATGCCTTTATTGAACAATTTTTTACTCTTCCTCTATTAGTTTCAACATTCTTGATGATTTATAATGAGATTTTTCTTCTCATCATGAATCTTCTTCAGATCATTATGCTATTTTAGTAACATGTATTTTTCTTCAAGAGAATATTCTTGATTATTTGATCATATATATTAATTATTAAACTTTTGTATTTACCTATAATTTATTACAATCATTTCAAGACATTATTTCAATTCATTCTTGAGAATAAAATCAATTTGAGTATATTATTCTTCATCTTTATATCTTCTTCTCCCATCACTAATGAAATTTTCAAAATATAATTTTTCAATAAGAAGTTTTTCAGTAGTATGAAAATGGGTGTTGTTACTTTCTTCTTCATTATCTTTATCTTCCGTGTGCTTAGAGAAATAGGTTTACATTTTTTATTTCGAGAACTTTTTATCATTTCACATAGAATATGAATTTTATTTTTCTCCCTTTATCATGATGGTTATATTTGAATTTCTATCATCATTATCACTTTATTCAACATCCTTTCATCATGGAAATTTTAATTAGAAAGTACCAATAACTTCATATCCCAAATATATTAGATTTAACTTTAATTTTTTAATTTATTATTCCCCATTATACCTTTTTAGAAGTCAATGTGACAAATTCATCAAAATTTTAAATAACCTCATATGTATTATTAGGGTCTTTACCTTCTTTTTCAATATATTTCATGGATATTGCATTCATTTATTCTTTAAAATAATATTTTGGATCATTCTTATCTTTTTTATTCATATTATTTTCTATTCTCATTTCATATTTGATGATAATTATATGTAGTTCATATTGAGATGGAGTTTTATGATCTCCATCATTAAATGATGAAAAATTTTGACATCAAATTTATGAGTATGATTACATAATATATTTTCAGTAGAGGTTCAGTCATCCAACTTATCATCAAGAAATATTATAGTTCTTAAAATGTCATTCAGCCTTTTAAATAAATCACTAACAGATTCATAATCACTCATATTAAGATCTTCATACTTCAGCCTCCAGATATTTAAATTTTCCTTCTTTACTTTTTATGTCCTTCATAGATGATCACAATCTTTTCCAATATGCCTTTAGCTTTTTCAACTCCATTACCTCTCATAAACCCACATTCAGAGAGAGAGAGGAAAGTATAGAATTTATATCTCAACCCTCATTATCTAATTTTTTTATTAGTAACTATCAATGGGAAACCATCAAAACATAGTGGGAAGCCATATATAATAAAATAAATAATTTCATTGATAATGAAAACAAGTAAGGGAAACATTCTATATTTGTAGATATTATAGTTCCCCCCATTAAGGAAAGAAATCCCCTTACTGTTCATGTAGCTATAAATATCCAAAATAGTTTCAATTTTCTACAAAAATTTGCAATAATTAAAAAAGTGAACCTTACATTTGATACTACAAGAACAGAACAATTAGGATATGTGTGATCACTAGGATGGGTAGGGGTGAATCAATGATCATTTTTTATTTTCTTTGTTAAGAGTTATTAGTTTGCTAAAAATAAGCATAGAATCACAACCAATAGATCACAAGTATTTACAAGGTTCACTAATTTTATGTTTATCAAGTCCCTATCATGGTTTGTAAATAATCCAATACTACAAAATCCACTAATAAAATCCTCTCCCATTTTGATATAAACCTATTTACCCAATATTTTTCAACTCACACAATCTAGAAATTTTCTTCAATGAAAAGAAATATAGTAAATGAAGAAAAAATTCCATTTAGTGAGTCCAAGAGAAGGGGAATAACCAAGCGGGCCAAATATTTTGGAGACCGAGGGAATATCCTTTAATGATGTTAACACCTTTAGGTTTAAAATTGAATAAGTCATGAAATAAATTTCTCTATACCAAGAATGTCAATTGCGGCATGTTAATCCAAAGCCTTATTTCCCTCCCTCCAGATATGAGAAACTTCGATATGAATACCCATTATGCCTCTACACTTTCTAAAAAAATAATAGATAGACTGAGGAACTATTTCCTACCCAATAATATCATTATTTTTCTAATTACACCCATATTATATATTTATGCTACTAATGATCTGAAATGTCATTCTGATAACCTTTGACTGATTCCACTTCAACAATTCATTTATTTCATATGTACCCTATTTGACCGATCATTTATACAAATCATCTATCTAATGATAACAAATGGGAAATATTCATTTGGTATATGTTTATCCGATATATCTTTGAAAAGTATGTATAATCAAATTTTCAATTCTATAATACTTCAGTTAACCACTTCTTGTGAGAACAAGTCAGAATATGGTGATGTATGAACAACCCCATTATATAGTACTTCTTGAAGTAGAGTAAGTGGAAAAACCATTTTATATTCCCTCTTGTTGAACACAATATTTTCAAATCTCCTCAAAAAGATTTACAAGATTCTTCTCAATACATCTAATTATTCCTGAATGTTTTTGAAAAAATAACATCATCAACATTACTCAAACGTTATTATACTCAATGCTATGAGATTCACCCAAATTTTTAAAGACTTGGAAAGAACCATGATCTTTCTAGTTGATTTAAGATACATTGAACAACCAGTTCTATATCACCCCATTTGATATCATTACAAATATTTTGTAAAAAACTTCAAACTAGTAAAAATTAAACCATTTATTCCCCAGGTAAAAAATTGTAATGAAATGTTCATATGATGAGATTCCATTTGATGTTACATAAAAATATCAAAGTAACATCTTGGTATTGTTTACCCAAAAATTTCTGTCATCCAATTAATTTCATCATAACTCTCTGTCAGTTTCCATTAAATGTTATCCTTTGACTGAGGAATGTTATATAGAAACATCAGTATAATGTATTCAACTAAAACCATATTTCTAATATCTTAGAAACGTATGTATTATATTTTTATAATAACATCTCTTCTAAACTTTGTGCGTGTCCATGTGTTAGAAATTGTACAAAAATGTTTTTCTGATAGAATCAGACATATGATATTGAAAGAGATCATCAAATAGTCTTCATCAAATTGGACTAATCCAACTACAATTTTTCAAAGTAAATTCATCAAAATATTCAATTTATATATCAATAAAATTCATCTATTTAGAAAACTATACAAATGTTGAACGCTAAAATTGTATCATATTATGTACCCATAATCTATTTTTTGAATTTCGGTGTTACCCTTATGCACCATGCTCAGATACATTTACAAAACTACACCAAATATGATATACCATAACATAGAATTATGAACTATCCTTATGACATGCTTTAAAATTTTCATACATCTAGTCATCTATCTGATATTTTTTGTCTACTATACTTATTTAGAACAATGTAATATAAAATATTACATACAAATGATTTTCACACCCAATCAACTTACACTTGAATCATGATGAATTTTAATAATGATGATGTTAGAGACATTAATAATAGAAAATTATATCTAGATTAATACTTCACTGAACACTCGGTCGAATTATCCATGTAATCATGGTGAGATAAATATTCAACATTGTTCCCATGATGAGAAACTTGTGTATGGTAGCCTTCGTCCAGTAGACTCAGCCTGTTAAATCTCTTGACCATATCCATACAATTTGAATTGTATGGAATATAAATTTAGCTGATTTATTCATGAAATACATCAAATCAAAAATTTCTTAGTAACCATCAAAACAACTTATGGAATTTTCAAAACACTTTCAAACATCTTGGTCCCAATACTAGGTTATAAATAATTCTCTCTAATCAGTAATAAATTTGTGTCCTTTATCAATTAGTCCATAATTACTCCCACAACATCAGTACATCCAGTTGAAAATAAATCCTTGTGAATTTAGGAAATATTTATTTTTAAATAAATTTTATTTCTTTGATATATTTTTGTTCACATAACACCGAGTTTAAATGAACCGCTATATACTATTAGTATATTATTATTTAATGTGATGGTTATCTCCAAGATGTTGGATTGATGGTTATGAATAGGAATAAATAAATTATTAAATAATTATGGTTTAGATATTAATTAAATAAATTTATTATTTATGAATTTATTAGGAATGAAAATAAATAAAGAATTTAGAATTTAAATATATGTTTTTCTAAAAAAATTATTTTTATGAAAACAATTTATTTGTTTATTAATAAATTAAATTAATAAATATTTATGAATTCATTTAATGAAATTTACATATTATATATTCAATAACTTTTTTTACCATTGATCTAACATTTGTTTTTACATGGGATATGAATAAATCTAGTTTTATTCTTACAAAATTTATTTGTCTTCTTTTAAAAACTGGTTTTTATATAATTTTTTTGCAATTATTTCAAAATTAAATTTCTAAAACTTATTGAAATTAAATTTTATAAAATAGATTCAAAATTTGGAATAAGAATTTTCAAATTTGGTAAAATTGTTTTTTTATTTTTCAGCATTATGAACAGTAATAGTGGTAAAATTTATCACCTCGGTAAAGGATAAATCAGGTCAATCTAGGTTAAAAATAATTTATAAGGCCATTAGTTTTTATACCAACTATTATTGGAATACGTTAGTTAGACACTTATCACCTTATGGTTTAAATTTAATTTTATAATGAAAAAATTTACATGAAATTTTAATACATAATAATTAATGAAAAAAAGGATACTTAGTATCACTCTATTAGTTTTCGAAAACTCTCATTTGTTTAGATAAGGAAAAAATAAAGTTACAAATGAATAAAATTACATAATTTTTTAATAATAAATTCATACTTTTGGTGGTAATTTACTTATAATTTTTTGGGATTAAATATTTACCTTAGGTTTTTATTCAACTTTAATACAATACTTATTCAATTAATAAAAATATGATTTTTTAAATATTAAAATTAATAAAATTTAAATGAGTTATAGTATTCCAAGAATTTTATAAAATATTATGAAATATATATATTTTTTAAACTATTATATTCTAATTACAAATTTTTATTTTTATTTTAAGTCAAATTAAATGAATTGTGTCAAAATTGACATTGATGAAACTTTATAAAATTAACATTTTATTAAATTTTTTAAAAGTCATTTTTTTAAATAAACAATAGTGGTTAATATATGGCCAATAATATTTGGCCAATAAAAAATATTGGTTAATAATAGTGGTTAATAGTTATTAATAATAGTGGTTAATAATAGTGGTTAATATTTGGCCAATAAAAAATAGTGGTTCATAATGGTTAATAATTTTCACCTTATATGAAAAATTATAACCCTTGAAGTGTGAAGAAGAAATTAACACAATTAAGGTAAAAATTGGTTAACCAAATGGTTATTCAAAATGATATGTTTTAAAATGACACCAAAACATATCCAAAATTTATTTTTTTATAGTAATTAAAACCCATTATATCTTATATTCTAATACATAAGAATTTTTAATCATTTTTATTCAAGGGAATGACATTATAATAATTTAATAATTAAGAAATTCAAATACTAGCCCTCAACTCAATTATAAAAAGAAACCTACTCCCTCATTTATTTACACAACTTTAACCCATATAGATTTCAAATACCTTGAAAAAATCCATTTTTAACTCCCTTATCCAAACTATATAGGTTTTGGTCTTTTAAAAAGTACATCCCTCAAGTCCTTAAGAGGAGATTTAATAGAGTTGTTTCAAAGATAAGGTAATCACCTTAGCTGATCACTTTCTTTTTAGTTATTATTATAAAAATTATAAATATGTTATATTATTAATAAGATAATAAATCAATTATTATAAATATACTGAAATATTATTATAATTATTAATAAATTTGTACTCACCCTCACACCATCAAATAAGAAATGAAATTTTTGATCATTTATACATACAACTTACTATCTCCATGTAGCGATAAAATTCATTTTTCATCACTATATTTCATGAAGGGTTATTATGATGGGTAAAAAGTTTATATAAGATATTTATGAAGCAAGTATTTTTTTGGAATTATAATATCACATATACCTTCTTACCATCCAATCTGTTGGAGAACAATAACATCACTCGTGCATACATGTGGACTACCACCTTCACGAAGTGATGTGATTTGTTTTCTTTTAAATTTTATTTTGATAGTAATAAGGATATATTTAAGGAATATATATGATATATATTATATAATAATTATTATGTAATGTTGAGTTATTATTTAACTTTCATTTATTCCACTTTCCAAATAGTTAAAACTGCGTTCAAGTGTTTGACCTCTGTCTCCATGAACAATGTCATTCATTTTTCTATCTATAACATTTAAGAATGTCCCTAAATATGCATATAATTAATATATATCATGTTTATAGCATGACTATAATTCCAAATTTGATTTAAAAATGATCAAAATACAAGGATCAGAACTACTGAATCAAAATTCTTATGAATGAACAAAATAGTTAACACCCAGAGGAGAATATTTTAATAAGGTATTATTAATAAAATGGTGTTAAAATGTTATAAAGGGATAATATATGATATTATAATATTGTAAATATTTTTTTATATAAATATAATAAATTTTAATTTATTATACATGATGCTAGAACACTTTTGAAACAAGTAAACTCGAGATAATGGATTTTCGTCTCACTTTTATTTCTACAAGACACAAGAAATATTATCCACTGGTTTATTTTATGTGGATTATATTTATAATATAAATTTATTATATTATTCTTATTATCAATTTTATTTAGTTGTTTATATCTATATATGGTTATTTCTTTCATGGGGTTTACGATTTAAATGATACCAAATAGGTAAGTGTTTTTATATTATAATCACATTATTTATCATGATTAATTATGATTTAGTATCTGATTTGGGAATATGATGATCTAACTCTTAAGAAACATATTTTTTTATTCTCCTCAATTTATTTTTGGAAAATACATGTTTCCGTTCATATTTTTACACCTTAAATACTCAAGATTCTTAAAATACATTTCTAATGAAAATTGACTTTATTTTTCTCCTCTATCAAAAACACTTTTTATTCTATATCTATATTTTATATAAATGTTTTACTTGGGATATAATATGGTGATAACATTATTATTATTTATTTTTATGATTTATGTTTATGATGACAAGATTTTTACATAACCTATTCATTCTCAACAGTTTATTCTATGATGAAATGATGAAATGTTTATGAAGCCCATTTGGTTTCCAAAGGTTATAATACGATGTAATGTTTTTGAAACACTTATCTTTTAATGGGTTCTGAAATGATGAATGTTTTATGATCTTATGGAACACATAAATATGATATTCATTATGTGATAGGTGGGAAAATAATTAAATATCAAACCAATGTATTATGTAAATATTGATATCTGATGAGATAAATTTGATTTGAATGGGAATGGAAGCTAGTTTAGTAAGGTTCTCTTTCTGTTATGATAGTTTGGAGAGTGAACCATGACTACTATGATGGTTTGGGGAGTGAACCTATCATACTATGATAGTCTTGGGGGTGAACCTTTATTACCATGATGGTCTGTGGAGTAAACCCAATCCACCATGATAGTCATGGAAGTGATACTTTACTACTAAGGAAATAATTTTTTAATATTGCGTGTGTTAAGAAATTCAATGTATTATGAAAATTTTATTCTCTCATGACTCATGATCTTATATTCCTTTATGATTAATTTATTATAAGCTGCCAATATTTAGACCATGACAAAATATTATGTTCTTTGATGTGCATGGCACATATTAGAAATTTTAATATCACATTCTCATACCCATAAACTAATGATTTAATTTTATGATCATTGATATCTCCCTTGTTTACCTTTACTGAACATATGAGCTGGCCCATTATACTGTTTCCTTTCCCTAGGTTATATCAAATGGTTTTGGAAATTTTATGACTAATAAAGGTTCTAGCTATGATGAACATAATGAGGGACTCTTATGAACTATTTTTTTATGTATCCAATATTAAAAATCTAATAGAGCCATAGAATCTGAGAATGGATCATTATAATATGTAATGAATATTCATAAAATAAGATGTGATATCTATGTATGAAAATTATGGGTATCTATAGTGACTTCAATAACCCCTTCATAAAATCCATCATCACTTCATCCCACTTTAATTTGGTAATATATAGATGGAGAACTAGTATTTTGTGTCACCTTTACTCAACATTTATCCACTAATAAGTTAATTATCATGTGATGAACTATAATATTTCAATCTCAATCCTAGTCCACTAATAATTCTCATAGATGTTTTGATACATCTTGGTACACCCTTTGTGAAAATCCCATCCCACCGCTCATAAGTGTTTCTCACTCATTATCACAGGGACCACAACCCAACCATGTGAATATATGATATCATCATCATATTATGGACAATTGTTCAGTTGATATGTACTAAATATAGATTCCCTCATCACTGAGTTTTCTTAGTCAAAGAGATATTTCACTTTATCCCTCTTGAGTAGTGCAGTGGATATAGTAAGATTTATTAGGGTATCCTATCCATGATACTCTTGGTCATCAAGGTATATTACTACAAAGAAGCTTATTATATTCCATTCGTTATTAGATACTCAAGACATATAGTCCTAATTCATTCTACTAATAACATTACCCATGACATTACTCTATCTAGGGTTATATTCTATTTCAAATCCAAATGACTAGAGGTAATATACCTACGTCAGCTACTGGAGGTTTAGGCCTTTCAAAAATTATATGTGTTTTACGATATTTTGGTCTTTATAAACAATAAAATTGTATCCAAATAATTATTTATTCAAATATCTCAGTGAACATACCATAGATGTGAGCTCTAGGTCATGTGTTATGTTGTTCTACTCAAGAGGTATCAACAACATTGATACATATGTGACCACTTACTCATCCAAGTCAGTACACTATTTACAATTTGACGTTAAATCACCCGTGAAATCAACTGAATTCATAGTATTTCAATGATAGTAATAAAATGTTTTTGGGTTCACAAGGAAGTTAAGAAATAATCACATGATCAACAATAAAATGTAATAAATAAATATCACATCTCACCTCCAACACCCTCTCATTAACCCCCCATGGGTAATCTATTGAAAATTAGCATGTTAATAACATGTGGATCAAATAATGGACTTACACTTTTGTAATAATCTTTCTTACCATATCAAAATAGGTCTTTAGTTAAATAAAACTTGAAATATCAAGATATATTCCACCATTTAGAAAATTTTCATTTAATATTTTTATTAAAAATCAAGGATATTAATCCTAAAATTAAATTTAAACGAAGCACCACTTCAATTAAAAAATAATAATAAATCTACCAATTTTATTCTTTTTAGAGAAATTTATGTAAGCCAAGCTTTCCCCACTTTTATGATGATCCAAATGGGGTCGAATACTATGATTCCTCAAAAAATACTATTTCAAACCCATATAATAAATTTACAAACATGAAGCACTAAATCAATTATTCTGAAAGCTAAAAAACCATGAAAACAGTAATTCCATGTGATCTATAATGGTTTGGGTGAGTAGTGGAAGCAAGCCAGGACGATGCCAAAAAACATTTCAAGCAAATTATTTATATTTATCCATACAACTAGATATTAATGAATTAATGGAATCCAAAAAGATAGGATCCTTTCAGATATATTTTATAAATAATTTATTTAATCAATAATTACCATTTATTGAATTTTTTCTTCATTGATGAATCTGTCAAACACTATTGTCGTACTATCATTGCATTTGTGGAATCAAGTTGAGATTCCATTTAGAATTGGTCTACCCATTATTAATGAAACATATATCATTATTGTAGAATTATCATGGTTAAAGTACTAATGAATCTTTCACTTATGATGATCAATGATTGATTCTAGCTGAATCCTTCAACAAAAAAATGAATCATTCTTGTGGGTAAGGATCAATGATCAGCAATCTTGAGAGTGTTCTAAGGAGGGATACTTCTAGGTCTTGATAGGTAATCTATATATTTCCTTCTTTACAATGATGTAATAGGTTATCTCACTATATCAATAAAAAATTTATAATCATCTTTATATAGTTCTAGGGTTAGAAAATAAATAATTCTTCAAGGTTACTTATTAATTTTAAAATTCGTTGAAACCCCCAAGTCTAAATAATAATAATATTATCATTATCATTTAATTGAATTATGATAAAATAATGGATAAAAAAGTTATTTTATTTATTGAATAAATAAATTAATATTTATTAATTTAATATTTAATATGAAATTTTCATCCCTAATATTTATTTGTTCTTGAATAATGACTATTTTTTAATAATATAAATATCAAGGAATTATTTTATAATAAATATTTAAATATTATATTCTCTAAATTATTGAAAAGATATTTATTAAATATTTATGCAACAAAAATAAATAAATATTTTTTTACCATGTGAATAAACAAAAAATAATAAATATTTTATATTAAAAAATTAATAAATAATTACCAGGTGAATATATATTTTTTAAATATTGGACACACATAAATAGTATCTTGATTAACTAATGATTGAATATTTAGGATCAACCAACATAACTGATTGTCAAACCATGTAAGGGAATAATATTAATGAAACATGTCAAATTCACATTGAATTTGACTAATGTTTGGAATGCAATTAGTGATTGACCCAATATTCCCCTTCCTCAATGGAATTATCAGATACTACCTAAATTCCAAATTTTTCATCTTAAAACATGTTAAAGCTCACATATATAATGAAGTAAATGTCCCAACAACATGTAACATCATATTAATTTACACTATATACTAAAATCCTTTTCTCTCGATATTTCTAATCAAGAATGTTGCATGATAGTATCATCGACCTACATGTCTGATGTCCCTTTCTTTGAATATAGAGAAATTAATATGCCAAAAACCCAACCATGACCATGTACTTAATCAAATGTTTTAATTAATATCAAATGGTCTAATATATCTACATATTTTAAATTGTAGTAGGAATAAATCTTTTCTCTCATTATTCATTGATACAATATCACTCGTGAGGCACCCGATGTATTCTATCTCAGCACAAAAATTTTTTTCACTATTTTATTAAATAAATAAATTCACCATCCTATTAAATTTATTAATAATAATCTTAAAGTATATAGATAATTACACACACATGTATATAGTAATATCCAATGACACATGTAGATGTGTATTTCCTATTAGAGGGCCATGTTCTCGTAATCTCTTACACTAATGATTACCAAGGATGTACACTATGAAAAAGTGCATTAATGTCTAATGTTTCTATACACATGATATCATGTATAATTTTCCTCCCATAAAATGATAACATATGTCTATAGAACATAAATTCAATAATACTTCTGTGGGACATCATGGTTCTCATCAAAACAAGGAACTACTATGACCTTTCTATACGAAGAGTAAAGTTATGAAATTACTAAATACCATGTCATGTTAAATCACAATAATTATTCTATAATATATTTCATAAATATTAAAATATATAAATACAAGTAATCATAATATACTTAAATACTGACATTAGGTCTCTTACTCCAATAGACTCCCACTTACACAAGAGCGAACTATTAATAATATTGAATTGGATGGATCTCACGTGATGTTCATGATTATATTGATATAAAGACTTATAACAGGGTGACACCATGTTTTATTACATGGAATCACTAATTATAATGTCTTAACCCCATTTTTGAAAAATCCTTCAACTTCTGCTATTTAAAGATTATAAGATTCTTTCATTCATCTAACCTTAGATCCTTTACAAGATCCTATGTTGCAATATTAACACAATATAGTGCAATATAATCTCTGATAGGATGTGCCACATAAATATATTAGACATTTTTGTGAATATAAAAAACTTATTTGGCAACATTTTATGCCATAATATACTAAGAAGCCATTTTATAATCAATGAAAAATTGCTCCTTTAAACTATTCTAGTTCACTTCTACTCATTGAGATAGAATGTATATCTTGTATATAAACTAAAATCATTATAATATATTTGGAATCTATAATAAGTACATCATGTGATGAAAAAAACTTATATCCTCTATATATTAGGAATATATCCTTACTAGGCCTCAATTCATTAATGTTATATTTTATATAAGAAAATTTTTGTTCTCTAGGATAAACATTTTAACTACCCACCATGGTTAAAGAATATGTAACACCAAGTATAGTATATATCATGAAAATAAATGATAGATCATATCATGGATATGTATGGTATACCCTCATTCAACTTCAGTATCACTTGTTGTGTCTAAAAATGTATTTTCATAGAGGGATGTATACCATATGACACTAGAAATAGTCCCATCATTAATTTTTCCACACTAAATTTATTTGGTATCTAGTCAATATATGTATACTCACATAGTCCGAGAAACCGTTTGGATCTATCACTAAATATCATGATCTCAAGGATATATGGTTCTCAAACTACCTCCTTCAGGGAGAATAACATGTTTAATTGTCCTTAAAAGACTATAAAATAGGTATGTTATAGAAATCCAAGGCATTTAAATATATTATTACATATCTTTTTAACATAATTATCTTGTAACCACAAAACATAAATTGATCAACTTTGTGTATTTGTGAGTTTAGGATTCTAAAATAATAACATGAAACTAAAATAACCCTATTTTTAATATCTATAATGGGATCTTGAATACCTTTGTTCTCATTAAACTTCATAGGATAATAAAAGTAATACATAAACAAAACGGGTGAGCTAAAAAACCTTGTAACGGAATAAACATGTCATTTGAGTAAAAATAAATAATATGATATCATGAAAGGAAGTGATCATGAATAATAATATGGTATCATAACAATAATAACATGCAATCATAAGATAATGTAGACATTGGAATTTTGAAACAATATAAAAGTCAACATAATTATAATCTAATGCTAACTACCAAGACAATATCAGAAGGTGGAAAAAGCTAGATTGTGGATTAGGTTTACTCCATAATTCCATACATATTATCTCACGAGACATAAAAATTACAAAATTCATTAAACTTATATCGAGGTGCAACCATAATAAAATGTACCTAAATATGTGTGGCACATAAGGAGTCAAACGTGTGGCAGAAACATTATTATTACCCGTGAATAAATGGGTTACATAATCATATCACACAACATTACCAGATGGGACACCCCAAAAATTTCCATTATATCATGGTTTAAAACATTATTGAATATTCATATATGAAAAATAAGCATGGTTCGTGAAAATTGATGTCCATTTGAAATGAAATTGAAAAAACAGTGGATATGAAACATTAGAAATATAACTCTTTAGTGGGTTTTTATTGAGATTCATAAAGAGTCACTAATAAAGGAAATAATATATTAGATGACACAAAATATTTAATTAAATGAAAATTGTTTTCTATAATTAAATGGGAATTGTTGAAATCAATGATAGTTAAATACATTTTGGAGTGGTAAATAAAATGGGGAATGAGATATAACAATTCTAATAATTTTATTGCAATGAGTGAAGGAGATGAATAAGGATGTATTATTAAGGGGGTCTAAAGAAATGAAGTCCAAACACATCTCCAATAATAATGTCAACACCCCCAGAGGAAGAGATCCAGTACTAGAGAAAACCCAATGAGAGGAAGCGTGTAAAGCTTTAGAATCCAAAATTTCAGTAACATAATTGTGTTCTCTCCATTTATGAAGGAACTCAATGTCATTTGTAGTGATATAATTTTCACTTTAAGATTTGATAATTGGTATGCAAAGGGGTATAAAAGTTATCTCTTATAACATTCCAATCAATTTTAGAGTCTATATCCACTATGGATAGTGGTATGTGATAGGAGAGGAAAAACTCTTACCCCTAGATCATAGCTTTTGTTTCATCCTTGAGAGATATTCTTGGACCATAGAGGGCACTAAAATCTAGAATAACCAAACAATGAGTTTTTCATGACCACACCACCTCCACGCATGAGACCATTAATGTTGGAAACATCAACTTTATGTTTGATTCCATGGGTGGGAGGGGACAATTGCATCCAATTCCCTATCAAGGACGGATTTGGAGGGATGTGAAGATGCCTTCATTCTATAAAACATCTGAGATAGGGGGCCTCCGCGTTATGATTGAAAAGATATAAGAGTTCCAAGATGAGAAATCAGACCTTATCCACTAAATATGATCCAAAAATCCTAGGGCCACCCTGATGAGATAGGTTCCATGCCTCCTAGATACAATAACATCCCATAGAGAGAAGAAAAAATCGAACATGGTCCCCCTATTTGTTGATTCCCATCCCACTGAATCATCAATTGAGAAGGATATCCTGAGATATGTCCCTCATCCTGAATCTGATAATGTCTCTTAGATAACGCCATAATAGTAGGCTCTATTCACTATCACAGAAAATATGTAGTGTAGAATCTTCATGTGAAATATCGCAATAATAACATTTAGAATCCAAGAAGATCCCCTTATTTTTTTAGCTATGTCAGTAGGATGGGAAATGTTCCGTATCCTACAAACCAAGAAATTCATTTTTGGGGTAATGGAATTGATCCAAAGGTGACCTCCCTAGAGATTTTCGGTAACAGGGGACTGGGGGGATTCCTTATATGCTTTCGTGAAGAATTAACTAGAAGAGTCTCCCACAAATTGGAATGAATTAGGGGAACCACCCAGAATGATTTCCTCATATGAAACAAGTTGTTGGTGACATAGGGTTGCATGTATGAAATGAGTATAGAGCCTAGCCTCTTTAATAGTCTATAGATGAGCTGTACAGCTAGGATATTCTAGCACTTGTCCATCCCTATTACTGTCCCAAAAATTAGTGTTTCCATGGTTAATGATCCACCAAGAAAGATGTTAGAGGACATGGATGTTGGATTGAAGAGATCTATATATGGGAGAGGGGTGACTAGCAGATGATCACAACACATTACCATAATTATTATGAATGAATTTGATCCAATTTGTACAAACTTCAGTCACTTCTCAAGAAAGTCTACCTTGTAGGTAGTGCATGGATTTAGCTGCATTCCTCACACCAATACCCCCATCATCAATTTGTTTAGGGTTATACTGCTAGGAGGAACAATGGATCCTCCCCTCTCCATGAGCACTCCAAATATATGAGTAGATAACCTTATCAATGTGCTTTAAAATTTTCATAGGAACCCATATGATACACCTGATGTGCACGATAATGGCTGAAAATACAAAATTGACTAGGTTGATCTGATCCCCAAAAAGAGAGAAAATGGTTCTTCTAATTAGAGATGAAGTTTGTGATCTGGTCCACTTAAGCATTGTAGTTCCTGATTTTTATTCTATAGGGATCCATAGGGGACCCTTGATAATATATAGGAATGTTTTTCTTGTGCATTACTAACAGTGTGCAAATATTATTCCTCCTTCTCTCTATACACCTAGAGTAAAATAAAAACAAACTATTATCCTGGTTAACAACCTACCCACTCCACAAGGAATATGACTCTAGAGATTCATTAAATTCCATGACAGAATCACTATTTTCATTGATTAAGAACTCCATGTCATTATCAAAAAGGAGATGAGAAACCCCATGATCCAGTTTCGTTACATCTAAAAAAAGAAATAGAGATAGACTGCATGCTTTCATTAATGACTTTACCGAGGGTATCTTGGATCATTATGAAAATTCTATCTGATAGGTTTACAATATCCAAAAACTGTTCCCATAAAAATAATGTTGAAATTCGTGGAGCTAAAAAAACAGAAAAATAGGTCAGTCAACCACTCCATGAAACCCATGCCCCTCATGACCTAGATGATGAACTTCCACTCAAGATAGTCATATGATTTGTCCATGTCAAAATGCATAATAATTTTCAAATCAGTGTCCTTCTTACAAATTTCACTCACCATCTATAGGGAAATACCAAATTCACTATAGAGGGACCTACCCTTCATGAAACCATGTTTCTCCTCTGATATTAATCCATGTAATTTATTATAGTACCTTTTGTTCATAATAGAGGCCAAGATCATGTAAGAGATATTACCCATGATAATCAGTCTGAATTGATTGGTGGATAAGGGATCTTCGACTTTGGGTATGACGAATCTTATGGTGGTAAAAGCCACACAAGGGAGATTAACACTGAAAAAAGTCTTGCATAATCGATATTCGATCTTGTTTGGTGATGGCCTGAGCATTAAGATAAATGGATCCTAGGAAGAATTCCGAACCGAGGGATATCTCTTGACTAAGGGAGATGACTTTCTCCCACACATTGTGTTATCTTAGAATGGACCCAAGGAGATAATTTTTATATTAGGAGATCATCTGACAGATGGGGATAAAAATGTTTGAGTGGCCACCAGAGTAGACAATCTGAAACCTCAGGTTTGAGTCACAAAGGAAGAAAAATGGGAATGCACCATACCCTTGATCAGCCGTGGTCATTATAGAAAGAACCGTCCACCAATATGATGTTCAAAGGCTGGTAAGGAATCCTTTCCTTAATGAAGGCATGGTAGTGGGATATATTCTTATAACCTTCACTAAGACAAGTGTATTACTATCAATTGAAAAGGCTAGAATTATGTTTTGAAAGTAGCGTATGAAACCAAATTTTAAGATAACACAGTTTGAAAAAGATATAAATGTCACGTTTTTCATATAAGCTCAGCTCCTCCCTTTCGATGTTAGCCTCGAAATGCTCAAGATCATGCTGATTTGAGGAATGATGAAAACTCAACATCCATAGAAGCAATGATTATATATAATATGGAAAATGTATTCTTTAATATAATTATAGGAGGAGAGAATATGATGAATTATAGATATTCCATTATCACTATAACATTCTATTATATATATATATATTATACTAGAGTTATTATTTAATTTTGTATGATTGAGGTGAGGTGAAGGAAGAAGTGGAAAAGAATTTAAATGTGGCAGTTTTAGAATATAACATCTTGAATGTTCTCTCCTTGAAAAACACCTTAAGGAACATGAAATTGGTCTATTGTAGAGAGAGGAAACAATAATAAATGGGGTATAGGATTGGTAAATAAACTGTATAGAAATTTTGCAAACTCTACAGAATAAATCTTGTGAGCAGAAGGTTAGGTTATGGGTGGTAATTATAAGGGGAGGAGTGGGATTTTTTTCAATATTATATTCATATGTTCATTAATTTGGTTTAATACTATATTTTTTCTTATTATTATAACACCCCTATATTTTATCAAATAAGTTTTCAAATAAATTTATCCAATTCGCTTACTTTAATTACATGTAAAAATGAGTTTAAAAAACCATTATATATTATTAAAATATTATAATAAAATAGGTGTCAAATTTGGAGGTATGAATAGTAATAAATAAATTGTGAAAATTTATTGTTAAAATTTTATAAAATAAATTCATTAGTTATCAATTAATTAGAAATTAAAATAAAACATTTAAAAACAAATGAGATATTGTTTATGGAAAAATATTTTTATATGGAAAATGTATTTTTATCCTAATGAAATATATTTCTAAACATTAACCATGATCTATTTATGGTTTTCTTCATTTTATTGTAACATTATTAACCATCCAAGGTTATAAAACCTTAATATTATGGTAATTTTTAAAAGGGTTATCGAGGGTTACCATTAAAATATGTGGGTAACAATATGATAAAAATTATCCAAAAATTTCTTAGATGGGAGAATTTAGACTCACCCACATATTAGATTAAACTTTTATCAATTTGGTTCCATTTGGACATAAAAATTAATCTATATTAATTTAATATTCAAAAAATTCCAAGAGTACCCCTCCTCTAAATTATAAAAGGGACCCCTCTTTTCTAATCTTTAGAACACATTGAGTCTTTTAGTTTGATAAAACTCTACCAAATTATCTTATCCACTTATTTATCGACGTTATAGTTGTTTTTTATTCCAAAAATACAAACCTTATGTCCATTTAGTTGATATCTAAAGGAGTGATTTCAAAGAAGTGTTGATCACCTTAACCGTTCTGTTTCTTTTAAATTGTTATTTTACCCCCCCTGATTCTATTATATTCATCATAAAATAATAAATTAATTATCCTAATTCTAATGAAATTTTATTTTTATTATGTCAAAAATATTTTCAATCTTCTTTAACATCAAATGGGAAGTAAATGTGTTTCTCATGCTTACATACGACTTACCATTTTCACATAGAAATAAAATTAATTTTTCATCATGATATTTTATGGATGGGTATTATAATGATTTAATATTGTTATATTATATTAAAAAAAATTATACTTATGTAATGATAATATCTCGTATGCATTTTTACCATCCAATCATTTGGGAAATAACAATGTTTCTTGTGTGTATGTGTGGAATAATACCTCAATAAAGTGATGTGATTCATTTTGAATTTATATTTTTCATGGATGGTAATAAGGATTACTTTTATGCATAAATGTGATTTAAATGATATAATATGATCTTGTAAAGTGAAATTAATAATTATCATTATTTTTACCATCCACGAAAAATGAATGCAATGTTCATGCGTACATATGACTTACCATCTCCATGAATAGTGTAATTCATTTTTCAATCATTGAATTTGATGGATGAATATAAAGATATATAAAATGAATATATATGATATTTATACCATAATTGACATTAAATAGATTATGAAACTAAAATTAATTAATAAAGACTAATACTACCAAACAAAACATACATGAATAAGGAAACAATTATCACATGAAATATTGATTTTAATAAAGAATTGTTAATATGTTGATGATAAATGGTTAAAATAAATAATATATATTTGATATATATGAGTATAGATATATAATGAGATTTATAATAATCCTATTTTATTATATATTTTTTTTGAAATGTATGATGTAAGTCAGACATGGGGTAAGGGGTTTTATGTACAATCTCATTGTTTATCGAGATTTATTATGATTAAGTTCTGAAGATAAAATATTATGATAATCCTCTGAAGATACTAATTAATTATCATATTCTATGTTTATTTCCTTAAAATGATTTATTTCCTTCCATTTTCCTCACTATATGAATGCAAGATAATGGAAATATGTTTTTAAAGAAAATTGAAATCATTTCCCTATTCAGTCAAAACACATGTTCTTCTATATGTTATTTTTTTTATAATAATTATTTAGATAAGGTTTTTCTATTATAATATGATTATTTAAAGTCATTTTTACCCATTTTTTTCTTTTTTAAAAATATTTTTAAGGGAATATCTTTGTCTTTTTTCAAATAATGTACTTTGTGAATTTTTTGAAAAAATTATAGAATTAATGTTTTTGAACTTATACGACATTAACAGAATTCCATACCATTATGTTTGATCAATTTTTATAATCTTCCTCTAAAATTTTCCATATTTAATTTCAATGAAATTTTTTTAATTAATATTTTGTAAATTTTAAGATTTTAAAAAAGTCATTTCAAAATAGAATGATTGTTTTGTTAACAAATGTTTCAATGATCTTGTTATTTATCAATGAAAACAAATTTCAATATTTTTTATTATTTAACGGGAATATGGTCGAAGAAATACCATCCTTATTGTTTCTATGTATAATTTATGTTTATTATTACATGATTTTTATGAAACTTATTCGTTTTCCATGAGTTATATTGTGATGAAATATTTTTTAAAACCATTTATTTTCATGGGATCTGAAATAAGGAATTTCTTATGATATAGTGAAACACAAATTCATTATTTTTTTATGTGATGGGTGGTAACTATATATCCCTTCAATGCATTGAGTGAATATTTATATCTCATTAGATAAATATTACTTGAATAGTTAGTGAACCTAGTTTAGTAAGGGACTCTATCCACTATATTAGTCTGAGGAGTTAACCTTGACAACTATAATAGATTTGGTAGTGAACCTATACTAATATTATTGTCATATAAAAGATCCTTGACTACCAATTAAATGATTTTATATGTATATTTATAAATAAAAATTCCATGTCTTATGCCTATATTATTATCTCATGTCTTTTTATCTCTTTTTAATTCATGTATTATTAACTACCAATATTTATTCCATGAATCAATATTATGATCTATTATATACACGATATGATTTTAAAATGTTAATTCCAAGACATCTTTCTTGGGTTATGCATATATAATCATTTATATATCCCTTGTTTACCCTTATTGAGCATAATAGCTCACCATTTCTTATGTTACCTTTCCCAAATTATGTAGAAAGGTTTTATGTTTGTCATGACTAATAAGGGATATTGATATAAAGATATATGTGGAAGAAAATTTTGAACTATTTTGAAACAATTTTTTATGTTTCCTATTTTATAAATATAAGAGACCTATATGATTCTAGATTGAATCATTATGTCATGTAATGAATATTCATCTAACTAAATTTCATATCTATGTATGAAAATTATTGGCTGTTATTATTTTTATCTTCAAAGTATTTTTAACCTTTAGAATCTTTGATGATAAAACATTAGTGATACCCCTATGGATAAGTCTATGTATAAGATAAAACCCTACTGTTTTGGTAATAATTATAACTCATATGGGTTAACCTTAAGTTTTTATTCAAGAAGGGGTCACAATTAAGAAATACTATAAATCTTTTCTTAAGGTAAATTGGTATCCCACTATGATTATTATTTCCCACCCTATGATTTTAGTATTTTGAAATGGATGGTCCTAAAAAAAATATGTTACTGTTGAATGCGGAAGAAAATTTAATGATTTCCCTCTTAGAAAATCAAATGATATGTGATCTAGAATGAAAAATATCATTGTTATGGTCACACACCATTCCCAAGAGATAAATAATTATGATCTTTCCAATTATAAAATGAGGGAACACTAATCTATAGATTCATTTATGAGGCAACATCCGCCTTCTTTTAGTGGGTCTACAAATCCACCTGTCATTATGAAATGGATCAGTACCAATGAAAATAAATTTTGCATTTTCTATCTTTCTACATTGGTTAAAGTAATCATGGTAGTTTATTATTTACAATGAAAAGTATAACAATGGTGAAATCTAATCAAGAACACAAAGTTACATGATTAATGTGACTCTGTATAGTGATAAGAGTTTGAGAGATTATTTATCAATAATTATTTTCCACATATTATTCATATGAAAATAGAGAAAAAAATCATTTTTCTGAAAAAGAATATTTATGAATCCATTGGTACTAATGAAGCTAATTTTATAAGACATGTGAGGAACACTTTTGGTATTATCATCCAAATTGAATGAAATGTTGATCGATTCTTCATTATCTTAAAACAAAATCTTTCATGTTTGATTGCCGTTATTGAATTATGTAGTTATGATGAAATCATTAAATGTACTATCAAGGTAGATATGGATATTAGAGTTAACCATTAAGCTCATGGTTTTTAAAATAAAAGAAAAATTTTATTCAAAGGTAATCCATAAAACCATGGAGATTAGAATATGAGCCTTCCTTTATGCTCGAAATGTGGAAGGAAACATGGGGGACATTATCTTATGGGAATTGGTAAATTATTAGGTGTAAAAGGAAGGTTATCAAGAAATAAAAAGATGAAGTGATGGGAACAAGTTAACTATGATGTGAATAGATAGAAAGCACCACATAATTCACCACCCAAAATCTAGTGTTTTATATTCAAGGGGTTTGAGAATTATGATAATCGATTCCAAAATCGGATGGTTAATTATGATGATTGATGTAAACAACATTTTAAGCCTCTATAGACAAAGTTAAATCTCAGGAAATAACTATTTCTGATGAGGGGTATGACAACGACGTGGTTCAAGGTTTAATTTTGATCCACTCTCAAAATTCTAATGCCATATTTGATTCTAGATATACTCACTGTTTTATATCCTACTATGTTTCTAATGGTATCACATGACCACCTAAAAAATTATATTCATAGTTAGTAGTAAAAACCCCCAATGGTATGATGATCACATACCAAATCTATGATTCTTCTTGGGTTGATGTTTGTTGGAATGTATTTCCTAAATATATTTTCATTCTTTCTTTAGTTTAATTTGATGTTATTTTTATAAATGATGTGATTTATTTACATAAATACTACATCAGTTAATGGGGAGGGTAAGTTAATTTTATATTCCATACCAACCTATGATTTTTTATTAGTGTGATGAAAAAAATAATATTATGATGGAAATTAAATCCATAGTATGTGTTAGGATTCCTATTAAAAATTAATTTTTATCCCAGATTGTGGTTGAGATACTCATAATTGAAGATATTTCTATTTTTCAGGACTTTAATGATGTATTTCTAGATGAATTTCCTAGTTTTCCATCGAATTTGGAAGTTAATTTTTCAATAAAACTCATACCTAGTGCTATAATTGTTTAAAAGACTCTATATAGAATGGACCTGATTGAGTTTAATGAATTGAATAAGAAACACTATAATATTCATAAAACGGGATTAATTCATCCATTTCCATCACTATGGGATGCACATATTTTTTATTAAGAATAATGATGGATCAATTTTACTCTTCATTGATTGTAGAGAACATACAATGATCACAATCAAAAACAAAAATCATCTAACCCATATTTTGGACATGTTTGATCAACTACATGGTGGTCAATACTTTTCCAAGATTAATATTCATTCTTGATATCATTCATTGAGTTACAAGAAGGTGGAAGTACATAAGAAATTTTTTTTTACAGGGTATGGAAACTATAAATTTATAAAGATTCCATTTGGTCTTAATAATACCCATGATCTCTTAATATATTTAATGCATATGGTCATTAGATAATACCTTGATTAGTTTGTGGTAGTATTATTAAATTATGTATGTATATATTCAAAGTGCAATGAAGTACATGAAGATTAATGGAGGATTATTCTAAAGACCCTGTGGAAGGATAATGATTAAAAAATTACCAAGTTTGAGCTATTGAAATGGAAAGACTCATTCTTGTGTCATGTAATATCAAGTGATGGTATATTAGAAGAATCCTTTTGATAAATATTATTGAAAATTGTCCCAGACCAACCACTATGACTGAGATCTGTAGTTCTCTTGGTTTGGTGGGATATTATCAGGTATTTGTGGAAAATTTTACATATTATCAAATATACCCTGAAAGCTAACTCAAAATAGATCCAAGTTCCTTTTTATGGTTGACTTCTAGGAATGTTTTATGGAACCAAAGAGATTCCTTTTCAACACACCTTTTCCTACAAAACCCTACTGTGTATAATTGTTTGTAATCTACTATGATGAATTAAATAACTGGTTGGGGTGTACACTTGTGAAACATTACGTGCTTATAGAATATAAATAATGTTAATTGAACTTCCATGAGAAAAATTACCCAACTCATAATTTAGAGTTATATGCTATAATTTTTTCATTAAATATATGAAGGTATTATATCTATAAATAAAGGTGTGAAAAATTTACGAATCAAAAAATATAAAAGTATATTTTTACTCAAAAATATTTGAAAATATGCCATATAATATTGTTGGAGATGATTAATGATTATTATTTTGTCAAAATTTAGAATTTATACCATTTACATACATATGTTTTGGAAATCAAAAACTCATTCTTAAAACACCACTTTACTATCCTTTTATATCCCAAATGTTTTTTATGTTTTATTTTAGAAAACATTATTTTATATTTAATAGATAAATAGTTACAATATAAAATGAATGTAATCTTCTGTTATTCAATCTGATCTATCAGATTTACGATGAGTCAGGTGAATTAGAACAACTACTATTCAAACTAGTGGTTAGACTTATGTCCAATATATAATACTAATGATAGTCATAACCATAAGATTAACCTTTGTACTGATAGATTAGACTGAACATTGTTTCGTTTATCATAATTAAAAATAATAGGTATTTTAAGATTATAATTAGAGTATATGGATCTGTTTCTATCATATGAAAAAAAAATTATAGCATTTTTAATGTTCAAAGCCAAAAAAAATTAGACAATGAAATGATTATATGTCAAGTTGAAGATTTATATCATTATTAGTTGTCAATGTGTAAGATGTCTGAGGGTATTGAAACCAACTAAAAAATATGAACATCGGAGGATTTTCTATAAAAACGAGGTGACTAGAAGATAGTAGAGCAGATGAACTTCACAACTCAAGTCAACAAAAATAATTCATCTGCTCATGGTACTGATCAAGGGAATCCATGAATAGGAAGATGTCTGAATTTAGTCCATCACATCAAGGTATTTCAGGTATATGAAGTTAGTTACCAATCATCGTATCGGTGAATTTTAGGTGATTTGAAGACAAATTTACACTGATTATCACATAGAGGGATTTCCTAGTAAAAATGATAGAAAATTATAGTTCTAATAAAATGATGGATACTTTATGTCCGGATTTTTAATTCCTTAACTCTTATGGTTAATGATTAAATTCTTCTATAAATTTTATGAATCATTATTTCTATAACATGCTTTTCTTTTTCTTGTTGTTATAATTATATTTTTTACTATGCATATACATTAGAAGTTTAGTTTCCACTTATCTTTTTAATATTACTTTTATCGTTGTGTCTATAAAACCAATATGTATTTGATATATAAGATGATTACTGGATCCATTTATATTACTCAGATCATTGGATGATATGTTCTACTGATCTTTTGTCATAAGAGAAATTGTGTTTTGTATTAGTTTAAATTTTTTAACTATAATTCACCCCTATTATAGCCATCTTAAACTCTTAAGATCTAATAAATATGACTTCTCAATATATTACCACCTTGGGAATGATAATAAGGTGGAAGATTATCTTATTTTAATGGGTTTTCTAGCTCCTCTATGACAAGGGAAAAAAGATCCAATATTTTTTTTTTATTTTTAAGGATGGATCTTCAAATCATGAGAGAACCAGAGAAATATTTAATTTCTCAACTTATTGTTCAACCATATATGTAGGTGATTACTAAATAGGCATATAAGTAAGATATATATATTTAATGGAAAGTAAGATATGTTCATGAGTAAAACCTTTATTGTGATGAAATAAAACGGTTTAGGAATTGTGTATGTTCACCTTCGGTACAAGATTTGAAGATGGATTTGTTGAATAAAGCTCATAGTTATTCATTATCAATTTACACTGGAAGTAAAAATATGCATAGATATTTGAAAGTGTATTTTTGGTGGAATGAAATAATGAGTCTATTTCTCAATTCTTGGTATGTCATCAAGTTAAGGATAATAGATAGATGTCCAAGGATATGTTACAACCATTACCCATACTAGAATGGAAATGGGTAAACATCAACATGGGTTTTGAAATCAGAATCCCCAAAAAATATAAATATAATAATTTTATAATGGTTATAGTCGATATCAGTATGATTTCAACATAATTTATTTTCATTAGAGAATATTTTTTCAAGTGCCACTTTCCCATTACTCGAACCAGGCAGGAGGAAATCTATAAATACCCAATGGAAATGGTAGGGTGTGAGATAAAATCCAAGATGGGTCTCCCCATATGGTCCATATATTATTCCAATATAAATTAACTAAATCATTCATTCAATTTTCAATAAAATAGACTTGATAGTACAATTTCATATTTTAAACAAAACAATGTTTCATTTCAATTTATGGAAACATTTCAAACAATGTACTAAGTAAACATTTTATATAATTTAGTTTATACAAATCCATGAACATGTGTAATGATATTTTACAAACAATGTAATTTATATCAAAGTAATCACAAATGAGAATTATTGTCATATTATAAGAGGTATTGTAACACCCCAATAATTCATAGTGTGTTATTTCTTCAAAATAATTCAATAACTTGCACTACACGCAACACCGAGTTCAAGCTCACCATGACTTACCAAACAAGCCGTTCAAAAAAGGTTATGAATAGTATTAACTAAATTTTAAACTTTATATAATCCTTATAAATTTAGAATCCATATTATGAGTTTCTTAGACATAATGTAAGAACAAATTCATCTTCAGTATTATAGTTTTACCAACTTTTAATAGTGAACCCTTTCTAAATAAAATATTTTAAACTTTTTGACTACATGGGGACATCAAAAAAAAAATTTAAAATAAAACATCCCAAGCTTCCACGGTACGCTTTCCTTTGAATAAAACAGCAGCGTGTGTTGTACGCAACTTCGAGTTTTAACACACACCACAACCGATCAAACTAGCCGTTATGAATAGTAATACTTAATTTTTTGAAATTATATATATTTTATATTTCAAAATGGACTTCATTTTTGGATTCGGAATATCAAATTTAGCCTAAGGTGAAATTTTGGTACTTTTCGGATAACTTTCATATTTTGATGAATAGTAAAAATTACTAAATTTTAATTAAAAACAACTTTTTTAATCAAAATAATTAATAGTGATAAATTATGAATTTGAGTGGTTTTAAAGTATATTTAGAATATATTTTTACCATTTAATATAATTTTGGTCATTGGACATAATTTTACAATTAAACCGAACATAAACAAGTGTCAATCTTTTGATAGTTATTATCTCTTAAAAACACGCTTTTTGTTTTGACAGCGGGAATTAATTTTAAATTAATTTCTGCCACTTCTGTGTTTTGAATTAAGAAAAATGGATTCCATATTTGGAATCAGGATGTTCAAATTGTGTAAATAGGTAACTTTTATTTTTAGACATTTTGAATAATTACTGCGGTAAATATTTTATTTACCATGGTTAAGGGTAAATACGGTAAATAAGGGTTAAAAAATAATATTATAATAATACTAAATTACCCTAAAACGTGTCTTAACCCTATTGGTTGATACATGGTCGACCATGGGCATCTTTGGGTCAATTTGGGGACCCCATTAATCCACTTGTAAGTGATAATGACACTTTATATTAATAAAGTTAAAATAAAAATAAAAATGGCATAAGCTTACATCTTTTAGAAGAACAATTTTTACATAGGGTTATACATGTTGGATTTTCGATTATAAATATTCATTAGAAAGCTAAAAAGATTTCCTACATAATGATATTTTATTTATAATTTTTAGACATCAAATAATTTAAATTATTAGTGACACAATAATGATGCAATGTTTACCTCATTAATAAATCATTTAAATAAATAAGATTATAATGATTAAAATATTATCTAAACCCTGTCCAATTCTTATTGGTTGATGTTATTTAGAATAAGAGTCATCTTATCTTCGACCTCAATGATTTTTGGACCATTATAAACCGAATATAATTATATTATAAAGTAATACTTTCACTCTTTCCTAAAGAGCCCCTCCTCTCCCTTATAAAAGGAGACCACTTCTACTCATTCCTCACACCTCTCAAGCCACTTGGCTCGTCCAAACTCTGCCCAAATAAGCTCCCCAAATCCCTCTCCTCCTCCTTGAAGCTTCCCCTTAGGCAGAAATCATTTCAAGAAGTCCTTTGGTTCCAACCAAAGTGAGTTACCTAAATTAAAGGTAACAATTTCTCTTAAAGTATTTTTATTTATTTTGCTTCTCCAACCCCCAAAATCTTTTTATTTCCTTTCTTTTGTAACAACAACAGTATCCTCAATATACTAGGATGTTGTTATAAGAAGGATTCAAACTACACATTCACACAACTCCATCTAATGGATGATGAACATAATGTTTCTGTGGATGGCAAACTAACGCCTCACGAAACGATGATTGTTCAAATACATCTTACCGCCTCTCATGGTGGCCATTAGGATGGCACTGTAATTAAATATGATATTAATGATATATATTTTATATATAAGCTTCTGTAATTCCATTTTATTTCATACCATTATTCGTTTCATGTTGTATATACATACGATAATTTCATTTGAGGAAGTGCGGACTACCGCCCCCTTAAAATGATATGACTCGTTCATACCACACATGGAACGTATAAAGGATGGTGTAAATGAACTTAAGTAACATATATAAAATATTATATTATACTGGAATAGTAATATACCTATGTATAATTTGGATTCGATTCTTTTAAAATAAAAATTAAATGGAAGTAGCGTTCGTGCGTACGTACGGACTACCGTCTCCACGAACGCGATGAGATTCATTCTCCATCGTATCCATTCAAGTATAATTATCATTTGATGATTTAAAAATGATGTTTAAGAACTTGATACAATTCTGGATATGAATAATATACATCCCATTAATAACGAATATGTCTCACATAACAAAGAATATAAAGTAAAATGAACCCGTTAACACCCGAAATGACGATAATTCTAAAATATTATTAACAAATCAATGATAAAAGATCATATATGATATCATATTAATGTAAATGATTCTTTTATTATTCAATAACAATTATTTCACCATTATACAGGAGGTAAACCTACCATCGACCAAGGAAAAAGTACAATGTAAGGGATTTTCTTATCTCACTTTTAATTCCGTGAGAATTCCATTGATCACCACTTAATTATTGCATGTGGTGTATGTGTACTGCCCATGATCGTATTCATTGTGTAATATACTTTAATTTATGGGTATTTACATCATCATGGTATGATACTTCTTTCATGGGTGTATGTTTCGTAAGTTACCTAATCGATAAGGGAATTTGAGATTTCAATTTCCACTCATTTGGCTTTACACATATTTCATTGATTATATTACCCCAAGATTATGTGTGGAATCACTATTCATTTGATTATGTCATAATTTCCACTCCCCTTCCTGTGGATAGAAGTTTGGTACATATAATCACTCCATTGGTAATTCTCAAGTCATTGATATGAATTTGATAAGAGTAATTTTAACTCATTCTCCATTTGTTGAGTTAAACATCCAATTCGTTGGTATTGTTTTTACAAGAATATGTGTGAATGTCCTTTGATTGTTTTACACTGAATATCCAATCATATTTAGTGTATTTATATTTGTCACACATAATTATGTCATTGATTTATCCTTAACCTAAGGATACAACCTTTTTGAGAAATTTCATCTCAATCACTACTACAAAAACGGGAAATAACAGCGCTAAAATCGGGCTTTAACAGCGCTAGAAAAGCGCTGTAAAGCTCAGCGCTGATAAAGGAGGGGTCCTTTAACAGCGCTTTTTTTAGCGCTGTTAAATGTCACCTTTAACAGCGCTAAAAAAGCGCTGTTAAATGTCACCTTTAATGGCGCTAAAAAAGCGCTGTTAAAGGATACCTTTAATGGCGCTAAAAAAGCGCTGTTATATGTTTCCTTTAACAGCGCTTTTTTAGCGCTGTTAAATATCTCCTTTAACAGCGCTTTTTTAGCGCTGTTAAAGGCGACATTTAACAGCGCTAAAAAAGCGCTGTTAAATCCCTGCCTGCTGCTAATAAAAAACCTGCACTATTACAGCCAGCCGAGCAGACCTGCACAAAAACCAGTATATCAACCACAGACCTGCACAAAAACCAGTATATCAACCACAAGCATGTCATCAACCGATCACAACCCAACCAAACAGTGTTCTTACCATGAGTTAGATACCATCTACCCAGAAAGCAAAACTACCTCATTACATAGTATCACAAAATATTCCTACACAACTCAGAAGATAAATACTAGAACATTCCACTATGCATTGTTTCTCCTTGGATTGCCACTTGGTTTTGACAAATCGTGCAGAGCCCGTGCTCCTTGAATCATTCTGCAATACATAAAAAGGATATCCTAACTCTCCCAACCATCACCCTTAGTAATTATGTATATTAATACAAAAAAGGTAACATATCATAAATTGGGGTACTGTAATGAGACATCAAGATTAACATTCTATATATAGGATCAATGTCTGGTAGGATTGGTTGCGTTGATACATGACTCTACCTGGACCTCAAAAATAGATATATGATCTCACTCCAGGACTTTCAGAGAGACTCCAACTATGTCTAGGACGTCCTGCTGAAGCGATCGTACTACCGTAAGTCGGAAAAGATACCAAAACCATCCTAGGAAGGATCATGGGAGCCAACCCTAATGAAATATGTCCTTGATATAGTGTTCAAAGAGATCAATCATGGTACATAAAATTATGTGTCATTTAAAGGGTCACATGCCTTGTCGCTTTACCCTGGGTAACTCCAATGTTCAGCTGCCTGTGTGAATATACATGTCATATCAATAGGAAATTACATGGCATGTTAAAAAACATATACGTGTTACCCTTTGATCTTGTGTCCTCTTATGCACCCTTGCCCTATGTTAGTACATGACGTCGATCTCGTGTGATTCTTCCTGTGTATCTGTACAAGGGATAAACTGCGTAGCTGGCTCATTAAAGACGTGTAGTGGGATATATTCCATGTAGGAAAGCCATGTAATCCACCCCAGGTTTGACTCGTACACGTCACATATGACCCATGGATCATTGTACTAAAGTGTTAACACAATCCTAAGGCGTTTGGTCGGTTTCCCGTATGTCAGTTGTTGATTTCACTTAAAAATAAATCCATTTTGAACAAAATAGAGGCACTTTGAGTGGTGTCGGCCACACCGGGCCTCGGATTGAGTCGGGGTTGACTCTTACACGTCAAATTTGACCCATGGATCATTGTCCTTAAGTTTCAACAGAATCCAAATGCGTTTGGTCGGTTTGCCGCATGTCAGTTGTTGATTTCACTTAAAAATAAGTCCATTTTGAACAAAAGAGAGGCACTGTGAGTGGTGTCGGCCACACCGTGCCTCAGATTGATGCGGTGTTGAATCGTACACGTCACACATGAGTCATTGATTGTTGTGAAAAAGTATCAACGCAATCAGAAGCCGTTAGATCGGTTTGGCGTATGTACGTAAAATATTGTCCATTTTAAACTAAATACATACACTTGGAGTGATACCGGTCACACCGCGCCTCTGATTGAGGCGGGGTTGAATCTTACACGTCACATTTGACCCATGGATAGTTGTCCTTAAGTTTCAATAGAATCCCAATGTGTTTGGTCGGTTTGCCGTATGTCAGTTGTTGATTTCACTTAAAATTAAGTCCATTTTTAACAAAACAGTGACACTGTGAGTGGTGTCGGCCACACCGGGCCTCGGATTGATGCGGTGTTGAATCGTACACGTCACACATGAGTCATTGATCATTGTGAAAAAGTATCAATGCAATCAGAAGCCGTTAGATCAGTTTGGCGTATGTACATAAAATATTGTCCATTTTAAACTAAATACATACACTTGGAGTGATACCGGTCACACCGCGTCTCGGATTGAGGCGGGGTTGAGTCGTACACGTCACATATAACCCATGAATCGTTGTCCTAAAGTGTCAACACAATCCGAAGGCGTTTGGTCGGTTTCCCGTATGTCAGTTGTTGATTTCTCACTTAAAAATAAGTCCATTTTGAACAAAACAGAGGCACTTGGAGTTGTGTCAGCCACAACAGGCCTCAGATTGAGGCGGGGTTGACTCGTACACGTCACATTTGAAGGTGAGTATGCATACACGATAGTTGACCTTCTTAGAGAAGGGTTTATGGAAGAGTATAAAAGACATGAAGCAATGAAGATCATTAGAGTGTTGGAGCAAATGTGGTTGCTACAAACAATGTGGAAATCGGCTTGTGCAAAGCGACCTAAGTTACAACTTGCAAGTATTCTACTCTATTTTTTTCTGGAAGGTTTCAGTTTAAATGCATTTTGGAATGATCATTGCTAGCCATGGTCTTTTAGGTTTTTTTGACAGCCGAGGGGAAAGGGTGGGGTCTGAAGACATTGTAGGATATGTCGAAGGGTGATTTTGTGTGTGAATATGTTGGAGAAATGTTAACTCCCGCAGTTCTGAAAAGAGTCACTATTTGAAAGAAAGTCACAAGTTTAGATACATCTCAAGATGGTCAGTTTAAAGACATTTTGAGGGACACTACTAAAGACATGCTCAGATATGCACTCATCCCCCACTTTTAGATCGTTGTCTACTACAATGATCTTCCAAACAAGATATGCATTAGAACGCTCATGATACATAGAGAAATTCACTGGCCACCTTCGAGAATGATCTGAAGCACAAACCATGACAGCATTATGTTTTTAACTTCAGCACCTCAATTGAGAATGTGACACCTTTCAGGACTTGGCGCCATTGTATGTCGTTTCGTCCACTGAATGGGTCTATCCTTTTATTTAATTTTTTTAACTTCAGTCAAATATTCTAGAAAGATGTCGCGGCAGATCCTTCACCATTTTGTTTTGCTGAACATCTCATTACATTGTTAAAAAAAAGCAGGGTGTCTTGCATGGGCAATACGTTCGTGTATTGAAGATGATGCACTCCCATTTTAATGGACTAGGTTTACTCCCTAATCTCATACATAACATCTCATGAGAAAATAGATTTAACCAATGAATTGGAGTCCTATCTGGGTACAACCATCATACGATTTTCATGATTATGTGTTCCACAATAATTAAATCAATCATTAGGCTTAAACAAAATAATTAACCATGTGGGTTCGAATAAATGGGAGTGCATCATCTTCAATACAAGAACGTATTGCCCATGCAAGACACCCTGCTTTTTTTTAACAATGTAATGAGATGTTCAGCAAAACAAAATGGTGAAGGATCTGCCGCGACATCTTTCTAGAATATTTGACTGAAGTTAAAAAAATTAAATAAAAGGATAGACCCATTCAGTGGACGAAACGACATACAATGGCGCCAAGTCCTGAAAGGTGTCACATTCTCAATTGAGGTGCTGAAGTTAAAAACATAATGCTGTCATGGTTTGTGCTTCAGATCATTCTCGAAGGTGGCCAGTGAATTTCTCTATGTATCATGAGTCATTGATTGTTGTGAAAAAGTATCAATGCAATCAGAAGCCGTTAGATCGGTTTGGCGTATGTACGTAAAATATTGTCCATTTTAAACTAAATACATACACTTGGAGTGATACCGGTCACACCGCGCCTCTGATTGAGGCGGGGTTGAATCTTACACGTCACATTTGACCCATGGATAGTTGTCCTTAAGTTTCAATAGAATCCCAATGTGTTTGGTCGGTTTGCCGTATGTCAGTTGTTGATTTCACTTAAAATTAAGTCCATTTTTAACAAAACAGTGACACTGTGAGTGGTGTCGGCCACACCGGGCCTCAGATTGATGCGGTGTTGAATCGTACACGTCACACAGGAGTCATTGATCATTGTGAAAAAGTATCAATGCAATCAGAAGCCGTTAGATCAGTTTGGCGTATGTACGTAAAATATTGTCCATTTTAAACTAAATACATACACTTGGAGTGATACCAGTCACACACAAAATCACCCTTCGACATATCCTACAATGTCTTCAGACCCCACCCTTTCCCCTCGGCTGTCAAAATCACCCTTCGACTATCTGGTTATGATTTTTGACAGCCGAGGGGAAAGGGTGGGGTCTCAATCCGAGGCGCGGTGTGACCGGTATCACTCCAAGTGTATGTATTTAGTTTAAAATGGACAATATTTTACGTACATATGCCAAATCGATCTAACGGCTTCTGATTGCGTTGATACTTTTTCACAATGATCAATGACTCATGTGTGACGTGTACGATTCAACACCGCATCAATCCGAGGCCCGGTGTGGCCGACACCACTCACAGTGTCACTGTTTTGTTAAAAATGGACTTAATTTTAAGTGAAATCAACAACTGACCATCTCGAGATGTATCTAAATTTGTGACTTTCTTTTAAATAGTGACTCTTTTCAGAACTGCGTGATATGAAGGTATTTTGGAGATTTTACTGGTTCATGCATGATATGAAGGTATTTTGGAGATTTTACTGGTTTTTTTGTCCAAAGGCCAAAGAAATGTGGTCCATCATTCTTGCATGTTACTCGTACACGTCACCAAGGACCCGTGGATCCTTCTCCTAAAGGATGAAGGCAATCCGGATGCGTCTGGTCAGATTTACGTAGGTCAGTTGTTGTTTCCAATTAAAGTGGTGTCCATTTTAAACAAGAGAGCGACCCTTTGGGTGGTAGCGGTCACACCGTGCCTCGGATTGAGGCGGGGTTGACTCGTACACGTCACCAAGGACCCGTGGATCCTTCTCCTAAAGGATGAAGGCAATCCAGATGCGTCTGGTCAGATTTCCGTAGGTCAGTTGTTGTTTTCAATTAAAGTGGTGTCCATTTTAAACAAGAGAGCGACCATTTTAGTGGTTCAACATTCTTGCATGTTGCTGGTGCATATCATCTGTTAAAATGGAAAAATGACTCATTGGAGAAAGAATGTTTTATTTAATAACAATTACAATTTTGCTACGAACATTTACATACAACAATATTTTATCTTTTGATCCCCTTAACCCCTCTCAAAAATGACCACCAATTGTACATGTCCCCAAGTCAGATCATCATTGTATTTGTGTACAATCTGTCATCAGGTATGCGGCCCACTCGTTTCTGAACACATCTATATCGTCTTGTGAGTATGAGGCTTTTCGGCAGTCATAGTAGTACTGCAAAATAAAAAAATAAAGAATTAATAAATAACTTAAACGAACTAGTAATTGTTTTTGAAAATACCTCTTTAGGGATGCTAGTTTGCTGATGAAAAACGATCTCTTTCATAAATTTACAAACATAATAACCGCAATCATTATCGTTTGTTTGTTTTGGACACTGCAAAAAAATTGATCATTAGGAGAATAAATAACTTGTGTTGAGGTGTGTTTGGATAGTGAAATTTTATTATATATACCCTGATATTTGTCCAGACGTAGTACTTGCTCGGCTCCTTATGCTTAGCCCCTGTCCTCATACCATGATTTAGACGATATTGGTACACCGCCCTATCATAACAGAATCCTCAGTAAAAGATAATATATATTATATAAATTGATGTTTAGACCTAAAACGTAAGATGTAGTGTCTTACAGATTCACAAACTCCATCATGTATGGTCGGTTTGATGGATATCCTAACTTTGAATCCAGAAAGTAAATCTTCGGAGTATCCAAGTTCACCGCAATTAGCAACCAATGTTGCCTAAAAACACAAAAAGGAATAAGTAATAAAAAAAGTGAAAATATAATTGATATGCTTTAATCGTAGAGTATTACCCCTGCATGGTTGGTATTAGGAAAAGTCTGTCATCTGTAATCTTGCGTTCAAATGTTTTCAGCAAGTCCTTCACTATTGCATCCCTTTTTGATGACTCTATTTTTGTTTGGTGTGTTGATGTGATATGAGGACTAACCAGTCCAAATCTTGGCTCATGGGAAAATCCCTTCAACTGTTTTTCATAAATGCGTCTGTCAACAATATAAAATGCATTTAGTCATAATTTGCACATTAGATCAGCTTTTAGAAAATCAATTCATGGAAACATACCTCATATATACATTTACAACAGTGACGCCTAACCAACCGTTTTCAAGGATTTCATTTACATTTTCAGCAGCAACGAAATCTTGACTTTCCTCTCCGTATATATTATCTTCGAAAATCACTATATGACTATTACCATCTTTTAGCTTCGTATCCACATGAGTCTTCAATGCTAGTAAATGTGGAAAGAGAACAGGTGGTGTTATTGTGCTTTCAGAGGCTCCTTGGGATCGATTGGTCGATCCTTTAGATGGTTTCGAGCCGATGTTAGTCACCCCCTTTCCTTTCTCCGTCTATAACAACAATCATTGATTCAGACACTCTTTTCATTAATTGTTAAGGGTTTAGCTTGAAAATAAAAGGAAATAAATACCTCTTTGTCTGCATGTACTCTTACAAGTTCTGCCGGCCATGCAATGAATGTCCCAATAGCCTTTTCAACCGTATGAATATCATCGTCATCAAGTGGAATAGGTAGCATTGCATTTGGCTCATGAGCTACAGTAATCGTCACTTTCAGATGATCTTTTGAAAGTGGTCTATTATGCAGTGTGGCATCTGGGATATTGAACACTGTAGCCCTCGCTACAAGGTGATAGGTGGGTGTTGACAGATATAAATCACAATCATTATCACCCTGTAGAAGATCAGTACAGATAAATTATCAGTGTTTGTCTGATTCATATTTAATGGGAACCGTTATTAGAATATTGATTACCACGGCTAAGACATTTTTTTTAGGTGAATGGCTCGCCTCAAAGCTGGTGGGGGGTGGGGCAGGATGTTCATGCGGTGGTTCTTCCTGAGTTGTGTCCTCCCTTTGCTTCCCACCCATAAAAGTTGCTAGCAACTCTCCCTGCCATTGCAATTTTTCTTCAAGGGTTGCTATTTTTTCGCTCATTTGTTCCAATTTTTTCTCTGTATCATCTATTTTTTTCTTCTTCTCAAAATATACTCGGGGTGTCACCCCAAACCCTGCACCTCTGACACGACCGTATTTTTCCGGCTGCTTCAAAGCCGTCGATAATAGGTCTGTATCAGCTACAGGAGTAGCTGATTCCTGTGACTGTCAGATATAGGAAAAAAACTAATTATTTTTATGTAATAGCAATTTTAAACAAATCTTTTTATCATCGTGTCATACTTACACATATTTCCCACACTTTTTGTGTGTTCTCATCTATTAACTTCCCTTCTTTGTTCACACGTGCCTCCTTCCATAGCACATGACGTGGGATAGAAGTGCATTTGGTTTTAGATTCATCAATCTACATATAAACATAGAAAGATAATTATGATGTTGTTTATTGGCACCTAACAATATTACTGTAAATTTACAATACGTACCATTTTCTTTTCTAATGAAGCGTACCCCATCCTTGCTTTACGATAGGGGTATGTTGGATTTGATGCACGTTCCTTATTTTCAGTACAGAGTTTCTGTTTCATAAATGAAATATTGACAATCAAAGTGATGAATACAGGTATCCTCAAACAGCGTATTATCACTCACAATGTACCTGAAACTTCTCATCCCCACGACGGCCAATAAATGCATCCCATGCTTCTTGGGATATCAGGTGCGCATAGACAATGGGTGGGTGCGGGTTTATTTTACCTTTAGAATCTTTCAGGTGACATCTTGTTAAAATAGTACGAAAACCTCGATGAATCTTTCCTGCAAGCCTTAGTACATAATCCTTGTGTGAGTCGTCTACTATAAATGTACTCTGCAAGAGATTGAGAAGAGTAAGACACTGTTTCATCATTTTATTTGCTAGTTAATTAAAAAAATAAATTCATAATGTTACCGTAATTTCTTCCCAGATCACAGCCTTCAACCCGGACACAACATGGTGCCATGAATCTACGTCAATCGGCACGCGTTGCCGAGTGACAACTCCAATGTAACTGCTAAACATAGCCTTGTTGGGATTCACATGTTGGCCTCGTGCATTCCATCCGACTTCAAATTTGATGCCTTTGCTTTTCGCCTTAAGAATTTTGGCTAACACTGTCAAACTACGACGCACCTGTGATTTCTGCGACTTCGGTCCTTCATTCCCGACCATTTCATCGATATCAACATCATCTATATGTTCATCTACTATGATATCAACGGCATGTGCTGATGGTTGTTGGACCTCAACACTAAGAGAAGGAGCCGCAACAGCAAGAGCAGCAGCAGGAGCAGCAGTAGGAGCAGCAGGAGCAGCAGCAGGAGCCGCATCAGGAGCACCAGGAGCCACAGCAGGAGGAGGAGTATGAGTCACAGCAGTAGGAGCAGCAGGAGCCGCATCAGGAGCAACAGTATCAGCAGAATGAGCTGCAGGAGCAGCAGGAGCAGCAGCAGCCGCAGCAGCAGCTGCTTGAGAGACTTGTTCAGTCTCAAGGTTAGGAGCACCAGAATGTGCAGAAGTCATTATCTGCAAAAGTGGTTGAACAGTTCATTCAAATTACATAAATTCTGTAATGATAAGATAATAACATGAGATAACAAGATCTATATTACAAACAAAATATAACCTGTTTACTGAACTCTCTTTCTTTTTTTCAAAGGTTGAAGAGATTTGACACCTCTATCGACAATCCAAATCCCTTCATTGTGGTCTCCTCTAACATACAAAACATCATCTGCATTGGGACCGCTCTGAATTGATTGTGACGTACCACTAAAAGGATCGTCCTCAACTGAATTTTCATCGGAACCCTCAATAGTTTTGGACGATAACAGAACAATCGACCACTTTCGGTTTGCGGGATCTGGAACATAAAAAACTTGTACCGCTTGTGATGCCATTATAAACTGTTCGTCTTTGTACCCTTCTTTACTAAAATCAACTTTCACAAATCCCCATTCATCTATTTTAACACCACTATTGTTATCAATCCATTTGCATTGAAAAATCGGCAATTGAAATGTCGTATAATCCAACTCCCATATTAGTTTGATAATGCCAAAGTATGACATATTTGCATAAATTGGATTTATATCCTTACTACCAGAAACATGCATCGCTTCAGCCACTAGTGTAACTCCACTATTTTGCATGGTACTCTCTTCATCATGTTCATCCGTATAGAATGTATAACCATTAATTACATACCCACTGTAAGATAATACATACACACTTGGTCCAGCGGCTAGCCATCGAAGTCGTTCTGAAATTGAATTCGGATTTTCATCCAACTGCTTAAAAATATGGTCCTGAAACCATCCTATAAACTGGTGATTATGTGTATCTGCTAACCATTTTTCAGCCCTCGATGGATTCAACTGCCTAAGAATTTCTTTGTGAGTTTCAATATATGGAGCAACCTCCCAACTGTTATGCAAAACATAAAGATGAGCCTGCTCCCGATCTGTAATACTGATTGTTACAACTTCTCTTCCAGAAATTCCCTCACCCTCAATGCGTCCAGTGTGACGAGATTTCGGGAGACCAATGCTTTCCACATCAGATAGGTATTCAATACAAAATTCAATGGCTTCCTCAACAATATATCGCTCCACTATACAACCCTCTGGCCGACTTCGATTTTTGACATATCCTTTCAAAATCTTCATATACCGTTCAACAGGATACATCCATCTATAGTGCACAGGACCACAAAGTCGAATCTCTCTCACCAAGTGAATCATCAAATGAACCATCATATCAAAGAATGTTGGCGGGAAGAACATTTCTAATTCACATAATATGATGACAATTTCTTTTTCCATAGCTGGCAATTTCCCCGGGTCTAAAACTTTGCTACATATAGCTTTGAAAAAGAAACAAAGTTTGGTTAACGTATGACGAACATTCTTGGGTAAAATGCAACGTAAAGCTATAGGAATTAGATCTTGCATCAAAACATGGCAATCATGTGATTTCAAACCTTTTAACTTCAAATCATTCATTGACACAATGTTCTTGATATTTGATGAGTACCCCTCTGGAACCTTTACATCATTAAAGAAGTTGCAAAACTGATATCTCTCTGCCCTAGAAAGAGTATAAGCAGCAGGAGGAAGAAACATTCGATTTTCACCTTTCACGGGAGCCAACTCTTCTCGTATTCCCATGTCAACCATGTCCAACCTTGCCTTAATTCCATCTTTTGTTTTGCCAGGGGCATTTAGCAACGTTCCAATAACACTATCACATACATTTTTTTCCACATGCATCACATCAAGAAAATGTCTGACGTACAAACAATTCCAGTATGGTAATTCAAAAAAAACTGATCTCTTTTTCCAACCGATTTTCGTAAGGTTTTTCGAAAATGGTTTACCAAAAACAGTGTTCATATCTTTTACTTTCTCAAACAGCTGATCACCTGTTAGTGGAGACGGTGTTGTGCGTTTTTCTGAACTTCCATTGAATGATGTCGTCCAAGATCGGTACTTATGCCGACGAGGTAGAAATCTACGATGTCCTAGAAACACAGATTTCGATGAATGTTTCAACCTAATTGATTCTGTATCTTCTTCGCACACGGGACACCCTTGAGTTCCTTTAATGCTATAGCCTGACAAATTTCCATAAGCAGGGAAATCATTTATTGTCCCATACAACATCGCTCTCAACGTGAAGTATTCACTTTTATAAGCATCATACAACATTACACCTGAGTCCCACAATAACTTCAAATCCTCGATCAAAGGAGTCAGATAAACATCAATATCGTTACCTGGTTGTTTTGGTCCTGATATAAGCATAGATAACATGATGAATTTTCGCTTCATGCATAACCAGGGTGGCAAGTTATAATTTAGCAACATAACAGGCCATGTACTATGAGTGCTGCTTTGAAAACCAAAAGGATTCACTCCATCTGTAGATAACGCAAGACGAAGGTTTCTCGGCTCTTTTCCAAATTCAGGATACTCATGATCAATTTTCTTCCATTGAGGAGAGTCGGCCGGATGACGTAATAACCCATCTTTATTTCTTTTATCTGCATGCCACGACAATTGTCTTGCAGTTTCTTTACTTCCATATAAACGCCTAAACCTTGGAATGATTGGAAAGTACCATACAACTTTCGTAGGATTGGATTTATCTTTCTTGTATCGAGAAGCACCACACTTTGGGAATTCTGTAAGTGATTTGTTCTCCTTTCGAAACAATATACAGTCTTTCGGGCAGGCATGTATTCTTTCAGAAATCATTCCCATCGAGCGTAGCATTCGTCTAGCTTCATACGTCCGGCTTGGGAGCTCATTATCTTCCGGAAGCATGTCATTCAAGAGAGCAAGTAGTTCCGTAAAACTGACATCACTCCATCCATTGCCTGCTTTCAATTTATACAACTTCAGTACAGCTGACAATGTTGTATACTTAGTGCAAGCAGCATACAATGGCGTCTTTGCACAACTCTTTAACTTCTCAAACAATTTTGGGCAATCACGGGGTTCATCTTGAATTGTCTTTGTCATTTCCTCAATACGATCTTCATCATCATTGACATCTGTAATCACATCCTCCATACGGTCTTCTTCATTATCTATATTTGTATTCATATCTGACGATCCATAAAACGCAGTTTTATCCCATCCAGTAGCTACATTCGCTTTTTCTCCGTGTTTATTCCAACATTTATAACTCCGATCTATTCCGTGACATATCAAATGTTCTTCCAACTCCTCTGGAGTAAGTAGTCTAGAATAACAACAACGTAAACACGGACAAAGGATTTGAGAAGGATCCTTTGTGTGATCCTTTGCAAACTTGATGAACTCTTTCACTCCGTTCTCGTACTCTATTGTTAAACGATTAGAATCCATCCAATCTTTATTCATCTTCATCCTATTTGAATCTCAAATATTAGTATTTATGGTTCAAGTACACAAAAGAAGACTTCCAAATACAGTAGAAGGGAACCACTTCCTTGGAAGGAGATCAAGTAGTCTAACCTATAATCAAGATTCATAAAAAAGAATATTAGATTCACTAAAAAGATGATTATCTATCACTTTATTAGGAGAAAAAGATACGTATGCACCTAATGTGACATCAAACATGGTTTTACACACTTTGGGATAAACATGTGTTCATGTTCAGAAACGATTATAAATAATAGGATACCCCCTTAATTTAGTATCTCAACTTTTATAGAAAATATGAGGCTTTGAATCGCGTAGAATTGCATTCAATAGGAGTTTGTAAAGAGAGTTGCGTGCATGGTAAAAAGTTGCGTGCATGGACTTATTCTTATCGATTCGAGAATCCATGGTGTCATAGTCTACACCTTTCTCCACCTTCATGTCCAGCGCATGTCAAATTATCTTAGACTGATTTTCCATTAAGTTACTCAGGATTTTCAAGGAATCAGTCCCCACAATATGACACTAAAAAGTTCTACCATAGTTCTAATTGCATGATTCTAAAATGCATGATTTCAAGTACTATAGTTGGTTTGATTCTATAGTAATGCCTAAGTCATTATGTTCTAGTCCAGACACCCCAAAAACTAAACATTCCCCCTCCCTTTGTGTGGGTTAGACCCATGCATGTAGTTTTAACTTAAAATATCTATGTACAGCTTGATTCTTTCCATCACAAGAAACATGGTGATACATAAACATCATATTTAGGGTCTATTCATGAGACATAAATTTCCCCATTGTCACTATGTCGGAGCCAAAAAGGTCTCTTCCTTTCAAAAACCATACACTATGCACAAAAAGGTCTTAATCCTCATATCCTTCCATGGCCATCGGAAATGAGCGGTCATCGTCCTAAGGTCACCTTTATTTGACTAATCACAATATGCACTGGTGGATCTGCATATGTTTCCCACTAAAAAGGCATGTCAACCAAAGACAATTTCGTCCTCAATAATGGATTTTACTACCATCAAACACCCTATGACATTTAAGTACCATATCAATCCTTGGATTCATGAACCCCTGGGTTAAAATTTACATCTACCACCCCCCCCCCTCATGCATGATTATGGTAGAACATTCTTGGTTATACTATAGTGAAAAGGGTGAATCATTTCCCCTCCTTATCAGAACAAAATGGAAACCTGCACAAAGGTCCTGGTTTTAGGACATTAAACTACACCATGCCTCAACTCTCCATTACATAAGACAAATTCTAGTAGGTTTTATACATTCCATAACAACTTGAAGGGATTCCATGAATGTTTGAAACAAATAAATAAAACTAGAATAGAATTCATACCCTTAGTTGGTCGAGGGCGTTGCGGGTTGCGGAAGGCGGCCGCGGAGGGCGACCGAGGGCGGCCGAGTGAGGCGGAGGGCGACGGAGGCGGTGGAGAGCGGCCGAGGGCGGCGGAGGGCGGCCGAGGGCGGCAGAGAACGGCGGCCGAGGGCGTTGCGGGCAGCCGAGGGCGGCAGGCGGTGGAGGTCGGCCGAGGGTGTTGCGGGCGGCGGAGGACGGCGACTGTACCGAGGGCGGCAAGCTCCGGCGAAGCGAACACAGCAGCGGTATTCGGGAGAAGAGTAGCAGGGTTACGGTTCCGCGAGAGCTTTAGCTGCGATAAAACGAGGGCACTGTGCGACCGACTTTATAAAAAAGTCGACTAAGGTTTTATCAGCGCTAAAAAAGCGCTGATAAAGGCTACCTTTATCAGCGCTAAAATTATAGCGCTGATAAAATCTAGCTTTATCAGCGCTTTTCTAGCGCTGATAATATTATGATTTATCAGCGCTAGAAAAGCGCTGATAAAGATTCCCCGTATCAGCGCTACAATTATAGCGCTGATAACGGGTCTCTTTATCAGCGCTTTTTTAGCGCTGATAAAGATAATTTTTATCAGCGCTTTTTGAGCGCTGATAGAGGTGTTCTGTATCAGCGCTTTTTTAGCGCTTATATAGGAAACCTTTATCAGCGCTCAAAAAGCGCTGATAAAGACCAACTGTATCAGCGCTAATATTTTAGCGCTGATACAGATCATATTTATCAGCGCTTTTCTAGCGCTGATAAATATTTATATTATCAGCGCTAAGAAAGCGCTGATAAAAATTAGCTTTTTCAGCGCTGTAATATTAGCGCTGATATAGGGTATCCTTTATCAGCGTTTTTGCTTAGCGCTGTTATAAGGGCGCGCTTCCCTTGCCCGTTTTTGTAGTAGTGAATTTACATTCCATTGAGACTTCTTTGATGATATACACCAAATCACTTTTATGTGGTGTATATAATGTACTTTGACATAGTATATCATGAATTCCTTTATTCTCATGATATTACAATGTTTTGATTACCTCAATTATTTGTATTCAAGTGTCTCTCTTTTGGTTAGAAACTCTAACCAAAATACCATTTTAAATTGTTTTAAAGAATTATTCTTCTAAATCATGCTCATTAATGTCCATATTTTAAAAATGGTTTTAAGGATTTATTTATATGGACATTAAAGTTTTAAAATTAAAACTCATTTTAAAAGTTTCAAAGTGGTATGGGACACTTTGATTCAAAAATATACTTTTAAATGGCTTCTTGACAAATAGTGTGACTTTTAAATGTTTTCAAGAAAAGGGGGATATTTCTCTCAAATAGTTTTGATGATTATTTTCATCTATGTCAACATCCTTCATTATTATTGATTGAGGTTAATGTGATACAATACAATCTTTCATATTGTATCGAATGAATTATGTTTGACTGTGGATGTGCTATTTTTATACCATTCATGGTTTGTGATGAAAGTATTGACATTTCGTATGCTAGTTTAATACGAATGTTTACGTTATGTTTAAACCTTTTCATATGGGAATGCATTGGACTTAATAAGTGACTGGTGGAGCCCGCTATAGCTCCTCGATGCATCGGTAGGTCTCATGAGACAAACTAGTGTCTTGGCACAAGGCCTTGGCAAAATCTTATTTATAGTCTTGGCACGAGGCCTTGGCTATGTGGTTATGATAGTCTGGCATTATGCATTCCATCATTATGAAAGTGGTTATTGATATTGCATGTGATCATTCGACTAGTAGAATATCCATGTGAGTAAGTAAATGGCATTATTTCATTTTACCTTTGCCATTTTATGCTGAAGTTCAAGTTTAAAAGGCTTTTGTTTTAGTTATAAATTGCCTTAAGTGTTTATGCTTATTTATGAAAGCTTCTGCTATAATGTTATCCTTACTGAGCATCCGAGCTCACCCCTTTCAATGTTTTATTTTTTCCAGGATTATGAAGAAGTAATTTATGAATGACCTGCAGGGATAGTATAAGGGGATATGAAGACAAGATGTTTTTTTTATGATATAATGTAAAAATTTATGGATGTATCTAGTTATTCCAAGGCTACTAAACTAATCGGTCTTTCGAGACTTGATCTTTCTCATGATCATGCCAATGTTATGTAATTAATGCACCGACTCTGGGTAGCTGGGGTCGGGGCGTTACAGTTGGTATCAGAGGAAGTTTAGTACAAACCTTGGAAGCTAGATTTAGATAAACTCTGATTAGAGCACGTAGACCTAAGATGAACTTTGAGGATTAGTATAGAAGAACTTCCTTGAATTTTGGTATTGTAATGATTTTGTGAGTTTTCCAAGCAATACATCCCTGTCTGGATACGAGCAGGTAGAGGTGGCTCTGGCACAGATGTACCTAGGGGTAAAACCCGAAAACACCGCTTTGAGCTAGACTCGAACGGGAACTGGTACACGACAACGGGCCTTGCTGCACTCTTGGTTACGACACTCCCGGGGGATATGCTTTGGTAAATTCACAAGATTAGTATAAACCATTATTAAGGGAATACAAAAAATGCCCCTAAGAATATATGTCGGCAAATAGATAGCGGATAATGTAGATTTTAACATAGGGTACCCCAAGTTAGGATATATTGTTCAATTACAAGAATATCCTATTATGTCTTTTTTTTTCCTATTAGATAAGTATTCAAAAAACCTAATTGTATTTTATTTTGTTAGTTGAAACATGGAGGGAGCAAGATCACGAACAACTCTTCTCTCTCTTCCTGAAGAACTACTTACAATTATTATCCAGAAGTCATGCGCAGACGATGTTGAAACTTTTTCAAATGTCCAAGTTACATGCAAACAACTTTATGAGACATCCAATACCTCTAGCATTGCACGATTCTTTCAAGGATCAAGTACCGACTGTGGGATAATGTTGCGCTCTCAACATTCTTACCACGCTAAGCGTGGGAAGTACCATCAGGGTCTTTTCTAATTATTCACTTTATCTCAAAATTACGATGCACTAAATGATTTTTTAGATGCCGCAGAAGAGGGAGACCTTCGAGCAGCCTACATGTATCAAATTATATATTTATGTCTTTTGGGATATACGAAAACTAATTTACCAAAACCTTATTTTAAAATATTTGAAGATGAATCAGTGAGAATTTTCCTAAAAAAACATGTTAAAGACGATGTCTCCAAATTATATATAAGAAATACCTATTTTTTTATGATGCATTGATGCTTCCATCGATATAATCCAAAATGGATGAGGAGTTTTTGGGTAAAGGAAGTAGATGATTTGGAAAAATTCCTGAGGTACCATTGTGACACATGAACGCATTCTACCAAAAGGAAAATCCGCCTAGTCTCTCCAGAGTTCATGTTGACAAAATACATGCCTGACCCAACGCATGTACTCACCTATGAAGAATTATAACTGGGACCAGATCTATCTTATTGTGGAGAGCCTATCAGAATTCTTCATACCAAAGATCAAGTGTTGAGAAACCGGATGACTCGTCTGGTAAAAGATCTATGGATAAATCATAAGATGGAAGAGGCAATGTGGGAACCCGAGGAACATATGATGAAGAACCTATGTGGAAATAAATGGATGGTGAAATGTTTAAAAGTGTTAGTGCTCTTTATTGATGGGTTTACTTTGGAATAATTTTCTTTTGTATTTGTAACCCCTCAGTTTTCCATGTGAGAATGATATTTGAGGAATAATTGTCTCTTCTCTTGTGGATATAGGTATAAATAACCATTTGGTTTTATATGATCATTGGGGTTTGAGAAAATGATAAGTTATTATAATTTAGGATGAAAATGCAAAGTATGATATAACATTTGTGGTTAAATTATGTTATTTTGAAAAATTTATCTCATTTTGGTAATATTATAGAATATAGTTTTTGAAAAAGGACAACACGTAGACCGTGTGACAACCCGTCGCGTCGGACAAAGCTGTGGGAATCGAACCCACAACCAAAGTGCGATTGGGATTTATCGCCTACCACTAGACTACGTGAAGTCCCTGGTTAGTATGACTATTTTTTTGTTAAATGATTTTATTGATCAATAATAAGATGATTTGGGTTCTTATGTCTTATCAAATGAATACCCTTGGTATAGGAAAATGATTTGGTGATTAAGTGATAAATGTTATTTTGGAAGATGTTCATTTTGTTAGGAACACTATATGCCCAAGGAAAATAGAATACAATGAGGTTTCATTTGTAGAGTAATGGTGGATTTTTATCTACATTTTTATTGTTGATTTATAGTGATTTGGGTTATTTATGGAAATGATTAACCTATAACAGAGAATATGTGATGATGTTGATTACATTTAAGTATGTGACTTTAAGAGTATTTGATGTAATTTGGAGATACAATGTAACATGGGAGACTACATAATCAAATTCTTCTATGTTTTGGGTTTCAATATTAGTTTGGATTATATTAAAGGATTTTAAGGACAATTGGTTATTGAATGGTATCTATTTAACTTTGGGGTATTGTTGGTTTAATTTTAGAAATTAAGATTAGTGCATATTTATCTCAATGAATATCCTTTTGGGGGATCATTAGATCATTCACTAACCATTTTGGTTTTGATTAATCTTCAAAGACAATGTAAATATATGGTTTATCCTGCATGGATCATGTGATTCTATAGAAGTTTATTCTAGCTCTCCCAGTGTGACCAAGTCTTCTTGAATACTCATCGTTTAAAAAAAATTGAGTTAGTGGTGGAAATTTATTAAAGAATGAAAATCTACTTAAAATTTAAGTATATCTCATAATGTTCTTAGTCAATATCATAAGTGAATTCCTCTTCCTTATGTAATGTAACTTTAAAAAAAATGTTGTCCTAGATGGTACCTTAAATCATCACTAATTTATGGCTTTGGGATTGTTGGCCTTTTCATAGCCATGTTCTCTACCACTCTCCATCAGATAATTGATGGTTAGATTTCTCCTCCATATCCATATTTTCCTACATGGAACCCTAGTATGTGTTATTTTCGGTAATCTTCATACTTTCCACTCTTTATTTTAAATAGAGGCCTCATTAATTCATTTTTCGATGTGGGATTTCAACTAAGATATTTTGAAATGTCAAAAATGTGTGATCCCAATACCCTATATTTTGTTGAACCGATGGTACTTCAAATCATCATAGATTGATGAGTTTAAGGACCTCAATTTTATACTTGTTTGTGATTGATGACCTCAACCACTACCTATAAATATTTACGTTTTTCCTCCAATTATATGTCTCTAATTTCCACCAATGTTCTCCTAATCGAGATCATAATTTGGTGGTGACCCTTTCATTTCTCTTTTCCTCATATTAAGACTAAATTTTAGTAAACCAATTTCCGATGTGGGTTTTCCCACAAATATATTTTCTATTTTCAAACATTTATTTTCGAAGAACAATTTCAAATTGCGAGGACGCAATTTATTGAAGGAGGGGAGAATGTAACACCCCAAGAATTCATAGTGTGTTATTTCTTCAAAATAATTCAATAACTTGCACTACACGCAACACCGAGTTCAAGCGCACCATGACTTACCAAACAAGCCGTTCAAAAAAGGTTATGAATAGTATTAACTAAATTTTAAACTTTATATAATCCTTATAATTTTAGAATCCATATTATGAGTTTCTTAGACATAATGTAAGAACAAATTCATCTTCAGTATTATAGTTTTACCAACTTTTAATAGTGAACCCTTTCTAAATAAAATATTTTAAACTTTTTGACTAGATGGGGACATCAAAAAAAAATTTAAAATAAAACATCCCAAGCTTCCACGGTACGCTTTCCTTTGAATAAAACAGCAGCGTGTGTTGTACGCAACTTCGAGTTTTAACACACACCACAACCGATCAAACTAGCCGTTATGAATAGTAATACTTAATTTTTTGAAATTATATATATTTTATATTTCAAAATGGACTTCATTTTTGGATTCGGAATATCAAATTTAGCCTATGGTGAAATTTTGGTACTTTTCGGATAACTTTCATATTTTGATGAATAGTAAAAATTACTAAATTTTAATTAAAAACAACTTTTTTAATCAAAATAATTAATAGTGATAAATTATGAATTTGAGTGGTTTTAAAGTATATTTAGAATATATTTTTACCATTTAATATAATTTTGGTCATTGGACATAATTTTACAATTAAACCGAACATAAACAAGTGTCAATCTTTTGATAGTTATTATCTCTTAAAAACACGCTTTTTGTTTTGACAGCGGGAATTAATTTTAAATTAATTTCTGCCACTTCTGTGTTTTGAATTTAGAAAAATGGATTCCATATTTGGAATGAGGATTTTCAAATTGTGTAAATAGGTAACTTTTATTTTTAGACATTTTGAATAATTACTGCGGTAAATATTTTATTTACCATGGTTAAGGGTAAATCCGGTAAATAAGGGTTAAAAAATAATATTATAATAATACTAAATTACCCTAAAACGTGTCTTAACCCTATTGGTTGATACATGGTCGACCATGGGCATCTTTGGGTCAATTTTGGGACCCCATTAATCCACTTGTAAGTGATAATGACACTTTATATTAATAAAGTTAAAATAAAAATAAAAATGGCATAAGCTTACATCTTTTAGAAGAACAATTTTTACATAGGGTTATACATGTTGGATTTTCGATTATAAATATTCATTAGAAAGCTAAAACGATTTCCTACATAATGATATTTTATTTATAATTTTTAGACATCAAATAATTTAAATTATTAATGACACAATAATGATGCAATGTTTACCTCATTAATAAATCATTTAAATAAATAAGATTATAATGATTAAAATATTATCTAAAACCTGTCCAATTCTTATTGGTTGATGTTATTTAGAATAAGAGTCATCTTATCTTCGACCTCAACGATTTTTGGACCATTATAAACCGAATATAATTATATTATAAAGTAATACTTTCACTCTTTCCTAAAGAGCCCCTCCTCTCCCTTATAAAAGGAGACCACTTCTACTCATTCCTCACACCTCTCAGGCCACTTGGCTCGTCCAAACTCTGCCCAACTAAGCTCCCCAAATCCCTCTCCTCCTCCTTGAAGCTTCCCCTTAGGCAGAAATCATTTCAAGAAGTCCTTTGGTTCCAACCAAAGTGAGTTACCTAAATTAAAGGTAACAATTTCTCTTAAAGTATTTTCATTTATTTTGCTTCTCCAACCCCCAAAATATTTTTATTTCCCTTCTTTTGTAACAACAACAGTATCCTCAATATACTAGGATGTTGTTATAAGAAGGATTCAAACTACACATTCACACAACTCCATCTAATGGATGATGAACATAATGTTTCTGTGGATGGCAAACTAACGCCTCACGAAACGATGATTGTTCAAATACATCTTACCGCCTCTCATGGTGGCCATTAGGATGGCACTGTAATTAAATATGATATTAATGATATATATTTTATATATAAGCTTCTGCAATTCCATTTTATTTCATACCATTATTCGTTTCATGTTGTATATACATACGATAATTTCATTTGAGGAAGTGCGGACTACCGCCCCCTTAAAATGATATGACTCGTTCATACCACACATGGAACGTATAAAGGATGGTGTAAATGAACTTAAGTAACATATATAAAATATTATATTATACTGGAATAGTAATATACCTATGTATAATTTGGATTCGATTCTTTTAAAATAAAAATTAAATGGAAGTAGCGTTCGTGCGTACGTACGGACTACCGTCTCCACGAACGCGATGAGATTCATTCTCCATCGTATCCATTCAAGTATAATTATCATTTGATGATTTAAAAATGATGTTTAAGAACTTGATACAATTCTGGATATGAATAATATACATCCCATTAATAACGAATATGTCTCACATAACAAAGAATATAAAGTAAAATGAACCCGTTAACACCCGAAATGACGATAATTCTAAAATATTATTAACAAATCAATGATAAAAGATCATATATGATATCATATTAATGTAAATGATTCTTTTATTATTCAATAACAATTATTTCACCATTATACAGGAGGTAAACCTACCATCGACCAAGGAAAAAGTACAATGTAAGGGATTTTCTTATCTCACTTTTAATTCCGTGAGAATTCCATTGATCACCACTTAATTATTGCATGTGGTGTATGTGTACTGACCATGATCGTATTCATTGTGTAATATACTTTAATTTATGGGTATTTACATCATCATGGTATGATACTTCTTTCATGGGTGTATGTTTCGTAAGTTACCTAATCGATAAGGGAATTTGAGATTTCAATTTCCACTCATTTGGCTTTACACATATTTCATTGATTATATTACCCCAAGATTATGTGTGGAATCACTATTCATTTGATTATGTCATAATTTCCACTCCCCTTCCTGTGGATAGAAGTTTGGTACATATAATCACTCCATTGGTAATTCTCAAGTCATTGATATGAATTTGATAAGAGTAATTTTAACTCATTCTCCATTTGTTGAGTTAAACATCCAATTCGTTGGTATTGTTTTTACAAGAATATGTGTGAATGTCCTTTGATTGTTTTACACTGAATATCCAATCATATTTAGTGTATTTATATTTGTCACACATAATTATGTCATTGATTTATCCTTAACCTAAGGATACAACCTTTTTGAGAAATTTCATCTCAATTTACATTCCATTGAGACTTCTTTGATGATATACACCAAATCACTTTTATGTGGTGTATATAATGTACTTTGACATAGTATATCATGAATTCCTTTATTCTCATGATATTACAATGTTTTGATTACCTCAATTATTTGTATTCAAGTGTCTCTCTTTTGGTTAGAAACTCTAACCAAAATACCATTTTAAATTGTTTTAAAGAATTATTCTTCTAAATCATGCTCATTAATGTCCATATTTTAAAAATGGTTTTAAGGATTTATTTATATGGACATTAAAGTTTTAAAATTAAAACTCATTTTAAAAGTTTCAAAGTGGTATGGGACACTTTGATTCAAAAATATACTTTTAAATGGCTTCTTGACAAATAGTGTGACTTTTAAATGTTTTCAAGAAAAGGGGGATATTTCTCTCAAATAGTTTTGATGATTATTTTCATCTATGTCAACATCCTTCATTATTATTGATTGAGGTTAATGTGATACAATACAATCTTTGATATTGTATCGAATGAATTATGTTTGACTGTGGATGTGCTATTTTTATACCATTCATGGTTTGTGGTGAAAGTATTGACATTTCGTATGCTAGTTTAATACGAATGTTTACGTTATGTTTAAACCTTTTCATATGGGAATGCATTGGACTTAATAAGTGACGGGTGGAGCCCGCTATAGCTCCTAGATGCATCAGTAGGTCTCATGAGACAAACTAGTGTCTTGGCACAAGGCCTTGGCAAAATCTTATTTATAGTCTTGGCACGAGGCCTTGGCTATGTGGTTATGATAGTCTGGCATTATGCATTCCATCATTATGAAAGTGGTTATTGATATTGCATGTGATCATTCGACTAGTAGAATATCCATGTGAGTAAGTAAATGGCATTATTTCATTTTACCTTTGCCATTTTATGCTGAAGTTCAAGTTTAAAAGGCTTTTGTTTTAGTTATAAATTGCCTTAAGTGTTTATGCTTATTTATGAAAGCTTCTGCTATAATGTTATCCTTACTGAGCATCTGAGCTCACCCCTTTCAATGTTTTATTTTTTCCAGGATTATGAAGAAGTAATTTATGAATGACCTGCAGGGATAGTATAAGGGGATATGAAGACAAGATGTTTTTTTTATGATATAATGTAAAAATTTATGGATGTATCTAGTTATTCCAAGGCTACTAAACTAATCGGTCTTTCGAGACTTGATCTTTCTCATGATCATGCCAATGTTATGTAATTAATGCACCGACTCTGGGTAGCTGGGGTCGGGGCGTTACAGGTATGATAGTTCTAGTTTATGAAATCCCCACACACTAAAATTGGTGATCATAAAAATATGTGTACAGACATCCCTAAGAAACTGGTCAAAGAGGACTGATAAAAATCCAATTGGGGATAAGATTTGATGCACTATGCTATTATAGTGTTATAAAGAGTCAAACCTAGCATGATTTGTCCAAATAACTCACTAACTACTTAGGATTTCATGTGCTCAATCAATCAGTTAACAATGAGAGAATTAATTTAAAACTGTTTAAAATAAAATTACCCCATTTTAGTTTCAATATTAAAATTTCCATTTTATAACCAAAACATTGGTTTTTAATCAATTCATTAATTTTTCATGATAAAAACAATCCCAGGTTTCAATCAACAAAATTTAATCCATATTCCCCAAAATCAGTTTATAAACCGATTTCAAAAATCAATTTCCCAATCAATTTCAAAAATAAAATTCCACAATTTTCATCAAACTGAAATCACACACCAATTCATTGGAATTTGATATTTCCCACCAAATACATACCATTTTAATTTAAATACCAATTTTCATCAAATTATATTTTCACAATACAATTTAAATAAATTTAATTTAAATCAATCAAATCAAGGTTTATTCAATTTTCCAAACATAGACGGAACCACCTACCTTGGGATTAAAGTTCACAGATCACAACACCAACTATGATATTAACCCCCAAAGAATGTCAAAAATGGGGATCAAGAAATAAAATATAGATTTAAGATCCAAAATATTGGAGTTTTGATCCATTAACAATAATTTGACTTAACAAACCCTAAGTAGGAGTGATAGAGATATTGAGAGAGAAGGAACATGAGAAGATTCCATAGTAGAGAGGATTTGATCGACATTTTCAAAGCATCGATCCACATTAGAAATGTTTTAGAGGAGCCTAAATGAGCTCTTGAGAGATTCCAAATCCTAGGAAACCGGGATAAGAGGATTTAGGTTGAAATGGGAGGTAAAAAGGGGATTTTGAAATTTTTTAATAATTTTTCCGAAGAAAATATTACCGCAGGAATGGTTAACTTAGAAGGGCTTCATGGTTTGTCATATTATGTCCCATAACAATTTTCACCTTTGATGGGGGAATGTTTTTTCAAATCATGTGTCAAACATGAAAACCCCAACTATATGGGTTGTCTTGGATTTCTCTGGGTGGGTGCACAGTTTGGACAAATCAAGAACCACACAAAAAAATCCTAATTTTTAAAATTTCTCCCCCAAACCACCCTATTAGATCCAAAAATTTTTTTGAAAAAATAGGGGTTAAAGAGTACCTAAAAATAGTAACTGGATGTTACAAACTCCCCATCATAGAAACCTTCAGTCCATAGAAATCATATCATGAAGTCTCCATGTAAAAAAGGTGAGACCGCTACTTTCTCATAATTTCCTATCTCTCCTATGTTTCATTAGTATCAGAACCATGATTCCATCTCACATGAACCAAAAGTATCCTCATGTCTTGAAGTTACTTGGATTTAGAATAATACATTGTGTTTCGATGCTTAGTCATAGATAAATCAGTCCTAACATCAAGATCACTACAAATCAAAAAATGAGATGGAACAAAAATATTCTTTCACAACATTCATACATGGAACACGTTATGTATCAACATTAGTTGTGGAGGAATTAATAAATGCTAAAACACTTTTTCCACATACTCAACAACCAAAAAAGTTCCCACAAAACAAGGAGCAATCTTCCCATGCACCCCAAGTCATTGATGGACCAAATGAAATGAAATTTTCAAGAATAACCAATCACAAACAGAAAACCCCAATGGTCTATAGTGAATATCAAAATAGGATTTATATCATCTCCATGCAGTCAAAATTTTCTAACATATCAACTGAATATTTTTTGACATATCTTTATCCAATCTCAGTACAACCAAGGGACTTTAACCAATAGCTTACCAACACAACGAATATTTTCAAGGATAACCATACAAGGCCTCAAAAGGATCCATTCTGATCATGGAATTGAAAATATTGTTATAAGTAAACTCAACTAGCCCCAAATGATCATCCTAATCCCCATAAAAATTGAGGATGTAGGTACAAAAAAATCCTCAAGAATATATATAGCTCTCTTAGTTTTGAAAACTGACTATGGATGGTAGGTGGTACTCAAATAAACCTAAAATCCTAGTCCATCCAGAAGGCCTATCAAAAATAAACATGTACACCAGGGATCTCTATTAGATACAATAGAAGATGAAACTCTATGAAAATGAATAATATCTTTCTCATCATGATTTCCCAACTCCTGAACTCAGGTTGTATCACAAATGGGTATAATGTGATCTAATTTAGTCATACTATCGATCAAAACACATATATCATTATTCTTTCTATAGGTTCATGGAAACCCAACCAATATTTCTATTGAGATCTCATCCCACATCCATGTTGGCACTGGAAGTGGCAGAAGTGAAGTCGAAGGTCTATGGTTCTCGACCTTAACCTACTGCGATGTATTATAATTGGAGACAAAATTATCAATGTTTCGTCTCATACCTGGCTTCCAGAATCATTGTTGTATATTATAAAACATATTTGTGTTTCTTGGGTGCACAAATCCCTGAGAATTATAGAAATCTCCCATCATATATTTTATCACCGTTAACAATAAAAAAAATGATTCCAAAAAACATGGAATACCCTCTGTGGAGAAAAACTACTCAGGAAAGATCTACCACCATAAAAAGTTTCTCTAATAACACAAAAATAATAACCAAGCTATGGTTGCTAAAGAATAATCTCGAGAAGAGAGAAGGTAAACTGAACACTGTCCAAATAATCCTCGACCCTTTATTCCTTAATGCCTATATGAAACTCTTCAATGAGAACCATCAGATTTAACTCTTGTAATGATTCTCTCATGACATTGGTTTGAAGTTTCATACTCAAAGTATTAGTGATGAAATTACCTTTCCCCAAGGTATATGAATTATCAAAATCAAAGTACCAAAGGTACTCCACCAAACACCTCTGGTTGTGATTCAAATATTTTTTAGGGAAGATATAAGTCATGTTTTTTTGTTGGAATAATTTGTAAAACATTTTTTATAAAAATGTAATTCAACCAATTTATAAATGAATAATTCAAAACTATAAGTTTAAGGTATTCGGTCAGATAAGTAATTTCATGTGCCCTATGATTTTGAGATCAATAGGAAACAACATGATCACCCAACATAAAAACACAACCCAAAAATGATCCTAATTTATTAGTAAAGATAATATATCCTTGATCAACCTATGGAAGTGTCAAAACCAAAATAATTGTCAAAATACAAACCATTAAAACAAAATAACTATGAAATTTCTCATCTTATGAAAACTTCACTCCCTTCTGAGTTATAGTGGTCATTGGAGAATATAACATTGAGAAATACTTTATAGTTATGTGATTATATATAACTCAACAAAAGAATCTGTGAATCACAAAAACATTCCATGGTTTCTCCCATTTCATAACAACCTTCACTTTTATAAGATAAAATGATATACCATGTTTTGAAACCACGAGTCCCAATAAAATCACCTCTCTAATCTTGAAATCACATTTCAATAGCTTGGAAAGAAGTCAGTGATTTCAAAACAACTATAGAACAACTCTTAGATGAAACAAATGATCCTTATATGGCTTAGAGTAAACAAGGATGTTACCAACAAATACTACCATAAACGTATCAGGACAAGCATGGAAAATCATATTCATCAAATCCACAAAGACCGTAGAATAATTTGATAGAAACAATGTCATGAAAAAGTAATCATAATAGCCATACCTTCTTCAGAAGTCTAGTTTATGAATGTTAGATTATATTATTCATAACTTGTGACAACCAAATGGAATATCAATATTAGATAACCACTTTTACCCTTTTAACTGATCAATAATATCATCAATCCATTGAATATAATAATTTTTCTTTACCATTACTCAACTGAGTTTTTGGTAATCAACACATAAGTGATGTGACCCATCATTTTTCTTAGCAAATAGAATGTACATCGCCCAAGGTGACTCGCTAAGGCATATGAATCCTTTGTATAAAAGATCATCCAACTGAGGCTTCAACTCTTTAATTTTAGCTGGTTCTATGCAGTAAGAGGGAATAGATACCATATGAGTACCAGACACTAAATCAATAGAAAACTGTATCTCCCTTACCGATGGAAATCCATATAATTCAGAAGGAAAAACATCGGCATAATAGAAAAAAATTTGGAGGGATACCACCTCTAAATAATTCCTAATCTAGATCAAAAGTGAACACATAAATTACATTCCATAACTCTAGATAAGAATGTAAAACTCTAATCCACCTTGGTTTCCATTCTCCTTGAAATATACAACACAACGCCATTGGGATCATTGAAGGAGAACCATCAATGATAGAAATCAATTCGAACATTATTAATTATGATGAAATCCATCCTGAATATCATGTTAACATGTTTCATTCTAAGAACTAGAAAGTCACAAGAAAACTAAATCTATGATAAAGATAACACACAATATAGATAATAAAGACCATACACTCTCTTTGTTCTGAGGGCTGTAGTAATATCCATCATAGAAGATAAAACCTACAAAGAAATATTTGGAAGACTCAAAATATGATTTTAAATAAATGAATGACATGCACCAATATCAAATCAAGAAATAACTAAAGAATAAGAAATAGTGGTGGTAACTCTCATAGTTTCTGGACCCATATCTGCATCCACTAGGGTATCTTCAACTATGTGAAGAAGCATTGTTCCAAATGAATTAGGATAGAACCCTTTAGTTTGTGAAGAATCTCATTGCACCGTAGTATTTTTAGGTGTCGATGATCCCATTCAAATATATGAAGAATAATAGACATGAAATAACTTCTTAATGTGACCTAAGAATTTATGGGAACCACATACCCTGAGTTCCACAGTGAAAACCCACTTTGAGTGCATAGACTTTCCAAACTGGAAGAATATCAAAGGGCCACTTCAATGCACTACAGGGGGTATATAAGAACCCTTATAGAAATAAATTCTATGATAATAATCATGCTTCCTCTTCACTTTTAAGTAATTCACATAATTTCCACTAAGATAAAAAGAAACTCCCAAAAAAACATGACTTACCATCCAATTCAATCTCAACTATCAATACTCTATCCAACACCCTAGTATAAGAAGATAGATTCTATAAGAAAACATGAGAATGAATATCATTTCGATGTAGCATCTCTAAAAATTGTGTCTTTATCTTCTCATTCAATATAATATTAGTTGATAATTGTATAAGATCAATAAAAGTATTTTCATACTCAGTCTTGCTCCAGTTAGCCTTTTTGAGTTTGAAAAACTCTATAGACTAAGCCAGCACCATAGACTATAGATTCAGATGGTCAGTGAAAATAACATTTATTTTCTTACACTCTAATCCCTCATTCTTCTTCTCTATCACCATAGTGTCCCAAAATATCACGCTAGGTCCTTCTAGTTTGAAGGTGTCACATTTCTCCTTGATTGAATCATGAATCTCCAAAAAACTCAATTAAAATTTCAATTATCCTCAACCATTACTTAACATATTGAGAATCATTTGGGCCCTATAACACTAATAGATTCTGGTGAAGGAACTCTTAAACATGATTCCAAGACACATCCCTCCGAGGTTACGTAAATGTGGCCTAAATAGTAATGGTTGTATCTACTTGTTCCAAAGCATGTAAGACACAAACAATTTCCTCAATTAGATTCATGTCCTCACAAGGATTTTCTCACTATGGTTCTTTAACAACATCCTCCTAGATCCGATTCACACATATTATCGAAGGCATGATGCTACACAACATCATTATAAAATATTGACGATGTTAGAATGTTACACAGATCAATACTAAAATAAGACAAATAAAGAAATTAATCCTATCAGATAGATAGAAAATATTTGGATTTCATCATATCTAAATCTAAAGTAGGGAAAATGCTAGAACTAATCCTCAATATGCCTTCCCCAACCTCTGATGAAATATTACAACTCATTATAGTGAGATATGTCCATGAAACCACCCATAACTACCTCTTCATTATTGAAATGATTCAACAAAATAAATATTGGAATCAAAGAAAGATGCTTATCCTACACCTCTAATACCAATTTGTTACTAACCAGCAATGAAATACTTGTACAACAATACTCGAGACAATAAAAAAATGGCATGAAGGGTATTACCAATCCACATAGGTTGGTTAATAGTACATAACACCATAAAAAAACAAATGTGGGAAAAAAATTTCCACATAAAAAGTGGAAGAAATAGAAATAAGTCTATATTCTCAAAAGAAAACTGCATAGGGAGAAAAATTATATAAGTGAAATAGGTATATAAACCCAAAGTACAACCACATTGTAAAATAAAAAATAAGATAAAATAGTACAAGTCTCAATGTTCAAAACAATCCAAGACCAGATGATCAACAACAACTCCAATCTCCAATTGGTGATTTCCCCTTAGTCGAACCTTATAGAAGGAAATCTACATGCTATTAAAGTAAAAGATAAGGTGTGATCTAAAAACCCATTAGGGTATAAAGAAGTGTTATATATAATATTAAAATTTAAATAAACAAAATAATTCTTTGAGTTTTAAATAAAACAAGAATGGCCGTATAATTTCATATAAAAAACAGGATTTTTAATTCAATAGGTGGAAACAATTCAAGAAATATCTTAAGAAAAGAATTTATATAAAAAATTTTATATAAATCCATAGGAATTTATAAATAAGTTTTACAAACAATGGAATATATATTAAAGTAATCAAAAATGAGAGACATGGTCGTATGACAATAGTTATGATAGTTCCCGTAAATGGGATCCTCATACCCTCAAATAGGTGATTATGATAGTATGGGAACACACATCCCTTAGACACTGGTCAAATAGGACTAATCAACATCCTATTAGGGACAATATCTATTGATATATGTTTTTAGTGTTATAAAGCGTCAAACCCAGCATGTTTGTACCAAATAACTCAATGACTTCCTAGGCTTTCATGTGATCCAACAATCAATAAAAAATGGGAAAATTAATTTAAAATTATTTAAAATAAAATTGAACCATTTTTGTTTCAAAATGAAAATATCGATTTGAAAACCAAAACACAATTTTTAATCAATTCATTCGATTTTCAAGATAAAACTAATCCTAGGTTTATATCAAATCTATTTAATCCATTTTTTTCAAAAGTAGTTTATAAATCGATTTCACAAATCAATTTCATAATCAATTTCAAAAATAAAATTCCACAATTTTCATCAAACTCAAATCAAACTACAATTCATTGTAATTTTTGGTTTCTCCCAAAATCTATACCAGTTTAATTTAAATCCAAATTTTCATCAAATCCAATTTTCAAAATACAATTGAATGAATTTTTATGTAATGAATGAAATCAATGGTTATTCAATTGAACAAACATAGATGGAACCACCTACCTTGGGATCACGAGATCAAGTATCACAACACCCACTATAGGATATGTCGATGATGAAAATTGTAAATGGTGATCAATAAACCAAACATAGATTCAAGATCCAAAATAATGAATTTTATATCCATTAATAATAAGAGTACATAACAAAACCTCAAAACAATGAAACATCATTCATTGACGTTTATAAATGTTGATAATTCATTTAATAATGTTTCTAGAAAATAACACTAAAGAAGGTGTCGCTAATTTAGCGATGTTTGCAAATATTGAAAATTTAGTGATGTTAATAAACATAAGCATTTAGCGATGATTATAAGCACCCCTAATTTAGCAAAATTTATAATCATCTCTATTGATTAAAACCTCAGTTGCCTATGTTTTTCATAAACATTAGTAAATAAAAATCACTAAATTAGAAATTCTTATAAATGTCACTATTTAGTGACAACCCATTTACTGATGTTTTTTAATAATGTAAGTAAATGACACACAGTTGGCCGATGTTTTTTAAAACATCGGTAAAATGGTTTTTTGAATTTTTTATATATTGATATTTTCTATGCAATTTATTTTATATTTTTTTATTTATTAAAAAAATCTTCTCTTCAACCCACCCCACCACCCGCCCTCTTATTCCCACTCCCTTCCCACCATGCCCTCCCCCATACGAGGACAAACCCCTTTCCATTTAACTGTCCTCACCCCACCACCCTCCCTCATATTCTCACTCACCTCCCACTATGAATTTATTTCGCCTTCATATACTATTCCACCTCTCCCACCCACACCCCACGTGTTCCCCTTCTGTTCCCATACCTTCCCCTCTTGTTCCGCCTCTCCCACTATGCCCTCCACATCCTATTCCAATCCCACTCCCACTAACCCACTCCAATCCCCCTCCTGTACACCTCCATAGTACATAGCGTACACCTTCCCCTCATGTTCCCCCACCCACACCCCACTCCCTCACCCACCATGATGTAAAAGAAGAAATACCACACCTCATAGGATTAGAACCCTAGACCTCCATCATACAGGCAATCAACACTGCCAACCATGCTACATTAGAACACATTATCTATTGTATTATTTTATGTTTATATATATATAGGTTGCAATATATAAAAAATTAATATTATATATATATATTAATGTATTAATATTTTATGTTTATATTTTATATTTTATATTTCATATTAATATATACATATATATGTCTATGTATACATATTTATAATTTTAATTATAAATATATATAATCACTGACGTTTTAAAACACTAGTAAAAATATCACTAAAATAGTCATGTTTTCATAAAAACATGACTAAATTGAAAATATATAATTGGGTTTTTTATATTTATATATATATAAATGTATTTCAACATTTAAAAATTAAAATTATAAATATATATATTTATATATTACTATACATATATTAATATATATTTATGTTTATATTTTCTATTTTGTATTTTATGTTTAAATATATTTACTTATATGTGTTTATATTCTATATATATGATTTAATTTTACATATATGTTTATAATATATATATATATATCATTGTGTTCATGTTTTATGTTATATATATATATGTGTGTGTGTGTTTTTATTTTATGTTTATCTATTTTCTATATATGTAAATATTATATATATTTTTAAATTATATATATATATATGTTTATATTATATATATAAATATGTTTATATTAATATATATGTTTATATAAATATATATACGTTTATGTGTGTCTGTGTGTATTAATATATACGTATATTTATATATATAATTGTAATTTTAGAATATATATATATATATATATAATTTTCAATGTTTTAAAACACTAATTAAAAAGTCACTAAAATAGAAATTTTTTCTTAAAAACATGGATAAATTTGAAATATATAAGTATTTTTATATATATATATATTTGTAAATATATACATTTATATAATTATATATGTGTGTGTGTGTGTTTATATATATATATATATGTGTGTGTGTGTGTGTGTATGTGTTTATATATAAATAAATATATCTATCTATCTATCTAAATATATATTTACATCAATGTAGGGAAATGATCTATATAAATATATATATTCTTAGTGACAGTTCATGAAAACGTCTCTAACCTTTTGATGTTTTTCAGAAAGCATTGCCAAATTTGTGACGTTTTTCAGGACGCGTCGATAATTTAGTGACGTTTTTATGATTTTTCGCTAATGTAGTGACATTTTTCAGATGTTTCATTTATTTAATAATGTTTTCAAGAATAATTGCAAATTTAGAAATGTTTTTCGGGAAGCATATCTAATTTCTTTTCTTTTTTCAGGAAGTGCATATATTTAAATTATTTTTTTCAAGAATCTTCATTAATTTGAAGATGTTTTTCCAGAAGCGTCGTTAATTTAGAAATTGTTTTCACAAAGACTCATTAATTTTGCAATTTTTTCATGAAGCGTTGCTAAATTAGTGACATTTTGTAGGAAGTTTTTCTAAATGAGAGAAATTTTTTAGAAAGTGTTGCTTAATAAATGACATTTTTCATGAAGCGTAACTAAATCAACATGTTTTTTAGGAAGCATATCTTAATTAGTGATGTTTTTAAGATGAGTTGCAAATTAAGAATCATTTCCAGGAAGCGTCACAAATTTAGCGATGTTTTCAAGAATCATCCCTAAATTATAGACATTTCATTGAAAAAATCTATAAAAAAAGCTCTAAATTACAGTTCTTATAGTGCCTAAGGAGGAGAGATAGAGAGAGTGAGATAGAATGAACATTGGAAGACTACTTACCGGAGAGGAATCAATTTAAGTTTTTACAGTATTAGATCCCCCTTGAAAATAGTTTAGAGGATTGTAAATGTGTCCTTGGGAACATCCAAGACCTAGTAAATTAATAAAAGAGGTGTTGCGGTTGAGCGGGGGTTAAAAATGTGTTAGATAAAATTTTTAATAATTTTTCAGAATAAAAAATTACTACAACCACGATGAGCTAGGTAGGGCCGCACGGTTTTTCAAACTGTGCACCATAACCGTGTGACCCTCTAATGGGGTTCATGGTTTATAATATGTGGGTGCACAGTTTATCAAACCATGTACCAACCATATAAACCCCCACTGTCTGGGGTGGTATGGTTTTCCATGGGTGGGTGCACAGTTTGGGAAAATCATGCGCCAATTATGCACAACTCCGAAAATTCCTAATTTTCTAAATTTCCTCCAAAAACTACCCAGGACAAAGCCCAACTATATAATAAAAAAATAGGGTTCAAGAAGTAACTGAAAAGAGTAACAAGGTGTTACAAGTATTTTTCCTTTTATTAAAATAGATATAATAAATTATTATAAAATTATAAAAAGTTATATAGTTGTAATGTTTTCAGGCGTCCAATGAATTTTAATGATCAATATGACATGATAGGGAATTTTTAAATAATTATACCCAATCTTAACTTTTTTTCATGATATATTTAAAGAAAAATTAAATTAATAGATTTAAAAATGAAATTAATGATATTTTATTATATTTTATTCATTTATATTATATTTAAAAAATTATTAGATTTTTAAAAATTTTTGGTAATTGGTTTAAAACGTCAAACATGCTCTATTTATGGGCCATTATTCATTTTATAGTAACATTATTAACCATTAAAGTGTTGAAAACTTTAATATTATCGTAATTTTCAAAATTGTAAATAGGGGGTTAAAACTAAAAATAAGGTAAAAAATATGATCCAAACTTGTCCAAATTTTATGGAATGATAGTATTCCAACTCATAAAATTATTATATTGGAATAATATCAAATTACATCCATTTAGGAATCATAATTAATTTATATTAATTTAATATGTTATCGAAATTCCAAGGGAGCCTCTCCCATTAATTATAGAATGGAACCCACCTTTCTATTCTTCACATCACATTAATACTTCTAAATAGACCAAAATATACCAATTTTTCTTATCCACATCCCTATCATCAATTGATAGTTTTTTTCTTCTCTAAAAACCAAACCTAGAGACTTTTATAGAAGATCTAAAGGAATGGTTTCAATGAAGTGTTAATCCCCTCAACAAATCACTTTATTTATTTTTTTATTTTTTTCTACTATAAATATTTTATATTCTTTATAAAATAATAAATTTAGTATCTGCAATATATTGAAATGATATTGTTATTAATATTAAAACAACCTTATACACCCTCTATAACATGAAATGGTAATTAAATATATCACTTGTGGAGTCAACAAGGTTTTCCTTATGACTTTTCCATTCATTCATGTTTGGGGGAGATTGTTGAGTAAATAAGGTCTCCTTATGACATTACCATTCATTCTTGATTTGAAAATAAAAAACTCTTTATCTCAAGGAAAATCTCATTTTACCCGGTTTTTTACTTCTATATGGAAAATTTTCCTTCCCTAAGTAAATTTATCTTTACCATGTATTTTGTTGTTAATTATCTTGTCTAAATGTAAAATTTGGTTTCATATCTAAAAAATAAGAATCATATAATTCTTAGATAAAGAGCATTATATTTTCTGGATCCAAATTCAGGTTCCTAGTTCTCTAAATTTAGACTCTGTACTCTTCTGAGTACTGACTTCGATCTCTCTGAATTCGGACTCCAAACTCTTCTGAGTTCTGACTCTGAGTTCTCTGAATTTTGAATCCGAACAATTCTATGTTCTATCTCCAAGTTATCTGAATTCATACTTCGATATCTTCTTAGTTAGGACTCTGAATTTTAATGAATTCAGACTCCAAACATTGTGAGTTCTGACTCCGAATTCTCATGAACTCTGACTCCTATCATTGTAAACTCAGGTTCCGAATTATTATGAATCCAGATTACGTATTTCATGGAAATTTAGACTCCAGAAATCTATTGGGTTCAGGTTCCGAATTCCGTAGAAAACTGAATCTGAATATCCTTGTATTATAGACAATTAATGTGTTTTTGTTTAGACTTAGAACAATTATTTGCTTACATTCTGAATATTTAATTATGATTATGTAATAATATTTTTTCTTACACATGTTTTGGTTATAAAATTATTTCAAGCATTTAGTTTCTAACTAACCGTTGTTTGAGTGAAACATGTACAGATCCCTCTGAAATTCAAGTAAAAATATGACTGTTGTATGAGGGAGCCGACTATTGAAGCCATGACTTTAAATAGAATATTATTTGAAAGAGATCAAAACATTGATGAAGTATTCTACGATTATATAGATCACATGTTGTTGAAGTGTTTTATAGAGATATACTCTCATGCTTAGTGGATAGTTAACTTCTTGTTCAGAATTGCTTCATGCCACTTCGAATAATTTTGAGTACATTCGAGGGATTTTGAGGATATGAAGACAGATGTGTCGAATAACATAAAGTTCTAGGACTTCCTTGCTAAGAAATACAGATGTGATAACTACCTTGAAGTTGAGGACTTGTGGGGATATAAAGACAAACTCCAATATTCATATTATGGGCTTACCCTAGTGTAGGAAAGACTGACCTTCTTGAAAGTATATAAATCAAGGGAACTTTATTGAAGGTTGTTGGATACCCTTCTCTTTGGGTTAAAAGAATTATCACCTGTTACTTGTTTTGTTACAAGTTTTCCACTATTATTGATTTCTAAGGAAAGTATAAATATATTGTTTATTATTATACTTGTATACTCTGATTGATTAAGATTCTATATTCTTTAAGGTAGAATCTTTATTTTTGTGAAATTTATTGTGTTTCATTTTCTAGAACCATTTTTTCCAGAAACACTTTCTCAGAATCACTTTTCCGGATTCAAGCTAGTTAGTAGACTTAGAGGTTTTGTGAATTAACTTGTTTAACCATGTTAAACATAATCATCTTTAAAAGATCCAAATGAATTTTTTAAAGTATACAGTTCACCCCCTCTTTTATATTGAGTATCTACGTCATTACTGATACTAAAATATGTAACATTTCAATCCTTCAGTTGGTATCATTGGAGAATATCACACTCCATAACAACCTAACAATTGGTACCAGAGGAATGGTCGAATCTGAATTAATATCATGATTAGATTCAAAATAGAATTAATCTTTTTCTTATTTTCAGATTCCGATTTTCTGACTCATAAAGTTCGGATTCATATTTTTTACATAGAGATACTATTGTTCTATATTTTTTCTTTCTGAAGAATATTTTTCTTGTTTACAAACTATTATTAACAAGTTTTTGTGGAATGATTTTTTTAAGATGGTAGGAATCAATGTTCGTTCCATTGACAACTTAAATCCAACTAGACCACATATTTTTTATGGAAATGATTACGAATACTGGAATGATCTCATTAAGTCATTTATTATCAATACTAGAGTGTATAATTTTGTTATGATTATTGATGGTTATAAAATCCCTGACAAGGAAGTATGTACCTTCACCAATCGAGAAATGTAGGAATATCATCTAAATTATATGGTACACGATACTTTTCTTTTTTCAATGACTAGAAATTTATATAGCCAAATTTTATCTTGTGAAGCGGCATGTTGTATATGGAAGAAACATGAAGTCACTCACTTTAGAACTTATGAAGTTATTGAAATAAGAAGAGCCCAACTCAGAGCTGAATATCATGGTTTTTGATTTCCTTACAGAGAACCCATATGTAAGGTGCAATAATAATTCATGAATATTGTGAATATCAAACAATCTATTTGTGATAAAGTATTAGATGATGAAGCCCTCGTTGATAAAATAATAGAACTTAGGCCCATTTGGTGGGAATCCAGGAGGACTGCTATTGATGAGAGTAGTAATGTTATTCAGTTTTCTCTTGATGAACATTTTGGAATTGTTCATCAACATGAGACAAGAATGAAGAGAGATACTGACAAGATAAAGAAGAAGAATGGGAATGAGATTTTTTCTTTTACTACAACTTCAAATCATATGAAAGTCAAGACTCCTGAGAGAGTTACTATATCCAAATATAAGAATATTGTAATAAAATCTAAATCTAGTGGATGTGAATATTCAGAAAACGAGTTATCAAATCTTTCTTGAATGATGAACAAGAAATATGGATAGAAGAACATTCAATCTAGATATACGAATAAATAAAGTAAAGATAAGAAAGATTCAGAAGTTACTTATTACGAGTGCAAAAGAGATGCACACATAAGGCCTGATTTTCCTATGATTAAAAGAAAAGAAAAAAAGGAAATGAGTTCAGAGAGAAAAAGGAAGAAATACTAAAAATCTAAAGCTATGAATATCTAGAATTCTAATGACACCTAGAGTTCTAGTGGTGGAGACTCCTCAGATGAATTATCAGATTACGAATATTTTGAAAAGAAGAATCATGGTCTAATATCGAGACTACCTATTGACAACCATTGCTTAGTTGATAAGGTACACAATGATGAATCTATGACCAATGTTTCATTAAATGCAAATTATAGTAATGATAAATATTATAAATCTTCAGATGGAGAATCTTCTTTTGATGAAGATAATACTGTACATACCTATGAAAAAGTTTCTAGGTTTTCAAAGATACATAATATTGAAAATTATATAGTGAAAAAATGTTGTTAAGGAAACTTCTAGGATTTCTATACTTACTAAAGAAATATCAGATCTTTCTAAATTTCTTGATAAGAAAAACTTTGATCTGAAATTATTTCAAAAATTCTTGAGGATGTAAATTCTCAAGAGGATAATATTTATAATGATCTAGAAAAAGTAATTTCTAAGAAAAATATATTCGAACCTAACTTTAGTTCAAAATCATATTTTTTGGAAGACAATAACTTAGTTATTAGACTAAAATCTGAAATTCTTTCCTTAAGTAAGTGTTTTTAAAACTTTACCTTTGGCAAATTTTTTTTGATAAAATGTATTCTCAAATTCGAACTCTAAGGAATATTTATGGTTGTGGTTATACTAGTTATATACCAGTTTTTAGTAACAATTAATTTTTTCTTCAAAGTGCTCCATTCGGCACTAAGTTCCAGTGTGGTGGACACTGTAAAAAAGTTGTTCCTTAAACAAAACTGAGTCTTTATGATTTCATAAAGCCTATTTTTTTAAGAAAATGTGGGTACCTAAAATTTTTCATTCTAAAATTTCCAGATCCCATAAAGTTTGGGTTTCTAAAGCCTAACTATTTTGTTTTTATGAATGTAAGGAAAGTACCAACAGAAATATATGGTACATGGATATTGGATGTTCCCGGCATATGACTAGTAACAAGAACTACTTTGAAAAGATTATCAAGATGAAAGGAGGAAAATTATCTTTCAGAGATAATGCTCAGAGAATTTTTTTTTGGTGTAGGTAACATTATTCTTCTTGAAAAAACATTGATTTCAAATGTTTTGTTTGTTGAGAGTCTTAAGAACAACGTCATTAGCATAATTCAATTATGTGATGAAGGTTACCTTGTGAATTTTAAGAATGAAAAGTTCTTATTACACAATTCCAAGGAAGAGTTTATTCTTTCTTCCCTTAGGAAATATAATGTTTACACAGTAAACATAGTAGACCTTGGGAGCAAACATTTACCTTGCCTTAGTGCAATGGAAGATCATTCTTGGTTGTGTCATAGAAGGTTAAGACAATATAACCTTAGGAACCTATGTAACCTTTCAATGAAAATATTAGTTAAGGATCCACCGGAGATTAGATTTGATTCTTCAAAATTTTTTGATCCTTGTCAATATGTCATGAAACATAAATAAACTTTTAAATCAATAAGTGAAGTCTCAACTACTGATAAATTACTATTAGTGCATATGGATCTCATTGGTCTAAGATAAACTGGAAGCATTGGAGGCATGAATTATATATATTTTTGAGTTGATGATTACACTAGATTTACGTCTATCTATTTTCTAGAAAATAAGTCTAATGATTTTTTATATTTCCAAAGTTTTAGAGTACACATTTAAAATGTGAAAAACATTCCATTGATAACTATTCATAGTGATCATGATGGATAATTTCAAAATTCTGATTATGAAACTTTTTATAGTATAAAATGCATTACTCATTACTTCTCAAAACATAAAACACATCAACAGAATGGTGTTGTTGAAAGAAGAAATAGAATTCCTCATGAGATAATAAGAATCACGTTGAGTGAGTATTTAGTAGAAAAACATTTTTGGGCTGAAGATGTATATACATCTTGTTATACTATAAATCGTGCTTTAATTAGACCTTTTCTCAAATTTATCAAAAACCAGAAAAAATTTATATATCCCAACATATTTATTTTAAATAACTTCTTAAAAATTATGAATTTGATAACACAAAGAGTATATTTACTCTCATTGGTACCTCAAACACTCTTGATCTTGATGAAGCTGGGAAACCAGTAGATCAAACATCTTTTTGAGGTATGATAGGAATTTTACTTTATATGACATCTATCCACCCAGAATAAATTTTTTCAGTATGCTTATGCATAAGATATCAATCCAATCCTATGGAATCTCATTTAAAGGCAGTGAAAAAAATTTCTACATAAAGGGAACCAAGGATCTTGGACTCTTTTATACTTCTGCAAATGATTTTATTATAAAGTGTTCTCCGGATGATGACTTTGGTGGGTGTAGAATGGATAGAAAGAGTACATCCAGAACTTTTCATTTATTAAGAGATTAATTAGTTTCTTGGTCATGCATAAAGCAATACTCAATATCACTTTCCACTGCGGAAGCTGAATATGTAGCAGTTGAAAGTTGTTGTGCTCAAGTGTTGTGGATGAAACACACACTCACAGACTATGGTATATGTTTTACCAAATCACAAATTTTGTTTTATAATACTAGTGCCATTAATTTAGGAAAAAACCATGCACATCACTCTCATGCAAAAAAACATCGGTATTGGACATCACTTTCTTAGGTATCACAAAAAAAGGATATATCATTCGTCAATTTATCAAAACACAAGATCATCTTGATGATATTTTCACAAAATCCATAACCTACGATAGATTTGAATACACTAAATAGAAGTTAGGAATGATAACCATTATGTAATCATCCTTATTTGCTTTCTGTTGAAACCAATCTACTTGCAGTAATAAAAACTTTTTTCATAGGGGGAGTACATTTTCTTATTCGTTAAATGAAAATTTTCATAATAAAATTTTCATAATGAAATTTTTGTAGTCACTCTATTTTCAAAATTTTATTTAATGAGGGGTTTGAAAATATTTAGTAATGATATATTTTCTTTCAAAATTTTGCGTAATAAACATTTATGGAGTCAGTCTGTTTTTCAAAAAAAATCATAATGAAAATTTTTTGTAGTCAGTTTTTCAACATTTTCGTAAAGAAACTTTTCTTATTTAGATTTTTCATAATGAAGTTTTTCAGTTGTCAAATTTGGTTCGAAATCTCAAATTCTTCAAGAAAAATATTAGTTATTAAGAATAATCTTCTTAGAAATAAAAAATGTATGTTTCCTTTCTTATGTTTTCATAATCATCATTTACTTGTTGATATTTTCTTTTGTATTTTAAATTTTTCAGATTCTAGTTTCCATAAATCAGAATGTGTTTTTTTCTCTAAAAACCTCAAAATATCAGATCCTACCAAATTTTTCTTGTGGCTATCATTTCAACTATTAGATCTAATAAAACGTTTTCTCAACCATTGGATTGACTTTAGAAGTTCAATTGTTACTTCAAACACCTATATAATGGATCCCTGAAGGGTTGTCCCACATCAATTTCATGATTTTTCATGTTGAAGATTTGTCCCTCTACATAAGCCCGTTCGAAACTTCTCATAGTATCTCAATATGAATGTCTGTAGAAGAATCATCTAAAAATGATATGTCAACTGTCAATCCAATTTCAGAGTGGAAAATTTAAAAAGATAGGTTGGTCCATCTGAATTTCATTTCCAAGTGTGATTCCATTATATCCAGGAATATCATGTTGAATGGATGGGAAAACGTTTTCATATCAAATCCAGGAGCTCAAGATGTAGTATATCCGAATCTAATAATACAATTTTATGAATCATTTAGTTTCTTTAAGTAAGACTACAACAGTATGTTTTATTTTACAAGCTATGGAAAAACATATTCCCTTTCATACACCAAGGCTGCAAGCTTGGTGGGGTTGTCTTATGAAGGGGAAGCTGAATTCTGTTCCCACAAGCTGCCATATATTCAAGGACGTTTTGTAAAAGTGAAAGCTATGGAATGTCTCTGCCTTACTGATATCAAGACTCCGAATATTTCTTACCACTCTACAAATAATTAGATCATTGAATTATGGGTGAAATGTTTTATCATTCTGTGAAATGGTGACAAGGGCATGTTGAAGAAGAGTGATATGTACTTTTGGGATTCCTTAGTAAACCCAAGGAAGATCAAATTTATGAAGCATATTCTCATTACGATTGAGAATATTAATAAGGGGATCCTCAAAGCTCAGATAATAATGTACCTGACCATTCCTTCAAAGTTATTAGTTTTGTGCCATGAGTATTTCAAAATACCTTATAGTTTGAAGCCAGTGAAATTCAAAGTCATTTTAGTAAGTGATGATACTTTGAAGAGAATGAATATCAGTGTTTCAAAACACTCTGGAGAATTTTATGATCTACTAGAGGGAGAAGTTGAAGCTGTTCTGAAGAATGCTTAATTTGTTGATCCATTGATAAAGGTAGGAAAGAATAGGAAATTAAAGGAAGTGGTAGTTGAAGGTAAAAACCCAGAGGCTAAAGGAACTCAATATGCACCTCCTAAGCCCAAGAAACAAAAAGCCTATCCCGATGATGTTGTAGCTAAATGGAGGGAAGTCAAAAACAATAGGAAAGTAGAGGAGACAAGTTTTGGTTTGGATTCTATTAACGCCATGGTTTTAAATGCAAATACCACTAATGATCTTGAGAAGAAAGCTAAATAAAAGAAGCAGAAGATGAAGATGAATGAAGATGAGATTGTTCAATCTCTTTTAAAGGCTACTAAAATACATATGAGAATATTCTAGTACCACAATATTTCATAGTGTAAGACTTACCAGAAACTCCGGGGAAGACGTTTGTCAGTCCGGAAAAATCCCAGAAAAGATTGGTGAATAAAAAGGGGAGGAAGAGGTAGAAATTAGTAGTGGCTCCGAAGATCATATAAAGAAAGTTGAAAATTACCATGAAAAGGAAACCCCTTATGAGAAACTATCAATATGAACTTCTGAAGAAGAGCCTTCAAAGTGGATAACTCTTAGGATGGATGAGGAAGGTGGAGATGAGAAGGGTAATTAAGAAGATAATAAACTGTCTGAGGAAGAAACTTCAAACCATGATTTCATACATCCTGAGGATGCTGAGTCTAGAGCTGAGAATGAGAATATAGATAAAGATAGAACTGTTCAACTGACTGATGGTGAACACAAATCTCAGGATGAGGAATCATTTCCGAGAACTGACAAGTGTAAACAAGTTCTTATTGATACACCCACTAAAGAGGTTGTGAAGAAGAATGATATTGGTGGAACATCAAATTGAAATATTGTTGAGCTAGAGAAAGATCCCTCACAAAGAAAAGTTTTGATTCGGAATCATCTTCACTTAGACATGATTTTTTTGTCTAGTATTTGATGAAGTTGGTTGTTAACATTCTGATTTTCCAAAGCATAGAATCCAGATGTCATTTGCTTCAACACACACTAACTAAGAAAGCATATTTTGTGACCATGGTGAAAGACAAGTGTGTCAATCTAGAGGCAGAGATCAAATATTTCTCTATCAACTATGATGCCCACAAAATGTCCTGCAATAAAATGGTTGGCTGGTAAAAGAAGACAGTTGAATATTTGAGCGAAATTGAGGAGTTTCAAGATGGTGTCAAGGAGGATTTTTACATAGAAGATGGTAAAATCAAGGGTCTCACAAGTAGCTTTGAGGAAAAGATAACCCTTGTGCAGAATATACATATTTAAGAAGTAAAAGATCTGAATGGGAAGTTTTATTCTATTGCTCAATGTTGTAAAATAGAAATGGATCTTCAGATTGAGATTGAATAAAATCTTTTTAAGCTGGAATATGTCCTGAAGGTTCAGGATGAGTTTCTCAAGGCTCAGGAAGATAAAATCAGAGCTTGTGAAAATAAAGCATAGGATCAGGGTCAAATTCTTAAGAGAGAAGAGGAAGAACACAAAGATCTCAAAAAGCTGTAGACCATAGTCAAGAAGATGATGCCGAAGGAAAATGAAGGATAACCTTGTTGCAATCCGATATTTTTTTTTATTTTCTTCCTTGTACAAATTATTTCTATTCATAATGAAAATTTTGGTTGCTTGTCTTTTGGATGTGTTGTATTAATATTTTAGTTACCATAATTTTATTTCCATTCCCCCAAACTTGTTTTGAAAATCACAAAGGGGGAGAAAGGAAAAAAGAATACTATAAAAATAAGATATATCCCTATGTAAGGGGGAGTTTATCTATGGGGGAGTTTTAATTATAGAGATTTATGTAGTCAATAAAATTAAAAATCTCATCCGGGAAATATAGATTATGATCCTTAGTGTTTCAAAGGATAAGAGGGAGTTAGTTGTATTCATCCTTTCCCATATGTTATTGGAGATAAGTTTTGTTTTCAAAGTCTAGTAAAATAGTTTCTATGTCCATTTATTCTTTTTTGTAAGGATGTTTGTGCTTTCTAAAAAGGGGGAGTTTGTTGAGTCCACATGGTATTCCTTACGAATTTTCTATTCCTTCATGTTTTGGTGAGATTATTGAGTCAATAAGGTCTCTTTATAAATTTACCATTCTTTCATGTCTGGAAAATCACTAACACATTATCTCAAAGAAAATCTCATTTTACCATGTGTTTTACGTATATATGGAAATTTTTCCTACCCCATGGAAATTTATCCTTACCATATTTTTCATTTTTCATTATCTTGTCTGAATGTAAAATTCGGTTTCATATCGAACAACTTTGAATCATATAAAACTTAGATAAATATCATTCTGTTTTTGGGATCTGAATTCAGTTTCTGAGTTCTCTGAATTCAGACCCTGAACTCCTCTGAGTACTGACTCTGAGTTCTCTAAATTCAGACTCCGAACACTTCTATGTTTTAACACTGAGATCTCTGAATTCAGTCTCCGAACTCTTCTGAGTTTTCAGTCTGAGTTCATTGAATTCAGACTCCGAACACTTCTGAGTTTTGACTTTTAATTCTCATGAAATCTGATGCCAAACATTGTAAGTTTAGGTTATTATTTCTTGTGAATCCTGATTCTGAATTTCTTTGAAATTCATTCACCGGAGTTCTATAGAGTCCAGGTTTTGAATTCCATAGAAAACAGAATCTGAATATCCTTGTATTATAGAAACCGAATGTGTTTTTTGTTAGACTCTGAAATGTTATTTTCTTATATTCCGAATATTTGATTTTGGTAATGTAAACATATTTTTTCTTACACATGTTTTGGTTATAAAACAATGTCATACATTTAGTTACCAACTAAACATTGTTTGTGTAACACATGTACATGTCCCTCTAAAATTCAATAAAAAATATGATTGTTAGAGGAGGGAGATGACTATTGAATCCATGACTATAAATAGAATCTTATTTGAAAGGGCTCACAACATTGATGAAATGTTCTATGACTCTAGAGATCACAAGCTGTTGAGCTGTTATCTATAGAGAGACACTCATGCTTAGTGCGTACTAAACGTCTTATTCAGAATTTCTTCGTGTGACTCTCAATTTTTTTGTGTACATTCGAGGGCTTCTAGGGATATGAAGATAGAGTTTCCATGTACCTTAAAGTTCAAGGACTTCCTTTATGAGGAAGATAGAGGTGCCAACTACCTTGAAGTTGAGGGCTTGCAGGGATAGAAAGATAGACTCTGATCTTCATATTGAGGGATTACCCTAGTGTGGGTAAGACATACTTTCTTGAAAATATAAGTCAAGGGACCTTTATCCAAGTTTTTTGGATACCCTTCTCTTTGGGTTAAAATATTTATTACTTGTTACTTGTTTTCATACATGTTTTCTATAGTTTTTGATTGTTAAGGAATCTATAACTATCTTGTACATTCTTATACTTGTATACTATGATTTAGTAAAATTCTACATGATTTAATGGAGAATCTTTATCTTTTTAAACAATCATTAAGTTTCATTTTCTAGAACCATATTTTCAAGAACCACTATCTTGGAATAACGTTTCCGGATTCAATATATTTAATAGACTTAGAGGTTTTGTGAATTAACTTATTTAACCTTGTCAAACATAATCATCATTAAATGTTCCAAAGGAAATTATTAAAGTATTCAATTTACCCCTCTTGAATATTTATTATCTACGTCACCACTGATACTAAAATCAGTAAAATTTTGATCCTTTAGTTGGAATCATTGGAGAATATCACACTCCATTCCGACCTAACATCGCTCATGCATACATATGGCCTAACGTCTCTACATAGCGATGTAATTAATTTTTCATCACCATATTTTACGCATGACTGTTATGATGAGTTTAATATTTATTTACAATATTAATGGGAAAATTATAATTCTTGAATTATAATATCATTTCTAGCATCTTACCATACAATCCTTTAAGAAAAAATAACATCGCTCATGTGTATATTTAGGCTACCTCCTCCTCAAAGCGATGTGAATAATTTTTCATATACATTTTCAGAGGTTGGAAGAAAGATTAATTTTATGAATATATATATTATATATTATATAATAACTATATTTTAAAGCTTATTTAATATTCACCTTTCATTTATTCTATCTGGGAAAAATGAAAATAGTTCTGACGAATATATATGTTTTACCGTCTCTATAAATAGTGTAATTCATTTTTTGTATGCGAAAATTTTATAGATGACTATATATATATAATAAATATATATGATATTTATAACATTATTAATATTCTTTATATTGTTAAACCTTGATCAATGTATAAGGACCAAAACTACTAAACCAAAACAATAATGAAATACCAAATCAATTATCACCTGTAGTAGTGATTTTAATAAAGACTTATTAATATGAAGTTGATAAAATATTAAAATAAAATAATATATGTTTTTATAAAAGTTATTATGTTTATGGCATAAGATTAATAATAAAATTATTTTTATTTTACAAGTTATTCGAAAATTTATAATGGAAGTCAGATGAGAGGTGAGATATTTTATGTAAAATATCATTGTTTATCCAGATTGTTTATGATTACGTTATGATGATAAAATATTATGATAAAACATTCAAGAAAATATTTAATTTTCTTATTCTCTTATTATTTCATATAAATATGTGTTTTCATTTTATTTTCTTCAAATTATGTTCTCAAGAGACCAAAAATATTTTTTAAGTAAAATCATCTTCATTTCTCACATCGATCGAAAATATTTTTTATTCCTTATACATGTTTTATGATAAAAATTTTAAAAAAGTTTGTAATCCTATCCTATTATTTTTAGATATAAATTTTACCCAAATTTTACTTTTTACAAAATGTTTGAAATTAATCTTCTTACCATTCTCCAAACAAGGTACTTTGTTAATTTTTGACAAAAGTATCAAATAAATGTTTATTAACTCATACAACATGAATGAAATTTTCTGATGTTATGGACACCCAATGTTTTGAAGATTCCTTTGCATTTTCCTGATGTAATTTTCAATGATATTTTTCATTATATTTTGTAAATTTTTATATTTTAACGATCTGATTTTAAATTGAAAAGATTATTTTTCACCATGAATGTTTTAATGATATATTGGTGCATCATTGGAAAAATTTAAAATTTTCTAATAATTTTTTGATAATATTATCCTTGTATAACATCCCTATTCTTCGTATAGATATTTTATGTTTATAATTGCATGATTTTAATGAAATATAATATTTCTTACGAATTCTGATTTGATTAAATGTTTATGAATCCCATTTCTTTTCATGGGTTTTGATATGATGAATGGTTCCTGATCACGTGACATACATATATATGATTTTCATTATGTGATGATTGGGACCTATATATTTCTCCAAATAAATGTTTAAATATTAATATCTCTTGGGAAAAATAGTATTTGAATTGGGAGTGAACCCAATTCAGTAAGGGAATATATCCACTATGATAGTATTGAGAGTGAACCTTAACTACTAAAATAGTTTGTGGAGTGAACACATACCACTTTTATTTTCATTTAAAATATCCTCGACTATTAAGGAACTTAAATTCTTTGTTTATGTGTATTAAACCATTTCATGTATTATGCCTATATTATTCTCTCATGGATCATGTTTTTTGATTATTTTATGATTGATGTCTTATAAATATCCAAGGCTAATGTTGTGACTCAATATTAAGATATATGATAAAAAAATATTATTTCAAAATATTAATATCATGCCCTTTTTTCATGTTATTGTTATATGATCTTTGATATCTCCCATGTTTACCCTTACTAAGCATTAGATATCACCCTTTCATATATTTTCATTCCATGGTTTTGAAGAATGATTTTATGTATTATATGACTATGATGGGTTATAATTGTGAATATATATACGGGAGACAACATATATTATTAAGAACAAATTGTTTTTGTCTCCATGTTTCCAAAGATACTAGACATATACGCTTCTAGTGTGGATCATTATGTTTTGTAAATAATATTCATCTACTTCGATGTCATATCTATATATGAAATGTATTGGTTGTTATGATTATTGTGACTGTATACACAAAATATTTCATGTCAGTTTGAACTAAGTGGTTATTACATCATCCCTAATATAATTAATCATGTATTTTAATTATAATGTTAAATATTATATTACACTATAATTTACTATTCACGAAAACTTCATCTACAATAGAAAAATAATAAAAATAAAACCAAACTATTTTTTATGTGTAGATTCAAGAAATGAAATAAATTTTATAAAATTAATTTTCTGCATATGAGAAATTTAATTTCTATATTAAATCCTTATTTATTTTGAAAATATCAATTTTAATATTATGATCAATTTTGGGACCCTTGTAAAATTATTTATGGTCTAATAAAATTATATTATCATTATAATATAACATAATATTATAATTTCAACTCATTTTTTGAAGATATATTTCAACTAAATTACAAAATTATTAATAAAAATAAAAGTTAAATATATATGTATATTCAAAAATATGAACACATATTTTATTAATTCTAATTCATTTATTTACAATTATAATTATATAAATATTGTATATTTTCAATTTAAAAGATACGTAAATATTATTTTACACTTCCATAAGTGAGGAAACTATTAAACCGTCAAGTTACTATTCCTAATGGTCAAATTGTTAATCTAACGGTCATATTTTTTATTAGTTATATGGGTTCCCAACATCATATAAATACATTTTATTTTATTCATTCCACATTAATTTATATTTTATCTCAAGTTTAAATATATTTTCATTTTCATGATCAATATTCTGTTATTAATATTTTTATTCATTTTTATTCTGTTTTTTATTAGTGTAGTAACTCTGGTGGATAGAGCACATCTAAATTTTCTTATTTTAGTTTTCATAATTTTTAGTTTATTATCCCATTGTAATATTTTCAATTCTTATAGAAATGTGTATTCTCTATAAGTAATTGTCTAATTACTATATAAAAAAATTGTCTCTAATATTTTATTAATGTTATTTATATAATACTACATTACCATATATGATACAATTATATAATAATAGGGGAAATTCCATTTATAAAATTTTGGGTTGTTAAATTATTCCTTTGTTATGAAAAATCACCATAAAAATTTTATTTTACATACTAAGGTAAAAATAGGTTAAGGTAATTCTATATCATGACTTCCTCTTGTTCCCATGTTTCCTTATCATGTCATTGTTTTTCCATAATACTCTAGCTAGTTGAGATTTATTATTTTTTATAGCATTATCTCTATGGCCCAAGATCTTCACTAATTACTCCTCATAAGAGAGATCATTTAATATCTATTCAACTACTAAATTCAGTTCATGTGAGGGGTTTGGTATGTAATTCCTGAAGAGGTATATGTAGAATAAATCATGTACTTGAGACGAGTTTGGTGGGAGTGATAGTTATAAGCACCAATTTCGGTTATGCCTAACATTGAGAGATGGGTGGGGGTGGGGTTATTCATTGTTGTAGAGCATTTAACCCAATTTCAACTTTTATACCTTCACATATTTGACATGTTAGGATATCAATTCTCTTATTATCTTTTCCCAACTACATTCACTAATACTAAAGTAGTAAAAGAAAACACATAATATTATTTGAAGCTTCACTACTCAATAAGAGTAGCTAGCCCTTTGAATGGTCTTGAAATAATACATACAATATAACGACTTAGAAAAAAATAATTTAATCATTATCATAATATGTAGGATAAACCTTTTCACTTTCAACTCACTATATAAAATTGAATTTTCATGTTTTACCAGTCTTGCTTGGAACATTATATTGAATCTAAAGACAATATCCCCCTTGATGATAAGGTTCTTTATGACACTAAGAAATTATTTCACCTGTTGAGACTACTATTGGATGTCAGAGTACTATTTTTTCTACCACTAAATTCTTCATCACTTTTTTACCTTCACAAAAACAAAAAAAACACATATTATTTCTTATTAGTATCAATTTGAATGTTATAATTTCTACATCTTCTTTTGTCAGTCATAATAATATGAATATGTTTTTGACTGATGAACTGAATTATCCCTAACCCAAATGATAAAAAAATGAATATAGATTGTCTAGTCACATATTCTAAAATCAATAATCTTTGACACACAATAATATGTAATATAGTAAATAATTATTGATCACCATATTCTTAAATGAAAAACAAACTACACTGAACCTTTTTCTTATTCTTTATAGAATCACAAATTTCCATTGTGATTATCGAATCAATGAAATATTAGATCATCATAGCATCATAAAAAGTAATCTATCCTATATAATTAATCATTATTTATCTATGAAAACACTTTATTCAATACTCAATATCAACACATTATTATATTAGTTCACTAACCATTCAAACTAGAAGTATGTGATGGTATTTAATTTCAGCTTCTCAATCCGTCATGTATTTGACAAATAATTCTTCATTTTTCTTCTTATGAAATCTTGAAATCACATAACTTACATAAAATCAATACATTATGGGATGTATATTTCAATCTATTGTTGCATGTAACTCCTATTCAAACTTTTAATGCATGTTCACGCACACACACACACACACATATTATTTTATGTGAATAATTGCTTCTATTTATATTTATTTCTATTATGGAGACATTATACCTGGTACAAAAATGGTTTAAGGTATTTTAAATCTTCAGTGAATGTGATTAATTCATGAATTCACTACCCACATTCTCAGTGAAATCTTCTTATTAATACAAACAACAATGAATGTGGTTCTTGATCTTAAGTGTGTGTAGGCTCTTCTCCTTCATGAAACATAGTGTGCTATTCTCCACTGGTTTGAAAAATTATTCTCCATGAATCATTATAGGATTTTTATGTTAACACATGTCATTGTTCCTTAGACCACCTTCTTCGTGGTTGTAGAGTACTTAATAGAACATGTTCTCCATGACGCTCTTTAATTGTGAAACACCCTTGTTGAAGGTTCACAATTCTATTCTCTTCGCAAACCAGAATGGTGTGTGGTTCTCCCTCAAATAAACTATAGGAATGAAAATCCTTTATGAAACCAAGAAGGATCATGTTACTCCCCTTATTTAAGGATACTTGAAGTCTTGTGGAACTGTAACTACTCTTCGCATAAATGGAAGATATGAGAGGCTCTATTTTACAGATAATATGAGTTCTCTCATTAATAATGTGAGAAGAATCTACGTTACCAAGATTTGTGACTGTCATTTTATAAGTGAGGATCAACACCTTACATGAATCATCAACTACCATAAAATCCTACAAATAATTATGTGTAAATACATTATTTGAATTCTGAAATACCTAAGAGTTGAATTCATCAAACACTAGTTAAAATAACCTCCAAAAATAATGATGTTCTTACTTGAAAATTGACATCTCTGTTTTTGTGAAAAAATCATGTGCATGAAATCCTAAATGCATGAAATCCATCTTCCTGAATGCTTGAGCTCAAATGGCCTCCTTTAACTATATTTTATGTTTGGAAGAATCTTGTTTCATTAATTATTCATATATCTCATGTAAACAATGTTTCATGAATCATTCAATCATATTTGTCTCAATATATTGACCATAGTTTTATCATGGAATACTACGGTCTTAATAAGGGTAGTTTAGATATATTTTTTATTTAATAAGTGTCTCCATCAAGTGGTGGTAGGTGGAAAACGACGATAAATTCAAATAATGGATAGATAATTTTGAATAGTAACATGTAGGATATTGGAAAACCCTGAGTAATCTGACCGGGAATTCCTCGTTATATACATCTATTTAAATAAAGATGAAAAGTAGCACGCTAGTTGCATATCACTTCGAAACCAACATATACCTCCCTTATGTTATATTATCTAAGTTGTGTCATGTGTTGCCCAAGCTGGTGATATGGTATTAGCACCAATACATACTTTTCCCAAACACATGAGCCTATAGACCTAGAGGCTTCCAGACCACCCTATGAATGGATATGGTCATTCACACTACTAACCATACACAAAAGGAAAAAAACACCACGACCTACCTATGTAGGAATCCTTCATGCTACAATGGTATCTCATGCACTCGATGGCACCCACATGGGTTGAGCTTGCTCCCAATATATGTGGTTGAGATGGCCTCCTTGTGTGGCTTTGGTTGGCCACATTTTGACCAACACATAGAATGTAATCTAAGTGAAATATACCATAAATGACATTCCAAAATATGATTTATCATGGAATCTTTTAAATATATGCCTGGTCACCTTATTTCCTTATGCACAATGAAATTTTTCCTAGACTTCTATTTCTTTATTTAAAATCTTCTTAATATAAATCATGATTTTCATGATTTTCATCAAATACATGAAAAATATCAGTTTCATAATAATATTCAATTAATATTCATCTTCTTATCATTTTGGATACACATTAAAAAGAACTCTTCATCATCAAAATCATTATATAAAACAATGTGTCAACATTGACACTACTTATTTCGTGTAGACAATATATCTCCTTTGATACATGTATTGGAAATTAATAATCAGTTCAAAAATATTCATTGTAACTAGGTTAATTTTTCATCCCTGAAATCCAATGTCATCTGTGGAATCCATAATAATCCTCTAGGAATCTCCATGAAACTCAATGTATTAATCATATATTTCAAAGAATATCAAGACTTGTGGGTTTTATCCAAGCTCCATTTAATTTGGATCTTCTCCATTATATTTAATTCAATGAAATATTTCCATTTAATTGAGCATAATTGTCAAAAAATGAAAATCATTGACACAAAATACAACTCATACAAAAAGAGGATTCCATAATCTCCCCCTATTTCTTTGAAATACCTTCGAATTTCATTCTAAATGAATGTGTCATTATGTAGAATCTTTCTCTTTTATTTATTTACTTTTAAAAATCTCATTTCACATTCTCTCCCACTTATTGAGAAGAAAAAAAATATTCATGGGAAAAGGGTATCCATTCATAATTAAGTGTTGTGTTATCCATCATTTTACTCTATGTCTAGTTGATTTATGATTAGTGTATAAAACATGATAAGATGATTTTGAAAACAATGTTTTCCATTACCAAATGATCATGATGCCTCATGAAATTAGAACCCTTTAAATTGTATTCAAGGGTTTTCCCATATTATTCCCAGCTGAAGATACTTAAATGAGATATGAAACTTTTCTCAAAAATATCAACTTGAAACTCTTACACTCACTTGAATAAATAGGTCAAATAAATTAAAGTGAAATAAGAAGGATAAGTGACCTTGGGTCACTTCTATTACATCCACATTTCTTATGTAATTAATAAATTATATTACTCGCCCATTAGAAAATGATATTTATTTTTAGTAACCATGGATTGGAGATTAAGAAGACACATACCTTTTCTAATGCAATGATCTTCAAACGATTTCTAGAATAATCATGGTTTAATATGAATTGAAATAATGATTCTTGAAGTTAATTTATTTTTCTTCACCTTAAAAGATATACTTATCATCATATTCATAATGGTGGTCCCATCATGAATGTATTTATAGGGTATTTCAAAATTAAGAATAATTTAAAATTTATCTTAAATTTTTGATTATTCAGATTGACAACTTACACAACTTTGGCAAGGGTGATCTTCGTGAACACTTGTTTTTTAAGATACTGAGAAATAAGGTAAAAAAGTGGTATCCTCTTCATATTAGTTGTACAGAATGTGACATCTTCAACTTCACCAAAAATTATCCTCCATCATATTTGTATTTGAATAAAAAATTGAGGATTCATTCAAAGATAATGGATTCTGCAGCTTTATTATCAAGAATTGATAGAATCCCCAATTCTCAGGTTATTAACACGAGAACATGATTCACCTTCAATTACCTGCACTGGAATCACAAATAAATTAAAAAATATTAAGGGAATAATGTGGATCCTCATTGCTTTATCAATATGAGTAGTATGGTTGAGATGTTTTTCTCAACCAAGTTTCTCTATTTGATTCACTATTCACACATTCATATTTGATATTCAATTCTGATTGGTGACATGTGGATATTATTACTTATTCGACATATTTGTGTGTTTTTATTAAATTGTATGTCCTAGAGAAACTTTCATTTTCTTAAGGAATTATTTTTATACTAGAATAATTATGTGAAATTTCAAACAGTATGACCATCCATGTTTCACCTCAGACACAAAACTTCATTATCTTCATGTACAATCTTTTCTATTCCCATTTTACTATCCCAATCATGTGTATATTCATATTTACTAATTCTTTCCAAGAATTATAACCAAATAACTAACATCACATTAGGAACCGTGGCAGTAATTTGGGATCTTCCACTTGTGTTATTTTGAATTCCAACCCTTTTATTAGATGTTCTTTTGGATGATTCACTTTTTATAAAATTATTGTATTTATAATCTAAGATCTTCTCAGCTTCCTTAATTAAAATATTCTTTGGATAATTTTTATTAAAAAAATTGTTTTGATTTATTCCCAAGATAGCTTATTCATTATTAGTAGAATTATATGCTCTTATTTTCTTGTCATCTTTTAATAAATGTTGAGATGAGTATCTACCAACCTTGGAACCACTCCCAATGCAAACATCACATATGTTATCATGATTTCCAAATCTATTTATTGTATATATATTTTTCTATACCTATGGATATTTAATCATAACTTTTGGATTGATACACCTTAACATAGGATTCCGTTTTGCTGTTTAATTTTGAATATTGTACCAGTAATTTAATTCAAAATTACCAAATATGTTGTAGCACCAACATTGACATGAAAATATGGATTTCATATAATATACTATATCAGAGTCTTAGGTATTTTTCCTACTTTATTATTCTCTATATAGGGAACCAACTTCCACATTAATTTCCCCATACACCGTAGTTATGGAGGTAGTATTATTCTCCCCTCTATTTATATATATATATATATATACGGTTTTTTTATAACCTCTACTCTTTATAGAAATAGATTTAAAAACATTAGTACAAGATGGTTTGGATGGAACCCTATTCTTCAGAGCTAATTTGGGATAGATCATACAAATATTTCACGATCTTTTTATCACATGTTATAGTTATTTTTATAATATAATCATCGAGTGAACATTGAGTAGTAGTAGAAACTATTTTCTTATTTTGGAAAATCTTGAGAAGACACATATTTAGTCTTCACAAAATATGAAAATAGTTTCTACTACTACTCAATGTTCACTCGATGATTATATTTTATAAATAACTCTAACATGTGATAAAAAGTTGTAGACCATAGTCAAGAAGATAATGCCGAAGGAAAATGAAGGATAACCTTGTTGTAATTTGATCTTTTGTTTTATTTTATTCCTTGTACAAATTATTTCTATTCATAATGAAAATATTGGTTTCATGTCATTTGGATGTGTTGTATTAATATTTTAGGTACCATAATTTCATTTCCATTCCCTCAAACTTGTTTTTAAAATCACAAAGGGGGAGAAAGAAAAAATAATACTATGTAAATAAGATATATCCCTAAGTAAGGGGGAGTTTATCTATGGGGGAGTTTTAATTATAGAGATTTCTGTAGTCCATAAAATGAAAAATCTCATTTGGGAAATATAGATTATGATCCTTAGTGTTTCAAAGACAAAGGGGGAGTTAGTCGTATTCATCCTTTCCCATATGTTATTGGAGATATGTTTTGTTTTCAAAGTCTAGTAAAATAGTTTCTATGTCCTTTTATTCTTTTTGTAAGGATGTTTGTGCTTTCCAAAAAGGAGGAGATTGTTGAGTCCACAAGGTATTCCTTATGAATTTTCCATTCCGTCAAGTTTTTGGGAGATTATTGAGTTAATAAGGTCTCTTTACGACTTTACTATTCATTCATGTCTAGAAAATCACAAACACATTATCCCAAGGCAAATCTCATTTTACCATGTGTTTTACTTATATGAAGAAAATTTTCATGCCCCGTGGAAATTTATCCCTACCATATTTTTCATTGTTCATTATCTTATCTAAATGTAAAATTAGATTTCATATCTAAAAACATCGAATCATATAATACTTATATAAAGTGCATTATATTTTTGGGATCTGAATTCAGGTTATGAGTTCACTGAATTCAGACCTCGAACTCCTCTGAGTACTGACTCTGAGTTCTCTAAATTCAGACTCCAAAATATTCTATGTTTTAACACTGAGTTCTCAGAATTCAGTCTCCAAACTCTTCTGAGTTTTGACTCTGAGTTCTCTGAATTCAGACTCCGAACTCTTCTGAGTTTTGACTTCTAATTCCCATGAACTCTGACACCAAACATTGTAAGTTTAGGTTATGAATTCTTGTGAATCCTGATTCTGAATTTCTTTGAAATTCATACACCAGAGTTCTATAGAGTCCAGGTTCTGAATTCCTTAGAAAACAGGATATGAATATCCTTGTATTATAGAGATCGAATATGTTATTTGTTAGACTCTGAACATTAATTTTCTTATATTATGAATATTTGATTATGGTAATGTAAACATATTTTTTCTTACACATGTTTAGGTTATAAAATGATGTCATGCATTTAGTTACTAATTAAATGTTGTTTGAGTAACACATGTACATGTCCCTATGAAATTCAATAAAAATTATCAATGTTGGAGGAGGGATACGACTATTGAAGCCATGAATATAAATAGAAGCTTATTTGAAAGAGCTCACAAATTTGATGAAATGTTATATGACTCTAGATATCACAAGCTGTTGAGTTGTTTTCTATAGAGAAACACTCATTCATAGTGCATACTGAACGTCTTGTTCAGAATTGCTTCGTGTGACTCCGAATGTTGCTGAGTACATTCGAGGGCTTCCATGGATAGGAAGATAGAGGTGCCAACTACCTTAAAGTTCAAGGACTTCCTTTTGGAGGAAGATATAGGTGCCAACTACCAAGATGTTGAGGGCTTGCAGGGATAGCAAGACAGACTCTGATCTTCGTATCGAGGGCTTACTCGAGTGAGGGTAAGACATACATTCTTGAAAATATAAATCAAGGGACCTTTATACAGGGTTTTTGGATACCCTTATCTTTGGGTTAAATTATTTATTAATTGTTACTTGTTTGGATACATGTTTTCCACTGTTTTTTATTGTTAAGGAAACTATAACTATCTTGTACTTTCTTATACATGTATACTGTGATTGAGTAAGATTCTACACGATTTAAGGAAGAATATTTATCGTTTTAAAAAATCATTATGATTCATTTTCTAGAACCTTATTTTCCCTAACCACTATCTTGGAATCACTTTTTCGGATTCAAGATATTTAATAGACTTAGAGGTTTTGTGAATTACCTTGTTTAACATTGTCAAAAATAATCATCTTTAAATGTTCCAAAGGGAATTTTTAAAGTATTCAATTTACCCCCTCTTGAATAATGAGTATCTACGTCATTACTGATATTACAATCAGTATCATTTTGATCCTTCAGTTGGTATCATTATAGAATATCACACTCCATTCCGACCTAACATCGCTCGTGCGTACATATGGTCTAACGTCTCCACATAGCGATATAATTAATTTTTCATCACCATATTTTATGCATGATTTTTATGATGGGTTTAGTTTTTATTTACAATATTAATGGAAAAATTATACTTCTTGAATAATAATATAATTTCTTGCATCGTACCATACAATCCTTTAAGAAAAGATAACATCACTCATGTGTATGTTTGGGATAACTCCTCCTCAAAGCGATGTGAATAATTTTTCATTTATATTATAAAATGTTGGATGAAATATTAATTTTTTGAATATTATGTTATATATTATTTAATAACTATATTTTAAATCTTATTTAATATTTACCTTTCTTTCTTTCCATTCGGGAAAAATGAAAATAGCGCTCATGCATATATATGATTTACCGTCTCCATAAATAGTGTAATTCATTTTTGTATGCCAAAATTGTATAGATGACTATATATATATAATGAATATATATGATATTTATAAAATTATTAATATTTATTATATTGTTAAACCTTGATCAATGTATAAGTACCAAAACTACTAAACCAAAACAATAATGAAATACCAAATCAATTATCACCCGGTGTAGTGATTTTAATAAAGACATATTAATAAGAAGTTGATAAAATATTAAAAGAAAATAATATATGTTTTTATAAAAATTATTATGTTTATGGAATAATATTTATAATAAAATTATTTTTATCTTACAAGTTATTCAAGAATGTATAATAGAAGTCAGATGAGAGGTGAGATATTTTATGTAAAATATCATTGTTTATCCAGATTGTTTATGATTACGTTATGATGAAAAAATATTATGATAAAACATTCAATAAAATATTTAATTTTCTTATTCTCTTTTTATTTCATATAAATATGTGTTTTCATTTTATTTTGTTCACATTATGTTCTCAAGAGACCAAAAATATTTTTTTAAGTAAAATCATCTTCATTTGTCACATCGATTGAAAAACATTTTTATTCCTTATTCATGTTTTATAGAAATATTTTTTAAAAAGATTTTTAATCATATCCTATTATTTTTTGACGTAAATTTTACCCAAATTTGACTTTTTACAAAATGTTTGAAATGAATCTTCTCACCATTCTCCAAACAAGGTACTTTGTGAATTTTTGACAAAAGTATCAAAGAAATGTTTATAAACTCATACAACATGAATGAAATTTTCTGATATTATGGACACCCAATGTTTTGAAGATTCCATTGCATTTTCCTGATGTAATTTTCAATGATATTTTTCATCATATTTTGTAAATTTTTATATTTTAACGGTATCATTTTAAAATTAAAAGGTTATATTCCCCATGAATGTTTTAATGATATTTTGGTGCATCATTGGAAAAAAAATCAATTTTTCTAATATTTTTTTGATAATATTATCCTTTTATAACATCCTTATTCTTGGTATAGATTTTTTATGTTTATGATTGCATGATTTCAATGAAATATTTTCTTTTTTGCAGATTCTGATTTGTTGAAATGTTTATAAAACCCATTTCTTTTCATGGGTTTTGATATGATGAATGGTTCCAGATCACGTGACATACATATATATGTATTTCATTATGTGATGATTGGGACCTATATCTCCCTCCAAATAAATGTTTAAATATTAATATCTCTTGGGAAAACTTGTATTTGAATTGGGAGTGAACCCAATTAAGTAAGGGAATCCATCCACTATGATAGTATTAAGAGTGAACATTAACTACTAAAATAGTTTGTGGAGTGAACACATAAAACTTTTATTTTCATGTAAAATATCCTTTACTACTAAGAAAATTAAATTCTATGTTTATGTGTATTCCACCATTTCATATCTTATGCCTATATTATTCTCTCATAGATCATGTTTTTTGATTATTTTATGATTGATGTCTTATAAATAGACAAGGCTAATGTTGTGACTCAATATTATGATATATGATAAAAAATATGATTTCAAAATGTTAATATCATGCCCTTTTTTCATGTTATTGTTTTATGATCTTTGAAATATCCCATGTTTACCCTCAATAAGAATTAGAGATCACCCTTTCATATATATTCATTCCAAGGTTATGAAGAATGATTTTATGTATTATATGACTATGTTGGGTTATAATTGTGAATATATATACGAGAGACAACATATATTATTAAGAACCAATTGTTTTTGTTTCCATGTTTCCAAAGATAGTAGACATATACGATTCTAGTGTGGATCATTATGTTTTGTAAAAAATATTCATCTACTTTGATGTCATTTATATATATGATATGTATTGGTTGTTATGATTATTGTGATTATATACACAAAATATTTCATGTCATTTTGAACTAATTGGTTATTACATCATCCATAATGTAATTAATCATGTATTTTACTTATAATGTTAAATATCATATTTCACTATAATTTACTGTTCACGAAAACATCATCTACAATAGAAAAATAATAAAAATAAAACCAAACTATTTTTTATGTGTAGATTCTATAAATGAAAATAATTTTATAAAAATAATTTTCTTGCATATGAGAAATTTAATTTCTATATTAAATCATTATTTATTTTGAAAATATCAATTTTAATATTATGATCAATTTTGGGACCCTTGTAAAATTATTTATGGTCTAATAAAATTATATTATCATTATAATATATCATAATATTAAATTTTCAACTCATTTTTTGAAGATATATTTCAACAAAATTACAAAATTATTAATAAAAATAAAAGTTAAATATATATGTATATTCAGAAATATGAACACGTATTTTATTAATTCTAATTCATTTATTTACAAGTATAATTTTATAAATATTGTTTATTTTAAATTTAAAAGATACATAAATATTATTTTACACTTCCATAGATGAGGAAACTATTCAAACAGTCAAGTTACTATTCATAATGGTCAAATTGTTAATCTAACAGATATATTTTTTATTAGTTTTATGGGTTCCCTACATCATATAAATACCTTGTATTTTATTCATTCCTCATTAATTTATATTTTATCTCAAGTTTAAATATATTTTCATTTTCATGATCAATATTCTGTTATTAATATTTTTATTCATTTTTATAATGTTTTTTATTAGTGTAGTAACTCTGGTGGATAGGGCACATCTAAATTTTCTTATTTTAGTTTTCATAATTTTTAGTTTTTTATCCCATTGTAATATTTTCAATTCTAAACGAAATGTGTATTCTCTAAATGTAATTGTCTAATTATTATATTAAAAAAATTTCTCTAATATTTTATTAATGTTATTTATATAATACTACATTACCATATATGATACAATTATATAACAATAGGTGAAATTTAATTTATAAATGTTTGGGTTGTTAAATTATTCCCTTCTTATGAAAATTCACCACAAAAATTTTATTTTACATACTAAGGTAAATATAGGTGAAGGTAATTCTATATCATGACTTCCCCTTGTTCCCATATTTCCTTATCATGTTATGGATTTTCCATAATACTCTGGATAAGTGAGATTTATTATTTTTTAGAGATTTATCTCTATGTCCCATGATCTTCAGTAATTACTCCTCATACGGGATATCATTTAATATCTATTCAACCACTAAATTCAGTACATGTGAGGGGTTTGGTATGTAATTCCTGAAGAGGGATATGTAGAATAAATCATGTACTTGAGATGAGTTTGGTGGGAGTGATAGTTATAATCACTAGTTTAGGTTATTCCTAACACTAAGAGATGGGTGAGGGTGGGGTTATTCATTGTTGTAGAACATTTAAACCAATTTCATCTTTTATCCCTTCACATATTTGACACATTAGGATATCGATTCTCTTATTATCTTTTCCCAACTACATTCACTAATATTAAAGTAGTAAAAGAAAAAAAATAATATTATTTGAAGCATCACTACTCAATAAGATTAGATAGTCCTTGGAATGGTCTTGAAATAATACATACAATATAACGACTTAGAAAAAAATAATTTAATCATTATCATAATATATAGGATAAACCTTTTCACTTTCAACTCACTATATAAAATTGAATTTTAAAGTTTTACTAGTCTTGGTTGGATCATTATATTGAATCTAAAGACAATATCCACCTTGATGATATGGTTATTTATGACACTAAGAAGTTATTTCACCTGTTGAGACTACTATTGGATGTCACAGTACTAATTTTTCTACCACTATATTCTTCTTCACTTTTTTTACCTTAAAAAAAACAAAAAAACACATATTATTTCTTCATAGTATCAATTTGAAAGTTATAATTTCTACTTCTTCTTTTATCAGTCATAATAATATGAATATGTTTTTGACTGAAGAACAGAATTATCCCTAACCCAAATGATAATAAAATTATTATAGATTGTCCAGTCACATATTCTAAAATCTATGATCTTTGACACACAATAATATGTAATATAGTAAAAAATTATTGATCACCTTCTTCTTAAATGAAAAACAAACTACACTGATTCTTTTTCTTATTCTTTATAGAATCACAAATTTCTATTGCGATTATCGAATCAATGAAATAATAGATCATTTTAGCCTCATAAAAATTAATCTACCCTATATAATTAATCATTCTTTATCTAGGAAAACACTTTATTCAATACTCAATATCAACACATGAGTGTATTAGTTCACTAACCATTCAAACTAGCAGTATGTGATGGTATTTAATTTCAGTTTCTCAATCAGTCATGTTTTTGACAAATTATTCTTCATTTTTCTACTTATGAAATATTGACATCATATAACCTACAAAAAATCAATACTTTATGGGTTGTATATTTCAATATATTGTTGCATGTAACTCCCATTCAAACTTTTAACGCGTGCACACACACACACACACAAATATATTTTATTTCATGTGAATAATTCCTACAATTTATTTTTATTTCTAAAATGGACACATGATTCCTGGTATAAAAATGGTTTAAGGTATTTTAAATCTTCAGTGAATTTTATTCATTCATGCATTCACTACCCCCATTCTGAGTGAAATATTCTTATTAATACAAACCACAATGAGTGTGGTTCTTGATATTAGATGTGCGTAGGCTCTTCTCCTTCATGAAACATAGTGTTCTATTCTCCACTGGTTTGAAAAACTATTCTCCATGAATCATTATAGGCTTGTTATGTTAACACATGTCATGTTTCCTTAGACCACCTTCTTCATGGATATAGAGTACTTCATAGAACATGTTCTCCATGAAGTTCTTTAAGTGTAAAACACCCTTGTTGAAGGTTCACAATTCTCTTCTCTTCTCAAAACTGAATGGTTTGTAGTTTTCCCTCAAATAAACTATAAGATTGAAAATCCTTTATGAAACCAAGAAGGATCGTGGGACTCCCCTTCTTTAAGGTTACATGACGTCTTGTGGAACTGTAACGGCTCTTTGCATAAATGGAAGATATGAGAGGCTCTATTTTACAGATAATATGAGTTCTCTGATTAATAATGTGAGAAGAATCTACATTAACAGGATCAGTGACTCTAATTTTATAGGTGAGGATCAACACCTTACATAAATAATCAACTACCATAAAATTCTTGCAAATAATTAAGTGTAAATAAATTATTTGATTTCCGAAATACCTAAGTGTTGAATTCATCAAACACTGGTTAAAATAAACTCCAAAAATAATGATGTTCTTACTTGACAATTGGAATCTCTGTTGTGGTGAAAAAATCTTGTGCATGAAATCCTGAATGCATGAAATCCATCTTCCTGAAGGATTGAGCTCAAATGGCCTCCTTTAACAATATTTTATGTTTGGAAGAATCTTGTTTCATTAATTCTTTATACAACTCATGTAAACAATGTTTCATGAATCATTCAATCATGTTTGTCTCAACAGTTTGACCATAGTTTGATCATGGAATACTAGGGTCTTAATAAGGGTAGTTTAGATATATTTTATAGTTAATAAGTGTGGCCATCAAGTGGTGGTAGGTGGAAAACGACGATGAATTCAAATAATGGATAGATAATTTTGAATAATAACAAGTAGGATATTGGACAACCCTGAGTAATCTGACCAGGCATTCCTCGTTATATACATCTATTTAAATAAAGATAAAAAGTAGCATGCTATTTGCATCCCACTTTGAAACCTACATATACCTCCTTTATGTTATATCATCTAAGTTGTGTGATGCTTAGCCCAAACTGGTGATATGGGATTTGCACCAATACATAATATCCCCAAACACATGAGCCTATAGACCTAGGGGCTTCCAGACCACCCTATGAATGGATATGGTCATTCACACTACTAACCTTACACAGAAGACAAAAAACACCACGACCTACCTATGTAGGAATCCTTCATGATGCAATGGTATCTCATGCACTCGATGGCACCCACATGGGTTGAGCTTGCTCCCAATATATGTGGTTGAGATGGCCTCCTTGTGTGGATTTGGTTGGCAACATTTTGACCAACACATAGAAAAAAATTTAAGTGAAATATACCATAAATGACATTCCAAAATATGATTTATCATGGAATCTTTTAAATATATGCCTGGTCACCTTATTTCCTTATGCACAATGAAATTTTTCATGGACTTCTATTTCATTACTTAAACTCTTCTTAATATAAATCATTATTTTCATGCTCTTCTTCAAATACATGAAAAATATCAGTTTCTTAATAATATTCAATTAATATTCATCTTCTTATCATTTTGGATACACATTAAAAATAACTCTTCATCATCAAAATCATTATATAAAAAATGTGTCAACATTGACACTAGTTATTTCATGTAGAAAATGTATCTCCTTTGATAAATGTATTGGAAATTATTAATCAGATCAAAAATATTCATAGTTACTAGGTTAATTTTTCATCCCTGAAATCCAATTTCATCTACGGAATCCATAATAATCCTCTAGGAATCGCCATGAAACTCAATGTATTCATCATATATTTCAAGTAATATCAATACTTGTGGGTTTTATACAAGCTCCATTAAATTTGGATCTTCTTCATTATATTTAAATTAATGAAATATTTCCATATAATTGAGCATAATTGTCAAAAAATGAAAATCATTTACAAAAAATACAACTCATACAAAAAGAGGACTCCTTAATCTCCCCCTATTTTTTTGAAATACCTTCGAATTTAATTCTAAATGAATGTGTCATTATGTGGAATATTTCTCTTTTATTTATTTACTTTTCAAAATATAATTTCACATTCTCTCCCACTTATTGAGAAGAAGTAAAATATTCATGGGAAAAGGGTATCCATTCATAATTAAGTGTTGTGTTATCCATCATTTTACTCTATGTCTATTTGAGTTACGCTAAGTGTATAAAACATGATAAGATGATTTTGAAAACAAAGTTTTCCATTAATAAATGATCATGATGCCTCATGAAATTCGAACACTTTAAATTGTATTCAAGGGTTTTCCAATATTATTCCTGGCTGAAGATACATAAATGAGATATGCAACTTTTATCAGAAAGATCAACTTGATACTCTTACACTCACTTGAATAAATAGATCAAATAAATTAAAGTGAAATAAGAAGGATAAGTGACCTTGGGCCACTTCCATTACATCCACATTTCTTATGTAATTAATAAATTATACTTCTCACCCTTTAGAAAATGATATTTATTTTTAGTAACCATGGATTGGAAATTAAGAAGATACATACCTTTTCTAATGCAATGATCTTCAAACGATTTCTAGAATAATCATGGTTTGATACGAATTGAAATAATGATTCTTGAAGATACTTTATTTTTCTTCACCTTAAAAGAAATACATATCATCATATTCATAATGGTGGTCCCATCATGAATGTATTTATAGGGTATTTCAAAATTGAGAATAATCTAAAATGAATCTTAAATTTATTATTTTTCAGATTGAAAATTTACACAACATTGCCAAGGGTGATCTTCTTGAACACTTGTTTTTTATGATACTAAGAAATAAGGTAAAAAAGTGGTATCCTCTTCATATTAGTTGTACAAAATGTTACATACTAAACTTCACAAAAAATGACCCTCCATCATATTTTTATTTGAATAAAAAATTGAGGATTCATTCAAAGATAATGGATTCTTCAGCTTTATTATCAAGAATTGATAGAATCCCTAATTCTCAGGTTATTAACACGAGAACTTGATTCACCTTCAATTACCTACACTGGAATCACAGATAAATTAAAAAAATATTAAGGTAATAATGTGGATCTTCATTGCTTTATCAATATGAGTAGTATGGTTGAGATGTTTTTCTCAACGAAGTTTTTCTATTTGATACACTATTCACACATTCATATTTGATATTCAATTCTGATTGTGGATATGTGGATCTTATCACTTATTCAACATCTTTTTGTGTTTTTATTAAATTGTATCTCTTATAGAAACTTTTATTTTCATAAGGAATTATTCTTATACTGGAATAATTATGTGAAATTTCAAACAGTATGACCATCCATGTTTCACCTCAGACACAAAACTTCATTATCTTCATGTACAATATTTTCTATTCCATTTTCACTATCCTAATCATGTGTATATTTATATTTCCTAATTATTTCCATGAATTATAACCAAATAACTAACCTCTCATTAGGAACCGTGGTAGTAATTTGGGATCTTCAACTTGTGTTATTCTGAATTCCAACCCTTTTATTATAAGTTCATTTGGATGATTCACTTTTTATAAAATTCATGTATTTTGAATCTATGATCTTCTTAGCTTCCTTAATTGAAATATTCTTTGGAGAATTTTTATTAAAAAAATAGTTTTGATTTATTCCCAAGAGAGATTATTCATTATTAGTAGAATTATGTGGTCTTATTTTCTTCTCGTCTTTGAATAAATGTTGAGATGAGTATTTACCAACCTTGTAACCACTCCCAGTGCAAACATCACATATGTTATCAAGATTTCCAAATCTATTTGTTGTTTATAGATTTTTCAATACCTGTGGATATTTAATAATAATTTTTGGATTGATACCCCTTAATATAGGATTCCATTGTGCTACTTAATTTTGAATATTATACCAATAATTTAATTCAAATTTACCAAATATGTTGTCGCACCAACATTGACCAGCAAATCTGGATTTCATATAATATACTATATCAGAGTCTTAGGTACTTTTCCTTATTTGTTATGCTCTCTACAGGGAACCAACCTCCACATTATTTTCCCCATACACCGTAGTAATAGACATAGTATTATTCTCCCCTCTATTTATATATATATATTTAGGGTTTTTTTAAAACTTGTACACTTTATAGAAATAGATTTAAAAACATTAGTACAAGATAGTTTGGATGTAACCCTATTCTTCATAGCTAATTTGGGATAGGTCATACAAATATTTCATGATATTTTTATCACATGTTAGAGTTATTTTTATAATATAATCATCGATTGAACATTAAGTAGTAGTAGAAACTATTTTCTTATTTTGGAAAATCTTGAGAAGACACATATTTAGTCTTTACAAAATAAGAAAATAGTTTCTACTACTACTCAATGTTCACGCAATGATTATATTATAAAAATAACTCTAACATGTGATAAAAAGTTGTAGACCATAGTCAAGAAGATGATACCGAAGGAAAATGAAGGATAACCTTGTTGCAATACAATATTTTGTTTTATTTTATTCATTGTACAAATTATTTCTATTCATAATGAAAATTTTGGTTGCTTGTCTTTTGTATGTGTTGTATTAATCTTTTAAGTACCATAATTTCATTTCCATTCCCTCAAACTTGTTTTGAAAATCAAAAAGGGGGAGAAAGGATAAATAATACTATGTAAATAAGATATATCCGTTAGTAAGGGGGAGTTTATCTATGGGGGGGGGTTTCATTATAGCGATTTCTGTAGTCCATAAAATGAAAAATCTCATTCGGGAAATCTAGATTACGATCCTTGGTGTTTCAAAGACTAAGGGGGAGTTATTCGTATTCCTCATTTCCCATATGTTATTAAAGATAAGTTTTTTTTCAAAGTCTAGTAAAATAGTTTCTATGTCCTTTTATTCTTTTTTGTAAGGATGTTTGTGCTTTCCAAAAAGTGGCAGATTGTTGAGTCAACTAGGTTTTCCTTATGAATTTTCCATTCCTTCATGTTTTGGGGAGATTATTGAGTCAATAAGGTCTCTTTATGACTTTACCATTCATTTATGTCTGGAAAATCACAATCACATTATCTCAAGGAAAATATCATTTTACCATGTGTTTTACTTATATAAAGAAACTTTTCATGCCCCGTGAAAATTTATCCTTACCATATTTTTCATTGTTCATTATCTTGTCTAAATTAAAAATTCAGTTTCATATCTAAAAAATTTGAATCATATAATACTTAGATAAATAGAATTTTGTTTTTGGGATCTGAATTCAGGTTCTGTGTTCTCTGAATTTAGACCTCGAACTCCTCTGAGTACTGACTCTGAGTTCTCTAAATTCAGACTCCGAACTCTTCTATGTTTTAACACTGAGTTCTCTGAATTCAGTCTCCGACCTCTTCTGAGTTTTGACTCTGACTTCTATGAATTCAGACTCTGAACTCTTCTGCGTTTTGACTTAGAATTCTCATGAACTCTAATGCCAAACATTGTAAGTTCAGGTTATGAATTCTTGTGAATCCTGATTTCGAATTTCATTGAAATCGATACACCAGAGTTCTATAGAGTCCAGGTTCTGAATTCCTTAGAAAACAGAATCTGAATATCCTTGTATTATAAAAACTGAATGTGTTATTTTTTAGACTCTGAAATTTTATTTTCTTATATTCCGAATATTTGATTTTGGTAATGTAAACATATTTTTTATTACACATGTTTTGGTTTTAAAACGATTTCATGCATTTAGTTACTAACTAAATGTTGTTTGAGTAACACATGTACATGTCCCTCTGAAATTTAATAAAAAATATGACTGTTGGAGGAGGAAGATGACTATTGAAGACATGACTATAAATACAAGCTTATTTGAAAGAGCTCTCAACTTTGATGAAATGTTCTATGACTCTAGAGATCACAAGTTGTTGAGCTGTTTTCTATAGAGAGACACTCATTCTTAGTTTGTACTGAACGACTTGTTCAGAATTGCTTCGTGTCACTCCAAATGTTGCTGAGTACATTCGAGGGCTTCCAGGGATAGGAAGATAGAGGTGCCAACTACCTTAATGTTCAAGGACTTCCCTTCTGAGGAAGATAGAGGTGCCAACTACCTTGAAGTTGAGGGCTTGCAGGGATAGCAAGACAGACTCCGATCTTTGTATTGAGGGCTTACCCTAGTGTGGTTAAGACATACTTTCGTGAAAATATAAATCAAGGGACCTTTATCCAAGGTTTTTGGATACCCTTCTCTTTGGGTTAAAATATTTATTACTTGTTACTTGTTTTGATACATGTTTTCCACTATTTTTGATTGTTAAGGAATCTATAACTGTCTTTTACATTCTTATACTTGTATACTGTGATTTAGTAAGATTCTACATGCTTTAAGGTAGAATATTTATCTTTTTAAACAATCATTAAGTTTCATTTTCTAGAACTGTGTTTTCCAGAACCACTATCTTGGAATCACTTTTCCAGATTCAAGATATTTAATAGACTTAGAGGTTTTTTGAATTACCTTGTTTATCCTTGTAAAACATAATCATCTTTAAATTTTCCAAAGGAAATTTTTAAAGTATTAAATTTACACCCTATTGAATATTGAGTATCCACATCATTATTGATACTACAATGAGTAACATTTTGATCCTTTAGTTGGTATCATTGGAGAATATCACACTCCATTCAGACCAAACATCGCTTGTGCGTACATATGGCCTAACGTCTCCACACAGCGATTTAATTAATTATTCATCACCATATTTTATGCATTATTTTTATGATGGGTTTAATATTTATTTACAATATTAATGGGACAATTATACTTCTTGAATGATAATATCTTTTCTAGCATCGTACCATACAATCCATTAAGAAAAGATAACATCGCTCATGTGTATGTTTGGACTACCTCCTTCTCAAAGCGATGTGAATATTTTTTCATTTACATTCTAAAAGGTTGGAAGAAAGATTAATTTTATGAATATATATATTATATATTATATAATAACTACATTTTAAATCTTATTTAATATTCACCTTTCATTTATTCCATCCGGGAAAAATGAAAATAGCGGTCACGCATATATATGTTTTACCGTCACCATAAATAGTGTAATTCATTTTCGTATGCCAAAATTTTATAGATGACTATATATATATAATGAATATATATGATATTTATAAAATTATTAATATTAATTATATTTTTAAACCTTTATCAATGTATAAGGACCAAAACTACTAAACCAAAACAATAATGAAACACCAAATCAATTATCACCAGGATTAGTGATTCTAATAGACTTATTAATAAGAAGTTGATAAAATATTAAAAGAAAATAATATATGTTTTTATAAAAATTATTATGTTTATGGAATAAGATTAATAGTAAAATTATTTTTATCTTATAAGTTATTAGAAAATTTATAATGGAAGTCAGATGAAAGGTGAAAGATTTTATCTAAAATATCATTGTTTATCCAGATTGTTTATGACTACGTTATGATGATAAAATATAATGATAAAACATTCAAGAAAGTATTTAATTTTCTTATTTTATTTTTATTTCATAAAAATATGCGTTTTCATTTTATTTTCTTCACATTATGTTCTCAAGAGACCAAAAATGTTTTTTTAAGTAAAATCATTTTCATTTCTCACATCGATAGAAATTTTTTTTATTCCTTATACATGTTTTATAAAAAAAGTTTTTAAAAAGGGTTTTAATCCTGTCCTATTATTTTTTATGTAAATTTTACCCAAATTTGACTTTTTACAAAATGTTTGAAAAGAATCATCTCATCGTTCTCCAAACAAGGTACTTTGTGAATTTTTGACAAAAGTATCAAAGAAATTTTTATTAACTCATAGAACATGAATGAAATTTTCTAATGTTATGGACACCCAATGTTTTTAAGATTCCTTTAAATTTTCATGATGTAATTTTCAATGATATTTTTCATCATATTTTGTAAATTTTTATATTTTAATGATCTGATATTAAAATGAAAAGGTTATTTTCCCCATGAATGTTTTAATGATATTTTGGTGCATAATTGAAAAAAAAAACTAAATTTGTCTAATAATTTTTTGATAATATTATCCTTGTATAACATCCTTATTATTTGTATAGATTTTTTATGTTTATGATTTCAGGCTTTTACTGAAATATTTTCTTTTTTACAAATTCTGATTTGATTAAATGTTTATGAAACCCATTTCTTTTCATGGGTTTTGATATGATGAATGGTTCCTGATCACGTGACATACATATATATGATTTTCATTATGTGAAGATTGGGACCTATATCTCCCTCCAAATAAATGTTTAAATATTAATATCTCTTGGAAAAAATAGTATTTGAATTGGGAGTTAACCCAATTAATTAAGGGAATCTATCCACTATGATAGTATTAAGAGTGAACCTTAACTAATAAAATAGTTTGTGGAGTGAACACATACCACTTTTATTGTCATGTAAAATATCCTTGACTGCTAGGGATATTAAATTCTATGTTTATGTGTATTCCACCATTTCATGTCTTATGCCTATATTATTCTCTCATGGATCATGTTTTTTGATTATTTTATGATTTATGTCTTATAAATATCCAAGGCTAATGTTGTGACTCAATATTATGATATATGATATAAAAAATATTATTTCAAAATGTTAATATCATGCCCTTTTTTCATGTTATTGTTATATGATCTTTGATATCTCCCATGTTTACCCTTACTAAGCATTAGAGATCACCCTTTCATATATTTTCATTCCAAGGTTATGAAGAATGATTTTATGTATTATATGACTATGATGGTTTATAATTGTGAATATATATATGGGAGACAATTTATATTATTAAGAACCAATTGTTTTTGTTTCCATGTTTCCAAAGATAGTAGACATATACGATTCTAGTGTGGATCGTTATGTTTTGTAAAGAATATTCATCTACATCGATGTCATATATATAAATGAAATGTATTGGTTGTTATGATTATTGTGACTATATACACAAAACATTTCATGTCAATTTGAACTAACTAGTTATTACATCATCCCTAATGTAATTAATCTTGTATTTTAATTATGATGTTAAATATCATATTTCACTATAATTTACTATTCACGAAAACTACATCTACAATAGAAAAATAAAAAAAACCAAACTATTTTTTATGTGTAGATTCTAGAAATGAAAATAATTTTATAAAAATAATTTTCTACATATGAAAAATTTAATTTCTATATTAAATCCTTATTTATTTTGAAAATATCATTTTTAATATTATGATCAATTTTGGGACCCTTGTAAAATTATTTATGGTCTAATAAAATTATATTATCATTATAATATATCATAATATTAAATTTACAACTCATTTTTTGAAGATATATTTCAACTAAATTAAAAAATTATTAATAAAAATAAAAGATAAATATATATGTATATTAAAAAATATGAACACATATTTTATTAATTATAATTAATTTATTTACATGTATAATTATATAAATATTTTATATATTCAATTTAAAAGATACATAAATATTATTTTACACTTCCATAAGTGAGGAAACTATTCAAACAGTCAAGTTACTATTCATAATGGTCAAATTGTTAATCTAACGGTCATATTTTTTATTAGTTATTTGGATTCCCAACATCATATAAATACCTTGTATTTTATGCATTCCTCATTAATTTATATTTTATCTCAAGTTTAAATATAATTTCATTTTCATGATCAATATTCTGTTATTAATATTTTTATTCATTTTTATACTGTTTTGTATTAGTGTAGTAACTCTGGTGGATAGAGTACATCTAAATTTTCTTATTTTAGTTTTCATATTTTTTATTTTTTTGTCCCATTGTAATATTTTACATTCTTATATAATTGTGTATTCTCTAAATATAATTGTCTAATTACAATATAAAAAAATTGGCTCTAATATTTTATTAATGTTATTTATATAATACTACATTACCATATATGATACAATTACATAATAATAGGGAAAATTCCATTTATAATATTTTGGGTTGGTAAATTATTCCCTTCTTTTGAAAATTCACCATAAAAATTTTATTTTACATACTAAGGTAAAAATAGGTGAAGGTAATTCTATATCACGACTTCCTATTGTTCCCATGTTTCCTTATCATGTTATGGATTTTCCATAATACTCTGGCTAGTTGAGATTTATTATTTTTTATAGCTTTTTCTCTATATCCTAAGATCTTCACTAATTACTCCTCATAAGAGATATCATTTTATATCTATTAAACCACTAAATTCAGTACATGTGAGGGGTTTGGGATTGATCACGGCACCCAAGGGTTAAAGACCATGTGTCTAGGTTTGGGAACTGTTGTTCATATCGTTTGATACTACAATTCAATTTGATTTCACATAGAGTGAATGGTTTACTTTTACACTACTTATTTATTTATGGAAATTTATAGTATTTTACCCTTTGCCTCTTATGGAAAGGAAGAAGCATTACATGAATCATGGTAGGCACATAGAAATTCACATGTCATTCATATTCCATTCCATGTAGTTACATTTGTAGAGCTGTTTTCTAAACTTGAACAAGTGGCTAGGATGCTATAACATGATTTTGTTTATTAGCATGCCATTTATATTCCATGATTGGTATTTTAGTTCCATTCATAGTTTTGTACCATTTTTAGGTATTTCTTAGCATTCCTTACTTGATCACACGCCATGATTATAAACTTATGGAATAATTTCTATGATTTCTTCTATGATGAAATGATTTTCTTCGTTGTTATGTAATTGGTTACATGGGATGAATATAGTCGTTGTGATTAAATGAGAATCAATTTTCAATCATAAGCTGTATGGGTGGATTATAATCAGGAAAAGGTAACCAGTGTACTCAAACCAAGTTTTGAGGTTTGTATATATATCTAGACCACTGTTAAAATGTTAATGTATTCTAAATTTAATGTTTTAAAATAAATTGGTTTTGATTAAATGGGAGAAAAATTCAAAACTATAAATTTTATTTGAACTTTATGGACGGTTATATGGACACCCATATGAATGAACTATTATATATATGAGCATTTTATATTTTGAGATGGGATTATTTTCATTAAATGGGATTTATATTTTGGTCTATAATGTGTATGAATTCTTTATTTATAGGGGTGGTGATTTCCCATGTAATTGAACTATTTTTTATGATCATGGTATATATTTTTAATGGTTTAAGAATATTAGTTATTTATATTTAATCAAAAAAATTGAATTGGATAAGTTCTGAAATGAACAACTGGACCCAATTAGGTTAGTTGGGGAATGTATCTTATGAGATGGCCCATTGGGTGTTTGTAATTTCTATAGTTTAGAAATTTCTATTGGATTTAATTTTGACGAACTATGGTTGGAATAATGGGACCCTCGTAAGTCTCCTTAACTATAAAAAAATTATATGGTAAATTACCTAATTTATAACGGGAGGTCAATAAATGTTTTCTAACATAAAAATGAATTTGTTTAAGACTTTTCTGTTTATCATATAATTTTTTAGAATCATTTAAATGTTTAAATATGAATGTGATTAAATATAAAGACTTGAAAATGGAACCCTATGTGGTTTACTTTTTTGAAATGCTCATGCAAGAGTAGATTGAGATTCTCTTTATGTAGACATAGAATTGATACATGATAGTTTTTTGTAGTCCTATTTTCCTTTACAAATGGAGTGAATGATAGGATTTTGGTCATTTTAACGTCAGTTTGGCATGACCTGCTGATAGAGATGATGTTATTTCTTTATAAAGAGATAAACTATGGTAGGTAGAACTCTTAGAGATTAAAATCCTTGCTAAATTCTATTATTTTTCTCGATTATGGCGTCATTAGGTTACTATTGTCACTAGTAGGACTCTAATCACCTAACTATAGACTTGTTCATATGGGTGTTCATGGTTTCCTTGACCCTTATTATGGGCATGAGAATTAATTGATTCTTTATTCCAGTTGGCTAGACATGATAAGTAAATGGATGACCACATCGTAGGTTGTATGACTCTTTCTTCTCCCATAATGATGGAAAACGTCATATGTTTTTATCCAGGTTAATGAATGAATGAGGAAATATTACTCTAGATTAAATCCATTGTATGGACCACCAGATACTCAAATGCATAGGTTAGACAGCCTATGTATAATATCGAGGATATGATGTTTTTTTCTTGAAGCCTAGATGTAGTTTGTGTTCACATACGTTGTGACTTTCGAGTGTTAAATGGTATAATGAACCAGTTGAGTTCAATGAAGTCATTAATCCTTTTTCTTTGACTATGTTCTCAGGACATCCTTATATAGAGTGACCAAGTAGTTCAGAAATCAAAATTTTCCCAATTCTATGTAGGACTTCCTAGAGGCTCGTGTGTTTTGACACCATGGTCAGTATGGATCTGTTCATCCTGCCAAATTCTTTGATGTGTGTGAGAGTGACTCAGAGTAGTGTCTCCCATTCATTTATGGAGGTTCTGAACTAGCATGATTTTGATCAGGTAGTATACTTCTCTTCTTTCAATGACTTGGACTCTCTTACGGTGGGGAGAATCATGTGGGTTCTGGTGGTTGTGTGACCTTAACAGTAAAAGGAACACACCAAGAAGAACCATTTGTAAATTGACAATGTTGATTACATTCTCCTAGGGTTTGTTTGTTTTTATTCATGCAAGTGCTTTCTTGGTAGAACTACATTGAAATGGTTGGGTGTGTTTACATTCCATAAAAACCATTTTTTGTTCATGGATAGACATTAGTGGTTAATCTTTAAAGATCACTGGATTCCTTGGTTGGTAAATTCTTGTGATTTGGTAATGATGGTTTGTCAGTAGGTAATGATGATATTCTTCATTGTGGTTTACCATTTTTGGTTCAAATGTCCGTCTTTCCTGTAATTGGGTATGATTGGCAGGAAGAAATTACTGTCATCTTAGTGTATTCTTCTTAACGATGAGCATGTCCCCTATCTTGATGCCTTCCTTGATTCACTAAGAGAGATTCTGTCTTACGTCCCAGTAAATTTTTAACCCTTTTAGGCTCATTGGGTGGTTCTTTATTGGTGTTAATACTGGATGAGTGGTTCTTCTTGAGGCTTGTTTAGTTCTGAGTGATACCTGGATTACTATATAAGAATACCCTGGAGATACTCCTTGACACCAGACATTTAATCAGACTCAACTACTAGGAGGACACTTCTCTTGGTTCATTAAATGATTGGGTGTGGATGTTTGGACACATACTTATGTCATTATTATAAAAATGGATTCTATAATACCTTGGGTTAGTTTCTTGGACTCTTGTTTGATGAATATGAGGTTTCCCTAGACTTGTTCTCATCCTTATAGGTGATGTTAAAAAATAATGATTATAGTGGAATAGATCTAGGTTACACCATTGTTTAAGATAATGCATGAAGAATTCAATGGTTAGGTGGTGGTCTGACTGATTAATATCATTGACGGTCAGGTGTGGAATTTGATAGATGCACTCGTTATAAAAAAATGATTCCATGGGGGAAGAAATTTCTATTCTATTGTAATTTTCAGTGTTTTTGACGAGTGTTTGAAAATAGTAAAATTGAGATCCTCATCGTCTACCCTTCATTATGTTGTATATGGTCGGTGAGGAACCATTTTAAATATGTCTCCAGTTTAAGGTGGGTGGGGTTTAATGTTTGGTAGTGTCCTTTGGGGAAAGCGTGCATGACCATTTTCAGTTTTGATCGATCAGGATTTGACCTTTTCTTTTAAATTATGTCACTAATATGGCCTAACATGTAATAATACTCACCCAGTTAAAGAAAATAAATGAGGATCATCGTTATAACTCCTATGGGCATGACATGTAGGTAGTTACGATGGTGGGAGGTACAGCGGACCAAAATTGGCGCTTTTCTAATATTAAGGCCTATGGTGCAAAGAACCCTTGGCCAAATGTTTGGAGGGATGATGTTGTTATAATGTCTCTAGTTAAACATGAATGATTAAGCATCATTTAGGTGATTCAGTAAGAAATCGAGTGGTGTATTGAGTTATAATGGATTAGGAATAGTATGCTAAAGAAATTTTTAAATGTGCATTCGGTGTTTGGAAACACAATGCGACTGATTAAATAAGACTTCACAGGCCTTGTAGGTAGGTCATGTTTTCTTTGTTACTAATGGATTATTAAAGATGATATGTTCTAAGGTGAGGAGGTTGTAATGACCCATGTTTTGAGTTAATGGAAAATTCCAAGGGAATTTTAGTTTTGGTGATTACTAGAAGGGAAGTTTTTAAATACAAGCTTCATAACATAATAATGATTGTTGGAACACATAAATGTGTTGTTTTTGGACTTGGTTAAAATAATGAGAGATACCTCGATCTTCATAGGGAGTTTTGGAAGAACTGATCCCAGAAATCAAATAGTTTTGTTGGTTTGGTTGGGATGCATGTTTTGTTTGAAATCGTGCGGCCCCTAATAGTAAATTGTATGGCCTTATAGAGGGGTGTGGATATGATGTGCATAGTCTGTTCATGGTTTACCCAAACCATGAAATTAGCCCAAAAATGTAGTTCCACATAAGAAGTACCCTCACACTATTCACTACATGGTTGGCACATGGTTTTCCAAACCATGCAGCTAGCCCATGCAGGGTGCTACAGGTTCCTAGGGGAGGGCACATGGTGGGGCACGTTTTTCCAAATCGTGCATCCCAAACCATGCAAAATATTTTTTTCTTAAATAATTTATATTAATTAAATTATAATTATAATTTAAATAATAAAACCTAACAATATTTCCTATCCACATCCATATCACATGAGGCACCCCTAGACCTCTCCTTGGACACATGTGACACCCCTCTCGGTATCCTCTCCTCTCAGAGTTTTCCATCAACTTCCTTTTCCATTCTCACTCAATTATTTGTGGTATGGTCTCAGACTCCCTATTCTTCCTTTTTCTAAGGGGTTTTATTCTCACTGTCACCCAATTTCCATTTATCCAAACCCTAGGGTTAAAGTTGAATGGATTTTTCATTCTTCTTCCATTATTTGGGAGTGCAGTTCATCTCTTCGGACCTCTTCAAGAATGTGTTGGCATCCACTGCTAAAATTGAGGCCCTTCAATCAATTTTATTTTTTCATCATTTTTTTAGGTAGGGTTTTCTTCCACTGTTTTTTTAACAATTTTCTTTTTTGGACCTTTAGTGATTTAGGGTCCCAAATAATTTTTCGTAGTGCATTTTGTTCGTCCTTGAGGTGGGTTCGTGTCGCCAGAGTCAAAGATGAATTACCTGTGTATGCATATGTAGTAAAATATATATATATATATATATATATATATATTAGTTCCCCCAATATATATATATATATTCTCCCATGACAACATGAATATATATATTGTGGTTAGGTGTGCTTATCTATATATATGAAAAATTAATATGTGTGTAAGTGTAAATTGGTATATGATTGTATAAACATATATGTAAGGATTCCCTTATACTTATTCATGGCCATATGAATATGTACATAGAGTCTAGGTGTTGATATGTATATGTGAATATGCATTTTCTTAGAGGCGGGAAAGGGAAGCTTCAAGTGATCGCCAATGAAAATGTCAAGTGCTTAAGTGTTCAGCTCGGTCTTCTTTTTCTTGAGGTGTATCCCTTTCACTTTCCCCTTTAAATATAAAAATGCATTAATTCCTCGCCTTTTTCACATTCCTTGGATATCATTTATCATAATATGATTTTGATAATAAATTATTCTTTATCTTAAATTGAGTATGCCACTTGAAATAATGTTTAATGTGATAAATAAATTTCTCACAAACAATGTCTTGTTTTCAAAATAAAACCCATATATGGAGGTGGAATGTATTATAAACTAAAAAATATTGATTAGTGATATAAATCATTATTAGCTAGTTGAATTGGTTTTCATCCAGGATTTTATGTATTTGATAGATAAATGGAATTTTCTGGTACATGTCATTCACTCATGCTTAAATGAAGTTTCCCTCATTTAATATAAATATAAAGGAACCAATGCACCATCTAAGTGCATGGCCCAACTTTTAATTCAAATTACCCATGTATATTATTTTACCTTACAAATGAAAACTCATGTGTGATCATTGAGGTTATAAAATTGTTTTTTCTTGATTGTTTAATTAAATGGAATGTATTATTGGTTTAACATATGGATGATGTTTTTCATTACCTTAAGTGAAATTAAATGGTTTAAATGAAATGGATCCTTTGAAATGGTTTATAATGGTGGTAATTACACACCTACATTTCTTATTCTTGATAAATACTTATAAGAATTATAAGGTAATAATTGAATTGAACTTGACTTTGGTAATCCATATGAGTTATTAACTTATGTATTATATTATAAATGTAATGATGACTTTATAGGGGATTAATGAATATAAGTTATTAGAGGCATTTCCTCATGATCATTTATGAATAAAATTATTATTCTTTATACATGTGCTGTGTATAATTTTATGGTTCCATTGATCATGGAGGATAATCAAATTCTCGTACATCGAGTGTTGAGTTCATAGTGTCTCAGACTAGTTATACTATATGGATGTTGGGATGAGGCACCATGTTCTATGATTAGAGTGATGAAAATAAAAACACTCTCTATCCCGAGGGCAAAGTTCAATAAATCTCACACTCTTCTTGGGATATAGGTCATGTACCATACTGCATGAGGTTTTAGGCTTGTGAGACTGGTTATGAATGCTTATGTTACACCCCGATCTAGTCTAGCACTAGTATTCTTGGTATATGGACATTAGGAATCTGTAAGAACTTGGTCCATTTATGTGGATTCAATATATAGTTACACTATGTATATATTATTACTATAGAAATATGGTCAATGTTTAGACATATTTTGTTTGTATAATTAAGGGGGTATAGCCATTAGGTGTCCCTTAAGGACCTAGGTGGGTTTCTATTTTATTTATACTTATAACTACTCACTTAATTGAATTATTTTTCAAGACAGTGACTGTGATAAACCCTCTAGGTTCTGACCTACAATGATTTAAATCTCACAACCTACTGAGGCCACCATTTCATAGGGGTACCGAAGTAAGACTTATGTTTGTCAGAATGTGGGTTATTTCATGAGTTGTCTTACTTTCACCTATGAGATAGGAGAAGAGGATAGAGCTGCTGCTCGAGATACTCGTGGAGCTAGTCATTGGGACATTTTATTTTTAGTAATTTTTATTTCTGTTGTAATTATTACTACTTGCACATGTAGCATCATTTTTCATACATGCATTATTGTAAATTTCCATTATACAAATTTTTTTCAGATATTATATTATTCTAATATTATTGTTCTATTTTTAGTTGCAACTTCTTTTTTTTATGTTGTTTAATTATTGGTTATACCACTATTCTACTATGATAATAGGGTATAATATCCACATTATCGCCTCTTAAGACCCTCACTGCCTGCCAGAAACCACTGGCATATGGGGAGACACACTTGAGGGCATGTGACCCATCGTTCAGGATACCATATTAGTCGTCCGTGAGGACAAGATAATATAGAATGATAATTATTCAACCTTGACATCCAATCTCATCTAATGAATCTATAACAATTATCCTGCAATCACCATGAATCTCAAATTCTTTAATAGATGGTTCTTATAATATCAAGACATGAGGACATCATCATATATCCATTAACATTGGAACTTATTCATAATATTAATATCAACGAAATCATTACATTCCATTGATATCATTGTCATCCAATGACAATCATTGAAAAAAATATAAATAATATGAAAAGTGGACTCTTTACTAGTCAATAATAAATGAATCTAAAGCAATCTATAATATAAAAGGTGGAAATGTATATTGGATACATCATTCCCTTATTCCAAAATCCCATGAACCTCATACCATTATATATATAGAGGATCACTTTTTCTTTAACCCCAAACATCTTTTCTCACCAATGATTTTAATTATTGATATTTTATCAACTCTATGAATCCCTAATGTACATCTTAATGATATTTACATTTTTTACCATTTCCTTGACTATTTTAGGACTTAGGTGCTTCTGTTATCTAACTTAATCCTATAAAGTTAGTTTTATGTGTCTCTATCCATATATGAATTCATATAGAGACATTTAAATTCTTTAGTAAAAGATATTACTATATGAGAAATCAACAAGAGGAAGATGCCGAACTCGTCTGCCTTTTATGTACATTGAGAATTCTCTAAATATTTTAAACATTATTAAGATAGCATACTCAAATTTATGATCATATTTTGGGAGATAATCCATAAAAAAAATTCTATTCATTGGTCATAGAATGATGGAGAATCATCTAGAACATGGAATAATATCTCAGATCTCGATCATATATGATTGATATGGTGTTCTATATAGTCTTATGATTTATTTAATGTGTATCCTTGAATTTTGTTCAAGTGGGAATTCTTATAAAATTAAAATGAAGTGAGTAGTATTTGTATGATGATCCACCAAAACCCATATATAATTATTTATTTTCAATTTCATTGGAAGAACTATCACTAAAAATCTAGTGACATGCTACTATTTCCATGTCTGTATAGATAATGGTTGTATTATCACCCTTTAATTTTTTTACAACCTTCACCTATTGGAATTCGATAAAATTTGATGTATATTATGTGATCTACTTCTTCTTATTTTATAACTAATACTGCTCTGAGAGATCACATTACATCTTCATGATCCTTGTGTGGAAGAAGAAGATTTAGCTATGTTCATCATTCATCAACCCCTTCTTTATCTCAGGATTTTATGGTATGAAACGTTGGGTCCTAAATTTTATAAATCCATCATAAATTTTGATGTATAATTATTTATATCTTATTATAGATTACACCTTATACTAAATTTCCACATAATATATTTAAGCATCTTTTATCTTCCCCTAATGGGATGGTTGAGAAATAATTTGAGAATGGATTGATGATCATTATTTCTTTAAGATTCTCATTTCCACCCTTTCCATGTATAATATGATCATACCCATCTTAATTCTCATAATTGAAATGGTTGAAGGATAATTTTTACTTATAGAATCTACCACATTATTTTTAGTTGTGGGATGTTATTGGATTGAGAAGTCATAGTCATTGTTCATCTATAACCATCTTTTCTAGTGTATATTAGTCCTTCTCTATTTTAATTTTTATATCTATGCTCTTATGATCCATATATACATAAAAAATCTCTAAATAGGGATAATTTTACCAAATAAACTATGTACATATCAATGATGAAAACTTAAAATGAGGTGTTATATATTTTTGCTCATGAACATTCAACCTCCTTGAGGTGTTTTCTATCATGTTGTCATTATATTTTATTGCACAACCCAAGAATCTCATTGAAGAATTTTTTATACCATGATGAGTTCTCCACTTGTGGGTTGTGTAATTATTGTTGCAGTGATATAAATCTGTAAAAATATATATTCACATTCACTAGTCCAAAAAGACAACACTCCATTCCAAGAAAACATGGATAATGGGTTATAAAATCATGGGAAGTTTCTCACAATTTCTCAGTAATACCAAGAAAAACCAAGGAAACTATGTATATTAATTATAGATATTATTCTAGTCAAATCCTTAATTTCAGGTTTTACATAAGCATACACAAAAATGTTTTTTTTGTTATAATATTCCCTAAGAATGATAATTCATCCATCCAGAACTCACATTTACTCAATATTTTGTATAAATTATCCTTTACCAAAATCATTAGAAAAAAATTAAAATGATTCTCATACGCGTACATTATTTTTGTGTATATCATAAAAAGAATCAATAAATACTACCATAAAATTTTTAAGGTAATTTATATATACTCTATTCATTATGTCAATGAAGGGTTTTAGAGAATTAATGATTTTGAAGAGAATAAATGTGAACTCATACTTTCCGTACACAATTAGAAAGATAGTACTGAGAATATATTCATTTTTCACCTTTAATTGGTGATATCTTTCCCAAATGTCTGCCTTAGAGAAGTAATAGGCCCCACATAGATGATTTATCAATTAATCAATCAATGTAATTGGATTTTTCTCCTTTTTCAAGATTTTGTTGAGTTCACATTACTCAGTGATGAGGTATATTGACTTGTACTTATTCCTAATAAAGAGGATTAGAACACCCCACAATGAAGAAATCAGGCATATAAAACCCTTCTCCATATTCTCCCATAACTTTCTTCAATTCTTCAATCTCAATGGTAGAAATTATTTAATAAGACTTGAAACAAATATGAGATCCACGTTTAATTTCAACTCTGAACTCAACCTCTAGGTCATGAGAAAGATCAAAATACTCTTCAGGGAATAAATCATATTAGTCCCCCAAAATGGTAATGTATTTAGGAATTAATTTATCCTTTGTTAAAATCACTTAGTCCAGATATTCATGTTCATAAGTCAATAATATCCATACTTGAGAATAATATTCCAAAGGAGATTTGTCTGCCTCATTAAAAATTTACAACATTAGAGGATGTATTAGGCTATCAAGAGTAATCTCCCTACTCTAATAGTTTATGTTTTATTTATATAATGATATCCTTTACTTTCCCACCATTTATTTAAATTCCACGAAAGGATGTATGCCATGATTTTTTGGGAGATTTAGTAAAGAAATATTGATTGGGAAGGAGTTATATAGTTGGGATGAAATAATTTCCCAATTTTTTATTTCCCACATATAACTAAAACTCTATGTATTGAGGTGATGTATTAATAGTTCTACTAAAAGTTAAAGATATGAAAAAAAAATTGAACCAAAATAAAAAATTGTGTTTGTTATTAATGAATTAATAACCATCATACCTATCACCACATAGTTTTTAGGATCCACATCAGTAGTAGTGTTATCATGTTCCCTCTATTTATCATAAGGGATTTGAGTTTGATTTCATTGATTTAATTTTGACATCCATTAGATTTAGACATTGGAAATAATAATTAATTTGTATCTTATAGTTCAAATAATATACCATAGACTGAGTGTTGAACTAAAACATTTTTTCTTTTATCACATTAGTGGGGTCCCTTATCTCACTTCAACATTAATTATCCTAATACCCCTATTTTTATCATTTGAAATATCTCCTAGTTCACATGAGATAATTTTTAGGATGGATACTCTCAAATTTTTTACACATGGGATGTTGGATATTCATTCCACCATGGGATTTATCTATTAATCCTCCTGAATTAAACTCCATTTTACCATTTTTATAACCAACCCCACGAGACCACAAAGAGTCACTTATTTCCTTCTTGACCTTAAATAAAAATATATTTTTTTTCATATCCCTGAAAGTCTCAAATTCCCAATGAAATATATTGAATCAGATTCAATCCATTAAAGAAGGAGTCCAGTATGATTTCACGTTAAGGAAAAATTCATAGGTTTACCATACAAGAATTGTAATGTTTTCCTCATATGTCCTGATAGAATAATATTTATTTTCCATTATTCTAAGTAAAATCCACTATATTTTATGATGGGGAGATCTAAAAAAATTAATCAAATAATATTTTATTGAATCCTTGTCATTGCATGGCATAAATTTTCAATTTGGACTTCGTGTTCTTAATTAGTGTCCACCATTGTTCAACTTCTCCCAATATGTGATAAGAGACCAGTAACACTTTCTCTTCTTTAATGAACAAGTGAATAGACAATATAATATCTATGGAGTTAATATATTTATACCTGATGAGGGTATCTAGAGTTCCACTAATGGTAAGTGACATTTTCTGTATAAAGGCCTCAACTATAAATATCTCTTTCTTCAGAGAAAGATGGTGTTCTACCCAGTTCAAGGTATTAGTCATAACATAATCCAGTTTACCCAGTACTGATATTATGTTCTCAAATATCAATACTATCAAGGTAGGTATATCATTAGGGAAATCAACAAATTACATATCACATTTTTTAGGTATGGTTCATCGAATTTTTGTTTATGAACTAAAATAAAAAAAATTTAAATTAGGGATGAGAAAAGATAATTGAAAATCATAAAAAAAATAAAACATTGAAGAAATAAGGAATAATATTATATGAAATATAAATCCTAATTTATGAGTCTCTAAGTGTCAATATACGTTACCTATGGTAATTTCTATTTTATGTTTTCGATCCTAACAATCTATTAATTTCCTTATTAATAGTTCATAAAGAGTTTGTGATTTTTCCAAATCATATAACCTAGATGTGTCAATATTAATGTTTAAAAAGGTTGCATTTTTATTCTCTATGTGATAATCAAGTTAATATCGAATCCTTATTTTTTAGTGTCATTACCCCTTAGAAAAACTATTCTTGAGAGACATCAACTTTCATCTTCTTGATAGGGAATAAATCTCTTAAAAACCACTCACTCTATAATTCACCAAAATTTTAGGATATTAACTATTACAATTACTTATCTATAGGGTTCTCACTAAGGTATTATATTACTAATCCAAAAAAATAATTAAACCTTCATATGATACCAAATATATTAAACCAGGGCTTTTATATAAATTATCACATTATTTTCCACATAGATATGCATTAAATATAAAACAAGGATCTATAGGCCTGGTGTCTTTGTGAGACTAGGTACAAAAAAAATACAACACTAACATAAAACTAACTTATTTTAATCTCAATAATGAGCTTCTAAATCTCTTTGATTTCCTAAAAAATAAAAAGACAACCTATGGAATATATAAAAAAAAATGGGTGAGCTAGAAATCATATAAATGGATTAAAGAAGATAATAATCATAGGATATGAGTCAATGGATTTAAATGATATCATAAAATACAACTATCTTGAATAATAATATGGGGTTTTAAAATATAGGAAATGTAATAATATGATCATGAAAACATAATAATATGGTAGAAACATACAACATGACATAACCATAAATCAAGGTTAACAACCAAGAAAAATTCACATGGTGGAAAAAGTTCTATAATTGATTATTTTTACTCTATAATTGAATAAATATCAACTAATGAGACAAACTTTACCCAATTCGTTTAAGTGATATATAATCGAGACTTTTATAGAATGTATGTTAATATGTATACCATATAATGAATCAATCTTTATATGAAAAAATAAATATTCACCATTGAATGAAATGGATTGAATAATGATATCTTATAGCATATCCAAATGGAATACCATAATGGTTTCCATAAAATTAAGCCTTTAAATATTCTTGGATGTTAATATTTTAAAATTAGGAATGATTTGGGGAAAAATATTTATATGTTAAGTGAATATATACAAAATAGTGCATAGATAACTTTGGAAATGTATATCTCAAGAGGGGTTTTAGTGAAAAGGGTAAGTGGTCCTTAAAATGGGAAATAACATATTAATTACTATAAAAATAGAAATGAACCAAAAAATATTTAACATTAAAAAATAATAAATTGTAAAAATTTAGAATATTGTAAAGAATTTTATGGAGTCATACATGAAATGGGTAAGAAACAATGAAGTTGTATTTAATAGGGTTTTTATAATTAATGAAATTAATAAGGGAACCTTTAAAACATTTATATCTACATAAAATAAAGATGAATTAAATATAGTATACATGTGGGGAACATATATTCAAAATATTGAAGAATTAAGTTAGAAAAGATGGAGATATCATTTAAGTTAAAGATAGATAAAACATCAACCAAAAAATATGGTGGTATTGAAAGATCATTTACCTAATATTATATAATTATTATACACATTCACTATATTTCCTCAAAAATAAAATTAACTTCATTAATTATAGAATTCCGAACATTTTCCATATATATTTGATTTACTAAAGTTATATTTTTTTTATTTATATCCATTTAAATGAGATATATTGTATAATTTAACTATTTTGAGGGAGTTCGTTTCCTCAATCCAAGGACAGATCAATTTTGGAGAATTATAGATATTATTTTCAAATATGAATAAAAATCCAAAAGTGATATGAAATTATACTCATATCATCCTAAAAATTTAAATATCCCCAAATACCTATATGAATTTCTACATATGGAAATTTCATTTATTAAAATATTATATGAAAAATAGTTAGTTAACATTAATGGTTTTTTCAATAATCACTGACTTATTTTGTTTTATTTAATATTATAGACATATATTCATTCTTGTGTGTGAAAATATATATTCAATACATATTTACATAATTTTACATCATTATATGGGAATTTAAACCTTCCATGAGCATGTGAATGGAAAATGAAAACTCATCATCCATAGAGGTCGTAAACTGAACTAGTACGGAAAATGGGTTTTGTTGATAGAATAAGTTATAAAATGAAATGGATTAATAATAAGAATTATATTATAACAATAAAATTAAATTTAAATATGATACTAGTGTTATTATTCCATATTTTGTTAAGAGAGTTTATAGCAACCCAAGACATTTACAATTATTATTACTTGTTTTTTAAAAATAAATATCCATTAATACAACATAGAGATTGTAATGGACTGGTTTCTTTAGAAGAGTATGTGATCATTAAAATAAATGAATCTAAAACATTACATCCTTATTATATTATCTTTAATGAGCTCTAAATTAATTTTTATCTCCTAAAAACATTTAGGATAAAAAGGGGAATACATAATGAAAGGTGTGATCTAAAAATCTCAGTAAGGGAATAAACATGATTAGAAAAAAATGTGAGTAAAAGGTATAAAAATATATAATAAAATATATGGATCAATATTAGTCACATGGACAAATAACATAATGAACACGGTATCATAAGATCATGTTATCATAGGAAATGTGGTAGCATTGTATAACATGACAAAAAAATGAATCAAGTCTAACTACCTAGACAATATCACATGATGGAAAAAGTCACATAGTATATTAAATTTACTATATAATACCATTAATTATGTCTCATGAGACCATAAATTACACAATTTATTTTAGAGCTATCAATATATACCAATCATAACATGATCACGACCTATGTGTGCCACATAACGGAAGTCAATCATTAATAAAGACATCAGAATTACCTATGGAAAGAAACTGAGTTGAATAATTTTTTATATTATCATAATCATAAGAAATTTCAAAATGAAGGACATTTATAAATGAACATAAGTCATGTATTTCCATATATAGTGAAGGTAAAATGTAACACCTTGAGTTTTTTTTTTATTTTTTAAAAATTAAAATTCATTGATGGCATACATTTCAAGATACACCAAATTAAGATTGCTTTATACACAACACCGAGTTAATATTGTTCTACATGAAACACTGATATTATCTCATAGTACATGTAACACTATGTTTTTCTTGTGTTATACACAATATCGAGTTCCTTCAATAGCTTGAGTTTATATGAGACTATGTTTTACCAAACTACAATATACTATTAATATTATTATTTAATATAATAATTATCTTCTATGTAACAACCCAAGATTCCATACTATGTTATCTCTTTAAATTAATTAAATAACTTTCACTATATGCAACACCGAGTTCAAGCACATCATGCCCTATCAAACTAACCTTCTAAAAAGAGGTTATGAATAGTGTTAACCACATTTTTATATTTTGTTTGATTGGCATAATTTAAGGAAAATTTTAATTTTTTCATATAAAACAATCATTTTTAAGAAAATGCCCTTTTCCACCTTTTAATAGTGAACCCTTTTTATATCCAATATTTTGCACTTTAATATATTCAATTTAATTAAATTAAATTTTCCATTAGAATAGGGGTATAAAAAGTCAGTTTGGATAATTTGTTTGAACTTTAATGATAACATTCATATATTAATGAATAGTAAAAAATACTAAATTTTAGTTAAAAACAACTTTTTTAATCAAAATAATTTAAAGTGTTGAGTTATGATTTTGAGTTGTTTTAATGTGTAATTTGATTATATTTTTATAATTTAAAATATTTCTGGTCGTTGAATTTAATTTAAAATTTAAATTGGACATAATCACATGCTAATCATTTAATTTTTTCTACTTAATAAAAACCCACATTCTGGTTTTGAAAACGAGAATTAATTTTAAATTAATTAATGAAACATAAATTTTATAAATTTCATAAAATAGAAATCATTTAATAATTTTTAATATAAAAATTATCTTTGGTTTAATTTTTGGTATTTTTCTGAAAACATTCAATTTTTGATGAATAGTGAAAAACTACGTTGTAGATAAAAACCGACATTTTAATGTAAATAATTATTTCTAAATAAAAATTTATCTTAAAGTAAAAATAGATACATAATACATATATTAGTCCAATTTAATTCATTACATTCATTTTATAATAATATTTGACATATAAAATTTTATTAAACTTTTTAAACGTCCTTTACCGACCTTCTAGGCACATTTGCAAATTTACATAAAACATAATTTTACCACTTCTGTGAATTGATTTTAAAAAATCCAAGAGAAATGATGGAAACCAGTAAATATAATGTGGTTTAATAGGATGAAAATAATTTTTGGTGAATAGTATCTTTTGAATTTTATTTACCATGGTTAAAAGTAAATTAGATAATTAAAGGTAAAAATAATATTAAGATTACCCAGAACATGTAATAATTATATTGGATAAGTGTATTTCTACCAAAAGCAACATTTTGACAAAAATAATTTCGTTTTTATCCATTTGGGTTTGATTCAGACATTTATTATATTTTATTTAAAGAATGTATAAAAGTGCTAAATTCAATGTTTAATAACTAAACAATTTTTAATATAGTTTTTAACATAAGATAAACTCAACTAAAAATTTTAATTAGAAATATAGGAAGATTTAATAAATCATGGTATTTTATTTATAATTTTTATAATGTAAATAATTAAATTATTCCTGACACATTGATGATGTATTAATTACCTTATTAATGAAATATTAAAATAGTTGATATTATTAATATCAAAATAAATGTAAATTGAGACTTTTTATTCCATCCACTAATTTTCTAGATGAATATGAAATGTTAGGGATTATTAAATTTATTTTTTTCGAAGTTAAAAATTTTCTCTGACTATTTGAAAAATAAATTACTAAATAATGTTAAAATTGATATAAATTTGTTTTTAATACAAATACTATTTAATTAAATAATATAAAAATACTAAAAATCTATAGTTTGGAAAAATGACTTAGATATGGTTATATATGTCATTAGTTAACCACTTGAGGTTATCTTGATATTTTATAGTTAGTATATTATCCTTGTAATATAATAATATAAGAAGACATGGTAAATGTTAAACTATTTAACGAAGAGTTAAATCTAAAAGATAAGGTAATATGGTGTTAAAAACTTGTCTAAAACCTATTGGATTATAGGATTGCGACCCATAACCTCCTTATCAAAGAAATTAATTTATTTTAAGGTATTAGAAAAAAAATTATTTTTCAATAAATTGATATTTAAAGCTTTTCCTAAAGGGCACATCACCTCTCTTATAAAATGGAACTTCCCCTTCTAGAACATTCACACCTCCAAAACCATTTGGATCAACCGAATCCTACTCAAAAATCTTCCTATCAACCCTAAATTCAACATAGAGGCCTTATATGATTAGAAAGCCAACCTAAGCAGCCCTTTTGTTCAAATCAAAAGGAAGAACCCGAAGAAGAGGTAATCATTTCATCACTTCTTCCAAAGTTCTTTTCTTCTTCCACATCCTCTTTCTTGGTTGTTTCCATACAAAAATAATAAGCATTTACCTTATATCTAATGATATGTTATTATAAATATTGTAAAATCATATTCATTATTCTATCCATCCTATGAATGACAAAGTCACCATACGTGCATATATACGACTTACCGTCTCCAAGTCGTGGTGTGGTTTGTTATACAACACATAATTATTTTTATGAGTATAATAATGAGTATAATTGATGTAAATATTAAATATAACATATTAATTATTATTTATATATAATATAACATCCAATTACATATGATTTCCCCATCAACAGAATAATATCATCGCTTGTGCGTACATACAACTTTCCATCTCCATGACGTGATGAGATTCATTTCCACGTTCAACATTCAATGATGATTATAAAAATCTATTTTTTAATAAGTATGTAATATATGAAATAATAATGCTACTGGACACACACAAATATAAATATATATGTGTGTGTGTGTGTGTGTTTTTTTGTGTGTATTTATATATATCTCATTCACTTATTTCCATTCAATACGATATGAAAATGGAAATGTCATTTATACGTACATACGACCTAACGTCTCCATAAATGGTGTTTTCAATTTAATATAAATTTATATTATACATATTTATATTCTGAATATATATGATACATAAATAATGTTCTATATCCTGTAATCAATTAAATTATGATATAAGTGATGTGATTAAAAATAAGAAGTTAAAACCAGTACGATAAAGAAAGTGATTATTACACGAAATGTTATTTTAACATTGAAATGATTATTAAATGGGTAGTATAAAGCCCTAAATGAATAATGTATGATATCATAATTATGAATATGGTTCTTTTATACTTTAATAACATACTACGGTCATTATATAATAGGATAAATGTACCCTCGACCAAATAAAAGTACACGGTAAGGGTTATTTAGTCAATCTCTTTATTATTTAAGATTGTTTATGTGAAGGTTTTTACTAGGAAATATTTATTATCCATGTCCATGTTTCATAGAAGAGTTTTAAAAAGGATTATGTTTAAGGGACTACTAAACTAAAAACACTATTTTAATTTTTTTAAATATTTATTCTTCGAAGTCATTCTCATTAATGTTAATATTTTCAAAATGGATTTAAGGATTTATTTATATGGAAATTAATGTTTTAAAATGTTAATTCCTTTTAAATGTTTGAATTTGGTATGGTAAAATTTGATTAAAAAATTTCTTTTAAATTTCTTCCCTTCTAAATTGTGGGACTTTTAAATGATTTCATGCTAAAAGGATATTTCTCTCAAATAGTTTTACTGCTAATTTTCAACTATGTAAACATCGTTTATTAGATATTATTCATGATTGATGTTTATTTATTATAATACAATGTTTTATATTGTAATGAATGAGTTATGATATTTTTGACCATGGATGTGTTGTTTTTATACCATTTATGGTTTATGGTTAAATTATTTATATTTCGTATCCCAGTTTAAATATGAATGTTTATGTTATGTTTCACCATTTTCATATGAGGAATGAATTGGACCTAGTATGTGAGGGGCATGGCCCTCTATAGAAACTGAAATCATCAGTAGTTCGTAGGAGACAAAATAATGTCTTGTAACATGGCCTTGAGAAATGTTTTATTTTTAGTCTTGGCAAGAGTCCTTGACTATGTGGATATGATGTCTCACATTATGAATTCTCTCGTTATGAAATTAGTTATTACATGTGATTATTCGACTAGTAGAATATCCATGTTCATGTTTATAAAGTAATGTTTGATAAATTTTATCCATATTATGTTATATTTTATATTTAAAAGGCTATTGTTTTTATTACACATTTTTTCTTAAATGTTTATAGCTTCCGCTAAATTATTTACCCTTATTGAGCATCTGATCTCACCCTTTTTTATGTATTGTTTTCCTAGGATTCCAAGAAGTGTATTATGATTGATATGTAGGTTTAATCTTGGGGAATAATGGAATTATAAAAGGATTTTTAGGTTGTTTTTTATGTTTGAATGTGTAATGTAATGTTCATGTATGTAATTTATTTTCCACAACTACTATATTGGTCGTTCTTTCCGGACTAGATCTCCTATGATCATGCCAATGTTATGTAATAATGCACCTACTATAGGTAACTAGGGTTGGGGAATTAGATTTGGTACTAGAGGAAGTTTAGTAACAACCTTGGAAATATATTTAGATAGATTTTTAATAGGAAACATAACCCTAATACTGACTTTGAGGATTATTATAGAAGAACATAATTTTTTTGGTAATGTAAATATAATGTGGGTTTTCTAAGAAATTTATCCATGTCTGGATATTAGAAGTCAACATGGTTCTGAAACATATATACCTAAGAGTGAAACTATGACAAGGAGTTTTATGCTTGACCCGGGGTATCCTGGTACATGATAACTTTCACTATTACGCACCTCGTTTGACACTCCCAAGGGATTTTCTTAGGATAATTCACATTTTTTTAAAAACTGTTATGAAGGATTTATGAGTTAATATTTCAGTAAAGAAACCATTTTTACTATTATTAGACTAAATTTGTGAAAATCTTTAATTAATGTTGAGATGTTTTCTATTTTTTTTATTATACATTATGATATGATCTAACCTAGTGTATGTCATCATTTAGAAATGCCGGCCAATAGAAGCAATGAGAACTCCAAAATACGCATGATCCAAAGATTATGAAGGATCATTTCATTCATGGCCTTAATCAAACATTTATAAAGGAAATAGTTTCCCATGCATCCGCATCATGTGAATGAATAATATCATTTGTTAATAAGATATATAAAGTATTTTCCGAGTCCTATGGGTTTGATGGGTATAAAGAAAAGAATAGGATGAAAAAGAAGATGGATAAAGAGAATATGGGAAAGAATGATTTTACCACACGTGATATCTATGGGAAGAATCACTTTAGTAACTGCTTGAAGGGAATGATAGTTTGTTATACATATGGAGAAAAAGGAGACCAAGCTTGTGATTGAATGGGTAAGAAAAAAGTTTCAAATGTACAATGCTTCATCTACAAGGAGTTAAAAAACTACGTTAATCAATGTCCTAATCATCATAGTATACACCAAATGATGCTATTGGATAATAATAATTTATGATACTACCAAAAATGAAGAGAAATCATTTGTTCTCTTAAGTTGTTATTAAATAATAGTGTCATTTGAGAATTGAATTAATGATGCCCACATTATAAGAATTATATAGTATATAATGATTGTACTGCATTACTCTTTCATTAAGGATTTGAGATTTTGTTGTGCCAGGAAAAGTGACTTAATAGCTGGTTTATTTTTTTGGAAAATATATGGTTAAGAGAAAGATAAACCATTATATATTCCTGATAATGAGGTCGAGATTTTGGAATAAGAGATAATTGAGTTGGATAATGTTTATTGGATATTATTGACTAATTTGGAACTAAGTAATGGTTTTTTATTCCATCATTGTTGGACATTACATCATTTTTGGTTTTAAGGAGTATATCCAGTATTCTATGTTTTACAAAAGGAATAAAGGATTTACATACCTATTCAAATAAGGTTTTATGGTAATTCAGGTTGTTACCATGTTTTAATAGAATTCATGATGAAAGTTTTCACTGTTGTTATATGATAAAATATATCTTCATTATGATATGTTAACATTTCTTATAAATTTATGGATAGTCATTTTGGATACAAGTATTCTTTACAAGTCTAAACGTTTGTAATTGACTAAGTTAAACACATGATATTTTATTTGACGTTAAAGTATGATTTATTGAATAATTTGACCTAACCTTTTGGTTTTCAATAATCATTTGGAGGATTAAGGTAATACTTGTGGAACCTATAATTTTTAAAATGTTCTCGAGGTGTAAAAAAATTATTTTTGAACATTTATTTCCTATTGTTAGGAATGTAGTGGAAATATATCAAAACACAACAAAATTAAGGGAATATGATTATGATAGGTAATGAAATAGATTATGTTTTCTTGAGTTATTATCTTGATAGTAAACTAATGAGTCCTCTTCCAAAATAATATGATCTAAAAAATGTGTTATCTTAATACATTATGTTCTGTTTAACTAATGATACTTCAAATCATCATAGATTGACGGCTTTGAGTCCCACAATTTTACATTTATTGTTAACATGTTTGATATTGATGTCCTCAATAAATCACTATAAATATATATATTTTTCCTCTAATTACATGTCCTTCATTTCCACCAATGTTCACCTATTCGAAATCCACATTTGGTGGTGAATTTTTCCTCTCCCATTCCCACTTATTAAGACTTTATTTTATTAACCCTATTTCCGATGTGGGTATTCCACAAAACAATTTTCTATTTTCAAATTTTTTTGGATGAATTTTTTTAAATTTTGAGGAAGCAATTTATTAAAGTAGGGGGAATGTAACCCCTTAATATTTCATACTACGTTACCTCTGTATTTAATTCAATATCTTGTGCTACACGCAACACTTAGTTCAAGCGCATCACGACCTATCAAACTAGCCATTTAAAAAGTAGTTATGAATATTAATAACCATATTATAAAATTAATATATATCCTAAATTATTTTAAAATTTATCTTTTTTATTTCTTATAAATAATATAAAGTCAAATTCAATTTTTTATATAAAAAAGTATTTTTCAAAAAATGGATTTTTCTACCCATTAAAGGATAACCCTTTTTAAGTCTAATATTTTGCAATTTTATACACTCAATTTAATGATATTAAATTCTCCATTAGGCGAGATATATAAATATTTATTTTAATAATTTTTTCATACATTTTTGATAAATTTCATATTATGATGAATAATGATAAATTCTAAATTTTAATTAAAAACAATTTTTTTAATCAAAATCATTTACAGTGTTAATTTATGAATTTTAGTGGTTTTTAAGTATAATTTGAATATATTTTTATCATTTAATATAATTTTGGTCATTGTGTGTAATTTGACATTTAAATTTTATATAAACACATGTCAATGTTTTGATAGGTTTTACCTCTTAAAAACCCTCTTTCGAGTTTTGACAAAGGGAATTAATTTTAAATTCATTAATTCAACATAAATGATTTAAATTTGGTAAAATATACATAATTTTTTAATTTGGAATATGAAAATTATATTTTTGTGAATTTTTGGTATTTTTCGGAAAACATTTAATTTTTGATGAATAATGAAAAACACTCTGTTGTAGATAAAAACTGACTTTTTCATTTAAATAATAATTGTTAATTAAAAATTTATATTAAATGAAATATAGTTATATAAAAAATATATTATTCTAATGCAAATAATTGTTGTCATTTTATAATAATATGAGACATATTAAATTTTATTGATATTTTTTAACATATTTTACCCACCTTCAAGGAAAATATACAAATTTTCAAAAAAAATTAATATTACCACTTATCTGAATTGAATTTCAAAAATAAGAGAGACATAGTTGACATCATTATCTAAAATGTGGTTCAATAGGATGTAAATAAATTTTGGTGAATAATAACTTCTGAATTTTATTTTCCATAATTAAAAATAAATAAGGTAATTAATGATAAAAATAATATTAAAATTACCCCAACACATAACTTAATTATATTGGATAATTGTATGTCAACATAAATCTGAATTATAACAAAAATAAGATTATTTTAATCCATTTGGGTTAGATTAGGACATTTATTATAATTTATTAAAAGATCAGTTAAAAGTGTTAAATTCAATAGTTAATAACTAAAACATTTTTAATATAGTGTTAAACATATGATAAATTCAACTATAAATATTAATTATAAATATAAAACGATTTACTACATCATGGTATATTATTTATAATTTTTAGACATTAAATAATGAAATTTAATTATGACCCAATGATGATGTTGTAATTAACTTTTTAATGAAAGTATAAAATAATTGAAATTATAAATATCAAAATAAATGTAAATTGAGACTTTTGATTCCATAAAATAATTTTATAGGTGAATATTACATGTTAGAGATGATTTAATGTATTTTTTTCAAAGTAAATTTTTTTTACTACATTATTAAATATCAATTACTAAAAATTTTCAAAATTGACAGAAATGAGTTTTTAATACAAATAATATTTTTATTAAATAATATAAATATCCTCAAAATCTATAATTAGGAAAAATTTCTTAGATAAGGTTATATATGTAACTAATGAACAAATTTATGTTATCTTGTCATTTTATAGTATGTTTATTAACAATTTAATAGAAAAATTCAAGAAGAATTGGTAAATGTTAAACTATTTATTTAAGAGTTAAATATAAAAATATATTGTCATATGGTGACGAAAATTTGTATAAAACCTATTGGATGAGATTATTTAGACCCATAAACACCTTATCCATGAGGTAAATTAAGTTTTAGGTATTAGAAACAGAAAATTATTTTCTAATAAATTAATATTTCAATCTTTTCCTTAAGTGCCCCCAGCTATCTTATAAAAGGGTACTTACCCTTTTCTTAAATTCACACATCCAAAGACATTTGGCTCTACCAAAACCTACTAAAATATCTTACCAACTACCCTAAATTTACACTTGAGGCATTAATTTGATCAGATTGCTGACCTATGGAGCCCTTTTGTTCAAATCAAAAGGAAGAACCCCAATAAGAGGTAATTATTTCATCACCTCTTTCAATGTTCTTTTCTTATTCCACTTCCTATTTCTTTTTTTCTTCCATACCAGAATAATAACTCCAGTAAATTATACATACTAAGTGTTATTATAAGTAAGGTAAAACAATATTCATTATTCTATCCATCTTATGAATTAAAAAGTCACCATAACTGTGTACGCAAAGCTTACCCTCTCCAACTAGTGGTATAGTTTGTTATTCCACACATCATTATTTGGATGAGTATAATAATTAGTATAATTGATTTAAATAATAAATATAACATATTATTAAGGATTATGTATATATTATATACCATCCAATTATAAATTAGTTCACCACTACTAGAATTATTTCTCTGTTCGTGCATACGTACGACTTACCATCTCCATGACGCGATGAGATTCATTTCCACTTTCACCATTCAATGATAATTAAAAAAATATATATTATTAATATGTATGTAATATATGACATAATAATTATACTTGATATATATATATATATTTGTGTGTGTTTGTGTGTGTTTGTGTATTTACATATATCACATTCACTTACTTCCATTCAATATGATATGAAAACTGAAAGAACCTTTAAGCATACGTACGGTCTACCGTCTCCATAAATAGCCTTGTAAATTTTATATATCTATATATTATACATATTTATATTCTTAATATATATTATACATAAATTGTTTTATATATTATTTAAGAAATTAAATGATGATATTAGTGATACGATCAAAAGAAAATACAAGGTAAGGGTTAATTCCTCAAACATATTATTATCTGGGATATTTTATGTGTAAGTTTCTACTTGGTTTTATTTATTATCCATCTACATGTTTCCTAAAATAGATTTCATAAGTACTATTTTTAAGGAACTATTTAACTAAAACATCATTTTAAATGGTTTAAATATTTATTCATCTAAATCGTTACCATTACTGCCCATTTTTTCAAAATGGTTTTCAGGATTTATTTATATAGACATGAATGTTTTAAAATGTTTATTCATTTCAAAAGTTTCCAAGTGGTATAGGACACTTTGATTCAAAAATTTGTTGTAAATTTTTTCTTTTCTAAATTGTCTGACTTTAAAATGATTTCATGAAAAAGGGATATTTGTCTCATAGAGTTTTACTGATCATTTTCAACTATGTCAACATATGTTACTGGCTATTATTCATGATTGATGTTTATTTATTATAATAAAATGTTTTGTATTGTATTGAATGAGTTATTATATGTTTGACTATGGATGTGTTGTTTTTATACAATTTATGGTTTATTTTTAATGTATTGACTTTTTATGCTAGTTTTAATACGAATATATTTGTTATGTTTCACCCTTTTCAAATGAGGAATACATTGGACATATTATGAGATGGGCATGGACCTCTATAGCCCCTCATTTCAGGGGTAGTTATCATGAGACAAACTAGTGTCTTATCACAAGCACTTGCCAAATTTTTTATTTGTAGTATTGGCATGAGTCCTTTCCTATTTGGTTATGATTTTCATAAATTTCCATTCCCTAGTTATAAAATTTGTCATTACATGTGATTAGTCGACTAGTAGAATATTCATGTTCCTATTTATATGGAAATGTTTGATTTATTTTTTTGTATATTATGTTCAATTTATGTTCAAAATATTTTTTTATTAAAAAATTTCCTTCAAATTTTATAGATTTTTCTAAATTATTTACCCTTACTTATCATATCAGCTCACCCATTTCTTATGTTTTGTTTTTCCAGGATTCCTAGAAGTTTATTATGATTGATATAAAGATTTAAGCTGTGGGAATAATGGTGTTCTCAAAGCATTATTTAATTAATTATTTATGATTTAATGTGTAATTTAACATTAATGTATATAAGAAATATTCCATGAATCATAACTGATCGGTCCTTTTGGACTTGATCTCTTGTGATCCTACCAATGTTATTTAATAATGCACTGACTCTGGGTTACTCGGGGTAGGGTGTTACACCCTAGACATTAGAATTTTGGGAATGTATATGTCACGACCCCCTCCCCACAAAGTGTACCCCTCCTGGGCCGGCAATGTGAGAAGGGAGATAATGACCCCCGAGTCCCGCCTCCAGTAGGCCCCGGGTTGGCGACTAGCACCGAGGGTATAATACATGTTCAAATGGGAGGCATTACCCTCTAAGAGAACACATGCAGAAGAGAGAGATAGAATAGACTCCAATAAAGTCCAACTTAGAACTGAGATATAAAAGGAAACCAAGTACATATATGAAATTTCATGAAAAAGTACTACAACTGAAAGGGGGAAAACTCAAAGTACCCAAAACAAAGTGAAACGGCAGCGACCACAAGCTCGAACAGCTCCTCCTCCAACCGCAAGCTAGTAGTAACCAGCTTGATCTCCAACCTACTCCAAGTGACCTAAAAACAGTTTATAAATACATAGGGTGAGTATAACAGTATACTCAGTAGGATCCTCCTCAAGCCTCTCGTGAAAAAGTAAAGAAATCATGCTAAAGCCCAGTGAACAACAAGTGAAACTAACTCATTACCTAAACAGGTATACTAAGTTCCCAACCTCACCATGGCTACTCTCACCAAGTAACGCTTACAAGAATATAGAATATAGTAAAGAATATCAAGGGCACCCCGCAACTACTTCCCCACTGGTTTGCCGCTTTTCCCCAACGACATACGTCATGTGCATCTCTCTCCAAAGGCTTGCCCGCAGACACCTGGGCTAAGCTCCACAATCTGCACCTCGTGCACCACATAGGCTTGCCCGCAGACACCTGGGTGAAGCACCACACCGTCCTCATAACCAAAAGTAACCAGGTAGTTTCTGGGAGCCACCACAGCTCGTATAACGTGTATCATATGTCGGGTATAATACCTCAAGCCATTACAGCCCATACTCCGAGTAAGGATCCTCAAGCCATCACCATCTATACACGTTACAGCTATAGTAGTCCATAGGATACTATATCCAGAATATATGCGTGTGAATAACCACAAGCCATTACAGCCCTCTATACACATATATGGGGTAACTAACCGCTTTCCTCATGGCACAAGTATCTACCAAGAGAAGAGAGCGGGGCCAAATGGGGTAGTCAGCCATTCGACCTCCCATCAAAATGTTGGGGAAAACACCTCCCAGGGCTCAGAATCCCCGGGGTGTCAGTTTCCCTTACCGACAGGGTGGTGTAGCGTATAGAAACAAAAAAAGTACAGAATATATAAGTAACTCACATCCACACTATGGGCATTACCTAGTCTAAGATACAACTGCAGCTAACGTCTCTCAGACTCCAGGCTGCTACTTCTAAGACTAGGTATCCTATAAGCACACAAACATTTGAAGAGATTTATTAGATTACTCCGTTCTCATTTTATCAGTTCCACTGTACATTAATTAATTCTTTAAATATTAATTAAGAATGAATAATTCCACATTAAACTGAATTGGCATCACATTCAAAAACAACTTCTTCTTTTTAAGATTCACATCACCTTTAAATTCCAGCATCTCCATCCCCGTGGATTTTCACCATTTAATCAATCATTCAGTACAGAATTACTTTTCCCCATTCCCATGCATTCTAGAAAATCATTCTATGCTTCTAAACACAATGGAGGCTCAACACGGTGAGTAGATATACTACTCATCGAGTCTTTGCCGCCTATAGAAAGATCATATACCCATTCTCCCTTGAGAGGCTAAACACGGAAAGCACGTGGCATACCCCGCGCGTCTTCGCCTCCTTCGGAAGAAGGGTTGCAAGACCAGCTGCCTTGAGCAGTGGGGAAAATAAAAGCATATTAACATTCAAGAAAACCGCAAGCAACCAGCAACCACATCCATCCCATTCCATCACCCCTGGTGTCCTCCCCGACACCCACATGCATAAACTGATGCATCTCGCCACTCTAGGCGTCATCTACTGTCATAACCACAAGGCCTCCATGCCTCCACATATCACAACAACCATCCAGGCTCACATCACAGCACAAGCAGCAGGAAAACAAACATCACATCATGGGCTCTTGACCCTTTAACAAACAAGAGGGTAACTCAGAACCCTTTTAGAAATTCCCACGTAATATGTTCTCTATTCCATATTGAATTGGCAGATTTGTTATTCATAGGTTCCAATAATGGATACCTAATCAGTAAGCTATCACAATTAAATAACCATGCTTACTTCCCTAATTTGATTATCCTCTAATTAGAACGACTACAACAACGACAATAACCAGATTAATTTACATGCCCCTTTATCTTTAGTCAATTAATTAACAATTAATTCCATCTTTACGTTCGTTATCAATTTCTATCATTAACGAACAAAAAATCAAAGAAAACATAGATATCACTATATCTAGGAATACATGAGGCAAACCGTTATCACGGTATAAAGCAACAACATGCGATCAACCAATTCTTTTAATCCGGTTCAAGTATTTAATTTGGTCAATTTCATTGTGATCCAAAGGGATAAATCATGCTAATTATACGATTGCACATATACAATTAGAGAAGCCATGAATCCCCTACCTCGAAGAGTTCTTGACGTCATTTATCCACACAATGGGCCACAATCCTTCTCTCGCGACAACTGCATCCACCCGAGGATGCCACGGTAAGTCCCAACCAACCAAAACCCATTAGAACCATGGAGATTACATGGTAATATAGAAGGGATAACAAGAGAAGGTGATCCATGAAGGAACGATGATAAAACATACCTTAAATGGAAGAATGATGGACACAACATGGTTGCATCAAACAGAGCGGAACCGATCCGAGTAACGTTTGATTGTGAAACTCCTACGGGAAAGATTTCATGGTTCTAGCGTCTCGTAGATGAGAACCATGAGGAAGAACAACGAATAATGATATCTCGTTCCCTTTTAAAAAAAATAAATTACATACGCAACGGTTTAAGATCCGATTTATTCTCCATTAAAAACGGATCGCATTAACCCACGAGGTTTGACCAAGTAAAAACATCCTGGCCTTAGGAATAATTAATATAGGAATTATGGCCTTTGAATCATCCTTAAAGTCCTTAAAATAAGGTTTTAAAAGTATTTTACGTCAATGAAAACGTCAAATTTACGAAGCTGGAAACACTGTTCACATACTCAAAATTTGGCAAAGTATGGAATCGGTAGCTCATAGGATTCTGGAAACACTGTACAAGTCCACCGATAGAAGGTCACCGATAGAACCTCACCGGTAGAAACACTGTTCAAGTCTACCGATAGAAGTCCACCGATAGAACCTCACCGATAGAAACATTGTTCAAGTCTACCGATAGAAGTCCCCCGATATAACCTCACCGATAGAAACACTGTTCAAGTCTACCGATAGAATTCCACCGATAGAACCTCACCGATAGAAACACTATTAAAGTCTACCGATAGAAGTCCACCGATAGAACCTCACCGATAGAAACACTGTTCAAGTCTACCGATAGAAGTCCATCGATAGAACCTCACCGATAGAAACATTGTTCACTGAACCTCACCGATAGAAACACTGTTCAAGTCTACCGATAGAAGTCCACTGATAGAACCTCACGAATAGAAACATTGTTCAAGTCTACCGATAGAAGTCCACCGATAGAACCTCACCGATAGAAACATTGTTCAAGTCTACCGATAGAAGTCCACTGATTGAACCTCACCTATAGAAACACTGTTCACTGAACCTCACCGATAGAAACACTGTTCACATACCGATACTGTTCATAAAACTGGAAACACTGTTCCTAGAACTAGAAATTTGGCAAAGTGTTAGCCGAGCTACTGCTGGACTGCGGCTACCAGTATATCGAGCTATCAGTACGCCTCGGCTACTGGTAAACCCAGCTACCGGTAGGATGCAGCTACTGGTAGACCGAGCTACGGGTAAGCGAAGGCTACCGGTAGGCAGCAGCTACTCGTAGACCGAGCTACGGGTAAGCAGCAGCTACCGGTAGACCGGCTACCGGTATGCAGCAGCTACCGGTAGACCGGCTACCGGTAGGCAGCAGCTACCAGTAGACAGCAGCTACCGGTAGCCGAGCTACCGGTATGCAGTAGCTACCGGTAGACCGAGCTACTGGTAGGCAGCAGTTAGCGGTAGACCGAGCTACCGGTAGGCAGCAGCTACCTGTAGGCAGCAGCTACCGGTAGACGGAGCTACCTGTAGGCAGCAGCTACCGGTAGACCGAGCTACTAGTAGGCAGCAGCTACCGGAAGACCGAGCTACCGGTAGGCAGCGGCTAGGGGATAAGTCACCTTGTCCTCCTAGAGAACCTCCAACACCACATTTTCACAAAGTAATGGACCAGGGAGGTCCGGGCCATTACATTAGATACCTCTCAAAACTTTCTCGTCTCGAGAATTAAAAACAAACTCAGAGGAACAGAGGGGTCCGAACAACCACCCCATAAGATACCTCTCATGGGAAAACCACCATGAGTTGTTTGAAAGTTGGAACAAAACTACGATATCTGAGAATATGGAAACAAACAATCCATATCCAAACAATTCAATCATAACATCACACAAAAAAAGGTACATAAATAAAACATGAATGGTCTAACCATAGAGGAAATGTCATTACATGAAAAGAGTTAAACATTAAACAACTCTGGGTACTGAGCATGTATCTGTGACTCACACTCCCAGGTACTCTCCTCCATGCCACCATGTCGCCACAAGACACGAACTAAAGGAATAGAACGCCCACGCAACACCTTCTCCTTGCGGTCTTGAATCTCCACAGGTCGCTCCTCGAAGGTTGCATCATCGTCAATATCGATCTCTCCCAAATCGATAATATGAGATTCATCATGAAGATAACGATGGAGCTGTGATACATGGAAAACATCATGTATCCGACTCATCTGAGGGGGAAGTTCTACTCGATATGCCACAGCTCCAACACGAGCCAACACCTCGAAAGGCCCAACAAACCGGGGAGAAAGCATACTTCCGCGACCAAACCTTCGCTGCCCACGGTGGGGAGTCACCTTCAGAAACACATGATCCCCAAAATTAAACTCTAAGGGTCTCCTCCTTTGATCAGCATATGATTTTTGACGATCATGTGCTGTCTTCATCCTCTCACGAATCACCTGAACCATCTCTGTTGTATTCTGCACTAGTTCTGGTCCGAGAATTGCTGACTCTCTGACCCCAGTCCAGCACAATGGAGAACGGCATGGCTGGCCATACAAGGCTTCAAACGGCGCCATACAGATGGTAGAGTGGAAACTATTATTATAAGCGAACTCTACCAAGGGCATGTGCTTTGTCCATGAACCTCCAAAATCAAGAACACAAGAGTGCAACATGTCTTCAAGAGTCTGGATTGTTCGCTCTGTCTGACCATCCGTTTGAGGATGAAAAGCAGTTCTAAGGCATAATTGAGAACCAAAAGCATGCTGGAGACCTCTCCACACCCAAGAGGTAAAACGAGGATCTCGATCAGAAATGATCGTCTTAGGAACTCCGTGAAGCCTCACCACCTCCTCCAGATACTGCCTCGACAAAACCTCCACTGAGCTCGACTCCTTGATTGCTATGAAGTGGGCCGATTTTGTTAAACGATCCACTACCACCCATATAGCATCATGTCCTCCCGGAGATCGAGGTAAACCTGTAACAAAGTCCATTGAGATGTCCTCCCACTTCCATTGAGGAATATCTATGTGTTGGAGAAGACCACCAGGAACACAGTGATTGACCTTCACCTTCTGACAGACTAAACATCGAGACATACATTCTGCAACTGTACGATTTAGCCCAGGCCACCAAAACTAACTCCTCAAGGATCGGTACATCTTCTTCACACTAGGATGTACCGCCAAGGGTAAACTATGGAACTCTCGGAGAACCGTCCCGCGCATCGCCGAGGGAACAAAAAGCCTGCCATGATACAACACTCGGTGTTGTTCGTCCTCCGACCAACCATTAGGGGCCTCCCCACAAACAACTCTGTCTCTCCAAACTTACACCTCTAGATCACCCAACTGAGACTCTTCCACCTTCTGCATCAGAGATGACTACACCGTCATCCGGAAAAGACAACCTCTACCTCCAACCTCTTCCATATCAAGATGTAAAGCTGCTAGCTCTTCCATCACTCTCCAGGAATCACCAGATTCAAGCACAACATCATTACGTGACTTTCGGCTTAGTGCATCAGCTACAACGTTCCCTTTTCCAGGTGTATACGATATTTCAAAGTCGTATTCCTGCAAGAACTACATCCACCGACGCTGCCTCAAGTTCAAGTCATGTTGGGAGAAAACATACCTCAAACTCTTATGATCGGTGAAAACCACAAAGCGCTCACCAATGAGGTAATGTCTCCACAACATCAGCGCAAACACCACGGCTGCCAACTCAAGATCATGGGTGGCATAGTTGCGTTCATGGGGACACAATTGTTGGGAACCATAAGAAACAACTGACCTTTGTTGCATAAGTACACAGCCTAGCCCCATATGTGATGCATCGCAGAAGACGTCAAACTAGACTCCCTCAGCTGGAAGACAAAGAACATGAGCACTTACCAACTTCTCCTTTAGATACTCGAAAGCTGTCTGACACTGATCAGTCCATATGAACGCTTGATCCTTCATGGTCAAAGCTGTCAGAGGAGTCGCAACTCGGGAGAAATTAGCTACAAACCTCCTATAATAGCCTGCGAGACCAAGGAAACTTCGCACCTCTGACACGGTCTTGGGGGCTGGCCAAGACACCACTACTTCTGTCTTCGAAGGATCCACAACTACTCCCTGTTGGGACACAACATGTCCCAAGAAACGAACTTCTCGAGCCCAGAACTCACACTTGGACAACTTCCCAAACAACCGATGTTGGCGAAGATCTCCCAAAACGGCTCGTAGATGCTCTTCATTCTCTTCTTCAGATGTAGAGTACACAAGGATGCCATCGATGAAAACCACAACAAACTTGTCTAGGAATTCACGGAACATAGCATTCATCAACCCCATGAAAACAGCTGGAGCATTCGTCACGCCAAATGGCATTACAACAAACTCATAATGCCCATGACGACAACGGAAAGCAGTCTTCGTGATATCCTCATCCTTTACACGCATCTGATGATATCCTGACCTCAAGTCGATCTTTGAGAACCAACTTTCACCGTTCAGTTGATCAAATAGGTCATCAATCCATGGAAGAGGATTGCGGTTCTCTATCATCACTTTGTTTAATCGACGATAATCGACGCACAACCGCAAACTGCTGTCAGCCTTTTTCACAAACAAAACTGGTGCACCCCACGGTGACACACTTGGCCGAACAAAACCACACTGCAATAGACCGTCGAGCTGTATACGTTGCTCTCGTAACTCAGAAGGGTACATCCTATACGGAGACATAGAGATAGGAGACGCTCCTGGCTGTAGTTCGATCCCAAACTCGATCTCTCGTCGAGGGGGTAAGGATACAACCTCTTCTGGAAAGACGTCAGGGTACTCCTCTACGACCCTAGGAAACACCAACTGTTGAACCTCTGAAGAACTCAGCGTCATCCCAGCCATCATGGATGATAAGTACATCTCTCACCAACAAACACAACATTGTCTCCATCTTCATCAAAGAAAACGACCTTCTTCCTGTAGCAATCCACAAAAGCCTGCACCGAATACAACCAATCCATGCCAAGTATGACATCATATGGTTGTATTCGCAAACATAGGAAATCTCCCCAAGAGCGGTGTTTCCCCAACACTAGCTCACAGTCTCTACATAATTCAAACAAGTCAGCTCGACCTCCAACTGGCGTAGTCAACGCCAAGGGCACTCGAAGCCTATCTACCTCAAGTCCCAAAGCATGGAAAATGGTAGGAGATATGAAGGAGTGTGTTGCTCCTGAATCAAACAAGGCATACACCAAGGTAGAAAACAAGGAAAGTGTACCTCGAATGACATATGGCTCGCTTGGGGTTGGTAATTCTAGAGCATGAAGCTGACCATGACCTCCTCCACGGCCTCTCTGACCCTAATGACGACCACCACCATGGCCGCGCTCTTCTCTCTGAGGACAGGGAGCGTCATGGGGCTGTCCTCTGCCTGCTCCATCTATCCTTTGGTGATCTAAAGATGGTGCAACCTGCTGCTGCTGGCTCGGCTAGAACTGCCTCAACGGAGGAACCTGGAGTGGAGCGGCTGGTGCACGATGACTGCTCTGAAAGGTCGGGCACTCCCTCTGCTGATGACCACGACCACCACAAGAAAAACAAGCGCACGATCCCTTGGTATAGGCCTGAGAGTTGTTGCCTCCGGAGAAACGAGATGGGAAGGGCTGGGACCTACCCCCAGGTGAACGGAAACTCTTCTGTCCTGAAAACCGGGAACCCTGGACCACAACTCTGCTTCGTGAGGAAACATGACGATTCCCCTCTCGTGATGATCCGGTCCTAACCAAAGTCCTCTCAACAACCTCTGCCCTCGCCAACACCTCAAGATATGTCTTTAGCATAAATGGGGTGACTTGGCGCTGGATCTCTGGACGCAAATCCTCCTCAAAATGCCTCGCCCTGGCCTCCTCATCTGGTAACAGGTCTGAAGCATATCGTAGAAGGTTCCTGAAATGGATTCCAAACTCTCGAACACTGGATCTCCCCAGTCGAAGGGTGAGAAGCTCTTGATGACTGGACGCCTTTGCAGTCGAAGAAAGAATGTCGACTCTAAACCTGTCTCGAAACTCCTCCCATGAGATCGCTGACTCCTCATGATCCCCGAGGAACAAGAACCACCACTGCCTCGCTGCTCCACGCAGCATCGTCACAACAAAGGACACCCAGTGTTCCTTCCGAGCACGAATCGAACTAAAGCCTATCTCGATCTCCTCCAACCAGTCTTATGTGACTGCATCTGAAACGGAGCCCTCGTACTTCTGTAGACTCTGGCGCTGAAACTCTCGAAGTGTCTTCTTCCAAGTGTCATCGTCGTCAACCTCTACTCGGCGGTGATCTGCTGGAACAGCCTGTTGGGCATCTTCTTCGCAAACCTGACGAGGACGTCGACCTGGAGCCATACCTGTAAAATAACAACCGTTAGAGCTCCTAATGCTGGAATATGGAAGACTCAACATTAATTAATTAATTGTTTTGTTTTATTAATTTTAGGTTACCTATCCCAATGTCTACCCATTCAAACACAGGCGCAAAGAATAATGATGCATGATCCTTTCCTAGGTCTCTACCCTGCACCCAGTATCACTTGTTTAGTAGCCATCGTAAACTTAAAGGTTCGTGCATAAGATCATAGGGGGCCCTAAACGCCTATGTCTCTGCCGGTCTCCAGTGTTTACCCCACTTTATAAACATGAATGACACTGTTTCCCTACCATCCCATGCATCCTAACCTGTGCCTAACTCCAAACTCCATCCTATCCCTCAACCTGCCTCTGATACCACTCTGTCACGACCCCCTCCCCAAAAAGTGTACCCCTCCTGGGCCGACAATGTGAGAAGGGAGATAATGACCCCCGAGTCTCGCCTCCAGTAGGCCCCAGGTTGGCGACTAGCACCAAGGGTATAATACACGCACAAATGGGAGGCATTACCCTCTAAGAGAACACATGTAGAAGAGAGAGATAGAATAGACTCCAATCAACTCCAACTTAGAACTGAGATATAAGAGGAATCCAAGTACATATATGAAATTTCATGCAAATTTACTACAACTGTAAGGTGGAAAACTCAAAGTACCCAAAATAAAGTGAAACGACAGCGACCACATCCCCGAACAGCTCCTCTTCCAACCATAATCTAGTAGTAACCAGCTTGATCTCCAACCTGCTCCAAGTGACCTGAAAATAGTTTATAAATACATAGGGTGAGTATAACAGTATACTAAGTAGGATCCTCCTCAAGCCTCTCGTGAAAAAGTAAAGAAAGAATGTTAAAGCCTAGTGAACAACAAGTGAAACTAACTCGTTACCTAAACAGGTATACTAAGTTCCCAACCTCACCATGGCTACTCTCACCAAGTAACGCATACAAGAATATAGAATATAGTAAAGAATATCAAGGGTACCCCGCTACTACATCCCCACTGGTTTGCTGCATTGCCCCAACAACATACGTCCTGTGCATCTCTCTCCAAAGGCTTGCCCGCAGACACCTGGGCTAAGCTCCACAATCTGCACCTCGTGCACCACATAGGCTTGCCAGCAGACACCTTGGCGAAGCACCACACCGTCATCACAACCAAAAGTAACCAGGTAGTTTCTGGGAGCCACCACAGCTCGCATTATGTAAATCATACGTCGGGTATAATACCTCAAGCCATTACAACCTATACTCCGAGTAAGGATCCTCAAGACATCACAGCCTATACACGTTACACCTATAGTAGTCCATTGGATACTATATCCAGAATATATGCATGTGAATAACCACAAGCCATTAAAGCCCTCTACACACATAAATGGGGTAACTAACCGCTTGCCTCATGGCACAAGTATCTACCAAGAGAAGAGAGCTGGGCCAAAGGGGGTAGTCAGCCATTCGACCTCCCATCAGAATGTTGGGGAAAACACCTCCCCAGGGCTCAGAATCCCCGAGGTGTCAGTTTCCCTTACTGACAGGGTGGAGTAGCGTATAGAAACACAAAAGGTACATAATATTTAAGTAACTCACATACACACTATGGGCATTACCTAGTCTTAGATACAACTGCAGCTAACGTCTCTAAGACTCCAGGCATATACTTCTAAGACTAGTTATCCTATAAGCACACAAACAATTGAAGAGATTTATTAGATTACACCGTTCTCATTTTATCAATTCCACTTTACATTAATTAATTCTTTAAACATTAATTAAGAATGAACAATTCCACATTAAACTGAATTGGCATCACATTCAAAAACAACTTCTCCTTTTTAAGATTCACAACACCTTTAAATTCCAGCATCTCCATCCCCGTGGATTTTCACCATTTAATCAAACATTCATTACAGAATTACTTTTCCAGATTCCCAGGCATTCTAGAAAAGCATACTATGCTTCAAAACACAAAGGAGGCTCAACACGGTGAGTAGATATACTACCCGTCGAGTCTTTTCCGCCTATAGGAAGAGCATATACACATTCTCCCTCGAGAGGCTAAACACGGAAAGCACGTGGCATACCCCATGCGTCTTCGCCTCCTTCGGAAGAAGGGTAGCAAGACCAGCTGCCTTGAGCAGTGGGGAAAAGACAAGCATATTAACATTCAAGAAAACCGCAAGCAACCAGCAACCACATCCATCCCATTCCGTCACCCCTGGTGTCCTCCCCGACACCCACATGCATAAACTGATGCATCTCGCCACTCTAGGCATCGTCTGTTGTCATAACCACAAGGCCTCCATGCCTCCACATATCACAACAACCATCCAGGCTCACAGCACAATACAAGCAGCAGGAAAACAAACATCACAACATGGGCTCTTGACCCTTTAACAAACAAGAGGGTAACTCAGAACCCTTTTAGAAATTCCCACATAATTTGTTCTCTAATCCATATTGAATTGGCAGATTTGTTATTTATAGGTTCCAATCATGGATACCTAATCAGTAAGCTATCATAATTAAATAACCATGCTTACTTCCCTAATTTGATTATCCTCAAATTAGAACGACTACAACAACAGCAATAACCAGATTAATTTGCATGCCTCTTTATCTTTAGCCAATTAATTAAAAATTAATTCCGGCTTTACATTCGTTATCAATTTCTATCATGAACAAACAACAAATCAAAGAAAACATAGATATCAGTATATCTAGGAAAACATGAGGCAAACCGTTATCACGGTATAAAGCAACAACATGCGATCAACCAATTGTTTTAATCTGGTTCAAGTATTTAATTAGGTCAATTTCATTGTGATCCAAAGGGATAAATCATGCTAATTCTACGATTGCACATATACAATTAGAGAAGCCATGAATCCCCTACCTCGAAGAGTTCTTGACGTCCTTTATCCACACAATGGGCCACAATCCTTCTCTCGCGACAACTACATCCCCCCGAGGATGCCACGGTAAGTCCCAACCAACCAAAACCCATTAGAACCATGGAGATTACATGGTAATATTGAAGGGATAACAAGAGAAGGTGATCCTTGAATGAATGATGAAAAAACATTCCTTTTATGGAAGAATGAAGGACATAGCTTGGTTGCATCAAATAGAGCGGAACTGATCCGAGTAACGTTTGATTGTGAAACTCCTACGGGAATGATTGCAAGGTTCTAGCGTCTCATAGATGAGAACCAGGAGGAAGAACAACGAAGAATGATATCTCGTTCCATTTAAAAAAATAAATTATAGAGGTGACGGTTTAAGATCCGATTTATTCTCCATTAAAAATGGATCGCATTAACCCACGCGGTTTGACCAAGTAAAAACATCCCGGCCTTAGGAATAATTAATATAGGATTTATGGCCTTTGAATCGGCCTTAAAGTCTTTAAAATAAGGTTTTAAAAGTATTTTACGTCAAAGAAAACGTCAAATTTACGAAGCTGGAAACACTGTTCACATACTCAAAATTTGGCAAAGTATGGAATCGGTAGCTCTTAGGATTCTGGAAACACTGTACAAGTCCACTGATAGAAGGTCACCGATAGAACCTCACCGATAGAATCACTGTTCAAGTCTACCGATAGAAGTCCACCGATAGAACCTCACCGATAGAAACACTGTTCAAGTCTACCGATAAAGTCCACCGATAGAACCTCACCGATAGAAACACTGTTCAAGTCTACCGATAGAAGTCCACTGATAGAACCTCACCGATAGAAACACTATTCAAGTCTACCGATAGAAGTCCACCGATAGAACCTCACCGATAGAAACACTGTTCAAGTCTACCGATAGAAGTCCACCGATAGAACCTCACCGATAGAAACAATGTTCACTGAACCTCACCGATAGAAACACTGTTCAAGTCTACCGATAGAAGTCCACCGGTAGAACCTCACCGATAGAAACGCTGTTCAAGTCTACCGATTAAAGTCCACCGATAGAACTTCACCGATAGAAACACTGTTCAAGTCTACCAATAGAAGTCCACCGATAGAACCTCACTGATAGAAACACTATTCAAGTCTACTGATAGAAGTCCACCGATAGAACCTCACCGATAGAAACATTGTTCACTGAACCTCACTGAGAGAAACAATGTTCACCTACCGATACTGTTCGTAAAACTTGAAACATTGTTCCCAAAACTAGAAATTTGGCAAAGTGTTAGCCGAGCTACTGCTGGACTGTGGCTACCAGTATACCGAGCTATCATTACACCGCGGCTACCGGTAAACCCAGCTATCGGTAGGATGCGGCTACCAGTAGACCGAGCTACTGGTAAGCGGCGGCTACCGGTAGGCAGCAGCTACCGGTAGACCGAGCTACCGGTAAGCAGCAGCTACCGGTAGACTGAGCTACCGGTAGGCAGGAGCTACCGGTAGACCGAGCTACCGGTAGGCAGCAGCTACCGGTAGACCGAGCTACCAGTAGGCAGCGGCTGGGGGATAAGTCACCTTGACCTCCCCGAACACCTCCAACACCACATTTTCACAAAGTAATGGACCAGGGAGGTCCGGGCCATTATAGTATATAATTAAATAAATTTTCAAAATATGGTTTACATATGTTTATATAAATAGTTTTTCAGTGGCCAATTAATCAGAAATGATAGCAAACCCCTTTTGAAAATAAAAGGAAATATTTTTCGAAAAAAATATATTTTTATTTATAGAAGAGTGTTTTATATAAAAAAAATAAACAAAAAAATATTGATGAATTATTTCAATGATATATATATAAATATTTTTTATTAAATAAAATATTTAAAATTCATAATATGTGTTTTCTGGACAAGATATGATAATAATTCATATTTTATTTATGAAAAGATTAATTTTTCTAAAAGATTATTTTACCGCCATTTAAGGACACGCTTTTTTTAAATATATTTTTTAAAAAATTTACAAATAATATTTGAAAAAATAAACAACTTTTTCGAAATATTAATGTCAAAATTATCTTAGGGTGAATTTTTGTGATTTTTTATGAAATATTTCATTTTTGAATGAAGAGTGATAAATAAGAAATTTTAATTGAAAACTATATTATCCTTTAATTTATTAATGTAGTGAAAATATATTTTATTTTCGTTTTAAAGTATATTTATTTAAATTATACATATTCGAATCCAATTTATTTCATTTTAATCAATTTAATTTTGGAATCTAATTTAAAAACTTTTCAAACTTTTGATTTTTATCACTTTAAAAACCCAGTTCTCGACACGTAAATATGATTAATTTTAAATTAATTCTTGACACGTATGTGGATTTAATTTGTAAAAATGGATCATAGACATATAATAATAATTAGTTATATTTTATTATGATGAAAAATTAATATTTTACCAATATATTTAAGGAAAATAGTTCAAATTAATCATGGTGGATAAGAAAAAACTAGTTTACTATGGGCAAAAAATTTAAAATCAGGGGATAAAATGGCCTAAAACCTTTTCCAGAATATATTTTCGGGAAATATTTATACCCTTATTAACTTATAATCAAATTTTATGAGTTTTCAAATACTTTTCCATAAATTTTACCCACATAAAAAGTTATGTATTGAATTAGGAAAAATTATACCATTCTTCCTTTTAATTTCTATAAATCTTTAGAATAGGGAAAAAATAAATATGTTCAGTTATAAATATTATTTTGGAATATAAATAATTTCTTATCATGGTAATTCATTTTAAATTTTTATAGATTATATAATTACATTAAATTCTTAAGAAACGCCAATGCATTGATTATTTATTTAATAATTAAATATATCAAATGATGCTAAAAACATTAAAAGTGAAGTAAATTGAATGACTAATTGTGTTAAATTAATTTTTTTATATGAATATATATTTTTAAATAGGTTTTAACTTAATATATTTAAATTATATCATTTTATTGATATTTTTAAATTTATGTTCAATAAATAATTTTAAAATAGATATTGATGTTATTTTATAAAAAATGATATTTTATAAAAAGATTTAAAATTAATAAAATTAATATATTCTTACAAGTGATCTATAATGTAAATAAATATAATATATGTCTTATTAATGGACCAATGTATATTTTATAATGAACATACTAGCCCATAAAGAGTAAAAACTTTTTTAGCACAATTATAGTTAAAGAAGTGTTTTTGCACATTACATGCAATTCCGTTAAAATTAATCTCCAACACATATAGTATTTTTATTTTATAAATTATATATCATATTTTCTAATAAATGGGTCTAATTTTTTTAGTAATTATCACTTTAATTTATTTCTAATTCATATATTACCTAAGTTATAATATTAGTTACCTTATTAGCAACAAAAATGGTAAAAATTTGGAATCATAGATGTTAAGGAATAAAATTATAAAAATGAATTTATTTTGATGTATAGAGGTTTTTATAGAATTTATAAACTCTAAACTAAATTATTATCCAATTTTCTGGGCCACAAGGGGTATGGTATACATCCCAATAGTAATTACTTTCAAATATTTTCAAACATTCCACTCCCCCAACTATAAAAGGCCACCCCTCCGTCCCTATCTCCACACATTCAAAACCAATTGGTTCAAACATTACCTAACAAAATTTGTTTAAAAATTTACTACTATCATCCTATAATATTAAATTTGGGTATAAATCTAACCATGTAAGTCATTGTGTTCAAACCAAAAGAAGATACCAGAAGAAGTGGTAACATGGGTCAATAAACATTTTTGTTTTTTTATTCCTGAAACGTCTTAAATTATTTTTATATATGGATTATATAATAACATATTTATTTTAAATATAATGATTTTTTTATGTTAATGGTTAAACCAAAAACCATAAACACTGCCACAAAATGGGTTATGAAGTCATACTTCTTCTGGACGACGGACTACCGCCTTGTGAACCGATGTAATTCGTTTTTTACATTAACAACTTTCAAGGTTGGAAATAATGATGAAAATAATATTTATATATGTTTTTATGTTTTTTATGATGTTAATATTGTTAAAAAAATTCATATAACACATAAATTAATAATTTAAATTTTTTGACAGTACGATAACATCATTTCTATGTAAGGAGGACTATTGCCCAATGAAGCTATGCAATTAGTTCACACTTTACATGGAATGTATTAAAGATGATTTTAATAAAAATATATTATATATATGAAATAATTATTCTACTTTTATAATAATATATATATAAATGTAATTTATTTTTCCTTCTTCCAATACGATTAGAAAATGGGAATTGCATTCGTGCATACGTACAATCTACCGTCTCCATAAATGGTGAATTTCCCATCATATTTATATATTTTAATGATTATTATTCATTAACATAAAATGAATATATATGATATTCATATAATGGTTTACATTATTTAAATAATTAAATTATGATCTTCGTAAGAGGACCAAGAAGAAAAGGTCAAAATATGTATTAATCACAAAGCGATTATTACATGAAATAAATATATAACATAGAGTTGTGAATAAAAAATTAATATAAAGTAATAAGTAAATAATATGTGGTATTATATATATTATTATTTATTTTTATATATTTATAACAAAATTATATTAGTTTTACAGGATGTTTGAACATGTACAATGATAGTCCAGACTTATGGTAAGGGGTTTCCATCTTGCCTTTTTACTTTTGTGAGACACATGCTATATTCACCACTTATTTATTCTATGAAGTGTATATAATTAAAATGAACTTATTTTATGATGATTATACCAAAATTTATTTTCATTTACATATATATTTTATGATATCTCTTTCATTAGTTTTACGGTTCGAAAGATACCAAATCACCAAATGGTTTTTGTCTCAATTTTCTTTCTTTGAGAAGTATGTTATGACATGCCCCACTATTCATTAAACAAATTTATATATAGACACATTTAAATTTAATATCATTAATTTTTCTATCCTAATGATATTTTATATTCCATTTTGTGTGATTACTTCATGGGCCTTACGATTCATGTTTACCAAAGTGGTAATGATTTTATGTTATAATCTCATCCTTTTTTCAAGATTGTTTTTTATTATGATTCCAATAATAAAATAATATGGTATATATGTAAAAAATTATAATTATTTCTCTTATACTATGTATTTTAATTATATGTTAATGTTATTGTACCCTTTTCACAATCTTTGGTAGTTACGATAATTATGAAAGTCTTTTTACAAAAATCTTACCTTATTTCTCAGTTTGGTTAAAAAACCATTTCAGTAAAAAACAATTTCATCAAAAAATGTTTTAAAAAATGTTTTAAAATTATATTTTAATATAATGGTAATGTAAAATTATTTAAAAAATTTTTTAGGTTTTAAATGTGTTTAAAATTGGTTTTAATATTTCCTTTTAAGTTTTCAAGGTTGTTTTTTAAAAAATGTTTTCAAAATGATTTATTATTTAAAAAGAATAATTCAAAGTAAAAAAGTAAATTTGATTCAAGAAATGTTTTAAATAATTTTTAAATTGTAAATAATAATTTTTCAAAGTGTTTTTCAAATTAGGTTTTGAGGAAAACAATATTTAGAATTCTTTTTGTCTTAAAAAATTAATTTTTAAAAATAGATATGTTCTTTATGAAATTATCTAAGTGATATTTCAAAATCTTTCTCCAAATAAGATGACATAATTCGATATATTTTATGATTTATTAGGGATATGATCAAAGTAAACCATTCTTATTCATTTTTTAATGGATTATTTTTAACATGAAAAATTATTTATGAAACCTATTTATCTTCCATGAGTTATACAATAATAAAATGATTATGAAATCTCCTTCTTTTAATGGGTTATTCTATGAGAAATTATTATGAAACCTATATATTTTCAGTAGGTTATGATATGATTCTACTTTTATGATTCCCATTTCCTTTCATGGGTTATGAAACAATGTTTATGAAACCTATATCTTTTTTATGTGTCATGATATGATGAAGGTTTTATTATCTTGTGGAACATGTATGTACAATTTCATTATGTGAAGGGAATGTAAAATATCTCCCGCTAATAATTTAGGAAAAAATTTATATCTCATGATATATACATGTTTGAAATGGGGATTATCCTGGGTTCAATAGGGCACTTTATCTACTAAGATGGTCTTTAGAGTTAACCATGACTACTAAGATGATCTTGGGAGAAAATCCTGACTAATAAGATGGTATAGGGAGTGAACGTTGACTAATAAAATAAATGGCTGATTAAAACCATCACAAAAATATAGTCTTGGTAGTGAGCCTTGACAACAATGGAAATCATTTATTATGTTTATGTGTCTTCCATAATTCCATGTCTTATTCCTATATTGTGCTCTCATTGAATATATTTTGATTCCCTTATGATTTGTGTCTAATGATATACAAATATTTATTCCATGACTCATTTGTATGATCTTTGAAATGAATGGCATGGTCTCCAAATTCTATTCTCATGTTCTCAAAAATTTATATTCATGGTATGATTATGTATCTCCTTTATTTACCCTTACTAAGCATATATGTTAACCTTTTTTATGTTTCCTTTCCCAAGGTTATGAAGAAAGGATTTAAGTAGGAGTACTAAATGGTATGATATTATTAGGAAACATTTAATATATTTCACCATGTCAGAATATTGTCTTAAAAGTTTCCAAATACACTAAAATTTTACAGTCCTTGAGAACATACATTATTCACGTTCTAAATATTCATCTAAAATGTTGTAATATACACGTATGAGAATCATGGGTCTCTATAACTGGTATTAATGGAAAGGGTTTTCAACCATTGGAAACTAGGATGAGATAGAATTATTTATATACATTGGGATATTTCTAATGATATGTCTTGGGATGTCTTTAAATATAAGTATAAGGATGAGTCAATGATTAGAAAAAGTCCATGGAATTTTGACAAAGTATTGAGAGAGTGGTTTCCAAGAAGTTAAATCATTATCTATATACTACTTGTGAATGGAGATATGATATATATATATATATATATGTGTGTGTGTGTGTGTGTATAGGGGAAACATACATGAAATGTCTATATTGAACTACACTTGATCGGGAATTGGTGCATGATAACAGGCCTTGCTACAAACGTAGTTTGACACTCCGGTGGGATATGCTTTTTAAATTCAAAAAAAAATTCCGAACTATCATAAATTATTTAAATATAATATTACTACGAATAACCTTGGATGGACCTAAGGTTTCATAGATTATTTAATTCGGCTTTATTATTTACGTATCCTATAAGTGATTTTTCATTATTATGTGTTTTCCACTATGATAAGTTTTTCTCATACTATGTTTTTTGGTTTTAGTTAATGGTGGGAACTAGAAGGAACTCAGTTAACATTGAATGTGATGGAAAATATTATGATGTGAAATCAAATGGGATGATGAATAGAGATAAGGATAATGTTTTTAGTGACCTGTACTTTTCTTACATAACAATTAAATCATTTTAAACATAAACAACATAATAGTATTACACATAGATGATCAAAAGTTGTAGTGTCTTGGGAAAACTATGACCATACATAAGAATTAAAACATCAAGCATGATAACTTTTTTAATTCCATATTCTCTAGCTTCTTATTGGAACTTAACCACTCCATAGTACATGTATCCATCTAAAGATATACATCAAAAGGGGTGATCTAAGATGCCTTTAAGACGATAGATAAGAACAATATAGCATGGGGTGAGAATAATCATAACATAGTCAAAAGATCATTAACATGAGAAGAATCATTAATAAAAGACTCGAAATGTGGAAATTCATAAAAATGATACATCATGTCTTAGTGGTTAACATCCACACATTCTTGTGAACAATGCTAACATATTAACAACATATAATTTCACTTAAACTTGTGAAATTAATCACTTTACAAAACTCATTGGAGCACTTTTTAATTCTATGTGCACCCATCACATTGAAACATTCATATTGCGCTATATAATTTCGGGTGCACCCATCACATCATAACATTGTCATTATCATGCATACCACATAGAACATATAACAAAAAAATGAACACAAATAAAGCATGGAAAGGTATCAGTTTCATCTGATATGATCACAATCATAAACATTGATTTCCCAAAATAAAGTGGGAATAACATACATGATAAAATAACCATAATCCTTGAGTGAGAAGTAAAATGTGTGGTTTTGAAAGAAGAGTTCTTTTGAAAAACATTTGTTTGACATAAACTTCATTATCAAACATGTATATCATATATAAGGTAAGATAATTATGAAAAAATTATTTTTATGGAATTACCATACCAAAAATGGAGTGAATGAGGTAGAACCCAAAGAAAGAAAGTGGGGTTCGAGATTTTCCCCTTACCTTGTATCCGAACAAATTCTTCACTGTAATGTACTGTATAACCACATTATATTCATTAATTACCAATTAAAAAACCGTTTTTACATGAATATGGTTCATTAGGGTTTCACTAAGTTATTTTATGGGAATTTGGGTGAGTTATATATTTTTAAAATATCGTTCCGGAATGTTCGTTTTTATGGTTTTCTTGAGCGGTTCACATGTATTCATAAATGGATATTCGTGTAGAACATGGGTAAACATACAGAGCTAATATTTCTTGTTATTAATGATATTCTAGAAGTTTTAATGTTCTTATAATAAATTATATTATATACCATGGGGATGAATCATTAGATAAGAATTAAATGATGATTGCTTGGGTTAATTTGTGCGGTTTTTCGACCACAACGAACTTGTTTTGTTTAATCATTTAGTAATATGTACATAATATAGATCCATAACATGAAATAGGATATAATACATACAATATAATCTATTTCATCCATAAAAATGGTTTCATGACCAGATCTAAATTCTCTGAAGGAAACTGATAACATGTTGTTTTGGTTGGTGATAAATTAACACCTCATGAAGAATGTTCTCTTTTATAAAATAAAAAGAATCAGAGAAGGGGGATGGATGATATAATATCACATCAGTATCATAAAATTATAGTATATGTATAATAACTGAGTTAACATACCATGTGGATGAATATAGGTGGGAAGAGAGAGTAAGCAGTGACCTCAAAATTGAAAGAAATTTAAAGGAAAGAGAGCGAGAGAGAGGAATTACCTCTTGGGATCCTCCTTAAGAAAGAAATGCATAGTATTTTGATGAGAACCAAAGATCATGGATATGGGGAAGGGGATAGGGAAGATGTTTGTGCATATTTCAGACAACTCTTGATGCTTGAGAGATGTGAAGAAATGAGGGTTTAAAGTGTGTTATTTATAGTGGAGGGGAGAGGGGATTTCTCAATATAATGTTCATTAATTTATTATTTCCCCACAATATAAGGAATAGTGAGTCTAAAATTAACAATATTAGTAAATTTTTCATGTAAAAACGATCCAATTTGGCTTACATTAGTAGAGAATCATGCATGACTATAAAATTTTATTAGTTAGCTTATTTTGTAAATTATAGTATTTCAATATTCATGAAAAATTCAACTATTTCAGAAAAATCCCAAAAATTCACCCTAACCATTTATCAATTTATAGAATCCAAAAATAGTTTTCATTTTTCAAAAATAATTTTCTGAATAATATTACATTAATTTTTAATTAAACTCATAATTTACATTAATAATACAGTTATTAAAATTAAAACTTATTTTATAGTGCTTTCCAGAATTACTTAAGGTCTTATAAAAGGCTCTTAAATATATAAGACATAGATTTGTTAATATAGGAAAAAATGTTTTTAAAAAAATATTTTCAATTAATTAATTAATTATAAATAATTATTTATGACTTACGAAAATTCCAATACATTTATTATGGTCAAATTGTCACATATAAGATGCCTATTTTTTTAAATTATTCATGAGTAAGGTTACTATTATTTTGGACAATTAAATATTCATAAGGGTCATATTACTATTCATAAAGGTAGATTACTATTCATAAGGGTAGGTTACTATTAATAAGGGTAGGTTACTATTCACCATAGAATATGTTTGTCCCTTCAGTCTCCAAACATCTTACTAATCACAACCATGTTTCTCATATTTTCAAATTTCCAAACATAGAAGTAGAAAAATTATGTTTAATGATCACATATTATTTAGTATTATAATATTTAATTGTACTTCCTAGTGATATTATACTATAAGGCATAATTATAAGAATGTAATTCCGTTAATGAAACTCTGGGTCATTACATTCTTCCTCCCTTATGAAATTTCACCCTCAAAATTTTACTTTACACAAACAAGTGAGGGTAATTCTCCTTCACCACCTCCTATAGTTCCCAAGTAGATTCTTAAAACATGTGGTTCCATCACAACACATTGACAAGGTGAGTTGCCTTGTTGCGTAGAACCTTATCTCTTCAGTCCAAAATCTTCATTGGCTATACCTTATATAAGATATCATCTTCCAGATGCACCATATCTGAGTTCAGTACATGTGAGGGAACTGGTATGTACTTCCTCAGGAGTGATATGTGAAACACATCATTAAATTCAGGAAAATTTTTCTAGAAGTGAAAGCCGATAGGCCATGGATTCTATGTAGTCTAGGATCCCAAAGTTTCCAATGTAACTTGGGAATAGTTTCCCTTTATTTCAAAACCACATGACTGTCTTCCAAGGTGATATTTAAAGAAAGACTTTATCTCTAACATCGAACTCCATGTTCCTTAGATGGTTATCAGCATAGATCTTTTTCCAACACTAAGTATCTTTAAGGTGTTTCTTGAGGACTTCAACCTTATCTGTCATCTCTTGCAAAATATTGGGTCCAAGTAACCTTCTTTCTCAAAATTCATCCCAACAGGTTGGAGTTATAAATCACTTTCCATACAAATCTTTCTATGGAATCATCTGAATACCCGAGTGGAATCAATTTTTTTATCAGAACTCAACCAATGGGAGACGTTGATCCCATCAACATTTGAATTATAGAGGATAAGCTCTTATAATATCTTCAAGCATCTGAATAGTATTTTCCTATTTGCCATCAGTTTGGGGGTGATTGATCGTGTTGGGATTTAATTCATTAGTCAAATTATGTTGAAGACTCCTCTATAATTTAGATGTGAACCTTGGATCACATTCAATGACAATTGATAGTGGAACACGATGCAGTCTCACTACTTCTTTCACATGTACCCTTGAATGTTTTTCAAGAAAGATATCTTCCCCAATAGAGATTAAATGGGAAGTCATGGTGAGTCAGTCAACCACAACCCATATCACATTATTTACATTCGATGTCTTTGGGTGACCCGTGACAATGTCCATAATAAAATTCTCCCATTTCCACCTTGGAATAAGAAATGGCTGCATCATCCCTTGGGACTTTGGTTACTCTACATTAACTTGCTGACCTACCAAGCACCTAGATATATATTATCGAACCTCCTTCTACATATTATCCTACCAAAAGTGTTATTAGAGATCATGGTACATATTGGTACTGCTAGGATAGATAGAGAATGTTGAACTATTTTCATTGTTCAATAGCTTCATATTTATCCTAGGTGATTAAGGCACACAAGGTCACATTCCAAACCGAATCACATTACCATCGTCGATATGGAACTTTTGTAGCTTACATTCCTTTACTTCATTCATGCAATTTTGTATCTCCACATCATCCCTTTGTGCTTCATCTTTTTTTTTCTTGGATTTATGGTTGCACAATAATTTTGGAAAGATGGGATGTACTCCCAACCCTTATGATTTCTGAATACATCCTTTTCATATCTATAAAGATAGGGTCTTTCTCAATCTGTATCATTTATAGAGTAGTAGGTTCTTTTCTACTTAGAGCATCAACTACATTGTTATCCTTTTCAGGATGATAGTGAATAGAGTAATCGTAATCATTGATTAGCTCTATCCATCTCCTCTGACGTATATTAAGCTCCCTTTTTGTGAATTTATACATTAGGATCTTGTGGTAGATGTATATGTAACACTTCTCACCATAAATGTAGCATTGCTAGATTTTTATGGAAAAAATCATGGTTTCCACCTTTATATCATGAATTTAATAGTTTATCTCATGGACCATCAGTTGTTGTGAGGTGTAGGCTGTCACATTTTCATTTTCCATGATTATGCAACCCAATCCTTTCTTTGAAGCATAACTGTATATCACAAAATGTCCACCAATTTTTTATAGTGTGAGTACATGTGGTGTGATCATCCTTCACTTTATCTCCATGAATCTTCCCTCTCATTCTTCCATCCAAACATAATTTACCCCTTTCCTTATTATGTTAGTTATCAAGAATTACAATCATGAGAAATGTCTCACAAAATGTCGGTAGTACCCAAATAATACAAGAAAACAACTGATTTCTATGACACTAGAGGGACTGATCTATTACACAATCAACCTTGTTTTGGAAGGGTCCACAAAAATTCTCTCACTTGTGATAACATGTCCCAAGAACATGACTTTCTTCATCCAAAAGTCACAATTTTTGAACATGTCGTAGAACATCTCCATTCTCAATGTCGCCAACACAAGTCTTAGATGTTTTTAATATTCCTACATTTTCTTAAAGAAGATGAGAATATCATAAATAAAAACTAAGAAATATTTGTCGAGGTAATCTCTAATGACTCTATTAATCAAATTCATGAAAATTCTATGGGTAGTAGTACGTCTGAAGGGAATCACCAGCAAATTATTGTGCCCATACATTGCACGGAAAGCAGTCTTCTAAATATCTTCATCCTTCACCTTTATGTTGATGATATCCAGAATGAAGATCCACCTTTTTGAAGTATTGAGATCCTCTTAACTGATCGAACTATTCAACAATACTTAGAAGATGATACTTGTTCTCTATAGTGATCTTGTTGAGTTCTCAATAATCGATACCCAATCGCATTATTCCATCCTTCTTCATCACAAAGAGCATTGTCGCACCCCAAGGTGATGCAATAGGGCATATCATCCCTTCGTCTATATGCTCTTGTAGCTTCTTCTTTAACTCCTCTAGTTCAATAGGATCCATCCTATAGGGACAATTTGAGATAGAAGTATATCTGGGTATGAGTTATATTGATAACTCTACCTCACGATATGAGGAAATTTTGGGTAACTCTCTTGAAAATACATCACCACATTCACTCACAATTGGAATTTATGTATGTTTGGTACTATCCTTTGACTCAACCATTTGGTTGAGATATGATTATTAAAATGAAATCAACACCAACACCATTGAAGGATTTATCAAAGTAGATTCATTATGTTCGTTTAATTTTTTATAGGAGCATGGGATGGTTCGGAATATAAAAAGATATTACTTTTTCCCAAAATTTGATACCTAATCTATATAACAAGAGCCAATCCTTTACCATTATAGCATTGAATTCCACCAAGGTAAGTTTTACAATATTTACTGGAAGAATCTTTCCACATAAACAAATATGAGAAGAGTCAAACAGTTTGGTTTCAATTATTTCCCCACATGATGTTTCTACAGATATCTATACTTCAAGGTTTTGGGCATTCGATTCTATAGTTCTATCAAAATAGTAAGATATAAAGGAAAGTAGTGAACTAAAATAAAATAATACATTTTCCATTATTGAGTGAATCGAAAGTATACCTTTTATTACATCATTATCTTGATCCAATTACTCATTAGTAATGTCATTATACTTCCCTTGGTCCTTTGGCATTTGTGGTAGCTGACGCTGATTACCCTCGAGAACTCGAGGTTTAGTGCACTTGTTTTCATAGTTCCCTTTCTCCATACAATTGTTTCTTTTAAACATGGGTGGTTCAATCATTTATTCCCCCAAATTATCCTTCCTTTTCATGTCTATTCGACACTCTTGAGCATGGTGCCCTTCTTTCCCACAATTGAATAAATTCCTCATCCCTTTGAGGCAGTTACCATGGTGCAACATCCCACATTTTTTGCACATGGGTCATTGAGTTTTCTTCCCACATTTTTCATTATATCCACTAGCTTGAAACTCTAGCTATTGTTTCATATCACCATATCCATGGGACCATTATATAAGTTCCATCTCCACTTTGAGAGCACATCAAACAAATTCTTCATAACTCCCAATGTCTCAAATTTAAAAATCCTTTTGATGGTGTGGTTTCAATCCAATAAAGAATCTATCAAACTTTCAATAATTATTGATAAAAAAACCTAAAATTTCAATTCCAAATCCTGTGAAATTCACTTTGTAGGTTGGGATAGATTATCCTTATCCCTGATATTTATTAAAACTTATGAAAAACATTTTAAAACTTGGTATAATAAAAAAATCTATGAAATGATCATAAAATAATGGAACATGATTGTAGACGCCGGAAAAGTCCGTTTTTCCCAAACGAAGCTCCGGATGCGGAAAGCGAGGTCATATTAGGAGTCAGAAGCATGTTCCGGAGGGCCCGGAGGACTTGCGCGGAATTTTGGAGACCCGCGCGCAATGTTGAAGTCAGGTGCGCAAACCTCCCGGGATGCGCGCAATGCGCTGTGCCGGCGCGCAATTTTGCGCGCCCATTGCCCGCGCGACTCCCTTGCGCGCCGGGCCAGATTCCGCGCCCGCGAAGGTAATTCCGCGCCCGCGAACCGGATTCCGCGCCCGGGGTTGCCTATAAATATAAGGCGACCCCCGACGTTTTAAAGGTTGCCGGAATTCGAAGAGTCGCTCGTTCGGGCAATCCAACCCCCTCCGCGCGCAATGCCGATCTTCAGGTAACCTCTTTTCTTTCGCGCAATAAAGCCTTGGGGTTCGGCTTCGCGTGCAATCCCCTTGGCTCCTTTCCTTTGAAACAATTCTTAACCCAAAGGCTTTCGCGAGCAAAAGAAGCCTCTTGTGCGCAATTGCCCCCCGGGTGCGCGCAATCCAGCCCAATTGCGCGCACCCCCCTTTTAAAGTGGCCATTCATTAAAGAATGAGCCGTTGCCCCCCGCGCGCTATCCGAAGCCTGGTGCGCGCAATCTCAATCATCTGCGCGCAAAGCGCTGGCCCAATTGCACGCCAGCCTGCCCATTTGCGCGCCGACCCGCGGTATTGCGCGCCAGGCTTCTCTTTTGCGCGAAATCCGCCAGGGTCGATCCCTTTGACCCCCTGAGGGTACCCGCCTGCGTGGCGCCCGATGATCTTCATCCTGGGTGCCCGCACCGTGCGTTGTCTTCCAGTGCGGCCCTCCAGGCTCGCGCGAAGTGACACGGACCTATCGGCGGCTTCCATGTCCCGCACGACGTTAAACTGCATTCGTCCGAGCTACAAGACGTTAAACTGTTCAGCATTCGTCCGGCAAGACGCTAAACTGTACCTCGTCCGCGCTGCAAGACATTAAACTGCCAAGTGTTTCATCCTGCATGACGTTAAACTGCACCACGTCCACGCTGCAAGACGTTAAACTGCCAAGCATCTTTGTCCTTAACACACGACGTTAAACTGTACTTCGTCCGGCAAGACGTTAAACCGTCCGCATCGCCCGATCTCGTGCCTCGCACGCAGGGTCCCCCTCCCGATTTGGATGTGGCCCCCACCTGCTCGTCTCTGCAGGGATGTCGGGATGGGAGTGGCCTTCGCCCACGGGAGCAGTGTGTTACAAACAGAGCGAACTACGTGGACTTTGATCCCTGTCTTCTAAACAGGTTACGTAGGAAGCCTCTTCGAGGTTCAAGCCCACCACCTGGTCGTCCCGGACGTATTCACGTCGGTTCGTCCATCGGCGGACCCCTCCCGGGTTCACATTCGCATCGATTCACCTATGAATCCGCTCTTGTGGGGGACTGTACATGTGTATCTCCATTGCACTTCCCCACTGCCTTTTTCTATTTCTCCCTTCAACGTCCAGCACGACGTGAAACTGTGATCCACCCGGCCGTTCCATCCCCCTCTGTGCGAGGTGGTTCGGTTCAATCCTTCTCCAGGCAGCCTCGACCTCCTTGTGAGTTGGCTTGCCAACGTCCAGCATGACGTAAAACTGTGATCCATCCGGCCGTTCCATCCCCCTCTGTGCGAGGTGGTTCGGTTCAATCCTTCTCCAGGCAGCCTCGACCTCCTTGTGAGTCGGCTTGCCAACGTCCAGCATGACGTAAAACTGTGATCCATCCGGCCGTCCCATCCCCATCTGTGCGAGGTGGTTCGGTTCAATCCTTCTCCAGGCAGCCTCGATCTCCTTGTGAGTCGGCTTGCCAACGTCCAGCATGACGTGAAACTGTGATCCATCCGGCCGTTCCATCCCCCTCTGTGCGAGGTGGTTCGGTTCAATCCTCCGCACGGCGGCCGCGACCTCTTCGTGAGTCGGCTTGCCGATGTCCAGCATGACGTTAAACTGTATATCCGAACTACGCTGACTTTGATCCGCGCTAACGCGCGGTACGTAGGAAGCCCCTATGGGGTCCAAGCTCTTCACTCCGTCATCCATCCTGATCCTTACCCGGGCCGCCACATCCCGGTGGGGTCATTCCATTTCATTCCACTTCACTCCACTCGGGAAGCTGCCCATGTGCTGGCCCCAGCGTCGGAGGTTCCCCGCAAGGGGTTCTGTCATCTGATCCACTCCTCGTGTTGATCAGTCCGATGCCGTCCCCGCTGGAAGTTAAGCTCGCGACATACCCCGTGTTAAACATGGGAAGCTGAGGAAAACCTCAGGTACCGCAGTTCCCCGTACCCAGCGCGGGATGCCTCAGGCCATCACGCCTTCGAGAAGCCCTATTAGGGACAGAAGGCAGACATGCAGAGCCGCAGTGTTAAGACACGCCCCCAACACCCAGAGCGACTCGGTCTCCTCACCGCAGGTTGCTGCCCCGACCAGACTCCTTGGAGCGTCTGGGCGGAAGCAGCGTAATTAACCGGTGTCCATGGAGACATGGCGCCGTGAACGAGATTCACGAGCATGACTTAAATCTATGAGGGAGACACGGATTAGGAGACGAGTTCCGAGGAGACGTCCACGGAAGGATGAACCGACATCCCATCATCCCGGTTTCGATCAAGGAGCAGACGCCCCTGAACAAGGGACGGATGCCACCCGCCTTTGGAAAGCGGGACTGCGAGACCACAAGCCGTGCGCGCCCATCCCCTCGGGTCGACGGGTGCACGCGCGAACGCGTCCTGGCGGAACAGCGCCGGAACAGAAACCCGACGCACATCCGCACCGAAACAGAAAAATGGTGAACCCGACGTGAATCTCTTCTCCTCAATACGAAGACCGATAGCTTTTAGAGGTGTTGGAAGACCAGCATGCTGCTCGACTGAGCATTCAGCACCGGGGCACGGAACCCGCCAGGGGCTGGGGAAGGGAAATCGGGCACTCCGTCTCACGACGTCGATGGCCTGGGTTCCCCCCCACGGAGGGCATCGTGGCACTAATGGTTGGTTGTCGATTCCTTTTCCTGTCAGTGGTAATGGGTTTTTCTCCCTGCTTTCAGGAATCAAGTCGTCCAATCCAATGCCCGATCGCCACCCTCCCATTGGCGCAGGGGTAGGGGAAACACCGACGCGGCTACTCCGCGCGGTCCCGCCCGTTCCACAGCCGTCCCAGCAGCCGTAGCTGCGGGGCAACCACGCCCTCTCTCCCCCTCGGAGGTCATCCAGAGAAGGGTGATCAACCACTTGGTGCGGAGATATGAGGAAGAGGGAGTCATCCCCACCAGGGACATGGCTCGCCTAGACCTTGAGGAAGCTGCACCTCGCCACCAACGCCGCCCCCGAGGGCCGCGCAGGGAGGCACCGCTGCGTACCTCGACGTTCAACCGCTTCGGGAGCTTATCCCCGGAGCGCTCCGACAACTCCTTTCCCTATGCGGATGAGGTGGAAGACGCCCGGGACTACCCTATCCGAGATTCGCTCCAGGGATCCGCGATAAGGGCTCCTGTCAGGCCACGGCGACACCGCCGCCAGGCCCCTCAAGTCGAAGAACGGGCTCCCCACCTGCCCGCGCCACTCATCCCGACTCGTTTGTCCCGACGCCAACGTCGGGCACGAGCGGAAGAGGATGCCCACCTTGGGGCCCTAGCAACAGCGGCCGCGTTGGCTCAAGCCACTACTGGCTCCAGTCACCAGGCCCCTGCGCATCCTGAGCGGGGGCACTTCTATGCCCGACCTGGATCGAGGCCCCGACCGCCCCTAAGGCAGGTTGGGTGGACTCTCCCGGTTGCTGGTACAGGCAATAGCCACCGCGGACCACCTCGCGGTAGCGCTATTCACCAACAGGGTTTACTCCGTGTGGCCGATCCAAGAGGCATGGGTCACCCCACCGTTCGATCCCGGCCCGGAGGCCTACCCGGAATCATCTATCCCCGCGTCCCCTTTGATATATGTCCCAGTGCGCCTCGCACCTTGGTTTCCAGTCCTCTTGGCCCCAGCAACGGTGCGGCCGGAGGACGCCAGGACAGAGATCAGTCATGCCCCGAAGAACCACCCAGGGGCAGGAAGGCGAGGCGTCGACGCCGAGGGAAGAATGCTACGGAATTCTGGACAGAGATCTGACCGGTTCGTTTCTCTGATACAGAGGCGGAGTATGATTCGGCTATGGAGCCCTCCCCCCGATCCCGCTAGTTAGGGGCAGGGGTAGGAATGCGGCACGTCAGCCTCGTACTTCCTGAGAGCGAGATCGATACGATCCCCGCTTCTCTCCGAAGGTATATCCGGAGTAGTGAGGGCCTAGTAGACCCCCAAGGATCAAACTTGCGGTTGGTACCGGCCCCTCTGGAAGCGCCTTCCGCCTCGATCAGAGAAGCCGGAGGCCTTTTCTGGGGACCGACGGTCGAACCGCGATCTAGTGCACCCTCGGCGAGCACCGACGCTACGGCAGGATGTTCGCTCGCCGGCCCGTCCTATCGTGATGTGGTAGCCGGGGCACCGCCACCCTCAGAGGGAGGCCCGGGATATGGAGGCCAATCGGCCTGCTCGCCGTATTCACCGCCGGCCAGCCCGTCGGCCCGGCGGCCCGCCTCGGCACCACTGCCGGTTCCCCGTCCATTCCCAGTCGTTGAAGAGGACCAAGGAGACCTGGGTCCCGAGTTTGAGTCGTGGAGCTTCTGGAGCGTCCTTGCAGAGGGCCACTTCCCTGAGATGTTTTGGCCAGTCGCAGGACCGAACATTGATGCACCCGAATCGCTCACCCCGGATGAGTTCGAATGCTTCCGCCGAACTCTCCGGGAGACTCACTCCCGTATTCACCGCCTAGAAATTCCATATCCCGGGAGTCAAGTGCACCTGGAGGATATTGGTGAGTAGTGCCGTCAAATTGACCTGGCCACGCTCCCCGCGGTTCGGCACCCCGGGTCATTTGGGCACCACGAGGCCCTCCAACAACGATGCGTTGAGTGTTTCCAAGTACTCCACAAGGTTATTGAGGAAGCCACTCCCCATGTGTATATCCGTGGATGGGGGCAGTACGCTGCCCTACGCTTCAGTGCGATTCGCCGACAGCCCGATTCGCTGGGTGGCCCTGAGGGTATATCCCCAGGGACGAAAACGGTCAATATGGCTGACCTGTCGGGAGAGGGGAACGACTTGGAACTTCTCGACGGGGGCTCTCCCCCCAAAGACAAGCCGTCGTTGGATCCATCAGTGAGAGTTACTCGTCACCAGAGGAACCTCCTGGGTCTCCCCGCACCCACTGAAGCACTGACATTGAGCCGAAACGTCAGCAAAGGTAAAGAGCACAGCGAGGCTATAAAGCCCGCCGACCCATCTGCCTCCATGCAGAGGGCGGACGAGGATCCCGAGAAGGCTACGCTACGTCAACAGCTCGCCGAGCAGAAGAAGCTAGTTGACCAGCTCCTCGCCGAGCGCGCTGCAGAGCAGCGGCCTGACTACGGTGATCCTAGGCCAGGACAGTAGGGACAGGAACAACCACCCCTCGATGAGGCTCTCCCGGGCAACCGTGATTATGCCGTGTTCGCCGACAGGAGAGAGGCCATTGCCTATGGAAAGAGGGCGCGGTATGTTTCACCACACCCTCCCGAGCGGCGTGACTACCTGAGAGACCCCGCTCGGATTCCTCCCGCTGCCCCAAGGGCCGCTCCGCCCGCCATCCCACGAGCTTCCGAGTTCGACGACCCGGTCGACGACCCGATTGAAGGGCCATGCAACGCGCTCGTGGTTAGAGATCCTCGCCAGGACTGGAACCCATGTCCGGACGATCCGATGGTGGCACTCATCGCCCGCTTGGAATCCTTGGAGACTCGGCAAGTGGCGATCCCACCGGACGGCAAGCCATACCCAGCATGGGTGGATGACATGTCGGCGCCTCCGGGATTCGGGAATCCCACTTTCGCCCCCTTCAACAGAACTGGAGATCCGCCGCAGCATTTGGCCCATTTCAACTCGAGGTGCGGGCCTATGTTGGGAACTCTGGCGCAGCAGGAGGCCGCTAAGCTTCGCTGCTTTGTCCAGACACTGGAAGGGCCAGCATTTGTCTGGTACAGCCAGCTCCCCGTCGGGTCGATAACTAGCTGGGAGGACCTTCGTAGACAGTTCCTCTACCAGTTCAGTTCCACGACCCGGAAGACGAGTATCGCAGACCTCTTCAAGTGCAAGCAGAGGCCTGATGAGAGAGTGGCGGACTTCGTCGCCCGATGGAAGGGTCTCACATATTCCCTTGACATGCCATTGACTCAGGAGCAGTTGCTGACAATGTGCGTCGGAAACGTCAAGACCGAGCTGGTCCCTTCCTTGATCACTCAGAATTACCCTGGTGGGTTCAGGGACTTCTCAGACAAAGCTCAACGTCTTGAGGAAGCCCTGCAACAGGCCAGCCAGGCACACCCGCTGCCTCCTATGATTCCTGCAAGGAGAGTCAGCAGGGCTGAGCCCGCTGCTATTGCCCAGATAGAGGCCCCCAGGCCATTGGAGCTGCTGCCGGCGAGGCCAGCTCCACAGCCTCACAGGAATCCGCCTCCACGGGCTCAGTTCCCGGCCCAGCAGCGGCAACCCCAGAACCGGCCCGCCCCTCCGCGTAATGTACCGCCACAACCCAGGCGAGATAATCAGGGTCCACCTCCTTGGCAGGCCCCTCCAGCCCCTCGTCAAGACCACGCTCCCAGGGGCCCGCGATACCTGACCTACTCATTCCACGAGGATCAGGTCCCCGGTTATTTCCGGAGCGCCCTGGAGCAGAGGATTGTGCGACTGCCTGAGTGTTGGAGGCCAGAGGAGGCGCATCTCACAGATAACCCCCGCTACTGCCCTTACCATCGGGCCCTGGGGCACACTATCCGGCGGTGCTACGTGTTTAAGGACTGGCTCCAAGACCAGATTAACAACAATGTAATCAGGTTGGGCCCAGCTCCGGCACAAGTGGCGGGTGTGTTCGTGGGATCAGATGACGATAGCGGCAATGAGGACGAATGGCAGCTGGTCTCCGACCGCGGATCCCAGAAGTATAAAAACTGGATGGCCCGCAAGACGATCATTCGCGCCCATGGAATCATTCGTGCGCGCTTGAATCAGCATGAGCCCCCAGAATCTGCGGGTGCTGCTTCGGCATCGTCATCCCATCCTGCCTCTTCCGAGAAGAGCAAACGGCGGCGGCGCAAGAAGGAAGAGCACGCCCCGCCAGTTCCGCCACTATCCCGCACTCTCAGCGATTTCATGCCCCCGGAGATGGGGATCCCTCCTTGGATCCGCCCAGTGGTGAATGATTCGTCCGATGAAAGTGTTGGGTACGCTTCGGTTAATACCGTCGAGCTGGTAAATCTCTTTTCGGTTCCCGACGTTGAAGAACACCAGGTGGACCTCCCTAGTGTCCCCGGTCGTCGCCACCGCCGGAGGAACCGCAACGACAGGAGTCACTGGGGCACAGCAGTTGGTACCTCCAGCCAGGACGTACACGCAGCCCCCCCATCCGGGGATGACGGATTCGCCTCCGCCGCTGTTTGTGGTGTGGGACCAGGCAGAACCGCCTCAGCCGCATCGCGATCAGCTCCGCCCTGCCACGAGTCCATCCCGGCCTCCTGACCCCAGTACGGTGACTACTTCCGGGGCTTCAACCAATGAACATCAAGATGCGCCAAGTACCAGTCGGTCGCCGGCCCAACCGGCAAGGCCCGTCATGCCTCCAGCCGCAGAGCAACCTCCTGCAACCAGGGGCTCACGCTTGGCAAAAAAGTATGATGTCCTGAAGCACTTGGCCGACATCCCAGCAAGGCTCTCCATCCGTGAGGCTCTGCGCATGTCACCTGAGATGCGCGAGGCACTCGCTGAAGCCCTGAAGAGCCCCCTCCAGTTTGAGACAGAGGTTGCGGCTGCAGAGGCCTTTCACGCCGAAACGATCGAGGACGCCGAATGTCATGTAGTTATCTCGTTCTCTGGTAAGGATGAAGACCCTCCTATACAGGGACACATTCGTCCGCTGTATGTTACTGGCCAGTTCAATGGCCTTGAAGTCTGGCGCTGTCTTGTCAACACGGGGTCCGGGATTAACCTAATTCCCACTCGGACGCTCCGGAGATTTTGGTTGTCTGAGGATGACTTGATTCCCTCCGACCTCAGGATCCAGGGGTATGACCGCACCGAGCAAACTCCGGTCGGCAAGATACGTTTGAAGACCCAGTTCGGTGACTTGATTGCCAACACCGAATTCATGGTGGTCTCTCAGGACACTGCGTATAACGCATTGATTGGAAGACCATGGCTCCACCTTCATGCGGCGGTTCCCTCATCATACCACCAATGCCTCAAATACTCTCTTAATGGTCGAGTAGGCGTGCTTCAAGGAGATACCTCTCCTTTTGCCTCATGTGAAGCCCGCTATCTGGATGCGGACTATTACAAGAGCAAGGATAAGCAGATCCTGGAAGGTGAGGTCGAGCCTGTCGCTGTTGCGAGTGATCCCTGGGCAAGTTTGGATGACGCTTACGTCCTCCCGATCCATCGGTTGGACGTATCCATGGTCTCGACGGCCTGTGAGTCTCCCGATGAGATGACCGCGACCGCCCATGCCAGCACCAGCGGCCCAGCAGGATCTGGTCGCCCCAATGCAGTTTCCAACACAATCTCTCCCGTGGACGATCCCTCCCCAAGTAGAGAGGACGTGGAAGATGCACCCCCAGCCTTTGAGGAGGGCGTCTCCGCCACGGTCGATGAGTTAGTACAGGTGAACCTTGGAACCGAAGCAGATCCAAGACCCACATTGGTCAGTGCCGCCATGCCCTCTAAGGAGCGGCAGCAGTACGTGGAATTTCTCAGGCAGCACCGTGATGTGTCCGCTTAGGGCTATGACGAGATGCTGGGGCTAGATCCTCAGGTAGCCGTCCACCGCCTTGGTCTCCCGGCAAACCATCGCGGGTTCAAGCAGCCTCCCAGGAAGATGCACCCATTCCACGGTGCCATGGTTGAGGCCGAAGTTGATAAGCTTATCAAATCCAACTTCGTGAGGGAAGTTCAGTACCCCAAATGGCTGGCCAACATTGTGCCGGTCAGGAAGAAGAACGGGCAGATCAGAGTCTGCATCGACTTCCGCGATCTCAACCGCCACTGTCCGAAGGTTGATTTTCCCCTTCCGGTGATAGAGCTATTGATTGACGCCACAACAGGGTTCCAAGCCCTCTCCTTCATGGATGGATACTCCGGATACAACCAAATCCGGATGGCCCCTGAGGATGAGGAGTTCACTGCCTTCAGGGCCCCCCAAGGTATCTTTTGTTACCAGGTCATGCCCTTCGGCCTGAAGAATGCAGGTGCCACCTATCAACAGGCGATGCACCGCATATTCAAGCCAATCCTCAGCACACTGGTGGAATGCTACGTCGACGACTTGGTAGTAAAATCGCGCCAGCGTCAGGACCATCTCAAAGATCTTGAGAAAGTGTTCGGCTTCCTCCGGTCTCGCTGCCAGAAGATGAACCCGTTGAAGTGTGCCTTTGGGGTCACCTCCGGAAAGTTCCTTGGATTTGTGGTAAGATACCGGGGTATTGAGATCGACCCAGAGAAGATCAGGGCGATTAGCCAGATGCCTCCCCCAGGTATCATCCGAGAACTACAAGGGTTCCAAGGCCACTTAACCTATATACGCCGATTCATCGCGAATCTGGCCGGCAAGTGTAATCCCTTTTCTCGGCTCATGAAGAAAGGTGCCACCTATGTATGGGATAAAGAGTGTCAGATCGCCTTCGAGGAAATCAATCAGTACATGATTCAACCTCCGGTTCTGATGCCGCCTATATCTGGGAAGCCGCTGGTCCTTTATGTGACCTCCCTGGAATGGTCCCTTGGTGCCCTTCTCGCCTAGAAGAACAACGAGGGAACGGAGAATAGCCTCTATTACCTCAGTCGCATGCTCCTCGCTGCGGAAGTCAGGTATTCCCCCATCGAGAAGAGCTGCCTGGCGCTCGTATTTTCCGTACAGAAATTACGGCACTACTTGCAGCACCATGAGGTACAGTTGGTTTCTCGGGTAGACCCGTTGAAATATATCCTGAGCCGGCCTATGTTGACTGGCCGTCTAGCGCGGTGGGCTGTGATTCTCCAGCAGTTCGACATCAGGTATGTGTCTCAGAAGGCCATCAAAGGGAAAGCATTGGCAGACTTTCTGGCTGCTCACTCAACCTCCGTGGATCAGCCGCTGGATCTAGGCTTTCCTGATTAGGCCGTCCTCTCGGTCGATCATGTCGATCCATGCTGGCAGATGCACTTTGACAGTGCCTCCCGGAGCCCCACCGGTATAAGACTTGATAATCCTAAGCTCAACAGAGTGGGCTTGGGTATCGTCTTCATTACCCCGAAGCAAGCCGTGCTGCCATACTCTTTCCTGTTGTCAGAGGGCTGTACCAACAATGAGGCGGAATACCATGCCCTCATCACTGGCCTCAAGTTAGCTCTCGAGATCGACGTGCCCCGTCTGTGTGTGAAAGGGGACTCCGAGCTGGTCGTTAAGCAGATCAATGGCGACTATGTTGTCAGGAAGCCGGAACTTGTGCCGTTGCTGGAGTGCACCCTCCTTCTGATGGCCCAGTTCCCTTCTCGGCCAGAAATTGTCCATATTCCCCGGTCGCAGAACGGTCGAGCAGATGCCTTGGCCAGCCTTGCTGCGTCACTTGCAGAGCCTGAACAGGATAACCTGACCGTCCGCGTGACGCACCGCAGGCTCATCGCTCCCGTTATCCCGGAGGGAGATCGCGGCCCTTCGGTAAGTAATCTCACCACGATTGCCCCTATGCCCGGAGCCCCGAGTACCCCAGATATGGCAGTCGAACCAGCCCCTGATTGGAGGGCGCCTTTGGTTGAGTACCTCCAACATGGCATTCTCCCATCGGATCGAGCCAAGCGCGAGCGAGTTCGACGCCGCGCATCGCAGTTTTTCCTCCAGAGCAGTCCCGGCCTGGAGCAGATCCTCTAAAAACGCGGATTTGATGGTGTTCTCCTCCGTTGCCTTCAGGGGGTTGAGATCCCACGATTCATGCAAGAGGTTCATGCTGGTTCATGCGGTGCCCATCAGACTGGGCCGAAGCTGTCCCACCAGATTCGGAGGTTGGGATACTTCTGGCCCTCCATGATCCATGACTGCATCGAGTATGCCAGGAGGTTCCATGCGTGCCAGGTTCATGTGAACTTTGTGCATCGGCCGCCGGAGCCTCTCCATACCACCAGGTATTCTTGGCCTTTTGCAGTCTGGGGGATGGACGTCGTGGGACCTTACCCGCCGGCGACGGCTCGCCAGTGCCGGTTCATTCTGACCGCCACGGACTTCTTCTCCAAATGGGCAGAGGCGATTCCGCTCAGAGAGGTCAAATCCTGTTTGATCGCTGACTTCGTGACCTCCAACATCATTTATCGATTTGGAGTGCCTCACGCTATCCTCACGGATAACGGAGCCAATTTACGAGCAGCCGAGTTGAAGAAGTTGTACGCCACGTACAACATTCGCTCGAACCATACATCTCGCTATCATGCGCAGGCGAATGGACAGATTGAGGCGTTTAACAAAACCCTCTCTAACATTCTGCAAAAGATGGTTGGTCAGAACATGAAGAGTTGGCCGGACAAGCTCCCCAACGCCCTCTGGGCTTATCAGACGACGACTCGCAATTCCACCTAGATGACCCCTTATTCCCTGGTGTATGGAGATGAGGTCGTCCTGCCCATCGAGATCCAGTTACCGTCCTTGCGTACTGCGGTCTACGACCAGAAAGCGCCAGACAGAGCTGCTGAAGCCCGTCTAGTCGAGTTGGAAGCACTGGATGAGAATAGACTTCGCGCTTTGCACAACTTGGAGAGGCATCAAAGCAGAATGGCTCGAGCTTTCAATAAGAAGGTTCGCCTCCGCTCCTTCCTGCAGGGTGACCTAGTGCTGGCCCTAAGAGCGCCAATGATCCCCGGCAGGAAGCCACCCAAGTTGGAGCCCAAGTGGGAGGGACCTCTTGTCGTCCACAAAGTTTATCCCAATGGCGCGTGCTCCCTAGCGACTATGGATGGTGAGCGTGTCACTCCTCCCACCAACGCTAGGTTCCTCAAGCCGTACATTGCCTGAGTGCAATTCGTCCAAGCTACAAGACGTTAAACTGTTCAGCATTCATCCAACATGACGTTAAACTGTACCACGTCCGCGCTGCAAGACGCTAAACTGCCAAGCATCTTCGTCCAACATGACGTTAAAATGTACCACGTCCGAGCTACAAGACGTTAAACTGTTCAACATTCGTCCCACATGACGCTAAACTGCACCTCAAGAACTACGTGCGGCTTGATTCCCATCCTTATGGGATACGTAGGACCGCCTGGACATTCATGTTTCAGGCCCAGCCCCATCCTTTGGGAATTTCCATCCCATCTCGGGCCCTTGGCCCAATTGCCTCTGGGTATGCGGCGTATGGTGTGAACGCGGGGCTATGCCCTCATCCATGTCGGTTTGCTCGCCACGCTGTACGCCCCCCACGTTTGGGGATGCCTTCTGCTCCCCCCTTTCCTTTTTCGTCCTGCATGACGTTAAACTGCACTTCAAGAACTACGTGAGGCTTGATTCCCATCTTAATGGGATACGTAGGACCGCCTGGACATTCTTGTTTCAAGCCCAGCCCCATTTCCCGGGAATCTCTATCCCGCATTGGGCCTCTGGCCCAAGTTCCCCTCCTTTTTGTGCGAGGCGTATGACATGAGCGGGGATTATGTCCTCATTCACGTTGGTCTACTGGCCACGCCGTACGCCTCCCCCGTGTGTGGGACTACCTCACACCCCTCATCGTCCGGCAGGACGTTATACTGCCTCTCAAGAACTACGTACAGCTTGATTCCCATCCTTATGGGATACGTAGGACCGCCTGGACGCTTGTGTTTCAGGTCCAGCCCCGTCTCTTGGTTGATCATGGGGATCTGTCATCTTTTGGTTGCTCTCAGGGTGAGTCCTCCGACCCTTTCCGGTGATCTGTTAACATGTTTTGGGTACTTCGGTCTATGACCCATAGTGTCGGATTCAATCCCGACAAGTCCTGTGTTGCTTTTCGGGCCTCACGCTTCCTCTTGTTTGAGCCTTCACTCAAAGGGATCCCCGTTAGCAGTTTGGGTACGATGCCTCAGCGCTCTCCTACCGCTCCGGGTCGATTTACCGGCGGGTCCTGGGCCGCAAATCGATATGAATCCTGCGCTTGAGCGGTTGATGCTCGTTTGCTTGCCCCATCCTAGGCTGACGCGATCGGATGTTGTGTGGCGAATATGGTCAGCGACATCCTTGATCGCCATGTCGGCTCTTTCAGGCTCTGAACATTGGTTGCGCAGTCCTCATCACACTCCGCCTTTGGGCGTTGTAGTGGAGTCTCGACACTCTCTTCATAACTGACCTGTAGTACACCTTTACATGTTAGGCAGGCCAACCAGGGTAATGGTGTCTTTCGAGGCTCCCGCGATCTGAGCACCAAGGATATATGCTGATGTCCTCCCTATGGGCCATGTGTAGCTGGACCCTCGTCCCCATAAGGAGGAAGGAGTCGCCCGAACAATCGCGTTCTGGGCCCAGTATAGTTGGAGGCTAGCATCTCTTCCCCTCGGGTGATGGACATACGCAGGCCCCTATCCCAGGATCCTTCTCCTGGAATCGTGCGTGACCGCAGGGCCGGGTATGTTCCCACCTCCGCTGAGTCCACCGTATCGCGATAAGCGGATTCCTCCATGGTCCGAGCCACACGACCTTAAACTGTGTTGTCTGGTCCTACCACACGACCGTAAACTGTGATCGTCTTGGCCGCCCGACGAGAAACGGCACTGCATCGTGATGTTCTCCTCAGGGGACACTCACGTTGGGCGCTGGTTAATGACCACGCCATTTATCAATGCCTTTCATGGATTGATTATTGTGGCGACGCCAGGGATTTCTTAATCACAGGCATGTCGCTGCACAAAGAAAAACCATCCACCTTTAAGGACAAACAAGAAATATCAAATACCGCTTCTTCTGTGTGCGAGGGTCAGACCCGCACCCCTCCCCGCGCTGGTGCCCGATTGTGTTGCGCCGCGCTTCCAGAACTACGTATGGCTTGATTCCCATCCTTATAGGATACGTAGGAATGCCCGGATGTTTGAAACTTCGGTTCCAGCCCCCCACCTCTTAGAGATTCCCCCTTCTCTGGGGAATCCGCCGCCTTCGGGTCACCCTCAAGGCGTGTCCCGCGACCCCTTGCAGTGGTCCACCGGTGTTAAGAGTACTCTGGTTTATTGCCAGGAGGGTCAGGTTCAGCTTGGTCAGGTTCCTTCCATTTTCAGGCTTCATGCTCCCTTTCATTCGGACCCATCGCCTACACCCTGGGTGGAGCCCCCGTGAACGGTCTGGACACAATGCCTCAGTGCTCTCCCACCGACTCGGGCTGGTACCCCCAAGGGCCTCGGGCAGCAAATAGATATGAATCTGCGCTGGAGCGGTTGATGCTCGTTTGCTGCCTCATTCCATCAACGGTTAGTACGATATTGATGCTTCTTTTCCGCCACGGCCGGCAGTACTCTCATATCGTTACGCCGGTGCCCCCAGTCCTTGAGTGAATGGCCGCATGATTCACATTACATTTTCCACCTCCCATTCTGACCAGGCGAAACCTCGACACTCTTGACGCTATCCCTCAGTGCATCTTCGCATATCCAGGGGATAGGACCACGATGTGGCGTACTTTGAGGTTCTTATGGTCCGAGCTCTAAGACTTTAATCTATGATCTGCCCCTATGGTCCGAGCTCTAAGACCTTAAACTAAGATCTGCTCCTATGGTCCAAGCTCTATGACCCTAAACTAAGATATCCCCAATCGGGGTTCTACGTCCCGCATGACGTTAAACTGCACTTCCAGAACTACGTGTGGCTTGATCTCCAGCCTGATGGAGTACGTAGGAACGCACGGGCATCTCGACTCGGGTCCAGCCTCAGGGATCACTATGTCCTGCCCCTCCTCGTCGCCGGCCGTCTGGCCTGGCTTCTGGTAGAGTGGTGCAGTTGTGATACTCCCCGATCCAACTCGGGATTCCCCATTGCAATGATGGGAAGCGACAGTTTCCTCGTCAAAGAGGTTCTGTCTGATAATTGGGGTGATTCACGGCCAGATTAGTGCATCCGCCTGACACGCTTTCCCCACGGTGGCGCAATTTTGAGAGCGTTGGATTCTGTCCGAACAAATCGTCACTTCACCCCACGCTTCGCATGCCCTGTTGATCTGGATTTCCACCCTTGTGCCTGAAGGAAACCCCAAAGCGGCATTGATGATGACATGTGATCCGCCTCCTGCAATATGAATGATGACCTTCGGTCCGTCTATCGCAGTAGTATGGTCGATTGATCCATTGTCCGCTTGCCGTCTTGGGCATTTCCTGGAAGGCCGACCGTTGTGGATTTCTGTATTCGGGACACGCGATTCACCCCTTCTCATTTCCCTATGTTCGGATAAAATCTCAACGCCCCTAGAATTTTCTCGCTCGTGTGTCGGAACAAGTTGGGGGGATGATACATTGATTAGGTCTGAGGTCTCCTTTCCTAGGAATGACCTCCCTCTTTTCTTTAGAAATCCAGGCCCAATTACGGATGCCTGAAGCTTGGTTAACGCTCCCGCGAGACAATGAATTGCGGTTGAGCATGTTAAGCCAAAAGATGCAGATAAATATATTGGTTCATACAAATGGATCGAAATATTGAGTAGCGGAAGCAAATGTTCTGGGAGTGGCAAAAACAAAGCCCATAGGGATCAGCGTGCTGAATAAGTCTTTCTAACGCCGCTACCCTTTGGCTGGCGGCCTCCAGAGCTGCTTCTCGCTCTCTGCGTTCCCTCTCCTCGTCGGCGGTCGCAGCACGCAGTTCGTCGATTCTGGCATGTGCACGCTCCCGCTCGACTTGATGTGTGGCCATCTGTTGGCCCACCTCCGTCAGCTGTACCTGGGCGTCAACCAGCTGGGCCGTTAGTTGCTCCACAAGCTCGGTGCACGCTGCGACGAAGGCCTCCTTCTCTGCCGCCTGCCCTTCGAGGCGCCGGACTTCCTACTCCGCCGCGAGGAGCGCCCGCGCGTTCTCCGACAAGTCCCGACATTGTGCGACGTCAGCACGCCGGCGGCTCTCGCGCATCTTTTCGTCCATGAAATCACGGACCGTCAGATGGAGGCGTTGAGCATCAGCTCCCCCGGCACACAGGAAGCGCAGCCAGGTTTGGAGTGATCCCATGCGCCCCAGCCACTCCGATGGGTCTCGCTTGAGGAAGCGCTGGATGCACTTCCACCCCCTGCGGCGCGTTATCCGGCTCTCCTCGACCGCCTCCACATCCGAGTCGTCCATATCCTCGGGGACGGCAGGCCGGTAGGCAGGGAAGGCAGCCAGCAGGTCTGCTGCAGGGTCCGCCCCTGGGATGTCCTCACGGGGGATAGGTTCCCCAACATCTGGGCGACCTTCTTCTCTCGCCCCAGCGACGTCGACACCCTCATCAGCCCCCGACCTCTCTCCGATGTCAGCACCGCCGGCGTCCGCAGCCCCTTGATCAGCAGTTGGTGGGGCCGGCTCGGTGTGGGAAGTCTGTTCCGGAGCAGGCGGCATGTCTGCCACCGGTCCACTCTTGGATGGCCCGGGTTCGGCAGCCCGACGAGCCTCCAGTGTTGAGATCACTGTGCAAGGCATGCCGCGGTTAATCACGGGTCGTCAACGGCAAGCACCAGAAGTAAAGTAAGGAGACTTACGGGAATTCAGAGCGTCAACTTCCGCTATCCCGGCTGCCGCAGGAGCAATTGCAGCAGGGGACCCTTCCACGCTTGTCAATTCAATGATGAGTGTCTGGCCCCCGCCTTGTCCTGCTGGCGCCTCTCCTACTCCTACTGAGGATGCATGGCCGACATCCACGCACTCCTGAGAGAGGCGGAGAAATGGGTTAGAAGCTGCATAAGAGAATGGATGAAGCAGGTTGAGTAGGGATAGAAGCGGACCTCGAGGAGCTCAGTGATATCAATGTTGCCAGAGCCGGCCACCTCGCCGCTCTCCCGTGGGCTCCCCTGATGGGACCTTCCCTCGGAGCCTTCATCCTCCCCCGTCTCCTCCTCTTCCTCGGAGTCGTCGTTACTGTCATCTTCCTCTAGCGGCATCTGTTCTGGAGCAGGCTCTAGACCGAGCATCACCTTCACCAGAAGGGATGGCTCCGCACGCTGACCACGTTGGCGCGCGTACTCGTCCATGGTCGTCAGATACGCATACTGCCGGTTGAAGTTCACCCTGTCGGCGATCTGGAGGCGCCCGACCTCTGGCAGATGGATTCCTTCTATGAGTATCTTTCGCCAGATGGCTTCGGTCCTCAGTGACTGCCGTAGGGTCATCCAGGCCGACCACAGCGCTAGGAAGACTGCATCGTGGGAGGGTTCGAGCAGACGCCTCACCTGCTTCCCGGGCCGCTCCCCGACCGCCGCATGTGCCCCCTCTCTGGGCGCTGAAGTCGTGGCGGCAGCTTGCGATGTGCCCGCCGCCGAAGTCCCTGCTCGCGCCGGCTCTGCTGCTTGGCGCGCCTCCGTTCTCCCCCGTGTGGCGGCGCTTCGCCTCCTTCCTTGACGCCCGGTCTCCGCACGGGTGACCTCGAGCCGCCGAACTAGCTTCCGTAGAAGCCCCTCAGGGTATGCGATGGCCCAATGTTCGGCGTACTCGGTTGCCAAGCCTGCGTCGACCCCGGTAGGAGGAAGAGTGATGACCTCGCCAGAGCCGAAAGCGGCGAACATCAGCCACATCTGGCGAAGGACGCCAGGGTTCGTCTCCTCCCGGACAGCAGTGAATACCCTCTTCGGCATCCGTTGAAGGCACCCGAACTTCCTGGAGAACCGGGTTGGCACGTAGGGCTCACAGATCACCTTCCCGTCGATCCGAGCCACTAGCACCCCGCCCCGCATGTTCAGGAAGTACTCGTGCTGCTCCAGCGGACCCTGCCCGTTGTTGATCATCTGGCCAACGGGAGTGGGGAACGGTCTGAAGTTGAAATTGGCGTGATTGCCAATCCGAATCCTCACGCCCTCCTCATTTAGGGTCATCGGAGCGACCCCCGCAATGTTCAGCAGGGAGGGTCGCAGGCCGTTGCCCGGAGGAATGATGTCATTTGGAAACGTGTACCCACCAAGGTGAGCAGCCACCCAGCCGTGGAAGAATTGAAAGGGCCCACAGATCCTTCGTGGAGACCCCCCTCGCGAGATGCGTCCCAGGATGGCATACAGCTTCGCCAGCACTGGGATCCCGAGGTTGTATCTTTTGTTGGCGGCCATGGCGCCCGCCATCGCCAGTGTCACCGGGCGGATGCCCATTCTCGCGTCCCGCACTGGCAGGAGCCACCCACTCAGAAAGGCGGCCAGGAACGCCGCGTACCGGACATTTGGGTCCCGGGCCTCGATGACGCGGTACCCCCATGAGCGGTAGTCGCCCGTCTCCAGGACCCGCCAGTACGACCCGTTCCGGCTCCTCTGAGCCGCGGTCGGGAACCACTTCCCCCTTCCTGGCATCTTGACCGCTGGGTCATGCTCCAAGAACTGGCCGAACCACTCCTTATAGGCTATGTCCTTCTGGAAGTCCTTGATCCCGAGCCGCTGCGTAGCCAGGTCAAGTAGATTCCATGTCAGAATGAGAGTCTGTGACCTGTCTTCCCAGGTGTTCTTCAGAGGCAGGAAGTCATCGTAATGGTAACCCTCCAGCGGGATACCTCCGATGCGGTGGATGTCCCAAAGACCGATGCCAACATCCCCATGGTGAAGATGGAAGGTGTTGGTATCCGGGGACTAGCAGGTGAACAGCTCCGGCCCAAGCTCGGACTGCTGGTAGAAGTGGAACTGCGACGTCCACACCGCCTCAAACAGGCCGATGTACCGCAGCTCCTCCGCGAAGTGATCGCAAGTGTGGCGTACCCAGAACGCCCTGGCCCACTCACTGGTGAAATTGCCCCCAGATCGCAAGTCCCAGTCCTTCAGCCAGCCCTTGGTGTCGTCGGTGACACTCTGGCGATATATGCTCGAGTAGAGGGCTGGAGAGTTCTCCGCAGTAGGCTCACTTCCGACAATGGTTCGCGTCCTCGGGTTCAGGACATAGACATCTAAGTGTTTGGTCTCCCTGGCAGGATGCCCATTATTGGTGATGTTATAGCGGGGAAGCTCGTCCTCCCGAGTCACCCAGGTCCGTGGCGCATCAACCTCGAACCCTGGCACCAGAACCTCATCTAGGATGCCAAAGTTCCAGAGCGGCAGGTTGTCCGACAGCGGATATGTCTTCTGGGCCGGCGTCAGCAAGTCGAACAAGGATTGATTGTTGGAAACAATCTCCTTGGCTCCGTAGACCTCCTCATTCGTCGCCATCTCAGCTCTGCGGGTGGCGGCATCCCCCTCATTTCCTTGATTCGCGGCCATCTCAGAAGCTCCGGGAGTCGTGCGGGTTAAGGGATGAAGCATGCGGAATCGGAAGAGGCTGGTAGAGAAGTTTGAGAGTTGGCGCGCAATCCTAGTGGACAACGCGCAATTGGGAAGTCCGTCGCGTAAAACCCCGGGTGTTCGCGCAAAAGCAGGCCGAAATCCGAAAGGTTTGCGCGACGAACGGGTGAATTCCACGCCGGAAACGGCAATTTCGCGCACGAGAGCTCGAATGCTTATCACGCGGAAGGCCGGTGTACGGTGCGGGGGACCCAGGGCCCCTATTTATAGGCGAGGCCGGGAGTCCGCGCTGCGCAGAAAGCGCTTTGTGCGACCGCACCGGCGAAATTCGCGCCCGACGCCCTTTTTTGCGTGCCACAGTCCCGCGCCACCCAGGACTTCGGCATTCCGGCGTCTCCCTCGGAACCCGATCGTTGCGACCTCTCGCCGATCAGATTCCGAGGGGGGGCTTTTGTAGATGCCAAAAAAGTCCGTTTTTCCCAAACGAATCTCCGGATGCGGAAAGCGAGGTCATATTCGGAGTCAGAAGCATGTTCCGGAGGGCCCGGAGGACTTGTGCGGAATTTTGGAGACCCGCGCGCAATGTTGAAGTCAGGCGCGCAAACCTACCGGGATGCGCGCAATGCGCTGTGCCGGCGCGCAATTTTGCGCGCCCGTTGCCCGCGCGACTCCCTTGCGCGCCGGGCCAGATTCCGCGCCCGTGAAGGTAATTCTGCGCCCGCGAACCGGATTCCGTGCCCGGGGTTGCCTATAAATATAAGGCGACCCCCGACGTTTTAAAGGTTGCCGGAATTCGAAGAGTCGCTCGTTCGCGCAATCCAACCCCCTCCGCGTGCAATGCCGATCTTCAGGTAACCTCTTTTCTTTCGCGCAATAAAGCCTTGGGGTTCGCCTTCGCGCGCAATCCCCTTGGCTCCTTTCATTTGAAACAATTCTTAACCCAAAGGCTTTCGCGCGCAAAAGAAGCCTCTTGCACGCAATTGCCCCCCGGGTGTGCGCAATCCAGCCCGATTGCGCACACCCCCCTTTTAAAGTGGCCATTCATTAAAGAATGAGCCGTTGCCCCCCGCACGCTATCCGAAGCCCGGTGCGCGCAATCTCAATCATCTGCGTGCAAAGCGCTGGCCCAATTGCGCGCCAGCCTGCCCATTTGCGCGCCGACCCGCGGTATTGCGCGCCAAGCTTCTCTTTTGCGCGCAATCCGCCAGGGTCGATCCCTTTGACCCCCTAAGGGTACCCGCCTGCGTGGCGCCCGATGATCTTCATCCTGGGTGCCCGCACCGTGCGTTGTCTTCCCGTGCGGCCCTCCAGGCTCGCGCGAAGTGACACGGACCTATCGGCGGCTTCCATGTCCCGCACGACGTTAAACTGCATTCGTCCGAGCTACAAGACGTTAAACTGTTCAGCATTCGTCCTGCAAGACGCTAAACTGTACCTCGTCCGCGCTGCAAGACGTTAAACTGCCAGGTGTTTCGTCCTGCATGACGTTAAACTGCACCACGTCCGCGCTGCAAGACGTTAAACTTCCAAGCATCTTCGTCCTTAACACACGACGTTAAACTGTACTTCGTCCGGCAAGACGTTAAACCGTCCGCATCGCCCGATCTCGTGCCTCGCACGCAGGGTCCCCCTCCCGATTTGGATGTGGCCCCCACCCGCTCGTCTCTGCAGGGATGTTGGGATGGGAGTGGCCTTCGCCCACGGGAGCAGAGTGTTACAAACAGAGCGAACTACGTGGACTTTGATCCCTGTCTTCTAAAAAGGGTACGTAGGAAGCCTCTCCGAGGTTCAAGCCCACCACCTGGTCGTCCCGGTCGTATTCACGTCGGTTCGTCCATCCGTGGACCCCTCCCGGGTTCACATTCACGTCGATTCACCTATGAATCTGCTCTTGTGGGGGACTGTAAATGTGTATCTCCATTGCACTTCCCCACTGCCTTTTTCTATTTCTCCCTTCAACGTCCAGCACGACGTGAAACTGTGATCCACCCGGCCGTTCCATCCCCCTCTGTGCGAGGTGGTTCGGTTCAATCCTTCTCCAGGCAGCCTCGACCTCCTTGTGAGTCGGCTTGCCAACGTCCAGCATGACGTAAAACTGTGATCCATCCGGCCGTTCCATCCCCCTCTGTGCGAGGTGGTTCGGTTCAATCCTTCTCCAGGAAGCCTCGACCTCCTTGTGAGTCGGCTTGCCAACGTCCAGCATGACGTAAAACTGTGATCCATCCGGCCGTCCCATCCCCCTCTGTGCGAGGTGGTTCGGTTCAATCCTTCTCCAGGCAGCCTCGATCTCCTTGTGAGTCGGCTTGCCAATGTCCAGCATGACGTGAAACTGTGATCCATCCGGCCATTCCATCCCCCTCTGTGCGAGGTGGTTCGGTTCAATCCTCCGCCCGGCGGCCTCGACCTCTTCGTGAGTCGGCTTGCCGATGTCCAGCATGACGTTAAACTTTATATCCGAACTACGCTGACATTGATCCGCGCTAACGCGCGGTACGTAGGGAGCCCCTATGGGGTCCAAGATCTTCACTCCGTCATCCATCCTGATCCTTTCCCGGGCCGCCACATCTCGGTGGGGTCATGCCATTTCATTCCACTTCACTCCACTCGGGAAGCCACCCATGTGCTAGCCCCAGCGTCGGAGGTTCCCCGCAAGGGGTTCTGTCATCTGATCCACTCCTCGTGTTGATCAGTACAATGCCGTCCCCACTGGACGTTAAACTCGCGGCATACCCCGTGTTAAACATGGGAAGCTGAGGAAAACCTCAGGTAACGCAGTTCCCCATACCCAGCGCGGGATGCCTCAGGCCATCACGCCTTCGAGAAGCCCTATTAGGGACGGAAGGCAGACATGCAGAGCCGCAGTGTTAAGACACGCCCCCAACACCCAGAGCGACCCGGTATCCTCACCGAAGGTTGCTGCCCCGACCAGAATCCTTGAAGCGTCCGGGCGGAAGCAGCGTAATTAACCGGTGTCCATGGAGACATGGCGCCGGGAACGAGATTCACGAGCACGTCTTAAATCTATGAGGGAGACCCGGATTAGGCGACGAGTTCCGAGGAGACGTCCACGGAAGGAGGAACCGACATCCCATCATCCCGGTTTCGATCAAGGATCAGACGCCCCTGAACAAGGGACGGATGCCGCCCGCCTTTGGAAAGCGGGACTGCGGGACCCCAAGCCGCGCGCGCCCATCCCCTCGGGTCGACGGGTGCACGCGCGAACGCGTCCTGGCGGAACAGCGCCGGAACAGAAACCCGACGCACATCCGCACCGAAACAATGATAATCTAGTTAAAAACCATAAATACATTTTCTAAAAAACATACCTTTTTACCCCAAAAAATGAATCATATTTTATAATTTATCACTATCTTAGCTTTTGGAAATGAAGGGATTTTCCTGAAAACTAATAATAAAGAATAAAAGATATAATTAGGTAACATGGGAGATAATGTTATATATGACTCGTACAAACAGAGTAACCAATATGGATAACCTCTTACTCATTAGTACATAATTCATTTTAGGTTATAACATAACCACCCATCCATGGTTTATCATGGAACCACCCATCATTGGTTAATAATGTAACAACCCATCCTTGATTTATCATGGAAACACCCATAATTGGTTTATAATGTAACCACCCATCATCATTAAACAATACCATGAACCATAACATAATCATAAATCGTGAATTCCTGCATCATATAAACCCATTTTATGAAAATAAACTCTCAAAGTTGAAATCACTCATTTTGAAACATTGTGCATGTATAATGGAAAATACTTACCATGAAGGTAACCATATAACATTTTAAAGTAATATTAAAAACATTACGATGACATGAAGGTGGTAAATTCGGTTCATTCCATATATGAAAACAACCATTACTTTTGAATTTTTTTTTAATAAATTTAAAAAGGAGTTTATTAAAAGGAAACTTCCTTACTAATATCATATCATTATTGTGAGCATTAATCAAAAGAATTGATTCTGTGTATCAACAATAAGTACACATAAAACTAGTGGAAATGAAATATAATATATTAAAAAGTCCTTTGACACATAATATTATCATGAAATAGTTAATAATTATAATTTTAAACCATACACTAGAAATTGGGTTAAGAATCCCCTTACATAAATTCTTAAAAAGATCCCTTTTTGAAAACACTTGAGAAAAATTAAAAAATTGAAATTTTAAAAAATTCAGTTCCATATAAATAAAATCATAAATGTAATTTTAGAAACATGTACATGAATGATGAATATTTAGAAAAGAAAACTTTAAAAAATTTAAATTGAGGATTTTCAGTTAAGGGGTCCTTTACCTTGTGTCTGAATGTTATTCACTTGATCATAATATACTGGAAAGTAAAATTCCATTTATTATTTACTTAAGTAATAACCCTTTAGATATATATTTTATTTATTATAATTTTATTAATTTCATTTATGACCATTTTTAGGAGTTATAAAGATCAATTTGTCATTTTGGGAGTGTTTATTTCAAGGTTTCATGGTCAGTTCAATTGAGTATAATTATTGATATTCTTGTAAAATTAGAATACTAGTCCATAAGTGGAATAGAATTGTATAAATTCACTTCAAGATGTATACATGGAACAATATAACTTTTTTTTCTTGTATGAGGATGATTCATTTGATAAAAATTTTAATAATCTATGGTTATTATATTCTGGCGGGTTTTCGGACCATCACAAACTAATTTTGTTTCATTTAATATTATTCATATATTTGAGTTCCATAATATTAAATAAGTTAAAATATACCAATTAAATATTATTTAACCAAAATAATAGTTTTATTACTATCCTTTATTTCAAAAATGGAAAATGAAAACTCATTATCCACAAAGACTACTAACAACCATAATTTGGTCAATGGTTTCCTTTTTCTTTTGAATAAGTGGAGATAATAAAAAGTGTGGATATAAGATATTACATTAGAAATATAAAATTGCAGAATATATAGGATTATGGTGTTATTATTAATTTATGGATGAAATTGTTGAGGAGAAGGTAGAAGAAGAAAAGAAATTAAGAGAGGTGGTTTGAGAAAGTTACCTCTTGAATATCACCTCCTTGACGGACCCCTTATGGAGATAGGTATTTCTATTATGGTGAGACCAGCAGAACATGGATGTAAGGAGTGTTGGAATGAGTGTTTATGAATTATAGTTAAAGATATTAAAATATTTTTATGAGAAATGGGGTGGTGATAAGTGGTATTTATACTTGTGGAGGGGTTGTTTTATGTTATTAAATAACGATTATTGTATATTCAAAGAAAACCACATTTGGGTGGAATTAATTCCAAATAATTAGAATGATAATTAATTTTTAAATGACTTTTATAGTCAACAAATAAATCAAACACCAATTTTTTTTACATTTAGTTATTTAAATCTTTTATAATTTTAACACTAATATGTTTCATTATATAACATAGAATCCGGTAAATCTATTTTTACCATGATAAATATTTTATGAAAAAAATGAAAATGATATTACACATAATTTGAATATTTGGATAAAAAAATTGGAATCCATTTTATTAAAATTCAATTCACATATTTTGGAATATATTATTTTAATTCAAAACACGTAGACAAAGAAAAAAACGGGTTTTGAAGAAATGTATTTTCCCTAAAAATGATTTTATATTAACTACATTAGTAATAATAATCATTGAATGAAATTAAATTAATATTAAATGATATATAATCTATATATTTCTTATAATACATTCCCCATTAGGTATTCTTCTAATTAAATAAAATTGAGAAACATTATGATCATTAAAACGGTTTTCAGAAAAATCATGTTTTTAATCCCAAAAATAATATTATTCTAAAATACAATATGAAGTTGATTATAAAGAATTTACGGGGTTGATATATTAATAAATAATTATTATGTTACGTGAAATCACATTCAAAACATAGTGGTACTTTTTAACTGAATAATTTATTGAAAAAATGACATATTTAAAAATAGTAATATTTTTCAAAATTCACTTAAAACCCAATTTTTTCAAAAAAAACAAAAATTTAACCCAATGAAAAAATTTATATTCTCATATAAATAACTAATTTAATTTTATGAAATTCATTTTATAAATGTTCCATAAATTAATTATAATATTTAATCCTAAAATGATGTACTTAGAGGACCGTGAGTTGTTGAAGCATTGTTATGGGCAAGATAGGTTGAGGGGTCTACTGGCCATGCATTTGAAAAAAGTTTTCACCTTTCGACCAAGTTGGACTCTTTCATAGTTTTTTGTGGGATTTTATTTTTCCCTTTTATTCTTTCATGAACTTTCATATCCTGTATATGATATATAGTTGGTATAAATTAATTTTCCATCAGTTTTTTGTTATCTATGAACTATTTCATAGCGATAGATGTGTGTATATGAATAGTTGTACCATAGGTTGAGGTAGCCCTTGTGCGTGATATGCCTACTCGACACTGGATGCCAACCCTTTGTCTATTAGAGGAGGGATTGAGGTTATAGAAGCTCAGAATTTTATTTTCCAGGCGTACCCTAGTAGTTCAGGTTATTACTTTACTAATCTCCATGGACAATAATATATAGTATTGTAAATAAACCACTAACTTTATGTTTGGAACTGTACAAGCACAACACAGTCACACTGTTTGGTCACATGGATTTCTAAATCGATTTCCAACCATGTAAAACCTCACTACTAATTTTTTTTACTTCTAAAAAACCACTTTTACATTTTTTAACCATGTTTAGTTCTCTCACAAACACTTTAATTAAAAAAGGGCTCAGATTGTTTCCATTGTATTTCACTATACTTGGTCCCAACCATGATCTACCAATGTTGAATTTTTTTTTATAATAATGTGAATTGGAATAACAAGTTCATATGAAATAAAAAATGGTTTAACCTACCACATTCACACTAAGTTCATAATATGGGAGAAATTTATGAATATATCATAAATTAATACGAAAGATTAGAACAAATTAAAATTCTATAAATCAATATAAAATACAATATAACTATTACATGGGGGTTTCACAATTCTATTACACGTACTAATTTATTCCATATTTTTTTAAAGAAATTTAGAATCAAATAGGGAAAAATTCAATACCCTCATAAGATGTTGGAGGGTTGGGAAATATTAATAAGGTTTAGTGAGAATAAAACATTGAACAAACACACTTCCTTTCAAACCTATGGTCAAATACTTAAACATCGACAAAAATTTATAAGATTAATGAAACTCCTAATTCAAATATGGATCTCTTTAGAGATAGAGACGTATTATAGGTTTTACCAATATTTATAGTTCCTCTAAAGTAGTGATATATGATATAAATGTTTTAAAAAAGACAAATACCCAAGAGAAAACATTATATCTATAAAAACAAAATATAATTAGTAATACCCTACAAAAAGGCAATCATCCAATGATCAACCTCATATCCTCAAAGGTTGAAAATCCCATATGTCTATAAGATAATCCCAATATAATTCCATAAAAAGTAGTACACCCTATATTTCAAAAAGTTAACGGTTGCTCAATAAAATACATTATTGAACAAGAAACAATAGGGGATCAAACCTTGATCCACAAAACAACATGTATAGTGAAGTCTTGGACCTCATATCCAAAACACCATCTCTTGTTGATCCCGAAAATATATATTCCAACACCAGCTAGTAAATAATCTAAATTTTTTCATATTTTTCTTAGTAACTAGAAATACACTCCCAAGTCCATACCATGTAAAAACCATCAAAACTCATATATATCAACAATGTAACAAAATATTTTAAGGAAAAATTTTAATCATTGAGACATATGAATAAGAATAACAACAAACACCTCACAATGGAGGAAACAAAATCGGAACCACGAGTACATCCACTAAAAATAACCATAAAACATCAAACATCTTTAAAATCAATGAGAACTAATCTAAAAACAATAAAATAAAAAAATTATGAGTAAGTCACCTAATTAGATGTCAATAAAATGATCTAAGAATATCCTAACATTAAGGGGAACCTGATCATAGTGAGAGGGATGATGAATCAATAAGTCATACATAATGTAATGTTCTAGAACCACCAAATTATTCAGATTCTAGCAAGAGAAAATACCTAGAATATATACCAATATGAAAAATGAAATCACCCTACAACTTATCCCCGAAAATAGAATTTCAATATTTTTAAAAGACCTTTCTGGGACGCACAATTAAGACACATAAACCAAAAATCTAATCCATAAATGTTCAAAAATACTAACTGAATAGTCCCAACACACACTTAATATACAAAGAAACCTTTTTTAAAAACCTCTATTTTCATTAAACCGTACTCATTTTCATATGGAGTTCCATATTAAATTTTCAATGTCATGCATGAGTTTAAAAAAAATTAAAACCCTTTTAAAATTATTCAATTCAATTAGAAAAAATATAACCTAAAATATTTCTTTACAATAAATAACATTAAATAAACTCAAATGTCTAGTTTCAAAAAATCATACATATTATATAAAACATTTTACATATTAAAAAAACCCATGTCAATATTATAATGTTCTCCTCAATCTTTAAACTGTTCTTTGGGTTCAATGAAAAAACCAAAACATACCACAATTCTCACATCAATTTCAATATATTTATATAAAAATTTACATTTATTAAAAATAATTTTTCTTAATTAAAACTTTTTTATAAATTTATTTCCCAACTACAAAATTAAATAAAACACTTTTAAAACATCATCAGAAAATCAAGAGTCTCTTAAAAAGAAATCATAAAATCCAAGTTAAAATCCAAGAAAAATCATAAAATCATCTATTTAATTTCAAATAATGTTTCCAATGAAAAATCAATTATAATGACTAATCATTAAGAAAAAAAATTATAAGCACCGAATTTACTACATTTCTATAAAAGAGAGTTTCATAAAAGAACAACCCTATGATATTTCTTTTTCAATAAAAAATAATTTTAAAAAAACTCAAAATTTATCTTATAAAATAAATGTTCAGGAAATTTAACTTTTTTATAAATCAATGAATCGTCCTATAACATCATATAAAAATTATAATCCATTAATTAACCTCAAGAATATGGTAAGAACTATTAGAATCAAATTTTACAGGACATGATACAATATAATACATTCAGGAAAAAACAAAACATTATATGGATTGGATGCATGGTATGGAAACTCTTCACCAACCAAGAAAAAAATTCTATAAGAAATTATATATCCATAAGCATCGGATCTGTATAGTTTTATAGACAATTCAAGATAATTTATTATTGTTGGATCTTCCTCCATTATCACCCCAAAAGAATAAAGGGTCCCTGAAATCATTGGTATAATCCATGTATATGAAAATTCCATCATCTATATTAACAAATGACTAGAAGAAGAAGAAAAAAACTCAAATTCATGATTCATATCTAAAATACCCCTGGTAAATGGTGGAATAAGGAAAGGAAGAGCTGCCTAGAGTCTCATAGAAACTACCTCTCAATTTCCATGATTATTATCTCTATATAAAAGGACTTCAAAAAATATGAGTGATCATTGAGTACATAGACCTTTCAAAAACCTAGCCTCTGATACAATTTCTAATAAATGGACATAGGCTAAATAGAGATGTTTCTCGACCCGATCTTCCATTAGAATATAAGGGTATTTTTAATCTCCAATGGATGTAAACTAATATATAGGTATCAATAACATACACTTGGAAATGAATAAACGCATGTATAATAATATAAATAATTGGGGATACTATTCCAATAATAGAGAATTACACATCCATGTATCAGATGCCCATGTTGGAAGTAAATAGTTTCAACATTCATAAAAGAACCACACTTAGAATACACACAAAATAATAAAAATAATCATAAAACAAATAACAGATTAACTAATCATAAAATAGAAATCAATATCACACATACAAAAGAGAAAAAATATCCTAACTGAAAAGGAAAATACATCACTATATAAAAATGATAACTAAAATCCAACTCAAACTACAATCACCTATCATCATGTGACCGATGGTTCTGGTCATATGTCAACATTGTCTATCATTGGGAAACATAAACATAAGCCCCTAAAGGGACATACATTTTGGAACCTAAATGAAAATATGAGAGCTTCGTATGACCATTAGTGCATGTATGGTATAATATAAATATTCCATTAAGAATTTCACTAAATAATTTGTGCAATTACATTAAAATACGTTTCAATAATACTAGTTTAAAATATTCATAGAAATTAGGGTTTTCAAAATCTTGTGAACCAAAACCAAATAAAATGAAATATCAAATTTAAGGAAACAGCCCCTTTCTTTGAGTATGTTAGGAAAAAATCAATACCTTTTTATTAAAATACATCGACACTAAAAAAAGTCAATACTTTTATAAATTAATTAAATCAATCTCAAATACCTTTACTCTTTCCAAAACTTTTGTATAACAAATTTTATTAAATTAAACCCACATAACTTTTTAAATCAACCTTCCCAAAATATTTTACAATATAATTTTATGTAAAGCCTATAGCACAACTAAGATGCATTATAAACAAAAATTTTACCAATAATATATCAATTTATCATTGAAAACTAAATATTATAAGTACTGGTTCCCTGGAAAAAAATCATCAGAAATGATATATAAATAAGGTATTCAATGGAATCCCCAAAAGTATCATCAACCTAATCAAGGTATCCTCTAAAACACCTCAGAATCATATAATACAAATCCGAACTCGTGACTAGAACCACAATATTTCCAAAAAAACCCTGAAAGAATCCTGAAATTCATAGAGAATTAATCAGGCTATATAATCCATCTATGGAGATCCAAACTACCACAGTAAAATTAATTGATTCCATTAGAACTCATTTTTTCAAACTAGGTAACATTAACTAGTATGTGTTGAATATATACTAGCATATGTACTCATTCAAGTAATATATTAACTTCCTAGTATTTTCATGATAGAACTAATATATAGGTTATTGTACAAGAAAGTAAAATAATATTCACATTATGAAATATAATTCACAATAAATTTATTTCACATCTCACCTCTAACACCATTCCATGAAATAACACCTTTTTCATTAATAATCTAAAAAAATATTACAATGATATACAACACCGTCTAAGGGGTCACAACTGAAAATAGGAATTTAAATTAAAAGGGTGTCAACTGAGGGGTTTTCATATTTAGATAAATCCTTGTTAAATTTTCAAAAATTGGTATTCCATTATAGACTATATAAAAATTTCAATATATTTTCCATTATTTTAAAATATTTACATTAATTTTTTTCTTTGAAACCAATCATGGAGGTTAGTTAATAAAATTATTTACAAATAAACCCATAATAATAGAAAACATTTTTAAAATCTAATTATTATCTTTTTTTCAAGAATCTTTTTTTATTAATAGATTTTTCCTATTTTACCATGACCCAAATAGGGTTAAATATATTTTTTCTTTGAAATCAATTTTATACAAATCATATAAGTAGTTTAGAAACACATTGTTTGAAAGTTTTTTATTATAAATATTGATACCCCATTAAATAAATTCATGGAATGTGGTATGTCCATGAAATCAGTAATAAAATCCATAATATCTTTCACATAAAGATTTAATTTAAAAAATAAATAAATATATACCATTAAACATTAAATAATATTATATTCAAAAGAAATCCTCACAAACACAAATATTAATCCAAGTAAAACCACATTGCAATGTATTTGGTAAAATTATTAACCAATCAATAGATCCTCCTATATAATCCATAATCTAAAAGAACCCTAAAAATATAACAACATGAAACCCTAATCTCGGATGAAATGCTCATATAGTTTTCATAATAAAGCTGAACCAATGAGAAAACGATGTTAGGTAGTAAACAAGATAAAACCAACATGAAATGGATGAGTTACTATAATATTCCAAATTAAATAATTGGATAAAAGAATTAAAATCACTATAGTTGGGAGGGATATCTCTATAGTATATGCAATGGTTTTCTATAAATGATGAGGGGAAGATGTGAGGGGAAAAACAAACAAAATTGATGTGTGGGAATCCTGTAAAATTTATTTTGAATGGAATTTTGGAATATCACATGGTAATGACACATGGTTTGGTAAACCTCGGACCAACCATTTAGCTACATGGTGTCAAGTAAAAAAATAAATTTTGTTTGTCTGAATGATTAACCAAACCATACGCAAACCATGAAAAACACCACTTCTAAAAACAACAATATTGATTCATATCCACTCACAAGGAATTTTCAAATTATGTGTAATTTATTCACCAACACTCAAAGAACAAGATGATTCATGTGGTTTAGATTGAATTTCCTCAGATTTGGACCCAAACACACACTTATTGTATAGAAAAACTATTTGAAAACAAAATTAATTATAATCACCCCTTTTTATGATTTTATGAATGGGTTTCCATAGCCCTATAATAATAAATGTACAATAGGGTAATTTTTTAAAAAATAATAAATTTAAGTCTGAAAATTCCAAAAAAAATAAAAAATCCTTAAATATTTAATAATATTATGTAATGATAACGTATTGTAGTCGATGACCATGGTGTCTTATACGACACTCTAAAGACATCACATAACCCTAACTATTGAAACTATATTCATTATATAATATGAAAGTTCATGTGAATTAATATTAAAGCATTTTTATATGCTTTGTATATGTAACATATCAAAACAAAAATGAAACCATATATAAAATGATTAGAATGATTAGGGACTACATACCTGAACTTTTTAGAGGCCTTCCAAATCAGTGTTTTTAGATGATTCAACTTCAAAAAGGAAGAATTCACAAAGGTTGAAAAAGAGTTCCAAAATACGATAAAAACTAGTCCAAAAAGGTAAATATGTATGAGAAACCATGATTAGATGAATGATAATTTATAATCATACCTCCATAGAATTACCTAGATAAATGATTATTGAAATTGAGAATAAAAAATAGAGTAATTGATGTTAGATATAGAATCCACCTTTGATATTAGAGCTAGGTTTCATGGATATTTGAAAAATAAGGGTATATTCATTAATTATGATAGAAAACTGATAAATTATTTAATAAATACATATTTAAAAAATGTATAAGGGGACATTAATGTTGACCTATTTAATCCGGATATAATTCTTTTGCATGAATTCATGATACATTATTTACACCCCCTACCTTTTACATATATCATTCCAATGAAGCCCCTAAAATACCTTGGTTGATACATTATAACATAATTTATGGATTCCCGGTGCAGTCCATTTAGAATATAGCATTAAACCACCCATTATTTCATCCCTTACATTATAATGTTGCAGGATGAAAATTATTGTACTACTTTTACCAAATTTTTATCACATATAAGGACCAAATCATTAAATACTCTTTATGAATACGACTAAAACCCGAAATATCTAAAACCCATTTAATAATTAAGGGATTGAATAATTTTATGTAAATATATACTTATGAATTTATGGTTCACTACAAATTCATAGAACTCTTTATTTATTTTGACTTATTATAATAACTGCTGTTTGGAATTTTATATTTCAAAATAATTTTTTATATTGATAAATAAAATTTAGAATAGAACCATGTTATTATAACCATTCTAATAATATTCCATTATGGTTGGATGATATTATAATTTATATAACATTATGATATTATATATGGTGAGTTTTAATATGATTGTGTTCTTGGAATTTTCAAATAAATTTCAAGAACAAATCTACTATTATCGATGCTAGACATCTTATTTTACATCAATAGGAATCACCTATACTTTTAATGAATAATAAGATATTTATAATGTTATTAAAGGATATTTGTATGAAATGTATGGTTTATTAAATCAAATATTGGGATTATAATACTTCAAATAGTTATATAATTTTAATACAAAAAACAATTCTTTAGTTAAAATCAATTTCTCATATATTTATCTTATTGATTTCATAATATTACTTCTAATGATAAAATATTATTTTAGGATTAAATTACCACCAATGAAAAATTCAAATTTATATATGAGCATAACATATATCTATAGTATAGAAACATTTTTTGATAATTAATCATGACAACCTAGAAGATAGAAGAATTATATGAAGAAGAACCATTCTATATGGATCAACTAGACTATTTTCCCCCAAATACAATAGGATTTTTTGAGTTCATCTAACTAATATGGGATAATTAATTTTTAAATAAAGAACAATTATCTACTATAATGGTTCATTGACTTATGTTATATGTTTATGGTGTAATATTGGTTCTTACAAATGGAATTCTTATTTAGGTTTTAATTAATATATTGTGTGGGTTGAGAATGTTTTTAATATGCATTTTTAATCAAGAATGGATAATTTTAGTAATTATTAATTCAATTTGGGTTATCATACTCCCTATCCATTAATATTTTGTTGATAATTAAAATATTTTTCTGATAATTATAGTCATTCCATATTTTATTTGACAATGTAAACCTTTTATACAAATTGTTAAATGATGAAAATTGAATGATATTATATCAAAGACAATGTGAGATAAGTGACATTATGAAAAGCTCTTAATGTTCTATTCTTATTCTGATGAAGTAAAATTTTTTAAAAAAAATTAAAACCTAGGATCAATATATTAGTGAATCAAAAATATTTAAGTAGTTTTGTTCTAGGTATTAATAAAGAACGTTTTGATTTTTTTGAGATTGTGATTTTATTTGGACATATGAGATATTTTTATCACATTATAAATGAATTTTTAGGGTCATTCAAACCTATTATGACCATATTATTAATGGGAGTGTAATTAATATTGTATGTTCAATGTGATGTGAAATTTTGAAAGTTAAATTGGGACTAAATTTGAAATAAAACATAATAGATCCTATGTTTAACATGAAATATGTTGCAAATATTTTTCATTAGGCGAGGGTATTAGTTATATACTCAAGTAGGTGGATTAGGTTGTGGTATGTAGATATTGACAACATTCATCACATGAAAATGAATAACTTTACCCATGATTAAATTATTTAATCATATACACATTTTAAAAAGTATTAGTTCAAGAATATTTTATGGAAATATTTGATTGTTTATAATGAAAAAATACTAAAATAAATAATTTTGAAACTATATTTTAGAATATAAAAATTGAAGGTGGATTTAAAATATACATTAATTTTATTTTGAGTTTTCTAATCCACCCAAATATGGTAACATTTTGGTTTATTCAATTAATATAAAACTGATTTTATAGGTAGTAAATGTGTTACAAGAGACAAGGTAGTATATATGTGTTAATTGAGATAAAAATGTATGTGATTTAGGATGGAGGAATATATATTTTTAAAAAATTATTATCATTTTTTTCTTTAGTGAAAAGGAATAATTATGAATACATATATTATAATAATATTCGATGATTCCAATGTCTTTTAATGGTGGTGAGAAATAGAATTTATAGGCCTAGTAATATGATTTGTTTTAAAAAAGATCGTTTGGTTTTGGTCTTAAAACATATATAAGAAGAATTTATGAATTACTTATTCACCCATGGATAGGCAGTTCACCCTTGTATTATAATGATATATATGAATTTTTTATTTTATTTCATGTTGTTTGGAATATTAAAGGATATTTCATTGTCTGTATAACACTATAGCTAAAATCACATGACATTGTTAGAGTGCCACATGACCTTAGGTGTTCCTCCTCTTATTCCATAGGTGACTAACTAGTTAAGAGGTCCTACATCATATTTTGGAAAACAATTCCTTCAATATCATAACAATCAATCAAACTGAATATCAAAACATCATTCATAATAGATAACTAAGCTATCAAAAAAGGAATAATACAATCATGCTATTATAATCGAATAATTATGTCATACATTCATTCGTCTAAACTAATTTCTCATAGGTCTAATAACATATAAAATATAAATAAATTAATAATAGTACTAGGACTCTCTTCTAAAACAACCATCCTCACAAAAATCCCATTACAAATCCCTGTCGAGCTACTCGGTCCTAATATAATACACAACCAATTCTAAAATATTCATTATAGAAAAAAGGTCATTATATGAACCATGATTCAAATATTTAGTGTTAGAAATACATCTCTTTATGGTCTCACAATATAACCCTAACATATATTATCATATACTTGTGTGTGCCTAAAAATAAAAATAAAAAAGATGTATAGAAAACAAGAATGTGGTTGTGGTCATCATGTGCTAACTATACCACTATGGTATCCTAGCATAATTTTTGGGGTTTTTTCCAAAATCAACCACATCATGCCATAAACCACGACTTATACAATAAGACTCATGGAAGGGTGTAATACCATATCTTACCACTATGATTTGCTCGGTACATGGGGTGTATAAACCTTATATATGTAACTTAATGTCTGAAACTCTACCATTTACTTATATATGGGGTCCTATATCACAATATGTACACTACCGTCTCACTCAAGTTAGGTTATTGTATTAGCTCCTGATTTCTACCTTCTAACTCATGTTTTATAAGATTTCAGTTGTAGAGATCCAAGCTTGACATACATGGAAAATAATCATCTTTTTAAGAATAATTAATGCATGCAACAAATTGATTCCCAAATACAGTATTAGTTTAGTGTCTTTGAAAACTAGTAACATAATCTTCTGACATGGTGAAATATATTAAAAAACTCCCATAAAAATAATCCTCTTTTTTGCTACCTAAAACCTGTATTTTTAATCTTGGGAAAAAAGAATATAAAAAGGGTGAGCTCAAATGCTCGGTAAGGGTAAACATGCAGCACATAAAACAATCCATAATCATTTGAACATAAAAACATACACATAGTGTCGAAACATCAAAATTGTGAGTGAGGAAAAAAATAATGGCAGTACCTAAGGCATTGATCACAAAGAAACATTTACCATGATAGAAAAAATGGAATAAAACATGTAATTGTAGAAAAATAATAAGAACATAATATGATTTCCACAGTAGCCAAGGCATTGCTTCTACGATCATCATAATGGAAAAACTCCATTATTGAACCGAGTTCACTTGCCTTTCCAGTAATTCCTTTACTGAACTGAATTTACTGGTTGTTCCAGTCATGTATTATTGAACCAGATTTACTTTTCATTCCAGTCATGTCTATCTCATTAGATATAAATCATTACCCAATACATTTTAGGGAGATATAGGTCCCACCCATATCATAATGAACCCATTTTTATGTGTGCCATAGAAACATAAAACATTCATCTTAGCATAACCCAATAAAAAAAATGGGTATTCTTAAACATCATTCCATAGTAACATAATACATATAAAATATCACTCCATAATTAACACAATAATATCATAGTAATAATATGGATAGAAACATAACCATATTTAAAGAGAATCATCCTAGATGTAAAACAATATAGATAAACCACTTGAACTTAGTTCTTGAGGAAAATATTATTTTTTATTCAATTTTTTTCTTTTCTAAAAATTCCACAAAATTTTAAAAGAAAAGAATTAATTTGAAAATAAAATTGAAATACTGTAGATGAATATTCTTTGAAATATAGTTCCATGAATCTGTATAAATGCATTCATGCTGTATAAGTTAAAAAAACATTCTCCTATTACTTTTTTCAGAAAACTCAAAAAGTACCTCATATGGTAATCAAAATAATGCTTCATTGTATACCACATATTAAATGCAAAAGGGGTATTAAATGACATTAAATATAGATAATAATATTAAATATTTTTTTAAAACATTTATAGAAAACATGGACATTGATGAAAAAAAATCCTTAGTAAATAATTATGTATTAACAATCTCAGATAAAAATGAGATTGCAAGATTATCCCTTATATTAGGTCCAATTTTTACTATATGTGTCCAAAACTACTGTATAGTGGGTTTAAATATATTATTTAATTGTAACAGACCCATAATAAAATTTATGATATCATATATGATTCACATACAACATTATATTACCCGTTCATTTGCCAATTCCATCTTAAAGCAAAATTTTGGGTAATAATCGTTTTATTTATCATATGTGTTTTGAATTGTTATTGTTGATATTATTATTTTTATCATTAATTACTTACATATAGAATGTAAAACATGATTTATATATTATATATTTATTATATAAATATATAAAAAATAGATAGATAAAAGAAATGGAATACACCATTCATGAAGATGGTAGGTCGTATGTACACATGAATGTTTTTTTCGTCCCCTAATTAAATTAAATGGAAGTAAGTAAATTAAACACACACACACACACACACACACACATATATATATATATAACTAAATCCACAAGTATTATTATGTCATATATTTCATGATTATTTATTATATATAATTTATAGTCATTCTTGAATGGTTAACGTGGAGAATGAATCTCATCATGTTATGGAGAAGGTAAGTCGTACGTGCACGCGAGAGATGATATCGTTCCCATAATTGTTGAACGGTATTGAATTGGTTGGATTATAATATCTCAGAAATATTATAATCTTATAATAATCATATATAGTTATTATTTAAACCAGTATACCCATCCAAGTAAGGCAATGGTGAAAAATAGATTACACCACGACGTGGAGACGATAAGATATACGTACGCACACGCGGTGATTTCATTTTTCGTAGGATGGATAGAAGGTGAAAAGGGTTAATTTCATATTTATAATAACATATAATTATATAAGTGATACTACTGTTTTTAATTTATAATAAAAAACAAAAAAAATATGAAGTAGATGAAAAAATAAATTTGAAATAATTGTAGAAGAGATTACCTCTTCCTCACCATGCATTCTAAAAATTTCTTCTTAGGGCACTACAGTAGGTATTTTGAGAATACCAGCACATATATAATGAAAATATGGGTGTTTAAAATAGATATTAGTATAGTTTTTTTTGATGTTGAATGCTCAAAATGGAGTGAACATAAGAGGGAGGTGGTACCCTTTTATAAGAGAGGAGAGGGGCACATTAGGAATGTCCTAAAATATGAATTTATTATAAATTAAATTTAGATTTAAAATGGTTATAAACTAATTTAATTCTAATGAAAGATGATTTTTAGTTCTAATACCCATCATCAACTAATTTTTTCACAAGTTTTGAATATTTTTTTATCCTTATATTTTTGGTATAACCCTTATTTTACCCTTTTTAATCTTATCATGATGTCATTTATTTACACATAGTGGTTTAATTTAATTACCATATCATGTAAAAGAACCCTTAAAAGTTCATTATTAAATATTTATATTTATATTAACCATTATGACGACCCTTATAGTTTTATGATCTTAATATCTTTTAATAAACTATTTTTATTTTATGTAATGAATTTGGTCATTTTGGAAACTATTCATACTTGACATTTTGAAAAATTAATCACAACCTGATTCCTTTGAAAAAAATGAATTAACTCATCCCTAATATGTTAATTTCATTTATAAAATTCTTTTATGGAATAAAAATGTTAACATTAAATTTATTTTAATATTTATAAATTCATTTATTTGAATCTTTCGTAAATGAGGTAATCCCTACATCACAATTGTGTCATAAATAAATATAAATATTTAATATCTAAAAATTAAAATAAAATACCATGATGTAGTAAATCTATTTATATTTATAATTATTATTTATAGACATATATATCGGTTATATAACCCTATATTGAAATATATTTAGTAATCACTACGGGAAAATTGGTTAATAGTGACGAGGTATTTGCGACGGGAATTATTTCTGTCGCAAATACCTTTCGCAGAGGAGTATTTGCGACGGGAAACTATTCCAGCCGCAAATAATTTGTTATTTGCGACGGGTAAAAAAACCTGCCGCAAATAGTTTGGCGCGAAATGCGCGCCAAACCGCGCGGAGGTTATTTGCGATGGGGTTCTATCCCCGTGGCAAATAACCGGCGGCGGGAATAGTTGCCCGTCGCAAATAACAGGCGGTGGTTAAAGCCTATTTGCAAAGGGACTGCAGTCCCGTCGCAAATACCCCGACGGCAGGGGTTATTTGCGACGGGGCCCGTCGCAAATAATCGTTTTAATGCCACTAATAATTAAATGCGGTCACAGTTATTTGCGACGGGTTTTCCATTGCAAAAAAGCCTGTCACGATTAATCTAACCTATAAATACTGCCAAGCATTAATATTTTCCCACTCTCAATTCTCAACCGTTCCAATTTTTTTCACTCTGAATCTTTTACGAATTTCAGTTGTAAATTTTTTTTTTCGACTTCGAGGATTCAATTGGTGGTATTCTACAATTACAGCGGCTCGACATTGAAATCAAGTTTAATGTTTTTATCTGAATTTAAATTAATATTTATTTTATTTATTATATTTATTTAGTTTAAATTTTTAGAATTTTTTATTTCTGATTTCTAATTAGAAATAATTATGAATAAGTATTAATAATTAACAGTAATTAGAGACAATTAAACACTAATTAATTTAAAATAGTTTGATGTAATTACAATTAATTAGTAGTAATTATGAAAAATTAAAATCAATTTGAATTAATTAATAATAATTAAAAATAATTAACATTAATTAGTAATAATTTACAATAATTACCAATAATTAGTAATAATTACTAATAATTAGTAATAATTACTAATAATTCCCAATATTCAATAATTGCCAATATTTGTCAATATTTGTCAATATTTTTTCCAATAATTACCAATATTTACCATGAATTGCAAATAATTGTCAATAATTACCAATAATTAGGAATAATTACCAATAATTAGGAATAATTACCAATAATTAGGAATAATTACCAATAATTAGGAATAATTACCAATAATTATGAATAATTACTAATAATTATGAATAATTACCAATAATTAGGAATAATTACCAATAATTAGGATTAATTACCAATAATTAGGAATCATTACCAATAATTAGGAATCATTACCAATAATTAGGAATAATTACAAATAATTACCGATAATTACCAATGATTACCAATAATTAGTAATAATTCGAAATGATTACCGATAATTAGTAATAATTAACAATAATTACCAATAATTAGTAATAATTTTTTATAATTAGTAAAAATTACCAATAATTAGTAATAATTAGTAATAATTACCAATAATTCCCAATAATTAGTAATAATTAGTAATAATTACCAATAATTACCCATAATTAGTAATAATTACTTATAATTACCAATAATTAGTAATAATTAGTAATAATTATCACTAGTTACCAATAATTATTAATAATTAGTAATAATTACCAATAATTAGTAATAATGAGAAATATTTACCAATAATTTCCAATAATTAGTAATTATTAATAAAAATTACCAATAATTAGTAAAAATTTGTAATAATTACCAATAATTGGTAATGATTATTAATAATTACCATAAATACCAATAATTACAAATAATTACCAATAATTAGTAATAATTAGTAATAATTATCAATAATTAGAAATAATTACCAATAATCCGTAATAATTACCAATAATTAGTTATAATTAGTAATAATTAGTAATAATTAGTAATAATTAGTAATAATTACCAATAATTACCAATAATTAGTAATAATTACCAACAATTACCAATAATTCGTAATAATTACCAATAATTACCAACAATTAGTAATAATTAGTAATAATTATCACTAATTACAAATAATTAGTAATAATTAGTAATAATTACCAATAACTAGTAATAATTAGAAATAATTACCAATAATTAGTAATAATTACCAATAATTAGTAATAATTACCAACAATTACCAATAATTACCAATAATTACCAATAATTCGTAATAATTAGGAATAATTACCAATAATTAGGAATAAATCGTAATAATTCGTTATAATTAGTAATAATTAGTAATAATTAGTAATAATTAGTAATAATTAGTAATAATTAGTAATAATTACAAATAATTACCAATAATTACCAATAATTACCAATAATTACCAATAATTAGTAATAATTACAAATAATTAGTAATAATTACAAATAATTAGTAATATTTCGTAATAATTAGGAATAATTACCAATAATGAAGAATAATTCGTAATAATTAGTAAAAATTAGTAATAATTAGTAATAATTACCAATAATTACCAATAATTAATAATAATTACTAATAATTAGTAATAATTACCAATAATTAGTAATAATTATAAATAATTACCATTAATTACCATTAATTAGAAATAATTACCAATAATTACCATTAGTTAGTAATAATTACCAATAATTACCAAGAATTACTAATAATTGGTAATAATTACCAATAATTACCAATAATTACCAGTAATTAGTAATAATTACCAATAATTAGTAATTATTACCAATAATTAGTAATAATTAATAATAATTACAAATAATTATTAATAATTAGTAATAATTAGTAATAATTAGTATTAATTTGTAATAATTAGTAATAATTACCAATAATTAGTAATAATTACCAATAATTACCAATAATTACCAATAATTAATAATAACTAGTAATAATTAGTAATAATTAGTAATAATTAGTAATAATTAGTAATAATTACCAAAAATTCATAATAATTAACAATAATTACCAATAACTAGTAATAATTACTAATAATTACCAGTAATTATTAATAATTAGTAATAATTAGTAATAATTTGTAATAATTAGTAATAATTACCAATAATTAGTAATAATTTCAATAATTACCAATAATTAGTAATAATTACCAATAATTACAAATAATTACCAATAATTAGTAATAATTAGTAATAATTAACAATAATTAGTAATAATTACCAATAATTAGTAATAATTCGTAATAATTAGGAATAATTACCAATAATTAGGAATAATTAGTAATAATTAGTAATAATTAGTAATAATTACCAATAATTGCCAATAGTGTCAATATTTACTAATAATTCCCAATTCTAGTCAATATTTTCCAATAATGAGGAATATTTACCAATAATTAGGAATAATTACTAATAATTTGGAATAATTAGGAATAATTACCAATAATTAGGAATAATTATCAATAATTAGGAATAATTAGAAATAATTATTAATAATTACCAATAATGAGTAATAATTACCAATAATTACCAATAATTAATATTAATTACCTATAATTATCAATAATTACCAATAATTACCAATAATTACCAATAATTAGTAATAATTACCAATAATTAGTAATAATTACCAATAATTAGGAATAATAACAATATTACATTATTAGTATATATTATTATTAATATTAAAATAATATAGTTTTCTATATTATATAAAATTCTCCTTTCATCTGTGTGTTTTCTGTCTCCACATGTAATATTTGCATTCTTTTTCAAAATTATCGACCTACTCACCAATGGAGAGGTGAAAGTGAATACAAATATTACATGTGGAGACAGAATATTAAACACACAGATGAAAGGAGAATTGTATATAATATAGAAAATTATATTATTATAATATTAATAATAAAATATAATAATAATGTAATAATGTTATTATTATATAATTAATATTTATGAAAAAATAATATTAGTATGATTAAAATAATAAAAAATTTATATAATATTAAAATTATCAATATTTGTAACATGTTTTGCTTTATTCTCAACATATTAAATTCATAAAGAGTCAATTTTTAGGTCTATCTCAATAAAAAGTTTGCGTCAGTCGTGTCTGATGTAAACTCTATAATTATCCTTGCTGGAGTGTTTTTTCTAACAAATTATTCATAACCAGTAATTCTTTTATATTTTATAGAAAAATATAGAACAACGTGGTCGTCAACAGTCATTATTAGATGAACGCATATGGATAAATCAACATAGAAATCCAAACGGTTTTGGTTTAAATCCGGTATATATAGAGGGTGTGGAGACTTTTTTATCATTTGCGGCATCAAATATAGAATTTGTTTCAGAAGGCTAAATAAAATTACCTTGTAGAAAATGAGAATTGAGAACATTTGACACGTTTGACAAAGTGGGGGGACATCTCTTGCATTTTGTTTTTCAACCAGATGATGTTTTTTGGTATCAACACGGTGAACGCAGTTCCAGAGTAGGTGATACCAACTTGATTACGGATCCATCCCGGTTTCAAGATTTAGTACATGATGTTGCTGGTTCATCTATTCAACATACAGAAACTCCGGATGATATAACTTCAAATCCTGAGTTAGCACCGTCCGAATTTTATGAGTTGTTGAGGTCTGTTGAGGATGCATTATATCCTGGCTGCAAGATGAGCAAATTAGAAGGAGTTGCAAAATTTATGGCTATCAAATCAGATAACGGAATGTCAGGCACGTTTTTTGACCAGATATTTTCTTTTCTTAAAACACTGTTACCTGAAGGAAATGTTTTTCCTGTAAATTAATATGAGAGTAAGAGGCTGGTACGAAATTTGGGACTTACTTGTCAGAAGATTAATGCATGTTAAAATGACTGTATTTTATATTCTGGGGAAAATGAGTCGTTGGATAGTTGTCCCACATGTGGGCAACCGAGATATAAAGAAGGGAAACATGGGAAGTCTGGTTTGATTCCTGTAAAACAATTGAGATATTTTCCCCTTACATCCAGACTTCAGTATTTTTTCATGTCTAATAATATAGCAACAATGATGTCATGGCATAAAGCGAATATTTCAACCGATAAAAGCTTGAATCATCTATCCAATGGTGATTCATGGAAACATTTTGATGGAGTGAATCGATCCTTTGCTTTAGAATCTAGAAATGTTCGAATGGGCCTTTCCACTGATGGTTTCTGTCCGTTCAGATCTTATGGTAGTCAGTATTCATGTTGGCATGTTTTTTTAACTCCATACAATTTACCTCCATGGATGTTGATGAAGGAGCCATATATCTTTTTGACTTTACTAATTCCAGGACATCCGAAGAAGAATATTGATGTTTATTTGAAACAATAAATTTATGAATTATGTTTATTGTGGAGTACTGGTATCAGTACATATGATGTTGCTACGAAACAGAATTTCATACTGAGAGCAGCATTGATGTGGACAATTAGTGACTTCCCGACTTATGGGATTTATCTGGCTGGAGTACACATGATCAGAAATCATTCCGTTACTGTATGGGAGAGAACAAATCATTTATGCTCATTCATGGAAAAAAACCTTGTTATTTTGACTGTCATCGCAGATTTCTTCCAGATGATCATCGTTTTCGCAGAAACAGATCTCATTTCAGAAAAGGAACAGTTGAAAGTTATGGACCTCCAAAAATGCTATCAGGTTTGGATTTAAAATCAGTTGTATTTTCATTACCTCCCACCACTTTTGGTCCCACAATAAACGAACAGAAAATTTATGGTTTTGGGAAAAAACACAATTGGATTAAACTTAAAATATTTTGGGATTTGCCATATTGGTCTTATTTTTTGGTCCGCCACATGTTGGATGTCATTCATATTGAGAAGAACTGTTTTGATAATTTGTTTCATACAGTTTTGGATATGCCAGGAAAGAGAAAAGACAATGTAAATGCACGTTTAGATCTTTCCCAAATTTGCAAGCGTCCAGAACTGGAACTGTTTGAGAATGTCAGAACAGAAAGGTTACTGAAACCAAAAGCAGCATATACATTGTCTAAAGTAAATCGTTAATTATTTTGTCAGTGGATTGCAGATTTGAGACTTCCATATAGCTGTGCTTCCAATTTGGGTAGATGTGTAAAGAATGGCCATATTACTAGATTAAAAAGTCATGATTGTCATGTTATAATGGAAAGAATTATACCCATTGGATTAAGAGGTCTGTTGAATTCTGTGATTTGGGATTCCATAACAGACATGTATCATTTTTTCGGGACATTTGGGCGGCTACAGCAGAATATGATGCTCTATGCATTCATGAAGAAGATGTTGTTCTAATTATATGTAAACTGGAAAAAATATTTTCGTGGTCTTTCCTCGACTCAATGGAACATTTGATGTTACATTTTCCATATGAACCCAAATGTGGAGGTCCTGTACAGTTTTGATGGATGTACCCATTTGAAAGATGCACGAAAAAATTGAAATGAAAAGTACGTAACAAAGCATCTGTTGAAGGATCTATTGCAGAAGCTTATTTGCAAGAGGAAATATCTTTTTTCTTCTCCAATTATTTTGAATCTGAGTATCCTTCAAAACACAACCGAATGGGACGGAACGAGAGGAATATTGATGAAATTGAAAATCAATTATCTATTTTCAACTAGCCAGATCTTGGTTTTGGTGGAGTTTATGAACGCTGGCTTTCAGATGATGAACATTACAGAGCCCATACGTATGTTCTTCTCAAATGTGAAGAATGACATCAGTTATACTGTAAGTGTTTATATCACTTATCATATCATTTATGTTATAGTAAATAACATTGTTTTTTATAGGTTGTATGATAATCATATCAAGAAAAAAAATTCCACAAATTACGGCAGCTGCACTCGAAGAATGCCGATAGAAAAATTTATCTCAGTGGTTTCAAAAACTGGCAACATAAATTCTTTATCTTTTAGAAAATCATTCAATGTATAGTTTACTATATTGATAATTATTTCAAAAAATTTCAGGTGTCTCGACATGCTGATAAAATTGACAAACAGATGTGTATATTGAGTAACCCACCTTCCAAACTTGTTAAAACTTATAATGCATATGTGGTGAATGGATTTCGATTTCACACACATTCATATGGGGAATAAAAAAAAACAATGAACAGTGGAGTTATCTTGAGAGGATCTCATCATGGAGAAAATGAAGTTGACTTTTATGGAATAGTTGATGAAATCATTGAACTCTGTTATCTTGGACAACATTACATAACCATGTTCAAATGTCGGTGGTAGGATACAGAGAGAGGCGTGTGTGTTCATCCGAATCATGGAATCATCGATATTAAATGTAAAAGTGTTCTCACAGTAAATGGACCATTCTTATTGGCTCAATTGGCACATCACGTTTATTATGCAAAGTACATTGCTACATCAAGAGACTTGACTGATTGGTGGAGTATAATAAAAATCAAAATTCGAGACAATCAGTTTACTCAAAGTGAATGTGCTTTCACTGATGTGCAATGAATTGTTGTTTTTCAAGAGAGTACTCAAAATCAATCTTTTTTACAAAGAGACATGAGTATCGATGACGAAACCCCACATTTATGAGTCTACGATGAAAATGATGTTAATGATGTCACATAGGAATTTTAAATGGTAAGAGATGAAACAACTGGAACTCGAATGGATATCGATGATGTTGAGGATGAATAGGAAGATGACATTGACATATATGAAGATGATGATGAAGATAAACATTGATAGAATTCCATGGTAGTCATATACAATCATAACTAATATATATGTATATATAATAGTAATTATCAATTATTTTCTAACAACATTAACATTTTCTGTTTCAGATGGACGACGACGCATTTCGTGAGTTGGCGAATGCTAACCAGCCTTTCGATGTGGATGAGTTGCTGGCAGATGACCCTCAGCCTGCAGGCGCTTCAGGGAGTACGCAGAGGGGGCATGGTCTTGAACGATTGATGATTCCTGACCCCGTCCCCGAGCGACGTCCACATCTTGGGTTTGATCCATGCACACAGAGGTGTGATAACCTGTGGATTTGACTAAGATTTCATTAATCTATTCACATAATAAATGTTTATTATTTTTACAGTTTTCTGCATATAGCAGTCGGACAGGGCAACGCTATTTTCCGCAACTATTTCTCTCAGCCTTGGACCACGTGGGAGAAGATTCCCATTGATGTGCAGCAGGCCATGTTCGGCCATTGGTTGGTACGTACGTAAATAAATAATTTTTATTTTGAAAATTATTTCATTTCTAACATGATGTTTTGATTTATTTGTAGGGTTTATGGTATCCGATCGAGGATACCATGCGTGACGCCATCCACGAGCCATGGGAGGTGGTCATGCGTGATCACTTTCGTCAGTTTTTGCACAATTTAAGAAAAGATGCCACGAAGAAAGCAGGAGTGACAGATTTTGACGAGTCATGTAGAGCACACCGACCAGATTACATTTCATCCCACGTATGGGATGGATTTTGTGCGCACTGGTTGAGTGATGCTTTTAAGAGGAGATCATCGGTGGGGAGGCAGAATCAGGGGAGACAGGAGGTGACTCATCGAGCTGGGAGTCATACATTCAGTACTCATAGACAGCATCTGGTACGTACATTATTTAGAAATATTTTTTATAACTATAAATATTAACAGTTTATTTTTTATTCTTATAGGCTATCGAGCACCCCGATATTACAGAGTACGATGTGTATCTGAGGATGTATAGTGATCCTGCTACTGGGGAGCTCAGATGTGATCGTCAGCGTCACATCGTGGTCAATATTATTTGTTTTCAAGTTTAAAAATTAACTGCATATAATATATTCAAAATTTAAATTTTAAATTGCAACTACAGGTGTCATATGAGGCCGCAGCATCATAGACCCGGCCTGAAAGTCAGGCCGAGTCATCAGATCAGACCACCGGCCCTCAGTTTGATGAGGCATCATGGATGCAGGCCACCCAGTATGCCATCGAGAAGGGTCGGGTAGTTGGTATCAGCTCTCGACTAACTCCCGGAGATTATTATGGTAGTGCTGCGATGTCGGCGTCCAGCTCGAGAGGAGCTCGTGCATCTTACTCTACTACACAGTATGAGGACCAGTAGCAGTCTCAGACTACACTAATATAGAGTCTCCGACAGGAGCAGGAGCATATGCATTAGCAGCAGCAGCAGCATGAGGAGGAGCATCGGCCCCAGCAGCAGCTGTACGAGGAGCTGATGAGTTGGTGGCAGCAGCAGCAGCAGGAGCAGATGGAGTACATGTGCCAACTCACTCATGCTTTAGAGATGGAGTTTCCTCCACTAGCATCTGCAGATCGCCCCTCCCCCCTCCCCCCTCCTTCATATTAGAGTTTGTTTTTATGTAATAATGTTTGTTAAATCAAAATATAAATTGTTTTTCTATTCGTAGTTTCTGTCTCCTTATAAAATATTAATAATATTATATTTTGAAATAACAATATTAATATAAATAATATTATTATTTATATTTTATAATATTAAATTTTATATATATATTAAAATTTTATAATATTATAATTTAATTATATTTTTTTGTAATATTTGATTTATTTTAATATTTGAATGTAAAATAATTCTATTATTTTTATATTAATTAAAATAAATTATTAATATATTTTGTTATTTATGAATTATAATTCTAATATTATTATATTAATTAAAATCATTTATTAATATTATATTATTTTTTATTTTTGAATTATAATTCAATTATTATTATATTAATTAATGTAATTTATTAATAATTAATAATTTTTATTTTTTTATTATAATTATATTATTATATTAATTAAAATAATTTATTAATAATTTATTTTTTTTATTTTTTATAGTATTTACAATGGGATACATTGCCCGTCGCAAATAGTATTATTATTATATTAATTAAAATAATTTGTTATTATTTTTTAATTTTTTTTAAATAGTAATTGCGACGGGCCCGTCACAATTACATTTTGAAAAAGTTTTTATAAATATACGGACTAATATTTGCGATGGGAAGGATTGTTGTCGCAACTAATAATTTTAGTGACGGGTTCGTCGTAAATAATTGTTGTTGCGACACCGTTTTCCGCAATGGGCTATTTGCGACGGACCCCCGTCGCAAAAGCCTATTAGCGACGGGATATCGACGCAAATGCCCCATCACAAATGCCCTTATTTCCAGTAGTGAATAGATATAGGTTTAGGTTATAATTATCATTACTTTAAATTAATTCTTATAAAATATCATATTCACATCCATGTGAATCCATGGGGTCCCAAAATTGAGGATTCCCTTGGTCCGAAATATCTCATCCATTATTATTAGGACATATCTTATGGTAGTTTAATATTATTATAATATTATTTTGTAACTCTTATTTACCAGATTTATCCTGTTACCTTTGTAAGTAAAATAAATACTAAAGTTACTATTCATAATGTCAAAAAATAAAAGATAACTATTAAAACCATATTAGTCTTTTTATTCCAAATATGGAATACATTTTTCAAAATTCAAAACAAATAATTTGAGGTAATTAATTTTAAATTAATTCCCATTTTCAAACTGAAAAATATGTTTTTTAGAAGTAATAACAATCAAAAGTTTGACATGTGTTTAAGAGAAATTTAAAATTGAAATTACCTCCAATGAATAAAATTTAAATAAATGAAAAAAATATAATCCAAATACACATTAAAACCAATTAGAAAAAAAATAATTATATAAATAAATTAGATGAAAAGGTAGTCTTGAATTAAAATGCAGTATTTTTCAATTTTTATTAATGTTTTATTTTTAATAGAAAAATAAAAAAAAAATCCAAAAAAGTAAATTTTTATTTCCCTCTTCCAAATAAGAAGTTTAGTTTTGTCAAATTTAACTTATAAAAGTTTCTAAAACAATATTCAAAATGGTTTCACCCTCTAAACGCAGTAAAACTGCATTCTTTAAAAAATACAAATTTTTTCAGAAAAATTGATTTTGTTCTCATATCATGTTCTAGAAAATGTGTTATATGAATGATAATGTCATATTAAATTCAAAATTTTGTTAATATTATTCATAAATTAAATTTTATATCCTAATAAATAATAATATTTTAATAATATATCGTTGTTTTGTGAAACTAGGTATTGCGTATAATGTAAGATATTTTGGAAGGTTTCTCTTGCATGTAATGCAAGAAAGTATGTTGTGAAAGCTTATTTTGGATTTTGTATAATATAATCCAAACATATTTCATTTATAAATTGAATAAAATATATACTCAATGTCATGTGAAATGAATTATATCCAAATAACATGAAATTTTGTGTAACATAACCCAAAAACAGTGTTGTGAATACTACAAGCAATTTAATCATAGTGTAGCGTAAAACACAATACATAAAATAAATTGAAAAAATATATCTCATAATATCTATGGGTGTCCCATTCTACCCTCCTTAAAATTGAATTTCCCCCTCAAAATTCATTGGGGTTATAAATGATTTACTTTTTTAATGTTTTTTTCATGGAAACCGAAATCGTAAAAAGGGATACTGAATCATAATTTTAAAATACAAAGATAGAGACCTAATGGTTTCCCAATGTAACTCACCACTGGGTTTCCACATTGTAGAAAATATGTTGGAAGTGAAAACATGGATATGTAAGAAAAATATAACCATCAAGGTTTGATGGATAGTGATATAGAATAAGGTTTGGAGAATATTAACTACCAGAAAGCCATAAATCTGTGATGATTTAATGGACCATCTGATTTATTAGATAATAAGGTACTAGGATATCATTCTTGTTTTTCATGATCCTTTCCCCATAGTTAAATAATTTTTCATAGGAATAAATACTTACTTTATTTTGGTCCAATCTGATTTTTATTCGTCCATTGACCAGTTTTCACATCACCTCTTATTTAAATAAATGATATTGAATTTATCATCGTGAAGTGTTAGTAGATCATGAGATTGAATGATTTTTCATTCCATAAGTCTCAACAAAAAAGTAAGAAAAAGTTATCAAATATACATAAGTCTATATATATGGTTATATTAATCATATATAGTTCCAAAAATGGATATATACTTTATCTATCATAACACTTAAATAAAATAAATCTAATTTATACTAACTATGGACATCTCATAATCCAGTGGTAGGTGATAGAGGCCTTTCCCACTTCGGTTGTGGGTTTTATTCTCATAGCCTTGTTTGATGCTACTGGTTGTCTCCCATCCAGTAGGTTGTCCTTTTTCTAAAACTATACTGTTATAACATTCCATAAATAATATAAAAAAAGTTTTAGACATAAAAAATACTATATGATGTCCAACTTATTCTAGAACAACCTTTAGGTTTATCCAAAATACATTTTTCCAATATCAGAGTACAAAATAACAAGAAAGGTCATATAACAAGCTTGTGAATACCATCACTTATTCACCATATATCATAAGATATATCTTATTGGTCACATTACATACATTTGAAACACTTAACCATGAATTCTATTGAGTCACGGGAATAACTTAAATTAATATATATCCTTATTGAAAACATGAATGTTTCTTTATTCCAAAATTTATTGGATCAATTCCTTATGTCCCAACAAGGTGTAAAATTCATCCACGATATCATAAACCTCTTGTCAACAAATCCATAATTAGTTAACAAGAAACTAGCATCATCCAATTTACTTACTCAAATCCCACTAATCTGTATCCAAAAATAAATATATTAATATACATTACATATTAAGGGTTATATTTCCCTTAATCATCTGTTCTCCAAGTATATCACCTTACCCTAAATCAATTTTTGGCTCCTTATAAATACTCAAAATATACTTTCCAATAATTAATGAAAAAATTATATTGAAAAGACTTATATATTTCATGATTACTATAACATAGTCTTTGAATTCCAAAACATATACACCGCAATCATACAACATTATTCTAAAACCATTACTTTTGATCCATCCTCATTTTTTTCTAAAATTAGAATCATGTATTAAGGTTTCTTAACCTCAATATTCTTAGGATTAATGTAAACAATACTGGAAGAACATCACCTATCTTATTCATTCCATTTAGAATCTCTTTATCCTCAGAAGTATGACCATACATGTACCATAATCATGATTCTCTTCATCATATTTACACTTATGAAATCGATATTCATAATTCCCATAACTCCATATATAAAACATTTTTTGGTTAACTATGTTCTATGTATTTCTATCTATTGACTAAGATCAATAATTAATGTGTGAGAAATAAATAACAATAATTATAAACACATAAGTATGTAAAATTACTTATAATATTTTAATCTATGATATCTTAAGTTTAACCCTAGGTTAGTCATGATTATCACAAAAAACAAGGTTTGTGACATATAATTTAATTATCCTTAAGTAATCCCTAGAAATATCCTTATAAATAAATCCAGGGATATCACTAAAGTGTTTTCATACTAGTTTCCGAAGGTATACTAAACCTTCACTCCAATACCAATTGTAAATACCCAAGATTGACATATGTGGAAAATATTTTTTTTTCGAATACTTAATACATGACACAAACATACACCCAAATACCATACTTTTTTAGTGTATTTGGAAACTTGGAACATAATATTCTAACATGGTGAATTATCTTCAACATCTCCCTTAACAATCATCCGTTTTCTCCTACCAAAATCTTTTCGTTATATCCTGGGGAAAAGTAAACATAAAAAAGGTGAGATCAAATTCTCAGTAAGGGTAAAAATGGAGAAAATAAAAAAAACATTAACATTTGAACATGAAAACATGAACTTAAAGTTTAAACATAAAAACGCAAGTCAATAATTGGATCATGACAGTACATAAGTAATGGATCATAAAGGAACATTAAACATGATAAAATAGAATTGGAATAAAACATTTAATTGTGGAAAACTAATAAACACATAATATGATATTCATAATGGAAATTTTATTTCTTCCAAGGCCACTATTGTGGAAAAAGTCTACTACTGAACTGGAGTTACTTTTTGTTCCAACCATGTCCCTACTAAACCAGGTTTACATTCCATTCCAATCATGTATTACAAAACTAGATTTAAGTTCCATTCCATTCATGTTTATATCATGAGATATAAATATTTACCCAATGCATTGGAGGTAGATATTGGTACTACCCATCTCATAATGAAACCATTCTTAGGTGTGCCACAAAAACATAAAACTGTCGTCCCAGAATAACCCATGAAATAAAATGGGTTTTCATAAACATCATTCCATCAAAAAAATTCCATATAAAATACATTCCATCATTAACATAGTCAGAACATAGTAATAATAAAGATAGAAACATAACCATATTTAAATAGAATCATTTTATTTGGAAAATATTTTTGGTAAACCACTTGAACGTAGTTCTTGAGGAAAATATGTTCTCTTCTTAAAAAATGTTTTATTTTCTCAAAATGCAGTGAAATTTTGAATGAAAACAATTTATTTCAAAATACTATTACAATTATTTAGAGGAAGATTCATGTAATTATGTCTTCATGAATTTTTAAAAATCTATTCATGCTGTATAAGTTAAAAAACATTCTCCTCGTACTTTTGTTTGAAAAGTAAAAAAAGAACCTCGTATGGTAAACAAAAGAATGATTCCTTCAGTACCATATAGTAAAAGTAAAAAAGGTTTAAAAATGAATTGAAATATATATATACGAATATTAAACATTTTATGAAAATATTTTTAGAAAACATCAACATTGATGATAAATAAATCCACGGTAAATATTTACGTATAAATAATCTTAGATAAAAAAGAGATTGCCAAATTATCTCTTACCTTAGTTATGATTTCATCTGTATAGGTCCAAAACACATGTATAGTTTGTTTAATCATATTATTAACTTATAACAAAACAATAATAATATTTTTTATATCACATATGATTCACTTATGACTTTATTTTACCCATTCATTTGTCAATTCTATATCAAATCAATGGTTTGGGTAATAATTGTTTTAATTATCGTACATATTTTGAATTGTCATTCTTGAAATTATAATTTATATCAGGACTTACATAATTAAAAATTGAAAAAAATTATTTATATGTTATATATTCAGTATATAGATATAATAAATAGATAATAGAAATGGAATACACCGTTCATGGAGACGATTGGTCATACGTATGAATGAACGTTGTTTTAGTTTACTTATTAAATTTAATGGAAGTAAGTAAATGAAATATATATATATATATATACATCCAGTTTTATTATTATGTCATATATTTCATGATTACTTATTATATATAATTTATAATCATTCTTGAATGATTAACATGGAGATTGAATCTCATCTTGTCGTGGATATAGTAATCCATACGTACGCATGAGCGATGATATCAATCCCCTAATTGTTGAATGGTATTGAAGTATATGGCCTATAATATATAATAATTAGTATCATGTTAGAATAATTGTATATAGTTATTATTTCCTCCATTATACCCATACAATAAAGGCAGTTGTGAAAAACAGATTCCACCACGGCATGGAGACGGTAAACCATACGTATGCTCATACAGTGATTTCATTATTCGTTGGATGGATAGAAGGTAGAATATGGTTGCTTAATATTTATAATAAAATATCAGAATATTAATGATACTAATGATATTACTTTATAATGATACAAATGAATAAAAGTAAATAGAAGAAGAAATAAATTTGAAAGAATCAACTGAAGAGATTACCTCTTCCTCAACATGCCTCCTTTAAATTTCCTCATTGGGCACTAGAGTTGGTATTTTGAGATTACCAGTACATCATGTATGTATCTTGGAATGTTTATAAGATAAATGGGTAGATTTTTTATGATAATAAAGTCTCAAAATTAAGTGAATAGGAGAGGGAGGTGGTTCCCTTTTATAAGAGTGGAGGGGGTCACTTTAGGAATATCCTAAAATATTATTTTATTATAAATTTAATTTCGATTTAAAATGGTAAAAAACTTAATTAATTAAAATATAAGAATATTTTTGTTCGAATACCCATCATTCAATAATTTTTAGGAATGTTTTAAATATATTTTTGTCCTTATCTTTTTGGTTTGAACCTTATTTTACCCTTTTAAATCTTATCATGATATCATGTTATTTACACATTTTGGGTCAATGTAATTACCATATCATTGAAAACGACCCTAAAAATTAATTAATGACATATTTGGACTTATATTAACCATTTAGAGGAATATTATTTTGTTATGAATTTACTATCCTTTAATAAACGATTTTATATTTTAAGTTATGAATTATGTCAATTTTGGAAACTATTCATACTTGGCTTTTTTAAAATTCATAAAATCATAATTACATAAAAAAGGTATTAAATCATCCATAATATGATAATGGCATATAGAAAATTCTTTTATGGTATAAAAATATTCAAATTAAATTTATTTTAATATTTATAAATTCCATTATTTTAATCTATCATTGATGATGTAATCACTACATCAGAATTGTGTCCTAAAAAAATATGTATCTAATTTCAAAAAATTATAAATAAAATACCATGATGTAAAAAATAATTTTATATTTTTAATTATTATTTATATTCATAGAGATCTATTATATATCCCTATATTACAATTGATTTTCAATGTATATATGTTTAGGTTATGATTATCTTTACTTATAAATAATTATTATAAAATGATATTTTGACATCCATGTGAATCAATTATAAGGCCCCAACCTTAAACGTTACTTAATCTGGAGTTTTTTCAATAATAAACATTGAGGATCTTTTCAGGTTTATAGTTTTAGATAATTAGATCATAAATCATTCATTACATTCCAGATTTAGACAAAGTGGTTACATAAAAGATAGTACTCATTTTTCCGATTAATGGAAACATATTTAAAATAAATCATGGATTCATTCTTGACACTTCCTTGACACTATCCTCACATCATGTACCATTCCCTTGACCTGTGAAGAACATTTCAAAAACTTGGGATGAGCATAAAAATCTCAGTAAGGTATATAAAGGTACGAAATGAAAACATTAGTCCATGAATGAAATCATACATTACTTATAAAACATATGCATTTTAACATACCTCATCAAATCATGAATAAATCATAGAAAACATCAGACATAAAGGTAACTTGAGGCATTCATAACATTCTTACGTAGGGAGTAACCCTCATGGTTACGTTTGGAATACCCATCAAATTATATTCCGTAAATCTCTTCAGAGAAACCTTAGAGTTTAACTCCTTTGTGTTACCCAACGCATTGGAGAGCTATATCGGGCTCACCCGCCCTTAGTTTATCACAGAACAACCCATCTTCATAAACAATTCCCAAGAACCAAAAAACAATAATAGCACATAACTTAAGAATAAAATAAAGATAACATTCCCACATTGCAATAACAATATAACATTTTAAGATATTGAACTAATGAATCCCTTCTAAAACCGTTTTCAAAACCATTTAAAACATTTAATAAATATATTTTTGAATCAAAGTGTCCTATACCACATTGAAGCTTTTAACATTTTAAACCATTAATATGCATATAAATAATTACTTAAAACCATTTTGAAAACTTGGATATTAATGAAAAATATTTATAATAATAGATCATTAAAACATTTAAAATGATATATTAGTTAAAGGGTTTTTTACAAAATGAGAGACACTTGAATAAAATAAAAGAGGAATAACACATAATCAAAACATTACAATATCATGAGAATAAAGGGATTCATGATATAATATTCCAAATGACATTATATTCACCATATAAGAGTGAACTAGTGCATAACAACAATGAAGTCTCAATAGAAATTTAAAATGATATGAAATCCATTATAAAAAAGGTATCCGTAAATTAAGGATAAATCATTCTCATAATTATGTGTGAAAAATATAAATACATCCAATATAAGTGGATATTAAGTATAAAACAATCAAAGGTAATTCACACATATTCAAAAAATGACATATTCAATAACTACATGTTGAACCCAAAGAAATCGAAATTGGGTTAAGAAGTTCCCCTGGTAAAATTCGACTGCCTAACGACGTCACTTTAAAACTCATAAAATTATTTTCTAAGAGAGAAAATGGTATCTCATCACTTGGAGTAAAAATTTACATCAATAAGGATATTTAAGAACATATCCCAACATAAAAAGATGTAAATTAAAAAACATAACAAAATAAGTCATTTAAAAAGAGGAGTGTGAAAGGTTCCCTTACTGATTTGGAAAACATTCGAAACATACACCACATGAAAGAAGGGTCATTAAATGAAGATGTAAATAACCAAAAATCAGAGTATATTATACAAATATAAAAATAATGGTCAGTACATATACCAAAAAAAATAAAGAGTGTAAAAGGTAGCATGAATCCCACGGGAATAACAAGTGAGATAAAAATACCCTTATAAAAATTCTACAGCCTAACGACGCCACATAAAACATCCAAAAATGTATTGATGATATCAAATAGGGTCTATAATCATATTAACATAAAATTTACAGAAATAGGAATATAAAATAACACCCTCAACCTAATAAAGAGGAGCTTAATGTAAGTTACATAAAAAAGATTCCTTAAAAAGAAATAAAGAGGTAGGATCCCTTACCTCAAGTCCGACTTTCCTTGTTCGTTTCATTATATTCCTAAATAATAAACTTTTGTAAATTAATAATTTCTTAAGTACCTCCTTTAAATTTTATTATTAAATTCACAGCACATATTATAATGTTATAATAATTAGTTAATTAGGTGAGTCCATGTCAGATGTTTTTGTTACTGTTTGGTACATGAGTCAAAAATAATCTTGTTTGAAAAGAATTTTCCATGTATTTGCAAGTACATAATCTACAGAATAGTATTACTGATTTAAATATCATATATATCCAGTAAATATTCATTTTATACTATTCCATAACATTTGGAGAAAAAAATAAATGAAATGCACCGTTCATGGAGACGGTAGGCCGTATGTACGCATGAACGCTACATTCATTTATTTGTCATATTAATGGAATTATAAATAATTGAGAGATATATATATTATAATTCCAGTATAATATATATGTTATATAGGTCACATAAGTTCATTAATTTCATTCTTTATACATTCCATGTATTGCATGAACGAGTCACATCACTTGAGGGGGCGGTAGTCCACACTTCCTCATATGAAATTATCGAATTTGCACAACATGAAAAGAATAAAGTTGTGTTTTAAATATAAAATATAAAAGCATATAGAAAACATAAATACCATATACATAATATATAAAATAAATTGACATCATAATGTCCACCTTTAAAGGTGTTAAAAGAATATTGAACAATCATCATTTAATGAGGCAGTAATTCACAATCAATAGAAATAGTATGGTCTTTAACCATTAGATGGATCTGTGTGTAAGTGTAGCTTGAATAATTCTTATAAAAACATCCTAGTATATTGAATATACTGTTTTTGTTACAAAATAAATTAATAAAAAGAGTTTAGAGGGCTGGAAAAGCAAAATAAAACAAAAGAAAATTACATAAGTCTTTACCTTTAAATCGGGTAACTCCTCTTAGTTTGAACCAAAAGGTTTTTTTGAAGAACTTTCTGCTTAAGGTAAGGCTTATATGATGAATATAGGGATGAGGAGAGAAAAAGGAGCAGAGCTTAGCTGAGCAAATTTCTTGGGAGGTGTGTGTAAAGATGTAGAGGTGTGGGCCTTTTACAAGAGGAGAGGAGGGGCACTCTTGGAATGTTATAAAATGTTACTTTATATTAAAATGAGTTTCAGATTTTAAAGGACCGACAATGATATATTTTGAGGATAAGGTGATAAGGGTTCTAAATATACTCATCCAATTGGTCTTTGAATATTGAAAGTATTATATTTTACATTATATTTTCATTTTATTTAAATCATTCATTAATGAGGTAATCGCTGCATCATCATGATGTCATAAATAATTTAATTTATTTAATGACTAAAAATTATAACCAAAATCCTATTATGTATGAAATTGTTTTAGCTTTCCAATGACTATTTATAGTCCAAGAGGTCATTTATTTAGACAAAATTAACAATTTTTTACTCAGGTGATACATTCTTTAGTGATATTCTCCTTCCTTTAAAAATAAAATGATAAAGTTTCACTTTCACCCAAAAGTGATTCCATGGGGTCCCAAAGTATTGAACGAAGCATCCCATGGTCGGCCATTACACAACCAGTAGCATTAGGACACATGTTGTGATAAATTGTTATTATTATGATATTATTTTATTATCCTTAACTACCCGATTACTAAATAATCAAGATAATTATTATCGTTACTATTCATAATGTCAAAAAACAAAAGAGTCTTAATTACATTATTTGGACCTTATGATTCCAAATATGGAATCAATTTTATGAAATTCCAAACATAGAAATTGAAATAATTAATTTAAAAATAATTCTTGTTGTGAAATAAATTCCAAAGTTTGGCACTTGTTTGGCACTTGTTCATCACCAATTCGAAAGTGAATTAATTATAATGAATACCATTGGATTAAATGGAAAATATATATTCTAATTACAAATTATAACCAATTAAAAAGTTAACCTAACCATATAATTAAATTAGATGAAAAAGTAGTTTTGATGTAAAATGCAGTATTTTTGACTATTCATTAAAAAATGAACATTGTCAGAAAAATACCAAAAAATTATCCAAAGAAAATTTCAATGTCCCAATCATAAAGAATAAGTTTATTTTGACAAATAGAGATTATAAAATTGTAAAAAGGTATATTTAAAAAAGGTTCTCCATCAAAAGGCGGTAAAACAATCTTTTAAAAAAAATATTAGAGTATTTATTCTTAAAATTGGATTCATTTGAATTTTAAGACTCTAACATTTATTGGATAAATGTAAAAATATTTAACAAACATAGGTAATTATTTTGTAGTTATTTCTATTCATTCCCTCCATTACAAAGGTTAGGCGTTAACTATTATAATATTATTATATTATAAGTGTACAACGTAATATTTCAAAGAAACTCGTTGTTGCATATTGGGTACGCCATCGATCATAGCATTCCCTTTAAAGTAATATTAAAATTTTATTCACAAATATTTGATAAACATTAGAATGTAATATTATTTATTTACCTAGGATCTTAATTCCTTCCCCCCTTTTGGGAATTGTGTCCTCACAATTTCTAAATTGTTCTTGGAAACTTCATTGAAAGACCCACATCGGAACAATAGTCAGTAAAACTATCACATTAAAAGAAATAAAGAGAAGTACAAATCTCAACCAAGATAAACCATACTAGGATTCCATGAAAACATGGATATGGTGGAGAAAAAAAGGGTCATGTTCTGATGGAGAGTGATAGTAAACATGTCTAAGAGAAAGTTAACCACACGAAAATCACTAACTTGTGATGGGTTAAACTCTATTCGATTCCCCAGTAGGAAAAGTTAATAGACAAATTTTTTGTTTTATGTTACCTTTCATTGAGGAATTAATTTTTTAGCTTAAAAAATAATAAGTAAACATATTTACTTGTCTTATAGACTTTCAACTTTTACTAGATTTTTTACTCAAACTCATATTTTCTCCAATAGACGACTATTTAGGAAGACTTATTCAAATTATGAGTACTATAATCTACTTCATGAGAACCAAATAATCGAAAAAAGATAACTATATATTTCCCATATCTTTAGACCTTATCCAAACAACACATAAAAGTTTACTACGAGATTAGATAATACACAGAAAGGATAATTTTTTTTTACAAAAATAAAAACTACTCCTAATCTCCAAAATTTGTCAAACAAAACCCAAAGTTGAACAAACACCATTCAACAAACATTTATCCATAAAATTATTTAAAGTAAAAAATACTAAGATTGATACCCAAATCTCTGAAGGAATTAATCACATAGTCTCCTAAGATAAATCTTAACATTTTTCTCCAAAATAACATTAGTTACTCTTAAAGTTTCATTCTGAAAAGTAATTAACCTATTCAAATCTTCTCCATGATAGGATAATAATTTCCATAGATAAACCAAAATAAACATAACCTTAATTCATAAAATCATCTAACTAAAAATAATCATTCAAACATACCAGGGACTTCACGTAGTCCAGTGGTAGGTGATAAATACCAGTTGCTATTTGGTTGTGGGTTCGATTCCCTTAGCTTCGCCCGACGCGATGGGTTGTCACACGGTCTGTGTGTTTTCCTTTTTCAAAAACCAAATAATTATTAAATAATTCCTCAAAAAGAGATAAAATCATCAAAAATAACCATAAGATATTTTAACCACAAAGGTTATCTAATAACCTTCATTTTGAAACCCAAAATTTATTAACCAGTAATTTCCTCGAATTCAAGTAGCATATAAACCCAAATGGTTCTCTATAATTATATCCATAAAATAATGGATAATTATTCCTTGAATAAAATTTTCATATATCAAACACCATGGTTTTATAAACCATAAAAATTATTCTAATGTAACCCCATCAACAAAAGAGACTTAATAAATTTAAGAATTTCACCATCATAAAATCTAACATAACTCTTGAATCCCTTATATGTGGACTTCTTACTCATTAAACATTCTTCATGATCCATTAACCATTCCTTTTCAACTTATTCTGAAATACTTCTTTCTTACAAACAAAATCATGAATCATTTCCTAATATTCCAATAGTTGGAAACATATGTTATGAAATAATCCATACATTTCATTGGTCATTATCAGTTTCTTCATCCTCAATCGAAATAGAATTAGGTAATGGTAAATGAATATTTGTACGATCTTGGTGACCCCAATCCCGAAACTTCTTCGTTTGACATGTGTTTTCATAATGACCATGAACACCACATCTGAGACATTCAATTGATCCTTTAGAAAGAACTTATTTCCCTTTCCTAGAGTCAAGTAGATGATTCCTTTTTCCATTACAGGTTCTTGCTTTATGACCTTAATTTCCACATCAATAGCATCTTCTTGTCCCTCTAAAACATTTTCCTATGTGTTTTTTTCCAAATAATTGACACATAGGTTTTTGAACATACTTACCTTTATGATTATTACCTGAACTTCCGTAGGGATTTGTTTCTCACATATACGATGCCTTATAAAAATCACTAAGGTTAGGGTGGTCAGTCATGACTCCAGATAGTTGGTTGAGGATAACAACAAGAGTTCTCATTTCAGGTCCCATATCATTCAGTTGTTCTTTCATAAAACCGTCACAGTTTTCTTCAAATTCACTTGTTACTTTGGTGCCTCCTAGATCTAGACATTTACTAAAACAAAAAAGGTCAGTGTGAGTATATCAGTAAAATCATCATATAATAAAGAGGAAGATAAACACCAAGATATACATATCCAAGTTATCTCAAACTCATTCTAACATTCAAAAAAAATCAATGACTCCATCTAATATACTATACATTGTGGTTATACACAACTTTTCACTTTTTCTTAAACAACACTCAAACCTCTAAAGTTATCTAAACCAACCTTTGATACCAACTATAAGGCCCCATCCATAAACATTAGTTTATCTTGACTTATTTCAAGAATACACGTTGAGGATATTTTTAGGTTTAGAGTTTTAGAAAATTAGATCATAAATCATGCATTACATTCCACATTTAAACAAAGTGGTTACATAAAAGATAGTACTCATTTTTCCCATTAACAGAAATATATTTAAAATAATTAATGGAATCTTTATTGACAGTTCCTTGACACTATCATCACATCATGTACCGTTCCCTTGACCTGTGAAAAAATTTTAAAAAACATGGGATGAGAATAAAAATCTCAGTAAGGGATATAAAAGTATGAAATGAAAACATTAGTCCATGTATGAAATCATACATTACTCATAAAATATATTCATTTCAACATACCTCATCAAATCATGAATAAATCATTAAAATCAAAATACATAAAGGTAACTTGAGACATTCATAACATTCCCACATAGGGAGTAACCCTCATGGTTATGTTTGGAATTCCCATCACAGTATATTCCCTAAATCTCTTCGGATAAACATTACCGTTTAACTCCTTCACGTTACCCAATGCATTAGAGAGATATATCAGGCTCACCCACCCTTGGTTTATCATGGAACCACCCATATTCATAAACAAGGCCCAAGAACCATAAAATAAGCATAGCACATAACTTAATCATAAAGGAAAGATAACATTCCCACATTTCAATAACAATATAACCTTTTAAGATTTTGAAATAATGAATCCATTCAAAAAAACCATTTTCAAAACAATTTAAAACATTTTATAAAGATATTTTTGTATCAAAGTGTCCCATACCACTTTTAATCTTTAACATTTTAACCATTAATATCAATATAAATAAATCCTAATAATAATTTTGAAATAATGGATATTAATGAGAAATATTTATAAGAATAATCATTAAAAAATTTAAAACGATATTTTAGTTAAAGGGTTTTAAAAAAATGAGAGACACTTGAATAAAATAATTGAGGAATAACATTTAATCATAACATTATAATATCATGAGAATAAAGGGAATCATGATATAATATTCCAAAGTATAGTATATACACCATATAAGAGTTAACCGGTGCATAACAACAAGGAAGTCTCAATATAAATGTAAAATGAGATGAAATCCATTAAAAAGAAGGTAACCTTAAATTAAGGATAAATCAATGGCATAATTATATGTGAAAAATATAAATACACCAAATATAAGTGGATATTAAGTGTAAAAAAATAAAATTTAATTCACACGTATTCAAAGGATGACATATTCAATAACTACATGTTGAACCCAAAGAAATCAAAATTGGGTTAAGAAGATCCCTTGGTAAAATTCGACACCCTAACAACGTCACTTTAAAATTTATAAAAGTAGTTGATGAGAGAGAAAATGGTATCTCATCACTTGGACTTAAAATTTACATCAATAAGGATATATGAGAACATATCCCAACATAAAAAGATGTAAATTAAAATACATAACAATATAAGTCTTCTAAAAAGAGGAGTGTGAAAGGTTCCCTTACCGATTTGGGCAACTTTCGAAACGTACACCACATGAAAGAAGGTTCATACAATGAAGATCTAAATACCCATAAATGAGAATATATAATACAAATAGTAAAATAATGGGCAGTAAATACACCACAAAAAACTAATAGTGGCAAATGTAGCATGAATCCCATGGGAATAACATGTGAGATGAAAATCCCTTTATTAAAATTCGGCAGCCTAACGGCGCCACATAAGACATCCAAAAATGGATTGATGAGATCAAATAGGATCTCTCATAATATTAAAATAAATTTTACTGCAAGCGGAATATAAAATAAAATCCCCAACATAAGAAAGAGGAGCTTAAAATAAGTTACATAAAAAAGAGTACTTAAAAAGAAAGAGAGAGGTAGGATCCCTTACGTCAAGTGTGACTTGTCTTGTTTGTTTCATTATATTCCTGAATAATAAACTTTTATCAATTTATAATTTCATAAGGACCTCCTTTAAAGTTTATTATTCAATTCATATCACATATTATAATGTTATAATAATTAGTTAATTATGTGGGTTCATATCAGATGTTTTTGTCGATGTTTGGTACATGAGTCAAAAATGAACTTGTTTGAAAAGAATTGTTCATGTAGTTATAAGTAAATAATCTAAAAAATATTATTAATGATTTAATTATCATATATATCTAGTACATATTCATTTTATACTATTCCATAACATTTGGAGATAAAAAGAAATGAAATTCACCATTTATGGAGACGGTAGGCTGTACGTACGCATGAACACTACTTTCATTTATTTGTCGTATTAATGGAATTAAAAATAATTGGGAGATATATATATATTATAATTACAGTATAATATATATGTTATATATGTCACATAGGTTCATTAATTTCATTCTTTATACATTCCATGTATTGCATGAACGAGTCACATAACTTGAGGGGGCGGTTGTCCACATTTCTTCATATGAAATTATCGCATTTGCACAACATGAAAAGAATAAAGGTATCTTTTAAATATAAAATAAATAAGAATATTGAAAACATAAACACCATATAAATTATATATAAAATACAGTGACATCATAATTTCCACCTTTAAAGGTGTTAAAAGAATATTGAACAATTGTCGTTTTGTGAGATAGTAATTCGCCATCCACAGAAACAGAATGATCTTTAACCATTAGATGGATGTGTGTGTATGTTTAGCTCGAATAATTCTTATAAAAACATCCTAGTATATTGAATATATCTGTTTGGTTACAAAATAGAGTAATACAAAGAGTTTAGGGGGTTGGAGATTCCAAATAAAACAAAAGAACATTAGAGAAGCCTCTACCTTTAAATCGGGTAACTCCTCTTGGTTTGAACCAAAAGGGTTTCTTGATAAGATTTATGCCTACGTTATGGCTTATAGGATGAAGAGAGAGATTAGGAGAGGCAAAATGACAAGATCTTGGCCGATCCAATGGCTTGGGATGTGTGTGTAAAGAGGTAGAGGTGGGGGCCTTTTATAAGATGAGTGGAGGGGAACTCTTGGAAAGTTATAAAATGTTACTCTATATTAAAATGAGTTTCGGATTTTAAAGGTCCCACATTGATATATTTAAAGGATAAGGTGATAAGGTTTCGAAATATAATCATCAAATAGGTCTTTGAGATGTCTAAACTTATATTTTACATGATCTTTTCAATTTATTTAAATCGTTCATTAATGAGGTAATCACTGCATCATCATGATGTCATAAATAATATATTTTATTTAATGTATAAAAATTATAACAAAAATAATAGTATATAGGAAATAGTTTTATATTTATAATGAATATTTATAGTCCAAGATTTCCTTTATTTAGAAAAAATTAAAAATAATTTACTCGGGCGATACATTCTTTAGTGATAATGTCCTTCCATTAAAAATAAAATGATAAAGTGTCACTTTCACCCAAAAGTGATTCCATGGGGTCCCAAAGTGTGGCACAAGGAATCCCATGGTCGGATATGACACAAAAAGTATCATTAAGACACATTTGGGGTCATTTTTTATTATTATGAAATTATTATTTATCCTTAACTACCCGATTACTAAATAATCAAGATAATTAAAGATAATTACTGTCGTTACTATTCATAATGTCCAAAAACAAAAGGGTCTTAATTCAACAGTTTGGAACTTCTTATTCCAAATATGGAATCAATTTTACCAAATTACAAACATAGAAATTTCAACAATTAATTTAAATATAATTCTTATTGTCAAAACAAATAGGTGTTTTTTAAACTATATCTATGAAAAGTTGGGCACTTATTCATGACCAATTACAAAGTGAAATTAATTCTTATGACCTCCATTGGATAAAATGGTAAAAATATATGATAATTACACTTTAAAACCAATAAAAAAGTTAATATTACCATATAATTAAATTATATGAAAAATCACTTTTGATGTAAAATGTAGTCTTTTTCACTATTCATTAAAAAATGAACATTGTCAGAAAAATACCAAAAAATTATCCAAAGTAAATTTCAATGTCCCAATCATAAAGAATAAGTTTATTTTTACAAATAGAGATTATAAAATTGTCAAAAGTAAGATTTAAAAAAGGATCTCCATCATAAGGTGGTAAAACAATATTTTTAAAAAAATATTGGAGTATTTATTGTTAAGATTGGATTCATTTGTATTTTAAGCCACTAATATTTATTGGATAAATGTAAAAATATTTAAAAAATATATGTAATCATTTGGTAGTTATTTCTGTTCATTCCCACCATTACAACAGCTAGGTTTTAACTATTATAATATTATTATATTATTTGTGTGCAACATATGATTTCAAAGAAACTCGTTGTTGGGTATTAGGTACGCCATCGAGCATAGCATTACCTTTAAAGTAATATAAACATATTATTCAAAAAAAATTGATAAATATTAGAGTGTATTATTATTTATTTACCTGGTATGTTACATCAATGGCATCCCAAAATCGACTAAACGATTCTCATGCTCTGAAATATCTCATCCAATAAGATAATGACAAATTTTATGGTAGTTTTAAATTATAATAATATTATTTAGCTACCCTTATTTACCATATTTACATTGTAACCATAGTAAAAAATATAATTACTAAATTTACAATTCATAATGTCCTAAAATAAAATATATCTATTTTCACAATTTGAAACTTATAATTACAAATATGGAATAATTTTTTCCAAATTCAAATCACAGAAATTTCATGAATTGATTTAAAATTAATTCCTACTGTCAAAACCAAAAAGAGGGTTTTTAAGAAGTAAAAACTATCAAAAGGTTGACATGTGATTATGTCCAATTTTAAATTTAAATTACCTCCAATGAACAAAATTGGATTACATGATATAAATATAATATAATTAAATTTTAAAACTAATTAAAAACAAAATAAAAATATATAACTAAATTTTATAAAAATGTAGTTTCAAATTAAAATAGAGAATTTTTCATTATTCATTAATATTTTATATTTATTATAAAAATACCAAAATTTCAACAAACATAACATTTTATGTCTATATTCCAAATTAGAAGTTTATTTTGTCAAATTTAACTCATAAAATTGTCAAAAAAAGATTAAAAATGGGAGTGCTATCAAAAGTCATTAAAGATGAATTGTTTAAAATATAAAAATTTGATTCAAAAAATTGATTTTGTTCTCATATCGTGTTCTATAAAGTAAGATGAATTCTTATGTTATATAAAATTCAAAATGTTGTTAATACTATTCATAACATCTAGTTTATATCACATTAAATAATATATTTTAATATTATATCTTTGTTTAATGAAAGTCAACATCGCATACAACCCAAGCTATCGAGGAAGGTCACTCCTGCATGTAACACAAGCCAAGGGTGTAGTGAAAGATTTATTTTGTGTTGAATATAACATGACCCAATAATAGTTAATTTATACATTGAAAAAAACCTATACTCAGTGTTGTGTGAAATGAATTCTACCATAATGACTTGAAATTGTGTGTAACACATGGAAAGAATAGTGTTGTGTATACCACAAGAAAGATAATCTTGGTGTATAGTAAAACACAAGACATAATAGAAATTAAAAGTAATATATCTCATAAAATATAGGAGTGTCACATCAACACCCTCTCAATAAAGGGGAGGACAAGAATCAATTCCTATACCCCATCATATCATGGGTCCTCAACTGTATAACTTATTATGGTACAAGCTAGAAAAATTCATCTTTTATTATTAAAAACCACCATACCATATACTATATCCAAATCTTTACTATTAATTTCTAACTCATGGAGGTTCCAATTAGCACCACATATTTTTAGTTTATTCCAAACATCCAAACCCAAATTACTTCCATATTACTTTGGGCAGGGTCCTTCCAACACATTGTCAGAAAATGAGAAAATGTATATCTAGCCTCAATATCAAACATTCAAATAGATAACAAACATAAATAGTAAAATTAAAGATATTGTGTCCGACCAAACAATATCATTATGATTACATGTTGATTCTCTATCTATCAGCTAGCCTCACATTCTATCAAAATATTTCATGCATAGTTATCCTCATATGTTTTCAAGACCATCTTCATCATGAAAAAATGACATGAAAAACACATTGGTCTTCCCGTAACATCTATATGGGAATCCTCTAGTTACTGAAATCTCATATGATTTTTACTCATTGATACCAACACACACCCATCATGAAATAGTGGCCCCATGGCTCATAGGCTATATTAGACCTTTGACTATAAATTTATTTTCATGTACCTTCTAATTCCCACCCAAGTATCATACCACTTCTACCTATGTACAATGAAAAAAACACTAAATTCCCCATAGAAATTTATTCGAATGAAATTATGAAATATATCCCAAGACCCATACTTAGGACCCATATCACATATCATTTCAGAGAGATCTCAAGACCATAATCAAATGGAAACCCTACATTACACACATAATCTTGACTTATAACACTAATACCACTCATTAAATAGAGAAATAATCAAATACACGCCAAGAGGATATTCTTAGTTTTTCGATAAATAATAGACTGTCATAATCATTATCCCAAGACATAAACTAATTTTAAATTTCCCACTAGACTTTTTAAATTAATCAATTATATCCACCACTCACCTCACATCCCAAGACCTACTCAGGGCCATAATAAAACATAATTTCCAACTTCACCTCATTTTATCACATAATTCTAGGTGATCGATATACCTAAACACACATTCTCATGCAAGCACGAATAATCATGAACAAAAAAGTGTAATGCCATTTATTATAGATACTTGTTACCTCATAGAGATAGATTATATCATTTTAGGATCATATCACCATCATCTAATCCCACCCATGCCATGTCAAACATTTTACTAACCCACATAAACAATAAATATCCTATATGAATCCCCCATTAGAAAATATTAACTAAAAAATAATAATAAGTTATTCAATTTATACTAAGTTGTTATAATGGATGAAAATTGACATGGAAATACTACACCAATTGAACAGTATAGAACCCAATGGGTATACTCTCTTAGGAACCCGACTTGAAAAACTGATTAAAATGACCATAGATTAAGATAATCAATGTATATTAAAAAAACATCTAGGAGGATAAACCCATATCTCATTTTTTACATAAATTTTACATATAATAAATTTATTGAAATATTAGGGTGATTAATGTATATTAAAAACTCTTCAAATTAAATTTTGTAGGTAATATAAAGTCACTATATAATTTATAATTGAACATTATAAGATAATGGAAGTTGAATATGATATATGGGTGATTATTGATTAGATTAATAATATATATCACTTTATACTAATCTATAACACATGTTATGTAGATAATTTAGAAATGATATACATTTAAGATATTAAAAAAATTATAAATTATATATTGATAAAGTTTTTTTTATAAAATTTTATATATATATCTAGTTGGGTAGGTATTATAGTAATCATTAGGTATACGTCTAATTTTGGAAATCATGTCACATAATTAGAATAAATAAATGTATTTGAATATTAGAGTCATTGTATGGGAAATTATTTTTGTCTCTCAATTGATAGATAAAATTAATGGATACCTCTTAGATTAAGGCTACTTTTGTTGAATAAATTTTTTATAATGTTTAATTGATATAGAAATGGGATGATACCATATAAATTTTCATAAATATTATGAAAAAGATAAAATTTTACATTATAACTTATAATAAGTGATAATTAACTCCTTTTAGTGTCAACTCAACTAGAAAATGATCTACTTAAGAAGTAAAATAAATGTAAACCCCATTTTATGGACCCATTTGATAAAAATCAGTTTATTTGTGAGTATTTCAACTATATGGATCTATCATTCCATTTATATTCAATTTATGCAATATTCCGTGCATCAGATGTAATGAAGTAAAAATTGATGCATCATGCATAATAGGTTTGGATTTTATGGATTTTAAGACATGTGACCCATTCATTTATAGTGTAGTTCATATAATTGACCCATGTGATAATACCCTTGTGTTTAAAATGATAAATGTTTTATGAATATTATAGTAATATATTCGGTATAAAGCGGAGAGCTGAAAATGAATGAAAATATGATGTTAAAATGGTCAAGTTGATTCATTAAAGTTTCTACTTGATTCATTTCAGGGAGAAATTATTAATTATGAGCATTTTAAATTTAAATATTTTCATGAATCTCTACTCAATTTATATCCCCTTGTAAATTAATAAAGGGAGTACCTACGATTTTCTATCATAGAGGTTAAAAAAATTGCTCTAATGACATCTTTCATTTTTGTCTCTTTTTTAGGAATCATGGGTATTTGTGTGATGTATGTAAAAATATCAATAATTTAAAAATAATTCATGTGAAAAAATTGTGTGAATAGGTAATATAATATATATTTTAACTATACTGGACTTTTATATTCCCATTAAATAATAATCACAATAGTTTTCAACTATTTTATTTCTTCAATGTCTACTATAAGAATAAAAACCCATGCTTGAAATACATAGAAATTAAATTTCTTTTGCAAAATACATTATAAATTACACAAATATACACCCAAAGACCGTATTAGTTTGGTGTCTCTAGAAACTCGGATCACATTCTCCATGTTTGGTGAATGATCTTCTTTTTCTCCCATAAAGATATACCATATTAGTTTTCCTACCTAAAACGATTCTTTATATCCTGATAAAAAGAACACATATAACATGTGAGATTAACTTCTCAGTAAGGGAAAAAATGAATAACAAAAATAAAAACATAAATATAAGAATGTAAAAACATGATCGTAAATTTTGAATATCAAAATCGCGAGTCATGAAGTATGTCTTCGTAGTTCATATGGCATAAATCATAAATGAACATGAACCATGGTAGAATTACATTGACATAAAAAAAGGAATTATAGAAAACAAGTAAGAGTATAATATTCTAACTATAGTAGCCAAGGCATTGATGCCAAGACCATCCTAGTGGACAATGTCTATTATTGAACCGGGTTTACGTGTCGTTCCAGCCATGTATTACTGAACTATATTTTATTTCCATTCATATCATGTCTATATCATGATATATAAATCATTACACAATAAATTGTTGGGATATATAGGTCCCACCCATTTCATTATTAAATCATTCTTACGTGTTCCTTAAAAACATAAGGCATAGCATAACCCACTGAATAAAATTGGTTTATTAAACATCATTCCATCACAATCTATATAAAACAAACAGATTCTATTAATATCATTAAATCATAAGAAACTCAAATCATAATGATAATAGGGATAGAAACACATCCCTAAGTAATCTTAGATGGAAAATCATTTTGATAAAACAATTTAATTTAATCGTTGAGGAAAATAAGATTTCTTCTTCAAAAAAATTTTCGTTTCAAAAAATGTCACACTCTTTTTAAATAAAATTATTTAGTTGAAAAAAACATGAAATATTTTATATTAATATTAATGGAAATAATGAATTATTTATATATAAAAACTCCGTTCATTCAAAATATGTTATAAAAAAACATTCTACTCATACTCTTGTCTGAAAAAATCAAAAACTACCTCCTATGGAAAATGAAAGAAAGATTCATTCCATTCCATTTAAAAAAATTCAATGATGAGAAAATTTGAATTAAAAAAATATTATAAGAATAAAAATGATATTATATAATTACGAAACATAGACATGGATGATAAATATACCCCAGTAAATACTTATGTATAAAAATATCAAATAATAATGAGATTATGTATTTGTCTCTTACCTTTGGTCCAATTTCTTATATGGATGTACAAAACACTTTATAGTGGGTTTAAACATATTATTAACTTTAAATAGAACCAAAATAATATTTATAATATCATATATAATTCAATTATAACTTTATATTACCCATTTATTATTAATTCCACGTTAAAATAACGTTTGGGTAATAATTGTTTTATTTAGAGTACGTGTTTTGCCGTTTTATTCTTGATTTTGTAACTTAGATCATGATTTAATAACTTTCATAATGTAAAAAATGATTTATATATCATAAATAATTATTATAGAAATATATATAATAGACGGATAAATGAAAAGAAATACACTACACATGGAGACGGTAGGTCGTACGTACACATGAACCTTGTTTTTGTTTCCTTATTGAATTTGATAGAAGAATATAAATTACATATATATATATATATATGTTTAAATAAATACAGTATAATTATTATGTAGTATATATAATACTTATTTATTATATATAATTTATAATGATTTTTTTGAATGGTTAACATAGAGAATGAATCTCCTCATGTCATGAAGATGGAAAGTCATACGTAGGCACGAGAGAAGTTATCATTCTATTGATTGTTAAATGGTATGAAATTGGAAGATATAAAAAATTTTCAAAAATAATATCATGTTATAGTTATTATTTATGTGATTTATATTCATCATTATACTCTTAAAAATAAATATAGGTGAAAACCAGTTTACCCCACGATGTGGGGACAGTAAGCTGTACATACACACGCATGGTGATATTTTTTTCGTAGGATAAGTAAAATGGTGATTATGTTTTTCCCATAATCATGAAAAAAAAATTATAATATAGTACATTCTGGAGTAATTATTTTAGTAAGGTATGAACTTTCGATGAGGAATTAGAGAAGAAAAGAACATTGAAAGAAGGGATAAAATGATTACATCTTTTTCGGGTGTTTCCTTTTGATTTGCCCAAAAAACCCGTTAAGTTGATTTTCATCCGAAAGGGTGGAATATAGGATGAAGGGTGGGAAGTTGGGAGGATACTTGGGAAGGTTTTGTGTGAGAAAAATGGATTTGGAGTTGAGAATAAAAGGGGAGGAGAACTGCCCTTTTATAGGAGAGGTGATGGGCACTTTAGGAATGTCTTGAAATATTAATTTACTATAAATTTATTTTTAGATTCAAATGGTTAAAAAGTGATTATTTTAAAGGATAATATGATTATATGTATAAATAATCTCAACCAATAGGTTTTAGATAAGTTTATATCAAACAATAAACATTATTTTTTAGCTTTAAACCTTAGTTAAAAACATTAACTCTTACCATGTTATCTTGTATTTTCAGAATATATGGTTACTATAGTTACTATAAAATGACAAGAGAACAACATGTGGATCACTAATAACATTTTTTACATTATATATGTCAGTTTTTTGAATATTATATTTTTAGGACTACTATATCATTTAATAAAATAGTATTTGTTTTTAAAACTAATTTTTGTAAATTTTGACACTATTTAGTAATTGATTTTTGTTAAATTAATAAAAAAATTATTCCATAAAAAAGGCCTAAACTCATCCCTAACATTTCAATGTCTTCCAAAATTTCATTTATTTAATCAAAATGTTAAAATTACATTTATTTTCATATTTATAATATCATTTATTTGAATATTTCAATAAAAATGTAATCATTACATTATCATTTTGTCATAAACAAATTTTTTTATTTTCATGACTAAAATTATAAATAAAATATCCTAATTTAAGAAATAGTTTTACTTTTATAGTGATGATTTATAGTGAAATAGATTAGTTATATAACCCCACATTTAATTTTATTTAGTAAAAAGATACATGTTTATGTTATATTTCCCTTTACGTTAAATTAATTATTATAACATATCATTTTCATAACCAAGATGTTTTTTAATGAAAAAAATATATCTAAGAGATTTTTTTGGTCACTTATTACTCATCCAAAAATATTAGGACACATGTTTGTGTAGTTTTATATTGTTAACATGTTATTTTTACCCTTATTTACCTAAATTACCCTTTAATAGTGGTAGATAAAAATAATTTCTAATATTACTATTCATAATGTCCAAAAATATATAGGACCTATTTAAAAAATTTGATACTTATGATTCAAAATATAGAATCCAATTATCTAAACTAAAAACACATAGTTGGAAGAAATTAATTTAAAATTAATTCCCGTTTTCAAAACCAGAAAGCATGTTTTTAAGAAGTAAAAACTACCAAAAGATTAATTCAATTCAATTCATAGGAGAGATGCAACTGCAAAGCCACTCTTTTTAAAATACTTATTGAACAAATTTTTATCTACTATTTTTTATGTTCTGTTATTTTGAGAATGGACAGAGTCTTTGGATTTTTTTTTGTTAGCTAAAAAATTTTATATTATTTCCCTCTAAAAAACACACATGAGCCTCCGCCCAGCTGGTGAGGTATGCTTATGTGCATCCACAAGACCCAGGTTCAAAACCAGGTAGAGGCATATTGCCAAGTTAATTTAGTAGTACTATAACAGGCACTGTAGTAGTAATGTAGTAGGAACTATAGCAGAAATGTACATTGTGCGGGTACTATATCAGAACAGTACACTGTACAGGTACTGTAGCAGAACTGTACATTGTGCAGGTACAGTAGCAGGTATTGTTCGGTATTGTAGCAGTTGGAACTATTCTCCTTGGTCCACCGATTTGTTCTTGGATTGCTTAAGGCTTTTGGGCCACCAATGACTTCAGGTCAGTAGGGCTTTCGGGCCATCTTTAAGGCCTTCGGGCAACCTCAATTCCTTCGGGCCACATGTAGTTTCCCCAGACAGACTAAAAAAAAGGGCACCCCAGAAGAGGATTTAGAGCAGGTGCACTCACTAGAGTAAAGCCAAATGGATTTTTCAGAATGAGAGGGTATAGCTATGCTATTGGGACCAGCTTGTGCTTTCACAGGAAGCCTAGCCAAACGTCAATACGAAGGTGGAGAGCCACTATCATGATACATCTGCTAGGGAGGGATAGTTATTTGTAGATAGTCTGGTTGAATTCCCTAAGTCCTTCAGGTCATGTAATCTCATAAGCCTACGAGCCACGTAATCTCTGAGCCTACGGGCCTTGTATGGGTTCCCCCTCATCCTTTGAAATATGTGTTATTAAAAATAAATAAAAATGAAGGCCTTCGAGCCATTCGGGCTAAAAACTATCAAAATATTGATATGTGTTTCTGTCCAATTTATGCATGTTATTACTTCCAATTACCAAAATTGTATTAAATGATAAAAAAAATCCAATTAAACATTTAAACTAATTAAAAATATTATATAACTATATAAATAAATTTGACCAAAAGAAGTTTTGAATTAAAATGCAGTATTTTTAACTATTCATTAAAAATATGAATTTAATCAGTGAAATACCAAAATTTCACCCAAGATAAATTGTGATTTCCCACTTACAAATAAGAAGTTTATTAATTCAAATAGAACACACAAAATTTTCAAAAACTAGATTTAAAAAGGGTCCACCATCAAATTGTTATAAAAATAATTTTTTTTAAAATATACTTCTTTTATCTGAAAAAATGAATTTGTTATTATATCATATCTAAAACATATATGATTATTTTAAAACATTTAATTCAATATATTACATATATATATCACTAATAAAATCCATAAATATTGTTTTTATTATTTTATAGATTGACTTATTTTTAGTTAAATTTTTTTTAAATGATGATTATGCTATTCATACCCACCATTATAATGACTAGGTTATAATATTTAGTTATATCATATACTAGGTATTTCTTTAAATTAATTATACCAAATGAACATGAAATCGACTGTAACCCAAGCCAATAATAGTGTTTTGTATTCTGCAATCTAATACAATGTTGCGTATAGTGCGAGCTAAACATTGTGTAGCGTACAACACAAGACATCAAAGGAATTTGAAGAATCTATCTCATAAAATCATGGGGTGTTACATTATAACCCCCATAAAAGCAATTTTTTCCTTGAAATTCATTAGGGTTATTAAAGGTTTACTACTTTAATATTTATTTGATATAAAGTATCATAAAAAATATTAAATCATTATTTAAACAAAAATAAAGACATAATGGTTACCCAAAGTATCTCATCACTTGGTTTCCACATAGGAGAAAATAGGTTGGTAATGAAAACATGGATATAGAGGAAAAATCTAAGCATCACGTCCTGCTTGACAGTGATAGAGAAAAAGGTTTTCAAGAATGTTAACAACTAGAAAGCCATGAACCAGGGATATTTTTTATGACCATCTTATTCATCAAATAATAATTTACTATGATAACATTTTTGTTTTTCAACATCATTTACCAAAAGTTTAGTAATTATTCATGATAATAAATACTTACTTGATTTTGTATAATCTTATCGTTGTTATTTCCTTAAAAAATTTCAACATCATGTCTTACTTAAAGAAATGGAGTTTTATTTATTATCCATGGTGTGTTAGAAGATCAAGCGATAGAATGATAGGTCCATCCATATATCTAAAAAAATGTAAGCCAAGGTAATGAAATTAACCCAAATAAACTTATAGCCAGATAATATAGCAATCTAACAAAATTAAACAAGAATATAACTTCTCTTATCCATAAATAGATAACATTCCAATCCTTCAAAAAACAAAAAAAATAAAATGTTATAAAGAAGTTAACTAAATCGACTAAACATTTATCTGTCATATCTTATAATGTAGTTCATGGTTTTTACATTTCAGACATCTGAATACCTTAATAATTCATTCTATTGATAATTGATAATACCATGATTTACCATAAAACCTTAGTAAAAACCTGAATTCTGTCAAAATTAACTCTTTCCACACACCAAAAATACCAAAAATTCTATATACTCAAACCATGATATCACTTTGTCCTTATATCTCTCATGAGGTCATTAATTCTATCAAACATATTATTATCTCATTATCCATTAATTATGTTCTTATCATGTGCTTTTGAAAATTATTTCAGTAACTTTTCATGGCTATTAGTACCATATACTTATGGAAAACCACAATAGACCAATACATATGTATTACAATATTCTATAATACTATAAAATTGATTCTACAATACTATTTTGGAATCCCATTACATAAACACATAATCATACCACCACTTCATTGTCATACTCAACATCTCCAATAGTGATTGCATGTGATTTTCCTTTTTTTTGGGTCTTAAGTGATTGTTTATGTCGATAATCATCCATAACCATTGGATTACAACATTGGTTATAAAAATGCCCCATTTCCTTCAACTTTTATCATTGATGTGTGGTTGATGCGTTCTCTGTAGTCTTTTATCTTTTCACATTATCAGCTACCCCTTTCCCATTACATCATCACTCAACTGCTCAATGAACTTCTTTTCCACACATAAAACATTTTTAGTCCCTTTAAGACAATCTACACCATGCTTCTATCCACACTTTGAGCATAAAGAAACATTAATATTTTTTCACCATTGTTTTGAGATTTTAATTTGAACTCCATCTTCCATTTCTTATTTAAACCATGAAATTTATATATAACACCAACATATATTTATAAATTCATAACAAAACCCAAAATCTATTCATATATACCAATTCTTGTTATAGTTAATTCCCTTAGAAGACTTGGTTTTTAGCAACGAAAAAATCAATCAACTTTACTTTTAGGTTGGATGATAAATCCAAAAGAATACTATGAAAGTATTGTAAACTTTCCCTCATAAATGCTAAAAGATTCATCATACTTTTTCCTAAAATCTACGAACTCCTTTTCTATCTCTGTTCTAATAATATCAGGAAAGTACTTATTGAAAAAATGTTCATGAACTTATCCCATTCCATGTATTCAATTTCATTTGCTGTCGTGTATTCTTGATTAGAGTCCAACACTGATCTACTTCACATTCTAAATGATAAATATCCAAAATAAATGTATTCATGTTTTGAACAACTAAGGATGGAAAAAATATATTCAATTGTACTGATCCATTATTCAGCAAAAAGTGGATCAGAAGGTCCACTAAAAGAAGGTGGATGTTTCCTCAAGAAGGAATCAATAGAATTTTGTTCTCTTCTCTGATTATTAGAATGACCAAAATGACCCATATCTTCTATAAGTATAGCAATAATATTTTCCATTGGATCTCTAATAACATTCTTTTCATAGTACAATAATTTCATTTCCTAGTGCTTTGATCATTAACATGGTTCATTAGGGTTTAAACAACCATCTAAAACCCATAAAATAATAGTGTGAGAGGAAACAATCATACTAGGAAAACAACATACCCAAGGTGGATTACATTCAATATCTAGAAAATTACGATTAATATTAGAATATTCATGATCATTTCCATAATTATAGGACTATGAAATATAGTAGACATACCCTAAGGGACATCCCTATATATACCTTAGAGTCATCTCTAGGGATCTTACTAAAGTTTTCGCATCCTATTTTCCAATGGTTAACTAAACCTTTTCTATGACACAAACTCTAACGACCAAAACTTGACATACATGGACATTAAAATAAATTTGGGGAATAAATAATACAGTACAAAAATCTAAACCCAAATAAATTATTAATTTAATGTATTTGGAAACTGGGAACATGTTCTTCTATCATTGTGAAAGCTCTTCAACGTCTCCCATAAAGATATTCCCCATTAGTTTTACTACCTATATCTTTTCTTTATATCCTGGGGAAATGAAAATATTAAAAGGTGAGATCATGTTATCACTAATGGTAAACATGAAGAAAATCCACCCAAACATAAACATAAGAATGTAAAAACGGGAACATAAATTTTGAATATCCAAATCATAAGTTATGAAATAATTTTTGGTAGTTTATAACAAATAAATCATAATTGAACATGGACCACAATAAAATAAAATTGGAATAAAACATGGAATTATGGAAAAAAAATCACATAATATGATTTCCATATTAACCTAGTCATTCCTACTAATACCTTCATGGTGGACAAAGTCCATTACTGAACTGGGTTTACATGCAATTCCAGCCATGTATTACTAAACCATATTTACTTGATGTTCCATCCTTGTATTACTGAATCAGATTTGCTTTTCGTTCTAGTCCATTATTTATCATGAGATATTAATCATTACCCAATTAATTGGAGGGATATATAGGTCCCACACATATCATAATTAAATAATTCTTACATGTGCCACAAAAATATAAATCATAATATAACCCACATAATAAAAAGGATTTCTTAAACATCATTCCCCCATCATCCATAGAAAAAAGTGGATTTTATAAATATTATTCCATCACAAACACAACAAAAATCATAGTAATAATAGGAATATAAACATAACCCATTTTCGTCTTAGGTGGAAAAGAATTTTGATAAAAAACTTGAACTTAATTCTTGAGGAAAATATCCTTTATTCTTAAAAAACATTCTATTTTCACAAAATAAAACACAAATTTAATAGAAAATTATTTATTTGAAAATAATCATTTAACATTTTTTATTAATATTCCTAGAAATAAGACATTATGTGTATGTAAGGAAATCCATTCATGCCATATATGTTAGAAAAAACATTCATCCCATACTCTAGTTGGAAAAGTCAAAAAGTACCTCGTATGGAAAACGAATGAAATATTACATCCATATTGTTTAATAAAAAATAGACAATGGGAAAAATTGAAATTAAATTATAGAATAATAATATAAATAATATTATATAATTGGGAAACATGGATGCATGTGATAAATATACCCCAGTAAATACTTATGTATAAAAAATCTCATATTGTAACAAGATTATGAAATTATCCCATATCTTAGGTATGATTTCTTCCATATGTGTCCAAAAATACTATATATTGGGTTAACAAATATTATTATATCTTTAAATTACCATAAGAATATTAATTATATCATATATTATTCACTTATGACGTTATATTACCTGTTTATTTATCAATTCCTTGTTAAATAAACATTTTGGGTAATAATTGTTCTATTTAGCGTACATGTTTTGACATGTTATTATTGATATTACAAAATATATCATGAATTTCTTACTTCAAGAATGTAAAAATTTATTTAAATATCATAAATATTCAGTATATAAATATATATAATATATTGATAAATGAAAAGAAATACATTGTTCATGGAGATGGTAGGTCGTACATACGAATTAATGTTGCTTCTGTTTACTTATTGAACTGAATAGAAGAAAGTAAATGCAATATATATATATATATATATAAATCCAGGATTATTTTTATTTCATATATTTAATTCTTATTTATTATATATACTTTATATTCATTCTTGAATTATTATTGTGGAGAATGAGTCTCATCGCGTCGTGGAGACGGTAATCTGTTAGTACGCACGAGCGATGATATCCTTAACTTGATTGGAAATGGTAAGGAATGGGATGGTATATGAATTTTAATGAAAAATTATCTTTTTTTATTTAAAATTTAATCCAATTATATTTATCATTATACCTATCAAAATAAATTATAGGTGAAAAACAATTTACATCACGGTGTGTAGACGGTAAGTCATACGTACGCACACATGGTGACATTGTTTTTCATAATATATTATATTCTAGATTTATAATATTTTTTATGGTAATAACATAGAAAGAGGAAGTAGAAGAAGAAAATAACTTTGAAAGAAGAGATAAAATGATTACCTCTTCATCAAGTGATTCCTTTTGATTTGCCCAAAAAGACTTCTTATGTTGGTTTTATTCCAAATTTTTTGCCTCTAGTATTCATTTATGTATGTTTTTAGTATATTTGGATAGGTTTTTTCCGAGATAAAGGTATTTTGAGGTGTGAATAAAAGAGAATGAGAGGATCACTTTTATAAGAGAGATAAAGGGCACTTTAGGAATGTATTGAAATATTAATTTATTATAAATTTATTATCATTTTATAATGGTTAAAAAGTGATTCATTTCAAGGATAATATAATTATAGGTCTAAACCATTTCAACCAATATGTTTTATATAAGTTTAGGTTGCAAAATTAACCTTATTGTTTAGCTTTAAACCTTAGTTAAAAATATTATCTCTTACTATGTTTTTTTTATTTTTATAATATATGGTTACTATAGTTTCTATAAAATGCCACGAAAACCACAAGTGGACCATTAATGAAGTCTTTAGTATTATATAATTCATTTGGAGGAATCTTATATTTTTATGACTATTATATGATTTAATAAAATACTATTTGTTTGAAAATATCATTTTTATCAAATTTGACACTATTTAGAAATTAATTTTTGTTAAAGTAATAAAAACTTAATTCCTTCAAACCAAAGTTATTAAATCATTCCTAAAATTTCAATGTAATCCAAGAAAAATTATTGGATGGAATCAGAATGTTCCAATTAGATTTTTATTATTATTTATAATATTATTTATTTCATTATTTATAATATCATTTATTTGAATATTTCTTTAATAAGGTAATCACTACATGAACATTGTGTCATAAATAAATTTATTTATTTAGTGTCTAAACATTATAAATAACATACCATGTTATATAAAAAATATTTAACTTTATAAAGACTTTTTATAGTCAAATAGATCAATTATAAAACCCCATATTAAAATTGTTTTAGAAAATCAATCCTTGTTTATGTTATATTTTCCTTTACATTAAATTAATCATTCCAACATGTCATTTTTCACACTCAAGTGTTTATCAAATACCAAAAATTCAGTCTAAGGGTTTTTTAGGTCACTTATTACTCATCCAATAATATCAAGACATGTTTTAGGATAGTTTTTTATTATTATAACAATATTTTTACTCTAATTTACCTTATTTAACATTTAATCGTGGTAAATAAAAATAACTGAAGTAATAATTAATAATTTGGTACTAAAAGAGAACTATTAATAAATGGGAAAATTTTAAATAATTTGGAATTTAGGATTCCAAATATAGAATCCATTTTTCTAAATTCAAAACACATAATTGGTAGAATTTAATTGAAAATCAATTCCCGTAGTCAAAACCAGAAAGAGGGTTCTTAAGAAGTAAAAACAATCAAAAGATTGACATGTGTATATTTTCAATTTAATTGTGAAATTACATAAAAGGACCAAGATTGTATTAAATGATTAAAACATAATCCAATTACACTTTAAAACCAATTAAACAGATAATATAACAATATAAATAAATTATTCAAAAAGACAGATTTGACATAAAATGTAGTATTTTTCAATATTCATTAAAATATTAATTTCCTTGGAATAATAACAAAATTTCAACCAACGTAAATTTTGAAATCCCAATTCCAAATAAGATTTTTATTATATAAAATATAACATATAGAATTATCAAAAACAATATTTTAAAATGGCCCTCTATCAAAAAGAGATAATACATTATTTTTTTTGAAAAAAATACTTCTTTTATCTGAAAAAATTGAATTTGTTCTTATTTCATATCTAAAACATATAATATTAATTTAAAAAAATTCATCTAATATATCACATATATATATCACTAATAAAATACATAAATTTTGATTTTATTATTTTATAGAATCACTTATTTTAATTTAAATTGTTTTTTAGAAGGAAGATTATACTATTCTTACATGCCATTAAAATGACTAGGTTATATTGTTTAGTTATTTATTATTCTCAGTCTTGAGTAAAATTACTTCTATCCAACGAACATGAAATTTCATGTAGCACAAGCCATGAATTGTGTTTTGTATACTGCAAGCTAATATGGTGTTGCGTATATTGAAAGCTAATTTTGATGTAGCGTACACCACAAGAAATATAAAAAATTAGAATAATTTATCTTATAAAATCTCAGATTGTTACATTATACCCCCTTAAAATTAATTTATCCCTAGAAATTCATCGAGGTTATAAATGGTTTTCAACTTGAATGTTTTTTTATTGAAAAATACATCATAAAAAGGAAAACTAAAACATTATTTTAAGAAGGAACATTAAAAACATAACGGTTACCTAAAGTATCTCATCGTTGGGTTTCCACATAAGAGAAAAAATGAGGGATATAAAAACATAGATATGTATTGAAAATTTAACCACCACATCCCGATGGATAGTTATACAGAATAAGGTTTGGAGAATGTTAACATCCCAAAAGACATAAATCTGTGATGATTTAAGTGATCATCTGATTCATTAGGTAAGTACATACTAAGATAACATTTTTGGTTAACAATATACATTCCCTAAACATGAAAGATTTTTCATGAGAATAAATACTTTCTTGATTATTGTATATTATCACCATTTTTAATTCTTTGAATAATTCTTACTTAAACCCTTATTTAAATAAATGAAGTTAAATTTGTCATTCATGATGTGTTAGCAGATCATGCGATAGAATGATAGGTCATTCCACCTATCTCAAAATATGGTTATAACAGGTAATAAAATATACATAAGTCCACCTATAGTGTGATATTATAGTAATCTAAAAACATCAATTATAATATAACACATACTATCCATAAATGGATAACATTACAATCGTTCCGAATATTGAAAATATATAACTTTAGAAAGAGGTGGACTAAATATACTTAACATTTATCTCTCATATATCATAAGGTATTTCATGCTTGTCAAATTCTAAACATGTTCATAAATTAATCATCTACTCTCTTGAAACATGGTAATGACATTAATTACAATAGAACCATAGCGAAAACATGCATTCTTTCAAAATTAACTCTTTCCACACACCAAAATTACAAACAATTCTATATACTCACACTATGATATCGCTTTTCCTTATATATTTCATGAGTTCGTTAACATAATAAAAAATCTCATTATCACCTTCTCCCTTTATTATTAACATATCATGTGCTTTCCAAAAATATTTAAATCACCTTCCATGGTTATTAGTACAATATACCGATAGGAAACGATAATAGACCAATACATAGATATTCCAAGAATGCAAAACACAATAAAAGAGATACTATAATACTATTTTGTAATCCCATTACATAAAAACATAATAATACCACCACTTCATTATCATACTGAACATCTCCAATAGTGATCACATATATGTTGCCTTTGAATTTTTCATTAAGAGGTTATAGAAATAGATAATCATAAATAACTCTCGGAATAAGGCATTTGTTAGCATACATCCCAATTAAATTGCACTTGTAGAATTTATGTGTGGGTGGTGAGTCCTCTATAGTCCTTTATCTATTCACATCATTAAAAAAATTCCCATTACATCGGTACTCAACTTCTTGATGACCTTGTTTTCCACACATAAAACATTTTTTATTACCTTTAAGAAAATCTCCACCATGCTTATTTCCACATTTTTAGCATAGGGGAATAATCATTTTCTTTTCACTGTTGTTTTGATATTTTCCCTTGAAGCCCATCTTTTTTTTCTTGTCAAAACCATGATATTGATATGTTCCACCAAAATCCCTTTCTTCCATGATATCAAAACACACAATATCATCATAGATACTAAAGACTCTTATAGTTAATGCCTTGTGAAGACCTGGTTTCAAGAAATTGAAGAATAAATCTACATTACTTTCAGTTTGGATGATAAAACATGAATTATACCGTTCATGTCTTGAAAAAATTTCCTCATATCACAAACTGATTCATCATCCATTTTCTTAATCTCAATGAAAATCTTTTCCATTTTTTTGGAGAATACAAGGATAGTACGCATTGAAAAATATGTTCATGAACTCTACCCATTCCATGGATTCAGTTTAATCTTCCTTCCTTTTATTATTTATTAGAGTCCACCACTGGTCTACTCCACCTTCTAAATGATAAATAGAAATAATTACTTTTTCATGTTTCAAATAGTGAAGGATGGAAAATATATTTTCATTGGTATTAATCCATTATTCAGAAACAAGTGGATTAGAAGACCCACTGATAGATTGTGGACATTGCCTCATGAAGGACTCAACAGAATGATGTTCCCTTCTCTTCAAATTTAGATTCCCTGAATGATTCATAGCTTTTATAAGATTACATATAATATTTTTCATTCCATATCCCATAAAACTTGGTTGTTTATGTGAACATTCATTTCAATTCCCAGTGCATTGATCATTAACATGGTTCTTTCTAGTTCCCTCCATTTTCTAAAACCCAAAAAAGAATAGTATGAGAGGAATAAATCATACTAGAAAAACAAAATAACCAAGGGGGAGTACATTTAATCTATAAAATCGTAGGATTAATCCTAGGTTATTCATGATAATTACAATAATTATAGAACTATAACTTTCATATAGACATACCCTTTGGGATATCCCTAAACATACCATAGAAATATATATAAGGATCTCACTAAAGTTTCGACATCCATGTTTCCAATGGTTAACTAAACCATCACTCTGATACCAACTCTAACGAACCAAGAATGACACATATGAACATTACATTTATTTCAAAAAATACATAAAACATTACAAAAATATACACCCCAATATATTAATAGTTTAATGTCATTGGAAAAATGGAACACATTCTTTAAATTGGTGAAGGATATTCAACATCTCCAATAAACTTCTTCCCCATTAGTTTTCCTACCTAAAAAATTTCTTTATATCATTGGGAAAAGAAAACATAAAAGGGTGGGTTTAAATTATAAGTATGGTAAAATATGAAGAAAATCCTTCAAAACATAAACATAATAATGTAAAAACATGAACCAAAATTTTGAATATCAAAATTCTGAGTCATAAAATATTTCTGGGTAGTTCATAAGGCATAAATCGTAAATGAAAATGAACCATGATAAAATAAAATTGACATAAAACATATAATTATGGAAAAATGAGCACATAATATTATTTTCATAGTAGCCATGACATTTCTTCCAAGACCATCGTAGTGGACAAAGACCATTGTTGAAAAAAGTTTACTTGTTGTTCCATCCATGTATTACGGAACCAGAGTTACTTGTCATTCCAACCCTATATTAAAAAACAAAATTTTATTTCTGTCTAATCATATCTGTATCATGAGATATATATCTTTACCCAATTCATTTGAGGGAGATATTGGACCCACCAATATAATAATTATATTATTCTTATATGTGCCATAATATATAAATCGTAGCATAACAGAAAGAAAAAAATGGGTTTCCTAAACATCATTCCATCATAATGCATGTTAAATAAATGATGTTACTAAATATACTTCCATAATAGAAAAAACTCAAATAATAGTGATAATGTTTATAGAAACATAACCCTATTTCATATTATATGGAAACTAAATTTGATAAAACTGTTGAAATTAATTCTTATGGGAAATATCATTTATTGTTGAAAATCATTTTCCTTTCTCAAAATACTGTGAAATTTTAAAAGAAACGAATTTATTTTAAGATAAACATGAAATTTTGTAGAGGAAGATTCTTTTAAATAAGAAATTATGAAGATGTAAAAAGAATTTCATTCCATATAAGTTAGAAAAAAATATATTCTCATACTCTTATTGGAAAATACAAAAAGTACCTCATATGGAAAATGAAAGAAATATTCCTTCCACACCATTTAATAAAAATTAACCAATGGGTAAAATTGAAATTAAAAATTACTATATGAATAAAATTAATATTATATAATTTGGAAACATGGCTATGGATAATAAATATTCCCTAGTTAATTCTTATGTACAAACAATCTTGTATAATAATGGGATAATGAAATTATCCCTTACCGTAGGTCTAATGTCTTCTATATGATTATGAAATTCCTAAATAGTGTGTTTTAATAAATTATTATCTTTTAAAATAACCATAATAATATTTCTGATATCATATATTATTCACTAATGACTTTATACTTCCCATTTATTTATCAATTCTATGTTAAAGGAACATTTAGGATGCTAATAATTTTATTTAGCATTTGTGTTTTGACATGTTATTCATGATATTATGACTTAGATCATGATTTAATTACTTATATAATTTAAAACATGGTTTATATATCATAAATATTCAGTATAGAAATATATATAACAGATAGATAAATTAAATGGAATACATCGTTCTTGAAGATGGTAGGTCGTATGTACGAATGAACGTTGTTTCCATTTCCTTATTGAACTGAATGTAATCATGTAAACGGAATATATATATATATATATATAACTAAGAATAATGTATAATTAATGTTTCATATATTTAATTATAATTTATTATATAATGTTTATAGTCATTCTTGAATGGTTAATTTGGAGAATGAATCTCATCGCATTGTGGAGACAGTAAGCCCTACGTACGCATGAGAAACAATATCATTTCATTGATGGTTAGAAGGTATGAAATATTATGGTATATGAATTTTAAATAAATAATATCTTGTTATAATTATTATTTTTTCATTTATATTCATCATTATACAAGTCAAAATAAATTATATGTGAAAAATAGTTTACACCAAAGTGTGGAGACGATAAGTTGTACGTACGCTCACATGGTGTTATTGTTTTTAATAGGATATGTAAAAATAGGAATATATTTTTCCCATAATAATAAAAAAATCTCAGAATATAGTATATTATGGAGTTATTATTTTTGTATGGAAAAAATTTATAAATGGATGTAGAAGAAGAAATGAACTCAGAAAGAAGGGGAAAAAAAATTACCTATTCTTTCAGTGTTTCCTTTTGATTTGCACTAACGGACTCCTTGTGTAGGTTTCAATCCCAAAGGGTGGCCTTTAGGATGAATTTAGAAATGTTGTTAGGATATTTGAGCTGGGTTTGGTTAATAAAAATGTCATTGAAGGTGTGAATAAAAGAGAAGGAGAAGTTCCCTTTTATAGGAGTCGTGAAGGACAGTTTTAATATATCATGAAATATTAATTTAGTATAAATTAAATTTTTTTTCTAATGGATAAAAATTGATTAAATTGAAGGTTAAAATAATTATATTTCAAAATAAACTTAACCAATAGGTTTTAGACTTGTTTAGGTCACTAAATTAACCTTATCTTTTAACTTTAACCCTTAGTTAAAAACATTAACTATTACCATGTCTTATTATATGTTCATAATATATGGTTACTATAGATACGATAACATGATAATAGTATCAAAAGTGGTTAATTAATGATATTTTTTAAATTATATTGGTCATTTGGATGAATATTAGTCTTTTAGATCTATTTTAACATTAAATAAAATAGTATTTGTTTAAAAAACTCATTTATGTCAATTTTGAAACTATTTAGTAATTGATTCTTGATAAAGTAATAAAACATTATTACTTAGAACAAAAAGATTTAACACATCCCAAAAAGGTCAATTTAATCCAAAAATTTCTTTTATGGCCTAAAAATATTCAAATTACATATATTTTAATATTTATAATATAATTAATTTAATTATTTCATTAATAAGGTAATCACCGTATCATCATTGTGTCATAAATAAATTTTATTATTTTGTGTCTAAAAATTATAAATAAAATAACAAGATGTATAAACTCATTTTATATTTCTAATGTCTAATTATAGTCAAATATATCAATTATAAAACCCAATATTAATTTTTTTAGTAAAAAGATACATGTTTATGTTATATAATCCTTCACATTGAATTAATTATTATAATAGGTCATTTTCACACCCAAGTGGTTCTAAAATTCCAAAAAAATCGTCCAATGGGTTTTTGAGGTCTCTTATGACTCATACAATAATATTTAGACATGTGTTTAGTTAGTTTTATATTATAATAATATTATTTTTACCCTTATTTAACTAATTTACACTTTAACAATGGGAAATACAAATATTTTCTAATGTTATTATTCATAATGTACAAAACATAAAAGGGAACTATTTAAATAAAAAAGGACCTTATGACTCCAAATATGGAATCAATTGTTCTAAATTCCAAACACATAATTTTAGAAAATTAATTTAAAATTAATTCGTCTTCTCAAAACAATAAAATGAGTTTTATGAAGTAAAAATGATCAAAAAAATTTCTTTTGGGTTTATATAAAATTTAAATTTGACATTACATCCAATGACCAAAATTTTATTAAATGATAAAAACATAATCCAATTACAAATTAAAACCAATCAAATAGATAATCTAATTATAAAAATAAATCAGACAAAAAGGCATTTTTGAATTAAAATGCATTATTTTTCATCATCCCAAGGCCTAAATGACATTTTTTAGCTATATATAATCTAACTATATACCGTAATATTTTACATTTTGTGAGAATACAATAACATCATTTCTGTGTGTGGAGGACGACCACCTCACGAAGCAATGTGATTCGTTAATCCTTAAATGGAACGTAATAGGGATGAGTTTAATAGAAATATGTGATATATATGAAATAATAATGCTAATATAATTATAATATATATATATATTTTTTAATTTTCCTTTTTTAAATATGAAAATAAAATGGAAACAACATTTATGCGTACGTATTATAAGGACCTAGCCTTATAACATCACATAATATTAAAATAAATTAATAATTCACATTATGGATCTTTTCAGGTTTAGAGTTTTAGAGAATTAGGCCATAACTATTACATGACAACTTGAATATTACAAGTAGACACTACTACTCAGTATCAATTTTTTTTCATAAAATAAAAACTCTTAAAAATAAACATGTCTAGTTCCATATTTTAGATAGCATGACTTTTCCATGATCCCATCCTTGACCTTATTCATCTTTAAGTCCTATGGAAAATACTTCAAAAAGCATGGGATATGCTTAAAAAGCTCAGTAAGGGTTATAAAATAAGAAAAGAAAACATTTTCCCATAAATAAATATAAATAAATGAACCATACTTTTCAATCATAACATACCTTATGAAATCATAATATTTATGAATAACACACACAAATCATAAATCATAAAGGTTACTTATGGAATCCATATCAAACATACATTGTAGCTATCACAGATACATAGGGAGTTACACTTGGAATATCCATCACGACATATTCCTTAAATCTCTTAGGAGGAACACCAAGTTTACCTCCGTCTTGTTACCTAATGCATCAGAGAGATATCTCGGGATCACCTGCCTTAGGATTATCACGGAACCACCCATATACGTAAACAATGCCAATTAACCATAACATAATCATAACATATAACACATGTATAATGGAAATATTAGATTTCCACATTCCAATATATGAAATCAAGATATTGAAATAAACAATGCTTTATCAAATAATTTTTCAAAACCATTTAAAAATATATTTTTGAATCAAAGTGTACCATACCACGTTGAAGATTTTAAATGAAATATCATTTGAAAAAATTAATGTCTGTATAAATAAATTTTAAAACCCATTTTAAAAACATGGACATTAATGATAAATATTTATAAGAATAAATCTTTAAAACACTTAAAATGATATTTTTGTTAAAGAGTTTTTAACAAAAAGATAGATGATTGAATACAAATATATGATGAATAACATTTAATCAGAACATAATAATATCATGAGAATAAAGGGATTCATGATATAATATGTCAAAGGACAGCATATACACAATATAATAGTGAATTGGTACATAACAACAACGAAGTCTCAATGGAAATGTAAATTGAGATGAAATCCCTTATAAAGATGGTATCCATAAATTAAGGATAAATAAATTACATAATTATGTTTCAAAAATATAAATACACCCAATATAAGTGGATTTTAAGTATAAAAAATCCATAGGTCATTCACACATATTCATAAGATGACATATTCAAGAAGTTCATGTTTAACCCAATTAATTGAAATTGGGTTATGAAGTTCCCTTACAAAACTTTAATAGCCTAACGACATCATTTTAAAATTAAGAAAACGTGTTTATGAGACAAAACAGGTGTCTCAGCACTTGGAAATCAATTTTACATCCATAAGGATATAGAAGAACATATCCCAACATAATATGATATAATTTAAGACATAACAAACATAAGTCTTTTAAAAAGAGGATGGTGAAGGGTTCCCTTACCAATTTGGTAACATAACAAACATACGCCTCATGAATGAAGGATCATACAGAGAAGATGTAAATACTAATAAATGAATGTGTATTACAAAAAGAGTTCAATCAAGGGAAGTACATACAGCACACAAAATGAAATAATGGAAAATATAACATGAATCTCTGGGGAATATAAAGTGAGATGAAACCCTTTACCATGTCGTAATCAACTGAGTAATATGACCAAAATTTAATAACCACAAAATGAATCATAGTATACCATGAATATAATGATAATAATGATAATATATATCAATTTTCAGTACAAAATACACCACATGAAATGAATAAGTGGCGAACAATGGAAATCTCACGGAATTAAAAGTGAGATAATAAAATTCCTTACCTTGTGTCCGACTTGACTCAATCATTATTTAATCTCCTGAATAATAAACTAAATTTAATTTCTGATTTCTTAAGAACCTTTTTCCTGTTTATTATTCCTTTTATATCACTTATTACCTCGTTATTAATATTATGTTATCATTTATGTTAATAACATCCATTTTGATGATATTTGGTACTTGAGTAAAAAATGAACGCCTTATATTTACATGTTTTCCTTGTGGTAACTAGTTCATTATATCCAGAATGATATTCATTATTTAGATATAATATATAACATTTATATCCAGTATATACATGTAGTTATAATATTACATAACATTTGGAGGTAAGAAATGAAATGCACCATTCATGGAGATGGTAAGCCGTACGTACGCATGAACGCTACTTCCATTTCTATTTCTTATTTTTATGGTATTAAACACATAATTATACATATTTATTTTATAATTCCAGTATGATATCATATACAATATTAATAACTCTATCCTTTATACTTCCCACATAAGGCATTAACGAGTCATATCACTTTGAGAGGGCGGTAGTCCGCACTTCCTCTAATTATATTATTGTATTTACCCACTATGGAATCCATAAAGGAGTGATATAAATGGGAAGTAAAGAAGAATAAGGAAATAATAAACATAATATATATATCATGTATAAATAGAGTTCCATCATAATTTCCACCATGAGATGCGGTAATAGATAATTGAACAATCATTGTCTCGTGAGGCGTTAGTTTTCCATCCACAAGAAACATTATGTTCTTCACCCATTATATGGAGGTGTGTGTAAGTGTAGTTAGAATAATTCTCATAACAACATCCTAGTGTATTGAGGATTCTGGAATTGTTACAAAATAAAGGAATAAAGAGAGTTTAGGGGAAGGAGAATCAAATAAAAGAAAACAATTTAAGAGAAACGATTACCTTTAATTTGGGTAACTCCCTTTAGTTTGATCCAAAGGACTTATTGATGTGACTTATTCCTAATTTAAGGCTTCTAAGAGGAGGAGAGGGATGTAGGGAGCTTAATTGGGTAGATTTTAGACAAGAAAAATGTTTTTAGAGGTGTGAGAAATTGGATTTAAATGGTCTCCTTTTATAAGGAAGAGGAGGGCTCTTTAGGAAAATGTGAAAATATTATTTTATTATATAATGATATTCGGTTTCTAATGGTCCAAAAATCATTATAGTCAAAGATCAGATGACTCATGGTAGAAAAAAATCATCCAATCAGAAATGGACATGTTTTGGATAATATTTTAATCATTATAATCTTATTTCTTTAAATCATTTATTAATGAGGTAAACACCGCATCACTATTGTGTCATACATAATTTAATATAATTGTTGTATAAATATTATAAACAAAATACAATGATGTAGGAAATAACTTTATATTTCCAATGAATAATAATAGTCTAAAAGATAATTTATATAACCCCTTGTAAAAATTAATTTACTAAATGATATATGTTTTTGTCATTTTTTCCTTTACTTTAAGTTAATTAATCTAAATTGTCATTATCACTTCCATGTGGCTCAAAGGGGTCCCAAAATCTACGCAAATATTCAAATTGTCAAAAATGACTCAACCAATAATGTTTTTACAAGTGTTAAGGTAATTTTTAATTATTATAATATTCTTTTTACCTGGAATTACCTTATTTACCTTTAACCGCAATAAATAAAAGTCAAAAGTTATTATTCACAAAGAATTATTTTCATCTCAATAAACCACATTTTACTTCTTGATGACAAAGATGTTTGTCGTAATTTTAAAATACAATTCATAGAAGTGGTAAAATTTCATTTAAATGAAAAAGTTAGTTTTTTTATCTACCACTAAGTGGTTTCACTATTCACAAAAAATTGAAGTTTTTCAGAAAAATACAAAAAATTCACCCTAATCTATATTTTATATTATGAATTAAAAAATGATTTATATTTTCTCAAATTCAAAACATAGAAGTGGAATTAATTAATTTTAATATTAATTCCCATTGTTAAAATAAATAGCGTGTTTTTTATAAACAATAACTATCAAAAGATTGACACTTGTTTATATACAATTTCAAATTGAAATTAATTCCAATGAACAACATTGGATTAAATGGTAAAAATAAATTTTAATATCACTTTAAAAACAATTAAAAAGATATTATACCCATATAAATAAATTATCATAAAAGGCACATTTGAATTAAAATATAATATTTTTCACTATTTATTAAAAAATGAACTTTATCAGAAAAAATTAAAAACAATTACCAAAAGTATATTTTTATGCCCCCATTCTAAATAATGATTTTATTTAGTCATATAGAAGGTATTAAAGTGACCAAAAATATATTTTAAAAGGTTTCTCCATTCAGAGGTGATAAATTCTCCTTCTAGTGTAAATTATGCTTAAAAATAGATTCATTCACATTTTAATCCTCTAACATTTTATTGGATAATTTAAATACAATTATCAATCATGTATAATCATATTGTAGTTAGTTTTGTTCATTCCCTCCAATAAAATGGTTAGGAGTTAACTACCATTTAAAATAATAATATTTTATTATTAGTGTGCTATGTAAGATTTCAGAGAAACTCGTTGTTGCGTATCAGGTACGCTATCGAACATAGAAACCATTTTAAAGTATAATTAATATTTAATTCAGAAATATTAATAAATAGGAAATATGTCTTATTTTTAATTTAGTTGGGATGTTACATCCTTCCCCCTTTTAGGAATTGCGTCCTCACAATTTTAAAATTGTGCTCATGAACATCATTGAAAGCCCCACATCGAAAAAAGAGTCAATAAAACTATCACTTTGAAATAATGGAAGAGAAGTACAAAGGTTACATGAGACAACAGATACTAGTATTCCTTGAAAAAAATAATATTGACGAGAAAACAGACCATCGTATTCTAATGGAGAGTGATAGAAAACATGTTTAGGAGAATGTTAACCACCAGAAAATTACAAACTTGTGATGGGTTAAATAGTCTTTGATTCCCTAGTAGGAAAAGTTAACAGCAAATTTTTTTGTTTAACTTTACTTTTCGTTGAGGAATTTATTAATGAGGTTAACCAGAAACATATGGAAATATACTTACTTGTCATATAGAAATTCATCTTTTACTATGTTTTTAACAAAAAAATCATATTTTCTCCAAACGATGAGTATTCAGGATGATTTTTTTTTCACAGTAAGAGTGCTATAATCAACTTCAAGAGAGTCACATAATATAAAAAATATGAACTATATATTTCCCATTTCTTTATACATTAACTATAACAAAAACGTGTAGTATAAGATCAGATAATCCCCCAAAAGGATAAACTTTTACATAATAAAAAACTACTCTTAATCTCCAAAATTTGTCTATCAAATGCCAAAGTTCAACATAGACCATTCAATAAACAATTTTCCCTAAAATTCTTCAAAAGTAACCCAAACATTGATTGTAACACAAATCTCATAAGGATTTAATTACATAGACTCCCAAGATACATCTTAGCATTTATCTCCAAATAATACCAGTTACTCAAAAAGTCTCATATTGAAAAGTAATTAACCTAATCATATATTCTCCATGATAGGTAAATAATTTTCTTAAATAAATCAAATCATCATGTGTCCATAATAAATACATAGATTCTTCCATAATAAAATTTCAACCATTATTCCACAATTGAAATCCCATAGTATTCTATTTTACTTAGGCATATTGTGTTTCTTCAAAAGAGAGAACATCTTACACAACAACACTTTATCACTTAACCACTAAATCAATTTTATATACAAAGTATATCAATTTGATAAAACAGAAGTTCAAAAAATCAACTTATTATTGTTCTATAAAATCATTTTACTAAAATAATAAGTCATACTAACCAGGGAATTCAAGTAGGCTAGTGGTAGGCGATGTGCCCCTGTCTCCCTTCGGTTGTGGGTTTGATTCTTTCATCCTTTCCAGATGCGACGAGTTTTCACCCATCCCACGGGTTGTCCTTTTTATAAAACTCAAAAATAACTCTAACATGTTATAACATCAACGGTTTCCTTATACCTGTCATTTTCATCAAAATTTATTATGATATCAACATCTTCATTCTTTAAGTCTTATTTCCCCACCATTTGATAAAATAAAACAATCCCCAAAATGAAGAACATCATGCCTTGACCATAGTGTCCATTTGGTTTCATCGTCATCTTGTTCACGTAGGTAGAAGGTCCATGCATTGCAACAATTATTTAGAGATCCTTCAAAATCATTTGCTTCCTCCGTCAAAATACACCATGTACAACATGGGTTATGTGGGAGTCCACAACAAAACAGTTTTGGAAAATTATCAGGTATAACATATAATTTTAAAACATCTGATAAGACATGATTTCTATAAAATAGTCGAACCAAATTTGAGTTGAAACATTCAATTAATGGATTTTTTAAATACCATAAGTATGTTCTGAGAGAATATATTATAAAATCAAATATAAATAGGCTGTGCAAGGGTCTCATTATTCAGAACCTTTTTTTAAAATCATAATATGCTTCAAAATCTTGTGATAAGGTAAAATATTCGAAAATGCCTTGATAATATTTTCCTTTCTTGAAAATATGAGAATATTGTGAAAATAGGATTTTTAAAACACAACCCATGATACACGATGATGAAGAGGTATAGTGGAGGTGTTTGATATCTCAAACAACTACTTTAAAATGAGTTGTATGATAGAAAATGTTTTACAATCATCTGAACATGACTTTTCAATAAAAATTGCAAACATGTCATCAGAAAGAGATAGAAATGTCATTTGAGATCCTTCTCCTTCCATTTATAACTGACATTCCTTGATCGTAAAAAGATACAAAATAAGGATTAAACAGAAATAATAGACAAATGGACTAACCATGTGTCTAACAGAAACTCATAATCCTTAAGTTGTCTAAACTGACCTCTGATACCAACTATAATGACCCATCTTTATAACATTACATAATATTTATTTTAATGAATAATTCACATTGGGGAACTTTTCAGGTTTAGAGTTTTAGAGAATTAGAACATAACTATTACATAACAACTTGAATATTATAAGTAGACACTACTACTCAGTATCCATTTTTTCATAAAATAAAACCTCTTAAAAAGAAACATGTCTAGTTCCATATTTTAGACAGCATAACTATTCCATGATCCCATCCTTGACCCTATTCATATTTAAGTCTTGTGGAAAACATTTCAAGAACATGGGATAAGCATAAAAATCTCATTAAGTGTTATAAAATAATAAAGGAAAACATTATCCCACCAATAAATAAAAATCAATAAAACCATACTTTTCAATCATAACATACCGTAGAAAATCATAAGATTTATGAATAACACACAAAAATCAGTAATCATAATGGTTACTTATGGCATCCATATCAATAATACATTGTATCTATCACATCTACATAGAGAGTTACACTTGGAAAACCCATCACGGTATATTCCTTAAATTTCATAGGAGAAACATCAAGTTTACCTCAGTCACGTTGCCCAATGCATTGGAGAGCTATCTCAGGCTCACTCGCCTTAGGTTTATCACAAAACCACTCATATACATAAACAATGCCTAATAACCATAACATAATCATAACACATAACACATGTATAAAGTAAATATAACATTTCCTCATTCCAATATATCAAATCAAGATATTGAAGTAAACAATGCTTTATCAAATCATTTTTTCAAAACCATTTAAAAAAGGATTTTTGAATCAAAGTGCCCCGTACCACTTTGAAGATTTTAAATGAATTATCATTTGAAAAAATTAATGTCTGTATAAATAAATCCTAAAACCCATTTTAAAAACATGGACATTAATGAGAAATATTTAGAAGAATAATTCTTTAAAACACGTAAAACTATATTTTTTTAAAGAATTTTTTTAAAAAAAGAGAGATTCTTGAATACAAAAAAACGAGTAATAACATTTAATCAGAACTTAATAATATCATGAGAATAAATGGATTCAAGATATAATATGTCAAAGGACATTATATAAACCATATAAGAGTGAACTGGTGTAAAACAACAATGATGTCTCAATGGAAATATAAATTGAGATGAAACCCCTTATAAAGATGGTATCCTTAAATTAAGGATAAATAAATTACATAATTATGTTTGACAAATATAAAAAACACCCAATATTAGTGGATATTAAGTGTAAAACAATCAGAGGTCATTCACACAAATTCATAGGATGACATATTGAAGATGTTCATGTTTAACCCAAATAATTGAAATTGGGTTAAGAAGTTCCCTTACAAAACATTGACAGCCTAACGACGTCACATTAAAATTAAAAAAACGAGTTGATGAAACAAAAAGGGTATCTCATCAATTGGAAATAAATATTACATCAATAAGGATATATAATAACATATCCTAACATAATAAGATGTAATTTAAAGGACATAACTAAAATAATCCTTTTAAAAAGAGGATGGTGAATGATTCCCTTACCGAGTTGGTAACATAAAAAACATACGCCACATGAAATAAGGATCATGAAAAGAAGATGTAAATACTAATAAATGAAAGTATATTACACAAAGAGTAAAATATGGGCAGAATAAAAACCACACAAAAAGAAATAGTGGAAAATATAACATGAATCTATTGGGAATAAAAAGTGAGATGAAACCCTTTACCACGTTGTAATCAACTGAGTAGTATGACCAAAAGTTAATAAAAACAAAATGAATCATAGTATACCATGAATATATTGATAATAATGATAATATATATCAAATGTCAGTACAAAATACACCACATGAAATGATTAAGTGGCGATTAATGGAAATATCATGGAATTAAAAGTGAGATAAGAAAATCCCTTACCTTGTGTCCGACTTGACTCGATCATTCTTTAATCTCCTGAATAATAAACTAAAGTTAATTTATACTTGATTAAAGAATATTTTAAAGTTTATTATTTCTTTAATATAATGTATAACATTGTTATTAATATTATGTTATCATTTAAGATAATAACGTCCATTTTGTTGGTATTTGGAACTTGAGTCAAAAATGAACACCTTATATTTACAAGTTGTCCATGTGGTCAATAGTTCATTATATCCAGAATGAAATTCATTATTTAGATATAAAATATATCATATATATCCATTATATACATGTATTTGTAATAGTATATAATATTTGGATGTATGTAATGAAATGGACCATTCATGGAGACGGTAAGTCGTGCGTACGTATGAACACTACTTCCATTTCTATTTACTGTTTTAATTGAATTAAAAATAGAAGGATATATAGTTATATTATAATTCCTGTATAATATCATATACAATATTATTAACTCCATCATTTATACGTCCCACATAAGGCATTAACGAGTCATATCACTTTGAGGGGGCGGTAGTCCGCACTTCCTCTAATGAGATTATCGTATTTACCCACTATGGTAAGCATAAAGGAGTTATATAAATCATAGGTAAAGAAGAATAATGAAATCATAAACATTATATATATATCATATATAAATATAGTTCCATCATAATGGCCACCATGAGATGTGGTAAGAGGTAATTGAACAATCATTATCTCATGAGGCGTTAGTTTTCCATCCACAGAAACATTATGTTCTTCACCCATTAGATGGAGGTGTGTGTAAGTGTAGTTCGAATAAATCTAATAACAACATCATAGTATATTTAGGATACTGGAGTTGTTATAAAATAAAGGAATAAAAATAGTTTAGGGGTTGGAGAATAAAATAAAAGAAAACAATTTAAGAGAAACAATTACCTTTAATTTGGGTAACTACCTTTGGTTTGAAACGAAGCACTTCTTGAAGTGCCTTCTGCCTAAGGTAAGGTTTCTAGGTGGAGGAGAGGGATGTAGGAAGATTAATTGGGATGATTTTGGAAGAGACAAATTACTTGAGAGGTGTGATTAATTGGATAGAAATTGTCTCCCTTTATAAGGAATAGGAGGGGCTCTTTAAGAAAATTGGGAAATATTATTTTATTATATAATGCTATTCGGTTTCTAAAGGTCCAAAAATCATTATAGTCGAATATAGGATGACTCATGGCCGAAAAAAAATCATCCAACAATAATTGGACATGTTTTGGATAATATTTTAACCATTATAATCTTATTTAAATAAATCATTTATTAATTAGGCAAACACTGCATCACTATTGCATCATAAATAATTTAATTCCTATTTGTCTAGAAATTATAAACAAATACCATGATGTAGCTAATCATTTTAAAATTCCAATGAATATTTATAGTTGAAATGATAATTTATATAACCCCTTGTAAAAATTAATTTAATAAAAGATATATGTTTTTGTAATTTTTTCCTTTACTTTATGTTAATTAATCTAAATTGTCATTATCACTTCCAAGTGGCTCAAAGGGGTCCCAAAATCAACCTAAAGATGCTCATGGTCATAAATGACTCAACCAATAAGGTTTGGACAAGTGTTAATGTAATTTTGAATTATTGTAATATTCTTTTTACCTTGAATTTCCTTATTTACCTTTAACCACGGTAAATAAAAGACAAAAGTTACAATTCAACAAAAATTATTTTCTTCTTAATGAACCAAATTTTACTTCTTGATAATAACCATGTATGTAAGATTTTTTAAATTCAATTCACAGAAGTGGTAACATTTTATTTAAACGAAAAAGTCAGTTTTTTTATCTACCACTAAGTGGTTTCAGTATTCATCAAAAATTGAGGTTTTTCAGAAAAATACCAAAAAATCAGCCTAAGATATATTTGATATTCTAAATTAAAAAATGATGTATATTTTTTCAAATTCAAAACATAGAATTGGAATTGATTAATTTTAAAATTATTTTCCATTGTTAAAACAAATAGAGTGTTTTTAAGAAATAATAACTATCAAAAGATTGACACTTGTTTATGACCAATTTCAAAGTGAAATTAATTCCAATTACCAACATTGGATTAAATGGTAAAAATATATTTTAATTTCAATTTAAAACTAATTAAAAAGATAATCTAACCATATAAATAAATTAGATTAAAAGGCACCTTTGAATTAAAATACAATGTTTTTCACTATTCATTAAAATATGAACTTTTTCGGAAAAAATTTCAAAAATTTAAAAAAAGTATATTTTGATATCCACATTCTAATGAAGGATTTTATTTGGTCATATAGAATGTATTAATGTGACCAAAACTATATTTAAAAAGTGTTTTCCATTAAAAGGCAATAAATCGGCCTTTTAATGTAAATTATGCATAAAATTAGTTTCATTCACATATTAAGAATCTAACTTTTTATTATATAATGTAAATACATTTAACAATCATGTATAATCATATTGTAGTTAGTTTTTTTCATTATCTCCAATACAATTGCTAGGAGTTAACTACCATTTAAAATAATAATATTATATTATTTGGGTGCTACGTAAGATTTCAAAGAAACTCGTTGTTGCGTATCGGGTATGCTATCAAACATAGCAGCCCCTTTAAAGTAAAATTAATATTTAATTCACAAATATTAATAAATATGAAATATTTATTATTCTTCATTTACCTGGGATGTTACGCATATGGCCTACCGTCTCTTTGAATGGTGAATTTCATTTTCAATGTATATATTTTATAGGTTTTTATAAATACATATATAATGAATATATATGATATTTATATCATGTTTAAAATTATTTAAATAATTAAATCATGATATAATTAAATAGAACAAGAATAAAATGTCAATGAAAATGTATGAAAATCAAAGTGGTTATTACCCGAAACACAAATTCAACCTGGCATATTTTATAAATAGGTAATATAAATTCATAAGAAAATAATATAGGGTATTATATATATTAATATGGTTATATTAGATATTTATAGTAAAATTATATCTATTATATAATCGGTTTTAACAAGTATGATGAGAGTCAAGACTTAAGGTAAGGGGTTTCCATCTTGCTTTTTTACTTTTGGCAGACACATGCTATATTCTCCTCCTATTTCACCTATGTCCTCCGAATGGCCCGATGGCCATTTTTTTATTTTTATTATACAGATAATCCCCTTTTTAAGGGTTGAAGGTGAACCTGTACATGACCCATAGGCCCAAGGAACAAGGCCTGACATGACCCTCAATACATGACCCGAAGGCCCAGAGGTATACCATGCCCATACGTGACCCGTAGGCCAAGCCCACTAGAACTGCCCCTCCCAAGTGTCTTGCATCATTGATCACCTCAGCTCCCAACCTTTCATTGCTGATCTGCTAGTATTGCCCCGTACAAAGCGGCATGGTGCCTCATCCCGATGACGGCTGTCATACCCTTTCATTTGGTTTATGATTCAATATATACCAAATCTTTATAGGGTTTTTGTCTAATTTTTCCTTCTTAGAGACATATGTTTTAATATGCTCCTATATTCTTTCATGAGGTGTATAAACAGCCTATTATAAATGTAACATCATGAATCATTCTATACTCATTGTATTTTATGTACCATTTAATTTTTTTAATTAAATTGGTTTACGATTCATGTCTAACAATGTGATATGGATTTTATGTTATAATCTCATAGTTTATCAGGATTGTTTATTATTTTGATTCCAATGATAACATATTAAGATCTATATGTCAATAATTATCATGAATTTTATTCTCATATTTTTTTAAGATATATCAATTAAATGGTCCCATTTTCCACTCTTTAGTACTTAATATAATTAATAAAGTGTTTTATGATAATCCGACCTTATTTTTCCCATCGGTTAGAAAAATGATTTATTAAAAAACCATTTTTTCATAAAAAGTATTCAAAAATGTTTTTAAATTTTCTTATAAGATAATTTTAACAGAACATTTGTTGAATATTTTTATGTTTGAAAAATTGATTAAAATGGTTTTCAAAGCTTCCTTTATAAGTTTTCACGGTTATCTCCAAAGAAAAAACTATTCAAAATGTTTTATGATATAAAAAGTGTTTTTCAAATCAAGAAAATATATTTTCCTCAAGAAATGTTCAAAATGATTTTCAATTCTTACTTAATATGTTTTGAAGGTAGTTTTCAAAGTAAACGATTTTGAAAATGTTTTAATTATTAAAATAATTATGTTAAAAAATATTTTCTTTTAAAAATTATCCATGATATCTATCAAAATAATAAAATAATTACTCTTTATTACACATAAATACATGTTTTATTGCATAAAAGTACACTCGATATAACCCAAAATATCAATATATCTACTGTATTTTTGAATTAGGTACATATCATAGAAACATATAATATGGGATACAAAAACTTATTGAACACTTTCTTGACATGATCATAATATTCCAACAAACATAAAACTGTATTGGATATCCCTGGGAAAAACATAATGAAAAAGGTGAGATATAAATATCAGTAAGTTTTTAGAAAATTAATAAAATTTATAATATAACACTTGTTATGTAATTGTAATATCAATAGAGAATAAAAGGAACATGAATAATAAGTCATGATTTAGCTTGATAATCATAACATGGAAAATGCGACAATAACATAAAACACTACATCATAAACACAAGTCAAGGTTAAATCTACCAGGTATTTATGGTTTAAAAATTCCTTCAATGTAATCATGTACAACCATATCCCAACATGATTTATCATGAGACTAAATATTACCCAATTCACTAGGGTTCTATCTAGGTGACCTCATCATAATCAGTTCGTTCTCATGCTTATGTGTGCCACATAGATAATAAAACATGGATTCATTCATGATCATAATTTATTCCAGGATTAAAGAGTGTGAAATAAATATGTATGTTCTCAATAAATAATTATATGTTAATAATGGTTAATACCATTCATATAAAAATGGGTATGGTATTCACTACACATTTGTTTTGGCATAAAAAATCATGGTGAAATTTCAGCAGCATAATGATGTTACAAAAAATTTATTAAAAATAGTTAATTATATTTAAAGGGTTATATCATAATTTAAACATAAAATAGTAAGTAATAGTGACATTTAATGAAATTTACCACCACTAGGAAATGGAAAAATAATGTATATGTTTTAAAAGAAACATGAACAATGAAGAGAAGTTGAGGATCCCTCACAGAATTTCAGCATATTAATGACTTAGGTAAAGGTCCAAATAGGGGTGGTTAAATGATTAATAATTAAAATAACTTCAAATATATAGTAAGGGAATTATTATAAATTAATGAATATACAACCGTTAGAAAATAAAAAAAACAATTTGAAAAATGTTGCTTGAATTTGAGTGGAGGGGAAGAAAGTTCTTTATTTGAATGCGTCACTCCAGAGGCTTGAGTGTGGATTCTTTTGAGCTTGTGAGAACATTGATAAGATTATACAAAGTGTAGGGTAGATTAATTATGTGATAGAAGGATTTTTAGTGAAGTGAAATTGGATCTCGGGTTGGTTTTTGTATAGGAGAAGATGGGGATTTCATTATTTTCTTGGTTTTTGACTGTACATAATAAAATATTCAAAACCAAAAAACATACAATGGTTTTTCCTTGGGTTCTTCCCAAAAAGATTGGTACACATTATTTTATTATGTAAAATATCCTAACTTAATAAAATATTTCCCTTGATTATATGTAGGTGTGTTACACTCTTAAAAAATGAAATTTAAAACCACTATATATAGTATAAATTTTATAGGATTCATAATGGATTTAAAAAATAATTCAAATAAACATAAAATAAAATTATTTTAAAGGGAATATATAAATTTGGTCTTTTATATCACTATTAAATCACTTTTATAACATTATGATTTCATAATATACAAAGTATATTTTTATTGTATTTAATTTTTACCCAGAAATTCAATTATCTCATAAAATTATGAAAATTCACCATTGAATAATATAAACTCTATGATTCCAGAAATAATATTCATTTTATAAAAATAATTTAAAAAATATGTGAATTTTGAATTTTAAAATAATAACTGACTTTTATTAAAAATGATGTGTTCTTGTCAATTACAATATTTGAACCCTAACAAAAGCTTATATTCAGCTTTATAGAAACTATATGATAATTTCAATTTTATAAAAATAAAATAAAAAATTAATTTATTAAAAAATTATTTTTTATCAAAAATCCATTAATCCATTAATTCATTAATTCAGTAATTGAATACAAATATTAACAAAAAATTCAATTTGTGATTTATTGTATCAAAATAAAAATCATTTACAGAGTAACAATAATAGGATGAAAATATATTCATTATTATATAAAATATAATTTACATATTAATATTTCTATGGTCTTGATACATTTCCTTTTATTACACCCAAAAACTCTCTTATAGCAAGGTGCGCGATGGTGAGACTTTCTTGGGGAAGTTTGGTGAATATAGTATAGGACATGATCTTTATGAGCTTGAAATTCTCCCATAAATAGTTCCACTCATCCTAAAGTTAGTATATCTAATATTGGTCTTGGTCAATGGTTAATCCCTGAGATGATATCTCCCTCATAAGTTCCAAAAACGGGCTTCAAATGGTATGATCATTCTAGTTGAGGCCATCACTTCTTTTTGTCTGTGTCAATTGGATTGTTATAGCCGTATATTTATACTAAAAGTGTGATCACTATTCAAGGACTAAATTATCAATAGTAAAGACCCTTAATAGTCTTTTAAATCAAAGAGGATATAATAAAATGAATTAATTGCATGTGTTTTTTATAACTTTATAACTTAATAAGGCATTTAAAATATTTTCTTGAAGAATTTTATTTATAAAAGTTCTCGTAATTACAATCACCCCCTTAATAAATATCCCCTTCAAAATTTTATAATCCCTAACTAAAATAGATTAGGGTATCTCCACTTCATCTCCTCTTATAGTTCCGACATTGCTTCTTTAAACTTGTGGTTTATTCACAACACATTGATGAGGGGGATTTTCAAATTTTGTAGACCTTTTTATCCACGATCTATGACCTTCACCGGTTTCTCTTCCTAGGAATGATCATTCTATAATGGGACCACATTTGGATTGAGTACATGTGAGGGGTATGGTATGTACTTTATCAAAAGTGATACATAGAATACTTCGTGGACTTTTGATAGGTTCGGTGGGAGTTCTATTTGATCGGCCACAACTCTGATGTGAACAAGGGTATCAAAAGGAAAATTGTACCCTGGAATAATATTTAACTTATTCCCAAATCTCATCACATTATTCCATAGAGATATGTGGAGGAATTCCATGTCTCTAACATCAAACCCTAGGTATAATTGATGATTTCTAACATAGGTCTTTTGTCAAATCTAAGTATACATATCTGTTATTGAATATACTAAACATTATCCACGATTTTTTGGACCATTTCATGACTTAAAAGTTTACATTCCCCAAATTCATCCCAACATACCAGTGTTATAAACCTTTTCCTATAAAGGGATTCATGTGGATACTTTTGTTTTCTCGAGGCGAAACTGTTTTTGTAAGTGAACTCAACCAAATGAATATTTTTGTCTCATCCACCTTTGATGTCCAGATAACATGATTGCAACATGCATTTTTATATCTGAATATTCCACTCAGATTATCCATCAGTATAAAGATGATAGGTTGTACTAAAAATAAACATAGTGTTTAGATCATGCTGAAAAATTTTCTAGAAATAGTTGTTGAATATCAGATCTTGATTGGATACAATTGATAGTGGCACTCCATCTAGCCTTACAAATTCCCTGATGTATATCTGTCCAAGTTGATCGAGTGATAATTCCTATCGAATCATAATGAAGTTTGTTGTTTTTTTAAGACGATCCAGATCTACCCAGATATCTTTGTTTTGTTTTGAAGTATTCAAAAGTCTTGTGAAAAAATTAATGGTTTTGTTCTCCCATTTCCATGTTACTATGGGTAATGGTTGCATCATCCCCTAAGACCTATTTATTTCAACCTTCACTTGCTGGAATACCAAGCACATTGATGTAAATTCAACTATATACTTATTCATATTTTCCCATAAATAAATCTCTCAGAGTTCTCAATACAGCCATTTGTTACCTGGGTGAATGGAGAAAGTCAAACTATGTTCATCATCCAACAATTACTTCTTTAATATATAATTTGATGGAACATATAGTGTGGGACCAAATATCACAATTCATTTATCATTAAAATTTATTTCCAATGATTTCCTATTCCTTATAGTTTCTAATTTCTTGTAAATTATAACATTATTTCATTGATCATCGTTTAACCATTCCAAATGATATGGTTGATAAATAATTTGTGAAAGTATTACTGATGTTCCTTTCACTATGACTCCCATTTTCATCCTCTTCAAATCCAAGAAGATTGGATCCTTCTCAATTATCATGAATTATATAATTTATGGGTCCATTATACTAAGAGAATATTCCACCTTATTTTCTTTACTAATATGGTAGTGTATTAAGTAGTTTTAATCCTTGATGAGCTATAACTGTTTTCTCTAGTGTAAATTATCCTCATTATGTGTGAATATATATTTGAGGCTCTTATGATCAGTATACATCTCACACTTCTCCCCATAGAAATAATTCCACCATATTTTCAAAGAAAAGAACGTAACTACCAACTCCAGATCACATGTGGTATAGTTTATATAATGAAATGTTAGTTTACTTGAAGCATATACAATTAATTTTTCATTGTTCATGAACACACATCAAAATCCCTTATTCATACAATCACTAAAAATTACAAAAAGTTCCCCACTTGTGTGTTGTATGAGAACATGGGTAGTGATATTAATCATTTTAAACTCCATGAATATTTCATCATAATCATAATTCCAAGAAAAATTGACTCCCTTATACGTTATGCTAGTAATAGGGTTTGAATATTGTGAGAAATGTCTCACAAATCGGAGATAATACCCATCAAATCCTTGGAAACAATAGATATCTGTCATAGATATTACCCTCAACCACCCTTAAATTTCTTATATCTTTAAGGGTCCACTAATATTTAATTTCTTATGACAATATTCCCCAATAATTATACTTTTTTCAACTATAAATCACATTTTATGTACTTGGAATAATTATTTTTCTTTCATAAGGTCTCTAGAACATTGTTCAAATGCTCTTCATGCTCCTCTATGATTTGGGATTATATTAGAATATCATCTATAAAACTTACCACAAATATTTTTTGGTAATATATAAAGTCTCTATTCATCAAGTATATTAAAATTTATAGAGCATTAGTTTGTCTGAATGGAATCACTATGAACTCATAGTGCCCGTACCTTGTACAAAATTCAGTCTCGGGGATATCCTTCTTCTTCACCCTTACTTGATAATTTCCTAACCGGAGATCCACCTTAGAGATTTATTGTTATCCACATAGCTAATAAAATAATTAATCAATACATATAAAGGGATACTTATACTTTATCGTGATCTTGTTGAACTCAGGATAATCAATGAAAAGTTTCTTTCACTCTTCTATCTTCATGACGAAGAGGACCGGTGGACCCCATGGTGAAGCACTTGGGTGTAGGAATCCATTATCCAGATTCTGATGTCATTGTTTATTCATATCATGTTCCTCAAAATCATTACTATATGAATTCATTGATATTATAAACTCCCCAAGTATAAGTTTTATTGAAAAACAAACTTCTAGGCTAGGATGAAGACTGGATAATCCCCCATGAAACTCATCTGTGTATTCCCTCACAATAGGCTTGTAATTGAGGATGGTTCTTCTTTTGACGTTTTCATTTTATAAAGACATTCATCCTCCTAGGGAAGCAATATCCATGACTAATATGGTGGTGCTAAATAAGATTCATCCACCTCCTTGAACTCAGAAATGGGGGTCGATTCATAATACGAAGAATGATTTCCTTCTCGTGAAGATTTATGTTGGCTCTATATAGGGAATTCCAAAACATTCCTAGAATTTAATAAAATTACACAAAATGAAGTATGAAAAGTATCACCAGGATGTTCAATCCATGAACATTGATTGGGGAGGAGTTATATACTTGGGATGTGGTAATTTTACAATTTTTTGTTTTCACTAAAATCTTATCTTTCATGATTTTTGTGGTGTTTTCATAGTTATACAAAACATTCAAGATATAATGGAATTCATATAACTATTGGAGATAACCCTACCATTGAGTTTTTTTGTGGTTCTGGTTTATTTAAAATAGACTTAGGGATGATTAATTTTAAACTATTAAACACGTAAAGGGAAATCAAATGATATTAAAGGGGTAACATATAAATTGCATTTGTGTCATTAACTCATGAGTTTATAGGCTTCAATATATGATATCCATTGATTTATTTCGTGACATATATTCTTATGATAATTTTTTCCCTTTTATTATTGGATCATAATGATCTTATGAATTTACCAGAGAATATACCTCCAGAGTGTCAAACCAAATGCATAGTAAAGCCCATTTTTTTGTACTAGATTACCCCGAGTTTGGATCGGAACATCTTGTTGGAGTTATTACCCCAAGGTAAATATATTATAGAATCATGTCTACTTGTAGTATCTAGACATGGTTGTATTTTCATGATAAAAAACTTAATCTATACTTACAAAAACATTGGGATGTTTTCTTATACTTTGTCTTAGCCCTAAGTCTTTTTCTAGAGTACTCTAATCCTAATATTTTATCTATAGTTTTCTAATCCTTTTACTAAAAATAAATAAACTCTTCCTTTGATACCAACTATTAAAACACTGATCATTATTACATAGTAATACATGTCTTATTACATAAAATAACACTTAATAAAATAGAAAATATCAAGAATGTTAGTGTCTTTGAGAATTAGGTACATAGAAAAATAACTTATAACATGGGATACAAACCATTATTGGACACTTTTTTTTGATATGAACATATTATTCTAACAAACATAAAACTGCATGGGATATCCTGAGGACAAACATAAAAAGGGGTGATCTATAAAGCCCAGTAATGGAATAAACAGGTCTTTACATGAAAAATATAATACATGTAAGATAAAAATAATATCAATGGATCGTAAAAAGAGAATTAATAAAAAGGAATTCTATAGAATCATAATCCTAACATGAGTAATGTGGAAACAACTTAAAACACTGCATCATAAAAACAATTCAAGGATAAATCTTCCAAGGCTTAATTGTGGAAGAATTATGATAAAGGAATCTTGTACACCCCTATCCCAACATTATGTATCATGATTCTAAACATTACCCAATTCATTGGAGCACTATTGGGTGGAACCATCATAGTCATTTCATTCTCATGCTTATGTGTGCCACAATGATTTTATCAAAAAAACATGTGTGCCACATAGATCAAAAGACATGTATTCATTCCTAATAATAATTTATTAAATTATTAATGAGTGTATAGTAAATATAATTATGTCCCCATTAAATATTTATATGTTTATAAAAGTGAATACCCTTGATATAAAAATTGATATGGTACTCACTACACAATTGTTTTGGCATGGAAAATCACAGAGAAATTTCACCAGCATAATGCCATTACATAAAAATTCATAAAAATGGTTTATAAGAGAGAAAGTGGTATCTCAAGATTTAAAAATAAAATTTTATATAATATGGACTTGGAAATGAATGTCCCAACATTATTAAATGTAAATATAATGCAAAAATGCATAATGAAACTTGAACAAAGAAGAGAAGGTGAGGATCCCTTATGAAATTTTTTCATAGTAAAGGCTTAGGTAAGGGTCAAAATTATAGAGGATAAATTATACCTCATTGACAAACCATAAAATTTATAGTATGGAAATCATTATAAATTAATATAAATATATCCATTTTAAATTACAAGGACTAATTTCAAATAACTTGCATGAATTTGAAAGGAGGGAAAAGTCCCTTTCTAGAATTTGTGACTCAAAAACATTGGGAGGGGATTATTGAGAGATTGGGGGTTACATGGTAGGATTATAAGTAGTGAAAGGAAGATTATGGATGTAATCCAATGATTTTCAGTGAAGAGAAATGGGATCGTGGGTGGGTTTACATAGGAAAAGAGGGTGATTTCTTTATTATTTTTGTTTTGGACCGTACAACATAAAATATTCAAAACCGCAAACAATACCATGGTTTTTACCCATGGTATCTAAAAAAATGGAGTGGAATGAATTATTTTATATGTTAAATGGGATAAATTAATAAAATAATTCCCTTTCATATGTGGATGTAAGTCACACTCTTAAAGAAAGTATTTTAAAACTCTAAAAGACAGTATAAATTATAGAGGATTGATAATGGATTTATAAAATAATTCAAATAGACATAAAATTACATTATTTTAATTTAGAAACATAAATAAGGTATTGGATATCAATATTACAACACTTTTGTGTCATTATTTGGTCATTGTATACAAAATATATAATAATGCTATTTAATTTTTTACCAAAAATTGATCTGTCTCATAAAATTATGAAAAATTCACCATTGGATAATTTCAAAATTATGATTTTAAAAATAATATTCATTTTATCTAAATAATATGATAAATATGTGAATTTTCAATTTTAAAATAATAACCTACTTCTATTAAAAATGAAGTGGTTTGTCAATAATAGTTTTTGGACCCTAATAATACCATACATTTGGCTTAATAAAAATATATGATCATATAAATTTAATAAAGATTATTTAATTATGATATTATATTGATATAATAATTATTAAAATAATTCATTAATTTATAAATTCATTAATTGAATTTTAATATTAACCATAAATACAATTTTTTTCTTTATTGTATCAAACTAAAAATCTTTTACAACGAGTCAATAATAGGATGAAAAAATATTCATTATTATATAAAAAATATAATATATATTCATATTTCTAGGTTCTTGATAAATATTTATTTATTACACCATCAAATACACTAAGAGTATGCTCTATGATTTTTGGACTTTCCTATAGCGGTTCGATAGATATAGTTTTTTCTTTAATCTTGATGAGCTTGAACTTCTATCATAAATGCTTTATCTCATGATAATGTGGTTTTAATAATAGCATCATATTTTTCAAGGGAATATGTCAAAGACTATATCTCCCTCGAAATCTCTAAAAATGGGCTTCATAGGGTTTGATCCTACTTGTTGAGACCATCAATTCTTTTGTCTGTGTCAATTGGATTATTGAATCCCAATATTTATACTAACCATGTGATAAATATTAAATGGATATATTATCAGTGGTAAAGATACTTAAAAATATTTTAATTCCATTTTCATATAATGAAACAAATGACATACATGTGTTTTATATAACTATATTACTTAATAATAAATTTAAAATAATTTCATGGGCAATTTTGTTTTTAAAAGTTCTGGTCATTAAAAAAATAATTCTCTATCTATGATAACATATTTTGATATAGTTTATTTTTTACTGATAATATTATCCAAGTACACACATCTTATTCATTCTTTGAAAGTTTTATGTTTAAGATGATAGGTTTTTTATGAAACCCATTTCTCTTTCATAGGTAATACCGTGATAAATTTCTTATGAATACTACGGCTTTTCAAAGGCTATTCTTGATAAAATGATTATGTAACCAATATATTTTCCATAGGTTATAATATATTGGAATGTTTATAACAACAATTTCATTTCATTTGTTGTGATATGATGTTTATGAAACCCATATCATTTATATATTTCACGATATGATGACTGTTTTGTTATCTTGTGGAACATGTATGTATGATTTCATTATGTGATGGGTGTGACCTATATATCCCTAAAATACATTGGGTGAATATTTATATTTCAGGCGATAAATAAAAATGGAATGGGTAGGGAACCCAGTTTAGTAAGGTATTTTGTCTACTAAAATTGTATTTGGAGTGAACATTTACTACTAAGATTGTCTTGGGAGTGAAAATTTTCTTCTAAGATGGTATTTGGGGTGAATATATAATACTAATATGGTTTGGTTAGTGAACCCAATCCACTAAGATAACCATGGAAGTGATCCTTGACAACTATGGGAATCATTTCATATGTTTATGTGTCATCCCAAATTCTATGTATTATTCCTATGTTATGTTATTTTAGATTATTCTCCTAATTTCCTTTTCATTCATGTATTCTGATATCCTAATATTTATTTCATGACTCGTGTGTATGATACTGTATATGCATGGTATGGTTTTAATATTTTATGATCACATTATCATACCCTCATGTTAAATTTTTTCTTCTGTATCTCCTTTAGTTAACCTTTCTGAGCATATGAGAACACTTTTTCTTATGTTTCCTTTCCCTAGGTTATTCTGATATGTTTTAAAGATGAATAATAAATGGGATGATATTTGTGGGAAACATTAAATATCTTTCTCCAAGTTATAATATTGTGTTTTATGTTTCCATCTCACTAAACTATTAAGGTCCTCATAAATTTACTTTTATAATGCGCTTAATATTTATCTAAAATGATGCTATATCCATGTATCAGAATACTAGTTCACTATATATAAAAATATATATATAAATTTGAGAAAAATATATACCGAATTTCGAACCATTCCATAACTATAATGAGATAGAAAGAGTATTAGAGAGATAATGGTACTAATCTGATGAAAAAGGTGGGTTAGAATGATCCCTTACTAGGAGCCTCATTCATCATATGTGTTATTTATCTTCCAAAATAATAAAAACATGTGAATTATTTAATTTATTAATAAAATTTTCATATTTATAATTCCTTTCATTTTATATATTATCACGTTATATTCAATTACTTATTTTGTTAGGTTCAAGTTAGACGTTTTGACGATGTTCAACTCATATGTCCAAAATCACTCTATAAAAATGCCTAAGGCCAAAGTGTATTTTAATTTATTCATATAGAAAATATTAATCATTAAATAATTATCATTTTTATTAATTTATTTTACATTTAAAACTAATCATGAAGGATGGTTCTGAAAAACAACTACATTACAATCCTGGAAACAGTAATCCATATGTATGCATGAGTAACATTTCTATTTTTAAATGATAAATATGGAGTGAATTTAAATATTATTGTAACATTAAATAATGACCATTATATAATAAATTCATTTTATTTTTGTAAATACACTTATACATACCATCCATTATATACAGTATGAAAAAATGAATCACATCTTCTCGTGAGGAGGTAGTCTATCATACACATGAATGATGTTAAAATTTTAAATGGATGGAAAAGTAAAAAAGTATATGTTATATTAATTTTAAATTATAAATAATATTTTAGTATTATCATATACAATCAGTAAATCCATCATCTTAAATATCTATGAGTGGTGATGATGGAAAACAAATTATGTCTGTTTGTGAGGTCGTAGTCCTCTGTACACATGAACAATCATTTTTTTTTACCATTTGATGTATGTGGTAACATACTTAAGTTATTAAATTAAAAAATAACACATTATTTTTTGTTATATACTTATTTTATTACATTATCATGTTTTAGTTAGATTTTATAGTTGTTATATAATAAATAAACAAATTTTCTCAGTTAAGAACGTCGCCTCCACTTTAAACATCATATGTAGGATTATACCTAAAGCCTCACTAGATTAAATTTATGACCAAAATAAGGAATCTAGGATGAGATAATGGAAGTAAGAAATTTATTTGGTCATTTAATGTGTAAACCAATAGGTTTTTTATGTTTTTAATAAAGAGGATAGGGGATTGCATTTTATATGTGGGGATGAGTGACATTCTTGTAAATACCCAAAAATATTCAATAATGGGAAGTAACTTTAAAGAAAAGTGCCTAAAAAATTACAAATAAATAATTATTTGATATATATGTATTATACACACAAATAAACTTCACAAAAACTTGTTTTAAACATGTTATCCTCTTTAACACTATGGTTATTCACTTTTACATATTTAATCTTTTTACAACGGTAACTATTTTTCTTAATTTTTTTACAATTCATTATGAAAAAACTAAATTGAGATTATTATAAATTATAAAATATGGTTATTCTAAATATTGAATCATTATTATCAAATTAAATTTATTTTATCCTCAGAATTTAAATTAAAATAAAACCAATAAGCATGACGAAAAATTGGTTTTCTAAAAAATATATTTTTCAAGGAAAAGATAATATTATTTTAATTGTATTGATAGATATAATAATTATATAAAAATCAAGTCAAAAAATAGATATACAATATATATAAATTCCTTTTGAATCATTTATCATTATGGTTTATCAAAAATAATTAAATTTGAAAAACATTATCCACTTTAAAACTATTTTTATAAAAATAGATTTTTAATCCAATGAATTTACTTATACTAAATTATAGTATAAAAATTATTTAAATGAAATTAATTTGTTTAAATATAACTAAATAATACTTATGTAAATTTTTAATCAAATTAAAATAATAATTATACATTAAAATTACTTAATTTATTAAAAATAAATGATAGTTTTTCTAAAATATATATTATTCACTATTGATTGAAAAATCAATATTTTTTAAAAATTCCAAAAATGTAACCCTAATATTATATTGATATGATGATTGAAAAAATTATTTACATTTTAAAAAATAATATTAATAAGATATTTAGAAATTATTTATAATACTTTCTCACAAAATCAATTAAAATCATTTCCAATGAAAATATTTTTTTTATGAACACACATCTTTACTAAACATCGAGTTCTTATTGATTAAGAATTTAAATTTTTATTATAAAAAATATTTATATTTCATAAAGTTCCTAATACTATTAATACCCACTGATTTGACATCTAGGTTATAAAAATCCTATTTAAATAACCATCATTCATTTAGGTTCAATGTTGTTTTTCGCATATGATATCAAGAATAGTTTTATTTTTTAAAACTATATGTTTTAAATTCTTATCACATTTATAGTTTTTCCCAAAACATTTTATATTTCATAAAAAGGTGAAATTATGTGTGGGTACTTCCACTTCATCAAATCTTCTAGGTACGATGTAGCCTTTTCAAACTTCTGGTTTCGCGATAGAACTTCAACCATGATAGTTGTCTTATTTTTTTAGAAATTTGTAATACTTTCTATGATCTTCACCATAAAATATTAACATGAATTTTCATCATCCAGCAGTACCAACACTATATTTCGTACATGTGAGGGGTATTATATGTACATTCTCAAGAGGGATACATGAAACACATCATATCTTTGAGATAAGTTAGGTGGAAGTTCCAGTCTATAGTCAACCACTATGATGCGATCAGGGATTTCAAAGGGGGTGATGTGTCTAGGAGTAATATTTACTTTCCTCCCAAACCTCATAAATTTCATTCCTAGTGAAATATGATTGAAAACCTTATCTATAATCTCATACTATAGGTCTCATCCTTGATTTTATGTATAGATTTTTTTTCAACTGTTCATAGATTTCATATAATGATTAATGGTTTAAACCACATCTATAATCTGTTAGAGAAGGATAGGTACCATTAGATTCCACACTCCAATATTTTTCCAACATATCAAATTTCAACACCACATCATATACATAAACTCATAAGGTGAATTTGAACGCTATAATAGAAGCTGTTTTTATATAAGATATTATGTAGGGTAATGTGTTGATCTCTAAATCCATGGAAATCCATTGAAGATGATATCAACTTATTCTATAGGGTCAAGATTGTTCTCTCAAACTGACCATCCAAATAAGGGTGATAAATATTACTAAAAAGGAGTTCATTATCTGACACTTACTAATGGATTCTCTATTACATTTGGTATAGCTTATCTCTTGATCAGATACTATTGATAGAGGAACCCCATGAAATAATATTAATCCCATTATGTTTATCATATAGAGTTTTTCCTTATAAAAGTTTTCATTGATAACAATGAAATGTACTGAATTTTTTAGGCGATCAATTACCACCCCGATGATTTTAATTTATTTAGGTGTCATGGTTATTTCTATAAAAAATCCATGGTTATGTTTTCCTATTTTCATACCAGAATGGTAAATGGTTGTATTATATCATAGACGTCTCTCTTTCATCCTTGAAGTTTTTGTATACCAAGAATTAAAAAACACATTATGCAATCTCTCTCTTCATGTTTTCCCACCATAAGTTTTTCTTTAGATATTTGTACTTCTTAGTTCATCTTGTATAAATATAGAAGGAAAATATATGTGTATAATTTGTATGTTCCCTCTTAATATTTTACTTTCATGGGGCTCATATCAAGGTTCTAAACATTATAACTCCATATTAAAAAAAAGTTCAAATTCAAAATATTCCTTCTTCAATATCACCTCATCATCCTTATAGGCCTCCTTAATCCTCTCCTAAATGGATGGTTGAGTAGATATTTTTTGAAGGTAGTATGAAGAAGATTTTAATATCCCCATATCCATCCATTTCAAGTATATGAATATTAGATCCTTACCAATTATCATAATTGATCAAATTATATGATCCTTTTTACATAAGAAATCTGAAACTTTGTTTGATTTCATAGGATCATAATTGATTGACCATCCATTATCCTTGATAATCTTTAACCATCATTATTGGATCCTATTACGATCATTTTGGGTGAATATATATTTGAGTCTCTTCAAATCCATGTATATTTAACCCTTCTCCCATATAGATAATGTCAACAGATCATTAATGCAAATATAATTATAACCAATTATAGTTCTTTCATGGGATTTCTATTCTCATGAACACTCAACTTCCTATAGATTTTGGCAATCAATTTTTCATTTTTCAATAGTAAACATTCTAATCACTTCATTTAGGCATAAATTTATACCAAAAAAGTTCACTACATGAGTGAAGTGGGGGGAATGGTGTAGTGATAAGCCTCATTTTCACCTTAGTAATGTTCTATTGAAAATCAATAGTCTAGAAAAACTTTACTCCCTTACATTTTATCTTGGTTAGTGGGGTTTTAAAATTTGAAAATATATTCACATATCATCTGCAATACCAATCTAATCAAGGGAAACTATGTATCTCTGTTATAAAGGTTAGTCTAGGATGATCCCCAATTGTATTTATCTTAGAAGGGTCAACTGATATCCCTTTTCTGGTGATAATTTTCCCCAATAATGAGATATCCTTTATCCACAACTCATATTTATTATAATTTTCATATTGGGGTTCCTTTCCCAAATCCCTTAGTACAGTATTAAAATATTCCTCACGCTCCTCCTTTCATTTATAGTAAATCATAATATAATATATAAATACTACCACAAATATTTTCTAGCTAAATCACAATTCTATATTCATTAACTAAATAAATATTGTTTTAGAATTACTGAGTTTAAAGGAATTATTATAAACTTATCGCCTACATACCTTGTTCTAAAGGAAGTGTGGGTAATATCTTCCTTATTCACCATTAATTTGTGGTGTCCCAATAAAAGGAACACCTTCTAGAAATAATGGGATCTATGTAATTGATCAAACAATTATTCTATCAATGGAAAGGGGTAACATTTATTTATTGGGATTTTATTAACATCACGTTAATTAATATATAGGTGCATTGACCAATCCTTCCTCTTAATAAAGAGGACTAAAACACCCCATGGTGAAGTAATCAGGTGTATAAAACCGTTTTCTCAATTATCTTGTAAATACATATTAATCTCTTCCTTCTCAACAGTGGCCATCCAGTAACGATTATTTTATATGGGAAGAGATGCAAGAATATTTTTTCATCATGAACTCAACTTCATTGTTTGGAGGAATATCAACAAAATATTTAAGGAATACATTAGTATAATCCCTCATAAGGATAATTTCATTAAGAATCACTCCTTAATTTGTCTTAATAATTTGGGCTAGATATTTTATATCATAATAAAATAATATCAATTATTTAATAGAATATTCCAATAGAGATTAATCCTCCCCCAAACATTTTTATAAAATCAGGTAGTGACTTTGAATGTGGATAGTGATCTCTCTCTCTTTATAGTTACAATTTTATTTATATAAGGATATCCAAACCTTTCCCAAAATATGATTAAAACACACTAAAATAAGTCATATTATATTTTATAGATTAATTAGTCAAAAAACATTGATTGGGGTGTATTTAAATACATGGTTGGTTACCAAAACACTATTTTCTGTAATTACAGATATCTTGACACTAATGTTTTGAGGTGGTTAATGAAATTTTCTATAGGACATGAAAGATTCTAAATGATTTGTATAACGAGAATAAAAATTTTAAATTATATATTTTTAAATGAATATCCAGCATAGCTATCACCACATTGTTTTTCAGGATACACCTTAGTAATATTGATATATTATAATTTTCCATGATTTCTAGTCCTTGGAGATTATAATCATTAATTTTCTATGAAATATATTGCCTTAGGGAATGAGATTGCATAATTAACATGTTCATTGAAGTTGAAATAACAAACTGAAGGTTTATTATTAATTTGTATCTCCTATTCAACTTCCACATTAGTGAGTTTCTTTAATTGCATAGAATATTGATTAGAATGATATCCCTATTTTCAAAATATTAAATATCTCATGGTTCCCATCAGGTTGTTTCTTGGATGATTCTTCCCAGAAATTTGAAAAAGAGGTATATTGGGTTATTTCTTTATGGTATTTTTCTATTCATATTCCCAAACAAAAATCATTTTTTTGTCTCTAGACCCATGAGACAATTAGAAGTCACCAATATCTATACCATCTTTTAGGGAATAATGGACAGTATATTTATAGCTATCGAAGTACCAAATGGATAATTATTTTCATAGAGATGGATTTAACCCACTAAATAAGTGGTCCATATTACTTTCAGTGTTGATGAAAAAACAAGAGGCATACCAAGGAAGTCTGGTAATGAACCATCATATGCCCTGATATACTCATCTTTCTTTTATTTTTGACATAGGATCCTCCCCTCCATTTTAATATATATATATTTTGGGGAAAATTGTTATTGAAAAATATTTACATGAAGTCTTCCCATTCCATAGAATCAATATCCCCTTTGCACATTGTGTTCTTGAATAATGTCCGCCACCAATTGACATTTCCATTAATATAAAAAATGTATAAAACCAAATTATATTTAGTTGAGCATACTAGTATTAATATTATCTTCTAAATGGGGTAAATAAATTGATCTATGGAAAATAGATTATAAGATCCCCTAAAGATAGGAGGCCTTTGACGCATAAAATACTAAACTGCAACATAATCTTTATTAGAAAGAGTAAGGAATTTTGTATGATTTATGTTATTATTCATATATATATATATAGACAGTTAAGTCATTACTTACATGAGGATATAATATCCCCTCCCATATGGCCAAGCATATAAATGTTCAATCATCAAATTGTCTATCATGTTGGTTGTTGGAATTGTTTTTCTTATTTCCAACCATTAACTAAAATATGAAATCTATAATGACAATACATTAACTACTAAAAATAAAAATGAGAAAATTATAATAATTAGAGGAATAAATTATTAATTATAATTAAATTATAAATTATGAGTCTCTAGGTTTAAATATTATTTAAGCATAGTAATTTCCATATTAGGTTTTCTAACCTAATAATTTTATCATTTCCTTTGTAATGGTTTGTAAATATTTTTTGAATTACCAAAGAATATTCCTTGGGAGAGTCAAAATGGTTGTGTAGTAAGGCCTATTGTCATCTACCAGGTGTAAATCAAGTATACATCAAAGTTTCCTTTTTATAGTTCATACCTATATGTATAACTATTACAGGTTTGCGTCCACATTAAGTTTCCATATAGTGATATAATTTCATGGGAACCACTCGCTCTATGATTCACTAATATTATAGAATATTTTCATATACATATAATTATCTTTAGAATTATCTATATTGTTCTCACTATCATCTTATTAATCTCGTTTCTAGTGGTTAAAGAAAAATTTCATATGGAACAAACTATTGTTACTGAATCCTTTTATATAAATTATTTCATGATTTTTAAACATAAATATACATTAATATAACACAAGGATCATAAACTCATAGTGTATTTGTATGAATAGGTTCATATTAGATAAAAACTAAAACAAAAAATCCTCGATTTATTGTTCATAACGAGATCCTAATTACATTTCAGTTTTGGAAAATGTGATGGAAAACTTGAGGAATATATTAAAAAAGGGTGAGAAAAATCCCAGTAAGGAAATAAACACAATAAAGAAATATAACGTGGGACTGAAAGGTATTACCTAATATCATAAGAGAGAAGTCTCATGAGTAAATAAATGGATTAATAACATAAATAATATGTGATTATAAGATAAAAATATTATAGGAAATTTTAATGAGTTATATATCATGACAGAAACATGAGTTGGGGTTAGCTACCAAGATAATATCACATGGTATAAAAAGTCACATAATGTATAAAGTTTACCCCGTAATCCCCTGCATGAAATTTAATGAGACTATAATATTACCCAATACATTGCATAACTATCTGGGAACATCCTTTATAACATGTTCATGATCTATGTGTTCCATATAAACAAATTAAATCATAATTAATATTCATATAGTTTAATATGGAATGATAGTGGGATGCATAATCTTAACTCATATCACAATCAAGTGAAATTTCATAATGAAGGCCTTTGAGAAATAAACATAAAGAATCTATTATCCCATAAATGTATGTGAATATAATACATGTTTAAATTTTAAATACACATGTACATAATTAATAAGCATTTCATAACTTTAAGGATATATAAATTGAGTTAGAGAGAAATTAATCATAACCCAAATAAAAGGGTATGTTAGAAATATCCCTTACCGTAAGACTGATTCATCATGTGTATCATTTAAATTCCTAAAAAAATGTAAGATATTTATATTATTAAATTATAAAATTTTAATGTTTATAAATCATTTAATTTTATTTATTATCATGTTATATTCAGTTATTTATTTAGGATTTACTCGGACATTTTGATAATGTTCAGGTCATATGTCCAAAATCACGTTAGAAATTTGAATAAGGGAAAAAAGATTATTCATCAGTAATATCAAAAATAATAATAAGGAAATAATTATAATTTATATACATAAGATAAAATTTTAAAACCAATCATGATCGTTCATTATGAAAATTAAACGATGTTACAATCATTAAGACGTTATGATGTACATACGTTTCAGTAACATATCCATTTTTTCAACGATCATCATTGAAAAAAGTTATGTTTTATATTATACTTAAATAATTAGTATTATATACTAAAAATTATATTATTTCATTAAATATAATTATATATACCATCCATGTGACACAGTAATAAAAAACAAAGCACATCGCTTCGTTTGGTGGTAGTCTACCTTATAAACGAACGACATTATCATTTTCAATGGATGGTAAGGTAAGAAATTATATGATATTTTAATATTCCTGATTTATTAATATTTCATAATTACCATATATAAACATAAAATATATCATAATAAACAAATTTGAGAGGTGATTATGTAAAATGAATAACATCTGTTCGTGAGGCGGTTTTCTACAATACACATGAATGATAATTTCATTTACCATTTCATGGAAGTGGAGATGGATTGGGGTTATGAATCTAAAAAAATAAAATACTATCATATGGGACACACTTATTTTATTACATGATCATTACTGATTAATATTTGAAGGAGGTAGAAGAAGAAATGACAAATATGCTCGGTTAAGAAGGTTACCTCATTTTGGTACCGTCTCATTATGAGTATACCTAAAGCCTCTCTAGATTTTATTTATGAAACTTTTAAAGAATATAGGAAATGGTAAACGATTAATGGAAGGTATGTTTTTATATATTAACATAACCTATTGGTTTTCTAAGTGTATAAAAGATAGGATAGTGGGTTCCCCTTTATAAGGGAGGAGGAATGACATTATTTTAAATTCCCAAAACTATTTAATAATGGGATGTCACTGTCAATCAAAGTGCCTCCAATATTAAAAAATAAAGTATTTTTAGATATATAAGTCTAATATTAACCTCTTAAATTCAATATAAGTTTTTTTAAACATTTCACCATCTTTACATTAAAGGTTTCTCACTTTTATGTTTTAATTTTTTTTACCACGATAACACTTTTGTTTTACTTTTTTACATTTAATTTTCACCAAAAAAATAATTGAAATTATTATATAATATATATTATTATAATTAAAAATATGGAATTAATTTTACCAAATTCAATTCATATATATAAGGACCCGACCTTAAACATTACATAATATTGAATTAAATGGATAATTCACATTGGGGATCTTTCCAGGTTTAGAGTTTTAGAAAAGTAGGCCATAACTATTACATTACAACATGAATATTACATGTAGAGACTACTACTCAGTATCCATTTTTTTCATAAAATAAAGACACTTAAAAAGAAACGAGTCTTGTTCCATGTTTTAGATAGCATGACTATTCCTTGATCCCATCTTTTACCCAAATCATCTTTAAGTCCTCTAGAAAACATTTCAAAAACATGGGGTGAGCATAAAAATCTCAGTAAGGGTTATAAAATAAGGAAAGAAACCATTATCCCATAAATATATACAAATCAATGAAACCATACTTTTCAATCATAACATACCTTATGAAATCATGAGATTTATGAATAACACACACAATTATAAATCATAAATGTTACATATGGAATCAATATCAAACATACATTGTATCTATCAAAGCTACATAGGGAGTCACAGTTGGAATACCCATCACATTATATTCCCTAAATCTCTTAGGAGAAACATCACATTCAACTCCATCACATTACCCAATGCAATGGAGAGCTATCTCGGGCTCACCCGCCCTAGGTTTATCACGGAACCACCCGTATACGTAAACAATTCCCAATAACCATAACATAATCATAACACATAACACAAGTATAATAGAAATATAAAATTTCCACATTCCACTATATCATATCAAGTTATTGAAGTAAACAATTATTTATCAAACCATTTTCAAAAACCATATAAAAAGAGATTTTTGAATCAAAGTGTCCCATACCACATTGAAAATTATAATGAAATTATCATTTGAAAACATTAATGTCCATATAAATAAATCATAAAACCCATTTTTAAATCATGGACATTAATGATAAACCTTTATAAGATTAAATCATTAAAATATTTAAAATTATATTTTAGTTAAAGAGTTTTTTACAAAAAGAGAGACACTTGAATAAAAATAATTGAGGAATAACATTTAATAAGAACTTTATAATATCATGATAATAAAGGGATTATTGATATAATATGTCAAAGTACAGTATATTCACTATATTAGAGTGAATTGGTGCATTACAACAATGAAGTATCAATGGAAATTCATATTGACATGAAATCCCATATTAAGATGGTATCCTTAAATTAAGGATAAATCAATCAAATAATTATTTGTAAAAAATATAAATACACCCAATATTAGTGGATATTAAGTTTAAAACAATCAAAGGTCATTAACACATATTCATTGGATAACATATTCAATAAGTACATGTTGAACCCAAAGAATTGAAATTGGGTTAAGAGATTCCCTTGTAAAAATTCGACAGACTAACGGCGTCACATTAAAATTCAGAAAATGATTTGATGAGCTAAAAAAAGGGAGTCTCATCACTTGGATATAAATTATACATTAATAAGGATATATAAGAACATATCACAACATAATAATATGTAAATTTAAAGGCATAACAAAAAGAAGCCTTTTAAAAAGAGGAGGGTGAATAGTTTCCTTACCAATTTGGTAACTTTAAAAAACATACGCCACATGAAATAACAATCATACAAATAATATGTAAATACTCATAAATTAAATTATATCACATAAAGAGTAAAATCATGGGTGGTACATACACCATACAAAAGGAAATAGTGGCAAATGTAGCATGAATCTCACCGGAATAAAAAGTGAGACGAAACCCTTTACCACGTTGTAATCAACTAATTCGTATGACCAAATGTTAATAACCACCAAATGAATCATAGAATAACATGAATATAATGATAATCATGATAATATATATCAAATTTCAGTACACAATACACCACATGAAATGAATAAGTGGATAACAATGGAAATCTCACAGAATTAAAAGTGAGATTAGAAAATCCCTTACAAAAATTTGGCAGCCTAACGGTGCCGCTTAAAAATTCTTAAAATTAATTGATAAGAGTAAGAGATGATCTCTCATCATATTAGAAAAAAAAATTAAAGTATGTTTAATATAAAATAACATCCTCCAACATAATAACATGGAGCATATAAGAAATGACATAAAAGATAGTACTTGAAAAAAAAAGAGGTCGGATCCCTTACCTCGCATCCTACTTAACTCAATCGTTATTTAATATCCTGAATAATAAACTAAAGCTAATTTATACATGCTTAAAAACCTTTTTCAAGTTTATTATTCCTTTTATATTACATATTACTATGTTATAAACATTATGTAATCATTTAATTTAATAATGTTAATTTTGTCGATATTTGGTAGTTGAGTCAAAAATGAACACCTTATATTTACATGTTGTCCATGTGGTCAAATTTTCATTATATCCAGAATTATATTCATGATTTGGATATCATATTTATCTTATATATCCAATATATACATTTTTTCATAATAGTACTTAACATTTAGAGATACGAAATGAAATGCACCGTTCGTGGAGACGGTAAGCTGTATGTACGCATGAACACTACTTTCATTTAATTTTCTTATTTTAATGGAAATAAAACATAATTATACAAAGTTATATTATAATTCCAGTATAATATAACATATAATTTCATTAACTCCATCTTTTATACATCTCACATAAGGCATTAACAAATCAAATCACTCTGAGGGGGTAGTAGTACACACTTCCTCAAATGAGATTGTCGTATTTACCCACTATAGAAACCATAAAGGAATGATATAAATGGGAATTAAAAAAGAATAAGGAAATCATAAAAATAATTTATATCATATATAAATACATTTTAATCATAATGGACACCATTAGAGGAGGTAATATTGAATTGAACAATCATCATTTCATGAGATGTTAGTTTCCCATCCACAGAAACATTGTGTTCTTCATCCATTAGATGGAGGTGTGTGTAAGTGTAGTTAGAATCCTTCTTATAAAAACATCCTAGTATATTTATGATACTGGTTTTGTTACAAAAAAACAAATAAAAATAGTTTATATGTTTGAGAAGTAAAATAAAAGAAAACAATTTAAGTGAAATTGCTACCATTAATTTGGGTAACTCCCTTTGGTATGAACCAAAGGACTTCTTGAAGTGCATTTTGCCTAAGGTAAGGCTTCTAAGAGGAGGATAGGGATGTTGAGAGCTTAATTGGTCATATTATGGACGATCCAAATGGCTTGAGAGGTTTGAGAAATTGGTTATAAGTGGTCTCTTTTTATAAGGGGGGGAGGGGCTCTTTAGGATAGTGTGAAAGTATTATTTTATAACATAATGATATTCGGTTTCTAATGGACCTAAAATAATTATAGTCAAATATAAGATGAGTCATGGTTGAAATAAAAGCATCCAATCAGAATTGGACATATTTTGGATTATATTGTAAGCATTATAATCTTATTTATTTAAATCATTTATTAATGAGGTAAAACCTACATCATTATTATGTGATAAATAATTAAATTTATTTGTTGTCTAAAAATTATAAAAAAAATTCCATGATGTAGGAACACTATTTAGCTTTAGAATGAATATTAATAGTCATAAATATTCTTTATATAACACCATATACAAATTAATTACTAAAAGATTTTGGTTTATGTCTATTTTGAATTTACATTAAATTAATTAGTCTAAATTGTCATTACCACTACCAGGTGGCTCAAAGGGGTCCCAAAATCGACCCAAATATTCCCATTGTCATTAATGACTCAACCAATAACGTTTTGACTAGTGTTAAGGTAATTTTAAATTATTATAATATTCTCTTAACCTTGAATTACCATATTTACCTTTAACTACGGTAAATAAAAATAAAAAGTTACTATTCACAAAAAATTATTTTTCATCTTAATGAAACAAATTTTAATTCTTGATAAAAACCATATATATAGGAGTTTTTTAATTCTATTCACAGATGTGTTAAAATTTAATTTAAATGAAAAAGTCAATTTTTTTAACTACCACTAAGTGGTGTCACTATTCATAAAAAATTGATGTTTTTTTAGAAAAGTGCCAAAAATTCGGCCAAAGAATTATTTGATATTCCGAATTCAAAATTGATGTCTATTTTTGCAAATTCAAAACATAAAAGTGGCTGTAATTAATTTTAAAAATAATTCCCGTTGTTAAATAAAATAGTGTGTTTTTAAAAAACAATAACAATCAAAAGATCGACACTTGATTAAGTAAAATTTTGAAGTGAAATTAATTCTAATGACCAAAATTGGATTAAATGGTAAAAATATATTTCAATTTCAATTTACACCCAATTAAAAGGATACTCTTACAATATAAATAAATTAGATTAAAATGCGCTTTTGAATTAAAATACAATATTTTTCAATATTCATTAAAAATTTATTTTTAACGAAAAAATCCAAACAATTTACACAAATTATATTTTGATGTCCCCATTGTAAAGAAATATTTTATTTGGTCATATAGAATGTATTAAAGTGACCAAAACTAGATTAAATAAGGGTTCCCCATTAAAAGGCGATAAATCGTCCTTTTAATGTAAATTATGCTTAAAATTAGATTCTTTCAATTTTAAGCCTCTAACTTTTTATTGGACAATGTAAATACATTAATAAAAAATTTATAATAATATGGTATTTAGATTTGTTCATTCATGCCTATACAACAGCTAGGAGTTGACTACCATTTAAAATAATAATATTATATTATTAGTGTGCAACGTAAGATTTCCAAGAAACCTGTTGTTGTGTATCGGGTATGCTATTGAACATAGAAACCTTTTTTTAAAGTAAAATTATTATTAATTAAAAAATTCATAAATACTAAAAAGTAATATTTTTTATTTACCTGGGATGTTACATCCTTCCCCCTTTTGGAAATTGTGTCCATGCAATTTTAAAATTTGGGTCCGGAAACGTTATTGAAAGTCCCATATCAGAAAAAGAGTTAGTAAAACTATCACTTTAAAAGAAATAAAGAGAAGTAAAATGGTCTCCTAAGTTTACCCATACTAATATTGCATTAAAACATGGATATGGAGGATAAAAAAAGGGTCATGTTTTGATGGAGAGTGTTAGGAAACATGTTTAGGAGAATGTTATCCACCAGAAAATCACAAACTTGGGATGGGTTAAAAATTCTTTGATTCCCCAATAGGAAAAGTTAACGGACAAGGTTTTTGTTTAATCTTACTTTTCTTTGAGGAATTTTTTTATGATCTTAACCAAAAACATAAGGAAATATACTTTCTTGTCATGTAGACATTCATCTTTTACTAGATTTCTATCATAAACTCATATTTTCTCCAAACGATGAGTGTTTAGGATGACTTTTTTTCAACAATAAGAGCACTATAATCAACTACGAGAGAATAACATAATCCATAAAAGATGAACTATATATTTCCCATGTCTTTAGATATTAACTAAAACCAAAACGTTAAGTATAATATCAGATAATCCCCCAAAAGGACTACCTTTTACATAATGAAAAACTACCCTTAATCTCCAAAAATTGTCTAAAAAAACCCAAATATCAACAAAGACCATTCAATAAACAATTGTTCCTAAAATTCTTCTAAAGTAATCTAACCTGTGATTGTAACACAAATCTCATAAGTATTTAATTACATAGACTTGCAATATACATCTTAACATTTATATCCTTGCAACTCCAGTTACTCATAAAGTCTCATATTGAAAAATAATTAACCTAATCACATATTCTCCATAATAGGTTAATCATTTTCATAAATAAATCAAATCATCATTTGTCCATAATAATAACATAGAATCTTCCAAACTAAAATTTCAACCATTATTCCACAATTGAAATCCCATAGTATTATATCTTACATAGGCATATATAGTTTCCTCAAAATAGAGAACGTTTTCCTCCACAACCATTATCACTTAATCATTAAATCATTTTTCTATAAAAAGTTTATCCATTTGATAAAACATAAGTTCCAACAATCAAATTATTCTTATTCTATTAAATCATTTTACTAAAATAATAAGTCATAATAACCAGGGACTTCAAGTAGGCTAGTGGTAGGCCATGCGCCCTTGTCACCCTTCGGTTTGGGGTTTGATTCCGGCAGCCTTACTGGATGTGACGGGTTGTCACCCATCGTACGGGTTGTCCTTTTTATAAAACTCAAAAATAACTCAAACATTTTTTTAACCTCAATGGTTTCCATATAACTCTTATTTTCATTCAAATTCATTATGATCTCAACATCTTAATTCTTGAAGTCTTATTTCACCACCATATGATAAAATAAAACGATTCCCAAAATGATTAACATCATACATTGATCATGGAATCCACTTGGTTTCATCATCATCGTGTTCACGTAGGTATAAGGTCAATGCATCACAACAATGATTTAGAGATCCTTCAAAATCATTTTTTTTCCTCCATCCAAATACACCTTGTACAACATGGTTCATATGGGTGTCCATTGAAAAACAGTTCTGGAAAATAATCATGTGTGACATATAACTTCAAAACATTTGATAAAACATGATTTCTATAAAATAGTCGGACTGAATTAGAGTTGAAACTTTCAATTAACGGTCCTTTTAAAATACAATAAGTATGTGGTGTGATAAAATATTTTAAAATAAAATATAAATAGATTGCACAAGGTTCTCCTTCTTCAGCACCTTTTTTAAAATCATAATATTCTTCAAAATCATGTGATAAGGTAAAATATTTTAAAATTCCTTGATAATATTAACCTTTCTTAAAAATATGAGAATATTGTGAAAATATGATTTTTCTAAATACGACCCATGATCCATGATGATAATGAGGTATAGTGGAGGCGTTTGATATCTCAAACAACTTATTGGAAGTGAGTTGTATGATAGAAAAAGTTTCACAATCATCCGAACATGATTTTGCAATAATTATTGGAAGAATGTCATCCTGAAGAGATATGAATGTCCTTTGAGATCCTCCAATTTCTATTTGTAACTGACTTGCATTGATCTGAAAAAGTTATAAAACAAGTATTTAACTGAAATAACAGATAGGGACTAACCATATGTCTAATGAAAATTCCAAATCCCTAAAGCTGTCTAAACTGACCTCTGATACCAACAATAAGGACCCGACCTTAAACATTACATAATATTGAATTAAATGGATAATTCACATTGATGATTTTTTAGGTTTATATTTTTAGAGAATTAGTCCATAACTATTACATTACAACTTGAATATTACATGTAGACACTACTACTCAGTATCCTTTTTTTCATAAAATAAAAACACTTAAAAATATACATGTCTAGTTCCATGTTTTAGATAGCATGACTATTCCTTGATCCCATCATTGACCCAAATCCTCTTTAAGTCCGGTGAAAACATTTCAAAAACATGGGGTGAGAATAAAAGGATCGGTAAGGGTTATAAAATAAGGAAGGAAAACATTAGCCATCAATATATACAAATCAATAAAACAATACTTTTCAATCATAACATACCTTTTGAAATCATGAGATTTAAGAATAAAACACACAATCATAAATCAAAAAGGTTACTTATGGCATCCATATCAAACATACATTGTAGCTATCACAGCTACATAGGGAGTCACAATTGGAATACCCATCACAATATATTCCTATTGAACCCTCTGGGAATCTAGTTACTTTATTATATTTTGATAATCCCAATTATGCTTTATTATAATGATTATTTATAGTTTGATAATTCCTATTGTGAATAATGGTTCAATACTTATTATTTGTGTACTTCAGGCATATATTCATATGTTATACTATTCATATTATGATCAAAGAATTTGGTTAAGAAATGCACTATTATTTTATGTTTAATATAAGTCTTTCGTTACTAGATGTATACATATTATGACTTAACCCATTCTGCCAATAGAATGCTTAACCAGGAAAGTGGTCACCATTACATCAAGTCTACCGATACGTGAAGGTCACCGTTATAACAAGTCTACCGATACATGAAGAGCACCGTTACAACAAGTCTGCCGATATAGGACAGTTACCGATACAAGTCACCATTATGAGAGTCTACCGATACGCGACAACAAGTCTACTGGTATGGGAAGGTTACCGATACAAGTCACCATTATGAAAGTCTACAGATACAGAGTTACCGCTACCGTTACACGGAAGATCGCTGGTACATCAAGCCTACCGCTACCGATGCAGTAAAGCTTACCGCTACCAAAGTCTACTGACAGACATGAAGTCTACCGATAGAAGGGTTACTGGTGGAAGGGCTACCGTTTCACAAAGGGCTACCATTACAGAAGAAGTGACCAATACTCAGACCTACGGATACTCAGACCTACCGATACACAAGGCTACCGATATCTAAAGCTACCGTTCCAGAGACAGAACCCGATACTGCTTTAATTTCTTTATATTTATTTAATATAACCAACGGTCATATCATGTATATTTTATTGCCCTAAAATTTATTTAATGTGTGTTGTTGGATGTCAGAGAACCATACCTCATACATGAAAAAAGGAAATCATTTCTGTTGTCGGAGCTCGTGCTTTAAATAAGATATGCTCCTGCTGCTGAAAAATGGGTTGGAGAAACAAATAAGAGCGTGAAAAAAATAAGAAGGTGTTGATACTTGTGCATGCAAAGATACGACTGGACACACCAGCATACATACATACATTCCTGCATACCTGTGAAGAGACAAGAACGAAAAAGAGAACATCAACACAAGAACTTCATCGACTACATTTTTCTCTATCTCTGAACCTGGATGTCAAGTAGACGACACTCTGTTTTTCAGTCAAAAACCAGAAGAGGACTCAGAACCATTTCTGATCAAATTTGAAGGAGTCCAGAGCTACACTGCAATCACTAGAGCCATTCTAAACTCTATATCTTTCTTAGTGATTTTTTATTTAAATTTTGTGAAGTGTGTGTAATCTTCTGTATTTTACACACACACTGTCTCCTGTACTTTAACTGGAGGATCTGTAAATCCTCATCCAACTCTTTACATCTTTTATGTCCCACTGTGGATAGTGGTAGAGGACGTCTGTGACCTGGACAGCTGGATTTTCTGTTGTTTTGTTTCCCACGAAGAATTGTGGTAGAGGTCATTGACCTGGACAGTTTCAAACTGTTGTGAAACCTGATCTAGGGTGTGGATCCAATTTATACAAATTGTTGAGAGGACTAAGTCTCGGATTGAGACTGAACCACTTGGTCATATCTGCTGTGGTTTATTTAGTTTTATCTAAAACATTTTATTCCACTTCAAAGTGCTTTAAAACCTAAACTGTTTTTCAAATTTACTCTGATAATTGAATTAGGAAGTGTATGAATTATTTGTAAATCATTAGGTTAGTTTCAAAACCTAAACTGATCTTCTGATTAGATTAACTAGGAATTAATCATTCCCTTGGGAACCTAATTGAATGTTTTCTTTAATTCAAATTCACTAAAATTCAATTACTATTTTAAATTGGGGAATTTTGGTAAAGGATTTTAAACAGAAATTTTAATTGGAACTCAATTCACCCCCCCCCCCCGCCCCTCTTGAGTATCCACTCCGACCAACATTTTGTATTAGAGGTGCTTAAAATATTTTCTAAAGTACTCTCTTTTTCAACTGTGATTTTAGTTGTATTTTAAAGTTCTTAAAATTTATGTTATTTCTAAATTTTTATCTATTTATAATTTTTACATTAACATAGTTATCATGGATAACATACTTGAAGGTGTTGCCACTAATAGACCACCATTTTTCAATGGAAAAAACTATGCTCAGTGGAATATTAAGATGAAAATTCATTTAGAAAGCATGGGTTTTGATATTTGGACTACCATAGAATCCGAATATAAAATTCCTACTATTGTTAGATCTACTTGGAATGAAGCTACTAGGACAACCTAAAATAATAATTGTAAAGCTATGAATGCTCTGTATTGTGCTTTAGGATATGTGGAATTCAATAGAATATATTCTTGTAAGACTGCACATGAAATTTGGAATACCTTAAGTGTTTATCATGAAGGAACAACTAATGTTAAGGAAATGAGATTGAACACCTATACTATTAAATGAGATAATTTTAAGATGAATCTTGATGAACCCATTTCTGATATGTATCTCAGGTTTAACGAAATTGTCCACACAATGATCTCACTGGGAAAGGATGTTCCATCAAAGGAGTAAATCATGAGAATTTTGAGATGCCTACCAAAAAGATGGAGGGGAAATTCTGTTTCAATTAGAGAATCTTGTGATATTGGTGAACTGCTAGTTAAGGAACTTATAGGTAATTTGATGATGTATGAAGAAGAGATTAAGGTAAACAAATAAGAAGAAGATGAACCAAAAAGGAATCTAGTTGCCTTCAAGACATTTACTTCAAAGAACAAGGATAAGGAGAAACTTCTAGCTGTAAGTGATAGCTCATGCTGTGAAGAATGTGAGAGCGCATCTGACAGTGATGCAGAAATAGCTCACATAACCAAAATATTTAAGACTTTTTATAGGAAAAAGATGTTTTTCAGAAAATAAAATTACAAAGGTAAGTATGAAAACATGGGACACTGAAAAAAGGACTAGAAGAAATCTGAAAAATATGATGAAGTTGTCTCCTATGAATGCAAAAGAAAAGGAAATATAAAAGCAGACTGTCCAAAGCTAAAATACAAGAAGAAGTATGAGTATAAGGACAATAGTATAAGAAAGCCATGAAAGCTACTTGGAGTGATTCTGAGGATAGCTCCAGTGAATCTGAAGCTTCTGGAACTGAAATCAGAAATAAGGCAAACATGTGTTTTATGACAAACACCTCTAAGGTAACATCTGAAACTCCTGCTTTAAATTCTTATTATTCTAGAGATGATTCTGATTCTAAAAATATGTCAAAATCTGAACTATTTGAATACTGTGATATGTTGGAAGAAACCTGTAATGAGTTGAAGGACAAATACAAAGGTTTAAAGAGATAGTATGCTTTAACTATTAAACATAAATCTGATATTCACATAGAAATGGAAAAGAATGCCTAATTACTTAAAGAAAACACTGAACTGAAATTTTCAAATGAGCAACTTAGGAAGGCTTAAGAGAATTTCACAAATGGCAAAGATACTCTTACTCAAATGCTAGGTAAGCAGATTTCACCTAGATATACTACTGGTATAGGATACCAACCTAGACAAAGAAAAATTACCAAATCTAGATTTATTCCTAAATCTGGACAGAATGTAGATAGTTATAGTTCTGGAAGTTCATATGGTTCAACTAGTTATATTCAAAGTTACAGATCTAATAAGGTTTATCTGTCTAAATCTATTGATTCTGCAAATTTTATGAGACCCATAAGAAAAATCTGGGTCCCTAAAGTTTTATTGGCTAACCTGTCTGGACCTAAGAAAATCTGGGTACCAAAATCATTTCCTATCTAAATCTATTTTGTAGGGAACCTGCTTATAGAGCTCCTATAGAAAGACCTGGTACATGGACAATGGATGCTCAAGACATATTTCAGGAGACTTCTCATGCAATAAAAGCATAGTCAAAGTTGATGGAGGTTTTGTCACCTTTGGTGATAATTCAAAAGGGAAAATCATCGGCTTAGGCCAGATTGGTAACACTGACTCAGTATTAACTTCTAATGTTCTATTTGTTGATGGAATTAAATTTAATTTACTAAGTATTTCTCAATTATGAGATGATGGTTTTAATGTTAAATTTGAAAATGATTCTTGCAATGTTTTTTTCTAAAAATGCTTTAGTATTCTCTGCCTTGCGAAATTAAAATGTCTATGTTGTTGATTTAAATTCTTTAACTATACAGAATATTACTTGTTTAAATGCTTTTCATAAAGAGTCTTGGCTTTGGCACAAAATATTAGGACACTGCAATGTACATTCACTTAGAAAAATTACTAGGAAGAACTTAGTTAGAGACCTACCAAAACTTGAATTCCCAGCAGATAAAGTTTGTAATCCCTATCAAAAGGAAAAGAAATATAAAGTTTTTTTAAAATCAAAGAAAGAAGTGTCAACCTCTCAACCTCTTGAGTTGGTTCAGATGGATTTGTTTGGACCTTCTAGAGTTTCTAGTTTAAATGGGAATCACTATTTCTATGTTCTAGTAGATGACTATTCTAGGTATACTTGGGTATATTTTCTAGATCACAAAAGTGAAGCTTGTTCTTTGTTAAATACTCCAAGTCTATAGAGAACCTTAGTGGACTTAAGATTAAAACCTTGAGAAGTGATCATGTTCGTGAGTTTGAAAATCATTAGTTTGAATCCTACTGCTCACACAAGGGCTATAGTCACAATTTCTCTGCCCCTATGACACCTCAACAAAATGGTGTAGTAGAAAGGAGGAAAAGAACTCTTCAGGAAATTTCCATAACCATGCTCAATGAGTATGACCTAACTGTTTATTTTTGGGCTGAATCTATCAATAGATCTTGTTATATTATCAATAGAGTCTTGATCAGACCTGTTCTTAAGAAGTCCCCTTATGATTTTTGGAACCATAGGAAACCAAAGGTTAACTAATTCAGATTTTTTGGTTGAAAAGTCTTTATTCTTAATACTAAATATAATATTGACAAGTTTTCATCCAAGAGTGATGAATGAATTTTCCTAGGTTACTCTATTTATAGTAAATCCTATATAGTTTTCAATAAGAGAACCAAATGTGTTGAGGAATTTTTTCACATCTAATTTGATGAAACTGGTGCACCTGAACCAAAGACCTCTTTTGAAAATCTTGAAGATGATCTCTCTGTTTGGAACCTTAATGATAGAGATAGTGGACATGTAGTTAAAACATCCAGTTCTGGAAATTTTCCAGAACCTGCTTCTATTGACTCCCAACCTGTTGATGAACGTGAAATCTCTAGCCCTACCTTTTTGAGACCAACTAGGATTCTGAAGAACCATCCCTTAGATGTTGTTGTAGGTAATCTGGATAGAGGAACACATACTAGAGCTTCTCTAAGAAATCAGGATGAACATCAAGATTTCCTTTCACAGTTAGAACCTAGAAATATCAATAATCCTATCAATGATGAATTTTTGGTAATATCTATGCAAGAAGAACTAAATCAATCTGGAAGAAATAAAGTCTGTGAATTAGTAGAAAGACCTAAGGACACTTTAACCATAGACACAAAGTGGGTGTTTGGAAACAATGTCGATGAATCTGGAAATATCATTAGAAACAAAGCTAGACTAGTTTCACAAGGTTACAATCAAGAAGAAGGAATTGACTATGAGGAAAACTTTGAACCTATAGTTATATTAGAATCAATTAGTATCTTACTTGACTTTTCATTACATCGGAATTTCACATTATATCAAATGGACGTGAAAAGTGGTTTTCTAAATGGTTTTATTGTTGAAGATGTTTTTGTGGAACAACCACCTGGTTTTTCAAATCCTAACTTTCAAAATCATGTTTTTAAACTTTCTAAAGCTTTATATGGTTTAAAAAAATCTACAAGAGCTTGGTATGAAAGACTTAAAAATTTCTTATTTCAAAATGATTTACAAAAGGAATTTCTAATACCACTCTTTTTATAAAAATAATTTCAAAACATGTTTTAATATTACAAATACTTGTTGATGATATTATTTTTGGATCTTCGAAAAATTCTTTATGTACTTCTTTTTAAAAGTTTCTGCAAAATGAGTTTGAAATGAGCTTAATGGGAGAGCTTAAGTACTTTCTTGGATTTCAAATCATTCAAACTAAATATGGTATTATTTTGAATCAGAGTAAATATAATAAGGATTTATTAAAATGTTTTGGTTTGGATAGTATTAAGGGGAGTGATACACCTATGAGTACCACCTGTAAATTCGATATTGATGAAACTGGTAAACCAGTAGATAAAACTATTTATAGATGTATGATTGGGAGTATACTTTAACTTACTGCTAGTCGACTTGATATTATTTTTATTATATGTATGTGCGCTAGATTTCAAGCTAACCCTAAAGATTCACACATACTTGCTGTTAAAATTATTTTCAAATATCTTAAATACACTTCCAATTTTGGACTTCTTTACCCAAAAGAACAATTATTTGATTTAATAAGTTATTTAGATGCCGACTTTGCTGGATGAAAGTTAGATAGAAAGAGAACATCTGGAACATGTCATTTACATGGAAAGTCCCTAGTATCATGGTGTAGTATGAAACAAAACTCAGTTGCATTTTCTACTGCTGATGCAGAGTATATAGCTGCTGGTAGCTGCTGTGCACAGATTTTGTGGATGAAACACACTTTATTGGACTATGGATTAGAGTTTAAACATGTTTCAATTAACTGCGATAACACTAGTGAGATCAACATCTCAAAAACCCTATGTCTCACTGTAGAATGAAACACATTGATGTTAGGCACCAATTTCTAAGAGATCATTATCAATGAGGTGATATAACTCTTGAATTTATAGGAACTGAACTCCAATTAGCTGATATTTTCACTAATACATTAAATTCAGAAAGATTAAGTTTCATTAGACACGAATTAGGAATGATAACTTACTCTTAAACCGTTAGGATAAACCTCACCGTTAGGATAAACCTCACCGTTAGGATGATCCTCACCATTAGGATAAGCCTCACCGTTAGGATGAACCTCACCGTTAGGATAACCCTCACGGTTATTATAAAACTCACCGTTAGGATGAACCTCACCCCTAGGATGAACCTCACCATTATGATAAACCTCATCATTAGGATAAACCTCACTGTTAGGATGAACCTCACCGATAGGATGAGCCTCACCGTTAGACCTCACCATTTAAGGACACCTCACCGATACATCTCACGTGATGTTTTAAATATTCGTATTAAGTCTGAGACATTGAATTTATTTTTAATATAAGATTTATTTTATATGTGAATCCTAAATGATATTAAACCTGACTCTAGACATCACTCAATCACCGTTAACCCGTCTGTTCGAATCCCTCCTACCTAAACCCCTCAAGCTTGCAAAACCCTAAGTCTCAGAATCTAAAATGGCCCGTGTGAATCGACCTTCAGTGGATGAAGGGAGTCATGAGCCGCAAGCTTAGAAGGAGAAAGTAACCAATGTTGGTTCTAGTAGAAGCAGTAGAGATGTTGTTTAAAGGAATCTCGTGAATCCAAATTTATCGATGTGAGAAATTGTAGTGGAAAAGGAATTATGTGTGTCATGGCTGCTCGAAATCAAGTCCTTGATTCTGAAGGTTTTATAAGAACAATGATGGCTCGAATGCTTCATGAACAATAATAGACTGTATTATCAAACACTGGTAAAAGTGTTTTATGAGTATGTCTGTTTTGAGACATTAGAGGAGGAAAATAGGATGATTTCCTTTGTAAATAGTCAAACTTTTTCGTTTTCATCAGTTGAATGGGATGAGAACCTTAAGGTTCCTCATAGTGGTGATTATGGAATTATTCAAAATCCATACCTACTGCTAGTGAATTTTTCGAATATGAGGATACCTTGGTAGAATTGACAGGAAATGGAACTCTTAGAAAGGTCATTGTTGTAGAGATGGTAGGGGAGGATAACTACATTTCATGTTCATTCATCATGTGATTAGTCCAACTTGAAGAGATTTTTCTACCCTCATATTTCAGGATATTTATTTTTTGTATCTATTAATGCATGGAGTAAAGGTGAATTTATGCAGACTGCTAATGATTCAGATTGAGGAGATGACTAGACCAAAGTCTAAGTCCAATGAATTTTTCTTTTCTTAATTGATATCTTTTATGTTGAAGGCAAAGGAGGTAGTTGGACCTCATGTTGAAACTATTGTAGTTAAGGATAAATTTTTCCTCACCAAGACAGTCTGTAAGTTTATGAAAGTCAGCTGGAACCCTTGGAAGAAATCACGGGTTAATGATGATGGAAAAATCAATGACAAGTACACTCCTGTGGATCATCCTTCTAGACCAAAGGATGTGAGGGATCCTGGTCTTAGACCAGATGACCCAGAACCGGTGTACAGTGATAATGAAGCTGATGTTGAGGAAGAAGAGACATTAGTTGAGGAAGGAGGAGACCCATATTTACCTCCTAGCCCTTTGCCCCAAAACATTTTTCTATGGAGAAGCTAGCCCTCCAAACGAACTACCAAGGATAGAAACTATTCTGAAGGACAATGACACTGAGACCACAGAAGAAGAAGAAGCATATTAGTTTGTTTTCCAAGACACCTCTGAAATGGATGAGGCAACCAAGTCAGATCAGATTTCTCATGAAGAGAAGGAGGCTTCTGGAGAAGCAGATGATGAGGAAAATGAAGAAGAAGAGCTCATTTTGAGCCCTCTGATAGACAATACAGTCAAGAAAGTGCTTAATCAGGACGCAGAAGTAGCATCTGTTGATGAGAGAGTCCTTGAGCCATCAGAGAAAATGGCTATTGAATCTGCTGCAGTTGTAGAGGAAATTATAGAATTACCTCAAACAGAACAGTTGGAGGAGGTTCCTCAGGTGAATGCTCTAAGTGAGGGGGAGAATCTTGGTTCAGTATCAGTGTTGTATGACATTGAAGTTTGGACATCAGATCTAGGATACATGGTTCTTGGACTTAATTTTGAAGACTCTGATGAGGAAGACCATCCCCAATGAGAATCGGTTATCCTACCTGCTGTGGCTGAGAATTTGGCAACCAAAGAGGACCTTGAATCCTTAAAGGCTGAAATGAGAGAAACACTGAGAGAATCAGTGGCAGATTTGAAGAAGAGCCTGGTTGATAAAAAGAGAAGTGTGGAGAAATCCCTGGAGCTATCTATGGGATGTGTTGTTTCTATTCCAGTGAAAGGAATGATGGATGAAGTTAAAGTATTCAATACTAAAATTTAGAGTTGGAAAAGAGCTGTGGTGGCTCTAAGACAATCGATTGCTTCATTGACTACCATGAACAGCTCTCAAACCCAAGTGCATACTGATATCAGATATATCAAAGAAGTATTCAAGCAGTTTGTGGAAGTTTTTGAGGCATTTAAGACATCAGTCAAAGAACACTTGAACAGTCAAGATGAACTTCTCCAGAATGTGGTTAGTAATCCAACACAGTCATTTAAGGAGACAGTAGCTTTCTCAGTAAAATCCCTTCCCTCATCCAGCTCCACTGTGAACCTTGACAAGATCAGAACTATTATCCAGGAAGAGTTGGATAAGGCCAGTACTAGTGGCTCCTCGAATACTCAGATCTTTGCTACCACCAGGGAAGTTGGTAGTTTTGTTTGTGACCACCTACAGGCAGCTACTGCATCTCAAGAGGCAATTAAAAATAAGGTGGATGCTTATTTTGAGAAGTTCTATACCAAGCATCAAATGTCCAACCATTTCAAGATCTTACTGTAAAATATGAAGTTTCCTCCATTGACTCAGGGTTTCAGAGAACACGTTAGTAAGCTCAGGGAGCTTACTCCTGCCTTGGATAAATTCATTGAAAATCAAGATTATTTTGTGTCAGCAATAAATCGAGGAGGCAGTATTATTATGGATATCAAGAACCTGTTGATACCATTCTTGCATGTGGATGCTAGACCTGTGATTGTACCTCCTACACTTCCTACCTCTTCCTCTAGGAGTACACCTCAGTTGACTCCAGTTTAGGCTATTTGTAGCTTGACACCTATGATCCAACAGAAGAGCACAGATTTCAGATCCAGTACAGTTTCAGTGGCTGACCCTCCAATTGTTCTTTCAGCTATTCCTATGCCATATACTCAATCTTAACCTACACCCTCTTCTGATCCTAAGTGAAAGACTCTTGTTCAAGAGGATGATTGAGTGATTCTGAATGTTTTTGATAGGATTCACTTGTTTTTTTTGTAATCCTGACTTTCTCAGTCTGTACCTCTTATACCTAAATAGAAATTTACTCTTTCATTGTATACTTTACTGTGATTATGTTTCCTTTCAATATATTCTCTGATCCTACCCTTCTTTTTGTTAATCCCAATGGGGGAGAACAATAAGATACAAACACGAGACATAAGAATTTGAAAAAAAATTTAAGGGGGAGAAAAATGAGATTTTTTTTAAAGTTTTTCTTAGGATATTTTTTTCCTATGATATTAGTTTAATTTTCTTAATACTTTGGCATATGTTGTGATTATCAAAAAGGGGGAGATTGTTGAACCCTCTGGGAATATAGTTGCTTTATTATATTTTGACAATCCCAATTATTCTTTATTATTATGCTTATTTATAGTTTGATAATTCCTACTGTGAATAATGGTTCAATACTTATTATTTGTGTACTTCAGACATATATTCATATGTTATACTATTCATATTATGATCAAAGAATTTGGTTAAGAAATGATCTATTATTTTATGTTTAATATAAGTCTTTCTTTATTGGATGTATATATATTATGAATTAACCCATTCTGCCAATAGAATGCTTAAACAAGAAAGTGGTCACCATTACATCTAGTCTACCAATACATAAAGGTCTCCGTTATAACAAGTCTACTGATACGTGAAGGTCACCGTTATAACAAGTCTACCGATACGAGATGCTTACCGATACAAGTCACCATTATGAAATTCTATCGATACGTGACAATAAGTCTACCGATACGGGAAGTTTACCGATACAAGTCACCATTATGCATGTCTACTGATACAGAGTTAGCGCTACCGTTACACGGAAGATCACATGTACATCAAGGCTACCGCTACCGATTCAATAAAGCTTACCGCTACCAAAGTCTACCGACAGACATGAAGTCTACTGATAGAAGGGTTACCGATGGAAAGGCTACCATTACAAAAAGGGCTACCGCTACCCAAGAAGCAACCGATACTCAGACCTACAAAAACTCATACCTACCGATACACAAGGCTACCGATATCCGAAGCTACTTTTTCAGAGACAGAACCCGACGCTGTTTTAATTTATTTATCTTTATTTAATATAACCAATGGTCATATTAGATATATTTTAATGCACTGACATTTATTTAATGTGTGTTGTTGGATGTCAGGGAACCGTACCATGTACCTGTAAAAAGGAAATCATTTCTATGGTCGGAGCTCGTGCTTTAAATAAGAGATGCTCCTGCTACTGAAAATGGGGTTGTAGAAACAAATAAGATCATGACAAAAATAAGAAGGTGTTGAACCATGTGCATGCAAAGAGATGACTAGACACACCATCATACATACATACACTCCTTCATACATGTGAAGAGCCAAGAACGAAAAAGAGAACATCAACACAAGAACTTCATCGACTACATTTTTCTCTATCTCTGAACCTGGATGCCAAGCAGACGACACTCTATTTTTCAGACAAAAACCAGAAGAGGCTCATAACTATTTGTGATCAAATTCGAAGGATTATAGAGCTATAATGCAATCACTAGATCTATTCTAAACTCTATATCTTGCTCAATGATTTATTATTTACATTTTGAGTGGTGTGTGTCATATTCTGTGTTTTACACACACACTGTCTCTTGTACTTTAACTGGAGGATCTGTAAATCCTCATCAAACTCTTTACATCTTTTATTTCCAACTATGGATAGTGGTAGAGGTCGTGTGTGACCTGGACAACTATATTTCCTGATGTTTTGTTTCCCACATAGAACTATGGTAGAGGTCATTGACCTGGATAGTTGTAAACTGTTGTGAACCCCGATCTAGGGTGTGGATCCATTTTATATAAATTGTCGAGATGATTATGTCTCGGTTTGAGACTGAACCTCTTGGTCATTTCTATTGTGCTTTATTTAGTTTTATCTAAAACCTTTTATTCCGCTGCCAAGTGATTTAAAACCTAAACTGTTTTTCAAAGTTACTATGATAATTGAATTAGCAAGTGTTTGCATTATTTGTAAATCATTAGGTTAGTTTCAAAAGCTAATTTGGTCTTCTGATTAGATTAAATGGGAATTAATCAATCCCTTGAGAACCTAATTGAAAGTTTTCTTTAATTAAAATTCACTACAATTCAATTAGTATTTTAAATTAGGGGATTTTGGTAAATGATTTTAAACAGAAATTCTAATTGGAACTCAATTCACCCCCCCCCCCCCTCTTGGGTATCCAATCCGACCAACAATTCCCTAAATCTCATAGGAGAAACATCACGTTTACCTCCGTCATGTTACCTAATGAATTGGAGAGCTATCTCGGGCTCACCCGCCCTAGGTTTATCATAGAAACAACCACATACGTAAAAAATGCCCAATAACCATAACATAATCATAAAATTTAACACAAGTATAACATAAAGATAAAATTTCAACATTCCACTATATCATATCACGATATTGAAGTAAACAATGCTTTATCAAACCATTTTCAAAAACCATTTAAAAAGGGATTTTTGAATCAAAGTGTCCCATACCACATTGATGATTTTAAAGAAATTATAATTTGAAAACATTAATGTCCATATAAATAAATCCTAAAACACATTTTTAAGTCATGTACATTAATGATAAATATTTAGAAAAATAAATCATTAAAACATTTAAAATGATATTTTAGTGAAAGAGTTTTTTAACAAAAGGAGAGACACTTGAATACAAATAATTGAGGAATAACATTTAATCCAAACTTTATAATATCATGAGAAAAAAGGGAGTCATGATATAATATGTCAAATTATAGTATATACACTATATTATAGTGTATTGGTTCAAAACAACAATGAAGTGTCAATGGAAATGTAAATTGAGATGAAATCCCTTATATAGATGGTATCATTAAATTAAGGATTAATAAATGAAATAATTATGTGTGAAAAATATAAATACACCCCATATAAGTGGATATTATATATAAAACAACCATAGTACATTCAAAAATATTCATTTGATTACATATTCAATAAGTACAAGTTGAGCCCAAATAATTGAAATAGGGTTAAGAGGTTCCCTTGTAAAAATTCGACAGCCTAACAGTGTCACATTAAAATAAAGAAAATAATTTCATGAGATAAAAAAGGGAATCTCATCACATGGAAAAAAATTTACATCAATAAGGATATATACTAACATATCCCAACATAATAAGATGTAAATTAAAAGACATAACAAAAATAAGTCTTTTATAAAGAGGAGGGTGAACAGTTCCCTTACCGATTTGGTAACTTAAAAAAATATGCCACCTGAAATAAGGATCATACAATGAAGATGTAAATACTCAAAAATGAATTTATATCACATTAAGAGTGCAATAATGGGTAGTAAAAACACCACACAAAAGGAAATAGTGGCAAATATATCATGAATCTCACAGGAATAAAAAGTGAGACGAAACCCTTTACCACGTTGTAATCAACTGAGGTGTATGACCAATAGTTAATAACAACCAAATGAATCACAGAATACCATGAATATAATGATAATTATGATAATATATATCAAATTTCAGTACACAATACACCACATTCAATTAATAAGTAGCGAACAATTGAAATATCATGGAATTAAAAGTTAGATAAGAAAATCCCTAACAAAAATTTGGCAGCCTAATGGCGTCGCTTAAAAATTATTAAAATGAATTGAAATGCATAAGAGAGGGTCTCTAGTCATATTAAAATACAAATTAAATTATGGTGAAAATAAAAGAACATCCTCTAACATAATAACATGGATCACACATGAAATTACATAAAAGAGAGTACTTGAAATGAAAGAGAGAGGTCGGATCCCTTACCTCGCGTCCGACTTGATTCGATCGTTCTTTAATCACCTGAATAATAAACTAAAGTTAATTTATAATTTCTTGATAATCATTTTCATGTTTATTATTCCTTTTATATAACTTATTACCATGTTATAAACATTATGTAATCATTTAATTTAATAACGTTATTTTTGTCGATATTTGGTAGTTGAGTTAAAAATGAACACCTTAAATTTACAAGTTGTCCATGTGGTCAAAGGTTCATTATATTAAGAATGATATTCATGATTTGGTTATCATATTTATCTTATTTATATAGTATATACATGTTTTTATAATAGTACATAACATTTAAATGTAAGAAATGAAATGCACCGTTCATGGAGACGGTAACTCGTACGTACGCATGGATGCTACTTTCATTTCTATTTCTTATTTTAATTGAAATAAAACATAATTATACAAAGGTATATTATAATTCCAGTATAATATCACATATAATATCACTAACTCATTCCTTTATACATCCCACATAAGGCATTAACAAATCAAATCAGATTGATGGGGCGATAGTCCCCTCTTCTTCAAATGAGATTATCGTATTTACACACTATGGAAACCATAATGGCATGATATAAATGGAAATAACAGAAGCATAAGGAAGTCATAAACATAATATATATCATATATAAATACAGTTCCATCATAATGGCCACCATGAGAGGTACTAAGGTGTAATTGAACAGTCATCATTTAATGAGGCGTTAGTTTTCCATCGAGTGAAACATTATGTCCTTAATCCATTAGATAGAGGTGTGTGTAAGTGTAATTCGATCCTTATTATAAAAACATCCTATTATATTTAGGATACTAGTGTTGTCACAAAAGAAATAAATAAAAAGAGTTCAGGGGTTGGAGAAGTAAAATAAAACAAAACAATTTAAGAGAAATTTCTACCTTTAATTTGGGTAACTCCCATTGGTATGAACCAAAGGACTTCCTGAAGTTCCTTTTTCCTAAGGTAAAGCTTCTAAAAGTAGGATATGGATGTTGAGAGATTAGTTGGTCAGTGTTTGGACGATCCAAATGGATTGAGAGGTGTGATTAATTGGTTATAAGTGGTCCCCTTTTATAAGGGGGAGGAGGGGCTCTTTAGGAAAGTGTGAAAGTGTTATTTTATATTATAATGATATTCGGTTTCTAATGGTCCAAAAATCATTATAGTCGAAGATAATATGATTAATGGTCGAAATAAAATCATCCAATCAGAATTGGACTTGTTTGGATAATATTTTAAGCATTATAATCTTATTTATTTAAATCATTTATTAATGAGGTAAAACCTGCATCATTATTATGTCATACATAATTTAATTTATTTGTTGACTAAAATTTATAAAAAAAACTACCATGATTTAGGAAATCTTTTAAGAATTAGAATGAATATTTATAGTCAAACATATTCCTTATATAACACCATGTAAAAATTAATTACTTAAATATTTTTGTTTATGTCTATTTTCCCTTTACATTAAATTAATTAGTCTAAATTGTCATTATCACTACCATGTGCCTCAATGGGGTCCCAAAATCGAGCCAAATATGACCATTGTTGTTAATAACTCAACCAGTAAGGTTTGGAGAAGTGTTAAGGTAATTTTGAATTATTATAATATTCTTTTAACCTCGAATTACCTTATTTACCTTTAACCGTGGTAAATAAAAGTCAAACGTTACTATTCAAAAAAATTATTTTCATCTTAATGAACCACATTTTAATTCTTGACAACAACCATGTAAATCGTATTTTTGAAATTAAATTCACAGTAGTGGTAAAATTTCATTTAAATGAAAAAGCCAGTTTTTTTAACTACCACTAAGTGGTGTGACTATTCATCAAAAATTGATGTTTTTCAGAAAAATACCAAAAATTGCTCTTAAGCATTATTAGATATTCCGAATTCAAAATTGATGTCTATTTTCCCAAATTCAAAACATATAAGTGGCAGTAATTAATTTAAAAATTAATTCCCATTGTTAAAACAAATAGCGTGTTTTTAAGAAACAATAACTATCAAAAGATTGACAGTTGGTTAAGTACAATTTTGAAGTGAAATTTATTATAATGACCAAAATTGGATTAAATGGTAAAAATATATTTCAATTTCACTTTAAAAAAATTAAAAGGATAATATATCGATATAAATAAATTAGATTAAAAGGCCCTTTTGAATTAAAATACAATATTTTTCCCTATTCATTAAAAAATCATTTTTAACGAAAAAATCCCAAAAAAATTAACAAAGTAAATTTTGATGTCCCCATTCTAAAGAAAGATTTTATTTGGTCATAAAAAATTTATTAAATTTACCAAAACCAGATTTAATAAGGGTTCTCCATTAAAAGGCAATAAATCGGCCTTTTAATGTAAATTATGCTTAAAATTAGATTAATTGACATTTTAAGGCTCTAAATTTTTATTGGATATTGTAAATACATTTAAAAAACATGTCTAATCATATGGTATTTAGTTTTGTTCATTCCTGCCAATAAAACGGCTAGGAGTTGACTACCATTTAAAATAATAATATTATATTATTAGTGTGCAACGTAAGATTTCTAAGAAACCCGTTGTTGTGTATCGGGTATGCTACTAATCATAGCAACCCTTTTTAAAGTAAAATTAATATTTAATTCAAAAATTAATAAATATGAAAAAGAAATATTTTTTTTATCTAGGATTTTACAATATATGTTTATGATTTTAATTTAAAATAAAACCCATAAGCCCGACGAAAAAGTTATTTTTCGAATAGTGTAAATTTTCAAGGAAAATGTTATCTTATATTAACAATGTGAATATAAATTATCATTAAATGAATTTAAATTAAAAAATATATTTTATTATATATATAAATTTTATTAAAATAATTTATTATGATAAGTTATTTTAAATAATTAAAATGGATAAACAAAATGTAGTTTTAAACAGTTTTCAAAAAAATGCATTTTTATGCCTAGAAATAAACATAGAATAAAATCTAGTATAAAGATGATTTAAATATAATTAATTGGATTAAATATATTTAAATAATAATAGTACTAATTTATAATTATACTAAAATTTTAATATAACATTTAAACTACTTAATTTTTTTAAAAAGAAATGATATTTTTATAAAAATATATATTTTTCACTATTCAGTGAAAAATAAAATTTCCAAAAAACCCACGATTTTACCCCATATTAATATCTATATTATGAATTTATAAATATTTTTCATTTGATAATATGTAATTTATAAACTCCCCAAAATTAATTGTAATTTATTTCTTCAAATATTAATAATAGCAATTTTTGAAGAAAATGATTTTCTGATGAATAAACATATTTATTAAAAATTTAACGATTATTTACTAAGAATTGATGAATTTATTATATTTTTTCTGATTTTATAAATTAGTTATTAATATTCATCATTTAAAATTTAATATATAGGTTATAGATGTCTTATTTAAATATACATGGTTCGTTTCAATTGTGTGTTTCATGTTGCACAGGATATCAAGAATAATTATCCTTTTTAAAGACATGGGGTGTTATATAAGATAGGATAAGTTATAAGAAGAAAATATTCTTAATACCGTAGTTTGAGAATGTTAACTCTTGAATGTTTTCTCATTGAATTTTTTAATGAAATTTTAATTGGTCTTTTGGTGAGAAAGGAAAAACTAGTACATGGGTTATATAAATGCGAAGAGAATTGGGAATATATTTGGAAGTATCAAGGATTTGAATAATTGATGTGTAATGGAGGTGAGGTGTGGTATTTATAAAGTTAGAAGATGGTTTTTTTGAATAATATAATAATTAGTATATTATTTTGTCTCAAGTATACCAATAGTATTTATTCTTGTTAATATATAATTTAAATGGCGCTAGTGAGTTTGAATTGATTTGTTCTTATATCATCTCTTATGAAATTTATCATGTATTTATCATATAATGTTAAATACCTAATATTACTATATTTCAGTTTTCACAAAAAAATCAACTATTTTGGAAGGATAGAAAAAATTGACATGAACATCTTTTCAATTTGTATATTATATAAATAAAATAAATACTATGAATTTTGTTTTCAATATATAGGAAATATAAGTTTAAAATTTAATATGTAATTATTTTAATATACAAATTTTAAAATTATAACCAATTTTTAGAAACATTGAAAAATAATCTATGTTCTCATAATATAATATTTTCATAAAAATTAATCACTAAATTAATTTATAAACTCATTTTATGAAAATACAATTTCTTCTAAAATATAATATTTACCAAAAAATACAAATAAAAAATATATAGTATTTAAAAATACAAAAAAAAACAATTCCAATTTTAAATGATTTATTTACTAATACCATTATATAAATGTGTCATATTTTAATTTTATAAGATATATAAATATTATTTTACATTTTCATATCTGAGGAAACTATTCTAAAAATCATGTTACTATTCGTAAAGGACATATTACTATTCTAATACTAAGATTTTTATTGGTCATATGGGTTCCCTACTACAATTAAATAACTAATATTTCATTCATTCTTCATTAAATCTATTTATGTCAAGGATATATATTTTCATTTCCAAGATGAATATTTTATTATTAATATTTGTTTTTCAAATCTATAATGTCATTCATGAGTGAAATTATTTTGGTGGATCACGTGGATCCAAAATTTCATATTTTAGTTACCTTATTTTTTATTTTTAACCCTTATAATATTTTCAATTTCTATAGCAATGTTTATTATCTATTTTTTTCAAATAATAATAATAATTTATCATTCTTCCATCATGTGGTACATGTAATTTATATAATACTATATTACTACGTATGAGACAATTATATAATCAGAGGGGAAATTCCACTAATAAAATACAAGTTCATTTCATATGTTGTTTCTAATATGTAATATTTCATCAATATACAAAACTAGGAATATAACAGTACGCCCACCAAACTACTTGTAAAAAAATTTCCCACATTAATTCATTATGAATCAAAAATCATTTATAGATACATCGAACTAAATGTTCCATGGAACAGATTCCCTCCATAACACATAAATAGATCATTGCAACTTAAATATCTTGTTAAATTTTCTTGGAGTAACAAAAACTTCTAGTATTATCGTATATACTTGTACCTAATGGATTCCATCATGGAAATATGTTTCTACATCCATCTTCCAATTTTCATAGTAATGGAATAATACTAAGGAATGTAGAATAATGAATGACTTGAACATGGATATCATTAATAATTCTTTTTCACAGTCAATTCCTTGATATTGTTTATCCCTTTATCCACTAGCCTTTTTTAGGTACTTAATTTTACCTTCCATGTCAAATTTCCTGTTGAATAATAAGGTTCGCCTAATGGAATTTAAATCAATTAAAAGATTTACCAGAGCCCATACATTAGTCTCTGTCACGGAATCGATCATATAATGCATATATAATTTCTTTCTTAAATCTTGTGATCTCTCTACAAACTCCTCGTGGAATATGGGATCAATATTTTAAACCAATAATGAGTCAACCTCTTTGATGACTAAAAAACCATATCTTTATGGATCTCTATCTCTCTAGTGCTCCAACACATTAACTATGTTTCAATTAAAACATCTTTTGTGGGGACCTATGGATTTTGTCAATATAACAACTCTTATGTTTCTTTAGAATCATCTTCACCAAAGTCACCCATTATCCCACTATCATTATTTTGAATTTAATATCTCTCATGAAAGGGGTATTTTATTTTGATGGTTGATTTCTTTTCTTAGTGGTTGTATAAGTTTTATCCCCTTGCATCCTTTGTATACCCTATTGAGATACAATTCACCCATTTTAGTGATAGTTTTTTGTATATTTTTTCATATAAAAATCCCTCACAACCCCTTGCATGAGTATGTGAAAACACATATTTCATTCCATACATTAACTCAAGTGGTGTCTTTTATACCAGATTTATTGTTACTTGTTTTAGAATGCATATTGCAGTGGTTAATTAATATACCCAAAAGGATAGTAGAAAATTTACATCCATTATCACTAAACCTACAATGTCATGTAATGCAGGGTTATTACATTAACTGACACTGTTCTACTATAGTGTATAAGGAGGAGTGAATAGGGATTGGATCCCACGCACAAATATAAGTATGATGAATTCATGGCTAAGATAATCACTACCCTAATTAAATATAAGTTTCTTTATCTTCTTAAAGATTTGATTCTCAATGACATTCATGTTCTCTATGAATTTATTAAAATACTCCAAATAATTCCTAATTATTTATACATATACATATATACTCAATTCATTATGAAATTAATTGAATTATGAATACCCATTTATAGATTCTATTGGAAATGGTCTAAATGTATCCATTTGTACCGATTCTATAAGATATATACTTTTTTTACATTTTCCACCAAAATATAACTTGGTCAATTTTCTTTATAAACACGTGTGAAATCCATCATGTGTTTTTGGCTTCAAAAAATTATTAAAAACCATCTCGATATGGCCTTGATTACATGAACATGAATACGATGACATAATATATTACACAGCGATTCATACAAACATTATTCATTATAAATTATCAATACTTGGTTTTTGTAATCTAAAACAAAAATACCATTTGTAAATGTTTCATACTATTATATATGATGTATTTATAAAATAAGTATATTTTATTTACAAACATCAAAAGAAAACCATTTAGATATTGGAATAATATAGAAATTATGATTTTTTTTAAAACATGGTAAATAATAAAAAAAACATTAAAATCGAATACCACCCCCTTGGAAATGAATGGTGTTAGTCTCCAATAGTTAGAGTCACCGGCCTCACACCATTGGCAGCTTGAAAATCTGTATATACAATAGAAATATTTTAAAATATACTATTCTCATTAATTTTAATATAGATGTGAGTTCTTCCACCTATATCCAATACCAAAATTATATATATATATATATATATATATATTTACATTGATCATGAATTCACTTAGATATTCCCATTGCTTATTTATCTTGATGTCATTCTTCTTCACGTTCCCTAGCTTATCACATGAAAAACATACAACATCATTTCACTATTCCAATATTTGGATCAACCTTTTCTTTGATGTATATTTATTAGGAACCTTAGAGTTGGTTTGAGTTTTTTGAACCTTTAAATTGTTCTTCCATTTCATATTCCTCCGGATGGATAGATGCTTCTCATCCCCCATTTTCATTTCATCATAGAAAATCAATTTAAGTATTTCTATAATGTTTTCCTCGCTATTCCTCATATTATAATTTATAATAAAATAGGATAAAAATCTTAGGTAGGGAGGGAAAAATGAGTTCCATGCATAACACATCATGTATATTAAACCATATGATGTCTAAGAGCTCAATATAAATAATTATTTTGGATACATGAGGCCCAACTGGTATTGAATCTCCCATATTTCATGTGAATAATGCATTAGTGATATCTTATCTCCATTATCTCACATTATATTGATAAGGATACTGATTGAGTGGGATGATGTTATATTAATCCATATCCTCATGTTGCATTAAAGGGACACATGACATATAATATAACCTAAAACATTGAATATTAGTGGAATCATCCAATTGTTTTCATTTTGAGAGATATTTCATCCTCACTGTCAACTTTTCCAAGTTCCTCATAAAGGGAATTTTCAATCACATATAATTTCTATTCATCGAATAATATAACATGTAAACGACTATACCATTATAAGAAATTTATGTCGGTGAGAGGGCTATCATTCTATAGAATGGATTACAGGGATATTCCCAAAGTTGTGTGAGTGGAAATTTCTACAATAAATAAAAACACAGTATTAGTACTCAATATATAGTATAATTTAGATAATAAATTTCATTAAATTTATTAATTTCCTACATTTTTATTGAAACCTAATTTCCCAAAAAATTGGTTTAGGAGTATATTACCGTAGGATTATCTTAGTAGAAATTATACATATGTTCTTTACCATATCCTGAATGAAGATGTAATAAGAAATAAAAGGTAATTTGGAAGTCTTAACATCCCAACTACATTAAATTGTAACTTCTTGATTTTTTGAGTGGACTCCCCGGTCCTGATATTTGAGATTACGGTTGTGTCCACACAATTCCTACTAGTTTCATTAATTTTCATGGAAGAGGTCATCCATTAATGCAACATAGGTAAACATGACCCCAAAATCAAGGTTGAAATTACTAGATAATTAAAATAACCCCAATGATGGTTTTTTAATCACAATTAACTATGGTTTGATTTCTAAAAAAGTAGTGGGAGGAAATACTGAAATAATATTTTTTTGAGGGATCATTATTTTTTTCTATATACTACTGTCATGACCCATCCCCTGGGGCCCGTTCTGTGACTACCCCAATCCCACCTTCCATAGGCCAGGGGCTAGGGACTAGGACCGAAAGGAATATTCCCTAAAACTGGGAATGAATTGACTTTATAATCTGTAAACACACGCCACCAAGAAAACAGTGAGATACAAGAAAAAGTAAAATTGTATAGCAAAAAATATTGATGAAAGTAAGAGGGACCAGAATTCAAGCACAACAGTAACAGTACATGTACAACTGAAATACAATACAACTGAAGAAATAAAAATACAGATACTAGGACGTCCTTCAAGGTTCCTACCTGAAGTGTAGTTACAGATCGCCTCCTCAGTACTCCACGTCTGCTCGTCTCCTCTGTATAATGATACACAATATGGTCCACCTTTAGGCACCATCCAGTCCTCGTTCCCTCGTCCTCAGTCAGTGATGTCCATCGTCTACACCAAACACAACAAGGTGCGGTCATATCCCATGAAAGGGTGAGTATAATGATACTCAATATAGACCCTGAGACACTCTAGTTCTCAAAAAATCTACAAAGGATAAAACACCATGCATGAAAACAACTGAAAACTCTACTTAATTATATTCCCAACCATATACCTATGTAAAAAATTGTTCCCATCTCAATAATGTGGATACATAGAGTCCAAATCAAAATCCCAAGTTCAACTGTTCCATAAAGGAAGAACTACCACAATGCTAAGTACCACACAGGTACGCCACACAGAAGAATACCGCCAAGTTATTACCACAAAGGAAAGTACCTCACAGGTAAAGACTCATCTCACATCAGGTTTAACTTTGGTACAGTAGTAGAGATGATTATATGTAACTACTTATTCATCATACTATTTTAAGCGGAAGACCCATGAAGGATCCTAAATCATCATTAGACCCACAGGGGATCGTAGTACATTGTCAGAGCCATAAAGGATCCTAGTACCTCCATTATTGGAATTGGGGTTTTTTCAAACAATTATATACCAACGGTTTACTTAAACCATTGGTAAAACCAGGTGCAGGACAACCTTTACCAATGGTTCACTAGAACCGTTTGTAAATGGTTTTAAATTTCCCCCCTTTACCAATGGAGTTCAAGAACCATTGGTAATGGTCTGACCCAATAACCTCGTGTGGCCCTTCTCCTCTCCCCATTCGGATAGAACCCTAATTTGACAGCACCTCTCCCCCGCGATTGAGAACCTCTCCCCCATTCTAACAACACCTCTCCCTCATGATCAGAGCACCTCTCTCCAATTAAAACAAAACCTCTCTCAGGTTCATCTCAGTTCCTCCATCTGAATGGTTGGAATCTTTGATTTTTCCATCCAAGCTTCTAAATCATCATCTGAACCAACCCGAATTAGGTATTTTATTAAGTGATACCTTATTTTTATTATTATCTCTCTAATATTTCAGTTTTAGGTTTTGATTTTAATGTGTATATTTTTTTATGTTTTGATTTAACATAGAAAAAAAATTTAGATTTTTTCTCCAGAACCATAGAAAACCCTTTTAGATTTTTTAGTTGTCACTTTAATTTATCATATCATTATATTAAAATGTTTTATAAATAGATTGGATAGTTATAGACCTCTCATTGGTCACCAACCTGAATTTTATCTCACACATTATTTGAGATTCCATTGGGTGCCCAAATAAACAACATGATTATTTGTTTAGAAAAGGGTAATCACCATTTTACAGATGCATAACTACTCACATGACATAGGATGGAGAATATAGAAGATGATTGGGTTTTAGCTCAAGAAGCTTGGTCGAATTTTAGAATTCGTTGAGCCTCTTTCATTGTACTACTTCCTACTAGTTGTAACAATGTTTTTCTTCTTGATACATGGCATACATTACAATCATTTGGTTTATGATTCTGTTATTAGTTGGTATTACTGATTTGGTTATTTTCATCCATTTCCAATATTTTCCCGTTGTTATATTTCTTCTACTTTTTAAATGATAATATTAAAATTTTGAAACTTAGGTAATGAGAAAATATTCTCCCCCATACACACCAATGGCTCCCACTATTAGTCAATAACATTTGTAATTTTGGTAGATGTTCTTGTGTCCATGTGGCCATTTGGGTTCGGGTCACTAATTAGTGGCATCCTGGTTTGGGACTTCACAATTTATGGATATCCCCTTTATATGTGTTTCTAATCAAATCCATACCTATAAATATTGAATGTCCCTCTCCAAAATAAATAGGGACACGATTCAATGAATACACCCTACCAACCTATGATCTATGAACCCAAACCTAGGATTCTTTAATCTATGGTTAACGTGAATCTTGATGAGGCCATAACTACTTTTGATGTGATCCTCATCCTACTCGTCATCCTGATCTCCCTAAAGAAGTTAAAGTATAAAACTCATGTACTCCCAACAAGACCCTTAAGGATTATGTATTCCTTAATCCAAATCCAATATCGTACTAGGAAATCCTTTAGTATATGCATTATAAATTCTATATCTTATTTTCCTATATAAACTGTATTTTTTTGTGTTTCTTAATATTATTCCCATATAGAGGAATGTTTCAGTTATGATTTTTTATAAAGTAAACAATTTTTATTTACCTAAATATTTTTTTGATTGAACTTCAATATAATATAATTGCTTTGAAATGACTTATTGAAATTTTTTATAGAATGGATAGAAGTTTGATGTATGAAAATGATCATATTTCAACCTATTTTCAAAATAATTTTAACATATTTTTATATTTTTCATTTTACAAGGCTTCATAGAGTGGTCGCATACACTACCCATGTTCTAATTGTGTTGGGAGACCTTGGTTGAGTCATGGAGAGGTTAGCTATTATATAACCAGATATGGTTTCCAAACAAACTATTATGTGTGGTATCACAATGGAGAGAAAATGGAATCTCAAAATGTTGATTATCCAAATGATATGACTAAATTTGAGAGTTTGATATATGATCGGTTTCCATTTATTTGGCATCTTGAGAAAAAAAGGATGTCCATCCAATAATATTTCAATACAATCACTCATGATGTGTCTAATGAAAATCATGATGTTGATAGGGTGAAAAAAATTGAATGATTATGTGATGGCTCCAGTATATTGGAAATGTTGTAAAATGAAAAAGTTGGAATTTTTAATCTGATTGTTTCATGGGAATACTATATATGAGATTTAAAATAATGCAATAGATTACATTCTTACCTTCTTGTAGGACTTACTTCCAAATGATGTAGATATTCCCTCAAACCACTATATGGCATGGATGTTAGTTGATGAACTTGGATTCTCAAAACAAAATCATGTTTTCTCGAATGACTGCATCTTATTTTGGGAGGAAACTACTGATGGAAATGATTGTATCAAATGTGGAACCTCACGATGGAAGCCAAAAGATGATGGAACACCATCTCGTGTGCCATAAAAAGTAATGTGGAACCTTCCATGGTTCCCCAGATTACAGAACCATTTCATTTCTGATGTAATATCAGTTAAAATGTGATGGCATGACACCAAGAGAAAAAAGAACAATGAAGTGTTAGTTCACCCTGCATATGGATTTTCATGGCCAAGATTTGATGCTGGATATCCTAAATTTGCAGCCTATCTGTGTAATGTGATATTGGGTCTTTCTTGTGAAGGTTTTAATCCATTTTGGTAGATGCTTACATCGCACAACACATGGCTAACTTACATACACATTTATAACCTCCCCCCATGGTTGTGTATGAAAAATCCTTACACTTTCTTGAGTATACTGATATTTGCTCCTTCTGATCCCAGCAAAGATATAGATGTATACATGCAACCTTTAATGAAAGAGTTGAAACTTATTTAGGATGTGGGTGTTACCACATACGATTCATGTTCGAAAGACATATTTCATCTGTGTGATGCACTTATGTGGATGATCAATGATTTTCTTGCTTATACAATGATGTATGGATGGAGGACAAAAGAAAATTTGGATCGTCTTGTTTGTATGAAGAATTATTTGATCAAGAAGACTGAAATATCATCGTAGTTTTAGTTTTATGGGACATAGAAGATTCTTACCAATAAACCATCCATATAGACACAATCGTCGAAGATTTGACAATGCCATGGAGACTAACGATCCACATCAGCATATTTCTGAAACTAATGTGCTTAATGAATTGAAAGATTTTAGTTATTCATTTGGGAAGGGTGTAAGGAAATCTAGAAAGAGTAAAAATGTTTCCAATGATACCTGTTACAATTGGAAGAAGAAGAGTATATTCTTTGAGTTGTCGTATTGTTCAACCAACTTGTTACTTCATTCCCTATACCTAATACAAATTGAAATGAATATATGTGAAATTTTTCTTTATATTCTTATAAATGTCAACGGGAAGACAAAACATGATTTACGATCTCAGCATGGCTTCGTAGATTGGGGGATCATACCAGAATTGCATCTTGTCTATATCAGTGAAAATAAATGGAAAGTTCCATGTGATTCATATGTGATGACACCTGATGAAAAAAATAAATTTCTAGAATTGAGAGAGACTATTAATGTTCCCGAAGGCTATTCAATTAATATATCAAAATGGGTCAATAGAAAAGAGTTGAAGCTGAAATCATTGAAGACTCAATATTAGCACGCCCTTTTGCATGAGTTGATTCCAATAGCAATCTGTCATCTCTTGTCCAATAATGTAAGAGTCTCAGTTATTCAGTAGTGATATTTTTTAGAGATCTTTGTTCTAGGAAGTTTTTCAAATACTTCTTTCAAAAACTATTGGGAGATACACCATTAATTTTGTGTGAGTCAGAGAAAATATTACCTCATCATTTTTTTACATGCATGTTGCATCTGACTGTACGTAATCCGACGGAAATACTTATTGAAGGACCTCATGCTATATGTTGGATGTATCCAATTGAAAGAAACCTGTACACATTAAAATAATATATTTTGAATAGGAATTATCCCGATATTTCTATTGTGAACGGTTACTTGGCTCAAGAATGTTTGGATTTTTGCTCAATGTATTTGTCTGATCTTACTACGAGAATAAAGAGAACAATGTGAAATTAAGAATAACAGTATGAGAAAATTAAACCATGTTTTCCATCAGTTCCTCAGATAGGAGGAATTCTAGGATCATATACATTGAATACATTAGTGATTGAAGAGCGAGAGATGGAACATCGGACAATGTTGTTCAATTGTGAGTTGTTCGATGACAATATCATGAAAGTAAATTGTACACGTATCTCTTATCTTATATATTGTAATTTTAAATATTTGTTACACTACTATTATATTTATGTATAGGGAACATAACGAATTGATATATAGAAAGAATCATTATTTATCTTTGAGAAGAAAAGAGACTTTTCATGGAAAATGGTTTTTTGCTGGGTTGAAATTGAAGGTAAAAATATTTCTGTAATAACTAAATAAAAATAATATTTAATTAAGTTTACTATTTTTTTATATTTCATGTATCGAGTTTTCCTATAGACTCTATTTTTTTAGGAAATAAGATCTTTGTCTTTTGGTCCTAATACCATGGTTCGTGCTTGTAAATTACTTGTGATGAATTGATACAAATTTATTAACACTGAACGAGCAAGAAACATGAGAACAAAACATGATGGTGTTATGCTAATAGCCAGAAAAGACTGTTATTCTAGTTCATCAGATAATAGACCTCATTCTGAAAATGTATCTTATTATGGAGTCATGGAGAAAATAATAATTTCGGTTTATTACTCGTATGGTTGAGTCACGATGATGAAATGTCAATGGTTTTTTTCAATGACGAGGAAAGGAACCTTTATTAATGATTGTGGATTTCACGTTATTGACATGACTTTGACTCTTCACACCAATGAACCATATGTATTGGCATCAATGGTGGAACATGTTTTTTATGTCAAAGATCATCGTCATCCAGAATTCGGTGTAATTTTTGAAGTAAATCCCAAACATGTATTCGATGATGGGGATGATCAAGTTGAAACTATCCCTATTGAAATTGGAAGCAATCTGTTTATTTCTTATTATGACTCCAATATATCAATTGTAAGAGATGATTCTGAACCCAAAGTTGTGGTGGGAAATATATAGAATCATACATTCGTGTTCTCACCTACATGTTTCACCTACATCATTCAGAGAGTGTATCATATTACTTACCTTCAACCCACTATAAATATCAAATTTCTGTATGTTTTTTTATCAGAATGGTTTTTATATATATATATTTTTGGGTTACACATTTGTTACCTATTTCTAATTACTTACATATTTGTTTTCATTGCAGGAAATGACACCCATTAAAGAGATGTGTCATAAAAATATGATAGAAATAATCGTCGCATGACACAGATGGGTGTTCCTCCACTCATCCCTACTGTGAGTATTTTATTTCAAATATATATATTTCAATAAATTATAATATCATGTGTTTACTTTTGAGTTAAATTTTATTCCAGGATCCACCCCATAGATGAGATATATCTGATGAGGAGCATAATTTTTCTCCCAGTATAGAGGCTGGTGGTAGGAGGGGGGAGTGGGGGTGGTTTCAGAGTTAGACGATCACCTGGTGGTCCAAGTATTGAGTTCGGTGGTACGAGGGCTCGTGGTGCGGGAGTTAGAAGATCCACAACTCAAACCTGATTGGACTATTCCCCTACCACATACATATCTTCTACACCCTATTTTGATCCTGGTCTGTCTTTAGGGACACACAGTATATTTAGGCCTCCGATGATTACACTACCTGTTGGCAAGATGATTGTTCCATCGTCTTCTGCTTCTCGTTCATTATCTCCAAGATATCATATTCCACCTTCTTCAACTCCTACTCCAACACGGTATGTAGGTGAGGATCATACACTAAGGGACACTCTGCCTTTACAAGATATTCCTTCAGATTCTGCACATCCAGTGATGCCCATTGATCTGACTACCAAAGGTATCTTTATATAACTCTAACAATTTTTTATACCAAAATTTATTTTTATAATAATTTGTGCTAATATTTTTTTTCATTAATAACAGATTCATCTACTCGTAGGAGGTGGGAAGGGGGAGTATTTACTTGCGTGTGGTATGGAACTGCTATACACAGTTTATGGTTGAATACAATGATGATGGACAGATGATTGATAAACCTGGGCAGGAATGTCGAGGTTTTTCGGCGATTCTAGAAAAATACTCCGACATCATTCCGGTATGCCATCTCTCTTCGAGACATCTACCACACAAATTCAAGGATTATGCGTGGGAAAAAATATGTTTAAAAAATATATTGTATTTAATGTAGTATTATTTTGTATTTATATGAATTAATCTATTGGGTATCAACTTTGGTTTAACATCCCTGATGGCGAAGGTGCAAGACCAGCATGTTTAAATGATCTAGGGCAGCTTTGGAGAGATTATAAGAATGAGTTGTATGTTGGCTGGTGTGATAGAGTGGGCACGAAGTTGGATACAATACCTATCATGGATGACTGGCTGATGGAGTAATATCTCCAAATCATTACCCATTGGGTGACTGCAAAATTTATGGTATTAATCCCATTTGAGGTATTTAAATGACAGATTTCATATTTTTCATTAATATTATCTTATTTATTATTAAAGATTATTTAGGAATCTTCTGAAAAAAATTGATTCAAAGAAATACCTCCACACTTTGGGGATCACTACTATGTCAGATCCTGACAGGCAGCTAGTACGATATAGTTGTTTATAACTTTTCTTTAAGACATTACCTTTTTATTTTTTCCTACGTAAATTATGGGATTTATTGAATATTGAATATATAATTATAATTTATATTTATATTTTTTCAATGTCATTATAGAAGAAAAAATTGAATATTGAAGGACGTCTCCCTCGAACAAACTTTTTTTGCTCGGGTAGAAGGAAAAAATATGAAACTTTGGTTAATGAACAAACACAAGAAAATATTGTAATTTTTAATTTGTTTATATCAAAGTTTAATATCTTTTTTAATATTTAGTAATCTATTAATATTTTTAACAAGATTCTTTAGAGGCCATTGATTCATAGGAGCCTGACGATTTATGGCCACACGATCATTTATATCAGGTTTTGCGAGATGAGCACTCTGGTCGAGTACGATTCCGTCCTTGTAAGAATATAGTTCCGAAGAGGTATTGGACCTATACAGGTATCCATTCTAGTACCACCAAGTTGGAATAGGTCCAGCATCATGCAAGACAGTCTGATAAAAGGGTCACATAGTTTGAAGATTATGTTCAAACAAGGGAGAGAAAATTTATAAAACTGATCAAAGCTTTATCTTCATCACATCTACCAGAGGCCGTAGAATCTTGTCAGACATATATGTTATCAATGTATGCTTTATCCAATGCACCTGGAAGTATTACTAGTGGTTGTCGAGATGATGACATTCATAGTGATGACGAAGATGTTGTAGAGGACGAAGACGGGGATGAGGATGCAGATGAGGGCACAGATGAGGATGAGGATGAGGGTTAGGATAGGGTTGGGGGAGAATGGGGTTGAGGATGAGCATGGGGATGATGATGAGGATGACTATGAGGATAGAGATGGTGGCAAGGATGAGGATGATGATGACAGTGGTGATGGTGACGGTGATCAGGGGCAGATTGATCCGTTACGTTTTTGAATTCAGTATAACACTTTATTTTTGAACCGGGTTTTTCCCTTTATTATAGATATTTTTTAATTGAGTGTAACTCTATATTTTTGACCAGATATGGATGCCTAATGATGTTATAATATTTTATGGGGCTTCTGGGGATTGTTTAGAGTTCGAAATCCCGGTTGGCGTAGAAAATCACTATGCCTCACGGTTTGTAAAAAATTTAAGTCCATCCCACAAGGTATCTACCAACCATATAGTGATATATAATATAAGCAATGTGCATGATTTTCCCTAAACATGCACCATGGGATGCAGATGATGCATAATGTATATTGTTTTAGTATAAGATATTGTCATTGTTGATGCACGATTTTATTAACTGGCATACAAAAAACTAAACAAATACATTCTGATTGTGTTGATACTTTAGAAAAACGATCCATGAGTCATATGTGATGTGTAAGACTCAAAACTGCCTCAATATGAGGCATGGTGTGTCCAATATTAATCAAAGAGTCTCTATTTTGTTTAAAATGGACACCCTTTTGATTAAAAACAACTGGCATATGGAAAACTGAATAAATGTATTTGGATTGTGTTGATACTTTAAGAAAACGATCCATGGGTCATATGTGACGTGTTCGACTCAACCACGCCTCAATATGAGGAATGGTGTTGCCGGTACCAGTCAAAGTGTCTCACTTTTATTTTTACTGGACAACATTTTAAGTGAAAAAAAAACTGACATATGAGAAATAGACCAAACATATTTGGGTTCTGTTGATACATTAGCACAAAGATCTATGGGACATTTGTGACATGTAGGAGTCAACCCCGCATCAATCTGAGGAACTTTGTGGACGGTACCACTAAAAGAGTCTCACCATTATTTGAAATGGTTATCATTTTAAGTGAAAACAACAACTAGCATATGGAAAACCAACCAAACGCATTCGCATTGTGTTGATAATTTTGGAAATGATCTATTGGACATTTTTGGATGTATGAGTATACCCCACATATATCTGATGCATGGTGTGGCTGATAACACTATAAGTGTCTCTCTTTTGTTTATAATGGAAATTTTTTTAAGTAAAAACAACTTGCATATGGAAATATGACAAAACATATTCTTATTGTGATGATACTTTAGCAAAATGATCAATGGTAAATTGGTGACATGTAGTAGTCAACCCCGCATCAATGCAAGGTGCGGCGTGTCCAGTACCACTCTAAATGTATCTCTTTTGTTTAAAATGGAAATAATTTTAAGTGATAACAACAATTGGAATACAGAAAACCAACAAATATCATTCAGATTGTGTTGATACTTTAAGAAAACAATCCATTGGACAGTTTTCATGTCTAAAAGTCAACCATGCATCAATCTGAGGAACAGTATGGCCGGTACCACTCTAAATGTCTCTCTATTGTATAAAATGGACATCATTTTAGGTGAAAACAACCACTGGCATATGGAAAACCCACCAAACGCATTAATATTGTGTTGATACTTTTGTGAGATGGTCCATGAGTCATATGTGACATCTACAAGTCTACCTCACCTCAATTCGAGGCACAGTGTGGCCGGTATCACTCAAAGTGCCTCTATTTTGTTTAAAGTGGACAATATTTTAAGTAAAAATAACTAGCATACAGAAATCAAATGTATTCGTATTGTGTTGATTAATTTGGAAAACAATCCATTAGTCATATGTGACATGTACGACTCATCCTTGCATAAATATGTGGAGAGGTGTGGTCGGTACCACTCAAAGTTTCTAACTTTAAATTGAAATGGACAACATTTTAAGTGAAAACAACAACTGGCATATAGAAAACCAAAATAATGCATTCCGATTGTGTTGATACTTTAGTAAAACTATCCATGGGACATTTGTGATGTGTACGAGTAAACCCCACATCAATCTGAGGCACAATGTGGCCAGTACCACTCTAAATGTCTCTCTTTTGTTTAAAATGGACATCATTTTAAGTGAAAACAAAAACTGGCATATGGATATCGGACCAAAAGTATTCAGATTCTATTGATACTTTAGGAAAATTATAAATGATTAATTTTTGATATGTATGAGTCAACCCTGCCTCAATCAGAGGCACATTGTGGCTGGTACCACTCAATGTGTCTCACCATTATTTGAAATGATCAACATTTTAAATGAAAACAACCACTGGCATACGAAAAACCGACCAAAGGCATTTTAATTTTTTTGATAAATTAGGAAAACAATCCATTGGTCACTTGTGACATGTGCGAGTCAACACCACCTCAATCCGAGGCACGGTGTGGCCTGTAATACTATAAGTGTCTCTCTTTTGTTTAAAATTGACATTGTTTTAAGTAAAAACAACTGACATAAGGAAAACTGACCCAACATATTAGGATTGTGTTGATATATTACACAATAATCCATGGATAATTTGTGATGTGTAAGAGTCATCTGGGCCTCAATATGAGTCCCGGTGTGGCCGGTACCACTCAAAGAGTCGCATTTTTTTTGAAATTAACAACATTTTAAGTAAAACCAACAACTGGGATATGGAAAACAGACCAAAAACAGTCAGATTGTATTGATACATTAGTAAAACGTTCCATGGGTCATATGTGATGTGTACTAGTCAACCCCATCTCAATCTGAGGCACAGTGTGGCCAGTATCACTCTAAATGTCTCTCATTTGTTTAAAATGAACATCATTTTATGTAAAACAATTGGCATACAGAAAACCGACCAAACATATTCGGATTGTGTTGATACATTATCACAATGATCCATGGTCCATCCCCACACAATCCACTACTCATTTGAGTAACTCCTACCCCTACTCTAAAACACATGACATTTAATACACCAATGAAAACTACATTCCCTAAGGCATAGAAGCTCATTGATACACATCGATTATCATCATCACTAAGTTCAAAGACACCCACCCCAAACCATGAAATTATATTTGTGTTTGGTTGAATTCATTTATTAATTTCCTTATTTTGGGTTATTAGCTTGTAATTTATGAATTCAATCATGTATGTGTTATAAAAAATGCAATTTTTTATGTAATCTTTGATCTGTATCTCATATAATTACATATTCAGTTTTTAATGTATTGTATTCATAATTTATTATTAAATTATGTATCCTTCTAATTATCAGTTTTTAATTATGTATCCTTAATATGTATTGCATTGTATGTATTCTGTACAATTCACATAGCAGCACACAGAGGAGGTTGCTATGTGAATTGTACTGCAAAGCCTATACCAACGATTTTAAACTGTCGGTATAGGTTCTGTATGTTTTTGTTTTACCAACAGTTATGAATTGTTGGTACAATAACATTACGAATGGTTTCAACCATTGGTATAGGGGTGAATGGAAGACTAAAAAAGATATTCCAATAGTTTTGAAACCTTTGGCATATGTGATTTATAAGAACACTATTCCAACGGTTTTATAAAACCGTTGGTATTGAGTAGATTTCCTCCCATATACCAATGGTTTATCTCAAACTCTTGGTATATGTCTATTATCACGACTTATTGGGATAAAGTTTCTAAAACCAATGGTATAATTTATACCAATGGTTCTCCACCCTATACCAATGGTTTTCAACCATTGGTATACCTTAAATTTCCAATAGTTCTCGTTAGTACGCTGCCAAACCCACACAGGATCCTAGTAGATCGTTAGTACATCGTCAGACCCACACAGGATCCTAGTACGTCATCTGTACATTGTCATACCCACACAGGATCATAGTACATCGTCAGACCCACATGAGATCATAGTACATCATCAGTATGTTGTCAAACCCACACAAGATCCTTGTACATCGTTAGTACGTCGTCAGAACCACACAAGATCCTAGTACAGTGTCAGTACGTCTTCAGACCCACAAAGGATCCTAGTACATCGTCAGTACGTTGTCAGACCCAAACATGATCCTAGTACATCATTAGTACTTCTTAATACCCACACAAGATCCTAGTACATTGTCATTACATTATCAGACCCAAACATGATCCTAGTACATCATCACAGCCAGCTAGAGGGTTCCCACATTCAGCTCGCTTATCTCTAGGAGGGTTCTCACCACAATCTATTAGTTGATACTCCAACTACCATGAAAAACAACGAAGAAGTATCCCAAAGGACTTCCATGTCATAGGAGTCTCAATGCAATAGGTAGTACGTCAAACAGATGCCCGGTCTGTAAGTTGTTATCATTTTAGTCCTGGGTGCCTGGTTGTATTTGTGCTCGATCCAACCCGACCATTCCCCAACATTACCCAAATCTCCATTGGGGTATACAAAATGGGCCCTCTCACTACAAGGTATTCAGTTCCGAAAACGGTTCACCAAAAGGTCACTCATTGCCAAAGTTAAGGCCAAAAGAGAGGAAAGGGTTCGAAGCTGGTCCAGGACCGGCCTGGCAGTGGGGCTGCATAGGGGTCGTGGTTGGGTGCGGGGGATGTGGGGTGGCCCGAGGGCCGTGGGGCAGAACGGGGTCCGCGAGGCATCATGGGGACCGGGTGGCGGTGCGTGGGGCATGGGGCGGCCCGGGGGATGCGGCGCGGCGCGGGGGACGTGGGGTGGCCTGAGGGCCATGGTGCCATGATCCGCCAGGGTTGGATGGATGGCCAGCCATCTTCTCCGCACGACACAGTCTCCCGCCGCACCTCCACCGGTGGCCGGCTCAGTCGGCCATCCTCTCTTCGCTGCCGCAACAAAGGCCATAGTTCTCTTCCATCGGGCGGCCTGGTTGCACTAATGCCTTCTTCACGGACGGTCGTGGTGTCAGCCACCGTTTTCATGGCCCATCGGTGTTGGGTTCCATCCTCATCCATTGCGAGGAACACAAAAATAGATCACAAGAATTGTGGAGAGGTCGGGCTATGTTTTTTTGGCCCACACACTCTGCGTTACAGCGGTATCAAGCGACTATATTTTCTTCTTCATTTTCGAAGAATTGTCACGAACGGGTAAGGGGGAAAATTCTATGTACCACCCTACCTCAAAGGAGTTTTTTACGTCAAAGAGGAAGGAAGGATGGACACCAGTTGGTCGTTGGTGAAGACATACCACGTTGGAGGTGGCATGTTCATCATTGGAGAAGATAGTGCATTCTTCATCATAGAAGAACTTCATTTTGACGTCTTCTTCATTGTAGAGAATAATCCTGCAAAATCTCTCCTCTTGCCAACCCTTTCCTCTCAATTACACCAAAATTTGAAATAGCCAACATATTAATTTATGTTTATCAAATAAAATTAATTTTTCACAAAAAATATAGTTTGAATTATTAAATTTTGACACATTTAACTAATTTCTTAGTTGTACTAAACAATTAATTGGGGAGTTTAAGGGGTTTCTCCCATTAGGATGGTTCGGGTGGTCCCCACCATTAGGAATTCAAAATGGGGGTTTTAGTATTATCGGTTCCCACCTCCATAAAAAACATGTGGGAGGTTTTAGTTCATGTGGTACCCACCTATATAACATCCACATGGGAGGTTTCAAAAAATAAAAAGGTTATGAAATTTTATTTTATTTAATTTTATTCATTCACGAAATACACAAAAACTAACATTCACCCTCGAAAAACTACTGTCGAGGTGAAAGTCTCCTTAAGCAAAAACCAGCACTGCGAGTTAAATGGTGTCCTCAGATTTCAGTTTCGAGCACTGGTTCAAAAGTTACAAAAAACCAACTTGCACGTTTACTGAACGTCCTTGAAAAAAAGATTTGAAATTCATTCTGGGCACTCCAGGCCTCAGAATCATGTGTCATAAATTTTCATGGACTCTTAAAATTTCAATATAATTTTACAAAATTACATGGAAATTATTGGTCTTTACATTTTCCCACCTCAGGGCTTTGCATCCCCGAAAGACACATCACCAAAATAGGAAAACAAGTGGGGGTATTGAGCACAAATTCGGGCCTCCGGCTCCCATGTGCTCTCCTGGAGGTTCTTGTGCTGCCATCGAATGCGCATAAGAGGTAACAAATTCCCCCGAAGGATACTCTCCTATCGATCCTCAATCTCTATTGGAACCTCCATTCACATCACCCCATCATCGACGTCCATATCGCCATGTTAGATGATGTGAGAAGGGTCATTCACATATCTCTTTAGCAAGGATATGTGGAAGACGTCGTCCACCCTTTGCAATTAACGGGGAAAATCTAAGTGGTAAGCCACCTCGCTAACTCTTTGAGGACCTATAAAGGTCAGATAAATCTTAGATATATCTTGATGCCTCACCCAAATCTCTATAAACCCCATCTTGGGGAGACCCGTAGAACGACATGGTCACCATCCTCGAACTCCAGAGGTCTCCATCTCCTATCGGTATAAGACTTCTTCCTACTCTGTACAGTCTTCATCTGATCCCGGATGTTCTGGACCTTCTCTATGGTATCTTGTACCATATCTTGTCCCATGAGTGTTGACTCCACTAGGCCAGTCCAGCATAAAGGTAATTTTCAGTGTCGCCCATACAACACCTCAAAAGGTGTCATCCCAATGGTGGAGTGATAGCTGTTGTTGTATGCAAACTCCACCAAAAAATTGATCCTCCCAACTAAGACCGAAGTCGGGGATGTAATCACGTAACATGTCCTCGAAGGTATGAATTATCTGCTCAGTATGGTCATCCATCTAATGATGGAAGGCATTGCTCAAATGAAACTATGTCATGAAAGCCTCCTACAACCCCTCTCATAGCCAGGAAGAGAAACATGTATCACAATCAGAGACAATCATTGAGGGTAATCCATGTAGTCATACAATCTCCTGCACATAGAGGAATCTTAAGATCTCTACTGAACCATGCTCTCTGATCGGTATGTAGTGGGTAGAATTGGTGAGTTGGTCCATGATCACCCAGATAGAATCATGACCTTTAGATGTTCGTGGAATTCCTGTCTCGAAGTCCATGGATTTCTCATCCCACTTCCACTCTGAGACCTCTAAAGGCTGAACCAATCCTGGTGGTACCTGATGCTCCGCCTTCACTTGCTGACAAGTGAGGCACCAAGAGACAAACACTTCTACTATTTCCTTCATTTCTGGCCAACAATGCTATCATCATAAGTCTTGGTACATCTTCACCAATTCTGGATGTAATACTAGAGGGGATGTGTTGAACTCCCTCAACACTTCCTCCTGAAGTGACATGGGTACCATGGTACGTCCTTTGACTAGAATGACGTGCTACCCACCTTTAGAAAAACCATTAGGTTCATGTCTTGTGGATATCTGATCACATCGAGCCTCGCAGTCAACGTCCCCACACTGCACCACCATGACTTGTTGAAGAAGTGGGAGAGTGACTGTAAGAGACTGAAGAAAAGCTACTACATCTCGATCCACAAAGGATATTTTCAAAGTAGCCAGCTAATCTATCGCCTCACATAATAGTTGTATACCAGATCTCATACTGAGTTCATTTTCCATTACGTTCGACTACCCAGGAGTATAGACTATCTCAAAGTCAAAGTCCTAGAGGAATTCAAGACAATGTCACTGTCTCTAGTTCTGGTACTTCTGAGAGAAGATATACCTGACACTCTTGTGATTAGAGTACACTGTAAAACACTAGCCCTTCAGGTAATGTCAACACATTTTGAAGGTGAAAACCACTACTACTAACTCCAGGTCATGGGTAGTATAGTTCTACTCATGTTGTCTCAGCTGTCGAGAACCATATCTGATAACTACTCACTTCTGTATTAGGACACATCTGAGCCCGATCCTTGATGCGTTGCAGTAGAATGCGTACCCAACACCTTCCTCTAGAAGCCTCAAGATGGGGGCACGAGTCATCCTCTGCCTCAGCTCCTGAAAACACCATTGGCATATCTCTGGCAAAACGAATAGTTTCCCCTTATTTTTCAACGCTGATAAAGGTGTTGAATCTCGAGAGAAATCTGGAAAAAACCTACGGTAGTATCCATCCAGAAGCTGGAAACTCCATACCTCCGTCACAATCTTGAGTGGTTCCCAATCAAGTACCACCTCAATCTTAGTTGGATCTACTACAACTCCAGCCTTCGATATGACATGCCCTAGAAAGTGAACCTCTCGGACCCAGATTGGGCACTTCGAGAGCTTACCATAATGCTGGTTCTCTTGGAGTGTGTCATGAACATTATGAAATTGATAGGCATGCTCCTCTTAAATATCTGAGTAGATCAGAATGTCATCAATGAAGACCACCACAAAGATATCAAGGAATGGCTGAAAGATCATGTTCACGAGTCTCATGAACACTATTGGAGTGTTTGTTACGCCTAATGGAATAAATACAAACTCATAATGGTCATACCGTCATTTGAAATCCATCTTCTGCACATCCTAATCTCACACTCTGAGCTGGTGATAGCCTGATCTGAGGCATATCTTCGAGAACAACCATTCTCCCTTCAACTGATCAAAGAGGTCGTCAATCCGCAAGAGTGGGTACTTGTTCTTCACGGTCTCCTAGTTCAGGTGCTTATAGTCAACAAAAAGTCTCAAGCTCCCATCTACCTACATGGAGAAAAAAATCAGGGCTGACCAAGGAGAAACACTAGTCAGAATGATCCCTTTCCCCTATAAGTCCTCCAGCTATTCCAGCATCTCACGAAGCACCACGAGCGTAATGCGATACGCTGGTGTAGATATTGGTGTCGTCCCAGGGTACAACTCAATGTGAAAGTCCACCACTCTGTGAGGAGGTAGACCAGGAATATCATTAGGTAATACATTCACGTACAGGTCCACCACTATAGGAAATCTAGGACTCTCCACATCAACTGCTCTGAGGGTATGGCTAGCCAACTAATGAGTTATCAGCTATACTCTAATCCGGGTAATTCCATGCAAGGATGCAAACGCTCCCTTCTCACTAGTGAATGTAAACCTAGTCTTATTCGTGCAGACACACTATACTTTGTACCTAATATAGTTAATCTAAGCATGAACTGTAGATAACAAGTCCACACTCAAGATGATGCCCTAAGTCCTCGACGCCACTACTAGGAGATCCTAGCCTAAGCTCTCGCCTCCTAGACTAATCTCACACTATCGAAACGAGTGTGAAATCATTTAATCTACTCTCGCAGGAGTCTCTAGCCATATAGATCAATCCAATGGCTCTGTCGGAATCATCGACCTCCGAGCGAGGGCAGTGGCATTAAAAGAATGACTGTAACTTGTGTTTATATGTACTATAACTAAGGTCGAGTAGACACAGATCATACCTCATATCATCTCCGGAGCGCTATGAATGTAGGACTTAGTTGCCTAAAGCAGAGCTTACCCCAGTCCTCTTGCTCCTAGTGGTCAGGGTGGACCTCCTGGTGGTGGTTCCGGTAATATCTCGATTCATTGCCCACCGCCAGCTCCATGACCAGCTCCTCCTTCACGTCCGCCTGATCCATGCAGAACTCCTTGGTCGAAACTCTATCTCTGCCTGGGCAGTCCCTCAACTGTCCTTTGATCATTCGTAAGATTTTTTGGACATTCACGAGAAATGTGACCCTACCCGCTGCATGTGAAGCACTATCTATTCCTCGCATGACTGGCTGTGTCTCTGGTACACCACACAATCAATCATGAGTCATGCAGCCATCCACCAATAGTTCTGGTTCTCTTCAACCTCTATGACATCTGTCTATTGCTAGCTGTAGAAGACTCTGATATATGACATCCAATGGTGGGTCTCACTGCTCGTGACTCCTCCACAGGAAAACTCTCCAGTAAGAGGGATCGCTCAAACACCCCCGCCTGTGTCGGGATGACGAGAGAAATCATCGAAGCCCAGATCTTCTACCTGAGCCCTTTATTGATGGTCTGGGCCCTAAAGAATGCGTCCCACACCATATCAGTGGAGTATCGTGATAGTTCAGTGAACCTCGTTGAGTACTGAGCCACGATCATGCTACCCTGATGTAGATGAAGAAGCTCTTGTATGCGCACTGCGCGATGTGTCGCTGGGACAAACTATGCCCATAACAGGCTCTCGATGATTGGACAGAGAAGCGTCACCTCATTTTGAACCAAGAGCATCATGCTCCATCATTTTCATACTGTTGCCTATAGAAGGCTAGCAGAAAAGCCCACCATGAGATCATCTGGTGTCCCTACCAGTTGTACGACTCTCACTACGACCTCTAGCCAATCCTCAGCCGCCTGTGGGTCCATCTCTCCCCGGAACCTGGGTGTCGTCTGGCATTGGAACTTATGAAATGAGATCAAGTGGTGTACACACTCTTCTTCTAGGGCTGGTGGCATCAGTGGTCCAATGGGTAATGGTACCTCTAGCGCCTCCGCTGAAGCCTCTACTAGAGGAGGCCCCAACACCGAGGCCTCATCGCTCGGTGGGCTATCAGTTCATACAAAATTTAGAACCCTAGCTAGATGTCTGTGTGGAGGAATCCTGAGAATAAACTGGTGTTCTAGAGTCAATAAGTCATACATTGTGAGATTACTGAAAGAGATCGCATAGAAAACGCTTAAAAACACACACGCAATCAGTATTTTCATGCACTATGTCAGAAATCAGAAGTCAGGGTCTTGGTGTATGGATATGTCGGTTGCCACACCAACATTGAATTCCCTAAACTGATAACCACACTCACTAAAATAACCACTCATTCCATTAAAAAGATCAGTTTCATATGTTCTATTGTAGAACTGACCTCCATGATACCAAATTTTCATGACCCGTCCCCCGGGGCCCATGCCGTGACTACCTAATGCTCGCCTTTCATAGGCCAGGGGTTGGAGACTAGGCCCGAAAGGCGTATTCTATAAAATAGGGATGTCATTGAATGTTTAACCTATAAACACACACAACCAAGCACACAATGAGATATGAGAACAATTAAAACTGTATAGGAATAAGAGTTAAGAAAGTAAGAGGGGTCGAGATACAAGCCCAACAGTCAAGGTAGAAGTACAACAGAAATGGAATACAACCGAAGATAGAGAAAGACATATACTAGGTCCTCCTCCAAGGATCCTACCTAACGGGTAGGTACAGATTACCTCCTCAGTACTCCACGTCTTCCTGTCTCCTCTGTGTACCAACACATCATATGGTCCACCTCTGAGCACCGTCCAGTCCTGGTACCCTCACCCTCAGTCAGCGATGTCTGTTGTCTACACCAAACACAACATGGTGTGGGCATAGCTCATGTAGGGGTTAGTATAACGATACTCAGTAGGGACCCTGAGACCCTCAAGGTCCCATAAAATCCAACAAGGATAAAAAAACACTGCATGAAAACAACTGACAACCATACTTTGGTATATAAACATACATATACCAAAGTTAACAAGTATGAACATCTCAATCATGAGGAAACACAGAGTCCAATTCAAAAGAAAAATTTCAACTGTCCCAAAAAGGAAGGAGTTCCATGATGGTAATTACCACACATGTATTCCACACAAAAGAATACCACCAAGGTATTACCACAAAGGAAAGTACCGCACATGTATGAACTCATCTCACACCAGGTATAACATAGGTACAGTAGTAGAGATGATTATATGTAACTACTAATTCTTCTTACTCTACTAAAAGGTAGACCCACGAAGGAACCTAAATCATCATCAGACCAACAAGGGATCATAGTACATCTTCAAACCCACACAGGATCTTAGAACCTAGTCTGTACGTCGTCAGACCCACACAGGATCCTAGTACATCGTTAGTACATCGTCAGACCAACACATGATCCTAGTACATCATCAGTACGTCGTCAGACCCACACAAGATCCTAGTACATCATTAGTACGTCATCATATTGACACGTGATCCTAGTACATCATTAGTGCATCTTTAGACCCACACTGGATCCTAGTACATCGTCAGTACGTCGTCAGACCCACAAAGGATCCTATTACATCGTTAGTACGTCGTAAGACCCACACAAGATCCTAGTACATTGCTAGTACGTCGTTAGACCCACATAGAATCGTAGTACATCATCAGTGCGTCATCAGACCCACACAAGATCCTAGAACGTCGTCAGTACGTCGTGAGACCAACACATGATCCTAGTACATCATTGGTACGTCTTCAGAAAAAATCATGATCTTAGTACATCATCACAGCCAGCTATAGGGTTCTCTCACTAAGCTAATTTATCTCCAGAAGGGTCCACTCCTGAAGCAACTGGTCGATACTCCAACTACCACAAAAACCTTGGATTAAGTATCCCAAATGACTGTCATGTCATAGGGGGCCCAACGCAACATATGGTGCGTAAAACGGACATCTAGTCTATATGTTATTAGCCTTTAAGTCTTGAGGGCCCGGTTGGATTTCTGCTTGATCCAACCCGAATGTTCCCCAACTTTATCCAAATTTCCAGTGAGGTATACCAAAGAGACCATCTTGATCCTTGGTTTCCAGCTCCACATATAGTTCATCAAACGGAGACTCAGTGCCAATGTTATGGCCAAAAGTGCGAAAAAGGGTTGAAGTTGCTCCGAGTTCGGTCTGACCCAGTCAGACCGACCCGGCCCGACCTGTGCTGGATGGCCCGACCTGGTGGTGGGGCAGCCGTGGTGCGGCGCGGGGGACCGCAGGGAGGCGCGAGGGCCGTGGTGCTGCATGGGGTCTGAGGGGCAGCATGAGGGCCTCAGGGAGGCACGGGGGACACGAAGCGGTGTAGAGGTCGCGACGTAGAGTGACGGTGGCAGCATGACGCGAGGGAGGCGGTGCAGTGCAAGGTCCATGGTGCGGAGTGAGGGCCGATGTGTGGTGGTCCAGCGTGGTTGGCTGGACAGTCATTCTCCCTCTTCGCGCGGTGTGGTAGCGCGTTGCACCTTCACCGGCAGCCGACTCGGACGGCCATCCTCCATTCACTGTCACAACACAAGATGTAGTTCTCTTCTATCGGGTGGCCCGGTTCCGCTGACACCCTAATCACGGACAACCATGGTGCTGGCTGCCTTTATCATGCCCCACCAGTTTTGGTTTCCATCCTCCTCCATGGTGAATAACACAATAATTAATCACAAGAATTGCGGATATATCGGGCCATGTTTGTTTGGCCCGCACTATCTGGGTTAGAGTGGTATCAAGTGGCTATGATATCTTCTTGATTTACCATGAAATGTCAAGAATGGGTAAGGGGAAAAAATTCAAACAACCACCATACCTCGAAGGATTTTTGACGTTTGAGAGGAAGGAAGTACGGACGTCGGTTGGTCATTGGTGAAGACGTCCCACGTTGGAGGTGGCACATTCTTCATTTGAGAAGATGGCGTGTTCTTCGTCGAAGAAGATCTTCGATGGGAGGTGTTCTTCGTTGGAGAGAATAATCCTCCAAAAGCTCTCCTCTTGCCAACCCTTTCCTCTCAATTCCACCAAAATGTAAAATAGCCAACTTATTAATTTATGTTTATCAAATTAAATTACTTTGGAAAAAAATAATGTTCGCATAATTAAATGTTGACACATTAAATTAGTTTTTTAGTTGGCTCAAACAATTAATTTGGGAGTTCAGGGGGTTTCTCCCATTAAGAGGGTTTGGTTGGACCCCACCGTTAGGAATTCAATATGGGGGTTTTAGGATCGGTGGTCCAATTCTCCATAACAAACATATGGGAATTTTCAATTCAGGTGGTCCCCACCTTTTTAACATCCGCATGGGAGGTTTCAAAAAATAAAAATTTTAAACAAATTTATTTTATTTTATTTTATTATTTCAGGAAAAAAACAAAAACTAACTTTCACCCTCAACCTACTATCGTCGAGGTAAAAGTATCCTTAAGTGAAAACTGGTACTATGAGTTCAACATTGTCCTCAGATTTCAATTCTGTGCATCAGTTCAAAAGATACAAAAACCCAGTCGCACGTTTACTGATGGTACCCAAAAAAAATTCATAAATTCACTCTGGGCACTCTGGGCCTCAGAATCACGGGCCGAAAATTTTTACAGACTCATAAAATTACAATATAATTAGAAAATAATAATTATCATAGAAATTTCGAGTCTTTACAACTACCCATTATATTTTATTACATACTTGTTAATATTAATTATATTTTAATCAGTGATTAAACATGTTTAGATAATGTTTATACATATTATAATTTTATTTATGTCCATTTTTCAGGATTTTTAATTTGTTATTTTAATAATTCAAATATCCACAAATATTTTACCATTCAAGTAAAAAATGAAAATAAACAAAGATGATTGAATATGTGATTCTTTAGTAGAAGTTTTATCTAATAGTTGAAAAGATAACCCTTGACCAAAGGGAAGTATCACATGGAACCAATCATTGTTCGAGTTAGCGCATTCAACATGTACACCTATGTACCTCATGGATCAGTTTCACCATGGATCCAAACTTGAAAAACATCCACTTACTTGGGAGCTCCCGCTATTACATAATAATCACTCGCACATAGGTGAGGGGAACCAAAGAAAGAGTTTGGGGTTTACATAAATGTATGCATGGACATACATTCCCTTATAGAACGAGAGTTGAGGAAGGAGTTATATTCCATTATTTAATTTAATAACATATTATAAAATCAATGAAATAAAAAATTAAATAATCCAATCACAAAAACAAGTGAGTCTAATCTCATGTTCATCCACATACGTGAAACAAATATGTAAAATTATAATATCTAGTAATTCAATTCAATTCAATCGTTATTATTATGATAAATAAACTTGAATTAATTTAATTAATTAATTAAGATTATATTAATAAATATATTATGTAACATAGAGGTTACAATCCTGATGGAAACATGGAAAATAAATTTCTTGACTAGTAATTATATAATATAATGTAACTATTTGATCTATTAAAAAATTTAGCAACTTTTATTACATAGTCAATAAATTAAATGGGAACACCATTAATTTATTTTTAATGATGCAATTAAATATACTTCATGGAATTTAAATATGTTATTTACTGGGATGCTACATGGCCTATACCAATGATAAATAATTCATTTTCCTCACCTGTTATATATTTGGGATAAACTTCTATAGACTTGAAATGTATATCTGTCAGATTAAATAGTTTGCACTATCAAGCTACACATTATGGGATCTAAATGTTATGTGTATATGGAATTCAATAGTTGAATAAACGTGTTATTCAGACATTGGTATTAACAAGTTACAGGACATGTACTCCTACTATAAGTCATGTATAAAATTAATTTTTCTAGCTTCTAGTTGTAAGTTATATTATGATGTGTATTTTACCACACAGTTAGCATTAATTTCACTACCAATTCTTATAGAATAAACATCATGTACACCAACAACACATCATGTAATTTTATTAAAAATAATCATGGATAGCCTGGTCAACATGTGTTGTGTCATAAATACATAGCATGTTTTAACTGTTTTACCCAACATGTATCTTGTGATATGTCATGGTGCAGTGCACTTGGGTACACTATTTGTTCATTGGTCATAGGTCATGTAACAAATTCTTCCAACTAGAGTCCACATCTCCTATAAATAAGATCCATAATCATTCATTATCTGATTTTAAATTATTTAATTTAATGTGAAACTTGTATTCTTAGAATAAATATGTCTATTTTTTAATTAGTCTATGGATTAAAGAATGAAAAAACAACAAGTTAAAATAAATAAAAAAATTAATGTAATTTATCAACGAATAATAAATAATTATAAATTTTTATGCTACTACTCTGATACCACTTAATGGTTTAGGGGAACATTAGAAGTGGGCCATTCTCAATCCCAATAAATGTTTTCCACCAAATTCTTTAATTTTCTCCTAAGAAAATGATATAAATTATTTCTATTAATTCAAAAAGATGTGATCTTTTCACATATAATTGATAATTAAGTTATTTAATTATGTATTACTTTTCATTTTATTAATCCTTTGTTCGTGTATCTATATATCATTTTCTTAAAATCATTGTGTAAAAGTTATCAAAAGCATATTCCCTATACTATTGATTACACAAGCTCAATGAACCTCTGATTATTATCATCGAATTATCTTTGGTGGTAGAAAAATTTAATTTATCCCTTGCAATGATTGATTCTTGATCGCAACTAAATCCCTCATGAATAAATTAATTCATCTTATCGGGAAAGGAATAGTTGTATTGGATATTTAACGATTTATAAATAGGTATCTTTCTAGGGTTTGGGTGGTTTTCTCGATATTTCATTCTGCACAACGTGGGAAGAGGCAATCTCACTCAAGAAAAAATATTCATAACTAGGAATATATAGTACTACTGTTAAAAAAATAAATAATCGTATATGGTTCAATTTAAAGTTTATGATTATATGTGAACTCCATATATAAATAATAATTATATTATTTTTATCATTGACTTGACAAAAGATAAACTAGAATACAAAATAAATATTATTTTTCTTGAATAAATAAATTAGTATTAATCCAAAAAATATTTAATATGACAGTTTTTCACATTGCTGTTAAATCAGACTGGGAATCACCCACAATATTCATTGGACTTGAATAATGAAAATTTATTTATTAAAATAAATATCACTATATTATTTGAAAATAGAAATATAACTATTATACTCACTAAATAAGTTATTAAATATTTTTTATAAAGGCATGTAATATAAATATATTATAATTTTGTTCCCTTGCGAATAATCCAAAATTAATAAATATTTAATAGTTATGTAATTAAATAAATTATTACCTAGTGAATAAATATTTTTAATTATTCAACTTACATATATATTCTCCCAAAAAATGGTGGCAAAGTATTTCCAATCAAACCAGTGTGAGTAATTATTAAACCACATAGGAGAATAATATTTTTCCAACAACTCAAATTCATATAATATTTGACAGAGGTTCCAAATAAGCTTAGTGGGGACTATTTAGGCCACATTCTTTATAGAATTATGGTACACATATAAACTCCAATGTTAGAGCCTAGAATCATGAAAAGGTCCACAGTGGAAAAGATAATTTTATAATGAAATAAAACATCATATGAACATAAAACAAGTAATATAATCCCATTTTCAAAAAAAAAATTAAACATTAATGTTCCATGCTAGTTTCATCAACCAATATGATCAATGTCTCCTTTGTTTCTTTTCTGAAAATGAAATTTCTAAAAAACATCACCATGGGCATCAACTTACTTAGGTGTTTCAATTCCAATAAATGGACCAATGATATCTAGATTCTTTTAATGAAATTGAAGGAATATATCCATTCACACTTTATTAATTAATAAAACATCACTCATAGCACACACAATATATCCAACCTCGTCATGCGAATTGTTTCTAAATGTTATTATCATTATGAAAAAAAATTTAACTCATAATATATAATAATAGTCATCATCATCATAATTTTTAACATTCATTACCCATTTCCATAGGTAGGAATATCAAATTACATGCCCATATGTGGATTTTTTATTAGTGGGTCAAGTTCTCTTAATCACTTTCACTGAAGATTACATCAAGTGTAGGCTGTGAGAATATGTCTCAAAGACCTATGAGTCTCTACCCCTAATAATTTATATCATTTGTGTTCCATAAAATTATACGATTCATCTAAATAATTTATATTAACAAAATTCAACCATTGATCTTTTAGGTTCTCATCATAGTGGGGAACTGCATTGTCCTTTCAATACGACATGTAATCCTAGGATATTATCATATATTATGTCACATGAAGGTAAAATTGTGACTGAATAAGATATTTTATATATAATCTAATACATGAATAAATGTAATCATAAATAACTGAGAAGTTATTTCTATGAAACCAAATCAAAGAATCCAAACCATTAAAAATTTATAAAATCCCCAATAACTATCATATTTTTTTAATTTAACATAATATGAAATAAAAACCATAAAGTATTTGATTAAATTATATTTTAAATATATTTCATAGAAGCACATATTTCAATCTAAGTGAAACCATTTCATTGTGTTTCACCATCAATGGTGAATTCCTAACCAAAATAGTAACATCCCTTACAATCCCTAAACTCTAAAAAATCCCTAAATATTAGAAAACCCAAACACTAATACTCGCTACATATCCCTTAGGATTTTAGGAGGATAGAAAATGAAAAGTAAAAGGGTTTAGCAAATATTTGAAGATAATAAAAATAATGAAATAAGGATTTATAATAAGAACCTTAGTGAAATCGGTTGAGAAATTGATCGAAATAACAAGACGAAGGAGAGAGAGATCCCAAGTAACACAAAGGGGTCATCCAAATGTAGATGGGAAGAGAGCATGATAATAACATAAAATATTATAAAGGGGAAAATATGTAAAATTAATTTTAAATGAAAACTATATGTAGAGACTCTGTTTTGTTATCTAACATTAAAATATTTAAAAGAATATTTTTGAAACCAAACGCTAAGTTTGTATAAAATTTTGAGGCCTAGAGAGAACTAAATCGCTGTTATTAAAAATGTTAAATATTTTATGTCATGTTTTTGTTGCTTTTATTGAATTTTGGAATAACTTCTATTTAAAATCATGGATTGGAAATATGAGATTGTGGTTGAGTTTGGAATTTAGTGTTTAGCCTAGGCACAAAATAATTTTTTTCGAAGTTCAGTGCCCATTTGAGGGTGAGCATTGGAAAATGAAATAATTTAATTAAATAATTAATATGATTTAATTTATAAAAAAAAAGAGTATAAGACCCCTTTTTTGGATTTATAAAAATAGAGGAAAGGGTTAGCACTTCTACATTGACTAATAGCCCAACTGAGGTAGAACTATGTCTAGGAGGTGCCAATAGACTCTATTTTTTATGGCAATTGTAACCAGTTCAAGGTGAAACAACAGTCGAGTATCACAATGCACCCAAATATTAGGTGTTTTTTAATAAGGTAGGATGATTTATGATATTTTTAGTTAGATCCAGTATTTTCATTGTTGTAAGGGTATTCTTCCCATAGATGTCTGTTAGAGATCCCATGGGGGTCGATCAGGTATGGATTTTGGATAATTAGGGGTTTCATGTGGTTCATAGTTATATATTTTTAAATCCTGATCACAAAGTTTGTATTAAATGATCACATTCCATGTTTTATTCCCATTCAAGGATGATAGAATATTGATAAATACATGTTTTGTACTTTGTGTAAAAGCTCTGTAGGGGTCCTTGGCTATGTATCTGATGACATGGGAAGACTCACCTTGTTAAGGGATATGGTCATGTGGTAATAAATGGCCAAATGACATGGGAACAAGAAGAGATACAATGGAATGAAGCATAAGACACAACTATAATCCATGGATTCTAGGACACACCATATACCGCGGGGTGGGGGGGGGGGTGCAAGCCATGTATGGTAACATGGATAGTTGGTCCATGTGTGGGAGAGGACATTCCTAGGAGTTTATATGAGGTAACAAACCATGTGGAATGTGGTACACACTGTGTATTAATTTTATACACACCATGTACCAAAAAGGGGACACGACCACATGTCATTTTCGAGAGACACAATGAGTATTGTGGGTACAGAAAATGTGTAATTCCATTATAGAATTATCCATCATGGATATCCTTATTTAGGACTTGGATGGATACCCACACATGGCCAATCTAGAGTAGGTTTGTACATTGGATGTGTTGGTGGGGATGGTCTAGGCGTTATAGATGCGATGTGAGGATACATTATGGTTTTCTTATATTATCTAGGTTTAGAAAAATATTGGTTGATTGTGTGTCTTTTTTCTATTACTAAGATATTAGTATGTATCATCACTTACTAATTATATTATTATGACCCCTCTATGTAGTTTTGTCTTGGATAGAGTTAATGGGTTCCATTCATGTTGCTCAAGGTTTGATATTCTATCATTATAGTACCATATGATGGGTTCACAGTATTTGGAGGACCACCATGATATTGGTCACTAATCCATCATCTTTTAGGTCATCCCAATAAGTTAATTATATCATAAACATATGATCACCTCGCTTTGCAAGTTACACTGAAAGGCTTCATGGTGTTCCATAGTGATCCTGTATGTGGTCCCATAATTGGGTGTTGAGATCTCAGAAAGATATTTCTGAAAGTTTTATGGTGTCCCCAAATGTTCTTATGTGTGATAACATATGTACATATCTTTATTTTTGTAGCCTCCTGTGTTTATGTGTTTTATGAGGTTTTACGGTGTCCCCAAGAAGTCATAGGAGAGATCCCCTATCAGATCATTGTGATATCCCATGTTCTATTTTTGGTTTATTTCTTCCAATAGAATTCCTAGGAGAGATCCCTTTTGTGTTTTTGGAGATCATCTAAATCACATCATGACATTATATAAAGAGGTATCTGATGTGCATGTTCTTTCTGAACGTTAACCCCATGGATGACAGGGATGTTCCATCATCTTAGTGATACCCAGTTTTTGAGGCATCTCTGATGAGTGTTAATAGGGAAAATGAGGCTCATGGGGGGAATTATCTACGATGAGTGATACTATTGAGCCTCAAGGATGATTCTATGGATGGATTTATTTGTAAGACCATGATACTTGTAGTATGTTATAATTACATACTGGATATTCTAGGTCACCTTCTAATATGTGTTGTATTTGTATTACATATCACATGGTGATGATCTAAAAAATCATGTATAACTGAAAAATTATCGAGATGGGGTTTCCTTATCTCTCTTTTGTGGGGTTTCCCTTATAGATTTTGGTTGATACAACTATTGACATTCAATTGAATCCTTATTATTTTGGGTTTTTGGGTACCTACTAGGTATTTTTTTACTCACTTATTCATGTGTTCTACCTACACATTGAATTTATTATGTAGATAATAGTTATCTTTGTGTTTTCCTTATAAAACTAGGAGTGGGTAGAGTATTGCTCATGGATAGACTAACCATGGTGTGAACCGATCATTCATTTCATAGTATTCCCATCATTCTGAGAATTTTGTACTCTTTTTTTTTGTTTTTGGTGGGCCTGAGTTTTTCACTTTTATGATTTCTAGTATTTTGATACTTTATTGATGGGATATGGATGTGTGCATGCATTTTGAATCAGTTTTTTTATTATATATTAACTATTATATGGAGATGGATGTGTGTGGGAATATAGGTACATTTTGATAAGTCCTTACATGTGTTTGATATTCCTACTTGATATTGGTATCTAACCCCTAATCTATTGAATTTGGGATTGGGGTTATAATGGCTGGCCTACCACCATCCAGTTAGTCTCTAGTGGGTTTCATCATTATAGTGTTGTATTAATGTAGGTCCTTCCTTAGGGCTATAGATTAGAGTTTTCAAGCTGTGATCTTGGTTTGGGTTTTATGATGATAACATTAAATAATCTTGATTTTGGTTTTCCGGTAAAGGAAACTCGTGTTGGTGTGGTGGAAGACATATTAAATCTCCAAAACACTAATAACCTATATTTTGACTCGAAAAATGTAGTCACTGGTTTCAAGGAAACTTTATTCCATCCATCTTATAAGGTTGGGTAATGGTTTCCATGTTCTTCTTTAGTCAACTCTCTAGATATTGTATATATTGTCATTTTTAAGAATTTTTCCATGATGGAAACCTTCTGTGTATACATATTATATTTGAGGGAATGACCTGCTGTGTGATGATTCATCCATTTTGGGTCATAGAAACAAGGTAGTTTTTATTTTAAGTGGACAACAGATAGTGTTTCTACCTATTTATCAATGTGTACACCCACCTCCAATGGTTCAGGTGGATGTGAAAAGGCAGACTGGTCTGTGGATGGTTCTTTTGGTGATGGTTGATGATGGATCAATGTTGAGAAAATATCTTGATCTTTTATGGTAGGGTAAACCTATGGTCTAGGTCATGCAGGAACTGTTGACAGTAGGCATGCAATGTAGATCATGAATGAATATGATGTGTCCTTTGCAAGGACCTTAGGGACAAAGTAGCCCCTAGTGGAATATTTTATGATATGATTTTTATGGCTATATAAAACACCCCAATCCCAATTACCCATAGTCTATGCATTATTACATAACATTGGAATGATCACAAAAGATCATGTCTCGAAGGACCAATAAATTCAGAAGTCTTGGAAAATTTATTGCATACATGAACGTTACATTGCATATTAAAACATAAAACACAACATAAATAATCCCTTGAGAATTCCATTATTCACCTTGCTTAAACCTTTATATCAATCATAATACACTTCTTGGAATCCTGGGAAAACAAGACATAAGTAGGGTTTGAGCTCAGATGCTCAGTAGGGGTAAATAATTTAGTGGAAGTAATAAAATTTAATGGAAAAATGTGTTATAAGAACGACATCCTTTTAAACATAAAATTGAACATAATATGGCAAAAATAAATCTAATGTTACCGTGTAAACAGGAACATGGATATTCTACTATTAAAATAATCATATGTAATAATTTATTTCATAATGAGGGAATTCATAATACCATACATAATAATATTATAGTCAAGGCCTCTTGCCAAGACTACAAATAAAAGTTTTGTCAAGGCCTTGTACCGAGACACTAGTTTGTCTCATACGACCTACCGATACATCGAGGGGCTATAGCAGGCCCCACCCATCACTTACTAAGTTAAATGCATTCCTCATATGAAAATGGTGAAAGATAACTTAAACATTCATATTAATCCTAGAATTAAAAATTTCAGTACGTTAACAATAAACAATGAACGGAATAAAAACCACACATCCATAGTTAAACATATCATAACTAATTCAATAAATTATAGAACATTTTATTAAAAAAAATAAACATCAATCATGAATAATTTCTTTTAATGGATGTTGACATAGTTGAAAATGATTAGTAAAACTGTTTGAGAGAAATAAACAAAAGTCACAAAATTTAGAAAGGAAGACATTTAAATGACTTTTCGAATAAAAGTGTCCCATCACACTTTGAATATTGGGAATGAAATTAACGTTTTAAAACATTCATGTCCATATAAATAAATCCTTAAAACAATTTAGAAAACATTGAAATTAATGAGAATGATTGAGAAGAGTAAATATTAAAACCATTTAAAATAATGTTTTAGTTAAATTGTCCCTTAAAAATAATCCTTTTGAAAACTATTTTATCAATCATGGACTTAGATAATAAATATTTTCCTAGAGAAATATACACATACAAAATATCAGATAATAATGAGATTGAGGAATTATCATGTACCTTGTTCTTTTCCTTAGTTGAGGGAATGTCAAAGTGCTATATAATAGTGAAATATTTTTTATTAAATTATAAATAAAGCACATAAATATATATTATATCATATATGATCCTCTAATATATATTTTTTTATAATACTTCAGTAGTATCACTGTTTCGAGTGTTAACAGATTCATTTTCTTTTACCTGTTTTGTAACGTAAGTCGTGTTTGTTATGGATAAGATGTATTTTATTCATATTTATAATTATATTAATTTCTTAAACATTATTTATTATCCTCAAATGAAAATTATTACTGAATTGTGATGACGAGGAATTAAATCTCATCTCATCATGGAGATGGTAAGTCATACGTATCCACGAGCGACAATATCATTCAATTGAAGGAGAAATCAAATGTAGTTGGATGGTATATTATATATATATAAAAATACAATATCATTTTCATGTTATATTTATAATTTACATCAATTATACTATTTTTATACCCATTATAATAATGATGTGTTGAATTACAGACAACACCATGACATGGAGATGGTAAGCCATATATACACATGTATGGTGACTTTGTCATTCATAGGATGGAAAGAATAATGAATATTTTTGTATAATATTTATAATAACATCTTTATTTTTAGAATTTACTAGAGAAATTATTTTTGTTTGGAAACAACAAATAAATAAGAAGTGGAAGAAGAAAATAACTTTGAAATAAGTGATGAAATAATTACCTCTTCCACAGGTGCTTTTTTTTATTTGATCGAAACTACTCCTTAGGTTGGCTTTATGATTAATGTAAGGCATATAAGATTAAGTGGGGGTTTTTGGGAGTATATTTGATATGGTTTAGGCCAATCCAATAGTATTATTACGTGTGATATTAAGATATGAGGAATAACCCTTTTATATGAGAGGTCAAGGTTACTTTACAAATAGATTGAAATATTATATTAACATAAAATAATTTTATATTTCTAATGGATCCAAATGGATTTATTTTTAGGATAAAGTGGGTATGGATCTAAATATTCTCAAACAATAGGTTTAGAAAAGTTTAGGTCACCATATCAACCTTATCTTTTTTATTTAACTATTTGTTAAATAGTTTAACTTTTACCATGTATTGTTGTATTATTATAATAAATGGTAATAAACATACAATAAAGGGAAAATATTACCCCAAGTGGTTAATTAATGATATATTTATCATTATAAAAGTTCATTTTCTGAACATAATATTTTTCGGAATATTATATCATTTAATAAAATAGTATTTGTTTTAAAAACTAATTTATGTCAGTTTCAAGACAATTTAGTATTTGGTTTTTGTGAAATTCGTAACAACTTTATCACATTGAAATAAATTTATTTAATAAACCCTATAATTTCATATTAACCTATAAAATTATTGTAATGCATCAAAAATATCAATTTACATTTATTTTAATATTTATAATATCAATTATTTTAATCATTCATTAATTAGGTAATAAATTCATCATCATTATGTCATAAATAAATTTAATTATATAATGTTTACGTATTATAAATAAAATATCATGATGTAGATAATTGTTTTAGATTTCTAATCAATATTTATAGTCCAATTAATCTTATGTTTTACCTTATATTTAAAATGTTTTGGTTATTAATCATTGAATTTACCACTTATAACTCTTCTTTAAATAAAATATAACAAATGTACTAATCTAATAAAAGTGGATAAAAAGGATCATATTTTATTAATAAGGATTATTTTTGTCTATATAAACTTATAAAATACATTGAGGACATTTTTTGGGGTAATTATAATATTATTTTTACCTTTAATTAACCAATTTACTTTTAACTATGGAAAATAAAATTCAGAAGATACTATTCACCAAAAATTATTTTCATCCCATTGAACCACATTTTACTTAATTATTTCAATTTTTTCTTTTTTCTTTTTGAAATTAAATTCATAAATTCGGTAAAATTATGTTTTATGGAAATTCACTAATGAGCCCTGATGATCGGTAAAAGACGTTGAAAAGGTCAATAAAAAATTTTTATATCTAATGTTATTATAATATAATTTCTATGAATTAAATTGGACTAATATATTTATTATGTATAAATTTTGACTTTAAAATATATTTTAACAAAAAATAATTATTTAAATAAAAATTTACTTTTAAACAATAACACGTTGTTTTTCACTTTTAATCAAAAATTGAATGTTTTCAGAGAAATACAAAAAAATTACCCGAATCTTATTTTGATATTATGAATTCAAAAATTATTTCTATTTTACAAAATTAACAATATAGAAGTTGAATTAATTAATTTAAATTAATTCCTATTGGAAAAACCCGAAAGAAGGTTTTTGAGAAGTAAAGACTATCAAAATATTGATATGTGTTTATGTCCAATTTGAATGTAAAATTACTTCCAATAACCAACAATAGATTAAATGATTAAAATATAATCTAATTGTGCTTCCGACCATTTCAAATGTATATTTTAACACTATAAATGTTTTTTATTAAAAAAAATTTCAATTAACATTTAGTATTTTTCAGTATTCATCAAAATATGAAAGTTATAAAAAAACAACGAAAAATTATCAAAAATAAATATTTATGTCTTTCTTCTATATAAGTGTTCTATTTTGTAAAATTTAATATATAAAAATTTCAAATATTAGATTTAATAATGGTTCTCCATTAAAAGGAGGTAAAATATCATTTTTTGAAAAATACATTCTTTGTCTGAAAAATTTGAATTTGTTCTTATATTATGTCTACGAAACACATAATATGGATGTTAAAATTATATAAAGTATATAAACATTTAAATTTAGTTAATACTATTCATTAAGGCTTTTGAACAACTACTTTTGTATGTCATGGTGTGCTCGAACATGGTGTTGCATGTTGCATAAGTTATTGAATTACATTAAAGAGATAACGTACTATGAAATCTTGGTGTGTTGCATTATCCCCTCCTTCAATAAATTTCAGCCCCATAATTTGAAATTTTTCATCAAAAATAAAATTTTAAAAATAGAAAAATATCATTGTATAAAACCCACATCAGAAACTGGGTTTATAAAATTTTGTCTTAATTAGTGGGAAATGGAAATGAAAAAGTCACCACTAAATTATGATCTTGAATATGAGAACATTGGTGGAAATTAGAGACACGTAGTTATAAGAAAAATTTAAATATTTATAGGGATTTATTGATGTCATCAATCACAAACATGTGAACAACAAATAAAATATTTAGGGCTACAAATCCATAAATCTACAATGATTTAAAATATCATCGGTTCAAAAAAATATTATCTTAGGATAACACATTTATTGTTTTAATTTCCCTTCCGTAAAGTTTAATAATTACTTTTTAATAGAATTAGAGAAAACAATACCTAACAGGTAGAGTTCCATCATTCAACTAATTTCTACCACAAACTCATTTTTTTTGCAAAAGGTAACAGAACTCAAAATTATTCTATTTATCCTGACCATATAGGATTCCAAAAAATGAACTTATAAATCATCTGTCATACCATTTAAAAAAAATACATTATAAAAACTAGGGCATCACGTAGGAAAGTTGTAGGTGATTCACCCTTGTCGCCCTTCAATTGTGGGTTCAAGTCTTGTGGCCTTTCCAGACGCGACATGTTATTACTTGACCTCCAGGTTACACTATTTACAAAAATCAAAAAATAATATTTAGAAATTTTTTAACCATAAACAATAGTACCCAATTTCCAACTTAACCCATTCCACCATTTAAACTTATTCAAAATACATCTTTCTAAACTCATAATCCAAAATGAATAAGGAAGGTAAAAATAATGAAGATATATTTTTCCACATAATAACATGTGAATACCTTCATAATGAATTCTCTTAAAACATGGTAACACCCAAGATTACCATAAAAACTTATTTAATACATTCATTCTCCTTTTTTCTTATATAATACCCCATATACTCCTTAAATCCAAAAATTTTGAATACTCCAAAAATAATGGAATAAAAAAACCATTAATCAGTTCCAAAGATGTCAATAATACCCAATATACTTTTTCCAACTTAATTATCTCTTATTCCAAAATTACAACCTTAGTATGAGGATTATATTAAGGTTTATCTTTCTCTAAAATATATATATTCCAAAAGGTTTAACTATCTATTGAGTCAGTTTCCTTGTTACCACACAATCTCAAATCATTAAGGAAATAGTACTCTAGTAAAATCCTTATAGAATCTATAAATTTTATAAATTTTACATCATTAATACAATACTCAAATAAAATAATTATTTAATAATGACATAAGATCACTAATAATTCTTATTCATCTGTGGTAGTTTCATAACTTGATTCTTATCCAATAGCATCATTTCAGGTGTACTCTGATTATTGGGACATTGATTTGTGTAGTCTCCCAGCTCCATAGAGATAAATAATTGTAGATTTGAAACCTTTTTCTTACCCTTTAAATAAAAAACATGGTTTCCATTTTCTCCACACTTATAAAAAACTCCCATTCCTTTCATGAACTTCCCATGGGGATTATTTCCATTGATATCACATATGGGAAAATCATTCTTTCCCATCATCCCTTTATCCATATTTCTCTCCACCATTCTCTTCTTCTCTGGGTTCCCTTCAAAGCCATATGAATCAGAGAATTATGTAATTATCTTATTAACACGTGATACTATTTCTTCATATGATGAGAATTCATGGGACACTATATCCCTTTTAAATGTTTACACAAGACCATGAAAGATATGATCCTTCCTAATCTTTGGTCCATACGTATTTCGGGAGTTCTCATTCCTTCAACTCGATGCCATTTCTAAATGATAAAATACACTAGGATAGATCATATCATAATTTATTTTCCAATAATTGGAAAAATTATCAGAATTAATTAAATATTTTCACACATACAACGTGATAATCTTTAAAATGGTTTCGTTAGTGACATATTTACTCATAAATCCTTTATAATAGTTTGTAATGAAAATTTGAATTATCATATGCATATCCCTGGGTATTGTCATTACCAAGAGTGTAGTAAGGCCCCTTGTCATGCACCAGTTCAATTAGATTCTATCTCAGAGGGTGTCTTTCAGGTTTTACCCCTAGATAAATCTATTCTAGAGTGGCCTCAACCAGCTCGTATCTAGACAGGGATGCACTTCTTGGAAAATTCACAATATATTTACATTACCAAAATTCAAGGAAGTTCTTCTATACAAAACCTCAAAGTCAATCCTAGGGTAACGTTATCTAATAAGATATTATTTAAATATATTTCCAATGTAGTTTCTAGACATCCTTTGATACCAATTATAGCATGACTACCCCAGTTATCTAGAGTCAGTTCATTATTACAAAATATTGACATGATCACAAGAGATCAGGTCCCGAAGACCGATTAGTTTAGTAGTCATTGAAAGTATATTACATACATTAATGTTACATGACACATTAAAACATAAAACACAACATAAATAATCCTTTTAGGACTCCATTATTCCCCTATCTTAAACATACATATCAATCATTATTAACTTCTTGGAATCATAGGAAAACAAAACATAAGAAATAGTTCAACGATGATACTCAAAAAGGGTAAATAATTTAGCAGAAACTATAAAATTTTAAGTGAAATGTCTAATAAAAACACAAACCTTTTAAACATAAAATTCCACATAATGTAGAGAAGATAAATAAAAAATTACCATTTAAACATTCACATGGATATTCTAATAGTTTGATAATCACATTTAATAACAAATTTCATAATGATGGAATACATAATTTCGGAAATCATAAACACATAGTCAAGGCCTCGTGCCAATATTACAAATAAATGTTTTTTCAATGCGTTGTTCCAGGAAACTAGTTTGTCTCATGAGACCTACTGATGCATCGAGGGGATATATGAGACCCTTCTCGTCACATACTAAGTATAATGCATTCCTAATATGAAAAGTGTGTAACATAACATAAAAATATATATTAAAACTAACATAAAAAATTTAAAATACATTAACTATGAACCATAAATGTCATAAAAATAGAACATCCATTGTAAAACATATCATAAATCAGTTAATAAAATATATAACATTTTATTAAAATAAATAGACCACAATCATTACTAATATCCAGTAAAGGATGTTGACATAGTTGAAAATGGTCAGTAAAACTCTTCGTAAGAAATTTCCTTTTTTAATGAAATAATTTAAAAGTCACACAATTTTCAAAGGAAGACATTTAAAAGAAATTTATGATTCATATTGTACCATTCCACTTTGAAGCTTCTGAAAGGAATTAACATTTTAAAACATTCATGTCCATGTAAATAATTACTTAAAACCATTTTGAAAACATGGTCGTTAATGATAATTATTTCGAAGAATAAATATTTAAACAATTTAAAATTATGTTTTAGTTAAGGATTCCCTTAAAAATAATCCACTTTAAAACTATTTTATGAAACATGAACATGGATAATAAAAATTTCCCAGTATAAACTTACACATAAACAATCTCAGAAAATAATGAGATTGAGGAATTAACCCTTACCTTTTACTTTTACTTAGTCGAGGGTACTCTAACGTACTATATAATAGTGAAATCATTTATATTTAATTATAAAAGAACCACATTCATAAATATGATATCATATATGATCTTATAATATTTCTTTGTTAATAATATTTTAGTAGTATCATTGTTTCAGGTGTTAACTAATTCATTTTCCTTTATATGTTTTGTTACGTATTTCTGGTTTGTTATGGATAATATGTATTTTATTAATATAGATAATGATATTAAGTTAATAAAAATTATTTTTAATCGTCAAATGAAAATTATTCTTGAATGGTTACGATGGGGAACGAAATCTAACCGCGTCATGGAGATTGTAAGTGGTACGTACGCACGAGTGAAAATATCATTCTACTGATGGTGAAATCATATGTAGGTGGATGGTATATTATATATATACAAAAACATTAACCTGCTATATTTATTTTTTATATAAATTGTACTCATTATAACACACATCCAAATAATGAAGTGTTGAATAATAAACTACACCTTGGCGTGAAGACAGTAAGTCGTATGTACGCATGTATGGTGACATTGTCATCCATATGATATATAGAATAATGAATATGGCTGTACCATATTTATAATAATATTTCAGTATTTATAAGGTAATTTAGTTACTATTTTGGTATGGATACAATGATTAATGGTGATGTGGAAGAAGAAAAGAACATTGAAAGTGGTGATGTAATAATTACTTCTTTTTCGGGTACTTCATTTTGATTTGAGAAAAAATGATCATTAGGATGACATTATGATAAATGTAAGGCCTAAAAGATGAATATAGGGTAGTTGGGAGGATATTTTAGAATGTTTTGTCTGAGATAAATGGCTTTGGAGGTGTGAATTTAAGAGAAGGGATATTACCATTTTATAAGAGAGGCGTGGGTCACTTTAATGAAATCTTGAAATATCATTTTATTATAAAATAATATTCGGTTTCAAATGAATAGAAATGGATTTATTTAAAAGATAAAGTGGGTAAGGGTATAAATATTCTCAAACAATAGGTTCTATACAGGATTAGGTCACCATATTAACCTTATATTTTAGATTTAACAGTTAGTTAAATAGTTTACCTTTTACCATGTCTTCTTCTTTTATTACAATAAATGGATAATAAACATACTTTAACAAAGAAATAGAACCCCAAGTGGTTCATTTATGATATATATATATATATATATATATATCATTATATAATTACTATTTCCAAAACATATATTTTTCGGAATATTATATCATTTAACAAAATACTATTTGTTTTTAAAAACCCATTTATGTCAATTTTGACACTATTTAATATTTGGTTTTTATGAAAGTACTAACAACTTTATCCCTTAAAAAATTTATTTAATCTACCTCAAAATGTCATATTAATCAATAAAATTATTTGAATGTGTCAAAAGTCTCAATAGATTAAATTTAATATTTATAATATCAATAAGTTTAAGCATTCATTAGTAAGGTAATTACTGCATCATCATTGTGTCAAAAATAAATTTAATTATTTAATGAATAAAAATTATAAATAATATACCATGATTTATAAAATAATTTTATATTTCTAATGAATATTTAGAGTCTAATGTATCTTATGTGTATCCCTATATTAAAAATGGTTTAGTTATTAATTATTGAATTTCACACTTTCAACTCTTCTTTAAATAAAATATAATAAATGTCCTAATATAATAAATGTGGATAAAAAGGATCATATTTTATTCCTATGGTCTATGATGGTCTGAATACACTTATTCAATATAATTAAGACATGTTTTTGGGTAATTATACTATTACTTTTACCTTTAATTACCCTATTTACTTTTATCCGTGTTAAATAAAATTCAAAATTTATTATTCACCAAAATTTAATTTCATCCGATTGAACCAAATTTTTCTTACTTATTTCAAATTTTTCCCTCATATTTTTGAAATTTAATTAACAGAAGTGGTATAATTACGTTTTTTCCAAATTTTCTATCGTTCAAAAGAAGTTTGTAAAAGGCGTTAAAAAGTTCAATAAAATTATATATATATATATATTATTATATAATGACTTCAATAAATTAAATTGGACTAATATATGTATTATTTATCTATATTTACTTTAAAATGAATTTAAATTAAAAAATAATTATTTATATAAAAATTCAGTTTTAAACAATAATGTAGTGTTTTTAACTATTCATAAAAAATTTAATTTTTTTTGAGAAAAATACCAAAAATTCACCCTATGAAAATTTTTATAATATGAATGCAAAAATTATTTATATTTTAACAAATTAATAAAATAGAAGGTGTTTTAATTAATTTAGAATTAATTCCCGTTGTCAAAACCTAAAAGTGGGTTTTTGAGAAGTAAAAACTATCAAAAGATCGATATGTGTTTTTGTGCATTGTAAATGTAAAATTATATTCAATGATAAACATTGGATTAAATGATAAAAATATAATATAATTATATATCAAAACCATTCAAATCTATATTTTAACACTATAAATTATTTTGATTAAAGAAGTTTTTTCTATTAAAATTTACTATTTTTCGATATTCATCAAAAAATAAAAGTTATCAAAAAAACACCAAAAATCTATTGAAACAAAAAATTTATGTCCTAATTCTAAAGAAGATTTTTATTTTGTCAAATTAAATATATAAAAGTGTCAAATATTGAATTTGAAAAGGGTTCTCCATTAAAAGGCTGTAAAAATGCATATTCTGAAAAATGCTTCCATTATCTGAAAATTTGAATTCATTCTTATATTTTGTCTAATAAAATCATTATATGTATTTTAAAATTTTATGGAGTATATAAAATTTAAAATAAAATTAATACTATTCATAACTAATTTTTGGACGCCTAGTTTGGTATGTCATGGAGTGCTCGAACTCGGTGTTTTGTGAGGAAAAAGTTATAGAATATCTTTAAAGAGATAATATACTATGAAATAATATGTTGTTAGAATATATACATCTCAAAAGGAATTTCCCTGCCTATTATTCTATAGGTAGTGATATGGTTGATAGACCATCGAGGTAGAGGCATCGGTTATATCAAGGTGATCTATAGGGTGTCATATCTATCCTAGGAGCTATAGGAGAAGTGGAATATGTATAGATATTCGATACATTTCTACCACCATCACCCCCAGGTAGTCTATTTATGGATTTTGGAGTTATTGTGTAGGATGATGGGAGGCTATAATTACTAGATTTTTTTGACCTAGAGACTCCAAGAGTGATTTGAGTTATGTTCTGTGCCTCTTATAAATTATTTTCTATTGCATTTGTGACATGGGTAATTCACTATAATCTATCCAAATATCATTCTTTATATATGTAGAGTATATTGTAGATTATTATTTATGATGATTCTGTATTTTCAAAATCACATGAAATAGTTATGCCTCCACCGATATGATGTGTTATTTTGAAATAATAAAAAACTACGTGGGTGAGTCAGTGTCTCCCAAAGCGGATATTGTAGTGTTATGGTGGAAGAGTTCCTCTGACTTGTGTGTTTGCTTTAGTCTTGTTAGTTATGTTGTTGGATACGGACATGGTTTGTGTGGACAAGAGGAAGAAAGAAAATGATGAGTTTTAGTCAATAGGTTTATGTGTCCTTGAGGCTTTGAGTTTGGTTAAAGGCATGACATGTGACTTAGCTACCTCAATTGTTGTTTTCACATGCAGTCACGAGTCACATTTCCTGAGTGAATCCCTTGTTCAAGGAATTTTGAGACCATTGGATCATTTTTATCCTGACTTTTGAGTCATAGGTATCTTATAGAGTTTCATGATCTTTGGTGTGGTTAGGTTTTTTGATTATGGAGGTCCTCTAATACCTAGTTTGTAACATGTGAAACCTTGTGTCGTTCTCTTAGAAGGTGGTTATGTATAAGAGGATTGGTGTGGTTGACATCAACTAGCCAATGAGAGAGTCAAATAAGAGTACCCACAACTGAGCATCAATGACTTCTTCACCTTGTGGCTAGGAGTAATTTTGTTCTCAAATTGTTTCCTCATGTTAGGTTAACCTAGATCTATTTTTTTAGTGTATTTTTAACGGAATATGGTTTCCAAAACACACTATGGTTGATTGAGTTTATATTGATACAATTTTGCATGTTGGATGTCCCAAAAATGTTGTGATATTGATGAACTAGATCCCAAACACTCTTTGTACCGATTCGTAGTAGTTTTATTTGGTATCATTTTTGGGTTTTTACAATTGGGGTTTTTATATAAAAGACACTTGAGGGATGTTCTAGAATGTCCCTTGAGTACCAACCATATGAGAATATCTCAAAATATCAGTTATATAATTGGAATATCCAATCCCTAGGATATGTCTTCTCATATGTAGAAGTGATAATAAACCTTGAAAAATGGTTGTGATAGTGCTATCTTAAAAACCACCCAAGGGAATTTGTGTGTTAACATATTATTTCAATAATCTTCTCCATCCCCTATTCAAGAGGGTGGTGAATGAGTAGTATAATTCATTGAAGTTTACTATTAAGGTTGATATCGGTAGAACCTGTCTTTATTTGATGGTTTGTTTCTAGAAATATTTTCAGAAAGTAAGGAAGAAGAGTATTAAGGAATTTTCTGTGAGGTCTCTCTTAATCTCAAGTCAACTGGACATGTTATTAATTGATATGATGTATAGGGTAAGTATGTCACCCTTCCGAAGATAGAAATTTACCCCAGCCACATGTTGAGGCAAGGTGCTGAAGAGTTTGCATCCCTTATTAGTGCACTTAGTAGAGGGGTGGAAGTACCTGAATACTTGGGAATCATGTTTGGTGTTCAGTTATAGTGGACCGTTTAGGTTCTAGAAAAAATGATTTTTTTTCATGTTGTCTTGGTATTATGGATAAGAATATTTCCATACCCTCAATAGAATGGGGGTATCATGTCCGTGACCACTCTATCATTATTTTAGAACATTTGGAATCCATGAGAGAGGGATCATACCGTTCCCCACTGTACATGATATAGTTTGTAAAAGACAACACTTATCAGTCAAGATAGGGTGATTGTTATGGTTGTGAAAGTGGGATTCCATCCATAGGGTAGATGAGGACTATGAGGGAATGATAAGGGTCATTATAGGTAGACAATAGTGGGCCTTGGAGTTTTATGATTAGGTCTTGTGTTCAGGAAGATCTCACCTCATTGATATTTATGGAGAGCTAGATGAGTGATGTACCTCTAAACCATATGAAAATAATTAGATCTGTTGTTTTTTACTTTCAACCTATCATAGTCAAGGATTCATGTTTATAAATACTTGCGGAATATCAACCTGGATGTGCAAGATCTTTAGTGTGGAGTTTCTTTTCCAATATACCCAATGGAATTTGGGAGCTACCAAGAGAAAAACCATAATGGGAATGTGGTTCCCCTCGTAACATGTTTTTTGATAGCATGAGGACCTTATGGAGAGCTCTTTAATGTATGAGATCCTATCGATATATAATTTTCCCCCTTATGTGTTGTATTTTTATTTTCTAGAAGAAAATACATTAAGTTGGGGAGAGTGTAGTGACTCTTGTTTTTCCATGTAACTTTGGAATATATATTTTAATATTTTCAAAGAAAAGATCTTATTTAGAATAGAATTCCAAGGCCCAAACATCTTTAACGCATTGATATTAAACATAATAAATATTTAATGTCACACATGCATGGTGTGTCTTTAAATTTAGAATAATTATCCTTAAGAATATCATATTAGAAATATAAGACCGTGGATGAGTCTATAACATGGTGTTTTCCCATGGAACAACGTATATTTTTTCAATGTTGGTCACCTGTTTGAAGGAGAGAATTTCCAAGAATAATAATTAATTAAATAATCATTTTTTTAATTAATTATGAATGGTCGTACAATACCCACCGTGTATGGATATACTTGGGTAGAGTAAAAGTAGAGAACTTCTCCCTTGAGAAACAGAAAAATTTTGGTCGAACTAAGGTGAGGAGGTGCCTCTATACCAAATTTTTAATGCAGATCATCACCGAATTAAGGTGAAGAATATGATGGGAATCCTATTATTGAAGAATCTGCATTTCTCCATGAGGATGGTGGTGTTAAGATATTTACATCCCAATACTCTTTTTTGTGTGTTTTTGTATGGTTTTAGAGCCATTAAATGACTAATAGGGACACTGTGAGGGTCATTTAGGGATATAAATTAAGAAATTAGGGGTTTTGGGTGCCTCATGGGGATTTAATGTTTAGAAATCCTATCACATGATGTGTAGTGGAGGATTCCATTTTGTGTGTTCTTTGCATTTTTTGAAGATGGATATTTTTGGACTACATGCCATGTACTTGTGGTACACATCATATAGGGGTCCTTAGATGTGTAGCAAAGGACATGGGAAAAAGAACCATGTCTATTGATATGGTTGTGTGTCAGTACATGGCTAGATAACATGAGAATGGGGTGAGATTCATAGGTCCATGATGAATGATATGACCATGTTCATGAGTTATAGGATATGCCATATACTGGGAGTGTAATTCGGGTATAGAGACATGGTTAGTTTTTTCATGTGTGGGGGAGGACATTCCCATGGGTTTAGACAAGGTTACACATCATGTGAGATATGGTACATGTTGAGTATTCACTTTATACATGCTAAGAACCAATAAGGGAACATGATTATGGGATGAAATTAAGAGACACAATGTATACTATGGTTAAATTTAAAATACTTGACTTAGAGAATCTTCACTCATACATATCCAACATCATGACTTGTATAGAGGCCCATGAGTAGCCTCTCTTGATTATATTTCCTTGTTTGAAATGATATCGGGCATGGTTTTGGAAGTAGAGTTGCAATGCGAAGCGGTGTTATGGGTCGCTTATATCAGAGATATTTATATAAGTAATAGTTAAGTGACTTACCTTAAACTGTTCTTATAAATGTATTTTGTGACATCATATCCCTGAAATTGGATTTTAACACCTCTATAGTGTTTTTTCTCATAAAAATTTCATTGTGTTCCTTCACGTAGCTTATGGTGTGATCCACTGTTATTATAGTACCCTAATTTGAGTTCATTGTATTGGAATGACAACCATGATACATGGTGCCGATACCCCATCTAGCAAGATATCCCTAGAGGGTTCATGATATCATGGATGTAATATACCTTCACATTTCAGGTTAATCCTGAAGGGTTTGCAGTGTCCTAGAGTGGTCCTATGTGTGATCCCTTATCTCGGCGCTAAGATCTCAGCATGATATTTTAGTAGGGATTAAAATTTTCCCTAGTAGTATTTGGTATGATTATATATCTATTTATCTAGATCTTTGTTTCATTTTCCTATATTTCATGTCTGTCCGAGGTGTCGACCATCAGTCCTAGGAGAGATCCCCTATCTGAGATTTTTGATCTCATGAGTTCTATTTTGGGTTTATGGTGTCCCCTAGTGGTCCTGGGAGTGATCCATTATGTCTATTTTGAGAAATTTTAAGTCATATGGTGACATTCTTAAAGGTGGTATCCAATGATTATGTTCTCTTATATAGTTTCAACTATATTGGAATGGTATGTTCTATTAGCTTAGTGGTACCCAATGTTTGTGACTTCTCAAATGAGTGAAATCAGTTATGGAAATGATCATGGAGTCAGTTCTCCTAGAAGATTGATTCCTTTAATCATTGAGTATGATTATATGGAAAAATTTATGGTTATGACTATGACACATAAAGTCTGTTATGAGTATATCTAGGATATTCTATGAGACCTTCCAATATGTGTCATGTTTTGTTTGACATACTAAGTGGTGATGGGTATATTATTCATGTATAGCCAAGGAATGGTCAAAACAAAGGTTTTTTCTCTCTCTCGCTTGGTTTTTATCCTCTTGTATTTGGTCGAGCTAAATTTATCATTTCTATTGGTCATTTTTTTTATTTTGGGTTTTTGGGGATCCTGGTGGATATTTCTATTCTCGCCCATGCATGGGATCTACTCATATATTTCATTTCTTATGAAGACAACATTTATCATCTTAATGTGTAAGGACATGAACTTAATCACAACATATTTTTCTTATTTTAAACTAGAATTCAAATTATGATATTCCCATGAATCTTTTTGGTTTATATTTTAAGATAATTAGGAAGCAATATTACATACTAACACATAAATTACATGTGGACACTTATACCAAGTATCCATTTCCACCAAGAAAAACATTTTAAAAAATAAAACATGGATTCTTTTCCTGATAGATCTTCAAAATTTTCCTGTTTAATTCATTCTTGTCCTGAATATTTCTTAAACCCTATAAATTTTTTTAAAAATTTATACGATAAAAAAATTATTAGTAAGGAACCAAAATGATGGAAATCTGTAATTATAGAGAAAATCCATAAAAACATTTTGTTAAAAAACCTTCTTACCATGAAAAAGGAATCCTATTTTCAAAAATATCATTCTATAACCTTTGGAAAATGATGTTATTTTCATGAAAATTATTTAGCAAGCATATAAGATATATGTAAAACAATGGGACATAATAATCTACACCACTCTTATTAATGGATTAACCAATATGGAAAACCATCAACTCCAGAGTACCTAATGCATTTGAGGTTATAATGTACCTACCTATCCTTGGTTTATCATAAAACCACCTGTCATTGGTTAATAATGTAACAACCCATAACTTTTTTATGATGGAACCACTAATAAATTTTTATAGTGGAGCCAAACATTATTATAAAAAATTCTCAATAACCATAACAGAAACATAAATAATGAAATACTTCCCCATAAAACACTATTTGAAGAAAAAAATCTATTTTGAAATCAATCATTTTGAAAAAACATGCCCCTATAATTTGAAATAGATTCCTTGAAATTAACCTTATAAAATTATGAATTAAGATTAAAAATATTAATTTTAACATAATTTTGGAAATTTCATTCATTTCATTTATGTAAAAAACATTCCTTTTTTTCTTTTGTAAAAATAATCATGAAAAGATGTTTTTAAAAGGAATGTCCCTTACAAATATGAAATCACTGTTTTGATCATTAACCATATGAATATATTTTTTATATCTAACATTAATCCACATGAAATAATTAGAGGTAAAATATAATATATTCAAAATTAATTTCAGACATATTCATATAATGACCTAATCAAGAAGTAAGTGTTTATCCTAAAGAAATTAAATTATGTTATGAATTTCTTTTTATAAAACAATAAAACGATACTTGTTTCAAATAATTTGAGAGAAATTATAAAATTATCTTTCTAAAAAAATTAGTTACATATAAAAAAATTTATCATAATATTTTTAAAACCACTTAATAAATGATAAATATTTATAAAATAAATATTTTAAAATTTTAAAACATGATTTTTAGTTAAAGAGTCCCTTACAATGTGTCTGAAAGTTCTTCACATGATCACAATGTCCTAGATAATAAAACTAAATTTATTAATTACTTAATTAATAACAATTATAATACGTATTTTATTTATTAATTATATTGTTCACTCCGAATATGAATGAAATACCATTGTTGAGAAAAATCTATTTTTGAAGAATAAAATGAATTTTCTAAAGATTTGACTAATTATTTAAAAATAATTAATTAATAATTTATAAATGGGTATGGCCATTATATATTTCATAATTATATATATATTTTTCATTCATTTTAAATTAAATGTTATGTTATAACGACCACATTTATAAAATAAGATTCCACAGTTCTATTATGATCAGTGGTACTTATCTTATACACTATTGAACATAATATTTCCCTTTTAAAATATTAGGATATTACATTATCTGACAATATAAAAAAAATTCATCAAATTTTTATCTATATATTGAAAAACATGGGGTTTGAAATTTTAAAATACCTTTATAAAAATACCACATCATAAAAAGTATCAATACAATTTTTACATGAAAAATTAAAAAGGAATGTAAGAAGGTCATGTGGAACAAAACATACGAGTTTTCTTGTAGGAAAATATGGAAACTGAAGAGAAATGACAACCCTCAAGGAATGGAAGAGAGTACTAGAGAACATGTTTATGTTAAATTTAATTATCATATAATTGTATGTTTGTGATACTGTTAAAGACTACTGATTTATTTGTAATAAAAGTAAAAGAATAAAAAATACAAAGAATAACTTTTCATAGAGTTAAAGAATTATTTTACATCCTAGAGTATGAAAATAAGGAAGTATATTTACTTTATAAATATAATATCATCCTGATATTTTCTCTAAATGATGAGTAATCAAAATTAATTTTTCAAACGTAATGAATCAGAATCCACTTCTTTGGATAAAAAAACAAGAAAAGTATAACTATCTATTTTTCTTGTATTTAGAATAAACCTAAACTAAAATGGTTATTATAAGAAAAAGTAATTATTTAAAAATAATAAACCCTTATATGATGAAAAAATACTTTAATTTATAAAATTGAATAAAAACACTTATAGTTCAACAATGATTATTAAACAAATAACTATCCTTAAAATTCCTCAAAATATTCCTAAATAAAATTAAAACCAATAAATAAAAATTATTTGATCACATTATATTTAAAGATAAATTTAATCTTTATCTTTAAATAATATAAATGACTCTTAATGTCTCATTACAAAATGTAATTTATATTATCACATAATCTTAAACATATAATAATCATTTCCCTAAAAAACCTGAATCACTAAAATCATATATGATTATGAATGATAATTCATCCTTTAAATATCAAATAAAATCCCATAGTATTCTATATACGTCAATCATATAAGGTTTGAAAAATAGTGAACGCCTTCGAGAATTATATTAATCACATAATCACCAAATCAATTTCACAATCACACAGTTATTTATAGGATAAAAAACATGTCCCTAAAATAAATTTATTTTTCATAGATAAAATCATTTAAATAAAAAAATATCCTACAAATCAGGACATGATATAGGCTATTGTTAGGAAATGCACCCTTATCACCCATCGGATGTGGGTTCGATCCGCTCAGGCCTACTGGAAATGACATGTTGTCACATAGTATGTATAATTTACTTTTCTAAAACTATATTAATATAATACTTATAAAATTATAGATATTTCAGAAACATTCAAAAAAATTACTTTAATAAATTTAACCTCAAAGGTTATGTCATACCTTTTATTATTTATCCCAAAAAATAAAAAACCCATAATTAACTAAAAATCGGATATCATATAAACCAAAATTTCTACCAATGCCTTTAAAATTATGTCCTGATAACATAAAGGAATTCTTCCTCAAATAACGGTTTTCATATCATAAAATTAAGGGTTACATTTACTTAAAAAATTATCACCTTTTTATGATTTTTCAATTGTATCAATTCCATCTAACATATGATTCAAAATTTATGAAAACAAAACCTACTATAAGAAAATTATTAAAAATTCCATGATTCTTATAAAATTTACAAAATACCACTATATCATAAATTAGAAAACTCAATACATAAACACATCCTTCATTTAACATTCTTATTAGACCAATATCCATTATTCATCGTATTATTTATTAATACTTCATTTCTATAAGAAAAGATGTGAATTATATCCTTATGATTCATTAATATCAACCCAAAAATGTTGCATACTTAGAACATAAGAAAATAATTCATTCCATAAATCTGAATATCATGGTTTCTTTAACATCCCCTTTATCTTCAAATTCCATAATGTAAATGGTCATGTAATTTGTGGAATTTCCCTCTTTTAGAGTTATGGTAATGTTGAGATTTTATAATCAAATGAAAAATACACCCTGACCCATAAATTTTTTTGTGAAAAGAAAAAGGGTTCGATAAATTAAATAGTTCATTGCTGGTGATTTGAATACACAGAATTCTATCAAAACCATTTCAAAAATATTTCTAAATAATGATGATAATCAAATCATTTACAATGGTTAACAAGGATGTGAAAGAATATTTTCCTTCAATACTGATAAATGATCCTTAAACTAAAGAATATATGATCATTAAAACAGGAAATGAATTACTACATGTTAAAATGAAAATGGAACATTTAAATATGATACCCATATAAACACTATAATAATTATACTTTCAAATCCTCTATATGTAAATCAAAACTTTTATAAATCTAATATCTAGAAATATAATTAATCTATTTTAAATCCATCACTTCCAACCACTAGATGGGTTTCTTGTACATTTAATTTATAATAATCCTTAAAATTTTAAAACCATGATGATATCTATAACTCTTAAAAAACCTTATAAAGAAATATCATAATATTCAATCTTGTCTAAACCCTACCCTGATACAAACTGTAAGGACCCAAGTGGTTGTAATATAGAATTAACATTATTATATTCCCCAGAATATTTTTAGCTTAGAGTTTTAGACAGTTAGGACTAACTATTACATAATAAACACAAACATTTAAAGTGGTAACTTATACCCAATATCCATTTCTTTAACCCAAATAAATTATAAAAATTAATGCATGGCTTCTTTTCATGATTGATCTTAAAACTTTTTATCTTGAACTTATCCTTATCTCTAATCTTACTTAAAACCATTGAAAATCCTTTTAATACATGGTATAATAAAAACAATATAAGAAAAGTTCATATAATAATAGAAAATGTTAGCCCATTGAAATATCATAAATACATTTTCAAAAAAAACATGCCTGTTTACCCCCAAAAAGAATCATATTTTAAACAATATCACCATATTACTATTTTTAAAATTTAGAGATTTTCGTGAAAACTAATAATAAATCATATAACATATAATTAGTTAACTGGGGATATCATTTTCCATATGACTCGTACAAATGGATCAACCAATATGGCCATCCTTCTACTCTGGAGTACCCAATTCATTAGAGGTTATAATGTAACCACCCATCCATGGTTTATCATGGAACTACCCATCATTGGTTAATAATGTAACCAACCATCCTTGATTTATCATTGAAACACCCATAATTGGTTTATAATGTAACCAACCATTGTCATAAATAATTCATATGAATAATAAGAAATAAATAAATCAGTAATGCTTGCATCATGAAATAAATTTTATGAAAATAAACTCTCCAATTTGAAATCACGGATTTTGAAACATTTCCCACATATAATAAAAACAATTACCATGAAAGTAACCATATAAAATATTGAAGTAAGAATAAAAAAATTAAGGTGACATGAAGGTGTGAAATTTGGTTCATTCCGTATAAGTAAACTACCATTAATTTTTTATTTTGTAATTACAATTTTGAAAAGAAGTTTTTTAAAAGTAAACTCCCTTACTAATATCTTATCATTTTTGTGAGCATTAATCAAATGGATTTATTAATTGTATCTACTATAAATACACAAAAAATTTATTAAATGAAATATAATATATTCAAATGTCATTTTACACATAATATCATCATGAAATAATTTATAAATACAATTTTAACCCAAACACTAGAAATTGGGTTAAGAATCCCCTTACAGAAAACCTTAAAAGAGCCCTTTAAAAAAAATCCAAAAAAATAAAAAAATTTATTTTTAAAAAATTTAGGTGCATATAAATATAATCATTAATGTAATTTTAAAAACTTGTACATAAATGGGGAATGATTATAAAATATGTCTTTAAAAAAAGTAAAGCGAGGTTTTTCAGTTAAAGAGTCCCTTACATTGTGTCTGAATGTTCTTCACTTGGTATTAATATACTAGAAAATAAAATTATATTATTTAAATAATTAATTAATATCTCTCAAAATATATATTTTATTTTTTATAAATTTATTAATTTCATTTATGGGTATTTTTATCAGTTATAAAGATCAATTTGTCATTTCGGGAGTATTCATTTCAAGGTTTCATGGTTGGTTCACTTGAGTATAATTATGGATATTCTAGTAAAATTGGAATACTCATAAATAAGTGGAATAAAATGGTATAAATTAAATTATATAAGTATAAATGGTCCAATATAACATTTTTCTTTCTAGTATAAAGATTGTTTATTTGATAAAAATGTTAATGAAAAATGGTTAATTTGTTTTAGATGGTTTTCTGACCATCACAAACTAGTTTTTTTATTTAATATTAGGCATATATTTTAGTTACATAATATTAAATAAGGTATAATATACCAATTAAACAATATTTAATTTTAATAATGGTTTTTATGAGCCATTAATGAAGAAATCTAAAATGAAAACTAATTATCAATAGAGACATTTAAACACAATAATTTGGAAAATTGTTTCGTTTTTTCGAATAAGAGGAGATAATAAAAGGGACGGATATAACATATTACATTAGAAATATAAAATTTCATAATATATAGGATAATGGTGTTATTATTTCTTGAAGGATGACAGTGGTGAGGAGAAGTTGGAAGAAGAAAAGAAATTAAGAGAGATGGTTTGATAAAGTTACCTCTTGAATATCACATCATTAAAGGAACCATTAAGGATCTTTGGATTAATATTATGGTGAGACCATAAGAACATGGATGTAGGGAGAGTTTGAGTGAGTGGTTGTGAATTATATTATAAGATATTAAACAATTTTATATGAGAAATGTGGTGGTGAGAAGTTGTATTTATACTTGAGGAGGGGTTGTCTTAAGTGATTAAATAATGATTTTTGTATATTTAAAGCAAACCCCATTTGGGTGGAATTTATCCCAAATAATTATATTGATAATTAATTTTTTAAATTATTTTTACATTAAGTAAATACACCAGACCCCAATTTAATTTTTCTACTTTTAGGTATTTAAATCTTTTTTCATTTTAACTTTAAGCAGTTTCATTATTTTACATAGACTTCGATAAATCTTTTTTTACCGGGATAAAATTTTTATACCTAAAAATTAAAATGATATTACTAACTAATTTGGATATTTTGATTAATAATTTCAAGTCCATTTTATTAAAATTCAATTCACAAATTTTGGACAGTATTATTTTAATGTAAAACACGTAGACGAAACAAAAAAAGCGGGTTCTCAAGAAGTGTACTTTTCAAGAAAAAATTGATTTTATATTAACTATATGAGTAATAATAAACATTTAATGAAATTAAATTAACATTAAATGATCTATATTATATATATTTCGTTTAAAATATTCCCCATTATGTATTCTTTTAATTAAATTACTAGGAGGAACATTATGATCATCAAAGTGGTTTGAAGAAGAATCATGTTTTAAAACCCAAAAATAAACATATTCTAAAATACAATATGAAGTTGATTAAAAAGAATTTATGTGGTTGATATATATAAAAATAATAATTATGTTACTTTAAATCATATTCAAAACATAATAGGACTTTCTAATAGACTAATTTATTGAAAAAATGACATTTTTACAAAAAATCATAAAATTTCAATATTCACTGAAACCCCTATATTTTCCAAATAAAACAAAACTTTAACCCAAAAAAGATTATATTGTTATATAAAAAAATTAATTTATTTTTATGATTTTTTATAAATCTTCCAACAATTAATTATAATATTGACTCATAAAATGGTGTACTTAGAGGACTGTGAGTGGTTGGAGAATAGTCCTGTGCTAGAGCGACTGAGGAGTATATTGGCCATGAATCTGATAACAGTATCCTCCTTCTGACTAGGTTGGACTTTATCAAAGATTTTAGTGGGGTTTTTTCTCTTTTATTCTTTCAAGTACTTTCATACCTTGTATATGATATATACGTGGTATAAATTCATTTTCCATCAGTTTTTTATTAACTATTCACTATTTCATAGTGATGGATTTGTCTGCATGCATACATGTACCATAGGCTATGTCTACCATGTCTGTGATATGCCAACTCAACACTGGTCGCCATACCCTAGTCTATTGGAGGAGGGATTGAGGTTGTAGAATCTCATAATTCTATCGGCTAGTCATGACCAAGTAGTTCATGTTATTACTATAGTAATCTCAAAGGACTATAAAATAATGTTTAGCAACTAAAACACTAACTGTGCAGTTGGAATTGTACAATCACAACACCCTCACACTATTTGGTAACATGAATTTCTAAAACGATTTGAAACCATGTGTAACCTCACTACTAAAATTTGTATAACTTCCACACAATGAATTTTACATTTTATTTTAATGATGTTTAGATATCTTAACGACAGAATAATTAAAAAAGGACTCACATTGTTTCCATTGTATTTCACACTACGTGGTCCCAACCGTGATCTACCTATGTAGACATAATGAGTTAAAATAATATGAAATGGAATAACCCTTTTATATGACATTAGTAATGGTTTAACCTGTCTCGTTCACACTACCTTCATAATAACGATGAAATTTATGAATATATCAATAATTAATACCAAAGACTAGAAAAAATTAAAATTACAAAAATAAATATAAAATATAATATAACTATTACATGGGGGTTTCACAATTCACTTACACATACCACTTTATTCCATATTTTTTTTAAAGAATGTTATAATCAAATGGGGTAAAATTCAATACACTCATAAGATGTGGGTGGGCTGGGAAATATTAATAAGGCCTAGTGAGAATCAAACATTGAACAAACACACATCCTTTCAAACCAATGGTAAAATTATAATACATCAACAAAAATTTCTAATCATAAACAAAATCATAATTCATATATGAATATCTTGAGAGATAGAGACCTGTTAAAAGTTTTAACACAATTTATAGTTCATATAAAGTGGTGATATATGATATACAAACTCTATAAACGATTAATACCCCAATAGATAATATTATATCACTAAAAGCGCAATAGAATTAGTAATACCCCACAAACAAGATAATCATCCAACGATCATCCTTCTATCCTCAATGGATGAAAATCACATAGGAAATCAAGATAATCCTATGATAATTCCATCAAAAATAGTACAACCTATATTTATAAAAGATAAATGTTTCTCAATCTAAATAATTATTCAAAATTAAAAAATATGGTATTTAACATTGAGTAACAAAATTACATGGAAGGTGAGATATTTGACCACATATTTGAAACACCATTTCTTATTGATCCCAAAATAGTTACAATCCAACACCAGCTTGTAAATAATCTATAATTTTTCATATTTTTTTAGTAAGTTTAAATACAATCCCAAGTACTTCCCATGTAAAAACCATCAAAACATAACCATATCAATAATGTTACAAAATATTTTAAGGAAATATATTAAATATTGAGACATAAGAATAACCAAAATAAAAAACACCTCACAATGGAGGAACAAAAATTAAAACCATGGATACATCCAATAAAAATAACTATAAAACCCTAAAACCTCTCGGAACATAATGAGAAATAATCTAAAAACAATCAATTAAGACAATTCTTAATAACTCACATCACTGGATTTTAATAAAATGATCTAAGAATATACTACAATTAAGGGGAACCTGATCACATTGAAAGGGATGGCGAATCAATAAGTCCTAAATCATGAAATGTTCTTGAACTAATGAATTATTCAGTGTGTAGCACGATATCATCCTTGGAATAGATATACATTTGAAAAAAATTACTCACCCTACCACTCATCCTCAAAAATAGTATTTAAATATTTTGAAAAGATATTTTTGGGAGGAAAAAATAAGATACATAAAACTAGAACCTAATCCATACATGTTACAAAATACAAAATGGAATGTATTAATACAAACTAAACATACAACAAAATGTATTTAAAAAACATATATTTTCTCTAAACCATACTCATTTTCATAAGGAGGTCAAAATTCATTTTTCAATATCATGCAGGAGTTGAAAACAAATTAATCCCCTTTTAAAATTATTCAATTCAGTTAGAAACAATCTAAACTAAACTATTTATTTATAATCAATAACATTAATATAACTCAATTATATAATTTTACAAAATCAGACACATTCTTTAAAACAATTTACATCATTAGAACAAAAACCCATGTAATCCTTATAATATTACCCATTATTTTCAAACTGCTCCTGGGGTTCTAAGAAAAAACCAAATCATACCCTGATTCTCACATAAATTTAAAAATAATTATATAAAAATCAACATTCATTATAAATAGTATTCCTTAATTATACCTTTTATTAAATTATTTCCCAACTACATAATAAAATAAAACACTTTTGAAATATTTCCTAAAAATCAAGAGTCTCTTAAAAAGAAACCATAAAATCCAAGTTAAAATCCAAAAAAATCATTATTTCCTCCATTTAATTTCAAATAAAGTTTCATAATTAAAATCATTGATAATTATTAATCATTACGAAAAAATATATAAGCACCAAAATTACAAGTATTCTATAAAAAGAGTTTAATAAAAAATACCCTATGATATTTGTTTTTCAATCAAAAATATTTATAAAAAACTCAAAATTGACCTTATAAAATATAGGATTAAGAAATATAACGTTATTATAAATCAAAACATCATCCTATAACATAAAATAACAATTATAATCCTATAATTAACCTTATTAAAATTTTAGGAACCCATAGAATCAATTCATACTGGAAAGGAGACAAAAATAATAAATTCAGGAAAATATAAAACGTTATATGGATTGGATGCATGGTATGGAAAACCCTTCACCAACCATGAAAAAAATTCTATAATAATTTATATATCCATAATCATGGGATCTGTATAGTTTTCTAGACGATTCAAGAAAATTGAGTACATTTGGATGTTCCGCTACTATCATCCCAAAAGAATAAAGGGTCCCTAAAATCACTGGTATAATCCATGTAGATCAAAATTCCATAATCTATATTAAAATATAACATGGATAATAAGAACAAAAATATAAATTCATGAATAAAATCTAAAATACCCTTGGTAAATTAAGGATTGAGGAAAGGAAGAGTTAGCTAGTGTCTCATAGAACTTACCTATTGAGTTCCAAAATTATTATCTCTATACAAAATGACTTCAAAAATAATATGAGGGTTCATTGAGTACATAGAACATTCAAAAACCAAGGCTCTGATACAATTTCTAATGAAATGACATAAACCTACTAGAGATGTTGCTCAACTTTATCTGCCAATAGAATAAAAGGGTATTCTTAATCCTCAAAGGATGTAAACTAATGTCTGGGTATCAATAGCATACACTTGGAAATTATTTGACACATGTATAATAATATAATCAACTGAGGATACACATAAAATAATATTGATTTACACATCTATCTATGTTATGCCCATGGAAAAAATAAATAGTTTCAACATAAATAAAAGAACCACACATAGCATACACACTAAATAATAAAAATTATCATAAACCAAATAACGGATTAACTGATCATAAAATAGAAATCAACATCATGCATACAAAAGATAAAAAATATCCTGATTGACAAGGACAATACATCAACACCTACAAAGGATAAATAACATCCAACTTCAACTATAACCGCCTATCATCATGTAACTGATGGTAACTAGTCTTATCTCGAAATTATATATCATTGGGAAACCAAAACATAGCACCAAAAGAAACCTATGTTTTGGAACATAAAAGAAAAAAAATGAGAGCATCGTATGACCATTAGTTCTTGTATGAAATAATATAAGCATTCCATTTATTATTTCACTAAATGTTGTGTGAATTTATATTAAAATACATTTCAATTCTACTAGTTTAAAATATTCATATAAAATATGGTTTTCATAATATTGTGTACAAACCCAAAAAAATGAAATAACCACTATAAGGAAACATCCCCTTTCTTAGAGTAAGATAGGTAAAAATAAAAACCATTTTATTAGAATATTATAAAAACTAAAAAAAGTTGATACATCTATAAATTCATGAAATCAATATCAAATACAATTACTCTTTCCAAAACATTTATATAAAATAACTTATAAAATACAAACCACTTTATCTTTCTAAATTAACCTTCCCTATTTATTTTACAAACTAATCTGAAGTTAATCACAAAACCCAATTGAGATGGATTATTAAAAAAAATGTTAACAAAAATTTATCAATTTAACATTAAAAAACTAAATATTGTATGTACTAATTCCATGAAAAGCAATCATGATAAATGATATATAAACAAGGTATTAAATGGAATCCCCAAAAGGAGCATCAATGTGATTAAGGAATCATACACAACACCTTAGAATCATATAATACAAATCTAAATAGGTGACTAGAACCATAATACATCCTAACAAAACAAGTAAATTTCCTGATATTCCCATAGAATTAATTAGGCTATATAATCCATCTTTGGAGAACCAATCTACCACAGAAAAAACAATTCATACATTTAGAAATAATTTTTTCAAACTAGGTAACATTACCTAGTCTTTATAGAATCTATACTAGAGCATGTACTCATTCATGTAATATATTAACATTTTAGGATCTTCATGGTAGAACTGATATATAGGTTTTTGTACAATAATAAAAAATCATCTTCATGTAATGAATAATAATGCACAATTAATTGATTTCACATATCACCTCTAACACCATTCCATGAAATGACACCTTTTACATTAATAAGATATAAAATATAACAATGATATACTACACACTCTAAGGGGTCATAAATAACAATGGAAGTGTAAATTACAAGGGTGTTAGCTGAGGTGTTTTCAAATTAGGATAAATCCTTATAAAATTCTCAAGAATTTGTATTTCTTTATAAACTATCTAAAAAATTTAATAAAATATCAATCATTCTAAAATATTTCTTTTAAAATTTTTATTTTAAACACTCAAGGAGTTTAGTTAATAAAATTATTTAAAAAGAAACCCACAATACTCGAAATCATTTATAAAATCTAATTATTTCATTTTTTACAAGCAACACTTTCCAATAAATGATTTTCCCTATTTTACCATGACCCAAATAGTGTTAAACATATTTTTTATTTGAAATAAATTTTATACAAATCATCTATGTCATTTACAAACATGTGGCTTGGAAAATTGTTATTAAAAATACTGAAAACCCATAAAATAACATCATGGAATGTGGTATGTCCAGTAAATAATTTATAAAATCCATAATATCTATCTCATATAGATTTAATTTTAAAAATAAAGAAATTGATACCATTAAACATTCAATGAAATTATATTCAATGAAAATCCACCCAAACACTAATATTAATTCAAGTAAAACAACAATGAAATTTGTTTTGTAAAATTATTAATGAATTAAGGGATCCAAGGGTTTAGACAAGGTTACACATCATGTGAGATATGGTACATGTTGAGTATTCACTTTATACATGCTAAGAACCAAAAAGGGAACATGATTAGGGGATGATATTAAGTGAATCAATGTATACTATGGTTAAATTTCAAATACATACCTTAGTGAATTTTCACTCATACCTATCCACCATCATGACTTGTATAGAGGTCCATGAGTAGCCTATCTTGATTATATTTCCTTGTTTGAAATGATATCGGCCATGGTTTTGGAAGTAGAGATGCAATGCGAATTGGTGTTCTGGGTCTCTTCTATCAAAGATATTTATATAAGTAATAGTTAAGTGACTTACATTAAATTGTTCCTATAAATGTATTTTGTGACATCATATCAATGAAATGGGATTTTAACACCTCTATAGAGTTTTTTCTCATAAAAATATCATTGCGTTCCTTCAAGCAGCTTATGGTGTGATCCACTATCAATATAGTACCCTAATTTGAGTTCATGGTATTGGAATGACAACCATGATACATGGTGTCGATCCCCCATCTAGCAGGATATCCCTAGAGGGTTCATGATATCTTAGATGTAATATACCTTCACATTTCAGGTTAATCCTGAAGGGTTTGCGGTGTCCTCGATTGGTCCTATGTGTGATCCCCTATCTCGGTGCTAAGATCTCAGCATGATATTTTAGTAGGGATTAAAATGTCCCCTAATAGTGTTTGGTATGATTATATATCTATTTATCTAGATCTTTGTTTAATTTTTCTATATTTCATGTCAGTCCGAGGTGTCGACCAACAGTCCTAGGAGAGATCCCCTATCTGAGATTTTTGATCTCATGAGTTCTATTTTGGGTATATGGTGTCCCCTAGTGGTCCTGGGAGTGATCCACTATTTCTATTTTGAGATATTCTAAGACATATGGTGACCTTATTAAAGGTGGTATTGAATGATTATGTTCTCTTATATAGTTTCAACGATATTGGAAAGGTTTGTTCTATTAGCTTAGTGGTACCCAATGTTTGTGACTTCTCAGATGAGTGAAATCAGTTATGGAAATGATCATGGAGTCAGTTCTCCTAGAAGATTGATTCCTTTAATCATTGAGTATGATTATATGGATAAATTTATGGTTATGACTATGAGACATTAAGTCTGTTATGAGTATATCTAGGATATTCTATGAGTCCTTCCAATATGTGTCAAATTTTGTTTGACATACTAAGTGGTGATGGTCATATTAGTCATGTATAACCAAGGAATGGTCAAAACAAAGTTTTTTTCTCTCTCTTGCTTGGTTTTTATCCTCTAGTATTTGGTCGAGCTAAATTTAACATTTCTATTGGTCATTGTTTTTATTTTGGGTTTTTTGGGATCCTAATGGATATTTCTATTCTCTCCCATGCATGGGATCTACTCGTATATGTCATGTCTTATGAAGACAACATCTATCATGTTAATGTGTAAGGACATGAACTTAATCATAACATATTTTTCTTATTTTAAACTAGAATTCAAATTATGAAATTCCCATGAATCTTTTATGTTTATATTTTAAGATAATTAGGAAAAAAATATTACATACTAACACATAAATTACATGTGGACACTTATACCCAGTATCCATTTTCACCAAGAAAAACATTTTAAAAAATAAAACATGGATTCTTTTCCTGATAGATCTTCAAAATTTTCCTCTTGAATTCATCCATGTCCGGAATATTTGTTAAACCCTATAAATTTTTTTAAAATTTTATACGATAAAAAATTATTAGAAAGGAACCAAAATGATGGAAAACTGTAATTATAGGGAAAATGCATAAAAACATTTTGTTAAAAAATACCTTCTTGCCATGAAAAAGGAATCCTCTTTTCAAAAATATAATTATCTAACCTTTGGAAAATGAAGTTATTTTCATGAAAATTATTTAGCAAGCATATAAGATATATGTAAAAAAATGGGACATAATAATCTATGCCACTCTTATTAATGGATTAACCAATATGGAAAACCATCAACTCCAGAGTACCTAATGCATTTGAGGTTATAATGTACCTACCTATCCTTGGTTTATCATGAAAACACCTATCATTGGTTAATAATGTAACAACCCATAACTTTTTTATGATGGAACCACTAATAATTTTTTTATAGTGGAACCAACCATTATTATAAAAATTTCTCAATAACCATAACAGAAACATAAATAATGAAATACTTCACCATATAACACTATTTAAATAAAAAATATATTTTGAAATCAATCATTTTGAAAAAATATGCCCCTATAATTTGAAACAGATTCCTTGAAATTAACCTTATAAAATTCTGAATTAAGATTAAAAATATTAATTTTAACATAATTTTGGAAATTTCATTCATTTAATTTATGTAAAAAACATTCCTTTTATTCTTTTGTAAAAATAATCATGAAAAGATGTTTTTAAAAGGAAAGTCCCTTACAAATATGAAATGACTTTTATGATCATTAACCAAATGAATATATTTTTTATAAATAATATTAATCCACATTAAATAATTAGAGGTAAAATATAATATATTCAAAATTCATTTCATACATAATCATATAATGACCTAATCAAGAAGTAAATGTTTATCCTAAAGAAATTAAAGTATGTTAAGAATTTCTTTTTATAAAACCATAAAACGATACTTGTTTCAAATCATTTGAGAGAAATTATAAAATTATCTTTCTAAAAAAATTAGTTACATATAAAAAAATTAATAATAATCATTTTAAAACCAGTTAATAAATGATAAATATTTATAAAATAAATATTTTAAAATTTTAAAACATGATTTTTTAGTTAAAGAGTCCCTTAAAATGTGTCTGAAAGTTCTTCACATGATCACAATGTCCTAGATAATAAAACTAAATTTATTAATTACTTAATTAATAACAATTATAAAACGTATTCTATTTATTAATTATATTATTCACTCCGAATATGAATGAAATACCATTGTTGAGAAAAATCTATTTTTGTAGAATAAAATGAATTTTCTAAAGATTTGACTGATTATTTAAAAATAATTAATTTATAATTTATAAATGGGTATGGCCATTATATATTTCATAATTATAGATATATATATTTTTCATTCATTTTAAATTAAATGTTATGTTATAACACCACATTTATAAAATAAGAGTCCACAGTTCTATTATGATCAGTGGTAGCTATCTTGTACACTATTGAACATAATATTTCCCTTTTAAAATATTATGATATTACATTATCTGACAATTTAATAAATTTTTTCATCAAATTTTTATCTATATATTGAAAAACATGGGGTTAGAAATTTTAAAATACCTTTATAAAAATACCACATCATAAAAATGATCAATACAATTTGTACATGAAAATTTAAAAAGGAATTTAAGAAGGTCATCTGGAAGAACACATACGAGTTTTTCTTGTAGGAAAACATGAAAACTGAAGAGAAATGATAACGCTCAAGGAATGATAGAGAGTACTAGAGAACATGTTTATGTTAAATTTAATTATCATAAAATTGTATTTTTGTGATAGTGAAAAAGACTACTGATTTATTTTTAATAAAAGTAAAAGAATAAAAAAATTCAAAGAACAACTTTTCATAGAGTTAAGGAATTATTTTACATCCTAGAGTATGAAAATAAGGAAGTATAATTACTTTATAAATATAATATCATCCTGATATTTCTCTAAATGATGAGTAATCAAAATTAATTTTTCAAACTTAATGAATCAGAATCAACTTCTTTAGATAAAAAAACCAGAAAAGTATAACTATCTATTTTTCTTATATTTAGAATAAACCTAAACTAAAATGGTTATTATAAGAAAATGTAATTATTTAAAAATAATAAACCCTTATATGATGAAAAAATACTTTAATTTATAAAATTGAATAAAAACACCTATAGTTCAACAATGATTATTAAACAAATAACTATACTTAAAATTCCTCAAAATTTTCCTAAATAAAATTAAAACCAATAAATAATAATTATTTGATCACATTATATTTAAAGATAAATTTAATCTTTGTCTTCAAATAATATCAATGACTCTTTATGTCTCATTACAAAATGTAATTTATATTATCACATAATCTTAAACATATAATAATCATTTCCCTAAAAAACCTGAATCACTAAAATCATATATGATTATGAATGATAATTCATCCTTTACATATTGAATAAAATCCCATAGTATTCTATTTACGTCAATCATATAAGGTTCGAAAAATAGTGAACGCCTTCGAGAATTATATTAATCACATAATCACCAAATCAATTTCACAATCACACTATTATTTATAGGATAAAACATATGTCCCTAAAATAAATTTATTTTTCATAGATAAAATCATTTAAATAAAAAAATATCCTACAAATCAGGACATGATATAGGCTATTGTTAGGAAATTCACCCTTATCACCCATAGGATGTGGGTTCGATCCGCTCAGGCGTACTGGACACGACATGTTGTCACATAGTATGTATAATTTACTTTTCTAAAACTATATTAATATAATACTTATAAAATTATAGATATGTCAGAAACATCCAAAAAAATTACTTTAATAAATTTAACCTCAAAGGTTATGTCATACCTTTTATTGTTTATCCCATGAAATAAAAAAACCCATAATTAACTAAAAATCGGATATCATATAAATCAAAATTTCTACCAATGCCTTTAAAATTATGTCCCCATAACATAAAGGAATTGATCCTCAAATAATGGTTTTCATATCATAAAATTAAGGGTTACATTTACTTTAAAAATTATCACCTTTTTATGATTTTTCAAAGGTATCAATTCCATCTAACAAATGATTCCAAATTTATGAAAACAAAATCTACTACAAGAAAATTATTAGAAATTCCATGATTCTTATAATATTTACAAAATACCACTATATCATAAATTGGAAAACTCAATACATAAACACATCCTTCATTTAACTATTTTATTAGACCAATATCCATGATTCATCATATTGTTTATTAAAACTTCATTTCTATAAGAAAATATGTGAATTATATCCTTATGATTCGTTAATATCAACCCAAAAATTTTGCATACATAGAACATAAGAAAATGATTAATTCCATAAATTTGAATATCATTGTTTCTTTAACACCCCCTATATCTTCAAATTCCATAATGTAAATGGTCATGTAATTTGTGGAAGATCCCTCTTCGAGAGAGATGGTAGTGTCGAGATTTTATAATCAAATGAAAAATACACCCTGACCCATAAAATTTTTTGTGAAAAGAAAAGGGGTTCGATAAATTAAATAATTTATTACTGGTGATTTGAATACGAATAATGCTATCAAAACCATTTGAAAAATATTTTTGAATAATAATGATAATCTAATCATTTATAATGGTTAACAAGGATGTGAAAGAATATTTTCCTTCAATACTGATAAATGATCCTTAAACTAAAGAATATATGATCATTAAAACAGGAAATGAATTATTACATGTTAAAATGAAAATGGAATATTTAAATATCATACCCATATAAACACTTTAATAATTATACATTCAAATCCTCTATATGTAAATCAAAACTTTTATAAATCTAATATCTAGAAATATCATTAATCTATTTTAAATCCATCACTTCCAACCACTATATTGGTTTTTGGTACATTTAATTTATAATAATCCTTAAAATTTTAAAACCATGATGATATCTATAACTCTTAAAAAACCTTATAAAGAAATATCATAATATTCAAACTTGTATAAACCCTACCCTGATACAAATTGTAAGGACCCAAGTGGTTATAAAATAGAATTAACATTATTATTTTCCCCAGAATATTTTTAGCTTAGAGTTTTAGAAAATTAGGACTAACTATTACATAAGAAACACATACATTAAAAGTGGTAACATATACCCATTATCCATTTCTTTAACCCAAAAAAATTAAAAAAATTAATGCATGGTTTCTTTTCATGATTGATCTTAAAATTTTTTATCTTGACCTTATCCTTATCTCCAATCTTACTCAAAACCATTGAAAAACCTTGTAAGAAATGGTATAATAAAAAAATATAAGAAAATTTCATAAAATAATAGAAAATGTTAGCCCATTGAAATATCATATATACATTTTCAAAAAAAATGCATGTTTACCCCCAAAAAAGAATCATTTTTTAAACAATATCACCACATTACTATTTTAAAATTGAGATATTTTCATGAAAACTACTAATAAATCATATAATATATAAGTAGTTAACTAGGGAGATCATTTTCCATATGACTCGTACAAATGGATCAACCAATATGGCCATCCTTCTACTCTGGAGTACCCAATTCATTAGAGGTTATAATGTAACCACCCATCCATGGTTTATTGTGGAACTACCCATCATTGGTTAATAATGTAACCAACCATCCTTGATTTATCATCGAAACACCCATAATTGGTTTATAATGTAACCAACCATTGTCATAAATAATTCATATGAACAATAAGAAACAAAATAAATCAGGAACGCTTGCATCATGAAAAAAAATTTATGAAAATAAACTCTCCAATTTGAAATCACGGATTTTGAAACAATGCCCACATATAATAAAAAAATTACCCTGAAAGTAACCATATAAAATATTGAAGTAAGAATAAAAAAATTAAGGTGAAATGAAGGTGTGAAATTTGGTTCATTCCATATATGTAAACAACCAATAATTTTTTATTTTGTAATTAAAATTTTGAAAAGATGTTTTTTAAAAGTAAACTCCCTTACTAATATCTTATCATTTTTGTGAGCATTAATCAAACGGATTTATTAATTGAATCTACTATAATTACACAAAAAAATTATTAAATGAAATATAATATATTCAAATGTCATTTTACACAAGATATCATCATGAAATAATTTATAAATACAATTTTAACCCAAACACTAGAAATTGGGTTAAGAATCCCCTTACAGAAAACCTTAAAAGACCCCTTTTTAAAAAAAATCCAAAAATATAAAAAAAATTATTTTTAAAAAATTTAGGTCCATATAAATATAATCATTAATGTAATTTTAAATACTTTTACATGAATGGGGAATGATTACAAAATAAGTCTTTAAAAAATTAAAGCAAGGTTTTTCAGTTAAGGAGTCCCTTACCTTGTGTCTGAATGTTATTCACTTGGTATTAATATACTTGAAAAAAAATTATATTTTTTAAATAATTAATTAATATCTCTCAAAATATATATTTTATTTTTTATAAATTTATTAATTTCATTTATGGCTATTTTTATCAGTTATAAAGATCAATTTGTCATTTCGGGAGTACTCATTTCAAGGTTTCGTGGTTGGTTCACTTGAGTATAATAATGGATATTCTAGTAAAATTGGAATACTCATATATAAGTTGAATAAAATGGTATAAATTAAATTATATAAGTATAAATGGTCCAATATAACATTTGTATTTCTGGTATAATGATTGTTTATTTGATAAAAATGTTAATGACAAATGGTTAATTTGTTTTGGATGGTTTTCTGACCATCACGAACAAGTTTTTTTATTTAATATTAGGAATATATTTTAGTTACGTAATATTAAATAAGTTATAATATACCAATTAAACAATATTTAATTTTAATAATGATTTTTTGATGATCCATTAATGCAGAAATCGAAAATGAAAACTCATTATCAACAGAGACCGTTAAACATAATAATTTGGAAAATTGTTTCATTTTTTTTGAATAAGAGGAGATAATAAAAGGGACGGATATAACATATTACATTAGAAATATAAAATATCATAATATAAAGGATAATGGTGTTATTATTTCTTGAAGGATGATAGTGGTGAGGAGAAGGTGGAAGAATAAAAGAAATTAAGAGAGATGGTTTGATAAAGTTACATCTTGAATATCACCTCCTTAAATGAACCATTAAGGATCTTTAGATTAATATTATGGTGAGACCATAAGAACATGGATGTAGGGAGACTTTGAGTGAGTGGCTGTGAATTATATTTAAAGAGATTAAGGATTTTTATATGAGAAATTCGGTGGTGAGAAGTTGTATTTATACTTGAGGAGGGGTTGTCTTAAGTGATTAAATAAAGATTAATGTATATTTAAAGCAAACCACATTTGAGTGGAATTTATTCCAAATAATTATATTGATAATTAATTTTTTAAATTATTTTTACATTAAAAAAATACACCAGACCCCAATTTAATTTTTTTACTTTTATGTATTTAAATATTTTTTGATTTTAACTTTAAGCAGTTTCATTAGTTTAAATAGACTCTGATAAATCTTTTTTTACTCGGATAAAATTTTTATACCTAAAATTTAAAATGATATTACTAACTAATTTGGATATTTTGATTAATAATTTCGAATCCATTTTATTAAAATTTAATTCACAAATTTTGGACAATATTATTTTAATGTAAAACACATAGATGAAATGAAAAAAGCGGGTTCTCAAGAAGTGTATTTTTCAAGAAAAAAATGGTTTTATATTAACTATATGAGTAATAATAACCATTGAATGAAATTAAATTAACATTAAATGATATATATTATATATATTTCATTTAAAATATTCCCCATTATGTATTATTTTAATTAAATTACTAGGAGGAAGATTATGATCATCAAAGTGGTTTGAAGAAGAATCGTGTTTTTAAACCCAAAAATAAACATATTCTGAAATACAATATGAAGTTGATTAAAAAGAATTTATGTGATTGATATGTAGATAAATAATAATTATGTTACTTGAAATCTTATTCAAAACATAATAGGACTTTTTAATAGAATAATTTATTGAAAAAATGACATTTTTACAAAAAATATAAAAATTTCAATATTCACCGAAACCCCCATATTTTCCAAAAAAAAAAATTTAACCCAAAAAAACATTATATTGTTATAGAAAAAATTAATTTAATTTTATGATTTTTTTATAAATCTTCCAACAATTAATTATAATATTGACTCATAAAATGGTGTACTTAGAGGACCATGAGTGGGTGGAGAATAGTCCTGGGCTAGAGCGACTGAGGTGTATATTGGCCATGAATCTGATAACAGTATCCTCCTTCTGACTAGGTTGGACTCTATCAAAGATTTTAGTGGGTTTTTTCTCTTTTATTCTTTCAAGTACTTTCATACCTTGTATATGATATTTACGTGGTATAAATTCATTTTCCATCAATTTTATTAACTATTCACTGTTTTATAGTGATGGATTTGTGTACATGAATACATGTACCATAGGCTATGTCTCCCATGACTGTGATATTCCAACTCGACACTGGTCGCCATCCCCTTTTCTATTGGAGGAGGGATTGAGGTTGTAGAATCTCATAATTCTATCGGACAATCATGACCTAGTAGTTCATGTTATTACTATATTAATCTCAAAGGAATATACTATAATGTTTAGCAACTAAAACACTCACTTTGTAGTTGGAACTGTACAATCACAACACCCTCATACTGTTTGGTAACATGATTTTATAAAATGATTTGAAACCATGTGTAACCTCACTACTAAAATTTGTATCACTTCCACACAATGAATTTTACATTTTATTTTAACGATGTTTAGATATCTTACTGACACCATAATTAAAAAGGACTCACATTGTTTCCATTGTATTTCACACTACATGGTCCCAACCGTGATCTACATATGTAGACATAATGAGTTAAAATAATATGAAATTGAATAACCCTTTCATATGACATTAGTAATGTTTTAACCTGTCCCGTTCACACTACCTTCATAATAACGATGAAATTTATGAATATATGAATAATTAATACCAAAGATTAGAAAACATTAAAATTACCAAAATTAATATAAAATATAATATAACTATTACATGGGGGTTTCACAATTCACTTACACATACCACTTTATTCCATATTTTTTTAAAGAAATTTAGAATCAAATGGGGTAAAATTCAATACACTCATAAGATGTGGGAGGGTTGAGAAATATTAATAAGGCCTAGTGAGAATCAAACATTGAACAAACACACATCCTTTCAAACCAATGGTCAAATTCAATTACATCCACAAAAATTTCTAATCATAAACAAAATTATAATTCATATATGAATATATTGAGAGATAGAGACATATTAAAGGTTTTAACACAATTTATAGTTCCTATAAAGTTGTGATATATGATATACAAACTCTATAAAAGATAAATACCCCAATAGATAATAATATGTCACTAAAATCACAATAGAATTATTAATACCCCACAAACAAGCTAATCATCCAACAATCATCCTCATATCCTCAATGGATGAAAATCACATAGGAAATCCAGATAATCCTAAGATAATTCCATCAAAAATAGTACCACCTATATTTCTAAAAGATAAATGTTTCTCAATAAAAATAATTATTCAAAATGGAAAAATATGGTATTTAATATTGAGTCACAAAATTACATGGAAGGTGAGATATTTGACCACATATCTGAAAGACCATTTCTTATTGATCCCAAAATAGTTACAATCTAACACTAGCTTGTAAATAATCTAAAATTTTGTCATATTTTTCTTAGTAAGTATAAATACAATCCCAAGTACTTCCCATGTAAAAACCATCAAAACATAACCATATCAATAATGCTACAAAATATTTTAAGGAAATATATTAAATATTGAGACATAAGAATAACCAAAATAACAAACACCACACAATGGAGGAACAAAAATTAAATCCATGGAAACATCCACTAAAAATAACTATAAAACCCTAAAACCTCTAGGAACATAATGAAAAGTAATCTAAAAACAATCAATTAAGACAATTCTTAATAACTCACATAACTGTATTTTAATAAAATGATCTAAGAATATCCTACAATTAAGGGGAACCTGATCACATTGAAAGGGATGGAGAATCAATAAGTCCTACATCATGAAATGTTCTTGAACCACCGAATTATTCAGTGTCTAGCAAGATAACATCCTTGGAATAGATATACATATGAAAAAAATTACTCACCCTACCACTCATCCTCGAAAATAGTATTTAAATATTTTAAAAAGATATTTTTGGGAGGAAAAAATAAGATACATAAAACTAGAACCTAATCCATACATGTTACAAAATAGAAAATGGAATGTCTTAAAACAAAATAAACATACAACAAAACATATTTAAAAAACATATATTTTCTCTAAATCATACTCATTTTCGTTAGGAGTTCCAAATTCATTTTTCAATGTCATGCATGAGTTGAAAGCAAATTAATCCCCTTCTAAAATTATTCAATTCAACTAGAAAAAATCTGAACTAAACTATTTCTTTATAATCAATAACATTAAAATAACTCAATTATATAATTTTACAAAATAAGACACATTCTTTAAAAAAAATTACATTATTAGAACAAAAACTCATGTAATCCTTATAATGTTCCCCATTATTTTCAAACTGCTCCATGGGTTCTAAGAAAAAACCAAATCAAACCCTGATTCTCACATAAATTTAAAAATAATTATATAAAAATAAACATTCATTATAAATAGTATTCCTTAATTATACCTTTTATTAAATTATTTCCCAACTACATAATAAAATAAAACACTTATGAAATATTTCCTAAAAATTAAGAGTCTCTTAAAAAGAAACCATAAAATCCAAGTTAAAATCCAAAAAAATCATCATTTCCTCCATTTAATTTCAAATAAGGTTTCTTAATTTAAATCATTGATAATTATTAATCATTACGCAAAAAATTTATAAGCACCAAAATTACAAGTATTCTATAAAAAGAGTTTAATAAAAAATACCCCATGATATTTGTTTTTCAATCAAAAATCATTATCAAAAAATTCAAAATTGACCTTACAAAATATAGGATTAAGAAATATAACGTTATTATAAATCAAAACATCATCCTATAACAGCAAATAACAATTATAATCCTATAATTAACCTTATAAAAATTTTAGGAACCCATAGAATCAATTCATACTTTAAAGGAGACAAAAAAATAAATTCAAGAAAATATAAAACGTTATTTGGATTGGATGCATGGTATAGAAAACACTTCACTAACCATGTAACATATTCTATAATAATTTATATATCCATAATCATGGGATCTGTATAGTTTTCTAGACGATTCAAGAAAATTGAGTATTTCTGGATCTTCCTCTATTATCATCCCAAAATAATAAAGGGTCCCTAAAATCACTGGTATAATCCATATAGATCAAAATTCCATAATCTATATTAAAATATAACAGGGATAATAAGAAAAAAAATAAGAATTCAGGAATAAAATCTAAAATACCATTGGAAACATAAAGAATGAGGAAAGTAAGAGTTAGCTAGAGTCTCATAGAACCTACATATCGAGTTCAAAATTATTATCTCTATACAAAATGACTTCAAAAATAATATAAGGGTTCTTTGAGTACATAGAACTTTCAAAAACCTAGGCTCTGATACATTTTATAATGAAATGACATAAACCTACAAGAGATATTGCTCAACCTGATCTGCCAAAAGAATAAAAGGGTATTCTTAATCCTCAAAGGATGTAAACTAATGTCTGGGTATCAATAGCATAAACTTGGAAATTATTTGACACATGTATAATAATATAAACAACTGAGGATACTCTTCAAATAATATATAATTACACATATATCTATGTTATGCCCTCGGAAGAAATAAATGGTTTCAACATAAATAAAAGAACCACACATAGCATACACACTAAATAATAAAAATTATCAAAAACCAAATAACGGATTAACTGATCATAAAATAGAAATCAACATCATGCATACAAAAGAGAAAAAATATCCTGACTGACAAGGACAATACATCAACACCTACAAAGGATAAATAAAATCCAACTTCATCTATAACTGCCTATCATCATGTGACCGCTGGTAAGCAGTCTTATCTCAAAATTTTCTATCATTGTGTACAAAACCAATAAAATGAAATAACCACTATAAGGAAACATCCCCTTTCTTAGAGTAAGATAGGTAAAAATAAAAACCATTTTATTATAATATTATAAAAACTAAAAAAAAGTGGATACATCTATAAATTCATGAAATCAATATCACATACAATTAATCTTTCCGAAACATTTATATAAAATAATTTATAAAATACAAACCACTTTATCTTTCTAAATTAACCTTACCAATTTATATTACAATCTAATTTGAAGTTAATCACAAACCCCAATTGAGATGGATAATAAACAAAAAATTTAACAAAAATTTATCAATTTAACATTAAAAAACTAAATATTGTACGTACTGGTTCCATGAAAAACAATCATGATAAATGATATATAAACAAGGTATTAAATGGAATCCCCAAAATGATCATCAATGTGACTAAGGAATCATCCATAACCCCTTAGACTCATACAATAAAAATCTAAATAGGTGACTAGAACCATAATACTTCCTAACAAAACATGTCAATATCCTGATATTCCCATAGAATTAATTAGGCTATATAATCCATCTTTGGAGAACCAATCTACCACAGAAAAAACAGTTCATCCATTTAGAAATCATTTTTTCAAACTAGGTAATATTACCTAGTCTATATAGAATCTATAATAGAGCATTTACTCATTCATGTAATCTATTATCATTTTTGGATCTTCATGATAGAACTGATATATAGGTTTTTGTACAATAATAAAAAATCATCTTCACGTTATGAATAGTAATGTACAATAAATTGATTTCACATATCACCTCTAACACCATTCCATGAAATAACACCTTTTACATTAATAAGATATAAAATATAACAATGATATACTACACACTCTAAGGGGTCACAAATAACAATGGAAATGTAATTTACAAGGGTGTTAGCTAAGGTGTTTTCAAATTAGGATAAATCCTTATAAAATTCTCAATAATTTCTATTTCATTATAAACTATCTAAAATTTGTAATAAAATATCAATCATTCTAAAATTTTTCTTTTAAATTTTTTATTTTAAACAAATCAAGGAGATTAGTTAATAAAATTATTTAAAATTAAACCCACAATACTCTAAAGCATTTATAAAATCTAATTATATCATTTTTTACAAGAAACACTTTCCAATCAATGATTTTCCCTATTTTACCATGACCCAAATAGTGTTAAACATATTTTTTATTTGAAATAAATTTTATACAAATCATATAAGTCATTTACAAACACTTGGCTTGGAAAATTGTTATTAGAAATACTGAAAACCATAAAATAACTTCATGGAATGTGGTATGTCCAGTAAATAATTTATAAAATCCATAATATCTACCTCATATAGATTTAATTTTAAAACTAAAGAAATTGATACCATTAAACATTCAAAGAAATTATATTCAATGAAAATCCACCCAAACACTAATATTAATTCAAGTGGAACAACAATGAAATTTGTTTTGTAAAATTATTAATGAATCAATGGATCCTCCTCTATATTCAATAATCTAATAAAACACTCAAATTATAATCACTTGAAACCCTATTCTCAGATGAAAATCTCATATTGTTTTCCTAATACAACTGAACCAATGAGAAAAGGGTGTTAGGTAGTGGACATGATATATAAAAAGAAAATATTGATTTTCCATAATATTCCACTTGAAATCATTGTATAAATTAATTAAAATCACTATAGTTGGGAGGGATATCTTCCTAGGCCATGGAAAGTTTTCATATTAATGATGTTGGGAAAAGGTGAGGGAAAGAATTAAAAAATTGATGAGGGGGAATCATGTAAAATTTCATTTAAATGGAATTTAGGAATCTAAAATGGTTATGACACATTTTTTGGTAAACCTTGCACTAACCATGCAGCTACATGAAGTAAATTACAGGAAAATAATATTGTTTGGTTGCAAGATTAAACAAATCATGTGCAAACCATGAGGAACACCACTCCTAAAAACAAAAATATTAATTCTTATCCACTCACATGGATTCTTCAAACTATGTGTAATCCATTCACTAATACTCAAAGAACAAGGGGACTCATGTGGTTTAGATTTGATTCGATGTGATTTGGACACAAACACACACTTCCTATGTAGAAAAAATATTAGGAAAATTGAACTAGAATTACCCCTTTGTATGACTTTATGAATGGGTTTACATTATCATAGAATAATAAATGTGCAATAGGGTAAATATTTAAAAAAAATACTAATTTAAACTCTAAGCATCCAAAAAATTAAAAAAATTCTTAATTATTGAAGAATAATATGTAATGGTAATGCATGGTTATCGATGTCAAAATTGTCCTGCAAAACACTATGAAGACATCACACAACCCTATATTTTGATATTATATTCATTATATAATATCAATATTCAATTGAATTAATATTAAAACAGTGTTATAGGCCAGGTATATATAACATATCAAAACAAATGAATCCTCGTATTAAATGAATCGAAATATTAGGGAATACCAACCTGAAAATTTTAGATACCTTCTTAGTGAGTGCTTTGAGATTATTTAAATTCAAAAGTAATAAGTCAAAAAACCTGGAAAATACATCCTAAATGAGAAAAAAATAAGTCAATAAAGGTAAATATGTATGAGAATCCATGATTAAATGAAAGAGAATTTTTATTCCTTACTCCATCGAATTACCTAGATAAACAATTCTTGAATTTGAGAATAAATAATAGATTAATTGAGGTTAGATATAGAAACCACCTTGGATGTTACAACATGGTTTCATGGCTAATTGGAAAATAATTCTATATTAATTTATTATTATTTCAAAGTGAAAATTTATTTAATAAATACATATTTAAACAATTTTATAAGGGGCCATTAATGTTGACCTATTTAATCCTGATATAACGATTTTGCATGAATTCATCCTCTAATTTGTACACCCCATACATGTTACAAATATCATTCTAATGAAGCCCCAAAAACCCACGGTCAGGACATTATAACATAATATATTCATTCCCAATGCTGTCTATTTAGACTATAGCATGAAACCACCCTCTCTTTCTCCCTTACATTATAATGTTGTAGGATGACAATTATTGTACTAATTTTACCAAATTTTTACCACATCTAAAGACAAAATCCTTAAATACTAGTCACGAATACCACTAAAACCTGAAATATCATAAAACCATTTAAAAATTAAGGGTTTGGAAACTTTTAAGTAAATATATACTTCAAAATATATGATGCAATAAAAATTCATAAAACTCTATATTTTTTTGACTTATTATAATAATTGGTGTTTGTAATTTTATATGTTGAAAGATTTTTTTATATTGATAAAAAATATTATAATGGAACCATGTGATTCTAAATATTCTAATTATATTTCTTCATGGTTGGATGATATTAGAATTTATATAACATTCTCACGTTAAACATGGTGAGTTTTCATATGATTTTGTGCATGGACTGTTCAAATCAATTTCAAGCACAAATATACTATTATCATTGTTTAACATCTTATTTTACATCAATCGGAATCACCTATAATTTTAATGAAAAATGAGACCTTTATAATGTTTTCAAAGATCGATGTATGATATATATGGTATATTACATCATATATAGAGATTGTAATACTTGGAATAGTTATAGAATTTTAATTAAAAAATTTTCATTAGTTAATGTCTGATCCTCATGTATTTATCTTATTCATTTCTTATTATAACATCTAATGATAAAATATTATTTTATGATTCAATTACCACCCTGAAAATTCAAATTTTTATATTATAGTAACATATATCTATAGTTGAGAATATTTTTTTGATAATTAACAATTATAACCTAGAGGACAGTGGCATTATATGAAAAAGAACCATTCAACATGGATCACCTAGATTTTTTTCCCCCAAATACAATAGGATTTTTTTAGTTCATCAGACTAACATGGGATAATTAAATTTTAAATAAAGAACCATTATCTACTATAATGGGTCATTGACTTATTTTATTTGTTTATAGTTTAATAATGGTTCTTACAAATTGATTTTTTTATTAGGTTTTCATCAATATAGTTTGTGGGTTGTGGATTTTTTAATATGCATTTTTATATAAAGAATGGATAATTTTAGTAATTATTAATTCCATTTCAGTTATCAGACTCTCTATCCATTTATATGTTTTGGATAATCAAAATATTTTATAGATTCTTATACTGATTCCATATTTTTTTGATGATGGAAAACTTTTATACTCAAAGTAAAATGATGGAAATTGATTGATATTATCTCAGAGAAAATTTAAGAGAACTGACATGGTGAAAATCTCTTAATGATATTTTCATATACCTATGAACTAAAATTTCAAATTCATGGGGAACCTAGGATCATTATATTAGTTAATCAAAAATATTTATGTAGTTTGATTCTATGTAGTAATATAGAATATATATTTTTTTGACATTGGGAGTTTATTGGGACTTAAGTTAAATTTTTATCACTTTATAAATTAATTTCCATGTTTGTTCAAACCTATTATGACTCTATTATTAGTGAGAGTGAAATTAATATGTTATGATCAATGTGATGTGAAATTTTAAAAGTTAAATTGGGACTCAATTTCAAAAAAACATAATATATCCATTGATTTGAATAACATTTGTGGTAAAATATTTTTCATTAGGTTTGGGTATTAGTTATGTACTCAAGTAGGTGGATTAGGTTGTGGTGTGTAGATATTGACAATATTCATCACATGAAAATGAAAAACTTTACCCATTATTAAATGCTTGAATCAACTACACATTTTATAAACTGTAAGTTCAATTATATTTTCAAGAAATATTTTACGGTTTATAATGAAAAAATAAACAAATAAATTATTTTTGAAATTATATTTTCGAATATAAAAATTGAATCGGGGTTTAATATATACATTATCTTTTTTTGAGTTTTCTAATCCATCCAAATAAATAAACATCATGATTTATTTAATTAATAAAAAACAACTTTTGCAGGTAGTGAATGAATTATAAGAGATATGGTAGTAGATATATGTGTTTATTGAGGTACATATGTATGCTATTTAGGATGGGGAATATATATTTTTAAAAAATTATTATCATTTTTTCCTTAGTGGAATGGAAGAAGGATGAATAAATATATTATAATAATATTCTATGATTCCAATTTGTTTGAAGAGTTGTGATAAATAGAATTTATAGGCTTAGAAATTTGATTTGTTTAAAAATTGATGGTTTTTTTTGTCTTAAAACAGATATAGGTTGAATTTATGAATTACTTATACACCTAGTGATAGGTGGTTGAACCTTTTATTATCATGATATATATAAATTTTTTATTTTATTTCATGATGTTGGGAATAATAAAAGACATTTAATTGTATGCGTAACACTGCATCTAAAATAAATCGGCAGTTTTAGAGTGCCACCATACCTTAGGTATGTGTCCTCATAGTCTATAGGTGACTAACTAGTTAAGAGGTCATATATCATATATTGGGGAAATCATTCCATCAATATCATAACAATCAATGAAATTGAATATCCAAACATCATCCATTACAGATAATCATGCTATCAAAATGGAATAATACAACCATGTTATTAAAAAAAATTATTTCATACAGTCATACATATAAACTAAATTCACATAGGTCAAAAGACATCTAAAATATAAATAAATGAATAATAGTACTAAGATTCTCTTTTAAAACAACCATCCTCACCAGAATCCCCTTACAAATCCCTATTGAGCTACTCGATCCTACTCCAATACACAACCAATGCTCAAATATTCATTATAGAAAAAAGGTCATTACATGAACCATGATTCCCATATTGAGTGTTATAAATACATCTCTTTATGGTCTCATAATGTAACTTTAATCTATATTATCATATACGTGTGTGTGCATAAGGAAAATACATAAAAATAATTTATATAAAAAAGAATATGTTTAAGGTCATAATGTGGTAACTATAGAGACCCATGATTAACATAAATGGACAATAAATTTCTTTTTCGGAATACTCAATACATGGAAAAAAACAGATGCCCAAATAACATTTTAGTTTAGTGTCTTTATAATCTCAGAACATAATCTTCTGACTTAGTGAAATATATTCAACATATCCCACGAAAATATTTCCCTTTTTTTCCTACCTAAAACCATTATTTTTATCTTGGGAAAAGAAAATATAAAAATAGTGACATCAAATTTGTAGTAAGGGTAAACATGGAAAACATAAAGCAAACCATAATAATTGAAACATAAAAACATGAACATAATGTTTATACATCAAAATCGTGAATCATGAAATAAATCTTGGTAGTACATAATGCATGAAACATAAAGGAACATTAACCATGATAGAATAGAATTGTCATAAAACATGTTTTTTTGGAAAATCAATAAGAAGATAATATCATTTCTATAGTATCCAAGGCATTTCTTCCAAGTGAATAATATTGGAAAAAGTCCATTACTGAACCAGGTTTACATGCCTTTCTATCCATGCCTTTACTGAACCAGATTTCCCTGTTGTTACACTCCGGTATTACTGAATTAGATTTACTTTCCATTCCAGTCATGTATATATCATGAGATACAAATAATTACTCAATTCATTGTAGGGAGATATAGGTCCCATCCATATCATAATGAAAACATTCTTATGTGTTCCCCCAAAACATAAAAAATTCATCATAGCATAAACCAAGAAATAAATTTGGTTTTTCTTAAACATCATACCGTTATAACATAATCCATTTAGAATAACAATCCATCATTAAAACAACAAAATCATAGTAATAATATAGATATAAACATAACCATATTTAATGAAAATCATCTTATATGGAAAATAATTTTGATAAACCACTTGAACTTAGTTCTTGATGAAAATATCCATTATTCTTCAAAAAAGTTTTCTTTTATCAAAATGCCAAAAAATTTTAAAAGAAAAGAATTTAGTTGAAAATAAACATGAAATAGTGTAGAGGATGATTCATGGAAAAATATCTCCATGAATCCTTAGAAATCAATTCGTGATGTATATGTAAAAAAACAGTGTCCTCATTCTTTTGTCAGAAAACTCAAAATGTACCTCGTATGGTAAAAAAAAGTAATCTTTATTCCATACCAAGTCGGAAATGTAAAAAAGGGTTAAAAATTAAAAAACTATATATAATAATATTTAATATTTTATTAAAATATTATTAGAAAACATAGACATTGATGATAAATAAATCCTGAATATATACATGCATATAAATAATCTCCGATAAAAATGAGATTGAAAAATTATCTATTAACATAGGTCTGCTTTTTTCTATATGTGCCCAAAACTACTGTATAGTGGGTATAAACATATTATAAACTTCTAAGAGAACCATAATAATATTTAATATATTATATATTATTCTCTTACAAATTTATATTACCCATTCATTTGTCAATTACATGATAAAGCACCATATTGGGTAATAATCGTTTAATTTATTGTATGTGTTTTGAATTCTTATGCTTAATATTATAATGTATATCATCAATTACATAATTACAAAATCTAAAAAATATTTTATATATTATATATTTATTATATAAATATATATAAAATTGATAGATAAAATAAATGGAATACACCATTCATTGAGATGGTTGGTTGTACGTACACATGAATGATGTTTTTGTTTCCTTAATAAATTGAACGAAAGTAAGTAAATTATATATATATATATGTACATAAATCTAGTTTTATTATTATGTCATAAATTTCCTGATTAATTGTTATATATAATTTATAATCATTCTTGAATGGTTAACGTGGAGAATGAATCAAATGGCGTTGTGTAGAAGGTAAGTAGTACGTACGCACAAGAGATGATATTGTTCTCATAATTATTGAATGGTGTTAAATTGGATGGTGTATAATCTATCAAAAATAGTATCATATTATAATAATCATATATAGTTATTATTTCCAGCAATATACCCATCCATGTAAGGTGATGGCGAAAAACAAATTACACCACGACGTTGAGACGATAAGCCGAAAGTACGCAAGCACAGCGATTTAATTATCCGTAGGATGAATAAAAGGTGAATAATTTTAGTTTAATATTTATAATAACATATACTTATATAATTGATACTGAGTTTATTAATTTATAAAAAAACTAATTATTAGTATGTAGAAGAGGAACTAAATTTAAAAGAATCAGTACAAGAGATTACCTCTTCCTCCACGAGCCTCCTTTAAATTTCATCTTAGGGAACTAGATTAGGTATTTTAAAAATACCATCACCTCTGTAATGTAAATAGGGAGGTTTAGAAAAGAAATGTGTAGAGTTTTTCCAATATTGAAGGCTCAAAATAGAGTGAAAAGAAGTGGGATAAGGTGCATTTTTATAAGAGAGGAGAGGGTCACATTAGGAAAGTCCTAAAATATTGTTTTATTATAAATTCAATTTCTATTTAAAATGGTCCAAAACATATTTAATTATATGATAAGATTCTTTTTTGTTCTAATACCCATCATCCTATAATTTTAGAAATGTTTTGAATAAGTTTTTATCCTTATCTTTTTGGTTATACCCTTATTTTACACTTTTTAATCTTACCGTGATATCACGTTATTTACACATTTTGTGTTAATTTAATTACCATATCATGTCAAATGACCCCTTAATGTTTTTATGTCACATTTTGATTTATATTAACCATTTGGATGACTCTTATATTTTATTAATTTAATATCATTTAAGAAACAATTTTATATTTTATGTTGTGAATTAGGTCAATTTTGGAATCTATTAATACTTGACTTTTTTAAAAATTCATCACAAATTTATTCATTACAAAAAAAAAGAATTATCCCATCCCTAATAAGTGCATGTAATCTATATAATTATTGTATGGCATAAAAATGTTCAAATTAAATTTATTTAAATATTTATAAATTCATTTATTTGAATCTTTCATAAATAAGTTAATCAATACATCACAATTATGTGATAAATTAATATTAATATATAATGTACAAAAATAACAAATAAAATACAACTACATATGAAATTTATTTCTCTTTATAATGATTATTTACAAACCTAGAGATGTTTTATATAACCTTATATTATACTCTATTTAGTAAAACATATATGTTTAAGTTATAATTATCTTTACATTAAATTAACTATTTTATAATGTCATTTTCTCATCCATGTGAATCCATGGGGTCCGAAATCAACCCAAGGATTCCCATGGTTATAAATATCTCCTAAAATATAATTAGGAAAAATTTTAAGGTAGTTTATTATTATTATAAAATTATTTTTTTAATCTTATATACCAGATTTACCCTGTAACCATGGTAAGTAGAATAATTATGGAAGTTACTCTTCATGATTTCAAAACAAATACTTATTTTCACAATTTAAACCTTCAAATTCCAAATATTTAATCCATTTTTCAAAATTCAAAACACATATGTTGAGGTAATTAATTTGAAATTAATTCCCATTATCGAAATCAAAAAGCAGGTTTTTAAGAAGTAATAACAATCAAATGATTGACATGTGATTAGGTCTTATATAAAAGTAAAATTACCTCCAATGAAAAAAATTGGATTAATTAAAAAACATTTAATCTAATTATAGTATAAAAACAATAAAAAAATAAAACATAACTATACAAATAAATTAAATAAGAATGCAGTTTTGAATTAAAATGCACTATTTTTCACTTTTCCTTAAAGTTTTATTTTTGTTAGAAAATTACCCAAAATTAAACAAATGAATTTTTTTTATTTCCTTCTTCATAAAAAGTTTATTTTTCCAAATTTTACTAGTACTAGTTTAAAAAAAGATATAAAATTGGTGCTCCATCAAAAGGCGGTAAAACTGCATGCATTAAAATTATTTCATTTATCTGAAAAATTGATTTTGTTCTCATATAATGATCTATAAAATTTGAAAGATAAATGACAATGTTATATATAATTCAAAATAAGGTTAATCATTTTCATAATTTCTTATTTATATCGAAATAAATAATAATATTTTAATAATATATCTTTATTTAGTGAAACAGGGTATTGCGTATAACGCAAGCTATTGAGGAAGGTCTCTCTTTCATGTAACGCAAACCAAGCATGTAGTAAAACCCTCCTTGGTGTTGCGTATAACATATCCGAAAATATTTCATTTATACATTGAAATATATATAAACATAGACTCACATGAAATTAATTCTATCGAAAGAACATGAAATTGTGTGTAACATAACCCAAGAATAGTGTTGTGTATACTGCAAGAAAGCTAATATTGGTGTAGTGTAAAATACAAGACATCAGTGAAATTAAAAATAATATATATAATAAAATCTTGGGGTTTAACATTTAACCCCCATTAAAGTGAAATTATCCATAAAAATTAAATGGTGTTATAAATGATTTACTTCTTGAATGTATCTTTCATGGAAACCCACATCGTAAAAAGGGATACGAAAACATAATTTTAAAAAATAATGTTAGAAACATAATGGTTACCAATGTTACTCATAACTAGATTTACAAATTATAGAACATAGGTGGGAAGTGAAAAAAGGGATATTGATGAGAAGTTTAACAATCAAGGTCTGATGGATAGTGATAGAGAATAAGGTTTAGAAAAAGTTAACTACTAGAAAGTCATAAATATGTGATGATTTAAGGGACCATATGATTCATTAGATAAGAAGGTACTAGGATATAATTATTGGTTTTCCCTAATGTTAAATAATTTTTCATGGGATTAAATACTTACATGATTTTGGTGTTATATCATCATTGTTTGTCCCATGAACAATTTCCACATCATCTCTTATTTAATGATTTGAAGTTGAATTTTTCATTGATGAAGTGTTAGGAGATCATGAGATTGAATTATGGGTCATTCCATCTATCCCAACAAAATGGATTGAACAAGTTATCATATATTCCTAAGTCCATATATATGGTTAGATTAATCATATATTGTTTCAAAAATGGACTTATAATTCATCTATCATACGGCGTGAAGAAAATAAATATAATTTATACTAACCATGGACTTCTTGTAGGCCAGTGGTAGGTGATAAAGGATTGTCGCACATCAGTTGTGGGTTCAATTCTCGTAGCCTTGTTCGATACTATGGGGTGTCTCCCATTCTGTGAGTTGTCCTTTTTCTAAAACTATACTATTTTAACATTCTATAAATAATTTAAAAAATAATTTATCCTAAAAAATACTATATTATGTCCATCTTAAATAATTCCACCCATTAAGTTTATCCAAAATATTTTTGTCCAATATCATAGTACAAAAAAACAAGAAAGGTCATATAAGAAGAATGTGAATACCATAATTTATCCACCATATACCATAAGATATATCATGTTGATCAAATTAAAAACATTTCAATGACTTCATCATGCATTCTCTTGAGTCATGTTAATAACCTAAATTACCATATATCCTTATTGAAAGCGTGCATGTTTCCTTATTCAAAAACTCATTTGATATATTCCTTAAGTCCCAACAAGTTTAATACTTCATCCATGATATCATAACCCTTTTTTCAACAAATCCATTATTATATCCCAAGAAACTATCATCATTCAAATTACATATTAAAATCCAACATATCTTTGATAAAAAAATCATTATCTTAACATACATGACATATTAAGGGTTATCATTCCCTTAATCATCTGTTCCCTAAGTATATCACCTATCCCATAAATAAAATTTTTTATCCTTATAAATGTTCAACATATCCTCTCATATATTTAATGAAAAACTTATACTAAAAACACTTATATATTTCAAGATTCATATAACATGCTCTTTGAATTTTGAAACATATACACCTCAATTGTACTACATTAGTCATAAACAATTACTCTGGATCCATCATCTTAATTTTTTATAAAATTTGAATCAGGTATTAAGGTTTCTCAACCTCATGATTCTTATGTTTAATTTAATAAATACTATAAGAACATCACATACCATTCACATTTCGTTTAGAATCACTTTATCCTCAGAAATATGACAATACTCTTACCATCGTCAAGCTTCTCTTCATGACATTTCCACTTAAGAAATCGATCTTCACAATTCCCATAATTTCCACATCTAAAACCTTCATTGGATATCTATATTATATGTCGTTCTGTTTATTTACTATGATAATAAATAAAAGTGTGAGAAGTATATATCAATGATTAGAAACAAATAAGTAAGGAAAAGTACATATAATATTTAAATCTATGATATAATCAGTTTAACCCTTGGTTAATAATGATTAACACAAAAAAACTAGGTTTGGAACCTATAATTTACTTATCATTATTATATCCCAAGACATATCCATATAAATATCTCTAGAGATCTCACTAAAGTGTTTGCATACTAGTTTCCAATGGTTGACTAAACCTTCGCTCTAATACAAACTATAGAGACCCAAGCTTGATGTACATTTTCAATACATTTCTTTTGCAGAATATTTAATGCATGGCATAAACATAAACCCAAACACCATAATTTTTAATGTCTTTGGATACTCAGAACATAATCTTCTAACTTGGTGAATTATCTTGAACATCTCCAATAAAAATCATCCCCATTTTTTCTACATAAATCCTTTATTTATATCATGGGGAGAAGAAACCATGAAAAATGTGAGCTCAAATTCTCAGTAAGTGTAAATATGGAGAACATAAAGCGAACCATAAAAAATTGAACATAAAAACATGAACTAAAATTTTAAACAAAAAAAACGAGAGTAATGAAGTAAATCATAGAAGTACATAAGGAATATATCATAAAGGAACATTAAACATGATAGAATAGCAATGGAATAAAACATGTAATTATGGAAAACAAATAAAAACATAATATGATCTCCATACTAGCCATGGAATTTCTTCCAAGACCATTATAGTGGACAAAGACCACTTCTGAACTGGGTTTACTTGTCGTTCTAGCCATGTCTCTACTAAACCGGGATTACTTGCCATTCCAGTCATGTATTAATGTACCTGATTTACTTTCCATTCTATTCATGTCTATCTACTGAGATGTAAATCTTTACCCAATGCATTTGATATAGATATAGGTCCTACCATCTCATAATGAAACCAATCTTACGTGTTCTACAAAAACATAAAACATTCATCATAGCATACCCCATGAAATATAATTGGTCTTCTTAAACATCATTCGATCATAACATAATCCATATAAAATACCATTTTTTTATTAACTCAATCAAATAATAGTAATAATACAGATCGAAACATAACCATGTTTAAATGGAAAAATAATATATGGAAAATAATTCTGATAAACCGCTTGAACTTTGTTCTTGGTGAAAATTTCCTATATTTTTAAAAATTATTTCTTTTCTAAAAATTACATGTAATTTTACAATAAAAGAATTTATTTGGAAATAAAATTGAAATTTTGTAGAGGAAGATTCATGGAAATATGACTTCATGAATCTGTAAAAATCCATTCATGCCATATAAGTTAAGAAAACATTCTCCACATTCTTTTGTTGGAAAAGTCAAAAAAAACCTTGTAAGGTAACAAAAAACATATTCCTTCCATACCATGTAGTAAATGTAATAAAATTGGTAAAAATGAATTGAAATATATATAGATGAATACTAAATATTTTACAAAAATATTTTTAGAAAACAAGGACATTGATGGTAAATAAATCACCCATAAATACTTACATATAAATAATCTCGGATAAAAAAGAGATTGAAAATTTATCCCTTACATTAGGTCTGATTTCAGCTTTATGTGTCCAAAACACCTATATAATTGGTTTAAACATATTATTAACATGTAAAAAACCGTAATAATATTTTTGATTTCATATATGATTCACTTATGACATTATATTACCCATTCATTTGTCAATTCAATATCAAAGCAATGTTTTGGGTAATAATCGTATTATTTATCGTACATGTTTTGAATTGTAAATCATTATATTATTATTTATATCATTACATATATATTTCCAAAATGTAAAATATTATTTATATGTTATTAATTCAGTATCTAAAAATTATATATAACATATAGATAAAATAAATGGAATACACCATTCATGGAGACGGTAGGTCGTATGTATGCATGAGCGATATTTTTTTCCTTATTAAATTGAATGGGAGTATGTAAATGAAATACATATATATATACACATAAATATAGTTTTATTATTATGTCATATATTTTATGATTATTTATTATATATACATTATAATCATTCTAGAATGGTTAACATGGGGAATGAATCTCATCACGTAATGGAGATACTAAGCCGTATGTACGCACAAGCGATGATATCATTCCCATAATTGTTGAATAGTATTGAAGTATATAGTTTATAATATATCATAATGAACATAGTTTTTTAATAATCATATAGAGTTATTATTTCAACCATTATACCCATCCAAGTAATATAGGGGTGAAGAAAAGATTCCACCATAGCATGGAGATGACAAGCTGTATGTACGCACGTGCAGTGATTTCATTTTCCATTGGATGTACAGAATATGGAATATGTTTGTTTCATATTTATAATAAAATATCAGTATATGAGTGATAATTTTGTTATTACTTTATAATTATATAACTAAAGAATTGGAAGTATAAGATGAAATAAATTTTAAAGAATATGTAGACGAGATTACCTCTTCCTCGACATGCCTCATTTAAATTTCATCTTTGGGAAATGGAGATGGTATTTTGAGAAGAATTGATACTCTAGAATGTAAATACGGAAGTTTATAAGAGAAATGGGCAATGTTTTTCTGATCATGAAGTCTCAAAATGAAGTGAACTAGAGAGGGAGGAGGTTCCCGTTTATAAGAGAAGAGAGGGCCACTTTAAGAACGTCCTAATATATTAATTTATTATAAATTCAATTGAGATTTAAAATGGTCAAAACATTATTTAATTAAAAGATAATATGAATTTTGTTCGAATACCCATCATCCATAAATTTTTAGGCATGTTTTTAATTTTTTTATCATTATATTTTTGGTTTGACCCTTATTTTACCTTTTCTAATCTTATCATGATATTATGTTATTTAAAAATTGTGGGTTTTTGTAATTACTATATCATGGAAAAAGACCCCAAAATTTTATTTATGACATATTTTGACTTATATTATCCATTTGGATGAATCATATATTTTTAATAATTTAATATCCTTTAATGTAATATTTAATATTTTAAGTTATGAATTTTATCAGTTTTGACACTATTCATACTTGACTTTTTTAGAAATTTATAACAACCCGTTTTCATCAAAAAAGAGGCATTAAATAATCCCTAATATGTAAATTTCATCTAGATAATTTTTTAATGGCATCAAAAAATTAAAATCAAATTTATTTTAATATTTATAAATTCATTTATTTGATTATTTCATTAATGATGTAATCACTACATCAGAATTGTGTCATAAATAAATATATTTATCTAATGTCTTAAAATTATAAATAAAATATCATGATGTAGAAAATAATTTTATATTTATAATTAATATTTATAGTAATAGTTATCTAATATATAACCCTTTTTATAATCGATTTAGTAAAGTATATATGTTTTGGTTATAATTATCTTTACTTTAAATTAATACTTATAAAATGTCATTTTTCCATCCAAGTTAATCCATGGAATCCCAAAATAGACCCAAGGATTTCCATTTTAGGAAATATCTCATCCAATTGGATTAGGAAATATTTTAGGGTTGTTAAATATTATTATAATATTATTATTTTACGCTTATTTACCATATTTACCATGTAACCATGGTAAATAAAATAATTACTGAAGATGCAAATAATAATGTACAAAAATAAATTATACCAATTTACACATATTATTCATTATAATTCCAAATAGGGAACCAACTTTTTCAAATTCAAAACAAAGAAGTTACATAAATTAATTTAAACTTAATTTCTATTGTCAAAACCAAAAAACATATTTTTAAGAAGTAATAACTATCAAATGATTGACATGTAATTATGTCCAATTTAAAAGTTAAATTACCTCCAAAGACCGAAATTGGATTTTATGATAAAAATATAATCTAATTAAATTTTAAATCCAATTCAAAAGACACTATAACTATTCAAATAAATTTTATAAAAAGGTAGTTCTGAATAAAAATGAAGAATTTTTCAGTATTCATTTAAAAATAAATTATTATAAAAATAGAAAAATATCAACAAAACTATATTTTAATATCTCTATTCCAAATTAGAAGTTTAGTTTTTCATATTTTACTTATAAAATGGTCAAAACCAAGATTTAAAATGGTTGTTTCCTCAAAATCCCGTAAAACTGCATTCATTGAAAAATACCTCTTTTAGCCAAAAAATTGATTTTTTTCTCATATATTGTTACATAAAATGTGTAAGATGACATATAATGTTATATAAAATTCCAAATGTAGTTTATAATATTCATAACTTCTAGTTTATATGCCCTTAAATAAAATTGTTTTAATAATATATCAGTTTTTACGGAAACTCAGTATCGCGTAGAATGCAAGCTGTCCAGGAAGGTTGCTCCTTCATGTAATGCAAGCCAAGAATGTAGTGAAATAATTATTTAGTTTTTATTATAACATAATCCAAACATATTTAATTTATACATTGAACAAAATATATACTTAGTGTCGCATGAATTGAATTCTATCAAAAGAACATGAAATTTTGTGTAACACAAGCCTATTATAGTGTTTTTTATACTGAAAGAAAGCTAATATTAGTGTAGTTTCAAACACAACACGTCCTAAAAATTAAAAATAATCTATATCATAAAATCTCGGGGTGTCACATCAAAAACATCTCCATCACGGGGAGTCCAAGAATCAAGTCTTGTACCCTATCATAATGTGGGTCCTTACTTTTTTATTATAATGTGGTTTATTCAAGTAACATTTCTCTATGATTATTCAAAAAATCCATAACAAGTATTATATCCCAACCCATACTATTAAATTATAACTCATGAAGTTTCCCATAAGTACCATCTATTATAACGTGATTGCAAACATCCACACCCAAATTATATCCCTTTTACTTAGGGTAGGGTCCTTCCAACACATTTTCAGATAATGTGAAAATGTCTATCTATCCTCGACCTCAAATATACAAATATATAACACACATAAATAGTAAAAATAAAGATATTGTGTCTTATCTAACATTATCACTATGATATACATGTTGATTCCCTATCTCTCATCTATCGTCACATACTATCAACATGCCTCATGCATAGTTATCCTAATACGTTTCACACTTCAATACCATCTTGATCATGCAAAAATAACATTAAAAACACATTGTACATACTATAACAACCATATGGGAATACAAAAGTTTAATGAAATCCCATATGATTTTAAATCATTGATACCGACACACACCCATCATAATATTATGGCCCCATGGATCATATGCTACTTATTACCTTTGCCTCTAAATATAGTTTCATGTAGCTTATAATTCCCACCCTAGTATAATACCCCTACTACCTATGTACAACAAAAAAATACACTCAATTACCCTAAGAATCATTTTTTAATGATATTATAACATATATACCAAGACCCATAACTAGGACCCATATCACGTCTCATTTTAGAGATATCCCAAGCCGATCATCAAAAAGAAATCGTACATAACACACATCATCATGCATTGTAGTAAAAATCACACTAATTAAATAGGAAAATAATCCAATACACCCCTAGAGGATAATCCTAATATTTTGAGAAACAAAAGGCCTTATCAATCATTATCCCAAGGCCTAAACATCTTTAAATTCCCCACTAGCCTTAGAAAACTGTTAAATGCTATCCAGAACTCACCTCAAATCCCAAGACCAACCCATGGCCTCAATAAAACATAATTCGTAACTTCTCTTCATTTTTTCACATAATACTTGGTGATCACTATACCTAAACACACATTCTCATGCAAGAATGAATAATCATGAATCATAAATTGTAACACCTTTTATTATAGAGACCAGTTACCTTCAACAGATAGATTTTATCATTTCTTGGATCCTATCATCCTCATCTAATCCCACCCATTCCATTTCAAACCTTTTACAAACCCACATAAATAATCAATCCCCTATATGAATACCCCAATAGAAAATATTAAATAAAAATATTATAAATAATTATTCATTTTTCCCTAAGGTGGTTTGATGGATAAATATTGACATAGAACTACTACACCACAAAAACTATATAAAACCCAAAGGGTATACCCTCTCAGGAACCCCACTAGAAACACTGAGTAAAATGACCGTATTTTAGGACAATCAATATATATTAAATACACTTCTAGGAGGATGAACACTTATCTCATTTTTTTACTTTAATGTTTCTTATAAAAAATGTATTGAACTATTAGTGTCATGAATGTATATTAAAAACTCTTAAAATTAAATTATGTAGATTATATAAAGTCACTATATAATTATTAATTGAACTTGATAAGATAATGGATGTTGAATGTGGTATATGGGTGAATATTGATTATATTAATAATATATATCACTTTATACTAATTTTTGACACATTTTATGTAAATAATTTAGGAAAGATATAAATTTAGGATATAAAAAAATTCTACTATGTTTTGACTGATATTGTTTTTTTATAAAATAAAATATATAGATCTAGTTGGTTAGGTATTATAGTAATCATGAGTTATACAGATAATTTGGTAAATCATGTGACATAATTACACTAAAAACAATATTATAATATTAGAGGCATTAAATGGGAAATTATTTATGTCTCTCAATTATTAGATAAAATTAATGGATACCTCTTAGATTAAAGCCAGTTTTGTTTAAGAAATTATTGGTAATGTTTAATTTATATAGAAATTGGTTGTTACAATATATATTTTCATAGATATCATGAAAAAGTTAAAATTTATAATTATAATTTATAATAAGATATAATTAATTCTTTTTGTTGTCAAATCAACTAAAAAGTTATCTACTCAAGAAATAAATGAAATTGGTGCCCCATTTTCTGGGCCCATTTGAGAAAAATAGTAGATTAGAGGGTTTTCCAACCACATGGAAATACCATTACATTTGAATTAAATTTATGAAATATTCCATGCATTAGATGTGATGATGTAAAATTTTTTGCATCTTGCATAATAGTTTTGGATTGTATGGGTTTCAAGACATGTAAATCATTCATGGATAACTTAGTTCTTATCATTGACATATGTTAGAATACCCTTGAGTTTAAAATGATACCCTTTTTATTAATATTATATTAATATAGTCAATTAAAATAGTATATCTGAAAAAGGAATGAAAATATGAGGTTAAAATGGTCATGTTGATTCATTAAGGTTTCTACTTGATTCATTTCGGGTAGAAAATATTAATATTGATCATGTAAAATGTAAATATTTTCATGAATCTCTACTCAATTTATATCCCCTAGGTAATTAATTAAGGAATTACCTGTGAATTTTTATCATAGAGGCTGAAATATCTTCAACATCTCCCATAAATATCTTCCCCATTAGTATTTCATCAATGTATAATATAATTATTACAACCCAAGATTTGCATACATAGAAATTAAATTTCATTTCCAAAATACATTATACATTAAAAAAATATACACCCATAGACCGTATTATTTTTTTGTCTTCAGAATGTTAGAACACAATATCCTATCTTGGTGAAAGATCTTCAACATCTCCCATAAAGATCTTCCCCATTAGTATTTCTACCTAAAACCTTTATTTATATCATGGGGAAAGGAAATCATAAAAAGGGTGAGATAAAATTCTCAGTAAGGGTAAAAATGAATAACCTCAATCAAAAAATAAACATAATAATGTAAAAACATTAATATAAATTTTGAATATCAAATTCGTGAGTCATAAAATATATCTTGCCAGTTCACAAGGCATAAATCATAAATGAACATGAGCCATGACAAAATAACATTTACATAAAGGATAGAATTATAAAAAACAAGTAAGAGAATAATATTATTTCCATAGTATCTAAGTAATTTCTTATAATACCAACATAGTGGAAAAAGTCTGTTATTGAACATGGTTTACTTGTAATTACAGTAACGTAATACTGAACTTGATTTACTTTTTGTTCCAACCACGTATTATTGAACCATATTTTCTTTCTATTTCAATCCTTTCTATATCATTATATATAAATCATTACCCAATGAATTGGAGGGATATATAGGTCACACCAATCTCATAATGAAATCATTTTTACAAGTTCCAAAAAAAACATAAATCATAGCATAATACACTGAAAAAATTGGGTTTCTTAAACATCATCCCATCATAATCCATATAAAAAAATAAAGTCCATACATTGAATTACATAATAAACACATCTCATATAATATTGATAATAATGATATAAACATAACCCTATGTCATCATATGTGGAAAATAATTTGGATAGAATATTGAATTTAATCCTTGCGAAAATACCCTTTCTTCTTGAAAAAATGATTTGTTTTCTAAAAAAGACATTAAATTTTAAAATAAAAGTAATTAGTTGAAAATGAACATGAAATATTTTAGAGGAAGCTTCATGTAAATAATGAATTATTAATATGTAAAAAATCTATTCATTAAAAATAATTTATAAAAAACATTCTACACGTACTCTTGTCAGAAAAATAAAAAGCTACCTCATATGAAAAATGAAAGTATGGTTCCTTCCATAACGTTTATTAAAAATTCACCGATCTGTATATCTGAATATAAAAAAAATTATAAGAATGAAATTTATTTTATATAATTAGGAAACATGGATGTGGATGATAAATATACCCTAGTAAATACTTACGTATAAAAAAATCTCAAATAATAATGAGATTGTGTAATTATCCCTTACCATTGGTCCAATTTCTTCTATAATTTTCTGAAAATTTTTTCTAGTGTGTTTAAACATATTATTATATTTTAAGAGAACCAAAATAATATTTATGATATCATATATAATTAAATTATTACTTTTTATTACCCATTTGTTATCAATTACATGCTAAGTCAACATTTTGGGTAATAATCATTTTATTTAGAGTATGTGTTTTGACATGTTATTCTTGATTTTATAACATATATTGTAATTAATTACTTCCAAAATGTAATAAAATAATATATATCATAAATATTCAGTATAGAAATATATATAATACATAGATAAATGAAATGGATTACACTATTCATTGGGACAGTAGGCCATGCATGTACATGAACACTGTTTCGATTTACTTATTGTATACAACGGAAGAAAGTAAATGACAGACACATATATATAAATAAATCTAGTATAATTATTTTATAATATAGTTAATTCCTATTTATTATATATAATTATTTATAATTCTGTAATAGTTTACAAGGAGAAGGAATCTCATCGCATCAGGGAGATGGAAAGCCTTATGTAAACACGAGCGAAGATATAATTCTCTTGATGGTTAAATTGTATGAAATTGGATGGTATATTATTTTTATAAAAATAATATCATGTTTTAGTTATTATTTAAGTCATTTATATTCATTATTATACTCGTCAAAATAAATATAGGTGAAAAATAGTTTACACAACGGTGTGGGGATGGTAAGTCGTATGTACGCATGCATTATGATATTTTTTAAATAGGCTGGGTAAAAGGAGGAATATGGTTGTACCATATTAATAACAAAATCTCAGAATATATTAGATTCTTGAGTTGTTTTTTAGTATGTTATGAACATAGGAAGAATAGTTGAGAAGAAAATAACTTTATAAGAAATGATAAAATGATTACTTCTTCTTCCGGTGTTTCTTTTTCATTTTCCCAAAAAAACTCCTTCAATATGTTTTCCTTCCATAAGGGTGGAATATATGATGAAGGGAGGAAAATTGGGAGGAATTTTGATCAGGTTTTGTCCGAGCCAAGTGTTGTGGAGTTGAGAATAAAAGATAAGGAGACGTTCCATTTTATAGGAGAGGTGATGGACACTTTAGGAATGTCTTGAAATATTAATTTATTATACTTTGATTTTTAGTTTCAAATTGTTAAAAAGTGGTTCATTTACATGATAATGTGATTATATGTCTAAATCCACTCAACCAATTGGTTTTAGACATGTTTTGATCCTATAATTAACATTATTTGTCAGCTTTTACCCGTAGTTAAAAACATTAACTCTTACCATGTTTTATTGAATTTTCATAATATATGGTTAATATAGTTACTATTAAATGAAAAGAGAACCAAATAAAAAATAAATAAGGAAATTTTTAACATTATATAAGTTATATTGAAGGATATTATATTTTTAGTACTATTATATCATTTAATAAAATTGTACTTGTTTTAAAAACTAATTTATATCAATTTTGATAGTATTATGTAATTGAATTTTGTTAAATTGATAACTACATGATTACTTATGAAAAGGAATTTACTCATCCCTAACATATTAATTCCATCCAAAAATTCATTTTTGGAATCAAAAAGTTTAAATTACATTTATTTTAATATTTATAATATCATTTATTCGAATATTTCATTAATAAGGTAATCATTACATCATCATTGTGTCATTAATAAATTTATTTATTTTAGTGTCTAGAAATTATAAATAAAATACCTGGATAAAGAAAATATTTTTAGATTTCTAAAGACTATTTATTGTGAAATATATTAATTATATAACCTCACATTAAATTTTTTTTGTAAAAAGATACATGTTTATGTTATATTTCCCTTTACTTTAAATTAATTATTATAACATGTCATTTTCGCACCCAAGTGGTTCTCAAATGATACAAAATTTTGTATAAAGGATTTTTTGGTTTCTTATTACTCATCCCATAAGACTAGGACACATGTTAGGGTAGTTTTATTTTATTATAATATTATTTTTACCCTTATTTACTTAAATAACCCTTTAGCTATGGTAAATAAAAATAATTTTTGATGTTACTCTTCATAATGTACAAGAATAAATGGGACCACATTATATAATTTGATACTTATGATTAAAAATATGGATTCCATTTCTCTAAATTCAAAACACATAATTGGTAGAAATTAATTTAAAATTAATTATCATAGTCAAAACTATCAAACTAGTTTTTAAGAATTAAAAACTATCATAAGATTGACATGTTTTTATGTCCAATTTAAGTATGAAATTACTTAAAATTATCACAATTTTATTAAATGATAAAAAATCTAATTAAACATTAAATACAATTAAAAATATAATATATCTATATAAAAAAATTACACCAGAAGGTAGTTTTGAATTTAAATGATGTGTTTTTCACTATTCATTAAAATATGAATTTCATCAGATTAATACCAAAATATCATACAAGGTAAATTTTGGTGTTCCGATTCCAAAGAAAATGTTTTTTATGTCGAATAAAACTTATAAAATTTTCAAAACTAGATTTAAAAAGGATTCACCATTAAAAGGTGGTAAAACTATATTTTTCATGAAAAATACTTCTTTTAACTAAAAATTTTAATTTTTTCTTATATCATATCTAATAAATATATAATGATTTTAAAATATTTCATTGAATATATTACAAATATATTTCACAAATAAACTCCATAAATATTGATTTTATTATTTTATAGACTCACTTATTTTAAATTAAATAGTTTTTTAAAATGATGATTATATTATTCGTACCTGCCTTTATAATGATTAGGTTATAATATTTAGTTTTCTAATATAATCAGTCTTGTGTGAAATGAATTATATCAAATGAATATGTTTTTTTGGGTAACACAAGCCAATAATACTATATGTATTCTGCATGCTAGTAGGGTATTGCGTATAGTGCAAGCTGATCATAGTGTAGCATACAACACAAGACATCAATGGAATTTGGAGAATATATCTCATAAAATATCAGGGTGCTACATTATACCCTCCATAAAAATAAATTTTCCATTTAAATTCAATGGGGTTATAAAAGGTTTACTATATGAATTTTTCTTTGATAGAAACCTACATCATAAAAAGTAATACTAAAACTTCATTTTAAGATGGAAATTTAGAAACATAATGTTTACCCAATGTATCTAATCACTGGGATTCCACATAAGAGAAAATAGGTTGGTAGCGTAAACATGTATATGGATGAAAAATATATCCAGCACATCCTAATTGATAGTGATAGAGAAAAAGGTAAGGGGAAGTTAATAACAAGAAATACCTAAATTTGAAATAATTTACAGGACCATCTAATTCATCCCAAAATAAGGTACAAAGACAAAAAAAATCAATATCTTTTCCCTAAAGTTGAAGAACTTTTCATGATAATAAATACTTACTTTATTTTGGTAAAATATTATAATTTTTTGTTCCTCAAACAATTTCCACGTCATCTCTTATTTAGAGAAATGAAATTTAATTTTTCATTCATGGAGTGTTAAAAGATCATGTGAAAGAATGATATTTCATTCCATCTATCTCAAAAAAGGTAATAAAATGTAATAAAATATGGAAAACTCCTCCTATAGTGAGATAATATAGTAATCTAACATAATTCAACCATAATATAACTTATACTATCCATAAATAGATACCATTACAATCCGTCAAAACAATAAAAATATAAAACATTATAAAGAGGTGAACTAAATCGACAAAAAATTTATCTCTCATATCTCAAAAGGTAGGTCATGGTTTTCAAATTCAAAACATGTGAATCATTAATATTGTATTGTATTAAAATATGATAATAACATGAATTACCGTATAACCTTAGTGAAATCATGAATTCTGTCAAAATTATCTCTTTCCACTTACCAAAAATACCAAAAATCATATATACACAAACCATGATATCACTTTGTCTTTATATATTTCATAAGGTCGTTAATACTATCAAAAATATCATTATCTCTTTATCTCTTCATTATGCACATATTATGTGATTTCGAAAAATATTTCAACCACTTTTCATGGTTGTTGGTACCATATACTTATGGGAAACCGCAATGGACCAATACATAAATATTGAAAAATTCTATAATACTATAAAATGGATTCTACGATACTATTTTGGAATCCCATTACATAAACACATAATCATACCACAACTTCATTTTCAAAATCAACACCCACGATAGTGATTTTTCATTATTTTAGGCTTTAAGAGGTTTTTTTGTCGATAATCATCCATAAACCTTGGATTAGGGAATTGGGAATCATAATGCCCCATTTCATTGCACCTGTATCATTGAAGTGTGGGTGGTGCGTACTATGTTGTCACGACCCATCCTCGGGGCCCGTGCCGTGACTACCCCAAGCCCGCCTTCCATAGGCCAGGGGCTGGCGACTAGCACCAAGGCGTAAATCCCGGTAAAAAGGGAAGGCATTGCCTTTGTAAATTAAACAATCACACAGAGTACAAGCGGAAGAAGTAAACACTAAGTAAAAACTGAGTACAATAGTAAGTGCGGAAAGTAAAAAGGGGCCGGAAATACAAGCCCAACTGTAAATTACAACTCGAAGGGAAAACAGCAACTGAGAAGTAAAGCTGCTACGCCGAGCTGTCCACTGGAAATCCCACCTGAAGGGTGGGTACAGATAGCTCCTCTGCTCCTCGGGTCCCGCCGTCTGCTCAGAGTATGTCCGCCCAGTAGTCCACATTCGGGTACCGCCTCGTCGTCACGTCCACCTCTGGGTACCGTCTCATCGTGAGGTCCTCCTCCAGGTACCATCTCGTCGTATAGTCCACCTCCAGGTACCGTCCAGTCCTCGAACACTCGGCCTCTGTCAGCACTGCCCGTCGTCTGCAACCAACACAACGAGGTGCGGGCATAGCCCGTGCAGGGGTGAGTATAACGATACTCAGTAGGGACCCCGAGACCTTCAAGTTCTCACTAAACCAATAAGGATAACCACAAAGAATATCTCAACAGATAACCTCTACTTAGGTATATGCCCATACATATACCTAAGATATCAAGTAACCCATCTCAATCATGAGGAAACACAAGGATTGTGAAATCAATGGATAACCACTACCCGGGTATATGCCCATACATATACCTAAGTTAGCAAGTGACGCATCTCAATCATGAGGTAAACACAAGGTCAAAAGTCTCAGCTCAACCAGGATTTTCATTATCGAAACTGTAACTGCTAAAGAGCTCCGTCTCTAGAGTGTACAGTGGTCCTGTCACGACTCTGAGGTACTGCTCACTATCCTAAGACTGCTGAAGAACTCCACCCATCGAGTACTGTGGGCCAGCTGCTACAACCAAGCGCTCCCATGTGCCGCTACAACCAAGCGCACCTCTGTCGTGGGTCTGCCGCTACAACCAAGCGCTCCCATGTGCCGCTACAACCAAGTGCACCTCTGTCGTGGGTCTGCCGCTACAACCAAGCCCTCTCATGTGCCGCTACAACCAAGCGCACCTCTGTCGTGGGTCTGCCGCTACAACCAAGCGCTCCCATGTTCCACTACAACCAAGCGCACCTCTGTCGTGGGTCTGCTGCTACAACCAAGCGCTCCCATGTGCCGCTACAACCAAGCGCACCTCTGTCGTGGGTCTTCCGCTACAACCAAGCGCTCCCATGTGCCGTTACAACCAAGCGCACCTCTGTAACACACCGAGTCGTTCGATCAGCAGTCGTCGGGTCTCAGCCAGCTACACGATCTCCGTACTCCGCACGCTCGTAACTGGGAGGGTCCGCTACACGAGCTACAGGTCGATATTCCAAGTATCTCAAAGTCCCACGAAGAAGTATCTCAAAGGACCGCCACGTCATAGGGGACTCAACGCAACAGACGGCGCGTCAATCGGACGCCCGGTCTGTGAGTTATTAGCCTTTTCGTCCCAGGGGCCCGGTTGGTTTCGTGAGCGAACCAAACCCGGCCGTATCTCAATTGTACCACGAACTCTCATAGGGTAAACTCATAGGGACCGTTTGTCAGCGCGATCACCAACGCCGCTGATGGTTCGTCAAACGGACGTTCTGTCAGAAAGATATCAGCTTTTCCGTTCTAGGGGCCCGGTTGGATTTCGGTGCGATCCAACCCGGCCACTATCCATCTGTATCCAAAACTCGGGCAGAGGATGCCAAAAGTTCCGTATCGTCAATAGGAACGCAACGCAACAGACGGCGCGTCAATCGGACGCCTGGTCTGGAAGTTATTGGCTTTTCCGTCTCACACCCACCCTGGGAAACTTCCCAGGAGGTCACCCATCTTGATCACTACTCTAGGCCAAGCACGCTTAACTATGGAGTTTTAACCACGTAGCCTCCCGAAAAGGAAGATGTACCTTGAGTATAGTATACCAAAATGACCGTCTCGATCCAAGGATCGCGTTACCGCTCACGGCGAGTCGTTTGGAGGCCCGTAGCCCAAGATACGGGCATTTGACCAAAAGTGGTCCGAAACTGGGGGTCTGGGCCCGGGCCGACCCGGCCCGACCCCCCCTGGTCCGACCCAAACCCGGTCGGCCCGAACCGGGTCGACCCGACCCGGTCCGGCTGGACCCGGCCCGGCCGGCGGTGCGGCCAGCGCGTCGTTCGGGTGCCGCGCGCGGGGGGCAAAGACCCCCCCCCTTTGTGAAACCGCGACCCCTTAATTGGGGCCGCGTGAAGACTCGGCCGTGGGAATTAATTCCCCCGGTCTCCACTGCCCGGCCGGCCCGCACTGGCCGGCCGGTTTCGCCACCAAGGACCGGCGACGGCGGGTCCTTCCTTCGCCGACACCGGCAGCCCGGTGCCGGCCGCCGGTCATCCTGCTCCGCCGCGGCCCAGAACCGGCCGCTGCCTATGCCGTTTGGCGCGATGCGACGACATCGCTTCCCTCCTCCGCGACCCCGCTCCGGCCGCGGCGCCTTTGACTTTCTTCGACGCGACGCGACAGCATCGTGTTCTTGGATTTCTTTCCACGGCGCGGCGCGACGGCGCCGCGCGTATCTTCCGCAATAAATCTTGTGGTGCGACGGCACCACGTTTTCTCGTATCATCCTCATGATACCATCACGAAAAACAAAGGAGGAGGGTCGTCCGTGTTTGTGCGGTCCGACCCCCTCGCGTTATTCAATAACAAAAAGGGTTTTAATCCACGATTATCACCAAGTTTGTATTCACAAACAATTAAATAAATAAACCCGTGCCTCGATTCTGATACGGTGCACGTCAACAACCCGCGGAAGACGAGCGTCGTGGAGGTCGGGCGTCGCGGGGAAAGAACGTCGACTCCGTTGTCGTCGAGGTGCGTTTGAAGGGGAAACGTCGTTGGAAGAAGACGTCGCGTTCTTCGGTGGAGATGTTCTTCGTTGGAGGTGTTCTTCGCGTTCTTCGTCGACGTTGAAGAAGAAGAAGACTTAGCCTTTTCTCTCCCAAGTCTCCACCACAAGAACAACTAACCCCAAAATAAAATAATCCTCCCACTTATTTTATTAACCCAATATAGGTTTTGAATTTCAAGAGTTTGAAAATTCAAAACCCATATTTAACTCACTTAAGTTATTAACATAAGATGTTATAAAATTAAGGAGGTGTTAAGTTATCAAAACTTAAATGGGGGGTTTAGAGGGGTTAGGAAAGTTTAGGAATTTGAAGAGGTGGGGAGGGGTTTGTGTGGGCCCCACCCTTTCAAATATCCACACATGGAAAGTTGGATGGATGTGGGCCCACCACCAACTTCTCATGGGAGAAGTTAACAACTTAACATGAAATAAAATTGATTTAACAATTTTATTCACTTTTTTAACAAAACCCCAAAAAATTAACTTCTTCTCCCGCACAAACGCAACTACGGTAAAGGTTCCCTTAAGCGATTACCGGCGTTGCGAGTTCATTGGTGCAATCGGATTTCAATTCCGAGCACCGGTTCAAAAGATAGTAATTCCCGCTCGCTCGTTCACTGAACGTACCCGAGCCAAACTTCGGAAATTAATTCCGGGCACACCGGGCCTCAGAATCAGGCGCCGTCAGAAACTGCGTTCTTGTAAAATTCCAATGAAAATTAAGAAAAAATTTTCCTTGAAATTTCCGGGTCTTTACATTACTCCCACCTCAGGGCTTTACGTCCCCGTAAAGCTTCAATACAAACTAGGGTCACAAAATCGGTACAGAGCACGTATCTGAGCCTTCCGCTCCCATGTGCTTACCTGGAGGTTCCGTACTGCCAAAGAAAGTGCACCCGAGGAATCGATCGTCCTCGTAGGATCTGCTCCTGTCGATCCTCGATCCCCACTGGAACCTCCGTGAAAGACAACCCATCGCCATCGTCCAGCTCCTCATGGTCAATGATATGCGCAGGGTCGAGCACGTATCTCCTCAGTTGAGATACGTGGAAGTCATCGTGCACCGGGTGCAACTGCGGTGAATGGGTCAAGCGGTAAACCACCCCGCCTACCCAGATGGGGACCTAAGAAGGTCCGCTGAACCCTAGAGATAACTTTCCGCCTTGGCCACATCTCCGTAAACCTTGTCGAGGTGAGACCCGTATAAGAACGTGGTCGCCATCCTCAAACTCCAGATGTTTCCAATTCCTGTTAGAACTGGAACTCAAACGACTGCTGCCATGAGGGTAAGGTTGGCCGATTCAAGAGTGATCGGTTGCACCCTCCTGTGAAAAAGTTTATCTCGTGCTGCCTGGGGTTTCCTTTTCACCGACCAAGGAAAACCCATCCCGACGTTTGCCTAAAACCGTCAATTTGAGTATGAACAGTTATTTCCCATTCCATGCTCAAACTAACGTCGTAAGGGCTCGACGCTGTCACCAAGAGATTCCAACCGAAACTCTCGCCTCGAGGATTTGACCACACCGTCGGCGTAAGTGTGATTATCAAGTCTCCTCCCAAGGTATCTCCAGACGTGAGGGTCATGTCCATGGGTTACCAGAAACTCTAGGTCTGGAACAAGATTTGTGAAAGAAAGAAATGATTCACATCGATGTCTGTTACTACAACATCTAGTAGTGGACACAGACTGTCCCATGAATCATTTCTAGAGCCATTGGGTCACACTCCTTGACCGCATGCAGGCGCACTCTTCCTTCGCCCTCCAGCTCCCTGAGCCTGGCAGGAATAACTAAGGCGGATGGTTGTACCATGTTAGGATGTACACCACCTCATGCTGCTCTCCTAGATCTGCCTCCACGTCTACTGCTTCGTAGACTCATCTCTCCTTTAAGCTTCCTCTTCTTAACACGCCCGAGTCTCTATGACTGACACCGGTTTCCTGTTTCTTACTACACTGAGCATTCTTCATCCTCTCTTGGATGTCCTGGACCTCCTTTAGTCTCACAAGAGCTGCTATGATTTCTTCTTTGCCGATAAGAGAAATCTGGTCTCATCCCCTGGATGAACCACATTCGTTGCCTAATACAGTCAATCCTGACATGAATGATGCATTAATGCCATGGATGACGTCGTAAGGCCTCGACGTATCTACTAAGAGATCCAACTGTCACTCTCACCTCCAAGGGTCGAGTCACACTTTCGGCATTAGTGTGAGGTCACTAGGTCCCCTCCAGTAGAAATCTCGAATGTGAGGGTCAATTCAACAGTTTAACCGGGACCACTCAGTATCAACCAAACAAAAGGACAGGAAAGCAACAAAGATAAGTGTCTTTTTATTATTGCAGCTCATAGTACAAAGACACGAATACAAAGCAACATGGAACTAGAAGTACAAAGGACGTATCCAATAGTTCCTCTCCTGCCCACTTGCTCTCAGAGCTCTACTGCCTTGTCCACTGCTCGGCTGTTACTCAATCACTCACCGTTGCTTCTGTCTCGGTGGCTCCTCCAACACCCGCTGATCAATCGTACGAGGAGTCGGACAGTCACGTGTCAGGTGACACTTTCCGCCGCAGGAGTAACATTGTCTGTTTCTGGCACGCCTGGCTCTGACCCCACCTCGGGTGCCCCACACCACCGGTCCTAAAACCCGAGATCGTCCAACTGCTAGTCCGGTCCTCCTGGACCTCTGCATCATCTATCTACTGCCCACAGATGACTCGGATACTGATCGAAAAGCACGCGGCAAAGGCAGAATCTCCTGTGCACGCTCGGGGTGTAGAGATACTGGCACAAACTCCACCCTGAAGAAGTTCTCGAAGTCTTCCCATGCGAAATTCATCTCATCGCAAAACTGGAACAAGTGGCTCCACCACCTGCCTGCTGCTGCCTGAAGGAGGCTGGTAGCAAAGATCACCATGAAGTCTGCCGGCGTCCCCATTAGCCTGAAGACTCTCATCACAGCATCCAGCCAAACCTCAGCCGCCTGCGGGTCCGTCTCTCCCCGGAACCTGGGTGTCCTCTGGCGCTGGAACTCGTGCAGCGCGCTCAAGCGTCGTGCATCGCCTACTGCTGGGGCTGGTGGCATCGGTGGCCCAACGGGTAGTAGTACCGCTGGTGCCTCCACTGGTACCTCAACTGGGATAGGGCCCTGTACTGAGGCCTCGTCGCTCGGCGGGCTATCAGTACGTACAACTCTCGGGGCTCTTGCTGGTCGTCTGTGAAAAGGCATTCTGAAAGAAACATCGTGACACGGCCAAACGTTTATACCTGGTGAGCTGACCTGGTTTGAGCTGTTTTAAGGGAAAACCTTTGAAAACACACACGCAATTAGTGTTTTTGTGCACAAAGTCAGAAATCAGTTGTCAGGGTCCTGGTGTATGGATACGTCAGCCGCCCGCACCGACACTGGACTCCCTGAACTGAAAACCACACTCGATACTCTCAACACTATTGCTTCATAGAATGAAACATCAGAGTTATAAGTTCTGCGGTAGAACCAAACTCCTCTGATACCAATTTGTCACGACCTATCCTCGGGGCCCGTGCCGTGACTACCCCAAGCCCGCCTTCCATAGGCCAGGGGCTGGCGACTAGCACCAAGGCGTAAATCCCGGTAAAAAGGGAAGGCATTGCCTTTATAAATTAAACAATCACACAGAGTACAAGCGGAAGAAGTAAACACTAAGTAAAAACTGAGTACAACAGTAAGTGCGGAAAGTAAAAAGGGGCCGGAAATACAAGCCCAAATGTAAATTACAACTCGAAGGGAAAACAACAACTGAGAAGTAAAGCTGCTACGCCGAGCTGTCCACTGGAAATCCCACCTGAAGGGTGGGTACAGATAGCTCCTCTGCTCCTCGGGTCCCGCCGTCTGCTCCGAGTATGTCCGCCCAGTAGTCCACTTTCGGGTACCGCCTCGTCGTCACGTCCACCTCTAGGTACCTTCTCGTCGTGAGGTCCTCCTCCAGGTACCATCTTGTCGTATAGTCCACCTCCAGGTACCGTCCAGTCCTCGAACACTCGGCCTCTGTCAGCACTGCCCATCGTCTGTAACCAACACAACGAGGTGCGGGCATAGCCCGTGCAGGGGTGAGTATGACGATACTCAGTAGGGACCCCGAGACCTTCAAGGTCTCACTAAACCAATAAGGATAACCACAAATAATATCTCAACAGATAACCTCTACTTAGGTATATGCCCATACATATACCTAAGTTATCAAGTAACCCATCTCAATCATGAGGAAACACAAGGATTTGAAATCAATGGATAACCACTACCTAGGTATATGCCCATACATATACCTAAGTTAGCAAGTGACCCATCTCAATCATGAGGTAAACAAAAGGTCAAAAGTCTCAGCTCAACCAGGATTTTCATTATCGAAACTGTAACTGCTGAAGAGCTCCGTCTCTGGAGTGTACAGTGGTCCTGTCACGACTCTGAGGTACTGCTCACTAACCTAAGACTGCTGAAGAACTCCACCCATCGAGTACTGTGGGCCAGCTGCTACAACCAAGCGCTCCCATGTGCCGCTACAACCAAGCGCACCTCTGTCGTGGGTCTGCCGCTACAACCAAGCGCTCCCATGTGCCGCTACAACCAAGCGCACCTCTGTCGTGGGTCTGCCGCTACAACCAAGCGCTCCCATGTGCCGCTACAACCAAGCGCACCTCTGTTGTGGGTCTGCCGCTACAACCAAGCGCTCCCATGTGCCGCTACAACCAAGCGCACCTTTGTCGTGGGTCTGCCGCTACCACCAAGCGCTCCCATGTGCCGCTACAACGAAGCGCACCTCTGTCGTGGGTCTGCCGCTACAACCAAGCGCTCACATGTGCCGCTACAACCAAGTGCACCTCTGTAACACACCGAGTCGTTCGATCAGCAGTCGTCGGGTCTCAGCCAGCTACACGGTCTCCGTACTCCGCACGCTCGTCACTGGGAGGGTCCGCTACACGAGCTACAGGTCGATACTCCATGTATCTCAAAGTCCCACGAAGAAGTATCTCAAAGGACCGCCACGTCATAGGGGTCTCAACTCAATAGACGACGCGTCAATCGGACGCCCGGTCTGTGAGTTATTAGCCTTTTCGTCCCAGGGGCCCGGTTGGTTTCGTGAGCGAACCAAACCCGGCCGTATCTCAACTGTACCACGAACTCTCATAGGGTAAACTCATAGGGACCATTTGTCAGCGCGATCACCAACGCCGCTGATGGTTCGTCAAACGGACGTTCTGTCAGAAAGATATCAGCTTTTCCGTTCCAGGGGCCCGGTTGTATTTCGGTGCGATCCAACCCGGCCACTATCCATCTGTATCCAAAACTCGATCAGAGGATGCCAAAAGTTTCGTATCGTCAATAGGAACACAATGCAACAGACGGCGCGTCAATCGGACGCCTGGTCTGGATGTTATTGGCTTTTCCGTCTCACACCCACCCTGGGAAACTTCCCAGGAGGTCACCCATCTTGATCACTACTCTAGGCCAAGCACGCTTAACTATGGAGTTTTAACAATGTAGCCTCCCGAAAAGGAATATGTACCTTGAGTATATAGTATACCGAAACGACCGTCTCGATCCAAGGATCGCGTTGCCGCTGACGGCGAGTCGTTTGGAGGCCCGTAGCCCAAGATACGGGCATTTGACCAAAAGTGGTCCGACACTGGGGGTCTGGGCCCGGGCCGACCCGGCCCGACCCCCCCTGGTCCGACCCGAACCGGGTCAGCTCGAACCGGGTCGACCCGACCCGGTCCGGCTGGACCCGGCCCGGCCGGCGGCGCGACCCGGCCGGCGGTGCGGCCAGCGCGTCGTTCGGGTGCCGCGCGCGGGGGGCAAAGCCCCCCCCCCCACTTTGTGAAACCGCGGCCCCTTAATTGGGGCCGCTTGAAGACCCGGTCATGGGAATTAATTCCCCCGGTCTCCACTGCCCGGTCGGCCCGCACTGGCCGGCCGGTTTCGCCACCAAGGACCGGCGATGGCGGGTCCTTCCTTCGCCGACACCGGCAGCCCGGTGCCGGCCGCCGGTCATCTTGCTCCGCCGCGGCCCGGAACCGGCCGCTGCCTATGCCGTTTGGCGCGATGCGACGACATCGCTTCCCTCCTCCGCGGCCCCGCTCCGGCCGCGGCGCCTTTGACTTTCTTCGACGCGACGCGACAGCATTGTGTTCTTGGATTTCTTTCCACGGTGCGGCACGACGGCGCCGCGCGTATCTTCCGCAATAAATCTTGTGGTGCGACGACACCACGTTTTCTCGTATCATCGTCATGATACCATCACGAAAAACAAAGGAGGAGGGTCGTCCGTGTTTGTGCGGTCCGACCCCCTCGCGTTATTCAATAACAAAAAGGGTTTTAATCCACGATTATCACCAAGTTTGTATTCACGAACAATTAAATAAATAAACCCCTACCTCGATTCAGATACGGTGCACGTCAACAACCCGCGGAAGACGAGCGTCGCGGAGGTCGGGCGTCGCGGGGAAAGAACGTCGACTCCGTTGTCGTCGAGGTGCGTTCGAAGGGGAAACGTCGTTGGAAGAAGACGTCGCGTTCTTCGGTGGAGATGTTCTTCGTTGGAGGTGTTCTTCGCGTTCTTCGTCGATGTTGAAGAAGAAGAAGACTTAGCCTTTTCTCTCCCAAGTCTCCACCACAAGAACAACTAACCCCAAAATAAAATAATCCTCCCACTTATTTTATTAACCCAATATAGGTTTTGAATTTCAAGAGTTTGAAAATTCAAAACCCATATTTAACTCACTTATGTTATTAACATAAGATGTTATAAAAGTAAGGAGGTGTTAAGTTATCAAAACTTAAATGGGGGGTTTAGAGGGGTTAGGAAAGTTAAGGAATTTGAAGAGGTGGGGAGGGGTTTGTGTGGGCCCCACCCTTTCAAATATCCACACATGGAAAGTTGGATGGATGTGGGCCCACCACCAACTTCTCATGGGAGAAGTTAACAACTTAACATGAAATAAAATTGATTTAACAATTTTATTCACTTTTTTAATAAAACCCCAAAAAAATTAACTTCTTCTCCCGCACAAACGCAACTACGGTAAAGGTTCCCTTAAGCGATTACCGGCGTTGCGAGTTCATCGGTGCAATCAGATTTCAATTCCGAGCACCGGTTCAAAAGATAGAAATTCTCGCTTGCTCGTTCACTAAACGTACCCGAGCCAAACTTCGGAAATTAATTCCGGGCACACCGGGCCTCAGAATCAGGCGCCGTCAGAAACTGCGTTCTTGTAAAATTCCAAAGAAAATTAAGAAAAAAATTTCCTTGAAATTCCCGGGTCTTTACATATGTAGTCTTTTCTCTATTCACATCATTAACAACCTCTTTCCCGTTACTGTGACACTCAACTGCTCAATGAACATCTTTTCCACACATAAAAACATTTTATCGTCCTTTTTAGACAATCTAAACCATGCTTCTATCCACACTTTGAGCATAATTAAACATCCATCTTATTTTCAGCATTGTTTGTAGAATTTTTTTTGAACTCTATCATTCGTTTCTTTTCAAAACCCTGAGATTGACTTGTAACACCAACATATATTTCTACCTTGATAGCACAACCCAAAATCATTTCATATCTACTAAAGTTTCTTATTGCTAATTACCTTAGCAGACTTGGTTTTGAGTAACTGAATAATCAATCAACATTACTTTCATGTTGGATGATTAAACTAGATTCATACCTTGCAAGTCATGTAAAGTTTTCCTCATATGTACCGAATGATTCATAATACTTTTTCTTAATCTTAAGGAACTCCTTTTCCAACTTTGTTGTAAGAATATGAGAAATGTACATATTGTAAAAAATATATTTAGCTCATCTCATTCCATTGATTCAATTTCATCTTGTTGTCGTGTATTCTTGTTTAGAGTTCACCATTGGTCTGCTTCACCTTCTAAATGATAAAATTACAATATTATTTTTTTATGTTTTGAACAATGAAGGATAGAAAAAATATTTCCAATGGTACTGATCCATTATTCGGTAACAAGTGGATCAGAATAACCACTAATAGAAGGTGGATTTTTCCTCGTGAAGGACTGAGTGGAATGTTGTTCTCTTCTCTGCTCATTTGAAAGTCCAAAATGATCCATAGCTTCTTGTATGTATAACAATAATATTTCCTATTACATCTCCAATAAAATTTTTCCTTCTAGAAGAAAAATAATTTCATTCCCTAGTGCAATCATCATTAACACAGTTCATTCAATTTTAATCCACTATCTAAATCCCAAAAAAGAATAGTGTGAGAGGAAAAAAACATACTCGGAAAACAGCATAACCAAGGTGGATTAATTTCACTATCTAACATCTTGTGGTTTAATCCTAGGTTATTCATGATATTTACCATAATTATTGGAAAATCAAATATAGTTATACGTAACCGTAGGGACATCCCTATAAACACCTTAGAATTATATGTAAGGATCTCACTAAAGTTCTCACATCATATTTTCCAAATGTTAACTAAACATTTTCTTTGATACCAACTCTAAAGACCCACGATTGACATACATAAACATTAAATTTTTTTTGATAAATGAGCAATACATTAAAAAAATATACACCTAAATGCCATATTATTTTAATGACATAAGAAACGTGGAACACATTCTTTTATCGTAGTGAAAGATCTTCAACATCACCTATAATGATCTTCCCCATTAGTTCTAATACCTAAAAGTATTCTTTATATCCTGGGGAAATGAAAATATAATAAGGGTGATTTCAAGTGGCCAGTAAGGGTAAAAATTAAGAACATAAATAAAAAACATAATAATGTTAAATCTTGAACATAAATTATGAATATTAAAATCATGAGCCATGAAATAAGTCTTGGTAGTTTGGAAGGAATAAATCATTAATGAACACAAACCAAATTAATATATAATTTACATAAAACATGGAATTATGTCAAAAAAAAATCACATAATATGATTTCTATATTAACCTATTCATTTCTACCATGTCAATCATAGTGAACAAAGTCCATTACTGAACTGGTTTTACTTGATGTTCCATCCTTGTATTACTGAACCCGATTTACATGATGTTCCAGCCATGTATTAATAAACAAGATATGTTTTCCATTCTTGGCAGGTATTTATTAGGACATATTAATCTTTACCGAATTGATTAGATGGTGATATAGGTCCCACCCATCTCATTATTAAATAAGGTTTACATGTGCCACAAAATAAAAATAATATCATAGCCCACAGAAAAAATTGATTTCTTAAACATCATTCCCCCATAATTCATATAAAACAAGTGGAGTTCATAAGTATCATTCCATAATGAACAAAAATAAAATAATCGTGATAATACGGAAAGAAGCATAACCCTGTGACATCTTAGATGGAAAATAATTCTAATAAAACAATTTAACCAAATTATTGAGGAAAATATCTTTTCTTCTTCAAAATCTTTTTTTCTTTAAAAATGATAAACAATTATAATAGAAGAGTACTTAGTTGAAAATAAACATGGAATCTTACTGATTAATATTCTAGGAAATAAGAAATTATGAGTATGTGAATAATCAATTCATGCCATATATGTTAGAAAAAAACATTCTTCTCGTTCTCTAGAAAGAAAAGTCAAAAAGTACCTCCTATGGAATACGAAAGAAACATTACTTCTGTACCGTTTAATAAAAATTCACCAATGGGTAAAATTGAATGTTAAAATTAGTAAAATAATATAAATAATATTTTATAATTATTAATGATGGATTCAGATGATAAATATACCCCAGTTCATACTTAAAAAAATCTCGGATAATAATGAGATTATGAAATTATCCTTTATCTTAGGTTAGATTTCATCCATATGTGTCCAAAACTATTAGATAGTGGGTTTAAAAATATTATTAACATTTAAAATGACCATATTAATATTTATTATTTCATATATGATTCACTTTTTAAATTATATTACCAGTTTATTTATCAATTCCATGTTAATGAAACATTTTGGGTAATAAGTATTTTATTTAGAGTACATGTTTTGACTTGTTATTATTGATCTTACGACATATATCATGAATTAATTACATAAAGAATGTGAAAATGATTTAAATATCAGAAATATTCATTATATAATTATATATAATATAAATATAAATGAAATGAAATTAACCATTCCTGGATACGGTAGGTCGTACGTATGCATGAACATTATTTTTGTTTTCTTATTGAACTGAGTTGAAGAATGTAAATGAAATATATATATTTATATATCTATAAAGAAATATAGATTCATTATTATTTAATATATTTAATTCTTATTTATTTTATATACTTTATAATCATTCTCGAATAGTTAATGTGTAGAATAAACCTCATCACATCGTGGAGACAGTAATCCATAAGTATGAACGAGCGATGATATCATTACCTTGATGGAAAATGGTATGGAATTAGATGGTATAAAAATTATAAAGAATAATATATCATGTCATATTTAATATTTAATCCATTTATATTTATCAATATACCTCTGAAAATAATGTATAAGTGAAAAACAGTTTACATCACGATGTGGAGATTCTAAGTCGTACGTACGAACGCATGGTGATGTTGTTTTTCATTGGATGGGTAAAAGGTAGAATATGGGTATCCCCTAATTATAAAAAAAAATCTATTAATATATAATATTATGAAGTAATTATTTTTTATGGTAAAAACATTGGAAGAGGATATAGATGAAGAAAATAACTTTAAAACAAGGGATAAAACGATTACCTCATCATCGAGTGTTTCGTTTTAATATGCAAAAAAGGACTCACTATGTTAGTTTTATTCCAAATTTGTAGCCTCTAGGATGAAGTGTGGATATTCTTTACTAGATTTGGGAAGATTTTGGTTGATCCAAAGGTATTTTTATATGAGAATAAAAGAGAAAGATAAGTTCTCTTTTATAATAGAGATAAAGGGAACTTTAGGAATGTCTTGAAATATTAATTTATTATTAATTTATTATTGATTTATAATAGTTAAAAAGTGATTCATATATATTATAATATAATTATAGGTCTAAATCCTTTCAACCAATATGTTTTAGAAATTTTTAGTTCACAAATTTAACCTTATCATTTAACTTTAACCCTTAACTAAAATTATAAACTCTTACCATGTATTTTTTATTTTCATAATATATGGTTACTTTAGTTACTATAAAATTACAAGAAATCCAAAAGTGGATCTATAATGACATTTTTAACATTATATAATTCAGTTAGACAAATAATATATTTTTATGACTATTATGTCATTTAATAAAATAGTATTCGTTATATTTTATAGTATTTGATATAAAATAGTATTTGTTATATTATTTTTATTTAAATAGGTTTTTTTATGACTACTATATTTTAATGTCAATGTCAACAAAAAATATTCGTGTATAGAATCAAAAAGTTAAATTACATTTATTTTAATATTTATAATATCATTTATTTGAATATTTCACTAATAAAGTAATCATTTCATCATCATTGTTTCATAAATATATTTATCTATAAAGAGTATAAAATATATAAATAAGAAAAAATGATATAGAAAAACTTTTTATCTTTATAATTAGTATATGTAGTCAAATAGGACAATTATATAACCCCATATTATAATTGTTTTAGTAAAATGATACATGTTTATGTTATATTTCCCTTTACATTAAATTAATCATTATAACATCTCATTTTCACACAAAAGTGTTTATAAAATTCCAAAATCTCAGCCTATGAGTTTTTTAGGTCGCCTATTACTCATCCAATAATATTAGAACCATTTTAGGATAGTTTTATATTTTTATAATAATATTTTTACTCTTATTTACCTTATTTACCCTTTACCGTGGGAAATAAAAATAACTGAAGTTAATATTCATAATTTCTAAAAATAGAAGGAAACTATTTAAATAATTTTTAAATTTGGATCCCAAATATGTAAACCATTTTTTTAAATTCAAAACACATAATTGGCAGAAATTATTTGAAAATTAATTCTCGTATTCAAAACCAGAAAGCATGTTTTTTTCAAGGTTAGGGCTGAAGCCTCATTTTATTATTTAATGCAAAGACCTCTTTAGTGTGGGTAGATGGACATTTGTTTCCATCCAATTAAAATTTGAAATCACTTCAATGGCCAAAATTTTAATAAATGATAAAAACATAATATAATTACACTTTAAAACCAATTAATAAGATAATATACCTATGGAATTAAATTAGAAAAAAAGAAATTTTTGAATTAAAATGTTGTATTTTTCAATATTCATTAAAATATGAATTTCTTCATTAAAATAACAAAATTTCAAACAAGGTAAATTTTAATGTTGTGATTCAAAATAAAAAGATTATTATGTCATATATAACTTATAAAATTGTCATAAAATATATTTCAAAAATGGTTCTCCTTTAAAATGAAAAAAAACTGTATTTTTTTAAAAAATACTTCTTTTATCTGAAAAATTGAATTTGTTATTATATCATATATAAAAAAATAATATTAATATAAAACATTACATTTAATATATCACAAATATATTTAACATATAAAATCTATAAATAGTAATTTTATTATTTTATAAACTCACTTGTTTCAATTTATTGTTTTTTAGAAGGAAGTTTAAAATATTCATACCTGCCATTAAAATGACTAGTTTATAATATTTATTTATCTATTATACTCATATTTGAGTGAAATTAATTTGATCAAATGAACATGATATTTTTTGTAAAACATGACAAGAATAGTGGTTTATATACTGTAAGCTAATACGTTGTGGCTTATAGTGAATGCTAATCTTTATGTAGCATACACCACAATACATCAAAGAAATTACCAGAATCTATCTCAAAAAATATTAGGGTGTTACATTATACCCCCCATAAAATGAATTTTTCCATCAAAATTCATCAGGGTTATAAAAGGCATTATACTTGAAGGTTTATTTTATAGAAACAGACATCGTGGAAAGGAAAACTAAAACACCATTTTAAAAAAATGAATGTTAAAAACATAAAATATAACCAAAGTGTCTCATCACTAGGTTTCCACATAGGATAAAAAAAGGGGGACATGAAAACATAGATATTTAATAAAAATTTAACCATCACATCCTGATATATAGTGAAAGAGAAAATGGTTTGGAGAAATTTAATAACCAAATGACATAAATTTTGTGATGATTTAAGGGACCATGTTATTCATCGGATACAATAGTACTAAGATAATATTTTTGGTTAATAAGATCATTTCCCTAAATGTGAATAATTTTTCATGACAATAAATACTTACTTGATTTTGGTATAATCTATTCATTATTATTGCCTTGAACAATTTCAACTTCATTTCTTATTTAAAGAAATGAAGTTTAATTTGTCATTCTGTAAGTGTTAGAATATCATGTGATAAAATGATAGGTCATTCCATCTATCTCAAAAAAAAAGGTTAGCACATGTAATAAAATATATATATGTCCACCTATAGTGAGATAATACAGTATCATACCAATCTTCAACTAGAATATAACTTATACTATCCACAAATTGATAACATTACAATCATTCAAAAAACAATAAATATAAATCTTTAAAAAGAGGTGAACTAAATCGTCTTAAAATTTGTCTCTCATATCTGATAATGTATTTCATTGTTGTCACAATCCAAAAATGTTAATAAATTAATCATGTATTCTCTTGAAACGTGATAATGACGTGAATCACCATAGAACTATAGTTAAAAAATTAATTCTCTCAAAATTAACTCGTTCCACACACCAAAAATACAAAAAAAATCGTATATACTCAAACCACGGTATCGCTTTTCCCTTATATCTTTCCTGAGTTCATTAATTCTATAAAACATCTCATTATCGCCTTAACCCTTCATTATTCACATATCATGTGATTTCTAAAAAAAATTCAATCACTTTCCATGGTTACTGGTACCATATACTTATGGAAAACGACAATAAACCAATACATAGATAATACAACATTCCATAATACTATAAAAGATATTCTAAAATACTATTTTGGAATCCCATTACGTAAACACATAATCATACCACAACTTCATTGTCGTACTCAACTTCTCCAATAGTGATCACATCTATTTTTCTGTTAACATTGGCATTAAGAGGTTATTGATGTAGATAATCATAAATAACCCTTAGATTAAGGTATTGGTTAGCATAATGTCACATTTACTTGCTCTTGTAGCATTAGAGTGTGGGAGTTTTTTCCGCTATATTATTTTCTTTATTCACATAATTAACAACATTTTCCCCATTACCTCAGTACTCAACTGCTTGATGACCTTCTTTTCCACACTTAGTACCTTTAAGAAAATATCCACCATGCTTATTTCATCACATTGAGCATAAGGAACCATTCAACTTCTTTACACCATTGTTCTCATATTTTACCATAAACTCAATCTTTTTTTTTATTTTCAAAAACATGGGATTGATATATAACACAAACTTCCATTTATTCCATGATACCATTATGAAAAATATCTTCAATGCTACAAATGTCTCTCATAGTTAATTCAATTTGAATTCATGGGTTTATGCCATTGAAGAATAAAACAACTTTACTTTCAGGTTAGATGATAATACCAGAATCATACTTTGTAAGTATTGTAAAATTTTCCTCATACGTACAAATGGATTCATCATCAATTTTTATTTAATCTCAAAGAACTTATTTTCCATATTTTTTGTAAGAATACGAGGAACGTACATATTAAAAAATATGTTCTTGAACTCATCCCATTCTATGGATTCAATTTCATCTTGATGCCTTGTATTCATGATTAGAGTCCACCACTGGTCTACTTCACCTTACAAATGATAAATAGCCAAAATTAAGTTTTTGTATTTCGAATAGTGATGGATGGAAAATAACATTTTAGTGGTACTAATCCATTATTCAAGAATAAGTGGATCAAAATACCCACTATAATATTGTGGATGTTGCCCCACGAAGGAATCAACAGAATGATGTTCCATTCTATTCTAATTTGGAAGTCCAGAATGATTAATAAGTTGTATAATTTTACCAATAATATTTTTTATTCCATCTACCAAAACATTTGGTTGTTTAAGAAGACAATATTTTCATTAACCAGAACATTGATCATTAACATGGTTCTTTCAGGTTCCAAAAATTGTCTGAAACTCAAAAATGAATAGTGTCAGATGGAAAAACAATACTAGGAAAACAACATAACCAAGGGGGAGTACATTAAATCTCTAACATCTTAGGTTTAATCCTAGTATATTCATGATAATTACAATAATTATTGTACTATAACCTCTAGTTATACATAACCTTAGGGACATTCCTAGACATACCTTTGAAATATATCTAAGGAACTCACTAAATTGTTTTTATCCATGTTTCCAAATGTTAACTAAACCATCGCTATGATACGAACTCCAAGAAACCATGTTTGAAAAATATAGACATTACATTTATTTTTCATAATACATAAAACAATACAAAAATATAAACACAAATATAGTATTAGTTTAATTTCTTTGGAAACATTGAACACATTCTTCCTCCTTGGAGAAGGATATTTAACATCTCCCATAAATATCTTCCCTATTGGGTTTCCTACCAAAACCAATTCTTTATATCATAGGGAAATGAAAAAATAAAAACGGGTGAGTTAAAATTATTAGTAAGCTAAAACATGAAGAACATAAGTCAAAACTTAAACATTATATTGTAAAAACATGAACCTAAATTTAGAATATCAAAATTGTCAGTCATGAAATAATTCTGGATCGTTCGTAAGGCATAAATCATACATTAAGACAATCCATGATAAAATAACATTCACATAAAGCATATAATTATGGGAAAAAATCAGCACATAATATAATTTCCATAATAGCCAAGGCATTTTTTCCAAGTCCATTATAGTGGACAAGGACCATTATTGAACTAGGTTTACGTGTTGTTCCAGCCATGCATTGCTGATCCAGAATTACTTGATGTTACAATCCTCTGTTACTAAACCAAATTTTATTTCTGTTCCACTTGTATCTATGTCATGAGACATATATATTTTCCAAATTCATTCTTTGGAGATATAGGACACACCCATATAATATTGAAATAATTCTTACAAGTTCCACAAAATATAAATCATATCAAAACATACGGAATAAAATTCGTTTCTTAAAATTCATTTCATCATAATAAATATAAAAAATGGTGTTCTAAAATATAATTAAATCAAAAACGGAAATAAAATGATAATGATAATATGTATATAAACATAACCTTAGTTAATCTTAGATGTAAAATAAATTTAATAAAATACATGAACTTAATTATGGAGGAAAATATAATATCTTCTTGAAAATTGTTTTCCTTTCTCAAAACATTATGAAATGTTAAATGAAAAGTATTTAGTTAAAAATAAACATGAAATAATGTAGTGGAATATTCATGGAAATAATAAATTATGAATATTTTATAAATCAGTTCATTTCATATACATTAAAATAAAATTATTCTCATTCTCTTTCCGGAAAGGTCAAAAAGTACCTCGTATGAAAAATGAAAGAAATATTCCTTCCACACCATTTAATAAAAATTAACTAATAGAAAAAATTTATTTTAACAAATTATATAATAATATAAATAATATTATCTAATTAGGAAACATGTATGTGGATGATAAATATACCTCATTAAATGCTTACATATAAACAATCTCACATAACAATTAAATTTTGAAATTATCAGTTACATTAGGTCTGATTTCTTTGGTATGGTTCTGAAATTCATATATAGGGGGTTTAAAAAATTATTAACTTTTAAAAGAACCATAATAATATTTATGATATCATATACGATTCACTTATGACATTATATTTCCTACATATTTATCAATTCTATGTTAAAGCAACATTTTTGGTGATAATCATTTCATTTAGCATATGTGTTTTGATATGTTATTCTTGATATTATGACATAGATAATGATTTAATTACCTTCATAATTTAAAACATGATTTATATATAATAAATATTTACTATATAAATATATATAATAGATTGATAAATGAAATAGAATACACCATTCATGGAAATGGTAGGTAGTACGTACGCATGAACGTTGATTCTGTTTCCTTATTTAACTCAATGGAAGCATGTAAATAGAATATATATATATATATATATTAGAATTATTTTTTCATATATTTAATTATTATTTATTATATATACTTTATAATTATTCGTGAATGGTTAATGTGGAGAATTAATCTCATCGCGTTGTGGAGACGGTAAGCCCTGCGTACGGACCAGCAACGATATCGTTACATTGATAGTTAAATGGTTTAAAATTTGATAATATAATAATTGTAAAGAAGTAATATCATGTTATATTTTTTATTTAAGTCATTTATATTCATCATTATACATGTCAAAATAATATATATGTTAAAATTAATTTACACCACGGGGTCGAGATGGTAAGTCGTACGTATGCACACATGGTGCTATTGTTTTTCATAGGATTCGTAAAAGTAGGAAGCCAGATGTCCCATAATCAAAAATATATCATAGAATATAGTTTAGTATTTAGTTCTTATTTTAGAATAGAAAAAAATTATAAAAGGGAAGTAGAAAAAGAAATGAACTCTGATAGAAGGGAAAAAATAATTACTTCTTTTTCGGGTGTTTCCATTTGATTTGTAGTAATGGAATCATTATGTTGGTTATAATATAAAAGGGTGGTCTCTAAGATGAATTGATTTATGTCGTGAGTATATTTTGGCTGGTTTTGGATTATTCAAATGTCTATGTTTGTGTGAATAAATGAGAAGGAGAAGTTCCATTTTATTGGATCAGTGAGGGACATTTTAAGAATGTCCTGAAATATTAATGATTTATAAATTTAATTTAGTTTTAAAATGGATAAAATAAGATTCATTTCTAGGATATTATATGGATAGGTCGAAATAAAATGAAAAAATAGTTTTCAAACTAGTTTAGGTAAAAATTTAAACATATCATTTAGCTTTAACCATTAGTTAAAAATATAAACTCTTACCATGTCTTCTTGTATGTTCATAAAATATGGATACTATAGTTACAATAAAATGAAAATAGAACCCCAAGTGGATCATTAATGTCATTTTTTAGATTATATAAGATATTTGGCTGAATATTAGATTTTTAGGACTACTATATCATTTAATAAAATAGTACTGGGTTTAAAGAGTCATTTATGTCAACTTTGACACTATTTACTAATTGAATTTTGTTAAGTAATAAAAACATGATTCCTTTGAACCAAAGGAATTAACGAATCCCTAATATGAAAATTTAATCCAAAAACAAATTTTTTTCCTCAAAATATTAAAATTACATATATATTAATAATTGTAATATCATTTATTTGAATATTTTATTAATAAGGTAATCATTGTATCATCATTGTGTTATAAATAAATTTAATTAATAAGTGTATAAAAATTATTAATAAAATTCCATGTTGTAGAAAATCTTTTTTATATTTCTAATGGCTGTTTATAGTCAAATATATCACTTATATAACCCCACATTAATGTTTTTAGTAATAAGATACATTTATATGTCATATTTCTCTTTACTTTAAATTAATTATAATAACATGTCATTTTCACACCCTAGTGGTTCTAAAATGCTAAAAATTCGTCATAAGGGAATATTTCGTCTATTATTACTCATTAAATAATATTAGGACATGTTTTTGGTAAGTTTATATTATGATAATATTATTTTTACCCTTATTTACCTAATTTAGCCTTTAACCGTGGAAAATAAAAATAATTATTGAAGTTACTATTCATAATGTCCAAAAAATAAAACGGAACATTTTAAAAAATTTGGAACTTATGACTCCAAATATGTAATCTATTTTCCTAAATTCAAAACACATAATTGTAGAAATTAATTTAAAATTAATTCTCATTGTCAAAACCAAAGAAAAAGTTTTTATGAAGTAAAAACTATCAAAAGATTCACATGTGTTTATAAAAAAATTTAATGTTATATTACATCCAATGACCGAAATTGTATTAAATGATAAAAATATAATATAATTACACTTTAAAACCAATTAAAAAGGTAATATAAAAATATAAATAACATATAAAAATGGATGTTTTGTATTAAAATGCAGTAATTTTCCCTATTTCTTAATAAATGAATTTCATTAGAAAAAATACAAATATTTCATCCCTGGAATATTTTTATGAACATTTTTAAAAATAATATTTTAATTATGTCAAATATAAATTATAAAATTGTCAAAATTTTGATTTAAAAAGGGTTCTCCATCAAAAGGTGGTAAAAGTGTATTTATCGAAAAAATACTTCTTTTATCTGAAAAATTTTATTTTGTTATTATATCATATATAAAACATATTAGACGAATTAAAAACATTTAATAGAATATATTAAATATATATTTCACTAATATAATCCATAAATAGTTATTTTATTATTTTATATAATCACTTATTTTCATTTAAATAGTTTTTTTGCATGAATGTATATATTATTCCTACATGCCATTATAATTATTAGGTTATAATATTTAGTTATCTATTACACTCGGTCTTGCAGGAAATTAATTCTATCAAAAGAAATTTAAAAAGTGTGTAACACAAGCCATGAATAATGATTTGTATACTGAAAGCTAATATAGTGTTTCGTATAGTGAAATCTAATCTTTGTGTAGCGTACAACACAAGACATCAATGAAATTAAAAAATATATCTCATAAAATTTTTTGATGTTACAATATGTCCTATGGAAGAATATATAATTCTACATAAAATTCATATAAAACCAAAATAGCTATGATATTATTTTCCTAAATGTGTTCAAATTACTCAAAAAAATATATTTCTATCAGTACTAATAGTATTAATTTCATTCCCAAACAATTCAACAATTAAGAAATTTAAACAATGAATAAAATGACTTTAATTCTGTAAAATGAACAAAAAATATATTCATTCAAAATTTAAAAAAACATAGCCCTACAATATAATAGTTTAAGTTAGGAAATTTTAAATAAGACTAAAATAATATATGTGTTCTTCGAACAAATATAACAAGATTCGGATTAAGATAAAAAAATTCAATAACAATTCTAACTGTAGAAAAAATCTAGAATTTAAATGGGATACATGAGTCTCTAGTAGCTAACAATTATAATTAATTCTTTATATATTAATGAACTAGGTTTAGAATTGTAACTTTTCCTCAACTAACCTAATTTTCTTCATTTAATTCTTTATTTTACCTAAATATCAAATATACCCTTTTATATGTCTATTAAATTTCATTCTATATTCCCTATATCCATTTCTTTTTGTGATAGTTTTATCTGCATCCATCTTCGTGATATTTCATCCACATAGATTTTGAATTTTTCCCTCATGATTTATTTTTACCTATAAATTTTCAACTTTTAATTCAAATGACTTTAATTGTTTTTAATGATCTAGTTTCATTATTATCAATTAAATTAATCCATTTTGTCAGAGAAATAAGTAAGAATATTTTATTATGGATATGAATATCGATATTCATTCCATGAATCTTTTGTACAGGAAATCATCTTGAGACAATATAAGAAACTAAAAGTATATTAGTTGTTGTGATTACACAAATAGGAGCTTGTGAATATGTCGAGGTAAACCCTTTGAATAACATGGCATGAAATTATAATAATTCAAATTATATCTCATTCCATTACCAAATTCGTAATAGATCATAGTGTGAAATTTGAATTGTACTCAATATTATTCCTATGGTTTTCCCTATATCATTTTTCTTATTATTCAACTGGAATGACTAATATTGGTTATAGAGTGGTTACAAATTTTTTACTCCTAAATATATTTAGCCTGAGAGCCCATTGTAGTGAAACTCCATACATCATGATGTGACATTTATAATCCTCTTATAGAAACAACATAAAATATTATATATTAAATTGTGTAAAATTTCACTATGTAAAAAATATTACCCAAAACAATCATGATAAGAGTGAATATAACATATTTGTTGTCTTTCATTCATGTGAAAAAGAATTATATGTTACATATTAGTTAAAAAATGTAATTATTATATATTAATCTCAATACTCTTATATAGTCCATGTAAGTATTTCACATAACCATTAATGGAGCAGAAATTATATTATATATGATCAAGCGGAATTTCATATGTATAAATTTTTTTATAATAGTGTAAAATTATTATTTCATATATACCATATGAGGATATTACATGTCGTGATTTTATCACAATATAAAATTGAACATTTCTTTTATATAATCCAAATCAAACTACACATCACATGTAGACCATGAAATTTTTCATATTTCGCAACCCTTCAGTAGATATTACATAAATTTTGTACAAATTCAATTTCATGGGTTGACCTATATATATGTTTTTTCTCTTTATTTTCTCATGTTGTAAGTTTAGTAAAGTAACTCTTGTGTATCACCATTCACATATGTATGGTGTTACACTATATATTATACTCAACTCCCATTTATTTTTCATATACATGGGATATATTATTATGTACAGTTTTATATTTGACATAAAAATTAAATAATTTAAATTTTAACATGTTCATTAATTTAATTAGTTAATAAAATATTAATATTAATAAAATCATGAAAAACATATCATAATCCATATTTTAAATAATGTTTAAATTCACCTATAAAATTATAATAATGCAATTTTATATTCATTATCAACATAGTGGAGAATAATCATTATATAATATAATAAATCTAATGAAATTTATTCTTTATTAATTCCCCAAAAATAAATCATTATACTCCTAGATTAGTGAAAATCAAAAATAATATTACCAATGTAAGATTCCAAGAAATATCCGCTGTGAGTTCCATTGTTGACAATCTTTCCATTCAAGCTTGTTAGGCCTTTAAAAGTTTACTTATTCAAATTTTTTCTATGAATAAAGATTAATTTATTTCCACTTTATCAATCCTCCCATACTACTTATACTCACCTTCATGAATTTATTTCTCTCACAACTCAAGGTATAAATTTTTAGAAATGTTATTTACAATCTGAACTCATTTGGTGATGACCATAACCTTGAAAAGATTCAAAATTTTCATCCAATGAGTTAAGAATTTGGTTTTAGCATGGGGAATGTTTTTGGTTAGTTCAATGTATAAGGGTTATTAGGTTATTATTTAAAATATTTTGGAAGAAAATAATGAGGATACATTGTAATTGAATAAATATTCATGTTTGTATATTTACACACAATAATGGTTTCCTTAGCCACTCTTCTTAATAGTGATTTCTCTCTAAAAAAACTTATAGATCATCATGGAATGTTGACACGGCAAGCACTTCATTTGAAATAAATTTTCATTTATGAAAGTGCTTCAATAGATTTTGTTTTCAAATTATACATAAATCTATCCTTTTTAATTTTAATAGTAATCATGGAACATCAAATATATTTTTGAATTACCTTTTTTAATTTTGAAGGATATTTCCACTATAAATGTACCACTAATTATGTTTTCCCTATATCTTCCCAATGAATAAGGTCCCCCAACACTTGATTGCAATTATAAACATGGATTTAATTATAGCTCTTGTTAATTTGGGTTTTTATATAATATGGGTGTATAAGTTTTTTTTCATACATATTATAGAGTATTACAGTTCAGATGTGAATGTAAGATAATACAGAAGTTTATTGTATAAACATTATTTTAATCAATATAAATTCTCAATCATTTTCAATAAACATTACATAATTCTTCATGACTTTGATATGGATTCAAATAGAAAATAATTATTCATGAATGGTAGGTTTCATTTATAATGTGAAGGAATTATAAAGTATATGTCATACATAATTTAGAATCTTTATGAGAAAGTTATTTTAAATGTAAAATGTATGTACCAGAATGGAATTCAAAAATACAGTTTACATTTCATGAATTTTCAAAACCATGATTCTGAAGATCAGTTCATTTAAGAATTCACCTAAGTTATATTCCCATTGTTAAATAAGTTGCTCACAATTGGCATAAGTTATAAACATTCAAGGGACTTTATTTAGATCTCAAAAGGGGTTAAACATACCAAAAACAATTAATACACAATAATATAAAAATTAATACAAAATAGAAAATAAATATTCATAATTTAACCAATGATATTTATTCCCCCACACTTATTTTTCGTATAATCTTGATCAATAAATACTTCCACATGGGAATTTGAAATAAAGAATTACATTCAAAATATAAACAAATGAGAAGGAAGTACATACATTTTCTTCATATGTACTTAAGTATTGGATTTGGATCACTATAGATAACTCCTATATTCAATATGAATACATGTATTCAATGTTTTTATAAATAAAAAATATATTATCACGTTATTATTCTTTTATATTAATTATTATTTTATAATGTTCTAAGTGTACCTATCACACATAAAGGCCACATCATTTCACTGTAATGTTGAAACCAAGATTTTCCATAATATTATTCTTAAATATATTTTCTATAGCTAGATAAAATAAATTTATATGAAAAAATAATAAAGGATATTAGGGATAGATAATCAAAAGACATTGACACACATTCTCATTATATATTAACTTGATAAATTTTAGATAAGTGGATTATGAGAACAGGACCTACCAGTAGAAAATCCAAATTTATATGTGTCATTGGATATTCCTAATTGCGTACATGTTTATTGGTGTTTAAAATTTAAAATTATTATTAATAAATATCATTAATTATGTACTTTGATGTGTTGATGGAGACTCCTTGACATATATTCATGGTGACTTAAAATACATTGTGTGATTAATGAGTTATTTTACATCAATGAGTAATGTGAGAAATGATTTTCCCTTTTCCTTTTGAAAAAGATGGAATCTCAACCCCTATTATTGTAATGTAATAGCGTAATTAAATAAATGGACATTTGTTTTTACTATGGGAAGGTTTATTTATTGAATTCCAAAGAGAGATACATTGAGGAGATATTCAAAATGAAATAATAAGTATTTATTAAAAAAATTCATTATTCGTGATTTGATAAATAACTAGGAATATAAATGAACTGAGTTCAATGTTTCAAATATAAATGATATGTAAAATATTATTTAAATAAATATTTGTAAATTTATTTAGTAAATGATATTTATTTATGTGTAGGTATTCCACTTGTCTAGTAAATAATAAAATTATTTGTATTATTAGTAGACATATCGTATAATAATAAAAAATGATTTTACAAAAGGATAATGTGAAATTAGAAACCAAAACCTCAAATTATAAATACCCATTTATATTACTTCCCATATTTAGATACTTATTGTGACAAAAACCAGTAGAGAGAATTTTCTCAATGCCTAAGATAGAATCCTCTCAAAAACACTATAAAAACTAGAGCCTCAATCCTCTTCTAATCTCTCAATCCATCAAGATAGAATAATGAATATTTCAAAGATAAATAATTTCTTATTGTAACAAATGAAAGATGACATAAGGGATCTGTTTTTACCCTTCTAGAAACCTATGATTTTATAAATAAGTTTTGATATTTCAGAGCACTTGTGGATTATAGCTATAGGTATTCTACCCCTGAATCCAACGATTCAATGTGGAATTATAATATTAGTTAACCACGTCATCATCAATGGAATAATTACATGATAAGATATTTTTGAATCAATCTATATATTAGTAATACATTTTATGTGATGATCTAACCTTCTTAGTTTGGCCATTCATAGGTCAATTAATCGTTGATTTTTATCCATTGTTGATAAAATTATATTTCATGTACATCATATATTCTCCTTTAATAATAAAAAAATATAAGTGATTTAGGATCATTAGTTTCTTCCATTACATATGAAATGTTAAATTTGTATCTGAATGGTCACATAATTACTATATAATTACTTATTAATCATTGATTGATGATATTCATTTTTAGTTTATTTAAATTAATGAATTATTTGTTCATAAATCCAAACATCGATATACTATATTCTTTTTTTCAATCATGATCACATAAACTAGAATACATTAAATCCCAATGGATAAATTTTAAGCACTCCACCAGAACATGCTAAGGGTTTTCACTAGATAAAACAACACTACATGATGTGTATCATATTTGTACACACCATGCACCCATACAATTTTACTAGGGAAAATTATTATAAATTCTGGTCAATGTGAAATAACTATGTGTTGAAATTATTAAATATGAAAAATGTGTTTACTGGGTCAGGATGGAATGTATTATTCAAGACTACATTCAATGCATCTCATGTAAACATGGTTTAAGCTATGTATTTTCATGCTTGAAAACATGATAATTCCAAGTCTTGTCTTTCATTTATTATATGAAACATGGATTTAAAAACACTGTAACATCACAAAAACATGTGATATAATATAAGTACACATTCTAAACCTTATAAAAATCCATAACAGAAAGGCATTCCCAATCCCTAGGTACTTTTCATGGACATTGATAGAAGATTTTACACAATGTATACCCCAACTACATGTCTTGTAACCCATAGTAAATCATGTAATTAATTTAATATTGATTTTTATATATTGAATTTATAAATTAATAAATTTATGTGTATTTATTGTGCCATTTTTATATTACATTCACTTTCATAGGATTATTAATTTGATATTTCATTAATTTTGGTATTAAATTATAAACTTCAAATTGTGTATAATATTTACTCAAAGTATACTACAAGTAAATTAATAAGATCACATGGGACATTATTTTCATATGAATGTGCATACTTAATTAAAAATTACAACCTTATAAATATATACCATGAAATATATGCTGGATTCCATGACATTACACAGTACATGGACCATTATGAGACATTTTGATAGGTACATGCCATTACCATCAAATACAAATACGTACATTATAAATTTCAAATAATATTAATTTGTTAAATATATTTTTAAATAATTGATAATTTAAATTTTCATGTTGGTTTGAATGGAGATCAGATAAATTAAATTAATTAATTAATTAGAAAATTAATTTGACTAATCGATGGTGTTTTATAATAATTAAAGAACAAATTTAATGGAATTCTAGTAACAATACAATTGGATATTAATTGCATGTTTATGGGTGATCATGTGTTAGACCACACCTAGGTATATGATTGGATTCCTTTTAATTTATTATTTTTATTAAATTAAATAATGGCCTTGGTGAAATCCACTCCACTCATTATGTAAGGGACTATTTACCTCTGATTTTTTTATGTGAAATCCATAAACTAATATTATTATCTACCTCACATAAATTTGGTTAAATATTATATAATAAATGAAGAACCCAAGAATGTGGAGGTTATTTTATTTTGAATGTTAGGTTAAACTAATAAAGTAGATACAGAAGAGGGTAAGTGGAATTTTGTAGAATGAAAACTTTAGTGTTAATGGTTTTATTCACATAAATTTTATAACTGTTAGTCTATCATTAACTAGATAAACATACCATTTAAAAGGAAAATCACTGTACGAATATTATTATTTTGTTACTGTCATGTTGCATTGTTACTTTAATTAAGGATTATTTTCCACTATCTCATAAATTTATTAATTAATTACCATACAAGATGTAATAAAAATAATGTATTATTAGTAATATTTTTCTAACACATGGACAATCAGTTATGTATAACCCACATAATATTAACAAGGATATTGTAAGATAGAATTTTAAATTTATGCATTAATGATAAAATCATGAAATTCAACATATATTTAATCTATATTGAATTCCCCTACTTAAGTTAAAAAAATAACAGTTCAAGGTGCTTGACTTGACCAAGTAGGGGTGATTTTAATTATCAAAAAAATTATTATAGGATTCTGGGTTGACATAGACATGGTTTGCAACTGTAGTTGACTGCCCCTCTTAGACAATGTGTAATATAGAAGAAAATGATTATGTAATCTCTATATATTATACCAATATTGGAGATTCTTCTCAATAGATAGTGGATCCTTGAATTAAAGATTCAATCCTAAGTATGGGATATAATATGGTGAATATAGATCCTTACTATTAGAATATCCATCCTATACTACATTTCAAAACCAATGGTCATTATTATTGTGTTTTGGTATAAAACAAGGAGATTAATATACTAATTAATTAATATTTATTGTCTAATTTTATAATATATATAATTTATAAAAATATTTATATTATTTATTTTAGAAATGGTAATCCAAGAAACTTTTACTGTATCTCTATGATCCATATAAGTTAAGTATAACATTCTCACAGGATTTAATATCTAGGAATGGTATAAGAGCACGTGCATTATACACTGCCATGAATAGAAATTGTACATGTTTGGAACCTTAGTTCAAAAGACTATTAGTAATGAAGCTATTAAAAAATTAGTTTTTTCACCACATGAAACATATGGATGATTCCATATCTGTCCAATGTTTGGTGATATCATACATATAAAAAGTTCTTCTCCGAACACATGAGGATATAAATATTTATAAAATCAGACCTCTTCATTATTATCACTATCAATAGTAGGTGAGATGAGAGATATATGGTATCTTCAATTTATTATTAATTTGTGAACTTTTATAGTTAGTATTAGATGTGATTCATGTATTTAAGATGACTGTCTACATAGAGTGATTCTACATATTAGGCATTATCATCTCTGTTGGTCTATGAACATATCTAATTCTATCATTGGTAAATATATTACACAGAAATTTTATTTTAAAATATTTTATACAAAATATTGAGAAGCCTGTTTCAGAACATCATACATTAATTATAAATGTTGATAAGGGCATAGGGTGTGAAACATTGGTGGTCCTCATAGTGAATAAGAAATAGAAGAATGAGGAAAAGGTAATGAAAACTCAATCAATGTCTAGGGATCTTGATCATTATCTTTCTAATAAGAATAATATCCAATGGAAAGAGAATAAACAAAGTGTTGTATGAATATGGTATGCAAGGCCACAATGAGAATAATTTCCCCAAATTATAAAAGTAAGGGAAATATTTAGGGGCATACATTATTGGGAGAAATATTTCAATATCTACATATGTGGAATTCTATATAGATTTTGGTTCTGGCATCTATTCATAAGTTTAAGAACCATATAGATTCCATAATATTCCCATAGGTGAGGTTGATCTTCGAGCCACAAACATATATTGAATTATTTATTATTTAGTCGGATACTTACACCTTTTATAGCCAACTTATATTTTATTGTTTTAAAAGCATTGTAATTATATTCCAACTAAAACCAAAAAAAATTTATATTCGTTTTAGATACATATTGTTTTATTTTCATGTTTCAAAATAAAACATATTTCTTTTACAATGAAAACATTTTTTATGGTTTAAAAAATTTAAATAAGGGTGTTTATGTATTCCATTATGAAAAACAAATGTTTTGTAATTTTATAATGACTTGTGTTTCCACAATTCTTTGGACACCCAACATTGACATCACTATATTCTTAACATAAATGAAATGAATTCAAAAAATCTATGTCAAGATGGTTATTTAGAATCTTTCAAGTTAAAACCACAAAAAAACATAATTTTTCTCTCTATGGAAATATGAGATAACCACAATTTCTTGTATATAATGATAGAGTTTCTAGAATTGGTACACAGTGATGTGTGCATACTTTTCTAGTAGAAACTAGAATTTGGTATTATTACTTTACAACTTTTACTGATGACCCGAGTATATAGGGTTAAATTTTATTCATGTGGAATAAGTTCATGTCCTTTGAAAAATTAAATTAATTAACAAATGAATATAAGAATCAAATTGGTAATAATATAAATAAGATTTGATCTTATTGAGGTAGATAATAACATAACTATTAGTTTATCAACAATTTATTGATGTTTGGGATTATATCATAACTCACTCGACCTTATAAACCATAGTGGAATGGTTATATTGAAAGTAAACCCCAATACCTTCTTGACATGGTGAGGTATATAAAGAGTCAAGAAGATATTCCATTTTACATTTGGCTATATACATTACACAATAAAGCATACACAGTAAACCATATAATAACTAATCTGGGAAATTGTATTCTCATTGAGTTAGGGAGCATATAAAAACTAATTTTGTATCATTCATATTCCTGGAGTTGTTACATGTTTATTATGACCAACTCGAAAAAACCACCCATGGTAATAATATATGTTTTTATAGTGTATCCTATTGAAATAAGGGAATAATCTCTATACCATCCCTCAAATATAAAGTTAAACATTTAAATACATTAAATTTTTTTAGAGGGGGATTACATACTATAGAAGGATTGTGGGATAAATAATAACATTGATTAATTTGATACACTTGATATATAAGAATAGATATAAGAACATATTCTTTAGGTCCACAAGTATGATTTTGTTCTTAAATGGTATGTTTTAAATAATGGGACCAATGAATTTAGATAACCATAATGATATGGTTATATAGTCACCAAGGATGGAGACTCATTATTGGTTTATAATTATGATCCTCTATCTTATAAGGAGGATGTTGAGAGATCAAAAGCACCAAGATAGAAAAATAACATGAATTATATGATAGATCCAACATATTAGAACCATTATTTGTTTCTGGTCATTCGTCTAGTTGATGTAAAATTCATTGGATAAAAATGAGTATTCAATATCAAACTAGACATGGAATGTAAATTGAATACATTTAAATAAGGAATAGTAGTAATGGGGTTTAAATAGTTCATGGGAATTAAGTAAAATAAACCCTTTTCTCCAAAAACCATGTATAAATCAATCATAATTATAAAATCCATAGAATATTATAATGAATAAGATATTTTTTGATTGATATCAAATTTTTATCCCTTAATATGTACCATCTAGAATATTTATATAAGACGCCACCTAAAGTTTTAATGACTCTATATAATACTAAAAAGTTATACTATGTTGAAGGAACCTTTAATGGGTTGAATTAATAATCTTGTTCATGGATCCTTCAAATCAATAAAGCTATAAAATAATTTGGTTTCATTAAGAATGATTTTGTGAAATGTGGTTAAAAGTGGTTTAGTGGAAATGTGGGTTTTCTCCTATTATTGTATGTCAATAGTATATTACTTATTGGAAATGACATAATATTATTATAGTTAGTTAAGGAGTAGTTGGTCAACTATTTCATGGTGTACGAAATATGTGATGCGACCTACATTTTTTGCCTCAATATTATTTATGATTGATCCAATATGTTTCTAGGGTTATGTCAAGGTACATACATTGACCTAATTTTTAAGAGATTTGGTAAGGAATAATCCAAGGTGGGATTGGTTCTACTTTGACATGGAATATATATCTCCAAGAAAATGTGTCATTATAATGAAAATATAAGAGGGATGTAATTAGTAAGATCGTAAACATATCTATGATTGGATCAATCAGGGATTCCATTTTATATAATATTCCTAATGTTTCTAATTATTTATGATAGGTATGTAGATATCTTATTACCTAAATTGTACAAAAGTTTTCTTTTTAAGGTTATTCTAAACCATATAAGGAATACTAAGGATATATTCCTATTCAGTGGATGAGATTAGGTACCAATATTCCGTGGTTATAAAAATTAATTGTTTAAGATATATCTCAATGATATGATGTGATAAATATAATGTAAATTGTGTCTTCATGGATGAGTTTAAATATGTAATAGTACAATGTATTAATTTTAATTGATTCTACAGTTATTCTTATGTATATAGAGTCTATTTATGTAGCCAAAGAAGATATTTTTATATGAGAATTTGTCCAATAGATTGATATGGTTCCTAGTATATGATCTTAAATAACTCTATAGTGTAATAATACTAGAGTGGTGTATCCTAAAAAAAGAAAATGTGACCTAAAATTATTAATTAAATACTTTGAAATTATCATAACTTGTGAGATTATTCTCAAAGGGTTGAAGTCATGAATATCATAAATTAAATCGATGATAACATGGAGGAACCATTAGATAAATCCTTCTCTCAACTAAAGAATAAATATCATGTGAGAGCTAATGGATTGAAGGTTATTACAAGTTGGATCAAGTTTTTGTGAGAGTTAGTTAGAGTTTTTACCTAATAACCAACATCAATATACATTATGACTAAAATATTAACTGTTTTGAACATTAATAATGTTATTATCATATAAATATTGTTCATACATATATAATATCATGTGATAATTTCTTAAGAGTAATTGATGCACTATTGGGTCATATCAGTTCCCTGCTACGATGATACCCTATAAGTCCCATGATAGTATTCAATAATAGATACACTATACTAAGATCATATAATTTTACATGACACTAATGATACTAGTTATTAGTGTTAGAGACTCGTAATACATTGAGACACATTCACATGGTGTGTCTCCATTGTAATTTTCCATGTAATACATTATGAGAAAATGACCCTTTTGTAGGAAATTCAAATTTATATTTTAAATATTATTTTCCTATATATAGGCATGTTTATTATCCCTTAAAATTTATTATTATTATCATTTTATACCATGAGTCACATTCTATGATATATTGATGAAAATAATAATGTAATATGGATAAAATTAAGTATGATACATTGGGAATGTCATGAGTGATTTTGAATTAATTAATGATGAAAGAATGGATTGATAATATCCCTAAACCATCACTCTAGGATCTGATGTTAAAATCAAAATCCATAAATTTCTTGAATGATTTACTTAAACATGAACAAATTTTATCCAAAAAAAAATCAAAAAAAAATTGAAACAAAAATTTTTAATCACTTACATACATAAGAACACATTAAGTATATATTTTTTTATCAATTAAGAATAAATTTATATATTAATGTATCAATTTCTACATTGTATCCATTTCTTCAACAAATAATGTTCTTTATGAAGACACACTTTCTTCATTCATGGTAACTCTCGTATCTAGATCTCTAATATTCTTATCATTTATAATAATATTTAAACATAATGAAAAATCATTTGAAAACATGGGATCATAAAAAACATTAGTAATGATCATATTTAATGAATAAAAGAAACATGTTAGTTCATTTCAAAACCATGAGATCGTATAAGGTAATATTCATTTAACATAACAAACATTTATCTTAAACATTTATTTAGGTTCAAATGAAATCAACTTTACTACACAAATATTTTCAAAAGATACACTATAAGAAAACATTACATTAAAATCATAAAAATTATTTTTTCTTATAAAACGTGATATTGGAAGAAAAAAATTATTAAAAACATACATTTCACACTTAAAGTGAGAACTTATTCTCTTAAACAAAAGATCATTAACTTAACTTATGAAATAAAAATATTTCCATGAAAATTATCTTTCAAGCCTAGAAAATTATTGTAGGTTCATTGGGACATTATCTTAATTGAACCCTTACAATAACCCTTATAAATATAATGACATAGTTAGATAAATATAATGTAATTAATTAAAGAACAAAGTCATTAATAAATGGATTAGAGCACTATATTTTTCTCCTTAATCATTAGTAAAAATTTATATAGACGATAACAAAGAATAAACATAGTTATTATTTCATTTATAAACTAAAATATAATAAAATATTATTTTTAACATGTATGTCGAAGAACTTTTAGTATTCTTGTAAAAATGTGGTTACAACCCTTTTTCCTCACAAAATCTTTAAATTTTTTTAAATGAATGGGAAATGGGATATTAATTTCAAAACCAATAATTTATGAAGTTTACTCATAGTAATAAATAACAATAAGGATATAAGTAAATTATACTCATTTCATATATGTTAAGAAAAATTTCTTTTACCGTTTCTGTAACATTGTAAAAAAATAACACATTTGGAAAATGTTTAAAAGTATTCTTTTGAAACCATCATAATGAAATTTAAACATGGTTAAAAATGAAATTTAAAATATTCTTAATAATATTAATATCAAACTTGAAATATTTTAAAAAACATGGATATATAGGAGAAATACAATAAAACCATTTAACATTTTAAGATAATATTTTGAAGGAAAATCCCTTACCCCATCTCTCAATACACCACGTACATTCAATAAATCCAGCAAAATGAACTTATATTAAATATACACATTTATAAAAATATTTATTTTAGGATTATTACATAATAATATTCTCTTTTATTTCATATATTACCATGTTTTATATAGGTAATATATCTATTAATTTAACACCACACATTTTGAGGGCATTTGGTTTATAATATACAAAAACAAATTTGTAGGTTGAACATGAAATAAATTGTAATTGTTCTATAATATCTTGGATAATAAAAATTAGCTATCTCTAATTTTGACACACAATCTTTAATTTTATATCTATCCATTAATATATGTGATAAAAAATAAAATATATTGGATCGCGAGGAGGTAGTCTACATATACACACAAGATAAACTTTTACTTTTAGTTGGATGGAAAAAAATATAATAAAAGGTAATATTACGTTTATAGACTAATTATATTGGTATAAACATAAAATTATTTTATTAAATCATTACCCATGGCAATCCATGTGAAAATAATTTTAAAAATATAATTTTAATTGCTATTTGGTGATGTTAGTCCTTACGTACACACTTACAATGACATTGATTTTAACAATTAGAATGGTATGATAATAGAAGATATAATATATTTACATAATATTAATAATTTCATTAATATCATGATTTTATATTAAATACATCATAATAGCCACCCATGAAATATAGATATAGAAAACGAAATACATCAGTTCATGAGGTGATAGTCTATATGTACGCATGAATGAGGTTTTGTTTTTCATTTGATAGAAAATGAGATGAATACAGATATTCCATTAACATAATAACATATTAGTATATGACAGTTAATGATGTTATTATAATCGAATGGTTAGTAAAAAGTTGAAAGAGACATAATAAGTCATATTAAAATGCTCAGTTAAGATGATTACCACCTGTTTGAAAAAAAACCCTTTTAATCTATCCATAAAGAACCTAGGGATGATATTTTAACAAGAAAAAAACCAATAAAATGTAATTAATAAACATAATAATACTTTTTATGTTTTTTATCATGATGTGAGGATCATGATGTGCAAGGAATAGAGGAGAGGTGGATTCCTTATACAAGAGAGGAGATGGGTACCGTTGGAATTTCATAAAATAATAAAGTAATATAAAATTATATTCTTTTTCATGTTGAAAAAAATTTATAAATCTCAAATATATGATATAGATAAGTATAAAACTTTGCAATCGTTACTAATTATAAAACTTAAGGTGGTTATTTGGCACTAATCTCATTTATCCCCACATTAACCCTTTTAATAATAATCACGAAAATAATATTTTTTACTATTTATGTGTAAAAAATTTAATATAAAAGAAAAAGTGACCCATAGGTGGAAATATTTTATATTCTCAAGAAACTCTATTTTACATGAGCAATTATATGATTTTTTTTAATTTGAAATAATTTAGTAAAATGTTATTTAATATAAAATACCTGTAATGTCATTTTCAAGACTATTCACTTAATTGACTTAACAAAATATAAATATAGTAATACAGTTCAAATATAATTTTTTTATAAAACACTAAAACATTAAATTTATCTAAAAATAATGTAACACTACAAAATAAACTTGAAAATTGTTACATTGTGTGTTTTTTAAATCATTTACTTGATCATTCTAATGATTTTATAAGAACTGCAGTGGTGTTGTGTATGCATTTAAGGAAATTAATGCATAACAAAAAATTAAAAATAAATTTCCATAATAAAATAAATATAATAATCATTAAAAAAATATAAACATTAATAACTTAATCTATTTTAATCACAAAATATTATTGATATTAAAATCAACAAAGTGACATTTAGAAATTAACATTTACTTAAATTAATATAAATGTCTTTATTTGAGGAAATGTGAACCAAAAGACTATATCATCAAATATTTAAAGGTTTTAATCTAATAAAATTTATCCAAAATTTGAAATGAATCTTTTAAGGTAATTTTATAGCATTTTTTTATTAGTTTTATACAAAATTGACCAAATTTAGCCATTACTATAGTAATAAACATTTTCTGTGGTTACTATTAATTATTGCCAAAACTAAATTTTAAATTTATAGAAAATTTGAAAATTATAATCCCAAATATGGAACACATTTTTTTGAAATAAATGACAAGAAATGGAAGAAATTAAATTTTAATTAAACCTAAAAAACCTGACGAAAAACAATTTTCCATAACAAAAGTCTTTATGTTCAATGTTTTTATAAAAAGATCAATAAAAATTTTAATTATAATAAAATTAATTAGATTATTTTAATAAAAATTAATTAATTATATTTTAAAACCATGTAAATAAAAAATTTCGTTTTAAATACATGAAAATAAATGACAACGTTCAATAAAATTGGTCTTTTTTGAAGTCACTAAAAAGTTGATTTTTTAAAAAAAATTAATCATTTCACTATAACATAATTTTTATAAAATGATTTAAAATATTGATACACTTTTTTTAAAATAAAATTTCTAAAACAATATTAAATTAATTATAATATTTTCTCTCAAAAACAAATGAAAATCATTTTTGAAGACAATATAATTTTGATGCAAAAAATAAATTTACTAAAAAAATTTGTACGTATTTGTTATCCATTAATCCTTAAATAAACAATGAATTAGATCATTCAAAATATATTTAATATTTCTCTACAACATCTCTTATTATAAGAAATGAATTATCATGAAGAATTTTTCATTTCTGAAGTAATAAAATAAACATATAATTGATTATATTATTCAAGAATGAATAACAAGTTATTTCTCTTCTATTAAGACATTAAATAAAACCAAAATGGTAATAATTAGTTATGATAATATCAAATAAAAAGAAATAGTACATTAATATTAAAATCCTTATAAATAATGGATTAATAAATGTTGATTATTTCAAGGGGTTTGTATTGAAAATCTACCAAAGTGGTATAGATTTGGTTTACAATCTCATTTTTTGGGTCTATCTTAATTCTTTTGAGAGAATATTGTAGTTCATCCTTCACATAATCAATATATTTTATTATCCTATGTATATTTAAGGATTTAACATATTTTTATCCAGATTTTCCACTAGTTGGATCTCTAATCATGAAATTAAAATTTTAAAATAAAATAAAATTTATATCTCATTTAATCAGATATATTTTTCTTCCATGCCTATATTTTTCAAAATTATTTTACAAAAGTAATTTTTATCACTCAAATTATTTATTAAGGATATTTTATGTTATCCTTTACTTTTTAAAATATATAAAATGAATATTTATTATATTTTTTAAAAAGAAACTTTTACAATTTATTTATAAATATTCAAAAGGATTTTTTTAATGTATATGGAGTTTAATGAAATCCCAATTGTTGTGTCCATTTTACAATTTCTGCTTCTTATATAAGTTTTTAATGGTTTATAAGAAAAAATATTATGTAAAAGAATATTTTAATATTAATATTAATATTTTATTTATTTATATAATGAATAGTATTTTTTAAGAACCTATATTTCCCATTAATATATGGTTATCTCTTGTAACTGATTACTATTGTTGTTGATAACTTCTTAAGAAAGATTTAACTTTATTTTGATATCTGGACATTAAATTTCTCTAAAATATTCATTATCCTATATCATGGATATTATTATTTCCTAATATGTACACCTTTTTTAATATAAATTGTTTTACTTTGAAAGTTATTTTATTGGTTGGGGAAATAACAATATTCCATATTATTAACTCAATATAAAATTTTTTATAAGGTATATTGTTTGAGAATCGAATTGATAATTCAAAATATAAGGAATCCATTGGTCATGTAGTGAATGGTGGGGATTTGTTATATATATCCCCACTATGCATCAAGTCCTCTCATTGGAAAAATTATAATTCTTAATTAAATTTATTTCTAGTGTTTATCTACCCATTGATTAAACTTTACTGTAATAACACATTAATGGTATAGATATTATGATGTTTGAAATTATGGAATAAAATATAAATATTTTACTTTATAAAGAATTTATTTTTTATTATCAATGATATTACAGCATTAATATTATCCATAGATGAATTTAATGCTCAGGTTATTATTTAACCATTAATTAATATATGATCCCACCCTTATTTTGATCTATTTCCAAAGGCTATGAAGAAAGAATCTTTGAATGTGTTTAAGGATGTGAAATATTTACTTTCACTATATTTTTTATTTTATGTTTTCAAATGTAATGTTAGATTCTAGTATTTGTCTTGTTTAATAATTCTCATTATTAACTCATCCTTCTAGATATTGGTCCTTGAATCTAGTACTGATGTAAAAATATAACCAATGGATATGGGATACTAGTTTTGGGTTTTATACCCCTAATTATAATTTATTAAATGTTATTCACAAGGTAATAAAAGATTTATTTATTTATTTAATTAAATATTTAATAAATATTCTATTCTTTGATTCTATGAATATATTATTTATATATTTTCTGGTGAAAATACAATGATAATTAATTAATTATAAAATATTCAAGGACTAATAAATATTGAGGAGGATTAGTGGTTTGTGTGTCATGGTCTATCATGAAAAGTCATATTAAATATTATTCAGATAAATATTATTTATTTATTAACCAAAAATAATATTTAATATTTATATCAGCTCTTTTTTCATGTGAATTTATTAATAACAATTATTTTGTTATTTATTCTTGTTTTTTGGAATGGAATATGAAAAATAATAAGGTCCCTTGAATAAATATTTTTTTTGACCCTATCATGATATAAAACCACATAAGACATTCTAAAAATATGTGAGACACATTCTACCAATGTGCACAATGTGTTTTAAATAGGATTATATAAATGCATATAGTTCTTTTCCCAAAATCTATTAAAAAATAGGCCAATTATAATCCTAAATCAGAACAAGTTCTTCACCTTTTATAAGAAATAGTTGTAACAAATAATTATCATCACAAGAATTATATTAATATGATTTATAAACTAGGGAAATCTTCAATGATGTTTATAGGATTTTGTGTCACATGTGGATCACCACTAGATTAAATCTACCGTTGATTCCTTTGAAACAATTAAATTAAGAAAATCGTGGTCTATTTTTTAATAAAAAAAGAATTAAACAATATATAATCTTTAATTAAATAAATTAAAAATAAATTATATGTGAAAGAGATCATATCTTCATGGTTTGGTGTTCTCCACAATTAATCAACATACCAATTCTATTCGACATGATGATTATCTATTATGCTCATCATAGATTATTTATTGATTATGACCAAAATCCATGTTGGATATATCAAACACATATGCTTCTTCTACTCCCAGGACAATTAGGTGGAATCTAATAAATGTTAGATAATTGTTTATAATTATTTCTTATCTATCGATTTAATATATAGAATTGTTTTTAGTTCTCCCATACTACTTTTTCATTCATTATTCTATAGTCATAATTAATTTTTTTGATGTCTTAATTCTCCTCATTCATGTTTCATAAAAAATAAATAGATTAATAACAGATGAATAATGACCAGATATATCATCAATGGTTCGAAGGATTCTATTTGGTAGACATGGATTCATGGAATGGGATTGAGGTTACATGGTTTTTAAAAAAGTAAAATGCACCTAGATGTTTCATGGGATATATAATTTGTCAACCATTAATAAAACATGGATTATTTAATTCACCCCATCGGTAGAACAACACTACATGATACACATTATCTATTAGACAAAATCACTTATAGTTGGAATAAACGTTGTGTTGACTACATGGATTAGTGGAAAACATTCCTCTAACCATATGGAAAAATAAAATCTATATGTTAATTGAAACAAAATGATTATATCAGTAACGAGATACACAACATGAAGCTAGAATACACATAGTGTGAATCCTCAATCCCTCTATATGAAGAACATGATGAGTCAACCATTGGGTTATGTGGACACATCGTAAGCATAATATATGGATTGTATTCTGTTAGTACATTTTGTGTATCTAGGAGGAGGTATAATCCAATTCCATTGGTTCTTATCATCAATACAATGTAAGTGATGAACAAGATGCTTAACTCATTTGTATATTCTATGTTGTCTCCCATATAGAACAGAGTTATATTATATATATAAATATTTAATAAAACATTAAAAACATAATTAAACTATTCACATTTGATGTGTTGAGCATTTAAATTGGTTTTGAAAATTAATAAATTTTAAATTAATTTCATATAATAATGTAAAAAATTATATTCAAGATATATATTTTCAAGCATTAATTATTGATGGGCATCCACAAGAGATATTAGATAATTTTTAATATAATGGAAATTAATCGAATTAATTCATGTGTGTTTATCTTAATAATATTGAGTTAATTAATGAGATTATATATGGTATTATTTGTGTATAAATATAATTATATATTGATAACAATGATATTAGACCATCCTTTGTATATGAAAGGTTTATTTCAAATTATTATTCCATAGTTTCTGTAAAAAAATTAAATTCAATAATTATTGGGTAGTAATTCAAATCCTCTCATTTTTAAAGGGAAAATTTTCCCATGGTATTTTTATGTTAACATAATGGATAACTAATTTTTATCCCCTTACTCGCATATCAGTAAAATTATGTAATGGATGGTGATTATAGGTGAGTGGAGTTAATTTATTTTTGATGTTGAGGTGAAACCAATCATGGGGGTATAAGAAATTACAGGTAGACTACTACAACATGAGCTATACATGGTTTTACGATTTCATTCCATATAGTCAGGGTTTGATTTATCACCTTCTAGATAAAAAAACCATTACATAAACTCATGGCCATTTCAAATTTTATATATTAATTTTTTTGTATCATGGTTATTTACTTAAAGATGTTTAAATAATTAAATTATTTAAATAAAATTATTGTAAGATGGAAATTAAATAAATATTACGATATGTCTAAATGTTATCTAAAGGTGGTTTATCACCCATGTAAAATCCACTTAATGCTAAAAATCTTGTTATATGTTAAAATGGGTAGTTTAAACAAAATATATAAATTTCCATCAAAATAAATATTAATTAAGTATTTCCTTCAACAAAATGGATTGAAAAAAAACCTTAATTCAATGGTCTTGACCAATATCCATTGTGGTGATTTCAATGACCACGTATTCTTTATATTGAACTTTGGGTCGACATAACGTATGTTTCATTTTGGTTTGATGGCATCCATGGGGCTTAGTGCAACAGGTAGGTAAACTGTGCTGAAAATCCTAAATTTAGGATTTTATGATTGAGGAGTCCCCTCAACATATCAAGGAGATAGGAGTTAATGTAGTTGGTAAGTTTCTCTTACATAAACACATTCATATACCTTGTCAAATATCAATCTATGTTATTATAAGGAGTATATGGTTCTTTTCTACTAAGATATCTGTGGAAATAGAAATTTTAAATCTACTTGTGATTTATATTATATTTTGACTAAATAGATAGAGAATAATTATAAAAATTATAATATATCTTAGTAATACAGATAAATTTCTAAAAAAATCATCCAATTTTTTCTAGAAATGGAAAACCTAATGGATTTAAACATATCACATCGATCAACATTAAAGATGGATGAATTTCTTACCAGATCAAATTTCAAGGAATGGAATAGGTGTATGAGTGATATCATACTCATTGAAAAGAAATTATATATATTATAAAATCCACTTCATATGGAACCTGAATAAGAGTATATTAAGGATGAACATTACATCAATATTAATCATTTGAATAATTCCAATGATTTTAAATGATTTATGAATTTCTCTATGTGTAGTAATATTGTAAAGCAATATAAGGATATGGATTTGTATATTATTATGTATCACCTTTCTGATATTTATCAATAGAATGAGAGGAAAGATAGATATGATATCTATAATACATTATTGATGTGAATTATTGGAGAGTTAGGGCCAACTGGGCCTTAGGTTGTTAAGATGATTGGCTATATTGAGCTCTTAGACATCAGGGGATTTATGACCCCCAATGATTTGTGAATAGATAACATCTTATCCTCAATACAAATTAGCTTATATAATTTTATTTTACTTATAACACAACCAGTATCCATGTTGAAACAGAAATGATGTGTGAAAAATATACAGTTCTTATTGAGACAAAGAAGAAGAACAAAGAAAAAGGGACCCAAGACTCAATCCAAGTGTATTGATCCTAATCACTTTCATTCTACGAAAATAATGATCCAAATACATTTAATGTGAAATTATACAGAATGTTTTTCATGTGGAAATTTGGGCAACTGGAAGAAGAACTATACCTAATTGATGAATGAATTGGAATATTTGAGTGCATTTTTTAAAGGATGAAATCTATCTAAATCTACACACAGGGTATTAGGTATAAATTTTGGTTCTCATATATGTATTACAATATAAAAACCAATTATATTTTGAAATGTTTCTTGAGTATAGGTGGATTTATGATCTTATAATAGTGTGGGGATAACTTCCCTATCTATTTAAGACCAACACCATTTGTTGTCAACTATGATGGTTTTAGATTTAAAATATTGTAATTATGTATCTATGGTTTCCAAGAACATATGTTTTATCCTAACTATATAAATATCATTTACTTTTCATGTTCAAAAATAAAATATTCTTCTTTTCTAAAGACAACATATATTATGGTATGACATATTAAAATAAAGGTCTTTATGTGTTAAATTAGGAAAATAAAGTATTTTTAATAGATAAGGAATCAAGTTCAGTTGAATAATTTTGAACATATATATGGCTTGATCATCTTAGTCATGTATGAAATAATTTTTTTAAAAATAAATATTCAAATGGTTACTAGTAAATATTGGAGTTATAACTACATGATATATGTCGTCCCTACTTAAAAGGAAAGGCAAAAAAACTATCCTTTGAGTTCGAAGTCAGATTACATGTTAGGATATTGAATGCCAATAGGTTGGTAATTCATATCGGGGGCATCGAGTTCTTTAAGGGTTTGTTCCCTAGCATTGCCCATTTCAAATTCAACTGGTTGGATGAGGACTGGTTCCTGAATTATTTGAGTATCTCCGATGATCCTCCTAAGTTGGTGAAGTGTTCGCTCAATTTCAGGGTCAAACAAATCTGAGGGATTGTTTGGAAGACTACTGAGAATTCAGATAGATTTTGGAAGAAATAGGAAAATGTGTTTTTCTTTGTATTTTTTTCAGTTTATGATTTTTAAGAGGAAGACGGGTTTTTCTTTAATTTGTTTTCAATTTTTTTTAAAATTTTGTTTTTTTAGGATTTTTATTAAAATAACCATAAACTAACGACTACATAAAGCACCATCCCCATCAACAACTCCATTTTAAATTCACGGCTGATTTTCGCCTATCAACCGGTCAAAGTTTCGGTGCTCTACTAATGTGTATAGCAGCACTCGGGTCGAATCCTCAACGATGATACTTTGAAATAGTTGTCTGTTTTTAGTTGATTGTATTTTGATTAGGTGGGGGGTTTACAGAGCTTAATTGAAATAATTGATTGTATATAATTGATTTAACAAATTGATAAATATTTGGGTGAGTTCATCTTTAGGTATTTAAGCTTGTGATATCCTTGAGCTTTTCTTTATATTGCATTTAAATTAACACCCACTTCACAAGTTGACGTCGATTAGAATTCCTAAGTGTTAAAGATTTAATCCAAGATTTAATATAATTAGGATTATAAACTCAATCAGTACATGTTTATGGTAGTGTATATGTGGTTCCAATAATCCATGGAAATCACATGCTAAACAAAATATGTCATTAATCCATGACATATTAATTCCAACATACACAATGTTAAATTAACGAATGCACATCAAGAAAATACTCTCAATCACTTAACATCCATAAATTATAACTCACCCCAATTTGATATTTACTTATCCATTTGGGTTTTTAATATTTTTTTATAATAATTATGATGATAAATTAATAATAGCAGAAAAAGAAAGGGATTAGAAAATATTTTTGCGTCGAACATATAGACACACGAACAATGATGATAATTAAAAACTGATTTTTGATTGAATGAGGAAGAAAAATAAGGGAAGTGGATTCAACTGAATTTAAAATATTTTAAGAACATAAATATTAAACAACAGAAGGTGGATGAGAATAAGATATATTGAAGAAGAAACTTGCATTAAAACAGAATTACGAACGAAAGGACTTACAAAATTACAAAAAACGAAGAACATGAAAGTAAGTGAAAACAAATATAGGAGGAAAGGTATCTCAAGTGAAAACATGAATATGGAAGATCCTCTCAAGCCTTTTTCAAGGCCTTGGTCATGCCAATATGTTCTCCTCTCTTCTGAAATGCCAACCCCTCTCAAGGAGATAAGGGGAGTGTATTTATAGCCCATGGAGTAGACTGTTTTCATTCCCAGTATTTCTCTCCAGTTTCATCACCACGTTTTCTATTCAGAAAACCGAATATCCAAATATCTCCTTTCCAAAGTTGTAGATAATAATGTTGGCCGACTACTGTCAAAATTTGGAGGCTTTTGGATAAGTGGAGCCAATGTTATGGTGGTTTTATTAAACAAAGACAAACTGTCCATTTCTATCCATTATTTTTCGATGGACAAAATGTGAATGGATTTTGGAATAGGAAGATGCCTTCAAATCCGAATGAATTCTTCAACAAAGTCAGCCGCCTATATCTCTTCTTTCACACTGAAACATCTCAGCTCGATGTGATGCTTACATCATGAGATATGTCATGAATACTATACTGATTTTATTTCTCGGCTAGAATGGTGGGCTGGACTACAAATCGTTATTTGGGACCCTTTTACTTGGATTTGGGCCTTGAAATTTTTATCCAAGATGACATATAGTGGTCCCCAAATTATGGTGGACATTTAATGTTTTTGGACTTCTGGAATAAGACCAGTAAATAAATCTTCAAGGCTGGTCCAGTTTGTTCACAGATTCCTTGGTCTTGTTTGTGAGGACCATATGACTCTTCAAATAGTAGACTTGGCTCATAGTACCATCTAATGAAATGTTTTATATTAAATTTAGAACCCTAAATAACAAGAACCACACATTTTGTATCAGTATAGCGATAGTTATTATTAAAACATTAAACTGACTCAATTGGACAACTTCTAAAAATGCTCAACAATTATACTTAATATTAAAACATTAATATTTCAAAAAAATTATGCACATTTCATATAAAATCAGTAAAGTGGGAATATAATAAGTCATGAAAATATTAATATAATCAGTGATATAGGATAGAAATCAATCATATACATGCCAAATATTGATCCAAGGTTCCTGAAAAAAAAAATTTAAACGATTTTATATGATATTTTTCAAATTTTTCTTATATAGGGATACATTATAACATATGTAATGAGTTTAAAAACATTAATGGAATGTAAATAAATCAATAAATTATTTATATTAGTTTTCACATATGTAAAATAAATAGCAAAAAATAAGTATAATCTATGTTTTTATTTAGGTTGGGTTTAATGAATTAATCCTATGTAACGATGGTTATGGATGTTTCATGATATTATAATTATTATGTGGTTCTCCATTTGATGTTTCATATTATAATTTTTTTATTTATATACTTTTTTTATATTTGTTATTTATATATGACATTAAATTTGGGGATAAATGGTCATAATGATGAGTGATAAGGACCAATGTGTTGAGATTATATAATATAAGACATGAAATGTAATATTTAACCTCATTATAAGACAATACCCATATTAATTTTATTTATTATAAAATATTATTAAGATAATTTAATATCATGAGGTATTTTTTTCATTAGGATCATGACCATCCCCAATAATCTCGTTGGATATTTTAGCTCCATCATAAAATCCATGTGAAATATTCCCTATGTAGTTTGAAATATAATTTTCTCCTCCAATATTGACTTGTGTGAATTTTTCCCAGCTTATATGTTGAACATTATTCTATGGCTGTGTCCACTGTGAATTCTCCAAATATTTATCACCATTTAAAAAATACAAGTGAGGATGATTCCATCAACCAGACTATTCAGAGAAATACTCATAGTAGGTATGATGATATTATAGTGTCCTAGATTAAACACATAATTTTAATATATTTTCTTGTGGTATTACATTGATTATATGGTAGTATTAAATTATATTCTTTCTTATATTTCTATTATGTTTAATTGGGATAAAATATCATTTACATACTACTCAAATACTATTATATAAAATATCAACATAGTACATGTTCATATTGAGGTGATGATATCTTACATGGTATTTCACGCACAAAAATATATAACCTATAATGAAAAAGTTTTTTAAATTTGTTTATATATTTCTATTAACTACTGGTTGATAATTTTTTAATCATAATAAAAACCTTATATCATCATTTTAGTGAGTTACCAAAGATAAATGTTTTTTATTTTAACAATTAATAATGTATGAATATCAATAATAAGGTATCATTAGCTGGACTTGATTAGATTATAATGAATGTATATTAATGGATGTGAGTAAGTTATTATCACACCCAAGTATTTTATAAACCATTATAAATAATATAAATAAATATTTTGGGTCTTAATAATTAGAATTTTTTTAAAAAAGTAATTGATTGATGATATGTGTTATGTTATTCAACGATATTAAAGATATGGAAAATATATAGAGAGTCATGGATTTAATATATGGAATAAATATAATGATAATTATTGAGAACCATATTGAATTCATTGTATTATACATAGAATACATGTAATAGAGATACTTTTTTAAAGGATAGTTCTGCGGATTTTGGTGAAATAATATAATAACGTTGTACTCAAATTTAATGTTTTGTATTGATTATATTTACAAAATTTAATTTTATATGTTCATGGGATTTAATAATATGGTTAGAATTTTGAAGTAAATATTATCTTTTATTAAAAATCATTTTTTTTGAAATAATCATGGTGTAAAATAATTGAATAGTATTTTAACTTATCGATGTAGTCTTAGAGCATCAGTGTTAAAAAATGAAACATTATGTTTATATTTAATTTTATTAAGAATTTTTAGTTTGTATGATAATACATATCAATATTCCATGTAAAATAAGATATCATGAAAATACCATGATTTTGTTATATGAATGAAAGAACATCTGGAGTTGTGTCCAAATGAAAAAAATAAAAGGATCTATGCTGAAGTGAAAATAATTTTAATTGGTTTAGATATATTTTATATTAATTGAGAAAATAATTAATCTTAGGAGATACATTTATTTAAAAAATTATGATGGAATGATGTTCATTCCATTTTATTATTCATGTTTATGGAGAATATATTTCTCTACATGTGAATAATCTGAGATGATAAAAAAATGGTCATTGGGAAAATAATGGTAAAAGAAGTTGATATCACTATATACTAAACTATAAAGTCAATTACTTACTTTTAAGATGAATGAATATAGTCACATAGTGTGATAGATCAAAATAGGTAAACTATGATGTATTATGATTGGTTTTTGAGAATAAAATACTTCCAAAAAGATATGATCATTATAGATATTTACAAAATGTGAAGGTGTTGAGACACTAGTAGAACAATCACACTATTGTCTAATAAAATATTTTTTATATGTCATAGTGATAATGAAATTATGGAACTGGTAAAATTTTAAAATATTTGGTCATGATCCTCACTATAATTATTAAGGTCTGAGTTTGAAAAAAAACACATTATAATGAAAAGAGTTTTGTTGGGTTTTGGGTGATAGTTGTAAAAGTATCAATTTTTTATCTTATATGTTTATAGAATTTCTATAATTTTATTTCATGGGTTTACTTGATTCAAATTTAGGATATTGACTATGATTTTATTGTGATTTTCGAGATCATTGAACAACTTGGTTACATTATGGAATTTTATCTCATCATTTTAGGCATTAATTACAAACACATTTTTTATATATAGATATTTTCATAAAAAATTGAATGAGACATTTGTAAAATAAGTATGTTTTTATATAATAATATTGAAGAATATAGTGGATTAGTTTTTATATATAAATTATTCGAAATATTTGGAAAATTATAAGAATAATCAAGAAGGAATGTAGATCTTACAAATAAAAATTAATCTATTAGAGAATTCATCTCACCTAAATAAATATGAGGTAATTTTGATGTTTAAAAAAAGAATATAAGATCTCATATAATATAATGGATAAAATATACACATAACTCGGTGTTTATATTTTTATAAAATATTATATACATCTCATAAAATAAATTAGAACACCATATATGGGTATATAGATGTATAGGTTTGTAAATTAAAACATTTATATAAATTTTTGTTGAATTTAAAAATATTCTAATTACCATACATGAATTAGTAAGTGAATATTAATGATGGAGGAATAAATATATAACTAGGTAGTTTATTGTTCCAAAACAATTATACTAAAATTTTAAATTTAGTGATAATAGTGCACCTCTAGTTTTCATGAGTATAAAATTTTACTAACCCAAATAATTTGGATGGAGGAATAAGTAAAATATGTTTGTCCTTTTGTTATCTTACATTATATATTTCTTTTTAATTACAATTTTATATAGTAAAATAACATTTATATTATAAATTTTTTCAAAATTTGGTCTCCCTTATTCATCATATCTCATGAAGAGTTCATGTAATAGTAAATATAGGTTCTAATATGTGTCATCAGATCCAACTTATGGGTTAGTATAATTTATTTCCTTTTCATTTTTCATTTCAAAAATTCATACATAATTTTTTTCTCAATGTGTAACTGTTTTAATTTTTAATGGAGATAAATTTATAAGTAGAAATATGGATTCATGTTATAATTTCAAGTTTATAATTAAATTAAAAAGTTGAATTTATTATATGGATTTACATTGAGAAAAAACATATTAATTTTTGAAGTATAAAAATGGAAATATTTCCAAGAAAATCATTGCATATGGATTTATAGAAAATATAAAAAATATATTCACACAGTATGACATGTCTATGACAATTCGAATGAAATAAGAAATTTTTTTAAAATAATCCCCCACATAAAAAGTACAAGACTTCATTAAATAGAATATCATCAATGGAATATTATATTACAGTCATAACAATGATTTGAAAAGATTTAGCATGTGTGTAATGACCTATCTTAGATATAAAGTGTGTTATAAATTATTCCCAATAAATTTAATGAATTTAAATTATGTATCTTGACCTATATTTATTCAATAATAATGCTTATATTTTTTTATAGAATTATTTTACCATTCCACTATTATTTCCATTATTCAGATATCATAATCCAACATTAGAGTTCTTTATTATGGTTGTGAAAAAATTAACATTTGTCACTTATGGTTTAAGATATGTTAATTCATACCCATTATATAGTATGCTAATTTTCACGATGTTGTACCATTTTCATGTGGAATAATTCCCACCATTTCATGGAATATAATGACCATATCTTCTTGGTAATGATATATATAAAGATCAATGATAGATTATTTGAAACTAACCTTTGAGGATTCATTTAATACCAGTGGGGTGTTGCTTCAATGGAAGGGGATGAGATGCACATACAAGTTTTCTTATCTAAGAGATGCGATTCGATTTCTTATGATATGGATCAAAACATGGGATACTTTCCCCTTTATGATTATTTATGGCTATAGACACTTTTACCTCTATTGATAATGTATTTAGTACATGATACTAGATATTTCTTTACTTCTATAGGATGTTGTGACCACTAAGGACTAATATTAATTGTGTTATTATGTTTACAATTGTAACATGATTATTTAAAAGACCTTATTATTAGTAATTTTTATGTTATGATGGGATATCATGCCCCTTGATTTTGAATAAGGATGTGATTCTCATTCGGTGTATGTGTTACATGTTTAATGACACTAAAACATTGGTTAATGAAGGTATGATCACACATATATGATGTGTGACACTCATGGATTTGATATATTTATTATTTTTATACATTTTTTATTATATTCTTTTGTGCATATCACACTGAAAATTAACTTTTATTTATTATAATTTCTTTTGGTCGACCTACCTCTTCAAGAATAATGATTTATTCACACCCTAATTGTGTAACTAGGTATTTGAGAATACTTTTTGGTTCATATTCCACGAATTTGAAATGGAATTCGAAGAGTATATGTTGTATTTTTGGGTTATGACTTTTTTTATGGAGAATTTTTTAGGAGATTTTGTATTTTATTTGATTATCATTCTATGGCATTTGAAATTCATCTTTATCAATTTCATTATGGTTGGTTGTCATTTTTACATGAACCCAACATGATATATGCCTCAATATTCATATATTCAGGGAATGAATAAATGATTAATTTATATGGTAACCGTTTTTAAATAAAATGAAATCAATTAATGAATTAAATCATCAAATTTATAATCTTTTGATTGGAAACATTTCCATCCCTTTTGCTGAATTTTCTACAAAATTAGATCCTCTTCCACTCATGGTAAAATATGAAATTTTTTATCATATATTTTTTATAATGTTACCTGAATATTCACATTCAAAATTATTTAATTTTTATTTTATTGAATTTTAATTGGATATTATTCCAGTTATAGAGACCAATTAAATTCAATGTGATATACGAATGTTGAAAAACTATAATAAAATAAATTATTTCGATAGATTAAATTTTTATCATTCTATTGTTATCAATAAAAATATTTTTGATAAATAGATAACTGTATTATGACATATAATTATCTTTGATATATCATTTTGATGATTTTTTTGTTTGGTCTAACAATTTTTTTGATGGTTAATTCATGAATCATTCATGTAAAATAAATTTTTACAAATAGTTTTTTTGATATGTGGACATCATTAGATGAACAACTACGAACAATATCTAAAAGAAGTAATCTATGAAGAATGATGGTGGGTTATATATGGAGATGAATAGTTTAGGCATTGAAATTATTTTTCATACACTTGTCTCTTTCTACTCATTAGAAAAACTCACCAATAACCTTCTCATTGGAATATATTTTAACCAATAGTGTTCATAATGTGATTATAATCAATGTATGGTGAAGATGTGTGTTACAAAAAATCCCAATAAAACATAGAATAGAAACCCAAGTCACTCAATGACATACCCTAGCCTCATTACCAATCACTATGAGATAACCAATAATACCCAGATATTCCAACATGAATAATGATAAAAATGTGAACCTTCAGTAAAAAAACAATAATAATAAATAATCTAATCATAGTATGAAGTAGTATATAAATAATCACATATTATGAATAATAAGGAGAAAACATCATGAAATAATTAAACAAAATGTGATCCTGAATATCAGGGGTAGTCTATAAGTATCCAAAAAATAGAAAAATTAAAAACCTATAGATAACTGTTATCATAATTTCTTGACCCATGGTCACACCTCATATCCCAAACCAACAATTACCATATTCTCCAAACATCCTAATATAGAACATTAAAAGAAAGAACCTGAATAAAATACATAAGTGTTGTATACTTTATGGTTTTTATGCATAGTGTGAGTGAAACTGACTTGAGTAGGAATTTAAAAAATATTATTTCTTATTCATTCTAAAATCCACTTCAATTATACTAGTCTTAAATAAAATTTGAATTAGTTTTTCTTTATTTCATATGTTTATAAAATACAGCATAAAATTCAATAACAATTATAAAAATCAATTTTACTTTTCATTTAAAAGAATAAAATCGGTTGGGAAAGGTATATTCAACCTAAGACTCCTTTTACCAAAAATAACCATTTAAAATATAGTTGGAGAAATCACATCATAAATAAACTATCTCAAATAAATTTAAAAAAAATTCAATAAACAATTAAAATGAACAATAAAAAAACACTAAGGCATCACATCATAGAGAATTTAAATGAAATAAAATTCCCTAAGAACTAATCAAACCATGGAACATAAATTGATGAATATTATCGAAGGATAATTATCATGTAATTATAGAAAATTTCTAAACATATTATAAGGAAACCCTATATATACTTGATTTAAAACTATCTAATATCAAATCAGTGAATTTATATATCTATAACTAAATTCTATAAATTATCATCATGGGTAGAACAATCATAAGAAAAACAAATTATAAGTAGAAAAAATAATCTCCCCACTAAACCCACATAAAAAATACTACCTTTCACATATGATCCATATAAAAAAATGAATGCATGACCCTTGGACCATAATCCATTTCATGAACAATATTCATGGGTCTTAAGAGGTTATCACACACCCACATAATTTTATTACCATTAAAAAGTTCCCAACATTCCTTTATTTAAATATAATTTGGTGGAAATGTAATATTTACTAAATTTTTTATTTCATTTCAAATGACTCTTTAAAACCAAAACATTGAATTCCCTTTACAGAAAATATTTCTAAAACAACCCAAAAAACCCATTTGAAATCCCAAAAAAAAACATACTTGAACTTCCATTGACAATGATCTGAAATAATAACTATTATATTTATATCATAAACCAAATGGTGTTACAGATCTTTACTGGCCTAATTTAATAATAAACTTGTCATTGAAACCATATTATAACCACAAGGAATTTGAAAAACCTTCTTTAAATATAAGTCACAAAAATACCCCTTTATTCCATGTGATATTTCAAATCAATAAAATTAAAAATTATTTTCCATTTATCATATAGGGATATAATTAGATAAATAATTAATATTAAATTTACAAGACCAAAATTACTTGTATTTCACATTACTATCTTGAAATCAGTTTTCTCAATACAATGGTAAAAAAACTATAAATCATTTTCTATGATAGAGAATTCTCAAACTATGTTGAAGGGGTTATGATAAGTCCAAACAATAGAAAAATTCAATGATTAAATCATCTTGAACCATAAACTTACCTTATAAGACCATAAAGATTTTAGGACGTAATTGAATGAAAATTGATGTGAATGGGGGAATAAGAAGTAATAGAAATGAAAAATTTCATTACCTTATGTGTTCTCTTAAAAATGGATATGGATAAGTGAATTTGTAATTGAGGTAGACGGGATCTTCCACACATGTGCATGGGGAGGTCTCAAATGAGTGATTGGTGATGGGAAATAAAAAACCCTAAAATCTATTCCAGAAAAAAGTAAAATATTGTTTTACTAAAACTAGGAATCTAAAATGATAATGACCCATAGTTTATTAGAACATATAGAAACCATATGATTTATACTAGATAAGCATACCCAAAATCCACAGTTTGGCCTAATAGTTTAGAAGAACTATGCAGAAATCCTACAATTCTATGGAAAGTGTTGAAACATTATGCACAAACTACCCACATGATTTGAGAAATCATGAATTGCAACCAAGAACTCCCCCCAATCCCTTTAGGAAAATCCATATTATGATTTTAGAATTGTAAATCCGAGTACATGAAAAATTAATTAAAACTATAAAATAAAAAATCAATTTAAAAATTGGGGTGACATAATTCTCCCCATAATATTTAATTTTTAATCATTTAAGATGAGACATTTGTGATTGATTGCAATTGCTAATTACCATTTTTGAAGGGAATCCTTTTCTAATGTATCATCATAGAAAATTTCCTAATAATTATTAATTTTTCAATGGTCCAAATTAAATAATAATTAGTTGTGACATATGAAACATCCATATAAAATAATAGCATTTAGTATCTTAATATAACCAATTTCAATAATCTGTCACAAATAATAGTAATTTTGAACAGGTTATGAATCAATTAATAGTAATCCTTACATATTTTTCTAAAAAAACATATTTCTATAGAAATAGTAATCAGTCACAATTGATAACTTTTTTTAATAAAATTTAAAAAATATAAAAAATATAAAAATTAAAAAATATATAAATAATAAATATTATAAATAAAATAATAACATTATTACATCATTTCAAACATAATATGTTTATCAGAAAAAAAATACATTAAAATAATGATAAAAAACTATGTATCATCTTGAATACGATGGTGGAGGATAACACGAAAGGTCAAAGGGAAGAGACTCCACAAAAACACAATATTCAAGACATCATATATACTTCAAAAGTTCTTATCTTTCTGAAAATATTGTTAATTCTCCTCATCCATCTATATTATTTATCCACTATATCATCTAATCCTAATATGTCATCCTCCCATAATATTATACAATGGATGATGATGATAACTTAGCAGAAGCTCCATTTTAGTTAACTGATTACATCACTAATGTACCATAATAACTACTTGGTGTTTTTCTTAAACCAATTCCAATCACCTAGAATTTCTATACACCATGCATAGTCTTCTATATCCAAGTCCTCGTATGAAAACCTAACTCACATGTGAAATCTACTATTCCCTCAACTTCACTGAATATGAAATGTGAAGTCACATTGTCACACATTTTCTTCAAATATAATAATAAATTAAAAAAAAAATATTATTAAAATTTTAACAAAATACCAGTCCCAATCTGTAGCTGACTTCCATCGACCGGTTATCAAATATAAGGATTAGTTTATATATTCTTGTGAACAATAAACACCATAATATAGGGGTTAATATCAACCTATATAATATAGAAAAAATATACATTTAATTTATATACTCATTAATAAATAATATTACATACCTTATGTCCTTGATGTATACCAAATGTATGTATCTCATGCTTATGTGTAACCTTTTGTATCCCACAATTATAATTCCCCGATGATGACCTCCTCTTAATGGTATTTTTTATCTAGTAGGTGTTAAATCCATGCCATAGCATAGCTAAGATATAGTTAGGTCAACGTTAGTAAAAAAGACTGGTCAAAAATAGTAACACATGCTCTATCCACGTCTTAGTTTCTTATGTTGTGTAAAAAATTATCAAAATAATCACATATAAAAATTTCAAAATTCTTCCGGAAAGAATAATTCAGGCTATAATCAATTAGATACCACAAATTATGTAATATAATTAAATCAAATTTCCATTTTAAAATAAATATAAAATAAAATATATTATATAATAATGTATAATCCATTGGTCGGACATCTGATAAAAAATAAAAGTGAGAACCTTATCCCATGTCACCAATGCTACATAATAATAATTTCTCAGAATCGCATCATTATGTCCAATAACTAAATGTGAAAAACATTATGAAAAAAATAAAAATCAGAATATTATTACCGAAATTAATGAAAAATATTAATTTAAATTAAATACCTTCATAAATTTAACATACCTCTTTAAATAGGATCTAAGTCATGGAATGAACATTTATCTAAAGAAGGGTCTATAATAATCAATCGAGTAAGTATTGGCCCCACATTATAGGCGCAAAATCCTATGTATTAGTTTAATTGGTCTTATTATTGGGATTTCTGACATTAATGAGGGAATTAAAAAGATCATCAAAAGCATCACCAGACATGAGAGAAAAATAATACTCCGTATAAAAAATGATAATACAGATATCAAATATAAAAAATTATTAAATGTGAGAATATAATAATAAAACTTATAAATTATTTTTAAAAGTGATATTAATTATAAAAAACTAATAATAGAATAATATAATAATAAACTATAAATAAATAATAGAATTAATAATAAAACACGTGTATATTTATTAATATTTATATAAAATAATAAACTAATAAATATGATTCATAATATAATATTATTATGCATAAATAATTTTTAATATAGATATCAAATATAAATTATTAATTACTAGAATCAGTGAAGGAATAGAATAGATCATTATGTCAATACATCTAAAATAAACAATATTACCTATAAATAATTGTTCATAAAAATATAAAATATAAAAAACTAATATATTTATTAATATAATATATCATTCAACATCTTATTCTACATTTTCATCGAGGAAAACATCTTCATCTTCAACTTCAGCATTATCAACTTTCATTCAACCCTTATCCTTATTATCCCTTATTACTTTATCAATATAATCAATATAATCTGACCATAACTTTGTGTTTCATCATTAATAATTATATCTCATCAGGTATAATATATATATATATGAATATTTCTTGAAAAATTCTAATATGTTTCACTTCTAAATTTTTTGTTTTCAAGAAACTACATTTCACGAGTTTTCATTTTTATTACACACCATTAGTCATTCAAATATCTCAAACAAAAAATATTTATTTTTATAATAAAAAATAAATGCTTAATGTATTGACATCAATGGTTCATTTTATTCATGAATAATATTATATATAATGTCATGAACTTAATATCTTGTATGAACTTACATCTACTAATTAGTATCAAACCAATGGAATTTAGTCATTTTTAATTAATTTGGTCTCATATAAAATAACTCAATCATTTCATCCAGTATATCATAAAAGTCAACTTTACTTTTTTTATGATAAGTTATTTTCGAACAAGAAACATTATTAATTGATTTCTTTGATTCACCATGTGTGCATGTATGTAATCAAAATCTGTTAACCACATACCCATTTTAATATTTTACCTATTTCGGTGGAGGGTTTTTTGGGGAAAAAAATTTACTATCAATTTTACTTCCATGTTGTCTTTTTAGAAAACAATAAAAAAATTTAATAATAAATATCACTTAAAAATTGATTTAATTACTCATCGAAATCATCTTAACATACATGTATTTGAAACCAATATGAAAAATTATGTTTATGATGTTCTTTAAGAGAAGAAATAGAAATATTTATAAATTAATTTTTGATGTGGTCATCATATACACTATAAATAAAATAATGTAAATAATTTTAACTATTATAACAATTTAAATAAAAATAAAAACCAATAAATACATCACAAATCATGTAATTTCAATATAATTTAGAAGAACATATATATGAGATTTGGGTAGTTCTTCATCTAAATCCATCATTCAAGATAACCCTAAAACCAATCTCTAAATGATTAAAATTTAAAAATATATGGTCTATAAAATCATCATATTTTCCTCAATTTGACCCATGAGATTATGTTTTGCTTGATATTCTGATTAAAAACAATAAGAGTTGAAATTTAAAATTTCATTATGAAATTATGATATAATTGTTGGCCCTTCAAATGATTCTTTTCTAAGTACTTTCTTCTTTAATATTTCTATACTTCTCTCAAACTTGTACATTCATTAGAATTTATTGGCACTTCACATTTATATTAATATGGAAAATGAAAAATTAACTATTCCATGGAGTGAAAAAGGACGTTGAGAATATTTTCTCAAATTTGTATAAAATTTAAAAAAAATCATACTTGATGCATCATAATATATTGTATCTATGTAGATATATTTAAATAAATATGATATTTCAGTCAACATGTCCTAGATTAAAGAACTTAATATCCCTATTGGTAGTAATATTTTCATTATTACATGAAAGTCATGAATGTTTAACCAATATATATGATAATTTTTTATGAAACGAGAAAAATTAGAGGCATAACCATCAAGTAAACTCAAATCTCCAATCCATTAAAATAATAATGAATAAAGTTATTTAGAAAGTTTGTAAGTTTATTTTGGGTTCATTAAATTGTATAATCTTTCATCACTAAATAATTTGTTTTAGGACATCTATAATTCTAGTATATATATAACTGTGGAATTAAATTATCATTGGTATAACTAAGTGATTCCAACAAGTTATAAAACTCATTATCCAAAATATTATTGTCAATATAAATTACATCTAACAAGTGATGAACTAAAAATCATACCAATATGAATGGTCCAAAAAATTACTCTATTTTATCCAATTATTATCTCTCATAAACCATTAATTATTTATTCGTTTATGGTTGTTAAAAAGTAAGAGAAGGTAATACGTAGACAATAAATTTTTTTTCAATTCTGAAGAGAGATTCAAGAGGTTCATCTCTTTTAATTCTAGCATTCATAAAATAGATTATATTTCTTGGAAAAGGATGATCTATAGGAAGAAATCAGTGATGACATTCAGAATATCTTGCATTTCCCCAATTTTCTAGAATAAATTCTTTTTTCTCAACCATGTAGCTGATAAATGATTTTAGACCATGTTCAGTCTATATATATAATAAAACATATGCTGAAAATTCAGTTATTGTACACATTAATTGAACCTTTAGTGTAAAATTATTATCATCAACTATGTGAAATGTAGTTACACTAATATTTCATAATTAAATTAACTCATATATTAGTATCTAAAAATAAACATTGATATTTTTATTTGGTTTTCAGGGAATCAATATTAGAAAATTTATATATGATTCCTTCATTAGCATCTAATAAGTTACAGTTTATGGAGTAATGGAAATTGGCCAACAAGAATATTGATGTATATAAGCACGAAATGAAAAAAAAAACAATCACTAGAAAGACTTAACCATATGTTAAGAAGTTATGAAGAAAACGAAGGATTCATTTGACTAAATTATCTACATGAATCGCCATCATATGTATGATTTAATCATTTTATGATGGAAATTTTGATTTATGCTATGTCATCAAGGAATGTGTGTTACAAGACATAAATAAGATCAATAAATAGGGTTTAATTTTAAGATACCTCAACTGTTTCATAAGAAATCTGGAATTTACATGTTGTTCTACTTTATACCTCGATTCTCCACATGATGGAAAATTATCTAACGACCCATGATCACCATAATATAAGATGAATACATTTAAAGACGCAATTATGTTCTTATAAAAAACACCCAAATTATGGATGACCAAATTTTTTCATAGAAATTTATAGTTATTGTATTTCCATATGTAAACAAAAAATTAACTAAATTAATTATATTATATTACAAAATTTGATTTAATTTGAATATATTTTGTAATAGATTCATGTTTAATGATCTATAATATTGAATACAAGGCCTTTCTATTATATTTAAAAAAATTGTAAAATTTATAAGGTTTCGATTCATCATTTAGAATATCATTTTGAGTTGTTGATCCCTATATAGATGGGTTATAAGGCTCATGTACAAAATTATGATATGATGGATCTAGAACCAATTTTTTTTATTTTCAACTAACTTTTTTTTACCATTCTGATACAAAAAAATATAATATTTCTAGATACAAAATTATTTATACATGATGTTACAACAAACCAGTCTTAATATACATAGATATTTAATAATTTTTATCTAGTGTGTTTGGAAACATGCAAACATAAACAATGATACATGAGTGAGAAATATTATCTATAGCTAGGTTTTCCAACATAATGACCCTTATTACCAATAACATATATAAAATATATCATCATACCAAAGGGAAATAAATATAAAAATGGGTGATCTCAGAAGCTCAGTAAGGGTAAGAAATAGAGATACGTAAGCATACACATGAATATAAGGGTAGGAGAAAATAATCATAGCATTAGGCCATCATACCCTTCATAACATAAACATGAATCATGGAATAAGGGTTACAATTTAATAACACATGAATAATAAGGAAATTTAGAGAATAATTCATGAAATCATAACATAGGTGAATGACGTGGAATTTATGCCATACACATAAGCATTGAAAATCATATATTAAGGATACTAACAAAGACCATCATAACATATTAGGAATGGGATAATAACCCATGGACCAACTTTTGGATTAGGATAATAACTTTTGTACCCTTTTATTATTGGGCTTGGGATATAACTTATAGACTATCTATCTTTCGGTCTTGGTCTACAACCAGTGTACCTTCTTATCTTCATGGTTGTGATGAAACCTGTATACCCTCTTGTTTTTGGGCTTGTCCTAAAACCCTTTTACCCTTTGAGCTCATATACAATTTATCATTACCTAATGTATTGGAGGGAGATATAGGTCCCAAACATCTAATAATTAAATCATATATATGTTTGATACATGATAATAAAACATGGATCATATCGTGACCCATAAAAAGTGATGGGTTTCATAAACATCATATCATAACTCGTGAAATGAAATGGGAATCATAAAAATTTCATCATATCATTACCTATGGAAACAATATAGTTATCACAATAATTTCATCAATCATATCCTATGAAAATAAGTGGGTTTCAAAATCATATAACTCAGGATAGATAAATCGGTGTCATAAACATCATTTCATCAAAACTTCATCCATTCAAGAAAGAATATGAATTGTATTCTTATATCATATTCCAAGTGAAGCATAAATTATAAAAAAATAAGTTTTATTAAATGGAGAAGAATTTAAAAATATCATAAGGAAAATTTCTTAAAGTAAATATCATTTCTTTGAAAATCCTTTTCATAATACAATTTAAAAAATACTTTTCATATAAACAAAGATTTCTAATTTAATTTTAAACATTTCTTGTGGTAAAAATATTTTCCACTATGAAAAAATCATTCTAAAACATAATTATTTTTTAAAAACATTTCTCTTAAAAAATAAATTGAAAACTTATAAATATACCTTGGAATCATTTCAAAAACCATTTCATTGAAAACTTGTAAAAGAATCTGGAAAAAATTTTGAAAACCAATTTCCATGAAATCATAAATTATAATTTTTTTTGAAAACATTTTTCCTAAAAACCCACGTTAAATTCAACAAATGTTACATAATATTAAGAAAACATTATAATATAAAATATAACCTTGTAAACATAAAAAGTAAGCTTCAAGGAAATGATTTTCATGATGGAGGGTAAGTTCGTACATGCCGAACATTACATTTTCACATTAAATTTTTTGATAAGTGCTTTAGTCAGAAGATGACAAGAAGATTCATTTTAATACTATTTTTTAAAATGTTAAACATGGGTAATATTTTCCTTTAAAAATCATAGGATAAAAAAACATTCTTTAGAACATTTTTAGAAAACATGGTTTTGAAAGTAAAAAAATTTAAGACCAAAAAGAGAAATAATGTTAGATTTTCATAAAAACAATGTCACAACCTAATTTTTTCAAGATGAGGGGAGGTACATAAAAGTGTCACACACTTACTAATTCAAAATGAAGGAGATATAATGACACCCAAGTTCTTCCTTCTATAGTCCCTGGGGTTGATACTAGCACTAAGGGTATAGAATCTCACAAAAATGGAAGAAATTACCTTTTTATTGAAAAGAATATCAAGTGATAAGATTGTAAAATCCCAAACACCACCAAAAATTTATATAAAGGAATCCATAATCCAACACATGAGTGATTTAAATAGAAACTCTAACAAAATTACAACCAAAGCACCAAAGCAAGTACCAAAAAAGAAACTATGAAAAATCACAAAAACTATCTTGATACCCAAGCTATTATAGTCTTTAACGGTCCTCAATGTCCTCTAAGAATCCTAAAAATGGTTTCAAAAAATGTAGGGTGAGTATATAAGTATACCAAGTCGAAAAACTAATTCAACCCATGCACAAGTGGGGGACATAATAATTCCCCTATGAGAGAACAATTGAACCTCAATGAAATAACCAAGGATTACTAACTAGCCCAGCCTCACCAAGGCTCACTCAATAAATAATGCAAGTTGTGTAATTTATTAGTATAATAACATCGACATTTGGGTACCCCACACCACTTCCCCACTGATTAGATGTTCATTCCTAACAGCTATCATATTTATGCTACTACTCTTCCAAAACACAGTTCCACTACCAAAACCTACCCACACACTCTTGGGCCTATCAAAACACACACAAAGACCACCCAAAGACACCTGGGCGACAACCACACCAAACATACCAATCACAGACACCTGGGCCACAACAACCACACCACTCGCTCAAAACCACCTGGGCCTCATCTTAAAGACACTTGGGCAAACAAATACAAGCCCAAAAACACCAAGACCTCTTATCCACAATAACCCTAAAAGAAAGATCTTGGACTATGCTAAGCCTCAACCCATTACAGCCTGGCCGGATATTCTTGAGTGGTAAGAACCCGGGAGAGGGTGTGAGAAAGAAAGATAATAACCATCCATCTATCCTCCCACAGAGATATTCGGAAATACACACTCTCTCATGAAATGGGGGTGTTCATCACATTGTTTCCAATAAGGGTGGGGACTATATGAAAATCAGAGTGAACTAAAAAATTTACACATAGGTAAGAAAAAAATCATCCTAACCTATGGTTTTCAATCAAACAACCAGCACACAAAATACTACATTTTCTTCTACCCATATATGTACAACCACACAACCATGCACAATAAAACACTATCCTAACCTCTTTTAATTTATCCAATTTCCATTCATTAATTAAGGGGTCAATTTAAATTATTCTATAACAACCCAGGGAAACTACCAAACACAATATATGAAACCATTTATAGATTTCTAAAGAACACAAAACACTACCAAGACAAACAAGGAAGTAGGGACCAAGGTATGGAAATCCTCTTTAACGCCCATCCATAAAATAATACAGAATAACCAACCCATAGTCCCACTACAAACCCCCTTTTTCCAAGACACCCATTCATCCACTTAAAACAATCATTCTTCAAAGTTATTTCACTTCATTATTCCCTTGAATCCAAACATGGTAGCCTCACTACACAAAAACACCACACCCAAAAGACCTATCAACAAGAAATCAAAACATACCCAATATTGTACCCCACTTCCCAAAAAATACCCAGATGAAGTCCCACTACATAAAACGTTCATCCATTTCATAACCAGCCAATATCTCGAATTGAGATTCCAACACACCACCCATACCACCCCATACACAAATCCCATAAAAACAACCATTATACCACAACCCTAATACACACACATGAAACACCCTTCTCACAAAACAAACTCTTTTATCCACACTTTTACCTATAATGTTTCTACCAATTGCATCAACACACACCCCACACAATGTCAGAAAACCCATCATACCACAACACACCGCCACACCTATCAAATAGGATGCATTAGTATTTGGTAAACACTATTCTTTAAATCCACTTTGATAAACAGGGGTGACCACAGAAGGGTTTTCATCCTAAAAAATCCATTTATTTAACCAAATATATGTGATTAAGAAGATTCAATGTCACAAAAATTTATCAAAGAATCAAAAAAAATAGAACATCCCCAGTGCGCAAGAAAAGACCACCAACAATAATAATTTTCAAAAGGCACACACCCTCAAAAAACCATAAAAAGAAACAATGATAAAAATAGAACAAGTGATCAACATTAATCCATCATAAATTTCCTACCTTTTATCTCTTGATCAGAACCTCCTATTAATTTATTACTCATCTTAATAAAATAATTAACCCATTCATGAAAAAAAATCCTTAGTACACCCCCTGTATGATACCCAAATAAAGTGGGACAGAATAATCCTTACATAAAACAATCGGCGTCCAAAACTCCTCTTTGAGCCAAAATAAAGGATTGTGTGAGTAGAAAGAAACTCCATAAAAACTGAGAAGGAGGGATCCCTAGAATAGGCACATGACTCATCTAGAGAGGAAGTTTATAGATGCACCAAGAGGAATCATAAATACACTAGAAAGGTAAGATCCGAGATTTGAAGAGCTATATCCCGTATTATAGTATGAACTGTTTCAAATTCATTAACATGGGATCATGGTCAAGATCATATGGTTTGAATATATTGAATTCTCTGGAGTATTATGATATCAATTATATACTCAATATCCTTTGAAAATCCCTTAAAAATCCCAAAACAAGGCATGAAACTCGCTTTACAACAAATAAAATGTAATAAGGGTGAAACTAGGAACACTTGGGAAACATACAATTTTGAAAAGGGTGAGACATTGCTTCGGTGTGCCACCATTTCAGTGCCACCATTTTGGTGCCACCATTTTGGTGCTCCACCATTACAGTGACACTATTTCGGTGTGTTACCATTATGGCACAACAGTTTCAGTGCCACCGTTACAAGGCCACTACCCTAGTGAAACAGTTTGGTGAATCTAGATTTTTGGAAAACTCCCAAAACAAACCACTATGACCCCTAAGAACACCATAATCATGGGATTTTTACAATGAAATGATCAAGGGAAATCTAGTACATTACATCAGATACCACTCAAATTATTCTCTTCCATGATAATTTAAATCTAACTAGAATAAAGAGACATCCATAAAACCACATAGTAAGATACCTATCAAGGATAAGATACCATGTGTTGTTCAAAAACTAGAGTGAAAACCCTGATATCTAAGAACACCTACTTTCCTTCTATCTCTTGAACAACAATACAAACACTGTGTCCCCACTTCTCAGAGCTATGGATTAGGGAATCCATTCTTAAATGTCAAGATACTATCCTATGAGGGCGATACTGTCTTGCCTGCATGAGATTAATTACATAAACATTAATGCTTCTTCAATTATGGAATAGGTCCTCCATTGTCCACATGTCAGTAATTTCCACACAAAACTAAGAAAAAGGGAAATAACATCGGATAATTAACAAGGTCGAGCATTAAATCATAAAACAAAGCACAAAATCAAACAAAAGAGAAAAACTCAGAACAACATCAGGTACTGGGTACATATATGTTCCTCTCGCTCCCAAGTACTATCATCGAGGCCATCTTGCCTCCACAACACATGAAACATTTTAATGGTCAATCCATGAAGCACATTATCCTCATGATACTCAATTATTACTGGTATCTCCAAAAATTTCATGTCTTCCTCGATATCCTACACTCCCCTGTCAATGACATGGGAGCCATCGTGTAGATACTGATGGAGGTGGGAGACGTGGAATACATCAAGGATCATCTCCAAACACGGTGGAAACTCGAGCTAGTATTCCACCTTACCAACTCCTCTCAGCACCTTTAAATGTTTGATGAACCTGGGAGAAAGCATTCCCCCTTTGCCAGACCTCCACTACCCATATAGAAGGGAAATCATTAGGAATACATAGTCCCCATCATCAAACTCTAAAGCCATCCTCCTATAATCATCATATAAAATATTTTGGTACTATGATGTCTTCATCCTCTCATTGACACGATGCACCTTCTTGTTCTATTATGCATCACATCTGAACCAAGAATAGACGCATCCCAAAATTCGGTCTAGTACAAGGGTGAACAGCATGACCTCCATATAGAGATTTGAAAGGAACCATACAAATGGAAGAGTGATAGATGTTATTGTAATTAAAATCTATCAGGGGAAAATTTGACACCCAATACCCATTATAGTTTAGAACACAATCCCATAACATTTCCTCCAACATCTGGATGGTCCTCATTGTCTATCTATCTGTCTGAGGGTGGAAAGAAGTGATGAGCCATAACTGAGTTCCAAAGGCATGCTTCAAACCCCTCTATACTCACAACATAAAATGGGTATCCTGATCTAGTAAAATGGATCTTGGAACTCCATGTATCCACACCACCTCATTCACATACCTCTCTGTTAAGGCATCCATTGTGATAGACTCCTTGATCGCTAAGAAGTGAGTGGATTTCGTCAACAATTCCACTACCACCCAATGATAATTTCATCCTCCCTGAGTATTGGGTAACAACATGATTAAATACATCAATATGTCCTACCACTTCCACTTTTTAATGTCTAAGGGCTCTAATAGACCATTGGGAACACACTGCTCATTCTTCACCTACTGATGCACTAAGAACCTTTCCACAAACTCCGCCACTTCCTACTTCACCCTAGGCCCCCAAATATATTCTTTCAAGCCTTGGTACATTTTATAAAAATCATGTATGTTCCACTAGGTGTGATATATGGACCTCATGAAGAACTCCCTCATGCATTGATACTGGGAAAAATTGCATTCCATGGAACAATATCTGATTCTAACTATCCAACCACCATCCCTTCAGTGCATCCCCCTAGACAGTGTGATAACTCTTAACTTCAGTCTCTGAATCTCCCCAAAGAGACTCCTCCACCTACTGCACTATGTAAGACTATACTATAATCTGAAATAGAAACCCTCAGCCACTATCCACCCAAGCATCCAGGCACAAAGCGGCCAACTCTCCTATTACCTTCCTAGCATCCGTGGATTCCCAAACTACCTCCTAAAGTGACATATTGCTTAAGGAATTGGCCACCTCATTCCTCTTTCATGACGTGTAAGTGATCTCGATGTCTTAATCCTAGATTAAGTCCATCCACCTTCAATGCCCCATGTTCATGTCTCATTGGGAGAAGTTATTCCTCATGATCTTTGGATCTATGAAGACCACAAAGCGCTCATCAATGAGGTAATTTTGCATCAAATTCAGTGAAAATAAGACCACTTCTTGATTCAGATCATGGGTGGAATAGTTACATACATGTGGACATAACATCCTAGACACATAAACATCACTCCCTAATACTGCATCAGTACACATCTCTAGATGAGAATGGAAGAATAACATAAAACCTTGAATGTTACCCCTTCCTATGGAAACATATGAACCGGAGCACTAAACTTATTCCACTTTAGTCAGTTGAAATATGGCTGACAATTCTCACTCCACACAATGAAAAACCACCACAAACATTGATGGGTCCACTGTTATCCCTTACTAAGACACCACGTGTCTAAGGAAGTGAACCTCTCGCATCCAAAACATCATCTTGGACAACTTCCCATAGATATAGTGGTTTCAGAGGACAACCATGTCTATCCTAAGGTGATCAGTGTTCTCCTCCTCTGAATTTGAGTGAATTAGAATGTTTTCAATGAACAAGATGACAAACCGGTCCATGAACTTGCAGAAGACAGATTTCATGATCCCCATGAATATGGTTGTTGAATTCATAACACCAAAGGGCGTGAACACAAACTCAACATTCCCATACCAGAACATGAAAGCTGTCTTCGGGATGTCACCCTCCATCATCCTAAACTATTGATATCCATACCCTAGATCAATCTTGTAGAACCATCCTACCCCCATTAACTGGTTGAAACATTTTATATTCTTGGTAGAGGATATCATTTCATGATTTTTGCCTAATTCAATCTCTAGTAGTCTATACATAACCTCGGGCCACTGTCTACCTTATTCGCAAACAAGACTGGGGAACCCCACATCTATCCACTCAGATGGATAAAACCAATTCTCATCAGATTGTTAACATGAATCCATAACTCCAGCAACTCAAAATGTTCTATATTATAGAGATTCATCGAATTTGGATGGGAATTGGGTTGCAAGTCAATTTTTAGAATGAAAAGTCAAGTTGAGGGGGTAGATTCATAACCTATTTGTGGAAAAAGTCATGGAAATCCACAACAACTCATGGAACCTCTACCATATCTATGTATACTGATCCCACTAATAGCTTGGTCGATAAGAAGAGAAGATTCTCCACACACTGACTGCCCACCTGAAATCTCTTCTCACAAATAAAAACTACATGATGGACATCCACACCTAAAAAAGTCTCTTCCTCGAAATCAAATGATAATAGAATGAAAAGAAAACAAACCAGTCAATTACATGGACTCCATAGTATGGCTGTAATTGTAGCATAAGAAGATCCTCATTAGACTGATGTGGCCCCAACTTTAGCCTAAATCCCCAGTAAACATCAAATAGACTGGTCAAAAATCCAACATCCATTCTCAACACCAGGTGCATGGAAACACTCTCTACATCAATTCCTAATGAACATAAAAGACTGGGCGAAAAAAAGAGTTTCAATCTCTTGAATCAAAAAAATAACATAATAGAGGACTGAACAGACTAATCATACATCAAACAACCTATGGAACAACTAGAACTGCCACATGGACGACATTCAACTTCCCACTCTTAGCCCCTCCATCCCTCTACTATCGATCATCTCCCCAACCACGCCCTGGTTAGGGTCCCTAAGCAGCACCCTACGGTCAGGCTCCACCAGCAGCATCTACCCTCGGAGGAGTGGAAGCCTACTGCCCCTGATGTTAGAAAGGTCTTACCGATAACTGCTACTCCTAAGGTGGGAGCTTAAATTGCCCACCCCCACCGTACTGAGCTCGAACATGGCACTGGATCTGAATATTTCCCCATCCTTTATAGGAAAAGAACCTTGGTCTTAGGCCCATAAAGAAAGGTTGGGGATAAAGATATCGGAACTGGACCTCCTAAGGCCTACTTCCCACTACCCAAAACCTTGAGGTTCTTGACATTGGAGATCTGCTACTGACTACCTTCACCTTCGATGAACTCGGATGTCTCCCCTCTCACAGTGAACCTCCCTACAAGTGTATCCTATCTAACACATCTATCTACTTCTCAACTTCTAAGTTTGTCTGTAGTGTATAATTAGTGGATTCATACTAAAGAGAAGGTTGGAGGGCCTCCCCTAAGCATCTCACATGTGACTCCTCATCCAAAAAATAGATAGAGAGAAAATTATTATAGATCCTTGAACATGATCCCAAATTCCCTAACCAATATAATCTAATGCTAGATGGAGATCATCTCCTGCCTCTTCTCAACCTTCATCATCATGGAATGAATTTTTTCCCAAAACTCTCTCTCAATGTTGGCCCATGAGACATCGGTCTCCTTCATCTCCCCATGGTAAATCATCCTCCCCTGATGTGTCGACCTCACTTCTAGTTCACTAAAAAAGTAACCTAATACTTCCTCAGATCATTGATCAAGGTAGAGGTTATTGTCATATCCTCAAGCCACCCCCCTCATCTATCATTCTGAAATAATTCCTTTGTACTTCCCCTGGGTCTGCCACTAGATAGAAGGAAGTGTCTTTTTCCACAAGATGTCTTCAAACTCTCGATAAACTCTTCACTAATCAACCAGTGCAGCTAGCTGGGCCTCAACTTCTTGTACCACAATTGAGTGACATCAGTGAACCAAAGATGAAAAGGTAAACAAGAATCTTCAAAGACTGTGTAGTTTGGAAATTTCATTTAAAATTTATTTTAACTCTTTATTTATTTTAAATCCCAAAAACATCACAGACACACAATAAAACTTGTCAGTATGATCCGTGTACCTTTACTAGGGTCAGTACCCTACAATAAGTGCATCCTTACTTGGTTGTTCAGTAGGTCTATAATCCTTGCAACGGATCATGGGTGCCCTTAAAATCTTGTGTCATAGCCGGTCTTTCCTAGCCTATTTCACACACCAAGATTTCCTTACATTGTTTCCATGTCATCCCATGAAATCACCACTATGCCTAACTTCAAACTCCATCTTATCTTTCAACCATCAGATCTGATACCATTATGTCAAGACTCACCCTCTTCAAGATGAGGGGAGGGACAAAAAATTTCCACAACCTTCCTTCTTCCAAATGAAGGAGAGATAATGACCTCTAAGTCCTATCTTCAATAGTCCCCGGAGTGGAAACTATCAACAAGGGTTTAGAATCTCACACAAAATGGAAGTAATTACCCTTTTTAATGAAAGAAAGATCAGAATATAAGATGCTAAAAATCAAAAACAACAAAAAACATTAATATAAAGGAAACAAAAACCCAACAAAAGAATAATTTAAAAGTAAAATTTGACAAAAATATAACTGAAGCACAAAATAATGTAAAAAAAAGAAACTATGAAACAACACATTAACTATCCTGACTCCCAATCTAGTAAATTCATGAATGGTACTCAATGTACTCATAGAATCTTGAAATTACTTTCATAAATATATGTTGAGTATATAAGTATACTCTGTAATAAAACTAAATCAATCCATGCACAAGTGGGGGAACATACAAATTCCCCTATGGTAGAATAGTAGAACCTCGAAGAACCTACCAAGTAGTACTAATTAGTCCATCCTCACCAAGTCACTCTCACAAAATAATGAACATCATGTAAATTATTAGTATAATGACATTTACATTTAGGCACCCCACACTACTTTCCCAAAAATTAGTTGTTCATTCCTAATGGATAACATATTGATTCTACCACTCTTCCAAAACACAGTCCCACTTCCACAACCTGCCTGCACACACCTACGCCTATCAAACCAAACACAAACCTTTACCACAGATACCTGGGCCACAATCACACCACATATACCGACCGCAGACACCTAGGCCACATCATCCATGCCTCTCACCCTAGAACCCATGGTCCTCATCCTGAAGACACATGGGAATAGAAATCCTAGCCTGCAAACACATTGTCCCCTCATCCACAACAAACATGCCTGAAGGATCTCAAACTATGGTAAGCCCCAAGAAATAATATCCAATGCTGATACATTGAAGCGGTAAGAACATAGAAGAGGTTGTGAGGATAAAATTCAGTAACCAACCATCCATCCTCCCACTCGGATGTTGGGAAAGACAAACTCCTCCCTGAAATGAGGGTTTTCAGAATATTGTGGTCAAAAGGGTGGGGTGGGTATAGAAATTACATGGAACTACATTTTTTACATATAGTTAAGCAAACACTCAGCCCAACCAATGGGTTTCAAACAAACCACCATCCCACACAAAACTACATTTGTTGATACCCCTATATGAACAACCACAAAAAACAGTGATAGTACAACACAAGCCTAACCACTATTCATTTATCCACATTCCAATCAATAATTATGGGGTTCACTTAAATTTATTTTAGCACTACCATGGGAAACTACTGAGAACAACATCTGTAACCAATTTCAAAAGGCTAAAAGCCACAAAACACTACCAAGAAAAACCAGGAATTAGGGACCATGGTAAGGAAATCCATTTTATCACCCATTCAGAAAACAATAGAGAACAACCAACCCACAGTCCCACTACGCACACCCTTTTTCATTAACACCCATTCAACCATGGCCAATTATCTTTCTTCAATGTTATCCCACTCAGTTATGCCCTCCTAACCTAAACCAACATCCCTTCGCACAAAAAAACACACCTAAAACCCATGTAAGCATGAAATCATGACACATTGAGTCTTGGAACCACACATTCCAAACACTACCTACATGCAGTCTCAATATATAAAATGTTCATCCATTTCAAAATCAATCAATATCTCAAAATAGATTCCAAGACACCACCTGTACCACCCCATAAAAAAATTCCACATCAACCAGCACTAACCCGTAGCACTGCCACACACAAATGCCACACCCTACTCATAGAAACAACTCATATGTCCACCCTTGTACCCATAACTATGCTCCCAGCAGCAGCACCACACAACCCACACAAGATCCCAAAACCCAAAAGAAAACAACACACAACAAAACCTATAAAATAGGATGTATTCATATTTAGTAAACAGTATTCTTTAAATCCATTTTGATAAATAGGGGTGATCACAAAAAGGTTTAAATCCTGAAGAATCCATTTATTTAACAAAGAATACATGATTAAGTGGATTTCATGTCAAAGAATCACAGAAAAAATAGAACATCATCAGTGCGCAAGTATAGGCCACCGACGACCATGTATTTAGAAGTAACACAACCATAAAAAACCATAAAAATAAACAATGATAAAAGATAGAACAAGTGATCAATATAAAACCATCTTCAATTCCATAACAGTTATCTCTTGATAATCTTCTCCCCCACCATTTATTAATAATTATAAGAACGTAATTCACTTGTAATTAAAAAAAATCACTAGTAAACCCACCCTAAATGATACACAAATAAAGAGAGGCAGAATAATCCATACTTGAAACAACATGTGACAAAAACTTCTCTTTACACCAAAACAGAGGATCCCGCGAGCATTAAGAAACTCCAAGAAATATGAGCAGGATGGGCTCTAGCATAGGTGAATGACTATTCTAGAGAAGAAGGGTCTATTTATACCTTGAGGGAATAGAAACACACCGCAAAAGGAATATATTGACTGTGAAGATCCTGATACTATATTAAATGGAGAATTATTTCAATGTCATTAACAGGGGATGGTGGTCAAGATCACATGATTTGAATTTCTCAAAGACCCAGAAGCATTATGATATTAAATTTACACCTAATATCCTATGAAAAACAATTAAAACTGCCAAAAAAGGCTTCAAAATCTATTTACTTCAAATAAAATGTATGAGGGGTGAAACATAGAAAACATGGGAAACTAGAAATTTAGCAATGTGTGAGACACCATTTCAGACTACCACCATCATGGTACCACCGTTTCAATGTCTATTACGATGCCACCATTTTTTTCCACTATTATTGTTTCACCATCATGGTGAAATCATTTAGTGAAACTATGTTTTTGTAAAACTCCCAAAACAATCCATCATGACCCCTTAGAACACCACAAGCAAGGTATTCTTACAAAGGAATGGCCTGAGGAAATCTGGGTCATTAAAAAAATCTTAATTATCTTAAGAACCAAAGAGTGGTAAAATGATACTAATACCTGAATAAATCATGAAATAAATATAAGATAGTAAAATTCACATGTTATCTTGATATATGGATCATAATATTTCCTCAATGGAATAATAAAAAAAAATATTGATAAATGATGAGATTGTTTCAATAAAATCATACCAATTGGTAAAATTGAATTATACTCCTCATATAAGAAAATGAAATTACATGAATCTTAGAATAACATGTAAAAATAGATTCATGGTATAATTTGTAAAATGTTAGTATATAAACCTTTTAAAATAATATTGGTTCATTACATGGGAAGTGTCTCAACTAAAGATAATTGAGACAAAATTACATTACTGATTTGGTAACTTTTAAAACATAAACCCTATAAAATAAATATCATTAAATAGATATGTAAATAAAAATAAATTTAACTATAATAATCATATAATACATCTGTGTCCAGTAAAAACACTACATATCTTAAAATATGATGTGAACATGGATTGTGTCTCATAGAAAATAAAAGTGGGATAGGAAAACACATACTACTTGAGTAGATTTATATTTGTGATCCACATTAAATAATAAAATAATTTTAATATTTTAATATAATTAAATAAAGGTAATTAAATATATAACATGTTATAGAGAATTATATGCACTATATAAAATAAGTGATTGGTGAATATGGCATGTATCTTATGGAAATAAAAAGTGAGATGAAATTCCCTTACATTAATTCTGGAATTTAGTTTCACACATTCAAAAAACATGTATAATAGATATAAATTTATTATAAATCTATAATAGAACTATATTATTATATCTAATACTGTATCTTATTTGGTTATGACATTATATTACCTATTTATTAACAATTCCATGTTAATGTTACGTTTTTGGTAGTATCTGCGTCATTTTTTGTATATGTTTTGACATGATATTATTGAAAATCTAAGTTATATAATGAATTATATATTTATATAATTTAAAAATAGTATAAATATAATATATATTTAGTATATATGTGTTTATAATAATCTATATAATATACAATTAGGAAATTGAATACACCATTCAAGGAGACAGTAGGCTGTACGTATGTATATATAATGTTTCTATTTTATTCTCATATTGAACGAAAGAATGTAAATGAAAAATATGGATATATAAATATATATTAAAATTATAATTGAATTATTATTTCATATATATAATATAATTTCACCTAATGAATCCTTAATATATTCTAGGTATGGTGTTAATGAATCACATCGCTTTAAGGAGGTGGTGGTCCACACTTCTTCAAATGATATCATTATACATACCCATAGTGGAAATCATGAATGTATGAATTATATAATAATTAATGAAGCATAATACATAATAAATATCATATATAACATATTAAAAAACATTTTACATCATAATTCCCAACAATGAGTGGAGTTAAAGGAAAAACAAACCATATCATTTGGTCAGGAGGTAGTTCATCGTAGAAAAAAAATAAGTTCGTTATACATTAAATTGAAGTGTGTATAAGTGTAGTTAAATCCCTTAGAATAAAAAAATATCAGTTTATTTAGGATACTGGTGACATTATATAATCATGTAATAATAATAACTAAGGTGGTGTAGAAATAAAATTAAAGGAACTTGAGGAAATATATTACATCTTCTCTCGGTAGCTCCTTTTTATTTTCACAAAAGGGATTCCTTGGTTTGATTTATACCCAATGGGAGGAATAAATAGGTAAGGAAGGTATTTTGGATGATTATTTTAGAATATTTATGGTGATCCAAATGACTTGATAGATGTTCATAATTGTTGGGGAAGAATTTATTTTTACAGTGGAGGAGGAGTGGAATTACTGGTGGGATAAGACCAAGAACTCTCTTCACCACCAGCGGCAGATCCTTGGAAGGTAGAGAAAATGACCATTAATTGAGTCATGGGATTGGATTTATCTAGTTTCAATCTGTATTCTTTTTTGTAAAATCCCCATATCTGGTCATTTTCAACATCAACGATGGTGGAACGGTCATCAGTGACACAAGTGGGCCTCAGATGGAATCCCCTTCAAATAGATAAGGGTTTTGGAATCATCAGAGTTTCATTGAAATCCAGTTAGAGGCTTCAGAGCTGGGTTATATTTATCAATTCTAGTTCCCCTTTCCTTGACGTCTCAGTTCTTGGATTTTTTCCATTTAATCCTCTCCTATAATTTGGCATACTTACTCATTAACTGGTACATTTCCGTTCTTCAGTTTCATATAGAATTTGTCTAGATTTGATGTTCTAGCATGAAGTAGTGGTTATCATCTACATTTGTTTTAGATGTGACCTATATGTTTAATGTATTTTTTATGGTGTTGTAGCGACTGTGTTACCATGTTTTATTTCGTTGTTGGTTGGTTCCCTTTCCAATGTTTTTTCCTTTGTGATGTTACCTTCTATAGTTTGTAGTGTTTTTGGAATCACTATTTTTTTGTTTTATTTTTCAACATTTTTGACCTTTACAATATTGGTCCATCCATGGACAACTCAATGGAAATATCTATTTCTTTTTTGATTTTTTTATGATGATTGAAGGAATGTTGGAGCTTTTATTACTGGCCTGATTTTTATCATCATTTGGAAACCTTCTTGTGGAAATGATTTTGGATTTAATGATGTATTCTAAAATTACATGAAAATCTTCATCATGTGGTTCAATATTGTATTTGGATCCTACATTTTATGCTGGTGGATTTGAAGTCTGATTTTGAGGATTTATGGATGATTGAATTCATATTGCTTACTATTTTAAGTTCATGTTCGATGACGATTCTTTCTATATGATTAAGATTATTCTTGTATGATCAAACAAAAATCCCTGAACCTCCCCCTTGATTATAAATATCTAATGTAAAGGGATCATACCATCATGAAGAAGCCCTGGGAACCTCTGTTAGTGTGTTCTTGGCAGATTCATTGTCGAAGGGGCAATAGTATGATTCTGGGGCCTGAGAAGGGATGGAGGTGACCTAAGAGGCCAGTAAGTGCAGACGTTTCGAAGGATGGACCACAGGAGCACATCTGGTGGTCCTCCGAATATCCTTCCAGTGTGCCATGATAGAAGTAGGTCAAGTCCAACCTGCTGTGGTAACGGGAGTCGCGATTCCATGCGGGCACTTCCTGGATTGATAGCCCACATATGGGCTGTCTGGGTGGTGGGTGAGCCGCAAGTCGTTGACTGCTGCTATAGTGTCCCTGCGCCTATGGGGATAGCTGAAGCTGGATGCGTCTTGACCTCCAAGTCCCTTCTGAGTAGTGCAATAATAGTCTTCCCCTATTAGAATGGATTAAGGGTGGAAGATTGTACCACAACCCCGGTGACACAGACCAGCACCCAGCGATTCGAACCCGCGTCAGCGGGTCAGACCCGTACCCAATGGGTCGGACCCGCGCAGGTGGGTCGGACCTGTACCCAGCATTCTAAACCCGCACGAAAGGCCAAACCCACACCCAGTGGGCTGGAAGCACACCCAGCGGGCCAAACCAATGCCGACAGGCCGAAACTGCATCCTTCGGGCCGGGTCGGACCAGACCGGGTCGTCGGGCGACCCGGTGGGCTGGACCCTCGGCCAAACCAGGCTCCGTACAGCAAGACCTCTTTGGCCTGGCCCACTAGCTGGTCTAGAACAAACCAAACCTGACCCGAACTAGGTCAGGTCAAGTCCATCTAATTAATCTGTGGTATGTGGAACCCCCAGGCCAGGTAGGTAGGGTCGGTCCGACCGGGTAGAACCAGGCCCCTAGTTACTAAAACGCATGTATCATACAAACTGTGTGTCTGATTGATGAGACATTTGTAGTTTTGGGAAAATATTTATGTGTCAGATCTTTTGGAATGATTTTTTGTGTCTTTCATGGATGAAGATAATCAGTGAATGGATTGAGGAGTGATTCTCCCAAACGTGCTACGTACAGTACACTATGGTTGGTTAAGACCTAAAAACTTCTCGATGACAACCCAGTGAAAAGCATCTCAATGTGACCCTGCATGAAAATGGTGGGGAGCTACTCTATGTAAATTGGTAGACCCAATATATTCGATAGGAGGAGTACCTTAGTCCGGATTATGTTGGAATCAGCTCTATGTGACCCTGTAGGCCCATGGTGTGGGGCAGCTTAGTGTGATATAGTATGTCGATGGTTCTCATCAGGGATAAGGACCACAATAGTCCATGTATAGTGGGAATAGACTATTTTTGACCAGGTAGGCCCACTGTACTCGATAGAGGTGGAGTTCTGCAGAAGCTAAGGAGTTCGATGATATGAACGATGATGTTATAGCCACTACCCAATAATATACTAGTTGTGAGCTGGGTCTTTTACTTTTTTCTATGTGTTTGAGATATTGTTTTGTGGTATTACCTCTGTAGAATTTTATTTCTGGTGTTTTCATTTTTGGATTACTAAGAGACCTTTATGATTATTGGGGTCCCTACTCAGTATTTTTATACTCACTACTACGTGGGCTTCACCCACACGTGTTTTGTCTGGTGCAGATGATCGATGTTTTGACATTGGTGCTTAGGGGGACTGGACTAAAGGACACTACAATGGTGGACTTGGTGGTCTCAGACTAGATGGGGCATAATAGGACGATTTGGGAATGACATGCTACTTTAGCTTCTAGTAGCTTCACTACACTCGCGATCAGGTAGGGTTTTCCGTGGATGGCCATCCGAGTTTCCTTATATACTTTACTATTTGCAGTTCCTCATAGGGTTTTTATTATGGAAAATTTAAATTCACATTTACTTGTACTCATCTTGGAATTAGTGGTATAATTTTTTCTCCCATTTAGTGGGTTTGGATGTGGATAGGTTTGTGTGTATACAGGTTTAAAAGAAATTCCTTCACATTTTAGGATATATCATTTTGGTGCTACTCACCAGCCCCTGGCCATTGGAAATCGGGCATGGGGTAGTCACATAACGGGCCCCAAGGAATGGGTTGTAAGGGAGTGTTATCAAAGGATGGTCAGTCCTACTAAAAAGACTGGGAGTTTGTGTTTTGTTTTGGGGAAACAATGTTAAGTGTTGTGATTCCAACTTTCAGATTCTAGGAATATAGTGTTGTTGCGGCGGTTTACATATCCATACACCATGAACTTGAATTTTTATTTTCAGATCAATACATTAAAACATTGGTTGCATAATTGTATCCTTATGTTATTTAGAGTAAGATTCAGATCACCAAGTATAACCTTCTAACCTTGGTACTTATTTATCAATCTCGGGATGCATCTATGAGGAAGACTTTTTCGGGTCCCGATACGAGGTCATGAGGACAGTCTACCATGCGACAAGGTGTCAGTTCGGGGACCAATGCTTGATATAGCCCCACCAGGTGGTGAACCAGTGCTTCAACAACTCCATGGTCATCATCTAATGCTGAAAATTCTGGAAGAGTATGTTCATAGGCTCAGTGCCTTGCATGATTTTCAAGGAAAGAGCCCTCCCATGTTTAGGGGAGAGATAGATCCTCAAGTCGCTGAGGACTGAATAGAAGATGTGACATAGCTATTCCACTTAGTGGGGACCCCTCTTGACTAGATGGTGATCTTGGAATAAATCCTTATGTAGGGCTCAGTAGGGATGTGGTGGATCTTGACCACCCAGAGGCACAACGAGGTGACCCTTACGTGGGCATACTTCGAGCGGCTATTTTGGGAGGAGTTTTTTCTCGTGACTGTGCACTCTGTTTGCATTCAGGAGCTACTTCACCTTCAATAGTTCAGCAAGAAGGTAGATGAGTACTCATTGAGATTCAAAGATCTCTCTAGATACACCATAGACATTGTGTGAGACCCTTTCTTTAGGGATTGAGACATTGAGCAGGGACTATGGTTAGAGATCAGGTCATCTGTGTTGTCTCTGAACATCCCTACCAATGTTGGGGTGATGGAGCGAGCCCTTCTTGTAGAGAGATTCTTGGTAGAGCAGGTGCCGACTGCAACAGCCGCCAATAGACCCCAGGCATCAGAGTCTTTGGCAAGTAGTAGAAAAAAATCTCAGGGGCCAAAGTGGGCCAGGTCTTTCAAAGGTCCAACCCATGAAATAGGGTCTGTAGTGTGTGCCTACCAATCCAAGGGTAGTCATTAGGGAGCCAGGAAGTGCATCTTGTGGAGTGCTAAGGGACACATGGGACGTGACTGGCCGACCCATCACACAGGTGACCAGCTGGTGGTCTAGGGATATTGAGGCTGAATCAGTCATTCTATGATTAGGGCTACAGGGCAACAGAAGTGGAAGGTAACCTGGATGAGTGGAAGGCGGTAGTAGATGATCTGATGTGTTACCACCACCACCACCGGTGGTCCACCCCGATCGTAGGGAGCAGGCAAGCATGGGTGAACTCAGCTCCAGACCGCATGGGCATTTGACCACAACGCTCTAGAGATGATTCGATGTTTGATATGTGTCTTCTACACCCTAGCTATTGTTCTTTTAGACACAGAAGGCTAGACCCACACTAGTGGGCCGCACCCCTGACATAGCAGGTGGGACACAAGTCAGCGGGCCAGACCCGCACCGGCAGGCCAGTCCCACACCCTTTGGTTCTGGCCAGACTAGACTGGGTCATCGGGTGACCCGGTGGGATGGACCATTGGCCAAAGTAGTCTGGGTCCCGTAAGGCCTATTGTGCTTTGCCCACTGGCCATGCCGGACCAGACTGATTACGACCCGAACCAGGTTTGGTCGAGTCCATCTAGTTAAACTGGGGTATGTGGCACTCTCGAGCTGGGTTGTTCTGGTTGGTCTGACCGAGTCAGACCGGTCCCCATCACAACCATCCCCTGGTTACTAAAATGATCATATCATGAAAACTGCCCATCCAATTGACTATCCATTTGTGGAATCGGTATCCTCTTGATGAGGTAGATCTTTTGGCATGATCTGTGTTGACTTTCATGTATAATTATATGTGACAAATGGCTTGATGACCAGTTCTCCCAATCACGCTACGTATAGAACTCTATGGTTGGATGAGACCTGAAGAATTCTCGATGATGGCCTAGTGGGAAGCCTATCTATGTGACCTAGCAGGCCCATAGTGGGGAGTGCCTCTATGTGACCCAACAGATCCACGATACTCAACAGGAGGAGTACCTCAGTTCAACCATAGTGGGATGAGGCTCTCTGTTACCCGAATGGCCCTTGGTGGGGAGCAGCTCTGTGTCACCCAACATACCAATGGTACTAGTCAATGATGAGTACCATAGTAGTATAATGTTTGTGGGAAGAAAATCTGTTTGACCAGACAGGCCCATTGTACGTTATATATGAGGAGTTCTCCATCAATTGAGAAGTTCAATGATATGAGTGAGGATGATATTATAACTACCATTGAATATACATGGTGTGAAATGCATCTTTTACATTGTGCTAGGTGTTTGAGATCTTATTTGGTGGTATTACCACTGTGTTATTTCCTTTATTGTGTTTTCCTTTATGGATTACTAAGAGATATTCAAGGGTCTCAGGGTCCCTAATGAGTATTGTTACACACACCCCTTCACGGGTTTCTCCCCATGTGTTGTGTCTGGGGCATACAATCGAAATTTCGATAGAGGTGCTTATGGGGGAGGGACTAACAGATTCTAGGATGGTGGAATTGGTGTCAAAGAACCTGTTGGGTCCCAATATTACAGGGCATGCATGAAATACTACTTCATCTTCCTGTAGCATCACTAATAGCCTGATCGGTGGGGTTTTTTGTAGATAGACATCAGAGTTTCCTTTTGTATTTTTCTATTTTTATTTCCTTCTTGGATTTTTATTCTGGCCCACTTACATTCACATGTACTTACACTCAACATTGTTTTAGTAGTATATATGTTTCTTCCTTTCAGTGTGTTGAGATGAGGTTTGGTGTGTGTGTCTATACAGGATTAAAGGAAATTCCTCCCATTATTGGGATTTGTCTTTCTAGTGCTAGTCACTAGCCCCTATCCAATGGAAGTTAGGGTTGGGGTAGTCACCACACGGGCCCCAGGGGACGGGTCGTGACAATTTTTCTGAAATATAGTTTTCTCACCTATTTCACACATATTGTAAAATTAATTATTGCAATTTTAAAAATATTTTGTTGAAAAAAAAATATTTATTTTTTCTATCATTATATCAAAATTATCTTTGTGTCAATGTTTTAAAATTTTCTGTAATGATAATTTTTTCAAGGAGTATAATGAATAATAGAGGTTTTTTTAAGAATTATCTTTTCATTTAAAGATTTTAAAAATGTAAAAATTGTTTAAATATGGTTTTAAAAGTAAAAATAGAAGAATTATATATTTATTAATTCAATTTATTTCATTAAAATTATTTTCTTATTTAATTTTTATGGAATTTTTTTTAATCGTCTGCAACATTTCTCTTTGGAAAACAACTTTTTTCGTCACATCTGCAGGATTAATTTTGAATAAAAATTTTGTAGATATATGAATATAATTTGTTAAAAAATTTTAAATATTTGGAATCATAATAAATTTAATTATATAATATGTTCAACTATATTTTTTACCATTTAGAATTTTAAAGTGACATAATTAATTAATTTGATTAAGTTGAAAATTGGTTTATAGTGGAATTAAACTAAAATGATAAGTGGTAAAATGACATAGAAAATTTCAAAAAACCCCATTATATGGCCTTATATAAACCTTATAACCAATATTATCTTATTATTTATCATTTTTTATCCATTTGAAATTTTAAAATCCGGGTTACACCTTTTTCTTTTCAAAAATAACTAGTGTTCCACTTACATCACTTATAAATGTCCAACAACTCCCCTCTTCTCTCCAAAATTTCAAAACCATTTTTTATGAAAATACCTAAAAAATACCTTAATTAATTATATTATCACAACCTAAAATATTTATTTTTTATAAAGACTAACTAGTAAGGATTTCAGTGTAAACCAAAAGAGGTTTTCTAAGGAAGAGGTATCGTCCCTAATCGAGTTTTTAATTTTATTTCTTCTCCCACATCATTCATGATTTATTAATACATGAAAATATAATAACCTAAGTATATTATATATAATGATATTTTCTTATAATACTTTCATTACCTATATTAATCCCCTCTCCCGTCAAATGGGAAATGACAACATTGCTCATGTGTATGATAGACTACCACCTAGTAAACTAATGTGACACGTTTTCCATCAACACCTATCACATTTATTTATGATGGTTGATATACCATATATATATATATTATTTTGAATATAAATATTCTTATTTTAATATATAATTATATAAACCTTTTATAATTTCTATTTTGTGGGGGATATGATAACGTCGTTCATATGTACGACAAACCACCGCTTGATGAAGCAATTTGATTTGTTTTTCATTAAGCTTTAAATGTATGGTAATAAAGAAAGGACTAAATAAAAATATATAATATATAAAAAATATTAAATAATTTATTATGGTAATATAATATTAACCTTTTTTATATCATTCCATCATGAAAATAGAATAATCATTCATGTGTATGTACGGCGTATTGTCTCCATGAAAAATGTTTTTCATTTTCTATCATTATTATTAAAGGATTACTCTAAATAAATATTTATGAAATAAATATGAAATTAATTTCATGGTTAATATTTTTTATATTAGGTAACTATGTCAATATATGATGACCAAAAATAGAAAATCAAAACATACACGAAAACAATGTAGTCATTTCCAAAATCATGATTTTAACAAGTAATTATAAAGAAATTGTTCATAAAATGTCATATGTAAATCAAATATGGACATATAAATATATATACTATATTTAATATATTTATAATAAAGTTATTTTTATTATATTGGAGTATCGGATGTGTATATTGGAAGTATATACACATGTTAATGGAATTTTAGTCTCTATTTTATTTCTGGGAGACATATGAAAATTAACCACTCTTTTCCTTTATGAAGTTTATATACTTTCACATTGTAATTTTATATATTTAAAAAAATTAATTATATTTTTTGTTTTATTTTATTTTATTCTTTATTTGGGCATATGGTACAAAAGAGTGCTAACGTGGTAAGGAATACATTTCTCAATTTTCCTTCTTTGAGACATATGTTGTGTTTTACACCTATATTTTTTATGAGTTATATATATATCACCATTGACTTCTAATAAAATGAATTTATATACTATCATAGTATTTTATGTTTCATTTAATTTTATTCCCTCCTGATGCTTGTGATTCAAAGTCACTAAATATGTATGGGTTTTATGATACAATTTCATTATTTATTGGGATAATTTATATTTATTATTATGATGATCAAATGTTATTATCTACCAATCAATGAAGTCATTAATTTTCTTATCTATGGTTATTTATTTATAATAAATTTTCACCTTCATTTAACAAGAACTATGCACTCATGATTTCACATTAATGTTTTAATGAAAATAGACATTATTTCTCTCTTCGGACGAAACTCCATCTTTATTTAATATATATGTCTTCTTAAATTATTTTCAAAAATTTATAATATTAATTAAAGATTTTTTAAAGTAATTATTATCCTTTTTTTGTTATACAATTTTGTTTAAAAGGGATATTCTTGTCATTTTCAAAACAATTCCCATTTGTATTTTACTAAAAAAATGTGAAAGGTATTTTATTGTAATGTGTATAACATGTCCCTCCCTCATAAACATTCAATGTTTTAAACAATAATTTTTAATTTTCAATGGTTATATTCAATTAAAAGGATGTTAAAAATGTTTTATGTTATAAAAATTGTGTTTAAAGTATATAGGTTATTTTCTTAAAAATATGTTATAAATGGTTTTTTCAAAATCCTTTTCCATCTAAGATGAAATCCCCTAATTTTATATATGTTTTACTATGATTATGATCCAATGATAAAATATAAATTATTTATTTTGTATGTTTTATGATTATGATTAAAAGAGTATTATGAAAACCAATTCCTTCCAAAGGTTATAATAAAATGAAATGTTTAATGAACCAGAACCCTTTTCATGGGTTATGATATGATGAATATTTTAGGATCTGCTAACACAATGATATATGGATTATGTGATAAGTTGGACCAATATCTCCATCCAATGCATTTGATAAATATGGATAACTCGTGATTAGGTATTATATACATAAACCTAAATACTTGTTCATAATTCTATGTGTGAACCTGATGACATCTTCAAATTATTTTGTGTGAACTAGATTAGATATTCACAATGTTATGCATAGACCCAAATAGACCTAGCTTCAATTTACATATTGTTATTTGTGTGACAAATTTCATGTCCATTTGTTTATTTGAGGTCCTAATTTCATGTCCATAACTTAATGAGTGAGCCTTCTATTTATACAATTTGAAAATGTTATAATATTATATGAATGTGAAAAATCTATGTATTATTCCATTTTTATTCTATCATGGATCATGTTAATTGATGAAATTATGATTCATTGATTATTCATTATCAAGATTTATGTCATGAATCACATTTATGATCTAGGATTTATAGGTTATGGTTTTAAAAGGATATTCTCATGAAATCATATCCATATACTCATGTTATATTTATATATCACTAATTTTACCCTTACTAAGCATCTGATATCATATTTTCTTATGTTTCCTTTTACCATGTTATGAATAAAGGTTATAAGTAGAGTACGTATTTTATAATTTCTAATTGAGAAGATATTTGTGGGATACATTGATGACCGTTCATGAAATAAAAAGATAGAAAATCTTTTCTCCAAAGAAACTAAACATGTGCAATCTATGGGTGTGTATCTATGAAATGTATTGACTGTACATTTAAAATTATGTAATATTTATTTATGAAAAGTTTGGGTATATACCCAAAAACATAAATAAAATATAAGTTGCATAAATATTATCACCTCATTCAGTAATGAAAGAAATACCCCCTTTCACATATCTACCATATCCTATAAATATAAGTATTCCTGTCAGGACAAAATCTATGTAAAGCACAATCAAGGAGGTGATCAAGAGGGTTTCACACACCCATATCATTCTAAAACCACTTGATAGCTCCAAAAAAGAATACACTCAAAATGAATAGGTATTCAAGGTTATATTTGTTTGATTTTTAATTTAATTTAAATCTATCCTTAAAACAAAACCATTGAAATATGTTTTCAAAAAAACTTTTAAAAAACCCCACAAAAGGATTTTAAAACACCAACAAAAAGCTTACTCACTCTTAAATTAAAAATACACACAATTTCCAAAAAAACTATCAATTTACATTATGCCCCAAATGTCATCAAATGTATTTACCACCCTAATTCTATTTTAAATAAATTATTAAACCATTCTAAAACATCTTTTCATTGGGAACCCATATAAGATATCAAAATCGTTACAATTCACCTTAATGAGAATTTATATTTCATTTGAAAGAAATTTACAAAATCCAATAAAAATAAAATATATTAATATAATTTTATAAAAATCCACATTAAATTAACAATAACACAACAACATGTCATTCAAAATTAATGAAAAAAAAACCAACATTAGATCAATTGAAAAATAAGATATAAGTTGTCACCAACAATATAAAATTCTCAAACAAGCCTCAAAAACTGCTCCACAGGTCTTAGAAAAAAACTACAAGTCTAAGCTATCCTGAACCCTAAACTCAAACCTAGATACCACTATGATTCTTTACATATAAATAAATAATTTTTTTTAAGAATTGGGAGGTAATAGAAAAAAAGTAAATGAAGTAAATCAAGACATACCATAAGAAATTGCTTGAGAATAGGTATGGATGGGAAATGGATTGATATATGAGGAATATTAAATTCACCTCGTCTATGAATGGAGAGGATTTATATAATTTGAAGGAAAGGGTAATAGAAACCCCTTAAAAATAGGGAGGGGAAAATTAAAATAATATTTATTCAAACAAAATTCCTCATAGAATTGACGATATTTTATTATAAATATTGTGGAAATCATATGGTTTCATTGATCTAATCCCACCAAAACTTCATGGAATGTATGAAAATTTATAAGAAAATTTTCTATAAACATGAGAGGCTATATGAAGTGTTATAACACTGTACATTAGATACTATTGTAGTTGTTTTAATATTGGGGTACATCTGTGATACCCCCAAATCACTTTAATATTTTATGATAATGATCATAAAAATATATAAAAATGACAATCCCCAAAAAATAAATAAAATTTTATACAAATTTGATTATTTTTTTGAGATAATGTGGGGTCTCCTATAAGGTAAATGATGATGTGAATTTCTTGATGATGTCACATGTGTGGTTGATCAACCATGATTGCAATACTGCTAGAGGAGTCCAATGGATAGTGTAGGGTAATAGATTTGTTTGTGATATTGGATGGTTATATATTACCTGGAAAAAAGTGAAAATGAACCATAGGGGATTCAACAGAGATCATCTCCAGTGGAAGACTTGTCATATGCAATAACTAGAAGTGGAAATGTCATATAATGTAATTGATAATTAATTGTATTGAATTCTTGGTCTACAATAAATTTCCCAACTATATGATGTCTAATTTATTAGTATAAACTATAAGCCTTAAATCAATATATACCTTAAGAACACCAACTATAGTATAGTGGTTAACCACTATCATTTCATGAAGATACATAAATAAACATTTCACTTCATTCACATATTGATATTTAATTTTTAATTTTATTTCAATTTTAATATAAAAAAAGATAATGGAACTCACCATATAGTGAAAAACATAACCAATCATGGATTACATTTGTGTAATTAAATTGTGGAAATCAACATGAATTAAAAACCTTCCTCAAAAAATCGACCCTCGTATCCTACACAATTTTATTTTTGTAATCATACCTTTAATAAGGAATGATACCATTTAACTCTGAGTGATACTATATACTATTAATCAAATAACACCCCTCATTACTCAAAAATTGGGATTGTAAACATAATGTTAGGGGATATTATTTATTAGAAATTTCATTATGACTATATTAAATGTATAGTAAAGATATGATCCAAAATTAGTGGCATATCACATGCCTAATGACATATTAATGAAGGAAAACAATTATATGAATTTGAGAAATGTGGATTTTGGAAAACTTATATCATCCTTGAGGTATCACATACTTGTGTAAGATACCTAATAAAAAAGGACCATGAGTAATCATAGGATGGTAAATAATAAACTAGACCACAATAGAAAAAATATACTATAATATTATATATAAATAAATAAGCACTATTTTAAACTATGTCCCACAAATTATGAATTAAGAGGGAATATACTCTAATACCGGGATCCTGAACCCCCTACATAGTTTAAAGCTTCCTGTTTTATAAAAAAAATGGACAATATTTTAGCTTGAATTCATGGTAGATATACTTTTCATATATTGTACCACATTTAAGATGTGATTTCAAAGATACATACATGTGGATTTTCTAATTGATAATTCTCTCATGGCCTCAAGTCATTCAATGATCTCTGTTGTAACTTTAATATATGTGAGTAACATATATAGTGGTATTTCCAAGTGTTTCCCATTTTGGATAATCATATAGTATGAGAATATTCCATTAGTTTGTACATCCATTAATGTATTATATATTATGATTGGTTTTATCCCACACCATTATTTTTTTTCCTTATCAGCATTATTGATTGTCTTGGAGTTTTCAAGAGAATTGGTTTGGTAGTTTCAACTTATTTATATAAATTTAGGCAATGTTATAAATAGTCAGGCATGATCTGTGTAATGGAGGTGGTGAATCCTATATTATAATCACCTATTTGAATTTTTAATTTATTAAGAAATTAATGGGTAGTGGAAAATTATTTGGCCTTAGCTATCTATAGTTCATTCATTGGAAATGATATGTTGTATGATCTCCCATTTCGATTTTTCATAAAAGACTACATAATGTTTTTTTACTACAACACTGGAGTAAGTTAATAACGGATAGGAAAATTTTAATATGACATGGCCTTTGAAATATATATATATTAATCATAAAATATTCTTATCTAAATAGATTATTCATTAACATTTATTAAATCATAGTTGGAAGTATTTGGATCCCTGAATGTACTTATACATAGTAGCATGGTAATCTTTTATTAGTCAACCAAAAATAACATTTATTATTACATGGATCAAATTATAGGTGTTATAATATAATGTTGGAAGTTATTTAGTCAAATACAACCTTTTTAGTCTACTATATTTCCTATGTTGTGAAAAAAATCATTCTAATCATTCATAGCCTAATTAAGTCATATAAACCATTTCAAAATAATTACCAAAATAAAAATAATTATAAGGACTTTTAAACAATAATATCAATATGAATAAAATAGTAAAAACTAATTAATTAAATCCTTTTTCAAATTTATTTCAATTATTTATCTAAAACTAATAAATCAGAATTACTCACTAAAAAGACATATTTTTAGGGGAAATAAGAAATTGAACTTTAATAATTTTTTTAAAAGTTCGCCTCACAAAAATATTCTTCGATGTCACACAACAAGTATATACCCCTTTTACAATTCAAGGGATTTCATGGACTATAATATTAAAGGGGTGTGAGTCTATATTATGGGGTATGCATTCCAGGCTGCATGAATATAGTATTTTGATTACCCTTTCTCCAAAAAATATACCATAATGTGGGGAGATAAATGGTGATTTATTGATTCATTCCTCTAATAGGCCCTGGGTTGACGACTAGTATCAAGGGTATAATAAAAATGAATATGGAATGCATTAACCACTAAGTGAAACATGCAGAAGTGTGATATAAGAATGATACAACAACCAAAACCTTCTTAGACATATATAAAAAATAAAACCATTATTTAAAAATGAAATTTCATACAGTACTAAAACAATAGAATGGGAAACTATAAGTCCCCAAAAAACACACGGTAGTGACCATGAATCCCAAACACCGTCAGAAAAACCATGAGCTAGTAATATCCTTCTAGAACTCTAACCTACTCAAACTGACCTGAAAAATAATATATATATATACACATAGGATGGGCATAACAGTATACTTGGTAGAATCCCCCCGAGAGCCTCTCCTTCCAAGGATAAATAAATCATGCATAATAATAGTGAAGAAAAGTGAAACTAACTCATCACCTAAACATGTATTTCATGTTCCCAACATAACAATGGATAACTCTCACTAAGAATCACATACAAGAGATCTTATAATATAGTAATAAAACATCATGGGTACCCTTTTTTGGCTTCCCCCAAGGTTTTATGATCTACAAAAATTGCGCATGTCTTGAGTATATATCTCCAAATGTATTCCGTCCAAAAGAGACATTGGAAATGCATCACAATATTAACATCATATATCACATAACCACACCATCCCATAACATATCCACATATAGTAACAAAGTAGATTTTGGGATCCACCATAGCCCTTATGACATATATAAATCTAGTGTTATACCTCAAGCCATTACAGCCCAAACACCGAGTAATTACATCCATCAATTATTGCCTATACACATCATACCTATAATAATACTTTTGATACTATATCTGGTCATAAATGTGTGTGAAGTATCAAAAACACAAAAAATCTATATACATACGTATATGGGAAACTAACTATTGTGCATACCAGCACAATTGACTAGCCCGATTAGATAGTGGGGCCAGAGGGTGTAGTCAGTCATCAATCCTCTCTTCCGGATGTTGTGGAAAATAACCTCCCAAAGTCTATTGGGTGCCAGTTTCCCTAACCAACATTGGTGGGGTAACATATAAAATCATATAACATACATGATGTAATATAGATCACAACCACGCTATAGGCATAACCATGTTTTGGAATCAACTGCTACTAAAACAGCTTAGACTCATAGCTCCCACTGATAAGACTAGATATCATATAAGCACACAAGCGTGCAAAAGATAAAAATTAATTAATTTTTCACTTTTTAAATAATTTCTCCCCCTTAATTAATTCAAAGTCCATCAACTAACCATTAAATGTTTTCCACATTTCATAACATTAATCATCATAGTAATGTCAATTCCTTCCAAATGAGTTCCAAACAAAGTCCATGGTTTACCAATATTAACACATTTAAAGAATTTTTATTCCATAATCAACTAAACCTATGGTTTAAAATTTTATTCACATCATTATAAGCATTATTACAAAACCAATTACTCTAGGAAAACCATCTTAATCTACCATTAAGTGGAGACATGCAACCAAACACCCCAACTGCCTCAACCAGTGGGGAATGAAATACATATAAACCAAAAAACTCAGTCCCCAAAAATAAAATATATTCATAAGTGATCAAACCAGATCTCAACATAACATCAATGGGTAAGACGATATTTAACCTACTCCATCACCTTCAGTGTCATCCCCAACACTCACGTGCATATACGGATGCATCTATCAATCCTAGAAATAAACTTCTACCAAATCATCTTTTCCTCCACACACACATATTACAGAAACCATCACAGTATCAACCTTACCAGATTCACAACACATCAAGCCCTTCCCACACAATATCATTCAGTTCATGATCATCCATATCAGTCTCACATAACATCACTTATATCCAAAGAACATCACTAGGAAACAAGAATAAACATTCAATAAACAAGGGAACTGAGCCCTCAAAACAATGAACTCATCATTCTCATGGAAAATGCTCTCACATATCTATAACAAGTCACTCAGCCATCCCAAGAATATGGGGAAATCAAGCCTTATAAAATTATATTTATCCCACCACAACCTCTTATTCTATCTTGATTAAATAAATTTATTTATATCAAGTTCCAAGTATGGGAAACATAAGGCATCAAGTTACATGTTTTGGATGCTTTCATCGAGGTGGGCACATCCGTCTATCAAGGACATGAATTTTTTCCCCTCTTTCTACATTCCAAGGTATGCAGAATCCATCGCTTGATCAGGGGGAGTTTTCTCCTTGAGCAAAACGGGATGATTGTATGTCGGTTCATCCTTCTGTGTATTCATCCTTGGAGCATGTTACTTTGGCTGGGTCTCCCTTATATATTTGAGCCATTATTCATGAATCTCATTTCTAGTGCCATATCTGTGTGGATTCCATATAAATTCACTACTTCTATCAGGACATTCCATGGGGTCATGATAAGTAGCAACCTTTAGTCAAGGAGATGATAAAATTAGGCATGTCAGGGCATAACTGGATGCATGGACATTGGGAAACCTGTATTATTCCTCAAAATAGAGCATGTCAAGGGAATCTAACTCGAGGAATCCCACATCATTCGTGGGGTATCTTATACTGTAGGCATGTCTTCGAGGTTTTCCTCAGCTTCCTAGGTTTAACACAGGGTATGTCACGAGTTTAAAGTCTAGAGGAGACGAAATGAGAGTGATCAGAACATCCCATAGATACAGATCATATTGGTACATCCCTAAGAGGGAGAACCTGGAAGGTCTACCATATGGATGGATCAGAACGCCTAATGAGTAAGTATTTGAGGTGGTGTGTCCCATAGAGGGAAGACATGACACCATGATGGATGTTATGGACAACACTAAGGGAAGATCATAATGAGTGCACCATAGAATGGGGAACATCAAATGGATAGGTTAGAATGCCCAATGAGATCAGACCCAGGGTTGTGTGTCCCATAAAGGGAAGATGTCACACCATGAAGTCTAATTTTTACACCACTGAGGTTGGATCTGGGAGAGAGAACCACATAATGGAGGATGCAAAGGTTTACCATTGGCTGGGATTGAACCTTATGGATGTTTTCTACATACCATGTGTTGACGACGAAGATCAAAACCCATGTACTTTGAAGGGATGATGAATTAGGGTGTACATAATTGACAACGACCCGAAGACATGTTGGGGATTACACAAGGACAACAACCCATCATAAGAGGGATACTCCTGTTTGAATGGTTACATATTGCATGGGCTATTACACATGGTTAGCAGCCTAGGTACTGTTTAGAGGAGTGAGGAGGTGGATGACATGCTCCCACTGGGATGTGGTAGCCATGGTAAAAATCAAGGTGGATGATGGGGAGTAGAATGAAGTAGAGGGAGAATGATATGGAACCGACGTGAGGATGACTATGATGTTGGGATTGATCCTTGAGGAGACTTCATACGTATCCCCATGGTAAGGAATCAAAGTCCGCGTAGTTTGGTGGGATGATGGGACAGCTGAGGAGGAAGCCCGTGATAATGGACACATGGGTGGGATCCCAATAAAATAGAACCTCCATGTTGGGGCATAAACTTCTTGGAACACATGGGATCGAGGGATAGATCAACATGAGACATGAGTTTTGGGATTAAACCACAGGGTTTCTTCCTATGTATCCTTAGGGCAGGGAATCAAAGTCAATGTACTTCATCTGGAAATGTCTTACAATCTATTGGGGACATCAACAGCTTACCAAACATTGGGAGACTTCAACGGCTTACCACCGAATGGGGTTGAAAATAGATTACCGATGAATGGGGTTGACAACAGCTTACCACAGAATGGGGTTAAACCTCATGGAGGCTTCTTACATACCCTGTTTAGAAGATAGGGAGAAAATACCACGTAGTTCGAATGGGAAAAATTTAGTGAATGAGGGACAAAAATGGGGAATATAGTTTAACATCGTGCATGATGAGGGTGGACTGACGTGAACTGGTTAGGACCGATGGGTGTTGGACTTGATCCAATGGGAGGATTTCTACGCACCTTCCCTAGGAGACAAGGATCAAATTCCATGTAGCACAGCATGGTTTGGTGAATTGACGTGAAGGGGGTTAGGACCAATAGGTGTTAGTCTTGAACCTTAGAAAGGATTCCTACATTCATTTTCTTGGAAAGTATCAAAGTCCACATTGTTCTAGATGGTGTTGGGGAGCCAACATGATGGGATTAATGACAAATAGGTGTTGGTATTGAACCTAAGGGAGGAATCCTACGTACCTTTCCTTTGAAATGATCAAAGTCCACATAGTTTGGAAGGGTTGGAGAATCGACGTGTGGGGGGTTGGGACCCAAAGTTGTTGGGCTTGATCCTCAGGGAGGCTTCCTACATACCTTTCCTTAGAAAGGATCAAATTCCACATAGTTCGGGATGGTTTTGGTGAGCCAACATGATGGGGGTTACAACCAGTGGTCATTGGTCTTGAACATCTGGGAGGTTTCCTACGTACCTTGCATTGGCAAGGAAAAAATTCCTCGTAGTTTAGGAGGTGTTAGTGAATTAATGTGAAGGGGTTGGGACCAATGGTTGTTTTCCTTGATCCTCAGGGAGGCTTCATACATACCTTTCCATAGAAAAGATAAAATCCATTGTAGTTTGGAAGAGGTGTTGGGACTAACACACTTGGGTGGCCTAAATGGAAACAGAGGCTAATGTATGGTCCACAACCTAGAGAGGAAACAGGGGCTTACGCATGGTTCGCAGCTCAAGGAGGAAAAAGAGGATAATGCGTGCTACTATAGAGTGGCAACAGTGGTTGGGGATTATGCAAGGAAGCTTCCTGAGATGTGCTATGGAGTGGAAATGTTGGATGGGGTTTATGCATGGAAGCTACCCGAGAGCCGTTATGGAGCAGTAATGGTGAATGGGGCTTACGCAAGGAAGTTTCTTTGGTGTCTATATGGATTGACAATGGTTAATGGGGATTATTCAAGGAAGCTTCTTGGGTGCCGCTATGGAGAGGCAATAGTGGATGGGGATTACACAAGGAAGCTGACCAGGTACCGCTATGGAGTGACAATGGTGGATGGGGGTTAAGCCAGTAAGCTAATCGAGATCCACTATGGAGCGGTAATGGTGGATGGGGAATATGCATGGAAGCCTCCCAAGAGCCACTATAGCGTAGCAACAGTGGATGGGGCTTATGCATGGAAGCTACACATTATGTATTCCTTATATCTGGCCATGATGGCATCCCAGCCCACTGGTGGGTTGAGGCCTTCACCTATTAACTAGTGCACAAGTGGGATAATTCCAATGGAATTGGAATCAGTCCAAACAATGGAAGATGAAAAGTGTAAATCACATGGGTGAAATTCGGAATACGGTGAGGGTGGCATGACGATGGAAGATAAATGTTTATCATGTTTGAAACACATCATCCATATCATGTTATCCTGTAATGGGGAAAACAAATTAGGGTTGACTTCTAACTATGTTCGAAACACAGGACTTGACTCAACGTTTTGGCCAAAATCATCTAAGTCATTGGCCTAGAATAGTAGGTGATCCGATCTGACAAGGGACCAGGACGTTAGGGGGTAGCTTCAGACATGTAAGAGGATGAAGATCCGAATGTAGGACATGTAGAGCATGAGGTGGAGTGATAGAATGTGTGAATGGATTCCAACACTCTTGAAATTATGCCACTCTAATCATGGAATAAGGTATCATATGCTTTTCTCATAATCCATCTCTTATATTTAATAGGAGTCATTCTATGTTTGGAACATAGGGTGTATAATAGTTTAATTTCATATGGAGATGATTGTTGTCATCTTACACTTGTCGCATAAGGAATATCTTATTTAGAGATAGAGACGTTCTACATTTGGCACATAAGGTGTAGTACAATTTATAGTCAAATATAGTGTAATTTTACTCATAAGGTGCATAGTAATGGTTGGTGTTGGGACTTACGCAAGTGTGGCGCTTTCTATTTCAACCTGGTAGAGGAGTCGGGTGATGGGGTTTGGATGAGTTACTTTAAGAATGGTTCAACTCAATGTACTCAGAGAATTGATGATGATACTCTAAACTCAAAAAATGCGAAATTAAGCAAGAGGAATATATTTACTCAAGGTGTTTCCTATTGTGCGGAGGAGTATCTCAATTCATGGTATTCCGAAGGTGAATGGTGGATGCACATAAGGGAGAAATGAAATATGTCGATGTTTCAGCCTGAAAAGATCACAGTGTGACTCTCCATTTTTTAAGGGGGTCATCAACGAATGGGAAGGAACCAGCCCAAATGGATGGGACCGTAGCCCGGTTGTGATGCCAAGTGTGGGTGCGGGGGTGTATCCCCCACAGTATGGACCGATGGTCGTGAAGGTATGATCTTCGCAAAGGATAGGTCTTCACGAAGTAGCTTCACGGAGGAAAGGTGCTCTCGGTGCATGGCGTCTTGCAAAGCAGCTTCGCAATGGAAAGCTCCCCATGGTGAATGGACTCACAGAGGAAAGGGGATCATAGATCATTGACTCACGGAGTGTAGGGACTCATGTATCCTGGACTCACGAAGCAAAGGGGATCGTGGAGTTAAGCGGCTTGCAGAGCAAAGGGGCTTGTAGAGAAAAGCGTCTCGCGGAGCGAAGCATCTCACAGAGCAAAGAGGCTCGCAGAGAAGATCCTATCGCCGAGCCTCGATCAACCCGAATGAGATCCCCTATTCGCAAAGAAATCCTCCCTTTGAAAAGGCCATCACTTCACGGATCTTGAGGTCTCACAAATCAGCTTCACAAAGGAATGATGTTCATGGAGCCTAGACTCACGGAGCAACAGGGATCGCGGAGCCAAGTGGCTCAAGGAGAAAAGGGGCTCGTGGAGCATGGACTCACGTAGCATAGGGAATCATGGATCATGGACTCGCGGAGCAAAGGGTATCACGGAGTGAAGAAGATCATAAAGCAAAGGTTAGAGCAGAGAAAAGCATCTTGCAAAGAAAATCATGTCGCAGAGCAATGCGACTTGTGGAGTAAAGGCTCTCACAGAGCATCAAGTAACCCGAAGGAGCTCCCTCCTTCGTAAAAGGAGGAGCCCTTTCTGAAGGGCATCACTTCACAGAGCATGGGAGCTCTGTGAAATGAGATATCAACTGCTAAAGGGGTGGCTTGACTGTCCTTATGAATGGGGGTGTGAAGGGTATTTATAGGCGATGGAGGTCGGAAGAGCATGTTGTGAAGCACAAATGCGCACCGCGAAGCACAAATTCATGATGTGAAGCACAATTGCATTCCAAGAAGCACAAATGCACTCTGCAACTAGAGGGTGTTCCATCATGTTTCTTATAATTATGGATTCGACTGTCATCGAGCTTCGGGGAGATCATAGAAGATACGATCATGTTCCCTCATGTTTGTTGTAATCACAGAGTCGACCGTCATTGAACTCTACAGTGCTCGCGGAGGCTCTGGTCATGTTTCTTTACTCCGCGATAACATAGGGTGCATCGCGAACTTTTTTTCTTCCCAACATCAAATGTCCATAACTCCTCATCTATAACTCCATTCGGGCCCCACGACCTTTCAAATCAATGCTTTCGAAATAGGATATGATATTCACTACTGGAATTAGAGGTTTTTGCGTCAGGATATTTTTGATGGGATCCCTTTGTAAATAGGCTTCAGTGATGGGGTCTTGTCGCAAATAGCTCATTGCATAAAACGACGTTGTAAATAATAATTTAATTATATACATTATATATGTAAAAAACCTTTCACAACAGACCGTCGAAAACATTATTTGGGATGGGGAACTTCCATGTCACAACTAATCCTTCGATTATATATATTATATATAGAATAACCTTTTGTGACGAGCTCATCGAAAATAATATTTTCATTGGGCCCGCCATAAATACTTGTTGTGACAGGCTCGACGTCCCATCACCATTACTATTTATTTAAAAAATTATATTCAGATTATTTGTGAAGGGATCCTGTCACAAAAAGCCTCGTCAGGAAAACTAAACATAATAAAAAATTAATAAAATTATGTTTAATAAAAAATTAATATTAATTTTATGAAAATAAAAAAAATAAAAAATTATTACAATTATCAATATTTACAAAAAAAATATAAAAAAATAATAAAATGTTATTATTATTAGTAAAATAAACAAATATTAAAAAATATAATACTAATGCTAAATAATAAAATATTAAAAATAAAAAAAATTAAATAATGAAATATTTTTACCAATATAAAAGTCTGAAACAGTAAATAGTTCATATAAAAATAAATCCTAAATTAAAATGTTTTTAATATAAAAAATCACTAGGGGTTGTCTTCTGGAAGAGGTGGAGGAGCAGTAGGAGATGGTGGAGGAAACTTCATCCCTAAACTATGAGTCAGATGATGCATGTACTCCATCTGCTTGTGATGCTGTTGATCACATCGACACATCTCCTCCTCGTGCTACTACTGTTCTCACCGACACATCTCTTCAAGCTGGTTCTAAAAACTCTCTATAAGCACAGAATGAGTTAAAAACTACTCCTGATATTGTGAGGTAGACGGTGATGCCTCTCCATGAACTCCTCTCAAGCTTGATGCCGACATCGTAGTAGTGCCATAGTAAGTACTAGGAGTCAAATGAGAGTCGATACAACCTACTCGGCCCTTCTAAAAGCCATACTACATCGCCTGCATCTATGCTGCCTCATCAAAATGGTGGGCACTGGTCTGCTCGGCCATCTTGTGTTGACTCGAAGCCTGGGTCTGAGAGGTCTCAGCCAGATAAGACTCCTTCAATTCCAATTTGAAATTAAAATAGTGAAAATATTATATGCAGTTAATTGTAAAACTGAAAAAAAAACACTAACAACAATCTGATGCTGGCAATCACCTCTAATCTCTCCAGTGGGTGGATCACTGTACATCCTATGATAAACGTCGAACTCCGTAATATTGGGATGCTCGACTGCCTACAAAAATATAAAATAAACTATTTATATTTAATTTTATATATAATATTTAAACAATATACTTACCAGATGCTATCAATGCGTACTAAATATACGAATACTAGCTTGATGCATCACCTCCTGTCTCCCTCGTTTTTTTCATCCCAATGATGATCTCCTCTAAAATCCACCACCCAACCAGTGTAAAAATAATTAACCCAAACATGAGATGAAATGTGCTCTGGTCAGTGGGCTCTACACAACTCATCAAATTTAGTCACTCCTGCTTTCTTAATGTATGTTCTTCTCAAATTTTGAAAAGAAATGACGTAATGGGTCATGCATACACACCTATCATGCCGTGTGCATAGCGTCACACATTCTATCATCAATGGGATACCATATACCCTACAAATAATTTATAATATCATGTTATTAATAACATAAATTTCAAAATAAATATTCTTTATTTACGTACTAGCCAATGATCGAACATGTCATGCAGCACATCAACAGGAATTTGTTCTAATGTGATCCGTGGCTGAGAAAAATAATTGTGCAAGATAGCCCTCCCCTGTCCAATAGCTACAAGCTCAAAACTGTAAAAATGAAATAAATAATCAAAAAATTATTATATATATTAATAAATTATTGTAATCTAACTAAAATATACAGGTTACCATACCTCTATGTGCATGGATCGAAACCAAGATGTGTACGTGGCTTGGGGATAGGGTCAGGAATCATCAATCACACAAGACCGCACCCCCTGCATGTACCCCTTGATCCATCAGTAGGTTTAGGGTCAGATAGTCCACAATCCCCCTCATCCAAAGATAGATCTACCTCCTGCAAGTCATGAAATAGATCAGGATCCATCTAAAACACAAAATAATTATTGTTAGCAGAAAGTTTAAAATAACTATTATATAAAGATATATATTATTTATGATTATAACCAGCATTTAACAGTGTCACTACTGAAAAAATACCCTATACCAATGGTTTAGAACCGTTGGTATTGGCCTCCAAACCATTGGTATAGGCTATAGAAACAGTTTGGAGAACCGTTTCCAAGTAATCCATGAAGATAGGTCTATACCAGTGGTTTTAAAAACCGTCGGTATAAGTAATATGAAAATATATACCAATGGTTCCATAAACCGTTGGTATATGTAATTCAAAAAATAATCATCCGGTTGGTTTTGATCCCAACACCTCTCATTTGTGATTGAATGACCAAACCACTAACCTAGCTTTCTTTTGTAAATACAATTTCATAAATATTTAAATGTAATATCATAAGTATTTTAAATTTTGATTTATTTAATGTTCGTTGTAAGAAGATTCCATTAAAAATAAATGTACATATACAAACGGTTCTCAAAATCGTTGGTATAGACCTATACCAACAATTTTGAGAACCATTGGTATATACCTATACCAACTGTTTTGAGAACTGTTAGTATAGGTTCATTAATTTTGGGACTTATACCATTGGTTTTGGACAAACCGATGGTATAGGGGGGGTCTATACCAACGTTTCGGACAAACTGTTGGTATAGGGTAACTATAATGGACCTATACCAATGGTTTTGGACAAATTGTTGGTATAAGCCCAAATTAGTGTACCTATACCAATGGATTTGGCCAAACCATTAGTATAGGTCCTCATATACCAACGGTTCGTCCATAACCATTGGTATAGGTTCATATAAGTGACCTGTACCAACGTTTTTGGCCAAACCGTTGGTATAGGTCCAAATTAGAGAACTGTACCAATGGTTTTCCCAATACCGTTGGTATAGATCTTATTTCCAGTAGTGTTTCAATGTCCATATTCATCCTCATCTCTATAGCTATCCATGTCAATGTCTTTATCTTCCTCCCCAACATCATCAATATCCCTATGAGTTTTAGTTTCATCATATCTTATCATTTCAAATTCATTGGTAACATCATTAACATCTTCATCATCATCGATCCTTAATTGTGGAGTGTCATCATCAATATTCACATCCCTTTGTGAAAAAATGGATTTTGAGCAGTCTCTTGAAAAATTTCAACTCCTTCCACTTCAGTGGAACCACATTCCATTTGAGTAAACTAATTTTCCCGAGATTTCATTTTTATTATGCTCCACCAATCACTCAAGTATCTTAAAGTATCACAATACTTTGCATAATAAATTTGATGTGCATGTTGAGCCATTAAAAATAGTTCATTTACTTTTAGAAGACATTTATATTTAATATCTATGATTCCATGAGTCAGATGAACATGCAAGCCTCTCTCGGTAACCAACCACTGACATTTAAACATCGTTATATAATTCTATCCTAGATAACACATCTTAATAAGTTCATCCAGAATGCCATAAATATCAAATTTAGTTTCTCCGTGATGCGATCCTCTCATGAAAACTCCACTGTTCATTGTTTTTTTGATTCTGCGTATGCATGTGTATGAAATCAAAAACCATTCACCATATATACATTAAAATATTTAACCATTTTGGATGGTGGGTTACTCAATATACACAGTCGCTTATCAATTTTATCACCATGTTGAGACACATAAAAATTTGTAAAACAATTATTGATATGATAAATAATATATGGAATTCATATTAAACCATCAATAATTTATGTTACCAATTTTTGAAACCATTGAAAAATGTTTTTTCTATGTTCTTGAAGAGAAGCTACAGTAATTTGTTGAAGTTTCTTCTTGATATGATTATCATATAACCTACAAGTAAAATAAGTTTACATATTGTGACATAAATTATAGAATAAGTAATAGAAGCACTCATGATTCAAATGATGTCATTTCTTCATAGTTGACCAGAACATATATCTCAGCTCTGGGATGTTCGTCATCCGAAATCCATCATTCATGAACTCCACCGAAACCATGATTTGGATGATTAAAAACTGATAATTGATTGTCCATTTCTTCATTAACATTCCCCATATTTCATCCCATGAGATTTTTTTGAGGGATATTGAGAATCAATATAATGGGAGAAGAAAAAAAGCAATTTCCTCTTGCAAATAATATTTATAAATTGATCTTTCAACTGATTCTTTGTTACGAATTTATTCTTCAATTTCTCCATGCATCTCTCGAATGGGTACATACATCAAAACTATACTGGACCTCCACATTTAGCTTCATGTGGAAAATTTAATATCAGATATTCCATTGAGTCAAAGAAAGTTGGAGTAAATTTTTTTTCTAGTTTACATATAATTATAGGAACATCTTTCTCCAGTTTGTTTAGTGAATCATAGTTTGTTGTCACTACACAAATGTCTAGAAAAAAATACGATATGTCTGTTATCGAATCCCAAATCATATAATTCAACAAACCACTGAATCAAATTAGAATAATTCTTTCGATTGTAACATGACAATCATGACTTTTTAATCCCGTAATATAACCATTCTTTACACATCTACCCAAATTGGAAGTATAGCCATCTGGAAGTCTCAAAATCTGCTATCCACTGAAAAAATAGTAAGCGAATCTCTTTTGACATTGTATAAGCTATTTTTGGCTTCATTAATTTATATGATCTGACATTTTCAAATAGTTTATGTTCTGGTCACCTACAAATTTGGGCAAGATCTAATTGTGCCTTTACAGTATCTTTGGTCTTACATAGTGTATCCAAAACTGTATGAAATAAATTATCAAAATAGTTCTTCTCAATATGCATGACATCCAACATGTGGCGGACGAACAAATCAGACCAATATGGATGATCCCCCAAAAATCATCATTTTATCCAATTATGTTCTTTCCCAAATCCATGAATTTTCTTTTGGTTTACTGTTGGCCGAAATGTGATGGGATGTAATAAAAATACTACCAATTTTTACTATGTACCTGAGATCAATTATAGAGGTTCATCCCTTTCAATTGTACCTTTTCTGAAATGTTATTTATTCTCCAAAAAGGATGATCTGCTGGAAGAAATATGTTGTGACACTCAAAATATCAAGGTTTTTTTCCATTGACGAGCATAAAATCTTTTCTTTATTTCATATAGTAAGGACATGATTTAAGATCATTTGTACTCCAGCTAGATAACATGAAATATGACTGAAAGTCACTAATCGCCCACATTAATGCATCTTTTAATATAAAATTTTGTTTCGCATCAACATTATATGTACTGACACCATCACTCCACAATATATATAACTCATCAATCAATGGTCTCAAATAAACATAAATATTATTTTTAGGATTTCCTAGGATTAATAAGGTCAAAATGATATAGGGATCCTTCATCATTCTCCATGGAGGTAAATTCTACAGAGTTATAAAGATAATACAATAAGAATACTGACTACCATATGAACCAAAAAAAATAGAAAACGTTAGTAAAAAGAACCAATCGCACATTTCAGGATTCTAAAGAAAAAGACGGTTGCAGATAATCAAAATTTTTCCATGAATCACAATCATATGGATGATTTAATATTTTGTCAGTTGAAATCATGGTTTTGTGTCGTGGTATTATTGACGCTGTGTTGTGAGACATAAATAAACGTTGCAACCTGGGTATAAGGTAGAAATATCTCAACTGTTATACTGGAATCGATCCAAACTTCCCTAGTTGAGCTTTTTTATTCCTTGATTGTCCACATGTGGGACAACTATCCAATGAATCATTTTCACCAGAATATAAGATGTAATCATTTAGACATCCATGAATATTCCGATAACTAAGGCCCAAATTACAAACCAGCCTCTTCCTCTCATATTAATTTACAGAAAACACATTTCCTTCAGATAAAAGTGTTTTAAACAAATAAAATATGTGATCAAAACTGTTTTTTGAAATTACATTATCTGATTTAACAGGCATAAATTTTGCAACTACTTCAAATTTTTTTATCTTCAAACTAGGATATAATTCATCCTCAGTTGACCTCAACAACTCATAGAATTATGATGGTGCAAACTCAGGAGTTAAATCAATATCATCTTGAGTTTCAGTTTGCTATATAGATGGTCTTACAACATCTTGTACTAAATTTTGAAATCGTGATAGATCTGGAATGAATTTTTTAGTATCTTCTCTAGAACTACGTTCTCCGTGTTGATACCAAAAAACATAATCTGGTTGAAAACCAAAAGTCAATAGATGTCCCCCAACCTTGCCAAATGTGTCAAATGTTCTCATAGTACATTTTTTACACGGGCACTTTATTGTTCCTTATGAAACATATTCTAGTTTTGATGATGAAAATAATAAAAAAAGCTTCAACACCATCAATACATACATGATTTAAACCAGAACCATTTGAATTTCCATGCTGATTTATCCATTGCACGATCATTTAATAATGATTGTTGTTAACTTCCTCGTTCCATATTTTTCTACAAAACAAAAAATCATTAAAATTTTTGAATAATTTGAAATTATAAAAACACTATCTGAAAAAAAGATAAATCATTAAATCTACTTATTAATAATTACAATTACTTATGGGTGACACAATTTCCAGTGGATTGACGACTAATCTTTTTCCAAGGGCTTATTTACTTGCAACTTTCTCACACAGAAATCACAATGAAGAATCTGATCAGAGGTACACATATTCATTCTCGTATCCATGAGAATGAATATGATTACCTCCGATCATATTCATCATTGTGATTTCTGTGTGAGAAAGTTTCATGTAAATGAGGCGTCGGAAAATAGAGCCCCCTTTTCGGTGATGAATCATCTTCTTGCAACTATCACCGCCTGAACACATTATAAAAAATGTGGTCCTACAAATGCATATTCAAACTTGTGCATATGAGATTGGATATGCATACGTAAAAGCATACTTTTCATAATGATTTGAGTTGTTGAAAGATGAAAAGAGATAATTCATCTAGTAAAAGGAGTGCCATCAATCCGCTGGAAATTGTTCCAAGTTATTACAAGTTATTACAATTTATTAGAATTGGTTTTTTTCTAATTGTTACTATTTCTAACTAATTTTTACTATTTCAAACAAATTGTTAATAATTGTTATTATTTCTTTCTAATTGTTACTAATTGTTACTATTTCTTCCCAATTATTACTATTTCTTACTAATTATTACTAATTGTTTCTATTTCTTACTAACTGTTACTATTTCAATCTAATTGTTACTATTTATAACTAGTTTTTACTATTTTTTCTATTTTTACTATTTCCTACTATTTCTTAATATTTTTTACTAATTTTTACTATTTATTAATATTTATTAATATTTATTACTAATTATTACTAATTATTACTAATTATTACTAATTATTACTATTTATTACTATTTATTACTATTTATTACTATTTATTACTATTTATTAATATTTATTATTTTAATTACTATTTATTACTATTAATTACTAATTATTACTAATTATTACTATTTAATACTAATTATTACTAAATATTACTAATCATTACTAATAAATACTATTTATTACAAATTATTACTAATTATTACTAATTATTACTATTTATTACTATTTATTACTATTTATTGATATCTATTACTATTTATTACTATTTATTACTACTTATGACTAATTATTACTAATTATTACTAATTATTGATATTTATTTCTATTTATTGCTAATTATTCATTTTTATTGCTATTTATTATTATTTATTGTTATTTATTTCTATTTATTGCTATTTATTGCTATTTATTGCTATTTGTTGCTATTTGTTGCTATTTATTTCTAATTATTGCTAATTGTTTCGAATTATTGCTAATTATTTCTAATTATTGCTAATTATTCCTTTTGTTACTAATTATAACTAACTATTTCTAATTCTCCCTAATTATTCCTAATTAATACTAATTATTCCTTTTTAATCATATTTATTCCTATTTATACCTATTTATTCTTATTTATTACTATTTATTCCTATTTATTCTTATTTATTACTATTTATTACTATTTACTACTATTTATTACTATTTATTACTATTTATTAATATTTATTACTATTTATTACTATTTATTACTATTTATTACTATTTATTACTATTTATTACTATTTATAAATATTTATTACTAATTATTATTAATTATTTCTATTTATGGCTAATTATTCCTAATTATTGCAATTTATTGCTATTTATTGCTAATTATTGCTAATTATTTCTAATTATTGTTATTTATTAATATTTATTACATATTATTGCTAATTATTTCTAATTATTGCTAATTATTACGGATTATTGCTAATTATTCATAACTATTCCTAATTATTACTAATTATTCCTAATTATTACTAATTATTACTAATTCTTCCTAATTATTTCTCTTTATTCCAATTTATTCTTATTTGTTTCTATTTAATCCAATTTATTCTTATTTATTCTTATTTATTCCAATTTATTCCAATTTATTACTATTTATTACTATTTATTACTATTTATTTCTAATTATTACTAATTATTACTAATTATTACTAATTATTTAGATTTATTACGATTTAATACTATTTATTACAATTTATTCCTATTTATTCCTATTTATTTCTATTTATTCCCATTTATTACAATTTATTACAATTTATTACTCTTTATTACAATTTATTACGATTTGTTACTATTTATTACTATTTATTACCATTTATTACTAATTATTATTAATTATTACTAATTATAACTATTTATTACTAATTATTACTATTTATTGCTATTTATTACGATTTATTACTATTTATTACTATTTCTTACTGTTTATTAATAATTATTACTATTTAGTACTACTTATTACTAATTATTACTAATTATTACTAATCATTACTATTTATTACTATTTATTACTATTTATTACTGTTCATTACTAGTTTTTACTATTTATTACTATTTATGACTAATTAATTCTAATTATTACTAATTATTCTTATTTATTACTAATTTTTACTAATTGTTCCCATTTATTGCTAAATATTGATATTTAATTTTATTTATTGCTAATAATTCATATTTATTCCAAATTATTTTGTTTATTACTATTTGTTACTATTTGTTACTATTTTTTACTAGTTATTACTAATTACAACTATTTATTACTAATTACTACTATTTATTACTAATTAGTACAATTTATTTCTAATTATTAATAATTATTCGTGTTTATTACTAATTATTCCTATTTATTACTAATTATTCCTAATTATTACTAATTATTACTATTTATTACTAATTTGTACTATTTATTACTATTTATTGATATTTATTCCTAATTATTACTATGTATTAGTATTTATTCCTAATTCTTACTATTTTTTGCTAATTATTACCAAATTTTCCTAATTATTACAATTTATTCTTAATTATTGCTATTTATTCCTAATTACTACTAATTAGTTCTAATTATTACTAATTAGTACTATTTATTACTATTTATTACTAAAATACAAACAACAAAACAATCAAAATCTAATTTAATTACAACTAATCAACAATAACTAAAATTAAAATAAAAAATTAAATAAATACTAAATTAAATAAAATATAAATACCCTTAAACATGATCTACGATTGATGTATGCGCCTTCGCAACTTCTCCATAAAAAAATAACTATGAAACATTTTCACTCTGAAGTTTGAGTTTAGTGTTAGAGAGAAAGTGAGAAATGAGGGGAAGAGAAAGAAAAACAGAGGGGGTATATATAGGTTAGATTAGTCACGACGAGACTATTTGTGAAGGGCTTACCGTCGCAAAAGGTACCTTTTGCGACGGGCCCCGTCGCTAATAAATTTTCATGCATCAATTGTTGTCGGTTGTTAAAAGGGTATTTGTGACGTGCCTCGTCGCAAAAGGTAACCTACCGACATACCTTTTGCGACGAGACAACATCCCGTCGCAAAAACGCATTTACCGCGGCCGGTATTTGCGATGGGGGGATCCCCCCGTCGCAAATAACCTTCCCGCGCTTTGCCGCGCAACCCACGCCAAAGAGAAAATTACATTTTGCGACGGGACCGCAAATCCCGTCGAAAATAACCCATGGGATGGACTATTTGCTATGGGAAACAATCTCGTCGCAAATAACTTGTCCCAAAGACTGTTTTTTCCGTAGTGCTTCGATCTTGTATGGAAGCATTTGGAATATTTTTTGGATGTAGTTTCCAGTACCAACACTATAGAAAGAAGTAAATGTAAAAATATGATCTCAACATTTATTCTGGTTTCAAAAATCCTAGTGAAGTACCATTCTCAATTAACATGACTTTTATTTATTATCAACAACAATAATAACCATGCTTGAAAATATTTATAATTACATTAATTGTATGGAAGATCAATTTAAATTAAACATGTGTATTGCATAAATTTTATTAGCATCAAATTAAATTAATCATAACATTAATAAAAATTCATATATTTAATTTTTCTTAAGTCAATTAATTATAGGTTAATTCAATCTTTACGTTCTTTATCAATTTCAACATGCAATTCAAAGCATAACAACATTTTATCAAAGAAATCATCATATATATCAAACAATCTAGCAAAACAAAGTGCAAACCACTATCATGGTATTAAGAAACAACATTGATAACATGTTATCACAACCAATTCTTTAAACTAGTTCAACAATTATTAAGTCAATTTTATTTCCATAAAAGGGTATAAATCATGATAAATTTATGATTTCAAATAAATTCATAGAGAATAAATGAACCCATACCTCAAAATCTGTTAACATTCTTCGCATGAGAACATACCACATTACGGATCTACAATCACCTCTCCCACTACAACTGCATCCATCCAAGGACACCTTGGCATAACCACATTAACAATAACTACAAGACTATCTATTAAAACCAACAGAGATCAAACTACATAGAATGGAGATAATAAATGGGAGGAAACGAGATCAAATCGGGAGATCCCACTAGAAAATGAGGGAAGAACATACCATAGATCACCATTGATCAAAAACGAAATCCCAAGGATTGATTCTCATTGAAGGGATATAAAAATTCTAATGGTGGGATCCAATGTCTGCATAAAAATGATAGTAATTAAAGGGTTTGATAAACCCCTAGGATGTTGCATAGTTTATTAACACACTCCATAAGAAATTTACATGGTTTTTAAACCATTTACACCTTGTGGAAATGCCATGCATTAGTTTTTGGCAAAGAAATAGGTTGAATTTTATTATATAACCGTAAAACAGTACACTTCATGAAACATCCCATGAACAAGACTTAACAAGATATAAACCTCACTTACACATAGTGTAGCATTTACACATAGTGTATTCACTATGCTACATGATTTCTAAAATCCATCACCTCCCATCACACTCTTGGCCTCCTCTGAGAACCAATATTTTCAGATAAATGTAAATGGCTGGACCACATAGACCCTATCCATTACATTAGATACCTCTCAAAAAATTATTGTCCTCAAGAATCCAAAAACCTAACTGCAGAGAAAACAAAAATTAGTCATCTAAACAGCCGCCCTGCATGATAACTCTCAACGATCTAGCCACCACATGAGCTCAACCCCAGAATTACAGTAACAAGTGAAAAAATTGACAACAACAGCTCACATCTCCTAAACACTCTCCCATAAGAGATATATATCAAATTAGTGTAAAGACACTACAATCAATAAGAGGAAACCATCTCGTAAGTTAGAAATATCCATATCCACAGGAATAAAAAATTACATGAGATGATCTAAACATGTTACAACTTAGGGTACTTAGTGTTAATCTGTGACTCACGTTACCAGGTACTCTCATCCACACCATCATTCTTCCACAAGACCTGAACCAAGGGAATCTAATTCCCACATAAAACCATCTCATGGAAGTCCTAAATCTCCATAGACTAATCCTCTAATTCCGCATCATTGAGATTATCAATCTCAATCTAATCAAAAATATGTGAGTCATCATGATGATAAATACGAAGCTGCCACACATAAAAAACATCATGTATCTGGATCATCTTTGGGGGAAGTTTAATCTAACACTCCATGGCCGCAACATAATCCGAACCCTCAAAAAGGCACATCTAACTGCGGAGAAATCTTACTCCCACAACCAAACCTTCACTAACCATGATGGGAAGTCACCTTCATGAACACCTAATCTCAAATTTGGACCTACAGTGGTATCCTACAAGGACCGACATAGGGTTTTTAACAATCTTGAACTTCTTTAAATCTCTCATGAATTACCCAAACCATCTGATTAATATTATATTCATGTTCCAACATGAGAATTGATACATCTAAAACGCCATTCCTGAAAAATAATGAATGAAATGTCGTCCATGAAATGATTAAAATGGATCCATACTAATGGTGTAGCAGAGACAATTATTGTTATAAAATTTTACCAAGGGATGAGGCCTAATCTATAGACCTTCAAAATCCATGGAACAATAGGGAAACATATATTCAAGATTCTGGATGGTCAGCTCTATTTGATCACCCGTCTGTGCATGGAAAGTCGTGATAAGAATAAGTGAGAACCAGAAACGTGTAGTATGACACACCACTCCATAAGGGTAAAATGAAGTTCTTGATTAGAAATGATCATCCTCGATACTCTTTGGGGTCATACCACCTCATCCAAATACTTCTTTGAACAATCCCTCACTAAGATAGACTCCCTAATATCTATAAAGTGGGATGATTTTACCAACTGATCCACTATCACCCATATAGAATCATATCCTCTCCATTATCGAGGTAAATCGGTAAATAATTCCATCGATATTTCTTCCCACATCCATTGAGAAATATTTAATGGCTAGAGAAACCCACTAGAAACACGGTATTCAAAATTTACCTTCTGGTAAACAAAAATTGTGAAACAACTTATACAACTACATGCATCAACCTTGGACACCACAAATGACCTCTCAAAGATGATTACATATTGGTCACACCAGGATGTACCATCAATGGAGAACTACAGAACTCACAAAGATCCATATGATGAATAATTAAATGAACAAAAAGCCTTGCCTAAAACAAAACCCAGTGTCATCCATCCTCAAACCAACCACCTGGGTAATCACTAAAAACATCCATGTATCTCCCTTATTCCTCCTTAAAATCAACCAACTGGGTCTCTTCCTCCCAATACCCCCAAGATGACTACACTTTCATCTATAAAAGAAAACTTGTTCATCCATTCTCTACTGTATCAATGCTTAACTAAGAGTTCTTCCATCACTCTACAAGAATCCATAGACTTATGCATGGAATCATTACATGACTTCATACTCAGCACATTGGCCACAATATTACCACTTATTATCATATACAAAATCTCAAATTCAAAAACATGTAATAATTATATCCACTAATAAAGACATAATTTCCTGTCATATTGGGAGAAGACATTCCTCAGGCTCTTAGGGTCAGTGAAAATAATGAATATTCTCCGATGATGTAGAACTTCAACAACTTCAAGGAAAACACCACTTCATCCAACTCATGATCTTAAGTTAGGTAGTTATATTCATGTGGATGTAACTACAGAGACCCATAATATCTGCTGCATTAGAACACTACCCAATCAAAGACATAAAGAGTCATAGAAAACCTCAAACTAAACACCTTTTATGGGAAAACAAAGAACTAGCATGCCGACTTACATTTCCATGAGGTTATCAAAAGATGTCGGAAACTGGGTAATCCACAAGAACACTGGATCCATTTGGGTCAAGGTGATTAGATGAATCACAACAAAAGTGAAATCATCTACTAACCTTTTGTAATATCTTGAAGGTCCAAGGAAACTCTGCACCTCTTCCACTATCTTGGGAGCTACCCAAGACACAACCACCAGAATCTTAAATGTATCCACAACTAATACCTATTATGTTACCATATTCTTTAATAAATGGGCTTTATAAGACCATAACTCACACTTATACAACTTCCCAAATAGCTAATCAAAACTATAAACTCTGAAAATGAAACACATATGCTCTTAATGATTGTTCTACGATGCAAAGTACACATGGGTGTTGTTAATGAAAACCACCAAAAAATTATTAAGGAACTATCTGAACACCATTTTCATCAAACTCATGAGAATAGTTGGAGAATTATCTATGCCGAATGGAATCACAATAAAATTATAATTCCTCTAATGAAAAAAAGAATGCAGTCTTATGAATATCCTCATCCTACACCCGCATCTTATGAAATCTTGACAGAAAATAATTCCTCAAGAACTAAAATTATACTTTAAACTGATCGAATAAGTCATCAATCAATGGAAGAGGATATCTGTTCTTCACTATCACATAGTTTAAGATACGATTATCGATTTTAAGCTACAAACTAACATCATCCCTCTTTATGTACAAAACGGGCACACCCCAAGGTGATATACTCAGTCCAAATAAACCACACTGAAACAAATCATTGATTAGTACTCACAACTCTCACAACATTAAAGGCAACATCATATATAATGAAATTGAGATAAGTGACCTGCCTAGCAGTGGATCGATCCCAAACTCTATCTCCTGCCATGGGTGTAACACCACAAACTCTTCTTGTAAGACATCAATGTACTCTTCCCCAACCCTAGAAAATACCTATTGATGAACCTCAAATTATATCAAAATCATATCATCCACCAAAGATGAAAAGAATGAAACAAGCCTCTAACCCATATAGGGTCTCGCTCAATAAAAAACTCCACCAGATCTCCATCAACATCATAGAACACAACCTTTATCCTGATGTAATCTACAATATCCAAAATTTAATAAAACCAATCTATGAAAAAGATGATGTCATATGACTATAACTATAATTACAATAAGTCTCACCAAGAGTAGTTATTCCCCAACACTATATCATAGTCTCTACATTCATTATACAAGTCATCCCAACCACAAACTAGAGTAGCCAATTCCAAGTGTACTGGAATCCCTAACACTATAATTCCTAAAGCATGGATGAAGGTAGGTGATATAAAGGAGTGTGTCCCTCCCAAATCAAACCAATATGGCTACCATGTATGAAGCTTGAAAAGGAACCTCCAACAATGTATAGATCGCTTGGTTTTGGCAACGATAAAGCATGAGGTTGACCACAAACAACTCCATGGTGTCTCTAACCCTTCTAATGACCACCCCCATGGTCAAGATATGATATCTACGGAAATGGAGAATCTCATGACTGCACTCTAACTTCCCCATATCCTCTGTTAGTATTAAAATGGACCACCCTATAGTTGCTACCATATTTAAAATGAAATCAATGAAGGAATTTAATGTGAAACACCTTTCACACACTGACTTATTGGAAAGGTCAGGCACCCTTACCCCTGGTGACTGTAGACACCATAAGAACAACATGCATATGATCATTTAGTATAAGTCTGGGAGACCCTGATGTTAGAGAAATGAGATAATAAGTGATGAGACCTACCCCCGATTGAACAAAAACAATTTTGTTCTGAAAACTAAGAACCCCATACCGAATATCTTCTTCATGAAGAACCCTGATGAATCCCCTCTCATGATGAACCATTTATAGAAAAAATACTCTATAAAACCTATTCTATAGCTATAAATTTTTGATATATATTCAGCATAGATGGGGTAATCTAGAACTGGATATATGGACATAAAGCCTCCTAAAAATTCCACTCATTAGCCTCCTCATATAGAAACATGTGTTAAGATTATCACAATAGAATCCTAAAATAGATCATGGACTCTCGCACACTAGAGATCACCTATCAATGGGAAATCATCTTCTGGAAACTATCCACCTTTATAGAAGAAGAATGGATCTATGATTTGAACTAGTATCAAAACTCTACCTTGAGACTACAAACTCCCTGCAATCCATGAAGAACAAGAACCACCACTACCTCATATATCTACGCAACATCATCACAACCAAAAAAACCTAGTATTGTTAAGAAAAGATCAAACTGAAAGCTATATCAACCACCTCTAACAATTCTTCAATGAATTTATCTGAAATTTATCCCTCATTATTCTATATATTATATAGTTGAAACTCTGAGAGTGTCCTCCTGCATGTTTCATCATCAACAACCTCTACCTTGCAGTGATCTTCTAGAATATCTTCCTGAACATATTCATAATGCACCAGATGTTGATGTCAACCTGGATCCATCCCAAAAAAAGAACAAAGAGTTATAGATCATAAATTTAGAATATTTAATATTCAATATTTAATAATTATTTACTTATCTTAAATAAGGTTTTAATATATCTCATGGTCTACCCACTTTAAACATATTTGTAATAAAGAATAATGCATGATCTTTCCATGGTCTCTAACCTGTAACCAATATCAATTTATTTAGTAGGCTTAGTAAACTTAATGGTCTATGCATCAGATTATATGGGCCTTAAATACCCATGTATCTTCCATCCTCCTATGTTTACATCACTTAAAAAACTTATCTAACTCTATTTTCATATCATCTCATGAATCATCAACTACGACTAACTCCAAAATCCATCATATCCCTCAACTTGAAACTCTATGACCACAAAATCATGACCCCTCCTCACAAAGATTCTACAAAGATGGGAGAGAGATTGTGACTACCCATGTATTGCCTCTAGTAGGCCTCAGGTTGGAAACCATCACCATGGGTATAATAAACATGCATATGGGATTCATTACCGTATAAAAGAAACATTCAAAAGATATAGATATGAAGGATTCGAAAACTAAAACCATCATAGAAATATATATAAAATAAAACCACAGTGAAAACATGGAATTCCCAAAAGTGTTAAAACAACTAAAAGAGAATATACTATTACCCAAAATGGTAAAATATGCAGTAGCAATGAAGCCCAAACAACTACTGCAAAAAACTGAGCTAGTAATATACATCCTAATCTATAACCTATAGAAACTGAACTAAAAATGGTTTATATACACATAGGGTGATTATAATAGTATACTCAATAGGATCCTCCCTGTAGCCTATCATGAAAATGATAAAGAAGGCATGCTAAACCATAGTGAACAATAGTGAAACTAACTCATCAACTTAACGGGTACACAGAGTTACTAGCCTCACCATGGCTAACTAACACCAAGTATCTTAGACAAGAGAGAATATAATATAGGAATAAAACATCAATGGTACCCAAATCCTTCTTCCACATTGGTTTTCCACTTCCCCAACATCACACATCTTGAGAATCTCTCTTAAAAAGTATGTCTGTCCGAAGACACATAGGGATGGCATCGCAACATACACTTTTGGGAATAACATAACCACCTCATCCCATCACATATACACATATAGTAACCAAGTAGTTTTCTATATACACAATATCTCGTATGATTTATATCGAACATCAGGTATTATACCTTAATCTATTATATCACATACACCAAGTAAGTACCTCATGGTATCACCACCTATAAACTTCATACTTATAATAATCATTCAGATATTATATCTATAAATACAAGTGTATAAAATATCCATAAAAATCACTGAAATCTGTACACTTATATGGGTAAATAACAACTGTGTATACTAGTACAATTAACTACTAAGAGGAAGAAGCATGACTAGAGGGGGTAGTCATCCATCCATCCTCCCACCGAGATATTTGGGAAAATAACCTCCAAGAGTCTATTGGGTGTTAGTTTCCTTAACGGACATGGGTGGGGTAGCTTATGAAATATCAAAACATACATTATATAATATAGATTAAAAAACACTATGAGCATAATATACTATTAGACTCAACACAAACTATTGTCACATGGGGTCTTAATTTCCACTAGTAAGACTATATATTTATAAGAATGAAAGAATATAAAAGAGCTACATTAATCACTTATTTACTTTTTTAAACTATTTCTTCCCCTTAATTAACAATTAATATTTCTAAAAATTATATTACATTGAATTATATTATTCATTAGAGTAATTTCCATTCCCTCCTTCCATAATCCAAAATAAGTCCATAGTTTATCAAGATTAACATCTTTTAAGAATATTCATTAAATCATCAACCAACCATGTTGGTTAAACATTTATTTACTTCATTATAAGAATTATTCCACATGCAGGTACTATAGGAAAACTGGCCTAATATACACTTAGAGGAATCATGCAACCAAGAACCTCCAGATTCCTCATGTAGTGGGGAAATAATGAAGATAAAACTAGAAACTCAACCATTATACATAAAAGAGATTCAATAGTAAGCATAATAGTTCTCAACATCTAATCAATGGGTAATATAATGGTTATCCCATTATATCACCTCTAGTTCCATCCTTGACAGCTACATGCATATAACAATGCATATATCAATCCTAGGAATTAACCGCTACGACATCATATGGGTCTCTATTCCCACAGATCACAAAAACAAACCCTAGCTCAGCCTTACCAGCCTCACACCACATTCGGGCCTCCTCGACCAATATTATCCATCTCAAGCTTAATCGTTTCTAGATCACACCACAAGAATCATATCCAGAGCGTATCATCAAAAGGGAGGTAAAAAAATAAATCCATAGAGAAATTAAGCCCTCAAAATATGTTATTCATCCTTCTCATGATAATTATCTCTCACGACTCGAAAATAGGGAACTCATCCTTCTCAAGAAGATGGTCAACATAGGCCTTAGAAAATTATCATTATCACACAAATGGATATTACTCCATCTTGAATTAACTAATTAATTATTAATGGGCTCAAAAAATAGGAAACCTTAGGCACCAAGATATAATAAGATATCAATGGAAAAAATTTATCTTAACACTTTTATCAGTTTCAAGAAACCTAGATAAGTACCATTCTAAATTAAAGTGTCGTGTATTTACTATAAAGAAATATAATCATGATTCATATTATTTATTAATTAGATTAATAATAGAGAATATAAATTTCATTTAATCATGTTTATTACATCAATATGATTATCATCAAATTACATTAACCACCAAATTACAAACATTCCTCCTATTTAATTATTCTTAATCAATTAATTATCAATTAATTCCAGATTTACATTTGTTACCAATTTAAACAATCTATTAGAAGAATGAATATATTATAAGAGTGAATACAATATATATATATAATATTATTTAGAAAAACAAGAGGCAAACTACTGTCATGGTATAAAGAAACAACATCGATATTATGCGATCACAAATAATTATTTAATATGGATCGATAATTATTAAGTTAATTTCATTTCCATCCAAAGGGATAATTAATGATAAATTTATGATTTCGTTATATAAATATATATGAAAGGATTCTACTACCTGTAAATCCTTCGATGTTCTTCACATGAGAACAAATCATATTAGGAATGTCTGATCATCTCTCCTGTAAGAACTATTTCCATTAGAGGATACCACAACGCAACTAAACAAACAACAACCAATAAAAACCCCATTAGAACTAATGAAGATCAAATTATATATCATGAAATGAATTAAAAACAGTAAATGAGATCAAATATGAAGAAACCACTAGAAGATTAATGAATAATTAACCTTGGATCACTATAGATTGATGACAGAAGCCCAAAGATTGATTCCCATCAAAGGGACCTCAAAAAACCAAGGGAGGGAGCCACTATCCACTAGAACATTTTGGGAATCGTAGGGTTCGAGAATACTCAAAGACACTAAAACTATTATTAACTAATTTAACTGGATATTTACACAGCGTTTAAAATATTTACACATTGTGTAAATGTTTGAAATCAGTTATTATCAAAAAAAACACATCACCATTTATTATTTAAACCTATATTAGTACCCGTCGTGAATCATCCCATAAACTAGTATTAATAATCCTCGAACCTCAATAACATGATGTGTATGATTTATATGTTGTAAATTCACCATGATACCATTTTTTTATCATCCAACAAATATGAACTTACTCTAGGCCTCCTCCATGAACCACTAGCTTTAGAAACATGCAAAGGATTGAACCACACATATACAATAACTTTAATTAGATAAATCTAAAACAATTCTTATCATCAGGAATCCAAAAACAAATGTGAGAGAAAACAGAAAAGGTTTTTTATGAACATCCTCCCCATGAGATACCTCTCGATTTGCTCACCACCATCGGATATCAACCACCTCATCGAAGGAACAAGTTAAAAACCACATGAAAAATGTAATCAACTCCTAAAAACTCTCTTGTGGGAGATATATTCCTAAAAAGAATAAATCCATAACTAGAAATATGTGGATAACATAACATAATATATAATGTTCCATAACCAAAAGAGTGAAAAATTAATAGCAAATAGTTAAACATAAAACAGATCAGGGTACTAAGTGCGCATCTACAACCCATGTTCCTAATTACTCTCCTTCATGCCACTGTTCCATTAAAAGACACGAACTAGGGGAATATCAAGTTCATGAAACACATTCTCATGGTGGGCTTGGATCTCCACAAGATACATCTTGATGGTCGCATCATAATAAAAATAGAGCTCGCCACAATAAATGACATGTGAATTGTCACGATAATAACACCAGAGTTGTGACATGTGAAAAACATCATGAATATAGATCATCTGTATGGGAAGTGATATATGATACACCATTGACCCACCATGTGACAACACCTCTGAAGGACCAAAAAACATGGGAGAATGATTTCTCCCATGACAATACATTTTCTACCCATGACGAGGAGTGACCTTCTGGAACACATGATCTCCAACGTCAAACTCTAGAGGTCCCCTCCTATGAAAAATGAATGATTTATAATGATAGTGAACACTTTTCATTCTCTAATGAATTACATAAACTAGATCAATTGTTTTCATTACCAGTTCCTCCTTGATAATTGATACCTCACTGACCCCAATCCAGAACAATGGAAAATAGAATGGTTAGCACTACAAAGCGTCAATCAATTCCATACCAATAGTGGAGTGAAAATATTATTGTATGAAAAATCAAACATGGTGGGCTTCATCATCCAAGAACCTACAAAAATCTTATATTGAAGATAAAAAACACATCTTTAAGAATTTGTGTAGTTCTATCTATGTGACCATCCACCTGTAAATGAAAAACAACACTAAGGAATAAATAGGATCCAAAATAATGTTGGATCCACTCCAAACACTGGGTGCAAAATGAGTATATTGATAAAAAATAATCATCCACATGAATCTGTGGAGACACACTATCTTTTATGGATACTTCCTAGAATAAACATTGATTGAACAAGATTATATTTGTCACGACCCGACCCTACCAGGGCTTGGGCCGCAACTACCTGCCTCCATAGGCTAGGGGATAGCGACAAGCACCAAAGGATAAACAACTCGGGGAGGCCTTTGCATGAGTACCTGTACACTCACACGTAGCCCAATCAATGCAGAGGTGCAGAGTAAAAGAAAATACAAGTAAAGTGAAGTGAAAATTCTATATATAAACCACAAATGTGCATCAACCTCTAACAGTACAAAACAAGTGCTGAAGATAAACTAAAAAAGAAAAGGGGAAAACACGCGCCCAACTAGAAAATGTTCCACAACCTGGAAATAGGTAAACAAAAGAAAAATAGCTGGAAGGGTCCCCCACCTAGAATATGACTCCGACCACTATATGTCGTCCATGATCCCGATCTCCTAATCTTTGTTGAAGTCACAATCCACATGTCTGTCTTCTGCAAGGGTACACCAAGTTCGGGAAAATCCCAAGTAGGGGTGAGTATAAAAATACTCAGTAGGATGCCATGATGTCTCAAGGGAGAAAAACAGGAGATACTGAAGAGTGAGCAGTAGATCGGACAGAGAAAATTAAAGGAGAACAACAAAGAGTGCAGTAAAGAGTATAGATCAACCCAACAAGAGGAAGGAAGTAGACTTATCCAAACAGAAGGAGTTGTAACAGTGAGAAGATGAACTTCTCATCGAGTCTTTGTTTCCTACTGTAGGAGAGTTGACTCGTCCAACCACATGAATATAGACACAGAATGCACGTGGCATACCACGCACATCTTAGCATCTCCTGGAAGGAGAGTAACCAAAACCCAAGAAGTGGGTAATAGAACAAGGTATATACATATCCATATGATCTGTCAAGAAACCCAAACCATTTCTTAAGGGGATATCCATCTCGTAGCTCACCCCAATAATGTGAGTAGCCAACTCTCCCAGAAGTAAACACCATCGATACCCAGCATCCCGCACGTCTGCCCCAAACTACAAGTCAAGGGGCTCAAATCACCGTACTTTGAGAGTATTCGATTTGGTCGGCAGTGACTCACCTGCACAGTTTTAGGTCACGTCATAAGGATGCATCTCGGTGGGGAAAGCGCCCCTCGTACTTGAGAGTTCTATGGGAATGTCAAACCACACCTTGTCACTGCCGCGCAGTAGAGAGGTCTCCTCAAATTCGAAAGGAGACCCCCTGAAAAGCCCCGTTTGAGGGTAATCCCTAGAAAGTCGATGGGTTCCCACTGGAGGGAGACCCGAAAAAAGTCGAAGGGTACCACACTTGCCAGTCCCGTAAAAGTGTAATCCACTGGAGGGAGACCCGGCTAATGTCGTCGATGAATCCCAATGACCAGTCCCGTAAAAGGGTACTCCACTGGAGGGAGGCTCAATACCATCATCAGGGACCACTTCCCAGCCCATATGGAGTTAAACCCAGCATCAGGGACTACTTCCCAGCCCCGTTGGAGGTAAACCTGGAACCGCTCTGGCCATCCCTGTTGAATGGTACAACACTGGCCATCCATGTTGGATGGTAACCCATTGGTCATCCCTGCTGGATGGTAACCCACTGGCCATCCCTGCGGAATGGTACCACACTGGAAATCCTTGTTAGATGGTACAACTAGTCATCCCTGCTGGAAAGGACCTCCTGGGTAAAGGATCAGTGTCCACGTAATGTCTTGGTCACACCCAATCCACAAGAACTCTACCAGGGAACACGAACCCACTCTGTCGGCCAAACCATCGAGAACAAAACCAAGGAAAAACCACTCAACCCTGCTAGTCAAACAAATGAGAACAGAACCAGGGGAAACTCAACCTGGTATGTAAAAAAACGAGAACAGATGGACCCTTTACATTGCGAGATGTCAAGGGTACGAAAAGTAGAACATGACACACGCATGGGGCCCACACGACGTGTGGCCCCAAGACAACTCCAACCAGGAAAACAAAATTTATCAAGTACAAACAACCACATGTACCTCTATGTGTTCCCATATACTCCTAGAGTATACCACGTTTCCAGCACAATGGCTATCATGCACATGGCACCCAACGTCAATACGAAGGGTGTAAATGTAATAACTCCAACTTGCCACCTCATCAGCCCAGACATGACCAACTACAACTCTTAAAACATTTACTTCACTCACACGGGAGTGCACGCGATCGCACACCAAGTGTTCTCTGCAAACATCGTTGAAGGAACCACCACTGGTACCCCTTGCATGCATGCACATTTAAAAGTGACCCTGAAAGAGACTCCCCACATCCAAATGGATCATACCATTGTAATCCTCGCGGAAAAACATTCGAGATAGACTATTTACTCGCCTTCAACGGACATCTAACGTAAAAGTCGTTCAACACTACTTTACACCTGAACGGATTCCCGTGGTCCTGATCCTCAGCCCCAAAAATAGTTAGGTGCATTGCACCATTGCGATCCCCACAGGAAAACACATCAAAATTACTAATCAATTGAGTGGAATGGATATCCAGAGAAAAAGATGTGTTCCGACATACCGAACATGAGCGGTGCTGCGTGGGACCCGCATCCCAGTCCTGAAGTGCTGCCAATGGATTGCACCATTGCGATCCTCTCAGAAAACTACACAATATGGACTATTCACTTGTCCGAAATAGACACCCGGTGATAATTTTGGAAATCACCGCCAACTCCGAAAACGTCCCTCGCAGGGCCCCCACTAGTGTTCTAAATTCAAGCGGGCGGATTGCACGATTGCAATGCCTTCAAAAAAACACCCAGGATCCACTACTATCATTCCCCGAACGGATGTCTGATGAAAAAGTTGTAAGGCATTGCACGCATCTCGAAAGGCAAGCCATAGGTCTTATGCCTCAACTCCCGTTTCAACGCCCGAAACTACACTGGAAAACTCGGGCTCAATGCCAGGATCGCAGCACCACTAACGGTGCTCAATTCGTATATCGAATGTGTCCACGCCACCCATAACAAAACCCCCTGGAAAAACGCTAAACTACATTATGGTGGGGTTTTCCACCGAGGCCCCTGTTTCGGGTGGTAAAACCCCCCAAAACCATCTCAAAATATTCGCCTCGATTTTAGGGACGCGTAGCCACAAACGATACCGAGAACAGATGCCATGTAGAGGATTTATGATATATAAATCATATTCATAATAATAATAATGATAATAATATTATTATTATAAACTTATTATATATATATATATATATTTAAACTAGACCGGCCAACTGGCATGTCTCAGCGCATCACCTAGTAGGACCCGCCGAACGCGACTCCTCATCTCACAGCAGACCAGCCAAGTGACCGGTCTTCCTCAGCAGGCCAGCAGGACCCACGGTACGCGGGTCTTGGCTTCCTCCACACACCCAAGGCCAGGCCTCGGACTCCCCTTCAACCACGACGGCCGACAGACGCCGGCCTGCTCCGCCGCTCGATGCCGCGCCCCGCCGCTCGTCGGATCGCGCCGCTCTGCCTGGGGCTCCCTGCTCCTCTTCCTAGCACCCTCCTTCACCCGGACTGCTCGCTGAGCCACATGCCCAGCCTCACTGGCTCCCTTGAGCCGCTCGAGCACCCGGCTCCTCCGGCTGCGCACCGCCCTCAGCCAGCCGGAGACACCTGACTCCACCCGGCCTCCGGCTGCTGCTTGATGCTCAGACCCCCGTTGTGCCACCTTGAGCTCTAGCCACCGCCCTTTCCAGATCCGGGGCTTCCGACGACCGCCACCACCACTTTGGCAGCCCAAAACCAAAACTGAACAAGAGTTCGAGATCCTTCAGGTGAGGCCTTCGCATCACCTGCCCCCGGTCGTCGATCCGACATGGTTTGCGGGTTTCTGAAAAACTTTGGACGAAGAACGCCCAAGAACAAAGATTATAATTGGGGATCGAATGATAGATGTGTTCATTCGGCCATCATCCCAGTTCAAAAATTATATAAAATAAATGATGAAATTGAAATAAACACCAGCAATTGATGAAGGTTCAAAAATATAGCAGAAATCCTACCTCGTTGGATCTGTTCGTCATTGGTGATGCCTTCATTACGCTCCACCGTTGATCCACCAAGGTCTCGGCAAAGATATCTCCTCGATCTATTGAAGAAATATGAAGATCACCGAAGAATGGATGAGAGAGAGAGAGGAGTGAGAAGTGACAATCCCCCCCAACTCACATTCTCCAATTTATAGGAAAACCCGCTTAACGTGGAATCAGAAAACACCGTGCCCTCTCCTTTTATATCGCAGCTAAAAAAAATGCAACATTTCGAACTCAATAGAAGTCTCAAATTTCCATTCTGATACTTTGCTAAAAAATTATAAAATTTAACACCTGAGGCTGCTAAATTACGAAAACTCCCCTGGTGGCATTTTTCGCAGGAGGCCTGAGCCCTCGAATGTTACACCCCTCATGGGGTAAAAGGAACAATCCAGACTCAACGGTCCCTCATTTTTCCAATCCGAGCTGCTGTTTAAGAGATACTTTATTTTCACCATTAAAAAAATAAATTAATCAATTTATTTATCCGTTTAATTTTTCGTTAACGGGCGAGGGGTCCAAGCGTCCCGCGCCGAAATACTTTATGTCGTTCCTAGGGTAAACACCTCATTTCAGACCCATCTGTGCACTCAGATTTCTGATCCGGATCTCTCTTTAGGATTTGTTCCATTTCTTTGGCTTTCCTAGTGAGAACACACTGAAAATTTTATTCCGGCCACACTGGGGCTCGGAATCGTACGCCGTCTGAAGGAACTGCTCTGAAATAACATCAAGAATATTCCAATGTATTTTATAGAAAAACCCAGATACTTACATTATTCCCTCCTTCATGATTTTCGCCCACGAAAAGCAAAACCAGGGAACAACATACGGTACTAAGCCCACTCCTGGATCTCTCATACCTAGAAGAACTCTTACACAGTCCCGTGTCACCACACACATACAAAAGGATTTGATCTGTTCACGCGAGGTCCGCCCTTTCGGATGACGTGCATTTGATCACACACACTCCTTCTCGGGTGAGTCACGTGGGAGATGTTATGCACCCAAACTAGCATTTGGGTTTAGGGAAACGTGGAAGGGAACCTCACCATCCCTTTTCACAGTCTCAAACGGCCCGAAGGCTCTCGGGGGCAGCTCACCTCCCCAACCGAACCCCTATGTCGCACGCTGAGACTGTAAATCACTATTCGAACTTGGGACAAGGCCCAGTGATTCCCTCCTTCAGAATATCCATATGGTGGAACACCCAAGGAGATCTGGTCACGCAAGATTTCACAGTCGATATCACACTAACAAGACTCTATTACATGCTCAAAGAGCGAAGGACTCCACACTATTGATTAAAGAAAAAGGTCCCACACCTTTTACCTTACCAACACAGGGTTACACTGACGCCCCAGACCACCCTGGTAACAACTCAAGCAAAGAGCAGGGATAAAATCATTTCACACACAGAGTCTAAAAATTATACTTGAAAAAAATTAGAAGAGTTGAAGAGTGTACCTCTTATTACCTCATGCTATGCAGGATCATAGACATCCATAGCTCGCGGCTATCTATGGTCCCAACTGTCAGCTCCCAGAGCATGACATGGACTGCCCGGTGGTGATAGGAAGACCACGTATGGTCTTCCTCCACTTCCAGCTCATCCCGCTCCTCTGCAAGAACCACCTCTTTGGGTACTACCCCAATCACAGCGTTGCCTCTGCCGTGGTGGTGCACCTGCTGTCTGCCCGATATTTTCAGCACGCCTGGTCGGGCAGTCTCGGGCCAAGTGACCTCGCCCTTCACAAGCATAGAACAGACGCTCTCTAGTCTGCCCTATTTCCCTCCGACACCATGGTGGTGTACAACGATCCCTCTGAGGCTGGTTATCGGAAAGCCACCTGCATCGAGGTTCTGTCAGCTGATGGCCGCTAGCTGCAGCATACGTCTCGGCTCTGTCGAACCTGCTGCCACCACCAACTGCAAAACGTGATGAGAATCTCTTTGTCACCAGCACCTACTCTAGCACCCTGACATATATAGAAATTCCCAAGGTTACTATGAAAACATGAATCTCTCTACGGAAACCCTGCTCTAACTTCTGCGCTCGGAAGTTATCGTTGTGGACCATGTTTGGGTAAAAACGTGCATGGTCTGCGAACCTAGTCGTGTACTCAGTCACCATCATCCCTCCCTGCCGAAAACTGCAGGAGCTCCTGAATCTGAATGGAGTGTAAGAACAAGGTGAAAAATTCCTAAAAAAAACAACTGAATGTCGACCCATGAAAGCGACGACTCATCAAGAAACTGAGTCACCAGACTCCACTAACACCAAACTGCTCCATGGAAAAGGTTTGCGACCATAGGCACCATATGATCTGCCGGATTCTGCACAAGTCTGAAAATTCTAACCACTATCCCAAGCCAAACCTCTACTGCTTGAAGGGTCTGGCTCACCACTGAAGCTCAGTAGTCTCTGTCGCTGGAACTCACGGAGTGCACTCAACCTGCGCTCAAGCTCAGTTTTCTCTGCGGAAGCTATCTGCTGCTCACCAGGTGGGGGTGCTGCTACAGGCCCACCCGGAGAAAGGGACCTAGATGATGGGTCCTGGACTGTGACCTCATAGCTCACAAGGTCACCGTCATGAACCAAAGCTGGTATCCTGGCTGGCAGTCTTCGCGGAGTCATCCTGAATATTATCATGGAGTTCCCTGATTAGTTGAGTATATATGTATATCACAACAACAACAATGATGGGGAGATTACTCAAAAAGAACAATCAAACACTCAATCCTATGTGATGCATAACCAATTTTTTCCCTGTAACAAGTGTCTCAGCATGCTGAGTCGACAAGCGGGTTATCAGGGTCCTGGTGAATAGATATGTCGGCCGACCATACCATCACTGGACTCCCTAGACTGAAAGTCGCTCTCGATACACATTGCAATTGTTGCCCTAAATCCCAATCAATTCCTTTTTAGGGATGTCCGAACAACATCACAAGGAATGATTCACCTTTGATACCAATTTTTCATGACCCCAACCTTACTCGGGCTCGAGCCACAACTACACCAAGCCCACATCCATAGTCCAGGGGCTGGTGACATGAGCCGAAGGATAAAAAACTTGGGGAGGCCTTTGCATGAGTACCTGTACACACACACGCAGCCCACTCAATGCAGAAGTGCAGAGTAAATGAAAATAAAAGACAATTAAAGTAAAGTGAAACTACTATATATAAACCACAAAAGTGCATCAACCTATAACAGTACAGGGCACACCAAGTGAAGTAAAATCCCAAGAAGGGGTGAGTATTAAAATACTCAGTAGAATGCCCACGAAGGCCCAAGGGATCAATAAAGGAGATACCAAAGATTGAGCACTAGATTGGACAGAAAAATGTAAAGGAGCACAACAAAGAGTGCAGTAAAGCGTACAGCTCAACCCAACAAGAGGAATGAAGTAGACTCGTCCAAACACAAGGAGATGGAAACGGTGAGAATATGAACTTCTTGTTGATCCTTCGCTGCCTATAGTAGGAGAGTAGACTCGTTCAACCACATGAATCTAGACACAGAAAGCACGTGCCATACCACGCACGTCTTCACCTCTCTTGGAAGGAGAGTAACCAAAACCCACGAAGTGGGTACTAGAACAAGGTATATACATATTCATATGCTCTGTCAAGAAACATGAACCAGATCATAAGAGGATATCAATCCCATTTCTCAGCCCAAGAAAGTGAGTATCCAACAGTCCCAAAAGTAAACACAATTGATGCCCAGCATCCCTCATGTCAGCCCCAAACTGCAAGTCAAGGGGCTCAAATCACAGCACCTTGAAACTATCCGCTTTGGGTGGCACTGACTCGCCCACACAGTTTTAGGTCACTTTACTAGGACGCATCTCAGTGGGAAAATCTCCCCTCATACTTGAGAGTTCTGGGGGAAGGTCAAACCACACCTCTTCACTTCCCCACATTTGAGAGGTCTCCTAAAAGTCGATAGGCGAACCCATGCCCAGCCCTGTTGGAGAGTAATCACTGATGTCGACGAGTTCCCACTAGAGGGAGAACCGCCAAAATTCGACGGGTTCTACACTGCCCAGTCCCGTAAAAGGGTAATACACTAGAGGGAGACCTGGATAAAGTCGTCAATATGTCCCATTGTCCAGTCCCGTAAAAGGGTACTCCACTGGAGGGAGGCTCGAAACCGTCATCGGGGACCTCTTCCAAGCCCAGCAGTAGGTAAACATGATATCAGGGACCACTTCCCAGCCCCGCTAGAGGAAAACCCGAAACCACTATATTAATCCCTGTTGGATGGTAAAACGCTAGCCATCAATGTTGTATGGTAACCCTCTAGCCATCCCGGATGGATGGTAACCCACTAGCCATCCCTACTGGATGGTACCGCACTAGCCATCCCTGCTAGATGGTATAACTGGCCATCCATGTTGGAAGCATCATCCTGGGTAGAGGATCGGTGCCCACGTAATGTGTTGGTCACACTGAATACACAATAACTCTACTAGGAAACACGAAGCATCTTTGCCCGAAAAACGATTGAGAAAAGAACCAGGGAAAACCCACTCAACCCTGCTGGTCAAACAAACGACAATAGAACAGGGGAAATGTAACATCCCAAGTAAGTAATGAATAATAGATATTTTTATCTATGTCTATTAATGAATTATATAGTGTTTTAGAGGCTTAAAATGAAAATAAATCCAATCTTAAGCATGGAATACACTAATATTCTTAAAAGATTGTTTTACTGCCTTTTGATGGCATACCCTTGTGAAATCAATATTTTGACAATTTTATAATCTATATTTGTCAAAATAAACATATTAATTATTATTGGGACATTGAATTTTACATTGGATAAATTTTTGGTATTTTTCTGACAATGTTCATTTTTTTAATGAATAGTGAAAAATACTGCATTTTATATCAAAACTGATTTTTCATTTAATTTAATTATATGGTTAGATTATATTTTTAATTGGTCTTAAAGTGTAATTTGAATATAATTTTACCATTTAATCCAATGGTGGTCATTGGAATCAATTTCACTTTGAAATTGGACTTAAACTGGTGTCAATCTTTTGATACTTATTGTTTCATAAAAACACGCTATTTGTCATGACAACGAGAATTAATTATTAAATTAATTAATGTGACATATATGTTTGTAATTTTGTAAAATAGACATCATTTTTGAATTCAGAATATCAAATATAGCTTCGGGTGAATTTTTGGTAATTTTCTGAAAAACATCAATTTTTGATGAATAGTGAAACCACTAAGTGGTAGTTAAAGAAACTGATTTTTCGTTTAAATGAAAAATTGCCACTTCTGTGTTTTGAATTTCAAAAATCCAACATACATGTTTTTCATTAATAAGTAATATGTGGTTCAATGAGATTATAATAATTTTTTGGTGAATAGTAACTTATTAAGTTTTTAATCGCGATTAGTGGTAATTAGTGTAGTTTAAGGTAAAAATAATGTTTTAATAGTATGAGATGAGATTGAAACTTGTCCTACCCTCATTGGATATGTCATGTCCGACCCAGACAAGCCATGGGTCAACTTGGGGACCCCATGGAGCCACTTTGGTTGGGAAATGACATAAATAACTTTTTATTTAATGTTAAAGTAAAAATGACACAAACATGAGTTATGTTATTAAAACAATTTTTATATGGGGTTATTCAAGTCAGATATTTGACTATAAATATTAAATATAAATCTAAAAATATTTCCTACATCATAGTAGTTTTTTTATAATTTTTAGAAATTAAATAAATTAAATTAGTTATGACATCATGATGATGCAAGGATGACCTCATTATTTAACAATTTAAATAAAATGGAAAGTTAATGTAACATCTAAAACCTAAACATGACCAAAACCAATTGTATGAGTGTATTTCAAACCCTTATCACCTTATCATTGAATTATATCAATGTGGGACCTTTTTAATCCGAAACGCATTTTAAAATAAAGTAACTTGTCTTTACTTTCCAAGAGTGCCCCTCCTCTCCTCTTATAAAAGGCCCCCACCTCTACCTCCTTACCCACACTCCCAAAGCCTTTGGATCGGCCAAACCCTGCCCATTTTGTCTCTCCACTTCCCTCTCTTACTCCTTGAAGCCTCACATTGGGCAGAAGTCTTCCCAAGGAAGCCTTTGATCTCAAACCAAAGGGAGTTACCTGATTTTAAGGTAATGTCTTCTTTTGAGTCCTTTTGTTTTATTTTACTTCTCCAACCCCCAAAACTCTTTTTATTCTTTTATTTTGTAACAAATCCAGTATCCTCAATATACTATTATGTTGTTATAAAAAGGATTCAAGCTACACTTACACACACCTACATCTAATGGTTAACGAACATACTGTTTCTGTTGATGGTGAATTTATGCCTCCTGAAACGATGATTGTTCAACATTCTTTTAACACCTTCAAAGGTGGCCATTAAGATGTCACTATATTTATATATGATATATAATATGTTTATGTTTTCCTTATGCTTCTGTGTTTTTCTTTTTGGTCATACCTTTATGGTTTCCATTATGGGTAAATGCGATATCTTCATTTAAGGATGTGCGGACTACCGCCCCCTCAAAGTGATTTGATTCGTTAAATACCATATGTGGGACGTATAAAGGATGGAAATATGATATTATATATGATATTATACTGGAATTATAATATACCTTTATATAATTATGATTCCATTCTATAAAATACGAAATAGAAATGAAAGTAGCGTTCATGCGTATGTACGGCTTACCGTCTCCATGAACGGTGCATTTCATTTCATACCTCTAAATGATTATGTAATATTATAAATGCATGTATATACTGGATATATATGATATATAAATAATGATTATAATTCTGGATATAATGGATAAATGAACAACATGTAATTATAAAGGGTTTAATTTTTACTCAAGTACCAATGATCGTTAAAACGACCGTTATTAACTTAAATAATTACATAGTGTTCATGACATGACAATAAGTGATATAAAAGGAATAATGAACTTGAAAAAGGTTCTTAAGCAAGTAGAAATTAAATCGAGTTTATTATTCCGGACATTAAAGAATGATCGAGTCAAGTCGGACCCGAGGTGTGGGACTTCGTCTCAATCTCCTTTCATTGAGGCATATTTTGTTTTATACACAACCTTCATTTATATGGTGTATAAACCCCTTTGACTTTTATGTTTATTCAAAAGGAATCTTTTTGATACGAAGAATTTACTAAACGACAAAAGGGAATGTTTTTGTCGTACATATGCAGCGACAACGACTTCTCCGCCGCTGTGACCGTTATTTGAGTTCGTCTTCCTCTACAAGCCATACCTTCTTTTTAAAAGAAAAATAAATACCATGTTTTAATTTTCTTTTATTTTGGTATTGAAAATGGTTTTCATAATTTTTTTATATCAATGTGTTGTATTTATATCTTGTGATTGAAAGATGGAAATGTTATGTTTCCTTTATGCATGTTTTATGTGATACGATTATGTTGAGGTTCTTGGGAATTATTATGAAGACGGGTGGTTCCGTGATAAACTAAGGGCAGGTGAGCCCGATATAGCTCTCCAATGCATTGGGTAACGCGAAGGAGTGAAACGTTAAGGTTTCTCCAAAGAGATTTAGGGAATATACCATGATGGGTATTCCAAACGTAACCAAGAGGGTTACTCCCTATGTAAGGATGTTATGAATACCTCAAGTTACCTTTATGTCTTATGATTTCTATGATTTATTAATGATTTGATGAGGTATGTTAAAGTGAATATGTTTTATGGGTAAAGTAAGATTTCATTCTTATGTATATATGTACCCATGTTTCCTTTCCATATTTTTATATCCCTTACTGAGCTTTTTATGCTCATCCGATGTTTTTTGAAATGTTTTTCACAGGTCAAGGGAAAGGTACATGATATGATGATAGTGTCAAGGAAGAGTCAAGAAATAATCCATGTTTTATTTTAAATGTGTTTCCATTGATGGGAATTAAGAATACTATCTTTATGTAACCACTTTGTTTATATGTGGAATGTAATGCATGTTTTATGATCTAATTATCTAAAACTCTAAACCCGAAAAGATCCTCAACGTGTAATCTTGTAATAACTCAAGATTAAGTAAGGTTTAAGGCTGGGGCCTTATAGTTGGTATCAAAGATCGTTTTAGATAACATTAGGAGTTAGGATTCTATTAAATGATTATCCAAAAATATTTTTTTTAAATGATATATCATTTGAAGATTACCATGTTGCTTCATCTAAGACATGTTTGTTCAGAATGGTTTTTCACAGCGGAAACAGGGAAGCAGTGCTAGGAAGGCATACAGAAGAAAATAACCTTCCGAATCAGCATCCTGAGATGGTCGGAATTGGAATTGAACAGTTTTTTGTAGTAATGGCGCAGTTGACTCAAGCAATAAATTGCGGTGGTATCCATACACGAGATCAGCCAGATCAACCGTAGAGGAACATGTCAGTGGTGGAACATTTCATGAGGCAACATCCCCCATCATTCAGAGGATCATCTGACCCTGTGTTAGCTTAAGGGTGGATTAAATCACTGGAGAAGATTTTTGATGTCATGGGGTGTTCAGACAATAAAAAGGTTAGTCTTTCTATTTACCGTTTGGAGGGTGGGGCAGATCAGTGGTGGTCTATGGTTAAAAATATCAGGGACGCCGATGAGATTGATGCTCTCGACTGGGATGAATTCAAAGGTATGTTTATTGAGAAGTATTTTCCTAAGGCTGTTCGACTTAGGATGGAAAATCAATTCCTGGAATTGAGGCAAGAGGAAGAGGCAGTGGATACCTATGAAGAAAGGTTCACTCGATTGGCAAGGTATGCTCCAAATTTTATCTAAGACCATGACAGTAAAATCAATCATTTTTACTTAGGATTAAAGCCAAAATATCGAAGGGCATTAGCTTCTCGTGAGTTTAAAAGTTATGAAAATATTGTTCGATGTGCTGAGAAGGTGGAAATGGAGTTTGCCGATGATCAAGTGTTCTATAACAACCAACAGAAGAAGAGACCGAAGTGGCAGGAGAAAGGTAAGAATTCTTCAAAAAAGTATGATGGTAAGAAAACTAAGTTTCCAGTTTGTGATAAATGTGGCAAATGGCATGCTGGGGAATGTCTTCTGAATTCTGGAAAGTGATACTGATGTTGTAAGATGGGACATAAGGCTCGTGATTTCACTGAAAAGGATCAAGGTGAAGGTAAGACCAAATTTGATTTACAGTTAGTGAAATGTTATAAGTGCAATGAGATGGGTCGCTATGCAAACGAGTGTTCGAAAAAGAGCTTGAGTGATGGGAAGTAGTTAGACTACAAGCAGAAAGGGGTGGTGAAATCCTTTGCAACTACTTCAGCATATGTCGGGCCATCAAATGAAGTTGTATCAGCTCCAGGGAGCTCAGTATTTTTCAAATATTGACTTAAGATCAGGGTACCATCAGCATAAGGTAAAGGAAGCAGATGTTCCGAAGACCGCGTTCCGTACGAGATATGGCCATTATGAATTTCTAGTAATGCCTTTTGGGCTAACCAATGCACCTGCTGTATTCATGGACTTAATGAATAAAATTTTCCATGAGTTCTTGGATAAGTTTGTGGTGGTTTTCATTGATGATATTTTGGTGTTTTCTAAAAGTAAAGAAGAGCATGAAAGACATTTAAGGGTTATCTTGCAAACCTTAAAAGAAAAGAAATTGTATGGGAAATTTAGAAAGTGTGAGTTTTGGTTGCAACAAATTTATTTCCTTGGTCAGATTGTTTCTAAATATGGGAGAACTGTTGATCCTGCAAAAACAAAAGATGTGGAAGACTAGCCAAGGCCCACAAATGTAATTGGGATTCGTAGCTTCCTTGGTTTGGCAGGCTATTACCGAAGGTTTGTTAGAATTTTTTCACGATTATCTAGTCCAATGACTAAGCTAACACGGAAGGGTGTTAAGTTTATCTGGACAAAAGAATGTGATGATTGTTTTCAGGAATTGAAAAGAAGATCGGTAAATGCTCCAGTTTTGGCACTACCTTCCAGGAATGGTGAGTTTGTTATCTACAGTGATGCTTCATTGAAAGGACTTGCTTGCGTCCTAATGCAGAATGATTAGGTAATTGCTTATGCTTCACGACAGTTGAAAACTCATGAGGTAAATTACCCTACACATGATTTGGAATTATCTGCTGTTGTTTTTGCTTTAAAAATTTGGAGGAATCATTTGTATGGAGTAAAGTGTGAAATATATACCAATCACAGAAGTTTAAAGTATATATTCACTCCGGAAGAATTGAACATGAGACAAAGGAGATGGATATAATTAATCAAGTATTATGATTGTACAATTCATTACCATCCAAGAAAATCAAATAAAGTGGATAATGCTTTGAGTCGAAAAAGTAATGCTTCATTAGCAATGTTGTGTTTCTAACATGATCCTTTGGTTAAGGATTTGATGAACTTTGGCATAAAAGTTGTGGGTGCAGGAAGATCATCTATTTTGTTTTAGGTATCAGTGATATCATCTCTATCAGATAGAATCAAGAATGCACAGAAGCAAGACAGTGAGTTGCAGAAAAAGGTAGAGCTAGTTCAGAAAGGTAAGTTTCTTGAATTCAACATTGATAGTGATTGTGTTTTGAGATTTGGGAAGATATTGTGTGTGCCTTGTGATTCACAGTTGAAGAGATAGTTATTATGTGAAGCTCATAGTTCTCCGTTTTCAGATCATCCAGGTAGTACTAAGATGTATAGAGATCTTCGGGAGTATTACTGGTGGGATAGAATGAAAAGAGATATTGCTGATTTTATTGTGAAGTGTTTGACATGTCAACAGGATAAAGCAGAGCGGCAGTTACTGAATGGGATGCTTCAGCCTTTACCAGTTCCATAGTGGAAATGGGAGAATATATCCATGAACATTGGTGTGGGATTACCGAAGACATCTCAAGGTAATAATGCAATCTGGGTTATTTTTGATCGCTTGACTAAATCTACTCATTTCATTGCTATACGAGATACTTTTTCCCTAGATCAACTTTCTCGTTTGTATCATAAAGAGATAGTCAGGTTACATGGAGTTCATATCTCCATTATATCTGATCGTGATCCCAGGTTCACTTCTAATTTTTGGAAAGGCCTTCAGAAGTCGTTGGGTACTGAATTAAATTTTAGTACAGCTTTTCATCCTCAATCAGATTGGCAGTCAGAATGAACAATTCAGACCTTGGATGATATGCTACGAGCTTGTTCGATGGATTATCAGGGAAGTTGGGACCAACATCTTTCTTTGGTTGAATTTTCATATAATAACAGTTTTCATTCCAGTATACATATGGCACCATTTGAGGCATTATATGGGAAGCGGTGTCGAACTCCAGATTTCTGGGATGAAGTGGGTGAAAAGAATTTGATGGGACTTGAATTGGTAGAAGAGATGGCAGAAAAAGTTCAGCTGATTCAGAAACACATGAGAATAGCTCAGAGTAGGCAGAAGAGTTATGCAGACAACAGAAGGAAGGATCTAACTTTTGAGGTAGGTGATCATGTTTTTCTCAAAGTATCACCATGGAAAAGTGTGATGCGATTTGGTAAGAAAGGAAAGCTGAGTCCAAGGTTTATTGGACCATATGAAATTCTGGAGAGAGTTGGATCAGTTACATACCGAGTGCCTTTACCTCCAAGTTTATCTCAGGTACATAGTGTTTTTCATGTTTCGATGTTGAGAAAGTATATGCTAGATCCATCTCATGGTTGGAGTCCAGAGGTAGTTCAGCTGGAAGAGAACCTATCATATGAGGAACAACCGGTCCAGATTCTTGATCACAGGGAGCAAGTGTTACGGAATAAGGTGATTAATCAGGGAAATATGTTGTGGAAAAACCACATTATGGAAGAGGCAACATGGGAACATGAAAATGCAATGAGGGATATGTACACCCATTTATTCAATATGTAAATAAATTACGGGGACGCAATTTTCTAAAGGGGGGAAGGATGTAAAATCCCAAGTATGTAATGAATAATAGATATTTTTATATATTTCTATTAGTGAATTAGATAGTGTTTTAGAGGCTTAAAATTAAAATAAATCCAATCTTAAGCATGGAATACACTAATATTCTTAAAAGATTATTTTACTGCCTTTTGATGGCAAACCCTTGTTAAATAAATATTTTGACAATTTTATAATCTATATTTGTCAAAATAAACATATTAATTATGATTGGGACATTTAATTTTACATTGGATAAATTTTTGGTATTTTTCTGATAATGTTCATTTTTTTAATGAATAGTGAAAAATACTGCATTTTATATCAAAACTTCTTTTTCATTTAATTTAATTATATGGATATATTATATGTTTAATTGGTCTTAATGTGTAATTGGAATATAATTTTACCATTTAATCCAATGGTGGTCATTGGAATCAATTTCACTTTGAAATTGGACTTAAACTGGTGTCAATCTTTTGATACTTATTGTTTCATAAAAACACGCTATTTGTCATGACAGCGGAAATTAATTATTAAATTAATTAATGTGACTTATATGTTTGGAATTTTGTAAAATAGGCATCATTTTTGAATTCGGAATATCAAATATAGATTCGGGTGAATTTTTGGTAATTTTCTGAAAAACTTCAATTTTTTATGAATAGTGAAACCACTAAGTGGTAGTTAAAGAAACTGATTTTTCATTTAAATGAAACTTTGCCACTTATATGTTTTGAATTTCAAAAATCCAACATACATGGTTGTCATTAAAAAGTAAAATGTGGTTCAATGATATTATAATAATTTTTTGGAGAATAGTAAATTATTATGTTTTTAATCGCGATTAGTGGTAATTAGTGTAGTTTAAGGTAAAAATAATGTTTTAATAGTATGAGATGAGATTGAAACTTGTCCTACCCTTATTGGATGTGTCATGGCCGACCAAGACAAGCCATGGGTCAACTTGGGGACCCCATGGAGCCACTTTGGTTGGGAAATGACATAAATAACTTTTTATTTAATGTTAAAGTAAAAATGACACAAACATGAGTTATGTTACTAAAAAAACTTTACATGGGGTTTTACAAGTCAGATATTTGACTATAAATATTCATTAGAAATATAAAAGGATTTACGAAATCATTGTATTTGTTTTATAATTTTTAGACATTAAATAAATTAAATTATTTATGACATCATAATGATGTAATGATGACCTCATTATTTAATGATTTAAATAAAATGGAAAGTTAATGTAAAATCTAAAACCTACACATGGAAAAAACCAATTGGATGAGTGTATTTCGAACCCTTATCACCTTAGCATCGAATTATATTAATTTGGGACCTTTTTAATCCGAAACGCATTTTAAAATAAAGTAACTTATCTTTACTTTCCAAGAGTGCCCCTCCTCTCCTCTTATAAAAGGCCTCCACCTCTACCTCCTTACCCACACTCCCAAAGCCTTTGGCTCGGCCAACCCCAACCCATTTTGTCTCTCCACTTCCCTCTATTACTTCTTGAAGCCTCACTTTGGGCATAAGTCTTCCCAAGGAATCCTTTGAGCTCAAACCAAAGGGAGTTACCCGATTTTAAGGTAATGTCTTCTTTTGAGTCCTTTTGTTTTATTTTACTTCTCCAACCCCCTAAACTCTTTTTATTATTTTCTTTTGTAACAACTACAGCATCCTCAATATACAATGATGTTGTTATAAAAAGGATTTGAGCTACACTTACACACACCTACATCTAATGGTTAACGAACATACTATTTCTGTGGATGGAGAATTTATGCCTCCCGAAACGATGATTGTTCAACATTCTTTTAACACATTAAAAGGTGGCCATTAAGATGTAACTATATTTATATATGATATATAATATGTTTATGTTTTCCTTTAGCTTCTGTATTTTTCTTTTTTGGTCATACCTTTATGGTTTCTATTATGGGTAAATGTGATATCTTCATTTAAGGAAGTGCGGACTACCGCCCCCTCAAAGTTATTTGATTCGTTAAATACCATATGTCTGACGTATAAAGGATGGAACTTTGTTATTATATATGATATTATACTGGAATTATAATATACCTTTATATAATTATGATTCCATTCTATAAAATACGAAATAGAAATGAAAGTAGCGTTAATGCGTACGTACGGCTTACCGTCTCCATTAAACAGTGCATTTCATTTCTTACCTCTAAATGATTATGTAATATTATAAATGCATGTATATACTAGATATATATGATATATACATAATGATTATAATTCTGGATATAATGGATACATGAACAACATGTCATTATAAAGGGTTTATTTTTGACTCAAGTACCAATGATCGTTAAAATGACCGTTATTAACTTAAATAATTACATAGTGTTCATGACATGGAAATAAGTGATATAAAATGAATAATGAACTTGAAAAAGGTTCTTAAGCAAGTAGAAATTAACTCAAGTTTATTATTCAGGACATTAAACAACGATAGAGTCAAGTTAGACCTGAGGTATGGGACTTCATCTCAATCTCCTTTCTTTAAGGCATATTTTGTTTTATACACAACCTTCTTTTATAGGGTGTATAAACCCCTTTAACTTTTACGTTTATTCAAAAGGAATAGTTTTTATATGAAGCATTTACTGAACGACAAAAGGGAATGTTTTTTTCGTACAAATGCGGCGACAACAACTTCTCCTCCGCCGTGACCATTATTTGAGTTCGGCGTCCTCTACAAGCCATACCATCTTTTTAAAAGAAAATTAAATACCATGTTTTAATTTTATTTTATTTTGGTATTGAAAATGGTTTTCATAATTTTTTTATATCAATGTGTTGTATTGATATCTTGTGATTGAAAGGTGGAAATGTTATGTTTCCTTTATGCATGTTTTATGTGATACGATTATGTTGAGGTTCTTGGGCATTATTATGAAGACGGGTGGTTCTGTGATAAACTAAGGGTAGGTGAGCCCGATATAGCTCTCCAATGCATTGGGTAACGCGAAGGACTGAAACGTTAAGGTTTCTCTGAAAATATTTAGGGAATATACTATGATGGGTATTCCAAATGTAACTAAGAGGGTTACTCCCTACGTAAGGATGTTATGAATGCCACAAGTTACCTTTATGTCTTATGATTTCTATGATTTATTCATGATTTGATGAGGTATGTTAAAGTGCATATGTTTTATGGGTAAAGTTTGATTTAATTCTTATGTATATATGTACCCATGTTTCCTTTCCATATTTTTATATCCCTTACTGAGCTTTTTATGCTCATCCCAAGTTTTTTGAAATGTTTTTCACAGGTCAAGGGAAAGGTACATGATATGATGACAGTGTCAAGGAAGTGTCAAGAAAAAGTCCATGTTTTATTTTAAATGTGTTTCCATTGATGGGAATGAAGAATACTATCTTTATGTAACCACTTTTTTTATATGTGGAATGTAATGAATGTTTTATGGTATAATTCTCTAAAACTCTAAACCCGAAAAGATCCTCAATGTGTAATCTTGTAATAAATCAAGATTAAGTAAGGTTTAAGGCTGGGGCCTTATAGGAAACCTTTCATAGCTAGTCAAACAAACTAGAACAGAGGTACCCTCTACGTCACGAGAGGTCAAGGGTACGCAAAGGAGAACACATCACACACATGGGGCCCACACGACGTGTGTCCCCAAGTCACCTCCAACCAAGAGAACAAACGTTCTTAGGTAAAACAACCACATATACCTCCAAGTGTTCCCGTATACTCCCAGAGTATACCACGTTTCCAGCCCAAAGGCTATCGTGCACACGGCACCCAACGTCAACGTGAAGGGCATAAACATAACAACTCCAACTTTCCACCTTATCAGCCTAGGCATGACCAACTACATCTCTTCAAAAATTTACTTCACTCACACGGGAGTGCACGTGATCGCACGCCAAGGGTTTTCTGCAAACACCATGGAAGAAACCACCACCGGTACCCCTTTCATGATTCTGAATTTAAAAAATATCCTAAAAGAGACTCTGCACATCCAAATGGATTATACCGTTGTAATCCTCATGAAAAAACATGCGTGATAGATTGTTTCACTCCCCTCCAACAGACATCTGACTTAAAAGTTGTTCAACACAAGTTTACGCCCGAACGATATCCCGTGGTCCCGAGCCTCATCCCTGAAAATAGTTGGGCACATCGTACCATTGTGATCCCCTTGGGAAAACTTGTCAAAAGGATTTCTCACATGAGTGGAACAGATATCCGGAGAAAAAGATGCGCTCCAACATACCGAACATGAGCGGTGCTGCGTGGGACCCACATCCCGGTCCTGAAGTGCTGCCAACGGATCACGCCATTGCGATTCTCTCAGAAAGGTACACAAGATGGACTATTAACTTGTCCAAAACAGACACCCGGTGATAAAGATATAAGTCACTACCAACTCCCAAAATGGCCCTCACGGGGCCCACACCAATGTGCTGAATTAAAGTGGGTGGATTGTACCATTGCAATGCCCTCATAAAAACACCCATAATTGACTACTCACACGCCCCGAACAGACGTCCGATGAAAAAGTTGTAAAGAACTGCACACAGCTCGAAAGACGGGTCGTGGGGCCTATGCCTCAACTCCGATTTCAACGCCCGGAATCACACTGGAAAACTCCGGGTCAACACTAGGGTCATAGCGCCACTGACGATGCCCAATTCGGATATCGGATGTGTCCGCACCGCCCAAAACAAAAACCCCCGGAAAAATACCAAACTACTAAAATGCATGATGTGCCACCGAGTCCCCCATTTTTTGAGTTAAAAACCACCCGAACCTTCTCCAACTATTCACCTCGATTTAAAGGAAAAGTCACTGAAGACAGTGCCCAAAACGGACGCCCTGCGGATGATTTATGATATATAAATCATTTTCATAATAATAATAATAATATTATTATTATTATTATAAACTTATTATATATATATATATATATTAAACTAGATCGGCCAACTGGCCGGTCTCAGCGCGTCGCCCAACAGGACCCTCCGAACTTGGGTCCTTATCTCCCAGTAGACTGACCAAGCAGCCAGTCTTTCTCAGCATGCCAGCAGGACCGGCGATACGCGTGTCCTTCATTCCTACGCACACCCGAGGTTAGGCCTCAGGCTCCCCCTCGACCACAACGGCCGGCAGACGCCGGCCTGCTTGGCCACTCGATGCCGCGCCCCGCCGCACGAAAGACCGCGCCACTCCACATGGGGCTCCCTGCTTCTCTGCCTAGAAGCCGCCTCCACCCAGCCTGCCCGCTGAGCCGCACGCCCAGCCGCACCAGCTCCCCTACTCTGCTCAACCACCTGGCTCCTCTGGCCCCGCACCACCCTCAGCCTACCGGCGACACCCGACTCCCCCCGGCCGCCTGCTGGTGCCAGATGCCCGGACCCCCGCCGCGCCACCCCGAGCTCCGACCACCACCTTTGCTGGAGCCGTGGCTTCCGATGACTGCCGCCACTGCTCCGGCGTCCCAAAACCAAAACCGAACACGAGTTGAGGATCCTCTGGGCGAGGCCTTCGCATCGTCTGCCCCCGATCGTCGACCTGACAAGGCTTGCGGTCATCCGAAAAAACGTTGGATGAAGAACGCCCAAGAATGAGGATCAAAATTGGGGAATGGACGATGGTCGTGTACGTTCGGCCATTTTCATAGTTCAAGAATTATAGAAACTAAATGATGAAATTGAAAGAAACACAAGAAATTGACAAAGGTGCGGAAATTTAGAAGAAATCCTACCTCATTGGATCTATTTGTCGTTGGTGATGCCTTCGTTGCGCTCCACCTACTATCCACCGAGGTCTCAGCTAAGATCGCTCCTCAATTCGATGAAGAATGAGAAAGATCATCGAAGAAAGGATGAGAGAGGAAGAGAGGGTGAGAGAGAGAGGAGGGAGAAGAGAGAATCCCCACAACTCATATTCTCCTATTTATAGGAAAACCCACTTAGTGGAGAATTGGAAAACACTGTGACCTATCATTTTATATGCGTCTAAGAAAAACTCCACATTTAGAACTCAACGGAAGTCTCGTATTTCCATTCCGAGGCTTCGTTTGAAAGTTATAAAATTTAACGCCCGAGGCTGCTAAATTATGAAAACACCCCTGGTGGCATTTTTCACCGGAGGCCCGCACCCATGAAAGTTACACCACTCCTAGGGTAAACATCACGTTATGGACTCAAAGGTGCTCTAGGTTTTCTAATCCGAGCTACCATTTAAGAGATAATTCAGTTTAACCATTAAGAAATAAATTAATAAATTAATTTATCAATTTAATATTCCGTTAACGGGTGAGGGGTCAAAACGTCCCGCGCCGACATACTTTATGTCATCCCAAGGGTAAACACCCCATTTCAGACCAATACGTGCACTCAGATTTCTAATCTGGATCACTATTTAGGTTTTATTCCATTTCTTTGGCGTTCCCAGTGCAAACACACTGAATATTTTATTCCGGCCACACCGGGGCTTGGAACCATACGCCGTCTGAAGGCGCTGCCCTGGAATAACAACATGAATATTCTAAAATCTTTTATAGCAAAAAATGGGTTCTCACACTTTTATTCCTATAAAGTGCGATGATTCCTTCAAATGATCCACTATCACCCATATAGCACCATCATATCCTTATGATCGACATAGAATAGTAACGAATTCCCCTTAGATGCCTTCCCACTTATATTGGGAGACATCTAATTTCTTGAGAAAACCATCATGAACATGGAGTTTGACCTTCATTTTCTGGTAAACCAATCATTAAAAAACAAAATCTATGACTGCAAACTTCATCATTGGCCACCAAGACTGACCTCTCAATGCTCATTAAATATTTGTCACACCAAGCTGTACTAACAAAGGTAAAATATGGGTCTCCAGAGGAACCATCCCACACATCACTGAAGTTATGAAAATCCTTCCCTTGAACATTACCTGATTATGTCTATCCTCAGACCAACCATGAGGGTCATTGCATGAAACAAACCGGTCTCTCCATACCTCTACCTCAGAACCGCTCAGTTGTGACTCATCCACACACTGCCACAAATATGGATACACTGTAATCTAGAAAAAGAAACTTCTACCTACAACACCTTACATATCAAGATTCATCCCTAATACTTCTTCAATCACACTCCTGTAATCCCTAGATTCAATCGTGATATCCTTACATTACATCTTTCTTAGCACATCAACTAGAAAATTCTAGTTTCCTGGTATATAAGAATCTAAAATTCATAATACTGCAATAATTCAATCCACCAATACCGGTACAAGTTCAATCCATGATTGGAGAAGACATACAACAAGCTCTTAATGTTAGTAAAAACTAAAATACTCTCACTAATGAGGTAATGCCACCAAAACATAAAATCAAACAGCACCATCTCTACACTAATATTATGGGTGGAACAGTTAAAATCGTGTGGAAATAAATTATAAGACCCATAAGAAACAACTAATCTATTCTAAATTAGAACAAAACCCAATAAAATATGCAATTCATTATAAAAAACCTCAAACTAAACTCTTTCTCTTGGATGAAAAAGAACTACAGAACATCCCAACTTCAAATTTTTGGTACTCAAATGGTTCCTAACATTGGTTAGTCCAAAACAGTTATTGATCCTTTCGTGTCAACGATATCATAAAAGTTAAAATCTGAGAGAAATCTTCTAAAAACATTATATAATAGGCTGAAATACCATGGAATGTCTACACCTCTTCTACTATATTGAGATATTCCCAAGAAAGAACTACTTCTATATTAAAAGGATCCAAAAATTGTCTATGTTGGGATATCACATTCCCCAAAGAATGGAGTTCATAATCCCAGAACTCTCACTTTGAAAATATCCAAAATAGCTACTCACCATAAATATTTCCCAAAATGTTACACAAATGATCTATATGATCCTCCTTATATGTGTAGTATACAGGTGTGTCAACAATGAAAACCATCAAAAACATATCCATGAACTCTCTAAACACTATGTTAATAAACCCCTTGACTGAAACTAGAGCATTTGTCGCACCAAAAGAAAAAACAACAACTCATAATTCCCATGTCAACAAAAAAAGGTTTTCTTCTAAATATCATCATCATTTACCCGCATATGATGATATCCTGAACCAAAAATGATCATCGAGAACCAATGTGATACTTTTAGCTGATCTATTAAATCATCAATCCATAGATGAGGATATTGGATCATTATTTTCACTTGATTCAAGTGATTATTATCGATACAAATTTTTGAACTACCATCATCCTTATTCACGAACAAAAATATCACACCCTAAGGTTACACACTCATACGAAAAAAGCATCACTACAAAAAATCCTCAATTTTTACTCACATACATCAAAACGTTGAAGGTTACATTCTATATGGATACATCGATATTGGAAACACACATAGATAAAGTTCAATAAAAAAACTTGATATCCCGTCGAAGGGGTAATGACACAACCTATTTTGGAAATACATTAGGGTTATGTTCCAGAACCCTTGGAAACAAAAACTCTTGAACCACTGATGAGATCAGTACCATCTCTACAACCAAATATAACATGGATGGAACAAACCACTTTCCCATATGAAGGCATCGCTATCCAAAAAACACTTCCAACTCTCCATCAGCATCATAGAACATAATCTACCACTTAAAGAACTCAATAATAAACTACACCGATTAAAACCAATCCACACTGAGGATGATGTTATATATCTATATTCGTAAACATAGGAAGTCTCCCTATGATATTATTACCCCAACACTAACTTTTAATCTCTATATAGTTTATAGAAGATATCTTGACGTCCAACAAGAGTACTTGAAGCCATGGGAAATAAAATCTTCTCCACCAAAAGTCCAAAATCATTGATGAAGGTAATAGATTTAATCGATTGTGTCTCTCTTGAATAAAACAATTCTTACAGCCATTTAGAAAAAAATAAAAGGTTACCTCGAACAATTTTGGATTTAATGGTGTTGGAATCTCCAAATCATGAAGATGACCATGGCCTTCTTTATGGCCTCTCTAACCAAACAATAGAAAACCCCACAACCACAATTTATTCTCTGAGGATGAGGATTGCCTTAGGGATTCCCTTTTCCTACCCCATATCATATCCACTGATCTCAAACTAAACAATCTACTTCTACTACCTCTGTTGAAATTTCCTCAATATAGTAACCTAATGTGGAGCATTTGTCACACGTTGACTACTCAGAATGGTTGGGCACTCATATAGTTGATTTCTTAGCCTCTTTATGATGAAAAACTTCTAATCCTTTTGTTTATATATATATAAGATCCTTCTCCCCTAGAGAAATTATATTAAGAGGGTTGTGACCTAAACTGGATGACAAAAAACTCTTCTTTCCTAAAAACATGGAACACCACACAATAGCTCTGCATTGTGAGGAAACATGATGACTCCTCTCTCATGATGACCCAATTTTGGCCAGTATCCTCTCTAAAACCTATGCTCTTTCATGCACCTCGAGATACATCATTATAATAAATGGGGTAAACCTATAACTGGATAATTTGATATAAATCCACTTCAAAATTCCCCATCCTTGCCTCCTCATCTAGAACCATGTCTGTATTATTTCGCAGAAGGTTTTTGAAATGGATTCTGAACTCTCGTAAACTGGAGCTACCTTACCCAAGGGTATGGAACTCTGGATGATTGGATGCCTTCATGGTCAAATAAATAAAATATACTGTGAATTCGTCTTTGAAATTATCCCATGAGACTGCTAACTCCTTGTGATCCTCGAGGAACATGAATCTCCACTGGCTCACTGCTCCATGTCGAATCATCATGAACAATGAAGTCGTGTGATCATTTTGAGTACAAATTGAATTTAATGATATATCAATCTCCTACAAATAGTATTCAATGAACTAATTCAAAATAGAATCCTCATTATTTTGTAGACTCTTGTTTAAAACTCTATGATTGTCCTCTTGTAAGTGTCATCACCATCAACATTTGCTCTGCGGTGATTTGTTGGCAGATCCTGTTGAACATTTTCATATAAAACCTGATGATGACATCGACCAAGATGCATTATTCCCAAAAGAATAAATAGTTAGAGCTCGTAATCCTCGAATATGAAATATCCATAATTAATTACTTAAATAATTAATTATCTTGATTATGTTTTTAACCTACCCATGGTCTATCCATTTCAAACACATTCACAATATAGAATGATTCACGATCCTTTCCTTGGTATCTACCCTGCAACCGTCATCAATTCATTTAGTAGGCACAATAAAATTAATGGTCCATGCATCAGATCATAGATGAACCAGACTTGTCATGTCTCAGTTGGACTCTCTTTTTTAGATTTCTTACTAAACATAGAAAACATAACTTCCCTACAAACCCGTACAACCTCACCTATTATTAACTCAAAATCGATCTTATCCCTCATGTTGAACCTCTGATACCACTATGTCATAACCCTCTACCAAAAAATATAATGCAATGAGGGGATATAGATGGTGACTGCCTGAGTCCCACCTCTAGTAGGTCTAAGGTAAGATACTAGCACCGAGGGTTTAATAAACATGAATATGGGAGGCACTACATTTTAAGAGAAACATGTATAAGAAAGAGATAATATGGATAGGATATGAAATACCTTATCAGATATATATATATATATATATATAATAAAACTAATATAATACATTTTGTGTCATAAAATACAAAAACAACTAAAAGTGAAACCAAAAGTACTCTATAATAACAAAGATTAATGTTCCCACGACTCCCAAATAACTTTTACAAAACCACAAGCTAGTAATATCAAACTTGATATCAAAAATACTGTAACTGATCTAAATTTTTTTATACAGATAGGGTAATAAAAATAGTATACTCAATATGAACCTTCCCAGAGCCTCTCATCTGATAGATAAAGATACTATACTAATGCTTAATAAAAAACAATGAAAATAACTCATCACCTAAACATGTATACTATGTTCCAAACCTCGGAATGGATAAATATCACAATGTAGCACATACAAAAGAGTATATAATATGTTAATAAAATATCAAGGGTACCCCAATACCACTTCTCCACTACTTTTCCACTCTTCCCCAACATCCACATCCTGAGCATCTCTCTTCAAAAGTAAGCGAACCTGAAGGCACCTAGGTTAGGCATCACAATATTCACCTCATAAATCCCTTAACTGTAAGATCCCATCAATATCCACATATTGTAACCAAGTAATTTCTGGGAGAAAACATAGCCCATGTGACATATATCAAACATCTGGTATTATACCTCAATCCATTCTAATCCATACACTGAGTGAATAACTAAATCCATCAAAATATATACACATCATACCTATAATAATCCTTTGGATACTCTATCCCATAACACATGTGTGTGAAATAGAAACTATCCATGAACACCCTATACACATATGTATGGGAAACTAACCATTGTTCATACCAACACAGGTAACTACTAAAAGAATAGATTCGGGATAGAGGGAGTAGTCATCCATCTATCCTCCCATCAGGATGTTGGCGAAAAGACCCTCCAAGAGTCCATAGGGTGTCAGTTTCCATAAATGACATCGGTGGCGTAGTGCATAGATTCAAAAAACATACATGATATAATATATCTCACAACACTATTATGGGAATAAAATAGTCTTAGACTCATTTGCAGCTAACATCACTCTGTCTCCTGGCTTCCCCATATAAGACTAGATATCATGTAATCATACAAGCTTATAAAAGTGCTAAATTGATCACTTATTTCATTTTTGAACCATTTATGACACTTAATTAATTCATTATCCATTTTTTAACAATTAATATATTTCAACATTTAATTAATTTGAATTACATTTATATTTGGAGTAAAGTCTATCACATCCAGCAATAATGAAAACCAAGTCCATGGTTTATCAAGATTAACATCATTTAATAATAGCTATTCTATAATCAACCATACCTATTGGTTAAACACTTATTTTTTCATTATAATTATTATTCCATATTTAATTAATTGAGGAAAACCATCACAATATTGCACTAAGAGATAACATGAATCCAATCACCATCATCTTTCTCAATCAGTGGGAAAAATAATTTAGATAAAACAATAAACTCAACCATTATCCATTAAACAGATTCATAAGTTAGAATACAAGATCTCAATATCTAATCCATGGAGAAGATGAGATTTAACCTATTCCATAAACTCCAAATCCATCTCTAAAACCCACCTGAATATACTAATACATCTCATCATCCAAAGCATCAACTGCTACCACATCATCTGGGCCATTGAGCCCATATATCACAAAATCCATCCTAGGATCATCCCTACCATCCTCATATCACATATGTGCCTCCCCAACCCATATTATCCATCTTAGGCTTAGTAATATCAGGATCACATCACAAGTCTCAAATCTAGGGCACATCAGTATCCATCAAGACAAAAATCAATCAAGAGAGAAGTATGAACCTCAAAATAATCCATTTATCCTTCTCATGAAAACGAGATCTCAGGAATCCAAAACATGGAAATCAACATTATTAAGAAGATTTCCAACTTAATCCCTTTAAAATTATCATTATCACACAACTAGATCTTATTACAACTTGAATTATCAAACTAATTATGAATAGGTTCCAACTAATTGAAACCTAAGGCATAAAGCTATAATAATCTATCAATGGAAAAGTTGTATCTTAGCATTTATTCCAATTTCAAGAACCGTAGAGAGGTAACCTTATCAATTAAAATTCTTTTATTTATTATAAATCACAAGAATAATATTGATTCACATTATATATCAATTACATTAATAATATTGAAGATCAATTTCAATAAAACATGTATATTGCCTCAATATGATTATCATCCAATTACATTAACCACCAGATTACAAACATTCCTCTTATTTAAATATTAATAATCCAATTAATTATCAATTAATTTTGAATTTACATTATTTAACAATTTCAACATTCTATTCCATGTATAGAAACATTATAAAAAAGCATAAAACATATATATCACAATATCTAGAAAAATAAGAGGCAACCCTCTATCATGGTACAATGAAACAACGTAAAAAACATGTGCTCAAAACAAATTTTTTAATTTGGTTCTTCAGTTATTAGGTTAAATTCATTTCCAAAAAAGGTAAAAATAATTATAAATTTATTAATTCATGTAAATAAAATGGTATGTAATGAATCTCCTACCTCAATAGACTTCAACATTTTTTTCTTCAGAATGTACCATGTTATGGATCTACGATCACATCTCCTGCAAGAACTACATCTATCCAGGGATTGCATGATACAAATGAACTAAAAAAATAAAACACCATTATAACCGATGGATATCAAATTCCATAGCATGGAATGAAGAAACAGAATGAAACGATATCAAACTAGGAAAACCCACTAGAAAAACCAAGGATGGTTGAACCTTGGATCACCACGGATCAATAAACCTAGCCCAAATATTGATTCCCATTGATGGTATCCCAAAATCCATGGGAGGGAACCACCAGCTTCTAGAAAATTAGAGGTTAGATAGGTTTTGATAATCCCCCATGTTTTTCAACTTTTATTAATTCTCTACATCAGATATTTAAATGGTGTTTAAACCATTTACACTTATTATAAATCTTGGGCATCGGTTTTCACCAAAAAAACATTTCTCCACTTTTTACTTTACCTTGAAACACTTTAATTCAGGAAGACTCCCATAACTGGCCTTAAAACTGTGTGAACCTCATTTACATGAAATGTAACCTTTACACATCATTTATTAACCTTTCTCTTATGTTTTTAGTAGCCAACCCCTTAAAACATACTCTAGGACTCTTCTAAGCACCACAAGCTTCAGAAACATGCAAAGGGTTGGAACACACGAATCTAGACCCTTAAATTAGATACCTCTTAAGAAGTTATCATCCTCATGAATCCAAAAAACAAACTAGGGAGAAAACAGAAAGGTATTGTCTAAACAATTACCACGTGAGATAACAATCAAAGATATCACCTCCATGGGAGCTCAACCAACTCATCAGAGGAACAAGTGCAAAACCACACAACAATCACAACCATCTCATAAACTCTTACTCGGGGGATATACCTCTAAAAAAAGAGTAATGAAAAAACTCAAAATAAGAATAAACCATCTCATAAACTAGAAAGGCCCAAAACCCTAATAGGACAACATTCAAAGAGAATAGTTAAACATAGAACAAGTCAGGGTACTCAGTACACATCTTCGAATCAAATTCATAGTTACTATTGTCTAGGCCACCGTGTTATTACAATACACAAACCAGGGGAATATCACAGCCCTTATAAACATTCTCATAGAGGTCCTAGATATCCAAATGCCTCCCCTATAAGGTGACATCATCCTCAACATGGATCTCTCCCCAATCGATCACATGTGAGTTTTTATGAATATAACGACAAAGATTTGACAAAAAAACATTGTGTATAAAGATCATTTATGGTGGTATTTATATCCAATACACCAGGAATCATCCATTATCCAACACCTAAAAAGGAAAAAAAACTTTGGAGAAAGCTTCTCGCATGACCAAACCACTTTTACCATGATGAGGAGTCACCTTCAACAACACATGATCTCCAACATTAAACTCCATAGGTATCCTCCTGTGACCAACATAGTTTTTCTAATGACCCTACATTGATTTCAATTCCTAGGTAATTACATGAACCATCAATATTGTTTTATATACTAGTTTCATCTCATGAATTTATGCCTCTCTAATATCAATCCAGCACAATGGGGAATATAACGACAAGACATACAATTCTTCAAATGGTGTCATAAAAATAATTGAGTTAAAATATTATTTTAATAAAACACGAACAAGGGTAGGATTATCATCCATGAACCAAAAATATATCGGACTCAAGAGATCAGATTTTCATCAAGAGCTTGGATATACCACATTTTTTGACTGTCTATCTGTAGATGAAAAACAGCACTTAAGAATAAATGAGAATTAAAAAAAATGATAGAGACCACTCCAAACCTTGGAGGTACAAAAAGGTTCTTGATCATAAATGATCATCCGCATGACTCTTTTCAGGGACATCACCTCTTCATTATACTACCTTAAAAAAACCTCCACTAATATTGATTTCTTGAGGGCTATAAAGTGGGATGATTTCTTCAAATGATCCAAGATCACCAATATTGAATCATTATATCCTTAAGCCCAACATAAACTGGTAATGAAGTATATTGAGATGTATTCCCACATATACTGGGGGATCTATAATGGATAGATCAAACCACCATGACCATAGTGATTGGTCTAATTTTTTGGGTAGACCAAACGTCGAGAAAAAATATCTATGACTGCACACTTCCACCCTAGAAACCAAAATTGACTGTTCAAATATTAGTACTTTTTGGTAACATTGGGGTGCAATACCAAATTAGAACTATGAAAATATTGTAAAACCATCTCAAACATCCCTAATGGAACACAAATCCTTCACTATAATATCACTCTGTGTTTCCCATGATCAGATCAATAATCTAGGGAATTTCCAAAAACAACCCAGTCTATATAAAACTCTACTAAGAATCCCCCAACTAGGACCCTTCCACTCATTGTATCATGGAAGATTAAAATTTAATCTATAAAAAAACTCTACCTCCATCCTCTTATAAATCAAGATGCAGCACTGATAGTTCTTCTGTCACTTTTTAGGATTCCCCAAATTCAAGCTTGACATCATTACTTGACATCATGCTCAACACATCAGCGACAACATTCCCCTTTCTTGGAATAAATGAAATCTCAAAGTAATAATACCATAATAATTTCATCCACTAACACTGATCCAAGTTCAATCCATGTTGGGAGAAGACATACCATAGGCATTTATGTTATATAAAAACCACAAAGCATTCACCACTGAGTTAGTGCCGCCACAACATCAAATCAGATGCCACATCCACTTATACTAGATCATGGGTTACATAGTATCAATAATGGGGAAGTGAAATCCAGTACCTCTAAGAAACAAATAATTTATGCTAAATTAGTTCAAAAAACAACCCATGATGAAAATCATCATAAAAACCTCAAACTAAAACCCTTCTACTGGAAATCAAAGAACTGAAGTACTTCCAAACTTCTCCTTTAGATATTCAAAAGGTGCATAAAATTGGACATTCTAAAATAAGGATTTATCATTTTTTTCAAGGAACACAGAGGAGTCACAACATATGAAAAATATTATAAAACCATTTTATAATATCTTGAAAGATGAAGGAATCTCTGCACATCTACCACTGTTTTGGGAGCTTCCCAAGACACAAATACATCAATATTTGAAGGATCTACAAATATTATCTACTGGAATACCACATGCCCCGTGAAAAAAATTTAAAAATCCAGGAACACAAAATTCAAAAAATTCCTAAATAGATTCTCACTACAAAGAACTCCCAAAATGGTATACAGATGCTCTATATTTTCCCCCTTAGATGCAGGGCACACAAGGGTTTAATTGAAGAAACTGACTGTGTTGTCGTGTCACGTTAAATTACTTATAATTTTAAGGTTGATTTATAGTATTGTAAAGAACCGATGTCATCTCTCAAGGAGCATTTATAGTTTTAGAGAAAGTATTTTTAATAATAATTACTAAAATAGGGGGTGGTTTTGAAAATAGATTTATCTAATTTACTTAATGAAAGAGTTAAAGAGTTGATAAATAAAGGTGGTGTATTAATAATTATGAGAGAAAAAAGATCATTTCAAGTTCACTACACATCTTGGATAGTTCAATTTTCTGAAAATTTAAAATGGTTTTGTTTAATTTTTTGGTTGAAGGTTGTCATGATATTGACTCCCCTCTCGCCTCTTCAAATGATTCTTAAAGTACCAACCATTGACACAACAATCATGTTTCCAAGATTTGGTTATAAATAATAGAATAAAAGGTATAACAAATCATACTTAAATCTTAAGTATTTTTGAGATAAATAGGATTATTGTGTTGTCCAATCTGAACCACCCATGATTCCCACTGGAAATATCAACCCAATCAGTGTTGAAATAAAAAGAGTTCCACTTAAATATATCAAATGAAATACAATCAGGGGTGAAGAATGTCAAGATACAAAATAAGTGAAATATTCAAAAAAAAAATTATAAAAAACCAGAATAATAACATATTCTAGAACTCCTTCTCACATTTGTGTAGCTCCATCAAAATGATCGTCAACCGTTCAGCTCGCCATCGAGAGGAGGAGGAGGCTCGGGGGGAACCCCTTCTTCATCCTTGACCCCCTATGAGGATAGGGGCCTCCAGAACATCTAGGATGATGAAGAGACTCCTCTAAGAATCCAAAATGGAATAGATTGGTTCATGGTTCGAACTCCCCAAATGAGGTACCCATGGTTCTATTTTATATCAAAAATGAGAAGGGGTTTTGGGAATACAGATTGTGTAAAACCGCATGTCACATTGTTTTTAGCATCCAAACAGTCTTCAATCGCCTTTGGCGTAACTATAAATTTGTTTTCCCTCATCTTTAATGTCTCCATTGAATTTTTGGATTCTTTTGGACACGTACAACTCTACATATGGACAGTACACAACACACAACTTTTGACTCCGTGCAGATTCAATGTCCTGGATAGATCACTTCGGTTGAGACTGTTAATTGCCAAATGGGGCTTGGTTGTCATCATAAGTGTTCTAGAAAATTGAATTTTGGACCCCCTCCCAACAAAATATCTGCCCATTTGGATGAAAATAAGGTTCATAATATACCCTATAATGGAATGTTTTTCATGGAACCCATGCAGTTTTGGCCCATTTTCTTTCTAGATCATCTCCAGGGCCTCCAAATTACCTCCTCCTACAATGAATTCATCAAAAAATGTAACATTGTACTATTAAACAGTGATAAACACAAAATATATGATTCCAACATGGAATTTAATTTGTTATTATTTTTATAATTATCAATATAAAATAATTTTAACATAGTGGTGTAAGGGTGAAAATGAAATAGTGAATAACGGTGCGATCACACCCCCACACCTAGACATTTGCACTCCTGGGAAAAGTCACATATCCAAAAAAATGAAACATGTATATATTACTAAAATAATAAAGATTTTATATTTGAAGAAATTTTAATTCATTAAAGTAATGTGATCAATGCACGAACCACACCAAAGAGTTCTTCCAAGTTAAAATGGAAAAATATGTCTCGTAAATCCTATCCCAATGAAATTCATTGCTATTTAAGACACCACATTGAGGAAGGAATTAAAAATAAAACCATTCCACTAACTATCCATGTGTGTGATTTAAAACCATTACATGATATTCTTTCCACTTTCAATCCAATAAATATAAGTTATTTTAAAATTATTCATCTTTAAATGAATTTTTTCTAAACCTTCCCTACATCCATTGCAATAATATTTCAAGACCCACTCACTTATGCATTCCCAGAAGTGAAACCATAAGCTCCCGACCTAGATATCCCCATATGTTGTAAATTTCATCACTCCCGTCATTTATTATTTTTTTAGAAGATTCATTTGGAACAAATCTCACACTCATTTCTCAACCATTGTTTGATAACCTCACAACACTAATTGAAATAGTTATAACAGGATAAAAGGTTGAGGAGGAGTGGTTTTTGAGCTTCCCAAGACACAACACAATTGTGTTTGAGGGAATACAAGTGTCTGACATTAGGTACAAACACGTAGGTCAATCTGGTAAAGTAATGAAACATATCAGATAAGGAATGAACGTATGGAAATATCATCTAAAGCTATAAAATATTAACATAACATATATATACCATATAATATGTAAGAAATATCTACACTTCTTGGTTTGGTGAAAACATTTGTGGAGATATTAGTGACACTATTTTCCCAAAAACTACTCACACAAGGGGCATCAATCATCTCAAATGTTTCACAGTGATACAATCATTTATATCATTGACAGAAAACCAATTCACTAAAAATCACTACCTAATGTTATATTCATACAAAAATTCAATCCAAAATAGATATAGGATATTTTTCAAATTTTAAATCTACATCGAGAAAAGTTCAACATGTATTCTCAGTAAGTTCTATGATTTGGTGACCATAAGGGGGGGAGTAAAAATACCATAAAAAGGGGAAAAAGGAGAAGAAAAAATAAAGACAATGAAAATACTAATTATCATAGAAATAATAGGAAAATAAAAATACCATAAAGAAGGTGAAAAATATAATAATGAATAAATAAGATTAAAATCCGAATGAAAAAATGGGGAAAAGTGAAAATACCATAAAGAAGGAGAAAAGGGAAGAAAGTAAAAAGATGATGAAAATTCCTATCTAACCTAGGAATGTACCCATCCCTCCACACCTATAATGTGCAGTGCCCCACTATAAAAATAGAGAAGGCGAGAAAAAACGATTAAACGTGGTGTGTTTCACTGGTATGTTGCTTCTGGAACATGGAGTTCTTTCATTGGTAACTCAAGAAGGGATTCATGAAAGTGCTTCATCTGCTTCCCATTGACAGTGAATATTTTCTTGGTTTCATCATTTGAACCTAAACAACACCAAATTATGTTTCATTAATAAAAGTGTATGATCCAAACTAGTGGTAATGATGCTTACCTTGATGCAGCTTCATCCATGCATTATAAGGGAGGTCCTTCTTCCCAATGTGGAACTTACGATGAAGTATAAGACGGTCGTGCATAGCCTTGGTTCACTCCTTATAAATCCTGAAGTTTTCATATGCATCTCCTCTCATTTTCTCTAACTCTTGAATCTACAATTTCTTTTGAGAACCTACACCAAAAAGATTAGAATCACATTGTTTAATTGACCCGTTTTCCTAGTGCTCAATCTCAACAAGAAGGTCACAACTCTTTCCAAACACAAGAAGATATCATGACATTCCAATAGGAGTTTTTAAAGTGGTACGGTAGGCCTATAATGAATAATCTAGTCAAAGACTCCAATATTTTCTATTGGGTTGAACCATTTTTTCAAGAATCTATTTTACCTCTCAATTTGACACATTGACCTGAACATTAGTCTATATGTAATATTCAGTAGCCACTCTATGACTAACCACATACCGACGTAAAAGACATTGCATTGTCTGGTTTTAGACATGAGAACCTCGGTCACTGATGATTAATCTAGGTAAGACAATCCTATAGAAGATTTGGGTTCTCAAAAATTCTACCACTACCTTAGAATCATCAGTCCTTGTAGCTGATGCCTCTACCCATTTTGATACGTAATCATCTGGAAAAAGAATGTACAAGTTGCTAATGGAATTGGGAAATGCATCCCTTTATACAATGCCCCAAACATAAAAAATGTCATGATAGAGAAAAGGGTTTTGTTCCATTTCATTTATTTTAGAGACATTCCCCATTATTTGACAATGAGGACAAGATATGCAAAAATAATGGGCATCCCGAAAAATATTTGGCCAAAAAAGGCCAGAAACAAAGACCTTGTGGGTAGACTGCTGGGGACCAAAGTGGACCCCAGAAACAAGAGTGTGACAGAATCTAAGGATATACTGAAACTCACTATCAGGAATACAACACCTAAGGACATGATCACTACATGTGTACCAGAGGTACTGGTCATCCCAAATGTACCAACAAGATTTATTTTTTAGACGAATGGATTTGTTTTTGTTGAAATCAATAGGAATTCAAGATGATACCAAATAATTTACAATTTCATCATACTGAGGAATAGAATCATGCACTCAGTACAATTCATGGTCAGTTAACATATCATTTATAGGAATACAGGGGGATGATTCAATGTCTGAGGATGGTGGAATCCAACTGATATAGTCAGCCACCATGTTATCTACTTCTTTTTTATCTCTAATTTCTAGATTGAATTCTTAAAGGAGGATAATCCAGCGAATGAGATGTGGTTTGGCTTCCAGTTTCATAAGGAGATACAAGAGGGTTGTATGGTCTGAGAACACAATGACTTTGGACCCCAAAAGGAATGACCTGAATTTTTTCAAGTCAATCACAATGGAAAGGTATTATTTTTTAGTTGTGGTGTAGTTTTCCTAGGAAGGGCCCAAAGTACGTGAGGCATAATCAATGAAATTTGGAGCTCGATCGACCCATTGTGATAAGACTTCCCCAACTGCATAGTTATAGGCATCACATATGATCTCAAATGGTAAATCCTACCTTAGTGGTTGGATTTCTAGGGATGTCGTGAGACGCTATGTTAACTTTTTAAAAGATTCATCACATTCTTTATCAAAAGAAATTCTTTTTCATTTTGGAGTACACAGGAGAGTGAGAGATCAATTTTACTAAAGTCACAAATGAAACGACTGTAAAATTTAGCATGACCTAGGAAAGGCCACACATCTTGTATACTTTTAGGGAATGGTATGGAATAAATGACATCCAATTTTGATTTATCTACATGGATTACATCCTCATAAATGAAATGTCCCAAAACTATACCTTTTCACAATATGAAATGGTATTTATCATAATTTAATACGAGATTATTTTCAATACAGCGACGTTGGAATGAAGCAACACTACTAAAAAATTCATCAAAAGAGGACCCATAAATAGTGAAATCATCCATGAATACTTCCATGAAATTATCACGGTTTTCTGAAAAAATACTAACCATGCAACGTTGGAATGTACCCTGAGAATTGCATAGACCAAATGGCATCCTTCTATAGAACAATGTGCCAAAGGGGAAAGTGATGGTTGTCTTTTTATGATCCTAGGGGACAATATCTATTTGAAAGTATCAAGAATAATCCTAAAGAAAACAATATTGGGACCTACCTACTAGCCTCTCTAGAATTTGGTCAATGAATGGAATAGGGAAATGGTCCTTCCTAGTGCGTTAGTTTGGTCAGAGATAGTCTATACAGACACGCCAACTATTCTGCACAAGAGATGGAACCAATTAATTGTTTTCATTTTGTATTACTGTAAGGCTAGTTTTTTAGGGAATAATTGAACAGGATAGACCCATTGGCTATTAAAGATTGTGTAAATAATTCCAACTTTCAATATTTTCTTACGCCATTTTTCAAAACTTCTGGGAGATTTGGGATCAGTAGAAGTTGTTCCTGCCTCAATCGTTTAGACTCATCATTTTAAAAAGTACGATGTCTACAAATTAGTGGGATAATACTAGGAATGTCAGCAATTGTCCATTATAAAGATTGTTTATACTCCCTCTGTCACAACCAGCCTTCACCAAAAGGAGGGAAGGGTCAACAGATTTCCAGGCCCTTCCTTCTATAAGTTGAAGGAGAGATAATGACCCCTGAAACCAGCCTTCAATAGGTACTGGAGTGGTGACCAGCACCAAGGGTATATAATCACACACTAAATGGAAGGAATTACCCTTTTTGTTTTAATAGGATCGGGAGATAAGATACTAAATCCCACAACATCGAAACTAATTGTGGAATTATGGCTGAAAGTAAACCATTCCCATATGCATGTTCAAAGGTAAAAGATACAAACCACAAAACTCCAAAAGGTAAAGTACCACGAAAGGAAAACGACAACAACAACTACCCCAAGGTCTGAACTAGTATGGTCCTGGACAATCCCTGATGTCCTCCTGAAAACTTGAAAACAGTTTTATATACATAGGGTGATTATACAAGTACACTCAGTAGGGATAACCAAAGACTCTCATGCATGAGTGAGGAGAAATTATAATGCCCTAGGGAAAATAGATAACCAAACACCTAACAAGGTAAACTATTCACCCAAGCCTCATTAAGGCACACTCCCTAAATAAAGAAAGTCAAGTAAAGTATAGTAATATCACATCGATGTTTCGGTACCCCACGCCACTTTCCAACTTGTTATTGAAGACATCTTAAGCATCAAACCAATCCCGCCATTCTCACCGCAGTCCCACTACCACATCTGCCCATACACACCTGGGCCACAACCATACATCCCGCCCACAGACACCTGGGCCACAACTGTTATCCAACCCACAGACACCTGGGCCACAAAAATCTCACGTAACCATTCCCGCAAACACTTAGGCCAGAATAACCACTACTACGCCTAAAGACACCTTGGCCTCATCCCGATGATATTTGGGAAACAACCTGCCCGTAAACACCTACACCGACCACCGCAACCACTCGTCCCGAGGATTCATGGGCTAATAATGGACCTCAGGCCATCACAGCATGCCCGAAGATACACGGTCTATCTGGGAAAGGGAGAAGAAAGGAGCTAGTAACCAGCCACTAATAGAGTGTTAGGAAAAACACCCTCCCCCATGAAATGGGTGTATTCAGCACTAAGTACTGAACTTGGTTGGGGTGTGAATAAAAAACATAAGAACTAAAAATATATGTATAAGTAACAAACACTCAACCCAGCCTAGGGTTTCCAAATCCAATCCAAGTACAAGCACACTCATCCCTATTCATAGGAAGCACACTGCTCACAGCCGAGGCACAACTCACCCTAAGAACCAATCCCTATTTAAGCTATTCTTGCTTCCATGTTCATGTAATCTCATTTAAATAAAGTTCTACACTACTGGGAAACTAACAGAATAAGCACAAACCAAGGGAAAAAGTTACAACCAACAGTAATTTAATAATTCACACCTGATTCTCTTGCAAGGTCACAACAACAAAGGGATAAGTGAGATCCCTCAAAGTATTGGAACCAAAGAAAACCCCGATATACAGCCCCATGTTCCCAAAATCTAGTAGCCAAAAGTTTCTCAACAACAGAGGATCCCACCCCAATTCGTGATATAAGAAGAGTAATCACACAGCCTCAAATTCACAACTAGTGAAATTATAACATCATGGGATACCATCCCCACCTGCATCGCCCCAGCAATCGGCCCATGAAAGAAACAAAAAAACCACTACCACAAACACAAGGCAGGCCCATGCATGTATTTTCAGATATAAAAGATGTAACACACTCCATGGATTCAATTCTACTGTACTTTAACTGGGGTTATCACAGAAAAAGGGTTGATCCTGGTGCTTTCCATTTATTTAACTGAGTATATGTAATTAACCAATTCCATGTGAGGGTTATTTAAACATACAGGGGTACCGAGGTTCATTAGTGTGCAAGGAAAGACCACCAAAGACCATGATTTTCCATTAGCATAGGCCCGTATAATTCACAACACATAACAATAATAAAAGAGTACAGCATGACATCGATCACACCCACCCTCTATTCTTTAAAAGTCGGTTTATTATCTTTGTTAAGTTCATTTTCATCAATTTACATAGAACAAAAAGCATTCCCAACTCGCATGATACATAGAAAGGAGAGATGAAGGAGAAAAATCTCTACCTGACGGATCAAGGATCGACGTTAAGTCCTCGCGCAAGTAGCAGGAACTCCATGGATTGTGATCAAGGAAAACTTTGAGGGGTTACAACTAGTCGGGAGGAAGGGTACTCCGAGAACATGGTGATCAAGAAAAAGAAACGTCGGGAGAAGACTTTAGGTTATAAAGGCTGAGATACTGCATTCTCGGGATAGTTAAGACGTGGAAAGAAAAACTCGAAACCGTGTAAGAAGTGGGGTCATGGGTTGACCACGTGGCTGGGACACCCCACACGAAAGGTCCCCACCTTTCGGGGCAGTTTAAACAGATGCACACTCATGGTTTCTCGGTACCTCACAAATTATTCAATTTATATGCCATTAATTGGCATTATTGGCCTTTAAAACAGGCATAAAGTGGTCAAAACATGGTTTAAAAACCAACTTGCATAAAAAGGAGGCACTACTGGAAAACACGTGGGGGGTAGGCAAGAGCTACTAGTAGGAGACATCTACCAGTAGCCGAGAGCTAGAGGTTGTCGACAGCTACCGATAGCCGAGAGCTACTAGTTGCCTCGAGCTACTGGTTGGTGACAGCTACCGGCAGCCGAGAGATACCGGTAGCCGAGGGCTACCGGTTGGTGATAGCTTCCGGTAGTCGAGACCTACCTGTACCCCAAGGTCACCGGTAGGCTATGTCTACCAGTAGGCCCAGGATACCGCTAGGAGTCACCGAGAAGCTGTGATGGCCTTCTAGATCACCTAGAACACCTCAAACATCAGATTTTTACCATGTAATGGACCCCAAAAACTCAGGCCATTACATCATATACTTCTCAAACTATTCTAATCCTTGATATTATAAGAACAACCTAGAAAGGAAAAAAGTGGGGGTCCAAACAACAACCCTCTAAAGATACTTCTCAGGGGTAAACTGTTGAGTTGTTCGAAAGCTGGAATAGAACCCCCTACATCCAAGAATACTCCCCCAAGAGTTATCAACCACAAACATTCACAACAAGCATAAGGATCACACTGTCCAACACGTGAGTTAGGGAGTCCCCTACTACATGTCATGATATTATCCGCTTTTGGCAGCACTGACTTTCCCTCACGGGTTTAATCGCATCCACGTTAATGCATCCTGATTAGCAGCTAGGTTTACACATTATCACACATTCGCACACACACACTTAGAGAACATGGAACATATCCTCTAATAGTTATGCAACACAAGAATTTCATATATTAAAGAACAAGGTACAATATGTCAAGGATCAGAAAAAAACAACAAGGAATTCAAAACAACTCTGGGTACTGAACGCGTAACTTGGCCTCCTACTCCCAATTTCTCTCTTCCATGCCACCATGCCTCCACAACACATGAACCAAGTGGATGGTTCATCCATGAAGTACTTTCTCCTCAGGATCCTCAATATTGATTGTTCGTTCTATGAAAGTCTCATCGTCTTTGACATCTAACTCCCCCCAATCGATGATGTGGGAGTCATCGTGTAGATATTGACGAAGTTGGGAAATATGAAAGTCGTTTATAACTTTCTCCAACTGAGGTGTAAAATCTCGCTGATACACCACCTCACCAACTCGTCTGAACACCTCAAATGGTCCGATAAACCTAAGGGAGAGCTTACCCCCTTCCCAAACCTTCGCTGCCCACATCGAGGTGAAACCTTCAAGAACACATGATTCCCAACCTCAAACTTTAAGGGCCTCCTCCTAAAATCGGCATAAGACTTCTGCCGGTCCTCGGATGCCTTCATCCTCTCACACACGAGTTGAAGTTTTTCAGTGGTGGCCTGCACCACTTATATCCCAAGAACAGCTGCTTCCCCAATCTCTGTCTAGCAAATGGGTGAATGACACAACCTTCCATACAAGGCCCAAAACGGTGTCATACCAATAGTGGATTAGAAGCTATTGTTATATGAAAACTCCAATAGAGGAATGTGGCATACCCATGATCCCCCAAAATCTAGAACACATGCTCGCAACATGTCCTCCAACGTCTGGATCGTTCGTTCTATTTTCCCATCTGTCTGAGGGTGGAAGGAAGTGCTAAGGCGTAGCTGGGTGCCAAAGGCATGTGGTAACCCCATCTAGACTCGTCAGGTATACAATGTGTCTCAATCAGAGACAATAGATCTCGGGATCTCGTGCAACCGCACCACCTCATCGACGTACCTCTGGGCTAAGGTGCTCACCGGGCTCGACTCCTTAATCTCCAAGAAGTGTGCTAATTTTGTCAACTGATCCACCACTACCCAGATGGCATCATTGCCTCCCTGAGCCCTAGGTAGCGCTGTGACGAAGCCCATTGAGATGTCATCACACTTCCACTTGAGAACATCTAACGGCTGTAACAGCCCTCTAGCAAAATGATGTTTAGCCTTTACTTGCTGACAGATGAGGCATTTTGCCACAATCTCTACCACCAACCGCTTTACCCTGGGACACCAAAACTATCTACTCAAGCTTTGGTGCATCTTTGAGACCCTAGGATTTTCCATTAAAGTTGATCCATGGAACTCACGGAGAAAATATTTACGACTCATCTCCAGAACGAAAATCCTTCCACGGAAAAGCATCTGATGCTTACCATCTTCCGACCATCCCTCAAGATAATTTCCTTGATAAACACGATCCCACATTACATCCACCTCCGAGTCCCCCCACTGAGACTCTTCCACCTGCACCACTGAGGAGGGAACTAAAGTCAACTGAAACTGACATCCTATTCCACCCTCCACCCTTGCATCCAAATGCAAGGCCTCTAACTCTTCCATCGCTCTCCAAGAATCTGCAAAATACCTCATACCCCGCCCCTTCTTCTGGAAACCTCAACACTAGGTCACTAACCAACTTATCCTTCAGATAGCTGAAGGCTGCCTCGCACTACTGACTTCACACGAATGCCTGGTACTTTTTGGTCAAGGATTTTAAAGGTGCTGCAACTTGGGGGAAGTTGGGTACGAACCTCTGATAGTAACATGCTACCCTAAGGATACTAGAGACCTCATCCATGTTCTTGGGTTCTTCCACACAAAAAACTGCCTCAACATTCGATGGGTCTATCTCTACTCCCTGCTCAGACACTACGCTCCCAAGGAAGTGCACTTCTCACGTCTAAAACTTGCGCTTCGACAACATCCCATAGAGAGGGTGTTGTTAGAGGACCTCCAAAACTTACCTTAGGTTTTCAGCGTGATCCTCCACTGATTTTGAGTAGATCAGGTCTTCATCAATGAACACGACCATAAACCGATCCAGATACTCCCAGAAGACGGAGTTCATAAGCCACATGAACACAGCTAGAGAGTTTGTAACACCGAACGGCCTGAACACAAACTCAAAGAGCCCATATCTTCACCGGAAGGTCGTCTTTGGGATGTTTCCCTCCTTCAATCTCAACTGGTGATATCCAGACCGTAGGTCGATCTTTGAGAACCATCCTTCCCCTTTCAACATGTCAAAGATATCTTCTATCCTTGGAAGAGGGTATCGATTCTTGACCATTACCTGATTCAGCCTCCTGTAGACTATGCACAACTTTAGACAACCATCCTCCTTCTTCGAAAACAACATATAGGCACCCCATGGTGACACACTGAGTTGAACGAAATCCTTCTTAATCCGATCTTCAATCTGAATCCACAACACCTGTAGCTCTGAAGGCACCATCCGATAGGGAGCCATCAAAATCGGATGAGCACCAGACTGCAAGTTTATCCAAAACACGATATAATGTCGAGGGGGTAGAGTTGTAACCTCTTTAGGGAAGACGTATATAAACATACTAACAATACCTAGTACCTCAACCATCTCAACATCTAATGACTCTACTAACAACTCGGCTAACAAGGAGAGGAGGGGTTCCTCTCGCCTGTTTCCCTTCTGGCCACTCCACTCACTAGTGAATGTAACACGTCGTCCACCCAAGTCTGAGAACATAACCATTCCTCAGAATCAGTCAATTATGGAACACACAAAGAACATCCAGTCGATGCCTAGGATGATATAGTATGGTTGTATCTGTAGAAATAGTAGATCCTTGACTGACTGATGTGGCCCTATCATCAGTATGCATCCTCTACAAACATATAACAAGTTGGTCTATCCTCTGACTAGTGTGCTCAGCACCAGGGGCACTGGAAGTCTCTCAGCATCTATACCCAAATCACGGGCCAGACTGGGTCCAACAGAGTAGTGCGAAGCTCTGGTATCGAAAAAGGAATAAGCATGTGTACTGAACAAAATGATCGTACCTTGAACAACCTCCGGTCCTGCTGGAACTGCTACCTCTGCAGCGTGCAACTGTCCACGCCCAGATCCTCTTCTCCTCGGCTATCGGTGACCTCCCCGACCACACCCTGTTCGAGGTCCCTGAGGTGCACCCGGAGGTCAGCCTCCCCCTTCAACGTCTGCCCTCGGAGGAGAAGGAGCTCGCTTCCCCAGCTGGTCGGAACCTAGAGTGTCCTGATGCTGGAGGCCTGGTGCTGACGGCCTTTCCCATTGACGGGACTAGCTGAATCCCCTCTCGTGACACACCTCCTAGTGCATGCATCCTCTCCACCACTTTGGCATTCTTTTGGACCTCCAAATATGTCGGCAATATGAAGGGGTAACAGCGTACTGGAGGGAGGGTTGGAGCTCCTATTTTAAACGTCTCACTCGAGACTCCTCTTCTGGAAAGATGTCCGGAGCAATGTGGAGGAGGTCCGTGAACTTGATCCCCAGCTCCCTTACTCACATACCCCCCCTGCTAGAGGGAGAGTAGCTCCTGCCTCTTCTCTGCCTTCATCGTAGAAGAGAGGAATTCCGCATGGAACTCCTTCTCAAAATCATCCCATCCCACCTCAGCCTCTCTCCTCTCTTCCAAGTAGAGAGTCCACCATTGACGCGTTTCTCCCTGCATATGGCTATCGGCCAGAGGAACCCAGTACTCGGTCGGAGCCCAGATCAAGCCAAAAGCTATCACCATCTCCTCTAGCCAGCCCTCCGACTTTATGTTAGAGGTGTTACCCTCGTACTTCTTGAGGTTCTGTCGTTGGAAGGCATGGAGCATCTTCTTCCACAGGTCATCCTCCTCCTCTCGATCAGCCCTCTTCCGATCGTCCACGTCAACCTCCTGGGCCTCTATCGCACTTATAACTCGTGGTCATCTCCTAGGTGCCATAGCTACATGGTAAAAAATAAATGCCTAATCCCAAGTAGTGAAAAACATTGTTCTTAAAAATTTCTTAAACTTCTTATTTATTTCAATTTCACAAAACACCCAAGAAACATGAGAACACAAGTCATTATGATTCATGTACCTTTCCTAGGGTCTCTACCCTGCAATTAGTGTGGCCTAACTTGGTTGTTCGGTAGGTCCAGAGTCCTTGCATCAGATCACAGGGGGCCCTAAAACCCCGTGTCCTAGCTGGTCTTCCCTAGCCTAATTCATGCAACAAGGTCATCCAACACCGTTTCCCTACCATCCCATGTAATCCTCATTGTGCCTAACTCCAGACTCCATCCTATCTCTCAACCCACCTCAGATACCATTCTGTCACGACCCACCTTCACCATAAGGAGGGAAGGGTCAGCAGATTGCCAGAACCGTCCTTCATTAAGTTGAACAAGAGATAATGACACCTGAAACCCACCTTCAATAGGTCCTGGAGTGGTGACCAGCACCAAGGGTATATAATCACATAATAAATAGAAGGCATTACCCTTTTTGTTTTAATTGGACCGGGGTATAAGATAGTAAATCCCACAACACCAAAACTGATAGTGCAAGTACGGATGAAAGTAAACCATTCCCATATGCATGTTCAAAGGTAAAAGATACAAGACACAAAACTCGAAAAGGTAAAGTACCAAGAAAGGAAAACGACAACAACAACTGACTCAAGGTCTGAGCTAGTATGGTCCCGCACAATCCCTGATGTCCTCCTGGAAACCTGAAAACAGTTTTATATATGTAGGGTGAGCATACAAGTACACTCAGTAGGGAAAACCAAATAATCTCATGCACGAGTGAGGAGACATTCTAATGCCCTGTGGAAAAGAGATAACCAAACACCTAATAAGGTAAAATATCCACCCAAGCCTCACCAAGGCACACTCCCTATATAACGCAAGTCAAGTAAAGTATAGTAATAGCACATCGATGTTAGGGTACCCCGCGCTGCTTTCCCACTGGTTATTGAAGACATCCTATGAATCGAACCAATACCACCATTCTCACTACAGTCTCACTGCCACATCCACCCACACACACCTGGGCCACAACTGCTATCCCACCCACAGACACCTGGGCCACAACAATCTCACGTAACCATGCCCGTAAAAACCTGGTCCAACCACCGAAACCACCCCTCCCGAAGATTCTTGGGCTAATAATGGACCTCAGGCCATCACAGCTTGCCCTAAGATACATGGGCTTTTCGGGAAAGGGAGCATAAAAGAGCTAGTAACCATCCACTAATAGGGTGTTGGGAAAAACACCCTCCCCCATGAAATGGGGGTGTTCTGCACTAAGTGGTCAACTTGTTTGGGGCGCGAATAAGAAACAGAATAACTAAGAATATATGTATAAGTAACAAACACTCAACCCAACCTAGGGTTTCCAAATCCAATCCAAGTACAAGCACACTCGTCCCTATTCATAGGAAGAACACTGCTCACTGACGAGACACAAATCACCCCCATAACCAATCCCTATTTAAGATATTCTTGCTTCCATGTTCAAGTAATCTAATATAAATAATGTTATTCACTACTGGGAAACTAACAACATAAGAACAAACCAAGGGAAAAAGTTATAGCCCACAACAATTTAAACATTCACACCTGGTTCTCTTGCAAGGTCACAAAAACAAAGGGATAAGTGAGATCCCTCAAAGTACAAGAACCAAAGAAAACCTCGAGATACATTCACATGTTTCCAAAATACATGAGCCAATGGTTTCTCAACAACAGAGGACCCCACCCCAATTTGTGATATAAGCAGAGTAATCACACAACCTCAAATTCACAACCAGCGAAAGTATAACAACAGGGGTTCCCATCCCCACCAGCATCGCCCCGGCAATCGGCCCGCGAAAGAAACAACCAAACCGCTACCACCAACACAAGGCAGGACCATACAGGTATTTTCAGATTGAAAATATTTATCACACTCCATGGTTTCAATTCCACTGTACTTTAACCAGGGTTATCACAGAAAAAAGGTTTATCCTTGTGCTTTCAATTTATTTAACTGAGTATACGTAATTAAACAATTCCATGTTAGGGTTATTTATATATACAGTGGTACCGAGGTTCATTAGTGCACAAGGAAAGACCACCAACAACCATGATTTTCAGTGAGCATAGGCCCGTATAATTCACAACACATATCAACAATAAAATAGAACAACATGACATCAATCACACCCCCCTCCATTCTTTAAAAGTCCATTTATTATCTTTGTTAAATTTGGTTTCATAAATTTCCACATAAGAAAAAGCATGCCCACCACGCATGATATATAGAAAGGAGAGACGAAGGAGAAAAATCCATACCTAACGAATCAAGGATCGATGTTAAGTCCTCACATGAGTAGCCGGAACTCCACGGAACACGATCAAGGAAGACTTCGAGTGGTTACAACTGGTCGGGAGGAATGGTACTTCGAGCGTAGGGTGATCAAGAAAACGAAATGTAGGTAGAAGCCTCTAGGTTATAAATGTTGAGATAAAACATTCCCGGGACGGTTAAGATGAAGAAATAAAAACTCAAAAACTGTGTAAGAAGCGGGGTCGTGGGTTGACCACGCGGCAGGGACACCCCACACAAAAGGTCCCCGACTTTTAGGGAAGTTTAAAACGATGCACACCTCATGGTTTTTCGGTACCTCACCAACTATTTAATTTATACTCTATTAATGGGCATTAATGGGATTTAAAACATGCATAAGGGGGTCAAAACATGGTTTAAAAACTAACTTGCATAAAAAGGAGGCATGACTGGAAAACCCATGGGGGTAGGCGAGAGCTACGGGTAGGCGACATCTACCAGTAGCCGGGAGATACTGGTAGCCGAAAGCTACAGTTACCCCAAGGTCACTGATAGGATAGGTCTACCAGTAGGCCGAGGCTACTTCTATGAGTCACCGAGAAGCTGGGATGGCCTTACAGACCACCTAGAACACCTCAAACATCATATTTATACCATGTAATGGACCACAAAAACCTGGTCCATTACACCATCAAAAGTTCAAGAAGTCGCAATTCATTTTCAGGAGGGAGTGAACTAGCAATGATTATGGGAAACATGTTTCCATTCTCAAGATATGAATATTCTAAATCTTGAGGTAGTTCTTTTAGTTTCAATTTGAGTGGATATTCGATTGTTTCGAGAGTGTGTGAAAGTGAGAGGTCACTAATCTCCTCTAACTGCTCAATGGTACAATCCTCATTTGAGGGATTATCTTTTAGAAGCTTAGTAGTATCATAGATGGTCATTTGATCCACGATGTTCAAGAAATTATCAATTATTAAACATGCATGAATCTTTTCTAGGCCACTACAACAATAAATCCATGATTCATTAACTATAATGTCAATCAAAGAAGAAAACTAAGAAAGGGGATCAGGGGAAAGAAATGTTGTTTTTTAGGGGAAGGATGTACATCAATTGAATTATCAAAGATATATAAATTTTCTTCTGAGGGGTGCTTCATGGAATCAAGGATGGTGAAGTAGAAAATTTCACCACTAAACTGCATAGATAGTGTACCATTATGGACATTAACTATGGTTTGGTATGTTTTCAAGAAGGGCCTCTCCAACATAATCGTGGCATGTCCATTCATCCTATCATCCCCCATTTTAATAACATGAAATTCAGCATGAAAACATAAAATTTGAACCCTCACAAGAACATCCTCTAACACACTAGAGGGTTGTGTGGTACTCTGGTTGGCCAGTTGAATAAAAATTATAGTGGTCATTAGTTCCTCAACCTGAAATGTATAGTAAATGGAGTGAGGCATCACATTTATAGAGGCACCTTAATCTAGAATATCATTAGAAAAAGAATACTCCCCTATGGTGCATATAATTGGGAATTTTCTAAGATCATTGTACTTTGTGGGATGTGATGCTACTATAAATGATGAAAAATTCCTTCCCAAGCTCACTTTCTCATCACCTCGAATCCACCTTCGGTGTGTACACATCTGTTTTGGAAACATAGTTTACCGAGGAATTTTCTTCACAATATCAATCAATGGGATGTTAAGCTGCACTTTCTTGAATATTTGAAATTTTTTATTATCATCTTTAGTTTTATTTTGTTTTATTAGTTGGGTGGACCTTTGAGAAAATGGAAGAGGAATGGTTGGGCTAGGCGACTCATCAATATACACACTCTTTCCTTTAGAAGGGCTTATCTATGGACAAGTTTCTTCAACATTTAGATCATTTTTAATGGTTGGGATGAAGGTTTTCTTTATGAGGGGATGGCTGTAATAGAGGATTCATTTTACATTCTAGTTGTTTTCGACTCTAAAGGGTGATGGAACTAACATTTCCTTTATCCCCAGGGTTAAGCACTGGTTGAGATGGAAGTTTACCATACCCATGGCTTTGAATTTCACCCACCAAGATAGCTAGTTGGCCTATTTGGGTTTTGAGGTCTTGTATGGCAGCCCGAGTTGTTTGTTGGAATTGGATATTGTTGGTATCCATTTGTTTCATCATATCATCTAGGCTACACTTTGGTTTTGTAGGGGTTTGTTAGAATGGCCTTTAGGGTGGTTGAGGATTTCTGGGTGGTGTTGGTGGATGACTACTCTGCCTCGGTTGGTTCTATTATTGTTGAGGTTTGTTTGAATATCCCCTTGCCTATAGCCTTGGTTCTCCTTCAACGTAGGGTTTGATGGATAGAATTTTTTTTACCTAAAGGGATGGTTATAGGGGCGAATGGAAATATTGCATCACAACTCGCAGATGTTTCCCTCAATTGAGGACATTGATCAGAGTAGTGGGTGTCAAAAGAACATAAACCACAATGGATGGGAGGGGATTGAGATTTACCTTAGGAAAGATAATTTTATCGAAGAAGGGTACCTACCTCTTCGAACATTGTGTCCACCTTCTTCTCGAATTCAGAACTTTGCACCTCATGGAAACCTAGAATCGGTACATTAAATCTTGAACCAAATTGTTGTGTGTTTAGAACCATGTTCTCAATCATGGTTCTTGCAGCAATTGGGGTATTATCAATTAGCGCTACACCTATAGCTACATTGATCATATTTTGTTCAATAGGGATTAAACCTTCATAACAATATTTAATTAAAATTTTATCCCTTATTTGGTGGTGTGGGAAATTTGAACATAACCTTTTAAAGTGTTCCAAATATTCATGTAATGTTTTCCCTTAAGATTGTCATATCCCACAAATTTCATTCCATATTGTTGTAGTTCGAGAGGCTGGGAAATTTTTTTCAATGAAAAGGCATTTCATGTCCACCTATCCTATTATTGTGGAATTAACCTAATATAAAAAATATTTTGTTTTGTATTCTAAAGAAAATAGGAATTCATTTATCTTTACTTGTTATTCATCCACATTTTTCGATTTTATTGTAGAACACATTGTATGAAATTATTTTAAATGATTGGGCTGATCTTCTCCAGGAAGTCCATGGAATCTTGGTAATAGATGAATTAAACCAAATTTTAGTTCAAAATGGGGTGCCTCACCTTGTAATTGAATATAGGTGGGTTGTATATCACCATCAGGAGAGGTTAGTTCTTTTAGTGTTCAATTGTTTTCTGCCATTTTTGTCACATTAATTTCAGTTTTAATGTGGGTTCCCGAAGAAGAAGAAGAAGAAGGATAAATATGAGTGATGATGTTTTTTTGTGTCCTCATTCAAAGGTTACTCTTGTGTATCTCGCGGTTGCTATTGTCGGATCCCCTCCAGTTCAGGTTCGAAAGGTTGTATGTCTCTCGGAGTAGAACGTGTCATACACTGAACGTACATAAGAAATAAATTATATCACAAAAATAAATGAAAATTTATAAGATAAAACAAATTAACATTCACAAAATATACAAAAATAATATATCTGAAACACGCAGTAAAACCAAAGCACTCCCCGGAAACGGCGCTAAAATTCGACCGCACTGTCATGACACGTCAAATTGATTATAATTTAATGGTTGATTTATAGTCTAGGGAAGAACCTATGTCGTATCTCAAGGAGCATTGATTTTTTTATAGAATGTATTTTTAATAAGAAGTACTAAAATAAGGGGGGGGGGTTTAAAACATATTTATGTAAATTAACTAATTAAAGAGTTAAATAGTTGATAAATAAAGGTGTTGTATTAGTAATAATGAGAGAAGAAGATCATTTCAAATGATTCTTGAAAAACCACCCCTTGACACCATAATCGTGTTGCCAAGATTTGGTTATCAATCATAGAATAAAAGGTCTACCAAATAATACTTAAATATTATTTATGTGTCAGATAAATAAGATTATTGTGTTGTCCAATCAAAACAACCCAAGATTACCACTTGAAATATCAACACAATCAGGGTTTAAATAAAAATTGATCCACTTAATTATATAAAATGATATATAATAAGGGGAGAATCACGTAAAGATACAAAATATGTTAAATATTCAACACAAATATTATACAAAACCAGTAGAAGAAAATGGGATGGAACTCCCTGTCTAGTTTGTGTAGCTCCCCTGAAATGATTGTCTACTATTTATATCACCGTCGAGAGGATGAAGAGGCTCACGTGGAATTATTTCTTCATCCTTGATCCCCCTATGAGGACAGGGGCCTCTAGAACTTCTAGGATGATGAATAGACTCCTATAGAACTCCAAAATGGTTTATCATGGATTTTGGTTCGAACTCCACAAATGAGGTAACCATGGTGTTATATTATAGAAAAAATGGTAAGTGGTTTTGGGCACACATATTGTGTAAAACCACATGTCACATTGTTTTCATCCTCCAGACAGTCTTCAATCTCTTTTAAAAAAACCAAAAACTTGTTTCCCCATGTCTTGGAAATTCCACCAAACGTTTGGATTCTTTTGGACATGTAATACTCTAGTTATAGACATCACACAACACAAAACGTTTGACTGAGTGCTGATTCAGAGGCCTGGACAGAACACTTCGGTTGGGCCCCTTAATTGGAGAATAGGTCTTGGTTGTCTTCATAATAGTTTTATACAGTTAAATTTGGACCCTCCCTCAAAATATCACCCCATTTGGATGCACAGAAGTTTCATAATCTACCAACAGTTGACAGGTGTTCATGGAACCCATACAGTTTTGGCCCATTTTATTTATGAATCATCTATGGGGACTCCAAATCACCTCATCCTACAATGGAATCATCAAAGAAAGTAAAATAGACCCTTTCAATAGTGATAAACCCAAAATAAGTAATTCAAACATGGAATTCATTTTTTTATTATTTTTCTATTTTTCAATATAAAACAAGTTTAGCATAGTTGTGTATTGGTGAAAATGAAACCGTGAATAATGATGTGATCAGAAACCCACCACAAACTTTTCCAAGAACTCTCTATAATATATTATTATCAACCCCATGAAAATAGATAGAGCATTCGTGACACATAAATACATCACAATGAACTCATAATTCCCATACTACCAAAAACTCTGATGAACAAAAACTCAATACAAAAAATCATCAAGTTGAAATAATAGATATCTTACCATTGAAGGTTACATCATATATGGATACATATAGATTTAAAACATGCATAAAAATTGTTCAATCCCAAACATGATCTCCCATTAAAGGGGTAACACCATATCCTATAATATAAATACATTAGGGTACTCTTCTACAACCATTGGAAACACTGACTATTGAACCTATGACAAGTTCACCATCGGCTCAACCACCGAATATGACATGGATGGAACACAACTCTTTCCCATATGAGATTATCACATTCCAATGAAACGCCACTTGCTCTATATCATCATCAATGAACACAATATGCCTCCTAAAGAAATCATCGATAGTCTACACTAAATACAACAAATTTATGCTAAGGATGATGTCATATGGTTGTATCCATAAACATAGGATGCCTCCCCAAGAGTAGTTCTTTCGCAGCACTAGATCACAGTCTCTACATACATCACTTAGGTTATATCAACCTTCCACTAGCATAGTCAACACCAAGGGAAATGTATGCCTCTCCACCACAATTTCCAAAGCATGGATGACGGTAGGTGATATAATCAAATGAATCACTACAGAATAGAATAAATCATATACCCATATAGAAAAAAAGAAAAGGGTGCATCGAACATTGTTTGGCTTGGCTGGTGCTGGAAACAATAACGCATGAAGTAGACCATGACATGCTACATGACCTCTTTAAACATTTTGACGACCACCCCCACATCCACACTATGATCTCTGATGATGATGATCATCTCAGGGATTCACTATTCCTACCCATCACATATCCACTAATCCCAAAAAGGTCCAACTTATTGTCACTTCCTGTATTGAAACAACCTCAATGAAGGAACCTCAAGTGAAATAGCTGGAACACACTGACTACTCAGAATGGACTGTCACTCTTTCCGCTGATGACCTGAGCCTCCACACACAAAAACATCTAATCATTTGTAATAATACTGATATCCTCTTCCCAAATGAAATGAGATGATGTGGGCAGAGAACTATCCTGGATGACAATAAACTCTTCTTTCCTAAAAATCTCTGAACCCCACAAAATAGATCTACTTCATGGGGAAGCCGGATGACCCCCCTCTCATGATGAATCAATTTTTTCCAACATCATCTATATAACCTATTAACTTTCCACCACCTTCAAATACAACTTCTACATAAATTTGGTGTCCTGGAACTAGATATTTTCATACAAAGCCTCCTCAAAATGCCTCATCCTGACCTTCTCATCTGGCAGCAGGTCTGAAACGTATCGCAAAAGGGTCAAAAAATAGATCATGAACTCTCATACACTGAAACCTCCTTTTATAAGCATAAGAAACTATTCAATAATGGATAAATTAACTATCAAATAAATAAAATCTACACTGAATGGGTCTTAGAAATTCTACCATGATATTACCAACTACTTATGATCCCCGAGTAATAAGAACCACAACTACCTCGCTAGTCCACGTAGAATCATCATAGCCAATGAAGCCCGTGCTTCAGCCGAGCACAAATCAAATTGAGATCTATATTGACCTCATCCAAGTATTCTTCTGTGACATAATTTGAAATATATCCTTTAGACTTATGTAGTCTATGGTGCTGAATATATCAGTGTGTCCTTCTCAAAATATCATCATCGCTGACCTCTACTATGTGGCGATCTTTTAGCAAATCCTTATGAACTTCTATGGTTCGAACATGTTGGGGATATTAACCTAGATCCATGATCAAAAAAATAAACACTTATATCTTCTAAAACTAGATAATGGAATGTTTAGCACTAATTAATTAATAAATAAATTTTCTTGATTAAGGTTTAAACATATCCCAAGGTCTACCCATTTCAAATAAAAACACAATTAAGAATGATTAATTAACAATTAATATGTCTATAACTTGAATCTCATATCATATCATTTAGTAGGCTTAGTAAACATCATGGTCTATGCATCTGATCAAATGGGAACCTAAATAGCCATGTATCAGCTTGTCTCTTGTGGTAACACCCAGAGTTTTATGAGAAATATTTATATTTTTTTATGTCTTATGTAATACACAACACCAAATGAATATTTCACTACACATAACACTGGCTTGGCTTACATTACACACAAGAGCGACCTTCCTCGATAGCGTGTGTTGTAGGCAATACCAAGTTTCACTAAACAATGATATATTATTATAATATTATGAACTCGCCTTTATGAATATTATTAAACAAAATTTAAATCATATAACATTATAATTCATCTTAGACATTTTTTGGAATGAGATATGAAAACAAAATCAATTTTTTGATAAAAGAAGTATTTTAAAAAAATACTGTTTTACCAGCTTTTGATGGCACACCCATATTAAATATAATTTTTTAGAAGTTCATATGTTAAATTTTACAAAATAAACTTCTTATTATGAATTAGGATATAAAAAATTACATTGTATAATTTTTTGATACTTTTCTGATAATTTTCATATATTGATGAATAGTAAAATTACTCTATATTTTTCTTAAAAACAAATTTTTTTATTAGGATAATTTACATGGTTAAATGAAAAAAATTGTATGGGTTTAAAGTATAAATATAATATATTTTTACCATTTAATATAATGTATGTCATTAACATTAATTTTACATTTAATTCATAGGTAAAAACTTTTCAATCTTTGAAAATGTTTTAACTTTAAAAAACCCGTTTTCTTTATAAAGAGATTAATTTTAAATTAACTAATGCAACATATATGTTTTCAATTTTGATAAATGGATTCAATATTTTGATTCAGTGGGTCAAAATTATGTTAATAGGTTACTTTTATTTTTTTTGACATTATGAATAGTAATTACGGTAATTTTTATTCACTACAGTTAAAGGTAAATCAGGTAATTAAGGGTAATAATAAGATTAAAAAATTACCATAACACATTCCAATATTATATTGGATGAATAAAAGTCGACCCATATCACATAAGGGTCAGAATAGATTCATTTTATGGACCATTGACCATGAAAATGATATAATTATTATTAAAACCAAAGAAAGTGACAACATGTCACTCTCTTATATCTTATAAGTATAATAAATTTAATTTAGTGATAAACTTCATAAAAATTCAAATATAAATAGTCTATAGAAATATAATAAAATTATATACATCATGATAATTTATTTGTAATTTTTATGGATTAAATAATTATCATTAATGATGACACAATAGTGATGTAGAAATTATTTTATTGATTAATATATCAAATAAACAGTTTTAGAAATATTAAAATAAATATTATATGAACTAATTAATGTTCCAAAAAATTTCTAGGGGAATATTACATGTTAATAATCTATTATATATTTTGGTTTGAATATGTCCTCTCTGTGGATTTTATTTAAATTCAAATAAATGAATAGTTTTAAAATTGACACTATTGTTATTTTATAAAAATAACATATTATAAAATTGTTTAAAAATCATAAAAAATAAAAACTATAAATTGAAATTTATATGGTATAAAATTTCATAACGTATCCAATTATAGAAAATTCACAAAAAATAAGTAATTATTCATAAAAATTTAAAATTTAGAATATTATTATCACAAATAAAAATAAAAAGATTAAATAAGGATAAATCAAGTTGATGAAGATTAAAAAAAATTACCAACATAGATAAATATAATTGTTTGATGATATTACGACCCTATATCATCTAATATTTGTATTTTAGTCATTTTTTGAGGTTTTATGCGGGTTTTGATTTTATTATTAATTAATATTTTATAGGTTTCTAAAAGTGCACCTCTCCTCTCTTATAAAATGGCACCTCATCCCTCTCCTCCTCACACCATTTTGATCCTTCATGCTTGGCCAATACCAGAAAATTTCTCTTCTCCACTTCTCTATAAACATACTAGAGGTCATGTTCTTCTTTAAATTCCATCTTTGGTGCCCTAAGAGGAATTTTAGAAGAGGAGTGTCGAAGAAGAGGTAATATCATTTACCGATTATTTCAATTTTATTTCTTCTTCTACTTCCTCTTATTTATTTTTTTCATCATAACGTAATAACATCAGTATCACTCATATAATGATATGTTATTATAAATATGAAACATCCCTATTTCACCTTCAATCCATCATACGGAAAACGAAATCACTGCACGTGCGTACGTACGAAATACCATCTCCACACCATGGTGTAATGTATTTTCCACCACCACCTTGCTTGGATGGGTATAATGGTTTAAATATTAAATATACATGGTTATTATAACATTATAATAATTCTGAGATTTTCTATCATCTGCTAAAATACCATTCAATAATTATGGTAACGATACTGTCGCGCGTGCGTACGTACGACTTACTGACTCCACGGTGTGATGTGATACGTTCTACATGATCTTCATTAAACCATGATAATATAAACGAATTGATTTAATAAATATGATATATATTATACTAATAAAATTATGTACATGATATAGATATAACCTAAAAAGAGGAATAATAATTTATTCGACAAAACACGCATAGGAACATAATGCAATGAACACCCGAATAACAAGTGGAAATGAAATTACTAATAAGAAGATAAGAATATAAACATATATGATATCATAAAAAAGTTTATGATTTAGAATACATCACTAACATTATATAAATCATTATAAAAGAGGTTCAGATACGTACCGAGCATATCAGACCTAAGGTAAGGGAAAATATCGTAATCTCATTTTCATCAGAGATTGTTTATATTTCAGAATTTACTGGGGAATATTTATCATCCACATACATGTTTCCTCAATATGTAATATTATTTCTATCCTCTTACTTTTGTTTAAATAAAATTTTACCTATTGGTGAATTTTTAGTAAAATATATGAAATGAATCTTTTGTCGTTTTTAGTAAGAGATACTTTTTGACTTTTCTGGCCAAAGTATGAGAAGAATGTTTTTTTCAAGTTATACGACATGAATGGATTTTCATTATTTCATATAAAATTATTTAGATGAATATTAACTTACATGTTTTCATGTTTATTTTCAATTAACCTCATTTATATTAAAATTTTATGAGATGTTAAGCAATGAAAAAATATATATGATGTAGAACAGATATTTTCCACAAGAATGGAGTTAAAGTGTTTTATAAAAATTAATTTCCATATGAGATAATATAGGTTACTAAGTATAACCCTATTATTACATTGATTTGATTATGTTATGATGGAATTATTTTTATGATTTCCTTTGATCTTATATGGATTATATTATGATGGCATGATGTTTAAAAATCCTATTTTTATTACATGGGTTATGCTATGATATATGATTTATGATTTCATGGCACACATAAGAATGGTTTCATGATGAGATTTGTGGGACCTATATTACCCTCCAAAGCATTGGGTAATGATTTATATCTCATGAGATAGACATGGTTGGAACGACAAGTAAATCTGGTTCAGTGATACATGACTGGAACAACGAGTGAACTTGGATCAGTAATGGACTTTGTTCTCTATGATGGTCTTGGAAATGAGTCTTGTCTAATATGAAATGATTTTATATGATCATGTGTGTATGAAACAAGGTTTGATGTCTTTTATTATGAATATGGGGATTACATTTCACTACTATGATTTATCCCATGTCATGATATTATGATCTCTTTTGCAGGATAAGTTTATTAAAATGATATGTTCTTATAAATATGATATGATTGATGTTTCCATTTTCTTCCCTTAATGAGCATTTGAACTCATCCTTTGTATGTTTTCTTTTCCCCAGGCCAAGAAGAAGGGTATTAAGTAGGATATTCCAAAAGGGACTCTAGATTTGATTAAATAAATGGGAGAAACTGTAGATGATTTTTGAACTAGTTGTTTATGTTTCCTAGTTTCTAAAGAAGCTATACCTATATGGTCCTATCATGGTTTTGTTATATTTTGTAATAATTATTCTTAAATTATGAATTAATAACAATGTATGTAATGTATGGTTCATTATAGTTAGTATCAGAGGAAATGTATAGTCATCCTTTGGATACTAGGTTGTGAAAGATTTAGTAAGAACCCTATGGATATGTCTAAGCATATAACACACTATTAGTGTTTTAGAAATGTCCATGAATAACCTATGATAAGACCTAAAGTGTGAATTTTTTTTCCTGATTTTGTGGTTTTCCTGTTGAAATTAATGTTTCTCACACTATGCTTCTTGGTTTTAGTCAATGGCTAGAACCTGAAGGAACCGTGTTAATGCTGAATGTGATGGGAAATGCAATGATTTTCTCCCTGAACAAACAAATGATATGGGAGCTGGAATACAAAATCATGTAGCCATGCTCACACAAATTTCTCATGATATGAATCATGAATGACTTCAAAATGAGAAAAGGATGGAGAAACATTTTATTGAATCATTCATGAAGCAGAATAAACCTTCATTCAGCGGTTCTTCAGATCTATTAGTGGCTGGAAAATGGATCAAAAGCACGGAAAAGTTATTTTCAGTCCTTCAATGTTCCGAACATGGTAAATTAATCTTACCAGTATATCATTTGGAAGGTGAAGATGATCCATGGTGGAATCTTTTCAAGAATACTGGGGAAAGGGATGAAATTGATTCCATGGAATGGGATGAGTTCAAAAACTTATTCTTCAATAATTACTTCTCTCATATTCTTCGAACAAATATGGAGAAAGAGTTTATAAAACTAAAGAAAAAGGATGATCAATCTATTGGTACATACGAAGAATATTTTACAAGGCATGCATGGTACGTTTCTGGTATTATTATCCAACCTGTGAGTAAGATCGATTAATTCTTTAGTAGCTTAAAACCAAGTCTCCGAAGGGAATTACCTATAAGGGACTTCAATAGCTACGATGAAATTGTTTGACGTGCTCTCAAGGTTGAGATGGAGATTTGAGTATCCCATCAGTCATATGGGTTTGATAAAAAGAGAAAAATGGAATTCAAATGAAAATATAAAGACCACACTGAAAAGAAGGTAAGTTTTCCTTATGCTCAATGTGTGGAAAGAAACATGGAGGGAATTTTCTTAAATGGAAAATTAAATGTTAGAAGTGTGGAAAATAAGTTCATCTTGAAATTGAATGACACGGTCATGGGAAAAAGATGTCTAGTGATGTGAACAAAGAAAATTCCACACATAATCCACCTCCTACACTTAAATGTTTCAAGTGCAAGGAAATGGGGCATTACTCCAATCAATTACCTAATCCAAGGTTTTTTTGATGATCATAGATGTCAACAAACTCTTAAGGCCAAATACAAAGGAAAGTCACAACCAATTTCTATCGGTGATGTGGTGTATGATAACGAAGCGGTGAAAGGTACCCTTACCATCCACTATAAAGTAGAAAATGTTTTATTTGATTCAGGATCAACCCACTATTTTATTTCTGAATAATTTTATAAGGGTATCACCGTACTACCCCAACAATTAGCTATTGAGTTAGCTGTGACAACTCATAATGGCACAACAGTCACATCAAAACTTTACAATTCTTCGCTGATTGAAGTTTGTGGGAAATTTATTCTTACAATTCCTGTGATACTTCCAATAGTGGAATTTGATCTGATTCTTGGCATGGATTGGATTTCATTATATGGATATCATATCAATTTTCAATGAAGGGACGTCACATTTCATATTCCTGATCAATCTAGGATCATCTATTGATATAAGGATGAATATAACCTTCCAGTGGAAATTTCTTCCATATCATGGTTCTTGATCCCAATAAATAAAAGTTACTTATCTCAAACAGTTGGAGAGAAACTCAAGATTATGAACATGCCCATTGTACGAGAGTTTGATGATGTCTTTCTAGAGGAATTTCTAGGTCTTCCACCCAATCTTGAAGTTGAGTTTCAAAAAGAACTCATATCAGGTTCTATGCCCATTTCAAAGACACCTTATAGAATGGACCCAATTGAGTTGCATTAATTGAAGAAGAAACTCAATGAGAATATTGATAAGGAATTTATACGCCCTACTGAATCACCTTGGGGAGCACATATTCTGTTTGTTAAGAAGAAAGATGGATCAATGAAACTTTGAATTGATTATTGGGAACTTAACAAGATCACTATCAAGAACATATATCCTCTCCCACCCATTGATGAATTATTTGACCAACTATGTGGAGCTCAATACTTTTCCAAGATTGATCTTCGTTCAGGGTATCTTCAATTAAGGATCAAAAAGAAGGATATACTAAAGATGGATTTCCGTACAAGGTATGGACACTATGAGTTTATAGTGATGATATTTGGGCTTACTAATGCCCATACTATCATCATGGATCTAATGAATAGAGTCATTATAGACTATTATTATCAGTTTTTGGTAGTCTTTATAAAGGGTATTCTTGTCTATTCAATGAGCAAGGAAGAACATTAAAATCACTTAATAATTGTATTGAACGCTCTGATAAAGGAGAAGCTTTATGAAAAATTTACCATGTATAAATTTATCTTCAAAAAGTTTTATTTTTTGGTCACATAATTTCAAGAGAGGGGATATCTATGGATCCCTAAAAAATAGTGGTTATAGAATTATGGTCGAGACCAACAACAGTAACTGAGATCCAATGTTTTCTTCATTTAGCTGGGTATTATTGACGTTTTGTGAACAATTTTTCAAGATTATCTAACCCACTCACCAAATTAACTCGGAATGTGTTAAATTTTTTTGTATGGAGGATTGTGAAGAGAATTTAAAGTTCCTAAAAAGAAGGTTAGCCAGTGCACCTATGCTCACACTGCCTTGTAGTAGAGAATGGTTTGTGATCTATAGTGATTCAACCAAGAAGGGGATAGGGTGTGTTCTCATGCAAAATGATATGGTGATAGCTTATGCCTCATGGTAGTTGAAAATCTATGAGAAAAATTACTTAACTCATGATTTAGAGTTAACTACGGTAATAGTTTCATTAAATATTTGGAGGCATTATCTTTATGGTGAAAGGTGTGATATTTATACTGATCATAAATGTTTAAATTATATTTTCAGACAAAAGGAGCTAAATATGCGCCATAGAAAATGGTTGGAGCTTATTAAGGATTACGACTACTCAATTAATTACCACCCTGGGAATGCAAACAAGGTGGCAGATGCATTAAGTCGAAAAGGCCATGCTAGCTGATCCATAATGAGGATAACAAAGGATCCAATATTTAAGGATTTACAAAGGATGGATCTTGTAATTTTAACTACAGGAGAGATATATTATCTTTCTCAATTTAATGTTCAACCATCTATAGAAGTTAAGATTAAAGAGGAACATAAGGAGGTTGTTGGGATTCAAAAGAAGGTGCGTAATTTTCCTAAATTCAACCTTGATTGTGATGGGATAATATGGTCTAGGAAGCGTTCCTGCATTCCTAACATTAAAGAATTAAAGGAGCTGCTGGATGAGGATCGTATTTCCTCATTCTCTATTAATTCTAGAAGTACAATGATGAACATGGACCTGAAAGAGTACTTTTGGTGGGATGACATGAAAAGATATAACGCAGAATATGTCTTTAGATGCTTGGTTTTCCAGAAAGTTAAAGCTGAGAGACAAAAGTCTAATGGAATGTTACAACCATTACCCATACCAAAATGGAAATGGGAAATCATCACTATGTACAATGTCATCAGACTTCCCAAAACATCTAAAAGTAATAATTCTATCTGGGTTATAGTTGATCATCTTACAAAGTCGGTACACTTCATTGCTATTTGATAGGATTTCTCTCTTGATCAGATTGCTAGGATATATGTAAAAGAAGTGGTAAGATTGCATTGAGTACCACTTTACATTATATCTGATCGGGATATGAGGTTTAACTGAACGTTTTGTCGAAGTCTTCAGTATTCTCTAGATATAGAGTTGAGTTTCAACACTACCAATCATCCTCAGATAGGTGTTCAGTCACAGAGGACAATTCAAACATTGGAAGACATGTTGAGAGCCAGCTCTATGGATTTAAAAGGTGGTTGGGATCAACACCTACCATTGGTGGAATTTTCTTATAATAATATCTTTCACACCAGTATTCATATGGCTTATTATTAATCTCTCTATGGAATGAAATACAGAACTCCATCTTGTTGGGATAAAGTTGGGGAAAGAAAGCCAATAGGACATAATCTTGTTGATGAGATGGAAAAAAGGTCATATCTATTCAAAAACACATAAGAGCAGCTCAGAGTCGACAAAAAAGTTATGCCGACAACCAAAGAAAAGACCTAGATTTTGAAGTGGATTATAAAGTGTTCTTAAGAACATCTCCTTGGAAGAGAGTAATGAGATTTGGATAGAAGGGAAAGTTAAGACCTAGGTATATCAATCCTTTCAAAATATTGTATTGTGTTGGGAATGTAGCTTATCAATGGGAACTTCCCCCAAATTTATCTCAAGATCATGATGTGTTCCATGTATCTCTCCTGAGAAAGTACATTCCAGATCTTTCACATGTACTAAGCTAAGAAGTTGTACTGTTGGAGAAAGATATTTCTTATGAAGAACCACCGATAGAGATTCTAGATCATAGAGAAAATGTTCTATGAAAGAAGACCACACTATTAGTAAATGTTTTATTGAGGAACCACCAATTATAAGAAGCTACATGAAAACTTGAGGATATTATGAGGGAGAGGTATCCTCATCTGTTTGTTACGAAGTGACGAATTTCAAGGGAAAAATTCATTTTAAGGGGGGTAGAATGTAACACCCTGATATTTTATGAGAAATATATATTTTTTTATGTCTTCTGTTATATTCAACACCAAAAGAATCTTTCACTACACACAACACTGGATTTTATTGCGTTACACGCACGAGCAACCTTCCTCAATAGCATGTGTTGTACGCAATACCGAGTTTTCTAAAGAATGATATATTATTATAATATTATGAACTAGACGTTACTAATAATATTAAAATAATTTTTAATTTTATAACATTATTATTCATCTTACACATTTTCTAGAATGATCTTTGAAAACAAACTCAATTTTTTGTTAACAGGAGGATTTTAAAAAAAATGCAGTTTTACCGCCTTTTGATGGCGCACCCATTTTAATTATAATTTTGGACAAGATTATAAGATTAATTTTAAAAATTAAACTTCTTATTTTGAATCAGGATATAAAAACTTACATTGGATAAATTTTTTATACATAACTGATAAGTTTCATATTTTGATTAATAGTAAAAATAAGCTAAATTTTTCTAAAAAACATATTTTTTCATGAAGATAATTTATATGGTTAAATGAAAACATTTAATGGTTTTAATGTATAAATAGAATATATTTTTACCATTTAATATAATTTATGTCATTACCATTTATTTTATATTGAATTCATAGGTATAAACATTTCAATCTTTGATAATGTTTTAACTTTTAAAAACATGTTATCTTAACAACGGGATTAATTTTAAATTAATTATTGAAAATTTTGTATACTTCATTTTGAAAAATGGATTCCATATTTGGATTCAGTGGGTCAAAATTATGTTTATACAATTATTATTTTTTGGCATTATGAATAGTAACTACAGAAATTTTTATTTTCTACTGTTATAGGTAAATCGGGTAATTAAGGGTAAAAATAAGATTATAAAATTAACCTAAAACCTGCCAAAATTATATTGCATGAATAAAAGTTGAGCCATATCACATTAGGGTCGGAATAGATTTATATCATGGAATATTGACCATGAAAATTATATAATTATTATTAAAACCATATAAAGTGAAAACATGTCACTCTCTTATATCTTATAAGTGAAATAATTTTAATTTACTGATTCACCTCATAAAACATAGAATATAAATATTCTGTAGAAATCTAAAAAAATTATCCACATTATGAGAATTTATTTATAATTTTTAGGGATTAAATAATTATCATTAATGATGACACAATAGTGATGAAAAAATTATTTTATTAATTGAAATTTCAAATAAGTAGTTTTAAAATTTATAAAATAAATATTATATGAACTAATGAATGTTATACACAAATATTCAAGATGAATATGAAATATTAGTATTCTATTAAATATTTTGGTTCTAATATATCCTCAATGTGGATTTTATTTAAATAAAAAAAATATTGTCAATATTGACACTATGGTTATTTTATAATAATAACATATTATAAAATTGGTTAAAAATCAGAAAAATATTTATAAATTATAAATTGAAATTTATATGGTCTAAAATTTCATAATGTATCCAATTATGAAAAATTAAAAACACACATGTGATTATTTATAACAATTTAAAATTTAGAATATTATTACCACAGATAAAATTAAATAGATTAAATAATGATAAATCAAGTTGATAAGGTTTAAAATAAATTACCAACATGTCTAAATCTTATTGGTTGATGATATTAAAACCCTATCTCATCTAATATTTTTAGTGGAGTCATTTTTTGAGGTCTTTATGTTGTTTTCGAGTTTATTATATATTAATATTTTAGAGGTTTCCAAAAGTGTCCCTCTCATCTCTTATAAAAAGACACCTCCTCCCTCTCCTCCTCACACCATTTTGAGACTTCAAGTGTAACACCCCATGTAAATAAAGAATATGACATTTTCATATTTATCCATATTTGTGAATAAAATATTAATATGACTTTAAAGGGGACGCTATGCTCGATGGCGTACCCAACACGCAACAACGAGTTTCTTGGGCATCTTACGTTGCACTCTAATAATAAAATAATATTATTTTAAATGGTAGTTAACATGTAGCCGTTGTATTAGCAGGAATGGATAGAAATAACTAAAATATGATTATATATGTTTTTAAATGTTTTTACATTTTTCCAATAAAAGATAGAGGCTTAAAATACGGAAAGAATTCAATTTTAGGCGTATATGCCATGGTTTTCACTAAAGGGTCACTTATCGCCTTTTGATGGCGAACCGTCATTAAATATAGTTTTGTTCACTCTTATAAATTCTATAGGACCAAATAAAACTCTTCTTATGAATCGGGACATCAAAATTTACTTTGTGTAAATTTTTGGTATCTTTCCGATAAAGTTCATTTTTTAATGAATAATGTAAAATGTTGTATTTTAATTTAAAACCCCTTTTTAATATAATTTATTTATATGATTAGATTATCTTTTGAATTGGTTTTAAAGTTAAATTAGAATATATTTTTACCATTAAATCCAATAGTGGTCGTTGAAATTAATTTCACATTGAAAGCAGACTTAAACTATTGTCAATCTTTTGATACTTATTGTTTCATAAAAACACGCTATTTTCTTTGACAGCGGGAATTAATTATTAAATTAATTAATGTGACTAATATGTTTTGAATTTTTTAAAATAGACTTCATTTTTGAATTCAGAATATCAAATATATCTTAGGGTGATTTTTTGGTAATTTTCTGAAAAACTTTAATTTTTGATGAATAGTAAGACCACTAAGTGGTACTTATAAAAACAGATTTTCCGTTTACATGAAATTTTGCCACCTTTGTGTTTTGAATTTCAAAAATCCGACATAAATGGTTGTCATTAAGAAGTAAAATGTGGTTCAATGGGATTAAAATAATTTAATGAATAGTAACTTATTAAGTTTTTAATCGCGATTAGAGGTAATTAGTGTAGTTTAAGGTAAAAATAATGTTTTAATAATATTAAATGAACTTGACACATGTCCTAACCTCATTAGATATGTCATGGCCGACAAATACAACCCATGGGTCATCTTGGGGACCCCATGAAGCCAGTTTGGTTGGAAAATGACATTAATATCTTTTTATTTAAAGTTAAAGTAAAAATGAGACAAACATGAGATGTTTTACTAAAACAATTTTTTCATGGGGTTATACAAATTGGAGTTTTGACTATAAATATTCATTGGAAAGATAAAACTATTTCCTACATCATAGTATTTGTTTATAATTTTTAGAAATTAAATAAATTAATTTAATTATGACATCATGATGATGCAACGATGACCTCATTAATGAACAGTTTAAATAAAATGAAACGATAATATAAAATATAAGCCCTAAACTTGTCCAAAAACTATTGGATGGGAATATTTCTAAGCCTTATCATATTAGCTTCGAAATATATCAATGTGGGACCTTATAAATTCGAAACACTTTTGAAAATAAAATAATAGTTTCATGATTTCCAAAAGTGCCCCTCCTCTCCTCTTATAAAAGGCCCCCACCTCTACCTCATTTCACACACTCCTCAAGCCTTTGGCTCGGCCATCCCCTTCCCATTTACTCTCTCCACATCCATATCCTCATCCTAGAGGATTCCATTTAGGCATAATCCTTTCAAAGGTAGCCTTTAGGCTCAAATCAAAAGGAGTTACACTTTTAAAGGTAATTCATTCTCTCATGTTCATTTGTTTTATTTCGCTTCTCCAACCCCCTAAACTCTTTTTATTTACTTCTTTTGTAACAACAACAGTATATTCAATATATTAGGATATTTTTATAAGATTTATTCGAGCTACACTCTCACACAACTACATAAAATGGTTAAAGAACATACGGTTTCCGTGGATGGCGAAATTCTACCTCCCGAAACGATGATTGTTCAATAATCATTTAACACCTTCAATGGTGGCCATTATGATGTCACTATTTTTATATATGATATATAATATGTTTATTCTTTCCTTAAGCTTCTGTATTTTTCATTTATGGCATACCATTATTGTTTCCATTATGGGTATACATGATATCTTCATTTTAGGAAGTGTGGACTACCGCCCCCTCAAAGTGATGTGATTCATTAATGCCATACGTGGGACGTATAAAGGATGAATTTAATGTTATTATATATTATGTTATACTGGAATTACAATATACCTATATATCATTATTATTTATTTCCATTAAAGTATGAGATAGAAATGAAAGTAGCGTTCATGCGTACGTACGGCTTACAATCTCCATGAACGGTGCATTTCATTTCTTATCCCCAAATGTAATGTACTATTATAAGTACATGTATATAATGGATATATATGATGAATGATACATCTAAATGATGAATATAATTCTGGAATTAAAATATACATAACTCTCATTTAGTTTTAATTCCATTAATACGACAAAGAAATGAAAGTAGCGTTCATGCGTACGTACGGCTTACCGTCTCCATGAACGGTGCATTTCATTTCTTTCCTCTAAATGATTATGTAATATTATAAATACATGTATATGCTGGATATATATGATATATATGATATCCAAATCAGGAATGTCATTCTGGATATAAAGAACCTTTGACCACACGAACAACATGTAATTGTAAGAAGTCCACTTTCGACTTAAGAACCAAATATCGACAAAACAAAAATTATTAACTTAAATGATTACATAATGTTTATAAAATGACAATAAGTGATATAAAAGGAATAATGAACTAGAAAAATCTTATTAATAAAGTGTAAATTAACTCAAGTTTATTATTCAGGACGTTAAAGAATGATCGAGTCAAGTCGGACCCGAGGTAAGGGATCCTACTCCACTCTTTCTTTTTAAGTACTCTCTTTTATGTCAATCCTTTTAAAGCTCATCTTTCTTGTTATTGGGATGTTCATTTATATTAATCTTACTGTAAGTTTTATGTTCATGTGAGGAGATACCCTATTTGATCTCATCAATCAATTTTTGTAAGTTTTATGTGGTGTCGTTAGGCTGCCGAGTTTTCGTAAGGGATTTTTCATCTCACTTTTATTCCCGTGAGATTTATGCTACATTTTCCACAATTTCCTTTGAGTGGTATATGTACTTCCCATTATTTTACTCATTGTGTAATATACATTCTTTTATGAGTATTTACATCAATGTTGTATTGTCCTTCTTTCACGAGGTGTATGTTTCGAAAGATACCCATGTCGGTAAGGGAACCTTTCACCCTCCTCTTTTTAAAAGACTTCTTATGTTGGGTCTTTTAATTTACATATTGTTATGTTGGGATATGTTCTCATATATCCTTATTGATGTAAATTTTATTTCCAAGTGATGAGACACCCTTTTTTTATCTCTCATCAACTCATTTTGATGTGACGCTGTTAGGCTGTCAAGGGAACTGCTTAACCCAATTTCGATTTCTTTGGGTTGAACGTGTAGTTATTGAATACGTCAACCTTTGAATATGTGTGAATGAACTTTGATTATTTTACACATAATATCCACTTATATTTGGTGTACTCATTTGTCACACATAATTATGTAATTGATTTATCCTTAAACCAAGGATATCGTCTTTGTAAGGGACTTCGTCTCAATCTCCTTTCATTGAGGCATATTCTGTTTTATACACAACCTTCTTTTATATGGTGTATAAACCCTTTGACTTTTACGTTTATTCAAAAGGAATCTTTTTTATAAGATGTGTTTATTAAATTACAACATGGAATGTTTTTGTCGTACGTATGTGGGGACAACGACTTCTCCGTCGTCGTGACCATTATTTGAATTTCGGCTTCCTCTACAAGCCATACCTTCTTTTTTAAAAGAAAAATAAATACCATGTTTTACTTTTCTTTTATTTTGGTATTGAAAATGGTTTTCATAATGTTTTTATATCATTATGTTGTATTGATTTCTTGTGATTGAAAGGTGGAAATGTTATGTTTCCTTTTTGCATGTATTATGTGGTACGATTATGTTATAGTTCTTGGGAATTATTATGAAGACGGGTGGTTCTGTGATAAACTAAGGGAGGGTGAGCCCGATATAGCTCTCCAATGCATTGGGTAACGCGAAGGAGTGAAACTTTAAGGTTTATCCGAAGAGATTTACGGAATATACTGTGATGGGTATTCCAAACGTAACCAAGAGGGTTACTCCCTACGTAAGAATGTTATGAATGCCTCAAGTAACGTTTATGTCTTATGATTTCTATTATTTATTCATGGTTTGACGAGTTATGTTAAAGTGCCTATGTTTTATGGGTAAAGTATGATTTCATTCTTATGTATATATGAACTCATGTTTCCTTTCCATATTTTTATAACCCTTACTGAGATTTTTATGCTCATACCAAGTTTTTGAAATGTTTTTCACAGGTCAAGTGAAAGGTACATGATGTGATGATAGTGTCAAGGATGTGTCAAGAAAGAATCTGTGTTTTATTTTAAATATGTTTCCGATGATGGGAAGAATGAATATTGTCTTTTATGTAACCACTTTGTATAAATGTGGAATGTAATGCAAGTTTCATGATCTAATTCTCTAAAACTCTAAACTTGAAATGATCCTCAATGTGTAATCTTGTAATAACTCAAGATTAAGTAAGGTTTAAGGCTGGGGCCTTATAGTTGGTATTAATGGTCAGTTTAGATAACTTTAGAGGTTAGGGTATTCTCTAAGCATAAGTGACATTACCATAATGGTTAGGATTTCAGAAAGAGTCCTAGTTTTAGATAAAGTGAATGTGTAAGTATATCTTAGTGTTTACCTTCCTCATTAGTACATGATGGTTTTGTTGATATACTCACACTGACATTTCAGTTTTTAGTGAATGGATGGATCTCGCAGGCACCAAAGTGATAATTGGTTTGAAGGAAATTGTGGTGGTTCTCTGATTAAGAGACTCGATGAAATGGGGTATTCAATGAGGAAACTCATGGTTGTTCTAAACCAACTGTCAAGGAGTCATGATCAACAACGTGAACCTTGGTATGTTCTATAATTCATCATGTACGAGATGACCAATCGATGTGGAAGTTCAGGTAATAATTAAAAAGGTAACCATTAGGGTTTATATGATCCTTACTTTTGAGGTAATTATGGGTTATTATATGTTACGATGGAAAATGAAAGGCATGAGATAAACATGAGGTTAAAATATGTTATGTTTATTTTTGAAGATTTTATCTCGTTTTGGGAAATGTTTTGAGAATTATATAGTTTTGGAAAAAGGACAACACGCAGACCGTGTGACAACCCATCTCGTCGGACAATGATGCAGGAATCGAACCCACAACCAAAGTGCGACTGGTATTTATCGCCTACCACTGGACTACATGATGTCTCTGTTTAGTTTGACTGATTCATTCTAGTTATATGATTTTATGAATTAAGAGTATGTTTATTTTTGGGTTATTTATGAAAATGATTAACCTATCATGGAGGATATGTGATTAGGTTAATTACTTTTCAATACGAGACTTTAGGAGCAACTGATGTTGTTTGGAGATAAATGTTACGATTTAACTTGGAAGACTATGTGACTAAATCCTTCAAATATTTGGGTTTCAATCTTATATTGGTTTACTTTGAATAATTTTATGAAATTTTGTTTTATCTAATGGTCCTCGTTGAACTTTGGGTTTTGTTGGACAAATTTTGGAGGTTAAGAAGAGATTTTCTTTTTATAAAGGGTTATCCTTTTCTGGAATATCTGGTCTTGTACTAGCATTTTTGGTTTTGGTTTTGGTTAAAGTCTAAAGACATGGTAATTATATAGTTCTCTTTTTTTGGATTAGGTGATTCTCTAAAAGTTGATTATAGTACTCTTAATGTGAACAAGTCTTCCTAAATACTCACCTTTTGGAGAAAATATGAGTTTGTGTAAGGAATCTAATAAAAGTTGAAAGTCAACATGATAAGTGATTATGTTTCCTTATGAATAAATTCCCCAATAAAAAGTATCTTAAAACAAAAATGTTGTCTATTAAATTTTCCTACTGGGGAATCGAATACCATTTAACCCATCACAAGTTTGTGATTTTCTCATGGTTAACTTTCTCCTAAACATGTTTTCTATCACTATTCATCAGAACATGACCCTGTGTTTTCTCCTCCATGTCAATGTTATCATACATGGAATCCTAGTATGGGTTAACTCGGGTGACCTTTGTAATTATCTTTCTTTATTTTAAAGTGATTGTTTTACCAACTCTTCTTCCGATGTGGGACTTTCAAGGATGTTTCCAAGCGCAATTTTAAAATTTCGAGGATGCAATTCCCAAAAGGGGGGAAGGATGTTACACCTCAGGTAAATAAAGAATATGACATTTTCATATTTATCCATATTTGTGAATAAAATATTAATATGACTTTAAAGGGGATGCTATGCTCAATGGCGTACCCAACACGCAACAACGAGTTTCTTGGGAATCTTACATTGCACTCTAATAATAAAATAATATTATTTTAAATGGTAGTTAACATGTAGCCATTGTATTGGCGGGAATGGATAGAAATAACTAAAATATGATTATATATGTTTTTAAATGTTTTTACATTTTTCCAATAAAAGATAAAGGCTTAATTTACGGAAAGAATTCAATTTAAGGCGTATATGCCCTGGTTTTCACTAAAGGGTCACTTATCGCCTTTTGATGGTGAACCATCATTAAATATAGTTTTTTTCACTCTTATACATTCTATTGGACCAAATAAAACACTTCTTAAGAATTGGGACATCAAAATTTACTTTGTGTAAATTTTTGGTATCTTTCCGATAAAGTTCATTTTTTTTAATGAATAGTGTAAAATGTTGTATTTTAATTCAAACCCTCTTTTTAATATAATTTATTTATATGATTAGATTATATTTTGAATTGGTTTTAAAGTGAAATTAGAATATATTTTTACCATTAAATCCAATAGTGTTCGTTGGAATTAATTTCACTTTGAAATCAGACTTAAACTAGTGTCAATCTTTTGATACTTATTGTTTCATAAAAACACGATATTTGCTTTGAAAGCGTGAATTAATTATTAAATTAATTAATGTGACTTAAATGTTTTGAATTTTTTAAAATAGACTTCATTTTTGAATTTAGAATATTAAATATATCTTAGGGTGATTTTTTGGTAATTTTCTGAAAAACTTCAATTTTTGATTAATTGTGAAACCACTAAGTGGTACTTATAAAAACTGATTTATCGTTTAAATAAAATTTTTCCACCTTTGTGTTTTTAATTTCAAAAATCCTACATACATGGTTTTCATTAAGAAGTAAAATGTGGTTAAATGAGATTAAAATAATTTCGGGAATAGTAACTTATTATGTTTTTAATCGCGATTAGAGGTAATTAGTGTAGTTTAAGGTAAAAATAATGTTTTAATAATATTAAATGAACTTGAAACATGTCCTAACCTTATTGGATGTGTCATGGCCGACCAAGATAACCCATGGGTTAACTTGGGGACCCCATGAAGCCACTTTGGTTGGAAAATGACATTAATATCTTTTTATTTAAAGTTAAAGTAAAAATGAGACAAACATGAAATGTTTTACTAAAACAATTTTTACATGGGGTTATACAAATCCGATTTTTGACTATAAATATTCATTGGAAATATAAAAATATTTCATACATCATAGTATTTTTTTATAATTTTTAGACATTAAATAAATTAATTTAATTATGACATCATGATGATGCAACAATGACCTCATTAATGAACAGTTTAAATAAAATGAAACGATAATATAAAATCAAAGACCTACACATGTCCAAAAACTATTGGATAGGAATATTTCGAAGCCTTATCATCTTATCTTAGAAATATTTCAATGTGGGACCTTATAAATTCGAAACACTTTTGAAAATAAAATAATAGTTTCGTGATTTCCAAAAGTGCCCCTCCTCTCCTCTTATAAAAGGCCCCCACCTCTACCTCATTTCACACACTCCTCAAGCCTTTGTCTAGGCCATCCCCTGCCCATTTACTCTCTCCACATCCCTCTCCTAATCCTAGAGGATTCCCTTTGGGCATAATCCTTTCAAAGGAAGCCTTTAGGCTCAAATCAAAAGGAGTTACACTTTTAAAGGTAATTCATTCTCTCATGTTCATTTGTTTTATTTTTCTTCTCCAACCCCCTAAACACTTTTTATTTACTTCTTTTGTAACAACACCAGTATATTCAATATACTAGGATATTGTTATAAGATTTATTCGAGCTACAATCTCACACAACTACATCAAATGGTTAAATAACATACGGTTTCCGTGGATGGCGAAATTCTGCCTCCTGAAACGATGATTGTTCAATACTCATTTAACACCTTTAAAGGTGGACATTATGATGTCAATATTTTTATATATGATATATAATATGTTTATTATTTCCTTAAGATTCTGTATTTTTAATTTATGGCATACCATTATTGATTCCATTATGGGTATACATGATATCTTCATTTTAGGAAGTGCAGACTACCGCCCCCTCAAAGTGATGTGATTCGTTAATGCCATACGTGGGACGTATAAAGGATGGATTTAATGTTATTATATATGATGTTATAAAGGAATTAAAATATACCTATATATCATTATTATTTCATTCCATCAAAGTATGAGATAGAAATGAAAGTAGTGTTCATTCGTACGTACGGCTTACCGTCTCCATGAACGGTGCATTTCATTTCTTATTCCCAAATGTAATGTACTATTATAAGTACATGTATATAATGGATATATATGATGAATGATACATCTAAATGATTAATATAATTCTGGAATTAAAATATACATACCTCTCATTTAGTTTTAATTCCATTAATATGACAAAGAAATGAAAGTAGCGTTCATGCGTACGTACGACTTACCGTCTCCATGAACGGTGCATTTCATTTCTTTCCTCTAAATGATTGTGTAATAATATAAATACATTTATATGCTGGATATATATGATATATATGTTATCCAAATCAGGAATGTAATTCTGGATTTAAAGAACCTTTGACCACACGAACAACATGTAATTGTAAGAAGTCCACTTTCGACTTAAGAACCAAATAACGACAAAACAAACATTATTAACTTAAATGATTACATAATGTTTATAACATGACAATAAGTGATATAAATGGAATAATTAACTATAAAAAGGTTCTTAATGAAGTGTAAATTAACTCAAGTTTATTATTCAGGACGTTAAAGAATGATCGAGTCAAGTCGGACCCGAGGTAAGGGATCCTACTCCACTCTTTCTTTTTAAGTACTCTCTTTTATGTCAATCCTTTTAAAGCTCATCTTTATTGTTATTGGGATTTTCGTTTATATTAATCATACTGTAATTTTTATTTTCATGTGAGGAGATACCCTATTTGATCTCATCAATCCATTTTTTAAGTTTTATGTGGCGTCGTTAGGCTGCCGAGTTTTCGTAAGGGATTTTTCATCTCACTTTTATTCCCGTGAGATTTATGCTACATTTGCCACAATTTCCTTTGAGTGGTGTATGTACTGACCATTACTTTACTCATTGTGTAATATACTTTCTTTTATGAGTATTTACATCAATGTTTTATTTTCCTTCTTTCACGATGTGTATGTTTCGAAAGATACCCATGTCGGTGAGGGAACCATTCACCCTCCTCTTTTTAAAAGGCTTCTTTTTTTGGGTCTTTTAATTTACATATTGTTATGTTGGGATATGTTCTCATATATCCTTATTGATGTAAATTTTGTGTCCAAGTGATGATATACCCTTTTTTTATCTCTCATCAACTCATTTTGATGTGACGCCGTTAGGCTGTCAAGGGAACTACTTTACCCAATTTCGATTTCTTTGGGTTGAACGTGTAGTTATTGAATACGTCATCCTTTGAATATGTGTGAATGACCTTTTATTATTTTACACTTAATATCCACTTATATTTGGTGTACTCGTTTGTCACACATAATTATGTAATTGATTTATCCTTAAACCAAGGATATCGTCTTTGTAAGGGACTTCGTCTCATTCTCCTTTCATTGAGGCATATTCTGTTTTATACACAACCTTCTTTTATACGGTGTATAAAACCCTTTGACTTTTACGTTTATTCAAAAGGAATCTTTTTTATATGAAGTGTTTATTAAATGACAAAAGGGAATGTTTTTGTCATACGTATGTTGCGACAATGACTTCTCCGCCGTCGTGACCATTATTTGAATTTCGGCTTCCTCTACAAGCCATACCTTTTTTTTAAAAGAAAAATAAATACCATGTTTTAATTTTCTTTTATTTTTGTATTGAAAATGGTTTTCATAATGTTTTTATATCAATGTGTTTTATTGTTATCTTGTGATTGAAAGGTGGAAATGTTATGTTTCCTTTATGCATGTATTATGTGGTACGATTATGTTATGGTTCTTGGGAATTGTTATGAAGACGGGTGGTTCCGTGATAAACTAAGGGTGGGTGAGCCTGATATAGCTCTACAATGCATTGGGTAACGCAAAGGAGAGAAACGTTAAGGTTTCTCTGAAGAGATTTAAGGAATATACTGTGATGGGTATTCCAAACGTAACCAAGAGGGTTACTCCCTACGGAAGAATGTTTTGAATGCCTCAAGTAACCTTTATGTCTTATGATTTCTATGATTTATTCATGGTTTGATGAGGTATGTTAAAGTGCCTATGTTTTATGGGTAATGTATGATTTCATTCTTATGTACATATGAACTCATGTTTCCTTTCCATATTTTTATAACCCTTACTGAGCTTTTTATGCTCATCCCATGTTTTTGAAATTTTTTTCACAGGTCAAGGGAAAGTTACATGATGTGGTGATAGTGTCAAGGATGTGTCAAGAAAGAATCTGTGTTTTATTTTAAATATGTTTCTGTTGATGGGAAGAATGAATATTGTCTTTTATGTAACCACTTTGTTTAAATGTGGAATGTAATGAAAGTTTCATGATCTAATTCTCTGAAACTCTAAACCTGAAAAGATCCTCAATGTCTAATCTTGTAATAACTCAAGATTAAGTAAGGTTTAAGGCTAGGGCCTTATATCAAGCTCATCCAAACCATGTCAATTTCTCTTCAATTCTTCCCTAGAAGGATAATAGAGGTCCTATTCTTCTTCAAAGACAATCTTTAGTGCCTTAAGAAGAGTTTTAGAAGAGGAGCGTCGAAGAAGAGGTAATATCCTTTATCGATTCTTTGAAATTTATTTCTTCTTCAACTTCATCTTATTTATGTGTTTAATTATAATTTAATAACATCTTCATCAATAATATATGGATATGTTATTATAAATATTAAACTACCCTATTTCACCTTCGATCCATCATATGGAAAATGAAATCACCGTGCGTGTGTACGTACAGAATACCATCTCCACGCCGTGGTGTAATATGTTTTCCACCACCACCTTAATTGGATGGGTATAATGGTGTAAAGAATAAATATATATGATTATTATAACATGATACTAATTCTGAGATTTTCTATCATCCACTCAAATACCATTCATTAATTATAGGAATGATACTGTCGCACGTGCGTACGTACGGCTTGCCGTCTCCTGGTGCGATGTGATTAGTTCTACATGATCTTCATTAAACATTTAATATATAAATCAATTGAATGAATAAATATGATATATATTATACTAATACCATTCTATAAATTATGTATATATAACCTAAAAAGAGGAATAATAATTTATTCAACAAAACATGCACAAGAACATAAAGCAATGAACACCCGAATAAATAGTAGCAACAAAAAATTAGTAATAAGAAGACAAGAATATGACCATATATGATACCATAACAATGTATATGATTCTGGAATAAGTCAATTAAATTATTTAGATCATTATACAGGAGGTTCGGACACGTACAGATCATATCGGACCTATGGTAAGGGAAAATCGTGCAATCACATTTTTATCCGAGATTGTTTATACTTCAGAATTTACTTGGCCATATTTATCTTACACATTAATGTTTCCTCAATATGTAATACTATTTCTATCCTCCTAATAATTTCTAAATCCAATTTTACTTTTTTTTTAATTTTAGTAAATGATATGAAAGGAATCTTTTGTCATTTTCAGCATGAGATGATTTTTGACTTTTCTTCCCAATGTATGAGAAGAACGTTTTTTTAACTTATACAGCATGAATGGATTTTTATGATTTCATAGAAAATTATTTCCCTGGGGATTTATTTACATTTTTTCATGTTTATGTTCAATTAACTTCTTTATGTTTAAAATAGTATGACATGTGAGAAAGGAATAATGTTTTTTAAGTAGAAAGCATATTTTCCACAAGAATGGAGTTCAATTATTTTATCAACATTAATTTCCATATAAGAATATATAGGGTTATATTTCTATCCCTACTATTACATTGATTTGATTATGTTATGATGGAATTATTTTTATGAAGTCCATTTATCTTATATGGATTATGTTATGTTGGAATGATGTTTAAGAATCCTATTTTTATTAAATGGGTTATGCTATGATGTATGATTTATGATTTTTGGGAACACATAAGAATGGATTAATTATGTGATGGGTGGGACCTATATCTCCCTCCAATGCATTGGGTAAAGATTAATATCTCACGAGATAGACATGGGTGGAACATCATGTTAATTTGGCTTAGTGATACAGGACTGGAACGAGGAGTGAACTTAGTTCAGTAATGGACTTTTTCCGCTATGATAGTCTTGGAAATGATTCTTGAATAATATAAAATGATTTTTTATGATTATATGTGTATGCCACAATGTTTCATGACTTATGGTATGAATATTGTGATTACATTTCACTTCTATTATTTATTCCATGTCATGATATTATGATCTCGTTTGTAGGATAAGATTTTCAAAATGTTACATTCTTATGAATATGATATGATTGATATTTCCTTTGATTGCCCTTACTGAGAATTTGACCTCACCCATTTTATGTTTTCTTTTCTTTGGGTCAGGAAGAAGGGTATTTAGTAGGATATTCCAAAAGGGACTCGAGATATGATGATATAAATGGGAGACAATGTAGATGATTTATGAACCAGTTGTTTAGGTTTTATAGTTTATAAAGGCACTATACCCATAAGGTCCTATCATGGTTTTTGTTATATGTTGTAACAATTATTATTCAATTATGAAGTAATAAAAATGTATGTATAGTATGGGTCGTTATACCTGTTTTTTACATCACTTACTAAACTTAGATGATGTCTGTTCTCTACCAACCCTTTCAACCTCACCTATTCCTAAGTCCCCAATCCATCGTATTCATCAGCCTAAACCACTAATACTGCAATTTCATGCCCCTATCCCCATAAATATATCGAAATGAGGGGATATATATGTTGACTACTTGAGTCCCACCTCCAATAGGCCCCAGGTTGGTAACTAGAACTGAGGGTAAAATAGACATGAATATGGGTGGCATTACCCTCTAATAGAGACATTCAAAAGAGGGAGATAAAGAAATCAAAACCAACACATTCATGTGTATATATGTAAAATAAAACTAATGTGAAAACAAAAACAGACATATAGTACTAAAATAAATTAAAGTGAAATAACAAGTACCCAAATATGGTAAAGATGACAATGACCATGAAGCCCATATAACTCTTTTAAAACCACGAGCTAGTAATATCTAAAATGATCCCCAAACTACTCTTACTGATCTAAAAACCAATTTTTATAAAACTGGGGGGAGAAAAATAGTACACTCATTAGTACCCTCCCCAGAGCCACATGTTTAAAAGATAATGATAGTGTGATAAAGCATAATGAACTATAGTGAAACTAACATGCGACATAAACATGTATAATATGTTCCCAACATCACCATGTATAACTATCACCATGTATTTCATTACAAATGGAACATAATTTAGTAATAAAACATCAGGGGTACCCTACTCTTAATTCCCCAATAGTTTTTTTGCTCTTCCCTAACATCACACATCTTGAGCATCTCCCACCAAAAGTATGGAAACCCGAAGGCACATGGTAAAGGAATTACCACATGCACCACATGCATCACTTAAGAAAAATACCCCATCACATATCCTCATATGGAAACAAAGTAGATTTTTAGAGTAACCATATCCCATGTAAAGTATATCAAACACCTGGTATTATACACCATTCCATTACAACCCATACACTGAGTAAGCATCTATGTCCATCACAAATTATACCCATTATACCTATAATAATCCATTTTATACTATATATCATATCACATGTTCGTGAAATAGAAACTATACATCACAACCCTCTACACACATATATGGGAAACTAACTGTCATGAATACCATCACAAGTAACTACGAAGAGAAGAGAGTGGGTCAAGAGGGGGTAGTCATGCATCCTTCCTCATACTAGTATATTGGAGAAAACATGCTTCCGGAGTCCATTGGGTTTTAGTTCCCTAAATGACATTGGTGGGGTATCATATGAAATCACAAAACATAAATTATATAATATATCTCGCAACCAAACTATGCGTATAACCTAGTCTTAGACTCAACTATAGTTAATGTTTCTCAGATTCCCAGGTTCCACATCATTGACTAGATATACTATAATCACAAAATAATATGAAAGATCTAAATTAATTAATTATATAATTTTTAATACGTTTTTGAATTAATTAATTCATTATACATTATTTAAAAATTATCATCTTCCCACATTTCATTACATTGAATTACATTGCATCACATTGATCACCAAAATAAAGTCATTGTCCCATAGTTATAATACAAACAAAGTCCACGTTTTATCAAGATTGACCATTTTTAAGAAATTGTTTTCCATCATCAACCAAAACAATTGGAAAAAATTAATTTATTTTATTATATGTATTCTTCCATATCCATATACTCTGGGAAAACCACCCTATGTTATTTCCATGAACAAAAATACAACCAGGAACCTCTAGATGCCTCAATAATTAGAGAAGGGAATACATATAAAACAAGAAATTATCCCATCATTGATTAAATATATTAATAATAAAGTATATTAGCTCACAACATATCATCATTGGGTAATCACCTATTTAAATCATTCCATCACCTCCAGTTTCATCCTCAACACCCACACCCATACACCGATGCAACTCTCTATCCCAGACATCAAATGATACCACATCATCAAGGTCTCCCTTCCCACATATCACAACATCCATCCTAGGATGATCCCTACCAAGATCATGTCACATCTAGTCCTACCCAAACTTTATCATATATCTCAAGATCAGTAATATCATGCTCACATCACATGTCTCATATACAGAGAACATAACTAAGTAGTAATACCAAACAAGAAATCAACATAATAAATATGGAAACTCATGAACAATAAAATTATCTTTTCCACACCACCGGTTAATATTTAATTTTGAATTAACTGATTAATTATTAAAAGGTCCAACTAAAGTATACTTAAGGAATCAATATATAACAATATATAGAAGGAAAATAGTTTCCTTGTAGTTATTCTCGTTTCAAAAATCATAGAGAAGGATCATTCTCAATTAGTATGAATTTTATTTATTATCAACAACACGCATAATCATGATTCAAATTATTTCGAAATTATATTAAGAATATGGAAGATAAATTTCTATAAAACATGCATATTTCTTTAATTTGGTTATCATTAAATTATATTAACCACCAAATTAAATACATTCCTCTTATTTAATTATTATTTAGGCAAATAATTATCAATTAATTATGTATTTAAATTCTTTATCAACTTCAACATGCCTCTCAAAAAATAAATATATTATAATAAATCATAAAACATATATATCACACTATCTATCAAGATAAGAGGAAAAATTATATCATGGTATAAATTAGAAATATCGACAACATTCAATCAAAACTATTTTTTTAATCTTGTTTAATAATTATTAGGTCAATTTAATTTCAATACAAATGGATAAAGAAATTTAAAAGTTTTATATCATGTAAATAAATAGATAGACAATGAATCTTTTACCTTAAATTCAATCAACATTCTTTGCTTGAGAATATACCATATTACAGATCTCTGGTCACCTCTCATGCAATAACTACATCCATCGAGGATGCTATGACAAACAAACAACAAAACCAACAAAACCAACAAAGAGAATCCCAATTATTAAAAAAAATTTCTAATATCATTACATGTAGATAATAAACATGAGGAAATGAGATCAAATCTGGAGAAATCTCTAGAAAAAAAAGGAATAAAACACCTTATATCACCAACGATTGAAGACAGAATACTAACGATTGATTCCCATCAATGAGTAAAAAAAATTAAATTTGAGGGAGATAATGAATGCTGAATAATGAGAGGAAGAATAGGTTTTGAGAAATACATACACCACTAAACCATTTATTAATGCATCGCACAAGATATTTACAAAGTGTGTAAACAATTTACATGTCATGTAAAGGTCAGGAATCAGTTTTCTCTAAAAAAACATTGCCTTTTATTATTTAATCGTGAAACACTAGAAATCAATAAAAATCCTATAAAATGGCCTTAACCCACCCTCGAAACATCAATTACATGGAATGTATCCTTTAAACATCATGTATTCACCCTGATACCATCTTTTTAGTATCTAACACCTCTGAACAAACTCCGTTTCTCCTCCGAGCATCATTATCTTTGCAAATATGTGATAGTTTGGACCACAAAGATCTGAGTCCTTACATTAGATACCTCTAAAAAAATTGTCTTCATCAAGAGTCCAAAACAAAACTAGAGAGAAATTAAAATGGGGTCCTTCAAATGGCCACCCTATGAGATACCTCTCAAATATATCACAATACTAGGAGCTCAACCACCTCATCATAGGAACATACACAAAACCATGAAAAAACACATGCATCTCTTAAATACTCTCCTAAGGTTAATACCTCTCAAATGTGAGTAAAGAAACAACACAAAACAAGAGGAAATAATATCATAATCTATAAATATCCACAAACATAAGGGGACAAAAGTACAGGAGAACATATAATCATAATAAATCTCATGGTATTGAGTGGTCATTTGTGACTCATGGTTCCAGGTACTCTCTTTCATGCCATCATGCCTCCACAATACATGAACCAAGGGAATAACATGCATGTTAAACACCTTCTCATGGTGGTGTTGGATCTCCATAGGCCACTCTTCTAAGGTTGAATCATCTTCAACATCAATCGTGACCTAATCAAGGACATGCGAGTCATCATGAAGATAAAGATAAAGATGTGACACTTGAAACACATAGTGTATTAAACTCATATATGGGGTAAGATCTATCTGATATGCTAGGACTCCAACATGATTCAACCCCTAAACCCACCCAACAATCCAATGATAAATCATAATTCTATAAGAAAGCCATGACTTACCACAATTGGTAGTCACCTTGAGGAAGACATGATCTACAATGCCGAACTCTAGAGATCTCCTACTATTATGAACACAAAATTTATAATGATCTCGTACTACTTTCATCCTCTTTCTAATTTCCTAAACCATATAAATCATATTTTGTACCAGTTCCGACTCTAGATTTTCTACCACTCGAACCCCAATCCAATATAATATTGAATGGAATGGTCTTTCATACAATGCCTCAAATGGATCCAAACCAATGGTGGTGTGGAAACTATTATTATAGGAAAGATCAACCAAGGGTAGGTGCATCATCCAATAACGTCTAAAATATAAGACACAAGAGTACAACATGTATTTAAGAGAATAGATTAACTACTCTCTCTAATAATCCATATTTGGATAATAAAAAGTGATAAGGAATAACTGAGAAAAAAAATAATACAGGATACCTGTCTAGATCATAAAGATAAAATGAGGATCTCGATCATAAAAGTCTTGGAACCGGGCATGCAGCGAAAGCCCCAAACAGATGGGGTTTAAAATATTTCCACCGAAAATCGATGTAAACTTGTCTACATCGGTGAAGAGAATCCAGATAAAATCTGAGGAACTCGCGTGAAGGATTTTAGCACAAAAATAAACCATAAAAATACCTGGCGTATTTCGGAAGTCGTGTATTATGTATGCTCGTCATTGGCGATAACTGCTCGAAGAATCCAAATTCAAATTCCTCTAGATCTTCCACACATGCTTCAAGGAATCTGTAGGATCACTGTTTGTCATAATCTGGGTGCTAGCGTAGAATTTCAATGATGCCTTCGACGCTCCAACGATCACTACACCACTTCTCTAGTGATGGGTGAGAGAGTTCATGATCCACGCTCCTTGGATCCCGATCATCTCTCTATATATTATGGAAGATAGGATATGAGATAAAAGCTCCATGAATAGAATTTAGTGAATGCTGCTCCTCTTCTCTTTATAGTGCTTAATTAAATTACCCTGTGTAGCCTCTCCAACCCCGAATACTTAACGTACTATCAATGACATTTTATGACTACTTGTATGAGTCATTTATATTATGATCACTCACTTTTAATATATTAAAATATATTACATATTAATAATTAATTCATTTACACTACTCGGTACTCCCAAAAATATTAATTGAACCTTGAATGATTTAATATTCGTCAATTAATATTTTTCATGTATTAACTAAATCTCATAAATACATTTAATAAATATATTCAATAATCATTATCCTAAACTCGAACAATATGAATTTATTTATTTCATTGGTGATCGTTTAACTTTGGACAAATCTCAGATCCTTATGGCGGGGCCCACCATGTCCAAAACTTCTATTCAACTAAATTGCGCTGATTATTGAATTTGTTGTTGTGTGTGACCCTCTAGGCCCTTATGTTGACTGTAGTGAATAATACTCACAGACCAAGAGCGGTATCTAGCAACCCATCATGGCCCTTGAATAGATAAGGATTGTCGCAGTACTGACAACCAACCAATGAACACGCACTATGTAATATAATCTCTTTTTCTGTAATTTCTCATAAAGCAGGACGCACTCACGTGTCATAGAAATTTTCTTGCTTTATAGTTTGTTGATAGAACTGGATAGATTTACCCTTGACTACCATGGCCATGGTATTATAAAGGTACATCCCTCCATATCAACATGGCCTACGATATATTAATCCATAACCCAGAAGTGACAAATCCTTTCTTGACCATTCATCCAATACCATGCCACCAACAATGCAACAAACACAAACTACCTCACCATGAATTCATTGCCATGGTTTTTGTCTTTCATTAAATTATGCAATCAAGTGGCATACATTGGAAATGATATCAATTCAATTGACCATTGCACATGATCGTAGATAAGAACATCTAATGACACCCGAAACGTGTGGTGTTTCTATTGCTGGGTCAGTCCTCATGATCTCACTACAAGATATCACCATGTGCAAACTGCATGAGAAGAATTCTCAATGCTTATGAGCCCCCAGAACCTGATAGTCAAACATCAACTCTGTCCAAATAGTAAGATGTATCCAGAAAATAGAACATATATTTAAAATTAATTTCATATTGTATCGAGGTTCTAATTATAGCATAGGAACTAGAATAACCTTTCTATATGACAATTAATCATTTGACATTACCATTTCAATAGTGGATGCAGAACAATCTACACTATAATGGTAAGATGACAACATACATATCTAACTGTATACATGATATGGTAATCTATAGTACTGAATAGTTGGGTCTTGGGAACTGACTAATTCAAAAAAAATCATCCTTGAGACTCTATGTAGCCACACCACCACCTATAGATACTATATTGACAAAAAAATCCACTGATCTCAACTCCTGGATCTCTATAAATTATGATGATTCTATCAAACGATCCATTATCACCCATAATCATAGCCTCCCGGATCTCGAGGCAACCTATTAAAGAAGAGCATTGATATTTGTTCCCATGTACATTGGGTAACACCTAATGGCTAGATAAAACCACCAAGAAGACAGTGCTAAAACATCACCTTCCGTCATACCAAACATCAAGAAACAAACTTTAAAACTCATGATTTAATACGTTCCACCAAAACTGACATGACAAAGATCAGTATATCGTAGTCATTCCAAGATGTACCTCCAAAGGCGAGATATGTATCACCCGAATAAGCATCTCACACAACACTGAAGGAATGAAAATATTTCCTTAGAACAACACCTGATTCAATACATCCTCAGACCAACCATCAGAAACATCAAAAACACATTCTATCCAAACCCCCATCTTAGAATCTACCATCTAGGACACTTCAACCCACTACACCAAAGAATAATACACTATCATCTGGAAAAGACAACATCTTACTCTATCCTCTCCAATATCAAGATGCGTTGTAGAATTTTCTTCAATCACTCTCCATGATTTCTCTGATTCATGCCTAGATTCATTGTGTGAATTCTTACTATGTGCATTTCCCACAGAATTCACCATTCCATGTGTATAAAAATTCTCAAAGTATTAATATTATAATAATTCCACACACCAGCACTAACACATGTTCAAGTCATTCTAGGTGAATAAATTCCATAGGCTCTTACTATTAGTGAAAATCAAAAAACGCTTCCTGATGTGGTAATGCCTCCACAACATCAAAACAAACACCACTACTACCAGCTAGAGATCATGGGTGGAATTGTTATGCTCACGGGGTAGTAATTTACAAGACCCATAATAAACGATATATCCGCTATGTAATAACACAACCCAATACAAGATGAAAATAATAAAAAAACCCAAAACTAAACTCTATTTTGTTAGAAAAAAAAGAAATGGATTGTTGCACATCTTCTCCATTAGGTAAACAGAAACTCCCTGACATTAGTCAGTCCAAAAGAAAAACTGATCATTTAGGTTCAATACTATCATAAGAGTTACAACTTGAGATAAATTGGATGTGAACCTCTAGTAATATCCTGAAAGATCAAGGAAATTTCACACCTAAACAACTGTCTTAAGTGATTTCCAAGACACAACCACCACTATATATGAATTATCCAGAGCTACTCCTATTAGAATACCACAAGAACCATAGAAAATTCATCAAAATCACATAACACACAATTATAAAACTTTCCAAATTGCTTCTCATGATGTTGATCTCCAATAATGGATCACAAATTTTATACATGATCCCCCTCAGACATTGAGTACACCTAGATTTCATTGATGAAAACCACCTTGAAAATGTCTTGGAAATATATGAACACTATTTTCATCAAACCCATGAACATAGCTGTTGAATTTTTCATAATCAATGAAATCACAATAAAATCACAATTCCCTTTAAGACAATGGAATGTAGTATTCTAAATATCCACATATTTCACCCGAATATAATGATATCCTAACCTAAACTCGATCTTTGAAAATGAACTTGATCCTTTAAACTTGTCATATTAATCATCAATATGTGGAATTATAGAGAGGTCCTTCACTTTCACTTGGTTTAAATAATGATAATCAATACAAATTCAAACTTCTATCGATATTCTTCATTAACAAAACTGGGGCACCTCAAGGTGACACACTCTGCTAAACAAAACATAACTGAAAAAAATCATTGAGATGTACTCATAGCTATCATAATATAAAAGGATCCATATGATACATATACATTAATATAAGGGACACTATTGGATATAACTTTATCCTAAAATAGATCTCCCATCAATGTGTAACACTATAACCTCTTCTGGAAAGACATAAAGATATTATTCCACGTCATAGGGAAACATATACTACTGAACCACCGAAAGGTTCATCATCCCCATTTACACCAAATATGAAAAGGATAGAACACACCTATGACCCATATAAGGGTACCCCTCACTAACAAACACTCTTAAATCTCCCTTAACATCATAGAAAACAACTGAAATCCTAAATGAATCCACGATATCCAACACCCAATTCTATTAATTAACATTGAGGATGATGTCATATGGATATATCTATAAACATAGAATGTATCCCCAAGATATGTGTTGAACCAAAACGAGCTCATAGTCCCTGCATAGTTCATACAAGTCAGATCGACCTCCAACTAGTGTGGTTAATTCCAAGGGAAGTGGAACCCTCTCCACAAAAACTCCCAAAGCATGGATGAGGGTAGGTGATATGAAGGAGTGTTTTAGTAACAAATAAAAAAATCATGAAACATTGTTGAAAACAAGAAAAGTGTGCCTCAAACATCAGTTTTCTCATCTAGATATGGCAATGCTAAAGCATGAAGTTTTCTATGACCTGCTCTAAGGACTCTCTGATCATTCTAACAACTATACCCATGGATACACTCTTCTCTCTAAGGATGAGCATCATATCAGGAATACACTCTGGCTTCCATATATCCTCTCTGTTGAAACTAAAATAGACCACCATGCTGCTACTACCTCGACTGAAAGTACCTCAATAGAGGAACCTGAAGACGAACACATTGACTGCTTAGAAAGATTGAGCACTCTCACCACTGATGACCTTAACCTCCAAAAGAAAAAACACACATCCTATCCTTTGGAATAAGTCTTTGAGCCACCAATCATAGATAAATGAGATGATGAGGGCTGGGACTTACATTCAAATAATCAAAAACAATTATTTCAAAAAAATTGGGAACTCAATACTACAACACTAATTCACAATAAATCCTGATTACTCACCTCTCATGATGACCTAGTTTTGGCCATCATATTATCTATAACCTCTTATCCCTCTAGCACCTCATGATATGTATTTAGTACAAACAGGGTGACCTAGAACATGATATATTGATGAAATGACTCCTTGAAATGACTCAATCTATCCATCTTATTTGGAAATAGGTTGGAAGAATATCATTGAAGGGTCTGAAAATTGATCATGAAATCTCACACATTGGAGATCCCCTACTGAAGGTTAATCATCTCCTGGAGACGGGTTGCCTTCATAGTTGAATAAATAAATTCTACTTTAAACTAGTCATAGAACATTTACCATGAGATTTATGGATCCTTGTTATGTATGAGGAACATGAACCAGTTCTTCCTTACTACTCTATATAGCATCATCATGACCAACAAAACCTAGTTCTCCTAATGATAACAGGGGAAATAGAAAGTTATATCAACCATCTTTAACTAGCCATCCATGACTTCATTTGAAACAAATCCCCCATACATATAATGGCTATGGAACTAAATCACTCTAACAGTACTCCTCCATGTTTCATCATCATTGACCTTTAATCTACGATGATCTCCTAGCACATCCTAAAAAACATATTTATTGTGAACCTAACATGGAAATTGATCTGAAGCCATGCCAATAAATTGATCAAATATTTAGAGAATCTAAACCTAGAATATGGAATATTTAAGATTAATTAATCAATTAATTAATTATCCCATTTAAGGTTTTTACCTATATCATGGTCTACCCATTTCAAACACATGTGTAATGAATAATGATCTTTGATCCTTTCCTAGGTCTCTACCCTACTACCGATATCAATTAAATTAGTTGGTTTGATAAACATAATGGTCTACGCATCAAATTCTAGGTCCCCTAAATAATCATATATCATCTGGTCTCCCATGTTTAAATCACTTAGTAATTATAGTTGACATTATTTACCTATAAACCCATGCAACCTCACCTGCACAAAGCTCCAAAATCCATATTATCTATCAACCTGAACCTATGATACCACTCAGTCGCCACACCTTCCCAAAAAAGAAACCACAATTAGTGGATAGATAAGGTGATTACCTAAGTTCCACCTCCAGTAGGGCCCATGTTGGTTACTAGCACCGAGGGTATAATAGAGATACATATGGGAGGAATTACCCTCTATGTTAAACATGATGAAGAGAGAGATAAAAAGCATGAAACATCCAACAACTAAAATCACACACACACACAAACACACACACACACACATAAAATAAAACCAAAGTAAAAAAAATGATATGTCATATAGTACAGAAAAAATTGAATGAGAAACTACAAGTACCCAAAAATGGTAAAGACGACAGTGACCACGTAACTATAATATCACCTACAAAACCATGATCATGTAATATACATCTCAATATCCAACCTAATCCAACTGATATAAAAAAAGATTATAAACATATCTGGTGAGATTAATAATAGACTCAATATTATTCTCCCTGTAGACTCTTAGAAAATATAAAGAAAAGAAACTAAAGAGTAGTGAAAAACAGTTAAACTAACTCAACACCTAAACAAGTATACTTTGTTCCCAGACTCACCATGGATAAATCTTACGATGTATCACATAAAAGAGACCATATAATATATTAATAAAACATCAATGGAACCCATGTCCCACTTCCCCGCTAGTTTTTCGCATTGAAATAATGTCACACGTCTAAATCAACTCCCACCAAAAGTAATCCATATCAAAGAAACCTAAGAAATTTATCAAAACATTCACTTAATGCATCATAAAATCACTCTATCCCATTACATATCCACATATATTAAGCAAGTAGTTTCTTGGATCCACCATAACTATCAAACATCGAGTATTTTACCTCAATCCATTACAACACATACATCGAGTAATTACCTCATGAAATCAAACCCTATACACGTCATACCTATAATAATCCTTTGGATACTGTATCTAGAAATTCATGTGTGTGAAATATCGACAAGAAATTAAATCTCACTATAAATATATATATGGGACACTAACCACCATTCATACCAACACAGGTTACTACTTAGGGAAGAGAGAAGGTTCATAGGGGTATTCATCCATCCATCCACCCATTGATTTGTTGGGGAAAACACCCACCCAAAGTCCATGGCATGTTAGTTTCCCTAACAGACATGGGTGGTGTAGAGTTTGAAATCATATAAAATACATGATTTGATACATATAACAACCACACTATAGATATAATAAAGTATTAGTAATAACTGTAGTTAACTTTGCTCAAACACTCATCTTCCTCTACAAAGAACATATATCTTATAAGAACACAAAAAAATAAAATAATTACATTAATTCATTCATTCATTTTTAAAACATTAATTCTCATTAATTAATTAAATATCCTTTAATTAACCATTAAAACATTTCAATATTTCATTATATAAAATTACTTTAATCATCATAGTTTTGTATGTTCCCTCTAAGAATAATCTAAATCAAGTCCATGGTTTATCAAGATTAACTTATTTTATGTAATTTCATTAAATCATCAATAACCTCATGTGATAAAGATTTATTTGTTTTATTATAAGCATTATTCCATATCCACATACTATAGTAAACCATCATAATCTACCAGCAATAAGAAACATGCATCCAAGAACCTCCAGCTTCCTCATGAAGTGGGGAAATGAATTCCGAAAAAATAAGCAACTTGGTCATCGTTCTTTAAACAGATTTATAAGTGAGAATATCAGCTCTCAAAATCTCATAATTGGGTAATCACAACATTAACCAATTCCATCACCACCAATGTCATTCCCGAAGCCCGCATTCATATACTGAGGTTTCTCACCACTCAGGATTCAACAAATGCCACATCATCCTTGCCTCTCTTCCCACATATCAAAAAATACATCCCATGCTCAGCCTTAGTAAGATCACATCACATACGAGCCTCCCCAACCCATATCATACATCTCATGATAATCCATATTATGAATGCATTACAAGTAACAAGGAGAAAATAAAAAAATCAATCACTAGGGAAACTAGGACCTCAAAAAAGGCATTCAACCTTATAATGAAAATGTGGTCTCACGAGTCTAAAACAAGGATCTAAACTTTTAAAGAATATGCTACAATAATGCCCTGGTAAACTATTTTTATCAAAAAACTAACTATTATTCCATATTTAATTAATAGATTCATTATTAGCATGTTCAAACTATGTAAATCTTATGGAATCAATCTATAATATGATATCAAAGGAAAAATTGATGTCAAAATTTATTCTGTGTTCAACAAACCTGGGGAAGAAAAATTATCAATTAACATGTGTTTTATTATTACCAGCGACAAGCATCATCATACATTAAAATACTTATAAATTACATTTAGTTTATTGAAGATCAATTTCAATTAAAAATGAATATTTCATATATTTTATTAACATCAAATTACATTAACTACTGGATTACAAAAAATCCTATTTATTAATTATTCTTAAACAAATTGATTATAAATTAATTACAAATTTATGTTCTTTATCAATTTAAACATGATATTACATGAAAATAATTTTAAAGTAACAACATTGACAACATGATACTGAAACTAATTCTGTAATCTGGTTTAATAATTAATAGGTTGATTTTATTTCCATAAAATGGTATAGAGAATGATAAATGTATGATTTCAAGTAAATAAATAGATAAGTAATGAATATACTACCTTAAAATCCATCATCATTTTTCACATGAGAATAGACTATGTTATAGATCTTTGATGACCACTCCCACAAGAGTTGTATCAATTCAAAGACATCATAGAACAAACACATTAATAAAAACAAAGAATAAACCCCATCATAACAAATAATAATAAAACATTATCGCATGATGGGAATGAATGTGATGAAAAAAGATCAATACTAGACAACCCTCTATAAGGAGAAGGAATAAGGCACCTTGGATCACCATGAATCAAATATAGAAGCCTAAGGATTGAGTCCCATTGAAGGGATCTCAAAATTTGAAGGAAGAGAGAAAATGGATTCTAGAAAATGAGTGAAAGAATAGGGTTCGAGAAACCCCCAAGCCGATGCATATTTTATTAACACACTACACATGATATTTACAAGACATGTAAAACATTTACACATCGTGTAAATTTCTGGTGTCAATTTACATCACAAAATTGATGTCTTTTATTATTTAACCCTAAAAAATTACACATCCTGAAACATACCTTGAATTTCAATTAAAAGGAAGTGAACCTCCCTTACATGGCATGTTACATTTAGACATCATCTATTCACCAGTCCCTTAGCTTTCTAGAAGAAAACACCTCCATACATATTCAAGTCCCCCTTATAGAACCACTAGATATGGAAAATTTAAAATGGTCAGAACACAACAATTTGGGGCCTTATGATCATGGAAATGACTACAAGACTAGCTATCTTGTTATCCCATCATGCCATGTAAAACATAGTTCATTTCATGTATAATAATGACACACTTTAGTTTCATGAAGGTACATGATTGAGTGGTTCATGAGTCCCAAACTTCTAAACCATATCAAAAACACTATGTAGGTCAATGTGACTTGAAATATTTTTATGAAGTAAACACTTCTTGTACTTAGGAAAACATTTTTTGTATGTAGATTTTATGTATCATAGTGTAATGATTGTAAATATTTGGATTAATTAGTCAGTCCAAGATGTATTATAACATATTCGACACATTTTCAAAGTTCCCTCTACATGAGATAAACTATTATAGTGAATTTATAGATATTTTTAAGTCTCACACAAAACATATTTAGTAGGGTATTGCACATATTATTCACAATTATATTTTTTTACACATATTACCAAGTGTGTGTGTGTGTTATAACCCAACACATGACTGGTCTATTATGAGTGCTTTTCTTTATAAAATGTTATAGGGAATAAATAAATATTATTAATTATTTTTTCATATTTTTTTAACTTTATGTGGTTCCAAAATACATTTTGATGATGATGGGTATAATAGGTTATATAATTTGAGAAAACATTGGGATAATATCCCTTCTCTTATAATGATATTTCAATGGAATGGGTCCTATACAAACTTTGTAGAATAAATAAACCTTCTATGTAACATGGTTTTGGAACTATATATTTGGATATGATAACCCCCACCCCACCAAATTAATTCATACATCAAAAAATAAGGCATAGATCCTCAAAATGGGATGATAACCATTCGACTAACATGTACAGTTCAGTGTGGTATGGGTCCAAAAAATAATTACATAGAGTTGGTATAAAATAAATGAAGTTAGATAAGTTTTTTCATTTGGATAATTCAAGGATAATGGGTATATATAAATTACAATAAAACATAGTTGATTCCAAGATACAACAAACAAATAGGCTATCAACATCATGCATTGTACAAATTATGATATTTTGGATATATTTGGTTTCTTGTGAGATACTAACCTTCATGAAGTAGTGTATTTATGATGGGGATTATTACATATTTTATATATTTATGACCATATATCACATCTGTATCTTTGGATTTATTATTTTTAATCATTATCCTATGGTTATAGAAAAACTATTGTTTTATAACTAAATTTTCGTTTTTGGGTTTCAAAATGATAATTACTATTATATTTGGTACCCTAGAATGTACATCATTATTCTTTGTGATGAAAAAAATTAATGGTTTTAGAATATTATTAATAATCTTATCAGGGCATGATGGTTCTTATTTATTTTAATTTGATAATTTCATAAGGATACCTGACACTCTAAAAGGTAATATCAATTACCAACTTTGATACAAACCTATAAGTGATATATAATACTATTAAATATATATTATATTACTTAAGGATATCATTTTATTGGGAAAATGATACATAAAATTATAGTTAAGATGATCTTATGTAATTAAGACTTCTTCTCATGAAGTTTATCCGAATTTTCCAATATGTGAATGTGGTTATGACAACATTACATTACATTAGGAAATCAACATTTATGTGTTACATTAGAATTTAACATCTATAGGAATTAGAAATGGTCAATAAAAATTGTTATTATTATTAATAAATATCATGACTCAGGGATTTTAATGTATTAATGAAAACTGTGATGTTATATTCTCATAGTGAGGTACAATACATTGTGTGGGTCATGACTGATATTTAATAATTGAATAATGTGAGGAGATATTTATCCCATTTATTCATTAATGGAATTTTACATCTTAGACCCTATTATGGGAATTTAAATTTTTGATAAATTCCACATCCCCCAAGTTTTGTTGGTAAGTTCATTTCTAAAAGTTCAATGACATAAACATCAAGAACATAGGAAGAAGCCTCCATTAGATGTTGTTCTTTATTAAAAATACGAAGAAAAATAGATTATACTATATAGTGTGAGTTCATATGTAGTTTATTTCATTACATCATGTAACTTATTTCTTTATGTGAACTATAGAATGTATTGGATTCCAACATTGAACATTATGCGATACAGCCTAATGTCACTGAAAAAGTAGTCTAGAAGGTCACATGAAAAGTGTATTCGAACAGCTATTAAATTTTATATAAATTTAAAATGTTGAATAATTATTATTCTATTATGTCATTTTATAATTAGTCATGTTTGGTTGGTTGAAAAAATTCAGTCAACAGTTATTTGATCGAATATATGCTAGAAGAATAATTAATAATTTATATTCTTTATATTAGTGAATATAATAATTATATATTTATCAGTGAATAATGTAGTGATATATATTTAATTAAATGATCAGTCATTATTCAATTGTCAATAAATACTAAGAATCAAACAGGGATCGAATTAATGGTCCTCTGGAAAATGAAATATTAAATATTAAATTAATAAATGTTAATCTATTTATTCATGAAATAAAATTTATTTATTAGTGAAATTTTCACATGATAGGTATATAATTATATTAATATTATTATTTATAGATTTGGTTGACCTAGAATTTAGAAAATAATGAGGTAATATGTTGAATTATTTATTCACTAACCATATGTCAATAAACAACAAATTATGGTATTATCTATGCGTATCCTGACCATTATAATAATTGATCATAATGGATTAAAAATAGAATACTCTCAATACATAAGGAACCCTTTTTATAAAATGTTTTCAATAATGGATGGAAACTCTCCAACTCCATCATTTTGAGACTAAAGAGAAAAAATAATCCATTAATTATGAAGATATTATTCTAGGGATCGACAATGAATGATGAAAGTGTTACTATCATCAGCAGTAACGCCCTGGGGTTAATACTATGACATTATAATCTTCAAAAAGTACATATGGATCACTAATCGAGGAATTTTACGCTTAAATTATCTCACCATAATGAAATTATTCAATGAAGTGGTCTAATAAATCTTTAATGATGTAAAACTTCAATAATTAAACAATTATTTTTTATATAAATATATTATAAATAATATGTGATGATTTTATCTTGTGGACTCCATGGTTTCTATTTTATCTAGTTCTAATGAGAAACCCAAAGGATTTAATGAAAAAACAAAGTTAATAATGTGATCAATGACTTTAATAGAACCCTAGAACTGCCATGTTGTATCAACATTGTCTCATAAGAATTTTTTAATATTTATTGTTTGCTGATTGATATTAATGTTTATTTTTAGTAAATTATTTTTGTTAATTTTATCATTTAATATTAATGTTAATATAATGATTTATTTTAACTTTATATGATCTAAACCACATTAAAATTTGATAAATATTTATTTCAGGTTCCATTCGTAGGTTCTAAGTGTTCTGGTCAGATTAAATAGTTATATGAAAGGTAAATAAAAAGTAAATTTCCTTGAATAGGGTCACATCATCAGGAGACATGGGATAAATAACTCCCCAAACTGAAATTTTTATATAGAGTAATTGTTACACCATGCATTTACAATCCGGAATGACATGTGGATATAGGGACTACATGCAGTGCAACTCTCTTACACATTATAAAGTCTTATGTGGTTTTCCTAGTGATTTTTTCAAAACCCATATGTTCAAAGTATGCATCACATGATGTTTCAAAGACACAGTCTTGTTAAACCTATAATTAATGAGATTACACATTGTATGGTCTATGTACAAATTTTCTATGTCATTAATGTCTACAAAGAGTACCCAACCATCCCCATTATCTTGTGTCTTTGAGATACTGAATATAATATACATAGGGTGTTTCTTGCAAGTAAAAGCTTTGTATAACCCACTAATCATCAGAATTAATAAATATAAACAATTAATAATTTGAAATATTAATACATAACTTCATATCTAGATAATAGGGTGCTACTATGTAACAAGGTTTTAAGTGTATATAATTATGGATTCAAATGAAGCAAAAGTTCACATTCTTCCTATAGCCAACATGAATTCTTTCACATTAAATAGATAAATTGTAATGTACATGACTTTAACATAGTTAAAAATGATAATTTTTTATAATAATACTAAAAAATAAATTTTATATAACCAAGAGAGATGATATGTCACATTAATTTATATTATATATAAAATCAAAACATGAAATAATACCTTGAATTGGTATGTTTCCTCATTATTGATGTTGATATTATGACCCCAATCAATGTTTTTTCATTTCATTGTGGGGACCAAATGTAGACACCCTATAAGTAAAGGTTTAGTATCTTCAGAAACATGGATACACAAGAAACTTGCTCATATGGGAACTACATCATCTTTGTCTATGTTATTCATAACTAGAAACATTTTAGAACATATCATTCACAAAAACGTTCTTCATAACCCAATGAATGGAAACATAATAAAGGGTGAGATCAGATGCTCAGTAATGGAAATAAATGGAGATTTTAGTGATCACATAAGTATAACATGAACATAATGGTATGGAAACATGATATTAACATTCTAAAACCATACCATTTATATAACAAAACTTAAGGAATCAATTTACATAATCCATGGAAGTACAAAATTGGAATACTAAATGTAATTAGAGCATAAACATATGTATAAAAGATCATTTCCTTAGTAGTGAATTCTCATTTCCCAGACTATCATAGTGGATTCAGTTCACTCCCAAAACCATCATAGTAAATAAGGCTCACTCCCAATGCCTTAATTATGGATTGGGATCACTAATCAAAACAACATAGTATTCATGGTTCAATCCCATTACTATAATGGTGGAAAATTTCCATTTTTTAACTCGGTTTACTCAAAATTCTTGTCATGTTTTTCTCATGTTATATGAATATCTAACCAGATAATTGTATGGAGATATAGGTCCATCAAATCAAATTATAAATATTTTTTTGTGAAAAATTGTTCTAAAACATTAATCATACCACAAACCATTAAAATATATGGGTTTTATAAATATTTTATCACAGAATATATCGTAACTGAAAATTGGTTCAATAAACATTTCTTCATTTCAATATAACATAACCCATGGAAAGGGAATAGAATTAATAAAATTCTTGTCACCATAAACATAAAATATTTAGAGAAAGAATTATAATGGTATCATTGTATCATATTACCCTTAAATATTATGTGTCATAAAATGATATCATCTTATATGGGAAATTATTTTGTATGATCACTTAGAACATTTCATAGGTAAAATAACCACCCCACATTGAAATCAAGTAATTAAATAATAAAAACATCATGAATATTAAAGTAAAGTTTTTATTTTTAAAATAATATTAAAAAACATTACTTTAATCTTTAAATAATTGGTCATTAGTTATGATATAAAATAATTTTCATGTTGTATGTGTTAAAGTATATATTCATTTCACATTTGTAGTAAATGAAAAAGGGTATTGACTAGAAAATAACAAGAACTTTCCTTTTAAACCATTTTGTAAAAATGAGAAACAGGAGTAAAAATTTAATGAAGAATTCATTGTTTAATTGTGAAAATTTTCTTTAAAACATTCATAAGAAATTCATAGATATGGTGGAAAAACGGGGTTCTGATCGAAGAAAAAATTAAATTCTATTTTCCATAACAACATTATTTAGGATCCTTGACTATATAAAGAGTGTAAAATGAAGGTAAACGTTTATTTTAGTTAAAAAACCATTTCATATCGTAATTATTGAGTTTCTTGACTTATATATCAAAATATTTCATCATCGAAAGCATAATTACAAAAAATAAAGATAAATAATGATATTGTAACAGAAAACATTTACCGTTTTTTGTATTGCTTGAACCATAAGACCAATAAAATGTATAACAATAAATGGATTTGTGAATCCACATAATTTTTAAAATAATAATCATAAAATCCATTCATGTACAGAATATATAGATCATAAAAGAAAAAACTGGTGAAAATGGCATGTGTCCCACATAAATTAAAGTGAGGAAAAATTCCTCTTACCTCAAGTCATTAATTTCTTCATTTATATTAAAATATACTGTATAGTAAAGATATATTTATTATGAATATATTATAGAATAATAAATTTATATCTCATTAAAAATATGATTTACTTATGACCTTTATTAACCATTTAGGAACAATTCCTTGTTAAAATCAAGTTTCGAGAAATAAGTTCTTCATTATTCATGTATGTTTAAGTTTGGAAAATTTTGTCCTATTACATTGATCTTGTATCCATAATATATATAATTCTAAAAAAATATAAATATAATATAGATTCATTATATATTTACTTAGAGTAATGTGTAAAATATAGAGATAGAAAATGAATTACACCATTCAAAGAGATGGTAGGTCGTACGTACGCATAAATATTGATTCCATTTTCTCGACAGATAGAAAAGAAAATGATATATAATACAGCTCATTTATATATTAGTTTTATTTAATATATATCATATATATTAATTAAATAATTCTACATTTCTATCCATGTTGAAATTAAATGAAAAACATATAACATCGCATTATAGAGGTGGTAGTGCACATGCACGCACGAGCAACATAATCATCTTTCAACAAAATGGAAGTTAATATGTTAAATGTGATATTGTAATTAAATAATTATAATTATGTAATATATATAATAAATATAATTTAAATTAATCAATATATCCATCCATTATAAGTGCTTATGGAAAACAGATTATATTGATTTGTGAGGTGATAGTCTGACGTACATAGGAACAATAGTTTCGTTTCCAATATTGTCAAAGTGGAGATGAATTTTTATTATTAAATTAACATAATAAAATATAATTATGTGGTATATAATTATTTTAATATCTTATCATAGTTGAATAATATTTTATGGGGGTGGAAGAAGAAACAAAATAAAAATGCTCGATTAAGAAAGATACCTCTTTTTTCGGATGACCTCCTTAGGAAAGCACTGAAAGACATCATATGAGGGTTTAATAATCAAAATAATGTATCAATTATGTGGGGGGGGGGGAAGCAATTAATGTATCAAGGTAGGCAGTGGGATATAATAATGGTTTTGGAAGTATTAATAGACGATGAGAGTGAGTTCTATTTTATAAGTGGGGAGAAGATGAACTTTGAATTTTTGTAAAGAAAAACGTGCGTGTAGGTTTTAAAAATGATACAAGGATCCAATATGGCACAATTTTAAACCACATATGAGATATAGTAGATAAATGGCCATAAAATTGTACTTTTATGAGTATTTTTTTTATTTTACCCTTATCTTTTTAGTTTAACACCTGGGAAACCCATTTTAACCTTAACTGTGGAAATTAATTTTAAATATATTTACTATTTATTTGGACCAAAAATTAAGTTGAACGTTTTATAAAATATTAATTATGATGATTATAATTACATTTTTTCATATTAGATTCATAAAATTTGATAAATTTTATTAAAAATTAAACTCACAGACATTATGAAAATGTTGTTTTTAAAAGATAAAATATTCTTATGTATAGAGTGATTAAATATGAAAACCCTACATGAATTTTATTCTTATGAAAAAATTTAGACTAAATAAAAATAATTATACTAATTTTCCTATTATGAAATTTTTAAATATGATTTATCATTTTGAAGTCATCAAATATATAGTAATCTTATAATAAAAATATGTATGTTCACAATTCAATGAAAAACATATATTTTGTGAACATTCTCAAAAATTATTCTTAGGTTTGACCTCTTGATTCAAAAAATTAAGTTAATTTTTTAAAATAAATTTTATAAAATTTATAAAATTTGATTTTATATTTTTTCACAAAGTTAAATAAAAATAATTATTTGATAAAAATCAATTTTCAATGAATTTACGGTAATTACAAAAAAATAATTAATTATTTAGAAATATGTTATATTTATCTAAAAAAATATTATTACTTTTTTAAAAAATTTGGTTATTCCTATTTATATATCTGTGTTTAATATCAAGGTTATAATAGTATCATTATAATAATAATATAAGTAATATTTTTTTTGTTTATTAAAACTTGTATTTGTGTGTAAAGAATGTTGTTGATAAAATTAAATTATATTAAAAATATATTTCACAAAATATAAGGGTATTACATTCTACCCCCATTAGAAGAATATCCCCCCATGAAATTCAATCTATCTAATACAAACAACCAAGGATACTTCTTCTTCATCATATCCTCAGGTCCCCACATAGTTTCTTAAAATTAGTGAGTTCTTGATTAGGAGAGTGGTCTAGTTCATATAACATTCTCTCTATGATCCATAATCACTGTAGGTTGTTCATCAAAGAAAATATCATTATATAGTGTTACTAATTTATAGTTTAATACATGTAAAGGATTAGTTATGTGCATACTCAAGTGTGATACATTGAAATCATTATGGATTAGTTTAATGAGATATATAACATTATATTTCATCATTAAAATCTTAATCACAAACACTTCTAACAAATAATGATATTTCAAAATAAAACCTTTACCTCTTTGGTAATGTTTGGATTGAAATCCAAATGAAAGAAGAAAAATTAGATGGATATGTAAAACCACAAAAAATCATTTTGAAAAATCTTAAAATACATTCATAGGAATAATATACAACACATATGAGTATCAAGTGGTGAATATTGATTGTGCCCCCAAAAAATAAATGTGTGACAAAAATCACCGTACTTTAAGTCTAAATTTTCATCATATACGTATGAACAAAATTGATAGTAAATATTGGTCTTTATTAAATATATAAAATAATTATAATAATATATATAATATGATATGTTATTTACTCATGACTTTTTATTAACTATTTATTAACAATTTCTTGTTAAAATCATACTTCAGATAACAATGACAACATTTTTCATAAATGTTTAGGTTTGGTATTTTAGACTCTTTTAATTTGATCATGGATAAATATTATAAATAATTTTAACCCTGATATAAATATCATATATATTCATTAAATATGTATTTTGAGTAATCCATTAAATTAAGATATAGAAAATGAATTACACCATTCATGGAGATAGTAGGCCATACAAACGAATGAATGTTGTTTCCAATTTCTCAACGGAAAAAATAAAAAAGGTAAATAATAAATAAAATTTATCGAATAATTTTTATTTCATAGATATCATATATATTCCTTAAATATATCTTTAATTCTCAACCATGTAAATATAAAATAAAAAACATATCACATTGCTTCGTCTTGGTGGTAGTCCACACATATGCCCGAGTGACATCATTATTTTTCAATGGATTGGAAGGAAAGAAATTAGTTGTGATATTATAATTAACAAGTATAAATATTTAATAAATATAATATATATATATATATACTTTAAATATATCATTATATCCAGCTATAAGAGGCATTTATGGAAAATGTATTACATCGGTTCATGAGGAGGCTGTCCTCTATACCCATGATCAGTGATTTCATTTCACATTTGATTGTTTTGACACTTCATTTTGTCACATGGATAAAAAGTAAACAATGGTTAATACCATAGGAAAAAAGAAGAAAATTATTGGAAAAGTCCAAGGTTTTGAAAGACCCCAATGGACATTCATGAAAATCCCCCAATGTACTGTCGGCACGCAAGCTAGCTTTGTGAACCCTATGCGGATGAACTGCGTCAAACACCGACATTATGTTACACCTTCAAACAAGTTCTTATATGTACCAATAATTAAAACCATGTGGTATTCATTTAGACATATGAAATTTCTCAAAGTCTAACTGATACTCTAATCCCCCTAGTGCTTCGCTCAAGCCCTTCTTAAACATCCCGGTAGTACTCTAACACTTCAAGAAGAGTGAATTAATGGGGAATAGTGAAAATAAAGTCCTCTCTACATTTCAAATAAAAAACACCTATTGGAGGAATTATCCCAACCTATTATTAACGAAGACTATCATGGGGAACCCTTCCTCTTATATGGATATAAATGACTTAATTCTAGGAACACCTCTAGAGACCCTTTAAGGCTTGATAAAAGTCTCTCTCGAGTGTAGTCACTTAGGTTTTTTGTCGCCTAAGGGTCCATCAGTTCACCCAAAACTACCTAAGTGATGTACCCCTTGCATGAGCCTCATTAGATTCCCCTAACCACCATCCTTCATGATACATTCATGAGAATTTCTTTAAATAAATCCATAGAAGGTACAATCCTTATTTGGATCACCTGTCTAAAAGATATAGAGTTGAAAAATCCACCAAGACCTTTAGACTTGAACAACCATGGTGAGTGTAACAGTAGTTTGCCCTCCAATTTGATTTGTATTCCGATTGGAAGTGGTTTCCCGCAATTTCTAGTTGGGTGGTTAAGGTCATCATGGTGCTTGTGGGTGTTTATCCCCACGGTCATATGGAACCCAACCTTAGGCATAGTTTCAGGGAGTTCCCAATCATGGAGATTAGTGTTTGGACCATATCATTCCTTTCTCATATCTAATATATAAAGTATCCTGTTACGAGAGGGTAGGGTGAGGACAACACTTTCTTTTCAATTCAACATGAAATCAGATCCTGATAACACTATGGAACCGATTGTAGGGAATTTTTCTTATAGTCATACCATATAAATTCATGTATGAGGTTGCAGTCTTTCTCCTCTCTACCTATGCATCCTTCACCTTTATTCCCTTCTTTGGATGAAGTTACGAGAGGAAAGTTCCATATCCCAAGAGTCTTCAACAATCCCCCTCCTCCTATTCCACCATCTGATAAGGAACGGTGTGTGCATTGTGAGATCTTTCAATTAATCATATTTCTCACACCAGGAAAGACTCACATGGGCGTAGAGGTTAATGGAGATCATGAAATTTGAAAAATCCTTGCCAGGATTGAACTACAAAAAACATTGATTCCTCTTAACTAGGATAAATAGGGAGCCTACCTAAGGCTTCTGATCAATGGGAATCCATTTTAGGAGAAATCTACACTCATAATTCCCTTAATCTGGGCATCCTCATCAGGAGAATGCCCCGATAGAAGCCCCCAAACCACCATGATTTAATAAATTCCTCTTAATCCATTTTTAATGGAATCCTATTTTGGAATATTTCCTAACTTAATCCACTAAAAGGGCCATACGCCCCTGTGATACATACCTTTTTGGGCCTCTATAGGCATGGTTCCTCATAATCAAACAATATGGGAAATGATTCCTCTAAAAAAGAGACGCATAGTAAGCCTCCGTATGGTTCAAACCCAAAAATCTAATCAACCCTATTCTCTATAGCCCATATCAAGGAAAGTTATAATTCAAAATTTTTAATTCGTATCCCTTCCAGGTTCCTTGGTCCACCTCAGAACAAGTCCCACACCCAGCTTTGACTAGGAACCTCCAGTATAGAAATCCTTTCAACATGATTCTAAACTGTACATTTGGGTACTTATCACCTGACCATAATAGGTTTGATGTGACATATATAGTGCCACCAAACAATGAGGATTTTGATCCCTTTCAAAAGGATACATAGGAATACCATTTATGGGTTTTTTCACAACATAAAAACAACTCTAGTATCATTGGATGATGATAAAATCTAGGGTAACCTCAGTCTTCATGGATGATAATAAACTCCATAGACCCCACTATGTAGATATAAAACCAGCATCATCATAATAGTGACCAAATAATCACTAATCTATATATAAGTGGATACCATTTATGGAGAACCTCTGATACATAAAAATGTATCCATTGATAAAGAAAATTAGGTACATATCGATGATTCAATATTATGTACATGCGAATAATTGGTTTTCAGTTATAAGGTAATCTACATCATACTAGGTATTTTACAATAGATTTTTAAATCTGTCTTAAATCTATTTGAGTGTTCCTGAGTTAAATATATTTCCCTCTAAAATGGTGTGATGATATCAACCTCCCATTATCTCAACCAATGTGAGTTCTTAAACATCAATGGCCAAACCTATCGGTTAGCACATACCATCAGAAAGCGGGTTCCCTTGGAAACAGAACCATTGGGTGTTTCTAGTTCCTAAAAAAACCATTGGAAACTATTTGGGAATAATAATTTCTAACCTGAAGTCCCATTTCCTTCATAAAGAAGAAATGGTGAACCCGACATGAATCTTTAATCAAGATGATACTATCACCCACCTATCATGACACATTTTATTTTATAAAAGAGGTCTAGACTGACTATCAATAATGCATGCATTCTTTAAAATGAGATGTTGTTTTTATGGAGTTTCTTTTTTTGTCATATGCATTGGAACCCACTCTCAGAAAACCACTAAATCCGATGGCATCTTTCAAGTTTTAAAAAATGAACTCTTTTTCTACTACTCAGGTAAGGTCTTCATCCATGCGATGGATGCCATCACCAACCTAGAATCTTTAATACTGGTTCTTTAACTCATTTCTATAATAGTACCATCAAAATAGTATGATCTCTACCTTGGAGGCCACCAGACATCCCCTCCAGATTAAAAATCTCCATTGATCATCCAGTCAATGATGATTGGTGGTCCTAAAGTTGATGATGCTAACTATTATCCAAAACCATTTATTGATCGTATAAATATAATGTGACAACCATTTCCACCTATATCTCTGGGAGGTGGATCATGAGGCATCATATGACCTCATCCAGAAGACATAGGAGACCTTTTCTAGCACTCCTAATGACAACCTCTACTGATAATGTTGCATGATAGTTAACCATCCAAATGATGAGGGTGTTGTTCTTGATTATCCAGCCCAGATCCTTCAAAATAGAGCATTACAGAAGGCCCATTGGGTATGAAAACTGGTCAACATGGTGCAAGTACAAAACGTTTCCCCCACTGAAGTATCCCACCATTCAAATTTGGTGGAAAGTTAAGAGCAGCCGCAGACACATATTTTCCTTTATTCAGCCAGCCAACAGACTGACCTGAATACATTCAAAGAATCCCACCATCCCAATACAGGGATAATCAATTATAAGGAACACACTCCTTCCAACACTTATCAAGCCTTCCAACAGCCTCATCTGGCAGTACCTGAAGAAGTCGGTCGAAAAGTCACGATGAAAATCAGGGGAAAGACTCAACTCTCTACCTCCACACATGAGTACATTTATTATCCATTGTAAATAAATGGAGGATATGTGTAGGAAAATAAACCAATTCCAGATATGGAAAGGAAATATATCATTTTTCAAGTCAATGAAGTCACCAAACACATTTTGTAAATGGTTAAAGGGAAAACAAAAATTTCTACTCATATCCTATGGACATTCCAAGATATAATAATAGTTATGATAGTAGTTCACAAGGGATAGACATGAAAATCTATGCACACTAATGGGTTGTCTCATTATCATAACACCCCATAGACGACACATATGTTTTCTCTTATCCATGTTGGTCATGGATAAAACTCCCCCATAATATATGGATAATAGGATCGAGATAATAAAACCACTCCAAATGGAGGTAATCTTCCTATTCCAATTTCCACTAAAAAGTAGGAAAAAACACCTACCCATGACAACCACTTATGCCATCAAGTTTCCATATTTAGTCATAATAAGGCACCTAATAAGAAGACTTAACAAACATGATTGGAAGATAAAGAGATGTCCTGTGATCTGGCTCTTCTGAATGATAGAGTTCTTGAAGACCTCATACATTTATATATGGAAACTCAAAATCCGACCTTACCATTACCAAATTATCAGAGAAGTATAAATAACAATGAAGGTCTTTATCAGACACATCACAATTAATGCTTTCTTTATGACAAAAATCATGTTGATCTTGAGTGCCTATCTCTCGCTGAGTGCCACAACAACCCTCAGTGTCTCCAGAAGACCAAGGATCAAGAGGGTTTTTCCCTTGCAGTAATCCACCATGGTGGTCCTCCCCATGATGGTGTTTTTTTGAATTTTCTCTCCTTATTAGTGTTTTATATTGTCAAGATAATTCTCTAATTGGAAATGTAGTGATGAGAAAGCCCTCATATTATGATTCACTTGCAAATACGAGGAAATTCATGTCTCATTCTTTGTCACTGGATGGTTAAAATCATTTCTCAACCAAATGAAAAATCAAGTTGAAGGTCATTATCTAAACCTTCATTAGATAAAATACCATCCAACATAGTAGAGTAAATCCCAACTGATCCCATTTCATATAGTAAAACACTAATAAAGAATCCACTATAGTCAGACTAGGATGAGGAACCTCTAGTGAGTGATGAAGAAGATCTACTAAACATGACGAAACAACTGGATGAAGATGAACTACAAGTCATGTTATGTCATTTATCAACCCCTCAACAAATCATTCTAGAAGTGTTGGATGATGATTATATGCATGACATCTACCTCAACATTTGGAAAACACTTCTTCGCCTAAAAGTAAAGGTATTGACCTGTAGAGAGTATCAAACTCATTTCAAGGTAATAAAAGGCTTGAATTTCAAAATTGACTTGGAATGTTTTCTAGATTTATGACATCCAAATATTGAGAAATAGTAAGGATCCCCGTAACTTGCGTGCTTCAGTGAATTAATTTGGTTCTAACAACGTATCACAGATACCCAATCCGGTGTTCATATCATTGAATGGGGTGCACATGGGGCATTGCATTTCACTGCACTCTTTAACCAAAAAGTCCTTCCAAAGGTGGTATCATGAAATTTCATATCCCCCTGACATCTATAAAAAAAATCTATTCATTAATAATGATATGATCAACAACAACATGCCCTGACTGACTCATACAAATGTCGGGATGGAAGAGAGGATATTTTTGAGATACTTTTGCATCAAGCATATGAGAACATCAATAAGGAATCTCGATTAGAAAATGTAAGACGTCATATAGTGAAAATGTCTAAAATAGCTCAACTGTCTTCCGAAATAGAATATTTAAGTGTGTTTAGAATGATGCACTGAGCTCACATCTGAACAAAACTATATTAAATCAGAAGAGCAGTTGTGGTAATATGAAACATGATAGATTGAGGGAAACCCAATCCCATTGGGTTGAGAACCTTTTTAACCCAACACTAGGGACTAAAAAAGTAGGTCCAAAGTGTAGTGAAAGAAGAACAAGAATATATAAAGATCTTAGGTATGTGGGATTTTTTATCCAAAACATCCAATCCTCAAAGGGAATTATATTTCTCTTGATTAGGGAAGATGTTGTAGAATGAATCTTCACAGTTCTTCCCATCTGATGATCCAGTACCTTCCCCAGAATAGGCATGAGAGAAATATTTAGAGATTATATTTTGAATAATATCCACCATGAAGCACCTAGATAATTAACAAAAGATATTACAAGGCATCATAGAGGACAATAAAAATGCATTCTCATAGAGATACTGAGAGAATGCCGGGAGTTAATTACACATCAATAAACTTCATCAATGCTCTCATTGAAAATACTCTAGAACATATTTCCAGTTTAGAGGAGTTAGAAGATGATGCTCTAGTTAATAATTTGGTACCCACTAAAATATATAAAGGAGGTGTGTGTACCCAAAATTAGAGGCTTTATTGGAATCTGGGAATTCCCCCAAATAATCCACCATTACCTCCTCAAAAGGAATCAAACATGGAAAAGCGTAAGGGTCAAATCGTATATCCCCACCCTCTTGGGGAGGTTAATCTCTTTTCTATAGAAGAAATATTATCACATAATAAGAAAGACATGAAATAATTTAAAAGACTTAATGATGAACTAAATCAAGGTATCCTTACTAGTAGATATGTTCTGCACGTAGATCCTTAACTAGAACTTCTAGTTGGTACACCTCAACAGAGAGAGTTTGTCACAAAAAATCAAGAAGATTGGGAACATCCACTCAACATGGTATATCAACAAACAATATATTCTATTCCCATAGTAGAAGATCAAGAATTCCCTATAATAGGTACATATCCATAACATGGTTAGGGACATCCTTATATGCCTTCCCCTATGGGATACCCATGACAAGTTCCAACATTACCGCCACCAATGGTTCTACCTGTTGCTGCAACTATTCAGGCTCCAGTCTCTGCACATGTGAAGGTAATAGATCAGCTATATATTATTTAAATTCTTATGAACACCATTAAGTCATTAATGACTAGACTTGAGCCAAAAAAGGATTGTGTGTGCCGATACAACGAGAAAATAAGGATTACCTAGAACAGGTAGATCCAACTCTTACCCCCCAATCTTTGGGAATTTTATATTTCAAATATTTTATGGCTTAGGATCCCTAGATCATCACTTGATGCATTTCGCCTGTCACCATGATCCCATGATTGGTACCCTTGAACAACAAGAGGTGGTGAAACTTAGGTGATTTATAATGTCTTTATAAGGACCACCCATTCTGTGGTATACAAGTTTGTAGTCTCAGTCAATCATAAGTTGGGAAGACCTTCATCATAAGTTTATCTTCTATTTTATCTCAAATTTGTTAAAAATGATGGTCTTTGATCAGAAAAATTGAAAATAACGTGGTAATGAAAGGGTCTCATATTTGATTTCTCAATGGAAAGGATTTACATACTCCATAAATCTACCACTACCTCATGAAGAGTAGTTTCATATCTATATAGAGAATCATCGTGATGAGTGGCACATGATTCTATTACTAGTGAAGTACATAGGTGGGTTTTAGGACCTTGAAATAATTTCTCAATAGGTTGAAAACTCCATCGTAGAGATCAAAGCATAGTCTAGAACAGTTTCATCGAATTAGTGAAGGGGAACAAGAAAATAAGAGTCCACTATAGTTACACATACATTGGCCCCTATACCCACTCCTATTCAAAGCATGCACCATACCATTTGGTTCCACCTTCCAATCATCAAACTCCTCACCTGCCTCGTTAAGATGATCAAAGAGAACAGTGGTGAAATTAGTCTAATGATATGTAAATTAGGGTTTACTCTTTTCGAGATATCCATGTCACAAGCTACTTCATATTTGTGTTGGAAAAAAACCATAATCATGTTTCGAAATTCAAAGAAGCATTTCAAGGAAGGCGATTAATTTATCCCAAATTATTTCCCCTTACATCATATGTTGGGGAACAACATCCAAGATGGTTTTTTTTTAAAGACCTCTGAAAATAGATGATAGAATACGGTAAAGTGAAGTTGAATATTTCAACTCATCCTGTGGCATATGTTTCAACCAATATCCCAACAGAGGAAGAAAATTAATGGAATGAAGTTAAGATAAAGACTAGATAGAAAATAAGTGAATGGATGGTGTGAAAAAAATATCAAATGGTCTCATGCTATTCTACAAACATAGTTTTAACAACCTAATATTACTCCTTTCACACTCACTATGGAATAAACAATGTCATCGGTAGCTCAGTCCTTTAATGTAAACTCCTACCAAAAGAGACATGGCCATCAGGATAATAATTAAAACATGAAAATAAATCTTCACCAAAGATGAAGTTGTTCTTTACCTTTCCGTACTTCATGCATGCAGTCCCAAAAGAATGAGAACTACCCTGCCAATGGTACAACAAGAATCACCCAATCTAAAAGAAGATTCATCTGATAAGGAATTGATCCTTGTTAAAATTAATTTTTTTCCATTAATAGATTCCTTTGTAGATGATGATTCTTTTTAAGAGTCCAAATTCCCTATGAATGGTTGGGGAACTGGGGAAGAGGTTGTCAAGGTGAAGGATATAGGGGAAGACATGGACATTCAAGAAGTCACTACTTTAACCAAACCGCTTCTCAAACAGTCTACATAGTTGAAACTCATGGAAAATTTATTTAGCGGGCTCAACATGAACAAAGGATTTCCTCATTTACATGAGATAGGGTCTTCATTAACATGATCATCCTGAAAGGATGGATAGAGGATATGCCATGACCTCCTAAATAGATAAGAAGACCCAGCCAACTTAATCCACCAATGAGGGAAAGCACCTTCAGCTTTTATCCAAAAGTATGGTGCATCCTCGTAAAGAACATTGAGTTGAAAATAACTTTTGAATATGCAATACTATATCAGTAAGAGAAAAACTCAGGATTAGAAATATGATGTCTTGAACCAATAGGCTAATGTTACGACAGAGTTTTCAATCCTAGATGCATTGAGCTGGTCAAAAGACCACTGGAAGGCACTCATAGAGGAATTTTCAAACCCTTAGGAGTTTGAATTTGAGGTTTTCACTGCTAAAGTATATTTTATAGAGAACGACCTAGATGATTCTTATACAGTCATATATTTTACACACTACGTTGATAATTCTATCACAAAAGGAAATAGTAGGAACTTTTATATATCTGGAAGGATAAATAGAACTTATGTTTGATGAGCCTTTATTGACAATTTATTAGGGGTAATGATCATTCTGGACTAAGAACTTTTCCAATTAGGTCTCACTAAATCTCACATGTCTCCCCCACTCTAATGTTATAGGGTTACAACAAGAATGAACAAGATCCTCTTGGTGAGATCACAACTAGAACTCCATTCGAGTATCTAGTATCAGACTCATATTTTATTGTTTTCTAATAGGATTTAACATTCACTGTCCTATTAGAATGACATTGGATACATAAAAATGCGACCATTCATTTATCATTTCATCAATGTTTCAAATATTGTGTCAAAAGTTATATTAATAAATTAAATGGTGACTAGGACCCATTCAAATCTTTTGAGACCCAATATATAGACATAGGATTGTATCACAATGAACATAAAAATTGTAAGGCCGATGAAGTTACTCAAATAAATTATCTAAATGGAATTGAGATGACACCAACAAACCCTTTTACATTTCTCAACAACTGATGGATTTTGTAATGTTAGTAATTAAAATTGATACTAACAGTCCATGAGAAGTTACCGAATCTCAAAATAGTGGATAATTATTGGATGAAAATGTCTACATTCTATTATTAAATATCCAAAAAATCATTTCTTCATAAGTTATACAAGAATAAGACTCTTTTTAAAATGGGGAAAAGGAAAATGATTATCCTTAGTCCCTCTTTTCCCCTATATAGCTCCTAAAATACCTACTTCCACAAATTGGGCCATAAATGGTTGCTTCCTCTTTCAGATGACTAAACAAAAATTGTTCCCCTTATCTCAAATACTCATTCTTCACCTCCTACCTCCCAGGAAGAGGGAAAATTATTAAATATTTAATAATTGGAATAAGAGTAAGATGTAAGGGATTTCCATCCATCATTTGTGGAAGGAATCTCTACCCCTGTGGATGAACTCAAAAAAAATGAATATGGTTACAAATGAAGATCAATGGACCACTCTTATTAGTGATTCCATAGCTCTAGAACAATAGGAGTTGTAAAATTTCTTTCTAAAGTGAAAAAATGATGTGTTTTACTAGAATTACAAAGAAATTTCGGGTCTCAACCCCAAAGTGTCCACCCATCAAATGGGTTTTCCAGAAGATGACCGAGGATACAAACAAGAAGCTATAAGGACACACCCGAATAATTCTTCCAATATTGTTGTTGAAGTGAATAGGATCATCAAGGATGACTTTATTCGAGAGGTGAAATATCCAAAATGTATTGGCAATTTTGTTCATATGAAAAAGAATATTTATAAATCAGATATTGCATTTACCTTATATGTCTCAAATGGATTTTCCCAAAGATGAATTCTTGGTTCCAATTAAAAAATCCTAATTTATGTAACAACTTGATATCATTCCCTATCCTTTATGGATTACTATCATGGGAATAATAAAATCTGGATGGCCTTATATGATGAATAATCAACATCCTTTTGATCCCTTTGGTGAGTGTTCTAACATCAGGTTATTCCAATTTTTATAAAGAAGTTTGGCTCCACAAATCAACATGCCATCAATCAAATCCTTAAAAAAATTGGGAAATTTAATAGAATGATATATGGATGATTTTTGGTCAATTCATAATAATGTTAAATACACTTGGATGACCTATAAAATTTTCTTCCATAACCTATGATAACATAGCATGAAGATGATCCTCATGAAATGTGCTTTCGTGGCCATCATGGGGAATTGTTTCAGTTTTTTTGTATGCCATCATGACATAGAAGTTGTTCCTGAATAAACTAAATCTATCCTTGGAATTTCACCTCCTAAAAACCATAATATATTTAGCGAATTTCATGGAAAGTTTTCTTACATTTGGCGCTTCATATAAAATGTGAAAGGAAATTGTTTTCCCTTCACCAAATTGATGAATATATGGGTCTCATATAACTAGGCCACTAAATTCCAAGAAATAATTGATACCCTCAATAAATACCTCTTGATTCCACTGATATTGATGCCACATATTGAGGGAATTCCATTCATTCTGTATGTGATAACTATGGATTGACCACCACAAGCCTTCCTTACACAAAAGTAAAATGCTTAGAATGAAAAATGTCTTTATTATATTATTTGTACCATGGAAAACATGGAGAATCAATACTTATATATTGAGAATATATTTTTGTAACTAATATTCATAGTTCAGAAGTTGAGGCATTATCTATAGTACTCTGATGTCCAACTGGTCCGTAGAAATAACCAACTCACATACATCTTCAGTCATCGTTTGTTGATAAGGCTTCTGGAATGGTGGGAGGTTATTTTAAAGTAATTCGAAATTAAGTTTGTTCCTTATAATTTAGTTGAATTCCATGCCTTTGAATATTTTTTGGTAGAGCACCCATCCAAGGAAATATCATTGTTAATTACTTAATTACCAAATGAATAGGTATTCTCTATTCAGAAATTCCCTCAAACATGGGAAATTTATTTCAATGGCACATAGAGGATCCAAAAAGGGAATTGAATGGAAGACTATAATATAAAAAAAATTCTTTAGGGATCACGTTCATTTACAAAATGAAGATTTTCTAATAGTAATCCTTTTAGTTGTCACAAGGATGTAGAAATTATGAAACAAAATACCAGTCCCTCATCAAGGGTCTTGAAACAGTGCTTCAAATACCAGTGAATCACGTAGAGGAAAAGGGATATTCTGATTTTGTAATCAAATTCATCCACATAGATTGCACCACTAGAAAAGTAGAGATGACCCCTTATAGGACTGTGCCAGAGTTTTTCTGATATATTTTCCCTCAGAACCAACATTGAATCTTGTCCCATGGTCACAAAACACCCAAGAATATGCATTTGCTAATGTAGCCATGACTTTAGTAGATCTGAATCAGGATGAAACAATCATCATCATCACCCATTACAGAATAGTCCCCCATTTGTTCGAATCAGAATATAGTGGATCAATAAATTTAGCATTATCCCGGTGCCATATAGACCTACCACTATGAGCATGAAGAAAATTATAGACTACCTACAAGATGGAGTAATATTATCTAATGGGGCTAAAAAAGAGAAAATTCTATGTTGAGAACCCAACATCACTCTATATGATGGCTTTAATCACCAAGAATTTCTCTACAAATGATGCTTTGAGGGGGTCCTTCAAAAATGTATCGATTGAGAAGAGACTGCAACCATTATGGATGAAGTACATAGTGGGGCCTACAATGATCATCAGTCTAAATATAATCTTTTGCAAAAAAAAATTAATTCTTAAGTATTAAAGCCATTTAATGATGCATGATTTCTCAAAATTAAATAAGTAGTGTCTTTTTTCCATGTGCATGCAAACTTCATTCATCAACTCTGGAGATGCTACATAAAACCGAATACTCATTTCCATTTTCCATATGGGGAATGGATGTTGTACCAACATACCCTCTATCTATGACCAAGAAGTTCAAGTATATTTGTACTATTAGTAATTTATTTTATAAACATATTGAGGCAATACCCTTCAAATAAGTTAGAAACAAAATAATTGTGTGGTTTGTAAAATCCTACATAATTTCAATATTTGTTGTCTCTCATAAAATATTGGTGAACAATAGCACCAATTTCTATTTTCATGAGTAAGAAAATCTATATCAGGAGAATAGTATCAAAGATAACCATTAATTCTGCTATCACATAGTAGATAATGGACAAATAATGGCTTTTGGAGAAACCCTATTGAACATACTATAGAAGTTGGTGGACAGAAATTAGAAGTCTTGGAATGATAAGATCTTGCATGACTTCAGGTATTATCAAACTATGACCCATACTGAAACATAGGCAACCCCATACTCATTGATGTAGAGAACAAAATCAGTCTTTCCCATTGAATTGTAGTTTCCATCACTTCGTAATGACATCGGTGACATGTTTTCTATAGATGAACAGTATCAAAAATGGATGAATGGATTTGAGTGACTGGATGAAAAGAGTCTACACACCTTTAATCACTTAGAGGTCTACCAGAATCAGATAGAAAAATATTTTAAGAATTTGTTCCACCTCCTCTTATTCCTCTAAAGATAATTAGTGTTTTTATCTAGGACTCCATTGATACTTGTAATGAATCCTTTGTAACATGAGTCAAAGTGGGATGGACCTTATTCTATACACAAGTTATACTCCAATGGAGCTTATATCATGATCTCTATTGATGGGAAACTCGATAAACCCTAACCAATGCAAGGTTCCTAAAGATATATTTCATGTAATTAAACATTCCTCATCAAATATTCAAGATGTTAAACTAGATAACGGGTCTTTGTCGCATGACATTAAAATGAATGAAAAAATTTCCTTGTCTCATGAAAATAAAATTAACAAAATAATGCCCCTTTTTCATGATAATAAACTAAAAGTCACCATTTTCCTATACAACATGACATCAAACTTCATGGTTAACATCCTTTTCATTCGACGATACAAAATCCCTAGTGTATCAAGAGTTGAGATATCCCTCGTGGCCCCATAAAAATGGGCCTCTATTTCATGTGTATGTCTCGATCACATAACTGTAACCCCTAAGTGGACTAAAATTCCCTCTTGATTAATCCTGAGGATGAAATCTAGGATACCACTGTGCATAAGTCCCACATATATCATTACCACTAAATAATGGAATTTGGTCCCCCTTTTACCATTATATCTTCAAAAAAAATTACATCTTTACCACAAGATGATAAATTGAGCGGCCAAAATACTCATAAAATGATAAAAAAAATTGCACAATCCATTCATAAAGTACATTTTTCTTGATTCTCATTCCAATATGATATGTGGTGGTGCCCAAATCATCAATCTTAGTACGCTCCACAATTTCGGAAAATAAACCCCCTTTCTTTCCTTATGTATGAACCAAGTCTACATAGGGAACTTTTCTAGGACATATGACTCGATTCACATTACAATGAGATTCTTATTGATTCCTAGACCACATGTCTTGGGCCCAACCATTGTTCTAGAATGAATAAAATCCACTTAACCCAAATCAACGCTCTATTATTGTGGTTAACATTATTCAAGAAGTACGTATGGCTTGATTATCATTTCAATTAGATTCATAATGATTCCAGGATCTCCTATATCGGGTATAGCCATGTCAAAAAAATTTATACCCCCTTTTCCCTATGTTTGAATCATATCTTCATAGGGATCCTCTTCACAAACTATTCATAGATTGATTCTTTCTCTATCATGATATGTAGTGATTCCCATGTCATATCCCCTAGTCTAGCAACAACACTTCTTTCACACAAGGTAACCAACGTCCTTGCTAAATGATGTTAAATTGCATAGTAATTCAAGAAATACATCTATCTTGAATATTTCTCTAGAAATATATGTAATGATTCCCAGATTTAAAATATGAGGTCCATCCACATTTCAACCACAAATTCCCTTTAATCCCTATGTATGAATCAGATTAGCTCGGAGAGTCTTTGCAGAACTATGCATGTCTTGATTATCATTTGAATGAGATATGTAGTGACACCAAGATATCTAATCTGAGGTACAACCACATAATTTTCTTTATTTCATGATGGTTCATCTTTTTTCCTTACTGAATTACGTCAAACTACACGTAATTTCAAGAACTACATATGGTGTGATTCATATCATTATTAGATCCGTAGTGACAACCAACATTTTTATTTATGGGTCTAGAATCCATACCCCTTTTCATATCAAGAATTCAACATCCTTTCTGCATGATATTAAACTTCACAGTTCCACAAAAACAACATATTGATTGATTCTCATCCAAATGAGAAACAAACTGACACATGGATCATATATCCATGCCTAACCACCACAGAATATAAATTCCCATATCCTTTACTTGTGATGTTGTTGTGCCATGGATGAAACATTTAACATCCCCTATTTCTCATACTGAGCATAGATCATGTCAGATTAGGATATTTGGTAAAATATTTTCCTCACATAAGTATGGAATATCAATTCAAATAGAGGTTAACCATGGTGTAACCACAATATTTATTTTCATTTTGGAATCACCCACATCCTTATTGAATCATGATAAAATGTACGATTCATCTGGAACTACATAATTATTAATTATCACCACATTATATACATATTGACATCTATATATTCAATCATAGGCCCAACTTCATGATAATACAGTAAATAATCCCACTCTCCCAGTTATGAGTTGGATCTACATGAGAATGACCAATAAGATATCTCTCATTATGAAAGAAATCCTATAATTAAAACCCCAATTTTCATCCAATAATGAATTCTATTAGGGTGGGGGACTGATTTTATTAATATTTTAATGACTTATTATATACTACCTTTACTTTTTTATATGAAATGCGCATAATTTGAGTGAAATATTATGGTTTTAATACTACGTATAAGTTTTTAGCATTTTTAGAAGTAGTCCAATTGACTCAGTTTAATATTTTATTTACAAATCTATCCATACCGATTCAAAATGTGTTGTTCTAGTTTTTTAGGATTCCTTATTCAATTTATCTCATATAACTAGAAGGAATCATGAGCCAATTCTTCCATTTGAGGGCTTATGTGGTCAACACAAGAAGACCCAACGAATTTGTGATGAAACTGGACCGTCAATGATGATGGAGTTATTGGTCTAAATCACAAATCATAAATTTTATTAAACTCCACCATTTGATCTAGATTATCCAAAGGAATCAGGAATAAAAAGTTTAAGATCCAACTACAATAACAAGGGGCCCAACTTATGCCTTGAACTCCAGCACACCATTCTAGCCGAGAATTAAAATCCAAAAACTATTCATGACATATATCATGATGTAATATTCAACAAGAGCTTAGATTATGTAGTGTGAAATAGGAGATATATGTGGCCGGCATTGTTGAAAAAATAATTCGGCTTTCAAGGCATCTCACTATACAAAAACTCTTTCACATTTTGGACTTGAAAAATACGGGATTTAAATGGACAGATGAAAATTGTTTAATCAACCGGCCATAACGATGTCTCCATAGGTCCCAATGCCTCAATATTTTTGATTAGTCGACCAGAATTTTTTTCTACAAGTTTGAAGAAGGTGATATCATGAGATTCCCCTATTTGGATGTCCAAATCATCGAGCCAAGTGGAGGGACAGATTTGGAATGCAAACAGTCCACTTCCTTGGGATATAAATTCATCCCCCTCCTCTCTTTCAAATGGGATGGCATTTCAGAAGAGGGGATCGCATATTGGAATGACCAAATCCTTTACAATGTCTTGGGAGGACGTTCCATTCTCATGTTTTCACTTGAGACACCCTTCCACCTCTCTTTGTTTCCTGTCACTTTTGGGTTGTTCTTCATTTGTAATCTTCTAAGTTTGTGTTTTGTAATTTTGTTTTAATACAAGTTTATTCTTCAATATCTCTCATTATAATACACCTTATGTAGATTAATGTTAATGTTATTAAAATATTTTAAATACATGTGAATCCCCTTCCCTTCTTTTTCTTCCTCATTCAATCAAAAGTCCATTTTTTTAATTCTCATCATTGATCGTGTGTGTGTGTGTTTGACACATCACTCTTTTCTTATCCCATTATTTTTCTTCTATTATTAATTTGTCATCATAATAATTATAAATATATTATTAAATACAGAAATGGATGAGTAAATCTCTCATTGGGGTGAGTCAAAATTTATGGATGTTAAGTGATTGCAAGGATTTTCTCGATGAGTACTCGTTAATTTAATATTGTGTATGTTGGACTTAACATGTCATTGATTAATGACATATTTTGTTTAACATGTGGTTTCCAAGGATTATTAGAACCATAAATACACAAACATAAACATGTAATTGTAATTATTAGAATCCTATGTTAATTTAAGGTGCAGATTAAACCTTAACACTTAGGAATTCCAATCAATGTTATATTGTGAAGTGGGTGTTAATTTAAATGTAATATAAAGAAAAGATCAAGGATATCACAATCTAAAATCCTTAATAATGACCACCCCGCAATCTATATCAATTTGTTAAAATCATATATCATCCATACATTATTTCTTAAGCTCTAAAAACAAACCCCTCTAATAAAAAACAATCAACTAAAAACAAATGACTATTACAAACTATCATCGCTGAGGATTTGACCCGAGTGCTACTATACACATTAGCATAGCACCACAACCTTTACTGGTTGATAAGTGACAATCAGCCATGCATTTCAAATGGCTCCATTTATAGGGATTGTTCTTTAAGTAGTCATTAGCTTTTGGTTTTTGTAAAAAAAAGAAAAAAAATTTAAAAAAAATGAAAAAAAAACATAAAGAAAAACTCGTCTTCTCATAAAAATCACAAAATGAAAAAAGAAAAAGAAAAACCCATCTTCCTTTTCCTTCCATCATCTCTCTGAATGCCCCGTAGCGTCCCAAACAATCCCTCTGATTTTTTTGACCCTAAAATTGAGTAAACAATTCTCCAACATAGGAGGAACAGAAGAGATAATCAACTCATTCAAGAACCAATCCTTGGCCAACCAATTGAATTAGATATGGATGATCCTAGGGAACAAACACTAAATGAACTTGTTGCCCCTGATATAAATTACCATCATCTTGGTATTCAATATCCAAACATAGAAGATGACTTTGAACTAATATCGGGTTTGATTCATCTTCTTCCTCATTTCCACGGGCTAGCCGGTGAGGATCCAAATCTTCACCTTAAAGAGTTACAAGTGGTGTGCTCTACCATAAATCCTCAAGGGGTTTTTGAGGAAAAAATCAAAATTCTAGAATTCCATTTCTCCCTAACTAAAACTGCTACATCATGGCTCTACTACCTTCCTCCTGGTTCTATACCCACATGGAATATCATGAAGCGACTCTTATTAGAAAAATTCTTTCTTGTTTCTCGTACTGCTTCTATTCGAAAGGAAATAAATGGTATTTATCAGTTCCCAAGTGAATCACTCCATGAATACTAGGAGAGGTTCAAAAATCATGTTGCATCCTGCCCACACCACCAAATACCTAATCAACTCTTGTTCCAATACTTCTTTGAGGGGTTATTGGCTATGGAGAGAACTCTCATTAATGCATCAAGTGGCGGTTCTCTTGTTGATAAAACTCATATAGCTGCAAGAGATATCATAAGTAACATGGCTAAAAACGTACAACAATTCCATACTCGAGCACATGCTCAATTTAAATAGGCCCAAGATAATCAATAAATTGAGCCGAACAAGATGACTGAGTGGATGAGTGAACCTACAGGTCTTGTGTGACAACTATATATGGCTACCAAATCCCCAACCCCGTCTTCTCCACAATCAATGTTTCCTAGACCTGTAAAAAACTGTGGAATCTGGAACTCTTCATCTCATCGAACAGATACATGTCCACAACTTCAGGAGGATCAACCTGATCCATCTGAACCAATGGAGCTTAATGCAGCATATGCTCAGCGGAACACAGACCCTCAACTATCAGGTCAGTTTGTTAGAAACTTCAACCAACCTCACTCTGAGCCCTTCTATTCTTCCTATAACCAATGTCTTAGGTATGGTAATACCATACCTTATCCCCCTCAATTACCTCCCCAAAACCCAAACTAATTTCAATATGATCTAGGATTTGGTAATTTCTAACATCCTTATCCTTTTATTACTCAACCTCAATGGAACAATCATCCTCCTGGATTCCATTATCCCAGTGAGCCTTCCCAATTCCAAAACCAATACAATCGCTTTCCCAAGAACCAAAATCTAGGTAATCTCAATTCGGGATAAGCCTCTTCTTCCAAGAAACCATGGGAAAGTGCAGTGGAAGATCTTCACTCCTTTACCCGTTCTAGCCTCAAGAAAATTGAAACCCAAATTGGTCAACTTGAATCCCACCATAGTCAGCAGAATCCATCGAATTCTTCCCAACTCCCTACTCAACCCTTACCGAACCCCAAGGGTAATATAAGCACAATTTCACTTAGATCAGGAAAGGAAATTGTTATACCCCAAGATAAGTCATATATTCCCCTTTTAAATGTTGACCTGGAAAATTAAAATAAAAAGAAACTTGAAAAGGAACCTCAATCCATTCACTCACCTCTTTCTATTGCTGATAACAACCCAACTCCTTTTCCTCAAGCAATTTCTAAGACAAATAAGTCCTTTGATCCCGATCTTGAAATTCTCGACATGTTTATCCATGTTGAAGCCAACATTCCCCTCTTAGATGCCATAAAAAAATTCCAAAGTATGCCATGTTTCTCAAGGAGTTGTGTACCCACAAGAGGAAAATTAGGACCTTCAAAAATGTTTCCACCCAGCAGTCTTTTCCCATAAATTGCAAGGATCCAGGGACCTTTAATGTTCCATGACAAGTTTGAAGTTCCAGCTTTGATGGTTCACTCATAGACCTAGGAGCCTCAATTAATTTCATGCCCAAATCCATATTCTCCAAACTTGGTCTAGGTCACTTACATCCAACTGGTGTTGTCATACAATTATCCAATCTAAGCACAACCATTAATGAGGGAATAATTGAGGAATTCCTTGTTCGACTCAATGATATTATCTTCCCTACTAATTTCTATGTCCTTGACATGGAAGGTTAGACGAACTCTTCCCGGTCTCCCCTAATTATAGGAAGACCATTCCTCATGACTACAAGAACCAAGAATGATGTCCATTCAGGCATCCCATCCATGGAATTTAGTGACCAACTAGTCATTTTCAACATTTTTCAAGCCATGTGATACGCATCTGAGGATCACTTTTCATTCTCAATCCATTCTTCTGAGGAAACTTCTAAGAGTCAATCGAACCCCAATCCACCATTTTATTCATGTTATAATGAAAAATCTTCTTGTGAAATATGTTACATGATTAACCAAGGCATAAATGGTGAAGTTGATTTTGACATCTCATTCATAGACTCCATCAGTCTAGAGGAACTTAAAAAATCTCTTAAATCCCACATCAACTCTGATCTCTACTGCTCCACCTTGGATAGTATTATGAAGAATGAATCTGAAGAAACTGAAGTCAATTACTCCATTACTGAGTTTTCTAACCCACAAATGAAAGATGATACTGATCTGAAACCTATACCTGAACACCTAAAATATGTATTCCTTTTCCTTGATCACTCTTATCCTGTTATTATATCTTCCTCACTTACCGAAACTGAGGAGTCCAAACATTTTCAAGTGTTAGAGGAAAACAAAAAGGCCTTAGGGTGGACCCTAGATGACATACCAGGAATCAACCCTGCCCTTTTCATGCATCACATCCATCTTCAAGAGTCATCCAAACCAATTAGACAACCACAAAGAAGGGTGGGATGACTGTTGTCACAAGTGAACATGGAGAGGTAGTGACAACTCAAGTGAAGAACTAATGGAACATGTGAATCGAATATATGAAATTGAATGTTGAAACAAGTAAAGATCACTACCCTTTTTTGTTCCTTGATAAAATGGTAGAATGATTAGCTGGAAAGTCACACTCATGCTTTCTTGATGGATACACCAGCTACTTCCAAATCCCAATCTCACCTCAGGACCAAGAAAATATAACTTTCACATGCCCCTTTGGAACAAATGAATATAGAAGAATTCCTTTTGGACTTTTGAATGATCTTGCAACAATACAAAGGTGTATGATAGTATCTATTCCAAATTCATTGAACACTGCATGAAATACTTCAAGGCTGACTTCACCATTGATGGTGAGTCATTTGAATCTTGTTTGAATTGACTCTCTCTAGTCCTCCAAAAGTGCGTCAACTGTAACCTTGTGTTAAATTTTGAAAAATGTCACTTCATGGTTACAAATGGGATTGTTCTAGGGCACATAGTTTCAAAAGATGGCATTGAAGATGATCCTGCCAAAATTGAAGTGATCCAATCACTTCCTTAACCTCTTCTGTTCGAGACATCCATTCATTTCATGGTCATTCCGGTTTCTATCGGAGATTCATCTATAAATTCAGTAGGATTTCCCTACCACTCACTCAGTTGATCCAAAATGATGTCACTTTACATTTCAATGAGGTTTTCAAGAGAGCCTTTTTTGAAATTAAAACTTCTCTAACATCCGCCCAAATAATCCAACCCCCAGATTGGTCCTTACCCTTTGAGCTGATGTGTGATGGTTCTGATAGAGCCGTTGGGGCTGTTCTTGATCAAATGAGAGAAATGATACTTCATGTCATCTATAATGCCTAAAAAACATTGGATGAAACTCAATATCACTACACTGTCACTGAAAATAAACTTTTAGCAGTGGTTTTTGCCTTAGATAAATTCTGGCCCTATCTCTTTGGTGCCAAAATCATCATGTGCACAGACCATTCTTCTATAATGTTATTACTCAAGAAAAGTGATTCCAAACCAAGGATAATAAGATGGATCCTAAGGCTCCATGATTTTGACCTTGAAATAAAATATAGTCCAAGAAAAAAACCATGTGGCTGATCACTTGGGTAGGATTTGTAATTCTTCTCATTATGAAATCATCGATCCTAAATTTCCCAATGAGCACCTTTCATCTATCACTCAAAAAATACCATGGTATACCCCAATTGTAAATTAATTTTTTTCTGGTGTTTTATATGAAAATGTCTCAAGAAAACAAAAAATGAAGTTGAAAAGTTATTCAAAAAACTCTTTTTGGCAAGAAAATAATCATTGGAAAACTGGGGCTGACATGGTAATAAAGAAATGTGTCGATGAAAATGAAAATTCTTACATATTAGAATTCTGCCACTAAATGTCTGGTGGTGGCCTCTTTGGACCACAAAGGACCTCCCAAAAGGTCCTAGACTCTAGATTCTTTTGGACCTCACTCTTCAAGAACTCACATGAGTTCTGTCAATCATGTCTGACTTGCAAAAATTTTGGTACAATTTCCAAGAGAAATGAAATTCCCCAAATGCCTTTAATTTTATGTGAGATCTTCGATGTTTGGGGTATGGATTTCATGTGAGCATTCCCCCTTCCAATGGACTCTCATACATTATTATGGAATTAGATTATGTTTCTAGGTGGATCGAGGCCAAACCCACTAGAAAGAATGATTCACATACTATTAGTGAGTTCCTAAAGAAACACATCTTTTATATATTTGGCATTCCTCATGCCTTGATCAGTGACTTAGGAACCCATTTTTGTAATAGAACCATGGAATCTATTTTTAAAAAGAATGGGGTTATACATTAAACTTCAACTGCATATCACCCCCAAACAAATGGAATGGCTGAAATTTCAAATAGAGAAGTGAAAAGAGTGCTTGAGAGAATTGCAAAACCCACCAGAAACGACTGGTCTGGATGACTTGGTGAAACACTTTGGGCTTATCGAACTGACTATAAAACACCCACTATGATGTCTCTTTTTAGGATAGTTTTTGGTAAATCATGTAATTTTCCATTTGAGATCCTACACAAGACATTTTGGGCAGGGAAAACATGTAATTTTGATCTTTAAAAGTCTGGTGAAGAATGATTGTTGCAATTGGCTGAACAAGAGGAGCTTTGACTTGATTCATATGATAATTCTAATCTCTACAAATAAAAATCCAAGGCACACCATGATAAAAACATCATGAGAAAAGTATTTCATGAAGGTGAAAATGTAATTCCCTTCAATTCCATATTTTGGCTTCACCCAGGTAAGCTTAATTCTTATTGCGAAGTTCCTTTTGTTATTACTAATGTTTACCCATTTGGTGCAGTGCAAGTCCAAGACCCATCTTCCAAAAGGAAATTCACAGTTAATGGACATCAGTTAAAGAATCACCATGAGAGGACACAAAATCCTGGATCAACATTGACTTCCACTGGATCCCAAACTTTTCCAGTCGACCTACCACTATATGGAGACGACAACCCAGCAAATCCAAACCTGGGGCATCTCTTCCTCTTTAACTCTCTCTGTCTCTTCCTCTCTCTCACTCTTTCTTCTTTTTCCTATCTATTTCATTTTTTTACAACATTCTTCATCAAACCCTTTTTTTTCTCTTTCTATTTTGTGTGGGTGTGTATTTTATAGAGCACTAAAAAAACTAAAAAAATAAAAAAATGTAGAAAAACCAAAAGAGTCATACCTAATCACCGACAATTTTCAAATTTGTCCAACAATTTTTGGGAGTCAAAATCCATTGTTTCATCTCAAATTATTATTATTTTCATCATATATTTGGATAAATAATTTTATGTTAAGAATAATACATTTTGAATGCTCAGTTAGTGATTTGGAAAAATGATTTTCCCCAACCGTGAGAACCAACACTGCTTTCATGCCAAGGCCACCTATGGAAAACTTTTCAAAATGTTTGTTTTAACCCCCATTTGTGAGTCTTGAGTTTTTGGACCTTAGAGCATAATTTCCTACTTTAGTGTGCATTAATATGATAGAGGAATTTTCTGAACCACATGAGAATCATAATAGCCAAATATCCTCCCATTAACCATACATTAATCCTCCTTTTGAAACCCCTTCTTGCCTATGAAAACCTTTTCTATGTTAGCCACATTACAAGCCCAATACCTTATCCCACCAAATATGAACATGGATTTTTCATTGCATATTTTTTTTGAAATATAAGTGTGGGGGGAATGGATTTTATTATGGGTACCCTTTGTTGATTTCACCATGTTATCATATGCTTAAGGGAAAGCATCCATTTCAGTGCGGGGGGAGAGGTTGTCATTCAGTGTGTTTTGGGGTATGTAATGTACATTCATATATGTAATTTTGTAAATGTTATTGACTAGTGTTAAAAAATAAAAATAGAAAAATAAATAAAAAAAGAACAAAAATACCAAAAAAAGCGTTGTTTCTTGGGTAGGTAAAAAATCACTCTTCCGAAACCTTTGATCTTGTTATAACTATTAAAATTAGTGTCATGAGGAGATCAATCATGGGTTGGGATATGAGTGTGAGAACTTTTACATGTTCAACTTTCGAAAAAATTGAAAAAAGAACACTTGCATTATATTCTTATGTCATTGGGAGAAGTTTTGTGGTTTGTAAATATGTCATCTTATGATACCCTTCAAATTTTCATCATCTATTATGACTTTATTCACACAATCATCCCCTTGTAAATATGATTTTTTATTTCCTTCCATGTTTTATTTCAAAAAAATGTACATTTCCTTTTCTATATTGGTGTTTTACCCCTCTTCATCTCTCACTTGGAAATTATATTCCTACCATCCCATAGAAAAAACCCCTTAAAAATACCTCTTGATTATTTTTCACTTTGTATAGGTTTTGGATTCTGAGAGCAATTTAAAACTCTATGATTTTCACTTTTTGTTGGTGAGAGAGTGAACCTCCATAAATGAATTTTATTATCTTGAGAGATGTGAGTTTTGAGAGGCCAAATTTTCCATTTCAAAATTTGAGAATGTAAAAATGAATTAGTTTTGTAACACTGTTTCTATTACAACTTGTGGTGTAATTCAAAATGGATGAGTGAAATAGTCTAAACCTCCCCTAATTGGGGAAAACAATATTTTACTATTTGTTGGTGAGTGAAAATGATTTTGTTATGTTTTTCTATTTTGTGCACATGAGGAAATGAACAAGACTAGGTGTTGCGGAGTTGATGTTATTAATATTTTAATGACTTAATATATACTCCCTTTAATTATTTTATATGAAATGTGGATAATTTGTGTGATATATTAATGTTTTAATACTAAGTATAATTTTTGAGAATTTTTATAAGTAGTCCAATTAAGTCAGTTTAATATTTTATTTATAACACTCACCCTACTGATTTAAATTTTGTGGTTCTTATTTTTTACGGTTCCTTATTCAATTTCTCACATATCATTATAAGGAATCATGGGCCAATTCTACCATTTTTTGGGTCATATGATCAACACAAGAAGACTCAAAGAATTTTTGATGAAACTGGACCATCAATGATGGTTGAGTTATTGGTCTAAATCCAAATGCCCAAATATTTTGTAACCCCACCATGTGATCATGATTATCCAAAGTAATCATGGATAAATATTATAAGGTCCAACTACAAGAACAAGGGGCCCAACATATGCCTTGAATTCCAGCCCACCATTCTGGCTTGGAATTAAAATCTGGACACTATTCATGAAATATCTCATTATGTAATCATAAAAAAGAGCTGAGATTTTGTACTATGAAAGAGGAGATATATGTGGCCGACTTTTTTGAATAAATCATTCGTCTTTGAAGTCATATTACTATTAAAACCCCCTTTCAAATTTTGGACTTCAAAAAGACGTTATTGAAATTGACAAATTAAAATTGTTTAATCAAATAGCCATAACTTTGTCTCCATACGTCAAAATGCCTCCGAATTTTGAGAGTAGTCACCCAGAATTATTTTTTGCAACTTTGAATAAGGAGATGTCTCGAGAATATTCTGTCTGGATGACCAAATCTTTGATCCAATTAGAGGTTCAGATTGGGAATGCAAACAGTCCACTTCCTTAGGCTATAAATACATCCTCCTCCTCTCCTTCAAAGGAGTTGGAATTTTAAAAGAGAGGAGCACATATTTTCACTACCAATTCCCTGCCAAAGGCTTGAGAATATCTCACATACTCATGTTTTCACTTGATATACCCTTCCTTCTCTCTTTGTTTCCTTTCACTTTTTTCTTGTTCTTCGTTTTTAATCTTGTAAGTTTGTGTTTTGTAATTCTGTTTTAAAGCAAGTTTATTCTTAAATATCTCTTATTCTCATCCACCTTATATAGTTTAATATTAATGTTCTTAAAATAGTTTAAATACAGTTGAATTCCCTACCCTTATTTTTCCTCCTCATTCAATCGAATGTCTGTTTTTTTAATTCTCATCATTGTTCATGTGTGTGAGTTCGACGCACCACTCTTCTTTTTATCCATTTATTTTTCTTCTATTATTAATTTATCATCATAATCATTATAACCAGATTATTAAATACCCAAATTTATGAGTAATTCTCTCACTGGGATGAGTCAAAATTTAGGGATGTTAAGTGATTGAGAGTATTTGCTCGGTGAGTATTCGTTAATTTGACAATGTGTATATTGGACTTAACATGTCATGGATTAATGACATACTTTGTATAATATGTGGTTTCCATGGATTATTGGAACCATAAATACACTACCATAAACAAGTAATGGTAATTATTAGAACCCTAAGTTATTTTAAGGCTTGGATTAAAGCCTTTACACTTAGGAATTCCAATCAATGTAATCTTGTGAAGTGGGTGTAAATTTAAATGCAATATAAAGCAAAGCTCAAGGATATCACAAGCTTAAATCCATAATAATGAACTCAATCCAATATTTATCAATTTTTTAAATCAAACATAATCTATAAATTAGTTCATATGCTCTACAACCAAACCCCCCCCCCAATCAAAAAACAATCAACTAAAAACAAATGACTATCACAAAGTATCATCATTGAGGATTCAACCCGAGTGTTGTTATACACATTAGTAGAGCACCAGAACCTTGACCAGTCGATAGGAGACAATCGGTCATTCCTTTTAGAGCCCTTTATTTTATAACTACGCATGGACTGACTCTTTCTCTAAAAAGATACATATTTTTTCTTTGGACCTATGCCCTTGTCTATCCATAATATTTCATTTCTCTACACATAGAGACACATTAGTCTTTACCACATGAAATTAAAATACATGGATAATGTATTTGTCACATGAATTTAATAAATATGGTACCCAGAGGACTAAATAAGGCTTGATTATCATCCCATTGAGATACATAGGGAATCCTAAAATTTATTTCCTAGTCCCAATAATGGGGTAAATTTGAGATGCATCTTTCCATCATAAAAAAATGATTTTTGTGGGAAATTTAATACAGGTCCCCATCATTAGGGGAACCCACTAAGGAAATAATAATTTCCCCCTTCTATATATGAGTCAGATCTATGCACGGGATTCCATACTCCTGTATGTTATCGCTCCAAAATATTTCATTGTTCTCAAACACTTTTTTTCAATGTTATAATCATAATATTAGACACTGTCAAATATTCACAATATTTCTTCAGCTCCCGGTGATAGAATGTCCAATACATGAAGGATCTTTTTCCTGACTATACAGTACGCACCCAAGTTGTCCTTTTATAAAATAGCCATCATCTTGGGCTTGTTATTCAAAGGATACGACTATTTTAATATGTAGTATGAACCCTAGTAGTCCTTGCATAATATAATCCTCATAACAGGTTTTTTTAACCAGTGTTAACGTCGATATTTGGAGATGCCTCTCTGGTCTTCCAACATTGAGGAAAATATATTGAAACCATTGATTTGAAACAGTTGATGTTTGTCCTAAATATATATCCCATATTCTCTCTCATGATCTATGAAACACCAAGGAAATGGATTATAATTCCTTCATTCATGTGTTCAAAGCATATTGAAACAATTTATTTTAAAAGGCCACTCATCCATATTCATTAATTAATGCTTTCGCCCACGTTGTATATCCTAAAGCTACATGTACTATACATCCTACAATTGGGTTTGATCATTCTAGAGAGATTATTCCCCCAAATCATGGAAAATAATGACTTGAATTACCCCTTCAATATTCAGGTACTTTTATCCACAAACCAAACATTGTTCTTGAGGGGATCTGAATCTCCACAAACCGTCATTTCTTTTTAGAGATTGAATGTTGTAATTAATAAGGAATATTTTTCATGATTATGTTGTAATACACTCCAAATGGACTTTTATTAAATGGAAATTATGATGGGTATTTCATTAAAAGGATTCCATTATTAACTATATAGTACATTCCTTTGATGTCCTAACATAAAACAACCCCCAAAACAGGTTTTTCAAGTAGCAGAACTTTTTTCCATAGGGGAGACATCCTCTAAAACCATAATCCCTTTCCGCATACCATTATTTGGATCCAGGAATCCCAAAATCAGAGATTACAACTTTATCCTATAACAACTGAATACACTAGCACATATCTAGGCAAATTACCAAGAACATGAGAATCATCATTATTTTGGTCAAAGAAAAAGACCTCAAATTATAGAAACCTAATGTATTTGTAGTATTAATTTAAATAAAATAGAATTATATCCATTAAATATGACCTAATTATGTATAAAATAATGACATTAGGGGGCACCTTTAAACTGTTTTGAATAATTTTATTATTCTATAACATTAAACTACAAAGACAATGTCCAGACTACTTTCCATTCAATATCATGATACTTTAACCATTGATCAAATGGGGCCTTCCCCAATACACCAACCATTTAACCAAATTTACCCTCCTTCACTCAAGCTAAATTCATATTGGAGAAGTTTCGTATTCATGGCTAGTACCAATACTGATATTCTCTTCATTATCAAAAACCTTCCTTTGGAAAAACCACCCATCATGGTCTAGAGAAATCTGAATCTTAAACATCATTCATCCGAAACAAAATTTCAGAATTCTTGAGAACTCCATTGTCTGACTATGCAGTATGTTCCCCAATTGGCCTTTCATAATTCTCCCACAAAACAAATCTATTACCTTATGGATGATTCTATTTGACTTTGTAGTATGTGACCCATTTTTTCCATGAAATAATATCCCTCATAACTATCCTTTCAACAATCATTAACTTATTCCCCATGAGAGACCTCATCAATTCCATAATTTCAATTTTTAGATTTGGGAATTAAAAAATCATGGTTCAAAATTCCCCACTCAATATATGAATAATGTTGGGACATTCTGGATCCACAAGCCTTTTTTGGGTCATTATCTCAAGACATTGCACCACATTGTTGAACCTAGAACACTATCCTTATTAGTCTGACTTGAATGAATTTAAATGACACCTAAAAAGAGACACCATACTCTCCAAGTTGAAATCCAATAATAGAATATCTAGAAAAATGTCATATCTCAACACGCTAGACCTACCCTTCATATGGTTTAGGCAGAAATCGGGCAATAAATTATTAATGAAACAGAACATGTTAGGCTATAAACCTGAAAATGGATGTCTTAGAAAAATAAATGTGATTACCACCAAGTCTCCATTATATTTTGATTAGGAAAAATTAGAGTGATGACACAAAAGACACAATGTTTATAGGGTTTTCCTTATGAACATATAAATATTAAAACTATGATCGCTAAGAATCATGGTTTATGAAAAAGTTTGAGTATTTCATTATTCAATAAATGGAATTACAATTATCTTATATTCATTTTTTCATGAAAATTAGTTTCAATAATACATAATTATCATAGGATGGAAGAAGGGGTGAGGGAATAGATTATTAGAAATAAAATACTTTTCATTTATGAATAGAAGAATAAAATCCCCCCAGAGAAACATCCACAAGATGGTGTATCTTTGTTATATATTATAAAAGACCTTAAACATTACTCTTAATCTATTGAAAGGTCACATGAGCCTCATTAGCGGCTCATTTAAGCATAGTTATATGATGATTTTCAGTCTCCTCAGCCTGATGAAGTGCCTCCATTTCAACCATAATGGATGTTAACCCATATTTTTTGGAATCTCTTAATGAGTGGTGATGTTTTTCATGTTCCCCACAAAGAAACATCCAATAATATCATAATATGGGGCACTTGAATAGACTTCCCCATGATTTTCCTCTTGAATTCTTCCATTTTTTGTTATTATTTGACTCCATTTGGGATAACATAGATCATAATTCATCACCATTTGAAAGTATTTTATTCCATTATGATGTAACAACCCGTCCCCCGGGGCCCGTGTTGTTACTACCCCAAGCCCACCTTCCATAGGCCAGGGGCTGGCAACCAGCACTGAAGGCATATTCCCTAAAACTGGGAAGGCATTTCCATTATTACATGTAACTCACGTAACCAAGCACACAACACGATATAAACACAAGTAAAATGAATATTAAAAATAGTGTGTACTGTAAGTAAAATTGGCCAATATACAAGCCCAACTAGAAAGTACAAGAAAACTAGAATGTACAGGTAAACTGAATAGCTCCTATGAACACCCACCTAGGATCCTACATGAAGGGTAGGTACAACTCTTGAATAGTTGTCTCTACGGTATTCCTTGTCTAAGGTCCACCTATGAGATACATCCAGTCCTGGTACTCTCATCCTCAGTCAGTGTTTTCTATCATCTGCACCAAACACATCCAGGTGCGGGCGCAACCCTTGTAGGGGTGAGTATATCAATACTCAGTAGGGACCCCGAGACCCTCAAAGGTCTCAAAAAATTCCCAAAGGATAAAACAAAAAACATAAATAAATTTCAAACATACAGAGTATATGCCTATAAATATCCCTATGAGATCATGTATAGACATCTCATTCCAGAGGAAACACAAGGCCCAAATCCATATCCCAAGGCTGAACTGTTCTACAAAGGAAGGAATACTATGAAGGTAACACCACAAAGGTAAGTACCACAAATGTAACACCACAGAGAAGAATACCACAAATCATTCAGCATAAAGGAGAGTACCACATAAGTACACAACCCAGAAGAATACCACAAAGTTATCACCTCAAAGGTGAGTACCACACAGGTACGCCACACAGAAAAATACCACCAAGGTATCACCTTGAAGAAAAGTACCACACATGTACACCAACCCGAGGTATTCCAAAAAGGTATCACCACGAAGGTATGTACCACACAAGTACGCCACCTAGAAGAATACCATAAAAGTATTACCATGAAGGAAGGTACCACACAGGTATGCCACACAGATGAATACAACAAAGTTATCAACATGATAGTAAGGACTCAGCTAACACCCAGTATATCTAAGGTATAGTAGTAGAGATGATTAGATGTTACTACTGAATCATTTTACTCGGTTAAGAGGAAGACCCATATAGGATCCTAAATTATCAGACCCACACAGGATCCTAGTACATCTTCAGACCCACACAAGATCCTAGTATAGCAGACCCACATAGGATCTATGTACATCTTCAGTTCCATAGAGGATCCTAGTACAGCATATCCACACAGGATTCAGGTAGATCATCTGACCCACTAGGGATCCAAGTACAACATACCCATAGAGGATCCTAGTACATCATCAGACCCACAAAGAATCCTAGTACATTTTTCCCACACATGATCCTAGTACATCACACTACTACAAAACGGGGCAAGGGAAGCGCTACACATTTATCAGCGCTTTTTAAAAGCACTGATAAGGGGGGGTCTTTATCAGCACTTTTATGAAAAGCACTGTTAAAGGGTAAAATATAAAAAATAAAAAAAAATTATTAATATATAATTCTATAAATCAATTTATATTGATTTAAATATAAAAGTTATTTTTTAAATATGTTTTAGAAATGATGAATGGAAATCAAATATGAATGTATATGATATTTAGTAAAAGATGCTTATAAAATAATCTAAAAATATGTTTAATTAATAATTATGTAATTTTTATCCACCAAGAGTCATGTAATAACACTTTGAGTATAAAAATAATAATAAAATAAATAAAAGATCAAAAATATGTTGAAAACCCAACTCAAACATCAAACGGCCATAAATTTTGATCCGGGACTCCGTTTGAGCTCTACAGCATATCAAATCAAAGCCTGCGATGAGATCTACAGCCTTATAGACTGATGGAACCCATCCAAGGTTATTTTGAGGCCGAAAAAGGCACAGAACTCCCCCAAAACTGTGTTTTTAGTATGGGTACCCCGATTGTTTTCCATTCAAACAACTATCGCTTCTGATACCAATGTATGATAAATGTGTACCATATATCTTATGGAATATCGTTTCATTTTCCTCGATTTGACTAATTGTGGAGTTGATATGGACTCTTGGATTAGAGGTTATGGTCATTTTAACATTCAAACGCCTCTAACTTCTGATCCAGATGTCTGTTTTGCTTGTACCACATATCATATCAAAGATCGTTTCATGTTTGTCGATTTGACTAGTTTTGGAGTTAAAACGGACTTTTGGATTAGAATTTATAGCTATTTTAACATTCCTGATGACTTTTCACATCCACATTTCTATGTATTCATTCATAACTATATACATACAGACACACACACACACAGATATATATATATATATTTATATATATTATCTATGTGCGCGTGTGTGTGTGTTGTATATTTTTATGTATGTATTTATTTATTTATTCATAAACACACGTAAAAACACATATTCTATTAATGTATTTGAAATTAACCTTATAAATATATATATATTAATTTACAAATAAATATAGGGATAAAAAAGTATAACATTATATATATATATATTTTAATATACGAGTATCTATATATATTAATATACAAATATATATATATATATATATTAATATAACTAAATAAATTTATATTAATATAGATCTTTTTTAATATATGAATACATATAATTATATATATATATATATCTTCATATATCATTAAAGGGAGAACAAAACAAAATGGCTAAGTGGTAATGTTGCAGCGTGCAAGGGGGGGAGGTCCTGTGTTCGATTTCCAGGGACAGCAAGGTTGCACGGGCGCAACAAAGTGGGGGTGCAGCATGCAGGTTAAGGGGGGCGCAGGTGCAGTGAAGCGGTGTGCAGTGTGCGAACCTCCCACGAATTATATATATATATTTTATTTTTTTCAATTTTTTTACATTTATTCGCGCGGTTTTTACAGAGCTCATAAAATAAACCTTTTATCTACGCTAAAAAATAGCGATGATAAAAGGGAACCCCTTAATTAGCGCCTCACATTACAGCGCTCATAAAAGCGCTGATAAAGGGGGTTTTTAGCATGGATAAAAGTGAATTTTATAGTAGTGTCATCAGACCCACAAAAGATCTTAGTAGAGCAGACCCACATAGGATCCTATTACATCGTCAGACCCACACATGATCTTATTACAGCAGACCCACACAATAATCTAAAGGAGTCCCACATGGTTTCCTAGAGAGGATCCATGTTGGATCCTCAGGCACTTACCCACAAAGGATCTATTTCTCATGTTACAGCCAGATACAGGGTTGTCGCATTAAGCTCGCTTGATTCCGGGAGGATCCGCTCCTCAAGACACAGGTCGATACTCTAACTGCTATGAAGACCCATGAAGAAGTATCCCAAAGGTCCTCCATGTAAAAGGGGTCTCAATGCGATAGACGGTGAATCAATCAGATGCATGGTCTATATGTTATTGGACTTTTAGTTTTGAGGGCCCGGTTGGATTCGTGTTCGATCCAACCTGGACATACCCTAACATTATCCAAAACTTGAGTGGGGTATACCCAATGGACCATCTCGATCCTAGGTTTTCAGTGCCACTGACGGTAATTCAATCGAACGTCACATGCATGAGTTATGGAGGGTCGAAGATTTAATAATAATAATATATTATTATTATTTGAGAGTTTTTGTAACCCGATCCAAAAACCCGAAAAAGATATCCAATATTAGACTCATAATATCCATTTCGATGTCAAGGTCACACTTCCACTGATGGTTCGTGAAACTGAAGTCACGCAGATAGGTTACAGACAAAATATGGTTTTACAAAAAAAATATCATTATATTATTGTTATTATTATTTAAAACTCATTTACTTCAATTCTCACATTCCTCGCACAAACCCACAACTCTACAATTTGGTGTGCATACCCTTATTCAATAGATTTCATCTTTAATTACTTTAAATTTTTAACTTATCTTTTATTAACAAATTATATCTTCAATTAACCTATTTCACAACTTTTTCCCACATCAAGCCTTGCTGCACACGCTCAGTAATGTAAAGTCTCAACTCCCATCCGCTGATCATGGTTCTACTGCAATGAACACGGCCCTGCTCGCACCACCCTATACATGCACCGGAAAAACCACACCCCTCTGTCTACCTGGCCGCCGCACTGCTCTGGAGCCACACCCCTTCAGCCTGCCACCATCCTGGGCTCCCTCTCGCCCCGCCTTAGCATGTCGCACCGTCTACCTTGCCCTGAGTCGCGCCCTGAAGACTCGCCGGAATCGCACTGTCACATTTCCCCTTATGCGGCCCACTGCATCTTCGTTCTAAACTAGAAAAATAAAATGCTTTCATATTTGAGATCCTATGGTCGAGGGCTCCACATCCATATGTCTCACTCAACAGAAAATTGTGTTTCCAATGCCAATAAATATTTGGCCACCACCTTCTGTGAGCTATTACGGCTTCATTCCAGGCCCGAAAAATTAAACGATTTCATATTTTCAATCCTTCCATCGAGGGCTTCACATCCATATACCGCACTCAAAAAAAACTCTATGTTTCCAGCCCCAATAAATATTAGGAATTGAAGAACGCATGAAAAATGCATGAAAAAATGAAATAAAAAGATCATGGTATATGTGCATATCGATGGCTGAGTTTATTTGGCCACCATTGTTGAGAATAAATAATATGAGGAATCAAAAAATGGATATTTATCATACTTCTAAATAAAACCCTACCTTGATGTTCATTGGAGAAGTCACGAGGAAGGAGATGAATACATCGATGTTCGTTGCTACCACACAATGCTCCCGATCCAAGCTCGTGTGTCAACCTTGATCTTAATCTGAAGGATGTTCTTCGTTGGAGGATGTTATTCCACCAAACAAAAGATCCCAAAATCTCTCCCAAAGGCTCTCCCCAAAATCTCCCCTTTGCCAATGATCCCCCCAACTAAGTGGTGAGGAGCCACTCAATTAATTAGTAGATCAATTAATTGTGGGCTCATTAATGTGGGAAAATTCCAAGGGATTTCTCACATTATAGGTGAGTTTAGGTGGTCCCCACCACCAATAAATTAAATGGAGAGGTGGGAGGATATTTAAAATAGAATATATTTATTTTATTTAATCCTCCACGAAAAATTCAAGAACCAACTTCTTATCTCAACCCACTATTTTCAAGATAAACCTCCCATTATTTGAAAATTGAGCCTGTGAGTTCAATGGTGTCTTCAGATTTTTAATCCGAGCACCGGTTCAATTGTTAGAAAAAACAACTCATGCGTTTACTAAACGTACCTGAAAAAAAAGACTCAGAAAATTATTTTCAGTCACCCTCAACTCGTGCCGGCCAATGTTTGGATCAGACTAGGTAAAAAACAACCCATCGAACCCAACAGTACTCTTGGATTTCCAATAAAAGTTACTATTTTAATGTTATTAATTTTACAGTAAAATAATTGTCACATAATTATTTTATTTATGGCCAAAAACTAACTCTCACTGGTGCCCCCCACTGGAAAAAGTTAGTATATTCCTAAATAAAGCATGCCCTCATGAGTTTAGCGGTTGTCTATGATTTTCAATCTGAGTTATAAATATTTGAAAAATAATAAAATTTATTTAATTATTTTATTTACGATATTTCATTTTTGGGTTTTCTCACTACAGGCTCGTGATGACAAAACTGAAGTTGCGCCTAGGGTAAACCCTCCATTCTGAACAATATAGTGCCCTCAAATATCTGATTTAGGAAGATGTTTAAGAGTTATTCCACCTATTCAGGATAACTACTTATAGGTGCTAATTTAAGCGTAACAAAAACATCAACGGATCAATTCAGGTACTCCGAGCCTCAAAATTGCGCACTGTTATATTTCCAAGTCTTATAATGATTCCATATAATTAGAAAAAATTATATGGAATTTCCAGGATGTTACATATGAGGTATTTACTAATATTCATCTCTTTCTCCCACTGGTAATAAATCTACTTCACAGCTATGTGGATTATACGGTAATCAACCCCACCAAATCCCAATGTTCCAAATAGGAATAAAAGTCATCAGATTTATGAAGGTAGGTCCTAAAAGGGAATATCAAATATTATCTTCCATATATCTGACTAGAATTTGTGACGTGTGATATGGATATCATTTAGAACCATCTGATCTAGATTAGAATCACTTTCATAGGGAGAGAAGAAATCTAGGATTAGTGAACACAATGAATTCTTCCACTCATCTATCTCCAAAATAGTGGCCACCTTACTTCCTGATTGAAGATGAATTGGTATAGGAGATACACCCTCAAACCCAGTCATAGAAGATGATAAAAAAATGGTGATTTAGAATCATTGTTAGCCTCAAAAGGACTTCCATAATGGGGCACACTCATGATATTTCTTGACCCTTAACCAATAGAAAGGTAGAATCATGGGAGGATTCCTCCCATATATCACCAACTCTGGTAGTTTGAACCAGAACCTCTTGATAAGGGTCACTCTTCTGGGTCTACTAGGTTATTCCATATGAATCATAGGAAGAAATCCCGTTTCAAGATCTACTTAATATTCCCCCCATTATCAATGGGACTGAGATGGACTTCAAAGTCCTCACTATGCACTATCACATCAATATTCTCCATGGATTTAGCTACACATTCAAACCCGTCGTGATTAAGAAATAAGTCAAAAAACAATTGATTGTGTGAAAAATAAAGACTCAGATCCATGAAATTTCATTTTATGTTTCTCAAATTATGCTAAATGCAAAGACCCATAATTTCCAAGTAACTGTTTTTAATATATGGTATTTTTATGAGTCTATGAAAATTGACGGTGCATGATTCTAAGGCCCAGTGTTCCTGGAATAAATTTCCAAAAAATTTTTTCAGGTACGTTCAGTAAACATGAGAGCAGATTTTTGTATCTTTTGAACCGGTTCTAGGAATTGAAATCTGAAGGCACCATTGAACTCACAATGCCAATATTCATTTAAAGAATTTCACCTCGACAGTAGTTGGTCGAGGGTGAAAGTTAATTATCTGGGTTTTTTGTGAATGAATAAAATAAAATAAATTTGTGTAACATTTAATTTTAATTTTCTTTGGAACTCCCATGAGGATGTTGAAGGGTGGAGTCCACCTGAGCTATAACATCTCAATATAAGATGTAGTGGTGGGGACCACCTGAGCCTATCCTCCCATGTGGGTTATAGTGGTGGGGACCACCCGAGACTTAAACCTCCTTGAAATCCGCTATTAATGGGGAGAAACCTCTTGAGCTTTACCACTTTAATGGTGCCACCCACATTAATTAATTTTATCAACTCAATTCATTAATTAAACAAATTTAAAAATTATTCCAACAACTTAATAGATATCATAATCTATTATTGGGCTACCTCTTCATTGTGGTGGAATTTGGAGGAATGATCATTGGGAGGAAACTCTACAATGAAGAATGCCAAGAAAGAACTCAGACTTTGACTCCAACTTCTTCCTCAAGATATTTGTTGATGAGTAACGTCTTCAGCATCAACAAACCGGTGATCAAGGAAACATCGACATCACTTACATCTGTATTTTCCCAACGACATCGTCTCCTTACTTGTGAACAATATTCAATGAATCAAATGAATGAGGTAGGATTTGTTAATTTATTCTTGTAATTTCACAATTAAATTTTTCAGGCATGGAATTAATGGAGAACATGGATCAACCAAAACGATTTGATCCACGATTCATATGAATTTTTTTAATTTTGCGTTCTTTATTCAAGGTTTTTATTGAGCTTCTTGCTACCGCTCTAACGCGGAGGGTGCATGCCAAAAAAACATGACATGACCCCTATGCCTTTATTATTTTGGTTTGTTCATCATGATGGTGACGGTGAAAGATGCCGACTTTTGGCATCGGTGGAACTCGAGAACAGTGGTTGGCACCATCGCCGGCCGCGACGAAGGTGACGACACAATGAGGCCTCCCCACGGCCCACCAGCGGCCTCGCTGCGTCTTCCCGTGGCCTTCCGCACCGCCCTGTGGCCTCGTCGCACCACCCCGCAGCCCGCCATGCTACCCAGCAGCCTCACTGCATTTCCCCACCACATGTCGCGCCGCCCAGCGGCCTCGCCGCCTGTGACCCTCCGCGCTACCCAGGGGCCCGCCGTGACCCCCTCGCGGCCTTCGCACCTTTCACGGCCTCCACAGACACCCGCGTCCCCTAACAGCCACTGCTCTACTGTCAGGTCGGGTCGTGCCCAGTGGGTCAGGTCGAACCCAGTGGGTTGGGATGCATCCGCCCAGATCGGACCCAGACCCACTATGACCCATTTACACTCTTTTGGCCATAACATTGGCACCAGGCGTCCGTTCGACAAACTGTCAAAGGCGCTGTAAACCTTGGAGTGAGATGGTCCCTTTGGTACACCCCACTAGAGTTTTGGGAAATGTTGAGGTATGGTCGGGTTGGATCAAACAAGAAACCAACCAAGCCCTCGGGACTAAAAGGATAATTACTTAAAGACCATGCGTCCAATTAATGCTCCATCTATTACATTGAGAACCCTATGAATTGGTAGTTATTTGAGATACTTCTTCATGATATGATGTGGTAGTTTGAGTATCGACCAAGGGATTGTGTAGTGGACCCTCCTGGATATGAGAAAACGTAGTGCAGAAACCCAGTAGCGGGATGTGACGTGAAGAATGAAGAGCGATCCACTGTGGGTCAAAACTGAGTGATCCGATGTGGGTCAGAACCTAGTGACCCTTTGTGGGTTAGAACGTAGCAATCCTGTGTGGATATGTACCTAGCGATCCTGTGTGGGTCAGCACCGAGCGATCATGTGTGGGTCAGCTCTGAGCGATCCTATGTGGGTCTACCTCTTAACAGAGTAAGATGATTCAGTAGTTACATATAATCATCTCTACTACTATACCTAAGTTATACCTGGTGTGAGATTATACTATACCTTTGTGGTACTTTGTTTGTGGTAATATCGTGGTTGTATTCTTCTGTGTGGCATACCTATGTGGTACTTTCCTTCGTGGTATTTCTTCCGATGTGGAACATTTGAGCTTGGGGATTGGGAGTTGGACTACATGTTTTTCTAATGATTGAGATGATTTTACATGATAACTTATCAATATGTATTGGCATATACATATGTAGAGTTCTCAGTTGTTTCCTTTCTTGGTGGTCTATCCTTTGTAAATTTTATGAGACCTTCAGGGTCTTAGGGTCCCTAATGAGTATCATTATACATACCCCTACATGGTCTATGCCCACACAGCGCTCTATGTGGTGCAGATGACGGACAATGCTGACTGAGGATGAGGGTACTGTGACTAGAGGTAGCTTAGAGGTGGACGTAAGATGAGGTGAACCGCAAAGATGTCTGTTCTTGAGCTGTACGTACCCTTCAGGTGTGATCCGTGGTGGACGATCTAGGAGTTCTTTTTCACCTCTCAACTATCTTGTACATTCCAGTTGTCCTTGTACATTCTAGTTGGGCATGTATTCTGGACACTTTTTACATACTATACTCACTCTTTTTTCTATTATGTTTAATTGAGTTCGTATATTGTTGTGTTCTTGGTTGTGTGTGTTACAGTTTATAAAGGCAATGTCTTCGTAGTTTTAGATAATACGCCTTTGGTGCTAGTGGCCAGCCACTAGCCTATGGAAGGCGGGCTTGGGGTAGTCACGGCATGGGCCCCAGGGGATGGGTCATGACTAATTGGTATCAGAGGAGTTGGTTCTACCATATAACATAATACTCTGATATTTTTTAACGACAACAGTGTTATGTTTATTTACTGTTATTATCAGTTTATGGAATCTAGTGTTGGTGAAGCGTCTGACATATCCATACAACTGGACCCTGACATCGGATTTCTGACTTATTGAAAGAAATCATTAATAGCATGTGTGTTTTGAATAGTTTTATTGGTGATCTATTTGGGTCAGCTCAGCAGTTATAACATTTGACCGTCGCACACCTGTTTCTTTTCCAGATTACACTATGTAGACATCTATCTAGGGTTTCAGATATAGTATGCACTAATAGCCCATCAAGCGCTGATGCCTCTTTGCAGGGCCCTCTTCCAATAGAGGGACCGGCAGAGGCACCGGCGGTACCATTACCCGTTGGGCCACTGATGCCACCAACCCCAGCTGTAGAGGATGCACGCCGCTTGAGCGCGCATGGGTTACAGCGCAAGAGGCCACCCAGGTTTAAGGGAGAGACGTACCCCATGGTGGTTGAGGATAGGATAGATGTTGTGGTGAGAGTTTTCCAACTTGTAGGGACACCGACTGATCTCGTGGTGATCCTTGCCACCAGCCTTCTATAGAAAGCAGCCGACAGATGGTGGGGCTTGATCCACCAAGTTCACGAGGAGGTGATGATTCTTTGGGAAGTCTTTGAGATCCTAATTTGAGCAGAGTTTCTTCTAGAGACTCGTCACGCAGTGTGCATTCAGGACCTACTTCATCTATAGTACGATAGCATGAATGTGGATCAATACTCAGCGAGGTTCACTGAGCTCTCACGCTACTCCATAGATATGGTGTGATACCCATTCTTCAGGGCCCAAACCTTAGAGCATGGTCTCAGGCAGAAGATTATGGACTCGATGATCTCACTCAGCATCCCGACACAGGCGGGGGTGTTAGAGAGAACCCATTTAGTGTAGAGTATCCTTTCTGAGCAGTCACCAACAGCGAGACCCACCCATAGTCATCACGTAGCGGAGTCTTCTATAGCAGGTAGTAGAAAAATTTCGCAGTGTTCCAAGAGGACAAGATTTATAGATGGATGACATTAGGATTCAGGGTCATTTGTGTGGGGCACACGAGGTAGTTTCAGTCATGCTAGGATCGGGCAGTGTCACACATGCATCGAGCAGGGTCACATGGGTCGTTACTATCCAACCCACCATAAGGATGATCAGATGACGGTCGAAGGACCGCCCAAGAAGAGATAGAGATTAGATTGAGGATGTCCGCAGGGAGCAGGTGGATGTGGCAGAGGAGCTGGCCCTGCAGCTGGAGGTGGGAGATGATTTGAGATGTTATCTCCACCACCACAAGGAGGTCCACCCAGACCTCTGGGAGCAGGAGGACAGGGGCGAGCTCAGCTCCAAGCAGGTGAGGCCTACGATCACGACACATCGGAGATGACATGAGGTATGATATGTGTCTAATCCACCTTCGTTGCAATACATATAGACACATGTGCCAATCATTCTTTTATTTCCACTAACCTTGTTCGGAGCATGGAGATTCCGACGAAGTCATTGGCTCTATCCTTATGTCTAGAGACCCCTATAGAAGCAGATTTGATGATTACGCACTGATGATGGTAGTGTGAGCTTAATCAATGAGGAGAGAGCATTGGCTGGGATCTCCTAGTAGCCGCGTTGAGGCCTTATGATGTCATCTTGGGTATGGACTAGTTATCTACAGTCCATGCTCAGATTGACTGTATTAGGTGAAAAGTGTCATGTGTCTGCATAGATGGGGCCAGGTTTACCTTCACCAATGAGACAAGGATGATTTTGAAGCACTGGATGGACTTACTCGGAGGAGAGTGCAGCTGATCACTCATCAATTGGCTAGCCTTACCCTTGGAGAAGTTGATGTGGAGTGTCTGAGTTATCCTGTAGTGGTGGACCAGTACGGTGATGTCTTCCCGGATTATGATTCGGGTCTACCTCCTTGTAGAGATTTAGAATTTTACATTGACTTGTACCCCATAAATACACTGATACCTACACCAGCATATCGGATGGCTCCCGCGGAGCTTCATGACGTGTGGGTACAACTAGAGGACTTATAGGGGAAATGGTTCATTTGGACCAGTGTTTCTGCTTGGGAATCCCTGGGTCTTTTCGCCAAGAAGTCAGATGAGTGATTGAGACTTTGTGTCAACTATCAGCGCGTGAATTAGGAGACTGTGAAGAACAAGTACCCACTCTCGAGGATTGACAACCTCTTTGATCATCTAATGGGAGCACATTGGTTGTCAAAGATAGACCTCAGGCCAAGCTATCACCATCTCAGAGTACATGATAGGGATGTGCAGAAGATGGCTTTTAGATGTTGGTATGACCATTACTAGTTCTTGGTTATGCCATTCGGTGTGTCCAACACTCCAAAAGTGTTCATGAGACTCATGAACATGATATTTCAGCTATACCTTGATCACTTTGTGGTAGTCTTCATAGATTACATTCGGATCTACTAGACTACTAATGGGGATTGTGCTTATCATATTCGGGTAGTACTAGACACACTATGAGAGCACCACCTTTATGGTAAGCCCTCGAAGTGCCATTTCTGGATCTGAGAGGTTCACTTTCTGGGAAATTTCATATTGGAGGTTGTAGTTGTAGTAGATCCAGTGATGATTGAGGAAATACTTTCTTGGGAGCCACCCAGGAGTGTTACGGAGGTATGATGTTTCTTGGGTTTGGATAGATACTACCAGATATTTGTTCCATACTTCTCCAGAGTTGCAGCACCATTATCAACATTGACAAAGAAGGGGAAACGCTTCGTGTGGATGGAGAGATTCTTGTAGAGTTTTAAGGAGCTGAGACAGAGGCTGACTAGTGCCCCCATCTTGAAGCTTCCATAGGAGGGCGTAGGGTATGTATTCTACTGCGATGCATTAGGGACCAGACTCAGATGTGTCTTGATGCAGGAACAAATGGTTATTGCTTATGGATCTCAACAGTTGAGAAAACACGAGAAAAACTATGCTACCCATGACCTGAAGTTAGCAGCTATGGTCTTCACCTTGAAGATGTGGTGACATTAATTGATGGGTGGGCATTTTATAGTGTACTCTGATCACAAGACTCTCAGGTATATATTCTCTCAAAATGGCATGAACTTGATACATCAATGTTGGATTGAGTTCCTCCTGGACTATGACTTCGAGCTAGTCTATACTCATGGGACGGGGAACGTTATAGAAGATGAACTCAGCCAGAGATCTAGTATACAGATTATAGATGAGGAGACATAGCAGCTATCCAGATTACAAATATTCTTTTTGGATTGAGAGGAAGCATCTTTCTTTTATTCGGTTAAAGTCACTCCCCCACTTCATCAACGAGTGAGGGAAGTGCACTATGGGGACACTGACTACGAGACACGACGTGCTCATATATCCACAGGACATGAACCTGATGGATTTTTTGATGGTGGGGAGCACGTCATCCTCTTCAGAGGATGTACCATGGTAACAGTGTTGCTTTTAGTGGAAGTGATGAGAGAGTTCCACACATCCCCTCTTGCGGTACATCCATGAGTTTTGAAGATATACTAGGATATCCAAAGAAAAAACTAGTGGTCGGGAATGAAGAAAGTAGTAGTAGAGTTTGTCTCCCAGAGCCTCACTTTCCTGCAAGTGAAGGCGAAGCATCAGGTACCAGCAGTCTTGGTTTATCCTTTAGAGGTCCTAGAGTGAATGTGAGATGGGATATCCATGGAATTCGTGACAATACTTCGACATACATCAAGAGGTCATGAATCTATTTGGGAGATCATTGATCGACTCACCATGTTGGCCCGTTTCCTATCGAACATAGAGCAGGGATCAGTAGAGAGCTTGGGATGCCTCTATGTATAGGATATTGTGTGGTGACATGGATTATCCTCGACTATTTTCTCCGATCATGATGCACGTTTTACATCCTGGCTATGGAAAGGGTTGCAGGAGGTTTTCGGGATGCAACATCATTTGAGCACCACCTTCGAAACCATGATGGATGGTCAGACTGAGCAGACCACTCAAACCCTTGAGGACATACTGCATGATTTTGTCCTCGACTTTGGTCACATCTAGGAGGATCACTTTACTTAGATGGAGTTTTCAAACAACAACAACTATCTCTCCAAAATTAAGATGACACCTTTTGAGTAATTATACCGGAGTCCTTGTAGATCACCTTTGTGCTAGACTGACCTAGGGGAGTCAGCACTAGTGGGACCAGAGATGGTGCATGATACCACAAAGAAGGTGAATATCATGCAGGAGCGGATGGAGACTCCACATAGAAGGAAAAATCCATATGCTGGCAAGAGACAGAGACCTCTTGAGTTTGAGGATAGCGACCACGTCTTTCTATGGGTCTCACCACAGTGAGGATTACAGATATTTGGTAGATGTTTCAAGTTATCTCAGAGGTTAATCATGAGTTTTAAGGTCCTCATCAGAGTTGTCAAGGTGGCTTACCACTTAACCCTTCCACCTCAGTTGCACTGGGTGCACGACGTCTTCCCCGTATCCTAGCTGAGGAGATATGTGCATGACCCTTCCAACATCATCGACCACGACGAGCTGGATGTCAACAACGGGGTGAATTTAACAGAGGTTCTAGTTGAGATTGAGTATCGACAGGAATGGGTCCTTCATGGGTAGTCTATACCTCTAGTGCAAGTGCATTGGAAGCACATGAACCTCCAAGAGAGCACATGGGAGTAGGAGGCACATATGCCTGCTCAGTACCCCCACTTGTTGACTTAGTGTTTGTTGTGTCTTACAAGGACATAAATCCCTAAGTTGGGGATAATTTAAAGAACTAGAATATCCCTGTAATGTTTTTTAATATATGGTAATTTTACGAATCCGTGAAAATTGACGGTGTAGGATTCTGAGGCCTGGTGTTCCTGGAAGGAATTTCTGAACTTTTTTCCGGGTAAATTCTTGTAAACATGCGAGCTGGTTTTTGTAAATTTTGAACCAATTCTCAGAATTGAAATCTATGGGCACCATTGAACTCGCAGCACCTGTATTCACTTAAGAAGACATTATCCTTGATGGCAGTTGTTCAAGGGAGAATGTTAATTTTTTGGGTTTTTTGTGAAAGAAAAAAATAAAATAAAATTGTGTAACATTTTATTTTATTTTTATTTAGAACACCGTTGTGGATGTTGAGAGGTAGGTTCCACCTAAATTAAAACATCTCAATATAGGTTATGGTGGTGGGTACTACATGAGACTTAAACGCCCTTGAACTCCCCTCTTAATGGGTAGAAACCTCTTGAGCTTCACCACTTTAATGGTTCCGCCCCCTTTAATTAATTTTATCAACTCAATTAATTAATTGAAACAATTTTAAAATTATTCCAACAACCTAATAGATTACATAATATATTATTTGGGATACCTCTTCATTTTGGTGGAATTGGGAGTCAGGGGCCTTGGGAGAAAATCTCTAATGATGAATGCCAACTTCGACTCCGAATTCTTCTGTAGGACATTCATTGATGAGGAACGTCTTTAACGTCAATGAACCGATGATTGAGGAAAAAATAGCATCACTGACAACTGTCTATTCCCAATAACATCATCTCCTTCCCCGCGTATAATCTTCAATGATTCAAATGAACGAGGTAGGGGTTTTTATTTATTTCTTGTAATTTCACAATTAAATTCTTCGTTCATGGAAAGCATAAAGAACGTGGATCATCCAAAATCAATTGATCCATGATTAGTATGAAATGGTCTAATTTGACATTCTTTATTCAATGTATGTGTTGAGCCGCTTCCTACTGCTCTAACATGGAGGGTGTGGGAAAAAGAAACATAACCCGACCCCACCACCGTTATTCTATTCGTGTGTTCTTTGTGATGGTGACAACGATTGGTGAAGACGTTTGGCACTAGTGGAACTCGATAATGGCGGCCGACACCACCATCGGCCGTGATGAAGGTGACGGGGCTACAAAGCCAGCCAGCTGCCTCGCCGCACCACCCCATGGCCTCACCCCGCATCCACATGGCATACCACGCCACCCTGCAACCTCACCTCAATGCCCCGTGGCTGGCTGCGCCTTCCAGCGGCCTCACCGCATCGCGTGGCGGCCTCTCCAGGCCACCGTTTGGCCTCACTGTGCCGCCTCGCAGCCTGCTACGCCGCCCTATGGCCTCATCTCCCGTGCCACCCCCGGCCAAATGGTCCACCTAGTTTCCTCGCCGCGCCACCCCGCGGCCAGCAGCGCCACCTAGCATCCTCACCGCCCGAGGTCCTCTGCGCTGCCTATCGGCCCACAACGCCCCCCCTGAGGACACCTCGCCCCTCGCAGCCTCTATGACCCCCCATGGAACCTTGCAGAACTCACATCCACCATGCTGCTGGAAGGATGGCCCCGGACCATTGGGTCGGGTCGGTCTGATCGGGTCGGACCGGACCCAAAGCCACTACGACCCATTTAAAATGTTTTGGAAATAACATTGGCACTGGGTGTCTGTTTGACAATCATTCGCCGATGATGTAAACCTATGAGCGAGACGGTCCCTTTGGTATACCCCACTGTAATTTTGGGTAATGTTGAGGTACGATTGGGTTGGTCGAGCACGAATCCAACCGGGCCCTTAGCACTAAAAGGATAATAACTTACGGGCCGAGCATTTGATTTACATTCCTTCTGTTGCATTGATACCCCTATGAAATGGAGGACCATTGAGATAATTTTTTATGAGACTATATGGTAGTTGGAGTATCGACCAGTGGTTTGTGGAGTGGACCTTCTTGGAGACGAGAAAACCTAGTGCGGAAACCCATTAGCTGGCTACGACGTGAATAATGAAAAGAAATACTGTGTGGGTTAGCGCTGAGCAATCCTGTGTGAGTTAGCACCCAACGATCCTATGTGGGTCAGCACCGAGCGATCCTTAGTGGTTCAGCACCTAGCGATCATGTGTGGGTCAACACCTTGCGATCCTGTATAGGTCAGCACCGAGCGATCCTATGTGGGATTGCACCGAGCGATCTTGTGTGCGTCTACCTCTTAACAGAGTAAGATGATTCAGTAGATACATCTAATCATCTCTACTACTATACCTAAGTTATACCTGGTGTGAGATGAGACTATACCAATGTGGTACTTTCTTCATGGTAATACATTGGTGGTATTCTTCTGCGTGGCGTACCTGTGTGGTACTTGCCTTTGTGGTATTTTTTGTTGGGCGGAGAAAGAAGGGAGTGATGGCAAGAGGGGGGTGAATTGCCTTTTAAAAAATAAATAAAAATTTAAAATCAAAGTGAAAATGCAGCGGAAATAAAAGAGGCAAGACGCACAAAATTGACAACGGAGTTCGGCCAAAAACCCGGCCTACGTCTCCGCTCCCAACTCAACCGTTGAGAGATTCTACCGCTTTATTTTCAATGGTTATAGCAAGAAACCCACTAGCCTTTTTACAGGTGAAGGCTAGCTCAACTATTACAGCTTGCTTTTAATGGTTGAGCAAGAACCCACTTGCTTTTAATGGAATAGAAAGAACCCACTAGCCTTTTTACGGGTGAAGGCTAGATCACCGAAAACTCAAGCCTTTTAAAAGGAAAGGCTTGACTAACCTCTTCACACCTTAAAGGTGGTGTGAAAACCCAAAGAGAGGGATGAGAGAAAGAGTTGGGGGTTTGTAGGCACAAACCCGAAATGATGCTCAAAATAAATAAAACAAGAAAAACCGTATTGGGGAAGTCTTGGGCGCCAATGGATTGATGGAGCTGATGAAGGGCGCTCCCAAGTTTCTTTGATGGTGCTCCTTGGATATGGAAGTTGGTTGTAGCAAGTGGGGTTCCCTTGGAAGAATCCGCCGGAGGTTGGCCAAATGATCAATGATGTGTCCGTTGGCTTCCGAATGGCTTGGGTAAGTTTCCGGGGCTTCAAGGTCCTTTATTTATAAAGGGGGAACCCTCATATGGCTGTTGGAGGCCTTTGGAGTTGTTGGAGAGGCTTTCGGAGCCGTTGGAGGCCAAGTGGACAGGCTGGTCAAAAGGCCAACGGCTAGTTTGACTGCCTCCACCGGCTGACCGGTACAGGGCCACCGGTTGGCCGGTATGTGCAAAATGGGAGAGGGCTCGGGCTCAGGCTCCACCGGCTGGCCGGTGAGGTGGCCACCGGTTGGCCGGTGCAAAGGCAGTAGCAAACACTATTTGGGCTGGGTGCCACCGGCTGGCCGGTGCTGAGGCCACCGGTTGGCCGGTACGGAGGCAGTGGATGGACTCTCAGTCTGGGCTCTACCGGCTGGCCGGTGCTGAGGCCACCGGTTGGCCGGTGCTCTGGACAGTGGAGAGCCTTTCTGTCAAGGGCCATCGGCTGGCCGGTGTCATGCCACCGGTTGGCCGGTGGACATGAAAACAGTCCAATTTGGCCTTCTTCCTTTCTTGGCCCAATACCTTTGTAACCTGAAAAGATTCCTATCGTCCAAAAACACTTGAAATAGGATTAGAAAAATAATTGAGTGATTGTGATCATGAAAATAAAACCTTGAGGGGTTCGAGAGGTACAACAATCTCCCCCTATTTTGATGATCGCAATCACCGAAACAAACAATGAAAAAGACTTAAAATTAAAGGAATGCTTTAAAGGATTTCTCCCCCAATCAATCAATAATTTCTCCCCCTTTGTGATTATCAAAATAGCATGGGGCATAAAACTTGATTGAGGGAAAAGTATTGAAAAACAAGATAGAGATTTTAAACCAAATGAAATTTTTGAAATTTGATTTGAATGATTTGAAAGTAAATTTTGAATTAAAAATTGAATAACAGTTTGAATTGAAAGTTTGAAAAAATTTCGATACCAAGAGTTGAAAATTTAAAAAAAGAAAAGAAAATTTTGAGTTGAAAAATTTGAAACCAAGTTTTGAAATTGAAAGTTTGAAAAGAAAGTTTTGAATAAAAAAAAAGCTTAAACAAAACTAACTCCCCCTAAATAAAAACAACAAATCACCGGGGAGAGGTGTTTGAGACAAATTTTGGCCAGGAGAGACTCTCTAGAAGGGATTTTAAAAATCCACACTTGTCTAGTTGAAGGTCTTCTCCTATAAAATTCATCATTTAAGAAAATAGATTTGGGGCGGCCATACCGGGCATTTTTTCAATTGCACTCATAAATTAAGTGCCCGGGTTTTTTACAATAATTGCAAAATTTTAATTGGGAGCTCCCCCTTACAAAAATAGTAGGTGCATGGGAAGAGGAAGCTTGCTTGGAATAGCCAAGCCCTTGGGTGGTCCTAGATACACGTTGGGAACCGAGGAGTTTGGTCAAATTTTGTTCTCCTTGGGTGAACTTGGCTAGGGATTCCCTTAAATCTTTGATTGTTGATTCCATGGAATCAAAATTGGGAAGGTTTTGGATTTTGAGGGTCAACTCTTCCTTCTCTTTGAGAAGTTGTTCTTTTTCGGAAGAGAGTTTTTTGAAATTCTTTTTTAAGGAAACAAATTTGGAAGAAAGTTCGTGAAAACCTTCCTCCAATTGATCTCTAGCATGTTGGAGATCCTCGTATGACAAATGATTAAAATAATTAGAATTTGAAGAACAAGAGGATGAGGAGTCAGAAGATGTTACCTCATGACATGCCATTAGGCATTTGTTACCATTGACGCTCGAGGAGGAGGAGGAGGATGATGTGGAGCTCTCACTCCATGTGGCCTTGAAAGCCTTCTTCTTCTCCTTTTTCTTGGCCTTTTTCTTGCGAGATGGGAAATCGGGCTTGTCATCACCTTTAGTACCTTCATGGGTTACTTCTAAAAGATTCCAAATATCATGAGAAGATGAGCAAGTAGAAATAAGATTAAATTCATTACGGTCTAGTCCACAATGAAGAGTATTCATGGCTTTGCCATCTAGCTCAAAATTTGCAATGTCTTCGGGGGTCCATTTGGATTCATCGGGAGTAGATAAAGAATAACCATGCATGAAAATTTTAAAAATAGGATAACCAATGCTTTTAAGAAATGTGGTCATGCGGGTTTTCCAAAAAGAATAGTCGGTTCCATCAAAAAATGGAGCACGACCCAAAGAATATCCTTCGGGGGCGAAAGAGGTTGAAGCCATCATAATGGATCTTGAATTTGAAACCGGTGAAGGTATTACTCAAATTTTGCCTCTGATACCAATTGTTGGGCGGAGAAAGAAGGGAGTGATGGCAAGAGGGGGGGTGAATTGCCTTTTAAAAAATAAATAAAAATTTAAAATCAAAGTGAAAATGCAGCGGAAATAAAAGAGGTAAGACACACAAAATTGATAACGGAGTTCGGCCAAAAACCCGGCATACGTCTCCACTCCCAACTAAACCGTTGAGAGATTCTACCGCTTGCTTTTCAATGGTTATAGCAAGAAACCCACTAGCCTTTTTACAGGTGAAGGCTAGCTCACCTATTACAGCTTGTTTTTAATGGTTGAGCAAGAACCCACTTTCTTTTAATGGAATAGCAAGAACCCACTAGCCTTTTTACAGGTGAAGGCTAGCTCACCGAAAACTCAAGCCTTTTAAAAGGAAAGGCTTGACTAACCTCTTCACACCTTAAAGGTGGTGTGAAAACCCAAAGAGAGGGATGAGAGAAAGAGTTGGGGGTTTGTAGGCACAAACCCGAAATGATGCTCAAAATAAATAAAACAAGAAAAACCGTATTGGGGAAGTCTTGGGCGCCAATGGATTGATGGAGCTGATGAAGGGCGCTCCCAAGCTTCTTTGATGGTGCTCCTTGGATATGGAATTTGGTTGGAGCAAGTGGGGTTCCCTTGGAAGAATCCGCCGGAGGTTGGCCAAATGTTCAAAGATGTGTCCGTTGGCTTCCGAATGGCTTGGGTAAGTTTCCGGGTCTTCAAGGTCCTTTATTTATAGAGGGGGAACCCTCATATGGCCGTTGGAGGCCTTTGGATCCGTTGGAGAGGCTTTCGGAGCCGTTGGAGGCCAAGTGGACAGGCTGGTCAAAAGCCCAACGGCTAGTTTGACTGCCTCCACCGGCTGACCGGTACAGGGCCACCGGTTGGCCGGTACGTGAAAAATGGGAGAGGGCTCGGGCTCAGGCTCCACCGGCTGGCCGGTGAGGTGGCCACCGGTTGGCCGGTGCAAAGGCAGTAGCAAACACTATTTGGGCTAGGTGCCACTGGCTGGCCGGTGCTGAGGCCACTGGTTGGCCGGTGCTCTGGACAGTGGAGAGCCTTTCTGTCAAGGGCCATCGGCTGGCCGGTGTCATGCCACCGGTTGGCCGGTGGACATGAAAACAGTCCAATTTGGCCTTCTTCCTTTCTTGGCCCAATACCTTTGTAACCTGAAAAGATTCCTATCATCCAAAAACACTTGAAAGAGGATTAGATAAATAATTGAGTGATTGTGATCATGAAAATAAAACCTTGAGGGGTTCGAGAGGTACAACATTTTTTCCTTTGTGGAAGAGTTGAGCTTGGGGATTTGGAGCTGGACTCTATGTTTTCATCTTGATTGAGATGGGTTTACATGATAACTTAGGTATATGTATGGGCATATACATATGTATAGTTATCAGTTGTTTACATTCTTGGCGGTTTATCTTTTGTGGATTTTGTGAGACCATGAGGGTCTCGGGGTCCCTACTGAGTATCGTTATACTCACCCCTTCACCGACTATTCCCGTACATCTTTGTGTTTGGTGCATATGATGGATAATTCCCATTGAGGATGAGGTTACAAGGATTGGAGGTAGCTTAGAGGTGGATGTTAGATGAGGCAAACTGCAGAGATAGATGTTCGTGAGATGTACCTACCCTTTAGGTATGATCCATGGTGGATGATCCAAAATCAACTTTTCACCAAACATCTATCTTGTACATTCTAGTTTTCGTTGTACTTTCCATTTGGGCTTCTATTCTGGCACATTTTTACATATTGTACTCACTACGTTTACTATTCAGTTTACTTGAGTTCGTATCTTACTGTGTTCTTGGTTGTGTGTGTTATATGTTATAAAGGTAATGCCTTCCTCGTTTTAGGGAATACGGATTCAGTGCTAGTTGCTAGCCCCATGCCTATGGAAGGCGAGCTTGGGATATTCATGGAACGAGCCCCAGGGGACAGGTCGTGACACTAAATTAGTAGGAATTTTAATATGTTCTTGTATTTCATCAAAAGGCGTGCTGAAATTTGTCATGGCTTCTACTAACATCCCATGCCTAGTTGAAATATCACCCATTGATATAAATTGAATATTTAGCTCTAAACTCAGCACTAAACCCTACTCCAATGACTTGATACCCCTCATAGAATCCTCAGTGACAACCACAAGGTCAACATCAGCCATCATAGGGTTTTAAGAAGCATGGGATGAACCTAAAACATCATAAGGAAAAACATAGTAGTTAGAATCTAATAACTTATGAGGCAGGTTTGACATTACCATAATATCCCCCCCCCCCTTAATAGTGGCATGAACTTTGATAACAGAAGTTAATGTATCCTCTAACCTCACTACTTATTTAGTCAAGGTATAAAATTCACTCATAGGGATCCTCACTTGGTCCAATATGACCTTATTTGTTCTTGGATACACATTTTTAAGTCCCTTTAGAGTTAAAATGGAAAGACTTACTAGAATCCATGAAATTTAATAATATTTTCCTTGTCAAATATTAATGACACTGAGATGACTTACCACTACTAGAGAAGCATTTATCCAAGGATTTCACCCTTCGACGTTCCATTTGGTCATATTTTTCGAAGGATAGATGACATCCAACTCCTAAAAAATGTATTGTTGGTGGAAATTGAATATCACATACTATCTCATTCTCCATTTGTTTCTTAAATGGGGATAGCTCTCCATATTCATGGTGTGAATTATTTTCCCCAATCAGGATGCCAGTTGAGTCAAATTATAATGATGAGTCCTTAGTTTTTTTCACCATGGTCTACTACAAGCAGGGGTGATATAACAACTTAACGACCATACTTTATTTGAAATGAGAGGATGGAAAATAAACTCACATCCTCCGGATAGACATGCTCACTGCATTCTCTAGAAGTGGGGTGGTCAAAAAATTTAGCCTCACCCAATTTCACCATATCCTTTACCCGTATGATAATAGAAATTTGGCCATTATTTTCATAGATTATAATCTTAAGCTCATGGATATTAATCCTAAACTCTTTAGGATTGTCCTCAATGATAAGATAAAATAGAGCTCGGGTGTCTCATGTCTTTAGAATCAATAACACATTGTGAAGAAGAGACCATATGTTTTTAGAATCATAATACATGTCCTCCCAAAATTAGGTTTCCTCTAGTCATACGAATTCAAAATACACCCCATCCTGTGGGGAATATTATCTAACAACTTTGGATTTCATGGTTTTCCCAGCCTTATATGTCATAGATGAAAAACAATAAAATAGAACTCATGTCTATTTTGGGGGAAGATGATGAAACCACCTGAGTTCCCATATTACTTGGTGTAGCCATTTTTATTCTGACCAATGGATTAGACCTTGAATATGTTCTTTTGGATGAGCTAGGAACCATATCAACCTTAACCTATGATGCAGGAAAAGTATCCTCAAATGGATATAAAATACCATTCAAAAGAGGGTAACCCTTCATGCTTCTCCTATTAATCCCAACTTGATGAACAAGTTTGGACAGTACCCCTTTGATGTATGATGTAATCTAGGCCTTGACATACCAAGAGTTCCGGCCGCTGGTTGCATCCGCTAGAGGAAGGACGATAACCTCTTAGATGAACTCCATGGACTTGATCATCCATAGCTATTGAGATACCATTAAATTCTCTTCTAATATGATGTGTATCGGGGGGGGGGGGGGGTATAGTTATTTGCAATTGGAACTTAAACTAGTTTGAAAATCAGTAAGGAGCCTAAGCCTCACATATAATCTCACAATCGACCGTGGTCACCAGCACACCATCCCTAAAGGCCATCATGTATGACCTAATCTCAATGTTGGCCCTCCTATCATCATTAAATCAACCTATGTATTGATTCCTATGGGGAATGAAGTTGAACTCCTTAAATAAGCTCAAAATTGTTTTTATATCATGGGGTTTCATGGACAGGGGTGGGATACCATATTCAACTTGAACATATGCTCAGAACATACTCCTGAGGGATGTGATCCCACTTTTCATGGGGAATGTTCTAAAGTGGTCTATAATACATCCCCATAAAACCTTGAATGATCCCACAATTCTGAAAGTATATTTCCATATGTGAACAGGAAATATGATCATATATATTTTTTCCTAAATAGGGGTGGGAAACACCACAAACCTTTTATCCACCAGCTTGGCTGCTACAACTAATGTTCATGGCCTTATTCCACCCTTGGAATCGCGAAAATGGAGCAAATAAACACTTAGACACATGGAAAGAAATCAATCTAGATGTGTCTTAGCTAGAATGCTGGGTTTGATTTCATATCCCAACTTATCAAATTCTCTATTTTTCTATTTCATATAGAATGTAACAAGTAGATTTCTCTTTACCGCCTTGGGATAGCGTGTCATACGCATTCATGTGGGGCCTTCCCCTTTCTTCCCGAAGAAAGTGTCCATCAACATACCAAGATGAATATCCCATTTTAATAAAGGGGTTTCATTCATAATATAATGATCTATTGTTAGTAGCTCACATACTATTGTGGGACTCTTGTTGGTATCTTCCACACTCTCCTATGAGGGAAGAATTCCTCATATATATCATTGAGGAAAAGAGCCACTAAGATCTTGTAAACATCCCACAAACTAATTATAAATTATCCTTGCATCATATGGAAATAATTTTTATTTGGAATTCACCATCTGAATAGATCTGGAAGAAAAAATTCATTCCTATTATCATGACCCGTCCCCTGGGGCCCGTGATGTGACTTCCCCAAGCCTGCCATCCCTAAGCCAGTGGCAAGTGACTAGCACTGAAAGTCATAATTCCCTAAATCTGTGAAGGCCTTGAAGTTTTAACCTGTAATCACATGCAACCAAGAACACATCAAGATATGAACACAAGTAAACTAAATAGTTAATAGAGTTAGTACAGTAAGTAAAAGGGGCCAGAATACAAGCCCAACTCGAATGTACAAGAAACTGAAAGTACAAGTAAACTGTAACAAATAGGAAGACAACTGATGGGTCGTCCTCCGAGGTTCCTACCTGAAGGGTAAGTACAGATCTCCTCCTCATAACTCCACGTCCATCTTTCTCCTCTGTGTACTGACTCGATGTAAGGTCCTCCTTTGGACAACGTCTAGTCCTGGTACCCCCAGTATCCATCAACATTGTCCGTCATCTGCACCAAACACAACACAGTGCTAGCATAGCCTGAGTAGGGGTGAGTAGAAAGATACTCAATACAGACCCTAAGACCCTCAAGGTCTCATATAATCCATAATGGATAAACCTCAAAACAAGAAGTCACCTGTCAACCCTACTTATGTATATGCCCAGACATATACCAACATTATCTAGTATACCCATATCAATCATGAGGAAATATAGGGTCCAACCCAAAATACCAAAGCTCAACTAATCAAAAAAAGGAAGGAAAACCACAAAGGAATGTACCACATAGGTATTCCACACAGAAGAATACCACTGAGGTATTACCACAAAGGAAAGTACCACACATGTACGAACTCAGCTCACACCAGGTATAACATAAATACAGTAGTAGATATGATTAGATGAGACTACTGAATCATCTTACTCTGTTAAGAGGTAGACCCAAATAGGATTGCTCGCTGCTGACTCACACAATATTCCTTGGTGCTATCCCACACAAGATTGCTCAGTGCTGACCCACCCAGGTTCGCTCAGTGATGACACACACATGATCGCTAGGGGATGAACCACACAGGATCACTCAGAATTGACCCACACAAGATCTATAGGTTCTGGCGGACACAGGATCGCTCAGTGATGACCCACACAGGATCGCTATGTGCTGACCCATAGAGGATCGGTCGGTGTTGACCCATACAAGATCACTCTTCATTTTTTACCTCACAACCAGCTACAGGGTTCCCGCACTATTCTAACTTGTCTCTGGGAGGGTCTTATATACAAGGCACTGGTCGATACTCCAACTTCCATGAAGTCTCACCAAGAAGTATCTCAATGGTCTTCCATTTCATAGGGGTCTCGACACAAAAGACGACACATCAATCAGACACCCAGTCTGTGATTTATTAGCCTTTTAGTCCCGGGGGCCCAATTGGATTAATGCACAATCCAACCTGACTATACGAAAACATTACCCAAAACTAATGTGGGGGTATATCAAAAGGATTTTCTCTATCCAAGGTTTACGGCACCATTGACGGGTTGTCAAACAGACGAATGGTGCCAAAGTTATGGTCGTTAGAGAAAAAAGCATGTAGTTGGTCCGGGTCAGGTCTGACCCGGCCAGACCTTCTAGGTTTGGCCCCGCCTGCTGGGCGGCCCGGCCCGTTTTGTTTGGCACGGTCCACTGGGCAGTCCGGTAGGCCGTGATGGGCACAGAGGGGACGTAGAGGGATGCGGGGCCTGTGAAAGTAGTGCGAGGTCGTGGGGGCCGCGATGCGGCAGCGCGGAGGCCGTGAGGGCGAGAGGGCGGTGCATTGTTGTGGGTGCTACGAGGCCATGGGGCGGTTCGGCCATGGGGCAGCTTACTTGTGGGGCTACTCAGCCGCAAAATACGCAAGGCCACGATGTGGCTCAGAGAGAAGCGGGCCGGTGCAGGGGGGCTGTGAGGCGGCATGGCAGGCTGCAGTGCGGTGTGGCTACGATGTGGGTGGCGAAGCACCGTGGGGACCGGAGGCCACAGGCGGTGGAGTTCCAAGGGGACACAGAGGCTGGGGGTAGCAGCGGATTTTACGGGCGGCAGGGGCCATGGGGCGGCACCATTTCCTTCGTCTCCTTCGTCGCCATCATTGATGTTGATAGTTCTCTTCCTCCATTGCGAAGAACACAAGAATTATCCCCAGAAATTCATAGAGGATGGACCATGTTTGTTTGGACCGTACTCTCCACATTAGAGTGGTAGAAAGAGATTATAACACGTTAATAACAAGAATATCAAGAACGTATAAGGGGAAATAATTCAAACACCCCCCTACCTCGTTTGATTCGTCGACGGAGGTCACGAGGAAGGATATGATGTTGTTGGGGATAGACAGACATTGGGGACGTCGAGGTTCCCTTGATTATCGGTTCGTTGACGTTAAAGACATTCCTTGCCAATGAATTTCTCAAAAATGAAGCTGAAGTCGAGGTCAACTTTCTTCATTGGCATTCTTAATTGGTGTCCTTCATTGGAGAGATTTATCCCAATTCTCTAAATTTCTTTATTTTTACCAAGAGATTCCTCAAATTCCACCAAAAATTAATTATCCAACATTATAGAATATGCTGGAATATTTTCAAATTGTAATAATTAATTAATTTATTTTGTGTATTAATTAATGGGGGGAGGAATAATTAATCAATGGGAAGTTCACGAGGCTTCCCCTCATTTATGTCGAAGGTTCAAAATGGGTTTAATCTTGGGTGGTCCCCACCACCATAACCTCTCATGATAGGTTTTATGTTTGGTGGTCCCCAGCTCCATAACCTCAAGGAGAGGGTTAATTATGGTGGTCCCCACCTCTCAACATCCAAAAGGAGTTTCAAAATAAAATAAGAATAAAATGTTACACCATTTTATTTTATATGATTCTCTCATGAAAAAGTGAAAAACTAAATTCCACCTTCAACCTAATATGGTCGAGGTGAAGTCCTCCTTAAGAGAATACTGGAGCTGTGAGTTCAATGGTGTCCTCATATTTAAATTATACACACCAGTTAAAAATTTAGAAAAATCCTCTTGCACGTTTACTGAACACACCTGAAAAATCATAAATTCATTCTAGGCACTCTGGGCCTCTGAATCATGCACCGTCAATTTTTGAGGAATCATAAAATTACCATTTTATTAAAAAAAAAATTACATTCAAATTCTGGGTATTTATATTCTCCCCACCTCCGGGCATTACGTCCCCATAAGCCACAACTCAATCTAAGGGAACAAGTGGGGGTACTGAGCATACTTATGAGCCTCCTGCTCCCATGTTCTTTCCTAGAGGTTCTCGTGCTGCCAGTAAACGTGCACCTGTGGTATCGACCTTCCACAAAGGACCCATTCCTTTTGATCCTCAATCTATACTGAAACCTCCATAAAAGTTTCCCCATCATCAACGTCCATCTCTCTATGGTCAATGTTGTGATAAAAGTCATTCATGTATCTCCTCAGCTAGGATACGTGGAAGACATCGTGCACCCGGTGTATCTAAGGTAGAAGAGAGAAGTGGTATGCCACATCATCAACTCTGCTGAGGTCCTGAAAAGGTCCGATGAACCTCGAAGATAAATTTTCTCTATGACCAAATATCCGTAAAACTCATCATGGTGAGACTCGTATAATGATTTGGAAACCATGCTCCAACTCCAAAGGTCTTCGTCTCCTATTGGCATAACACTTTTTCCCCCTCTGTGCAGTCTTAATCCGTTCATGGATGATCTGCACTTTCTCTGTGGTAGCCTATACCATCTCTGGTACCACTAGTGCTGACTCCCCAAGGTCAGTCCTGCACAAAGATGATTTGCAAGGTGGCCCGTAAAATTCCTTAAAAGGTGCCATCCCAATGGATGAGTGATAGCTGTTGCTGTATGAAAACTCCACCAAAGGCAAGAGATCCTCCCAGATGCGACCGAAGTCGAGGACACAAGAAAATAGCATGTCCTCGAGGGTGTGAATGGTCCACTTAGTCTGGCCATCTGTCTGAGGAAGGAAGGCGGTGCTCAAACGAAGCTATGTCCCGAAAGCCTCCTTCAACCCCATCCAGAGCTGGGAAGCAAAACACGCATCAGTATCGTATAAAATCGTCGAGGGTACTCCATGTAGCATCACAATCTCCGGCACATAGAGAAAGCCAAAGATCTCTACTGAACCCTGTTACATGATTGGTAGGATGTGGGCCGAATTGGTGAGTTTGTCAACGATCACCCAGATCGAGTCAAGTCCTATGGACGTACGTGGAAGTCCTGTCACAATATCCATAGATATCCCACCACACTTCCACTCTGGGACCTCTAAGGGATGAACCAAGCATGCTGGTACCTAATGCCCTGCCTTCACTTGCTGAAAATTGAGGCATTGAGAGATAAACTCTGATATTGATTTCTTTATTCCTAACCACCATTTCTGTCATCAGTGATCATGGTACATATTCGACACTCTTGGATGTAATGCTTGGGGGGATGTGTGGAACTCCCTCAACATTTCCTTATAAAGCAACACAGGTACCATGGTATATCCTCTGAATATGATGACATTCTCTCCACCTTCAGAAAATCCATTAGGTGCTTATCCTGTGGATATCTGAGAATGTCGTGTCTCACAGTCATCGTCCCCATGCCACACCTCTCTGACTTGCTGTAGAAGTGGGAGAGTGAGTGTAAGAGACTAAATAAAAGATCCTCCATGTATATCCATAAAGGATATCTCCAAAGCGGCCAACCACTCGGTCACCTAGCCTAGCACCCATATAGCATACCTCCTGTTGAGTGCATCTGCTAAAACGTTCCCCTTCCCAGGAATATAGACTATCTTCAAGTCATAGAATAGGAGGATCTCAATCCAATGTCACTATCTCAGGGTCACGTCCTTCTGATAGAAGATATACCTGAGACTCTTGTGAACTGAGTAGACTATAAAACGTTCTCCCATCATATAATGCCTCCACATCTTCAAGGCAAATACCACTTCTGCTAACTCCATGTCATGGGTAGCGAGGTTCTACTCATGTGATTACTTCTCACTCTTGTATCATGACACATCCATGTCTGATCCCTGATGTGTCACAGTAATCTACGAACCCTTTCCCCTCCTCTAGCAGCCTCATGATGCTGGACCTAGTCAGCCTCTGCATTAGATCTTGAAAACTCCAATGGCATTTATCCGACCACACTAAGGGTTTCCCCTTCATCATCAACACTGATAGAGGTTCTTCAACTCTGGAAAAATCTGGAACAAACCTTCAATAGTTTCTAGCCAAACCTAGGAAACTTCATGCCTCCATTAAACTCCTAGGTGGAACCCATGTAAGTACCACCACAATCTTCACTAGATCCACTGCAACTCTAGCCTCCGATTTTACATGTCCCAAAAAGTGAACCTCTTGGATCCAAAACAAGCACTTCGGGAGCTTATCATAAAGTAGGTTATCTTGGAGTGTGTCCAGTACTACTTGTAAAAGATAGGAATGCTCGTCCTCAGTAGCCAAGTAGATCAGAATGCTATCAATGAAGACACCTACAAAGTGATTAAGGTATGGCTAAAAGATCATGTGCTTGAGTACTAGGAACACTTTTGGAGAATTGGTTATGCCGAATGGCAAAACCAAGAACTAGTAATGGCCATAACAACATATGATGGTCGTCTCTTGAACATCCTTGTCTCGCACTCTGAGATGGTGATAGCCTAATCTGAGGTCTATATTCAAGAACCAAAGTTCTCCTTTCACCTAATCAAAGAGGTCATCAATCCTCAAAAATGTGTACTTGTGCTACACGGTCACTTGGTTCAGGCGCTAATAGTCATAAAAAATCCGCAAGCTCTCATCCACCTTATTGGCGAACAAAATGGGGGCTACCCAAGGTGAACAACTGGGTTGAATGAACCCTTCTCCTGTAAGTCCTCTAGCTGTAACCAAAACTCACGAATCTCCATGGGTATAGAATCCCGCCTTTTTAACACATTAACTTTCGTTACACTATACAAATCTGTGGATCTTTAAGGTTTATTGTCTTGGAAACCAGGACCTTAATACATGACAACATAAAACATTCTTATTAAACACTTGAAATGCTTCTTCATTGTTCATCCTAAGTTCATTACAAAATATCATAACATGGGAAATTACACCAAAAGAAATGGTGACTAGAAGGCCCAGTAAGGGAAACAAGGGGAAACATTTAACACTTTAACTTGAGTTACATAAATAAAGTAACGATAAATAGATTTAAGGAATGAGAAAGAGATCATGAGGCATATAATAATGGAAAGAACATGATTCATAACTTTAATATGTGCCTACAACATTTAAATTAGACAATCATGAACATATCACCAAGGTCCATCCCCAAGGTTTCATTTGAAATTACGAAGGTTATTCACCAAGGTATCGATAAAACTTTTAATATCTAGTGGTTACATCATTACCCAATGCATTGGACCATTATCAGGGCGCACTATAAAATTTGTCTTTATCATCATGTGAGACACATATATCATGAAAAAAATTTTCATAAGTATCCCATATATCATAAAATAAATGGATTTCATTTCAAAATCATAACGTTTTAAAAAATGATTTTAAGACATGATCTTTATGTCATTTTAAACCCACGAAAAAGGAAAGTGGGTTTCATGTTTGTAAATCCCAGAATTAAAATAGAACATTTTGATATATATGTGAATACACCTGTAGAAAAACTATCTATGAGTATTAACTTAATAATATAAAATAATTTGACAAAAAGAGAGAGGCATTTTGAGATGAAAATTCTGCAACATAACAGCTATGTTACAGGGTTTTAGAAAACATTGAAAAGAGAGGGGACATGGGTCACCCACTAATAAATGATCCATAACACAGTATGGGGACAGAATATAAATGATATAAGAACAGGGTAATGAAATTTTAAATACATACCATATGGAATGAAAAACATGGAAGGAACACACAAATAAAACTTCTCTTATGAAAATTTGGCAGCCTAACGACGTCACTTAAAACATCAAAAAAATGAATTGACGAGATCAAATAGGGTCTCTAATCATATGTAAATAAATGATTATTATGATATATATTTATCATACCCCAAAATAATAAAAAGGAACATGAAATACTTGACCTGAAAATAGATCTTGAAAAGAAGAAGGTTGATAGAATCCCTTGAAAATTCGGCAGCCTAATGACGCCAATTAAAACTTCAAAATACTGAATTGAAGGGATGAAATAGGGTCTCTAATAATATGAACATAAAAGATCAGTATGATAGATATAGAGATAATACCCCTACATAATAAAAAATGACATGAAAGACTTGACATGAAAATAGATATTGAAAACTAGAAGGGTGAAAGAACCCCTTAAAAATTCGGCAGCCTAACGGCGCCACTTTAACATTCATAAAATGAAACGATGAGAGAAAGATGGGTCTCTCATCATAGGAACATGACAAGGAAAGTAGGATGAATATATAAGAACATCCTCCAACATAAGAACACAGAGCATAAAAGAAATGACATAAAAGAGAGTACTTGGAAAGAAAGATAGAGGTAGGATCCCTTACCTTAAAATGTAATTGTTAAAACTCAAAGGTTGGGACCTTGAGGGCTTGGGGGCACGTTGAGAGGTCTCTTTGGTAGGTAATGAGTCCAGATCATAGTTGGGGGAGGGATTGGAGTTAAAACTAAATGGGGGAAGGGTAGGTATTTATAGGGAAAGTGAGGGGATAAGGCATTAATGGCCAAAGGACACCTCATTGGTGGTATTGGAAAAACCATGGGCTTGCCCGTGGTATTTTCCCAATGTATTGGCCTATTGGGACACCTCATAACTTATATTACAATTAATAAGTCGACAATATTGATTACATTCTTAATAAATCATTTAATTATGTCATTAAACACTCGTAACTTAGAAACTGTATTTTCTTTATTAACCGAAAATTCTACTTTCTTAGAAAAATCCCAAAATTTCACCATAACCAAATATCAATGATGTGATTTCAAAAATGAAATTAATTTTATAAAAATAATTTTCTAAATATTTTTAATTAAATTTTTAATTAAATAACACTATTCACCGAAAATTCATTTTTCAGAAAAATCCCCAAATATTACCTCAACATAATATCGATGTTCTGAATTCAAAAATAAATTCCATTTTATAAAAATAATTTTCTAAATAATTTTAATTTATTTTTTAATTAAATAACACTATTCACCCAAAAAAACAAATACTGAACTAATAATTAATGAAACAGTTATTTACCTATTTTATTGAATCACACTACTTGATCAAGGTGCCTATATTATATTAATACTTACTTTAAATGAGATTACTAATCCATTTGGTCACATTACTAATCCTAAGCGTATAATCACTATTCATAATTTACTATTTCTCAAAAAAATAAGTTGAACTTATTAGACTCCAAGTTTCTTACTGAACACATTTTCATAAGACAATTTTTTGAAAATAATTACACATCAATAATTATTAAAGGTTTATAGAAAATATTTTAATATATCATTTTTCTATAATTCATCAAAAATTTGCATACTATATTTATCCAGACAGTTGAAAATTCACATACTTCATCATTAGGATAAATCACAATTTTTATTTAAATCAGAGGATTACACAAGGTAGTTACGGTCTCCTTACATATCCTCTTATAACCCCATCATAGGACCTAAGAGTAAGGTGTGATTAGGTGATATAATCTGAGGGCGGATCAACTAACATCGCACGAGTAGTTATTTCTATTATCTTAAACTTCTCATGAAGGTGATTCCGTTCCAGATTCACACGATGAAGTTTGGCTTGGGTTTGGTCTAGAGTAAAGCCCAATGGTGATACCTCCTTCCCAAGTTCTGTTAGATGGGCTTCGATTGGCCTGAGACTATTGGATGAGGCCATCAAATCTTCTTTCTATATTAATTAACTAAAATCACTTGTCTTTCAATACAATAATCGCAATATTTAGATTCCAATGGTTATAATGACCAATGTTCATAAAATGGTAAAAACCCAACGTTATCATTTTAATTATACTCATGTTATCAAATGAAACAGTTTTGTTGAGTGTAAAATAAAATAACACACAAAATTAGGAAACAAGAATTATTCATAATTTCAGGTCGTTACAGTGGGATCCATCTGAAACGCTGGTGTAGATATATGTGTGTTCCTAGGGTACAACTCAATGAAAAATTTAACCTGTATGCAAGGAGGTATGCCCAGAACATCATTAGTGAAGACATCCACATACTGGTCCACCCCTACAAGATAATTCGGACTCTCCACATCAACCGCTCTGATGGTATGTCTAGACAACTGATGAGTGATTGGTTGCACCCTCTTTCAGGTAAGTCCATCATGTACTGTATAGGATCCCTTCTTGCCGGTGAAGGTAAAACTAGTCTCATCTGTATGTACATACCGTACATTTCAACTAATACAGCCAATCTGATCATGGAATATAGATAATCAGTACATACACAAGATGAAGTTGTAAGGCCTCGACGCTGCTACTAAGAGATCCTAGCCGAAGCTCTCACCTCCTAGAGTCAGCTTGCACTTTTAGAACAAGTGCATAATCGTGAAATCAATTTTTGTAGGAGTCTCTAGCCATATGTATGGAGCCAACGGCTCCGTCGGAATCTCCGTGCTCCGAATGAGGGTAGTAGCAATAAAATAATGACTGGCACCTATGTCTATAAGTACTACTGTTAAGGTGGAATAGACACAGATCATACCTCATATCTTCCCTGGAGCGACGTGATCATAGGCCTCATCTTCCTGGAGCTAAGATCTCCCCTGTCCACCTGCTCCCTATGGTCGGGGTGGACCTCTTGGTGCGGGTGGCAGTAACATCTCGAATCGTCGCCCACCACCAACTGCATGGTCAGCTCCTCTGCCACATCCGCCTTCTCCCTATGGATCTCCTCGATCAAACCTCTGTCTCTGCCTGGGAGGTCCATCGACCATCTTTTGATCATCTGTATGGTAGTTCAGACAGTCATGAGCCATGTGACCTTGCCGCCGCATGTGTAACACTGCCTTCTCCTGGCATGACTACCTCTGTCTTAGGTGCCCCACACAACCAATCCTAAATCTTGTCATCGTCCACCAATAGGTTTCTTCTTCTTGGATCTCTATGTGATCTATATTCTCCTAGATACAGAAGACTCAACCACATGATGACTGGTGGTGGGTATCACTGCTGGTGACTACTCAGTGAGGAAACTCTCCACTAATAGGGCTCTCTCTAACACCACCGCCTGCGTTGGGATGATGTGTGAGATCATCGAAGCTCTGCTCTCTCTCCTGAGTCCTTGCTCGAATGTCTGGGTCCTGAAGAATGGTTCTCGCACCATATCAGTGGAGTTTCATGAGAGGTCAGTGAATCTTGCTGAGTAATGACCCACATGTATGCTACCCTATTGCAGATGAATTATCTTCAATATGCGCACTGTGTGTAAAGTCACTGGGAAAAACTCTACCCAAAACATGCTCTTGAAGTCTGCCCAGAGATGCGTCACCTCGTCATGTACATAGATAATCAAGATCCACCATCTTCCTACTACTTCCTATAGAAGGTTGGTGACAAGGATCCCCATGAGATCAGCTGGTGTCCCTACCAGTCGGAAAACTCTCACCACGGCCTCCAGCCAATCCTCAACCGCCTGTGGATCCGTCTCTCCCATGAACCTGGGTGGCATCTAGTACTGGAACTCATGCAAGGATCTCAAGTTGCATGAACCCTATGCGGCTGGGGATGGTGGAATCGGTGGCCCAATGGGTAATATTACCACTGGTGCCTTCCTTGCCTCCTCTAATAGAAGAGGGCCCTGCAATGAGGCCTCGTTGCTCGGTGGGCTATCAGTGCGTACAACTCTCAGAACCCTAGCCGGCTATCTTCGCGAAGGAATCCTGAAAAGAAACAGGTGTTTCACGGTCAATAAGGTATACCTAGTGATCTGACTCAATGAGTTCAAAATTAATACTCTTGAAAACACACTTGCAATCATTTTTTTCATGCACTCAGTCGGAAATCAGATGTTAGGCTCCTAGTGTGGGGATACGTCAGCTGCTGCACCGTCACTCGATTCCCTAAACTGATAACCACACTCAATACAATTAACAATATTTCAGTTAAAAATATCAAATTCCTATGTTATACGGTAGAAGCGACGCCTCTGATACCAATTTTTCACAACCCGTCCCCCGGGGCCCGTGCCGGGACTACCCCAAGCCCGCCTTCTATAGGCCAGGGGCTGGCGACTAGCACCGAAAGGTGTAATTCCCAAAAACTGGGAAGACATTTCCATTTTAACCTCTAATCACATACAACCAAGCACAAAGGAAGATACAAACAAAAGTAAAATGAATAGTAAATAGAGTGAGTATAGTAAGTAAAAGGGGCTAGAATACAAGTCCAACTGGAAAGTACAAGAAAATAAAAGTACAAGTAAACTGGTGTAAAAAGGAATACAATAGTTGGGTCATCCTCCAAGGATCCAACCTGAAGGTTAGGTATAGATCACATCCCCAGCACATCACATTCGTTCGTCTCCTCTGTGTACTGACTCGTTGTAAGGTCCTCCTTCGGGCACCATCGAGTCCTGGTAACCTTAGTCTCGATCAACGTTGTCTGTCATCTGCACCAAACACAATATGGTAAGGGAAAAGACCATGCAAAGGTGAGTATAAAGATACTCAGTAGAGACCCTGAGACCTGCAAGGTCTCACAAAATCAAAAAATGATTAACCGTAAATCATGAAGTCAATTGACTAACCGACTTAGGTATATGCCCATTCATATAAGGAAGTTATCAAGTATACCCATATCAATAATGAAGAATCACATGGACCAACCCAAAAGCCCAAATCTCACATGTTCCACAATGGAAGGAAAACCACAAAAAATTGTACGACAGAGTTACGCCACACATAAGAATACCACCTAGGTATTAGGACGAAGGAAATTACCACACAGGTACGAACTCAGCTCACATAGTTATAACTTAAGTACAATAGTAGAGATGATTAGATTGAACTTATTAATCCTATTACTCTGTTTAGAGGAAGACCCACACAGGATCTCTCGGTTATGACCCACCCTAGATCACTCATTGCTGACCCACACATGATCGCTTGTTGCTGACCCACACAGGAATACTAGGTGCTGACCCACATAGGATCATTCGGTGCTGACCCACACAAGATCAGTAGCTGCTGACCCACATAGGATCGCTCGTCGCTGACCCACACAGGATCTATAGGTGCTGACCCACACATGATCGCTCGGTGAAGACCCACGCAAGATCACTAGGTGCTGACCCACATAGGATCTCTTGGTGCGGACCCACATAGGATCGCTCTTCATTCATCCCCTCACAGCCAGCTACAGTGTTCCGGCACTATACTTGCTTATCTATAAGGTTGTGGGGGGGGGGGGGGTCCGCCTCACAAGCCACTACTCAATACTCCGAATGCCACGATGTCTCATTAAGAAGTATCTCAATGGTCTGCCATGTTACAAGGATCTCAATGCAATAGATGATAGGTCAATCGGATGCCCTGTCTGTGTGTAACTATGATTTTAGTCTCAGGGGCCCAATTGGATTCATGCTCGATCCAACCCGAATGTACCTCAACATTAGAGAAAAATCCTATGGGGGTATACCAAAAGGTCCATCTCCATCCATGGTACACAGCGCCATTGGAAATTTGTCAAATGGATACTTGGTGCCAATTTTATAGTCGTTAGAGCGAAAAGCTCATAGCTGGTCTGGGTCGGGTCTCACACGGTCAGACCGACCCGGCTTGAGCCGAACCAGTCTGGGTCGACCTGGCCGACCCGTTGGCCGGTTTGGTAGGCCGTGAGGTCCGTGAGGGGTCGAGGAGGGCAGTAGAGGGTCGTGGGGGTAGTGAAGGCGATGTGAGGCCACGGGGTCCGCAGAGCAGCGACGCGAAGGCCGTGGGGATGCGAGGATAGTGTGTTTCCACGGGGGCTTAGAGGCCATGGGGATTCTCGGCCGCGGATGGTGTGAGACTGCGGGGCGGCTTAGCTGTGAACGTTGCAAACCCGCAGGGCGGCACGGAGGCCATGGGCAGCGGTGACCATGAGCAGTGGGGTCCGCGGGGCGATTCCATTTCCTTCACCACCTTCATCGCGGTTGATAGCCATCCTCCTCCATCGCGAAGAACACATGAATTAACCAAAGAAATTCAGTGACGATGGGCCATGTTTGTTTGGCATGCACTCTCCGCATTAGTGTGGTAGAAAGTGGCTATAATATTTGAATCACAAGAATATCAAGAACTGGTAAGGGAAAATAATTCAAATACTCTACCTTCCTCATTTTATTCGTCAACAGGGGGCACGAGGAAGGATGCGACGTTGTTGGGGATAGATGAACGTCGATGATGTCGGTGTTCCCTCGATCGTTGGTTCATTGACGTTGATGACGTTCCTCATCAATGAATGTCATGAGAAAGAAGTGGAAGTCAGTGTTCTTCATTGGCGTTATTCATTTTCATTCTTCATTGGAGAGCTTTCTCCTAATTCTATAATTTTCTCCCTTTTTGCTAAGAGTTTATTCCAATCCCACAAAAAATGAATTATACAACATTATAGAATTTTTTGAAAAAATTTCAAATTAGACTAATTAATTAAATGAGTTGGTGTATTAAGCAAAGGGGGTGGCATAATTAATCAAGGGGATGTTCAAGATACTTCCCCACATTTAAGTGAGAGGTTCAAAATGGGTTTAATCTCTGGTGGTCCCCACCACCATAACATCTCATGGGTGGTTTTAGGATTGGTGGTCCCCACCTCTATAACCACAAGGGTAGGTTTAATTCTGTTGGTCCCCACCTCCCGACATCCACAAAGAGTTTAAAAATAAAATAAATATTAAAAGTTACACCATTTTATATTATTTTATTCTCTAAAGAAAAAGTAAAAAACTAACTTCCACCCTCGACCTACTGCGGTTGAGGTGATGGTCTCCTTAAGAGAAAACCAATGATGCGAGTTCAATGGTGTACTTTGATTTCCATTCCAAGCACCGATTTAAAAGTTACAAACATTCTCATACATTTACTGAACGTACCTGATAGAAAGTTCATAAATTCATTTCGGGCACTCCAGGCCTCAGAATCATATACCGTCAATTTTTGTGGACTCGTGAAATACCCATTTAATTATAAAAAATTACACAGAAATTCTTGGTCATTAAAACTATACATATAAGTTTTCCTTACTCACATGGACTTATAAATCCTAATGTCTTCCAGATCCTTTTTGAATTATTCACCGGCTTGGAGCACCTAGTATACCCACATCCATGTAGTCTTAATATCCCTCTAGGGAGGAATACCCAAATGTTCATCCAATCCTTAAATTGATATATCTTATGAGTCTGAAAGGATAGATGAATTAAAATTCAGCTATCATTCTACTGTGTGTGGATTCAGATCAAGAGTACACGAGTGGTGATGCATAAAACATTCCATGGATAATATTCAAAAATTGATATATGTACCCATGATAGAAATGATGGTAGTTGTGAAATTATTATGATATTGAAACAAAGACACCAGGATGTTGTTATTTGGATTGGGTGTGAGGACCTACCAAAGATAGTCACGACCATAAAGTGGAAGATAGGCACTATCTGAAAATTCATGGATATATTTCTTCAATAACCCCACTAGATCATGAAGAGTAGTATCATAGATGTCGTAATAGTTATGCAATATAAAATTCATTATCTTCATATCGTGTTTACTAGAGGGTTCATAAAAAATTAAAATCTTCCTAGAAGCCATTAAACCTAAAAAGAATTATCAAATTCGTTTTATACTAGGTTCACTTCAAATAAAATTTGAAAAATAATAAAATATTGAAAGTCATGAGCTTTTGAAAGTGTCTCACACATGTTTATGGTCAATAAAATCATTCATGATCCCCACAAAAGTCACTCGCCAAATAATATTCTCTGCAAAGCTAGATACATCCTATCTACATTAATGATGAATTTAGGAAAAAGAGTTATAAAAATAAATGTGTGGTAGACTAGCTTGGAAGAATAGCATGGGGTGGTCTGAAATTTTCAATTCATGAGAGTTGTTAGCCAAACTGATGACCATATTTATAGGTGAGGAAGCCTCCTTGCATAACCCACATGCGCACTTTTACAATTCAGTAGAATAAGTATACCACCAACATGGAATCTAGCCATGAATACCTTGCACGAACCATTCATCATTTTCATCCATTTACCTCAGGATTAGACCCTCTTATTTCAGATTATATCCAATCCTGAGGGGGGGATTTTTTTGAAACACTATTTTGTCATATGGATCAAAAGAAAAAATGGGAAATTACATAGGAAAAATATAAGTAAATAAGTATAAAAGGTCATGGTTTGAAAATTCCCCAAAGGATGTTCGTGTAAATCTCCCCAAGTACCATCGGAACTCAAGATACCTATGAGGAACCCTACATTGATAACTTGCACGCAACACTTGTGTGTGGTTACACATTTCCCTAGGGTCTTATATTCACTTATAAATAATACCCTAGGTCATTATTTGGTTGGATGGAATTATCATAATGTTAAACTATTGATTTGATCACCCAATTACTTTGCTCAGTCCCTCCTTAACCATCCAGGTAGTTCTCTAACACCTGAACAAGAGGGAATTAAGGAGAAATAGTAAAAAAAATTAATCTCTGGGATTAAAATAAAGAAAAAATATGTGAGGAACTCTCCCAAACACTAATTAATGAATACTATTGAGAGGTACCCTTCCTCAATAAGATCCTATAACACATATTTCTAAGAACAATTTTGGAGACCCTCAAATACTAGAGCAAAGTCTCGACGGAGTGTTGTCACCCAAGTTGTCTCTTACCCAAGGTTCCATCAATTTACCCAGACATGCCTATGAATATCACCCCAAGTTTGAGCCCCCCTAGTTCCCCCAATCCTTCCTCCTACATGATAAATTCACAAGACCTTCTTCAAATCCATCCCTGGAAGGGCATCTTCTTATTTTGATCCCTTGTTGGAAAGTTAACATGTTGAAAACTCCACGAAGTCCTCTAGAATTTCACAACCATGGTGAATGGAACACAAAAATGACATCCATATGGGTTTGTATTACTATGGTCAAATTTTTCCAATAGATTAGAGGTTATTCGCAAAAGGTCCTTGAGGTGCATGTGGGTTTGTATCCCTATGGTCATGAGGATCCCTACCCAAGGGACAATGTCAGGGAGTTCATAGACATGAATATTAGGGTTTAGAACATATATTTACCTTCTCATATCTAAGATCAAGACCCTTAGATTCCCAGTGGGGAAGGTTAGGATTATGCTTTCTTTTCCATTTATCGTGGAATTAGAGCCTTATCTAACTGCAGAACCGATTGTAGGGAATCCCTCCTTGAGCAAGCCCCCGACCTTTTTCATAGGAGGTTGCAGTCACACTCCTCTCTAACTATGTGTCCTTAAACATAATAACCTCCATGAGGTTAAGTGTAGATAGGGATGTGTTATAACCCCGACGTCGTCCACTTTCATCTTCCTCATCTTCCACCAACGAAAAAGGAAAATCGTATGAATTCTCATATCTTTCACTTCCTCTTATTTATCTTACCGAGAATCATTTATGTGGCCTTAGAGGTTGATGTTCATCATTATATAGACACAATCCATTCCATGGTTGAAATAAAAGAACTATTATTCCTTCTAACTAGGATATGTAGGAAGCCTACATAAGGCCCAGATTAATGGGAATCCTGCTTAGGAGTAATCCCCAATCATAATTCCATTAATTTGGGTATCCTCCTCAGGAGTAAGCCCCAAGATAATCCCCCAAACCACCATGAGTTATGAAATTCCCTATGTTCCCTATTAGAAAGATATACTACTCTGCAATAAGCCCCAAATTAATCCACTCAAAGGTCCATACTCTCCTGTGAGACATATGCTTGAGGACTTCCATAGGTGTGGGTCTTCACAATTGAACTACATAGTCTTTGATTCCTTTCCCAATAGGATACGTAGGAAGCCTCCCCAAATATCAAACCCACAAATATAATCAACCCCTTTCTCTTTGGTCCATATTCCTGGCAGGGTCTAATTCAAATTGGAAATTCATATCCCTGTCAGCTTCCTTGGGTCAGCTTAGCCTAACTATGAAGCCATGATTTGTCCTTGAACCTCCAATGTAGAAGCCCTTACCACATGATGTTAAATTGTATGGTTATGTCTATATCTCTTGAATATAAAAGTTATTATTTCCTTATTATGTGGAACCTAACTATGTGGGTTCTGATTCCATTCACAGGGATACCTTGGAAAACCATCTATGGGTTTGATACAAACAAAAAAACTCTCATATCCCAGGATAATGATAAAATCTAGAGATACATCAGTCTCTCTAAAAGATAATAAATTCTAAGGATCCCCAATGAGTGGTTGTAATACAAGAATCATCATAATAACGACCAAAGAATCACTAATCTTCAAATAAGAGGACACCATTGATGGAGAACCTCCGATATATAGAGTTGTATCCTTTGATGAAGAACATTGGATACATATAAGTGATTATATATTACATAAATACTAATAATTGGTTCTTAATTTTTTCATAATATACATCATAATTATGATTTAATAAAGGATTTGTTAATTTTTCTTAAATCTAAAAGATAGTCCCAAAGTAGGCCATAATTACCCCAAAAGGGTGTGATGAGCCCGGCCTCTCATCCACTCAACCAATGTGAGTTCTAATGAATTGTTTTCCAAACATACTAATGAGAACCTGCCTTCGGAAATTAAGTACCCTTGAAAACCGAATCATTGGGTGTTTCCAGTTCAAAAACTAGCCCATTGGAAATCATTTGAAAATTTTAATTCCTAACCCAAAAACCCATTTCTACTCGAAACAGATGGAAGATGAGATAAAATTAGATTATATCATTATAATAATAAAATTTATGTATATGGGATATAATAATTATATTATATCAGAATATTGGAATAATATTAAAATGTGGTTGATGAATAAATAAAATAAAAAATCTCAGTAATTGATGATAACACTTCTCCGAATAGAATCCTTAAGATAACACTAAAATAATTTATATGAGATATTTATAAAAAACCAAGGACTCTAGAATGTGGGGATGGGGGATAAAGGAATATATTTGATCGGGGAATGGCGAATCGAATGTTTTTTAGAAGTGTGAAGAGGAGAACGAGGGTGGGGGTGGGGGGTTCTATTTTATAAGTGAGGTAGATAACACACTGGGTTTTTTTAAAAAGAATTTGTACCAATGTTTTTATCATGAAAGAAGACACCAATGGTTAATTATCAAACATTATATCATAAAATGTTGTGATATGTCTATAAAATGAGATTTGGACAATAGTTTATGTTATTTTACCTAAATATGTTTAGTTTTTCTCCTGGTAACAATTTTTTAGCATTAACCTCTATAAATAATTTTGACTTAAAAAAAATTTTAAAATATTATATAATAATTTCTATGCTAATACTAAATATGGAATCAATTTTTACAAATTTAATTCATTTAAGATGGAAATTTTAATTTAAAATTAAACCCATAAATATAATTAAAAATCTTTTTTCCAAAGAGAATGTTTCCATAATTTTAAAATTTTATAATATCAAAATTAAACATTACATTGATTCCAATGATAAAATTTGGTTTAATCATAAAAAAATTGAACAAATTTTATTTGGAATTTATATATAAAATTTAGAGCCATTTAAATTCTTTTAAGAAATATGTAGTTTTTAATAATATTTAGTATATTTTCTATTCACTGAAAAACTTACATTTTTAGAAAATTCTAAAACATTCACTATAAACTAAATTGGACTAATTTATTCAAAAATGGAATATAGTTTTTCCAAATAAATTTTCTAAAAGTGATAATTTTTATTTTATTTTTTTTGTATTAAAATTATTTAATTTATTTTTGAAAAAAATTATTTTAGAAGAACTTAACAACATTACTAAAAATTATGTAACTATAAATAAATATATTTTATTAATGTAAAACCATCCTATTTTGTTTTTAAAAAAATTGTTTATTAATTCTCATAGAACAATTTTTAATGGATTGGTAATAATTGTCTCTTTTAAATATTAATAATATTGTTATATTTTTGTTCATTCAAACTCTATGTTTCATGTAACACAAGCTATCAAAGAAATTAAATTTATTAGAAAAAAAATATTTTCTTAAAATATCATGTTGTTAAATTAAGAAAATGGAATTTAATTTGGTTGTTTAATAAAGTTTTTTTAGATATTAACATTCATAATCATGGAAGGTGAATTCTTTCTTCAAATTGTTCAATAACGACATTTCTTATGTGATGTACCCAATTTACTATACTTCTAGTTAACATATGGAATCATAAAATTATCCATTACATAAAATTAATTCATTTATGAATTAAATTAAAAATAATCATATTATTTAAAGATTATTACACATTATACTAGATAGTGATATCCAATGACTCATAAACATGTCGATTTCATACATACGAGCATGTTCATATAATATCACATATTAAATATTACCAAGTGTGAATATTATGAGATGGAGTCTCATCTACCTATGAGAACTTGGACCTACCAGTAAATAATATTTATATTCAATTATAAAATTTTATCCCACTATAAAATAAATTTTAAAGATATCATCACGTCATTTCGATGTTCTTATCATATATGGAAATTACTAACCACTTTTTATTGTGATAGATAGTCTAGGATATTAATACATAAATTTTCTGTAGAATAATATAAAATTAATAATAAAATATTTATTTATTATTTTCGTATTTCAATATTCATTGAATTTGAAGTACAAATTCTATGTTCTAGGAAACCAACTCCAATATACATACACATAGACTAGATCCAACAGCCAAGTCATTTAGTGAATTGTCTCTCTGATAATGATTATGTTTTTATTGAGTTTAATAATTACTTAAAGGGTTTTCAATGTTGTCTTCAATAGAAAAACTACTCATTTTTACATCACCATTATGAGAAAACTCCTTGAAGATATAATATTTTTGAAGTATTTTTTATTTACTAATATGAACATTATTCATTTATAAAATCCACCATGGATGTATTATTAAAATACTATGTGATGTGGTATTTACTATTAGGAACCACCCTAAGATCATGAATGATGTTTTGTATTCCATCCACTTTTTATCTTCCTTAAGAGTAATAATATACTTGGAATCTACTATAGAATTAGCAACCATGGATTCATTGAGCTCATCCAATTCACAATACCTATATTTATAGTGAATATGTATCCCAATAATGATTTTAGATCTCCTCGATATGTTTGAAAACAACCACACATATATCCTTTGGTGACTTACACATCTTGTCCACAAACTATGAATATATCCGTATTATTCCTAATATACTTAAGGAAATTATTTTCTACCTACTAATGGTAGCCATATTGGTTATATTGATATCTTCATTTCAAATTTATTGAATATGCAACATCTATCCTAATAAATATCACAACATACATTACTGGCCCAATCAAGAACAACAATGCAATTATTTCTATACTCTGAAATTCCTCATATGTTTGAGGAAACATGTTATTAGAAATATGAATTCTATATGACACTAGATATAATCCCCTCTAGGATTGTTATATGATGAATTTAATTATTATATTTCCAATGTATGAAATTTGACTATGTCAAAGTGTCATGTTGGATATATCATGATTGATCTTTATCCAAATAATATATAGTTATTCAAATATGTAATTAATGGATAATTAAATTTCAAACCATTACTTAATGGATTCGAGCCTTTTATTTTGTTTCTAATAAGTATTATTTAATTGATATAAACTATAGGAAAATAATTCTATTCAAACTAAAAAACATATAGAATTAAGGATAAAATGCATAAATTATGAAACCAAATTCCATTATGGTTTCATCAAACCAAATGTTCCATAACTTGGATTCTTTCAATAATCCAATATTTTTTCTCTACAACATGAAAATATTGTTTTAATCCATTAGATTAATAAACAATTGACATTGTGTGTTATATAATTCTTCTTGAAGGTTCTTATTATGGATAAGTACATTTAAATAAATATTCTTAATCTCATAGTTATGTTAAGATGTTATTTGATGTTTAATTATAATATCTATTGTCATTGAAAATAGGGAAAAATTTCATCATAGTATATGTCTCATTTATGTTTCAACATTTTTGAATACTGAAAAGTATTATATGTACTGACTTATTCATCTATGTCACGTTTTTTTATAGAATAATCATTTAAAAAAAATTTGATTTACATCCACAATAGGAACTACAAAAACCCAAAATTTTCTTTGGTATATGTAATCCATTTTATAAGTAATATCTTACTTCCATTTGGATTCCTTGGTGCCACTTAATACTATTTTTTATGTTATATGATCATTAATATCAACTCATATGAGTCTCCATCCTCTAATTCAAGAGAAATATATCATTCAGGTTCTCTATCATCACTTTTAGATCTATGTTGTAATTTTATCTTTTGAATGACTTCATGCATGGGGAATTGGGGAATATATTCATATTATAACTCTTTTATTTCCTAATATTTAATTCCATTGAAGTCTATTGCAGTCACACAATCTTGTTTATATATTCCCACCCTCTCAAAAAATATGTCCTTCCAATCGTTTATTAACTTCTTGTCTGAGGGGTTGTATATGAAATGTCCCCTTGTTTTTTTGAGTATCCAATAAAGGAACAATTTTTTACCTTATGTGATTTTTTTACCTGAAGAGGACATAAAAAAATATTTATATCCCCTTACATCTAAATTTTCCAACATAGATTTCCATCCATGAAAAACTTCATATGGAATACCATGAGTAGCTTTATGTGGAACTTGGTTTAGTATATAATCCACTGCATTTTAATTTATATATACAAAAAGACATTTGATGAATCACATGACTCAATATTTATATCATCATGTATAATTGGGTGTGGTTCCTCCTTTTACTTAATCTAATCCATTTTCATATATAAGGAGGTGGTTTAAGTGATTCTCTGCTATGCTCTAATCAGAGTTTCTAATATTGATATAAAGATTGTTCTCCTACTAATTATTACAATCCATGAATATTTAAAAATAATTTTACTTATATTTCATTAAATAAACTTTTTTTTTCTACTAAAGTCATCATTAAAATTTAAGAAGTATGAGAATCCAACCTGTCTTTAACTTGAAATGGAAAATACAAAATAGTTTGAACAAACTCAACAAGCCTCATAACCCTTTCACCTTATCCACTAAACATGGATTTTTTCAACTACCATTTTAAACATGTGTTCCATAAAATATGTGGTTTTAGTTATAATAAATCAACTTATCCATATTTTTTAATTTAGTCATTAATTTAAATTTACAATTCCTTCATGGAAACCTCATATTTTTTGTGGAAAGAGTCATGTAGATTATATTCATTATAAATATTCAATATATAGTTCATTTAATATAATATGTTGAGACAATTGTTTAAATATTCCCTTCAAAAAAAAAATTAATTCATTATAAAATAAAATTATAAATTATAAATAAATCAATATAGATCATTCCTGGGTATAGAAACATTTTTTTGGTATGTGATACAATATAATAACAAAATTTTACATTTAATATAAATCTAGAAAGAAACATGAGGTGATGATAGCCAAAATTATTATTTGTATGTATGGATCCATTGGCTTCTCATAGATCCACCTCACCGTGGGAAATAATTTATAATACACTTCTTTCTTTTATTTGAATACATATGTGAGCACCACTTGTCATATCTAATAAAAACTTTATAGAAAATGATAAATTTATCTTGATTATAAATTTACCTGAATCTGTCTATTTCAATATTGTATGGATACATTGTTTCCTCTTATGTCCCTTCTTAACAAATGGAAAAAATGATAAGATATGTTTACCTTACATTACACATGTTACTACTCTTCATGTATGGGTTTTGGAAAGAAGATTTATACTTAGAGTTAGTATCATATATCTTCACCATACTATTATTTTTATTCACCATTCAAAAAAATTGATTTTTATTCTTGAACTCCTTGTTAAAATGGATAAGTATATTAAAGAGAATTGGAAGAGGATTATCTATGTTTCTAATGTTTAAAATTTAAATGAACTTGGATAATCTTTGAGGGAGTTCTAAACTAATGAGTTATGTGTGCAGTTATTTAGGTAGATTAAACCCTCAAACTTCTAGATCCTCAATGTATCCAAGGAGTTTAACTATATAAGGGATTGTTCATGAAACATATACAAATTTACATGCAAAGAGAATAATTTATATCTCATATCATTTTTATTTAGATACCTTTGAATAAATACCACGGAGATGTCTGAGCATACTATAGGTATCCATGTTCTTTGTCATGTTCATATTCCCACAAGACTTATATAAAATAATTATACTATGAATATAAAACATATAATTTGTAACATCTCGGTCCGAGGTGCCACGCAACGGGTGCCCCAAGCCTGGTTCGTCACATGACCTCAAGCGCATTTCCCCAAATGCCAGAGGCTGCTGACTAGCAGAAAGGGCCCAAATCTGATCGTGGGGAAACTAATCCCTCATTTGTCAAAGTGTAGCGCAGCAGAATACTAAAATAAACATACAATAAACAGTGGAAGCAGTAAACACACACAACTGAAATAAACTACAGCAGTGGATATAACCAACAATATATGAATGCTGATGCTACATGTTTCAAATTCTAAGAAAACAGCCAGAACATGTTATACATCACTGTGATACAACCAAAAGCAAAGTACAACAAAACGAATAAACAGCTGGCAGTGGCATTGCGAGCCTAGGCTCAGTCCCATGCCCTCCTACTGCACAACAACAGTCAAGTACCTGTATAGGGACTCTTGCCCCTATCCACACCTGCAGAAACGTAATCTGTTTGGGATGAAAAACATGACCCAAACAGGGTGTGAGAAATATATCTCAGTAGGCACCCACCAAAGGCCCGTTCCCAACCACGTGTAAGCATGCAACAACAGTGTGTAATAGTAAAATGCAATAAAGTAAGCAGCAATAAAAAGTAACTAACTTAACAATTAAATTTCCAATTTATTATTCATTTATTTTATTTTATTTAGTATCATTCGGTGGTCAACATCACCACGCCCTCAGGCCAACCAGTATCTCGCCCTCGGGCTAATATATTGAACCATGCCCTCAGGCTATACAGAATCTCTACCTTAGGCATTGTAATAGAATTCTCACCCTCAGGCATACGAAGTGTTGCCCTCAGGCACAAAAGTCACGCCCTCAGGCTAATATAGTCACGCCCTCAGGCGAATATAGGTAACCGATCCATGCCCAACATATCAAAATGCAGTAAACAAGAAATTACTCTCATGGAAATTCTTACAATTACTACATTGAAGGCATACCCTCGGGTATCCTGGCCAAACGGCTAAACAGAGAAACACACCCCCAGGGTGGTTCCGGATCCAAGAAATGATCCCAACAAACATTTTATTATCAAAATTTAATCACCTATGAAATTCTAGGAATTAAATATAGCAACGGCCTCAGCCACACGACACCCCAAAATGGGTTCGTGGAACAAAAATACACAAAAACGCACGACAGTTGGAAATTAAACACCAAGCCTCCTACCTCAAACGCCAACGAATGCTATACCCGAACGTCGACTCGAGAAACGCCCAAGAACGACGTAGATCTGACGAAGAACAAAAACCATTCAAATGTAAATAACTTACGTTAGGTGAAGAATTGGCAAGAACCAACCAAGGAGGTGGAAGCCCTTACCCGTGCGGTTCCAACCGGATCATCCGAGACGAAATCGGATTCCAGACAAATGCTCGGCGGTTCTTCAAAGATCTGGCCTCCTCCTTTGGCTCCAAAATGGCTCAAATGCCTCCTCTGCCAAATGAGGAGGCTACTACCTGTTTTAAGCCGAAAAAACAAAGTACACAGCATGTACTTGAAAGTACATGTCATTTACTCCTTTCATTTAACTGTTCATTTGGAGGCACCGCCACACTGTTCATCTGCCGACAAGAGTACACGACATGTACTCCAATTTACATGGTGTGTATTGTCGCCCAGCTGGCGGCGACTCCACCGCCTTACTTTTTACCACGCCGACTAACTACACGACGTGTAAAGGACCACTACACAGTGTTTAGTCGGTTCCTACACCCTTTTTCACCGGCGAGGCTATACGCCTTGTGTACTTATCCCAACACGGCCAAAAGTACACGGCGTGTAGTTTCAAAATTTAGCATTCTTTCCCATTTCCCATATTTTCTCAAAAACACTTAAGGAAAAGGAAAAAGAAGAAACACGTACATCAAAGATAAGAACCAGGTTCTTACAAAATTCCCCCCTTATAGCAATTCATCCCCGAAATTCCCTTTCCATGGTGGAAAAGATAAAGCTCAAAACAGTTCTGGCCACTGAGCACGTACGTCGGCCTCCCGATCCCAGGTCTCGTCCTGCACTCGGCCGTGCTTCCATAGCACCCGTACGAGAGGAACTGACCAGCCTTGGAGAACCTTCGTGCTCCTGTCAATGATACGGATTGGATGCTCCTAAAAGGGAGCATCATGCTGAAGCTCAACCTACTCTGGCTGAAATACGTGAGACGGGTCTGAATGATAGCGACGTAACTAAGACACATGGACGACGTCATGCATGGATCGATACTGCTGCGGTAACTACAACCGATAGGCAACCAGCCCGACACTCTCTAGAATCTCAAATGGTCCCACATACCTCGGTGAAAGCTTAAACTGTCTCCTGATCCGTTTGTGTCCCAGCCTCAGTGAAACACGCAAGAAAACCTGATCTCCGACCATGAAATCCAAAGGACTTCTGCGACGATCAGTATAAGACTTCTAACGAGACTGCGTGGTAGCCATCCGCTTCTGAATCAACTGGACCATCTCAGATGTCTCCTACACGAGCTGTGGCCCCAGTAAAGTTGCATCACCTGCCTCTAACTAGCACAGAGGTGATCGACATGGCATACCATGTAATGCCTCGTATGGTTCCATCTCAATAGTTGCCTGAAAACTATTTTTATAGGAAAACACAACTAAGGGTATATGCTTCTCCCAAGAGCCCCCATAGTCTAGGATGCATGTGCGCAACATGTCCTCTAGCACCTGTATCGTTCGTTCTGACTGGACATCTGTCTGAGGGTGGTATGTTGTGCTCATAAGAACATGTGTATCCAACACCCTCTGAAAACTCTTCCAAAAAATGAGACGTAAAGAGGGCGTCCCTATCTGAAATGATAGAACGAGGGACCCCATTAAGACGTACGATCTCTCGGATATACAGTCTTCTGAGCTCGTCCACACCAAAGGTCTCCTTTATCGGCAAGAAGTGAGCTACCTTTGTGAGTTTGTCCATAACGACCCACACGGCGTCATTGCCTCAAGGTGACCTCGGAAAACCTGTCACGAAATCCATCGCGACATCATCCCATTTCCACTCTGGAATGGGTAACTGCTGTAACAGCCCAGCTGGCCTCTGGTGCTCTGCCTTCACCTACTGACAGTTGGAACATCTTGTAACAAAACCAGTTATCTCTATCATTATACCCGGCCACCAGTACTGACGTCTCAAGTCTCGGTACATCATGGTAACCCCGGGATGAACTACCCAAGCTGAAGCATGAAACTCCCTCATCAGCTCCTCGCGTATATCCCTTGGAACCCATACTCATCCATGGAAACGCAAAACCTTGCCGTCACCTATCGCCCAACCGGGAGGGGTTCCTCACTTTCCACTAACTCCTGTAAAACTAGGCCTTCTGAATCATATAGCTCCCTCATTCTCACTCTGTCCAGGAGGGTAGAAGTTACAGCCAACGAGGAAAGATACGTCTATCCCTGACTGTCATGCACCTCCAGATGCATCTCAGAGAACAAATCCATAAGCTGCCACTCACCACTGGCCTCCTGCACTACCTGTATCTGAGTCTTCCTACTCAGTGTATCGGCTACTGTATTACCTTTACCAGGTGTATAGGCAAGCTCAAAATCGAAGGATTGCAGGTACTCAACCCACCTTATCTTTCTCTGATTCAGGTCACGTTGAGTAAAGATATACTTAAGGCTTTTTTGGTCGGTGAAAACCACAAAATGCTCCCCTAGTAAATAATGTCTCCAACAGCGCAATGCATGCACAACTAAAGCCAACTCGAGATCATGCGTCAGGTAATTCCTCTCATGTGGCCTCAACTGCCGAGACCCGTATGCCACAACTCAGTCACCCTGCATCAGAATGGCCCCCGGCCCAATCCCTGATGCATCACAGTAAACTGTATAGCTCTTCCCCTACTCTGGGAGTATCAGGATCGATGCTGGTGGCATCCTTCCCTTCAGGTCCTGAAAAGTTGTCTCACAAGCTTCTGACGAAACGAACATCACACCCATCTTAGTCAGGCTCGTCAACAATGCTGATAAGAGGGAGAAGACCTGTATGAAGCTCCTGTAGTAACCATCCATCCCTGAGAAACTTCGTATCTCAAACACGTTCTTACGATGATCCCAGGAAACCACTGCTCTAACCATCTCTGGGTCCACTGCAACTCCTTCCTCTGAGATGATATGACCCAGGAAGTGAATTTGGTCCATCCAAAAGTGGCACTTCGAGAGCATAGCATATAACTGATGCTATCTCAGTGTACTAAACACGATCTCAATATGGGTGGCATGGTCGTGTCGAGTTTGAGAGTACACCAAGATTTCGTCCACGAATACTACCACAAATGAATCAAGATACGAATCGAACACACGATTCATCAGAGCCATGAAAACTGATGGCGTGTTCGTGAGTCTGAACGGCATAACCGTATAATCATATAGACCATACCTTCTTCTAAAAGCTGTGAGAGGTATATCAGATGGTCTAAAGTGTAGCTGATGATATCCGGATCTCAGGTCAATATTCGAGAACACTCATGCTCCACGAAGCTGATCATACAGATCATCTATCCTCGACAAGGGATATCGGTTCTTAACCGTCAACCGGTTCAGCTTCCGATAATCCACACAAAGCCTAAGTGTACCATCCGCCTTGTTCACAAAAAGGACCAGAGAACCCAAAAGAGAAGTACTGGGTCGGATAAAACCCTTCACATGTATCTCCTCTAACTGCCTCTTGAGCTCCTGCAACTCAGGCGTGACCATCCTATATGGTGGAATGGAAACTGGTGCTGCTCCTAGCACAAGCTCGATAGAGAAATCCACCTCACGCACAGGAGGTATACTTGAAAATCCATCCAGAAAGACATCCTTGAAACGATCAACAACTGGAGGGAAATCCATCTGACAAGTCCCCTGGTCATCCAGATATAAGCTCACAATTTGGGCTGTGACTCCACATAGCCCATGATGCTCTGGTCCAACTCGACTCGCCTGAACTTCCCACTCACCCTTGTATAGAAACTCCCCGCCCTCTGGTGACGTGAAACACACCCTATGACGATAGCAGTCTACAAAGGATCGATAGGGAACCAACCAGTCCATCCCGAGAAAGACGTCATAACTCGTCATCTCCACGACATAGAGGTCCCAAAGGAAGTGACACCCACCAACCTCAAGGGGGAACTCCTTGCACTGACGCACACCAAACGTCCTAGTCCCCAACGGAGTGTCTAGCATCAAGATATCGGAATAAGTAGAAACACAGAGCCCAAGGATCTCCACCATGGGTACAGATATAAAACTATGTGTAGCACCCGTATCAAAAAGTACTTAAGACAAGACAGAAGCTACTAGAATAGTACCTATGACTGTCGAAGGTCCGGGATCCTGCTCATGTTGGGTCTGTTGCACTGCATATGCCTTCCCAGTGTCGCGGCCCTATGACACAGCCTGGCTACCCTGAGCAGTCCCGCCCTGCTGCCTCTGTGATCCCGGTGTCTGGCTACCACGGCCACGACCACCATCTCTGCCTACACGCCCTGACGTCTTCCAGTTCCCTGACTGGTAAGAAGGCACCGGTCCTTCTTCCGCACGTGGAGTCTGTACAGAACCCCTCTCACTATCCATTGGTAGAACCGCCCTGCAAAAGTGCTGCAGATGACCCACCTTGCCACAAGCTCGACACTCCACTGGTTCTCATGGACACTGCGGCCTCTTGTTCCCCTCTCTACCGCACTGGTAGCACCTAATCAGACCTCCTGTAGAAGCTTCCTGGATGGTACTGCCGCCCTGAGAGAAGTCCATATGTCTCCTCCTCTTGCCAGCAAAAATAGTACCAGTAACTGGTGCTGAACTTCCCTGGCCCACACTACTAGATTCTTGTAGGTTCCTCTCTGAAATCAATGCCTAGTTCACAATCGCATGTACAGTAGGTAACCTGAAAACATTCACCAGCACCCGAATGTCATACCGAATACCATCCTCAAAACATCTGGCCCTCATCGTCTCATCAGCCACCAGCATGGGTGAAAAGCACTGAAGCTCCGTAAAACGAGTAGAATAGTCCATCACCGACATAGCACCCTGCAACAGATTCATGAACTCTCAAGCTCTATCTTCCCTCAGCGTCTCCGGAAAGAAGAAATCATAGAAGACTGCCTGAAAATATTCCCACGCCATGTCCCTGTGATGCTCTGACTGGGTGGTAACATCCCACCACCTCTTGGCGGAATCACGCAGCATGTAAGTCGCGAGTTTGACCCTCCGCCCTGGAGGCATCTCTAGATGCTAAAAAATAGTCGACATCGATCCTAGCCAAGACTCTGCAGCCTGTGGTCCGCCATCCCTTGAGAACGTAGGCGGATGCTGCTGTTGAAAGATACATGTTAGCTCGGCCATAGATGTGGTAGCCTGCGGTGCTCCCTGAAAGGTCTTCATGAACCCCAATAAGCCTTCACAGAACTGCGCCTCCGTGCCCGTGTCCGGTATAACAGCTGGTGCCGCATCTGGCTCTGCTGGTTGATCAACTGGTAGCCCATGGCCCACCATCTCCGGAGTATAATCGTCGCCGCTCTCTTGGAGAACAACTCGCGGTCGTCTAGGCAGCATGACACTACAAGGTCAAAAGCATGCCTCAGATTCAAGTTTATTAAGACTAAAACGAAGGAACCAAAAAGGAACAAGAGAAAGAAGGCATTTAAAAATTTGAAAAACAATACTACACGGCGTGTACACTGACTAAACGGCGTGTACTTGACTTCCTTTCCCCTGCTCGGGTCCTTCTACACGGCTAAGCCACACGGCTTCCATTCAACAAAACTACATGGCGTGTATAATATCTACACGATGTGTACGATGTTATTTTCCAACTGCATGTGTCGTCTGTGACACGGCCGAATACTTGGCTTTATTCTACACGGGGTGTTACACCCGAACACAACGTGTACACTATCTCGTTTCCCATCCACACGGCTAACTCCACACGGTCTGTCCTCGAACAAGACTACACGGCGTGTCCCAAAAGTAGACGACATGTTAAGGGAGAGGTGACACCAGCCCATGTTGTTAGTTACACGGCCAACTCTCTAGGTCACACTACACGACGTGTACAAAATTTACCCGGCGTGGTTTTCCCCAAGGGCTTCCTTACCCCGTGTCGCCGCCCAAACGGTTTGTGACACGGGAAGAGACTACACGGTGTGTACTCCTGGTACAGGGCATGTACTCAAAAAGTTCATTTTTATTCCAGAACAGATGAACACACACGACATGTATGAGGTCCTACACGGCGTGTATTCTGGGTTTTCCAGACAGTATGCCTCAGAAACTTCTCCAGAACCCAGAAAATACTGAAAACAACACCTAAGTGTCTAATTCCGACCCGTGGGGGCCCATACTTCCCACGAATCAAAGTTTGACAGCTTATCTGTGTTATAACAACATAAACAGTCAATGGTCCACCAAATTCCGGTCAATGGGGGCCCATACTCCCCAAAAACCAAAGTTTGGCGTCCACTCCATAAACAAGCTTAAACAAAAATACCATATCACAAGGCAGGTATTTATTAAGCAGCTATCACAATAGCATGATTTACTAGCACAACAACTATCACAACCACATGCAAATTCTAATGAACCTACATGGCATGGAAACTATGCATGGCATGTGATATCTAGCATGTGCCTATATGATGCATGAGATGGCATACCCTCATCTCATCAGGTTGCAACTAAATAGAACCCACAGATAAAATATAAACAGCACCATCCAAGTGTGTCACCCAACGGTGAAAACATATCAACCGTAAAATTTTCAAAATCAAAAGAATGCAAAATACAAGGTAGACTGGCTTTTCCCTGTACACGGGTTAGCTACACTCGGGCACAGCTTATTACCTACTACCGTTCCGTCCTATCCCTGACCATGTCTCCAAACAGTAAGTCAAAGAAAAGAAACCCCTCGGATACCACTTTGTAACGTCACGGTCCCGGGTGCCACACAACGGGTGCCCCGAGCCCGGTTCGCCACGTGACCTCAAGTGCATTTCCCCAAACGCCAGAGGCTGCCGACTAGCAGCGAGAGCCTAGGTCTGATCGTGGGGAAACTATGCCCTCATTTGTCAAATTATAGAACAGCAGAATATTAAAAGAAACATACAACAAACAGCGGAAACAGTAAACACACACAACTGAAATAAACTACAGTAGTGGATATAACCAACAATATATGAATGATGATGCTACATGTTTTAAATTATAAGAAAATAGGCAGAACATGTTATACATCACTCTGATATAACCAAAAGCAAAGTACAACAAAACGAATAAACAGCTGGCAGCGGCATCGTGAGCCTAGGCTCGGTCCCATGCCCTCCTACTCCACAGCAACAGTCAAGTACCTGTATAGGGACTCTTTCCCCTATCCACACCTATAGAAACATAATCTGTTTGGGCCGAAAAACCTGACCCAAACAAGGTGTGAGAAGTATATCTCAGTAGGCACGCACCAAAGGCACGTGCCCACCTGCGTGTAAGCATGCAACAATAGTGTGCAATAGTAAAATGAAATTAAGTAAGCAATACTCAAAAGTAACTAACTTAACAATTAAATTTCCATTTTATTACTCATTTAATTTATTTAATTTAGTATCATTCTGTGCTCAATAGCACCACGCCCTCAGGCCAACCAGTGTCTCGCACTCAGGATAATATATTGAACCACGCCCTCAGGCTATACAGAATCTCGCCCTCAGGCATTGTAACAGAATTCTTGCCCTTAGGCATACGAAGTTTCGCCCTCAGGCACAGAAGTCACGCCCTCAGGCTAATATAGTCAGGCCCTCAGGCTAATATATTCACACCCTTAGGCTAATATAGTCACGCCCTCAGCCTAATATAGTCACGCCCTCATGCTAAAATAGGTAATCGAGCCATGCCCAACATATCAAAATGCAGTAAACAAAAAATTCCTCTCAAGTCAATTCTTACAATTACTACATTGAAGTCATACCCTCGGGTATCCTGGCCAAACGACTAAACAGAGAGCCCCCCCCCCCCCCGGGGTGGTTCCGAATCCAAGAAATGATCCCAATCAGCATTTTATTACCAAAATTTAATAACCTATGCAATTCTAGGAATTAAATATAGCAACGACCTTAGCCACACGACACCCCAACATGGGTTCGTGGCACAAAAACGAACAAAAACACACGACAGTTGGAAAATAAACACCAAGCCACCTACCTCAAACACCAACAAACGCTATACCCGAACGCCAACTCCAGAAATGCCCAAGAATGACATAGATCTGATGAAGAACAAAAACCATTCAAACGTAAATAACATACGTTAGGTGAAGAATTGGCAAGAACCAACCAAGGAGGTGGAAGCCATTACCCGTGCAGTTCCAACGGGATCGTCCGAGACAGAATCGGATTCCAGAAGAACGCCCGGCGGTACTTCAAAGATCCGGCCTCCTCCTTTGGCTCCAAAACGGCTCAAATGCCTCGTCTGCCAAATGAGGAGGCTACTGCCTGTTTTAAGTCGAAAAAACAATGTACACGGCGTGTACTTGAAAGTACACGACGTGTACTCCTTTCATTTAACTATTCATTTGGCAGCACCGCCACACTGTTCATCTGCCGACAAGAGTACACGATATGTACTCCCAAGTACACTGCGTGTATTGTCGCCTAGCTGGCGGCGACTCCACTGCTTTACTTTTTACCCTGCCGACTGACTACACGGCGTGTAAAGGACCACTACACGGCGTGTAGTTGGTTCCTACACCCTTTTTCACCGGCGAGGCTACACGCCCTGTGTACTTATCCCAACACGGCCAAAAGTACACGGCGTCTGGAAAAGTACATGGCGTGTAGTTTCAAAATTTTGCATTCTTTCTCATTTCCCATATTTTCTCAAAAACACTTAAGGAAAAGGAAAAAGAAGAAACCCGTACCTCAAAGATAAGAACCAGGATCTTACATAATTCATGTCTTTTTATTTGATATAAAATACCTCATCACTCATCTCTTTAGTAGGTGAATCTGAGATAGAGAATTCTAGAACAGAAAACTTTTGATTATAGACTAACAATACACATAGTTTTTTTACACAATTCTTAAAAGTTACATCCAGATAAGGGATAGTCTTTTTACTGAATTGATAATAGGAATATTGTGGATGATGAACATATAATTATTATAAAATAATAATAGAGTGTAATATTAGTAATTGAATTTATTATAAATTATATGATATATAGTTATACTTCTTTAAATATTCCTACTATTTTATCATGTTTTAATAACCCTCACCATTGAAAAAAAAATTAGTCACATGGAACATTATAATGTATTTGAATCTTATTTCCCTTTCAGCAATCCAGGAAATGGTATGTTCAGTTACATGATGGTATTTGGGTAGTAAATATTTCTAACTATATGATAAATGTTTCTAGGTATGTTGATTGAAAAACATAATCATAAAATCCTGACATTTTTTTCCTCAAAACATTATATTAATATACGTCTAGTCTTGCTTAGGATACTCACCAAAACATTCCAATGAAACCCAAAACCATCATTGTAACTCTATAATGAATCTAATTATCCTGAAAAGGGTAGTCAATAACTTAGTTTTAGGATTTAACTCTAAATATAGTGATGGAAGACATAATTACTTAATATTAACTTGATATGTTTTTTTATTATGCATAAATTTTCAAATTTTATCTTTTACATTTCTTGTTAATATTAAGTATATTTTACTTAAGTAATTAGATATATTATAGTGAAATATTTACACAAAAATACTTATTTATTAATTAAATACTATTATATTAATCTACTTATTTATACTATCACAATCATTCATCAATTAAATTAATAATTCAATAAAATAAAATAAAATAAATGAAATATGGAATTAGCGTTATCTTTTACCATGGTTTTATTTGTTGATATTAGAATTAATGAACTATTATACCAAGGAAAAAACTCATTAGATCCATTATAGGATTTAGTTTAAAGTATTCCACCTTTTTGATGTGTAACTCTTTGGGTTAGTTTTACCTTAGAACTATATCAAAACCACACCACGTTCTATAGAGCACCATCCTTATAATTTATTTAATTCTGATGCATATAAATGGAACTGAAATTGGGATTTACATGAAATCTATTGGAATGAAATCAGTTAAACAATAAACTAGAAGTAATGACTCATATTCCATCAATTTAAATTAATAAAATAATTGAAAACACCTTTCCATTAATTACGGAAAAGGAAATAAAAAACAAACATGGATTAGTCTAACCTCATGATCAACCACTAGTGAAATGAATACACAATTAAAATAACTTCATATGATGAATTTAGAATCATTATTTTAGTAATAAAAATATGTTTTAAATATTTTGATTAATTATCTAATTAATAAATTATTTCAGTTTATCTTATTCTACATCTAATCTATTCAGGAACATCATATTCACTATTATTTTAAAAAAATTAAATTACTTAATATTATTTTATGTTTAATTATACAAGTATACATATTATACATAGAATCAACAAAGTGATTACTTGTTCAAAATACTAGGCTTTTATAGAAATCATATACAATCTACTCTTGTGGAATTTATCATACACATTTTTTCACATAATAACGTGGAATGTATGAGTCAATTAAATGACACATACAACACTTGTTAATTATAATTTCATACAAATATTTTTAATTCCAATGGTGTAATTAATGAATTATAACTATACATGTTATGTAGTTTAGAAATTTACATGGAAAGTACATAAGAATTATAAATATATATATATATATATCTGGGTGTCTATGTCCATATATATGTATAACAACTCTCACAAAATGTGTACGAGTCATTAAATTACACATGAAAAACATGTTATTGTTGGTTAAAGGAGTAATAATTTTAATTTTAATTTTCTATTTAAATAGTTTTGGAAGATTATGTGTACATCTTGATACACACCATGTAACATTCTTATGGTATACATATGATACACTCCTATGGATTCTTCATTTTTTTCATGTACTTGTGTGTTGTTAATTATTATTGTAGACGTTATATTCTATTTAATAAACTTTTCACAAAGATATCATTCCCTACATGTTGTGTAATTATTATATTACACAAACATGACTTTATGTTTTCAACTTTGAGAATGTGTTAACTATATTGTGTGTAACCTATTCAAACAACATGTATCCCCACATGCCATTTAGAATTTATTGTTTAATATTTTGGAAATTTTATAAAACATTTTTCCTTTACAAACATTATGAAGAAAATTAATTCACGCTACATTCAGGTGAAATTAACTATGACACTGGGTGTGTACACCAGATACACACTATCTAATAACATGTTATCCTGAAAAACATCTATATACCTTAGGATGGGATCTTTGGATGATCATTATCAAATTTTAATCAAATCCAGATTTAATGAACGAGTAACCAATGGGGGAGAAGAGATATCAATTATTGGATTCAAGAATTAATTGCATGAAATGAAAAATTACCTTTAAATTCCTATAAGTTCAAGAAAAATTAAATAATTATCCAATAAATGTAACATGTTTTTGATATAAATTGTTGGTTCTATATGTAGAGAAAGCACATGTTTTTTATATGGCCAACTCAATGTTTTAGGATTCAATGGATCATTCATAATATACATGATGTGAATACAATGATAAATGAATGTTTTCAAACCAATAATGATAAATAATTATATAGATCTAAGAGAGGGGTAATATTATGGTAATTTATAATAAATTTAAAAACAAAAGAATATATAATACCTCAATATTGATAATCTCTTTCATTGATGATGTTGATCTTTTATACCTAATTGGTGGTTCATTGGTGTGTTTTGGGGACCTAATATAGATCCCCTCTAGTGGTGATCTAAGAGTTCTACTTAAATCACCTAGCAGTATTAATGTACTATTGGGTCCTATACTAGAAGATTGACCATCTTGTGTTATTCAACATGATGAGTTAAAGGTCCTTCTTACTTGAATGATTTTTAATTAGCATTCTTATTATTTATGGTAAGACAGTAGGAGAGAGATCTTGTGATGAAATCGATGTGAAAAATGATTAACCATTCTCAGAATGACATAATAGTCAATTTATAGACATAAGGTTAGATTTTATCATTTAATTAATTATAGAAAGGCTTAATACAATATTAAAATAAAAAATAACCCCTTTCCATTTAATAAAAAAATTATCATTTTATTTTTAGGAGTCCACTAACCCATGCAATGATAAATGTTTATTTTTTAGTTTGATAAATAAATATTCACCACAACTGAAAAATATTCTGTATTTTTAATCATCAATATTTATTGAATTATAAAATAAAAAATAAAACAATATTAATTATTCTATAGATAAAATAATTTCATTATTCATATTCTCATGAATAAATATTTATTTAATATATTTTGTAACTAAATAAATAAATTATTTATTTATGTTATCATAAATTATTATGGGGAGAATAAAAATAGATAAATAAATAAAACATTTTTGTTAAATTGAATAGTAAACTTGTGAAAAAATATTCATTTTTTATTTTAATCAAATAATAAATCTTGAAAAAATATTTCTTCTGAGTCTTGAGTATAATATTTAATTCAATCAATAAATGTAAATAACATTTAATTTTGATCATAGGAAAATATTTTGGTGTGACCCTCTATGCCTCTTCCTCGTTATAATTATGTGGGATTCCCTAATGTTCAATATTACTATCTATAAATGGATCACATAACTGGTAGACGAAGAAGATATATCAAATGTAAGAAACTATACACAAACCATAACTTTGTAATATAATCATTTTTCATGATATATCTTCTTTGTAGTTTGATCAAACATTTCATCAACATATATGCTTGATAAAAATTTCATTTAATAGGTAATATGAAATTGATTATACATAATAGAAAAGGAATTTAACATGGAGGTTCCATCTATAAAAAGGACACAGATATCAACTTTCATAAAAATGGAAGGGATGAATCATTCCCCAACATATTCATTTTTTAAATATCATTTTTGAATTAGCCATTTATCCTTCATCCCATGAACATATGGAATCACAGTTTTGGTTACTATATCAATGTATGTGATTCATAGAATTAGTTAATAATAATATTATAGTCTAAGGATCATTACACACATTCACAGGGAACTATATCCAATTACACATAAACATGTAGATTTTCTATAGGTGATTCTGTTATCCTTATTTACTTTCATGGTGATTACCATGTGAAAATATCGTGGGATAAAGTCTCAACTTATTATGAGTACTTATACATGACAATCAACATAATATGTAATGTATCATGGAATTTTTTCCAATCAAAGAATATGTTTTAAAAATATCTTCATCACATTTTAGTGTTATCATCACATTCTACATCTAAAATTATATTTTTAATATTATAGATAATATGGGAAATTAATACATAAAATTCATACAGAAAAATGAATAATATGTAAAAATATATTTAATTAATATTACCCACTTTCATTATTCAAGCAATATAAAGTTCAAACCATTGATTCTTGGACACCCAATCAAACACATAAATGGTTAGTTAATTTCACATAATTATTTTACTAAAATACATGTTATATTAAATAAAATAATATAATATGAAAGGTCATGTGGGATAAATCATGTCCAATAATCATAAACACAACAATTATATTATGATATTATGACACATATAATTTCATGATTTTTAAACACATTAATATATTTTTACATTGATATTCTATTTGAGTATTTAATACATGACTAAATATGGATAAGTTTATTACATATCATGATGTGTCTAAATACTCACTATGAACTTACTTAATTTTTAATGAAATTATCTTAGTTATTTTTTATTTAAAATGATAGGATTTTAAAGGCTATTTAGACAAGAAAAAAGTAATTATTTTATTAATTGATTAAAAAATTAAATTAATTAGTTTGAGGAAATTTTATAATAATAAAATAATGAATTGAATATCATTATAGATATCATATAAATATACATCTTCACAAGCATCGATGATCTTATACATAGATAGAATAATTTATGTGTTTGGTTTCATTAACTTATAATTAGTATTGCATGGTTTTTTCAATAATTTTATTATGGAAATTATAATTGAATATGAGTCAAATCTTCCTCCATTATGTAATTCTATGCACACCCATGGTTTTGTCTGTGTTAACCCCATAACCAATCATTTGGACCCCCCTCCTTTATGTGACTGGATGATTTGGTATTTGATGGAGGACCTCTAATAGTGGAGGAATTTCAAGATTAGAGATAAAGTGAAACTTATTGAGGAGTTACAATGGACTACAAGTGCAATGATGTTTCTTGAACATAGTTATTTTTAGAGAGTTTTTCAACTAGGTTAATGGTTATTTCATCATCCTCTGGATAAATTTACCAATGGATATGCTCAAGAACATTCCACATTTATCAATATATTATTATCAGTTTCATCACCCATTTTTTATTCTATATGGCTATAACATAAAAAATCAATTAAAATAATGAAATATGAAATTAAAATAATTTAAACTATGTGTAAAGTTTATCTATACATAGTACAACACTTAAGTAAAATCAACATAATATTAACATGAATATAAAAAGGTAAAATCATAAATTTATGAATTAAGACAAATATACTTCAAATAAATAGAATAATCCATTAAATCCATCCACAACTTATTTTGATATCCAAACATATTTCAAAATGATTAACCATCCCGATTTGGTTTTTTTAATTATTTTGGAATTTTAGATTCAATTTTGGGATGGCTTGTCCTAGTTCACATAAAACATAGGATGCCCAAGTACAACTTGGTGTAACTAAGAGGTAAGTGTTAACGAACTCCGTGTTAAGGATTTTAGGATAAGGGTGTCCACTCAATGGATTAATGATCTTATAATTAATATTTTTGGTAATATCCTCCAACAAAAATTGTAATGACCCTAGATTTCAATATACATTTTTCCTAAATACATAATGTGTTATATAACATTCACCAAATGAGACATCAATATAAAATTTTACTATGATTTGTTTAGACTGATAAAACTATGACATTGAATTACTAGGTATTAATTGGAGTGACTAAAAATGAAATATAATATATATATATATATATTTATTTTATGACAATTTACATAATTATATATTTTATTTAAGAATCTATTTTTATTGGTTTTCCTTTTTATTAAATAAAACTATGTATATTATTGTTAAAATATTATTTTAATAAAATATAATATTGATTTATAAATTCATATTTTGTAATTTTTTTATAAAATATTATGATAAAGAACAACTTGTATTTTAAAATTTTAATTTTCTATAAGTATAGTTTCTCATTATATTTATTATTTTTATTTAAAAGTTAAAATTTATAATTCTAGAAATCAAATTAGTACAATTAACCATCATTTTTACATCTATAATTTCATTGTAACTTTAATATTATTTTTTTATATTTTCATAAAAATTTAGATTTTTAGGTGAATAGGGAAAAATTCTTTACTTACATATAACATTAATTTTATGACATTGTTAACATATAAGTAAGAACTATGAATTCGTGATATTTTTTTGTAATAAAAATCATTTATTATAAGTTAATTATAAATTTTAAAAAATGTTTATTATAAATTACAAACTTATTTTCGACATCTTAGAACATCAGTATTATTTTTTAATTTTTCTTTTAAAATATTATATATTTTGTATTTTATGATTAATGTTTATATATATTTAAAAATTAATATAATAAAATGGATTTAAAAAATGAAATTATTAGGTTAAAATTATATAATAAGGTCATATTTATTTTTAAGTATAAATCATTAATTATTTTTGGTAGAGACTAATTAGCTCGATAAAAATAAAAATGGATAAAAATTTTTTATCCAAGAAGGATTGACCAGAAACATGAATAAAAAATGTGTTAGAATGGATGATTGTGGCCTTGATAATCCTTATCCCTTACCCTAACCATTATTTCCCTATATTGGATCCACTTTCCAAGGGACTGACATCTCATTATTGAACAATTTTAGGTACAAAAAATCCATCACCTTTATCTTATTAAAGGGGCACTAATGTCCTCTCTTCCCCTAACATAAATTTATATATTTTTAGTCCAAAATTTTCCAATTATCATATTAAAAAATTCCTATACACCTTTGAATGTTCCATTTTTCTCAAGAGTCCATCCCACAAATACTTACTCTCCTTTACAATAGAGATAATTCAATAAGTGAGGTTTGAATTTATAACCACTCTTTTATCATTTATATTTCTTTATGTAATCTACTTATTCTTCAGATTATATTAAAAAATCAAAAAATTAAAACATACACATCATTACTATACTATCATATTATTATAATGATGTCTGAAGATTTACCTTTCCCTTTCCCGTTAATAGAAATGAAACTATAATTCTTGCATTTTGCGGACCACTCAATCCACAACATAGCGTGTTTGTTTTTCCTTCATAGATTTAAAAGGATTATACTAATATGTATGTTAACATATGATAATGAAATTTATGAAATATTTTAGATGATTAAATGATAAAATATACTAATCCTTTTACATTTTCTTTGGAATTAGAAAACATTATCCATTCTTATGTTTGGGCTGTACCACCTCCAGGGAACGAAAGATTTAATGTTTTCCTTCCAAGACCAACTTAAATGAATGGTCATACTAATGTTATTTATAGACAAATTTTATTCTTAATAAATTATTAAGGTTATTTAAATCTAAATTTTAAAACCTAATAAAAATATGATCAATAAACAACCACTGTAAATTTAATCTTCAAAAAGAGCATTCTAGAAGAAAAATATTATTTATTCGTACTATAAAATTAATTTATATAGGTTATATTATTCATATAATAAATTAAAATTATGATATATAAATTTAATAAAATATAAATAAAATAATTATTATTATTCTATAAAGATATTAGAACTAAATAACTTCATATTAATAAATTAATTTGGGTAGTTTTTTTTCATTTGTTTTACCACATTATTAATCAATGATATAAATATAAACCATCAATGACTATTAAAATCTAATTTCCTTAAATATATGATATAAATATATAAATTATTATTATTTATGACTTAATATTGGTAATAAAATAATTTAACGCATTATTAATCAAAAGACACTTTATTCACTAAAAATGATGGAAACATGGTCATATCCAAATTACATTTTCTGTATCGCAACCAAAAATATAATATAATGATTTTATAATAGTAAAATTATTTATAAAACCATAATTATAGTAACTTATATAGTTTTTTAGTGATGAAATTTTGGGGAGTAATGAATAACAACATTATTATTAATAAACTAGTTCAAAACGATCAATATTACTCAAACACGATATCTAAAATTGATCATTACTAACTTCTATAGATATAAGAAACAATGATAAATTATGATTATAAGATGTTATTGAAATGAATTTTTTTTAAATGGTTAAATAATATAGTAACATTTTTTATATATGAGGTGATATTTCATTTTTACTAAACTTGAACCGAGGCAAGGTTTCTTTGTCTCAAATTTGAATTACTTTTGACATGTTTATGTTGTAAACTATGTTTTCTTTTGAAATGGGTAAATAATTCCCCATTATAATTTTGTATCATAGTTATCTTTTCTTGAATTGTTTTTGTAGAGACCCGAAGCTTGACGTACATGGAAATTACATTACATTTGCGGAATAATTATTACATAACAAAAACAGACACCAAAGGACTGTAATAGTTTAGTGCCTTTGGAAACTTGGAACATAATCTTCTAATCTTGGTGGAAGATCCTCAACATATCCCATAAAGATCTTCCTTTTTTCATACCTAAAACCTTTACTTATATCCTGGGGAAAAGAAAACATAAAAAGGGTGATCTCAAATGCTCATTAAGGGTAAGCATTGATAAAATAAAACAAATCATATACATTTGAACTTAAAAAAATGAACATAATGTTTAAACATCAAAAGCTTGAGCAATGACCTAAAACATGGAAGTACGTAAGCAATAGATCATAAAGGAACATCAATCATGATAAAATAGCATGGGAATAAAACATTTAATTGTGGAAACCATTAAGAACGTGATATGATTTCCATAGTAGCCAAGACATTTCTGCCATGACCATCTTAGTGGAAAAGTCCCTGTCTGTATCAAGTTCACTCCTCGTTCCAGTCCTGTAGCACTGAACCAGATTAACTTACTGTTCCAGCCATGTCTATATTATAAGATATAAATCATTACCCAATGCATTTTAGGGAGATATATGTCCCACCCATCTCATAATTAAATCATTCTTACTTCATCCACAAAATAAGCATACATCATTCATAATAACCCAATAAATAAAATGGGTTTCATAAACATCATCCCATCATCACATAATCCATATAAATGAAATGGATATCATTTCATAATAAGAAAAGTGAAACCATGTAAATTATAGATACATGATACTTGAAACATACACATATGAAATAATGTCATCTTAGATGAAAAATGGTTTTGATAAAACACATGAAATGAAATTTGAGGAAAATATCCTTTCTTCTTCAAAATCATTCTCTTTTCACAAAATGTCATTAAATTTTAAGAGAAAAGGATTTTGTTGAAAATAGTAATGAAATCTTTTAGAGGAAGCTTAATGAAAATATGGCTTTATAAAACCATAAATATCCTTTCATGTCGTATATGTTAAAAAAACATTCTTCTCGTACTTTTGTCGGAAAAGTCAAAAAGTACCTTATAGGGTAAATAAAAGAAAGATTCCTTCCATACCATGGGGTAAAAGTCAAAATGGGTAGAAAGGACATTAAACATACATGAAAACACATTTATAAAACATGGACATGGATGATTTCAATAACCCCAGTAAATAATTACGAATAAGCAATCTCGGATAAAAATGAGATTTGCAAAATTATCCCTTACCTTAGGTCCGATATGCTTCATATGGATCCGAACCTCCTGTATAATTATTTAAATAATGTAATTGACTTATTAAATAATCATATTCATTGTTATGATATCATATATGTTTCACTTATTACTTTATATTACCCGTTCTTTTCTAAATTCAATGTAAAACCAGCGTTTTGGGTAAAATCATTTCATTTATCGTATGTGTTTTGACTTGTCGTTCTTGATATTATTACTTATATCCTGATTTACATAATTAAATACTGTAAAAAATGATTTATATATAATATATATTCATCATAAAAATTTATATTATAGATCGATAAAAGTACTGAAATACACCGTTCATGGAGACAGTAGGTCGTACGTACGCATGAACGTTGTTTTCGTTTCCTTGTTGAATTGAATGAAATTAAATAGATGACATACATATATATATATATACATAAATACAATAGCATTATTATGTCATATATTTCATTATTATTCATTATATATACTTTATAATCATTCTTGAATGGTTAATCATGGAAAATGAATCTCATCGCGTTCGTGGAGATGGTAGTCCGTACGTACGCACGAGTGATGATATCATTCCCATGATCATGGAATTGTATTGGATTGTATGTATAATATTTCATAATCAATATCACTTTACAATAATAATATATAGTCATTATTTACACCATTATTCCCATCAAAGTATGGTGGTGGTGGAAAATAGATTACACCACTGCGTGGGGACGGTATTCCGTACGTACGCACGCGCGGTGATTTTGATTTCAGTAGGATGGATAGATGGTGAAATAGGGTTGTATCATACTTATAATAACATATTAGTATATTATTGATACTTATGTTATTACTTCATACTGAAATACCTAATGAAGAATAAGTGGAAGAAGAAATAAAGTTGAAGGAATCGGTAACAGACATTACCTCTTCTTTGAAGCGCCTCTTTGAGACCTCCTCTTAGGGAACTAAAATTGGCCTTTGAAGAAGACCAGAACCTCTAGGATGTTTCTATGGAAGTGGATAAGTGAATTTGGATGGGGTTGGCCGAGCATGAAGGCTCAATGTCGTGTGAGGAAGAGAGGGAGGAGGTGCCCTTTTACAAGGGAGGAGAGGGGCACCTTTGGACAAACTAAAAATATTATTTTATCATAAAGTCATATTCGGTTTTTAATAGCTCCAAATTGATTTATTTAGAAGAAAATGTGGTTATGGGTCGAAATAAGCTCATCTAATAGAATTTAGACAAGTTTAGGTTTCTATTTTAACCTTATCATTTAGATTTAACCTTAAGTTAAATAATATACTTTTACCATGTCTTCTTGTTTTCTTACACTATAAGGTTAATAAACGTACTATAACAAGCCAAACAAACCACAAGTTGTTTATTATTAATATATATAACCTTATCTAAGTCATTTGGCCAATCGTTATATTTTTAGGAATAAAATAACAATTAATAAAATAATATTTGTTTTAAAAACTATTGTATGTCAAATTTGACACTATTTGGTAATTGATTTTTGTGAAACTCATAACAGAATGATTAGTTCGAACAAAGTTAATGAAATAAAAACTAACATGTAATATTAACCTATAGAATTAGTTAAATTCATGAAAAGTCACAAATTACATTTACTTGGTTATTTATAACATCAATTATGTCAATATTTCATTAATAAGATAATTATCGCATCCTCTTTGTGTCATAAATAAATTAAATTATTTAAGGTCTAAAAATTATAAATAAAATACCATTATGTAATAAATATTTATAGCTTTCTAATAAATATTTATAGTTGAATTTATCTTAAGTATAACCCTATAAAAATTATTTACTTATTAAACGTAGATTTTAACTATTTTAACCCTTCTTTAAATATATTAATATTAAATGTCCTAGTTATATCCAAGATTTCCTAAATGGTCATATTTTATTCCTAAGGTTGTTTTTGGTCTAATTACACTAATCCAATAGAATTAGGACATGTTTTTGGGTAATAATAATATCATTTTGACCTTTAATTATCCTATTTACTTTTAACTGTGGTAAATAAAAGTAAAAAGTTACTATTCACAAAAAAAATATTTTCATCCCATTGAACCACATTTTAGTCCTTGATATTAACCGTGTGTCTCGGATTTCTGAAATTCCACTCACAGAAGTGGTAAAATTATGTTTTTTGAAAAATTCAATATTTTTAACTACCACTTAGTGATTTCACTATTCATCAAAAAATGAAAGTTTCAAGAAAAATACCAACAATTAGGCATAAGATATATTTGATATTATGAATTGAAAAATGATGTCTATTTTACCAAATTCAAAAAATATCAGTTGCATTTAATTAATTTAAAAATTAATTCTCGTCGTCAAAACAAATAACGTGTTTTTAAGAGATAATAAATATCAAAAGATTGACACTTATTTATGTCTGGTTTAAATTTGAAATTACCTCCAATGACCAACATTTTATTAAATTGTAAAAATATATTCTAAATATACTTTAAAACCCCTCAAATTAATATGTTATCACTATTAATTATTTCGATTAAAAAATTTGTTTTTAATTAAAATTTAGTAATTTTCACTATTCATCAGAATATGAAAGTTATCCAAAAAGTACCAAAATTTCAAACTATGATAATTTCGATATTCCGAATATCCAAAATAAAGTCAATTTTGAAAGCTAAAATTTATAAAATTTCAAAAAGTGGGTATTACTATTCATAACAGCTAGTTCATAATAATATTATAATAATATCTCGTTTAGTGAAACTCGGTATTGTGTACTACACACGCTATTGAGGAAGGTCTTTATTGTGTGTAATGCAAGCCAAGTAAGGGATGCGTGTTGTGAAAACTCCTTTTTATATAGTGTACAACACAATACATTAATGAAATTAAGAAGAATATTTTTCATAAAATCTCGGGGTGTTACAGTTTTTATTTTTATATTCCATATTCCTTCCCTCATGGGGTTTGGAATGAAAGGATAAAAAGCTGTAATGGTTTTCATAGTATAAATTTTGATTCTTTTATCGAATTTAATTGTTATGAACAACTTTTTCTTTGTATTGTGGTATATTGATTTAATTATTCATGGTTATTTCTAAATAATTAATGGTATATAATTAGATAAATAATGTTTTTTTATTCATATGTATTTTGATTGCTTTTATATCCCTGTGGTAAGTGATTTGGGTTCCTTAATTTTCATTCATTTATCTATGATCATTCTATTGAAATTATTTATATAAGTTAGGTATATTACTCCAATTGATATTATTATATGGTATAAAATCATTGTTTTATTTTTTACCATATAAACTCTTTTTAAAATATTTTATTTTTTATATATATTAACTCTAATAACATATATTTATAACACAAATGCAATTTTACAGAGTTATAAAATTTTATTTTTGAAAATTTTTATTGCATTATTGGGTTAACCAATCTTATTATTTTATTATGTGAAATTAGATATTGCATTTTTTAAAGGATGTTTTAACCGAAATAAGTTTTTACTAATAATTTTACCATGTGTCTTTTCATCAAATATATTCTCAAAGTATTAAGAATTATCATTTATTAATCAAATGATTCATCTTTATGTCCACATTAACATTAGAATTATTTATCACATTTCTAAGGATATATTATAAGATATCAGTTTTAAAATTAATTTTATTCAAAATCTTTCACTTCACAAATTCAAATGTTACTTTTTAATGTGACCTATAAGTTTGTATTTTACATCATTATTAAAATTGTTTTATGAAATCTCTTCTTTTTTTCACAACAATTTTCTTTTTTATATTTAAAAGTATTTAAACTCATGATATTTATATAAAATTATTCATTCTATCAAAAATATATATATTTATAATTTTGGGTATTTAACATACAATATCAGGAAACATGATTCTAAATTCATTATTGTTTGATAACATCTAAAGTATTATTTTTCAAGGTTGTTTTTCATATATGTTAAAATCATTACAACTTTCCTTTATTACTTTAGGGATATTTTATTTTATAACCAGAAAAATTATTTCAATGGATGGATTATGTAATATTGTTTTCTATCAAATATATGATCAATTACTACATAATTCTTCCCTAACCATCCACTGTGAATAAGAAAAACTATTATTCAAATTCCATTTCATTGTGAACACTCGATATTTAATCCCTTTCATAGATTGGAGTTCACCAAAATGTTATACATCAAATTATTTGGAATATTATTGTCATAAATGTATACCCTTTATCTTTAATTTTTAAATGCTATATGATTTATTATATTGATTGAAAGGTATTTACCTTGAGAATTATTGAATATCATTAGATACCCAATTATTTTCCCTGAGTTTATCTTCTAGATATTATGAATGATTTCGTTATGTGATTAAATTTTAAATGGAATTGAAGATCATTTTAATTCAATGGGTTATTTATGAATTATTTACTGAACCCCATTTTTTAAATTGGTTTTTATTATATGATGAATGATTTTATTTTTATGGCACACATAATTCTAGATGGATCAGGGGTGGGGTTCTATATCACCCCTCAATTACTTATTTAGGAGTTTATCTCTACTGATATAAATATTGAAGAGTAATTGTTTCGTGTATTTATGGGCATTGATTATGTGCATCATGAAATTAATGTTTCGCTATACTAATGGATTGTTCTATATTTTATAGACTATATATAGTTTTATTATTGTTTCCATTCCTAGGTTATACACTCATTCATCACATTTATTTACTCATTAAGATATTATATTTTTCCAGGAATTATTCAATATTTTATAATATATTATTTGATTGATATATTTTTCTATATCTTGATTATTACCATATTATCACCTTATGAACACTGAATATATATGATTTCCATCACTTATGTTTACAATCACTATGTTTCTATACTCATCAATTTTTCTATGCTTTGATTTCCCTAGGTTATGAATATTGAAATAGTTTACAATATATTGTATTGTTTCTAATGTATAGAATTTTTTAGAGACATTGAGAACTCATTATAGATTAATTATACTTTTACAGATTTGGAACAATATTGAATTGATACAAATTAAATTGGTTTTTCTAGTTGATTTTTTGTCTTAATACTATAAAATTATAAAAATAAAAGATAATGGTAATATATTATAATGAAATATTTTCATTATGTTATGTGGATTGGAAAACAATTTCTACAAGATTATATATTATGTATTAGTGTAGGGTTTAGATAACATTATTGATTTAGATAATAGTTCAGGATAAAATGGGTGATACAAATGTCATAAATGGTTGATAAGTGAAGGTTAATTATTATTAAAAATATATATATAACCTTTTATGTTGGTTAAGGTAATATTTTGGGGATTAATATAGGAAAACATTAGTAAAATCCAAGTTGATATGTCTAAGGGTTAAGTCTAAGGATAAAAATATATTAAAATTTTTTTGAAGTATATATTGTGTAATTTTTATGGAAGAAAATCCATTTATGTATACTATATATGGATGTAGGATCATGAACTGAGGCCCCATTGACAATGACCATGATAATGGAATATTGTTTAATAAATAAATCTTCACCTGGTGCATTAAGAGCCCAAACTGAACACATCATTTAACACTCCATGGGATTATTATTATTATTTAATAACATCATTATTATGAATAATGATGAAGGATTTGTTTAATTACATTGAGAGATTCGAATAACAAGTATAAGAGATCTTGAAATAATGAAAATTGTATTGAACTGAATGTATCAAAAGATGAAATGATGGTGTAATTAAGGAATATTAAATTTTCATATTCATATGATCATTTATTTTTATTGTAATGGATTATCCATTATATTAATGGATTTAGTATTTGGATAAAACTGGATCATTAAAAATAATCTGAGATAGCTATGTATCTAAAAACCACTATTCTGTATAACAAAAAATGGTATCATAATTAAATGGTTTAGAATATTATTTTTACTATTATGGTAGAAAGGGTAGCATCATAAATTTACCTAATGTGGTGGGGTTGATGTATTAATAGTAGGTAAATATTTATATTGTTAGCTATTTTAAATCGTCATTGGGAATTTTTGATGATATTTAGGTAAATCCTAAATGTTCTGATAATTACGTGAAATATCTAAGATTATTCTATAAAAATAATATTATCCAATGGATTGGAATATTTATTAAATGAAATCAACAACAATGAAATATGATTTTATAGAAAATTTATATTTTATGGTAAACTATTTGAGATAATAGTTATTGAGGGATGGATAACTATTATATTTAATATATACCTGATGTTAAGATAATAAATGTATACATTATTTTTTAAATGTAATTTAAAATTAATTTTTAACCCTGTGATTGATAATTTATTCATTATATTTTTTAAAAGATCATCACATTTTTGAGATTTTCATATATAATGGATCCAGTGTGATTTTATTCCATTTTATCATTAATGATAGTGTTAATTTCTTGAAGGATATATGGTTTCATTAGTGTTTAATGTCGTAGATATTCAAATAGTTTCTAAAAAAGTATGTTATGGTGTATATATTATTATGATATATACATAATTTAGTATAAAATTATATAAATGAATTGGGTTTTTTTTGAATATATATAAGTAACATGATATATCAAAAGAGACCAAGGATGATGTTATATTAGTGGTTATACACTGAATGAATAATTTGTTTAAAATATCCTAAAAAATTCTTTAATGAGAAATAACTAAAATTACAAAGGAGTTAATTTATTTATGTGTGGCTAAATGTGAGGGGATGAAATTTCACTTAATATTTTCCTCAAAAAAATAATGAATTTAATAACTTACTCTAAATTCAATATAGTGGAAAAAATACTATATGTTCAGATAGATAAAACCTAGTCATTTAATTATATATGATGAATAAGTGTAACAAAATTATAAAATATATTAATATATATATATATATATATGATATTTTATACAAAATTAATTAATTCATTATTGAGTTTAAGAATATTTGTTTTTATTCAATGTAATTTTGATTAAAGAAAAAATATATAATTATTAAATGAAAATTTTAATAAAATATAATATTTATGGATTTAGTATATATTTTTTAGTCTTTTATTGAAATCATCTCTAAGAAAAACTAGTATTTTAAAACGATACATTCCTTGAAAAAAATTTCCCAATATATATTATGATTTTATTTAAATGAATAAATAAAATATTTTATAAACTATATTTTCAAAAATGAACATCCAGATTGTAATTATTATTGTTGTATTATTTTAAGATGAAATAATTGGATTTTTTATAAAAATTTATTTTTTTGCCAATATTGAAAAATATTTTTTTTATAAAAAATTCATGACTTATTTGTAATTATTTGTTTCTATGTATGAAATTTAAATTCCTTAAAAATTATAATAACTCCAAATATGTGTTTTATAAGCTATTCTATAAATTTAAAAATGATATTTTTTTATATAAAAAACACTTGTTTATTTTTAGAATATCATTAATTTATTTTAATTTTTTTTAACACATTATACATTTAAAATTTTTAAATCAATTCTATCAATTTTAAAAAATATTATAATCGATTTAATTTTATAATTTTAATCATTAATTATAAATTAGGTACTATGGACCAATTTATTTTTAATATGTATACAATTCTTTGTTAAAAATACAATAGACATGTAGAAAATCAAAATGGGTAAAAAGGATTTAACAAAAAGGGAAATTGCACAAACAAGTTTAATAAATTTGAGGGAATATGATTTTGAGGTATTTACAGACATTACCACTTCCCCTATCTATTGTTTCGCAATTTAAGAGAAACCTTCCATGATATTGAGCTCTCATTTTCAAAATGATTTGGCTATTTTCAAAACTCTAATCCCTTTTCACTTATAAAAGGGGAACTCCTATTCTAAAATTCCCCAACCCCCACCCCCTCATTATTTCATCATTAAATCTAACAAAAAAACTCATAAAAATTCATATCTAGCTTTGAGAGATTCTTTTATTCTCAGCTAATCATGCCTTAAAAGTATATCACCCATTGAAACAGTGATAATTGAAGAAGTGAGGTGTATTTTATGACCACTCCTTTCTCATATAAATTTTTTATGTGAACTTATTATTATTCAAATTTGAATAAACCATTTTAAAATGATAAAATAAGTATCATTACTGTAATTTTATTATATTATAATTAATTTTCATGGATATAACACCTTTCCACTTCCCATGAAAAGAAGGAAATTACCATTTATGCATTGTGTAAGAAACCACCTCCATGACACAACTTGTTTTTTCAGGTTCATTGAAATTAAAATATGGTTCTAATAGGGAAATTATTATATAAGAATAATATTTATGAAATATATTATACTATTAAATTATAAAACATTTTACTCATTTCCCCCCTTTCAATGGAAAATAAACTCGTCATTTATGGGTATAAGTGGACAACTTCTTCCGTGGAATGATCAAATTTTATTTTCATTTTCATGACTTCCATACATGGAAGGTCATTATAATGGGATTAATGAATAAATATCAATTTTTTGAAATTTTTAATGTTTTTAAATAAAAATTGGGACACCTATTAACAACATGAGAAATAAACAACCATGGTAAACTCAACCATACAAAATATCTTTCTAAATGGAATAATTGATATATACATAATATAATATAAATCGAAATAGATTATCTTATTATTTTAATTATTTCCATCTATGGGATTTCTCAATAAAAAACGTAGTATAAGATCATGATTTTTCTAGTATAATGATATTATTATTAAATATCTACATAATCGTCCCTTAATTATGATATGTTATAGTTTAGGTAGATTTAAAAACTCACTAGAACTGTGAATTAAATTTATATTGGGTAAGACTATGGGAAATTAATTTTTTCTAATATATATTATAAATATTTTAGTAATAATATGTTATTAGTAATGAATATTAATATAAAAATTAACACATTATTTATGATAACACCCATCGTTCGCAAATAATCATTAAAACATGATCATCGATAATTAAATCTAATGACATTATAACAAAATATCCCATTGAATTAAATTATAATATTATAACTATTTTAAAAAATAAATTCTCATACACATAATTATTTAATAATTATTAACATTGGAAAACAAATGAATATCAAAATCGATGATATGAAGTCAGTTTTGAATGATCAAGATAGCTCATATATGATATCAAAGATAGATAAAAAATATATAGGGAGAGAATAATGATAAATGTTGTTTATAAAAGGATAAAAAAATTTAAATTGTTCTTAAATGGGTGATTAGGATAGTTACTTTTATTATATAATAGTATTAAAACCCTTTCAAATAAGTTGGTATTGAGTTAATTGTTTTTTTTCACAAAATTGAATTCTTAGAGATATGATTATGTTTTCCAGGATGATTTATTTTTCATGGTGAAAATACTACCCAATTATCATTTTATATCATGATTATCTTATATTTCATGATGATAAATGTTTTATTCTATGTTTATTATATGAGGGGTTTTGAATCAATATTTAAAATTGTGGTTAAGATTGTCTTGGTCTAAATTATAATTATTTTAGACAATTTATATGTTTTTTAAAACAAATTATCTGTATAGTTTTATATTTATTTAATATTCCATGAATGGTCTATAATTTAATTTATTATAATTTAGGAGAGATACTAAGATAAATCCATTTATTTTCATTAAATGTCTTATTACTCAACTGTTATCCCAATCGTAAGAGTTTTTTGTAATTCAATTTCCATTATTTGAAGTTATGATTTTACTATTGAACATATTTAATTTATATTGGTTAAATTATATTACTTTATTTTATAATGCGGTATTATCTCATTGTTAAAAATTATATAACATGCACCCCTTTTAAAATATTTAATCATACCCCATAGATTATGTTGTCTGTAAAAGATATTAATAAATCAAAAATCATTTCCCGGAGTTATAATGTATTATCCTAATACTTGTTATTACATTATTGGGTTATTTAACTCAAATATTTTGTTACATTTTATTTTATAAACCTTTATGGGAAACTTATTTTTTAACATAAATAGGTTTTTATTAATCTTTTTATAATGTGGGATTGCAATAAAAGTAATATTCAAGTTTTAAAAAGGTTCCTTTCATAATAAAATGTTTTATCATCAGATAAAAATTTACTATGGAAAGAATTATATCATTGATAATTCACTATTATAATAATTTCTTTTAAAGTAAAACGTTTCAAAACAAATCACTTCACCTTATCAAAAGATATTTTTGAATGAAAAATGAATGTTTTTATTTTACATCATCATTAAAAATGTTTCATATTATATATTTGGAGTTTTTAAAAAAAGTTTTCTTTTGATATTAAAATCTAGTAACACTCATGGGATTTATGGAACATGATTTATTCTACGATAAATATATATTTTTATAATTTTGGGGAATGAACATGTGGAATCAAATAGTTTAATCTTATCTTTCCTTGTGTGATACCATTTAAAGTAATATTTTTTTAGGATGTTTATCATTGATGTGAATTTCATTCTATGATTCCTTAGTTACACTTGGGTTATGTTATTTTGGAACCATCCAATATCTATTACTATATGGTTTTTTAAATCTCTTTTTTTCCATACATGCGATTCACCACTATGTTTGTCTTCCTTAGCCATCCACTATGAACCAGTATGATGTTTCTTCCAATTTAATTGCTTCATTACCACATTACAATTCCTTTCTTTTATTGAAGGGTATTAACCTAGATGTGAAATATTTATAAATTTGGGGAAAATATTGACTTATTTATGTACGCATTATTTATACAGTGTAAATACTATATGATTTATTATCATCATTGAATGGTTTATACATACTAAATTTATGAATATATTTTCATACATATTTATTTTCAATCTTTTTATCTTATTTTTAAAATGAATTTTTTTGATTATGTGATTCCATATGAAAATGATATGAAACTCATTTTTTCAATCAGTTTATTATGATGTATTGAATGAAACCCATTTTCATTCCATGGGTTAATTTTTATATGATAAATTATTTGTCATTAGGGTACAAATAAGTATGGAAGAGTAATGATTGGGGCCCTATATCACCCCCCCAATTAATTGTTTAAGAGTTTATATATAATGAGGTATGTATTTTCTTGTACATTTTAGTATTTCATAATCATGGGGAATGAGGCTGTGGGCCATGAATGTAATGTTTATATGTACTACTATTTTGTGCCATATTATAATTATATTCCATAGTTTTATGCTTATTATAATTCTTATGTTATAATATCCTAGATCATGTTTATTTACTAATTCATGAATTATTATATTTCAAGGAATATTTTATGTTGTATTATATATTCATTTTTCAATATATAATATTAATATATTTATTATAACAATGTTCTCACATTATGATCACTAATGAAATTTGATTTTTATCACTTATTTTTATTCTTAATGAGCATTTAACTCACCCTATTTCTTTGGATTCTAATTCCCTAGGTTATGAATATTGTAAAAGTATAAAATTTATAGAATATATTCTTATTTGGAGAATTTTTTGGAGGTGTTGGATACTAATTATGGGTTATGTAGTCTAATATATAATTGGAAAAAAATTTCAATTGAAACAAAGAGGAAATATTATGAGAGTTTATAGTTTTTATTAATTATATTAAATTATAAACCTAAAGGTATTATGAATATATGACAATTAAATATATTTTTTATATTATGTGGAATGTATAGTTATGTATTGGGGATTATATACACCTTTTAGTAGATTTTTGGGCCTATTCCTACATTATTAGAAGGAAGATATGGATATTTTCCATGAGAATGTCTATACGATATAATATTAAAAATCCAGTGGTGTTGTTTGTTAAGTTTCTATAAAATATTTAGAGATTATTAAATTAAGGAATTTTTATTATCAAAATTTTCAATCTAGATAAGGTACTAAAATAATCTCTTATTTATTATATAAATAGAATTACATAAGAATTTGACTATGTCACTGTAAACTATATTAGAGATGTATAACATTTAAAAAGGAATGATTTTTAAGGTATAATATAGTCAATTAAGAATTATACTGTTCCAGTGGTTGGAATTATGCATTCTAAAAAATAATATTCATAAACAAAAATGGTAAAGAGGCTCGTGGGGAAGGACATTCTCTCTAAACGAAACAATTAGATGATTCCATAAATGTACAATGTTTCATGATATAATCCATGTCAACTATTATAAAGAAGAAATATGAAGAAAAAAATGGGTATAGAATGGTGTGTCACCTTTATAATAATTTTTCAGAGAATGATATAAAAGAGATATATATGATATGTAATTTTCAATTCACATAATGTTTTTGAGAATTAGCACCAATATGGCCTTATATATTAAATATTATTGGTTATATTGAGTTCTTGGACATTTTTGGCATCATGATCCCTAGAAAGTTCTACACGGATCTCATTTTATCCTCACTACCCAATACCTTATATATTTTAGTTAGTAATTATATTACTAGAAATAATGATAATTCACTCTTGTGACACTTTAAATTAAATTTTCACATTGATACAAACATGGAACAAGAAAAACCTATGGACTATTTAGTGAATAAAATTATGAACAATGAAATTCCCCCCCATTAACCCATCTTAGTGTAACCCAAAAAAGTAATATCCTCCCATAAAAATGAATATTCAATCACATCCATTGGAAAAAAGAAACTATATGTTTTGGATGTAAAAATCATACCCACTGGAAGACGAATTTCACCAAATTAATGAATCCAATAGATAAGTTAGGCATATTCATTATCTAGATCCACCTTTCGGTATCTACTAATTGGGTAATATATATAACTTGTGGTACTCAAATCTATAAAAATATTCATAAAATATGTATATTATGGATGGATTCTAGAGGAGTGAAGGATTTTTGAATTTCCAATGAAGAATGACTTACCATATTATCCATAGAACACTAGATTCTATTCCATATATAGATGGTTTTTTGTTTTAGAAGAATGTTATTAGTTATGTAAATAAAAACACAATTTTTTTATCTTTCCAATATATAAAAAGATTTACATTATAATTTTGAAATAAAATATATATTTTTACAATATATGTATATTTTATGGTATATAAGAAAAAATAGCCATCTTTATGTATAATATTACCATAACCAATTATTGATAATTGAAAAAAAATCAGGCTTACATTGCCCATATCACACCTCATTATGGAAACTCAACATTTTTCCTGAAAATGAGAAGTAGATGGAAAATATATATCAGGATGGATATTTAGATTCATTTAAACTCAATAATTTTTGTATATGTGTAACTTTTTTAAATAGAAAAACAAATAATCCTTTTAGTGTTCCTAATGAAATTGTTACATAGATTCTTGAATAAGTACACATTAATGTGTGCCAACCATTCCATGTAGAATCTATAGGTGGGCGTTAATACATTATTACCTTTCACGAGGACACAATTAAATGTGGATATATATACTTAATGAGGTATAAGTATGATTACATTGAGAAATTCAAGTTGTTTATGATTAAAGTAGATAATCTAATTGGTAATAAGTTAAAGAATCATAAATATTATCAATTTGGTGACAATCCTAAACAATAGTATATCAACTATTTATGAGAGTTTAGGACACTATATCAACTCGCTCCACCTCATACACCATAGTGGAATGGTTTCATTTAAAGTTAAGATTATACCATTCACAAAATGGTTATGATAATGATGATTCTTGTAGGTATTACACTATTTTCTGTTGGTATGCATTACAAAAATGCAGTACACACACTAAGCTGAGTTCTAAATAAGGTGGAAAATAGAATTCAAGATGGATATATAGATTCATTTACTCTCCTTCCTGGTCCACCTTCCCTTGGCTGCGATGTCTGGAGGCGACCTTACACCCAATATTCTTCGGGTAGGTTTTGATTGGTGTGTTGTAATCCCGCGACTCTTCAGGCAGGTTGTTTTCCCAGGTGTCTTCGGGATGAGGCACATGTGTGTGCGGGTAGGGATGGCTGGTTGTGAGGCCCATGTGTGTGTGTGCTGGGATGGATAGTTGTGAGGTCCAGTTGTGTACGGGTAGGGAGGGATGGTTGTGTGTCTCAGGTGTGTGCGGGCATGAAGAGGGTGGTAGTGTCAGGACGGTTTCGGTTCGGGATTAGTAGGTAGATGGTGGGGGAAGTGGTGGTGCGGGGTACCCAAATAATTTGTTCTTTATTATTATCTTACTTCTTGTGTTATTTGGTGAATGTGGCTGGTGAGGTGGGATGTATAGATTCCTTGATAGATGATGTTTCTTCTGCCTCTCATGGGACTTTAGAACATCTCCCCACTTGGGTACTAGAGCTTTAGGTTTTCCTACTGAGTATACTTGTATGCTCACCCTACGTTTACTTTCATGTTTCCCAGAGGATTTAGGAGGCCGTACGGGACCTGAATAGTCTGGATGTCAGAGTTTTAGTTGGTCTCTGTTGGATTCTGCTTAGCCTTTATCCTTTCTTGTTGGATATTTTATGTTAGAGTCTTTGTACTTTGATCAGTTTTATTATTAAACTATGCATGTAGTATTGTTTTTTACTTGAGTTTCTATACATGGTGGTGTTTGGTGTTGACTCATTCTTTCTCCCAGTCTTGGTTAACTAAAAATGGTAATGCCTCCCATATTGTGAAATGTTATACCCTTGGTGCTAGTCGCCACTCTAGGGCCTACTGTAGTAGGGACTCGGGGGGTCATTATCTCTCCATCAACTTAAAAAAGGAAGGGCTTGGAAATATGCTGCCCCTTCCCTCCTTTTGGTGATAGTGGGTCGTGATAGAACGGTATCAAAGGCTAATTGTTGAGGGATAGGATGGAGTCTGGACTTAGGCACAGTGAGGAATGCATGGGATGGTAGGGAAATAATGTTAGGTTATCTTGGTTCATGAAATAGACAAGGGAGGACAGTATAGGACACGGGATTTTAGGGCCCCCATGATCCAATGCAAGGACGTTGAGCCTATCAAACGACGAAGTGAGACTACATTTATTGTAGGATAGAGACCCTAGGGAAGGAACATGCATCATACTGATTGTGTTTTAAATTTATTTGGGGAACCTTGGGAAAAAAAATTTAATAATAATAAATAATTACCTTGCTACTCATGCTTAGGCATTCCTAGTTTAACTTGCAGTTATCACACCCGGACGTTATCCACAAGCGACTCGTGTGGCTGAGGCATAGCGGATCGAGGCAGTTGACCAGAAGAGGGATGACCGAGATGAGGAGGGCGACCTGTGGAAGAGGACTCTACGTTCCTTCCAGCGAAAAACACTCCAGAAGTACGAGGGATGTGTTTCGGACTCAGTAATGGAGGGGTGGCTCGAGGAGCTAGCCATCACCTTCTCTTTGATCCGTGCTCTGAGGGAGTACTGAGTTCTGTTGGATGTCAGTCAGCTGAGAGGAGCAACGCGTCAGTGGTGGATGCTTTTCCTGGGAGAGAAGACATAGGCAGATGTTTCATGGGCCAATTTCGAGAAGCAATTTCGTGAGGAGCTCCTCTCCTCTACGACGAAGGCTGAGAATAGACAGAAGATGCTCTCCCTTCAGTAGGGAATCATGTCAAGGAGGGATCTAGGGATCAAGTTCAATGATCTCTTGGGCTTTTCCCTAAATCTCTTTCCGGATGAGGAGTCTCAGGAAAGACGGTTAGAGGAGGCACACCACCAGAAGGGAACCACCTGAGTCCATCAAAGTGGAAGGCGATCATCATTAGGTCTCCAGCGACAGGGCCTTCCAGGTTTCGATAAAAAATAATTAGGCCTCATCAGTTCTAGTTCAGAGATTTTGGTCCTCGCCCCTTTTCCATAGGGCAAGGACTGAAGTGTTTCTGTTGTGATGTTTTTGGGAACGTCCAGAGCAGGTGTCCGACTCGATATCCACATGGTGGAGGTGGGAAGTTTCAGCACCCACCTCAGCAGCATCCATTCCCGGTGAGGCCTTTCCAGCAGCAGTAGTAGCAGGCCACTGGCCCTCTGAGGGACGACCATGCGGGAGGAGACCGGCACGAGGGTGCTCCTCAGGGACATCGACCAGGGCGTGGTCGGGGAGGTGTTCGATAGTAATGAGGCAGAGGATATGGGCATGGACAGTTTCATGCCACAGAGTTAGCAGCTCCGGCCGGACCAGAGGTCATTCGAGGTACAATCAGTTTATTCAGCACTCTTGTTTCTGCTTTGTTTGATTTGGGAGCTTTAGCCTCCTTTTTTATGCCCGAATTATCCCATGCTCTAGGTCTGTATGTTGAGAGAATTTCTATTCCCCTGGTGTTGAGAACACCAATTAGGGGTCGGACCAGCGTATCTTACTTTTTCTGGGGATGTAGACTGATGTTGGGACCGTATCAATCAAGTGGAGACTTTCTTTCATACAATATGCAGACAATATGATGTCATTCTTGGCATCGACTGGTTATTCTATATGCATTCCATCATCGACTGCTATCGGAAAAGGATGAAATTCTCCAACGAGGATGGATGGTGTGTGGATTTTTTTGGGGAGCAGAGTTATTAGGTGGGGAGATGACACTTAGAGCCACTCCATTCTATGCTAGATGACGTGTCAGTGGAGTCGGCAGACGAAGGAATGATGGACATCCAAGAGGTCATAAGAGAATTCCTTAATTTATTTCCCGATGAGGTTGTGACTCTACCCCCTCGACGTGACATTGAGTTTGGGAGAGAATTACAGGCTGGTGCCCGCCTAATATCAATGGATCCTTACCGGATGGCACATTCTTGAGTTGCAGGAGTTGCGGATTCAGATTGACTATCTAATGGTGGAGGGCGTTGTTCGACCCAGCGTGTCACCGTGGGGTGCTCTAGTTTTGTTCGTAAAGAAGGCTGATGGTAGTCTATGACAGTGCATAGACTACCAGAAGTTGAATCAGGTGACGATCAATAATCATTACCCCTTCCCGAGGATAGATGATCTTTTTGAACAGCTGAGGGGGGCAGGTTGGTTCTCTAAGATCGATCTGCGGTCTGGATACCACCAGTTGAGAGTGAATGAAGGTGATTTCATAAAGATGGATTTCAGGTGCAGATATGGCCACTTTGAGTTCGTGCTCATGTCGTTTGGCATTACGAATGCACCAACATTGTTCATGAACCTCATGAAATCTATCTTCCGAGAGTTTCTGGACCAGTTCATCATGGTGTTCATCGAAGACATCCTTATCTACTCAAGATCAGAAGAAGAGCACCTTGAGCGTCTTAGGGCAGTTTTTGGAGTTCTTCGGCACCACCATCTTTATGGGAAACTGTCTAAGTGAAAGTTCTTAAAATTAAAAGTACATTTCCTTGGACATGTAGTGTCTCAGAAGGGAATAGTAGTAGACCCTTCGAAGGTTGAGGTAGTCGTTTCATGGGAAGCAACCAAGAATGTGGCAGAAGTTCGTAGTTTCTTGGGTTTGGAAGGCTATTGTCGAAGGTTTCTGCCCGACTTCTCTCGAGTTGCAGCTCTGTTTATTGCTTTGACTAGGAAGGAACAAGCCTTCATATGGAGCGACCAGTGCCGGAAAGTTTTTGGAAACCTAAAGGAGAAGCTGGTTAGTGTTCCAGTACTCAGATTTCCAGAGGAAGGGGTGTTTTTTGAAGTGTTATGTGATGCGCCTGACCTTGGGTTGGGATGTGTGCTGATGTAGTTGTGAGGAGTGATCTATTATGGGTCTAGGCAGTTATGTCCTCATGAACGTAACTATGCCACCCACGATCTGATTCTTATAGCCGTGGTTTTCACATTGAATTTGTGGCGGCATTATCTCATCGTAGAGTGCTTTGTGGTCTTGTCAGATCACAAGAGCTTGCATTATGTCTTTTCCCATCGGTATCTGAACTTGCGACAAAAAATATGGGTTGAAACCCTCCAAGACTACGACTTCTAAATCTCTTATACTGAGGGAATGGGTGATGTTGTGGCTGATGCCCGTAGTAGGAAATCACAGAAGGAAGTAGTTCGAGAATCTGCAGATTCTTGGAGAGCGATGGAAGAGTTAGAGGCCTTGCATTTGGATGCAAGGGTGGAAGGTGGAAGAGGCTGTCTATTTTAGATGACTATAGTTTCCTCTTTAGTGGTGCAGGTGGAAGAGTCTCAGTGGGGGGACTTGGAGGTTGATGTGATGCGAGATTGTGTTTATCAAAGAAATTATCTTAAGGGATGGTCGGAGGAAGGTCAGCATCAGATTCTTTTCCGTGGAAGGATTTTTGTTCCGGAGTTGATGCATAAAGGTGTTCTCCGTGAATTCAATGGATCGACTTTAGTGGTACATCCTTTGGTTTCAAAGATGTACCAAGGCCTGAGGGGACAGTTTTGGTGGGCTTCGGTAAAGCCGGCGGTGGCAGAGTTTGTGGCTAAGTGCCTAGTGTGTCAGCAAGCGAAGGAAGAACAATGTAATCCTAGAGGGTTGTTGCAACCTTTAGATGTTCTCGAGTGGAAGTGGGATGACATCTCGATGGAATTTTTCACAGGGATACCCAGGGCTCAGGGAGGCTATGATTCCATCATGGTAGTAGTGGATCAGTTGACAAAATCAGCTCACTTCTTGGAGATTAAGGAGTTGAGCCCGATGAGCACCTTAGCCTAGAGGTACGTCGATGAGGTGGTGTGGTTACACAGGATTCCGAGATCTATTGTCTTTGATCGAGAAACAAGGTTTACCTCATGAGTCTGGAGGGGATTATCGCATGCCTTTGGCACCCAGCTATTCCTTAGAACTGATTTCCACCCTCAGACAGATGGTAAAACAGCACGAACGATCCAGTCGTTGGAAGACATGCTACGGGCATGTGTTCTAGATTTTGGTGGATCATGGGTATGAAACTTGCCTCTGGTGGAGTTTTCTTATAATAGTAGCTTCCACTCCACTATAATCATTACACCGTTTGAGGCCTTGTATGGAAGGATGTGCCGTTCACCCATTTGATGGACATAGATTGGGGAAGTGGCTGTTCTTAGGATAAAAGTGGGGTAGAGCACCACTGAGAATGTTCAGCTCGTGCGTGAGATAATGAAGGCAACCCAAGACCGATAGAAGTCTTATACCGATCATATGAGGATGCCCTTGGAGTTCGAGGTTGGAAATCATGTGTTGTTGAAGGTTTCCCCTCGACATGGGCAGCGATGTTTTGGAATTGAGAGTAATCTCTCCCCTAGGTTCATATGAACTTTCGAGGTGTTGGGACAAGTTAGTGAGGTGGCGTACCAGCTGGCATTTCCACCTCAGTTAGAGAATGTTCACAATGTCTTTCACATCTCCCATCTTCGTCGATGTCTACAAGATGAATCCCACGTCATCGAATGAGGAGAGTTAGATGTCGAAAATTATGCGACCTTCATAGAACGACCGATCAAGATCGAGGATCGTAAAGAGAAAGTGCTTCATGGATGAACCATCCCCTTGGTTCATGTGATGTGGAGGCATAGTGGCCTCGAGGAGAGAACATGGGAGCGGAAGGCCCAGTTACGCATTCAGTGCCCAAAGCTGTTTTGGATTCCTTGTTGTTTTTGTTCTGAGTTTTGTTGAGATGTTTTACCTTGTGCATTAATGTATGAAATGCTCGTTATGCTTTTTTTGTGTCCGAATGTGTGATGATGGGAAAACCTGACTGCAAATCAATGCGCATTAATGTGGATGTGATTAAACCCGTGCGGGCGAGTCAGTGCCGCCCAAAGCGGATAATACCCTGACATGTAGGAAGGGACTCCCTTACTCATGTGTTGGATAGTGTGATCCATGTGCTTGTTGTGGATGTCTGTGGTTGATAACTCTTGGGGGAGTATTCTTGGATGTAGGGGGGTTCTGTTCCATATTTCGAACAACTCATGGGTTCTCCCCTGAGAAGTATCTATAGAGGGTGGTTGTTTGGACCCCCTTTTTCACTTTTCTGGTTTGTTCTTATATTCTTAGGGACAAGAATAGTTTTATAAGTATTTGATGTAATGTCCCGGGGTCTTGGAGTATATTACATGGTGAAAATATGATGTTTGGGGTGTTCTGGGAGGTTTGGAAGGCCATCCTGGCATCTCGGTGAAGCTTAAGACTTCTAACGGTATGCTCGGCCTACCGGTAGCTCGGCCTACCGATAGCTCGGCCAACCGGTAGCTCGGCCTACTGGTAGCTCGGCCTACCGATAGCTCGGCCTATCGGTAGCTCCGCCTTCTGGTATCTCGGTCTACCAGTGGAATCTACCTGTAGCTCGGCCAACCGGTGGCCTCGGCCTACCGGTGGCTCGGCCTACCGGTGGCCTCTACGGGTAGCTCGGCCAATCGGTGGCCTCTACAGGTAGCTCAGCCTACCAGTGGCCTCAGACTACCGGTAGATTGGCCTACCGGTAGCTCGGCCTACCGGTAACTCGGCATACCGTTAGCTCGTCCTACCAGTAGCTCGACCTACAGGTAGCTCGTCCTACTTGTAGCTCGTCCAACCGGTGGTCTCTACCGGTAGATCGGCCTTACCGGTGGCCTCTACCGGTAGCTCGGCCTACCGGTGACCTCTACCAGTAGCTCGACCTACCGGTGTCCTCGTCATACCAGTAGATTGGTCTACTGGTAGACCTAGCCTACCAGTAGATTGGTCTACTGGTAGACCTAGCCTACCGGTGACCTCCACGGGGTTTCCAGTAGCGCCTCTTTTTGCACGAATTGGTTTGTAATCCATGTTTTGGCCCCTTTAATCTTGTTTTAAAATCCCATTAATGTAATTTAATTAAATAATTGTTGAGGTACCCTCCTTAAATGAAAAACCATGTGTTTTGTTTTACAGAAACTCCTCTACTGCATCCTTCTTTCCTTGGTTACGTAGGTGTGCATTGGTTTTAACCACCCTGACGGGCGAGGACCTTTTATGTTAGATGTGTGGGATGGCCCAACCGTGTGTTCAACCCACGTTACCGCTTCATCCGGGGTTTTGAGTTTCTTTTTTTCCATATCTTAACTGTCCCAAGGATGATGTATCTCAGTCTTCATAACCTAAAGGCTTCTCTTCTCCCTGAGTTATTTATTTATCACCCATGCGCTCGGCGTACCCTTCATCCCGACAGGTCGTACCCCTGTTGTGAATTTTTCCTTGATCGCGTTCCGTGGTGTTCATCCTACTCCTGATTTCCTATTTCCACAAGAGGTCATAACGTCGATCCTTGATCAATCAGGTTGGGATCTTACCTTTGTCTCTCCTCCTTGTGTATCATGCAGGGTGGGTGTTCTATGGTTCCCACGATCAATTAAGAAATTCTATAATGAAGATAATAAACGATTAAATAATGGGGATGTGGGAGTTTGCTAATGTTGTTTTATGTTTTTAACCATGAATTCCCTATGATGTTGTTATGAATTGAATGGGCTTATGCCTTCTGAAAATCATGGTCGTTGGTGGTCTTTCTCTGTTCACTAATGAACCTAGGTGGTCCTGGATGTTTAAATAAACATAACATGGAATTGGTTAATTACGTATACATGGTTAAATAAATTAAAAGCACCAGGATCAACCCAGTTTTTTTATAACTCCGGTTAAAGCCCAGTGGAATTAAAATCATGGAGTGTGTTAAATCTTTTAAATCTGAAAATACCTAAAAGGGACTTCTTTGTGTTGGTGGTAGTGGATTGGTTGTTTTGCTTCACAGGCTTTGATTGATGGGGTGATATGGGCGGGGATGGGATCCCATGTTGTTATACTTTCGCTGGTTGTGAATCTAAGGCTATGTAGTTTCTTTGCTATGACACGAATTCGGGTGGCATCCTCTATTGTAGGGAAACCATTGGCTCCTAGATTTTGGGGACATTGGGCTGTGTCTTGGGGTTTGTTTTGGTTTCCAGTACTTCGAGAGATATCACTTGATCCCTAGTTGTTGTGACTTTATAAGAGAACCAGGTGTGAATGCTTAAATTAACTGATGGTTTTCCTTCCTGCTTTATTATTGTTTCATCTGTGAATGTTCCTATTCGTTGACCAATACTGAAGGGATTAACACATACTGAACTGTTATGAAATGATAACGTGAATAGGGAAACTTGGAACAGTTGTTGTGTGCCTGTTTTTTTCTAAGGAAGTGATTGGGAACCTGCTTGTATCTATTTGAGGAGCCATAGGTTAGACTGTGTGTTGGTATATATATATGTATTACTATATTTTTTGTGTTTAGTCGCACCCCACCTGCGTTGGGAACTTAGTTTCGGACACCCCATTTCATGGGGAAGGGTGTTTTCCCTTAGTTACTCTCAATCCTACTCCCTCTTCACTCGACTGTGATGGATGGAGGCAACCTTACACCCAGGATTCTTCGGGTATGTTTCGATTGGTGTGTTGTAATCCCATGAATCTCCGGGCTGGTTGTTTTCCCCAGTGTCTTCGGGATGAGGCCCATATTTGTGCGGGCAGGGATGGCTGGTTGTGAGGCTCAGGTGTGTGCGGGCAGGGATGGGTGGTTGTGAGGCTCAGGTGTGTGCGGGCAGGGATGGGTGGTTGTGAGGCTCAGGTGTGTGCAGACTGGGATGGATGGTTGTGAGGCCCAGGTGTGTGCGGGAAGGATGAGGGTTGTAGCATCAGGACATTTTCCGTTAGGGATGAGAAGCTAGCTAGTGGGGGAAGTGCTGGTGCGGGGTACCGAAATGCTTTGTTCTTTATTATTATATTACTACTTGTGTTATTTGGTGAGCATGGACGGTGAGGTGGGATGGATAGATTCCTTGATCGGTGATGTTTCTTCTACTTATCATGGGACTTTAGGACGTCTCCCCACTTGTGCATGAGAGCTTTAGGTTTTCCTACTGAGTATACTTGTATGATCACCCTACGTTTACTTTTAGGTTTCCAGGAGGACTTCGGAGGCCGTGCGGGACCTCACTTGTCTGGACGTCGGAGTTGTTGTTGTTCACTGTTGGATTCTTCTTAGCGTTTTTCCTTTCCTGTTGGGTATTGTACTTTGGAGTCTTTGTACTTTGATCAGTTTTTTTATTAAACCATGCATGTAGATTGGTTTTTACTTGAGTTTCAATACTTGGTTGTGTTTGTTGTTGACTCATTCTTTCTCCCAGTCATGGTTACCTAAAAGGGGTAATGCCTCCCATATTATGAAATGTTATACCCTTGGGGCTAGTCGCCACTCCGGGGCCTACTAGAGGTGGGACTCAGGGGTCATTATCTCTTCTTAAACTTTAAGAAGGAAGAGCTTGGAAATCTACTATCCCTTCCCTCCTTTTTGGAGATGGTGGGTCGTGACATTTGAAATATTTCATGATCCACTAAATTGTATTAAAATGAAACACTATTGAAATATTTTGGAATATTTCCCATAACGAAATAGTACTCACATTCTATAATCAGAATATAGGAAACTATAAGAAATTTCAATCAATTTTATGAACAATATTTTATAAATATAGCTCTTATAATCACACATTAAAAATTTAGAAGCAATAAGACTTTGAGATATACCTCCCTTGATATTCTAAACTTTTTAAATAACTCAAGATAATTGTTTTCCTCTGCAAAAAATTTAATCTATTTTGTACACAACCAAGAAACCAAAGAAAAACATAATCTCATTAACAATTGATTAATAAATATATCCATTCATTGGGGTATAAAATATTTTATAAAATTAAAATTCATTTTATAAAAAAATAATATTTTCAATATACACTATCATGATAATTGTACCAGTTTTGTTTTATTTGATACGTTTAATGTTATCAACCTTTTATCTCTTCAATTTCATGCTATTTATATTGTTTTTTAGCTTTTAATTGAATGAAAATATAGATTTTTGTGAGGAAATAGTATTTTTTTGTCTTCACAGTTGAATTAAATAATCATCCAGAATAAATCCCTTATTTTATTCAATTTACAATTACTTATAATATTATCCATTGATGAAGACATTATTCATATACATGTCTAAATTATTTTCAATCATTTTGGAATATGATTAATAAAATACTATAGTAATTTAAAGGATTGAAACTAGAGAAAATGATTCATATTTGGTAATAAACTCTATTTTATAAAATACTTCATTGAAAAGTGTGATCCTTTTTTTGTTTCACCTAACCCAACTAATTAAAAATACTGAAAAACTAATTTTAACCCAATAATTTTATTATCCTTGGGAAGTGACACTAACTAAAATTTTCCTCTCTTATTACTATGATTTAAAATACCCTCCATAATTTAAATATAATCATTATGATTTAAATATTATTAAACGCTTTTCATTTAATATTCATAAAATATTTTTATATTATTTTAATTAATCGACGTTCATTGAGTATGAAAAAATTTATTATTATATCCGATAATATTTTTATTCTCTATATATTTTTAACCCATGAGAACATATATTATCTATTATTCAACAATTCTTTATGCATTCAAATTTTTATATAAGATGTTGATTATGGGAACCAATGGATGGGGAACAATTTTAGTCATTTTTCGTAGATAGACACATCAATTTCATCATTGAATTACAATAATATCCATGATTTACTAACACAAGTAATTAATTAATCACATTTTTTTACTAATATATTTTGTTTATTCCCCAGAACTAATTAATTAATATATTTTTTGATATTTAATATATTAAATAATTATTTCTTTAGATTTTGTGAGTATTGAATAAAATGGTTGAATTGCGAATTAGATTTACTAGATCCCCAAACCTACACTCCCAAAATCCAGTTATTAAAAAACGATTTTAACATTTATATCCTGTAAACAAATAAATGAGACCTAATTTAAACTATATATAATATAAATCATCAAAAATAAATATTGATCACATATATATATAAGGGATATTTATTTATAGTTTTTTATATATTTAGGAAAAACACTAATATAACAAGACCTGTGTGACTAAGAGAGAATTATTTCCACTATTCTAAGATTTTCATTACTATATGACGTTTTACAAAAACACCATAAAATCATTAATAGATGAATAATTTTTAGAAAAATTTCATTTAACATCAGTCTTCATAACCTAGGGTAATTAAAAACATATTAAGGGTAGGCTAGAATGATTAGTATGGGAAAACCTAAGCATTACCAGTGGAATTTAATCAATGGTCACAAGATGAGAATTAGTTATGATGACATAATAAAACTGTATTAAAATAATATAAGAGAATATAACCATAACAATTTGGAACATTAAACATGTAACATTGAATAAATCATTAACAAAGTAAAGAGCCATGACAATCGACAATCATGAGCCATGTGATGTAAATATAGATTAAATAAAACATAAAAAAGTAAAATAAATTATAATTATACTATGATGGTATCTTGGAAAATCATTATCATATCACAAATTCAATATCACTTATAAATGGAATAACCTATCAGATAAATTTTGAAACCCTCTTATGAGAAAACTATGAGGAGTTAACTCAAAATGCATTGGAGGTATATAATGGACCCACCCATCATTGAAATTTAATGTAACCAACCTAAAATAGTTTATAATAGAACCACCCATAAGAGGATTATTATTGAAGAACACACCCTTTATTTATAATGGAACAAATCCTCATCATATACAATTTTCAAAAATGATAACATGAATAAAGTAAAAATAGATATAATTAATTTATAATATTCATAGTAAAAACCATTATTATTATGCTAACTTGATTATACCATGGAAAATAATGTGTTCAAGGAAAATATATTTAAAAAAAATATCATGATAAAAAATAATAATTTCATCATTTCATCATATCACCAATGAACTTTAAGTAACCATAGAGGTTGATATCATTAATGAATGGAAATACAATTATATGACCATTTAAAAAATTCTTGAGGAAAATTTCATTTCCACTTATAAAATCAAATATAAAATCAAAAAAAATTTAAAAAAATGTATGAAAATTAAAATCACTAAAAGTATACTTGAAATCTTATAATGGATTATTCCAGGAAAATATTGGTTATTATGGAAGGAAATATGTTCATGAAATAAAAATTAAAAACATTATATTCAATGCTTTGTAAAGAGAGTGAAAATTGTAGCATGTGAAAAATTTAAATTTTATCTTTTTTATAGCCTTTATAAATTAGATCAAAAATCATGGAACAGAAATCATGGAATCTATTTATATTTTTTATGGAAAATTAAATGTAACTTTTTTCTAAAACACATTTAAGGGGAAATTGAGAACCCTCAATAATGTCAGATTAAACATCAATAGAAACTAGAAATTTTTTGAAAAATAGTTTGAGCAGATATGAGCCATTCTCTCTAATCAATATCCAGGGGATAGAATTTACCAGAAATTTTGGGTGGTCTTTTAAAATTCCATCATATTAATGTTCCAGGTTATCCCAAACTCACCTATATGCCTCCTTTTTAATATTATCCAAAATGAAGCCCCTTAGAAAAATGCGGGACTTCTTCTTAAACCACTCACCTTTATCTTTAATGATGTTCACACAAAGAGATCTTCCCATATACTTCGATGTTTTCATCTCCGGAAATTCCTCCTCTATTTACACATCTGAATGCATCCGAGATCCATGTTTTCAAGAACATAGGAAATCTATCATTGAGGGTCCTTAGTGGTCCTTGTCTTACTCTGGAACCTGGTGTCTATCAGTATACCACTTCAGGAAGTGGTAGGGACAACATCCTCACATCCTGTAGACACAAGGACATTGGAGGTGTCGGCCGCTGTATGCTCGATAGAACTTTTGTATAAGCTTGTTGGGGTGGTTACTATAAAAATAGTACCTTGTGGGGGAAAAATCCCCTTACATACAGACCTATTAATAGGAGGGATATGTAGGTTAGAGTAATCCTTCCTATGTCATGGCCTTCAGTTGTTCATAATAGTACCGTCAAAATCCATAGTAACATGTTTAGCTTTATGTAATGATAATCTGGTACAGTCCTCATCAATGAACGCATCTATGGACTCATTTAGGCTATCTAAAATTTCATCCATGCCCTCTTGATACACTTACAAATCCACCATGAGTGCCTCTTTGTGTGTAACCTCTGTCCCATTCATCTCCCAAGTATCGTGGTCGCCCTCTACACCTAACACTACAAACTAGTTTTGAGACTTCAATTTTTATCCCTCAGATTTAACATTCTAATCATAAGAAAGTATAACCTTAATGTCCTAATTTGGCATGTATTAGGCTTCTTCCTGATGGAAGTCGGGCCCCATATATTAGAAATGATTTGAGGTGTCCTCCCGAACCAGGCTCTAAAATTCATCACCATAGTCTAGGTCCCTACAGACTCCCTGGGTCACTAAGGATTCTTTGACTATTAGAGGAGCTGACTAGAATGGAATTATATTATTCTAGTGGTTTCCACTATGTTCAATTGATCCCCCTTCCAACAATAAGGAAGATTCTTCCCCCACCTCCTCAATGCAAACTGGTTCTTCCACATCGCTAGGCAACACTGTGACTTCCCTACCAGAAACAATGTTAATTATACTATATATTCTCACCCCTAGATACCTTTTTAGTCTTCCAATAACATCATCTACACTCTTATTTGAAGAGGGGACCTATATTTTTATCAAAGTGTCTTGAGCAGTATGACCAGGGCTAGACCCTATGTCCTGCTTCACCTGTTATAGGTTAGCATCTGATTCCTGCATTGTCTCTACTTCCACCACATTTCCACTTCCATCACCCATACCCAAATCCTATTCATGACCACTTGAGTATGCATTAGAATCATGTTCCTTATTCCCATGTCTACATGCTACCACAGGGTGGACTAGTTTCATACAGGACATACAGATGATTAACCTTGTTTCATAAACTGCTGCCTATTTGTGTCGAAACTCACCCTCCAATGTAATCTACACGAACTCAGGATGAATTTTTGGAGAAATAAATATCTACCTAGATATTAGGAATAATCGGATGACATAGTGACTTGGTTCTCTAATTACCACACAAAAATCATCCATCAAGGTTTCCTAACAAACTCAAAATCACAGGATTTTGAAATGGTAAAGGATGTTTCAAGAGACTAACCCAAACCACAACTGTAGGAGAGTCACACTGCATGTGGAAATCATACCACCATTGGAAGAGGTAGAACTGCATTCCACTGTAGCTACACGGATCACTGGACCACGCTTTAAACAGATCATCCTCTAAAGCAAACCAAATAAAAATATGCTTGGAATCATGTAAACCCATTGTTGCTATGTCCTATAAATCTCATGACCCAAAGATGTACCTGTCAAAATAATCCATCAATGGATGCCTCTTCTTGGAACACATGTCCATGGATAGATTTAGAAGACCTGAAGCCTCATAGAACTTTGAGGTCGAGATCATACGATTTGGAAGGCCATGAATCAAATTCTGGACTATAGGGAAAATAGAAATATAAGAGAAAATTTTTACAAGAAAATACCCTAAAAATTAATGATGTAAGATTTAACAATTCATTCATGGTTTATTTATGATAATAATAAAATAAATCAAGGTATACGACATGAAAAGTGTAATAGTAAAATGACATTGAGATAAAAACCTCTTTTAAAGATCATAACCTTTAATTTGATTAATAATAATTGAATTAATTTTGTAAAAATATTCAAATATAACCAAAAATATATTAAATAAATAATAATATAACATATATTTTATTTATCTCATAATAATGGTACAAAAATCCAATGAAGATGGTTTATTTCCCAATGAAATGAAATTGTGTTATGAAACCCCTTACCACTTGGTAACTTCCTCGTAATATCCCATTTGATGCTATAATTTGAATTGAGATATAAATTACAATGAAATATAATGGATTACTCCTATAACATGTAAATGTGTTAGTATATAAGCTTTGTAAAATAAATTAGGTGTAGTACAATAAAATATTCCTCGATAAAATGAAATTGAGATGAATTCTCGTAGGCCGATTCAAGACTTGTATTTAATTAATTTAACATATTTATAATAAACTTATATAAATTATTTTCAACATTAATATCCTTTTATAGTATTCTTACCTTATACATGAATCAATTTTTTCATTTATTTTACTGATATATTTAATTACTCAATCGGTTAAGTCCACATCAAGTAATTTGTGGATGTGTGGTTTATAGTTGAAAAGAAGTTTCCACTATTGAATTTTGTGACAAAGATTACTCTTTATTAACATCAAGAATAATAATCATTATATTATTATAATTTAAATACATTTCATATGAATATAAAATCATCCATGAATGATGGTTTTCAGAAATGAATTATATTACAATCATGGAGACGGTAGGTCGTACTTACAGGTGAGTAACATTTTTATTTTTCAAAGATAATAAGGGAAAGAATTTAATTAATATTTTATTATTATATAATTATTATTACATATTAAATATAAATTTTTTTCTCAAAATAAACTCATTTATATACTCTATGTGGTGTGCTATTGAAAAATGAATCACAATACCTCATTAAGGTGGCCATCTACACATACTCACGAACGATGTTGTCATTTTTCAATGGATGGAAAGGTAAAGAATTTGATAATATTTTATATTTATATATGATATATAAATCCATGAATATCATATATATACATAAAAACCATCACTATAACCATCTGCGAGATGCTGTGATAGAAAATGAATAACACTGGTTTACAAGGCGATAGTCTCCAGAACACAAAAACGATAGTTCGACATCCCATATGATTGAAGAAGAGGGGGATATATGTTATAAAAAATTAAACTTATAATATATTAATAGTTGGTTGAATATGATGTTATTATATCCATGTTTTTGGATGTGTTTTTTAATATATATAAGAAACGAAACAAAACACTCAGTTTAATGAAATAACTCTTATTCAAATAACCACCATTTACTAACACATCAATCTCTCTATGATGTTTTTATAATGATATTGTTAGATATATTTAGTGTATATGAATTTTGGGAAGGTATTTGGTTAGGTATTGGATAAAAAATAGTGCTCAGAAGGTGCACGAAAGAGTGGATTGGAGGTTCAATTTTATAATTGAGGGGAGGGGAACTCTTATAATTACCTAATATATTAAATTGATGTAATTTAATTTATAGTTAAAAGTAGAACCAAATGGATATAGTTATAATATATGATGACATTGATTCCAAATATTCTCATAAAATAAAATTTTGAATATTTTAGTTGACTTTTTCACGGATAAATCTTTTATACCTTTTTGAAAATTACCATTTTACCAAATCATTATTAAAATTTAGGGGACAAAAAAGACACTATAAAAAGAAAAGTGAACAATAAATGAGACTTTGATTATTTATTTAAATATATTATGTTCACATTTATGATGATTTTATTTTTAGGAATAATATCTAAATTAATATTATATTATATATTATGAAATATCCCGAATCTCATTTTTGAAACTATTCGTTTATTTTGACATTAATGTAATCATGAAAAGACATTAATTTAAAAATAAAACATGAAAACAGCCTTAATATCTTATATTTATTTGAAAAATTAGTTTAAAATATTATTAAACCAAAAGATATTATTTTTAAATTTTGTATGATAATATACTTGATTTTTTTACTCCTTGGATAAACATTTTTCAGTGCTGCATAATAATTTTAGGTAGTAATGTCATTACTAAAAAATCAAAACTAAATTTCCCTAATAAAAAAATTAATTATGTTAATTATATTCTTTTATATTTGTTCAATATTTATATTTACTCATATATATGTCATAAAAACTAATTTGTTATTTTATTTTGACGTATATAGCCTTACATAAGAATTGCACAAGAATTTTAATATGTAACTTTTTATATAACAATAACATTTATATATACCAATAAAAACCATAAATAATAGTTCGTATGTATTGAAAACGTCTACAATGGACTTTGAATTCTAAAAATATTATCTTTAAGAAACAAAACATTCATTTTCTAGTGTTTCACAAGCACTATATCTACACTAAAAATGTTTTTTATATTTATCATGAAGTATATTGTAATTTAGATGTTTTAAATGTATTTTAAATATATTTTTAGTATATTTTAATAATTTTTTTAAATAAGTTTAATAATTTTTATATATCATATTGACATTTTGGACATATCATAAAATATCGTGTATTATAGATAAAATTGTATTTTTTTTACTATTGTCCAAAAATTTAACTTTTTCAAAAAAATATAAAAAATTTTACGGAGGAGAAATTTGAATTTATGAATTTAAAAATTAATACCATTTCATAAAAATAAATTCTTATAAGTTATAGAAATTATTTTTAATATTAATGTGTAAAATAGAATGAAAAATATTTTTTAGCTAAAATGCAGTTTTATGCTAAAAATGAACTTATAGAAAAATAAGGATTTCATATGATTATAATGTAATTAATTAAATTATTTTAAAATAAATAAATATTAACCCAATTTATTATCTAATTAAATTAATAATGGTAAATTTTATATAAAATATATGACAGTTTTCCAAAAAAATCTATTTTTTTACTATTTACAGAAAATTCAATCTTATTAAAAAAATCCAAATAATTTCACCCTATGATAATTTTGATTTGATTGATTCAAATAAATATCCATTTTATTGAATAATATTTCAAAAGTAATATGCGATTATCTATAATATTCTCACAAAAAAATCAATAAATCCCATTTTAAAGAAAAAGTATTCTTGAATATTAAAATGACGTTACTGAAAAATTAATTTCTTATTTACTAAGACGTAGTCCATTAATTTTTATTTAGTATTAACATTATATAAATTTCTTAATGTTTTTATTATTATTCAGACACGTCAATTCAATTTCTAGGATTTAACTATAGCATTTTAATATTAACATATTATGGTTCTTTTAAGTTTGGTGTTGTGATTTAGTTACTCAATCATATATTTTGTTATTCCAAGACTCATTCCATGTTGTATAATCCAATATTTTTTGAATATATGTTTTTTATGTATAATTATTTTTACTATATTATAATCATATCACCTCTAATGATATCATATTATGATAAATTATGTTTACCTTTACTAAGTATTTGAGCTCATCCATTTTCTTATTTTTTCCCTAGTTATCAATATATAAATAATATGGATTTCATTGTATTGTGGGAGATGATTAAAAATCATTATTTTTTAATTAGCTTCTTGCATAGTGGGTAAACTGTCTAATTTAAACAAATAACATGGGTTTTCATGTTAATTTTGTGTCATAAATCTATAAAATTGTAAACATAAATGATCATTGGAATGTATTATATTGAAATATTCTCATTATATTATGATTATGAGACTGTCATGTCTTTGGGATGTGATATTTAGTATCATAAAAGGGTTCACATGATATTTTATATTATCATTATATCATATGGGGATAAATTGGGAGTTACAAATTTCATAAATATTTGATAAGTTACAGTTCAATATTATTTGAAAGATATAGATAACCCTTTTTGTTATACAGTTAATAATTCCATTTATTGGTGATGCTATATAAACACCATTAAGTTTCATATTTTGATGGATTATGGGTTATGATAAGGGATATATGTATTATTTCCACTAGAATATCAATACAAAAACCTATTCCAATACCTATTGCAAGGGTCTTTGAGTTTCGATAAAATAGTTGGAGATTAATAAATATTTCAATTTTTATAATCTTATTTTTCCATATAGATAAGGTACAAAAATATTGAACTATTTATTATAAAAATATCATTCCATTAGACATTGACTATATAACTATATACTATATTTTATAAGGATAAACTTCTTACCTGGTTGATTTTTATTGATTTGTATAGAAAATTGTGCAATATACTATACAACGAGAACAAATTATGCATTCTAGAAACCTATATTCCAAAATTTAATTATAAATTGGCTAATGGGGGAGAAGATTCTATCTATATGAAAATTTTTATAATTACATAAATGTCTAATATATTATGTTATCATCCATGTCGACTAATATCTTGAAGCAATGTGAAGAAATAATATACATATCATGATGTATCACCTTTATGATATTTGTTTTGGGAATGTGATACAGGAGACATATGAGATCCCCAATTCCCTATTCAAATGAAATCATGGATATTCATCACCATATGGGACTCATATATTCAAGATTATTGGTTATATAGAGTTTTTAAACATTTTGGTCTTTATGATCCTGGGAAAATGTCACATGGAAATCATTTTTTCTTCCCTACCCAATCGCATCACCAATTCCATTATTAAATATAATATGTGAAATAATCACAATTAACTATTATATCTAAATATATTATTAACTAAGTTGATACAAACAACTAAAATAAAAAACCTAAAATCCATATAGTGAATAAGAGGATTGAAAAGTAATAGGGCCCCTAAAATCACTCGGAGTGTAAGACGCCAAATCATTGTCCTTCCAAAAAATGAAAATCAAATGATATGTGAAGGGAAAAATATACTATTTGGTTTGGATGTGGAAAAATTGGATATTGGAATAAATTTTTTTCAAAATTAATGATGAAGGGATATTATTTAATAAAATTAATTATCGAGTTCCACATATATATATCTACCAATTCGGTGATAGATATAGCTTGTTGTCCATAAAATAACAACCAAAATCATCAAAAAGGTAGATTATGGACGACCTCAAGTGGAAATGATGATCATATAGTATGCAATAGAGAATGTCCTATCTTCTATTCTCTAGTAGAATATAATATTATTTTGAAAATGAGTATGATTTTTGTTTTCGAATATTGTTATTATTTACCCTCAATAAAAAAAAATTTGTGTACCCTTCCAAGAAGTAGTTGGATGCATTTTTCAATTTTGAAATAAAATATATCTTTTTTATGATAAAATTTTTTATCATGTAACACACTTAAATAAAAATATTAATGTATTATATTACCAATACTATATATTGAAAATTGATAATGAATCACGTTCACATTACTTGTATCGCACCTAATTCATACTAATCCACCATGGTAATGAAAACGAGATGCCATTGAAAATATCTATATATATGGGAATTTATATTATTTTTAAACTCAACACTAATTATTAATGTCTAAATTTTGATAAGAAAAAACAACACATTTTAGTGGGCCATGATAAAGTTATATATAAGACCCCCAGACTTGAACTATTCATAATATTTAGTTTTAGTGAAGATTTTTTTTCTTTCGCATTAAGGATCCTTTTAGGTTTATAGTTTTAGATAGTTATACCATAAATCATACATAAAAGACCATAAAATAAAAAGTGAATACCAATGAAAAATTTCCATTTTTACCACAATCTATTTTTTAAAATAAAGATTAATATTATTTAATAAAACTTTTCAGAACATTCATAATTACTTCTTCAAATCCCTTACTCATCCTTAAGTCTTGTCAAAAACTTTAAAAAGCATGGAATGAGCATAGAGAGCTCAGTAAGGCATACAAAAAGGAATAAAATCTTTAGTCCTATGAAAAAATTAAAAGAAGGAAAAAATTATCATAAATTAATACTTTTTTCCCTTAACAAATTTTAAATATTTTCCTTTGAAAATATTCCATTTTCATACCCTTTCTGTAATCCCAAGATACCATAAAACACATATCAAGAATAAAAAACATAAAGGTATCAAGGGAAATTATTATAATTTTCTTTATTATAAATATAATAACCATGTGGTCAACTTTAATGAATTTAACTATTATAAATTGAATAGCCATATGGCCAACTTCCATAACCAATGAATTTGAAGGCAATCATGTGCCCACCTTTAGTTTGTATATCATGGATCCACTCATCGTTGTTTTATCAAGTTACCATAGATAAAATGTCAAAGTAACATTACATAGTAATAAAAAATAAATTATTTCAATTTTTAACATTTCACTCATTAAATTTCATTTGAAATTTCAAGAAAAAAATCAAGATATTTAAATAATCAATCCAATTTCAAAACCCATTTTCGGAAACAAAATATCTATAAAAAGGTAAAGAGGGGTCTTTTGTTATTTTTTTAAACATGAAGTCTTATAGAGGAATCCACATATCAAAATATTAATAATATGTTATTTATAATACTTTCATATCCATATAAATAAATATGTAAAATAATATCAACAATATTGACATGGATAAAAATATTTTGAAATTAAATCATTAAAAATTCATAGTGTCCCATACAACTTTGCACATTGAAATAATATGATTAATGAAAGAATTAAATTTTGAAAAAACATTAAATAACATGAGTTTAAGTAAAATCTTGATATAATATTTAAAATGGGGAATATATACAAATCATAAAATAATGCTGGTGTATAACATCAAAATATGCCTCAATGAAAGTATATTGAGGCGAAATCCTTTACATTGAGTCTGAAATGTAACTTTTGTCATTATATTACAAAATAATAATCTTATGTTAAATATTTAATTTTTGGAAAAAAATTCAAGTATATAATTAATTTTATTTCACTTATTTTATTTTTTTATACCTCTACATAAACAATTAATTTTATTTTAGGTGTTTTGACTATATTCATTTTATGTGTCCAAACATCATTGGTATGTCATATATTGAAAAGGGATCATTATTAAAACTTATACAGAATATTAATCATAAAACTATTATCATATTTGTACATTAAAATAATTTTTATACCAATCAATAGTTATGGTTATAAAAGAAGAACTAGTTTTACAATCATAGTGACCGTACCCGTACTTACACATGAGTAACGTTATCATTTTTCAATGATCTTTATGGAAATAAGGTCACTAAAATTTATCTTGATATAATTATAATTATATTATATATAACATCTTATTTAATAATATATACTTATATATATTTTTTACGAGGTAAAATTAATCACATCCACTAAGGAGGTGGTAGTCCACACATCCCCGAACGACGTTATCACTTTTTTTAGTGTGTGGAAAAGGTAATAATGAGATGGTTATATTAAATTAATATAAAAGATATTGTTTCATGAATATAATATTTAGGTTATCAATGGAACATTTTTTTAAACCATATTTAATACTTTCTATGTAAATTGTTAATGTATCCCATTGCTTTGAGGAGGTGGAAGTCCATACGTCCACAAACGATGTTATCGTATTCCCAAAAAATGGATAGAATAAAAGTATGTGTTATTTAAAATTTATATAAGTATTAAGACATTATAAATATCATATATATAATATAAAAATAATTTTTCCATCCTAATTCAAAACCATTATAGGTGTTAAAGGAAAAATGAAATACATAATTTTGTGAGGCGATAGTCCTCCATACACATGGACCATAATTTTGTTACAGATTTTTGGAAGGGTGTGTAGGTTCAGGTCAAGACCATAGAACTATAACATATAATTATATCAAGGTTACAATTTTTATTATATAATTTTGTATTAATAATAATTTAATGGATGAAAAAAAATAAAACATAAATACACATTGAAGAATGTTACATCTTTTTTGGTTAACTCCCTATGGTTTTCACCAAAGGGATTCATTAGTTGGATTTTTTCCCAGGGTTATTCTTCTATGATAATATCAAGATATTGGGAGATTATTTGGGATGGGTTTTTATGAGAAAAATGGATTTATAGGTGTGATGAAATGGGAGAGGATGAGTACCTTCTTATAGTGGAGGAGGAGTAACATTCTTGTAAATATTGAAAGGTAAAAACGGTTGGGTAGTGTCCCTTACATCATGGGCCTCCAATATAGATTATAATTATTGGAAAAAGGGTATATGGTTGAATAATTCTTATATAATGGGGTTTGGAAAAATTTATGTGTCAATTGGATTCTTATGAATAAATTTTAAAAAACGGTAAACAAATTTTTCATTAATCATTGCAATTCATTTTGATTGCATTCACTAATATTTTATTCAAAAACTACGTTAAATTTAATTCCCTAAACAACAAATCTTAGAGGTGGTGAAATAAATTTATACATTTGAATCTATACAAGCTCCCAATCACAATGGACCGAATAGTTTAGTAGTTTTGGAAAACCATATTTTATACATGATAACCATAATTGATTGGAAAAATAAAATAAAAACCTGATAAATAATAAAATTAAATAAAAATAATCCTTGAGATTCATTCAATTAAATATGATTAAGAATTGGGTAATGGAAACAAAACAAGGGTGATCTAAAAATCCGACTAAGGGTAAGTAAATTGGAATCAATAATAAATTAATGAGAATAAATCAACACGGAAAGGTAAATAACTAAAAACATGTTACACTAAAATAACTAGATAAGTAATATTAAATATGGTAAATTAATAAACATAAATACATTCCATTTAATCAAAAATTTAGAATAAAATGTATCCATAGATATGTAATAGAAAAACTAATAGAAAAATAATATTCAAGTCTAAATGAGGGAAATTATTAATTATTGTCCACCATGTTTTCTAAGTATATGGTACCTTTTTCAATCAAGGTTTATTATTAATATAGTTTAAAATATTATCATTTAGACAACTAATTCATCTCATGATACTACTGATGCATTAAGGGGATTTGAATAACTGTTCCCACCCGTGTCGTTCCCATCGAAACAATTCCTCACATATTGAGTAATCAATTTAATTCGTGAAAAAAGTTAATTATATAATGTATGTATTGAATTAAGGACAAGAATTTATCAATAATTCTATAAAGGGAATAATTAACATAAAGGTTTGTTTTTCATTTATGAATGGAATTAAAACTGGATGATCATTAAAAACATTCTTTAGGAAAATAAACATTAAACATTAAAAATTGTCCCATGCCACTTTGAAACATATAAATCCTTACCCCCAAGAAAGAAGTAAAATGAAACACTAAATAACCTGATGATAAAGGAATTCATGATATATAATAAAATTTTAATTATATAAACAACACAAAAAATTAAGTGGGGAAAATGGTTTTAGACACTCTGTTTTATCAAGGATGATTAAAAGACTATGAAAAAAACATTGGGAATGTTAAAGTGATAAATATTCTTAAGGAGTAACAAGGTACCTTGCCAAGTAAATATACATGAAGATGCCTTTTCATGTAATAAGGTACACACAACTACCATGTGAGGAACAATGTAGAAAGACACCCATTCACAAGACACAAATACCATGGACCTGCACCATGGACCTGTGTGGATAACCTACTTCGACTAGGGAACCCTATTTGACTATAAATAAGAACGTTGGGTTCATCATTAAAATAAATAAATATTTAAGAAAAAACCCTAGAGAAATTACTATGTTGAACATTCTCTCAGGTCCCATAAAACATCTTATGTATCTCTCTAAAACCAAATAGAAAATACAATTAAGGGGGGTATGGGAAAATAAAAGTCTCTTCGGGGTCTAAAACATAAGAAACTTGCATGAATATCTTTATTCCTCAAAGAGAAACTACCTTAGTGAGGACCCTCTCCCTAATTAGGGACCCATGCGAGACCCTTCGAGGGACACTAGAGGAGACCCATGTTTCCTAGTATAAGGATCCACCTAAGTGTTGTTTCTACTATGGTCTATTTAGAATGGGATATCGTACTTGCATTGACCTATACACCTCTATGTGAAGTAATTTTAGTTCCTCATAGGCCTTGTTCCCAATACCTGTGTGGCACACCTGTGGAAAGAATATGCACCTCGAACATATGTGAGTAACCCTTAAGGACAACTTCTATGCGACCCATGGAAGGGATTATGCTTCTTTGGCTACCTTGTTTGAAATGGACTAGGTTACCCACCACTAAAGCCTCCGGACTTACACAACCATGAAAAGTGTCACACCTGTGTGTCCCCTAGTTGGACTTGTATACCTATGGTCATATGTTTACAGCACTCATCTGGTTTTCCAGCAAGGATCTTCAGGGTCCATGGGAGTATGTAATCCCTTGGACATGAGGAACCCAGCCCCATGGATTTTTCTTTGGAGTTCCCATTCATAGGTACTAGGGTGATGACTGTGTAAACCCATTCTCATTTATGACAAATGTAGCAATCAATTCCAAACATGGAGTGTGACAATCGGGTCCTATTGACATCACAGACACCCCGTCTTAACATGGTCGTCGTGTCCTGGCCTACCAGGTACCCCCAGTTGCCCCCACAGACACATGGGGCCCACCCCAGGGTCCACCCACATGCCTGAACGGGTCATCTGACTAATGACGGTCCCCACATGCCAACACTTATCCTTTCTAGTTTTCTTTTTCCTCACTTACACACACCCTGTGAAACTTCCCAGAATGTCACCCATCCCGATCACTACTCCAGGTCAAGCACCCTTAATTGTGGAGTTCTAACCAGGTAGGCTCCCGAAAAAGAATGTTCACCTTATTTAAATGAGTCATATCATTTAGTCATTTAACCCTTTATCATTTGGGGATGTTACAATCACCCCCCTTAAGAGCACAACACCCTCGTTGTGGGCCCTACATCTCAACCCAGGTAGTGCACTGCACTTAAGGCTGGGTACCACCTATGATACCAAATGTGACAACTAGGTCCCGTTGACAGCTCAAACACCAGCCTTAACATGGCCGTCAGGTCTTGGCCTACGAGGTACCTCCAGTTTCCCTCGTAGACACGTGGGGCCCACCACAGGGTCTAACCACATTCCTGAACGGGTCATCTGGCTAATGACAGTCTCCACAGGCCAACACTTGTCCTTTTCAGTGTTTTTGTCCTCACTCACACACACCTTGGGAATCTTCCTAGAAGGTCACCCATCCTGATCACTACACCATGCCAAGAACACTTAACTGTGGAGTTCTAACCAGGTAGGCTCCCGAAAAGGAAGGTGCACCTTGTTGACATGAGTCATATAATTTAGCCATTTTACCCTTTATCATTTGAAGATGTTACGTGGAGGGTAATTTTTACCTGAAATTTTACATTAACCATAGAATCTGATCATCATCCATTGATACAAGACCAATTTTAGGGTATCCCTCCTAGGGTAAGCCCCGATAATTTGTTGTAAGAAATATCTTGCATCCTTCCATCTTTAGTCTCCATACCCTGGACTCATTATAGGGTAATGTGAAGAGATGGAAGTCCCATATCCCCAACCTATTAAATCACCATAAGAGGAGGTAATGGAGATGAGAACACTCAACACTCCATTCCACTCACTTTGGACATTGTCACCATGTTCACCAATGGACAAAAAAAGATTGTGTGGTATCTCAGATAATATTCTACCTCTTGTTTCCCACACCAAGCATGACACACATGAGATTAGAGGTAAATAGTGATCATAACATATGCATGATCCACACACTAATTAAACTATTCAAAAATTGATTCCAGTTATAATCTGAATATGTAGGATGACTACCCAAGGACTGAGATCAACATGCATCCTTCTTAGTAAGGATCCCCAACCAAAACCCCTAAACCACCCTGAGTCGAGACAGTCCCTCATGGACCCCTTTTATAGGGAATTATTTTAAAGAATAAAACCCCAACATAATCCTATCAAAGGTCCATACTCCAATGTGAGACAAACCTTAAAGGGACTCCATGGGCTTAGATCCTCACAAATGTACTATGTGGACTTTGATTCTCATCCAAATGGGATACACAGTAAGCCTCCCTGAAGTCCAAACCTAACACCCAAAATCAACCCTTTTCCCTATGGGACACATTCCCAACATGGTATAATTAATCATGGGAATACATCTTCCTTACATGATTTTTTGGATGCTTCGTCATAATTTATATGCCACTCTTTGACTAGGAACCTTTCACCAAGATGTCCATGACACATTACATTACACTATATGGTTTGGTCCTTATAACATGACCATAAAATTTATGAAGTTATCCATTATGAATCACCAAACTGTGTAAGATTTTATTCCTATACAAATGATATATGAAGGAAGCCTCAATGAGGTCCAAACCAAATAATCCAAATCAACCCTGTTTTCTCTAGTATATATTCCCAAAGGGTCTTATTCATCCTTGGAATCCATCTTCCTCCCAAGTTCATTGGGTTACTTCAACATATGTCCCACACCACTATTTGACTAAAAACACTTCCCTTAGACGTCCTTTTAGCATGATGTAAAATTGTATGGTTAGTTCCTTATCACATGAACCTAAATGGTAAGATATTCAAAATTTAGGGGTACTGAAATACATGGGTTATGATTCCTTTTAAGATTAAATATAGGAATACCATCATTTGGGTTTGATACTTATATCAAAATAATTTTTATTTTCCTAGATGATTATACACTCTAGAGTGCCTCAACATGTGGCTAGAAAACCATCGTCATCATAATCTTGACTAAATAATAGATTATTAGTTCATAAGAGGACACTATTGATGGTGAAACTAAGATACATAAAGATATTTCCATTGATGAATAACATAAAATACATATAGATGATCCAAATTTTCTTACATGAAAATAATTGATTATTAATTCTAGGGTGACCCATATTATACATGGGAAAAAATAATAAATTCATTAATATGTCATAAATCTATAAAAGATTCCCAAAGAAGGTAATAAATACCCCCAAAAGGGTGCAATGATACCAACCACCCATCCTCTCAACCAATGTTTGTTCTCAAGCCTCATCGGCCAAACCTCCCCAAGAGTGGATAACATTGGATAGAAGGACACCTTGGGATAAAGAACCTTTGGGTGTTTCCTGTTCAATGAAAAAATCCATTGTAAACCGTTCAGAGATATTGATTCAGAACTAGAACACATATTTGGGGGGAAAATGGTGAACCCGACATGAATCCTTAACCAAGAGGATAATGTCGCCCACCTGTCATGTCATTTTTTATAAAATAAAAGATGGATAGACACAATAAGAAATCATTCATGTGTACTTTCATATATGATGCTAAATTGATAGAGTTTATTGTTTTTTTCATATATATAGGAACTTACTCTTTGATAACCCTTTAATCAAGTGGCATCATTCCATTTTTAACCAATGATTTTTACGACTACTATTAATGTGGGATCTTCATCGACACATAGGATGACATCACTAACCATACATATTCAATGTTGGGTCTCAAACTCACTAGTGAGGGAGTACCATCAGAACAGTAAAATACCAACCATATGGTTCACATGATTGGACTTATATCCCAACAAACACCACCGATCATCTGATCGATGCTGAAAAATGGTCTTGAAAAAGATGATGTCCACCACCATATTTAACAATTTTGGGATCCTATAATCATAAAGTGACAACCAATATCTCTCGTATCTCAGGGAGGTAGAACAAGAGTTTACATATGGCCTCACATAGAAGACACGTGGGTCATTATAAAGGGAACATACTAGAAATCACTACAACCAACACTGTGTAGTATTGAACCCTCAAGATTATGAGGGTGTTGTCTTAGGATTTCTATATACGGTCTTTCAGATGTGGACATGCAAGATAGCCTTCTAGGGATGACAGATGGCCAATAGAAATCAATCTCACACCTTCCCCCATCCAAATAATCCCACCAACCCAATTTTTTTGAAAATTGTTAGAAGTCACATACACCCATTTTCCTTTATTCATCCATCCAGTAGAATCACCCAACAGAACTCAAATAAGCTTGTGAATCGAATACGGGTACATACCATGAGAAGGAACATACTCCTACCTGTTCCCACCAAGCATTCCAGATGAATCATCTAGAAGCTGTTAAAGAATACTTCCAACCATATATGGTTGCATTCCATGTGCAGGAACACACACATGATTGAATTCATCAATATTTCAATTAGCCTCATCTCAAAGCACCTAGAGAAGTAAATCAGTAAGTCTCGATGATAATCCGGGGGCCGACTCAGCACTTTACCCCCAATATATGAGTAATGTCAATATCCACTAGCAGGAAAGGTAGGGAAAAATTAGGCACATACACCTACCAAAGATACATAATGAGAATATATCCCCATATCGACCACTAAAGTATCCAAACACATCCTATGAATGGTAAAAGGGTTGATGAAAATTCATTCCCACATTCTTCATACTTTCTATGAAATTATAATGGTAAAGATAGTAGGGTGAGAGGGGTGAACATATGAATATATCCCCAGAAGTTCGTGGTTCATCATCATGACACCCAATAAGAGACACATACATATTATCTTATACATCAAGGTCATGGGAAAATATCCACCAACTTATATAGAAAACTATATTGGGGAAATACACCCTATCCAATTGAATAAAATTGGCATATCCCAATATGCACTATAATGAAGGAACAATCACTTTACCATGACAACCACATCTCCTAAAAAGTATCCCCACTCACTCATAAATAGGCATCCAAGATAAATACTTATCAAAAACTATTAGAAAATAAAGATCCAATAAATGATATTGACCTACATAATGATGGATTTCTTGATGCCCTTTGATTCTCATCTATGGTAGATGATGATTCTACTATCTCATTACCAAATTATGGGAGCATTAACAGTAATTCTAAATTTCCTCTCCAGACACTTTGTAGAGACCCGAAGCTTGACGTACATGAAAATTACATTACTTTTTCAGAATACATAATACATAACAAAAACATACACACAAGGATAGAAATATTTTAGTGTATTTGGAAACTAGGAATATAAACCTCTAATCATGTTGAAATATCTTCAAAAACTCCCATAACGATCTTCCCCTTTTTGTTTCCATAACTAAAACCTTTCTATATTTCCTGGGTAAAATAAAACATAAAAAGGGTGAGCTCAAATGCTCAGTAAGGGAAAACATAGATAACATAAGAGAATCCATAAAAATTTGGAAGCAAAAACATGAACATGAAATTTAAACATCAAAATCATGAGCAAAGACATAAATCGTGGAAGTACATAAGGAATATATCATAATGGAACATCAACCATGATAAAATATATTGGGAATAAAACATGTAATTGTGGAAACCATTCAGCACATGTTATGATTTCCATATTAGCCAAGGCATTGCTACCAAGACCATCTTAGTGGACAACGTCCCTTTCTGAATCGAGTTAACTACTTGTTCCAGTCCTGTAACACTGAACCGGATTAACTTACCATTCCAGCCATGTCTATCTCATGAGATATAAATCTTTACCCAATGCATTAGAGGGAGATATATGTCCCACCCATCTCATAATTAAATCATTCTTACTTGTGAAACAACATAAACATAAATCATTCATCATAACCCAAAGAATAAAATGGGTTTCATAAACATAATTCCATCATCACATCATCCGTATAAAAGAAATGGATATCATTTCATAATATGAAAAGTGAAACCATGTAAATCATAGAGACATTATACTAGAAACATACAAATATGAAATAATGTCATCTTATATGGAAAAAGTTTTTTTATAAAACACTTGAAATGAATTTTTGATGAAAACATCCTTTCTTCTTCCAAATCATTTTATATTCACAAAATTCCTTGAAATTCTAAAAGAAAAGTATTTTTATGAAAATAGTCATAAAATCGTGTAGAGTAGGCTTCATGAAAATGAGGCATTAAGAAACCGTAAAAATCCGTTCACACCGTATAAGTTAAAAATAACATTCTCCTCATACTTTTGTCGGAAAAGTCAAAAAGTACCTCTTATGGTAAACAAAAGAAAGATTCCTTACATACCATGTTATAAAAGTCAAAAATGGGTAAAAGGACTTTAAACATACATGAAAACACTTTAATAAATCATGTACATGGATTATAGAAATAACCCCGGTAAATACTTACGAATAAGAAATCTTGTATAAAAATGAGATTTGAAAAATTATCCCTTAACTTAGGTCCAATATACATCGTATGTATCTGAACCTCCTGTATAATTATTTAAATAATGTCATTGACTTTTTAAAGAATCATATTCATTGTTATGATATCATATATGGTTTACTTATGACTTTATATTACCCTTTCTTTTGTAAATTCCATGTTAAAGTGTGTTTTGGGTAAAAATGTATCATTTGTCGTCCGTGTTCTGACTTGTAATTATTCATATGATTACTTAGATCATGATTATATAATTCAAAAATATAATACATAATTTATATATAATAGATATTCTGAATATACATATATATAATAGATCGATAAATGGAAATAAATACATCGTTCATGGAGACGGTAGGTCGTACGTACGCATGAATGTTGTTTTTGTTTCCTCATTGAATTGAATGGAATTAATTGGATGACATAAATATATATATACATAAATCCATTAGAATCATTATTTAATATATTTCATTATTATTGATTATATAATCTTTATTATCATTCATGTATGGTTAACATGGAGAATGGATGTCATCGCGTCGTGGAGACGGTAGTCCGTACATACGCACGGTTAATGATATCATTCCCATAATTATTGAATAGAATTGGAGTGGATGGTATAATATATAAGAATCAGTATGATTTTATAATAACCATATATAGTTATTCTTTACACCATTATACCCATCCTTGTAAGCTGTTGTTGGAAAAACAGATTTCACCACGGCGTGGAGACGGTATTCCGTACGTACGCACGCGTGGTAATTCAGTTTTCCATAGGATGCATAGATGGTGAAATAGAGTTTTTTCATATTTATAATAACATATTAGTATAGTAGTTACACTGATGTTATTACTTCATAATGAAACAACTAAAGAAGAAGAAGTGGAAGAAGAAATAAATTTGAACGAATCGGTAACAGACATTACCTCTTCTTTGAAGCGCCTCTTTGAGACCTCCTCTTAGAGCACAAAAATTGGTCTTTGAAGAAGACCAGAACCTCTAGGATATTTCTATAGAAGTGTAGAAGATAATTTGGCAGGGTTTGTTCGAGAATGAAGGTTCAAAGTGGTGTGAGGAAGAGAGGGAGGAGGTTCCCTTTTATAAGGGAGGAGAGGGGCACCTTTGGAAAAACAAAAAATATTATTTTATTATAAAGTCATATTCAGTTTTTAATATCTCCAAATTGATATATTTCGAAGCTAATGTGTGGAGGGGTCTAAATCCTCTCATCAAATAGAATTTAGAGAAGTTTAGGTTTCTATTTTAACCTTATCATTTAGATTTTACCTTAAGATAAATAATTTTACTTTTACCGTGTCTTCTTGTTTTCTTACACTATAAGGTTAATAAACTTACAATAAAAAGCCAAAATAACCCCAAGTTGTTTATTATTAATATATATAACTGTATATAAGTCATTTGGCCGAACCGTATATTTTTAGGAATAAAAGAACAATTATTAATATAATATTTGTTTTAAAAACTATTTTATGTCAATTTTGACACTATTTGGTAATTGATTTTATTGAAAATCGTAAAAGAATTATTAGTTCCCAAAAAGTTAATTAAATAAATATTAACAAGTAATATTAACCTATAAAATTAATGGAATTCATAAAAAGCCTCAAATTACATTTATTTTGGTATTGATAACATCAATTATGTCAATATTTCATTAATAAGATAATTACCGCATCATCGTTGTGTCATAAATAAATTAAATTATATAATTTCTAAAAATTATAAATATAATACCATTATGTAGGAAATAATTTTATCTTTCTAAGTAATATTTATTGTCTAATTTATCTTATGTATAACATTATATAAAAAATTATTTACTTATTAAACATTGATTTTAACTATTTTAACCCTTCTTTAAATATATTAATATTAAATGTCCTAATCTAATACAAGTGGGCCTAAATGGTCATATTTTATTCCTAAGGTTGTTTTTGGTCGAATTAAACTTGACCAATAGAATTAGGATATGTGTTAGGGTAATAATAATATCATATTTACCCTTAATTACCCTATTTACTTTTAACCGCGGTAATTAATAGTAAAAAAGTTATTATTCAACAAAAAATATTTTCATCTCATTGAACCAAATTTTAGTCCTTCATATTAACCGTGTTTCTCAGATTTTCGAAATTCATTTCACAGAAGTGGTAAAATTTCATTTAAATAAAAAAGTAATTTTTTTATCTACCACTAAGATGTTTCACTATTCATTGAAAATTGAAGTTTTTCAGAAAAATACAAAAAACTCAGCCTAAGGATTATTTGATATTCCTAATTCAAAATTGATGTCTATTTTTTCCAAATTCAACACATAGAAGTGGAAATAGTTAATTTTAAAATTAATTCCTGTTATCAAAAACAAATAGCGTGTATTTAAGAAACAATAACTATCAAATGATTGATACTTGTTTATATCCAATTTCAAAGTGAAATTAATTCCAATGACCAAAATTGTATTAAATGGTAAAAATACATTCTAATTGAACTTTAAATCAAATTAAAAAGATAATCTAACCATAGAAATTATTGCGATGAAAAAATTTGTTTTTAATTAAAATATATCGTGTTTTTACTAATCATTAAAATATGAAAGTTATCAGAATAATATGAAAATTTTATCCAAAGTAAAATTTTATATCCTGATTCCAAATAAGAATTTTATTTTGTCAAATTGAAATTATAGACATGTCAAAAACAATATTTAAGGTGGGTGCTCCATCAAAAGGCGACAAAACGATATTTTTTTAAAAATAGTTATTTTACTCGAAAAATTGATTTTGTTCTCATACCATGTTCCGGAAAATGTGTAAGATGAATAATAATGTTATAAAATTCAAAATTTAGTTGATACTATTCATAACTGTTACTTCATAATAATATTATGACCATATATCGTTGTTTAGTGAAACCTGGTATTGCGTACAATACACGCTATCGAGGAAAGTCGTGATTGCGTGTAACGCAAGCCAAGTCAGGGTTGCGTCTTGTGCAGGACTCCTCCGTTGTTTTCTATAACAGAATCCTACCATATTTCATTTATACATTGAATATATATATATATATATATATACATTCAATGTTTTGTAGAATAACTATTATCAAAATTGTGTCTAACATGATCCACGAATATTGTTGTGTATACTGTAAGCTCATACGGTGTTGCGTATAGCGCAAGGTAATCTTGTTTTAGCATAAAACACAAGACATCAATGATATTAAAATAATATGTTTCATAAAATCTCGAGGTGTAACATTCTACCCCACTTAAAATGAATTTCACCCTCGAAATTCGTCAGGGTTATAAATCGTTTACTATTTATAGAGACCCACATCGTAAAATGGAATACTGAAACTTAATTTTAAAAAATAAAGTATGAAATGTAACGATTACCCAAAGAAACTCATCACTAGGTTTCCATATAGGAGAACATAGGTGAAAATATGGATATGGAAGAAAAATCTAACCATCATGTTCTGATGGAGAGTGGCAGAGAACATGGCTATGAAAAAACCATCAATCACAGAGCCATAGATTTTTGATGATCTAAGGTACCATCTGATTCATCGGATATAAGGGCACTAGGACTATATTTTTTGTTTTCAAGATCATTTCCCTAAAGTTGATGCAATTGGAATTAGAAGAAATACTTTCGTGATTTTGGTACAGTATCACTGTTGTTCGTTCATTGGACATTTTCCACTTGATCTCTTAAAGAAATGGAGTTGAAATTTTCATTCACGAAGTGTTCGCAAATCATGTGATATAATGATGGGTCATTCCATCTGTCTCAAACAAAAAGTTATTAAAGTTATCAAAAATACATAAGTCCATCTATAGTGAGATTAATCATATATGGTTCCTAAAATGGACTTATACTTATATATCATACTTCTTAATATAATAAAACCAGTTTCTACTAAACATGGACTTCTAGTAGGCTAGTGGTAGCCGATAAAGGCTGGTCGCACTTCGGTTGTGGGTTCGATTCCCACAGCCTTGTCTGATGCGATGGGCTATCTCTCGTCCTATAGGTTGTCCTTTTTCTAAAACTACATTACTATAACATCCCATAAATAATATCAAAAAAACTTCTATCCTTAAACAATACTAACTTATGTCTAACATAATCCATTCCAATCTTTAGGCTTATCCATAATACTACAGTCCACTCTCATATTATTGTGAAAGAGATTAACAGGGATTTCATATAACAAGCATGTTAATACCATCGTTGATACCAATATATCATAAGATATGTCTTGTTGGTCACATTCCAAACATTCAAAGGCCTTAATATTTTATTCTCTTGAAAAATGAATACCCATTGAATCTTAGTGATAACACGAGTGCTGTCAAAATTTAACTCTTTCCACATACCAAAACCCCAAAATTCTATATACTCAAACCATGATTTAACTATTTCCTTATAGCAGTCATGAGCTCATGAATACTTTCAATCATTTCATTTTCTCCTTATCCCTTCATTATGTGCATATCATCTTTTGTCCAAAAATATCTCAATCACTTTCCATGGTTACTGGTACAATAAAAGTATTGAAAACCACAATAGACCAATACATAAATATTCCAATATTTCACGATACTATACAAAACATTATTTTGGAATCCCATTACATAAACACTTAATCATTCCACCACATCGTTGTCATATTCAACATCGCCAATAGTGATTTCATGTGACTTCCCTTTATCCTTTGCCTTAAGTAGTTGCTCATGTCGATCATCACTAACCCTTGATTTAGGGCATTTATTACCATAATGCTCCATTTCCATGCACTTGAAGCATCGAAGTGTCGGTGGTGCGTTCTCTGTAGTCTTTTCCTTATTCACATCATTAGAAACCCTTTTTCCTCTACTTCGACACTTAACTACTCGATGACCTTCTTTTCCACACTTAACACATTTTCTAGTCCCTTTAAGACAATCTCCACCATGCTTCTTTCCGCACATTGAGCATAAGGAAACATTCATCTTCTTTTCACCATTATTCTGAGATTTCTCCTTGAACTCCATCTTTCGTTTCTTGTCATAACCATGAGATGGATAAGTAACACCAACTTCCATTTCAACCATGATAGCACAACACACAATTTATTCATAGCTACTAAGGTCTCTTGTAGATAATTCCGTTCAAAGATTTGGTTTTAAGCCACTAAAGAGCCGATCAACTTTACTTTCAGGTTGGATGATAAAGCCAGATGCATACCATACAAGCCTTATAAAATTCGCTTCGTATACACCAACAGATTCATCATACTTTTTCTTTAGTTCAAGAATATCCTTATCCATATTTGTTCTAAGAATATGAGGGAAGTACTTATTAAAAAATAAGTTCTTGAACTCGTCCCATTCCATGGACTAAATTTCATCTCTTGGCCTCATATTCTTGATACGATTCCACCATTGACCAGCATCACCTTCCAAACAATATACTGGTAAGATGACTTTATCATATTCAGAACATTGAAGAACTAAAAATATCTTTTCAGTGGTAATGATCCATTGTTCAACAGCAAGTGGATCAGAAGACCCACTGAAAGAAGGTGCACGTTGCCTCATGAAGGACTCAATAGAATATTGTTCCCTTCTCAGCTCATTTGGAAGTCCAGAATGATTCATAGCTTGTGTAAGTATAGCAATAAGATTTTTCACTCCATCTCCCATAATATTTGTATGTTCAGTAGGACAATCATTGCATTGTCCATTGCATTGATCAACATTGTTCCTTCGGGTTCCATCCATCGTCTAAAACCCAAAAAGAATAGTGTAAGAGGCAAAAATCATGCTAGGGAAAATAACATAATAAAGGGGGAGTACCATCAATATCTAACATCTTATGTTTAATTATATGATCATTACCATAATTCTAGGACTATAACCTATACTTATACTTAACCTTACAGACATCCCTAGACATACCTTAGAAATATCTCTAGGGATCTCACTAAAGTTATCGCATCCTAGTTTCCAAAGGTTGACTAACCCTTTCCTCTGATACCAACTATAACGGTCTGGAATTACTTCTAGTGGACTATAATTGATACCTATCAGGGCACTCCATGGGCAGTTACACCCCCTGGGTGGGATACACCACCATCCCTAGTGGCAGCCATTTCCTCATGAAGCCCTTGGGCGGAGATCCATGCTTTGTCCAACGCTAACATGTGAGAGTTCCCAAGGATCAGATTCATTCCTACCTCCTTTTCCTCTAATACCAACTATAGAGACCCGAAGTTTGACGTACATGGAAATTACATTAATTTTGCGTAATACTTAATACATAACAAAAACAGACACACATGGACTGTAATAGTTCAGCGTCTTTGGAAACTCGGAATATAAACTTCTAATCATCTTGAAATATCTTCAACAACTCCCATAACGATCTTCCCCTTTTTGTTTCCTTACCTAAAACCTTTCATTAATTCCTGGGGAAAATAAAACATAAAAACGGTGAGCTCAAATGCTCAGTACGGGAAAACATAGATAACATAAAACAATCCATAAAAATTTGGAAGCAAAAACATGAACATGAAATTTAAACATCAAAATCTTGAGCAAAGCCAAAAATTGTGGAAGTACGTAAGGCCTATATCATAATAGAACATCAACCATAATGAAATATAATGTGAATAAAAAATGTAATTGTGGCAACCATTCATCACATTTTATGATTTCCATAGTAGCCAAGGCATTGCTTCCAAGACCATCTTAGTGGACAAAGTCCCTTTCTGAATCGAGTTCACTCCTTGTTCCAGTCCTGTAACACTGAACCGGATTAACTTACCGTTCCAGCCATGTCTATCTCATGAGATTTAAATCTTTACCCAATTAGTTGGAGGGAGATATATGTCCCACCCATCTCATAATGAAATCATTCTTACTTGTGCCACACCATATACATAAATCATTCATCATAACCCAAAGAATAAAATGGGTTTCATAAACATCCCCCCATCATCACATAATCCATATAAAAGAAATGGATATCATTTCATAATATGAAAAGTGAAACCATGTAAATCATAGAGACCTTATACTTGAAACATACACATATGAAATAATGTCATCTTAGATGGAAAATTGTTTTTATAAAACACTTGAAATGAATTATTAAGGTAAATATCCTTTCTTCTTCAAAATCATTTTATTTTCACAAAATTCCATGAAGTTTTAAAAGAAAAGTATTTTGAGGAAAATATTCATAAAATCTTGTAGTGTAGTCTTCATGAAAATGAGGCATTATGAAACTGTAAAAATCCGTTCATGCCGTATAAGTTAAAAATAACATTCTCCTCATACTTTTGTCGGAAAAGTCAAAATGTACCTCGTATGGTAAACAAAAGAAATATTCCTTACATACCATGTAGTAAAAGTCAAAACTAGGTAAAAAGGACTTTAAAAATACATGAAAACCCTTTTATAAAACATGTACATGGATGATAGAAATAACCCCAGTAAATACTTACGAATAAGCAATCTCGGATAAAAATGAGATTTGAAAAATTATCCCTTACCTTAGGTCCGATATGCTTCATACGTATCTGAACCTCCTATATAATGATTAAAATAATGTCATTTACTTATTAAAGAATCATAATCATTGTTATGATATCATATATGGTTCACTTATGACTTCATATTACCCGTTCTTTTGTAAATTCCCTGTTAAAGAGCGTTTTGGGTAAAATCGTTTCATTTGTCATCTGTGTTTTGACTTGTAATTATTCATATGATTACGTAGATCATGATTACTTAATTCCAGAATATAAAATATAATTTATATATAATATATATTTAGAATATACATATATATAACAGATCAATAAATGGAAAGAAATACACCGTTCATGGAGACGGTAGGCTGTACGTACGCATGAACATTGTTTTCGTTTCCTCATTGAATTGAATGGAATTAATTAGACGACATACATATATATATATATATATATAAATCCAATATAATTATTATTTAATATATTTCATTATTATTCATTATATAAACTTTATGATCATTCATGTATGGTTAACATGGAGAATGAATCTCATCGCGTCGTGGAGACGGTAGTCCGTACGTACACACGAGCGATGATATCATTCCCATATTTATTGAAAAGAATTGGAGTGCATGGTATTATATATCAAAATCAGTATGATGTTATAATAACCTTGTATAGTTATTCATTACACCATTATACCCATCCATGTAAGGTGTTAGTGGAAAAACAGATTTCACCACGTCGTAGAGACGGTATTCCGTGTGTACGCACGCGTGGTGATTTCATTTTCCATTGGATGGATAGATGGTGAAATAGGGTTGTTTAAAACTTATAATAACATATCATTATATGAGTTATACATATGTTGTTACTTCATTATGAAACAACTAAAGAAGAAGAAGTGGAAGAAGAAATAATGTTGAAAGAATCGGTAACGGACATTACCTCTTCTTTGAAGCGCCTCTTTGAGACTTCCTCTTAGGGCACTAAAATTGGTCTTTGAAGAATACCTGAACCACTATGATGTTTCTATGGATGTGTAGAAGAGAATTTGGCAGGGTTTGGCTGAGCATGAAGGCTCAATGTGGTGTGAGGAAGAGAGGGAGGAGGTGCCCTATTATAAGGGAGGAGAGGGGCACCATTGGAAAAACTAAAAATATTATTTTATAATAAAGTCATATTCGGTTTTTAATAGCTCAAAATTGATTTATTTCAAATATAATGTTGGGATGGGTCTAAATCCTCTCATCCAATATAATATAGAAAAGTTTAGGTTTCTTGTTGGGCAAAAATCCCTCAAGGTAACATTACAGTATTTTTGGGTTGATTGTGTTTGTTGACAAAGCAGGTTTCCATGGAGAATTGTCGAGTTCCCGAGAAGTTGTTGACGTTCCATGTTGACAAAGAACTATGACAAAGGAATGGACGATCTGGATGCATGGTTTGGAAATCGTGAAGACCAGAAGAATGGAGGCGGTGATGTTTCTCGATTACGTCAAGCTTCACGAACGGCAGAGGCTGAAGCGCATCACGGCGGTGAAGGGCTTTGTAAGGGAGCTTCACGGAGAAGACGCAAAGGAATGTTGGGCTTCACGAGGGAGCTTCGCGGTGAAGTCACGAAGGTATGTTGATGGTGATTCTTCGCGACTACGTCAAGCTTCGCGAACGGCAAAGTGCCGTGGTACTTCGCGATTTGGACAGAATTCCAGCGGAATATTTGGAGCTTCGCGATTTGAGATGACGTGGCATTGACTTCGCGCAGAAGGGACGAGGGTCGATGGAATTGTCTATAAATAGAGGCCGACCCCCTCGAGAGATGAAGAGAGAATTTTTAGAGAAAATCAATTGCTCTCGGTTCGCGGAGGTGGTTTGCGAAGGCAGTGTGCTTCGCGAAAGAGGAGCTTCACAACGGCTATTGTAGCTCCGCAAAAGTTGTGTGCTCCACGTTGGCTCAGTGTGCTTCGCGAGAGAAGTTGCTTTGCAATGAGTTGAGCTTCTCGAGAGAGCTTCGCGAGAGAGCTTCGCGAAAAGGTAGGAGCTTCGTGAAGGCTTGTTGAGCTTCGCGAAATTGGGGGCCTAGCGAAGTTGAGTGCTTTGCGGAGGTCTTTCCAAAGGTAGTTTGCCCAGTGTTCAGAGGCAAAGAGGTATTCATCTACGAATGAATGTTGAACTTCAACAGAGCATCTACATACAGAGAAAGATGAATTCCATAATGGAAATGAAGAGACCTACAGGTCTATAAACTGTGAGTAAATACCATCCAAGAGTAGTGATTTTAGGAAGAGGAAGAAGACGATCCTCTCCACCGGCAGTGAGCCAGAGGGAGAGAAACAGGGAGTGACCCTTGGGAAAGCATTGAGCTGACCCTAAACATTGTATAGGCAGTGAGCCTGGGCATAGAAGTGATCTAGGCCGAACATTGTAATCCACAGCTAGTGAAGTCTAGTGGAATTGGTACGACCAGCAACTTGTCGGCGTATGCTCCTTGGACGTAGCCCTTTGCGGTGAACCAAGTAAAAATCTCTGCATCTGCCTGCTAATTTTCCTGCATTGCATTTAAAGCATCATCATCAGATAAAGGGTAAAGTAAGTGATCATAACATACACACAAGTGAAAACAAAGTGACCCTTGTAACAAAGAGGTCAAGATCCAGCGGGGTAGGAAGAACTTTGAAAAAGAATATCCATACCCTGATTCACCCCCCCCCCCTCTGGGTATATAGGCCCCTATTGGTCCTAACATTTCTATTTTAACCTTATCATTTCGATTTAACCTTAAGTAAAATAATTTTACTTTTACCGTGTCTTCATGTTTTCTTACAGTATAAGGTTAATAAACTTACTAGAAAAAGTCAAACAATCCCCAAGTTGTTTATTATTAATATATATAACCTTATCTAGGTCATTTGGACTAACCATAGATTATTATGAATAAAATAACAATTAATAATATAATATTTGTTTTAAAAACTATTTTATGTCAATTTTGACACTATTTGGTAATTGATTTTTGTGAAAATCATAACAGAATCATTAGTTCGAAAAAAGTTAATTAAATCAATACTAACATTTCATATTAACCAATAAAATTAGTTTAATTCATAAAAAGCCTCAAATTATATTTATTTGGGTATTTATAACATCAATTATGTCAATATTTCATTAATAAGATAATTACTGCATCATATTTGTGTCATAAATAAATTTAATTATTTAATGTCTAAAAATTATAAATAACATACCATTATGTAGGAACTATTTTTATATTTCTAATGAATAATTATAGTCGAATTTATATTTTGTATAACTCTATATTAAAAAATATTTACTTATTAAAATTTGATTTTAACTATTTTAACACTTCTTTAAATAAATTAATATTAAATGTCCTAATCTAATCCATGTGGGAATAAATGGTCATATTGTATTCCTAAGGTTGTTTTTATCTAATTATACTTGTCAAATAGAATTAGGACATGTGTTATGGTAATAATAATATCATTTTTACCCTTAATTACCCTATTTACTTTTAACCATGGTAAATAATAGAAAAAAGTTAATATTCACCCAAAATTATTTTCATTGTATTGAACCAAATTTTAATCATTTATATTAACTATGTCTCTAGGATTTTCGAAATTCAATTCATAGATGTGGTAAAATTTCATTTAAATGAAAAATTCAGTTTTTTATCTACCACTAAGTGGTTTCACTATTCATCAAAAATTGAAGTTTTTCAGAAAAATACCAAAAAATCTACCTAAGAATTATTTGATATTCCGAATTCAAAATTGATGCCTACTTTTCCAAATTCAAAACATAGAATTTCCATTAATTAATTTTAAAAACAATTCCCGTTATCAAAACAAATAGCGTGTTTTTAAGAAACAATAACTATCAAAAGATTGAGACTTGTTTATATCTAATTTCAAAGTGAAATTAAATCCAATGACCAAAATTGTATTAAATGGTAAAAATATAATATAATTAAACTTTCAAACCAATTAAAATGATAATCTAACCATATAAATTATTGCGATTAATAAATTTGTTTTTAATTAAAATATAGCGTGTTTTTACAATTCATTAAAATATGAAAGTTATCAGAATAATATGAAAAATTTACCCAAATTAAATTTTTATATCCTGATTCCAAAGAAGAATTTTATTTTGTTAAATGTAACTTATAGACCTGTCAAAAAATAGATTTAAGGTGGCTGCGCCATCAAAAGGTGGAAAACTACATTTTAAAAAAAAAATCTTATTTTACTCGAAAAATTGATTTTGTTCTCATACCATGTTCTAGAAAATGTGTAAGATGAATAATAATTTTATAAAAATCAAAATTTAGTTGAAAATATTCATAACTTCTAGTTCATAATAATATTATAACCATATATCGTTGTTTAGTAAAACCTGGTATTTCGTACAACACACGCTATCGAGGAAAGTCGTGATTGCATGTAATGCAAGCCAAGTCAGGGTTGTGTGTTGTGAAAGACTCATCCATTGTTTTTCATAACAGAATCCAAAAATATTTCATTTATACATTGAATATATATATATATATATATACACTCAATGTTTCGTAGAATAACTACTATCAAAATTGTGTGTAACATGATCCAAGAATAGTGTTGTGTATACTTCAAGATCATACGGTGTTCCGTATAGCACAAGGTAATCTTGTTGTAGCATACAACACAAGACATCAATGATATTAGAAGAATATTTTTCATAAAATCTCGGGGTTTTACACACTTCACTATAAAGGGTGGCATCATAACCATAATATGGTCTATATTGAGAGCTAATATCTTTATGAGAGCCAAAAACCCCTTTGTGTGGCCAAAAGAACAAGGAGTAAGAGGGTCTTACCCTTGCTATAATCCACCATGATGTTCCTCCCCATGATGGAATTCACTGAAAAATTTATCTATGCCATAGTTTTTCATGTTGTCATGTGAATTATTAAACTAAAAATGTAGTGACAAGAAACCCAAACTATCACACGACACGTACAAACACAATCCTAGTCATGTCTGATCCCTTTTGGCTGGTAGTTGAAATCTAGACCAAGGTGAAAGTTATTCTCTGATACCCATTTGGAACACATGTCTTCCATCACAGTATAGGAATCCCAACCAACCCCACTACATATGATAAAATGGGAGTAAAGCATCCACTCTAGTCTAACCAAGAAGAGGAACCTATTGATAAATATGAAGAAGACCTGCTAAACATGGGAAACAAGTAGGCTAAAAATGATATTCCATTTATGTTCTGAATTTTATCCACCCCTAAATATGATATTCCAATGCAATTGTTGGAAGATTGTGTGCATGAAATCCACCTCAATAAATGTAAAAATCTTCATCACTTGAAAGTGAAAGTATTACCCTATGATGAGTATCGAAGTAACATCAATGTAATAAATGGGTTGAACCCCCATGTTGACTTGTCATCTATTCTAGATTCATGGAATAAAATGATTGAAAAATATTAAGGATATCCTAAAAGTGAAATACCTAGTGAATTAATGCTGTTTCAAAAACTGATCATAGGTGCCCCATATTGTTTTAGTATCATATGATGGGGTGCACATGGATAGTTACATTTCACCAAGATCCGTAAACAGAAAATCCCACCATAGGTTGTATCATGAAATGTCATAGCCTTGGGCTATGTTAAACAATTTTATCAAGTCTTTTACCGAAGATATTCTCAATAATGATAGTATCAGACCGACTATCACCAATGTCAATCCAAAGGAGGCAAAATTATATAGATTCTATTCCATCCAACATGTGAGAATATCAATAAATACTCTCTCTTAGAGTATTCCAGCCATCAGGTAGTGAAACATATATTAATAGCGAAATAATAATTTAAAATGGGTGATCTAGGTGCATAAAAAATGATGCACCATGCCCATTTTTAGAAAAAACTCCAAAAAATCAGTATGGAAACTATGAAAATATCATCCATGATTGTTCTGAAAAAACTATATCCCATATGGTTGGGATTTTTAACCCAACCCTCGAGGAGAACATACTAGGACGAAAGGGTTCTGAAGTAAGAACAGAAACATCTCTATCCCTCATGGTTGGGGGATTTTTCTCCTCAAAAATCACCTCTTTAGTGGGAATCAGTCTTCTCTTGATTAAGAAAAATTCCTCATAGTTGATCCTTCTAGTTTATGCCATCCTGTGATCTGATATCCTCGTTGTGGACATGTAAAAAAATTTCATGTGATTCCCTTCGGATCACTTTCTACCAAATGGTTCCTAGAGAACTAGAAAGGGTGAGGATAAGGCCTCATGGAGGGTGAGGACAATGACAATATTTCAAAGACAATGATAGATTTCCTCCATTCCATTTCACACCTATTAAGGTCATCAACAATACCATTGAGGATACTGTAGAACATGGGGCCAATTCAGAGGAGGGTTCAAAATAGGATTGTCTAGTTCATAATGTTGTCCAAACAAAAATAATTTATGGTTTGCACACCTAGAACCAAAGGCTTTCCTCGAATCAAGGAATTCCCTCAAACAATCCACCATTACCACCTTTAAAGTAATCTAATAGGAAAAAAGGTAAGAGAAAAATTGTACCACACCATTCTCCTGGGGAGGTTAATACCATTTCTCTATAATAGTTATTTTTGGTGATGAAGTATGATATGAGATAATTGAGGAGACTCAACCCACGTCTAATCAATGGTAATATTCCTACTAGATATGTTCTGTAAGAAGATCCTCAACTTGAACTTCTATTTGGTACACCTTATCAAAGAGAGCTTTCTGTAACAACATAGGTAGATCTAGAAGGTCTAACAAATGTGGGACACCGTCCACCAATATACATGGATACCATAGTATAAAACTGATAATTCCCTCCATTGGGTGAACAACAAATGTAGGGTCCGGAATATCTTTACAGGTCTGCCCTTATTAGTTATCCATACAAAATACCAACAATGTAACCATGAATGGATCCATGAGCCACCATATCTATTAAAGTTCAAATTTTCAGACCAGTATAGGATTCGACTCATCCTGACATTCATTGAATGCTTATGAATTCAATATATTCTCTAATAGCTAAATTGGAGTTTATGGTGGAGTGGTGTGTAATGATATAGTTATAAAATAAGAATTACCCCGAATGAGTAGATCCAAACATTCCCCACCAATCATTGGGAATCCAATATTTATGTTTTTTAATTGATAGGGAGACCTAGAGAATCACTTAAAACATTTCATCCCTCACTATGATCTCATGATGGGAACCCTGAATTAAAAGAGGAGGTGAAAGATAGGTTTTTCATAAAATCACAATAGGGGTAAACAATTTTATAATACATGAGTTTGTAGTCTTTGTCAATCACTAGTTTTGAAGACCTCCATCATAATTTCTTATTCTAGGTCATCTCAACACAGGAGAAGAAAACATACATCGGTCTCACAAAAAAAGGGATAATGAAAGAGTATTATATTTCATCGGTCGATTGATAGTTTGGACACAATCCTTAAACCTAACACTCCCTCATAATGATTTTTTTATAATCTGTGTAGTGAATCATCCTGATGAGTTGTGCATGATCCTAATCCAAGTGAAATACTCAGGAGTGTTTTAGGATCATGCCATAATTTCTCAATAATTAGAAGGCTAAATTGCAAGTACATTGGAAAATTACAGAGTAATTACATCAACTCAGTGAAGGATAATAGAAAATAAGAGGCCTATATACTTAAATTTGAGTATAACCTTATACCCACCCCTATTTCAAATACAGCACCATAACCTATGGCTTGACCTCTGGAGAATCAACAATAATGTCTTCCTCATCAGGATGATTAGAGGGATGAGAGGTAGAAACTAATGGAAGAGATAAAGAACAAGGTCTATTATTTTCAAAATGACCAAGTCCCCAACTACTTCATATCAACATTGGAACAAAAAATGGTCAAATTTGATAATGCCTAAGATCCCTAGTAAGGAAATTGAAGAAGTTATCCCAAACTATTTACCCTTATATTAAATATTGGGGCTCCACATTCAGGATTGTTTTGTCTTTAAGGACCTCCTCTAAAAGTTAGAGGACTCTGGGAAAGTGAAGTTGAATAACTCAAATACATAGTTTTCAAATGTTTCAACCTGTAATCCAGATGAGGAAAGTGAAAGGGAAAAAGTTAAAAGAATGACTAAAAAATATATTAGTGAAGGGAAGGTAGAAAAACAATCAACCAGACTCATGTTATTCTCGGAAGAGAGTTTAAAAAATCAACTGATCCTCCTTCCACTTCCACTACATTGCATCCAACATCACCTAAAATATGGAAATCTTAAGGAAAATACACCAAAAAGAGACATGGAATGAAGGATAAGAATTAGACAGAGGAATAATATACAACCGAAAATAAAAATTTTCCTTGACCTTAGTGGAATTCATGCCGGAAGTCCCAAAATCTTTGGTATCGCCCCACTAATTGGTAAAATGAGAGAAGTCCTATAAAACATAATCTTCATTAGAAAAGGATTTGATCTTTGAGAACATTAATATTATTCATTAAATGGATCCATCTGGTGATGATGATTCTTGTTATGAACCCTAATTCCCTACACTTTATTGGGTAATTGGGGGATGTGGTCATCAAATTTGAGGTTATAGGGGAAGATGAGGTCGTTCCATGAGTCACTACATTAAACAAACCCCTAATTGAATAATCTACACATCTGAAACATATGGTAGAGCCCTCCAGTGATATCAGCAAGAACATTGGAATTCTAACATGCATGGCTGGGTTTCCCCTAACATTATAATCCTAGAAGATCGATTAGAGTACATGTCATAAACTAATCAACCATGAAATTTAAGAAGACCCAATCAACCTATTTCACCAATAAAAAAAGAACCTCCATCTCCTATTCCATGGGATGGTCTATCAACCTCATGAAAAACATATCCCAAATTACTTGTGAATGAAAACTCATATACTTGGAAGAAAATACCACTAGATCAAAAGATTGGTGTTTTGAAGAATCTAGACAATGTTCCACACAAGGTGTTAATCCTAAATTCCTTGAGTCTATCAAAATACCTCTAGGAGGCGCTCATAGTGGTATTTCCAATCCATCAAGAGTTTGAAGTTGAGTTTTCCATTGCTGTTGTATATCATGCAGTGAATGATCTAGAATAATTCCATGAAATCATCTCTTTCACAATCTAGGATGAGGATTCTATCATAAAAGGACATGTTAGTCCATTGTATATATCTCACAGAATAAATGACATTGATATCCAATGATCATTTATTGATAATGGATCCGGATTCAACCTCATTCATGTCTGAAAAGAATCTCCAATAGTGTATCAATTGATATCATTTTCCCTCCACTATAATGTTATAAGGTTATGAAAAGAATGAAGAGAATATTATGGGTGAGATCACACTCAAAACGCAATTCAGGGATCTAATTTTTGACTCAAAAACCATGGTTGTTTGGCAGGATAAAACCTTCAATGTCCTGATGGGAAGGTCTTGTCTAAATCAACATAATATAATTCATTCATCATACCACCGATGTATCAAATATTAGATCAATGGTAAAATCCACACATTTCATGGGGTCAAGGACCCATTCAATTCTAGTGAGTAAATGTACATCAAAACAGGATTATACCACAAGGGATATAAATAGTACAGGGTTGATAATGTTTCCCAGTTCAATTCCCTAAGTTTCTTTTAGAAGATCCCAACTAACCCTTTCAGGAATATTAGTACAGATTACATGATTCTCATTAATAAAATTTTGAATTTGGGCCTAAATTCCAATATGAACTTGATGGATTCTATAATGTAACTAATAAAAACTAAGGCCAGTAGTGTAGGATAAGTTACTGACTCTCTAAATAGTGACGAGAGCCTAGGTTAATATGCCACCATTTCATCCTTAGAGATTCCAAGAATCTCATTGCACTAGATGAAGAATAATTAGTTTCTTTATCAATGGTGGAAAATGATGTTTCTCATTCTTAGTCCCTCATCTCCCCTACAGAGCTCCAAAGATACCCAAAACAACCAATTGGAAAGAAATGGTTTATTCTTCTCTAAATATCCAAATACCGACTCATCACCAAAATCTATGATCATTGATTCATCACCTACCTCCCATGCTAAAGAAAAAGTGGTAAATCATAAGGGAGAGGAAGAAGAGGAAGAACTCAGGGATTCTCGTCCATCATTTGAGGAAGGCATCTCCAACAATAAGGATGAACTCAGAGAAATTAATATGGTTATAGACGAAGATCCATGGACCAATCTGATTAGTGAATCCATGGCTCAAAAATATCATGATTTATATACAAAATTTATGAAGAAACACTACGATTTATTTTCATAGAATTACACAGAGATTACAGGCCTCGATTTCGAGGTGGCCACCCATAATTTTCAGTTTCCAGAAGATCCTTTTGGAAACAAACATGCATCAAAAAAATATATATGACACACACCTCCCAAATTGAGGCTAAAGTCAATAAGATCATCAAGGATGACTTAATCTGTTAGGTTCCATATCTAAAATGGCTATCCAACGTTGTCCCTATTAACAATAAAAATGGGAAAATTAGAGTCTTCATTGACTTCATAGATCTCAACTGACTATATCCCCAAGTGGACATACATGTTTTGATCATAGATCTCTTAATTGATGTGATGGATGGTTATCAATATATTTATTTCATGGATGGATATTCGGGGTATAACCAAATCTGTATGGCCCTAGAAGACAAAGAGGCCACAACCTTCAGATCCCCTCATGAATTATTCTTGTATTGAGTAATGTCATTTGGCTTAAAGAATGCTGGTGTCACTTACCAACGTTCCATGAATTATATCTTCATACCCTTCCTATGGATGATTGTAAAATTCTATGTTGATACTCTTTTTTTTCATGTCCCAACAATTTTCTCACCACTTGTCGGACCTGGAAACTATCTTCCATAAGCTTCGAAAACATAGCTTGTATATGAGCCCCCTGAAATATGCTTTTGAGGAATCCTCAGGATTGTTTCTCAATTTTTTGTACAAAATTTTGGAATCAAATTTTATATTAAGAAAACTAAATATATCCTAATCATGCCTCCTACTAAAAAACATAATGATTTGAGATGACTTTAAGGGAATTTAGCCTAAATTTAGTGCTTTATAGCCAATATTATTGGAAAGTGTTTTCCCTTCAATAAATTGATGAGGATGGGGGTTCTATATCATTAGACCAATGAATGTCAGGATGTATTTGATAGCCTCACTACATACCTATTATTATCACTGATGTTGATTCCATCTATATAGGGAAATATGATCATTCTGTTTTTGATGACACGTGAACGATCACTAGGAACCTTTATTGTGAAAAATATTGATTCCTAGAATGATAATAGATTATATTATCTCATTCAAACCATCCTTGATGCAGAGACACAATATATATATATATATATATTTATATTTATAAGTCCTTTCAAGCATTAATATTTTCATTTTAGAAGATAAGTCACAATCTACAACACCACGAGGTCTGACTGATATCTAGAAAAAACCAACTCAAATATATCCTCAAATATCCTATGTTGATAGGGAATCTAGTACGGTTAGAGGTTGTTCTATAGACATTTTACATTAAATATGATCCTTAGAATGTAGTTGAAGGTTAATCCTTGGTAGAATTTTTGGCAGAACACCCATCTGTAGAAACATATTCGTTAAATATTAAATTTCCAAATGAAGAGAAATTATCTATTTAGGACGGCCCCCAAGAATAGGAAATGTATTTTGACTATGTACACAGAAGACCAATAGGGATGATAAAGGAATATGTTAAGCTCAATAATGTTTGGATTGTTCTCATTTCCCTAGAAAAGTTTGACTTACCAAACTTCTTTTTATTTTCATAAGACTATAACAACAATGAGGTGGTGTACCAAGCCCTCATTGCAGTTGTGGAAATGGCACTCCAAATACTTGTGAATATCTATGAAGTAAATGGAAACTCATAGTTTGTAATCAAAAATAGAAAAAGGTATTACACCATCATAAAAGAAAACTAATCCCTCTACATAACTGTTTCTTAGTGCTGATGGATGAGTTCCCCTCATATTCAACATTAACTCACATCCCATGACCATAGATTACCCAAGAATATTCATTTGAAAATGTAGAGACATAACTATAAGATTAATACTAGAAAGAGAAAATCATTTGTATCACCCATCATAGAAATTTATCCCTATTTTTTCAAACTAAAACACAAGATATTAATGAACTTAGCCCTATCCCTATGCCATAAGGACCTACCACTAGATGGATGGTACCAATTATGGACTACCTTCAGGATGGAGTAATCCTACTAAATTTATATAATAGAGAGTAGTTCCAGAAGAAATCATCCAATTTTTCTCCTTATGATGACACTAATCACTAGATGATCCATTAAAAATTAGGAGTTACTGGGGGATTTCTCATAAGTATCGGAAAATATGAGACTGTGGATATTATCGATGATGTATATACTAGGCCCTGTAGTTCCCATCAGTCTAGATACAAACTTTAGATCCAAATTAGAATACTTTCACACTATTGGCACATTATGAAACAAGATTTCACAGAATTCACCATGAAATTTCATTATTTTCATGTGCATGCAAGCCTCATCGATCGACCCCTAGAGTTTCTAATAAATATCTAAATAATCATGGGCATTTCACATATAGGGAATGGATGTTTTGGGGCCATGCTAACCAGCTATGACCAAGTAGTTCAAGTGAAACCTTACTACTATATATTTCTTATCCAAATGGGATGAGTCAATAACTTTCAATGAAGTTTGGGAAAAAATAATTTTCAACTTCATTTAAGTAACCATCATTACCAATTTTAGTGTCCCTTGTACAATACTAATGGAAAATGACACCAATTTCTATTCATCTAAGAGGAAAATATATAATAGGATTATGATATCAAATACAACCATTAATTCCACCATCATTAAATGTGTAATGGATATATTTATTCCTTTAATGACACACTGTTTAACATACATTGGAAGATGGTGGTTAATGATAAAAATTCTTGGTTTGATAAGATCTCTCATGCCTTATGGGGTTACCAGACCACAACCTATAATGCCACATAGGCGAACACATACAAATTGGTATATGGAATACATGAATTTATTTCTATTCAAGTCTAGTTTCTATCTCTTCATGATTCCATATTTATTGAGATATCTATAGATGAAAAATTGAAGAAATGACCTGAGAAATTTGAGAGACTAGATGAAAAATGATTGCATTCTTTGCATCACTTGGAAGTATACTAGAATCGAATAGTGAGAGATATTAACATGACAGTTTTCCTCCAATAATTCCTCCAAGGAGAATTTGTGTTGATCCATAGGACTCTAATGATACCATGAAAGAATCCTAATAAATTTGAGACGAAGTGGGAGGGACCTTACTCCATACACCAGGAAAACTCTAACAGAGCATATTCCTTAATCTTAGTGGATGGGGAAATAGTTATGAACCTAAAAAATGTAAGTTTTATAAAGAAATATTTTATGTTATCACATAAGATATGTCTTAGATGCGTGATGTAAAACTGCATAGAAGCATTTACATCCCAGCTACACGATGTTAAACTAAGAAGTTTGTCTCTATAGAATGACCTTAAAATGAATGACCTATTGTCCCTTTCCCATGATGTTAAACTACATGGAAACATCATTCATGGCACATGATGATAAATTGAATAACATGAGGTCTCAATTGAATGACCTAAATATACAATTCATCATTCTTCTTCACTATAATACATTAAAAATTATGGTTAACATATCCCTCATTTGACATTAAAATCCACAAATATACCATGAGTTGAAAAACCTTGTTTTCCCTCAAATATGGGAAGATCCCATGTGTAATCCCTACTCACTTAATTTCCAATACACAATGGAATTGGACCTCACATTATAGGTATATGTCCTAGAATTTTATCATCCTTAATATAAATCAGTAAACTGCAAGGACAACTTTGTCATTGCATGATGTTAAACTGAATTATCTATCCAAGAAATATGTGTTGCTTGATTCTTATTCTAATGGGATATGTAGTGACACCTAGGTCTCCAATACTAGGTGTAGCCACACAAAAAATAATATATAGCACTTATTCCATATTTATTAATGAAACCATCATAGGGGACCTTTTTCAAGAACTGTGTATGGTTAGATTCTTAATCGAATGAGATATGTAGTGAAACTCATACCTTCAATTTTGATTCCAGCCACAACTATAAAAAATCACCCTTTATCTATGTTTGAACCTGATCTTCATAGTGATCATTTTCCAAAACATACATCTTTATTATCATTACAATGACATCCATAGTGATGCCTAGATCATGTGTGTTGGGACAAACCATCATTATGAAAAAAATTAAGGCCCCATTTCCACACATCCAATACTGATTGAAATGGGGAAAATTCCTCAAAAACCATGTGTGGATTGATTATTGCTCTGATAAGATACATAGTGACAACCTGATCTCAAATCCTGGGTCCATATACAATTAAAAATCCCCCAATCCCATTATATGGATCAGATCTACATAAGGAACATTGTCAAGAACTACGTGTGGATTGATTCTTTCTTTAGCAAGATACGTTGTTATACTGAAATCTCAAATAATAGGTCCATATAAAACTATAAATCCCATTTCATCACTATGCATGAGTCAGATCAGTGTAAGGAGACTTTGTAGAACCACACATGGCATGATTCATGATCCAAAAAGGTATGTAGTGGCACCCATATATCTAATACTCGGGCCTATCCATAAAATTTATATTATTTCATGTCATTTCATCTTCGTCTGCACCACAGAAAATTAAAATACATGATATTTTAAGATATATGTATGTATTGATTCTCCTCAAAATGAGAAGCATTTTGATTCTTAGATTACCTCTCCTAGGCTAACAACCAGAAATCTGAATTCTTTTATCCTTCACTTGTGTTTCCTCTATGCCATGGATGAAACTTTTTGCACTCCTAGTATCTCATACCAAGCATAGATGACATGGGCATAATATTTTATGTAAACTATTTCCCTACACCATTAAGTCTTATCAACTCACATTAGGGATATCTTTGTTCTAGATGAAAGACTATAAAAGGAACACCAGATGTCATCATTTCATTACCACAAGATGCATAATTTTTTCAAGAACATTGAAAGGCTTGATTTTTAATTCAATGAGAGATGCAGTGACGTCCATATCTCTAATCTTGAAACTAGTTGGACCAGAATATAAGAAATACTCCCACTCTACCATGTATAAGTCAGATCTACAAGAGAATACCTTATATGAGTTCTCACCCTAGGCTTAAACTCATATGAAAAAATCCCCGTTTTTGTCCATTGAAGATTTCAATAAGGGTGGGGGACCTTTATTTTAGATCTATGTGTGTCATTATTGTTTCTCTGAAAAAATACATAGTGAAACATGATCCCTATTCTCCATTCTAGCATCCAAATTCCATTGATCTTCACATCATGACACCTTGGTCATTATTGTATGACATTAAACTACATGGATAATGTATTTTCCACGTAAAATTAAAATGAACAGTACCCATAAAACTAATCATGGTTTTATTCTCAACACATTGAGATACATAGTGGCACCTAGGTCTTGATTACTAGTCCCTTATATGTGGTAAAGAAAAATTCCCCCACTCTTAAATACAAAAAAAGATCATTTTAGGAGCTTTTAACCTTGGTTCCCCTTATCAATGTGGTTTTCCAAGGAAATATAAATGTACCCCTTATAAATATGAGTTAGATCTATAAAAGGGGACCAAAACTCACATCCTATATCAATTCAGATGATTCTTTTGTACTTTGAAATTTCATTCCTACATGTCATGCTTCTTTTCTTGGCCATATTCAGATCATTATAATATTTTATCAGCTCTCGGTGAAAGAATTTATGATACCTGCAAGCTCTTTTTCTTGACTATGAAATGATCCTCAGTTGGCCTTGCATAGAACGAACCTCATAAAGGGTCTATTAGAAATATGATATCACTTTTTTATTATTTAGTATTCACCCTAGTTGGCCTTTCATAAAACAGCCAGCAAAATGGGTTGGTCAACCCATGGTAACTTTACACTTGGGAGAAGCCTACTCTATCCTTAGGATAATTGACGATAATATGTTAAAACCCATTATTTGAAATAGTTTGTGGTTATCCTGTATATCTATCCCATATTCTCACTCCCGATCGAATAATCCCCAAGGCCATGGTTTATAATTTCCTTTTCATGTGTTCAAATCACAATGGAATGGACTTGGTCTAAAAGTCCACACATCCCTATCATTTCTATAATGGTATGGTTCTATTCATATGACCTAAAACTATAGAAACCATTCTATCCTACACATGTGTTGGACCTATGTAGAATATATATTTTCCAAATTCATGGGATAATTTGGCAAAAAATTCTCCATCCATGTTTAATTACATTCCATTAAAAAACCAAAATAGGTTCTCGGTGAAATCTAAATCTTGAAAAACTTTCATCAACTTACGTTGATATAATTTCATAATTCCCAAGAAATTATTTACCTGACTATGGTATAATATTTCCTAGTTGGATTTACAAAATCTTCTCACAAATTTCCGGGCTTATCTGCCAATATATGCCACTATTGACTATGCAATATGTTCCAAAGTTGGACTTGAAAAAAACAGCACACAAAATAGGTTTTTTCAACTAATGGAACCTTTTTCCTTCAGAGAGACTTTATCAAACACCATAATCCCTTTTCCACATACGATTATTTGGATCCAAATATCCCCAAATAAAAGATTATAAATTTTTCATCTCACACATAAATATGGTTGAACATTAATGGAGTAATTACTAGGAATGGGGGAAGCCGAAACCCTTCGGTAAAAGCTAAAGTCCTTAAATTATATCCCTACTTAATTTTTATTCGGTATAAATTTAAATGGAATAGGATAATATCCATACCTTATGAAAATAAACCACATAGAACAAGATCCTCACAGTAATATGTCAAAATGCACAGTCAATTACCTAATTGAATGACATTAAATTTCATGATACCATTTAACTTTTCAGAAAGTGGACTTACCCTCTTTCCATTGACCATATTACAAAATATACCATCATATTCTTGAGTTCAATTCATGTATTAGAGGTATCCAATTCATAGAAAAAACCAATATATATATATATCCCGTTCATTCTTAGAGATAATACTTTGGTAAATCCACTCATCATGGTCTTGATAAAACCAAATCTCCATAAACTCCCTTCAATCATCAGTAACAAAAAATCAGAATTTATGAGAACTTCCTTTATTGAATATGTTGTAACACACCCCAGTTGGAATTTTTATAGTTTTAGTCATATTTTTGGACATGTAATCCAAAGGATACTGCTATTGAATTTTCTATATTCACCCCATTTGGCCTGTTAGAAAACATCCCACAAAATTGGATTTTCAACCAGTGGTCACTTCGTCCTTAAGAGAGACAACATTTATTACTTAATATCAGGTTTTTGATTTTGAAACCAAAAAATATTGACTCACGATTACCCACTGGATATCTAAAAAATATGAAAACATTCTTGAACCATAAACCCTATTTGGGTCTTTATTTCTAACATTGTGGTAGAAGATGTTCAACCTAAAACACCATCTTTTTAGTCTGACTTTCATGTCTTTAAAATTACCCTAAAAACAGAATTTGTACATGACATATTGAAAATAAAAAATGTAAATTACAAATAAATGTAGAGCCTCATATCATTAGACATACACTCCATGTAGTTTAGATACAAATCAATCAATGAAAAGACAAAATGGAAAAACATTTATTAGGATAAAAACTAAAAAAGGTAGTCTAGGAAACACAAAATCCTCAGTATCATAGTATACTTAATATTGGTCTTTGGTAAAAATTAGTTTAATGATACAAAATACAAAAAAAAAATTCAGTTTGTTTATATAAACCTAGAAACTACTAGAATATGCTCGCTAAGCCCCATGGATTTAGAAAATATTGGAGAATTTTTCCCATCCTAATTACTATGGTTACATCTAGTTGATACAAGATCCACGTGGTTATCAAAATCAGATTTAAGGTTATGATATTATCATAAGAAGAAATTAAATATGATGAAAAAAAATTATTGGTATAAATCATCCTTTTCATTTATGTTTCAAAATGCAGGGAGACATCTAAATTTGAAAACCAAAATTAAAAAATTTACTATTTTCCATCAATATACGATTTGAAAAGATTAACTCAACCCTGAGAAACTAGGTAAGATTCCCAAATCATAACTGTTTTCATGAAAATTGCATGCTCAGCATTACGAAGATTCTCCTGCTCGGAATTGACATCTAATCTCTTTTATGTTGAAGCCACATTCTAGGATCGCTGAAGTATAACTACATTTTCCATTGCATCGTTTGATTAATATTTAAGGCCTATTATTTAGAGAGTACACACATCGAGGACATCCTCATACTCCTTCACTGGAAACCCTTTGTGGATAATCTACATAAAGACCCTGCACAATCCACCATTTTCCCACATCATAATATTTTCCCCATTTTTGCCTAAAACTTAATCCTCCTATTTCATTCAGATATAATCCTAGGGGGGGGGGGTTGTAGACACTCCCTTTTATGAAGGACTAGGGAAGGATTATGAATTAAAAATTGGTAATGTTAATGTGATAATGATCTTTTAGGAGAAATAAGGGACCTACCCCTGTTTACATACACTCACATCCCCCTACGCATTACAATGCCCGTGCAACTATCCTGTGTGGAACAAATGGGAAAGACACCACTACCCAAAACACCTACACCATAGAATGACACTATGGACCTATGTGGATACCCTTCTTTAACCAGGCTGCCATATTTTCCTATAAATATTACCCTTGGGCTCCTCATTTTAAGAACTAATAATTTTGAAGAATCCCCGAAGCTTTGATTGCGAAACACCATCACCTAGGTCCCCCGAAACATTTCAGGAATCTCTCCAAAACACAATAGAAAAAATAATCAGATGGGATAGGTTATGATCAACATTTCTTATGTTTCTAAAACATATTATACATAAATGATTATCATTCTTACCTAATGAAAAAAATCATGCATGGGGCCCCTCCTTCTAATCTGGTACCTGCATGAGACCCATCAAGGGAATCCAAAAGAGACTTGGGGTTCCTAAGCAAAATCCCCACCCTTGTTTTTATTCATATATAGTCTATTTAACAACGAGTATCTAGATTGTGTAGTAATATACCCCATGTGAAAATCACATTCAGTTCCTCACAGGCCCCGAGCCCAGTGCCAGCATAGAACACCTATTCCAAGAATCTTTTCCCAGGACCTCCACGAGTCACCACTTAGGCCTTATTCTAGGCTTCCCATGGAAGGTCCTATCTTTATCTAGCTCTATTATATCAAAGAGACCAGGATAAGGCCCTGATAAAATCCTCCTGACATACAAAACCATGAAAAGTGGAAGACCAACATGTCCCCTCATTTGGGGGTATGTTCATATAGTTAGAGGTTTCTCACACTCATCTAGTTGGTCGGTCATGGTAATTGGGGTGAACATGAGTGCATATTCCAATGACCATAAGGACCCCTACCAACGGAAGAATTTTAGGGAGTCCCTAGTCTTGGGTACTAGGGTTAGGAACATATCATCACCTTTTCATTTCTGAGACCCAAAGCATTCTGGTACAAATAGGGTGGGTGATAATTACACGTGATCTTCCATTCAACATGGAAGAAGATCCCCTTCCCTCACCATGAGTCCAATATTAGGTAATCCCTCCTAGATTAAGACCATAACATTTCTTGTAGGACCTATCCTACTTCATTCCATCCTATGTCTCTATACCTTGGATCCATTCCAGGGTAATATTAAGAGAGGGAAGTCAGGTATCCCTAGCCTCTTATATCGTTAGAGTAAGGGGTAGAAAATATGTGAACAATCATAACCCAATTCCTCTCTCATTAGTCTTTTTCATCATGTCTACCTATGGAAAAAAAGAAGACATTGTGGTATCTCATATCATCTGTTGCATCTTGTTTCTCATATCGATCATGACTAAAGTGAGGTTAGAGGTAAATGGTGATCATGAAATCTACATGATCTATACACTAATTGAAATATGACCACTATGATTCTTACTATAATCATGATAAATTGGATCACTACCTGGGGCCCGAGATCAATGGGAATACTTCTTAGGAAAAAAATACCCAATCAAAAAACCTTAAATCACCATGAGTCGAGACAATTACTCACATCCAATAATCACAGGGCATCCTATTAAGTAATAATCCCCAAACATAATCCTTATAAAGGACAATACTCTCCATCATTAAAAACCTTAGAGGACCTCCATCGGGTTTAGTCCTCAAATATGAACTATGTGAGCCTTGATTCCCATAAAAATGGGATACATAAGAAGCCTTCACATGGTCCAAAACCAACACCCTAAATCAATATTGTTATCAATGGGCCACAATCCAATCATGGTCTAATTTAACCGAGGAAATCATCTTTCATTCATTTTCCTTAGGATACATTAGAAGAAGTCCTACACCACTATTTGAAGAGAAACCTCTTACCTAGATTTCCATCCCACATTATGTTAACTGTGTAGTTTCTTCCTCAAGAAATTAACATAAAAGAAATGATGTTCCCATTTATGTTCCATTGAACTATGTGGCCATTTATTCCCATCCAAATGGGATACAAAGGAAGAATCCGTGAGGACCAATCCCAAAATCCCAAATCAACCCTATTCTCATTAGGCCACAATCCCTGTATGGTCTAATTCAACTTGGGAATCCATCTTCCTACGATGTTTCTTGGGCTACTTTAGAATAATTCACACACCACTCTTTGACAAGCCACCTTTCACCTAGACATCATTTCCACAGGATGTTAAATAGTATGGATAGGTCCTTATCACATGACCTTAAAAGGTATAATATTCCCCATTAAGAATAATCAAACTACATGGTTTCTAAATCCAATAATGAGGATATGTAGGAATCATATCATATTTGTTTGATCCAAACATAAAAAACATCCATTTACCTAGACGATGATACAATCTTGTGTTTCCCACTGCGTGTCTAGAAAAATTGTGTAATCATAATCGTGACTAAATAAACTTTAATTTTTATATTAGAGGATACCATTTATTGGGAAACTCAAACACATACATTTATCTCTATTGATAATGTACCTCAGATATATACATATGATTCAAATTTCTATACATGATCATAATTGATTTTCAATTATAGGGTGACCAATATCATACATGGGAATAAATAAAGGAATAGAACATACATCTTAAATCTATAATAGAGTTCCATGTTAGGAAATAATTTCCCAAGGAGGGTATTATTAGCCCACTCACACATCCTTTCAACCAACATGTGTTCTTAAGCATCGTCGTCCGACCCTCCTGATGAGCATGTACCTTTGGAACGAACGTTTAATTGGATAAAAAATCATTTGGTGTTTTTAATTAAATTAAAAAATCCATTTGAAACTGCAAAAAAATATTGATTCTTAACCAGGATACATCTACAAGGGAAACAATGGTGGATTCCTCGTGGAAAGAAAAGTGAGACAAGAATCCCTTACCTTGTGTTCAACATGTCACACATGCCTTTATATTCATAAAGAATATGTTATTTATTTACATGACTAATATCCTTTTTCATCCTTACCATTATATTTATTTCACTTTTTAATATAATTTAATGAACTACTTAAATAATTAAGTTGATGTTTGATGTTTTGACCATATTTTGTTTACGTGTCAAAAATGACTTTAGTTGGTCATCTATCATAAAAGAGGTCATTATATAAATATTTCCAGAATAATAATCATGAAATTATTATATTTATACATCAATTATACTTTAAAACAAATTATTATTTATGGTTATGAAAATTGAGCTTATGTTACAATAATGAAGATGGTAGGTCATACGTACACATAAGTGATGATCTAATTTTACATTGATAATTATGGAATGATGGTAAGTAAGATCATATCATTCCAGAATAAAAATTATATCATAAATACCATTTTTTAGTCATATATTATTATATATATAATTATTGTGTTGAAATATTAATCACATCATTTTTGAGGAGGCGGTAGTCCACCCGTCTACGACCGACATTATCACTTTTTAGGGTGTGAAGTGGGTAATGATAAAAAATGATATATAATATATGTAGAAAGTTATTTTTTCATGAATATAATATATATTGAATTTATTCTAGATATTAATAATTAAAACCATTCCTTTGTACATTATATGTATAGTTTGAATGAATCACATCATTCCTTGGGGGAGGTAGTCCACACTTTCACAAACGATGTTATTTCATTCCCAAAAAATTGAAAGCATAGAGGTATATTATATATAAAAATTATAAAATCATAAATAAATTTATAAAAGAATATATATCATATACAAATATTTCTTCCATCATAAGACCCAATTATTAGAGGTGGTGACGGAAAAAAAAGAAGACATCGTTTCATGAGGCGGTAGTTCACAGTACACATGAATTGTAACCTTGTTACCCATTTAAGGGATTTGTGTGTAAGTGTGGGTTGAAATATTAATATAAAATCTTATAATTATATTTATTATACTAATTTTTTTTAATCATAAAATAGAAATTCATTTGAGGGTGGATAATGAAAATAAAACAAAAGATATTGAGAGGGACTGTTACCTCTTATTCTAGTAATTTCTTTTGGTTTGAACCAAATGGCTGACATGGATTTATTTATACCCAAGGTGAGGCTCTTAGGTTGATTGGATGGATTTATAGGAGCTATTTGGGAATATATTTTTCGATCTAATTTGGATTTAGAGGTGTGAGGAAGTAAAAGGGGTATGTACTTTTTAATAGCAGAGGAGTGGTGTTCTTATAGCATTTTGAAAAGGGAATTACACCCATGTTTTTACCATGGAAACAGTCTCCCATAATGATCCAATTCGAAAAAATTGATAATTTGGTCAAAATATATCCAGATAATGGATTTTTACATGTTTATAGATTATTTGGACCCTATGTTTAAGGTTTGGTCCTTTGTTAGGTTAATTTTATTCTTAATCGCTGTAATTAATTTTATTCATTTTTACTAATTTTTTTAGTGAAAAATAAATTGAAGTTATTATAAATTAGAAATTATTATTAATAAATATATGGAATATATTTTCCCAAATTCCAGTCACAAAAGAGGTTGAAATTAATTTAAATTTAGTCCCATAGATGGGATGACAATGTCAGTTTTTAATGTAGAATTGTTCAAAATATTGCAATGTTTTTATATCCAATTTCAAAGTGAAATTGATTAAAATCAATTAAATTGAAAATATATTTGTTATATTTATCTAATTAATATTTAAAAGTAATAAAAAATTTAATTTAACCATATAAATAAATTAGATGGAACAATAGTTTTGAATTGAAATTCATTATTTTTTCACTATTCATCAAAAAATGAAAATTCCCAATAAAATACCAAAACATCAACCTATCCAAAATTTGACATTTTTATTTCAAATATTGTGTTTAGTTTTTCATTTTAATTTCATAAAATTTTAGAAATTCATATTCAATGTAGGTTCACCATTAAAAATAGTGAAATTGGCATTGTAAAAATATAGGTTTTTATGTGTAATAATAAGTATGTTCTTATATTATACGTATAAAATATATTGTATTATTGTCCAAAATATTTTATTGAATATATAATATTTAAATTTAATTAATATCATTCATTAATATTAATTAACTTAACTTATTAAGTTAAATTTTTTTCACAAAAAAATTGCCTTTTATAAAATCATTCCCCTAATATTCATCTAGTTTTTATATTCATTTGTAATTAATATATAAACAATTATTTAAATTATATATTTTTATATGTCATGTAATACTATTCATAACCATTATTTTATATGCATGGTTATGTCTTGTTATATTAAATTATATTTTTAATAATATATTAAATCGTGGTCTTGCTTGTTACATAAGTCTTTGAGGAAAGTTAGTCTTGCATGTAATGGAATCTAACCACAAAGAACCATATAGAAGAAGATAAAATTATGATTCATGAAATATAATCTTAAATTTTATTAAGATATGTAGGAAAAAATTAAATTTATTCAAAAAATAATATATTTTAAGGTCTTCTGGTGTTACATTCACCCCAACTTAATAAAATTACATCCTCACAATTCAAAACAGATCTTGATTATCAATGGATTTATATTTAAAAATAAACTATTTTTGAAAAACCCACATCTTGAATAGGGTTAATAACATTGATTCTCAATAAAATATAAATTTAAGTATAATGGACACATAACTAGGTTCCCTTGTAGGAGAACATATGAGGGAAATAGAAACATGGATGTTGAAGATAAATACAACTGTCTAGTTATGATAGAGAGTGATTGAGAACATGTACACCTAAAAATTTATGACCATAAAGTATTAATCCACTATTACAAAAATATAATTTATATCATCTAAAATTATTATTATAGAGAAACTTTTTTCTTCAAGACCATTTTTTATAGTTGGTGAATCCTTTCACTCTATAAAAATATAAGTAAATTAATTTTTCTTCTTTATAAACACAATATTGTCCTTTATTTGTTCCTTGAACCATTTCTACATCATTTTTTAATAAGAGTATTATCATATGGTGATGTAACACATTATCCTTTAAAACCTCATCCAAATAGTAACTTAAGCTATATTATAAATGGCTAAATTTTTCAAAATATTTTGATCCAACACTTTATAAGGGGGGTCGTCTAATTTCCAAAAAGAAATTATCAAATAACATGAAGTGGAATTTCATTATCACACAACAAACATTTGAATATGGTAATAACATGAATTACCATAAAATATTATTTAAAACATGCATGATTATAATTACTTAAATAGAATATAGTTTATTGGATATATTCCTTTAATATGGAAATGATTTAAACTCCCTAAATGATACCATAAGCCACTTTGTCAACAAATCAGTACCCAGATCCTTTGTATTCATAACTTATCTAATTTAAATTTTCTAAACTAATCATCTCTTTATCAAAAAAAACATTTTCATAATAATAGTAACATATAAGGGGTTACCTTTCCCTCAACCTTGTATTTTAAAAACGTTTTACGTTTTATTGAATAACTTTTATTAGGACCATTATACATATTATATCAAATACTTAACAAAAAATTACTCTTGTACAATCATCATATATTCTATAATTCTTTTAACAAGTACATTATTGATAACGTACCCAACTTACATAATTATAGAATCTAAACATAAGCACATTTATCATTCCTCTTTGTCTGTGGTGGTAGCATAATCCTAAACATGACCCATTTACCACTTTTGGGGTATATTCCTTTTATTCATGAATAATTTATTTTCATACTATCCCATTTCCTAATAATGTAATTATTTCACATTGTAATTTTATTTCATTTTCTTGAAATCATGAACATTTTATAATTTTTCTCCATAATTATAACAAACTATCCTTCCCATTAATCATTTATTAAGGTGATTCTTTCCATAGTTATAAGATAATTGAAATTTTGTCATCATATTATTTGATGCATTGTCATTCCCTTGGTGTTAATATTACATATTTTTCTCTTGATTCACCTTCAATATATTTTTCCAAGAAAATTAATTCTCAATTTTTAGGGTACATACAACTCTCTCTTCGTGGGATGAAACATTCTGAGAAACCAATTCCCTTCAGATATTTTGATTAATTACATCAAATAAGTGGTCAATCATTCAATATTTGTTGTTTATGTAATCTGTATCATACCTATATTACCTTATAAACCAAGATTCATAATATGTAACACTCTCTTATTCCTTCTTCTTTAAACTAAGGAACTTGTTATTCATCTCATTTATCTGATCACGAGGGAAGTATTTATCAAATAATTCCTCATTAAAATTTCATCATTCAATGTAGTATATAACTTATCCATCTTTAGTATTCTTGTTCAATAACCACCATTGATCCATATTTCCATTGAGACAATACACTATAGGGGTAAAAGTTTTATTTTTACTACATCTCAAATAAATAATTATATTTTAAAAATACTTAATCCATTTCTCAGCTACCAATGGATTAGTAGCCCAATTAAATGATTGGGGCCTCTACTGTATAAGGAGTTCCAACACCGAAGAATCGCACCGTGGAATAGGTTACTCCATCCGAGAAATGTAATGTGTCATTAAATAATTTAGGTGAAAAAATATATCCATAATTTTCTCTGTTCCAATAACAACTGTATTGGTTTCCTCCACAGGGTAATTTATTCATTTTCAATTAGTATTGATACCATTATTTATTCCAAGAACCATTTCTAAAAAATGGAATATACTGTATTTTATTATAAAATTATGTAACATAATATATAATCGTAAGACTATTGAAATAATAATGATAAATTGAAAATGTTTTCGACAACTAATATCAGAATAATAAACATGGGTTTTTGGGGATATCATTACTTTCAAATCAGTCATAATGGTTTGTAATGAAATGTGAATTACCATATGTTTACTCCCCCCCCCCAATAGTGTCATACTAGGCGTGCAATAAGACCCATTGTCATGTACTAGGTTATGTTGAGTCATGACCAATTCCCTTTATTAGAGTTGTTACCCCTAGGTACATCTATTCTTGAACCATGACCACATATATAATATATACATGGATGTATTTCACGGAAGACCTACAAAATCCATACCTTAAAAAATTCTACTTTGTTTTCTATACTTATTCTCAAAGTATATATTTGGTTTATCTTCAAAAATATAGGCCTTCTAAATGTAGTTTGTATAGATGATACTAAACTAGCTCTCACACTTATTGTAATGTCATAACCCCAGATACCTGGAGTCGATTCATTACATTGTTACATTAGCATAGGTAGAAACATAAAATACTAAGGAAAATAAATATTTAGTTATTTTAGAAAACCAGATTAAATACATGATACACATAATACATTGGGAAAATAAAATAAAAAATGATACATAATAAAATGAAATAAATACCATCATTGAAACTCATTCAAAGGAATCTTCTTCATAACCTGGGGAAAGAATACATAATAAGGGTGAGATCAAATTCATATTAAGGGAATCAAAATTAGAATAAATAATTAATTTTTTAGAGTAAATCTAAATATAATGGTAAATAACTAAAAAGACATTCTATCCATATATATAGATAAGAATTTATCCATATGGAAATGTAATAAACAAAAATTCATTCCATTTTATTAATAAACTAAGAATAAAATGCATCCATAAATATGCCAAAGAAAACTCTCATGGATAAATAATAACTTAGTCTGAATGAGGGAATTGAATAATTATTAGATTCCATTAATCCAAGTTACATATTACCTTTACCATCGATATTTATTCTCAATATAGTTTAAAATATTCTGATTTTTCTAACTAACTCATCACATGAGACAACTAATGCATCGAGGAGATATCTATAATCATTCCCTACCAGTGATGTACCGGTATAAATCATTCCTCACATATCGAGTACTAGATTTAATTTTTGAACAATATGACATATATAATATCTATATTAAATGAAGAATATGTATTTATCAATAATATTACAAGTAGGAATAAGTTATAGTATGGTTTGTTAACATTGGTGACTGGAAATAAAACAGAAATATCATTAAAAACATTCTTCACGAATATAATTTTTAAAAATTACTTAGTGTACCATACCAATTTGAAACGTTTAAATAATAATCCCTATGTAATAATTAAATGAAACAAAAAATTCAACATAGATAAATCTATTCAAGATATTAAATACAATAGGATAATATACATACCATAGAAACAAAATATGTTTTGAAAATGGTGTATGTCTCAAAGAAAGAAATGTGAGAGGAAAATATCTTACCTTGAGTCCTCCTTATCACATGTATCATTATATTCATGGATAATAATATTTTATTAGTTATTTACTTACTTTATAATCTTTTTAATGTTTACTATTCCTTTTATTTTACTTATTAAAATGTTTTAAATAGATACTTAAACAATTATGTTTTGGTAAGGTGTTTTGACCATATTCAGTTTCTATGTCAAAAATGAATTTGATAGTTCAAATTTGGTAAAAGGGGTCACAATATAAATATTTTGATAATAATTATTTAATATGGTCAAAAATGAATTTGGTAGGTCAAATATGGTAAAACAGTTACTATATAAATGTTTCCATAATAAATATCGTGGAAAAAATATAATAATTATACATAAATAATACATTTAAACCCAATCAGGAATGATTTTTATGAAAAATGAACCAATTTTACAATCATTATTGAGAGTAAGTCGTACGCACTCATGGGCAACGTTCTCATTTTTTAATGATCAGTATAGAAAGAAGGTATGTAAAATTATATCACTAAATAATGATAATTATATCATTAATACTATGGTATTTAATAAAATATTCATATATATATATATATATTGTGATGTAAATGGAAAAACATCATTTTTACGTGGCGATAGTCCATATGTGTGTGACCGACATTATCACTTTTTAGTGTGTGAAAAGGGAATAAAAAAAATTATATATTGTATTTCCAAAAAGTTAATTATGTCATGAATATAATATAGATTTAATTTACTTCACATACTTTTAATTAAAACCATTCTATACACATTCCATTTATAATTTTAATGAATCACATCACTTTGAGTGGGTGGTATTCCAAACATTCATAAACAATGTTATTATATTCCGAAATAATAGAAAGTATAAATTTATATTCTATTTATAAATTAGAAAAGAATAATGAAATTAAAAATGTCATATATATAATATATAAATAGTGTTCCCATAATAATTCTTAACCCTGAAAGGAGGTAAAGGAAAACAAATGACTTCATTTGGTGAGGTGGTAGTTCACCGTAGACACGAATGGTAAGTTTGTTACCCATTTGATCAATGTGTGTGTAAGTGTAGGTATAAATATTTACATTAAAACATATCAGTATATTTTAGATACATATATTACTATTTTATAATTGAATATGTATATTTTATTGGGTGGATAATGAAAATGAGATGGAATATCTTGAGGAAGAATGTCACCGCTTATTCTGGAAACTCTTTTTTGTTTGCACTAAAGGGATTCCTTGGATGGATATCTGACCAAGGGGAGGGTTCTATGCTTAGTGTCGGAGTTTTTAAGAGATATTTGGGCATTTATTTTTCGTGAAAATGTTTCTTGAGAGGTGTTATAATGCAGGAGGGTTCAGTGCCTTTTCATAGTGGTGGAGGAGCGGCGTTCTTGTAAATTCATGAAATGGGAATTACACCCACATTTTTCGAGTGGAATATGGCTCCAATAATAATAAAAATTATATAAAATATAATATAGGTTCAAAAACATTCCATAAAATGGATTCTGGAAATGATATACGCCATTCTGTCCCACTAATTTAATGTTTGGTCCTTTTCTAAGATAATTCTTCTTCTTATCATTGTAATTAATTTTAATCACTTACACAAATATTTTAGGTAAAAAACTATGTTAAATTTTTTATAAAGATAATTTAAAATTATTCCAAATTATTAATCCATTTTCCCAATTTATAAACACATATTTAGCATAAATTAATTTTAATTTAATCTCACGAACTAGACCGCAATGCGAGTTTTGAATGAAAAACCGTTCAAAGTATTGTTAGTTTTTATATCATATTTCAATGTGAAATTGATTCCAATTAAATAAAATGGATAAATATATTTATAATTTATCTAATTATGATTTCAAAATATTTAAAAAATTCAATTTAACCATATAAATAAATGAGATGAAAAAGCAATTTTCAATTAAAAATCAGTATTCTTTCACTATTCTGTAAAAAATGAAACTTCATAGAAAAAACCCAAAATTACCACTAACCTAAATTTTAAATTTAAAATTAGAAAATAAATATTATTTTTCCATATTAAATTCAAAAAATTTCAACATTCATATTTAAATTATGATTACCATTAAAATATGGTAAGATTTTTTTTATAAAATTATAGGTTTTATGTTTAATATTGAGTTTTTTTATCTAATATTTATAAAATCAATTGTATGAATGTTAAAAATATTTGGTTGAATATATAATATATAAATTTATTTAATATCATTCAATAATATTAATTAATTTAATATATTAAGATAAATATCATTCTTCCCATACAAACTACCTTTTCTAGAATCATTCCCTTTATATTCATTTTGTTTATATATTCATTTCTAATTAATAGATGACCAATGAATTTAAGTATATAAATTCATAATTTAGTTAATCTTATTCATAACACCCAATTTAATGGATTGTTTATATCATATTATATTAAATAATATTTTTGATAATATATTATTATTCAGTAAAACTCTGTCTTTTGTGTTACACAATCCATCGAGTAAAGTATGTCTTGGGTGTAATGGTAGATCACCCCGGTTTTCTATGTAGAGAAATCTTAATTTATGTTTCGTGTAACCTAATATTAAAATGTATAATGAAATCAAGGAACAAAAATTAAATTTATTATAAAAATAATATTCTAATTTATTAGGGTGTTACATTGATATTATTCTACATTATAAATTATTCTGATTCCAAATATGGAATCCATTTTTATAATTTCCAAACACATAATTTATAGCAAATAATTTAAAATTAATCCCAGATATGGGATGAAAAGGCATATTTCTAAAGTGAATATGTTCAAAAGTTTGTTAAGGTTTAATATCCAATTTCATTGTAAAAATGATCCCAATGACCAGAATTGTATTAATATATATAAAATTTAACTAATTATAATTTTAAAAAAATTAAAAACATTATTTAACACAATAAATTATTTAGATAAATAATAAGTTTTCAATTAAAATTCAGTTTTATTTACTATTCATCATTATATCAAACATCATAGAAAAGTATACAAAATTACCCAAATGTTTATTTTTATATTCCAATTTCAAAAATGAAACTTATTTTTTTATATAAAATTTATAAAATTTTCAAAAAATAGTTTTAAAAATGGTATTATATTAAATGGTGTTAAAAATTCTTTTTAGAAAAATAGATATTTTAAGCATGAAACAAGATTTAATATTATATTATGCGTGTAAAATATATTAAATGAATCTACAAACATTTTTTGAACATGGGTAAACATAATATAGTTAGTCCTATTAATTTACCTTAATATAATGTATAAGAGATAACTGAAATATTAGAAAAATAATAGTAATAGTATATTATTGTTTGGATTAACTCTGTCTTGCATGAAACACAAGATTTCATAGAAAATAATTATTTTGGGTCACGTAAGGTATTGTACATAACATTCCCATTATTGTATAATTATTAATTAATTCTTAAATATTAATAAATATTGAAAATGATTATTTTATCATCACCTAGTTAGTTTCATCCTTCCCCACTTTTAGAAATTTATTTCCCATAATTTTATTCACTTTTCAAATAAGTTGTGATATTGTTCCCTCATAAACTTTTCAAATACCCATATTTACTCTTCAACCATATGATGTTCTCGTAGAACATTAAACTATTGAATTACCTTTTTTTCTTTTGAAAAATCTATTGAATTACCTTATTTTATAACACGTTATCTTTGTGTTCAAGAAACTTAATTGGTTGTTCCTCATAAGAAATATTCCCTTCCAACTAAACTACATCCGGACTCAACCACATGAGATGAATCTGGTACATACTTCTATAACATTGAAACATGACATACACTATTTACATGGGATAAACATGGAGGTAAAACAACTGGGTATGAAATTTAGTTATATTTTACCTTGATTTTATATGGTCTAATGAACCTTGGAATCAACTTCCCCTTCTAACGAAAACATATCACACTCTTCCAAGGAGAAACTTTTAGAAAGTCATGATAACCTACCACAAAAGAAAGATCTTTCCTTTAGTTAGCACCATAATTTATTTTAATTCTATGAGTGATCCTCATTTTTCACAAAATCCATTGAATATTTTCTTATCTTTCCTCTACCATCATTCTTCGAATCAACTTCCATAATTCGACATCATCACAAAATGATATTGTTCAACACAGATTTTTATATAATGACTCAAATGGTGTCATCTGTATGCTAGAATGAAACCATTGTTATGAAAAAACTCAACCAAATAAATATATCTATCCCAAATTTGTTGCTAATCCATTGAGTAATAATGATTTATATTTTCCAATGTCTTAATCTTTCACATAGAATATCCATAATATTAAGGATGAAAATAAGTATAGAAATTTAATTCAATACCCAACAACATTCTAAGTCCTTTCCAAAAATTTAATGTGATCCTAGAATAATTTTTTGAAACAATACCTAGAGGAACTCCATGTAACATGACAATGTATTTTAGATACAGTCTAAAAATATGATCTAATGACATCATTTCACGAAAGGGAAATAAATGTGAAGATTTTGTTAATCGATAAACAATAACACAAATCAAATTATTACCTTGAGATTTATTTGTAAATAATACCACTAAATCCATTGATATATTCTCTCATTTCCTCTAATACACTAGAAATGGTTAAAAACCCCATTTGGTAACTATAACTTTCATTTAACCTCTAAATAAGTTAAATACATCAATTTGAATTAATAAATATCCATTTCATTCTATAAAACCATAAATTATCTTGAAGATATCAATAAATATTAGTGTTTCCCAGATAAATAGGAAACAAATAATTATAAGATTCACCATACAAATCATTCCTCAAATATGAATTCGAAATAACACATAATTTTTTTTAAAATTATAAAACACTTTCTTCATCAATATTTAAATTACGAAACATACCATTATTAGTAGATTCTACCTTTTCATTCCAATATTGAGCCACCTTCTGAGCCGTCGTAATTCATTTTGAAAAAGTAGAATATAATGAAATCTGAAACAAAATTGAGTATATCCTGACATCAATAAATTCTAGGAATTAATTCATCAAATAATTAACCCATGGGTCACATTATAAATGTAACATGGTTAATGTGTCATTACTTGATCGACTCAAAGAAGCTTTCACATTTTTTTATTTTCTAGGATTCTAATGAATCATGTAATAATAATAATTTATCAGTTCTATCCATCTTATTTGTCTCATGTTTAACATTTTATGAGTGAATATATAAATAATTTTTTTATAAATATATATTTCACACTTCACTCCATTCAAATTATTCTTAAAAAATTTTAACAAAAAAACAATAGTTAATTCTAAACCATGTGTATGGAAATTTATCTCTTGAGTTTTCACCAGATGTGAAACATTTGAAATTACTTGATTATTCTGCATTAGGACAGAATCAATTAATTTCAATGAAGAATCATTTTAGATGATGAATTCACCATTTTTGGATGGTAGAAATAAAACATGATCATGGACTAATCTTCTTATCTGTTTCTAAAAAACATCACATTCCTCTATCCATATTAACCCAACTCCATTTCATATAATCTTAATTAGTGGGCACGATAATTGAGAAATATTCTCAACAAACCATTGTTAATAACCCACTATTCCAGGAAAAAATAAATATTTTTTATATTGGTAGGTCTTTTCCACACTACAATGACATTTTTTAGCATAGTAAACTGTTATGCAATCATTATAAACAACATGTCCATGGAAAAATATTTGTTTCAAAAAAATTCACTCTTAATAAAATTTACATATAGTTTATTTTATTTTAAGGTTTGAAAAAATCATTATGTGACTTTAATGATCCTCATTGATTTTATAATATACTACAAGTTCACTTATAAAAACTTCCACAAATAGGTCCAAAAAACTGACAAAATACTCTATTCATAATATTCATAAATACAAAATGTGCATTAAATAACCCAAATAGAAAAACTGTAAACTCATAATTCCCATATATTGTCTGAAATTTTATCTTCAGAATTCCATCCTCTATCACATTCAGCAAATGATTTGCAGACCTTATTTTAGGCATCAAAAAACATTTATCATCATAGAAGTGATAAAATAAATCATATATTTTAGGAAAATGATACTTGTTCTTAATAGTTACGTTATTCAAGAATCTATAATCAATTAAATGTCTCATAAAACCCTCTATATTTTTTAAGATTAAAATAGGAGCACCCCATTGAAATGTTATAGGTCAAATGCAATCTTTATCATGAAATTATTGATAATGGTTTTTCAAATCTATAGGTTTTACTTGATCCATTTGATAAGGGGGTTTAGAAATATACCTAGAATCATAGAATAAATAAAGAGTAAATAAAACTTCCCAATTAAGAAGAACACCAGAATAGTCATCAGAAAAAACATTCATAATTTCATTTACTAATGACATGTCACTAATCAATGACATTTATTTATTTTCAACAACATGAGCTAGATAACATTAACTGTCATCATTAATAAATTTATCATCATCTTGGTGTGTTATGAAATGTATGAAGTGTTTGTATAAAAACTTCTCTGATTTAAAATCTATTTTATAATGGTAAATTAAAATACAATCCATACACAAAATGATATCAAACATTACTAGTGGAAGTTATAAAATAATATTCGGAAATACCAACCCACTATTAAAAATAGTAATTTTATTATAAATCATGGTTACTCAAATACTCCCACATATATTTTATACCAAACAATATATCATGCATTTTTGTGGTGGTAGTCAAAATTTTATAGAAAATTTCACAGAAATGAAAGAATGTGAAGTTGAATAATCAAATAGATTATTGTCATAATTCTAATAAACTAGTAATAGACATATCACAACTTTATTTGATGTCCAAACATCAAGCATAATAGTAGGAAAATATTTTTACATGTTCCTTTTCTTTTGATCTTAATGGTCTCCACCCTGGGTAATCAACTATGGACACACATTGGCATAATGTCCTAACTGATTGCCATAAAAATATCTTACCACTAGAATTTCATTAGTTTCTTGATCATATTCCCTGCAGTAACGATCCATATGACCAAACATAACACATCTATGTCTCTTAATATACTTTGAAATACATTCTCTAGGACTATTATTACCGAAGTTCTCATAAGTTTGAAATTTTATTTTCTTACCTCCAAACATTTTTGACGAATTATTCCCTATATTATTATATCTAAAAAACTTTTTTCTCTTATTTTCATGGGACACATAATAATAAAAAAAACTGTATTTTTATATTATAATAACATAAAAATTGTTTCTCATAGATATTGGACTCTAGAGAATCCATTTCCATTGGATATATTCGATTTAATATTCAGTAAAACCAATCTAGCTAACTGTAAATATCTCAAATAAAATTTGGGAAATACGTATCTTGTCGAGTAAAATTTTATATTCTTGCAGCCACCTAATCATTCTCTTTTTGAATAAATTCCAAAAATTGTTTTCCCATCCTATGTTGAACATCCTTAGGAAAATATTTCTCATGGAAAATATTTAAAATTCATCTCATTATATGGAATCAATATCATCACTTTCCCTAACATTCTTAACCAATAACCACCATTGTTAAACATTTCCTTCAAAATGATAAATTGTAAGAGATTTATTTTAGTGATCTGAACATCCCATTACATCTAATCTCTTTTCTAGGTATTTAATCCATCCTTCATCTAGAATGGGTCTCACGATCCGCTGAATAATGAGGGAATTTTGACATACTATTCTCCAATATTTTCATGTTCTTCTATGGTAGATATAGTTTCTCTTTCATAGATGCCACCACCATTTATAACTTGCGTTAAATGATCTATCATTGCAACAAACTACTAAGTTTCAATTACCACCATATCAGGATACTGATTTAGAAGGATATTTCCCTATCAGTGCCTTCCCACTACAACATTCTTAATTACTCAAGGGTAAACTATCCTGAAAAAAAAACAAACATTATATGAAGAAACATTGTAGCCTTCAAATTTTATATTAATTCACATTAACCATAAGATGAAATAATTCAAGGGCATTCTACTAATATTAACCTAAACTCTAATGTTATCTAAACATTTCCTTTAATACCAAATTTAAGAATCAAACTTTAAAAATTGCCTAATCTCGAGTTTATATTAAAAGATTTATTTCTTTAACATTGATGATCTTTTCAGGTTTATATTTTTAGAGAATTATCACATCACTCATACATAATAACACAATAAATTACAATGTGAAAACTTTTAAACATTATCTATTTTTTCAACAATCTGAATATTTTAAAATAAATCATTATATGATTTATGAAAACTCATCATAACATCCAACATGACGCATTATAATCCTTTAATCATCTCTAAGCCCTATGAAGAACAATAAAAAACAATAAATGAGAATAAAAGTATCCGTAAGGGATTCACAAAGGAGGAAAAATTTTAGTCCTATGAAAATATTAAAATCCATGAAAACAGTGTCATAAAGTAATACTTTTCACCCTTAAGAATTATTAAATACATTACTTTTAAAATAATATCATTGGTAATCCTTTTTGTAATAATAATACTACCATAAAACCGATAAAAATCATAGAAAACACATCAATGTATCATGTGAAATTATTATAATTTTCTTTCTTTAAATTGTATAACTATGAGGTCAACTTCCATACATGTCACTCTCACAAAAGTAATATGAAAATGGATGACTTCCAAACCCAATTAATTGGAGGGTTTTCATGGACCCTCTAATCATTGGTTTACTATAGAACCAATCGTCATTGGTTTATCACATAACCACCCATCAAATGACCAAATACCATTATACAGTCATGAATCATAAAATATTGAAAATTTCAACTTTTTAGTTATAAAATTAAATTTTAAATGACAAGAAAACATTTCAAGATATTGATAAAATCAATCGATTTTGGAAACCCATTTTCTATAACAAAATACCCATAAAAAGTGAATGAGGGGTTTTTTTATTCAAAGTAACATGAATTATTATAGTGGAAAAAAATATAAAAATAGACCAAAATTAACCATTATAATTATTTTATGCCCATTTAAATAAATTGGTAAAATAATTTCTTCAATATTTACATGCATTAAAAGATTTTTAAATTAAATATTTAAACATTAAAAGTGTCGAATTCAAATTTGAACATTTAAATGAAAATCCACATGAAGGAATAAAATTTTAAAAAAGCATTAAATGAAATTATAGTAAGTTATTTCATGATAGGATATGTTAGAGGGTTCTTATATACACCTCATAAAATAATGTGGGTGTATAAAATCAAAATATAACTCAATGAAAGGATATTTATACGAAATTTCATACTTACAGTCCAAATTATCATGCATGTATTTGTCTTTATAAATAATAAACTCTAGTTAATTATTTACTTAATTTAGAACATTTTTAAATTTTTACATTACTTTTATTTCACTTATTAATTTTTTTGTATTCAACTACATAAACAACTATGTTTATGTATTCGGTTTTTCTATATTCGGTGTAATTGTCAAAATGACATTGGTAGGTCAAGAATGGTTAGAGTGATAATTATTTAAATATTTAATAATAATAATAATGAAATAATTCTCATATTTATAGATTAATTAAACTTTTTAAACAAATTATGGATGATAGTTATGTAAAATAAACAAATATTACAATCATTGAGACGATAGGTCGTGCGTATGCATGAGTGGCATTCTCATTTTTCAATGATCATTATGTAAAGTGGGTATGTAAAATTTACCTTCACATATTGATAATTATATCATTAATAACATGTTTTTTACTCAAATATACTTACATATAGAATTATTTTTATGTAAAAGGAAACACATCGTGTCTTGAAGGTGGTAGTCCACACACCCCCAATAACATTATCACACTTTTTAGTGAGTTAAAAGGGTAATATATAAAAAGATATATTACATTTAAAGAAAGGTATTTATTTCAAGATTATTATATAGATTTTATTTATTTCACATATTTTATTAGACCAATCCTTAATTAATTGCACATAAATTTTAAACATATCACATTGCTTTGAGGAGGTGGTAGTCAACGTGTCAAAAAATATTGTTATCGTATTCACACAAAATGGAATGCATGAATTTATTTGATAAATAATTTTTATTGAAGTATTAATACATTATAAATATTATATTTGTAATATAAAAATGGTATTTCCATCATAATTACCAATAATTATTGGTGGTAAATAAAAATTGAACAACATCATTTCACGAGGCTGCATTATGCAGTATACACAGATGATAATTTTGTTATCCATTTTATGGATTTTTGTGTATGTGAACATAGAAAAGTGACAATAAAAACATATTTCGATATTTAGGATACTTATTTTATTATATAATCATGTAATAAAAATAATTTAATAGATGGAGAAATAAATAAAACATAAATTTATATTTAATAATTTTATCAATTTTGTAGGTAACTCCTTTTGGTTTACACCAAAGGGCTTCCATGGTTGGATTCAGTCCCATGGTGAGGCTTTCAGAATGAGTGGATATATTTTGGGATTTTATTATGTTATGATTTTTATGAGCCAAAAGGATTTATATGTGGGTTTAAATATGGGATGATGAGTGCCTTCTTATAACGAAGGAGGAATGAAATTCTTGTAAATATAAAAATGTAAACACTATTAGGTGGTGTCCCATACATCATGTGCCTCCAATAATTATCCAAAATCTATAAAATATGGAATATTTTATAAGAATATCCATAAAATTGTTTTTAAACATATTTGTTTCCATTTTGACTTGTATTATTGATGTTTAATCACTAAGTAAACACATTTTGACCATAATCATTGTAATGAATTTTAATTTCTTTCACTAATATTTTTGGTAAAACAATAGGGTGAAAATAGTATAAATTTTTATGATTTAAATAATTAATATATTTTTAAAATTCAAAACATATTAGGGGAAGGAATTAATTTAAAATTAATTATTGATATAGGATGTCAAATATTGTTTTAAAGTGAATATGTTTAAAAGTATGATAAGTTTTTATATCAAATTTAAATGCTAAAATTATCCTAATGGCCTAAATTGGAATAATATATTTACAAATGAACTAGTTATACTACAAAAAAAATTCAAAACCTAATTTTAGACTATAAATTATTTAGACAATAAATTATTTTTCAGTTATAATTAATTATTATATATTATTCATCAAAATGTGAGACCTCTCAAAAATATACAAAAAATACAATTAAGTTAAATTAAACATTCCACAATAAAAAATTAAATTTATTTTTTCATATTAGAAATATAAATGCATCGATATTTTGTTTTGAAAATCATATTCCTTTAAAGAGCATCAAAACTAGTTTTTAGAAAAATATAGCTTTTAAGCGTAAAAATGGAGTTATTCTTATCTTATACCTATAGAATCTATTCGATCAATGAAAAATTTTATAAACATGTTTAAAAATAATATAATTAATCCAATTAATTCAAGATGATACAATAGATAGGCATTAACAACCATATTAAAAATAATATTAATAGTATATTATTATTTGGTATAACTCAGTCTTCCATTCAACAGAAGATTTTGAAGAACATAATTGATGTGTTTCAGGTATGATATTTTATATAGCATCCATATTACTATAAAATTAATATTAGATTCATAAATAAAAATCAATATGATAAAGTTTATTTCTATCATTACTCGTGGTTGTTACAAGACACATAGCTTCATGAATTATTAAACACTGATCTGTGAAAAAAAAAATTATAAAAGAAGAGATTTGGGGGTAATAATAGATATTATTTTCTTATTAATTAATTAGATATGGATATATACAATTAATGATTTATAAGTCTAAATCCTTTGAGAAATTCGAAGTGTCCACCAATGTGGTATTGAATCAGCTTTATAACAAGATAAACAAACTCGGATTTGATTTATGTCGTGAGTATATTAACTAATTGTTGATCAACTATTTATTGGGGTTTCAGGTTCTATCTCAAAATTATTATCTTTATACATTATAGTGTAATGGTTTCAATTAAAGAATGAACTATACATTTCATGACACGATAATTTTGATGATGAGTCTTGTATATATTGAATTATTTTATTTGTCATTATTCATTATAGAATGTGGTATAAAAACCTATAAGAGCTCATGATTAGGTGGAATCCCGAATTACATTAGATATTTGGGGGTAAATTAAGCATGTTTTTTCAGATATTTATGTATGAGGTTGTGTGGAATTTTTAAGGAAAATTATTGAAACAAACTGGAACCCCATGAAATAAAGTGTATATTTATAGGGAATCCAATCAATATGATTCAAAATTTATTACACAAAACCTTAGTCAAGAAATAAATTGTTAAAAGGTATAATATATTTCATGAGAGGGAGAAATATCAAAATTAGTAGTGGGATAATGATTGAAATTGATGAAGTTGAAGATCAATAAACAAAAGTGTTGGTGAAGGAAAATATTTATTGATCCCTCTAGGAATATTTTGTTACTAAATCAATTGTGCTTTCTAGGAGCACCAAAGATGTTAGGGAACATGAATGATATGATTTTCTATTTATCAAGGATGGAAACTCATTATTGTTTAATAATAATAATCATATTTATTATAATAAGTTAGTAGAGTGATTATTAGAAATATGATATAACAAATCCCTAAATTCCAGGATAGATTAAATGTATTATAATCAAGTCTTACTTCTAAGTGATCAGCTTATTGACGTATGTCCAATAAGATGAAAATTGGTATTCTTGAGAAAATTGTACAAGAAAGCTAATATGAGTTCTTCTAAATCATCGATTGTAGCTAAATGTTATAAACTAAATTATGTAATATAATTTATAAACCTTTTATTTGACTTTAAAGAATCGTTTTATTATAATTATAATTTCCATAACAAATTTACATGCTTGGGAGATTAAGAAAATGTAATTAAAAATGTTTTTCCTTAACAAGAACCTTCAAAATGTTGTTTATATGACATATACTAAAGTATTTTGGACTCCAGGTAATGCTAATAATATATTCTTATTCTATAAATCAATTAATAGAATGAATGAAACATCTATATCAAGGAATTTTATTTATTTTAAATTGAATTTTTATTTATAAATAATTAATTTGAGATATATATTTAAAATCTTTTCAGATGGTGTGTGGTAATTTTTCATGTAATATATATTGGTCGCATATAAAATATTGTAAATAACATAGTTGTATTATAGTCAGATGAGGATTGGTTTAACAAGTCGATATCCATTATGAACATATTTTAATTAGCTTATACTATAGTGATCAAGGTCATTTTTGATAAATTTAAGAGGATATTTGGATGAATTAATTGTATAGACATTGACTAAGCATTGAAAAATTAGTGTACATAATTATAATGGGGGATTATTTCTCGTGTAACATAACATATATCCCTCAAAGAAAATCTATCCTATAAAACAACATGATAGGAATATAATGATAAAACTACATGTTCTTCTGCGATATGATCCATAATGTATTTCATGTAATGTACTAAACATGATATTTAATATGGCATGATCATGGTATGAATATATTTTTCTTATATTGGAGAATATCATATGTATAATGTGAATGATATCTTTAAGTATTTGTCATATAATAATGTAATTTTCTAGTTATATGGATCGAATGATGAACTAGTCATCCAAAGATACACATATTATATCTTATAAATAGATTATAATGTTCTGGAGTAATATTTAAGATATGTTTCTGGTCGTAACATAGGAACTATGAAATAGAAGAGTTCAAATAAACTAGTTTCCAACAATTCAATAGTAGAATTTAATTATATTTCACCTTCAACTACCACTACATGTGTAATTTGGACAGACAACTTCATCCTTGATCTTGATGTGGTTCAAAATGGTAAAGAACTTATAACATTATATGGTGATAAAATTATAATATTAGAACTAATAAATAATCCAACATTCCATCAATGGAAGAAGAACAAACTTCATAAATATAATCTCTTTAGTGTTTACTGTAATGGGGTAAGGTTATAGTTAGTAGTGTTAATATATAGGAGAATGTGGTAGACCACGTGACAAAAGCTTTATTTTTATAGAACCACGAGCATCTTATGATAGATAACTAACAAAAAGTTTTTATTGTTTGGCTTTAGTATATGTGTGAATTAGTTAGAGTCGATTCCTTATAAAAACTTATATATACAATATGATTACTTCTATTCATGGTTTATGAATATTATTATTGTTATTATTATGATCTATTTATTATTTTATGTTCCATTTCATGTGATAATATCCAAATGGTGCATGTCTCACTGAATGTACCTAGATGTTCCCCTCTATCACGTGAATAAATAAGTTCTTTACCAGTGTTCTTAAATATGATTTCTATGATTGGATGATATCAACTCATGGGATGAAAATTATATAGGTTGTCAAGGGTAGGGATCTCATATAAAATTTTGTATTATTCACACAAATTTATTCCTTTACAAAATTTAAGATAAAAATTTTATGAGAAGAAAATCATCCATTATTAAATCAACATTTAAATGTGTTATTTGATTTTCATATCCCCGAATGTGTGTAAAGGTCCATAAACATTAATATTATTATTAATTCATTTCCTGACCCACAAACATCAATCTATTAATTGAAAACATTATTATATATGATTAAGAATAGGTTGGATATGGTGGGAATTCCGTGAATGACATTGCATTGATAAATAATTTGATAAAGGATTGTTACCTTATGTTTTCTAATAGAAATTGATATTTTAGTCATTTAATGGGAATGAGTTTTCCTGATTATGTTCATAGAAATGGGGTTTTCAAGGTTACTTAATTTCTATGAATTCAATGAATGAAGCATCAAGAAAATAGGTTGATGAAACCAATATGTTAGCTATATTCCTATAGAGATCACAAAAAATGGATTATTTTACATTGCCTACATTCATATATAATTATTTTCATTGCAACATTTAACTTATTTCCCTATGTATTCTTCAGTATTTTTTCCAATTCTATACATGGACATTAAACAATATTTCCTAATTTCCTTGATAAAGTTCCAATAGTTCGACACACTAAGTGTATTCAGAACCTCATTGAAAGGCTGTACGAATTTAACAAGTATAAGAAATATTAATCTAATACATGGTTTCATAATTATTTTTGTTTTTTTAATATAAATGTCAATTAGCTAATTATTTAAGAGAATATATATGATTTTAATGTTTAATAAATATTTATTCACTATTTATTTAATATAATATTTATCTATTTCTTGGTGACTAGTTCAGTGACATGTATTTATTTAAATAAGTAGTCATTATTCCAGGTTCAATAAATACTAAAGAGGAAGGAAGGGTTGAGTTAATTATATAATGAGAAATCATATATAAAATATTGATTTAATAGTTTTTTATACATGAAAGAATATTTATTTAGTAGTGTTTTTAGAGTATTTTATGTAAATAGAAATAATTCTATTATAATTTTTACCTGGGGTTCACTGGGGATTAAGATAATAAAAAGTAACTGTATGAAATTATTAATTCCATAACACTGGTTCAATAAATGTCATGTTATTTCATTATTAAATTCCAACCCTGAGATTCAATTCATTATGAAAAAATAATTAAAGAGAGAATCCTCTCAATCCATAGGGATCTATTCTCAGAGAATCCCATCATGAACAGAGAGCGTCCCTCCCAAGAAACTCTCTCTTGTATGGAGATAATGGAATAATCCTCTTTCATTGATGTGATTTTTTATAAGTAAAATAACATTAGATGTATTAGAATCATCAATTCTAGCACCTAAAGGTTTGTACAACGATTTTCAAATATTCATAGAGCACATGTGCACCACTATTTTAGGGATTACACACTTGAAATCTCTCTTTATAATGATACTATTTAAATAAGTGGTCTAAAATATATTCAATGAAGAAGAAACCTACATAAATTTATTATAAATTATATTTGTCGATCCCATATCATGGATTCATGTGTTTCTAGTTCATTTGATTAATCTACTAGAGTTGATGAAATGATATTGGCTGGTATGAGCCTAACCTCTACCTTCGTTCCAAAAACCATTTTTTTATACTCACACATTGGTGGTCTGAGATCCCACACTAGTTATACTTGTGTATATGATACATTGTTTTATTTTGAACTAAGTGATCATGTATCTAGTGGAGGTGGTTTTTTATATTCTATTAGTGTATAATGGTATTGGAAGATACGATAGTTTTCATAGGTTCATATCTATATTCTTATAGTGAAAAGGCATATTCCCCTATCTAGAGTATTTATTACCTAAGATTTTGTATTGTAAATATATATTTTCCCTTTGGTAGTTACATATATAATTTTTTATATTATTTTTATTATCTCACACATATACATTATATAATTTTCAGTTATTCACATTTATATGTAACTTGTGGATTATCATTATATTGTGCTTGTTGAGGAATTATTTAACATATTGTTTTTGGATATGTTTTTTCATGAGTACTGGGATGTTTTTTGTCAGTAACCATCTACTGGACTATGTGAGGTTGGTTTGGGGTTGCACAATACACATGCTGCTAGGTGTTTAAGAGACACATTTGAATAGGTTGTAGCATACAATATTAAGGGAATGAAAAAATATGTACATGAAAGAAAGAATGAAGTTATTCATTTTCACTCAATTTACATATATTTATGAATAATTTATATACTCTATTATTATAAAAAACTAAAACCATTAGTCCCAATAATTATCAATGGAAAATTAGAGTTATTATTCATCTAATAATACTTGAAAACACTACATTTTTAAAGGGATATAAAAATAATAGTGTGCTGGAATGAACCCAGAAATGGTTTCAACTAGTAAATAGAAGATCTTAAATAAAAGGTTGATATCTATAATATATTAAAAACATAAAAGTAATTTCACTTTGAAAAAGAATATATTTTCTTAAAACCATGAGACTAATTCCATTATACCAACAGAAAGTCGTTTTTACGAGAACCATAAGTATCCATGCTCATTATTATTTGAACATTTTTCTGTAAACTATGATTTTATTGATAAAATTATAACACGGTTTCACAATGTTTTGGATGATGTGTTTTAAAATTTTCCATTATATCCAACACCAAATAATTTTGAATAAAAATAACCATTTTATTGTTATATACAATGGTTTCCAAATCTACCACTTTTTCCTCTATCTGTACACTAGCGAATGTTTCCTTTTATATCTAACTACCATTGTTAACACTATGTCAATTTTTTACTTTCTTCTTAAGTATTTGTTCTCAGTAATAGACAATGATTTCATTTAAACAACAATGAGGTGTAGTTTTCAAATGAGTGAGAATTATTAATGGATTCCTCCAGAACCACAACTAGGTTAGTGTTCTATCATGACATGACTTACACATTCCATTAATTCATCATTACATAAAAATAACTTAACATTTATTCATTATAAAAAAATTATCTTATTAAAAATAAATACAACATACTTTTTTCCAATTTTTATTAATAAAAAACTCATTAAAATATACTCAATATAACCTTAATATTTGAGTTATTAGAAAAAAATCGTATAGGTTAGAGTTATGATTGTGAGATAACTCCACACATAAGTGTAAATGATGACACTACACTAAACAATTGTTAGTAATGGCTACCCAATCTTCTTCATGAATACTACAATCATATAATGGTATATTAAAACTATCTTAGTGAAATTTTATAAAACATATATGGAATATAAAAATATATATTCATGATTTTTTTAAAATTATAATGAATAAAAGATAAAAAATGTGAACCATGTTCGCACATGGTTTTTGGTATACAATTCACCGCATTAAAACTCCCATGTGTTGCAAATAATTTTTTATCAATAGATTCTTGAAAATATATTTTTCTTGTTATTTTGTTAAAATATTCTTGAATTTTATCTCACCATATTACATCTTCTCATTGATGAAATGTAATTTAATTTCAATATATTTTGACATTGAAATTTTACCCTAATTGTTGAATGTATTTACTATAATTTAGGTGTCACACCCAATAACCAATACATATTTGAATTCCATGAACTGTTTTTCCATGTTTTTATTTCATTTATTTCATTTGTGTTGAGTATTATGATTCAAAAACATACTCACATTTCACTGATCATAGAGTGATAAATTTTTCTTCTTTTAATTTTAATAACTATATCATTCTCTTAAAAAGACATTTCTTCTGAAATTTATGTTCTATTATCTAATATCACTATACTACTTAACAATTGGGAAAAATATATAAAAATACAATTTTCTTTTATATACCTAAAGCTATAATCAAGAGTATATTTTACATAATGTAACATCAACATCATTATAATAAATTGAAACCCTATGATGAAATTATTGGAAATTTTCACCTAAAAATTAGTATTCAAAATGCATAATCTTGTCTTATTCATTTGTAGAAATGTTTTAATAAAATTTAAAAACTCTCATTTATAAATATTGTTTCCATAATCATCCTTGGAAAAATTAGTAGAAACAATATGTGGGTATATACCTTAATTGGTATTCTATACCTTTTAAATAACTCATCTTAATTTTCCAATTAATGAAAAATTTAATATATTTTATACACCACTTTTAAACCAAATAAAAAACATATCTCATTAACCATTGAAATTTATATTTATATATTTATTAGAATAGAAATGTTTAAAATTTTCGATTTATTTTAAGAAAATCTAACAAACATAAACTATAATGATATGTGTGTTATTGTTCGTTTCTTGGATATTTTTAATGTTATCCACCTTGTCTCTCTCAAATTTCATTTTCTTTATAGAGTTTTCATGATTTTAGTACCATAACTAGAGATAAGTTTTATGTTTAATGAGTATTTTATCCAGTCTACCCACTTCAATTCAATTATAATCCTTTTTAAATCCTTCATTTTATTCAATGAACATCGTCTAATAATGTTATACATCCAAGAATATATATTGTATATACTTTTGAAAAATATTGTAATTCATTTAAAATAAATTTCAAATAATACTATAATCTTTTCAAGGATGGTAACTAGAGAAAATGTATTATATATATCAATACCATCTATTTTATAAATTACATTTAAGAATATATGATAATTTTTTGGGATACCTCACCAACCTCATTAAAATTATTAAAAACAAATCATCTAAATCATTTATAATCCTTGTGGAATTGAACTAGCACCAATTTTCCATTATTCTTAATCTAATTAAAATTATCCTTCACAGGTGATATCTAATCGTTGTGTTTTAAATATTCTTAAACACTTATCATTTTAATTTCTCAAAATAGTCATGTACAATTTTATTTAATCAACCTTCTTGGAGTATGAACTTTATAAAAATTATATCATATAATGTTTGTATCCTCAATTAGTTTTATAAGCCTTCATAAAATATATTTTCCTTTATTCAAGAAATCCTTGTACATTTAAATTCCTATATAGGATTTTATTTATGAAAACCTATTGATGGTTACCACTTATTAACATTTTTTCCATAGTAAGACATGAATCTAACTATCAAATCACAATAATATCCATGATGTATAGTTATAGAAAATTATTTTTTTATATTTTGGTAATTATATATGAATTTTATTCCCCAAAATTATTTAATTATTATATTTTTGGTTATTTTTTGTAATAAATAATTATATCATGGGTTTTTGTGGGTATTTCATAAAATAGATAAAATTTTGAATTAAATTTATAACTCCAATTCTCACTCAAATAATTTTGAAATTCAAGCATATTTTTTTACATATATAACATTAATACCAATAAATGTCACCCAATTTCAACTTTCCAAAACATACAACATCAAATAGAAATATTGATCACATAAATACAAAAGGGACATTTAGTATTATAGGATTATAGAATTAGGAAAAACTATTATATAACAATACCCATGTCTTCAAATAATAATTTTCTTACTATACCCATAATTTATTATTCCTCATTTTGTATTCAATATGTCCAATAAAAATATATATTGATTAATCAAATAAATGAATAATCTAGTTGAAATCTATCTTCATTGCTTGGGGAAATTAAAAACATAAGAAGGGTATGATGAAATATTTAGTAAGGGTAAAAAAATCATTAATAGTTAATTTTCATCAATGAGAATATGATGGGAATAATGTATGATTAGAAATTCATACTGCATGAGGATAATGTAAGATAATTCAAACTCATCAAAACATATATTATTAAACATGTGAAATTGAATAATGCTTTTTTAATGGAAAGTTTCATGAAAATCAATAATTATGAGCCATTTTATTTCAATAATGATTAAAGGAATCTTTAAAAACTCATATAATTAATAAAAAAATTATGTCGGTACCCTGGAATATCTTTATCATACCACATTTTAAATTAATTTTACAAATAGAATAACATATTTGATTAATTCCAATAATCTATTTGGATATCCTATAATCAGTTAACATTACCTATATTCCCAATTCATTCAAGGGATATAACGATCCCAACTCTTCTTGGTTTAAAACATAATCATTTTTCTTTGGATTATAATAGAACAAAAAAACCATGATTTATAATGTAACCACTATCCCATGGGTTATAATGTAAACACGCCTCATCATAAATAATTTCCTAGAACCATAAAGTTAATATAGTAGATTGATATTTTATTAAATTATATAACTCATAACACAAAACCTATTCCATTTAAAACATGATTAAACAATATTAAATAATGTGTTCCCTGAAAGTAAGTTATCATAAAAAAATTATATCGAATGAATAAACATTCTATCAATATAACATATCACTAGTGGAGCATAAGTAAAATTAATTGTTGTTGTCATTGACTAATACAAATACCAATATATGATCATTTAAAAACATTATTTAATAAAATACACTTTCAACGTGAAAATAACATTTAAAAAAATCACAAAATAGTGTTAAAATTAAATTCTTTGAAAGCTAACATGAAACATTATAAATGAATATTCATATAAAATAATGGTCATGACAATCGGAAAATATATTCATGACTTAAAATAAAAAAATTCCTTATCAATAATATATAGAGTAAAGAGTGAAACATGTTTAAAATGTAATCAAATTTACATTTAAAACACTTTAATAATAACTTAAAAGGTAATGTAAATTAAATTTTTCTAATGATCGATATTTTGAATAAGAAATTATTGTAATCCTTTTAGAAAACATGGATTTTGAACAGAAACATTTCCGATCTAAAAAAAGATTCTGTATTAGTATATATTACAAAAAAACTCTATATGTTTTTTAGTTAGTAAATAGGAAATAGAAATTAAAAAAATATGAAAAATTATAAATATAGGGGTTGAAAATATTTTTTTTAAAAGATCATATGATTTTCTTTAAGTCGCCATTAACATAAACAACTCTGATAATAAATGAGATCATAATATAATTCATTTACCACATAACTAAATATGAAATCAAAAGTAAGTGAGGTATGATTTTTACATGGATATTTAAATCCCAAAAACATCATGAATTAATATGTAAAAATTCATTAATTGGTAAGTGATCACATAATTCGAATAAATCATGGTTAAGGACATGAAACATGTCATAGGAAAATGAGACTGAGACAAAGAGCCCCATTACAAAGAACAAAAAATTTGAATTGAAAATTAATCAAATTTTTGTGTATTTGAAAATATTTAAATCTATATAAACAAGTGTAAATAAATAATAGGACAATTTATAGGTCACTTCACCATAATATATTGGCATAGAATGAAGAATATTTGTAACATAATTAATTAAAATTGAGTTAAAAAAACCCATTCCCATTTGTTAAATTCCAAGTAAAATACCCTTGGTTGAAATAACATGAATTGAAAAATAAAATTTCATAAATTATAAATTATTCATGATATAACATTTAAAATTGTTATATTTTACACATTATAAATAAATTTTGTTAATAATAATAAAATATTCCTCAATAAGTTGAAATTGAGACACAATCTCTTACCTTAATTCCATACGTGTATTTATATCATTTAAAACCTATATAATAAAAATATATAAATTATTTTAATGCTTAATATTTTTTTCTATTTTTATTACATTTATATAAAACCAATTATTTCATTTATTTTGAGGAATTATTTAATTCCTTAATCGGTTAAGTCCACATAAGGTGTTTTGAGGTTGTTCAGTTTATAGTTCGAAAACAACCTCAGTATGTTGAATATGGTAAAAATGGGAAATTATATATAACATCAAAATAATTATTATAATATAATTATAATTTTGATAACTAATTTATAAATAAACAATCAATCATTAATTATAGATATTGAAAATTAATTACGTTACATTCAGGGAGATGGTAGGTTGTACGTACACTTGAGTAACATTTTAATTTTTCAAAGACAATGAGAGAAAGAGGTTATGTATGATTTTATCATTAAATAATTTTTATTATCTCATAAAAATAATATAATTTAATTTAATAATCATATATATACCATTCATTTGATGTGAAAAAAATAACATTACCTCATTGAGGTTGTAATCCGAACATACACATGAATGGAAATAAATTTTTTCAATAGATGGAAAATTTAACCATTATATGATATATTATAATTATTGAATTATAAATATTTAATGAATAATATATATATATATATATACATTAAATCCATTACCATTACCATTTGTGAGAGACAGTGATTGAAAAAGACTTTAATCGATTCACATGGTGATAACCTCCTATATGCACAAACAATTGTTTCATTTTACATTTGATAGAAGTGAAGAGGGATATTAGTTTGGAGATTAAAATAATAACTGATGAATATAACTGATAATATAAATTTTATATGTTATAGTTTTTGGATGATTTTTTAAGCATGTAGATGAAATAAAACATAGTGATCGGTTAAAAGCTATACCTATTCTTCATACAACCTCCATATATTAACAACATAAGCCCTGTAAGATGGAATTTTGATGATAAAAGAGGCTCTATATAGTGTATTAAAACATTATTAAGGGATTTTTAAATTTATTGGATGAACAAAAGTGCTCAAAATGAGTTATAATGATAGGATATGAGGTTCCATTTTATAAATGAAGGCAGGAGATCTTTATGAATTACATAAATTATTAAATTAATATAATTTAATTTTCAGGGGAAATTTGAACCAATTTAAAAAAAAATTATACATTATTATGATGATTATAAATATTATCATACAATAAAATTTGGAAGTGTTTTGGTGGTATTTTAACCCATATCACTTCTTTTTAAACTCTCATTATCCCCATTGACAATTAGAACCATACCAAAAAAACATAAACTTTTGTGGTCAAGATGGATACTATAAAAGGAAATTTTAACACTAATTGTGCCATGAAAATGATATTTTCATCTATATCATATTTTCTTAGATGGTGATATTATTTTTAGGAAAATTAAATTGTTTAAAAAAATACTTTTTATTATAAAATATCAATTTTGTTATTTTTGAAACTATACGTTTAATTTGACATTAAAAGCAACAATATATAAATTTAATTAGAATATAAATATTCCACACATCTATAGTATGATATATTTTTCAATAAAATTAATGGGACAATATTAATCACCCAAAAAATATTAATTTTAGTGTTATTAAAATTATTTACAAGATCTTCTTACTACATAGAGTAGCATTATGTTAGTATTGAATAAGAATTTATGGTAGTTATATCATTACAAAAAATAAAAATTTAACTAATATATTAAAAAAAATCATTGTGTTAAATGTATATAAATATATTTTTTCAATATGTAAATTTAACCCGATCTATGTCATGATAACTTCTTTATAATCTATTTTTTAATTTTCTTTACACACACTATCATTACACAAGCATTTAGATATGTAACTTGATATATAACTCTAAAATTCATATATATTCATAAATTATTAAATAATATAAAAAATTTATTAAAAAATTTATAAATTACTTCTTCTTCTTAAATAATATTTTAGGACACCGTGGTCTAGTTTTTCAGTGTTTCACAAGCACTACATTAGCACTGAAAAAAATGTTAACATTTATCATAAAAAATTTATATTTTAGTTGTTTTGAATTTTTTTATACTATTTTTTATATTATAATAATTTCTTATTTAGATAATTTTAACAAATTTATATCTCTTATTAATGTATTGTGATATCATAAAATATATCTGGTTTTAGAAAAATAGTGTTATTTACTAATTATAAAAAAAATATTTTTCAAACAATATCTAAAAATTAACCACATATAAATATAAATATTTTAATAAAAAATAATATTACATTTAATAAAATCAAATCACTATAAGATACAGAAAATTAATTCAATATAAATGTATAAAACCAAGAAAAAAAATATTATTTAGAAAAACATCTATTTTATGCCCAGAATTAACTTATAAAAACATCAGGTATAAAAAATATTCCTATATAATTAATTATATTAAATATATATGAATATTAATTATCACAATTTAATTAGAAATTCAATTCATATTGGAACATTTAAATAAAAAAATGATAGTTTTACAATAATCAGTATATTTCACTATTCACTGAAAAATAAATCTTCTCAAAACAATCTAGTAATTTCAGCAAATGATAATTATTATATGATAATGAAATAATTTTTACACTTTTTATAAAATATAATCTAAAAAATATGATGAAATTATTTATAAAAGTTTCTCTATAAAAATACTAAAAAACTCTTTAGGATGAATTTTTTTTAAAGGAATAAAATTACTTTTCTGAAAAATTAAGTACTTATTTCCTAAGAATTAATCAATAAACTTTTATTCATTATGAAATTTAATTAAATTTCTTAATGATGTTATTATTAGTATTCAAACATATGAATTTAATGTATAGGCTGTAAATATAACATTAAAATGGTAATTTATCACGGTTCCATTACGCTCTATATAGCTTGTTTAATACTCATTTATGTATTATGTTATCCCAATAATTATACCATTTTTTATAATATATTCAGTGTTGGATATATATTTTTATCTTCATTATACCCATTTTATTACCCAATTCTCACTAATTATATTTGACTTTTATCTCTTTTGTTTACCCATAAGTGTTTGAGCCCACCCATTTTAATTTTATTTTCATTTTCCCATGTTATGAATATATAAATAGTATGAAATGTATAGAAGAGTTTCATTATCATATAATATTTTAGAGATTTTATACACTAATTTGGATTTATGTAGTCTCATAAAATGTTGCATGAATATCTAATATATATAACTAAAATGGGTGTTTCTAGTTAATGTTGTGTCCTAAATCTCTAAAACCTAACTTAAAAGTCATGGGAATATATAATAAAGAATTATTTGAATTATGTTTTGTGTATGAGATAATCATGTATACAAAATGATATATTCGATAATAGTGTAGGGTTTTGATGACTTTTTATATCAGGATTATTTCATATGAGGATATATCTAGAGTTATAAAGGTCACCAATGTTTAAAAAGTTAAGGATAATTATTATTTCAAATAAATAGATTAACCTTTTGGTTGGATGAGGTAATATTATTAGAATTAAGATATGATGGCATTTTTAAAATACCTTGGGAAATTTTTATGGGATAATTTTAACTATATGAAATTATCCTAAAATTCTATTGTAGTAGTTATTGGGTTGTTTTAATGGATTTAAGATCCTTATCTAGAAAATATTAGTGGATGTAGGCTCGAGAACTATTGTACCGGGTATAATAACCATGAAAAGGGAATATTGGGTATTAACTCAATCACCTCTTTTTGCATGACAAAGAGGCATTTCCGAACACCTGCATTTATACTCTTGAGGGGTACATTAATTTAAATAACATTATCTTTAGGAGTAACTGTAACAGATTGATATTAAAATTACACTAAGGTACTGGGATTTGAAATATAACAGTACATAACTTATTGAGAAATGGATTGAACTGAATATATCAAATGATAAAATGTAGATTTCAATATAGAAGATTTATTTTTATATTCATATGGTCATTTATTTTGATTCCAATGTATATTTTTGAAATAACAGTGTTTTACTATTTTGTTGTAATTGTATCATTAAAATGAATTTTGGAATGGTATGTATCTATAAACCACATTCTGTATAACTAAATAATATTTTATACCCAAATTGATGAGAATATTAGTATATTACGGTAGTGGTAGAATGTGTTTGTATCATAGTTTTACCTAATGTGGTGGAGAGATATTTAAATATAAGTTAAATCTCGATACATTTATCTATTTATGCTTTTGATTTAAAATTATTGAAGTTATTTAAGTATATTATAAAACATATGGAAAATATCTGAATCATCTAAGAGTTTTTTCCAAAAAAATCAACTTTAATGGATTTGAAACATATATCAAATAGAATCAAAGACCATGAAATTTTATTTTATGAAAAAGTTATATTTTAGGAATAAATGTTAGAGAAAACATGATTTAGTGATGGAGTGCTCATATATTTAATATGTATTTACCATTAAGAGAAACATGTGGAATATAGAGACACAAAGGTTAAAAAACCAAAAAATCATTATAAATATATAAAAGCAAATCAATTTTCAAACATGAAATTTTATATAGTAATGAAATAATTGAAAGGAAAATCTACATGCTCCAAAAAACGGTAAACAAGGAAGTGACAATAAATCCTAAATGACTTTGAAAAAACCATGAGCTAGTAATATCCATATCAATCCACAAGCTGCTCCGACTGACATGAAAAATATTATATATACACATTGGGTGATCATAACAGCATACTAAGTAGGATCCTCCCCCAACCATGTCTTGAAAAATATTAAAAAAGCATGCTAAATCACAGTAAATAAAAATGAAATGAACTCATGACATAAACATTTATACTGACTACCCAACCAGACTCTTGATAAATTGCAATAAGTATCACATACAAGAGAGAATATGATATTGTAAAAAAATCCTGGTTACCCGGCTTCAGCTTCCCCACTAGTTTGTTGTTCTACCCCAATGGTGCACATCCTCAATATCTGACTCCAAATGTATGCTACCCTAAATCCAGTTATTCAAGGTATCACATTATGAACCTCACACATTATATAACCACACCATCTCATACCATATCTACATATAGTAACCAAGTTGTATTTGGGATCCACCATAGTCTGTATGTTGTATTTACATTTGGTATTATACCACAATCCATAAAACCAATATAGCAGTAAGTACATCAGGCCATCCTAACCAATACACATCATAGATATAATAATACAGTGGATAATATATCGGGTAATACATGTGTGTGAAATTGAAAGATGAAATCATATCCCTCTACACACATATATGGGAAACTACTATCGTGCATACCAGAATAAGTAAATACCTAGAGATGGTATCAGGGCTAGAGGGGGTAGTCAGTCATCCATCCTCCCTCCAAGATGTTGGGGAAACACCCTCCTAGAATAAGTTGGGCATTAGATACCTTAATCGGCATGGTTGGGGTATCATATAAAATCACATAACATACATGACATAATATATCTCATAACAATACTATAGGAATAACCTAGTCTTAGACTCAATTATAGATAACATCACTTAGACTCAAAACTGCCACTGATAAGAAATAATATCCTACAAGCACACAATAGTATACTAGAGAAACATTAATTACGTTTTTCCTATTTAAAAAATATCTTACCATTAATTAAATAATTTTCCATTAATTAACCATTATTTTTTAAAACATATAATTACATTAGTAATCAATGAAAAGATTGTGTAATCTATGTTTAATCCAAACAAAGTCCATGGTTTATCATGATTACTATATTTTAATAATTTTCATTCCATAATCAATTAACCCTATGGTTTCATCAATTATTTATTTCATTATATGGATTATTCCATATCTAGTTACTTTAAAAAAACCATCCTAACATACCACCAAGAGGAATCATTCAACCAAGCACCCCCAACTTCCTCAAGCAGTGGGAAAAAATATAGATAAAATAAGAAATGTATCCATCATAAGTGAGCATAACACTTATCGGTATCTCTTGAATGGGTAATCCCAACATTAACATGTTCCATCACCTTTGGTTCCATCCTTGATACCCAAAAGCATATAAAAAATGTATTTATCAATCATTGATATCCTCTTTTCCCATCATCTAGTGCTCTCTCCCATATTTTACAACAACCATCCCAGGATCAACCATAAAAGACTCAAATCACATTAGGAGCTCCCTATCCCATATCATCCATATCAGAATCAATCGTATCAGGTTAACATCACATGTCTCATGTCCATGGCATATCCCAAGGATTAATGAACAAAAAATCAATATACAGGGTAACCATGACCTCAAGATAATGAATTCATCCCTCTTATGAATATGAGCTCTCACGTCCCCAGTAGATGGAACTCAGCCATCCCAAGAAGATGGGATTGTTAGGCCTTAAAAAATTATGTTAATCACATAATAATATTTTACTATATCATTATTTAACATATTCTTTATTAATACGACCCAACAACGGGAAACCTATGGCCTCATGCTATAACAATATATCAATGTAAAAACATGATCAAAGCAATATTCTGGTTTCAAAAACCCTAGAAAATTACCATTCTCAATTAACATGACTTTTATTTATCATCAACAAAAAGAATAATCATGATACACAATATTTATCAATTCCATTATGTATATGGTATATCAATTTTAATTAAACAAGAATATTTCATCCATTTCATTATCATCAGATTACATGAATCATCAGATTACAAACATACATCTTCTTTAATTATTCTTAATCTATGTAATTATAAATTAATTTGGGATTTCCATTTTTATCAATTTAAAAATACTACTCTACTAATTACAACATTATAAAAAATATTGAATCACATATATCACACTCTCTAAAAAACAAATGGCAACCCTTTATCATGGTATAAAGAAACAAAAACCTTGTTATCACAAACCATTCATCAAATATTTTTAATAATTATTAGGTCAATTTCATTTCAATAAAAGGAGATAAACCATGACAATTTATTGTTTGACATAAATAATTACAGAAGCAATGAATCTCTTACCTCAAATGATGTCAAAGTTCTTCGCATAAGAAAATTCCATGTTTCGGATCTACGATCACATCTCCCAAAATAACAACATCCATCCAATGAAATCATGACACAACATCCCCAAAAATAACCAAGATAAACCTCATTATAACCAATAAGAGTCAAACACTATATAATGGTGAGAAGAAACAAGATGGAATAAGATCAAACTGGGAGAGCCAACTAGCAAGCGAAGGAAGAGAACACCACAGATCACCATGGATCGAAGACAGAAGCCGAATGAATTAATTCCATGAAAGATACATCAAAATGGTAAGGAAGGGATCCAATGGATACTGGAAAACAAGAAGATGTGTAGGGTTTTGAAACGATTGATCCACAACACATTTTATTAACCCACTGAATAGGATATTTACACAACCTGTAAACCATTTACACAATATGTAAATTCCATGCATTGTTTTTTTTTCAAAAAAACATATCATTTTATTATTTAGCTCAAAAATATACATATTATGAAACATCACATGTACCAACCTTAAATATATTCAAACCACACATACATTATTTACAACCTCTACAGATAATGTATTTACTATACTCCCAGCTATTTAATATCCATCGCCTACAGACATACTCTAGGACTCCTCCAAGAACCACTTGTTTAAGAATCACTAAAGGGTTGGACCATGTTGATCTTTTCCCTTACATAAGATACAACTCAAAAAAATATTTTACTCAATAATTGAAAACCAAACTAGAGAGAGAAAATATAGGGGTTGTCTTAAAAACCAATCTAAGATATACCACTCAATTATCTCATCACCACAGGAGGTCAACCACATGATTAGAGGAACATCTAAAAAACCATGAAGCAATTTCATCTAGCTCCTAAACACTCTACCAGGGTAGATACCTCTCAAACAAGAGTAAAGACCAAAAAACAAGAGGAAACCATTTCATAATCTAGAAAGGTCCCCAACCACAAGAGGAAAACATTAATGGATATGAGATAGACATGTGATAACATAGGGTACTCAATGAGAATCCATTACTCACATTCCTAGGTACTCTCTTTCAAACCATAATTCTACGACAATACATGAACCAAGGAAATAAAATTACCCCAGAACATTCTCATGAATGACCTAGATCTCTACAGGATGATCCTCAAACGTTGCATCATCATCAATATCGATATCACCCCAATCGATGGAATGTGAATCATCACAAATATAACGACGTATCTATGACACATGAAAAACCTCATGATTCAATATCATCTATGGGGGAAGTTATATCTAATATGCTATGGATACAATAAGATTTGACACCTTAAAAGGACTAATAAAAAAAGGAGAAAGCTTACTTCCAAAACCAAACTGTATTGTCTATGATGAAGAGTCACCTTCAGGAACACATGACCTAAAATGTTGAACTCCATAGGTCTCATCTTGTGAAAAACATAGTATTTTTTATGATCCCACAATAATTTAATACTCTCATGAATTACATGAACCATATATATCATATTATGTACCTATTCTGGTTTGATAATTGATTCATCTTCGACCACATTATAGAAAAATGAAGAATGCAATGATCAACCGTGAAATATTGAAATGAAGACATAAAAATTGTGGAGTGGAAAATGTTATTGTAAGAAAAATCGACCAAGGGAAGGGTCATGATTCACGAACCTAAAAAATCTTGGAAACAAGAGTGCAGTATACATTCAAGATAATAGAAGATCTGTTCTTTCTAATCATCTGTCTTTGGATTAAAATTAGTGCTATGGAATAGGTGTGAAGAAAAAAAAATAAGAGGATCCCTCCACACCCTGGTGGTAAAATGAGGATATCTATCAAAAATTATTGTCCACCTGACTCTATGGGACTTAACTACATTCTCCAGAAACATCCTTGATAAAAAAAATTCATTGAGATAGTCTCACCAGTCATTATAATGTGGGATGAATTTGTCAAAAAATGCACTATAACTCATATAACATCATTGGTTCCTTTATTTCAAGGTAAAATGGTAAATAAGTTCATCGTGATTTATTTCCAATTCCATTGGGGGAATATATAATAGATGGATAAATCCACTAGGAACACTATGCCTAGCATTCACCTTTTAAAAGACCAAAATCAAGAAGCAAACTCTACAACTACACACTTCAACCTTTCCCACCAAAATAACCTCCCAATGTTTAGTAAATATTGGTCACACTAGGATATACCATGAAAGGAGTGATATAGAACACCTGATGAAAAATCCCATGAATTCCCGAATGAATAAAAATCCTTCACTAGAATAAAATCCAATGATGTCCATCCTCAGACCAACCATCATGGGAATCACAAAAGACAACCTTGTCCCTCCAGACCTCCACCTCAGAATCTACCAACTAAGACTCTTCCTCTGTCTGCACCAAATACAACCACACTATCATCTAGAAAAGACAACCACTTCCTCAAACCTCTCCAATTTCATGATTCATTTTTGAGAGTTATTCCATCACTCTCTTGGAATCTCCAAATTCATTCATGGAATCATTATGCGACTTCTTGATCAGCACATCCGCCACAACATTATGATTTTGTATGATATAATAAATCTCACTGTTGTAATACTATAAAAATTATATTAATAGATGCGGACACATGTTCATGTCATGTAGGGAGAAGACTTACCTTACGCTCTTATGGTAAGTATAAAAAAATATTCAACAATGACGTAGTTACACCTGATCTTCAAAAAGAATAACATTGTCTCTAACTCAAGATCATGTAAGTCATACTTATATTCATGGGGGAATAAATTTCGAGACCAATCAGAAAAATCTAATCTCTACTACATAAAAACATAACCTGAACAAGATGTGAAGTGTCCTAGAAATCATCAAACTGAACTCTTACTATGGGACAATGAAGAACTAAAGTGCTAAAAAACTTCTCTATGAGGTTATAAAAAGATTCTTGACACTGGTTAGTCTATAAAAACATGTGATACATTTTGGTCAAGCCTGTTAAAGGAGTTTCAATACAAGATAAATCCGCAAAAAAACCTCCAATAATATCCTAAAAGACCAAGTAGAATCTACACCTCTACCACTTTCATGGGATCTTCCCAATACAAAACTACCTATATCATTATTTAATCCACAACTAATCACTATTAAGTTACCACATTCCACATGACACTGGAATCATGGTCCCACAACTCACACCTTAAAAGATTACCCCACACAACTAATCATAAAGAACTCCCAAAATGGAACATATATGCTCTACATGCTCCTTCTTATATTCAGAGTACGCATGGGTGTCTAGGATTAAAGCCTCCAAGAACATATATTGGAAACATCTTAACAACATTTTCGTCAACCCATTGATCATAGTAATATAATTCTCTACACCGAATGATTTCACAAAAAACTCATAATGCATATGATGAAAATAGAAAGTAGTTTTCTAATTATAGCCATCAGTCACCTGCATCTAATGATATCATGACTGAAATGTTATTTCATGAACCTACATTCACCTTTCATCTGAACAAATAAATCATAAATCCATAAAAGAGGATAGTGTTTCATCAATGTCATTTGGTTCAAGAAATGTTAATCGATATAAATCCAAAAACATATATCATCCTTCTTTATGGAAAAAATCATAACACCCCAAGGTGATTCACTCGGTCGAAAAAAACCTTGATGAACAAAATATTCGATAAGTAATTTCATCTCTCACAACTCATTAGGAACCATACTATATGGATACATCAATATTAGAGACATGCCTCTCAGTAGATCGATCCCAAACTCTATCTCCCATCATGGGTGTAACACCACAATCTCTTATGTAAATACATCAAGGTACTATTAAAAAACCATAGGAAACACATAATGAAGAACATATGATGAGCTCACCAATAGTTCAACCACCAATTATGACTTTTATGGAAGACACCTCTAACCCATCTGAGGTCTCACTCACTAAAAGGTTCCACTAGATCTCCATAAGCATCATAAAACACAACCTTCCACTAGAAGTAATCCACAATTGTATCCACTAAATACAATAAATCTATGAAATTGATGATTTCATATGGTTATATCCATTAACATAGGATGTCTCCCCATGATATGTGCTTCCACATTCTCTACATACTTTATACAAGTAATCTCGACCTCTAACAATCATATTCAATGTTAGGTGTATTAGAAACCTCTCCACTACAAGTCCCAAAACAAGGATATGGGTAGGTGATAAAAATTTGAGTCTCACACTTGAATCAATCAAGTCATGAAACCATGTATAATACAAGAAAATGGTACCTATAATTTTTTTTTGGCTCACTTGGAGTTGTAAACGGTAAAGCATGAAGCTGACATTGACCGAATCTATAGACTCTCTAACACTATTGATGACTATCCTAATAGATGTTCTATAATGTCAATGGAAAATTTTCATCTCAAGGATACCACCTACCAACCTTATCTCTATTATTCTAATCCCAAAAAGTACCACCTTGGTGTTGCTACTGTAGTCGAAATAGCCTAAAGGGGGGAACATGAAGTGAAGTTTCTAGCACAAGCTGACTGATCAAAATGGTCAGGAACTATTAACACTGACTGCCTTATCCGCTACATGAAATACACACATATGACTTATGTCATATGTATAAAGGACGTTTCCATTTGTGAAATGATAATATGACGGTTAAGACCTTCCCCAAGTTGAAGGAAAATTCTTATGTCTGGAAAATTGGGATCTCCAGACTAAAGATCTCCTATATGAGGAATCCAAATAAATCCCCTATAATGATGAACCATTTATATAAAACATAATATATATAACTTATTCTCTCACCATAAACTTGAAATCCATCTTCAATATTAATGGGGTGATCTAGCACTGGATGTCATGATTCAAAGTATCATTGAAATGCCTCACCATATCTTCCCCATATGGAAACATGTCTATGGAAATATCATATAAATATCCTGAAACAAATCCTAAATTCTCAAACACTAGATCTCCCCTACAAAAGTAAAATCATCTACTGGAAATTAGCCACCCTCATGGTTAAATATTGAAACTATGCTCTGATTTGGTCTTGAAACATTCTTATGAGAATACCAACTCCTCGTAATCCTTAAGGAACAAGAACCAATACTACCTCACTACTCCAAAAAAACAACATCATGGCCTACAAAACCCAGTGGTCCAATCAATCAGGGATTAAACTGGAAGCTATCTCAAAATCATCAGACTAGTATTTTGTGACATTATCTGAAATGGACCCCTCATACTTATTTAGTATATGGTGTTGAAACTCTCAAAGTGTTGCCTATATGTTTCATCATCGATGACCTCTAATCTATAATGATCTTCTAGTACACCATTAGAAACATCATCATAATGAAAATAATGATTACTTTGACCTAAATTCATGATTTCAAAAATAATAAACAATTAGAGATCCTAAACTTAGAATATAGAATATTTAGCATTAATTAATAATTTAATTTTTTTCAATGTTTTAACCTATACCAATGTCTACCCACTTCAAACACATGTTTAATGAAGAATAATGCATGATCCTTTCGAATGACTCTACCATGAAACTAGTATCAATTAATTTAGTGGGATTAATAAACATAATGGTTTGTGCATCAGATCAAAGGGCGCCCAAAATTTTCATGTCCTATATAGACTTGTTTGTTTACAACATTTTCTAAACATAACTGACACCATTTCCATAACATCCCATGTAAAATCACCTTTTCTTAAATCCAAAATCAATCATATCCATCAACTAGAATCAATTATTCCACTCGTTCATGACCCCCTCTCAACAAAGATAATGAAATGAGAGAAGACAGATGGTGACTTCCCGATTCCTTCCTCAAGTAGGCCCCAGGATGGAGTAAATCATTGAGTATATAATAGACATGTATATGGGAGGCATTAACCTCTATGATAAATATTCAAAAGAGATAGATAATAAGGATAAAAACCAAAACATGATAAGAAATATATATATATATATAATAAAACCATGGTAAAAAATGCAATGTCATACAGTACTCAAACAACTGAAGGGGAAAATACCAGTACACAAAACAGTAAATAAGGTAGTGATGACAATTCCAAAATGGATCTTGAAAAACCATGAGTTAAAAATATACATGTAACATACCAAGCTTCCATGGTACACTTCTCTTTGAATAATAGAGAAGTGTGTGTTGTACGCAACTTCGAGTTCTAACACACACCACAACCAATCAAAGTAGCCGTTATGAATAGTAATACACATTTTTTGATATTTTATAAATTTTATATTTCAAAATGGACTTTATTTTTGCATTCGGAATATCAAAATTAGCCTAGGCTGAAATTTTGGTATTTTTCTGAAAACTTTCAATTTTTGATGAATAGTGAAAAACACCGAGTCATGGTTTAAAACTGAATTTTTTATTTAAATAATTTTTTATTTTATTTAAATTTAATTAAGGTCAAAATAGATACATAATACCTATATATTTTAAATGTAATTCATTGGAGTTAGTTTATAATAATTTTTCATATATAAATATTTTATTGAACTTTTCACCGTCTTTTACCCACCTCCTAGGAGAATTTGGAAATTGACATAAAACGTAATTTTACCACTTCTGTGAGTGGAATTTTGAAAATCCGAGAGACACAGTTAATATCAAGGAGTAATATGTGGTTCAATAAGATAAAAATAATTTTTCGTGAATAGTGACTTTTTACTTTTATTTACCACAGTTAAAAGTAAATAGGAAAATTAAGGGTAAAAATGATATTAATATTACCTTAACACATGTCCTAATTATACTGGACAAGTTTATATTGACCAGAAACAACCTTAGGAATAAAATTTTATCATTTAGGTCCATTTGGATTAGATTAGTACATTTATTATTATTTAATTCCTAGATGAGTTAAAAGAGTTAAAATCAATGTTTAATTACTAAAACAGTTTTAATATAGGGTTATACCTAAGATAAATTGGATTGTAAATATTAATTATCAATCTAACAAGATTTCCTATATAATGGTATTTACATTATAATTTTTAGACATTAAATAATTTAATTTATTTATGACACAATGGTGATGCAGTAATTACCTAATTAATGAAATATAAAAATAATTGATATTATAAATATCCAAATAAATGTAATTTGAGACTTTTTATGAATTCCACTAATTTTATAGGTTAATATGACATATGAGGATTGTTTATATAATTTTTTTAAGTAATAATTCTGTTATGAATTTATCAAAAACAAGATACCCATAGTGTCAAAATTGACATAAATGAGTTTTTAAAAACATATTATATTATTAATTTATATTATATTCCTAAAAATCTAAGGTTAGGCCAAAGAACTTATATAATGATAGGTGTATCATTAATAGACCACTTGGGGGTCTCTTGGATGTATATAGTATGTTTATTAACTATATAATATAAAAATACAATGTTACATGGTAAATGTCAAACTAATTAACTAAGAGTTAAAACTAAAAGATAAGGTTAATATAATGACCCAAACCTGTCTAAAATCTATTGGTTGAAAGGATTTCAACCCAAACATGTCTAAAATCGGTCATTAGACATTAAACATATTCATATGTGATCATACCATCTATCTACATCTCAGAAATTATTAAGACAAAATTTAACCCATTACATAACCTCTAGTTCTATCCAAACACCCACATTCATATACCTATTCATCCCTACATACTAGGCATCAATCGATGCTGCATCATTCGGGCATCCTAGCCCACATATCACAATATCCATCCCAAGCTCAGCCCTACCACCCTCACATCACATTTAGGCCATCCATTACCATATTTTCCGTTTTTGTCTTATTAATTTAATACTCACATCACAATGATCATATCAATATCACATCTCCTAGAAGAAAGAAAAACACAAGCAACCAACAATGAAAATGGGCCCTTAAAATAGGGCATTCAACATTCTCATGAAAATGAGCTCTCACTGCTCCAAAACATAGAACTCAACCTTCTCAAGAAGATATCAACTCATGCCCTAGAAAATGATAATTATCACACAACTTGATCTTATTCCATATAGAATTAATTGAATCATTATTATCAGGTTCCAATAATTGTAAACCTATTTCATTAACCGATAATAAAATATCAATCGAAAAACATTATCATCAAATTCATTACAATTTTAATAAACCTTGATAAGTTCCATTATCAACTAAAACACATTTTATTTATTATAAAAAACAAGAATAATTAAGATTCACATTATTTTTCAATTCCATTAACCATAAGGAACATCAATTTTAATTAAACATGTGTATTGCATCAATAGGATTATCAGGAAATTTCCTTAACAACCAGATTATAAACATGACACTTCTTTAATTATTACTAAGACAATTAAAAATAATTCAATTCATTATTTATATTCTTCATAAATTTCAACATGTTATTCCAATAATATTAACATTATAAAAAATAATAAAACATAGATATCAAACTATCTAAAAAATCAAGATGAAAACTACTGTAATATTATAAAGCATCATCATTAAAAAACATGAGATCCCAACTAATTCTTTAATCGGATTCAATAATTAGTATGTGAATTTAATTTCCAAAAATTTGGATAAATCATAATAAATTTACAATTTCATGTAAATAAATATATTATTAATTAATATCATACTTAAAAAGTGTTCAATGCTCTTTACATGAGATAAAACCGTGTTACAGATCACTGATCACCTATCCTATATGAACAACATCCATATGAGCATGCCACAAAATAATAGACCTAAAAAAAGATAAAATCCATTATAACCAATGGAGATCAAATTGCATACTTTAGAAATATGAAATTGGATGAACAAAGATCAAACTGGGGAACCTACTAAAAAATGAAGGAATAATAAACCTTGATTCACCACATATTGAAGATATAACCCAATGATAGATTACCATCGAAGGAATCTAAAAACTCCAATAGAGGGAACCACTAGACACTGGAAAATGAGAGGAATCATAGGGTTTGAGAATTCACCAAGCCACTTCATCTTTTATTAATGCACTTAGTAGGATATTTACATGGTGTGTAATCCATTTACACATTGTGTAAATTTCGAGCATCTATTTTAGGAAAAGAAACAGGTCTCTATTTACTATTTAACCCTAAAATAGAAAATTTCACAACGAATCCCTTAAACCATCCTTAAAAATACATGAAACTAACTTACCTGACATGTTACCGTTATATATTGTGTATCCACCCTATTTCATGATATTCAAGTGCCAACACCTCTGGACATACTCCAAACCTCCTCCAACCACCACTATTTTAAGAAACACCAAAAGGGTTTGAGAAAACAGAACCATAACCTTACATTTCATACCTATCAAACAATTATCATCCATTAGAATCCCAACCAAACCATAGAGAGAATAAAAGGGGGTTGTATAAATAGCCACCCCGTGATATACCTCTTACAGATCTCGCCACCATAGGAGCACAACAAACTCATTAATAGAACAAGAACACAACCAAACAACAACTAAAACTATATCCTAAAAAGTCTCTCCAAGGATATACATATCAAACATGAGTAAAGACACAACATTAAATACGAATAAAATATATCATAAGCTAGAAAAGTCCACAACCAAAATAGTAAAATGTGACAAGAGAAGATTCAAATATCAAATAGCTTAGGGTACTAAGTTTGCATCTGTGACTCAGATTCCCAATTACTCTCCTCCATGATACCGTGTAATTATAATATAGAAACTAGGTGAATATCATGTTTGTAAACCACATTCTCATTATGGTTTTGGATCATCACATGACTCTCATTGAAGTTGAAATCATTATCAAATTGATCATTCCCTAATCAATGACAAGTGAGTTTTCATGAAGATAAAAGTGGAGTTATGGCACATGAAAACATTAGGTACCTTGATCATCTTTGAGGGAAGTGATATCTGATACACCACAAATCTCACGTGATCAAAAACCTAAAAATCTCCAATAAACATGGGATAAAGCTTACTCTCAAGACCGAACATTTTTTCCCATGATGAGGAGTCACCTTCAAGAACACATGATCTCTAATTTTGAACTCTTGAGGTATTATACTATGAACATCATAATATTTATGATGATATTTTGATTGTTTCATCCTATATTGAATTACATGAACCATCTCTACTATTTTCTATACCATTTCATACCTGATAATATATTCATCTCCTACCCCAATCCAACATAATGGAGAATAGAACGATCATCCATACAATGCTAGAAACGACACCATGTCAATAGTGTAGTGATAATATTGCTTTATGAAAACATGAAGAACAGTAGGGGAATCATGCATGAAACTCCAAAATCCATGACTGAAGAGTACAACATGTATTTATGAGTTTGCATAGTCCGCTTTGTCTTACCATCCATTTATAGATGAAGAACCACACAAATGAATATCTGGTAACCAAAACATTAACGGATACCACTCTACACTTTGGAGGTGAAACAAGGATCATGATCAGAAATTATCATCACTAGGACTCCATGATGTCGCAACACCTCCACTAGATACTACCACGAACAAATTTCCATTGGTCATAATTTGTTTCTCTCTATAAAGTGGGTTGATTTATTCAAACGATCCATTGTCACCAATATAGAATCATATTATCCTTAATCATGATGTAAACCCATAAAAAATTCCATAAATATGTCTTAAAAATTCAAATGGGGGATATTTAATGTCTTGAGAAAACCAATATGAACATGGTGATCATCCGTAATATTTTGGTAGACCTAACATTAAAAAACAAACTCCACCACTACATTTTTCAACCCAAGACCCCAAAAAAGATCTCTCGAAAGCTAGTAAATCTTGGCCACATAGGGGTGAACATGAAATTTTAAACTATGGAAATATCAAAGAACCACCACATTCATTACCGATGTATAAATAATCCTTCCATGGAATGACACCTTGTGTTGTCCATCCTCAGACCAATAATCAGAGGCCTTTCCGAAAACAACCCAGTATCTCCATACCTCTACCTCAAAATAGCCCAACTATGAATCATCCACCCACTACACCAAAGATAACTAAAAATTCATCCAGAAAAGATAAACTCTTCCTCTAATTTATACCATATAAATAAGAATCATTGAGATTTATTCTTTCACTCTTCCGAAAACCCTAGATTCAAGAATGACATCATTACTTGACATCCCTCTCAAAGCATTTCCCAAAGCATTCACCTTGATTGTGTATATGAAATATCAAATCCATAATAATATAATAATATCATCCAAAATCATTAACATAAGTCTAATCCACCATAGGATAAGACATTCCTCATGATCTTATGGTCAGTCAAAACAAGAAAATGCTCACGGATGAGGTAATACTGCCAAAAATTCAAATCAAACACCACTATTGTCAACTCAAGACCATGGGTAGAATAGTTACACTCATGGGGAATAAACGTATGAGACCCATATGAAAAAACTCATCTATTCTAAATTAGAAGACACCTCTACAAAAACGGCATATATTAGTGCTCAAAACGGGCTTTAACAGCGCTTAAATGGTGTTGTAAAGATCAACATGAATATAGGGGGGTCCCTTTTATCAGTGCTATTAAAAGCGCTGATAAAGTCCACTTTTAGCAGCAATAAAAAAAGCACAGATAAAAGTCCCATTTATCAGCACTTTTTTTAGCGCTCATAAAAGGGACCTTTATCAGAGCTTTTTAAAAGCGCCGATAAAAGTCAAAAAAATTAAAAAAAATAATGAATTAAATAATGAAGGGAGAGATTTTATGAGTGCTTGATCCCCCCCCCCATTTATCAACACTAGGAGGATGTCTCCTATGCACTGCCCTTCCCACACATCCTCACACGCATACATCCCCTTTGATTCCACCCGAACTCGATCCCGCAACCTCCCCCTTTTATGGCTTCACCTTTACCACTAAGCTGTTTCGTTTTTTTCTATTTAATGATGTATCTATTTATATATATATAGTTATATATAATTTTATATTGATATAGATTCATATTAATATAAAATTATAAATTCATATATTAGTATATATATATTCATTCGTATATTAATATATATTAATATATATTTATTTATATATATATTTTTAGTTATAATTTTTTATCCATATATTTATTTGTATATTAATATATACATATAAGATTAGTTTTAAATAAATTTATAAAATATGTTTTCTATGTGTGTTTATAATTAAATAAATAAATAAACAAAAAAATACATACATATATATATACAACACACAGACACAAACACAGACACACACACACAAAGACACATATATATTTACGAAAAAATACATATATATGTGCATTTGAAAATCCATAGAATGTTAAAATGACCATAACTTATAATCTAGAAGCTCGTTTCAACTCCACAATCAGTAAAATCAAACAAAATGAAACAATCTAGGATATGATATGTGGTACTGTGATAACGGACATCCGGCTTAGAAGTTATACATGTTTGAATGTTAAACAATTGGGGTATCCCGAATAAAGACTCAGTTTTGGAGGCCTTTTGGGAATTTTTGGCCTCTAAAGATTTGACAGATGCATTGGCTTAATCACTAGTATGTAGAGCTCATCACAGAATTCGATTTGATATGTTGTAGAGCTCAAACGGACACCCGGATCAAAAGTTATAGCCTTTTGAAGTTTGAGTTACATTTTCAACTTATTTTAGATATTTTATTAATTATTTTGATTTTTTGTGTCCTCAAATTGTTATTAAATGATTTTTAATTGATTATAATTAAAATAATTATTAATTAATAATATTTTTTTTAAATATTTTAATGCCATTTTCAGTAAATTTATTATATATTAAATGTAACAGTCTATTTATACGTATCTAAAACATATTTTAAAAAATATATATTATATTTATATATGAATAAATATACTTATATAACAATAATTTATTTTTGATGATTTTTTTTGGAATTCAAAATTTCTTCAGCACTGATAAATCCCCCCCTTATCAGTGTTACTAAAAGAAGCGCTGATAAAGCAGGGCCTTTATCAGCATTCAAAAAATCATTGATAAAGGGGGGCCTTTATTTGCGTTTTTTAGCACTGATAAAGGCCCCACTTTATCTGCACTTTTTTCTAGCGCTAATAAAGACCCCATTTATCGGCAATTTGATTCAGTGCTGATAATGGGGTAGCCCTTACCTTGCCTGTTTTTGTTGTAGTGAGATATCCCAATCTAATATGAAAAGCATCATACAAAACATCAAATTGAACTCCTTCTACATGAAAACAATGGACTTGAGCACTACCTAACTTATCCTTTAGGTAATCAAATGGTGCCTCACATTGATCAGTCCAAAATAATTCCTGATATTTTTGGGTCAAGGCTATTTGAATGAGTCAAAAACTGAGGTAAATCATTCACAAACTACCTGTAATAGCTTGTAATCCCATGGAAACTCTGCGCCTCTCCCACTACTTCTGGACCTACCCAAGACAGGACTACTTCTATATTCAATGGATCTATAGATAATCTCTATTTGGATACCAAAATCCTGATGAATCAAACATCATGAGCCCAAAAATCACCCTTCAGCAACTTCCCAAACAACTTCTCACCATGATGAAACCCCAAAATATTATGAATATGATCAATATGACCATCCTTAGATGTGAATTACACAAGGGTTCCATAAATGAAAACCAACCCAAACATATCCAATAAATTTCTAAACACATTGTTCATAAATCCTATTTACATAGTTGGAGAATGATTTATACAGAACAACATCACAATAAACTCATATTACTCATGGTGAAAACATAATGTAATCTTCTAAATATCCTTATCATTCACCCGTGTTTGATGATATCCTGACCATAAATTGATATTCGTGAACGAACATCTTCCTTTACAATGATATATTAAATAACCAATCCACATATGAGGATAGTTTCTTTTCAATATCACTTGTATGAAGTGAAGATAATCGATACATATCCACAAACATCCATCATCCTTCTTCACAGACAAAACTGGCGCACCCAAAGGCGACACACTTGGCCGAACCAAACCTCACTACAAAAAATCATCGATATGTACCTGTAGATCTCAAAACATTGAAGGGATCATCCTATATGGAGACATCGAGATTAAGGACAAGCCTAGCTATTGTTAAATCCCTATCTGGATCTCCTATCGAGGGGTAAACACCACAACTTCTTCAGTAAATACGTCATGTACTCTTCCACAACACTAGAAAATACCAAATGTTGAACCTCTAATGATCTCACCATAAACTTAACCACCAAATATTAAATTGAGGGAACCCATATCTTTCACATCTGAGGGTATCTCTTGGAAATAAACACTCCCATCTCTCTATCAGAATCATATAGCACATCCTTCCTCCTAAATAAATCAATGAGATCCTACACCAAATACAACCAATCCACACTGAGGAGGAGGTCATATGGATGTATCCATAAACATATGAAGTATCCGAAGAACATTTCTTCCCCAGTAAGAGATCATAGGCTCTATGTACATTACACATGTCATATTGACCTCTAAATTGAGTATTGAACACCAAGGGAAATGGAAGCCTCCCCACCATAATTCCCAAAGAATGTAAATGGGTAGCTGATATAATCAAATGTATCTCTCTTGAATCAAACAAATCATGCACCCATATTGAAATAACAAAAAGGGTACCTCGAAAAATGTTTGAATTTACTTGTGCTCAAAACAATAAAGCATAAAGCTTACCATGACCTTCTTTATGGAATCTATGACACTATTGGCGACCACTCCCACATACACACTATGCTCATTGAGGATGAGTATCCTTTCAAGGCTTTAATTGGCCAACACCATCTCATATCAACTAATACCAGTCTAGACCAACCAACTATTGTAGACTCTATTAAAACTACCTCAACAGAGGAACTTGAAGTAGAACATATGGCACACACTGACTACCTAGAATGTTTGAGAACACATTTACATAATGACATCATCTTCCCCTTGAAAAAAAATATTCTAATCCATTGGTTTAAGTATGAGATCATCCACTATAAGTGAAACGAGATGATGAGTGTTGATACCTAACCTAGTTGAATAACACACTTATTTCCCTAAACTAGGAACCCCACACAATAGATCTTTATTGTGAAGAAGCCTAATGAATCCCCTCTCATGATGGTAGGGTTCTTGCTAGCATCATCTTTATAACCTATGCTCCTTCCCTAAACTTTATATACACATACAATATAAATGGGGTAGCCAAGAACTAGATATTTGGATTCATATCCACATCTAAATGCCTCATCCAAGCTTCCTCATATAGAAACAGGTATGAAGCATATCACATAAGGACCCTAAAACAAATCCTGAACTCTTGCACATTGAATATCCCTTAATGAAGTGTAGGAAAATCTAGAGTACTCTTCACCATCACAATACAAGAAAGAAACTCTACTTTGAACTAGTCTTGAAAATTCTCCCATGAGACTTTGAAATCCTTTTTATCCATGAGGAATATGAACCAACATATCCTCACTACTCCATATAACATCATCATGACCAATGAATCCTAGTGTTCTTATTTAGAAAAAATCAAATTTAAGGTTATCTCAACCTCCTCCAAGCAGCCTTATGTGGATTCATTTGAAATATATCCCTCATAAATCTATAGATTTTTTTCTAAAACTATCATAGTGTACTTCTCCACACATCATCATCACTGACCTCTACTCTGTGGCGATCTATTTGAAGATAATTTTGAACAACCCCGGTGTGAAGTCGAAGAAGACATTGACGCTGAGACATGCTTGAAAAATGAACAAATAGTTAGAGATTATAAACTTAGAATATGGAATACTAATCAATAATTAATTAATTGTGTTTATTAATATTTTAACCTATCCTAAGGTCTACCCATTTTAAACATAGGCATAATAAAGAATGATGAATGGTCCTTTCTTCAGTCTCTACCCTTCAAGTAATATCATTTCATTTAGTAGGATCATTAAACATTAGGGTTCGTGCATCAAACTAGTGGGGAACCTAAATACCGATGTCCTAGTTGGTATCCAGTGTTTATATCAGTCACTAAACATAGATGACATCGTTTCCCTACCAACCCATTAATGATCACCTCTTATTAACTCAAAACTCCATCATATTCCGCAAACTTATATTCATATACCACTATATCATGAACCTCTCCACAAATATATACCACAATGAAGGGATGGAGATGGTGACTACGTGAGTCCCACCTCATGTAGGCCCCGATTTGGTGATTAGAACCAATGTTATAATAAACATGAACATGGGGGGGGGCATTAACCACTATGAGAAACATGCAGAACATAAATATAATAAGGAAGCACCCACCAACACATTCTCAGAGATATACATAAAAAACTAAAGTGAAAAAATATGAAAAGTCATTCAGCACTAAAACAAAAAAAAGTGAAACTACAAGTACCCAAAAATTGTAAAGATGATAGGGACCATGAATCCCAAATAATAGTTACAAAACCATAGTCTATTAATATCCATCCTTATCTCAATCCTACACCAACTAAGTTGAAAAAAATATATATAAACATAGGGATAAAAATTGTATACTTATTAGGATCCTTCCTAGATCCCCTCATGCAAAAGATAAATATTGTATACTAAATCACAATTAACAATAGTGAAGATAACTCATCACCAAAACATATGTACAATATTCCCATCCACACGATGGATAACTCTCACCGTGTATCACATACAAAAGGGAATATAATGTCGTAATAATAACTCAAGGGTACCCCACTTCTGCTTCCCCACTAGTTTACCACTATGTCCCAATGTCACACGTCCTGAGAATCTTTCACCAAACGAATGTTGACCCAAAGGCACTTGGGAAAGGAATAACAACATACACCTCATGTATCACTTAAACACAACATCACATGACATATCCATATATAGTTACAAGGTTGTTTCTTAGAGAAAACATATCTCATGTGACGTATAACAAAAATCTAGTTCTATAACTCAATCCATTACAACCCATACACCGAGTATGTTCCTAAATTCGTCATAGTCTATATATGTCATACCTATAATAATCATTTGGATTCAATATCTCGTAACAATTGTGTATAAAATAGAAACTATCCATCACAATAATCTACCTACATATATGTGAAACTAATTTCCATGTATAACAGAACATGTAACTACCAAGTGAATAGTGTGGGGATAGAGGGGGTTATCAAAAATCTATCCACCCTATGGGATGTGGGGGAAAACACCCTTCTAGAGTCCACTGGGTGTCAGTTTCATTAAAAAACAAAGATTGGGTAGAGTATGAAATCGAAAAAGATATATGATATAATATATCTCACAACAACATCACTGTAATTCTTCAGCCCTAGACTCAACTAAAACTGACATCAATTAGACTCTTGGATTCCACTACTAAGACTATATATCCTATAAGACCTAAAGAATATAAAAGAGCTACATTAATTAGTTTATTCCTTTTTAATGAATTTATTACCAATAATTATTCATTATCTATTAATAAACCATTAATATATTCCCACATTTCATTACTTTAATCATCAGAGTAAATTCCATTCCCTCTATCAATAATCCAAACCGAGACCATGGTTTATCATGATTAACATATTTTAAGAATCTACATTATATCATCAATAAAAGCAATGTGTTAAACACTTATTTATTTCATTATAATAATTATTCCACATTGAGGTAATCATGTAAGACCATTATAATCTACCACTAAGAGAAAACATGTAACCAAGAACCTCCAACTGCATCAAGCAGTGGGTAAAAGAGTGTAGATTAAACACGAAACTTGACCATTAGTCATTAAATAGATTTATAAGAGAGTATACCATCTCTAAAAATCTCATAAATTTGTAAGACAAGATTTAACCAATTCCATCACCTCTAGTTCCATCCCTAACACCCACATACAAGTGATGATGAATATATCTATCATGGGAATCAACTGCTACAACATCATATGGGATTCCTTTCCCACATATCATAACATCCATTCCATGATCAGCCCTACCAGCCTCACATCACATCAAGGACTCCCTGACCCATATCATCCATCACATACTTATTCATATCAGGATCACATAAAAAGGATAGTATCCATATCACATCACCAAGAAGCATGAAAAAACAAGCAATCTATATGGAAAATGTGCCCTCAAAATAAGGCATCCAGTCTTCTCATAGAGATGAGCTCTTAGGACTCCAAAACATTTCACCCGACCTTCTCAAGAAGAATGTCAAACAAAGCCCTAGAAAATAATATTATGACACAACTAGATCTAATTCTATATTTGATTAACTAATTCATTATTAACATGTTCCGACTACAAGAAACATAGGAAATTGAGCTATAATAAGCTATCAAATCAAAAAAAATATTATCAGTTATTCTAGTTTCATGAAACATAGAGCAGTACTATTCTCAGTTAAAAAACATTTTATTTAGTATCATTAACAAGAATAATCATGATTTACATTATTTATCGATTCCATTAAGCTTATGAAAAAAAATTAAACTAAACCTGTGTATCAAATCAATATTATTATCATAAAATTATATTAACTGTCATGACCCGACCCCCACGGCTCGTGCCGTAACTACCCCAAGCCCTCCTTCCAATGGTCAGGGCTAGTGACTAGCACTGAAAGGCATATTCCCTAAAAGTAGAAAGGTGTTTCCTTTATAACCTGTAAAATCACAGAACTAAGCACAAATCAAGACACATGAACAATGTAAAAGAAATATAGTAAACATGGTGTGTATAGAAAGAAAAAGGGGCCAGAATACAAGCCTAGATGAAAAGTTCAAGTAAAACTGAAAACAACTCTTCTGAACACCAACCAAGGATCCTAAGTGAAGGGTAGGTACAGATCTCAGGTGTTTTTCTCTGCGGTGGGCCTCATCTAATGTCCACCATTATGCTACCTCCAGTCCTAGTACCCTTGTCTATCGATATCATTGTTCGTTTTATGCACAAGACACAATAAGGTGTGGGTGTAGCCCATGGAGGGGGAGTGTAACGATACTCATTAGGGAACCCAAGACCCTTAAAGGTCTCAAAAAATTCACAAAGGATAAACCACAAAGCATGTAAAAAACTGTCAACCCTACTTAGGTATATTCCAATACATATACTTATGTTATCAAGTATACCCTTCTCATTCATGAGGAAACACAAGGCCCAACTCAAAAGTCCAAAGATCATCTATTCCACGGAGGAATGATTACCATGAAGGTAACACCACAAAGGTATGTACCAATAAGGTAAAACCAAACAGAAGAATACCATAAAGGTATCATCATGAAGCAAAAGTACCATAAATTTAATGCCACACAAGAGAATACCACAATGTTAAGACTCATATCACACCAGGTATAACTTAGGTACAGTAGTAAAGATGATTTGATGTAACTACTGAATCATCTTACTCTATTCAGTGGCAAACCCACATAGGATAATAAATCATAATACCAATGTAGGATCCTAGTACAGCAGAACCACTTGGGATCTTAGAGTAGTCCCATGTGGATTCCTGGAGTGAATCCAAGTGGGATCCTTAAACATAGACCCACATAGGATCCCAAGGCACAGACCAACATAGGATCCTTTTCTCATGTTTTATCCAGCTACAGGGCTCCCACACTATACTTTCTTGATTCCGGTAAGGTCCTCTCCTCAAGCCATAGAACAATACTCCAACTAACACGAAGTCCCATGAATAAGTATCCAAATGGATATCCATGTAAAAGGGGTCTCAATGTAACAGAAATTGTGTCAATCAGACAGTTGGTCTATAAGTTACTGGTGTTTTAGTCTCGAGGGCCTAGTTGGATTCGTGTTTGATCCAACCTGGATGTACCCTAACATTATCAACACTCATGTGGTGTATACCAAAAGAACCATCTCAATCCATGGTTTCTAGAGCTGCAGAAAGTTCGTCAAACAGACTACTGTTGGTCATATTATCCACTAAAGAGTTGAAAGGGGTCGAAGTTGGTCTGGGAGCAGTCTGACCCTGCATGGGCCGACCCGACCCGGTTCGGGTCGACCCAGCCTGACCCGGGTCTGGCCCTGGGTCTGACCCGGTCCGTGGGATACGACCTGGCCCACTTGGTCTAGCTCATCCTACCGGCGTGGCCCGATCTGCCGACGCGACTCGGTCCTCTGGTCGGCCCACGTTTGGGTGGCCCCGTAGTGGTGTCCGCCATAGTTGCCTCCCAAGGGGGAGGCTCCCCTTGGGTATCCCGAAAGGATTGGACGATCGGGTTTGGTAGTTGATCAGCCGGTTCCACGTAGCGTAACAAGCAGGCATGCGGGGCCCAGGGTTCCGTTCGGCTATCACGTGCCGCACCACCATCAACAGCCTCTAGCGAGCCGACCGCCCCGCCATTGCTATTTCAGCCTCATGCCGTGACCCATGCATGTCGACAGTGTGGATACGTGCCACCTCCCCCTTCACGCGGTCGACCGTGTGCTGACCGCCTCCCTTGCACTGCTGCAGCCGATGGACCACGACATTTCTCCGACGGCACTTTCGCACCTCCTACTTCGCCACAGCCGGCCCAATTTCCAGTCACCATTCCCTAGTCCCACCGGTGTTGGTTGCCAGAGATGTTCCTCGGGTCACCGGGGGTGCCCCGGTCACCCAATCATCATTATGAAGACTCCTGTGCTCGTCTTGGGACATAACCATCAATTCAAGCCCACCAAAATCCCCAAAGGTTGTGGAGGGGTTGGGCCATGTTCGTTTTTCCCACACCCTCCACCTTAGAATGGTTTGAAGTGGCATAGTTGTTCTTGATTAATGAATAATGAAAAGAATGGGGAAAGGGGTATTCAAAACACCGATCCCTACCTCAATGATTTTTTGAAGTCAGTGAGGAGTAGGAGAGACGGTCGTCGGTTTGTTTTAATTGAAGACATTCCTCATTAGTGATCCTACTATGGAGTTCCTCATTGGAGAGAAGTTCGCCGATGGAGAAGAGTTTATCGTGGAGCATGTTCTTCACGGTTCTCCATGGTTTTCCCAACCCTCCATTGTAAATAATTTTCCCAATGGAAATGAGGACCTAACTTAATAAAAACAAGTCTATCAATTAATTAATGTTGGAAAAATTATTTAATTGAAGTTTTCATAATTAATTAATTGAAGTTGGCATAATTAACCATGGAGAGTTGAAAGGTTTTCCCATATTAAGAGGTGTTCGGGGGGTCCCCACCTAAAAAATTCAAATTGAAAGGCTTCAAAAAGAAAAATAAAATGTTAATTATTTAATTTTTCTTCTTCCAAAAAACTTAAAAACCCGTATTCCACCCTCTTCCAACTACGGTCTAGGTGAAGGTATCTTTAAGTGAATATCAATGTTGTGAGTTTAATGGTGCCCTCTGATTTCAATTCTGATCACCAGTTCAAATGTTACAAAAATCTGATTCAAAGTTTTCATAACGTACATAAAAAAGTTCAGAAATTTATTCTGGGAACACTGGGCCTCAGAATAACACACCATCAATTTTCACGGACTCATATATTTCCATATAATTAAAAAATTACATGGAAAAAATAAGTGTCTTTACATTCTCCCAACCTCAGGGATGTGCCTCCCTATAATCCAAAGCTCAATGTAAAGGATCAAGTGGGGGTATTGAGCATGTATCTGAGCCTCCCACTCCCATGCGCTCTCCTAGAGATTCCCATGATTCCATCAAACATTCACTAACGGTATCCATAACCCATGAAGTACTCTCTCCTAATGATCCCCAATATCTACTAGAACCTCTGTAACCATCACCCAATCATTGATGTCTAGCTTGCCCTAGCCAATAATGTGAGTAGGATCTGGCACGTATCTCTTTAGCTAGGAGACGTGAAAAACATCGTGCACCCAATGCTACTGAGGGGAAAGTTTTAGGTGGAATGCCACCTCACCAACTTTGATGAGGGCCTGAAAGGGTCTAATGAATCTCGGAGTTAACATGCTTCCCCAACCAAAACTCTGCAAACCTCGTTGAGCTGAGACCCAAAGAAAGACATTGTCACCATCCTCAAACACCAAAGGCCTTTGTCTCCGGTCGGCAAGAGACTCTTGCATTCTCTTTGTATTCTTCATCCACTCCTGGATGATCTCCACCTTCTCAATGGTATCTCATACCATCTCTGGTCCCACATGTGCTGACTCCCTTGGGTTAGTCCAGCACGAAGGAAATCTGCACGGTCGGCCGTATAGAGCCTCGAATGGTACCATCCCAATGGTGGAGTGATAGCTATTTTGGTATGAAAACTCCACCAAGGGCAAGTTATCCTCCCAGATGCGTCCGAAGTCAGGATGTAATAATGCAACATGTCCTCAAGGGTCAGAATGGTCTGCTCAGTCTGGCCATCTATCTGAGGATTGAAGGTGGTGCTCAAACAAAGATGTGTCCCGAAATCCTCATGTAACCCCTTCCATAGTCGATAAGTGAAACATGCATCATGATTGGAGTCAATCGTCAAGGGTAATCCATGCAGCCGCACAATCTCCCGTACATAGAGGCGTCTCAAGCTCTCTACTGAACCCTACTCTATGATTGGTAGGATGTGGGCTGACATGGTGAGTCGGTCGATGACCACCCAGATAGAATCATGTCCCCTAGATATATGTGGAAGTAATGTCATAAATTACATGGATATACTATCCCACATCAACTCTGGGACCTCTAAAGGCTGAACTAAGCATGCTGGTACATGATTCCCCTCCTTCACTTGTTGACAAGTGAGGAAACAAGAGACAAACTATGCGACTACTTTCTTCATTCCTGGCCACCAGTGCTGTCATCAGAGGTCATAGTACATCTTTTCCACTATTGTATGTACCACTAGAGGCGACGTATATAACTCTTTCATAACATCCTCCCAAAGAGGAACTAGTAACATGGTACGTCCTCTGAATAGGGTGATATGCTACCCACCTTTATAAAATCCATCATGTGTCTGGCCGGTGGATATCTAAACACATCGATCCTCGTAGTCAGTGTCACCATGATGCACCTCCCTGACTCACTGAAGAAGTGGGGGAGTGACTGTAAGATATTTATGAAATGATGATCCTTCTTGATCCACAAAGGATATCTGCAAAGTGACCAGCTGCTCTGTCACCTCACCTAACAGCTGTATACCAGAATTCCTACAGAGTACATCATCTACAATGTTCCCCTTCATAGGATTATAGACTATATCAAAGTCATAGAACTGGGGAAAATCAATCCAATTTCATTGTCTCAAGTTCATTTCCTTCTGCAAGAAGATATACTTGAGACTATGGTGATCAGAGTAGACTGTAAATTGATCACCCATCAGAGAGTGTCACAACATCTTCAAAGCGAAGACCACTGCTGCTAACTCGAGGTCACGAGTATCGTAGTTATGCTCATGTTGTCTTAGCTTTAGAGAACCATATGAAATAACTACTTGCTCCAACATCAGGATACATCTGAGCCTGGTCCCGGATGCATCAAATTAGAATACATACCCAACACCCTCTTCCAGAATCCTCAAGATGGGGGCACTAGTCAGCCTCATCCTGAACTCCTGAAAACTACGTTGGCATCTCCCTGATCACTTGAAGGGTTTCCCCTTATGAAGGACCACAGGAAAACCTATGAGGGGTGGGGTGAATCAAGGTGTCAATTTTTTATTTTAAACTAACATATCTTGTTCACACATTGGTAGAAACTAGATTAACCTATATGATGGATATGAGAATAAATAAAACATTCACAAGCAAAGAGATGACACATCACTTTTTACTTGGTTCACCACTAAGGGCTACGTCCAAAGAGCATACGCCGACAGGTTTTCGGTCGTACCAAATTCCACTATTCTTAACAAGTTGTGGATTAAAAAGGTTTGGGAACAGTCACTCTGTCCCAGGCTCACTGCCTTTACAATTTTTCAAGGATAGCCTACCGCCTCCCTTGGGTCACTCCCAATGACTCCCCTTGGCTCAGTGCCTTTGGTGAAGTCCCATTCAGTTTATAGACCTGAAGGTCTCTTCATATTCACTGATGAATACATCTTATGTTGTAAGTAGATGCTCTGTGGAAGTCCAATTCTCACCCATAGTCTAATATTACTTGACACCGAAGGTATCGGGCAGTCTTCCAGGTTTCATATAGCTCCAAAAATACCGGAGTGCTTCATCTACACCTGGTGTGCTTCTCCAAGCCCAACGCGCAATTTTCATGATGGTGCACAAGTCACAGTGTGCAAGTCCAAACTGGCGCGTAAGTACACTTCAAACACTTGCGCGAAACTCGCTTCTTCAACTTCAAACATGTGTGACCCACAACCTTTTACGCCCAAACTGATTTTGGAACGCAACTATGAACTATCTCTCTTCTCCAAAAACAGGTGCACAAGTGTCACGAAACTACCTTTGAGATTCTTCCTTCACCAATTCCAAACTTTAGCAAAACAACCCCTATCTAACCCAAACCACCATGGACACGTAACCAACTACTGTCGCGCAACATCAACTTGCGCCACCCACCACCACTTGCGTGACCTCAACACCCACGCGATGTGAGTTCTGAATTTCTCTATGTATGAACTTCATTTTGACTGAGGATAGGTCGACCTATATTTATAGGCAATTGGATAACATGCGCGACATCACTCAAGTCTATCCTCGGTGCGAAACATTCTGCAGGCAAGTCTCGACACACAAGTCACTTGCACGACCAACCATAAAACTTGGGCGCCCTTCTACATTTTCCATATTTTCATGTTATGATCTTGAAAAACATATAGCGCGCAAGTTTCTTCTCCTTCAAGTCACCAACACTCAATACCCTTTTCCAAAAACCACTTTTCTACATTTATCGATTTTTAGGCACAAATATTTTGGCAAACACTGGAAAACGGTGCCACTGTAAATATTGTTATCTACTTGTTCTTTATTATCAAATTGATCACACATATTCTAAACATCCACTGAGGATTGAAAACAAACACAAACCATACATCAACTCAAGCATAGAACGAACATTGTTCCAATAAACTCCCCCATCGGGTTTGTTGGAAATCTGTAAATAAATTCAATAGAGAACCATCCATAGGAAACCAAAAAACTCAAGAATCAAATAATCCAACAATCTAAGTCTATGTGAGAAATGATGGGTGTAGAATAGAAGAGAAGAAGATTAAGTTGGGTTCCCGTGTTTTGGAATTCTCAATGACGCCCAAGAAATTCTCTTACAGTGTCATAAAATCATTATATTTACAATGAATTACTTCTCATCCTATCATAGACACTGAATACCCATCATGTCACAGAAGCATTACATGTCAATGACATTCCCAAATTTATTCCTTTCTCCCCCATTGGAAATAAACGCAAAGACCGGTAATTATTCGTTGTTTAGCTCAAAACACACCCCTTGGAGAGTATCTCCCCCACAAAACTGCATCACATCCATAAAAAAATAAAAATAAGTTAACATAATTAGGGAGAGGGGTATTGCATAACCTCCTTATGCACTGGGAGGTGGATGAACACCGAGGTTCAACCGATGCTTCTCAAACACAGCCGCTGACAGTGGCTTGGTTAGGATATCAGCCACTTGCTCATCAATTCACACATGATCCATTCTAATCACGCCTTGCTCAAATTTTTCATTGATAAAGTGATACATGATTTCAATATGTTTTTTATGAAAATGTTGAGCAAGATTATTTGTATGATCAATTGCGCTCTTGTTATCACAGTAAATTACAATTGGTTGTTTTACCTCATCACCAATATCTATTCGTTGTTGCTTCATTCATAGTAGTTGAGTGATTACATTTGTGGCAGAGATACACTGAGCTTTAGTAGTACTAAGAGAAGTAATTTATTGTTTCTTTCTCAAACAGCCAACACATTTATTCTCTATATAGAATGATCCACCACTGGTGGACTTTCTGTCCACTACATCACCAGCCCAGTTAGCATCAGAAAATGCTAATCATTCACTGTCTCTTTGTGCAGCAATGTATAAGCCACAACTGTGAGTACCTTGAATATAAATCATGATTCTTTTTACTAATGTCATATGTTCTTCCATTGGATTACTCTGAAAGCGGGCCACCGACAGGTTGAAAAGACAATATCTGGTCGTGTTGCTGTCAGGTGCAGTTGGCTCCCAGTTATCCTCTTATACATAGTGGGGTCTACATATGCCCCATCCTCATGCTTTCAAAGTTTGGTTCCAACTATAATCGGAGTTGATATTGTTTTGGAGTCTTTCATATTAAACTTCTTCAACAGCTCTATTGGATAATTTTCATGAGAAATGAAAGGGTAATCCTACATTTGAATCACCTGCAGCCCTAAGAAATATGTGAGCTCCCCAATGATAGACATTTCGAATTATGATTTCTTGTGATTAGAAAACTCATCCATGTATTTCTGCCTACTGCCACAAAATATGATATTATCAATGTAGACTAGAACCATGAATTGATCTTTTGGAGAATTCTTTACATCTAGACTGTGATATACTCATCCTCTTTTGAATTCCAGCTTCTTGAGGTAAGAATCTAGCCGGGAGTACCACACATGTGGTACCAGTTTCAAACCATAAAGAGCATTCTTTAGATTACAGACCTTTGTTTCATCATTAAAAAGAAGAAAACCCACTGGTTTTTCAATGTAGACTTCTTCTTCGAGTACACCATTCAATAATTCTGTCTTGACATCCATTTGATACACTCTATATCCTATTTGATGTGCCATGGAAAGGAAAATCCTGATTGACACCAGTCTAGCCAATGGAGAAAAGGTTTCTTCAACATCAACGCCTTCAATATGAGAGTATCCTTTATGTACCAGTCGTGCCTTGTTTCTAATAACACGTCCATGCTCATAAAATATGTTCTTGAATATCCATATTGTACCAATCACATTTTGGCCCTCGAGTCTCTGGACAAGATCCCATGTCTAATTCTTGTCAATCTAATCTAACTCTTCATTCATGGATTTCACCCATGATTCATCCTTAGCTTCTTCTTCAAATGAAGGTGGCTCGATTAATGACTAAATTGTATATTTCGTGTTATTTCTCATCCTCCATGCTTGAGTGGGTTCACTCCTATCCCTAATTATGTTAGATGGATCAATCTCAGCTCTATGATTTCTCTTGTGCGGTGCAGTTTCATTCTCTCCAGCCATAGTTTCTTCTTCTGATTCTTCTTCTGAGTCAACATCATGATTTTACTGCTGAGTTTTTTGTATTGGTTCCTCTATTTCTGTATTTTTATTTTCACCACGCTCACTTTCTTCCTCAATTTCTATCACATCAGCATAAGATGTTCTTGAAGCACTTGTGGGTTTCTCTTCAATTATCTTAACATCAATGCTTTCCACAATCCTTCCTAATCACATGTTGAAACACATGTAGGCTTTGTTGTTCATTGAGTATCAAAGTAAAATTCCTTCATATTCAATGTCACCATACCTCCCTTGATTTTCTTCTTAGTTCTTAATGAAGCATTTACTTCCAAAAACACAAAAGTATTTCAAAGTGGGTTTCCTTCCATGCCACAATTCATATGGTGTCTTCGTGTCACCCATATAAATTCTTATTTTATTTTTAATATATACCATAGATTGAACAACCTCATTCCAGTAATGCCGTGGAATATGACTCTCAATCAGCATAGTTTGTGCCATGTTGTTCTCTTGTCGATTCCTACATTCAAAAAACTCCAATTTTTGTGGAGTTCTTACTACAACTACCTCATGTTGTATCTTATACTTCTGTAGGTAATTTTCAAATTCAATGGATGTGTATTCCCCTCCATTGTCAGTTCACAACACTTTGATTGTTCGTCCAATATCATTATCGATGATTCACCGATATGTTTTCATGTAGTCAATAACTTGTCGTTTTCTGTGAATGACCATGAAGCATGCCATTATACTGTAATCATCTATAAAAAGGACAAAGTTCCTTTATCCATGTGTTGCAGAAACTTTTATCGGCCTGCATACATAACGAATGCAGGCATCGCAAGACTTTTCACTCTCACTCTTCAGGTTGGGAATGTCAATGAAAATCCTCAATTTTTATATTCTCTCCATGCCTTGTTGATTGATGTGTCCCAGTCTCTGATGCCACAAATTCTTTTCTTCTTCAACAGTCATGTAACAAACATTTTATTTTCTATCAACCTGATACAACTTTCCTTCTTTTCTGCAACCCTCCATATGTGAATTACCCACCTTTCCCATGATAGTGCAGCCTTTATGATTAAAAGTTACTATAAGTACCGAGTCACAGATTTGACTCATGCTGAGTAGATTATGACGTAGGCCATCTACATAAAGAACTTCAGTATTCTTTAGCTCTCCAATAGCTAATTCAATACTTGCACTGCCTTTGATTTTCAGAGCTCCATCATTGCCCACTCGTATTGTACCATCAACCTTCCTTTTGATGTCTGTTAACAGGCCTGCATTACCTATCATATGAGATGATCAATAGATATACAAAATCACGGTGCAATTGATTTTTCTATCTTTGAGTGCAACATTTGTAAGATTGGATTTCTCAATCTTCTTCTTTTCTTTCCAAGAGATATTGGAATGAGTATAATATATTTACGGCCTTCTAATTATTTCTTCCTCATAATCATATTCTTCATACCCATAATCATCTTCCAGAGGAGAAAACCTGTTTGTGATATCAACACCATCAGGCAGGTGAATATTGAAACGTCTTTGAGAGTTGTATGAATCTATCTTATCGAATATCTACCTGAAATACATAGCCTTATAGCCAAAGATAGAATAATTAAAACAGTATCCATAGAAACTATTTCTTCTATAAGATGGAGAATATGATGTTAGTCTTTTTTGTTGGCATCCCAGATCTTCCCCATTCAATTAGCTCCTTGCCTCTTTGAAGTATGACATTGTATGGCCTAGATAGCCATAGAACCGAAACTTCTTGAGAGGAAATGTCTTCCCACTTAAATTTCTCCTCATTCCTTCTTCCTTGGGAGAATAGCTGAACTACAAGTCATTTCGGAATGTTTAAGGATAATTTTCAGTTATTCTTTTAGTTTGGATTGAGGGTTTATTTTTCAGAACTTCAGGTAATGTTTCAACAATTCCAACTGTCATCTTGTCTTTATTTTGTCTCTCTTTACTTTCAACAGTTGATGTCTCAGTTTCATAGCCAATTCCACTCATTCCAATGAAAGCGGGTCCTTGATCACTCAAGATTTTTCCAACCCCATGTGAACCATACTTGGCTATTTCTAGTAAAACTACATATGATAATCTTCCAAAAGGAATTTCTTCTTTCCCTCATTTGTGGTTGATTGACATTCAATTTTACTCATAAGAGTAAACACCTCATCCTTATGCCCCTCAATAGTCTTGGAATTCTCTTCCACTCTAGATAAAAGGTCATTTATGTCCTTTTCTTGTTCTTCAATTATGAGCTTTAGTTCCACATCATCATTTGTTCATTCAAGGATTTAAGACTGAAATCTCATTAGTTTTTCTAGTCGTTAAATTTCTGCTTCAATATTATCAATATATTCTGATGATTCATCCACCATTTCCTTCCACTTATTTCATCTCTTACATTTATTCTCAATCATGGAAAAAGCATCATAAATTTGTTTCTTTGAATCACTATTAGGAATAATCTGATTATCTCTTCCTTTATAGATTGAGGGTTCTGACTTTTCAATGGTAGCCATCACGGAAGCATGGTTTCTTGTTTTGAATTCAGGTTCGTCTTCTTCACAAAATTCAGTATCCTCATATTCTTCTTCATAGAAAAAACTCTTCCTCTGTATTTTATTTCTAGATTTGAAGTCTTACTTTTTGAAAAAAAAAATTCAGGCTTCTCGATGATTTCATCTTCACTATCTTTATCACTGATCTTTCTTAAACACTGAGAGGAAATGTTCCCAACTTTTCCACAATGAAAACATACTTGAGGTAACTTCCCTTTGAATTTACCTTTTTTCTTCTGGAACATCTCTACAATGAGAGAAAGAATTTATTTTTCTTCGTCATCTTCACCGCTACTATCTGTTGACATTTTTATTTTATCAATGGTCTTGAATGCCATTTCCTTTCTCACACGAGTCGTAGAATCTTATAGTTTGACTCACATTTCATATGCTACCAATCTGCATAGTAGATCATCCAAAGAAAGTTTGGAAATATCTCTTTCCTTAAGGGCTGACACCTTTTCATTGTACAAGGGTGGAAGTCTTCTTTATATTTTCTTTACAATATCAATGTCTTTAATTTTTTCACCTAGACCCCGAATTTCTCCACCCACTTCAGTAATTCGGTTGAAGAATGAGTCTGCACTATCGTCTAGATGCATCTTTAGATCATCAAACTAATTGTGTAGGACTTTTAATTTTGCCTCCTTCACTTTTCTATATCCTTAATAAATATTTTAGTGTTTATCCCACACGGATTTTGCTGAGGTGCAACTCATCACCTATATATAGATCTGATCAGAAAGGGCTGCGGTGAGAGAATTTTGTGCTTTAGTATCTGCATCAAGAATTTTTTTGTCTGTGTCAATCATAGCCAGACCTGTTGGATCAATGACTTGTATTCTTTTCACAGTAGAAAAAAGAACATCCATTCCAAGAGATGTTAGATGAGATCTCATTCTGTTCTTCGAGGCATGGAAATTACTTCTATCAAATAGAGGGACTCCTCTGACATTGGCAGAATTGTCCATAATTGTAGAAGACAGATCAAACAATATCTAACCTCCATTTTATACAACATGATGGACCCCGGGACACCTTGAGAGGGGAGGGGTGGACCAGGGTGTCAAATTTTTCTTTTAAACTAACATATCCTGTTCCCACTTCGGTAGAAACTAGTTTAACCTGTATGACGAATATGAGAATAAATAAAACATTCACAAGCAAAGAGATGACACAAAAATTTTAACTTGGTCCATCACTAAGGGATACATCCAAGGAGAATACACCGACAAGTTGTTGGTTGCACCAAATTCCACTAAACTTCACTCGTTGTGGATTACAAAGGTATGGGAACAGTCACTCTTTACCAGGCTCACTACCTTTACAATTGTTCAGGGATAGCCTATAGCGACCCTTGGGTCACTTCCGTTGAGTCCCCCAGGATCACTTCCTTTGGTGAAGTCCCCCTCAGTTTATAGATGTGAAACTCTCTTCATCTTCACTAATGAATGTATCCTCTGTTATATGTACATGCTCTGTTGAAGTCCATCTATCACCAATAGACTAATCTTACATGGAAATGAAGGTATCAATCAATCTTCCAGCGTTCATGTAGCTCCAAAAAGACCTGCGTGCTTCAACTAACCCTGGCGTACTTCTCCAAGCTCGACACACAAGTTTCAAGATGGCGTGCAAGTCTCGGTGTGGAAGTCCAAACCGGCGCACAAGTACACCTCAACCACTTGCACAACACTCGCTTCTTCAACTTCAAACTTGTGCGACCCACACCCTTTTATGCCCAAACTGATTTGGGCGCACAACTATGAACTGTCATGCTTCTTCAAAAACTAGCACGCAAATATCACCAAACTACCTATGTGATTCCTCCTTCACCAATTCAAAACATGGACGACTCATCCCCTTTCTTTCCCAAACCACCTTGGATGTGAAGACAACAATTGTCGCGCAACTTCAACTTGCGCGACCCGACACCACTTGTGCGACCTCAACACCTTTATGATGGGAGCTCTGAATTTCACTATGTCTGAACATTGTTCCAAATGAGGATGGGTAGAACTCTATTTATAGGCATTTGGATACCCTACGCGATGGCGCGCAACTCTTCCCTTGGAACGAAAATTTTGGCGTGCAAGTCTCAGCGCGCAAGTCACTTGCGTGGCCAACCATAAAACTTGGCAGGACTTCTACTTTTGCCATATTTTCATTTTTTGATATTGAAAACATATGGTGTGAATGTTTCTTCTCCTTGAAGTCACTGGTGTGCAAGTCACTTTTCCAAAAACCAATTTTCTCCATTTATTGATTTTTAGGCCCAAAGAATTTGGCAAAAATTGGAAAACGGTGCCACCTTCAATATTGTTATCTACTTTTTCTGTATTATCACATTGCTGACACACATTCAGAACTTCCACTGAGGATTTATGATCACTTTTATGGTGCAAATTCTGAACTTCCACTGTGGATTGACAACAAACACAAACCATACTTCAATTCATGCATAGAACGACCATGGTTCCATCACCTTATCCATCAATGCTAATAAAGGTGTGGCATATCTAGAGAAATATGGCACAAATCTCCAGTACTATCCAGCCAATCCCAGAAAACTCCGTACCTCCGTCACACTCCTGGGTGACTCCCAAGATAGTACCGCCTTAACCTTTGTTGGATCCTCACCAACTCCATCCTCCGAGAGGAAATGTCCCAAAAAGTGAACATCTCGAATCTAGATCAGGCACATCGAGATCTTACCATAATGCTGGTTCTCTCAGAGTGTGTCCATAACTATCTACAAATGATAGGCATGCTCCTACTCAGTAGCTGAGTAGATCATAATTTCATCAATGGAGACCACCATAGAGCGATCATGATATGGATGAAAGATCATGTTCATGAGTCCCATGAACACTGTTGTACCATTGTTCATACCGAATGACATGAAAAAAATACACATAATTGCCATACCGACATTCGAAATCCAACTTCTGCACATCCTCGTCTCGTACTCTGAGCTGGAGATAGACAGATCTGAGGTCTATCTCTGAGAACCACCACGCTCACTTCAGCTGATCAAAGAGGTTGTCAATCTTTGAGAGTGGGTACCTATTCTTCACAGTCACCTGATTCAGGCACCGATAGTCAACACAAAGTCTCAAGCTCCCATCCACCTTATTTGCAAACAAAATCGGGGCTACCAAAGGAGAAACACTGGCCCAGATGAACCCTTTCCCTGATAAGTCCTCCAGTGATACCCGCAACTCATGAAGCACCAAAGGATCCATCCGATATGCTTCTTTAGAGATCTGTGTCATCCTGAGGAACAAGTCAATGTAAAATTCCACCTGTCTATGAGGAGGTAGTCTGGAAACATCATCAGATATGACATCCGCGTACTGGTCCACCACTATAGGATAGATCAGACTCTCCACATCAACCATTCCAATGGAAAGACAAGCCATCTGATGTGTGATCGGCTACAATCTCTTCTGGGTAAGTCCATCCTGCACTGCAAAGGCACCCTTCTCACCGGTGAAGGTAAACCTAGTCCCATCCATGCGGACACACCACACATTGCACCTAATATAGTCAATCAGAGCATGGAATGTAGATAACCGTTCCATACCCATGATGACATTGTAAGTCCTCAACACTGCTACTAATCGATCCCAATCAAATTTCTCGCCTCGTAGATTAAGCTCACACTACTGGAACCAGTTTGTAATCATATAATACTCTCCCATATAAGTCTCTATGTGTAAGGATCAATCCAATGTATCCACTATAATCTCCAAGATCTGAATGAGGGCAGTGGAAATAAAATTATTACTAGCACATGTTTCTATAAGTACTATAGCTATGGTGGTGTAGTCACATATCATACCCCGTATTATCTCTGGAGCATCGTGGTCGTAGGCCTCAGCTGCCTAGAGCTGAGCTCACCCCTCTCCTCCCACTCCCTGTGGTTGGGGTGGACCACCTGGTGGTGGGGGTAGAGGCACATCGAAACATTTCACACTGCCACATGCATGACCAACTCACCTACCATGTTTGCTTGCTCCCTGTGGACCTCATTGATTGAACTCTCTCTCAGACTGAGCGGTCCATCGACCATCTTTTGATCATTCGCACAGAGGGTCGAGCTATCACGAGCCATGTTACTCTACCCACTACAGGCCTAACAATGACTGCTCTACAGATGACTGGATCTATCTTGGCTGTCCCACACAACTGAACCTGAATCCTGCGGTCATCCACCTATAGGTCTAGTCCTCTTGGACCTCTGTGAAATTTGTCGGCTGCCAACTGTAGAAGACCCTGGTACATGATGCCTTATGGTGGGTCTCAATGCTGGTGACTATTTAGCAAGAAAACTCCCCATGAATAGGGATCACTCTAACACCCCCACCTACGTCAGAATGATGAGAGAAATCATTGATTCCCTGATCTCTCGCTACAGTCCTTGGTCGATGGTTCAGGCCATAATGAATGGATCCCACACTATATCTATGGAGTAGCGTGAGAGGTCATTGAACCTTGCTGATTATTGAGCCACATTTCTATTGCCTTGCTACAAATGAAGAAGCTCATGTTTGCACACTGTGTGAAGGGTCATTTGGAAAAACACTGCCTGAAATTGGCTCTCAATGTTTTCCTAGTGAAGTTTCACCTCGTGGTGAACCGGGAGCATTAAGCACCACCATATACCTGCTGCTGCCTATAGGAGACTGGTGAAAAGGATCACCATGAGATCATCTGGTGTCCCTACCTATCAGAAAACTCTCACCATAACCTCCATCCAATCCTCAGTCGCCTATGGGTCAGTCTCACCCCTGAACATGGGTGTCCTCTGGTGCTAGAACTCAAGCAACGCACTCAAGAGGAGCACACCCTCCACTACTCAGGCTGGTGGCATAGGTGGCTCATCGGGTAATGGTACAGCTGGTGCCTCTACTGAAAGACGGCCCTGCATTGAGGTCTCGTCACTCGGTGGGTTATCATTGCGTACTATACCCAGAACCCTGGCTAGCTATCTTCATCGAGGCATCCTGAAATGAAACAGGTGCACCACAATAATTATGTTATACCTGGTGAGATGACTCAAAGAGACCACAAAAAAACTTTTCATAACAGACGTGCAATCATTATTTTCATGCAGTAAGTCATAATTCTTATGTTAGGGTCCTGGTGTATGGATACGTCGGTCGCCGCACCAACACTGGATTCCCTAAACTAGTAACCACACACATAACACATAACACTATTGTTGTTAAAAGATCACATTCTAATGATATATGGTATAACTGACTCCTCTGATACTAATTTTTCACGACTCGACCCCGAGGCCCGTGCCATGACTACCCCAAGCCCGCCTTCCATAGGCCAGGGGCACGTGACTAGCACTGAAAGGTGTATTCCGAAAAACTGGGAATTCATTGCCTTTATAACCTGAAAACTCACACAAGTATGCACAATGTAGGATACACGCACAAAGTAAAAAAATATTGAAAAAAGGGAGTTTAGAGAAATTAAAAGGGGCTAGAATACAAGACCAATTGAAATGTATAAGTAAACTGAAATTTACATGTAAAACTCAAAACATCCCATCTGAACCCCTGCCAAGGATCCTACAAGTAGGGAAGGTACAACTCTTGAATGGTCATCTTTGTGGTACACCTCGTATAATTTCCACCTTCTAGCTACCTCCAGTACAGGTACCATCATCCACCGACAACGATGTATATCGTCTACACAAGACATAACATGGTGCTGGAATAGCCCGTGTATGGATGAGTATAACGATACTCAGTAGGGACCCCGAGACCCTCAAAGGTCTTACAAAATACACAAAGGATAAACCACAAGTCTTATAAACAACTTTCAAACCTACTTAGGTATATAACCAGACATATACCTATGTTATCAAGTATTCCCATATCATTCATGAGGAAACACAAGGCCCATCTCAAAAGTCAAAGCTGAACTATTCCACGGAGGAAAGATTACCACGAAGGTAACACCACAAAGGTAAGTACCACAAAGTTAAACCCACATAGAAGAATACCACAATGGTATCATCACGAAGTAAAGTACCACAAAGGTAACACACACAAAAAAAGGAATACAAAAAATGTAAGACTCATCTCACACCATGTATAACTTAGGTATGGTAGTATAAATGATTAAATGTAACTACTGATTCATCTTACTCTATTGAAAGGAACACCCACGTAGGATTATTAATCATCAAACATGCATAGAATACTAGTACAACAGACCCACGTAGGGTCCTAGAGTATTCCCATGTAGATTCCTAGAGTGGATCCAAGTAGGATCATCAAACATAGACCAAAGTAGAATCCCAAGGCACAAATCCACAAATGATTCCTTTCTCATATTATAGCCAGCTACAGGGTTCCTGCACTAAGCTTGCTTGATTCTGGGAGGGTCCGCTCTTCAAGACACAGATTGATACTCCAAATGCCACAAAGTCCCATGATTATGTATCTCAAAGGGCCGCCACATAAATTGGGTCTCAAAACAATAGAGAGTGCATCAATCAGATTCTCGGTCTGTAAGTTATTGGCCTTTTAGTCCCAAGGGCCTGGTTGGATTCATGTTTGATCATACCTGACCATTCCCAACATTATCCAAAACTCATGTGGGGTATACAAAAAGAACTGTATTAGTCAAAGGATTCTGTTGTTCTAGACAGTTCATCAAACGGATGCATGTAGCTCATGTTATAGCCGAAAGAGTGAAAAGGGGTCAAAGCTGGTCCGGGTCCGGTCTGTCCCGGGTCTGGCCTTGGGTACGCCCTGGCCCGTGGGATGCGACCCATCCCGCTGTGTCCAACCCAGCCTACTGGCGTGGCCTTGCCATCCAATGCAGCTCAGCCCATGGCTTGCCCTTGGCTGGGTGGCCCTGTGGTGGGGTCCGCCCTAGTTGTTTCCCAACTGGGAGGCACCCCTTGGGTATCCCGAATGGCTGGGCCGTTCAAGTTGGGTAGTCGACCGGCCGGCTCCACGTTGTGCCGGTAGATGGCACAAAAAAACCCCGTCCCCAGCTTAACATCCTAGCTAGTCGGACGACCATCCGACCTGCACGGCACGGTCCTGCTCCGCGCCCCCACCGGTGGCCGGCGGCGAGTCAGCCACCCCTCCTTTGCCAACACGGCCTCGTGTCGGCGCCCCTACATACCGGCAACCCAGATGGGCGCCACCACCGATTTCATGTTTCCGACCCTACACAGGCTGCCACCCTTGTTCTGTCTTGACTAACGGGCCACAACCCTTCTCCGTGGGAGTGGTCACGCCGCCACCGTCATCATGGCCAACTACTGTATAACTGCCTCTCCCAAGTCCCACTGGTGCCAGTATCCAAAACAACAATAACTTCCTCAAAGATTCATTGACGTCAGTGAGGAGTGGGAGAGAGGGTCATTGGTTCATTATCATTGAAGATGTCCCTCGTTGGAGATCCTTTGACAGTGTTCTTCGTTGGAGAAAAGTTCACCAAAGGAGAAGAGTTCTTTATTAGAGAATGTTCTTCTCAGGTCCCCATAGTCCTCCCAACCCTCCATTTCCAATGATTTTCCTCAATTAAATGAGGATCCAACATAATAAAAATAAGTCTATCAATTATATAAATTTTTCACCATTTATTAATTGAATTTGGCACAATTAATTAATTGAAGTTGGCACAACTAACCATGGAGAGTTGAAAGGCTTTCCCACATTAAGAGGTGTTCGGGTGGTCCCCACCAAAAAAAATTCAAATTGAGAGGTTTCAAAAATTAAAATAAAATGATAATTATTTTATTTTTCATCTTCCATGAAAAACTGAAAAACTAAAATCCACCCTCATCCTGTTGTGGTCCAGTTGAAGGTCTCCTTAAGAGAATATCGGCGATGTGATTTCAACAACACCCTCATATTTCAATTCTGATCACTGGTTCAATAGTTACAAAAACTCGCTCACACGTTTACTTAACATATATAAAAAAATATTCAGAAATTCATTCTAGGAACACTAGGCCTTGGAATCACACACTGTCAATTTTCACTAACTCGAATATTTCCATATAATTTAAAAACATTACATGAAAAAAATCTTGGGTCTTTACATTCACCCCTAGATTATGGACAAGACACATCATTAATTATTCTTACGCCAATTAATTATCAATTAATTTGGAATTTATGTTCTCTATAAATTTAAACATATTATTCTTAGAACAAGAAAAATGACAAATATTACATTATGTATATCACAGTATCTAGAAAAACAAGAGGCAAACCACTATAATGGTATAAAAAACATAGAAAACACGTGATCAAAACTAATTAATTATTCTGGTTCAATAATTAATAAGTAAATTTAATTTCCATAGAGAGAGATAAATCATGATAAATTTATTATTTCATTTAAAGAAATAGATAATAAATTAATATCTAACCTCAAAAGCCTTCAATGTTCTTCGTATCAAAACAATCCATGTTACAAATATCTAATCACATCTCTCACAAGAACTACATCCATATGAGGATTCCATGACATAGAAACAAAAAAAATACAAGATAATCCCAATTAGAACCAATAGAGATCAAATATAATGTCCTTCATTGAAAAAATGATAGGAAATAAGATCAAGCAAGGAGAAACCACTAGACAAAAAATGGATAATAAAATTCGGATCACCACAAATCAAATACATAAGCCCAAAGATTGATTCATGTCAAAGGGGACTCAAGAAACAATGGGTGGGAAACACTAACCACTGGAAAATGAAAGGATAAATAATGTTTTAGATTCCCCTAAGCCACTACACCATTAATTAAGGCGTTTCATAGGAGATTTACATAGAGTGTAAACTATTTACACGTAGTGTAATTGATGAGAAGTAGTTTTCAATAAAAAACATCATCATTTATTATTTAACCTTGAAACATTACACATCATGAGGAATACCATTACCCATCCTTAAAAAGTTGTGAAACTCATATAAATAATGTGTAACCTTTCGAAAAAATGTATTCACTATGTTCCTATATTTTCATCATCCAACACCTCCCTTCATCCCCTAGAGATCATCCAAGAACCACTATCTTCAAAAACATACAAAGGGTTGGACCACACAAATCAAAAACCTTACATTATATACCACTCAAAAATTTCTCATCATTGAGAATCCAAAACCAAAACAGAGAAAAAAAGGGAGTTCTCTGAAAAACCACTCCAAGAGATACCTCACCAACATCTCAAGACCATTGGAGATCAACCACTGAATCATATGAACAAGAGAAAATACATACAACAACTAAAACCATATCCTAAACACTCTCCTTGTGTATATACCTCTCAAACAAGAGATACATGAAACAAGAGGAAACAATAACATAATATAGAAAGGTCCACAACCAAAATAAGACAATGTTACAAGAGCAGAGTTAAACAAAACAAATATTAGGATACTAAGTGCGCATCTATGAATAATTTCTTCAAGTTCACTCCTACACACCCCAATTCCATTTAAGCCATTAACAAAGGAAATATAACTTCTATGAAACCCCATATTATGGATGTTCTGGATCACCACAATTTACTACCAAAGGGTCACATCATCAACAATATTGACCATTCCCAAATTTATGAAATATTAGTTTTCATGATGATAATTGAGGTGGTATGAAAAATGAAAAACAAAATGTATCTAGATCATATATTGGGGAAGTGTTTTTTGATACACTAGGGCTTCAACATTATCCAACACCTCCAAAGTCCCAAAAAACTGGTGAGGAATAAGACTCCTAAAACAACACCATTACATCCCATGATGAGGAGTCCCCTTTAGAAACACATGTTCTACGAAGTCGAACACTAAAGGTCTCATCCTAGGACCACATAAGATTTATAATGATCCATCACTTATTCCATCAACTCAGGAATTACATGAACCATCTCTATTATTTTATATACTTGTTCCTAAACATGAATTCGTTCCTTTCCGACCCCAATCCCACATACTGGAGAATCGAAATTTAAGTCGTACATATAATAAAATGGAACCATACCCATAGTAGAGGGGAAATATTATTCTAAGATGAATTAACCAAGGGAAAGCGATTCATCCATGAACATCCCAAATAATTGACTCAAGAGCACAATATGTCTTCATGATTTTGGATATTTCGCATTCTCTGACCATTTGTCTGTAGATGAAAACTAGAACTAAGACAAAATTGAGAACTAAAATAATTTTGGATAAAATTACAAAACATGGATTTAAAACAAGGATCTTAATCAGAAATTTTCATCCTCAGTAATCTGTGGAGTCACACCACCTCCTCCAGATACTAACTTGAATTAGCGTCCACTAAAAAAGTTTCCTTGATCACTATAAAGTGGGATGATTTCATCAAATGATATATTATCACCCATATAGAATCATATTACATTTTATCTAAATTTAAATTAGTTAATATGTCCATAGATATTTCTTCTCACTTATAATGGGGAAGAAATAATGGCTGGAGAGAACAACAATGAACATAGTTCTCATCCTTTTTTTGGTAGACCAATCATAGAAAACAAACTCTATGAATACATACTTCAACCTAGGACACCAAAACTGACCATTAAAAGCTCATTACATGTAGGTCACACCATTGTGTACTTCCAAATGAAAACTAAGGGTGTATCAAAAAACCTTCTCACGCATTTCTGAAGGAACAAAAAACATTCCTGAGAACAAAAACCATTGCTTTCCATCCTCTTACAAACCATATGGGGAATTAAAAAAACAAAAACCTGGACTCTCCATATTTATTCCTTAGAATCCTTGAATTTGGACTCCTGCACCTAGTACACCAAAAAATTTTACATTGTCATTTGGAAAACACAACTTCTGCCTCCATCACCCCATATCAAGATGCATCACAGAGAGTTATTTTATTACTCTCCATGAATCTCCAGATTCAATCACAACATCATTACATAACTTCCATTTCATCCCATCAGCCACCATATCCCCCTTGAGTGAAATATAAGAAATCTAAAAATAATAAGCCAATAATAATTCCATCCAAAAACACTGAAAAAAGTTAAATCCATCTTGTGAGAAAAGATGCTTCAGGCTCTTATGGTATGTAAAAATCCCCAAATGCTAACCGATGAGGTAATTCCACCACAATTTCAAATAAAACACCACTGATTACATCTAAATATCATGGGAAACATAGTTACACTTATGAGTAAAATACTTCTAAGATCCATAAGAAACAAATGATCTATGTAATAGCAGAACACATCTTAATCCAAGATGCAAAGTAACATAAGAATCCTCAAACTAAACTCTTTTTGTGAGAAAAAATAGTACTAGATTGGGGCCCAATTTCTCCTTCAGGTAATCAAAAGGTGACTAATATTATTCAATCCAAAATAACTCTTGATTCTTTAGGGTAAAGGATATTATAGGAGTCACAAAACATGAGAAATATTCAAAAAACCACCAATAATTTCTTTAAAGATCAAATAAAATTTTCACCTCTACCACTATTTTAGGAGATTCCCTTTAAGAAACTTCCCCAATCTTCCACAGATCCACAGTGACTATTTTCTATGAAATAGCGTGTGGAAACAAATGGACTTCATAGGACTAGAAATCACACATTGAAATCTTCTCAAATAGATGATCACAATTATGAACTCCCAAAATGGTATGAAAATTCTCTATATTATCTTACATAAACATAGAGTACAGAATGGGGAGTATAATGAATACCACCACAAAATTATATAGGAACTCTCTGAACACTATTCTCACAATCCCCATCAACAGTGCTGGATCATTCATTACATTGAACAAAATCACAATGAACTCATAATTCCAAGGTTGATAATGGAAAGTTGTATTATAAATATCATCATCAATCACCAGCATCACATGATATCATGGACAAAAATTGATCTTCAAGAACCTACCTGATCCTTTCGACTATTTGATTAAATCATCAACCCACATATCTGTATTGTGTCTCTTCATTTTGGTAGGTTCATGTGATGATAACTTAAACAGAGATGAAAACTACCAACATATTTTCCAAAAAACAACAGTCACCTCCTAAGGTGGTGCACTCAGTAAAAAAACATCACTATAAAAAATCATTGAGTTGTACTCATACATATCAAAACATCAAAGGTCCCACCATCTATAGAGAAATCAAGATAGAATACAGACCTAACTATTGTTCAATCCAAAACAAAATCTCACATCGATGGGGGTAACGCCACAACCTCTTCTGGAAAGACATCATGGAACTCTTCCAAAAACCTATGAAACATTGTCTTATGATCCTTTGATGAGATCAACATCAACTCTTCCTCCTAATATGAAATGGATGAAACACATATATTTCCCATATAAGAGAATCCCTAACCAACAAATATCACCGAATCTACATCAGCATCGTCGAACCCAACCTACCTCCTAAAGAAATCAATAATAGCAAACACCAAATACAACCAATCCATTATAAGGATGATATCATATGGATATATCCGTAAACCATGATGTCTCCCCAAGAGAGGCCCTACCCCAGCACTAGCTCAAAATATCTAAATACTTAACACAATTCATATAGACCTCCATCTAGAATTGTAAATGGCAATGGAAATGGAAGCCTCTCCACCACAATTCAAAAAGCAGGATGAGGGTAGGTGATTTAATCGCGTTCCTCACTCATGAATCAAAAAACTCATGAAACCATATATCAAAAAATCAAAGGGTATGTCCTACAATTTCATTATTCAATGACATAGGAAAATATAAATCTTGAAGCTAAACACAACCTTCACCACGACCTCTCTAACCCAACTTATGACCACTCGAATAACCACATTTTTCTCTAAGGATTGGGATCATGTCAATGCTTCACTATTCCTGCCCATATCATCATCACTAATCCAAAACTAGAATATCCTACTAAAACAACCAATATTGTAATTTTCTCAATATATGAACCTGAAGAGGAAGAACTGGCACATGATGGCTGTTAAAATTGGTTGGGATCTCTTGCTACTGATGACCTCATCCACCCCAAGAAAAATACATTTCTAATAATTTGGAATAATTCTATGTTCCACTTCTCCTAAGGAAATATGATGATAAGGCCAAGGTCTATCATGGATAACCAAAAAATAATATTTCCTAAAAACTGGAAAACCCTCACAACATATCTACTTCATGAGGAAACCTGATAACTCCCCTCTCGCGATGACATGGTTATGGATAACATCTACTCTATATCCTATGCTCTAACCAATACCACAATACACATCTTTTGCATAAATTAGTTGACCTAGCACCATATCTTTATATTCAAAGCCTCCTTGAATTGTCTCTTCCTACCCTCTACATATTGAAACAAGTCTAAAGCATCTCGTAGAAAAGCCGTGAAATAGATCTCGAACCCTCACACACAAATTATCTCTTTGTAGAAAGTTAAAAAACTCCTAGAGAGTAGACACCATCATCATAAAAGAATGAAAATATTCTTTTAACTACTCTTAGAACGTAACCCATGAGACCGATAAATCATTGTGATGTCCGTGGAACAAGATCCACCACTGCCTCATGGCTCCATATAGCATCGTCATGGAAAACAAATCCCATTTCTATTTCCAGGAACAAAGTGAACTTAATTCAATATCAAACTCCTCCAACCATATTAAATAAAAAAATTTGAAATATATCCCTTGTACTTCTATATACCCTAGTTGTAAAACTATTGGAGTGTCTCCCTCCGAGTGTCATCATCATCGACCTCTACTCTGCAGCCATCTACTGTCAGATCCTACTGAACTTTTTTTGGAATGAACCTCATAAGGATGTCAACCAAGAGGCATGCATTCAGAAAAGAAAAAATAGATAGAGTTACGAAACCTATAATATGGAATGTATATCAATAATTAAGTTATAAATTAATTATCTTGTTTATTTTTTAATCTATCCTATGGTCTACTCATTTGAATCACATTCACAATGAAGGATGATTCATGATATTTTCTTTGGAGTCTACCATAAAACTAGAATCACTTCATTTAGCATGCTTAGTATTCTTCTAAGTTCATTAATAATATCATACATTAGCCTAAATACTCATCTATCAACATGTCTCTTGTGTTTAAATTGCATACAATCCTTATCTGACATTGATTCACTACCATACCATGAAACCTCACATGTTCCAAACTCCATACTCCATCCTATACCTCAACCTAAATCACTAATACCTCTTTTTCATGACCCTCTCCCCAAAAATTTACCACAATGAGGGGAGAGAGATGGTGATTGCCTAATTCCCACCTCGAGTATGGCCTGGGCTAGTGATTTTCACCGAGATTATAATGAACATGAATATGGGAGGCATTACCCTCTTAGAGAAAATTCAAAAGAGAGTGGTAAGAAGGAAAAAAACACCCTATCACACACACACACACACACACATATATATATATATATATAATTGAAATTATATTAAAAATCAAATGTTAAATAGTACTGAAAAAAATAAATGTAAAATTACAAGTATGCAAAAAACGGTAAAGGAAATAGTGGCTAAGAATCCCAAATAACTCTTGAAAAACCACGATCAAGTAATATATAGCATGTTCTCCATCCTACTCTAACTTATCTAAAAAACAATTTTTATAAAATTATGGTTATAAAAATAGTATAATCAGTAAGATCCACCCTAGAGCCTCTCTTGTAAAAGTTAAATATAGTGTAAAAAATCATAATGAACAACAGTAAAACTAACACATCACATTAACATGTATATTATGTTTCTAGCCGCACCATTGATAAATCTCCCTAATTATTTCATAAAAAATAGAATATAATATTGTAATAAAACATAATGGGTACCCCACTCCAGCATCACCATTGGTTTGGTGAGCGTTTCAAATGTCAAATATCATGAGCATCTATATCCAAAAGTAATTGAACCTGAACGCACTTATGAAAGGCATAAAAACATACACCCCATTCGTCACATAACCAAACCATCCCATATCATATCAACATAAAATAACCAGGTATTTTCCGAGAGCACCTATAAACTATGTGATGTATATCAAACATCTTATATTATACCTCAATCCATTAATACCTATACACCAAGTATATACCTCAATACATCACAGTCTATACACATCATATCTATGAAAATCCTTTGGATTCTATATCCCATAAGACATGTGTGTGAAATAGAAAATATTAATCATAATCCTATATAAACATATATCATAAAATGACCACCATCAATAAAATACTATGTAACAACCATGAGAAAAGAATGGGGCTATATGGGGTAGTCATCTATCCATTGTCTGACCAAGATGTTATGTAAAACAACCTCCCAGAGTCCAGTGGGGGTCAATTTCCCTAACCAAAATCAGTAGGGTAGAATATGAAATAAAAAAACATACATGATATAATATAGCTCATAACCACACTATGAGAATAACATAGTCTTAGAATCAACTCCAGTGGAGGAGAAGAGGATCTTGGCGTCGTCAGTTACACACGTCAGAGGTGGTAGTTACGATGGTACCGAATATTGCTAGAGGCACGATCATCTAGTTTAGTACATTTTATTTTTATTTGCTGGATTTAGGATCTTCACATTCCTTTTTTTCACCCACTATGGCCTATACTCTAGGACTAGACATTTAGAGACTTCTCGTGCCCCTTTTATTGAGTATTCCAGTCAAAGTTTAGAACAACTTGTTTGATGTATATTAGGGATGTAGACAGATGATGGGATAAAATTAGTTCAATGGGGTTCTTTTCTTTCTATAGATGCGGCCATATGATGTCATTATCATCATTGAATGGTAATATTCCATGCATGATGTTATTGAATTCTTCTGTAAAAGAGTTTTTTTCAGACATGGATGATCGATGAGTGGTTTTCATTGGTGGGCCGAGGTGTTAGGTTGGAAATCACTGTCTAGAGCATCTTCTATCCTTTTTGGCTAAGATGTCAGGGGAATAAATAGATGTTGGGATGGTGGTTGTTCCTAGATATTTCATAAAGTTCTTGTACTATTTCCTGGAGTAGGTTACAACTCTACCCCCTCGATGTGACATTGAGTTCCAGATAGACTTACAACTCAGAGCTTGTCTAATTTCGATGGATCCTTATCGGATGGAACCATCTCAGTTATGAGAATTAGGGATTCTGATTGATGACATAATGAATAAGGGATTTATCTTGCCTAGTGTGTTAACGTGGGGTGCTCAATGTTGTTTGAAAAAAAGGAATACAGTGGTCTAAGGTCGTGCATAAACTACAAGAGTCTGAATCATGTGACAGTCATGAATCATTACCCCATTTTTAGGATAGACAGTCATTTCAACTAACCGATAGGAAATAGTTGGTTTTCTAAGATCAATATGCAATCTTAATATCACTAATTGAGGGTGAATGAGGAAGATATCCCAAAGACTGCTTTTAGATGTAGGTATGGAAACATCATGTTCATAATCATGTCGTTCGGTATTACGAATGCACCAGCTTCGTTCATGGGGATTTTGAACTCCTTCTTCCATGAGTTCCTAGATTGGTTCTTCATCATATTCATCGATGACATCTTGATATACTCGAAATCGGAGGAGGATCATACTAAACATTACAGGACTATCTTTCAAGTCCATCGACACCACCATCTCTATGGAAAGATGTCCAAGTATAGGTTATGGACATGAGAAGAACATTTCCTTGGACATGTGGTGTCTCAACTAGGTTTGGATGTAGTCCTGAAGAATTTTGAGTACTTTTTGTATTTGGAAAAATCCAAGAATGTGGCATAAGTACACAGTTCTCTTGGTCTCATGGGATATTATTGGAGTCTTGTACTCAATTTATCTCAAGTTTTATCTCCGTTTACAACCCTAACTAGAAAAGAATACTTTTTTGTTGGGAAAGATGTTCCATACAACATTTTTCTATTTAAATGGGAATTTTCTCATTACTCCAGTTCTTCGGTTTCTATATGAAGGGGTAATGTTAATGGTGTTTTTTGATGCTTCCCATCTGGTTTTGGGATGAATCTTGATACAGAACCAATATGTGATCTCTTATGGGTCTTGGAAGTTATATCCCCACAAACATAACTATGACACCAATGATATGGAGCTAGCATTGGTTGTATTTGTGCTGAAGTTGTGATAGAATTACCTCATTGGGGAGTGCTTTTTGGTCTTCACGGATCACAAGTGATTGAGGTATGTCATTTCTGAGTGAGATCTAAACTTGAGACAGGAGATGTGGATGGAGTTTCTTCAAGACATTGATTTTAAGATCTCCTACACCTTAGGAAAGGGTAATTTCGTGGCCGATTGTGTGATAAGGAATTCACAATTTAACCCATTTTCACATTAATTAATTCATTATCCATTTAACCCATTTTCACATTAATAAATTCATTATCCATTTGACCCATTTTCGGGGCCGATTTTCTGAATACAATAAAGTAAAAGAGAAATAATAATTAATTATTTCTTTTTTTAACCCATTTTCACATTAATTAATTCAATATCCATTAATTAACCATTAACATTTTTCCAAATTTCATTACATTTCATTAAATTAATCTCCAAATTATAGTCCATTTCCACCAGTTTTATTCGAAACCAGGTCCACAGTTTTTCAAGATTTAAAACATTTATGAATTTATATTCCATCATCAACGAAACCCACAAGATGAACATTTATTTATTGAATTATAATCAACATTCACTATGAATATACTATAGTAAAACCATCATATTCTTTGAACAAGAGTAAAAATGAATAAAATCACCACAAGATGACTCATGAATTGGGGAAAGGAATTCTTATAAAATAAGAAACAAGGCCATAATCCACTAAATAGATTAATAAGTGAGCATACCAACTATAAACATCTCATCAACTAGTAAGAACCGATTTAACTTGTTCTATCACCTTCAATTACGTCCCAAACACCCATATGAATATACAGGTGAATCTCTCCATACTATGTTTCAAATACAACAACAAAATTTGGATATACCTTCCCACATATCACAACTACCATCCCAGGACCAACCCTACTACGATCACATCACATACAGGCCTCCCCACCCCATATTATTAATATCAATCTCAATCGTATCATGCTCAGATCACAAGTATTATATCCTGAGCACATCACCAAGCATCAACAACAAAGAAGAAATAAATAGGGAAACTCAAGAACTAGTAAATTATATTTATCACATAACCAGAACATATTTTTTGTTGAATTAACTAAATATTTATTAATAGGATCCGAATATCAGTAACCTATGGAATCAATCTATAACAAGATATCAATGGGAAAACATGATCTTAGCAATTACTTTGGTTTCAATAAACCTAAATAAGTACCATTGAAAATTTGCATGCCATTTATTTTTTAACAAAAACAAGTATAATCATGCAATACATTGTTTATCAATTCCATTAAGAATATGGAAGATCATTTCAATTAACCATGAATATTGAAAAAAATTTATTATCATTAAATAAGATTAAATCCGAGATTAAAAATTCATCTTCTTTAATTATTCCTATGATAATTAATTATCAATTAATTATATCTTTACATTCTTTATCAATTTTAACATTATATTCCGGGAATTAAAAAACTAAATAATCATACTACATTAATTTCACACTATCTAGAAAAAACTAGTGGGATGCCACAATCATCGTATAAGGAAATAACATCAACAACATGTGATCCCACCCATTTTAATTGATATGGATTAATAATTGACATGTCAATATCATTATCATCCTTAGGGATGAGTCCTGATAAAAATATTATTTCATTTATTTAAATAGAGAACCAATGAATCTGATAGCTTAAAATCCATAAACATTCTTCGCACAAGAACATTCTATGCTATGGATCACTGTTCACCTCTCCCGCAAGAACTACATCTAATAAAGGATGGTGAGGATCAATCGAACCAAAAAAACCAAAAAAACCAATTAGAACCAATATTGATCAAATTTCATCGCATGGTGATATGAAAAGGGAGGAAACAAGATCAAATCAAGAGAAATCTCTAGAAAATAAACGAATAAAACATCTTGGATCACTATAGATCGAAGACGAAATCCTAAGGATTGATTCACATATACGGGATCTCAAAAAACCAAGGGAGGGATCCACCATCCATTGGAAAATGAGAGTATGTGTATGGTTTTAGAAATCCTTAAGCCAATAAAATTTTTATTAACATACTGTATAATATATTTACATAGTTTTTAAACCACATACACTTCATGTAAATGTCGGGAATCTGGTTTCACTAAAAAAATAACTTTATATTATTTAACTTTGAAGAACTACACATCATGAAACATCTTATCAACTGGCCTTATGAAATTTGTGAACCTCACAAACATGACGTGTAACCATTATAAATCATGTATTCACCCTGATCCCAACTTTTCATTACCCAACACCTCCAAATAAACTCCAATCCTCTTCTAAGAACCACTAGATTTGGATATACAGAAAGGGTTGGAACACATGTATTTGGGCCTTTACATTCGATACCTCACAAAAAAATATCATCATCACGAATTCAAAACCAAACTAGAGATAAATAAAAAAGGGTCTTTCTAAACAACCACCACACGAGATACCTCTCAATGACATCACTACTATAGGATCTCAACCACCTCATTAGGGAATAAAGTGAAAAACCAACCAACAACAATATCCTTCTCCTAAAATCTCTCTCCGGGTTAGATAAAACTCAAACGAGAGTAAATACACAAAAAGAGAATTGTGGAAACAATCTCATCATCTATAATGGTACACAACTATAAGAGGAAAATGTTACAAAATAAGAGACAAACATAAAAAAACTTAGGGTACAAAGTGCACATCTGTGAATCACATTCCAAGGTACCCTCTAACACACCATCTTTTCTCCAGAATACATGAACCATGGAAACAGAATTTCCACACAAACCCTTATCATGATGTTTTTAAATCCGCATAGGCCTATCATTACAGGTCGCATCATTGTCATCATCAATCTCAACCCAATACATGACATGTGGGTTCTCATGAAAATAACGATGGAGATATAACACGTGAAATAATTTGTTTATTCATCTATTTTGTGGGGGAATTTATATCTGATCTTCCAGGGCTCTAACATGATCCAAACCCTCAAAAGGCCCAACAAACGGGTGAGAAAGTGTACTCCTTTAACCGAACCATTACATCCCATGATGACGAGTCACCTTGAAGAACACATGATCTCTAACATCGAACTCCAGAGGTATCCTCCTATTATAAAATATAATATTTATGATGACATTATAATTCTTTAATCATATAGTTAATTACATAAACTTTCTAAATCATATTCTATAGTATTTTTGGAACCATAATTGTTTCCTATCTAACCCCATCCCAGTACAATGCTGAACAAAAGGGATTGAAATACAAAGAATCAAATACATCGATACCAATGGTGGTTAAGAAACCATTATTATATAAGAAATTGACTAGTGTCTTGTGCACTATGACTAAAAATCCAAAATTATGGACACATGTTCACAACACGCCATCTAGAGTATAGATTGTCTATTTTTTTGACTGTCCATCTGTCGATGAAAAGAAGTGCTTAATCATAACTTAGAACCAAAATGATATATGAGAGCTTTTCACACCCAATAGGTTAAACTAGGATATTATTTAGAAATTATCATCCTCGGTACTCAGTGTTGTCACACCACATATTCCTGATTCTTCCATGATAAATCCTCCACTGAGCATGAATCTCTAATCTCTATAAAGAACGATGATTTCCTAAAAGGATCCAGTATCAGACATATAGAATAGTAGGATCTATGATCTCAAGGTAAACTGGTAATAAAGTCCACCGAGATGTCTCCCCACTTCCTTTATGGAAAATATAAGGCTTGGGGAAAAGTAATGTTAACACAGTGCATAGATTTTACCTTTTGAAAGATCAAGAATCAAGAAACAAACAATGTAACTCATTATTCAACATGTTCCAACAAAACTGATATGTCAAACATCATTACATCTTGATCATTTATGGATATACCTATGTTTGAGAACTATATAACACTCAATAAAAAATCTCACGCATAATGGAAGGAATGATAATCCTTCCCTAGAATAACAACTCGTGTTGTTAAACCCCAAACCAACCATCAGGGGAATCAAAAAAACCCTTGTTCTCTCTAGACCCCCACCTTAGAATTCCCCAAATGGGACACTTACACCCACTACGTGAATGATGGTTTCTGTTTGGTCTAAAGAAGACTACATCTTCCTCTAACCTATCCCATATTAAGATGGATCATTGAGATTTCATCCATCAATCCCTAGTATTCCCATGATTTATGCATGGAATTTAATGTGACTTCCTACTAAGTAAATCACCCAAAATATTCACCTAACCTAGTATATACCAAATGTCAATGTCGTAATCATGAAACTATTACATAAAACAACACTTAATGATGTTAATGTCATGCTTGGAGAAGAAAAACATTAGTCTGTTATGGTCACTAAAAGCCAAAAAATTATCACTAATGAGATAATGCCACCACAACATCAGATCATAATACACTACTAGTAACTCAAGATCATGGGGGGGGGGGAATAGTTTCACTCAAGGTGATTTAATTACTGAGAACCATAAGAAAAAAAGAATATCCTATCTATAAAAACACAAACCAATTAAAGAAGAAAAGAATCATAAAATACCTCAATCTAAACACATTTTCTTGGAAAATTGAACTTGAGAGCTGACCAACATCTCCATGAAGTACTCAAAAGCTTCCCAAAATTGGTCAATCAACAAAAAAAGGATCCTTTCAGGACAATAATATCATAAGAGTCACAACCTGAGATAAATTTTATATGAAACTCCTGTAATATCCAAAATGATCAAGTAAATTTTGCACCTCTTACACTATCTTGGGAGCATCCCAAGACAAAACCACCTCTATATTTGAAGGATCACAAGATACTCTATCCTAGGATACCACATGCACCATGATCATACTTCATGAGCCTAGAAATCATATTTCCCTAACATCCAAAATAGAATATCATGATGATGAACTCCCAAAATATGATATATATTATCTGCATCCTCTACCTCGTACAGGATGTTCAAAAGGGTTTCATCGATGAAAACCACCACAAACTTATCTCGGAACTCTCTTACAACTACATTCATCAACACCCTAAATAGAGACAGATATTTTTTCACACCTAATGGTGTCATAATGATCTTATAATTCCCATGATGGTAATAAAATGTTTTATTCTGAATATCTGCATCCTTCAACTGCATATGACGGTATCCTATCCACAAATCAATCATTAAAAACTAAATTTATCCTTGTAGATGATCAAATAAATCATCAATTTATTGAATATGATAAAGGTTCTTCACTATCACATTGTCCAAGTTATGATAATTGGTACAAAGTTGAAAAATTCAATCAACATTCTTCATGAAAATATTGGTGCACCCTTAGGTGACACACTCAGCTGAACAAGACCTCACTAAAGAAAATCATCGAGATTTACCCATAGCCTCGACAACTCAAAAGGTTTCATCCTATACAGATACATCGAGATATGAGACATGCCTAGTTATAGCGTGATCCCAAACTCGATCTCCCATCGAGGAGGTAACACCACAACCTCTTCTAGAATTACATCACGATAATATTCCACAACCCTAAGAAACACTGACTGTTGATCCTCCAACAATAACCACAACATCTCTTCCACTAAATATAGTAAGGATAAAACACACCTTTTACCCCTACAAGGGTCTCACTCACCAAAAACAATGTCAGATCTATATCAAGATCATATAATACAAACATCCTCCAAAATAAGTCGACAAAATCATGCACCAAATTTAACCAATCCACAATGAGGATAATGTCATAGGGACGTATCTGTAAACTTTTGATGTCTCCCCAAGAGTGGTGTTGCACCAGCACTAGCTCACAGTCTCTACATAATTCATATAATCCAACTCAACCTCCAACTAGAATAGTTAGTGCTAAGGGAACTAGAATCCTCACTACCACAATTACCAAGGCATGGATGAGTGTTGGTGATATAAAGGATGGAAATGATCCTAAATCCAACAAAGCATTAATCAATGTAGATAACAAGGAAATAATACCTCAAAAAATGTTTTTAGCACCCTGAAATGGACACCCTAAAGCATGAATCTAGCAGTGAACTATTTCATGGACTATATAACTCTACTCTTGACCATCCCCACGAATGTGATCTACTCTCTTAGGATGTGGATATTATCAGAAATGAACACTTCTAGCCCCATCTCCACTCTGTTGAATCTAAATTAGCCCACCATAATTCTGCTACCTCAACTGAAACTCACTTAATAGAGGAGCCTAAGGTAGAACATGCTGAATGATTAGATTTATTGGTCATTATCACCACTGATGAAGTCGATCTCTGTAAAAAACACACATCTTATCCTTTGGCATAAGTACGAGAGCCACCTAAACCAAATAAATAAGATGATGAGGGCTGGGATCTACCCTTGGAAAATCAAAATCCTTTCTGTCCAAACAACTGGGAACCCTGGGCCACAACACTGCTTTGTGAGGGAATATGAAGACTCTCCTATAATGATGAACCCATTCTACCCAATTTCCATTATATAACCAATTATCTTTTCATCTCCTAGACAAGTATCTTTATTATAAATAGGGTGACTTGGAATAAGATATCATGATGAAAATCCTCCACGAAATGCCTCACCCATGCCATCTCATCTAATAATAGTTCTTAAGCATATTATAGAGGGGTCTGGAAATATATGATGAATTATCACACACTTGAGCTCCCTTACCGAATGGTAAGTAGCTCCTAGTGATTATACACCATCATAGGGGAAGAAATAAACACTTATTTGAACTGGTCTCATAACATCTAACATAATATTTAAAGGTCCTTGTGATCCTTGAGGAACATGAACCGCCACTACCTTGATAATCTATGCAACATTGTCACATCCAATGAAACCAAATGCACCTGCCTAGTAGAGATCAATTATAAATATATCTCAAAATTATCCAACCAGTCTTCCATAACATCATCTAAAATAGTTCCATGATACTTATAAAGACTCTAATGTTTAAACCCTTTCACATTCCTCCTCGATGTTTTATCATCGTCGACCTCTACTCAATAGTGATCTCCTAAAACATCATATAGAAAATTTGAATTGTAAACCTGACTAGGTCGTCTACCAGGATCCATGAATAAAAATAGAAAAAATAGAGAGGGCACATAATCATGGAATATGAAATATTTAAAATTAATTAAATGATTATTTAAATGTCATATTTAAGGTTTTAGCCTATCCCATTGTCTACTGATTTCAATCAAAGTTGAAACAAAGAAGGATGCATGATCTTTTCCTAGATATCTACCTTGCAACCAATATCACTTCATTTACTAGGCTTAGTAATCATAAAGGTCCACACATTAGTTCACACGGGGCCTTAAATACTCATGTATCATCAGATCACTCGTTCTTAAATCAGTTACTAATCTGAGATGACATTTTTTCCCTACCAAACCATGAAACCTCACTGATTACTAACTCCAAACTCCATCCTATCCGTCAACTTGAACCTCTAATACTACTACTTCACAAACCCCTACACACAATGAATACATAATGTGGGGATAGAGATGGTGACTACTAGTGCCCCACCTATAGTAGGAAATGGGTTGGAGACTAAAACCAAAGGAACAATAAACATGCATATGGGTGGAAATTACCTCTAATAGAAAGATGTGGATGATAGAGATAAGAAGGATACAACAACCAAATCCAAATATATCAATATATAATAAAATTGACATATAAACATGTAATTCCATATAGTAGTAAAACTATTAAAAGGGAAATTACAAGTACACCAATAGGCTAATGATGACATTGACCACATAGAAATAACAACTCTTATAGAACCATGATATAGTAATATCCTACCTGATATCCAACCTGATATCCAACCTACTCCAACTGAACTAAAAAATAGTTTATATACACTTATGGTGAGCATAAAATTATTCTAAGTAGGATAATCCCTGAAGACTCTAGGAAAATACAATGAAAAAATGATAAAGCACAATGAACAACAGTGAAACTAACTCTTCACATCAATGTGTGTACTATTTTCACAACATCACCACAGATAACTCTTACTAAGTATCACATACAAGATACCATATAAAATAGTAATAAAATATAAATTATACACTTCTATTACTACCCCATAGGTTTTCTACTCTTTACCAATGTCACAGATCCTGATCATCTCCCTCCAAATGTAATCCTTCCCAAAGACACATGCAAAACGCATCAAAACATGCACGTCATGCATCACATAACCACACCATCCCATCACATGTCCACATATAGTATACAGGTAGATTAAAGGATCCACCATAACTAACAAACATTAGTTATTTTACCTTAATCTATTATAGACCATACACTGGGTAAGTACCTCATGCCATCCTATCCTATAAACGCCGTAACTATAATAATCTTTTGGATACAATATTTGGAAATAAATGTGTTTGAAATATCCACAATCCATCACAACCCTCTGCACAAAAATATAGTAAAAGAAATTCCATACATACAAGTGCATGGAACTACTTAAAGATGATAAAAGGTATATAGGGTATATCCATCTATCCATCCTCCCTCTAGGATGTTGTGGAAAATACCCACCTAGAGTCCACTAGGTGTTAGTTTCCCTAACAGACATGGGTGGGTTAACATATGAAATCACAGAACATACATGTTATAATATATCTCACAACCACACTATGTATATAAAGTAGCCTTAGTCTCAAATGCAGATAACATTTCTTGGACTCCCAACTACCACCAATAAGACCAGATATAATATTAACACACACACATTTAAAAGAGATGTATTAATTAATAATTTTTTATTAATCCATTTATTCATAATAATTAATTCAGTATCCCTTAATTAACCATTAAAATATTTCCACATTACATAAAATTACATTAATCATCAGCTTAAATTATTTTCCCTCCATGAATAATCCAAACCTTGTCCATGGTTTATCATGATTAAAATATTCTTATCATTTTCATTCCATAATCAACCAACCTCTTGGGTTAAATATTTATTTCTTTCATTATAAATTTTTTTCTTTATATACGTAATCTAGGAAAACCACCCTCATATAACATTAAAATATACCATGAAACTAAGAAACATCAGCTACCTCAATTAGTGTGGAAAGGAATGCATAAAAAATATTAACTCACCCATCATGCATTTACCAGATTCATAAGAGAGCATACCATCTCTCAACATCTCATCAATGGGTAATCCTTGCTTTAATAATTTACATAACTTTTGATGAAATCCCTGACACCCACATGCATATACCATTGCATCTCACCATCACAAGAATCAAGTTCTTCCACAATATCTATGCCTCCCTGCACACATATCAAAAAATAAATCCCAGTCTCAGCCCTATGTGGATCAAATCACATCCGGGCCTCCCCAACCCATATCATCCATCTTAGGCTTATCCATATTAGACCCACATTAAAAGGTTCATATCTAGAGAAAATCACCATGAAGAAAAAATAATAATGAAATCAACATATAAATTGGGCCCTCAAAACAAGGCATTCATCCTTCTCATGAAAACGAGCTCTCACGACTCCAAAACAAGGCACTAGACATTCTCAAGAAGATTAGAAACTCCGGACCAGGTAAATTATATTTAACAAAAAACATGACATTATACTATATTTATTTAATTGATTCATTATTAACATGTTCCAATGATGGGAAAACCTGAGGAATCAATATATAACATGGTACCAAAGGAAAAACACAATGCCAACATTTATTCTGATTACAATAAACCTATAGAAGTACCATGATCAATTAACATGACTTTTATTGTTATCAATAACAAGAATAATCACACTTCCCAATATTTATCAATTTCATTAAGTATATGGAGGATCAATTTCAACTAAACATGAATATTAAATCAATTTTAGTAACATCAAATTACATTAACCACCAGTTTACAAAACAACATCTTCATTAGTTATTCTTAAGGAAATTAATTATCAATTAATTATGAATTTATGTTATTTATCAATTTCAACATAATATTCCATGAATAAAAACATTCTAGAAACTCATAAAACATAGATTTCATAATATCTAGAAAAATAAGGGGAAAACCAATACAACTGTATAAAGAGACAACATTAACGACATACGATAATAACAAATTAATTAATCTAGTTCAAATGTTATTAGATAATTTTCATTTCCATACAAAGGGATAAACCATGATAAATTTACAACTTAACATAAATAAATAGATTTGTAATTAATCTCCTACCTTAAAATCCATCAACATTATTCACATGAGAATAGACATTATTACAACTCTATGATTACCTCTCCTACAGGAGGTGCATCCATCTGAGGATGTTATGGAAAAACTGAACCAACAACAACAAAGAGAATCCCCATATAACCAATTGATATCAAACTATAAAGCATGTTAATACAAAATTAATGAAACTAGATCAATCCTAGAGAAAATAGTAGAAAATAAAGGATGAACACACTATAGATCACCATGAATTGAATATGTAATTCCGATGATTGATTTTTTTTGACGGGATATCAATCCTTCAAGTGAGGGAGACACTAGATTCTGAAAAATTAGAGGAAGAATATGTTTTGAGAAAATACCAAGCCACTATGAATTTTGATAGCATACTACACATGATATTTATATGATATGTGAATAAATTAGATTTCATGTAAATTTCGGGTGTCGATTTTCACAAAAAATATCTCGCATTTTATTATTTAACCTTAAAACAGAAAAAATAATGAACCATCACTTGAAGTGTCCTCAACAAGATGTGAGCCTCACTTCCACAATTTTGTATCATTACATGTCATTTATTCTCACTTCCCCTAGCCTGTAACACCCCAAGATTTTATGAAAAATATTCTTTTTAATTTCATTAATGTCTTGTGTTGTACGCTACATCAAAAAGAGCTTGCACAACACACATCCTTGACATGGATTGCATTACACTCAATCACGACATTCCTCGATAGCGTGTGTAGTACGCAATACCGAGTTTCACTAAACAAGGATATGCTATTAAAATATTATTAAAACTAGCCGTTATGAATAGTAATAACCACTTTTTGAAATTTTGTAAATTTTATTTTTCAAAATGGACTTAATTTTTGGATTCGGAATATTGAAATTAGCTTAGGGTGAAATTTTGGTACTTTTCAATTAACTTTCATATTCTGATGAATAGTGAAAATTACTAAATTTTAATTAAAAACAACTTTTTTACTAGAAATAATTAATAGTGATAAATTATCAATTTGAGTTGTTTTAAAGTATATTTAGAATATATTTTTACAATTTAGTACAATGTTTATCATTGGATGTAATTTCACATTTAAACCAGACATAAACAAGTGTCAATCTTTTGATAGTTATTATATCTTAAAAACACGCTATTTGTTTTGATGACGAGAATTAATTTTTAAATTAATTAATATAACTGATATGTTTTGAATTTGGTAAAATATACGTCATTTTTGAATTCATAATTTCAAATATAGCTTAGGCCTAATTTTGTGTATTTTTCTGGAAACGTTCATTTTTTTGATGAATAGTGAAACCATTAAGTGGTAGTTAAAAAACTGAATTTTTCATAAAACATAATTTTACCGCTTCTGTGAGTGGAATTTCGAAAATCTAAGAGAAACAGTTAATATCAAGGGCTAAAATTTGGTTCAATGAGATGAAAATAATTTTTGGTGAATAGTAACTTTTGACTTTTTTTTACCACGGTTAAAAGTAAATAGGGTAATTAAGGGTAAAAATGATATTATTATTACCCTAACGCATGTCCTAATTCTATTGTATAAGTGTAATTCGACCAAAAACAACCTTAGGAATAAAAAATGACCATTTAAGCCCACTTGGATTATATTATGACATTTATTATTAATTTATTTAAAGAAGGGTTAAAATAGTTAAAATCAATGTTTAATAAGTAAATCATTTTTATTATAGGGTAATACATAAGATAAATACGACTATAAATATTCATATGAAATCTAAAACAATATCCTACATAATTATATTTTATTTGTAATTTTTAGACATTATATAATTTAATATATTTGTTACACAACGATGATGCAGTAATTATCTTATTAATGAAATATTTACATAATTGATGTTATAAATACCCAAATAAATGTAATTTGAGACTTTTTATGAATTCCACTAATTTTCTAGGTTAATATGACATGTTATTATTGATTTTAGTAACTTTTATCGAACTAATAAATCTGTTATGATTTTTACAAAAATCAATTACCAAATAGTTTCAAAATTGACATAAAATAGTTTTTAAAACAAATATTATATTATTAATTGTTATTTTATTCCTAAAAATCTAAGGTTCATTAAAATGACTTAGATAAGATTATAGATTTTAATAATAAAAAACTTGGGGTTCGTTTGGCTTGTTATAGTAAGTTTATTAACCTTATAGTGTAAGAACACAAGAAGACACGGTAAAAGTAAAATTATTTAACTTAATGTTAAATCTAAATGATAAGGTTAACATAAGAACCTAAACTTGACTAAATTCTATTGGAAGAGAGGATTTCGACCCATCCCAACCTTATCTTAGAAATAAATCAATTTGGAGCTATTTAAAACCGAATTTGGCTTTATAATAAAATAATATTTTTAGATATTCCAATGGTGCCCCTCTCCTCCCTTATAAACGGGCACTTCATCCCTATCTTCCTCACACCACTTTGAGCCCTAAAGCTCGTCCAAACCCTGCCAAATTATCTTCTCCACTTCCATAGAAACATCCTAGAGGTTCTGTTCTTCCTCAAAGACCAATTTTAGTGCCCTCAAAGGAGATCTCAAAGAGGCGCTTCAAAGAAGAGGTAATGTCTGTTACCGATTCTTTCAACTTTATCTCTTCTTCCACTTCTTCTTCTTAGGTTGTTTCATTATTAAATAATAAAATTAGTATCACTCATATACTGATATGTTATTATAAGTATGAAACAACCCTATTTAACCATCTAACCATCCTACGGAAAATGAAATCACCACGCGTGCGTACGTACGGAATACCGTCTCCACGCCGTGGTGTAATCTATTTTCCACCACCACCATACATGGATGGGTATAATGGTGTAAATAATAAATATATATGATTATTTTAAATTTATATTGATTCTGAGATAATATACATACACTCCAATAGAGTCCCACGATCATGATAATGATATCATTGCTTGTGCATACGTACGGACTACCGTCTCCACGACGCGATGAGATTCATTCTCCATGTTAACCATTCATGAATGATTATAAAGTATATATAGTAAGTAATAATGAAATATATGACATAATAATACTGTATTTATGTTTATATATATATGTATTTCATCTACTTAATTCCATTCAACTCAATAAGGAAACGAAAACAGCGTTCATGCGTACGTACGACCTACCGTCTCCAAGAACGGCGTATTTATTTCCATTTACTGATCTATTATATATATGTATATTCTGAATATATATTATATATATATATATATCATTTTTTACATTCTGGATTTAAGTAAGCATGATCTTATTAATCATATGAATAATTACAAGTCAAAACACGGACGACAAATGAAACGATTTTACCCAAAACGCTCTTTAACCTGGAATTTACAAAAGAACGGGTAATATAAAGTCATAAGTGAACCATATATAATATCATAACAATGAGTATGATTCCGGAATAATTAAATGACTTATTTATATAATTATAAAGGAGGTTCGGATACTTATGAAGAAAATTGGACCTAAGGTAAGGGAAAATATCACAATCTCATTTTTATCTGAGATTGTTTATACTTTGGTATTTACTGGGGTGTATTTTATCATCCACATCCATGTTCCCTCAATATGTAATATTTTTTACATCCACATTCAATTTTTTAAATACAATTTTACCCTTCGGTGAGTTTTTAGTAAAAGATATGAAAGGAATCTTTTGTCATTTTTCGTACGAGGTACTTTTTGACTTTTCTGACAAAAGTATGAGAAGAATATTTTTTTAACTTATACGGCATGAATCAACTTTTAAAACATTATTTCCAAGAAGCTTCCTTTAAAAGTTTTCAAGTTTATTTTTAAACAACTTCTTTTAGTTTAGAATTGTATGACATGTTAAGAAAGGAAAAGTTTTTTTGAAGTAGAAATGAAATTTTCCTCAAGAATGGATTGAAGTGTTTTATCAAAATTATTGTCCATCTAAGATAATATAGGGTTCTGTTTCTATCCCTAGTATTACATTGATTTGATTATGTTGTGATGGAAATATTTTTATGAATTCCTTTTTCTTATATGAATTGTTTTATGATGTCATGATGTTTAAGATTCCCATTTTTATTACATCGGTTATGATATGATGTATGGTTTATGATTTTGTGGCACAATAAGAATGGTATCATTATGAGATGGGTGGGACCTATATCTCCCTCCAATGCATTGGGTAAATATTTTATATCTCATGAGATAGACATGGATGGAACGACAGGTTAAACCGGTTCAGTGAAACAGGACTAAAACGAGGAATGAACTCGGTTCAGAAATGGAATTTGTCCACTAAGATAGTCTTGGCAATGCGTCTTGACTAATAATAAATGATTCTCTATGATTATGTGTGTATGCCACAAAGATTCATGTTATAAGTTATGATTATTGTGATTACATTTCACTACTATGATTTATCCCATGTTATGAATTTTTTATCTTTTTTGCAGGTTAAGATTTCCAAAAGTTATGTTCTTATGAATATGATGTGGTTGATATTTCATTTGTTTACCCTTACTGAGCATTTGAGCTCACCGTTTTATGTTTTCATTTCCCCAGGATATAAATAATGGTTTTAGGTAAGAAAAAAAAATGAATATCTTTATGGGAGACGTTGAAGATATTTCACCATGATTAGAAGATTATATTCCGAGTTTTCAAAGACACTAAACTATTACGGTCCTTGTGTGTGTGTTTTTGTAATGTACTAAGTATTCCGCAAAAGTAATGTAATAACCATGTACGTCATGCTTAGGGTCTCTACATATATCATCAGTAGACAACATCTATAGACATACTCCATGCCTCCTCAGAGATCCACTGTCTTCAGAAACAATCAATGGGTTAGACAACAATGAGTAAGGACCTTATAAGCATAGAAAATAATACACATCAAGATATCATGTTAACACACTATTCCATGTGAAAAATAGTTTAATCCATGTATTATTGTGACATAGGTCGAGTAGCCTAGAAGTACATACTTGAGTGGTTCACGGGTCCCAAACATCTATACCGTATCAAACACACTATGTAGGTCGATTCACCATGAAATATTTATATTGATCACAATCTCCATGTACATAAGAAAACATATTTTTACATATATATTACGGCTCATCATGTAATTATTGTAAATTCATGGATGAATTAGTAATTCCCACTTTTATTATACAATACTAGACACATTGTGAAATTTGACTCTACAATATGTAAACTTTAATAGTGAATTTGGGTATATGATTAAGTCCCATACACTATTTATTTAATAGTATATTACATTTATTATGAAAGATTTAATGTTTTTCATAAAATACAATGCGTGAGCCAGAACCTGAGATATGAGTACTCAATTTTGTGTGTTTTTATTTATATAATGTTACAGTGCATATATAATATTTTATGTCATTATTAACGTTTTATTGAAGTGATGTGGTTCCAAAATCCTTTACGATGAGTATGGGGTAATAGGTAAGATAATTTTAAAAAGCTTGGGGTTGATATTTGCTCTATAAGCATGATAATTCAATAAAAAGGGCCTACCATACACTTTGTAATATAAATAAACATACTATGTAATGGGGCTTGAGACTATATATTTGGGGAAGATAACTCTCCCACCAATTGTTTTTAATTGACCACACAATGAGGCAAGGATCCTCTATATTGGTTGGTATCCCTTTGACTAATAGGCATAGATCCATGAGGCATGGGTCCTATTTTACAATTACATATATTAGGTATAAAATATATGAAGATGGTTTTGTTTTTTTCATTCTGATAATTCATGAATCATGGGGCTTTAAAAATAACAAGAAAACATAGTTTATTTCATGATAAACCCAATAACAAGGCTATTGACATCATTCTTTGTAAAAATTATGAAATAATGAATATATTTGGTTTCTTGCGAGATACTAACCTTCATGGATTAGAGTAGTTAATATTGTGATTCTTACATGTTCTATATATTTAGTACTATATATCATATCTGTCACCTTGGATTGTTTTCTTGATAATCCTCATCATATGGTTCTAAAAAAACCGATTGTTTTATCATTAAATTGTATTTTTTTGGGTTTTATGGGGAATTCCTATTTTAGTTCATACCCTATAGAAAACATTAATATTCATTATGATAAAATAAATTAATGGTTTTTGAATATTAATAATAATTTTATCAGAGCATGATGGTCATTATTTATTATATTGTATGTGATAACATCATATGGTTTCCCGACACACAAAAACGTAATATCAATTACAAACTATCATAAGAACCATAAATATATATAATGTAATTTTTAAATTCATATTCTATAATAGAATAATATATTTTTTGGAGTGGAAAATGAAATATAAAATTACGGATAAGGGGACCATATGAAAGTCAGACTTCATCTCATCAGGTTTATCCTAATTAAACTATATGTGAAATTGGTTATGAAAACTTGACATGCCATTAGGAAATAGATATTTATATGTTTAAATGGATGTTCCTATCTATAGGGATGTGAAATGGTCAATAAAAATTATTATTTTTATTAATAAATATCATGAATTGGGGATTTGAATGTATTGATGAAAACTGTGAGTTCATATTGTCACAGTGATGTAGGAAACATTTGTTGTGTCACAACTAATATTGAATAACTGATTAATGTTAGAAGGTATATATCCCATATATAATTTAAGTTATATTTACATCTCAATCCATTTTAGAAGAATGGAACTTCATGATAAAGGCTGTGTCCCTCAAGTTTTATTGGTAACTTCATTTCTGAAAATTCAAATAGAAGAACATCAAGAACCTAGGATTATGACTCTACTATAAATACTCTTTTATTAGAGATACCATGAAAAGTAGATTATATTACATTGTGTGAGTTCATATGTGGTTGTTTTCATTAGATCATGTAACTTATTTATTTATGTGAATTAGGGAATGTATTGGATCCCAGCCTTGTACATTATGTGATATTTAATAATGTCACTGAAAAAGTAGTCGAGCATGCCACATGTTATGTGTATTCATACACATGTTAATTTCTATATAAATTTAAAATTATGATAATTATTACTCTATTATTTCATTTTATAATGATTCATGTTTAGTTGGTTGAAAATATTTAGTCATCGATTATTTGAGAAAATATCAACTTGAAGAATATTTAACAAATTTATTCTCTATTTTATTGAATATAATAATTGTATATTTGTAGTGAATTATTTAGTGGTATATATTTATTTAAATGAGTTTTCATTATTATTTGTTTAGTAAGAATCATGGATGAAAGAGGGATCAAGTTAATGGTTCACTGGAAAATGATATATTCAATTTTAGTTCAATAAATTATAATTTATTTATTTAAGAAATAATATTTATTTGTTTTTGAATTTATTACTTGTAAAGTAAATAATAAGAATAATATTATTATTTTTACCTTTATATGGATCAATATTTAGAAAGTAATACTAGAATACATTTAATTATTTATTGTCCAATGATATATCAATAAATAACTAAAAATGGAATTATATTAGAATATCCAAGAGATTCTAATAATTGCACACAATTACTTATAGATATAGTACTCTAAATCCATAGAAAACCATTTTCCTAAAATTCTGTCAAGAATGGAGGGAAACCCTCCACCTCAATCTTTTTGAGTCTAAATAGAACAATATAGTTCATTAATGATGAAGAGATTATTTTTGGGATAAAAATTGAATTATGTATGTGTTAATATCTTTATGGATAACACCCTATTATTTATAATGTAAAATTATGTGGTTTGAAAAGCATATATAGATCAATTCTATAGGGATTTTATCTTTAAATGATATCACCATAATGAAATTATGCCACGATGTGGTCTATCAAATCTTTAATTATTTGATAATTAATTAGTGACACAATTATTAATTTATTTATATAAATTAATTATAATTTATATGGGATGATCTTATCTCATGGATTACATGGTTTCTATTTTATCTGTTTATAAATATAAATATGATATATTTAATGAAAACCAATTTTTAGGAGTTGGATCAATTACTTAAATATAACCCTAGAACTATCATGTGGTTTAAAAGTAGTCTCTTAAGAATTTAGAAATATTTATTGTTCGTTGATTGATATGGTTTTATTTTTAGTACATTATTTTTTTTGATTTATTACTTTAATATGAATGTTAATATTATGCATTTTTTTTATTTTTATATAAACTATAACACAGTTGAAATTGATGAATAATTACTCTAGTTTACACTGAGAGGATCTAAAGGTTTTAGTCAGATTACTTGGTTATTGGAAAAGTAACAAAAATGTAAAAGTTGTGATGATGTTCAAAACATATTTGTCAGTCATGGGATGAAAAACTCCCCAAACTAGAATTTTCATATAGAGTAGTCAGTACCCCATGTATTTACTATCTAGAATGACATTTGGAATTAAAGACTATATGATGTGAAACTCTCTTACACATCGTGTAGTCCTATATAGATTTCCATGTAATTTTTTTAAATAACATGTGTTCATAGTACATATCACATTATGAATAAGAAAAAATGTAGGTCAACCTAAAATTAATGATAATAAACATCGTATGGTCTATGTACACATTTATTGATTCATTAATGTCTATAATGTTTACCAAAATATCCCCTTGATCTTGTGTCTTAGATATACTTAATATAATATATATAGAGTGGGTCATGGAAGTAAAATCTTGGTAATCACCCAGTAATCATCAGAATAAAAATTTTAAAAAATTTCATTAGTTTAAATATTAAAACCTAACTTTATATATAGATGATGGGTTGTTGTTATGTAACTGTGTTTTAAAGGTATACAACTCTGGTTTCAGATACAGTGGCAGTGCACATTGGGCCTATATCCAATATGTATTTTTCATATTCAGTGGTCATTCTGAATATACATGACTTGAAAATCATGAAAAATGATATTTTTTTTATAATATGATTTAAAAATAAATTTTACAATACTAATATAGATTATATTTTCATTAATTTTTCATTTATATAAAAACAAAAAAGGAATGAATACCTCAAATTGATATCTTCCATTGTTGATGATATTGTCTCTATGACCCCAATTAGTTTTATTTCATTTGATTTAGAAGATAAAATTTTGATAAGATCAAGTTAAGAAGACTATAAAGGATTAGTGTCTTTAGAAACATGATGCATAAGAAACTGGTTCACTAGTGAACTACATCATTTTCCAATATGTTCTTCATAGCTATAAACCTTCTTTTACATATAATACAGAAAACATTACTTGTATCCTAGGGAAAAGAAACATAATAAAGGGTGAGATCATATTTTTAGTATGGGTAAACAATAGAGATATCAATGATCACATTATTATAACATGAAAAAATGGGTTGATATAATTATCATAACATTTAAAAAACATACCCTTCATAATATAGATCATAAACATGAGTCATGTAATTAATCATAGAATTTTCTAAGGCATGAATAATGAAGGAGCCAATTTACTTAATCCCTAGAAGTTGAACATTGGATTAAAACAAGAAATTATATAATACTTATACATATAGAAAATCATTTCATTAGTAGTCAAGGTTCATTTCCTAGACAATCATAGTGAATTTAGTTAACTCTAAAACCCATCATAGTAGTTATGTTCACTCCTAAGAATATCTTTGTGGATTGGGATAACTACTCAATCCATCATTGTAGTCATGGTTCACTCACATGACTAACATAGTGGAAAAATTATATTACTGAACTAGGTTAACTCCACATGCCTTTCAAGTTTATCTCATGTGATATCAATCTCTACCAAGAGAATTGGATAAAGATATAGGTCCATCCCTTTAAATAATAAGTAAATCTGTGAGCCAATAGATCATAAAACATTAATCATATCAGAACCCATTAAAATAAATGTGTTTCATAAATATTTCTACATAGAATAACATATAAAAAAGAAATGGGTCCAATAAACATTTCACCCTTTCATTATAAAATAACCCATATAAAAGGAATTAGTTTTATAAAAATATTTTCATAATTGAAATAATATATATATATATATATATATAGAATTTGTATGGTATCATTGGTTCAAATCCCCATTAAATCTTAAGTGACATCTATGATGTCGTCTTATATGGGAAATGATTTTGAATGAACACTTGGAAAATTCATGAGGAAAATAACATTCATACGTTGGAATAAAGTAATTAAATTCTAAAAACACCCAAAATATTAATGAATATATTTCATTGAAAATTAAATTGAAAATATGTAAATTAATCATAAGATGATTGATCATTAATTATGATAAACAATATCATTCATGTTTTATATGATAAATAAATATTCCTTTTACATTTATTATAAATAAAAAGGGAATTGTTTAGAAAATTACAAGATGATTACTTAAAAAAACATAAAAATTTGAAACATGGATAAGAATTTCTTAAAAAATTATTTGTTTAAATGTGTAAATGTTTTTTAGTTTTTTATAAAAAAATTATATGGATGAAAAAGGGGGTTTCAACCAAAGAATGAAAGAAATTCTATTTTCCATAAAAAAATTTATTTTGGATCCTTGGAAAAATAATGAGTGTAAAATGAAGGGAATACATTTATTTTCATTAAATAACCATATTATGAGGTACATTTTTAGTTTATTGAGATTTATATAATAATATATCATCATTGGAAGTATAATCATGAAAAATACTATTAATAATGAGATTGTAACAAAAAACATTTACCACTTTGGTAATGTTTGAATTATAAGACCTGTGAATGAATCAACCATATATGTATATTTAAATCCCCAAAATTTTCATAATAAAAATCATAAAATCTATTCATGCTGATAAATTATAGCACACAAAGCAAAATGTTGTGAATATGGCATTTTCGCATAAAAATTAATGTGAGAAAAAATCCTCTTACCTCAAGTCACAGATATATTCATATATATTTCAACTTATTTTATTTTAAATATATGTTTAATAATAATATTTCATAGAATAATACTTATATATACCATAAAAATATGATTTACTTATGACCTTTATAACACGTTTGTTAACAATTCCTTGTTAAAATCCAGTTTTGTGTAATAACAACTTCATTTTTCATGTATGTTTTAGTTTTGTATTTTTGGTCACATTAAATTGATCACAGTTCAATAATATCTATAATTTTAAACATTATTTAAATATAATATATATTATATATATATACATAGATTAATTCATAAAAGATAAAAATATAAAATTAATTACATCGTTCAAGGAGATGATAGGTCGTACGTAAGCATGAATGTTGTTTCCATTTTCTTGACAGATGGAAGCAAAGAAATATAAATAATATATCTCCTTTATATAATAGTTTTTTAATATATATCACATATATTAATAAAATATTTCCATATTACCATCTATTTCAAAATTAAAAGAAAAACCCATGACATCAGATTGTAGTGGAAGTAGTCCACATTTTCACATGAGTGGCATTATCACTTTTCAAAAGATTGAAAGGTAAAAAGGTTGAAGAAATATTATAATTAAAGACGTATAATTATTTCATAAATAATATATATATATATTAATTAAATCAGCATATCCATCCATTGTAGGCAGTTATGGAAAATGAATTATATTAGTTTTCAAGGTGATAATCTGACATACATGTGAATGATAGTTTCGTTTCCCATTTGATAGAAAGGGAGACATATGTAAATTATTAAATTTCCAAAATAAAATATAAATTTATGAGATATAATTAATTTTTTATATTATAATATTTGGAAAATATTTTATGATTGTGGAAGACGAAATAAAATAAAGATGTTCGATTAAGAGAGATACCTCTTTTTTGGATGACCGCCTTAGGTTATCACCAAAAGAAATCATAGGATGGTTTAATAATAAAAATAATGAATCAATGATGTGGTTATTGAAGTAATGAATTTATTAGGGTAGGTAATATAATACTATAATTGATTTTTTTTATTAATAGGAGATGATAGTGTGTTCCATTTTATATGTGGGGGAGAGGACAAACATGGAATTTTTGAAAAGAAAGAAGTGAAAACAAATTTTAAAAATGCCACAAGGATCGAAAATGGTAAATTTTAAAATATATATATAAGATATGGTATAAATATATCCACAAAATTGGATTTTCACACGTTTTTGCATTGTTTTACCCATTATAATTTTAGATTAACCCATGGAAACCTTGTTTAAACCTTCACTACGGTATTATATTTTTTCTACTTTTTATATTCAATTTTACCAAAAATATCATTTAACATTTTATAAAATATTAATTGTCATGATTGTAATTATGGAATATATTTTTCAAAATTCTATTCACATAATATTAAAATTTTAATTTAAAATTATACTCTTAGTCCTGACAGAAAATAGGTTTTCTATATGAAAAATATTCATTTGTATATAAAGATTTAATATCACAATACTTTATAAATTTTATTCTTATGAAAAATTTTGGTTTCATAATAAGATAATTTTACTAATTTTACTTTTATAAAATATTTAAATTTTATGAACCATTTTAAAAAAATTAAATGAATTTTAAATTTTTAATGAAAATATGTTTGTAAACAATTCAAAAAAATATATATTTTGAGTACATTCTCAATAATTTGTCCTAAGATGATTTTGACATGTTGATTCCAAAAATGATGCTAATTTTGTGAAGTATATTTTTATAATTTTTTTTTTATTTTTTATATCATATTTTCACAATGAGAAATAAAAATCATTTTTTATAGAAAATTAATTTTTAAAGAATTTAAAGACTCTACTAAAAAATAATTATTTATATATAAATATATTATATTTATCTAAAAAAATTATTTATTTGTAAAAATGTGTTTATTCATATTTATAATTTTAATTTTAAGATCTTGATAATAGTGGTATACTTTAAATAATAATATTAAAATAATTTCATTGTTTATTAAAATATGTTATTGCATGTAAATCATGCTTCTGAAAAAATTATGTTAAATTGAAAAAAATTATTTCATAAAATTTATGGGTATAAAATTATAACCCTATTAAAAGAAACTCCTCAATTTAAATTCCATATATTTAATATAAAAAATAATGATACTACGTCATCAACATATCATCTGGTTCCCACATAACTTCCTCACATTTTTGGTTTCTCAGTAAAATCATGTCCTAGTGAGTGGTCTGGTTTTATATAACATTCTATCTATGATCCATAATTTCTAAAGGTTTTTCATCAGATGAAATATCATGATATAGTTTTATTACATCTTTGTTCAGTACATGTAAAGGATGAGGAAGTTTCTACCTCATGAGTAATACAGGGAACTCATTTTGTACATGAGAGAGGTACGGTTGAAGTGCCAAGAGATAAGACAATGTCCCTACATATTCGAGAATATAAAAGTGGTTAATATACCTGGGACTTTTCATTCCATTTTTCCAAAATCTAATAATCTTATTCCATAGATAATTATGAATAAAAACTTTATCACTAACTTCAATATTCAGATGACATCGATTATTATCAGCATAACATTCTTATCAAATTTTTATTTACCTTATGTGTTATGGAATAACTATAACCTACTCTTCCATTTTATCATATATATATTCTACAAAATGATTTATTTATCAAAATTTATCCCAACACATCAGAGTTCAAAACTTCTTTCCATATAGGGATTCATATGGACCCATTCAAATACTTGAGTTAAAGTTATTATGGTAAGAATACTAAACTCTAGGAGGGTGTTGAGGAGAAAAACCTATGAAGTCCATAGAATATGATATATGAATATCCTCTAGAATGTAAATTATTCTCTTAATGTGAACATTATGACTATTGATGATATGTGGTGATGAAAATAAATTTTATATCAATGGATTTCTGAAGAGTTCTCTATAAAATCACGGTAAACCATAGATTCCACTCAGGGACAACAGAATGTGGTAATCCTTACAACCTTACAACCTTCATAAGGTTTATACCTACATAATGTTCAAGAGAAAATTCATTTCAGATAGTTATAAATAGTTTTGAATTTTTATGTATGTATACTACAATATATATAAAATAGAACACTTTAGATGTTTTGGGGAGTCCAATGATGAAATTTATGGTGATGTTTTCCCATTTATATTTTTGAATGGGTAAGGTTTGTAACATCCCATTAGAATTTAGCCTCAAGGAATTATCTTTTTGACATATCAAATACTAAGATAAAAACATTAAAATTTGTCTCTTTATAACATCCCACTATAAATATTCATTCCAATCTATATAGGTATTAATACATCTAAGATAAATAGAGAATGATGAACTATGTGATTCCTCTAAAAAATCCATCCTCAAATCTGGTAGTCCTGGATAAAATAAATAGTTCCAAAATCATATCATTCCATCAAAAACAATGTTAAATTTACGAACATTTATTACCTTATTCTTCAACTCTACATCTTCTGGGTGCACCTCTTCATTCTCCACTTGGATTTAGGGTCAAACATTTTTATGAGAAAGATAGTATTTCACCGTTCCCTTATTCATTTCATGATCCATATTTTGAAAATCAAAATTTATTGGAACTTTTTTTCCACATGATAGAAAATCATTCATGATCATTTTGAATCAAATCATCTATTACCATGTTCACTCTCCCAGGGTCATAATGTACTGTGAAATAATAACCTTTAATCAGCTCTAAGTACCTTCTCAATTTCATTTTCAACTATTTATATGTGAACATGTGCTTCAAGTTTTATAATATTTATATATAAAAGACGTTCGAAAATAATTATAATTCCTCAAAATATTTAAAGAAACAATTACATCATCATACATTAAATATTGAGTTGGGTAATTTTGTTTATGAAAATTTAACTATCACGAGGAATTAGTTATCACCATATCATTATACATGAGATCAAATAACAATACCTTATTCGATGCATCGATATATATTATAAACCATTATTCACTACAGGGTAATTTATGAATAAGATCACCCACTAAAAGTCTCATTAGTTTATTGAAATTTTTCTAAAATTCATATGTCAAGAAGAACTTGTCTCCAGTCTAAGTTAAATTGGTGAGTAGATTATATAGGCATTAGAAAATCATAACAAATTATTGATAATATAAAACCATACCAAAAAATATCATATCATAGTCGCAATGGTTAGTCGTGTCTAATATTCAATATCCTCTTTATTTGATGGATCCATTGATATACATTTCACTGAGATTATATGAACAAACAGTGAAATAGATTTTATCCAGAATTCACACATGGTAAATTTTTCATATAGTTATTCATTCTTTAAGGTCTCTAGTACAATTCTAAACTTATTTTCATGATCTTTATTTCACTCTAAATAGATAAGAATATCATCTATAGGGACTACCCAAAACTGATCAAGTTTATCTCTAAGGATTCTATTCATTAAATCCATGAGGATAGTAGAGGATATCATAATACCAAATGTAATCACTACATATTCATAGTTTATATTCCTTATATGGAATATTTACTTATGTATATCCCCCTTAAACCTCATTTTATGATATCCATAATGAATTTCAATCTTATAATAATATTGGGTTTAAAACAATTTTTCATACAATTCATCTATATAAGGCATGGGATTATTTTTCTTGATTGTGATATCACTTTGCACCCAATAATATATCCGTAGACATGTCAATCCATCTTTATTCTTAAAAAAATGAATGTTTTCCCCCATAATTGAGTCACATGTGTGAATGAATACCTTTTCAAGATTAACTTAGTGTTTTTTTCAATTTATTACAAATCAATCAGGTCTATTCAATACAGAGCATTTGATATATGTGTTGTTCTAGGTATGAGTTCTGTTGGGAACACAACTTCACCATTCCATTTAAGAATAGGAAACAAAGATAAAAAAACTAAACTAATACATAATATGAGTATTATCGATGTTCAGTTTCAACCCAAACATCTATGATAAACAATCCTTTTGAATAAGAATCAAGATGCATAAAATCGATGAAATATGCTTCAAAAGTACATATTTATCATTGCATTAATAGACAATAATATTTTTGTTTCAAATATAAAACATACCTTCCATTTCTCAATAGATGGTGTGTGATTTTTTCAGTAAATTAAATCCATGCTTATAAAAGAATAAAATTCAACCATTGGGAAAAATCTATATTTCCAAGAATAAAATTGAAAAAAATATTAACCAAAAAAGGTTCATAGACTTGAGATGTGATGATTACACCATTATGTGTTTTCACTGCTAATTAATCATCTAATAACTAGGTATGAGAAATTATATTGTTATAGACTTGATGATACAAAAAAATTTATAAAACTAATCATAAATTATATAATTCAATATTTTGGGATAATTTTCACCACCCAAACTTCATTTTTCTATTCTCAAACCATTAGTATAGCCAAAATGATCACTATGAGTGTCATGAATCATTGATCAGAGTGATAAATCATTCCTAAGATGTCTAAATCATAAAAACTTCTTTCTAATATATGAATCATTTGTCTTAACCTATTTCATTCATTGAAATTTATAAAATTATTTATCAATTTTCACAACATGTTAGAAAGTTCTCATATCAAATCCCCTAATTCTGTCAATCCAGGTGTGCGTAACGAATAATTTTTAGGTACCTCATGATTAATGTTTCCATATAAATGTGCCTTTTTCTGAATTTTTACAAATTAGTAAAACTATTCTATATCCACATCCAATTGTATTATCCAAAGGTGGATTTAATTTTTTGGCAACCACTAGTTATATCATTCCCCAAAATTTTGGGATATTTTCCTATACACAGAATTGTACATGTTGTTCTTACTAAATGTTTCTCATAATAGTTTCTAAAGATAAATAGACCAATCATATGATAAAAACAATATATACCCAAACTTATTTTACAATTTTATTACAATTTAATAGATTAATATTCATTTCATCAAATAAAATGCAAGGGTACCTTAAATGTTTCATTTATTTGGAAACATGGATAATAAACATCTGGTTTATAATTGAACTACATAATCTTCCTCTAACGTATTCAAAAATAGAACCCCTCTTAGGATATCATACATAAAACCTTTTCCATAACATGGGGAAATGAAATATAATAATTTGTTTTCATACATGGTCAATATGGTTAAAATGTGATATATTCACGATCACATAATTATAACATGAGCATTAGGATATGATAACATGAGATTAACATTTGAATACCATGCCCCACATACCATATACAATAAACGTGAGTCAAGGAATAATGTTTGGTAGTTCAAAAGACATGAACAAAAAAGTAATCAATGATCATATTCAAGGTAATATAACGTTGATCAAGAGATGAAGACCCGAGGAGGAAATATTGGATGATCCCATAAGGGGCACGTCACTCTAGGTATTCTCCCCTCATCGCCACCTCATTCTTCTCGGGCTGATGCGATGACTCTTCTGGTGCTCAGCGAGTTCTGGCGGTGAATCTGTGGCTGTGGTGATATCCAGATCCAGTGGCAAAAGATCTCCGCCTTGACTTCGGTGTGTGATGTTGGTGCTTCGTCGTGGTCTTAGATTTCTTAATGAGTTGTGGTGATGGGATCTGAGAAGCGGCTCTACAATTTGGCCTACTGGTGATACTCTTCTATTTTCTCTTTTTTGTTGTCGATTTGGTTTGAGAGTCATTGGATTGTGCTGCCTGCACGAAGGAATTTGTTCCACCTTTTTGTTGAATCTGTGATTTGGTGTTGATTTTCTAGTTATCTGGCTTCTACAATAATGTTGTATGGAGAATTTATTTATTTACTCCAGTTGAAAAAGGCACGGATTTGATGCTGCAATATCTATCAATTGTTTGGTTCGGGTTATGTTGGTTCTCTTGTTTAGTCCACACGTTGATTTTGGTTTTTTCTTTGCTAAATCTGTGATCTGTGTTTCTTGGTATTTGGATTTCCGCGAGGCCGATTCCCTTTGAAGGTTATCAAAAATAAAATGAGTTGGCAGTTTCAATGCTTCTTGGTTTTTGGTTGATTTTGTTCAGATGGATGGAGGATGAGGATTATACTGGAAGTGTTTGGATTTGGTCTTGGTTGGCCGCGACTTCAATGGATTCTACAATCAAGGGATTCCAATTTATTTTCAAGGGATTTTCCAGAAGATTTTCATAGAAGGAGCATTCTCTTAATCATCATAATCTAGAATAAGGAGTTTTGAGAGGGTATGACGCTTTCCATTGGTACCGGGCCCATGCATCCTTGCACCAGACAGCTAGCCGAGATGCGATGGGAATGTGGATGCAATTTGTATTGTTTTTGTTGCTGGGTGGATCTTTTCCTTTCTATTGAATTAGATTGTATTTGATCTTGATGATCTTGGCCATGGAGGCAAGGTTATGTCTTATTTCTATGAGGTCATTCTGGTTTCCCACTTTTTCCTAAAAAGTGTTTTTGAAATAAAAATTTAATTTTCAGTCAACATAAGTATAACGTTAGCATATTCCATAGAATTATGGAATATACATAAGTGTGGAAAATCATTTCATTAATAGTCAGTTATCATTTCCAAAACTATTATTGATGATTGGGTTATACCCCAAAACATTTTACTAAACAACGTTCACTCCTAAGACTATCATGGTGGATTGTAATCACTCCCCAAACAATCATAGTAGTCATGGTTCACTCCCTTGACTTTCAGAGTTGAAAAACTATGGTATAGAATTAGGTTCACTTCCCATTGTAGATTTATATATCTAATGAGATATAAATCATTAACCAATATATTATAATTAGATATTGGTTCTACCAATAAAAAAATTTATATATTTATGTTCCACAATATTATAAAAAAATTCATCATGTCATATTTCATAAATCATAAATGGGTTTCATAATTATTACAGCATATCAAAACTCATGTAGAAGAAATGGATTCAATAAACATTTTGTATTTTCATTACAACATAAACCATGGAAAATGAAAGAATTTTATAAACCTAATTTTATCATTAATATAAACAAAATAAACAATGGAAAAAAATGATATCATTTTATCATAACCGTATTAAATCTTAAGAATCAACTAATGATTTAATCTTACGTGTAAAATGTCTTTGAATTATCACTTGAAGTATTTCCTAAGGGAAATAACCATAACACTTTAAAATCACTAAAAATATAAGAAAATACTAATTTTAATAGGAAATGTTTTTATAGAAATATACGTTCAATATTGTAATGAATATTTAAATAATCTATAGTTGATGATGGTATAAAATATTGTTCATGTTATACATATTAAAATAATGATTTCTTTCACATTTTCTATAAAATCCAAAAGGGACCTGTTTAGAAAACAAACATGAATTTTAATATTAATTTTTTTATAAAAATGGAATAAATGAGTAAAAATTACATTAAAAAGTCAATTTAGAATATTAAAAAATTTCTTTAATTTGTTTTATTAAAAACATTGATATGGAAAAAAATATGTTTGGAATGAAGAGATAAATATATTTAGATTTCTTTAAAAAATTATTTTACACCATTGAAAACCTAAATATGTGAAAATAAAGTGAAAAATGATATTTCCATGAAATAACTGGAGGAGAATAAATTTAATCAGTTTCATGAGAGGTATATAATTATATTTCATCACCAGAAGATTAATACAAACAATTCTAATAAACAATGAGATTGTAACATAAACCATTACCACATTGGTAAGGTTTGAATCATAATACCCTTGAAATAAATAAACATAGATCAATATGTAAAACCCCAAAAATTTAATAAGAATAGTCATAAAATAAAATCATTTGTAGAATATACAATACATAAGAGAAACAGGTGGTGAATATGGCATGTGACCCCAAAAAATAAAAGTGTGATAAAAATAACCATACCTCAAGTCCCAATTCTCGTTGTACACATTTGGTCCTCCATTATAATAAATATTGATTTTTTATAAATATATTATATAACTATAATTATGAATATAATATTATATATGATTTTCTTATGACCTTTTATTACTTATTTATTAACAATTACTTGTTAAAATCACATTTCAGCTAATAAAAACATCATTTTTTATGAATGTTCTGGTTTGATATTTTTGATGCCTTTACATTGATCATGGATAAAAAAATTCATGAATTTTAACCATTATATAAATATACTATATATTCATTAAATATTTGTCTAGAGTAATCCATTAATGTTAAATATAGAAAATTAATTACACCATTCATGGAGATAATAGGTCGTACAAATACTTGAACGATGATTCCATTTACTCGATTGATGCAACGAAAAAAGGATAGATAATATATAAAATTTATAGAATCATTTTTATTTCATATATGTCATATATATTCAATAAAATCTATACTTATTATCATCCATGTACAAAATTTGAAAAACATATCACATCACTTTGTCGAGTTGGATGTCCACACGTACGCACGAGAGACATCATAACTTTTCAATGTATTGGAATATAAAAATGTAGATGTGATTTTTAAAATAAAAAAGTATAATTATTTCATAAAAATAATATATATAATTGAAATCTTTCATCATATCAAACATTGACAGTTGGATATGGAAAACTAATTACATCGGTTCATGGGGAGGTTTTCCGCTCTTAACATTATCAGTGGTTTCATTTCCCATTTGATGAAAAGTGAGACAGATGTAGGTTATAACATTAAAATTTAAAAATTATTTATATGGGATATATGAATGATATTATATCAACCTAGTTGAATAATATTTGAAATAGGTGTAAGATGAAATAAAATAAAAATGATCGGTCATGAATAGAACCTTTTCATTGGATAACCTCCTTTGGATAACACTAACATAATTTATAATAACATTTACTAATAAAACTAAGGCCTCTAGGATATGGGATGTGGGGGATAAAGGAATGGATTTCAATAAGGAATGACTTATCCTAAGGGTTTTATATGTGTGTGGATGAGAGGATCGGGGGTTCTATTTCATATGTGGGGGGGATAACACACTTGGATTTTTTTTGAAAAGAAATAGGTGTACTCGCATTTTACACTTGACATAAGGCTCCAAATGGTTAATTATCAAATATTAGATCATATATGTTTGAACATTGTTTATAAAATAGGATTTGTACAAATTTTTAAACCATTTTCCCGAAATATATTTAGTTTATCTTCTGTTAAACATGTTTTAACCTCAATCGTGGTAATTATTTTTTTGATTTTTTACATTTAATTTCTAACAAAAAATAACATGAATGTATTTCATAAAAATACTTATATTGATTCCAAATATGGAATAATTTTTCATAATTATCTTCATATAAAAATAAAATTTTATTTTAAAATTAATCACACAAATGTGATGAACAAGAGGTTTTGCAAAAGAGAAACATTTCATAAATAAAAGAAGACACAATTTTAGAATTTAACATGAATTTTGATTTTGATGGAAATATTTGGATTAATCATATCATAATAGAAGTAATTTTACTGTTATGTTTTTAATCAATAATTAACCCTTTAAAATTTTAAAAAAATGATGTTTATAATAAAAAATATTAAATTTTCTCTTCACCGACAAATTTATCGCCGAAGATTTTTTTTTGAAATTCAATCATAACTAAGTATTACATTTTTATTCAAAAAATGAATATAGTTTTTCAAATAATTTTTTTGAAAGTGTTAAAAATTAATTTCATTATTTTTCACCAGAAAGAGTAAAAATTATTTTTTGTGAAAGAATCATTTTCAAATAATATAATAAAATTACTAAAAATTAATTAATTATTTATACATATATTTTTCATTATCTAAATCCATAATACAATTATTAAAATTTAGTTGTTAATTTTCATAAATCCATGTTTAATAGACATGTAATAACAATCTCTTTTAAATGTTATGGTTAATATCATATTTCAGTTCAATAAAAATCAGTGTCTCTTGTAACACATGATATGAACGAAATTTAATATACTAGAAAAATATATTTTAAAAAATATCTGGGTGTTACAAACATGGAAGTAAAATTTAATTGTGTGGTTTAATCCAAAAAAAATGTTTTAGATATTAACTTCCATAATTATGTAAGGTGTAACATCTCCTCCAAGAAATCAATAATGGCATATCATATGTGCTACAACCAATGTACTATTCTCCCCATTAACATATTTCATGACAAAATTGGTCATTGCATGAATGTAAGTTATGAATTGAATTAAAAATTATAATACTATTTAAAGATCATTAAACATTCTAATAGATAGTGTTATCTAATAACACATAAACATGTGGATTTCATACATGCAAACATGTTCACATAATCTCACATATAGAAGATTACTAAGTGTGAAAATTTTCGGATGAAGTCTTGTCTACTTACGAGTACTTTCACCAAGTAATCAAAATTATTCTTATTAAATCATATAATGTTATCCCATTATAAAATAAGTTTTAATACCATCATCATGTCATTTTGAGGTTTTCATCATAAATGTAAACTTATATTCCCTTTTTATTATGTTAGATACTCTATGATATTATTGCATTAATCTAATGCATAAAATTATACAATATGTAATAAAATATTGAATTATTATATTTTATTTTGATATTCATAGAATCGAAAGTACAATTTCATTTTTCTAAGAATCCCACTCTAATAGAATTCCACTAGGAGTATATCTATATTTAATTATTTTTAGTATTTTTGTCGCTCTAATAAATATTATGTTTAAATTGAGTTTAATAATTAGTTATGGGGTTTGGGATGTTTTAATCAATGGAAAATATACTCATTATGACATAACCTTCATGAGAAATGTCATCAAGAGATAATATTTCAGAAGTATTCTCCTTATCCATGGACAAGACCTTGAATCCTTTAAAAAATCAACCACAGATGTATTATCCATATAGTGTATGATATAGTATTTACTAAGAGAAACTATACTAAGTTCATGGTTGATTTTTCATATCACATACACAATTTTATCTTTCTAAAACAATAATATACATAGAATCTACATTATAATTACAAACCATAGATTTCTTTGAAATCATGCAACTCAAAATACCTCAATTTAGAGTGAATATATATCCCGACTGTGATTTTAGATCACCTTGATATGTTTGGAAGGAAAATTCTAGATATCTTTTGCTTTCTCCATTATCTCATCCATAAACATTTAATATATACTTAGTATTCATAATATACATATGGATATTATTTCATTCCATACAATGGTTGTCACCTTGGTTATCTCTATATCTTCAATTCACATTTATGGAATATGAAACATCTATCCTCTTATATAACATAACATGCATTACTGTCCCAGTCATGAACACTTATGTAGTAATTTTCATACTCTAACTTTCCTCCTCTATTTAGGGACACATTTTCTTAGAAAGATAAATTCTATTTGACACTAGGTATAATACCCTCTTGGATTATTTAATACTAAATATCATTAATATATTACCAATGAATATAAATTTACATAGGAAAATTATCATATTGGATATATAATGATGGATATTTATCTGAATAAAATACTGTTATTCACTTATGTAGTCCATGGAGAAGTATGTGTCTAACCAGACCTTAATGGATTGTAAGAAATGCATTTGGTTTCTAATAAGTAGTGTTTAATCAACATAAACTATTATGAAAATGACTACACTCTATCCATATATTATATAGACAGAACTATTAAATTCATAATTTATGAAACCATGTTCCATTTTGGATTCATCAAACAATATTTTCCAAAACATGGATTCTTTCTATAATCCCTATATTCTTCTCTACAATAAGAAAATCTTGTATTAATCCATTAGAGTCATAAAACAATAATGTTGTCTCATATATGCACATGAGCCTCAACCCAGTTGGTGAGGTATCCTTAAGTGCATCCATAAGACCCAGGTTCAAAACAAGGTATAGGCATTTTTCCGGGTTACTATAGCAGGTATTGTCGCAACACTGTAGCAGAAATGTACACTGTGTAGGTACTGTAGTAGAATTGTACATTGTATAGGTACTGTAGAAGAACTATACGCTGTGCAGGTACTATAGAAGGCACTGTAGCAGTTACTGTAGCGGTTACTGTTCAGTACTGTGGCAGCTGGAACTCTTCACCTTGGCCCACTGGTTTGGGCTTGGGGTCTTTAAGGCTTTCGGGCCACCTAGGCCTTCAGGTCACATGGGATTTCGAGCCACATTTAAGTCCCTTGAGCCACCTTAAGGCCTTCAGGCCACATGTAGTTTCCCCAAACACACTACAAAAAAAGTGCAGCCCTAGAAGAGGATTCAGAGGAGGTGCACTCACCAGAGAAGAACCAAATGGATTGTTAGAATGAGAGGATATGGACATGCCATCAGTACCAGCCTGTGCTTGCACAGGAATCCTACCAGACAGACATTAAATGGTGGAGAGCTAATATCATGACACAGATGCTGGGGAGCAGTAGTTTATTGTAGATAGTCTGGTTGAATTCCCTAAAAATACCTTTGGGTCATGTATCTCTTAAGCCTATGGGCCTTGTAATCTCTGAGCCTATGGGTCTTGTAAGGGTTCCCCCTTATCCCATGAAAGGGGTGTTATCAAAAATCAATAAAAATGAAGTCCTTTGGGCCATTCGGACCAATGTTGTCTCATATAGACTTCTTATTGAAGGTTCTTATTGTGGATAGTTTCTTTTACATCCTCATGATTAATTTCATAGTCAATGAATTATTTTATGGATGATGGAATTATTATATATTTTTTCATAACATATAGGGAAAACATTCATCATATATTTTGTATCACAAATGTTTCAACTCTATTAAAAATATAATAGCTTTATAAGTACTGACTTATCAATCCATGCCATGATTCTTCTTGAATTCACATGTTGAATAAATTGGACTTACAAACACTTAATAAGATACCAAAACCCAAAAATGGTTTTAGTATATGTAATCCATTTTATAATTCATATCTTATTTGTATTTGGATGCTTTTGTGCCACTTAATAATTTTATTTATTTTATAGGATCATCATTTCAACTCAAATGTGTCACCATACTCAAATTCATGAAAAATATATAATTCAAGTTCTCTGTCCTCTCTTTTACATCTATGTTATAAATTTTTTATTTGGAATCACTTCTTTCCTGGGGAATTGTAGAATCTATTCAAGTTCTAATTCTTTTATTTATTGAGATTTGATGTCATTTAAGTCTATCTCAGTCACACTACATTATTTTGAAATGTGGACCATCTCCAATTACATATCATTTAATTTTATTATTAATTTCTTGTATGAGGGGTTGTATATGAAATATCCACATGTTTCCTTTGAGTATCTAATAATGGAACACTTTTATCCCTTAGGGGAATGTTTATTACGTGAATATGACAAAACAAATGTTCCACATCCCCATACATCTAAATTCATCAACAAATATTTCCATCCATGATAAAGTACACATTAAATACCATTTGTCATTTTAGTTGGTTCATGGATTAGTATATATTCCACTACCTAAAAATCATATATTGAAAATGAAATTGGATGACCCTCATAACTCAACATTGATATCATCATGTCTAATAGGGTGTGGTTACTCCATTTACTTACTAGAATTCATTTTCCTATATAAGGAGGTGCTTCAAGTTATACTCTTCCATGGTATAACCATATTTTCTTAATATTCATAAAAATATTTTTCGCCCATTCATTCTTATAATCCTTAAATATATAAAAGGTGTTTGACTTATACATAATTATATTGACATATTTGTATCTAATAAATCCATCAGTAAAATTTATAATGCATTATAATCCACCATGTCCTTAATTTGAAACAGATAAGACACAGTAGTTGGAACCAACTCATGATGCCAAGTATCCATTTCCCATATCACTACCACAAAACATGGTTTCCGCACTACCACCCTATAACAACGTTAAAAAATAATTTTTAAAAGAAGTTCTTTTATCAGTGCTAAAAAAATTTCTAATAAAGGGAATATTTAATATCACTAAAAAATTCATATTAATTGTGTCCCTTTATTAGTGATATTGTTAGCACTGATAAAGGAAACCCTTTAACAATGATTTTTTTAGCGTAGGGCCCCCTTTATTAGCACATTTTTTACTAGTGCTGATAAAGGGGGGCTTTATCAGTACTTTTTCTTAGTGCTGATAAAGTGTATTTTTCAAAAAAAGTGATCCAAAATAATATATTGATATATTTGTAAATTTATAGTGATATAAATATAATATATATTTTTTAACTATGTTTTAGATAAGTAAAAATAGACTATTACATTTTATATATATGAAATTTTGTTAAAATGGATTTAAAATATTTTAAAAAATATTAATAATTAATAATTTTACAATTATCATCAGCTAATAATCATTTAATAACAATTTGAAGACACAAAAATCCAAAAAATAAATAATAAAACAACTAAAATAAGTTGAAAAAGTAACTCAAACTTCAAACGACAATAATTTTTGATTTGAGAGTCAGTTTGAGCTCTACAACATATAAAATTGAATCCTATAATGAGCTCTACGTGCTAGTGACCCATGGTAACCATCTGTTCCATTTTTTGAGGAAAAAAAGTCACATAAGTCCTTCAAAGATGGGGTTTTAGTTGGGAAACCCATATTTTTTAATATTTGATGGAATTTCATCCCTGTTTAAGGGGGAAGTTTTTCCCTTGTTCAGTGGGGAATGAATGAATTTCAATGGAATACATTCATATTAATATTATGGATTTAAAATTTTACCATTTTTCATAATATACATTTATTTAAAATCTAATATATAATAATATATACATATCTTTTATGTATTTGCTCATTAAAATTTGATTTTTAAATAAATAATTAAACATATTTACATATAAAATATATTTCCCAATATATAAGCCTTTTATAAATAAGAAAATAATTTCTATTTTATTTAAAATACATATATATGAATATTTGAATACCTATATAATATGTACATGTCAATATATATATATATATATATATATATATATTTGCGTCTATATTGACAAGCTTATTTATACTATATATATATTCTAAACATATGTATATACATGTTAATATATAATATTTGTATGTAAATATATATATATATATATTTAAAATTATACATACAGATATACATAATATATATATATATATATATATATATATATATATATATATATCTGTGTGCATGTGTATGTTGTATATATGTATTTATTTATTTATAAACCCACATAAAAAAGCATATTTTATAAATGCATTCAAACCCCATGTTATAAATATATACTAAAATATGAATAAAATTAAAAATATATAATTATAACTATATATATATATATTTTAATATAATGATATATATATATATATTAATATTACTCAATATATATATTAATATAACTAAATATATATATTTATGTAAATATATATATATATATGTTAATATATATATATAGATTAATATACGAGTACATATGACTAAGTATATATATATATATATATTAATAAATAGATATATTAATAAATGAAGAAAAAAGCAATATGTTGGAGTGGTAAAGGCTTAGGAGTGCAGGCAACTGGTCCCGAGTTTGAATCCTATGGAAAGCAGGCCATGAACAGAGGTGGGGAATAATGCCTAGCACTGTTAAAGAGGCTGGGGGAGTTGTTAAAGGTCGGTCGGGTAGATGGAGAGTGGGGGTTGCGGCTGGGGTGGGGGGGGGGGGGTGGGGAGCTATTGAAGGGGGGATTAAATCATTGTTGAAGCCCCAACCGCAATACAAAGATTTTTTTTATGTTTTATAACATTTATCAGCGCCTCTTGATATAAATGATAAAAAGGGTCTTTATCAGCGCCAAAAAATGATAAAGGCCCCATTTATCAGCATTTTTTTAGTGCTAATAAAAGGGACCCCCTTTATCTTCAACTTGATTAACATTGTTTTTTTAGCACTAATAATGCCCTTTTCTAGCACTAATAAAGGCCATATTTGGAGTACTGTATTCTTCTAAATTGTGATTTTGTTCAATTATCCTTTTAAACATGTGTTAAATACACTAAGTAGTTTCATATAAAATTTATCAATATATCGATATTTTTTTAATTTATTAAAAATTTTACATTTTCAATAATTACATGGTGATTCCATAGTTTTTTGTGGTACGAGTCATGTGAACTATATTCATTATAAATTTTCATTACATGGTTAATTTAATCTATATTTTTTAATATTATTATTTAAACATTCCCTACCAATAATTTTTTGTCATTATAAAAGAAGAAACATTTTAAAAATAAATAAATATATATCATTCCTAGGTTGAGAAATATTTTTTGGAATGTCATAGAACATAACAAATATCACTCCCAACTAATATCATTTCAGCCGGAAAAATGAGTTGGAGATCTACAAAATCCATAAAATTAATAGAGGCTGTGTTGGATTCTAATAGACCCACCTTACCATGGGAAATAATGTATAATATATCTGGTTTTTTACTAGAATAAAAATGTGATCACCACTTTTCATATCTAGTAACAAAATTTATAATAACTAATAAATTTCATTTGATAACAAATATACGTGAAAATATCCTTAACATATTTATGTTAAAATTGTATATTCTTATGGACCTTCTTTCGACATGAAGAGAATATAATATATTGGTCCATTACATTCCACATGTTCCTCCTCTTCCTATAAGGGTGTTACAAAAAACATTTATACCTGGATTTATTATCATATCTATTCACCTTGCCAATATTTTTAATCACCATAATGAAAAATGGATTATTATTCTTGAAATCCTTATTAATATGGAGAAATATATGGATGAGGACTGGAAGATACTTATCTATGTTTTTCATATAGAAATTTTAAGAAAATAATGATAATATCCAATGTATTTATAAAAGAATTAGATATGTGTGTCGTTATTTTTATAGCATAAAACCTCAATCCTCTAGATGCTCAATGTAACTAAGGAGTTATACTATGTATGGACTTTTTTGTTACAAATATCTATATTTACATGTAAATATAATCATGGAAATATCAAAAAAAAGTTATTTATATATCTCATAATAAATACCACAGAAATGTTCGATCATGCAATAGGTATCCATGTTTTATTTCAAATTCATATTCCCACAAGACATCGGTGAAATAATCAAACTATGAAAATCAAACACATCATTAAAGATATTTTCTTAAGTAGAAAACTCAATATCACTCATCTATTTATTAGGTGTATCTATGATATACAATTAATTGAAATAAGAAATTGGTTTATAGTACAACATTACCCATAGTTTTTCTAAACCATTCCTAGAAGATGCTTCCGAATAGGGATTCTTTATCTCTGGAATTGATAAATGGACATCAATGTGAGCCAGGATCTCCCGAAGGCTTTCAGTGCCCGAAGGACAAGAATCTGAACGCTCAGATGGATCCGCTCATGCATTATAGTGATGAAATGAAGGAGGATTTCCTAGAGATCAAGGCAGCGAGGGAAGATGTCGATCAAATTATTTAAAGATTGATCCAATTGGAGGTTTCCATGGATCAAGAAGAAAGGATTGAAAAGCAATATCGTATATTGATTAGATTCTTTAATATGGATAATATCAGAAAAGCATAATATCTCAATGCTTGGGATTATCTAGCAAGGCACCATTAAGACAACATAGAGAAAGATCTATAATTCCAGGTAAGTTTCCTTCCCTGTAAACTGTTGAGAGAATGGAATTCCAATTACCTAAAACTTGTGTTTAATAAGTCAATAGTTTCCTTTGATTGTTGAATTGTTTTTCTCTGAGGTTTCTCACTATCCCATTGAAAGTGTTAGAAATTTAAAATGTAAACATGGATGGAAGTTATAATTATTATTAAATAATAAGATATTATATTATTATTTCTTCAAATTATAATAAATTATATGATATATAAATTAATTTTTTTTAGAATCTTAAGATTTTACCATGTCTCAATGACCCACGCCATTGAGAAAATAAATTTTCAGTCACTTTTATCATTATAATGCCTTACAAGTTTATCTCCTAGTAATCCAAGAAAGGGCCTTATCTATTAACTAATGGAACATAAGTATGAAATATTTCCAAATATGTGCTAAATGTTCCTAGGTGTGCCGATTGAACATCATAATCCAAAAATCCCAACACAATTTTCCTCAACAAATTCGATGATGATATAAGTAATATAGCACATTATACTCATTAGAACTTATTAATTCAACCCAAAACCATTATTACAACTCTCTAATAAAAGAATGTTTCCAAAAAAGGGTATCTAATCACTTAGTTCGATGGTTTTACTCTAAATCCTGTGATGGAAGACATAAATTTATAATATTAAAATGATATGTTATGTTTATTATGTGTTAATTTTCTAATTTTATTTTTTACATTTCATCTTAATATTATGTACATTTTACGTAAGTTATTATCCATATAATAGAAACATATTTAGGAAATGTATTTCTATATTAATTACATCCTAGTGTATTAATAAATTAATTTATATGATCATGGTCTTTTATCAATTAAAAAAATAATTCAAAAAATGAAATAAAATTAATAATACACGTAATTATCATGATCTATTGCTCGTGTTTTTCTTTTAGGGAGGGAATTTAAATAATTATTTACCATATGGAAAAACTCGTTTAATAAATTCTATGATTTATTTTTTAGTATTCCACCTCTATGATGCATAACTACATGGTTTGGTTTCTCCTTAGAACTATCTTGAATGAACACCTGGTTTTAGGGAACACCATCCTTAAAATTTATTTAATTCACTCACATATGAAGAGAACTAAAAAGGGTATTTATAAAAAAAATATACATTAAAGCCTATACATAACCAATATGCTGGAATGAATCATATGATATCAATTTAAATTAATAAAATAATTTCAAAAAAACCCTATAATTAATTAATAAAAAATAAAGCATACACATACAGAGGATTGTCCAACCTAATGATAATACACTATTTTAATGATTGTACATTTAAAATAACTTAATAGGATTACATTACAATCATTATTTTAATAATATAAAAATATTACAATTAATTTTATTTATTATCAAATTATTCAACTAATTTAATTTATCTTAATATACATCTAATATATTGAGAAGATACCCATTCATTATTGTTACAAATAAATTAAATTAATTAATTTCAATTAAAATTTAATAAAATAAGTACATGGTACATACATGAAAAAAACTCAGTGTGTATTTCTTCAAACTATTTGGATATTATAGTAATCATATACAGTTTACTCAAGCGACATTTATCAAACACACTTTTTCGCATAATTACTTTTCATGTTTGAGTAAATTAAATTAAACATATAAAAATTGTTAATTACAATTTCACATAAATATTTTAATTCTAATGGAGTAGTTGATTATTTACAACTATATATGTTATGTAGTTCAGAAATTTACATAAAAATGAATTTTGAAATTAATATGTGTGTGTGTGTGTTTGTGTCCATATATATGTATGTGTGTGTGTGTGTCTGTATAACCTCTCCAAAAATACTTATGAGTCATTAAATGACACACGAAACACATGTTGTTGATGGTTAAAGTTGTAATAATTTTAATTTTAATTTTATACTTACATTGGATTCCTACATGACGTGTACATCTTGCTACACAACGTGTAACATTATTGACATATGTCTATGATACACTCCAACAGAATAATCATGTTATTTTTCATTGACATGATTGTGGTGAATGGTGTACATAAATGTTACATTATATTTATCAACCTTGTCTATAAGGTATCATTCCCTACCTATTGGGAAATTATTACATGACACAAATTTTAATACATGTTTTCCACTATGAAAATGTGTTGACGGTATTTTGTGTCACCTAGTTAAACAACATGTGGTCCCATATTCTATTACACATTTATTGTTTAATAATGTGGGTATTTTATAAACCATTTTTTCCTTATAACATGACGTGACAAGTTAGTTGACACTAAATTCGGGTGTAATTAACAATGACACTGTGCATGTACACTTAATAAACTCTATGTAATCCCATGTGGTCTAGAATAGATTCTATATACATTTGTATGGGTTCTTTGGATGACCACTATCCAAATTTAATTGGATATAAATTTAATTAGTGAGAAACATGAGATGCCCCAGACCTGGATGCCACTTAATAGGTTCTTCGAGCCCAATAGGCCACATAGCCTCAAGTGCATCTCCCCGAATGCCAGAGGCTACCAACTAGCAATGAGGGCCTAGGGTGTGTCTTTGGGGAGATTATTCCATCATTATCAAAGCCTATCATAGTGGATTAATATAAAAATAGGTAATCTGTGGAAGCAATATAACTAAATAAAAGGCTTAATGGAAATATACAAGTATTAAAATAACTTAATAACTGGAATAACATACACTGACTGATAATGATATTAATTTTGTCTAATATGTTCAAGAACAAGGATATAATGTTGCAATAATACATGAAAAATCCATAATAGAAAAATGAAATAGATAAACTATCCCATGTATCCCAAGAAATAGCTTATTCATCTGCCACAACCTCCATCCTAGCATAAAAATAAATAAATTATCTGATGCATTATGCTTCTCCTTATCAACACCTACATGCATGTAATTTTCCCTAGGTACTAAAAACACTCAAATAGGGTATGAGATAAATATCACTGGTCCACCAAAAATGTTATCTATAACGTTCGGCTTGTGTATTAGAAATGTAACAGTGTGTAAGAATGCGTATCTTAATTAAAGCATTATAATTTAACTATATATCCAAGTACCTGATTCATCCCTTGACTTGTGTTTGAACATGTAACATGTTAATTATTTGATTGTTACCAGTTTGTAAATAAGTCACATTGTTAACAATAATGAAGGTTCTAATATGTAACGAGGAAATCTCAAATGATATTTAATAATGATGTTCCAAGGAAATATCAAAGGAAATGTAGATGTTAAGGGTCACTAACTAAGTAATTACTATATCCTGGATAAGGGTAAGAGTGTAATCCTTGGATCATAGTCCAAGGCATTACATAAAGAGTTTCCTATGGGGTCCACAGAGTTCATCCAAGGAAAAACATGGTTAAATAATGACTGGTCTCGATGGGATTTAACCAAGGCCCGTAATTTTCAATACTGGATCCAAGGAGTGTATCCATAGTATCCTTTATTACTAAAAGAGGGATCATATAGTCTCAAATCGAGAATCCAATGTTAGACATTGATTTTTTAATTGGTAAGTCTCTTCCTAATAATGTTGTATCCTCGAATCAGAATGGGGTTCTCGAGTGATAAAGAAATTATCTAAGGAATCCAAGGTAAGTTTGAATTAGGGCCCTCCTATTTGATAATAAAGCCATGTAATATTAAATTTGGATCAATCGTTTCCTTTCATTATAGTGACAAGGCCAAGTTGTGTGATACCCTTTAATTAAGTCATAATTAATTGATAAATCCATTCTGTTCTAGATTTGACATTCATTAGTGAGATAATACGAACTAGAAATAAACCATTCATTTAATACATTTATATAATTTTTCACAAATAAAGGTTCACTAATCTACCTTATATAAACATGGAAGGGGGTTCTACAGACATGTAACACATTATTCAGTTACATTTTAAAAGGCCAAGTCATATAATTAGTATACATTCAATTCCCATTTCACATTTAATTATCAAATTGAAGAACATACCTTAGGTGAGTAATGTGTTGTGAATACATAGTAATTTCGATTAAAAAATTCACAATTTTAATCAGTATATTTAATATAGGAAACTATACCCATAGAAAGTCTTGTCAAGTCACACTCGAACAATATCTCATAAGTGTCCAAACACTTAAATGATAATTATAGAAAAAATTCATGCATGGGATGGATAGAGCTTTTGGAATTACCACTAACAAGTATTCACATATTTGTAAAGAACTTAATCATATGGTCATAATTATTGCTAGAATGAAATGTAAATTCAACGAACGACACCTGATGAAATCAGCAAGCCCCATATGAAATTTCTAAAATAAAAGAACATAAGGGATGAGTTATAGACCACACAAGTTAGGCTTGTACGACCCTTATTTCCTTGTATAAGACTTTAATTCAGCATGGTAAAGAGTAGATATATGAAATGTGTAGAAACACAAACACCATGATAGCTATGTGCAGAGAAAGAGGAATGAATAACGACTAAAAAGGACTCGATTACTTACAATTGGGAGTCCAATGTAATGAAGATAAGCTTGAATATATCTCAGATTAAGGATATCTCTTTATTCATATGATATACTATTAGAAAGCACTGTAATCAGATAACTGTATGTTAATCTGATAGAAATTGGATTTGGGAAGAGGGGGGGTAAATTAAATCATTAAAAAAAATTTAAAATTACCTAAAATTAACATGTGAATGGATTGGCCACACAGTTAGCCAAACCATGTGCAAACCATACACTTTTACTTTGAGAAAAGGGGTCAGTCATAGGTTTAGTTTGTACAGTTAGAGAAACCATGCACCAACCATGCTATAAGGATCTATCAAAAAAATATTTCCACCCACATGGGTTTCCCGAACTGTTCATCCTCCTCGCAAGGTTTATAAAAAACAATTCTCCTTGCCTATTTATCCTCAAAAGATCTGATCAAGGATCTGAATAAGCCCCTGACACCCTTGAGGTATTTTCTAGATCATTAAGCATCTATATAAGGATGAAAATAAAGAATTATATTGAAATTTAAAGTATCCATATCTGAGTGGGATCTTACAGTCTTCACCCTTTAAAGAACCAGTCCTTGAGTTCACCTTCCGTGGGTGGTGAAACATTTTCTCAGAAACACTCATTCCACTGGTCACGTATGTCACCCTAATTCTTCCATGTCTCATCCAACACATATTTATGCAACCTCAACATCCATAATAGATTGAAAAAATTGCCTTAGAGAGCCTTTGTGCTCCGATAAATGATGCGTACTAGATACTCCTCGATGGTAGAATCGTTATCTAACTTGAATTCCTTGGGATCAAAAGTACGATACAGTTCGATATGATATAGTCAATGCTGTGAAACATAAAAGATATCATGCATCTCATGGTACCTTTGAGGTAGTAGAAACCATTGGGGTATTGGAACTAATCTCTTGAGAATCTCAAAAATCCCTACATAATGAGGTGAAAACATCCCTTTACGTTGTAACAATATGTTGCCTAGCCTGGGAAACATCCAATGGATAACGGGACCCCATACATCAAAATCCATAGGTTGTCGGGGGCAATCAACATAATATTGCTATCTAGACTGAGTTGTATACATACACATCATGATCATCTGAACATGCACTGATGTCTCCTATATGAGATGAGAACCTAATAGGGGTGCCTCACTAGCCTCTAGCCAGTGCATAAGAGAACGAAACGACCTACCATATAAGGCCTCAAAAGGAACCATCTTATATTTTATTGAAAACGATTATTATCGGTTAACTCGATGAGAAGGATATGCTTCTCCCATGAACCAATGAAATCAAGAACCCATTGTTTGTTCATGTCTTCTAAAACCTATATTGTCTATTTTCATTTATAATCAATTTGAGGGTTCAATGTTTTCCATAGAAGCACCTGTGTACCCCCAAGATTTCTACAAACCCTTCCAGAACTGTGAAGTGAAATGAGGGGCCCTATCAAAAATGATAGTGTGAGTGACCCCATATATTTTCCTGAACTCCCAGACTTACAGTTATCCTAGATCATAAACTGTGAAAGTCTTCTAAAGATGAATTAAGTTTTATACCTTTGATAGTTAGGGAAAAACTGCCGAGACAGTGTAGCTACCCCTCAACAACCTGGGTAACCTGACTATAAGGTCCATGGAAACACCTTCCGATTTCAATTACAAGATTGGAAGTGGTTGAAACAATCCATCAGGTCTATTTTTCTATGCCTTAACCAGCTGATAGGTGTAACACCTAATGATAAATTCTTCTATATAACATTTCATCCAAGTCCACCAATACTAGATTCACATATCTCGATACATTTTGGAGATTCCAGGATGAAATGACTACTGATAAGAATATGAAACTTTCATAAATCATACCTTATATATGTAGGCACCCATACAATCCAATAAATACACAATATTTCATATCTATCTACAGAACAATTTGGAGGTGGGTTTTCTCCTGATATGCTCTCACTGATAACAAATCCTTGGGGATCGAAAAGTTTTTTACCCTTCACCTTCTTAAGGTTGGAGGAGGTAAAAATATAGGATGAGAGGTAAGAATTATAATGACTATCATGAAACTCCAGATGTATATCATAAAATTGGGAAACTAATTCCCATTCATCACTGGTTTACAATACATCTTGATCTTGAGTTTTATGAATTAGCGCATTAGTGACTACATTTCACTTCCCATGCATATAAGTAAGCACAAATTCAGTGAACTATAGAAATTCATACCATATCCACTTTATGAGGTTCAAGTCATGTTATGAAAAGAAATACAGGAGTCTCTTGTGGCCCATGTAAACCATAAAAGGCTTACCCCCTGAGATAGTGTCTCGAGCACATACGGTATAGACCACTACTGCTATGTCTAGGTCATGCTTTAAGTAATTTCTTTCTTAAGGACTCAACTGTTGAGATTTTTATGTAATGATACATTCCTATTGTATCATCACTACTCCTAGGCTATTTCCTGATGCATCACAGAAGATGATGTATCCTCTTCCAGGAACATATATCATAAGAATAGGTTCCAGGAAAAATCACCCTTCTAGCTCCTGAAAGGATTTCTCACATGCCTCTAACCCCAGGAAAATGTCACCTATAATTATAAGGCATGTAAGAGGTTAAGAATGTTGGGATATGTTCTATATGAAATTCCTCTAATATCCATCCAGCCCTATGATACTTTATTTACCAAACACATTCTTTGGTTTCTCCCAGGAAACTATAACACTAACCATTTTTATGTCAACATATACTCTTTATTCCGGTATGATATAACCCAATAATTTAAACTTTTGAATTCATAAGTGGCACATAGAATGATTTGTTTTAAGTTTATTATCCATCACTGTTCTCAAAATAATTTTATGGTTCTTGTAATGGTCACTACGAGTATGAGAATACACCAATATGTCATCTATAAAGAATACAAAAATGAAAGTAGATAGTTATGTAAAACACTATTAATTAGAGCCATGAAAATGGAGGGCCCATTTTCAAAAAAAACTAGGCTAACAAGGTAATCATACAGATTAATCCCACTATGGAAGGCTATATGAGATATGTATGATGGCCTTACTCACACTTACAGATATCCCAACATTAGGTTGATCATAGAGAAGAACATAGATCATAGGATCTCTTTGAAGTGATCATCTAATTGTTGTACTGGATACCAGTTCATCGCTATAAGATGGTTCAACCATCCGTAATCTACACATAGACATATGTTTCCATTTCCTTCTTGAAGAAAATAATGGGTGAAACCCAAGGGGGTGTACTGGGATGTATAAAACCTTTGGCCACTTAATCTAGTAACTATTACATGAGATCCTGAATATTTATATCTGTTATCCTATATGGAGGGATGTACATTTGTGTAAATCCTTGAAAAAGCTCGATTATAAACAATATCTCTCTCTAAGGAGGTTATTTAGAAACGTTATTTGTTAAAACATACTTGAAACAATATAATATTAGAGGAAATTCTTCTTTTCTTATGTCTTGATCCTTTGTGAAGAGATTTAAAATAAGGGTGGTCAGTCCTCCTAGTCATGGATGCTTTAGACCTTCTCTACCATCTGTGATGTCTTATTCACCCTTTTGTAGATAAATGTTTCCCTCTGATGATGTAAACAATACCTTGGAGTGAAAATAGTCTATAAAATAATGATTATGAACCAACAAATAAATCCTGAATTTGACATTTATTTATGCCATATTGAGAATGGAGAGGTCCCATAAGAATAGAAAACTACCTACATGAGGGGTACAATCCCCACATAGTCATATGACCTCTAACCCCACTCAGAATGGTGTATCTAGGGTCAGTACAATACATTAATATTGTATCTCAAGTAAGATAATTTCCATGAAAGATACATATATAAATCCATTCAACGAAACTATATCATATGAAGTAGATACTAAAGTAGATTCCACTCGAATATTACCTTGTACTTTAGACAATATCACAACTTGATCCTCAGGTATCAATTATAAAGCAAACATCCTGATCCACGAACCTATGAAACATCTAGAATACGATGATCAAATATATTTTTACTATAATTACTGGTGATCAATGGCCTAGCTACCATAGCCACAAACTCCACCACAAACATTCATTTTGGTGCCATTCCAACTCCCTTCCTGACGCAGTGAAATAGGACCATCTTTTGAAGGTGGACCTGGGGCTGATCGTTTTCAAACACAATGATAATGGATATGTCATGAAGAATCTCAAATTATTCCCCATATCGATGTAACCACGGTTCTCCCTTAGGTCACTATTACAATGAGTCTTCAGGTTCCCCCAATATACTCACTAATGACACACAATGAGTTATCAAAATGGGTACTCTAGTTGTCACTGACCTTAAGAAATGTTAATGGAACGTTTCTAGCCATACAATTAACAATTGTCCTGACGCATCACTGATCCTCTTTTAGAAATTCTATTATTATCCCTTAGGTTGTTCTCAGTGAGATGATCTTGAATGAGTATTTCAGAAAGATTATGAAGGATAAATACACTCACCTACCTATGGATGGCCGACACAAGGCCATACTCAATGTGTCTAACATGCAAAAGTTCTTCACCATCAAGAAGTGGAGAAAAGTGAGGAAACACCATGAAATGAACTTAATAATTCACAAATAACATAGAAACATACTCAAGATTCTTGAAATCTCTCGATCTGTCGGATCTCAATGTTTGAGGAAAGAGCTGAACCTAGAAGGCAGTCTGGAAATCAACCCAAAATATTCTTTGATGACAACCATCCTATGTAATCACATCTCACAAAATCTTGGAAAAATACAAACGAATGTATGTGGAATGATTGACCATTATGTCTAGAGGAACTTCTATATTTTCAAAGATAGATAGGGTGGCCTCTAGCAATGACTTAGGAGCCTATAGACCATTATCCCCCAAAAATGGTGGAAGGATGCTGCAGATAGAACTATCCAGCCAAATCATCCATCATAGTTGCAGATCATGGATCACCATGCATGGATTTCATCAGACATAATGAACCATCATTACATGGGAGTTAGTTCTCTTATCAGGTAAAACATGTGATTACTGAAGTGGATCTTCTGGAGGTAAGGATGGTGGCTTAGGGCCCCCCACATATGAATTCTGATCATCACCACCTTCCTGGAATCCAACATAATGATGTTGTGGTGGAATTGGTCTAAAAATGAAAAGCACACATCTCATAAAAAACTTAATATCCCAATGACATCATCAATAAAAAATATTAATGTAATAAATCTCACTACCAAAGGAATATCATCCCAACTACCCAGTTAGATGACCAATTATCAATAAGTGCTATGTTTTTATTTTAATGGGTTCTAATAGATCAAAGTAAAATAGTACATTGCCTTGTGGTTTACTGAAAACCTTTTCATTTCATTTACCATTTAATTATCATGTTCACTACTTTTCTGTTTATAAACATAACAAGGCGGGATAAGGATGCACAACCATTCCACTTTTGTGTTTTTCATCTTATAACCTATATCAATGTTCATTTAAAATGAGTTGTTTTTCCCAGTGAATCAGTGATCATACCCATTATCACTGAGATTAACACCCACTTGAATTTATAAAAAAAGGCTTGATTGGGAAAATTACTCAGTGTATCCCATAAACGCCCATAACACATAATAAATTGAAACATTCAATCACTCAATCACAACCCAAAAGAAGTACAATCATATATATAATAAAGGATCACTCAATTATCACAGTGATATCAAGAAATAAAATTTGTGAAATGAAACTACCTGAATGGTAATATACATGACATAAAAATTATATTTACCTATAATGACACATGCAATAGTTATCCATTCCCTTATATCATCATACCATTGAAAAATTGGAATCTCAGTCAAAATAATAATAAAAAACACCACACAACATGTTTTTCACATAATAGTTAAACAATATCAACAATAATAGGAAAAAAAATAAGAACAATTGTATTTAATGAAACTTCTCTTTTACCCTGAACATGTGTTAACGATTCTCAATATTGGATTATGATGAATTCCCAAGAATTAATAATCTTCAATATATTGTCTTCAAATTGTAAATAAAGAAAATAACCCCAATTATACCACTTTGTGATGTACTGGACTCGGATGCCACTTAATAGGTGCCCCAATCCCGATGGGCCAGATGGCCTCAAACACACCTCCCAAAATGCCAGAGGCTACTGACTAGTAGCGAGAGCCTAGAGTGTATCCATGGAGATACTATTCCCTCATTTCCTGAGTGTAAAACTATATATAAATATAAATATAGCTAAATAGTGGAAGTGATATAATTATAGAGAAGGCATAATAGAAATAGACAAGGATAAAAATAAATAAATAAATAGTATGTCATAAAAATGATGATATGCCATGTATCTTGTATAATGTAAAACATGGATTCAAAGTACCAAGAATACATGAATAACCCAATTTAGAATGAGGAAATCCATAAACTATCCTAAGAATCCAGATCTACAACCAAGTCATCTCATTATAGCTCCATCCTAGCTCAAGACGAAATCAATTGTATAAAGAATTACACTTCCCTTTATCATCACCTAAATACATGTAATCTTCCTTGGGTACTAAAAAAATGCTCGGAGATGGTGGGTGATCCATCTCAGCATGCCACCACAAATGGGGCCTGTAACAACTAACTCATGCAATGGAAATGTAACAGTGTGCAAGCATTCATATGTTAAGTAAATATGTACAATGTTACTAAATACCCTATTACATGATTCATCCCTTTATTGGTGTTTTAACATTGAACTAGTTCATTATTTTATTGTTACTAGATTATGAAAAAGTCACATGTTATTGATAGTGATGGTTCCATTATATAATAAGGAAACCTAAAATGAAATATTATAATGATGTTCCAAGGTAATAACTAAGGAAACGTAGACCCCAAGGGTCAACAAATTAGTAATGGTTGTAGTCTAGATAAAGGTAAGATTGTAATAAAAGGATCATAGTCTAAGGTATTACACAATTATATGGCTACCAAGTACAAGGATTTCATCTAAGGTAAAACAAGGATATGCAATGACTGGGCCCAATGGGATTTTATCAGGGAACCTATTTTTCATTGTTGGATCCAAGGTGTGTATCCAAGGAATCATATAGAACTACATGAAGTATCCGAAGGATTAAAATTTGAAATCCAAATTTATACAAGGATAATGTTATAGGTGGGTCTCAACCAAAGAAAGTGGTGTCCTTGAATCAGAATGGGGTTCCTGAGTGCTTAAAGAATTCTCTAAGGAACCATGTAGTATCCCTTGTATTCATAGAATCATAAATTTTCATATAAATTAACAATTATATGATATTATAATTATTTAAAATATGGATCTTTTTATAATAGTGTATTCGATAAACAAAAATAGGATACATAAAAATCTTACATTGCAGATGAAAATGAATTATACTGAAAATAATATAACAATAATATTATTATTTTAAATAGTGGTTAATTCATAGACGTTGTATTGGTGGGAATGAAAAAAGCTAACTAAAATATTATTATACATGTATATTAATGGTTCCTAACTTTATCTAAAAAAACATTAGAGTCTTTAAATGAGAATGAATTCAATTTTAAGCAAAAAATACTCTAATATTTTTTAAAAGTTCATTTTATCACCTCTCGATGGATAACCCTTTTTAAATTTAGTTTTTGTCACTTTTATATGTTATATTTTGAAAACTAAACTTATTATTTAGAATTGGGAAATCAATATTTACTTTGGATGAAAATTTTGTATTTTTTAGATAGAATTCATTTTTAATGAATAGTGAAAATACTGCATTTTAATTCAAAACTCCCTTTTCATCTAATTTATTTATATAGAGACATTGTTTTATTAATTGATTTAATACTGTAATTGTATTATTTTTTTATAATTTAATCCAATTTTAGTCATTGTAAGTAACTTACAAATTAAAATATACATAAACATAAGTTAGTCTTTTGATAGTTATTACTTCTTAAAAACACGCTTTCTGGTTTTGACAATGAGAATTAACATTAAATTAATACCTATAATTTCTATGTTTTGAATTATGAAAAATGGATTCCATATTTGGAATCATATGGTCCAAATTGTTTAAATAAGTACCTTATATTTTTGGACATTACAAATAGTAACATTTGTAATTATTTTATTTACAATTGTTAAAGGGTAAATTAGATAAATAATAGTAAAAATTAATGTTATAATAATATAAAAAAAATCCTAAAACATGTATTTATCCTATTTTATGATTTATGTATGGATATGAACATCCTTAGGCCGATCCTTTTGAATTTTAGGGCCACTTGGGTGTGAAAATGACATTTTATAATTTTATTTTCAAGAAAAGGGAAATATAACATAAATATGAATCTTTTAATAAAAAACATTTTATGGGGTTATATAAGTTATCAAATAAACTATAAATAGTAATTAAAAAGATAAAAATATTTACTACATCATTATATTTTATTTTACATTTTAGACATTAAATAGATAATTTTATTTATTACACAATGACGATGCAATGATTTCTTCATTAACAATGGATTCGAGTAAATGATATTAAAAATATTCAAGTAAAGGTAATTATATTATTTTTATTCCATAAAATCATTTTATGGATGCATATGACATTTTATATTCGTATTAATGATGTTTTTCTGAATGAATCAGGATGTTATTAATTTCTAAATAGTTATTATATGAACAGTGTCCAAATAATTATAATTCATATTTTAAAAAATAATTTTTTTTAATTATTATAAAATCCCCAAAAAAATATGTGATATAGAAAAGTAGTTATTATAAGACTAAAATATTGTTAATGACTCTTTAATTGTACATTTGGAAATTTTTCATAACTATTTTGGGTTTCAATGTTTTAAATTATTGATAAAACGACAAGAGTAAAAAAGGGTTAAATTAAAAAGATTAGGATTAAAAAAATTTAAAAAGATGTATAATTATTATTGGATACTTTTATTTAGACATTAATTCATTTTATACTATAACTAACTGAATTTGGACTCATTTTTAATCTAAATAGAATTTATAATAAATTAATATTTCAAGACATTCATAAAGTGTCCCTCTTCCCTCTTATAAAAATCAAAAAACTCTACCAATTTACTCACACCTCTAAAGCCCCATTACTTATACAAATTCTTCTCAATTTAAAAACCAACATCTATAATTTCCTCATATAATCATTACCTTGTGTATAATGAAATTCAACAAATCCTTATGGCTCAAATCAAAAGGATTTACCCATTTTAGAGGTAGTGTCTTCTATACAGTTCATTTCCTTTATTTTCCGACACCACTACCACTGCTCCTCTTATTATTTGATTACATAAAAACAAAATTATACTCAATATAATATAATGTTATTATGTGAAATATTCTAACTTCACTTACACACACCTCTATCTAATAGATACAAACATATTATTTATGTGTAGGATGATTTATTGCCTCAAAAAAACGATGCTTGTTTGATTTTCCCGTACCACCACTCATTGTGGCCATTACGATGGAAATATATTTATATATGAAAGTAATTATATTTATATTGCCTCTATTCCTCTGTAAGTTTTATTTACAACATAACCTTATGCTTTTCCTGATTTGAAAATACGATAATTTCATTTGAGAAAGTGTGGACTACTGCCCCCAAAAAGTGATATAATTTGTACATGACATACATAGATCATATAAAGGAGGATGTTAATAAACATATGTAACTGATATGAAATATATATATTATATTTGAATAATAATATACATAATTATCATTTAGTTTTCACTCTTTTTATATGATAATGATATGAAAGTGCCTTTCATGCATATGTAGGACATACCATCTCCATGAACGGTGCATTTTCATTTCTTATCTCCAAATGTTTCGGATTATTATAAATACATATATACTGGATATATATGATATTTATAACATTTATATCATTATAGAGATTATGTACTTTTTACTACATGTAAAACTTATATCAAAACAAGTTCATTTTCGACCTAAGTACTTAATATCGAGAAAATGAAAGATATTAAGTTAAATAATTTTCTAATTTTTCTAAAGTGCTAATAAGCTATATAATAAGAATAATAAAGTTGGAAAAAATTTGGAAATTTTTTTAAATTGAATTATGTTTATTATTGAGTAATAACATGGAACATATGTGATGAGTCAGACTCAAGGTAAGGGACTTCATCTCAATATCCTTTCATTGAGGAATATTTTAATAATATACCCCTTATTATATTATACAGTTTATAATAAAACCCTTTTGACATTTTAATTTCATTGAAAATCACTATTTTTTATATGAATCATTTTACTAAATAAGAAAAGTAATGTTTTTAATGTATGGGGCGAAAATAACCAATCTTCATCCATAATCATTATTTGATATTCGGATTCCTCTATAAGACTTAATGTTTTTATAAGGAAAAGAAACCCCTTATTCCTTTCTTGGGTGTTTTCATATTGAAAATGGTATTTGAAATTGATTGAGTATTTCAATATCTTGAAATGATTTCTTCGGATTGAAAATGAATTGTTATTAGGGAAATGATGATATTTGTAGTTTTTATGTGTTATGGGTATATAATGGTACATGGACATTTTAATAGTGGTTACGTGATAAACAAATCATAGGTGTTTATTTGATAAAGAAAAGGATTGGTGTTTCATTGATAAACCATTAATGAGTGGTTACATTATATCCTTCATTGCCTTTGGTATGGAAGTTGGTTATATGGATATTCCATTTAGTGATATGTGGGGAAGTCAATAGTATGGTCATTCCATTTAACTAGGTTGGTGTCCCTAGTTACATTTATATGTTATATGATTATTTATATGGGATTTATGGTAATCATTAGGATACAAAAATTGTAAGTAATGATCATATATTCAGTGAATTATATTTACTACTTATTAATAGTAAAACTTATTACATTATCATAATATATTCATGGTTTTCATGTTATCCCAAGACTAATAGTTTTCCTTCCTTGTGTATACATTACTGATCTTTTTATGTGCATCCCAAATTTTGAAAAAAAATCACAGTACATAAAGATGATTAGTGTCAAGTAACAGATCATAAAAAATTCATACCACTTAAATCATGAAACGAAACATGTTTCTTTTTAAATAGTTTTTGTTATATGAAAAAATTAATAGTGAGTAGAAGTGTATACTTCTAATATTCATGTTTTTATATATATGTTATGACCTAATTCTATAATGATCTAATACATAAAAGATCTTTTATGTTTATTAAAGTCAAATGATTGATTTATGTCAAGGTTATGTAATGTTTAAGGTAGGGGCCTTATAATATTAATCCTAGTTTAGTTTATATAACATAAGTATTTAGAATATTTTTAATAGACAATCCATCAAATATTTTTACATTATAGTAAAATTTAAATGATATATCATTTGAATATTACCATGTTGATTCTTCTAAGATATATATTTTTAGAAAAATTTTCTATAGAGGAAACAAGTAAGCTATGCTAGGAAAGCATACAAAGAGAAATAACCTTCCAAATAAATATCATGATATGGTCTAAATTAGAACTAAAAAGATTTCTACAATAATGGTTCAGTTGAATATGGTCATAAATGGTGGAGGTTCCCATGCATGCGATGAGCCTGACCATCCATAGATTCGTTTTTTGATCGTAGAGTAGTTCTTAAAGAAATTACCCCATCATTCATAGGATCATCTGACCCTGTACAAGTTGAAGGGTGGATTAAATCATTGGAAAATATTTTTGAAGTTACGGGTTGTTCAGAAAATAAAATGTTTACTATTGTTCTGTATCTTTTTGAAGGAGAATCCAATCAATAGTGGTCAATGATTAAAAATATTAGATGTTGTGATAATATTGACTCCATGTAATGGGATGAATTTAATAATATCATCCTTTAGAAATATTTTCCTATGGTTATTTAAATTTAAATGGAAAATAAATTCATTGAATTGTGAAAAAATGAATAAGATTATATAAGTTCATATGAATAAAATTTCCTCTATATGTCATGGTACATCCCAAATTTTATTTGGGATATATATTGTAAGATAAATTTGTTTTACTTATTATTGAAGCTGAGATATCGAAGGGAGTTAGCTTCTCGTGATTTTAAAATCTATGAGAAACTTGTATGAGGTGCTGAAGAGGTAGAAAATACGTTTTCTGATGAGAATGTATTCCATGAGAGAAAAAAAAGCAATCATGTTGCAGGAAATGTAAAAGAAAAGCTTGGAGGTAAGAAAAAAATTTAAAACCTGTGAAAAGTGCAGCAAAAAGCATCATGTAGAATGTCTCTCAATGTCTGGGAAGTGCTTCCAATATGGTAATATTGTTCATATTACTCATAACTATAAGCAAGAAGTCCATAAAGCAATGAATGACCAGTGGTTAGATGCTTTAGTTGCAATGAGTTTGGGAATTATAACAATGTGTGTCCAAATTTGATTACCCAGGGTGGAAACTATCCAGATAGAAAGAAGAAGGGAATGGAAAAATCATTTTCAACAACTACGATTAATGTGGGACCACAAAATGAAGTGGTGATAAGTATGTTACAGATTTCTTAAAAAGATGTCAATAATGAATTTGAATCTTTATCTTCACATTCATTCATTTCTGAGTTTTTTTCAAGTAAATTAGATATATAACCTCAAGAAAGTGATATAGAACTCTGGGTAAAAACTATGGGAGGAAGTATTAAAGTAACCATGATTTATAGGAATCTTTTTATTATCATTAGTTGGATAGTCTTTCGTACAAATCTTGTTTTAATTTTAATAGATTAATTTAATATGATTTTGGGTATTGATTAACCTTTAATTTACTATGCTAAAATAGATTGTGAGGATAAGAATGTTATCTTGAATGATTTCATTCCTTTTATCACATATCATGAATCAGAAAGATGGATTAAATATGGAAGTGAATGTTATATGGAACATGTTTTTGAAAATAATGAAACAGTTCTGATTGGTGACATTCCAGTAGTGAATGAATTGACATATGTTTTTATTGATAAATTTTATGGTATTTTTCACAACCGGGAGGTTGAATTTACTATTGATTTAGTGCCTGATGAATTTTTTTCTGAACTCCCTTATCGAATTGCTCATGTAGAACATGTATAAATTGAAAATCTATTTCCAAAATTACTTGATAAATGTTTCATTCAACCAAGAACATCATCATGGGGTGCATCTATTTTATTTGGAAAAATATAAATGGTTATATGAGTCTATGCACTGATTATAGAGCCTTTAAAAATATCACTATTAAAAAAAATTATTTTTTCCCTGACATCGATGATTTTTTGACCATCTCCAGAGAGCTTTTTATTTATCACATATTAATTTGAGGTTCGAGAACCATCTACTGAAAGAGATGGAAGATGATATTCCAATGAAATAATTTCAAATGATATATAGGAATTATGAGTTTGTATTTATTCCATTTGGGTTATATAATTCACGTTCTATATTTATGAATCTCATGAATGCAGTATTTTATCAGTTTTTGGATCAGTTTGTTGTTGTATTTATAGATGATATTTCAGTATATTCTAAAAGATAAGAGGAACATGAATGACACTTAACGGCTATTTTTAAAACCTTAAACGAAATGAAACTATGTGTAATGTTTATTAAAGTGATTTTTGGTTGGAATAAATTATTTTCCATGGTTATGTTGTTTCTAATGTTGTCATAACTATTGACCCTTATAAAATAAATGTTGTTGGAAAGTGTCCTTGACCTACCAATATCACAAATATTCATAGTTTTATCAGATTAGAGTATTATTAGTGATTGATTGTTGAAAACTATTCTTTTAAATATATCCCACTAACTATGCTAACACGTATGGTAGTTATGTTCATTTGGATAGAAGAATGTGATGATTGTTTTCAGAAACTAAAAAAATATATTGGTAAATTCTCTAGTTTTGGGAATTCCATCTATGAATGTGGAATTTTTTATCTATAGTGATTCCTCATTGAAAGGACTTGGTTAGGTTCTAATTAAGAATTATCTGGTAATTTCTAATGCTTCACATCAGTTGAAACCTCATGAGATAAATTACCCCACACATGATTTGAAATTATATACTATTGTTATTGTATTAAAAATTTCGAAACATCATTTTTATGGAATAATGTGTGAAATATATATTGATCACAAATGTATGAAGTATATATTCACTGAGAAAGAAATAAAAATGAGACAGAGGAGATGGTTAGAATTAATCAAGGATTGTTATTGGACGATTCATTACCAACATGGAAGTGAAAACAAATTGGATGATGCATTGAGTCAGATAAGTAATTCTATATTAACCTTGTTACGATATGAATGAAATACTTTAGAATTGGATTTGATGAATTTTGGTTTGGAAGTTGTTAGTGAATGAAATTCCTCTATTTTGATTAAGGTGGTAGATAAATAATCACTATCAATAGAATTACGCAAGAACAAAAAGAAGAAGGGATTTTTAAAAAAGGTATAATTGGTTGAAAATGGTAAGTTACCTAAATTTAACATTTATAATGATTATGTTTCACGGTTTTTAAAGAGGTTATGTGGGATTTTTGATTCAAATATGATGAATGAATTTTTTATCAGAAGATCATATTTCTCTATCATCAGTTCATCCTAGCAGTACTAATATGTACAAAGATCATTGAGAGTATTTCTAATGCGATGGAATAAAAAGAGATATTGTTGACATTACTGTGAATTTTTTGATTTTCCAATATGTTAAAGAAGAGAAACAGTTACCGAAAGGTATTCTTCATTCTTTTCTAGTGCCAGATTGGAAATGGAAAAATTCATCCATTGATTTCGTAGTGGGGTTACCAGAAACATCTCGAGGTAATAATGCAATCTGGGTTATTGTTGATTTATTGAATAAATATACTCATTGTATCTGATTGTGATCTTAGGTTCACTTATAACATTCAGAATGGTTTTAGATGTCATTGGGAACTTAATTATATTTCTGTATAGATTATCATCCTCCACGAGATGGGTAGTCAGAATAAACCATTCAGACCGTAAAATATATGCAACATACTTGTTCAATGGATTACTAGGGAAGTTGATATCAACATCATTCTTTGGTTGAGTTTTCATATAATAAAAATTTTCAATCCCTTATACATATGGCACTATTTGAAGTATTATATAGAAAGAGGTGTTGAACTCCGGCTTTTTGGGATGAAGTAGGAGAAAGGAATTTGATGGGACAAGTACTGGTAGAAGAGATTGGAATAAAAGTTCAGTTAATTCAGAAGCACATGAGAATAGCTCAGAGCAAGTAGAAGATATATGTGCATAATTGGAGAGAGGATATTTCTTTTGAGGTTGGTAATCATTTCATTCTAGAAATTTCTTGACGGAGAAGTGTGATTCATTTTGGTGAAAATTGAAAGCTGAGTTTGAGGTTTATTGGAACCTGTGAAATCAAAGAGAAAGTTGGAGCAGTTTCCTACATGGAGTCTTTAGTTCAATTTTAACCCAAAGTATAAAACATTTTTCATGTTTCAATGTTGATAATGTATATTCCGGAACCATATCACTTATTGAGTTTAGAGATAGTTCTGTTATAACATAATCCTTCTTATGAGGAATAGCTAGAACAGATTTTTAACCCTCAAGAGCATGTTTTAGAAAACATAATGATTCATCATGTATATATTTTTTAAAAAAACTATATGGTTTAGGAGGAAACATGGGAATCTCAAAATTCTATAGGGGAGAAATACCCTCATAAATTTGATAATTAAATAATATTGTGTGATGCTTTTCCCAAAAGGGGAGAATAATGTTGCATCCTAGGTATTTATAGATTCATACATTTTAATATCTATTAATAATTTATATTATATTAATTTTACATTAAAAAGGACACTTTTTCAGAAAATTTACTCAAAATAAAATAATGGGTTTCTCCGAAATCTAACATTGCACACAACTATGAATTATACCGAAAAATAATATAATATTATTAATATTATTTAAAATAGTAGTTATCATATAGTTGTTGTATTGGGGAGAATGAAAAAAACATAATACAAAATTATTATAAATGTTTTTTAAATGTCTTTATGTTTATATAATGAAATTTTAATGCTAAAAATTTTAATGAATCCAATTTTAAGCATAAAATAGTCTATTATTGTTTTTAAAGTTCGTTTTAACACCGTTTGATGAAGAAACATTTTTAAATCTAGTTTTGTTACTTATATATATTCTATTTGAAAAAATAAATTTATTCTTTAGAATTGGTACATCATAATTTACTTTCGATGAAATTTTGTTATTTTTCGAATAAAATTCATATTTTAATGAATATGGAAAAATACTGCATTTTAAATTAAAACATCATTTTCATCTAATTTATTTACCTAGATAGATTTTTCATTTATTTGTTTTTAATTTATAATTAGGTTATGTTTTTATCATTTAATCTAATTTTATTAAATGGAAGTAATTTCCCATTGATGTTAGATACAAAAACATGTCAATCTTTCAATAGTTATTACATCTTAAAAACACATTTTCTAGTTTTGATAATGAGAATTAATTTCAAATTAATTTATATAAATTCTTTGTTTTTAATTTAAAAATTGGGATTACCTATTTGGAATCAAGAGGTCCAAATTTTGCAAATAGTTACCTTTTGTTTTAAGAAACTATGAGAAATAACTTCAGCAATTATTATTTTTACCATGGTTAACATGTAAATCTGGTAAATAAGGGTAAAATTTAATATTATAATAATATTAAACTAACCTAAAACATGTCATAATCCTATTATATGAGTAATTTACAACCATGATAATCCATAGGCCAGACCATTAGCAATTGGAATCCACTTGGGTGTGAAAATGACATTTTATAATTTTTTATTTAATGAAATGTAATACATAACATAAACATGTATCTTTTAGTAAAACAATTTTAATATTTGGTTATATAAGTGATGTATTCGTTTATAAATAGTAAATAAAAATATAAGACGATTTCCTACTTCATGATGTATTATTTATATTTTTTAGACATTATAATGATAATTTTATTTTCGACACAATTATGATACAATGATTACATCATTAATAATGGAATTAATTAAATGATATTATAAATATTAAAAAAATGTAATTTGATTATTTTGATGAAATAAAAGAATATTAGGAATAATATGACATTTTATATTTATATTAACAAATTTTTTTCAATATAATCAACTTGTTATGAATTTTGTAAAAGTTATTATATGAATACTATCAAAATTGACATAATTAATATTTTAAATATAAAATATTTTATTAAATATAATAAAATTCCAAAACAAATTTTATATTCCTCCAAATGTTTATTAAAAGGATAAAATTTCATTAATGACAATTTCATTGGACATTAGGCATGTTTTACAAAATATTTTGGTTCTCAAATTGTTACATGCATGATAAAACTGTAAGAGTAAAAAAGGTTTAAATAAACAATATAAGTTATAAAAATATCCAAAACCTATATAATTCCAGATTTAGGATTTAATTTAGACTTATATTCATCTTATAATTTATCTAACTGAATTTCGACTCAATTTTAATTGATATATAATTTATAATAAATTAAAAATTCAAAACATTCCTCAAGTGCCCCTCCTCGCTCTTATAAAAAGCAACCATCTCTACCCATTTACTCACTCCTCTCAATCCCCTTAGATCATCCAAATTCAACTCAAATAATATCCCAACATCATACCTTCCTCATATAAGCCTTACCTTGGGGAGAAGGAAACACAACAAATCCTTTTGGCTCAAATCAAAAGGAGTTACTGGTTTTAGAGGCAGCGTCCTCTCTAAAGTTCATTCCCTTTATTTTCATTATCCACTCTTTATTATATTATTATTATTTTATTACATAAAAACCCCAATATCCACAATATTCTAGGACATTTTTATGGTATTAATTGGAACTACACATACACACACCATCATCTTATGGATACAAACATACTGTTTCTATGTACAACGAACTACTGCCTCACAAAATGATGATTGTTCGATTTTACCATACCACCTCTCATAGTGGCCATTATGATGAAACTATATTTATATATGATATAATTTATATTTACATTGTATTTATGCTTTTGTAATTTTTATTTATTAAAAACCATTATGATTTTCATGATGTGTAAATATGATAATTTTATCTGAGGATGTGTGGACTACCGCCCCATCAAAGTGAAATGATTAATTCATTCATACATGGAACATAAAAAGCATTAATTTAATGAACTTATGTAACATTTATAACATATATATTATAGTGTAATTCTAATATACCTCTGTATCATTTAGTTTTCCATCTTTTAATATGACAATGGATTGAAAGTGGCGTTCATACATTGATAATGACCTATCAGCTGTGGTAATTGTTATTTGATATTTGGATTCCACTATCAGTCTCAGTGTTTTTAAAGGGAAATGAAATCCCATATTCCACTTTTGGGTGTTTTTGTGTTGAAAATGGGTTTTTAAATGGATTCAGTATTTTAATATATTGAAATGACTTCTTGTGATATGAAATGAAATGTTATTAGTTAAATGTTGATATTTTCAATATTTTATGTGCTATTAATAGACAATAGTACATTGAAATTTGACATGTGGTTATGTGATAAACAAATAATGGGTGGTTACGTGATAAGAAAAATGACGGGTGGTTCCACAATAAACTAAGGATGGGTGGTTACATTATAACATCTAATTTAATGGTTATGGAAGATGACCATATGGATATTCAATTTAATGATATTTGTGGATGTCAACCATATGGTTTTCCATTTAAGTATTTTTTTTGACCATTGTTACAATTATATGTTATATGATTCTGTATATGGGATTTATGGTAATATTTTAGTTAAAAAGGGTAATAAATGAACTTATATTCAGTGAAGTATATTTACTATTTCTTAAAGGATAAAAATATTACATTATGATAATGTTTTTATGGTTTTCATGTTATCCCAAGACTAACAGTTTTCTTTCTTTGTGTATCCCTTACTGTGATTTTTATACTCATCATATGTTATGAAATTTTTTTCATAGTATATAAAGGATAATAGAGTTAAGGATGGGATTAAGGAAAATTCATGTTGTTTTAAACATGAAATGAAACATGTTAATTTTTATAGAGTATTTGTTATATAAAAAATGGATTGTGAGTAGAAGATTATACTTGTAATATTTAAGTTTTTATGTATAAGTTATGACCTAATTCTCTAAAACTATATACCTAAAAAGATCCTTGATGTTAATTAATGTCAAATTATTTACTTATATCAATATTAAATAATGTTTAAGTATGGGGCCTTATAGATGGTATCAAAGTTCGATTTAGTTAACATTAGGATATAGATTATTTTTAAAAGAATATCCATAAAATATTTTTACTTTATGGTCAAATTGAAATGATATAGAATTTGATGATTACTACATATCTTCATCTAATATATGTTTGTTCAGAACAATTTTCCACTGAGGAAACAGGGTAGCTGTGCTAGGAGGGCTTGCAGAGGGAAATAACAATCCAAATCAACAACTTGAGATGGTATTAATCAGAACTTAATAGTTATTTATAGTAATGGATCATTTGAATGAGGTGATAAATGGTGGTCATGTCCATGAATGAGATCAATAAAACAAACCGCAGAGGCATATGTTTATCATATATCATATCATGATGCAACGTCCCCCATCATTTAGAGGATAATCTGACCCTGTGCAAGCTGAATGGTGGATTAAAGATTTTGAAGATATTTTTGATGCAATGGGTTGTTTATAAATTCAAAAGGATAGTATTGATGTTTATTTTTGGAAGGTGAACCTGATTAGTGGTGGTTAATGATTATAAATATCACAGGAAGTGATAATACGGATGGTATGGAATGGGATGAATTGAAGAATACCTTCCATGAGAAATATTTTCCTATGTTTTTTAGACTTACGATGGAAAAGAAACTCATTTAATTGAGACAAAAAAAAAGGAATATTATGTAGCTGTATATAAAACATTTTCAACTGTTTGTCACAGTACAAGACAAATATTATCCAGGATATTGATAGTAAGAAAAATTAGTATTACTCTGAATTGATGTTGAAATATCAATGGGCATTTTCTTCCCATGAGTTCAAAATCTATGAGAAACATGGCTGATATGATGAGAAGGTAGAAATTGAGATTTATAAAGAGCATGTATTCCATGACAGAAAAGAAAATAAGTGATCAAGTTGGCAGGAAAATGGAAAAAAATCATCAAAGAAGCTTGGAGGTAAGAAAAAAAATTCTAATTTGTGAGAAGTGTGGTAAAAATCAACTTGGAGAATATCTCTCAATGTCCGGGAAGTTCTTATAATGTGCTAATACAAGTCATATTGCTCGTATCTATATATAATATGATCAGGCTTATAAAGAGAAACTCGTGGTAAGATGATTTTGTTGTAACGTGTTAGGAAATTATGCCAATGTGTGTCCAATGTTGATTACCTAGTGTGGAAACCAGCAAGATCGAAAGGATAAGGGCATGAAAAAATAATATGAACCTACTACGATTAATGTGTTACAATCAAAGGATGTGGTGAAAGGTATGTTACGTATTTCTTAAAAATATTTCAATACTCTATTTAACTATGGAACTTTACATTAATTCATTTCTAAGAGGATTTTATGTAAATTGGATATAGAAACTCATGAATCTGATATAGAACTACTGGTAAAAACTCCGGGTTTATGTACTAAAGAAACAAAGATATATAGGAATCATTGTATTATCATGAGTGAGATAGTATTTCCAACAAATATTGTTGAACATTATATAGAATAATTTTATATCATTATGGGTATGGATTATCTTTTAGTTTATGATGATGAAATAGATTGTAATTCCAAGAATGTTTTATTCAATGATTTCACACCTTTGATAACATATCAAGAATCAGAAATATTGATTAAAGATGGAAGTTAACGTTATCTGGTTCATGTTGTTGAAAAAAATGAATAATTTCTATTGGTGACATTTCTCTAGTGAATGAATTCAAAGATGTTATTCCTAATGAATATCTTGGTATTGTTCCCAACCGAGCAGTTTAATTTATTATTTATTTAGTTCCTAATGAAAACCATATTTCTAAACCTTCTTAACTAATGGATCATGTATAACTGGTAGAATTATATATTTTCGGTAATAGTTGCATGATAAAGGATTCATTCAACCTAGGACTTCACCAGGTGGTTCTCTAGATTTATTTGTGAAAAATAAATATGGTTTTATGAGACTATGTATTTATTACAGAGTCTTTAATAACATTAATATTAATAACAAGTATGTATTTTCTCATATCGATGATTTTTTTGATTAACTCCATGGTGCAAAATATTTTTAGAAGATTTATTTGAGGTCTGGGAACCACAAGTTTAAGGTGAAAGAGGATGATATTCCAATGATATCATTCCAAATGAGAAATGTGAATTATGATTAGGTAGTTATTCTCTTTGGTTTATCTAATGCACATGCTGTATTTATAAATCTCATTAATGGATTCTTTCATCAGTTTCTAGATCAGTTTTTGGTTGTATTTATGGATGATATTTTGGAATATTTTAAAATCATATAGGAACATGAAAGTCACATAATTATTGTTTTGAAAACCATAAATGAAATGAAAATATATGTAATGTTTAGTAAAAGTTAGTTTTTGTTGGAAAAAACTTTTTTTCTTGGTCATATTTGTTTAATGATGGCATAACTATTGACCCTTAAAAGAAGATATTGAAGAGTGACCAAGACATACCAATATCACAAGGATTATTAGTTTTCTTGGATTAATGGTTTATTATCAAAGGTTTGTTGAAAGTAATTATCATTTATCTATCCCACTAACTAGGTGAACATGTAAGGGAGTTATGTTCATCTGGACAAAATAATGTGATGATTTTTTTTAGGATATGAAAAGGAGATTGGTAAATGCTATAGTTTTGGCCATGCCTTCCTGGAATGGTGAATCTGTTATCTACAATGATGAATCATTGAAAGTACATGGTTGTGTCCCAATGTAGAATGATTAGGTAATTGATTATGATTCATGCTAGTTGAAACCTCTTGAGCTAAATTACCCTACACATGATTAGGAATTAGCTGTTGTTGTTATTGTGTTAAAATTTTTGTGGTATTACTTTTATGGAATAATGTGTGAAATATATACTGATCACAAAAGTTTGGAGAATATATTTACTTATAAATAATTAAACAAGAGATAAAGGATATGTATTTATTTAATCATGGATTATGATTGCATGATACATTACCATCATGGAAAAGAAAACAAAGTGACTGATTCAATGAGTCGGAAAAGTAATTATATATTAACCATGATACATTTGGTATGAAATCATTTGTTTTATGATTTTACGAATATTGGATTAGATGTTGTTTGTGTAGGTAATTACTCTATTTTTTTAGGTTGTAGTAAAATCATATCAATCATAAAAATTTTAGCAAGCGTAGAAAGAAGATAATGATTTACAGAAAAATGTTGAATTTGTTGAAAAGGGAAAGTTACCTGAATTAAAAAAATGATAATGGTTTCGAAAGAGGTTATCTATTTCATGTGATAAAATTTTAAAGAAAGAGTTGTTATGTGAAACTCATATTTCTCCATTTTAAGTTCATCCTAGTTGTTCAATGATGTATAGAGATCATCAGGACTATTTCTGATGGGATGGAGTGAAAATAGGTATTGTTGACTTTAATGTGAATTGTTGGATTTTTCAGCAGGATAAAAAAGAGAGGTATTTACTAAAATGGATGCTTCAGCCTTTACTAGTTCCAGTGTTGAAATGGAAAAAAGTTTCAATGGATTTCGTAGTCGGTTTACCAAAATCATATTGAGGTAACAATGCAATCTGGGTTATTATTGATCTATTGACTAAATATACTCATTTTCTTCCTATTTTTAATACTTTGTCTCTAGTTAATCTTTTTCGATTGTATATTAATGATATTTTTAGGTTTGATGGATTTAACCTGTCCATCGTATCTGATCGTGATCCCATGTTCACTTCTATCATTCAGAAAAGAATTCAGAAGTCATTGGGAATAGAATTAAATTTCAGTATAGCTTTTTATCCTCATTCAGATGGGTAGTCAGAACAAGAAATTCAGACATTGGAAGACAAGATACATTGTTATACAATGGATTACTAGGGAATTTGGGATCAACAAATTTCCTTGGTTGAGTTTTATTTTAATAAATTGTTTCATTATAGTATATAGATGAAACCATTTGAGGAATTTTATGGAAAGTAGTTCCGGACTCCATATTTTTCGGATGAAGTTGGTTAAGGGATGTTTATGGGACCAGAATTGGTAAATGATATAGTAGATAATGTTCAGTTGATTCATAAGCACCTAATAACATGATGGAGTCGGCAGAAGTGTTGTGTCCAAAACTATATGAGGGATATTTAATTTGAGGTAGGTGATCAAGTATTTCTCAAAATTTTCACTAGAAAAGTTTGATGTGTTTTGGAAAAAGGGAAAACTGGGTCCATGGTTCACTGGACCCTATGATATCTTGGAAAAAGTATGATAAGTTTCCTAATGTCTGGGATTACCTCCATGTTTATCCCATGTACAAAACATTTTTCATGTTTTAATGATGAGAAATTATATGTCGGATCTATCTCATTTTTTTTATTCTAGAGGTAGTTCGGTTGGAAGATAATTTTTCTCATAAAGAACAGCCTATATAGATTATTGACTACAGAGAGAATGTGTGGAGGAATAATGTGATTTATTAGGTAATGGTTTTGTTGAAAACCCATATGGTTGAAGAGGCAACGTTGGAATTTGAAAATACTATGAGGGATAAATAACCTCACATATTTGATAAGTAAATAAAATTTTTGGGACACAATTTCAAAAAGGGGGAATAATATAGCATCCCATGTATTTATAGAAAAATAAATTTATATATATATAAATATTTATATGATATTAACATTACGTTAAAAATTAAACTCTATCCGATAGTGTACATGATAAGAAACAATGGGTTTCTCTAAAATCTTACATTGCAGTGAACAAATAATTATACCGAAAAATAATATAATAATATTATTATTATTTTAAATAGTAGCTAATGCATTGTCATTTTATTGGAGTGAATGAACCAAAATAACTACAATATGATTATAATTTTTTTTAAATGTTTTTTAATTTATCCAATAAATTTTAGAGGCTTAAAATGAGAATGAATCAAAATTTATGCATAAAATACTCTAATATTTTTTAAAATATCATTTTACCTCCTTTTGATGGAGAAACCTTTTTAAATTTACTTTTAATCACTTTTATATGTTCTATTAAAGAAAATAAACTTATTATTTAGAATTGGGATAGAAAAATTTTCATTGGCTGAAATTTTGGTATTTTTCAGATAAAATTCATATTTCAATGAATAGTGAAAATACAACATTTTAATTCAAAATGACCTATCCATCTAATTTATTTATATACTTATATTGTTATTTTTATTGACTTTAAAATTTAATTAGATTAATGTTTTATCATTTAATATAATTTTATTCATTGGAAGTAATTTCCCATTAAAATTTGATATAAACACATGTCAATCGTTTGATAGATATTACTCCTAAAAACATGCTTCCTAGTTTTGACCATGAGATTTAATTTTAAATTAATTGCTACAATTTATGTGTTTTTAATTTATAAAAAATTATTCTATATTTTTAATCATAAGGACATAATTTTTTAAATAGGTACCTTTTATTTTTGAAAATATTGAATATTAACTTCAATAATTATTTTATTTACCATGGTTAATGGACAAATCATGTAAATAAGGGTAAAAAATTATATTATAATAAAATAAAACTACCCTAAAACTTTTCTTAATCTTATTTTAAGAGATATTTCCGACCATGAGAATCCTTAGACCAAACGTTTGAAATTTTGGATCCACTTGGGTGTGAAAATTACAATTTATAATTTTTTATTTATAGAAATGGGAAATAATACAAAAAGACGTATCTTTTAATAAATTTTTGTATGGGGTTATATAAGAGATCTCTTCAACAATAAAATTTAATAAGAAACATAAAAATACTTCATACATCATGATATTTTCTTTAAAATTTTTATACATTAAATTGATAATTTTATTTATGACAAAATAATGATGCAATGATTGTTTCATTAATAATGGATTCAAATAAATGATTTTATAATTATTGAAATAAATTTAATTTGATTATTTTCATACCATAAAAAAAAATTATGGATGAATATTACATGTTATATTTCTATAAATGATGTTTTTCAATGGAATCATGTTTTATGGATTTTTAAAAAGTCATGATATGAATAGTGTCAAAATTGACATAATTCATATTTTAAAATATAAAATATTTTAATAAATATTATAAAATAACAAAATAATACAATACCAAGAAAATTGTAATTATGAGTCAGAAATTTTATTAATGACTCTTTCATTAGACAGATGTCATGTTTTGGTAAATATTTTGGGTCTAAAGGTGTTAAATACTTGATAAAATAGTAAGAGTAGAAAAGGGTTATATAAAAAAGATAAGGAATAAGAAATATCCAAAACCTATCTAATTCTTATTGGATGATCTTATGTTGACATATATTCATCTTGTATAAGATCTAATTTTTTTGACACATTTGGAATCAAAATAGAATTTATAATAAATAAATATTTCAATACATATCTAAAGTGTCACTCTTCCCTGTTATAAATATCCACCAACTATACCCATTTACTCACAACTCTCAAAAAACATAGATTTTCCAAATTCTGCTAAAATAATATCCCAAATCCTTACATTCCTCCTATAATCCTTACCTTGCGTAGAAGGATATTCAAGAAGCCTTTTGGATCCAATCAAAAGGAGTTACCCATTTTAGAAGAAGTGTCCTCTATAACAATCTTTTCCTTTATTTTCCTTCTCCACTCCCTATGCTCTTGTTATTATTTGATTATATTACAAGAAGAGTATCCTCAATATACATGTATTATTTATGATAAGTATCCCAACTACACTTACAAACACCTCCATCTAATGTACACAAACATACTATTTTTGTGTATGATGAACTACTAACTCACGAAACAATGATTGTTCGATTTTCCACTACCACATCTCATGGTATACATTATAATGGAAGTGTATTTATATAAGGTATAAAATATATATATATATATATATATATATTGTATCTAGGCATCTTTCATTATTATTTAAAATATTTCATTATGCTTTTCATGATGCGGGAATATGATAATTTCATTTGAGGATGTGTGGACTACCTCCCCCTCAATGTGATATGATTTGTTCATTCCATACACTGAACATATAAAGGATTTCATTAATGAAATTATATAACATATATAACATATATATTATACTAGATTTATAATGTACATATATTTCATTTAGTTTCCACTCTTTTAATATGAAGACGAAATGAAAGTGATGTTCATGCGTACGTACGACCTACTGTATCCATGAACAGTGCATTTCATATCTTATCTCAAAATGTTACAGACTATTATAAATACATATATACATGATATATATGATATTTATATTATTGATATCATTCTAGAGATGATCTATTTTTGACTACATGTACAATTTATATCAAAACAGGTTCATTTTCAATTGAATTTCCCTATATTGACAAATAGATTGATATTAACAAAATTAATTATTTAATTTTTATTACATGGTAATGAATTATATAAAAGGAGTAATAAATTTTTAAATAGTTTATAAACAAGTATAAATTAAATTATGGTTATTATTCCAGATGAATAAGGAACATATGTGACGATTCAGACTGAAGGTAAGAGACTTCTACTCAATCTCCTTTCATTTAGGTAATTTTGATAATATACACCTTCTTCTTTTATACGGAGTATAATAAATACCTTTGGACTTTTATTTCTAATTAAAAAAACATTTTTTCTACAAATTGTTTTACTAAATGAAAAAAGGATTGTTTTAATGTATGAGGAGAAAACAACCTCTCAACCACCGTAATCATCATTTGATAATTGGCCTCCTTTATAAGAATTAATGTTTTTAAAAAGAAATAAAACCCATTATTCCCTTTTTTTGTGTTTTTTATTTAAAATAGTATTTGAAATGGAATGAGTGTTTAAATATCTTGATATTATTTCTTGTGATTTAAAAGGAAATGTTTTTAGTGAAATGTTAATATTTTTAATATTTTATATGTTATTATTATATAATGGTACATGTACATTTTACGGGTGGTTACGTGATAAACCAATGATGTGTGGTTATGTGAAAAACCAATTGATGGGTGGTTTCATGATAAACCATGGACATGTGGTTACATTATAACCTACAATGCATTGGGTATGGAAGTCAGCCATATGGTTATTCCATTTAGTGATATGTGTGGAAATCAACCGTATGGTTATTCTATTTAAGTATGTTTATGTCTCAGGTTACCTTTATATGTTATATGATGCTTTCTGTGGGATTTATGGTAATATTTTGTTTAAAAAAAGATTAATAAATTATCTTATATTCATTGAATTATATTTAGTACTTCTTAATGGTGAAAAGTATTTGTTTATGATAATGTTTTCGTGGTTTTCATTTTATCCCAAGACTAACTGTTTTAAATCTTTGTGATTCCCTTTATGATATTTTTATTCTCATTCCAAGTATTGAAATATTTTTCACATGAAATATAGAAGAATAAATTCAATAATTGGATCAAGTAAAAGTCTTGATGTTTAAAACATGAAACGAAACATGTTTATTTTTACTTAAATTTTGTTATATGAAAAAAATTAAAGTAATAAGAATAATTTACTTGTCATATTAATGTTCGTGTTTATAAGTTATGACATAATTATCTAAATCGCTAAACCTTAAAATATACCTGATGTGAATTAATGTCAAATTATTCACTTATCTCATGATTTATTAATGTTTAAGGCTGGGACCTTTTAAATCCAAGGTGAGCTCGAGTCAGTCCACTCCTATTTGATAATGAAGTAATATAATATTACATTTCGTATGAGCCTTTCAATTTATCATTATGATAAGGCCATGAAGAGGTAAACCCTTCAATCATGTCATAATTAATCGATAAATCCATTTGGTTCAAGTTTTTTCCTTTCATTTGTGTGACAAGGCCAAGTAGCATGCAACCATTCATTTAATCCATTTAACAAATTTTCACAAATCAGGGTTCACTACTCTACCTTAAATTACCATGGTATGGGATGCTATAGGCATGAAAGCAATTATTCTATTAAATTTAAAAATTCCAAATAAAAAACATGTTATGAAATCCAATTTCCATTCCACATTATTTATCAAATTGAATCACTTACCTTAGGTGGGTCATGTGGTGAGTATGCATGGTATATTCCATTATGAAATTCACAATGTAAATCATTCCATTTTATATATCAAAGCATACCCTTAGAATGTCATGTCAAGTCACACCCAAACAATGGATAATATATGTCAAAACAATAAAATGAAAATTATGTAAGATCATCTTACATGGGTGGAAAGAGATGTGGGTGTTACCAATAAAAACAAGTCACATATTGGGAATGATCATAGTCATATGTTTCTAATGATTATAATCATGGAATATAAATTCTGTAAATGACACCGTATGGAATCAATGGGCCCCACTTGAAATTTTCAAAATCAACTAATTTCATGGATGACTTGTAGACCTCCCACCATAGGATGGTATGACTCTCAGAATGTAGTAATAACCATTAATTTGTCTTAGAACAAAGTATATCTGAGAAAAGAGTAAAAATGATTACACCTCGATCACAAGTTCTAGAGAAAGAGATACAAATAATGACTAAAAGGGACTCAAGTACTTACTGTTGTGTATCCTACATCATACATGTAATCATGAATTGATATGTGATGAAGTTGATATATTTATCCATAGGTTAGACATTCAAAAACATCCAAAATTGGAGAAATGGATTTCAATTCCTCTGGAAATTTAATTACATAAGAACTGGGGATTAATTAGTTTGTTAAGGGAAAAAATGTAAAATTTTTCTTCTTCACAGTTTTCCCGTATTGTATTCTAAAATATACACAAACCATGCTTGGGTACCTGGAGAAAAGGGGCACTTGCATGGTTAGCATGCATAGTTAGGGAAACTATTTGCCAACTGTTTCGTAGGGATATGTCCGAAAAATTCATGCCACTCATATGATATTCTTAAACCATGTGGCCTCCCCATATAGTTTACTAATAATTGTGTGCCATGACTAGTTCTCCCAAAAACATGGATTCTAGACTAAGAACAATCCCCTAGAACCGTTGAGACCATTTCTATCTCATTAGGCATCCATGTTAGGATCAAAATAAAAAAATTGACTAATATTTAAAGGATATATACTTGAGATAAAAAATGGTATGTAGAATACAAATAGAGTAAGAAAAGATTTTGATTATTGGATTTAATAATGAATTAACTTAAATGAAATAGTAACATAAAATTCCATTAAGTTCAACAATCAATAAATTGTTCTCTAATTAATTTAATATGTTTTTTATTTAAATAATATCCAATATTTTTTTGGTGGTGAATATTTATTTATCATCCACATTTATTGAATTATAAAATAAATATTAAAAAATATAATTCAATATACAAAATAAATTTTTATTCACAATATCAGGAATAATTATTTATTTAATATTTTTAAAACTAAATAAATTTTTTTATTTAATTAATAATGACTTAGTATATGGAAACTAATAAGAGGTAAATAAATATAAAATAATTGTGAAATTGAATTGTTAACTTGTGAATTAATATTTTATTTATTATTTTTATCAATTATTAAATCTTGAAAAAAACATTACTTCTGAGTCTTGAGAAAAATATCTAATCCAATCATTAAATATAAAAAGTATTTTCTGAGATAAAAAAAAGAAATTCGGTGTGACCCTATAGGCCTTTTCCTAAGCATAAATACGTTGGTTTTTCTAATGTTCAAGATTACTATCTAAAAACATGTCACATAACTAATATAGGAAAAAGATATATCAAATGAAAAATACCATACCCAGACCTGCATTGTATAATATACCACCTTTTTCATGATATATCATCAATTACATTGGAAAGCCATTTCATCAACAGACATTCTTGATACACATTTCATAAAATATGTAAAATCAACTCATCTATACAAAATGTAAATAGAATTTAACATGGTAGTCCCATCACAATAAAATGGATGAGATATCAACTTCTATAAAAATGTAATAGATAAATCATTCCCGAACTTATTCATTTTTTAAATTTCATTTCTCATTTATCCTAATTATGGTACATAACATGAACATATAACATCATTGTTTTGTTTAGTACATCAATATATGTGATTCATGACATGAATTTATATTTACATTACAATCTAAGGATAATTCATCATATTACAAGTGGACAATATCCAATGACACATAAACATGTAGATTTCATATAGGTGGGTAAGTTATTATATTATCCTTTCATGGAGATTACTAAGTGAGAACATCATGATATGAAGTCCAAACTACTAACATGTACTTATACATGATAGTCTACATAATACGTGTCACTTCATAAAATTTTATCAAATCATAGAACACTGTTTAACAATATATTAATGATATTTTAGAGTTGTTATCATAGTATAGAACCAAAAATACCACTTTAAAAGTTTAGATACTCTGACACATTAATACAATAATGTCATAAATAAAAATGAAAAATATGTAATAATATATTTAATTAATATTCACCTCTTTCAATATTCATGAAATATAATCAAAAAAGGCATTGATACATATACAACCACTCCAAAAAATGATTAGTTAGTTTAAAATAATTATTTAAATATAATTTACATTGTATTAACTAAAATAATAGAAGAAGAAAACATAGTGTGGGTTATAGAAATTCCAATAATAATAAATTCTACACTTATTATACGGTATTATGATACATAGAATTTAACGATTTTTAACCACATGAACTTATGTGTATGTTGTTAGTTTGTGCGAGTATTTAAAACACAACTAAAGATGGTGATGTTTATTACATATTAGTTAGCGTCTTAGTACACAATATTAAATTATTTAATTGTAAATAAAATTTACATTTTTATTTTTTATTAAAATTATTGGATTTTTAAGAATGTCTAGACTAGTAAAAATGAATTAATTTGTTAATTAATAATAAAATTAATTACATAATATGAGGAAGTTTGGTTATAATAAAATAATGAATTCTTGTTAATTCTAGTTAGTGTAAACATATATATCATCATAAGCATGGATAATCCTATATACAGATAGACTAAATTTTTGTTTTTGATTTCGTCAAATTATAATTCGAATAGTTTGTGTTTTGTAATAATTACTTTAGGGATGTAATAATGGAATGTGAGTCATATATTATTCCCTTATGCAGCGTCTTCTGTTCCCATAGTATTATGTGTTAGCACCGTACCCAATCCATTGGATCCCCTAGCCATTGAATGAGTAGAACATTATTTAACCGATGAAGAACGTCAATTTGTGAAGTAATTTAAAGATCAAGGATGAGGTGAACCCAACCAAGGATTTACATTATACTATTTGTGGAATGATGAATCCTTGACAGAGTTAATTTTGATGGTGTTTTAACAAAGGTTAAGGGTTAGTTTATCATCTACTAGAAAAACTAACCAGTGTATAATATCATGATCATTCCACATTTATCATTATTTACTTATCAGTTGATTCACTCACTATTTTTTGATTCTATATTTCTATCACATTATAAATTAATTAAATCTAATGAAATATGAAATTATAATAAATCGGAATGTGTTTAAAATTTATCTATGCATGATTAACCAGTTATGTAAAACCAAAATAATATTAATAGGAATATAAAATGATAAAATCATATATTTAGGAATTAAAATAATACCCCCTTAAACCAATAGATTAGCCCATTAAATCCTTCCACTGTTTATTTTGACATTGAACCATAGTTCAAAATGACTATCCGTCCAAATTCAGTGTGTTTTAAATTATTGTGGAATTTTAAATTAATTTGTGGAATGGATTATCCTAGTTCACATCAAGCATTGGCTACCCAAGCATAACATGTTGTAACTAAGAGGTAGGGGTTACAGAACCCTATTTAAATGATTTTTGTATAAGGGAGTCCACTTAATAGATTAAGGATCTACAAGTTAATGGTTTTGGTAATATCCCCCAACCGAAATATTAATGGCCCCAGATTTCAATATATATTTTCCTTAGATAAATAATATTTTCGATAAAATTCACCACATGAGACATAAATCTAAAATAACTCTATTATATGTTTATACTAAAAATACCTTGAGATTGAATTACAAGGTATGAATTGGAGTGACCAAATAATGAAATATATAATTTATATAAAGATATTTTATATATATTTACTGAATGATTTATTGCATTTATGAATCTATATTTTTATGATTTATCTTTTTTATTACAGAAAACTATGTATATTATTAAAATAGTATTATTTTAATAAAATTTAATATTTATTTATAATTTTTTTGTAATTTTATATAGTAATTTTTATAACGAACCCCTAAAATTTTAAAATTTTATTTTCCTATAAAAATAGTTTCTTAGTATATTTATTTTTTTATTTAAAAGTTAAAATTGAAAATTATAGAAGTCAAATTTTAAAAAATAACCATAATTTTTAGATTTATAATTTCAGTATTACATTATGATTAATTTTTGTCATTATAAAAAAACTTATGATATTTAGATGATCATGGAACAATAGTTTATTTACGAATAACATGAATTTTATGACATTATTAATATATATGTAAGAATTATAAATTCTTGAGAAATTTAGAAAAAAAATTATATTTTATAATTGTATTTAATTTTTTTAAAATTATTATTTTAATTTAAAAACACATATGTGATATCATAAAAAGCCAGTTTTATTTAAAAAAATGTTTTTAAGATGTTATAAATTTTTAAATTTAAGATTAATTTTTATATATATTTGAAAATCAATATAATAAAATGTATTTAAAATATGATATTATTTAGTTGAAATTATATAATATGATAATATTTATTTTTAATCATAAAGTATAAATTAATTAGTAGAAACTATTTGCCCAAAAAAATCAAAATGGATAAAGAGGGTTTAACAAAGAAGGATAGACCACGAACAAGTTAAAATTGATTTAAAATATAAAATTATAATGTTGAAATTATATAATAAGGGATTATTTATTTTAAATAATAAATGATTAATTAATTTGGTAAAAACTAATTACCTCAGTAAATATCAAAATGTGTAAAAAGTGTTTAACCAAGACGGATATACAACTAACATGTTTAAAACATATTTCAGGGTGGGAAGTTGAGGCCTTGACCAACATTTTCCCTTATCCTCAAAATTAATTTCCAATTTTAGATCCAATTTCCATGATAGTGACATGTCATTATTGAATGTTTTAGGTACTTAATAAATACAAACCATTTTCACTTATAAAAGGGGCACTCATCTTCACTCTTCCACTCACAAAAAAACACTAATTTCAGCCCAAACTCTCTTATCATCCAATTAAAAATTCATAGAAACCATCAAAGGTTATATTTTTCTGATGATTCCATCCCACAAATATATAACCCCTATTACAATAGAGTTAATCCAAGAAGTGATGTTTGAATTTATAACCCCACGTATCTCAATTAAATTTCATTATTTCAACTACTTATTCTACAAATTCCATTACATAATCATAAATTGGTAACTTAAGAATAATTATTATAATATAATGTTTCTATAATTATGTATTATGAATTAACCCCTTTCCCTTTCCCTTTATGTAAAATTAGACTATCAATCATTTTTTGTGTGGGCTGCGATATCCAAAATTGGGCATGTTTGTGTTTCCATAAATTATTTAAATGGTTTTCTATAATTGGGAATTTAATATATAATTATCAAATTTATTAAATAATTTTTATTATGATATGTTAAAATATACAAGTCCTTTTACATTTTCAATGGAAATCAAAAACATCATCTGTACTTAAGTGTAGACCACTGCCTTCATAGAACGAATGATTTCCTTGTTTCCTTCCATCAAAAACATAAATAGATGGTCAGGAAAATAATATTACATGAGAAATAAGATGTTTAATAAATTATTATGGTTATTTAAATATAAAATTTACATCATCATAAATAATACGCGTAATAAATTATTATGGTAAATTCAATTGTCCCAAAGAGCATTCTAGAAGAAAAAATGATTTCTTCGTAATATAAAATAACACCATATCGGTTATCATATTCCTATAATTCTATCCAATTATGATATATCACTATAATAAACACTATATAAGATAATTATTCTTCCTTTATAATGTTATTACAACATAATCACTTCATCATCATCCATTAATTTTTGTATATTTTTTTCATTTGTTTAGCCACTTAAACGAACATTGATATAAATTTACACGATGAATAACAATGAAAATTTAATTCCTTGCAATATATAATATAAATAATTACATTATGATTTTTTATAACTCACCAATGTTAATAAAATAGTTTAACTCATTATTTTTGAAATCATGTTTGTTCAGTAAGAATCATTGAAACATGATCATATATAAATTCACATTTAAAGATCATAACAAAATATCCAATATAATGAAATTATAACACCATAAGTAATTAAAAAACATTAATTATAGAAAATTATAATTTCCAGGAGTGATTAATGTTTGGGTAATAATAAATAACAATATTACCATTTCAAAACATGTTCAAAATGATCATGATTACTCACACATGATATCTAAAATAGTTCGTTACAAACTAATATAGGTATAATGAATAACTATAAATTATGTTTATAAATGTTCATTGAAATGATTTTATTATGAAATTGGTTACTAAGATAGTAAATATTCTTATAAATGATGTATGAGTGCATTTCGACTAAGCATGAACTGAGGTATGGGATCTTTTTCTCAAATTTGAATTCACTGTGACATGTCTATGTTATACACCACATATTCTTTTTTATATGGTTAAATAATTCCCCATCTCTATATTGTATCTTCATTATCTTATATTTCATTACCTGTATTGTTTTATTCTATATTCATTCTTTCATTGGGTTTGGACTCAAAAGATACAAAATATATAAAGGTTTTATTAGTCTTGAATCTAGATCTTTTAGATAAGTTAAATGTAGTAAACCAGGTTTTTATGTTATATTAATGCACTACATCATGAATTATCTATTAATAATTTCCATGTAATTAATGGTATATACTAATCTAAATAAATTTATTTTCTTCTAGTGTATTTTGACAGCATTATTATGCCTGTCGTAAGTGTTTTGGGTAAATTAATTTTATCTAATTTTGCAATGATTATTATATTGAACATATTTCACATATGTTAGTAAGATTATTCCAATTTATTTTATTATATGGTATATAATTTTTTTATTTCTTCACACATAAACACTTTTCAAAATATTTCATGCTTTATATATATTGATTCCAATAAAGGATATTGATAACTGAAATGTCTTTTCATTGATTTATAAAATTTTATTTTGAACATTGTTATTACATTATTGTGTTCTCTCATCCTAATATTTAATTATGTGATATTATATATTCCATTTATTTTTTAAAATTTTGTTTTAATAAAAATAATTTTTTACTACTCATTTTACCATTTGGAATTTCATCAATGGTAATATTTATATAATAAGATGCTTAATTTAATAATCAAGGGTTTTATCCTTATCGTTGAATTTAGAATAGATATATTTATCTAATTTCTATGGATCCATTATAGAAGATTATTTTTAAAAATAAATGTATTAAAAATCATTCACATCAGCTATTCAAAATTTACTTTTTAATGTTACAATTATGTTTTTATTTTATATTTCATTTAATTTTTTTTAAATCAATTTTATGTATTCACTTGTACTTTCCTTTGTGTATTCAAATGTATTTACACTCATGAGATTTATATAACAATACATAATCAATAAAAATATATATATTAATAGTTTTTGGTATTTAACATGTGATATAATGAAACCTAATTCTTAATTCTTTATTGTGTGAAATCGTCTGAAGTATTCTTTAGCGAGGATGTTTTTCATCATTGTGAAAATCATTATGAGTTTCCTTTATTACTATGTAGATACATAATCTTTTAACAATCAACCTTATTTTAGTGGTTGGAATAGGTAATGTTGGTCTTAATCAAATATATGAACCATCACTACCTTATTATTCTCTAACCATCCATTATGAATAGGTGTAACTATTCATCCAATTCCATTGCTTTGTGAACACTCAATATTTCTGTCCTTTCATTGAAGTGTTTTTATGTAAGTGGAATACATTAATTTATTTGAATTGTTGTTGAAATAAATGTACACCCTTTATCAATATAGTGTAAATACCATACAATTTATTATCTTTATTGATATATATTTACCTATAGAATTATAAAATATCATTGGATATGCATTTCTTTTCTCAGGGATTATCTTCTCTTTATTATGAAAGAATTATTTATGTGATTCAATTTAAATGGATTTAAATCACATCTCCATTAAATGGGATCTTTATGAGGTATTTCATGTATCCAATTTCATTTACATATGTACTTTATGACATGATGGATGGTTTTTTACTTTAGGGAACCCATAATTATGGATGGATCATGTTTGTGGTTCTATATCTCCCACCACTGCACTAGTTAAGAGTTTATATCCCCTGATATATATATTCAAGAGTAAATATTAGTTTCTTATGTGTATGGGAACTAATTTTTTAGGCCATTAAATTATTTTTTATTTATACTATTTGTTTTTTTAATATTTGAATAATTATCCATATTTTAATGATAGGTATTATACCTATGATATACTCTCTTCGATCACGTTTATTTACTCACATGTGTATTATGTTATTCCATGAAATATTCCATGTTGTATAATCTATGTTTTTTTGGATAATTTTTTCTATATCAAGATTATTACCATATTTTCACCTTATCACCACTAATGATATTAGACTTCCATTGCTTATGTTTAGGATAACTATGTTTATGGGCTCACCCATTTTATTATGCTTCTATTTCCTTAGGTTTAAATATTTAAATATTATAAACTATATTTTTTTTTTGTTTCCTATCTATAGAAATTTTAGGATAAATTTATAACTCATTGTGGATTTATTAGTCTTGTCCATAGTTGGAAATTTGATGAATTTCAACAAAGAAAGTGTGTTTCTCTAGTCAATGTTGTGTTGTAATTCTAAAAAATGACAAACATATAAGATGTTGATAATGTATTATAATGAAATATTTGAATTATTTTATGTGGATTAGAAATAAATATTTTTATGTTGCTATATTATGTATCATAGAAGGGTTTATCTAACATTTTAGATTATGATAATATAAGTTCAGGATAAATTGGGAGTATAAATTTCATAAATCATTGATATGATTAGTTATTTTATTATTCAAAATATATAGATAATACTTTAGGTTTTCTGTGCTAATATTAATGGATTAATTTAAGAGAACATCAGTAAAAATCGTGGGGATATGTCTAAGAGATAAGTCAAAAAATAATAAAATATATTAAAATATTGGTAAAGTTGAGATTGTGTGGTCTTTATAGAAATAAAATTTATTTATATATTCTATTTGTAGATGTTGGATTGGGAACTGATGCACCAATGATAATGACCATGATAAGGGCATGTTGGTTGGTGAAACAATCATCACCTGGTGCATAACAAGGACTAACTGCACACTTCATTTGACACTCTAAGGGGATATTATTTGGTCAAAAATATTTTCTTTATGAAAAATTAAAAAATATTTAGTAGTTGGGGTTTGGATTATTGGGATGTACCTCGTAATACTACAACTATGTTCGGGCTTCAAAACAGAAAGAGTATAGGTACTATAACATCATTATAGCGGTACTTTAGTATATCTGAAGAAGTGGTAGGATTATAGAACCAACGAAACAGAAGCAGTGGTGGGAACTATTATAATGTCCCAGAATTTCTGTATAATATTTTAATTATATGGAATTATTTAAAGACCGAGAACTCTAATGGCGCATTATTTGGAGGCCCGGAGGGCCCGAAATGATCCGTTGAAGTTTTTTTAAGCTTTAATTAGCGCGTGTAAGATGTTTTCTTGAAAATGAAGAGTAAATATTAAATGAATTTCGATATAAAAAATCTGAGTGCACCGTTGACTTCAGGATGGCGGGTTTACCCTAGGTGCGACTTATGTTTAGTCGATGTGGGCCTCCTGTAAGAAAACTCGAAAATGGTATAAGTGTAAATAAAATAATTAAATAAAGTTATTTTATTTTTAAAATGATTATAACTCATGAATGGAAACTGAAATTAAAAATCTAAGACCACCACTGAACTCATGATGGTATTCTCTCTTTAGGCAGATACTAACATTGGTAAGCACGGGCCACGAGTGAATGTTAGTTTTTGGCCATAAATAAAATAATTTAAGTGACAACTATTTTATTTTAAAATCCATAACATATAAATGGTAACTCATATTGGAAATCCAAGAGTACCATTGGGTTTATTGGGGAATGTTACACTTAGGCTGAGCCTAACCATGACCTATGTAGGTCGAGGGTGACTATTAATAATTTACTGAATATTTTTTCGGGTATATTCACTAAATGCACGAGTGGCGTATTCTAACCTTTGACCCACTGCTTAGATTAAAAATATGTGGTCACCGTTGAATCCACAACATTAGGATTATCTTAAAAGAGGGTTAACATCAAACACAGTTGGTCTAGAGAAAATGATAGTTTTTGGAACTTTTTAATAGAATAAATAAAATAACTTTATTATTTTATTTTTATTCTATTCATCCAACAGAAAAGCAGTAAGGTGGGACCAGTGATGTGTCAATCCAATAAATGGATTTATCATCCAATCTAAGTAACAACAACTTTGGGGGAAATTAGGAAGCTTCCAAATTAAAGTGCCACTATTAAATTCCAACATTCTTACTTACCCCCCATTAATTTTATATATGGAGCATGGGGGATGTATCAGCACAACCTTTCAAGAAACGAAGTGCTGAAGAAGTGCCAAGGTGCTGGACCCTTAGAAGATGGAGATGACATATCAGGAGGTGATGGGAGACATCGAACCACGAACTAGAAGGTGATGTATGAGTGGCGTCATTGGGAATGGATTGCGGGGGTGCAGAACGCTGACCCACCTTCAAATGCAGATGCTCCCCAACGGGTTTTCGAGGTAGGGGTTCTTTCATTTGTGCATTTTTTATTTCCCTCTTCTCAATTCTTGAAATTATACGAAGTACGCAGTTCAACCGACTAATGGGTTGACCCGCGATTCATTCATCATTATGGGAAAATTGTTGCGGGGAATCTCTGTGGGGTTTATCTTGAGGTTGGATTCAATTGTTTATTAAACCCTTAACCCCACTCATGTCTACGGGATAATGGGAGGGATTGGGCTTAACGAACCTGACCCAAACCATCCTCTATAATTTCTAAATCCTTGTGCCTCTATGGAAGTCCAACAATGCGAATACACGGACCAGAATGTGGTGGATAGCGCGTCAATGCATTCTGTAAGAGGATGCAGTGACACAATGCTTCGGCGGCCGTCGGAGTGGCTGACACTGGCCAACTGCGGAGGAGGCACAGCGTGCTGTCGCGAGCTGCTGATGAACAAGAAGGGTTGCTTTTCATCTTCCGTGGCGAACGGAGGAGGTGTTTGGCATGACGGTTGGCCACGGGAAGGGAGGCGGCATGCCCTTCATGCCGCCGGTGAATGGAAGCATCGGACGAAGTCGCGATAGAGGCCGAACCCGCCTCTGGGGGGTTCCATGGTGAACGAATGAATCTTACATGGCAGCACTACCTTGCCAACTAAATGGCCTCTAGACCGTTTGGGAATCCAGGAGAACGGGGGTTACACCTTCCGCGTCGGACCGAACTGGGCCGCCGCCATCGGAGAAGGTCGTCGCACTCACTTTGGGATTCTGTCCTCGAGTCGGGCCACCACCCTCAGACCCGGACACCACCTGCGGATTAGGATGCTGCCCTCATGATGGGTCACCACCCTAGAGCTGGGTTGTCGCCCACGGAACAATCCACTACCCTTATATTAGTTCGTCGCCCTCGAGACGGGCTGCCACCCTCAGACCGCGCCACCAGCCACGGAGCAGGCCACCCCCCCCCCTCGAGCTGGGTTGCAGGCTTTAGAGTGGGCCACCACCCCTCAGAGCGGGCCACCTCCATTGGAGCGGGCCACTGCCATTGGACTGGGCCACTGCCTTTATGCCGATCCACCACACTCAAAGCATGCTGCTGCCCTCAACACGGGATGCTACCCTCGGACCGGCCCACACCCCTCAGATCGGGCCACCTCCCCGGGCCGGGCTGCCACCTTGTGGGCCGCCGCCCCACAAGGGCCGGACCACCCCTTGTGGGCCACCCTATTCGGACCGGGCCCCCTTTCTATCCTCCCTCTTGTGGTCTTGATCGAACATCGACCCAGCTAGCTGATACCACCTGAGGCTAGCTCATACCAGGTAAGGCTGGACTCGTTCCCAATTGGGCCAACAAACACTCAAAGGTCCTTATCTTGAGAACCACATCCATTTGATGAACCGTCTACAGTGTTGGGACCCTTAGAAATAGGCAGTCCTTTTGATTTAATCCATTATAGTTTTGGAGAAACTTGGAGTACGGATGGGATGGATCACACCCCAAACCAACAGGGCCCTCGTCACTGAAATGATAATAATTCACTGAATGGGTGTCCTATTAATGTGATTTCTGTTGCGTTGAAACCATAATGACATGTATGATCATCAGGTTAATTCTTTGTGAGACTTTATGTTTGCTGAGATACGGCTGGTTGCTTGGGGAGAAGTTCTCCCAAGCACACTACGTATGGAACCCTGCGACTAGCTGAGACCTGACAACTGCTAACTTTTCAACTCAGAGTAACTCGACAGCCATGATACTCTATGGGGTAGAGCACCTTAGTAGAAAAAAATGGGGATGGGTTGTTCTGTGTGACCATGAATGCTATGGTGGGGAGCAGTCGCGGTATGTAACTGGGAGGAGTACTGTAGCTTTCCGTGTTGGGGAGGGACGACTCTGTGTGACCCGGAATACCCACAGTACACGATGGGGAGTAGTACCTCAGTAGTTCACAATTAGTGGGAAGGGGATAGTAGTGATCGGGTAGGCTCACTATACTATATTGAGGTGGAGCTCACAAGATTCCAAGGCATTCGATGTTGTGACTGGGGATTTTACTTGTTACTACCCCTATAATAAATTATAGTGTGAGATCTCTTTACTTTACACTTGTGATTGAGGTTATGATATGTGGTACTTTACCTGTGTGGTACATTACCTTCGTGGTGTTACCCTGTGGTTTTTCATTGAGCAATTCTAGGAGACCTTGGGGGTCCTCGGGTCACTACGGAGTATCGTTATACTCACCCATGCACAGGATTTTCCAGCACCTTATTTTGTCTTGTGCAGATGACATACAACATTGATCGAGGCTGAGGGAGCCATGACTAGACGGTTCTAGGAGGTGGAAATTTGGTGTGATGTGACATGGAGGAGACAAGAAGACATATAGTATTGTGGAAGAGAACTGTTTCTACCCTTCAGGAAGGATCTGTGATGGATGATCCAAGAGATTCATTTCACCTTTTAGCTATCTTGTACTTTTCCAGTTGGGCTTGTATTTTGGCCCCATTACTTTTAGTACACTTTGACTACAACAGTTTACTTCATAGTTTCTTCTAGTTGGGTTCTTTAAATGTTTGTTTGTATAGGTTTAAGGGAATGCCTTCCCATTTTAGGGAATACACCTTTCAATGCTAGTCTCCAGCCCCTGGCCTATGTAAGGCGGTCTTGGGGTAGTCACGGTATGAGCCTTGGGGGATGGGTCGTGACAAAGGTGTATCAGTGGAATTACATTCTACCAAAGAACTAGTACTATAATATTCTCTATGTGGCAATAGTGATAAGTGAAATGATTGTGGTTTTCAGTTTTTGGAGTCTACTGTTCGTGCGACAGCCGACGTGTCCATACACTAGGACCCTGACTTCTGATTTCTGACATCGTGCACGAAAACACTAACTGCGTGTGTTTTTGAATAGTATTTATATTGAATTTTTTGGAGTCAGATCACTAGGTATAACTTAATGAACACGGAACACCTCTTACTTATGAGGATGCCTCTTCATAGACAACCACCAAGGTTTCCTGAGAGAGTAAGCAATGAAGGCCCATCAAGAAATGAGGCCTTTGTGCACGGACCCATTATGGCATTGGCACCTTCGGGTTGTGTACTAGTAGCACCATTACCCATTGGACAACTATTACCACCATCCCTATCAGAAGAGGCTACATGTTGACTGAGCGCATTGCATGAGTTCTAGCAGAAGATGCCTCCGATGTTCCAAGGTGAGATGGACCCGCATGTGGCGAAGGAAATGAAGGAGGTTGTGGCCAGATTTTTCACTTAGTTGAGACACTAGTAGAGCAGATGGTAATCATAGATTCTATTATTATCTAGTGAGTGACCATGAGGATGGTTTTCATAGTGATGAGGCATCAGTACATTTACCGTTGCCCGAGACATTACCTTCGTGTAGTGTGCTAGCTATATCACTTCCTGTTGGTTAGCATTTACAATAGACAGTACTGGTAGAGGACACATGTTGGCTTAATTCCTTACAAGTGTTTCCTATTCAGATGCACCTCAGGTTCAGAGCTTACCCTGACTCACAGGTGTCTATGAACTAGATTGAGGAGGTAGAAGAGAGTTCCCTAGACATTCTACATTTCGGCAGGACATCAATGTTAGTAGTATGAAAGTAGGAGACTGATGCCAGTCTCAGAGACATGGGTGTGTAAAATGTTTTGGAAAGAGGAAGTTATAGGGACAGATGAATCTACAGGGAAACATACTTGGAAGTGGAGCTAGGAGAACAGCATTAGGTGGTATAGATTTCGACATGTTACAACCACCACCTCCATATAGCCACCACCCCCACCCCCCAGGATTAGGGAGCCGGCGGACATGAGAAGGGAGTGGCTGCATGAAGTCAATTAGTGTCACCCAAGGGCTCCGATAATGAATAGAGGTAGGGTATGTGTCTACTAATAGATATTGTATCAATAGAAATAGGTACAAATCATTAATTCCAACCCCAAATCTTGTCAAAGACCTAGAGTTTCTGGTTAAACTGTGGACTTGACCCTCATGTCCATAGATACCTTTGGGAGGAGACTCGATAATCTCACCTACGCTGAAGGTGTGATCTGAACCTTAAGGTCAGAGTTTTGGTTGGAACCTCTTGGTGGCAGCGTCGAGGCCCTGTGGAATTAGTTTCAGTATTGAAGGGGAATCCACAGTTCATACTCAGATTAACTGTATTAGGAAAAAGGTTGTGGTTTATCTAGAACATGGGAATAATGTTTTTCTTGGTTATAAAAAAGGAAAAAATGGAAAAAATGGATAAAATCCTGAATATGAGGGTGAAGTCGATCACTCTTGAGTCATCTAGAATTACCCTCGTGGCAGCAAGAGTTTTGAGTTTTCAGTTCCAAATAAGAGTGCCAGAGCTTGGGGACATTTTTTCAAAATATTTTTCCCGGATTACCTCCCCAAAGGGAGAGGGACATTTTCTTTGGCTAGGTACTACTGGAGATTTGTATGTGACTTCTCCAGGGTGGCGACACCCTTTTCAGATTTGATGAAAAAGATGGATCTTTTCTTGTGGATGGAGAAGTGTCAGAAGAGCCTTCATGAGATAAGATATAGACTGACATGTAGAACTACACTACCCATGACCTGGGGTTAACAGCAGTGGTCTTTGCATTGAATACATGGTGACACTACTTGATGGGTGAATGGTTTTCTATTTACTCAGATCACTCGAGTCTCAGGTGTATCTTATCACAGAAGGACCTGAACCTGAGACATCGGAAATGGCTAGATATCATCTAGGACTATGACTTTGATATATTCTATACTCATGGGATGGGGAACATGGTAGTATACACACTCAACAAGAGGTATGGTCTACAACTACTGATTGAGGCGTCAAAGCAGCTAGTCGCGCTACAGATATCCTTCACGAATAATGATGGAGAAGCAACATCATGTCTTTGACAATCACATGCCCAATTCATCACCAAATCAGGGGGGGAAAACTTGAGACATTGATTGTGAGGCCATACGTGCTTAGATATCTTCAAGATGGTCTCTAGAAGTATTTTTTAAAGGTGGGGAGCATGTCATTCTCTTTAGAGGCTGAACCATGGTACCAGTGATGCTTCGAAAGGAGGTGTTGAGAGAGATCCATAAATCTCCATTAAAAGTACATCTTGGTGTAGAAAATATGTTACAGGACCTCTGGCATCTGTACTGATGGCTCGGGATGAAGGAAGCAGTGGCAAAGTTTGTATCACTATGCCTCACTTGTTAGAAAGTAAAAACTATTCAAAGCCGAAAGATTCCTTTTACTGACAGTAGGAGGAAGACCATGTATTCCTATAGGTCTCACGTTGACGAGGTTTACGGATATTTTGCCGGGGTAGCACGTTATCTTTGAGGTTCATCAGACCTTTCTGGATTCTCAGTAGAGTGCGAGATGTGGTGTACCGTCTATCTCAATCCCCAAAGATGCACCGAGTGCATAATGATTTCCATGTGTCGTAGCTCAAGAGTTGCGTGCATGATCCATCGCACGTTATCAACTAGGGTCAGTTGTACTTTTATGATGGGGTGAATTTTACGAAGTTCCTGGTGGAGTTTGAGGATCAATAGGAGTGGGTTCTTCATGGGTAGTTGATAACTCGATTGTGCATTCACTGGCAGCACATGAACCACTAGGAGAGCACATGGGTGCGAGAGGCTCAGATTCCTGCTCAGTACCCCCATTGGTTTTCTAATTCTATGTTTTGGATTTTAGGGTTGTAAAGCCCTAGGGTGGGGAGAATTTACTGTCCCAGAATTTTGGTATATTTTTTTAATTATATGGAAATAGTTTGAGACTGCAAAATCTAACGATGCGTGGCTTTGAGCCCCAGAGTTCCCAAAATGATCCATCAAAGTTTTATTAAGCTTTAATTGGAATACGTTAGAAATATTCTTGAAAATAGTGAAATAACTCTTAAACTCTTTCCCATATGAGAAATCCAAACCCATTGTTTCATTTAGGATAGAAGGTTTACCATAAGTACGACTTATGTTTAGTTGGTGCGGGCCTCATATGGGAAAACTAAAAAATGGCATAACTGTAAAAAATATTTAAATAAAGTTATTTTATTTTTTAATTTATTATAACTCATGAATGGTAACTTGGATAAAAAATATGAGACCACTGATGAACTCATGAGGATATGATCTCTTTAAGAGATACTAACATTGGTTGGTGCAAGCCTCTAGTGAAAGCTATTTTTTTCCATAAATAAAATAAATAAGTGACAAATATTTAATTTTAAAATCATTATCTTATAAAATGTAACATATATTTGAAATCCAAGAGTATTATTAGGTTCTTTGGGACATCTCTCACTTTGGTAGAGCCTAACCTCGACCAACATGGGTCAAGGGTGACTGTTAATAATATACTAAACTTTTTTTGGGTACCTTTATTAAATGTGCAAGAAGTGTTTTCTAACTTTTGAATCATTTCTTGGAATAAAAATCCAAGGGCACCGTTGAATCTGTAGTGCTGAGATTTTATCAAGGGAGGCTTCACATTGACTGTAGTTTGTTCAGAGAAAAAGATAGTTTTTGAATCTTTTTAATAGAATAAATAAAATTACTTTATTATATTATTTTTATTCAATTACTCCAATGGAAAAGTTGTAAGGTGAGACCGAAAATGTTTCATGCCCATAAATGGCTTGAACCTCCAATCTAAGTAACACAAATGTTGGGGGAATTTAGGAAGCTTCCTAATTAAAGAGCCACCATTAAATTCATCCTTGTTACTTACCATCCTCGTATCCTATATATATGGAGCTTGGGGGGAGGTACCAGAACAGCTTCTTCAAGAAACAAAGTGCTGAAGGAGATCTACGATGCCAGAACCTTAGAAGACGAAGCCGACCCAATAAGAGGTGACTGGAGACACCGAACCACAATACGGAAGGTGGTGTAAAAGTGGTGTCATTAGGAACCGATTGTGGGGATGAAGAACACTGACCCACCTTCAAGCTAAGATTCTCTCCAATAGGTTTTTGAGGTAGGTGGTTTCTTTCGTTCCTATGTTTTTGATTTCCCACTTCCTTGTTCTTGAAATTATACGAAGAATGCGGCTCAACCGACTAATGGGTTGACCCGTGATTCATTGGTCTCAATGGGAGGATTGTTGTGGGGAATGTTTGGGGTTTTATTGTGTTGTTTGATTCAATGGGTTATTAAACCCTTAACCCCACTCATGTCTACTAGAAAACATGGAGGGCGTAGGCCGAACGAGCCCGGCCTGAAACTTCCACTCGCTTTGCTACATCCTTGTGCCTCCATGGAAGATCGAAAACATGACAACACTGACCAGCTATGTGGTGGATAGAACAACAACACACGCCGTAAGGGTAGGCCACTGCACAATGTCGTGATAGTCGTCAGGGAAGCCGGTATTGGCCAACCGCGGAGGAGGCGTGGCTCGTCGGCACGTTCCATCGATGAAAAAGGTGGGCCATGACTCGTCAGCTGTGATGCAAAAAGGATGTGCCCGACATGATGGTCGGATGCAGGAATGGAGGAACTACCACCACCACATTGTAGATGAACGAAAGCCGCGGTAGAGGCTGAACCCGCCTCGGGCAGGTTCCACAGCGACCGAGTTCTCCCAGGCAGCGCCCCCACCTCGCCTACCGAAAAGTCTCGGGGCCATTTTGGAATCCATGAGACCGGGGGGTACATCCCCTCACATCAGACTGAATCGGGCCGCCACCCTCGAAATAGGTTGCCGCCATCACGTCGGGTCGCCGCCCTCGATCAGGGCTACCGCCCTTAGAGTGGGTTGTTGTCCTCATTGTGGGTCACCGCCCTCGGACTAGGATTCCGTAGTTGTGTCCGGCCTCCACCCTCGATCTAGGCCGCTACCCTCTGAGTGGGCCACTGACCTCGGACTAGACCACTGTCCTCACGTTGGGCAGCAATCCTCATAGTGGGCAGCCACCCTTGGCACGGGCCGCCACCCTTAGATCGGGCCGCCACCCCCGAGTCGTGCTGCAGACCGCATGGGTCGGGCCGCCCCTTTAGTGCTTCCCTCTTTGTGTCAGGCCACCCTTATTGGCCACCCCTATTGCGGAATGGAACGGAAATTAGCCTAGAAGGTCGTGACCACCTCGTCCTAGCCCAGTCGGGCCGGGTCGGATCGGACCCGGGCCCAACAGGGCCAAGAAACTGTCAAAGGACCATATCATGAGAACCAGATTCCCATTTGATGAACCACATACGGTGTTGGGACCCTTGGATAGATATGGTCCTTTTTGATTATTATGTTAGAATTTTGGAGAAACTTGCAGTATGGCCAGATTGGATAGCACCTGAATCCAATCAGGCCCTCGACACTGAAATGCCTATTACGCATAGACCAGGTGTCTGGCTAACGCACCGTCTATCATGTTGGAAACCTTATGACATTTCATATCATCGGGTTACTTATTTGTAAGACTTTTTTCTAGTTGAGGTACAACAGATTAATTGGGGAGCGGTTCTCCCAAGTGCACTACCTATAGAACCATGCGACTGGAAGAGACCTGAGGACTGTAAACTTTTTTACTTGAAGTGACTCGACGGCCGTGGTACATAATGGGGGGAGTACCATAGTAGAACATGATGGGTGTGGGAGGTTTAGTGTGACCTGGCGTGCCATGTTCTGGAGCTTCCGTGGTACGTGATGGGGAGGAGTACCTTAGCAGTATTCGTTGGGGAGGGATAACTCGGTGTGACCCAGAAGACGCACAATACGCGATGGGGAGAAGTAACTCAAAAGTTCAAGGTTAGTGCAAAGCAGCTCAGAGTTACCCGATAGGCCCACTGTAATGGATAAAGGAGGTGTTCTCCAGCACCCGAGGCATTCGACGTTGTGACTTTGGATATAACTAGTTACTACCCCTGGAAGAAATTCTGGTGTGAGCTGTCTTTACTTTGTGCTTTTTAATGAGGTTGTGCTATATGGTATTTAACGGTGTGTTACCTTACCTTTATTGTTTTACCCTGTGATTTTTCATTGTGGAATTCTGGGAGAGCTATGGGGTCTCAGGGTCCCTAATGAGAATCGTTATATTCACCCCTGCACGGGCTTTTCCCGCACCTTGTTGTGTCTTATGCAGACGACGTACGAAATTGATCAACATTGAGGGAGACAGGACTAGACAATGCTCGAAGGTGGAAATTTGGTGTGATGTAATGTGTAGGAGATGGGTGGATGTGGAGTATTATATAGTTGATTTGTACCAACCCTTCAGGTATGATCTGTAGGGGATAATCCAGGAGATACTTTTCACCTTTCAGTTGTCTTGTACTTTTCCCGCTGGGCTTATATTCCAGCCCCTTTACTCTTAGTACACTTATACTACAACAATATACTCCACAGTGGCTTCTATTTGTGTTCTCAGACCAGGTGGTTATATAGGTTAATGAAAATGCCTTCCGGTTTTATAGAATATGCCTTTCGGTGCTAGTCACCAGCCCCTATCCTATGGAAGGCTGGCATGGGGTAGTCACGACATAGGCCCTTGGGGACGGGTCATGATAACTCTATTAGAGACTATATAAATGAAAAAACTATAGAATGTACTGTAACATCCTGAGTACAGTAGCATCGATATTCATTGGTAGGACTTTTGGTCAAAATTAAAGGCCTATGAGCCATGTAATGGTCATTATGCCTTCTAGGCCTATCAGACATGTAATGAATAAATAAGTATTGACGGGTGGGTTATCCCCTTGTGGGTGTCTATGGCCTGATTTATGGACTGTGTGTGGTTTTTGTGTTTATTTATAATTATACCCCTTTGAAGCTAATATATATAATTATAAAATATTGATTTTATAATTACAATTATAAATTAAAATAAGTAGTGTATGTGAACATAAAATAATAAAAATTAAATTCAAGTAATTGTACCAAAATATTAAATGAAGTTTTCATTAGGGAAGACTGTGTTGTCATAATAGTATGATAATTTACTTTGATTCTAATGGTTTTTTCTAATAATATTGGATTTAGTATTTGGATGAAACTAAATCATGAAAATGAATTCGATAAAGTTATGTATCTAGAAACCACTATTCTGTATAACCTAATAAGGTATCCCTATTAAATGATTGATAATATTATTAAATAACTATTATGATAAAAAGGGTGATTATTCTATCTTTTTCTAATGTAGTGACAGAGATATATTAATAGAAGTTAAATAATTATAATTTTTTGAGTTTTTAATTGTGATTGAAAATTATTGTTGAAATTCAAGTATATTCTAAAAGTTCTGATAATTATGTGAAATATCTAAGCATTTTCTACAAAGCAACTGTTATTTAAAGTATTGGAAAATTTTATTAAATTTAATCAATAACCGTGAATTGTATTTTATTTTTCAAAAAATTATATTTTATGGTAAACAGTTTAAAAAATAAATCTTTGAGATATGGGTAACTCTTATGTTTAATATTCAATTTATCTTAAGATAATAACGTTTTTATTTAGTTATTAAAATTAATTTATAAATTATTATTATCATTGGGATTGATGATTGGATGATGATATTTTTGATGAATTTCATCACATTTTTTAGATTTTCATTTATAATGGATGATGTTTTATTTTATTCCATTTTAGGGTTAAAGATTGTGTCTATTTAAGGAAGGATATATAATATTCATTGGGGGTATAATATCTTGGATATTCAAATGATTTTTTTAAAATGTATGTTATGGAGTATATATTATTAAGGTATGGACATGCTTCATTATAAAATTTTATATATGGAAAATGTTATTTCAAAAAATACATGTAACCTAATTTATCCAAAGATACTAAGATATATGTTATATTAGAGTTTATACGCATAATGGTAAATATGTAAAAAATATCCACAAACAAACTTCTTCAATGAGTAATAATTAATATTCCAAGGAAGAAATTTATTTATGTATGAGGGAATGTGATGACCTGATATTTCACTATATATTTTCCTTAAATAAACAAGGTTTTAGATAAATTTCTACACCTTTATTCCAGAGAAAAAGCAAAACTATTATATGTTTAAACAAATAAAACCTGGCCATTTAATTAGAAGTTATTAATAATTATATGTAAAGTTTGAAATAAAATAAAATATATACATATGTTATTTCATACAAAATTTACATAATTCATTATTGTGATAAAGAAAATGTATTTTTATACAATTTTCTTCTCATTAAATTAAAAAACAATAGAATTATTAAATTAAAATTTTAATAAAATATAATATTGATTGATTAAATTTATATTTTTAGTGTTTTATTGAAATTTTATCCTAAGAAGTCTACAACATTAAAAAGTGACAATACTATTCAAATAGTTTCATTATATATTTTATGATTTTATATAAAAGTTAAACTATAATTTATAAATATTTAATTTGGAAAAATAAATTCTTTTTGGGATATATAATTTCTATATTATTTTAATATGGATATTTTGGATTTTCTTTTGAAAAAATAATTTTTTCCCATAAGAAAACTAACATTTTTTTCCTAAATATCATGACATTTATTACCTGATTAGTTTGTAAGAATGAATATGAAATTTATGAAACTTTATAATAAGTCAAATTTTATTTTTTATAAGTCACTCAAAAAATTTAAAGATAATAGTTTTACTAAAAAACCTGTATTTAAATTTTCATAAAATAAATTTTTTCTTGAAAAAAAATTGTTTCAACACATTATAAATTGTGTACTTTATAATAAATTCTACCACTTTTAGTAACATAATATAATTTAATTAATTTTAAAAATTTAATCATTGGGTACAAAGTAGGTAATAAGGAATAATTTATTTTTAATGATAATGGATATAATTTTTTGTTTAAAACATGTAACCAAAGAAAAAAAATGGGTAAAAAGGGTTTAAATAAAAGCGAGAAAACCCCAACATGTTTTATACATTTGTATTAATATGAGTTTGTGGTATTTATATACCTTATCACTACTCCTATACATTGTTTCCCAATTTAGGATATACTTACTATGAGATTGACTTCCCATTTTAAATATGATTTGGATATTTGAAAAAATGAAATCCCTTTTCACATAAAATAGGGTAAAGCCTATTCTCACATTTTTTCACACAAAAACCACTTATTCCATTTAAAAATATACCCAAATAAGTTAGAAACGTGAATATACACCATCCAGGGGTTTTAGTATTCTATAAAAACCATCCCTCAATGTCTTAACCCCCATTAAAATAATGATAAATCAAGAAGTTAGGTGTAAATTTTTTACAAATCCTTTCACATTTATATTTATTTATGTGCACTTATTCTTACCCAAATTAGAGTATAACATTTTAAAATAATATAATAAGTATCATCATTAAAATTTTATGTCCTTATAATTATTGAAATGCATTAAATATATTTTCTTTTCCATTAAGAATAACGAAACTATCATTCATGCATTGTGTAGGCTTCCAACTCCACGACACAAAATGTTTTCTACAGGTATATTAACATTCAAGGATGATCCTAATAGGGAATTTCTTTTATAAGAATAATATTTATGACATATTTTATATTCTTAAATGATAAAATTTATCACTCATTTTCCAATTTCTATGGAAAATAAACTCATCATCAGTGGGTTTGTGTAGACTACTTCCTCCAGGGAATTATCAATATTCAATATTATTTTCATCACAAACATATATAGAAGGTTATGATAATGGTATAAATGGATAAATATCATGTTTATGAAACTATTATGGGTTTTATTGAAGAATAAGGAAACCTAAAAACAACATGAGTAATAAACAACCATGGTGAATTCAACCATCCAAAATATATTTCCAAATTAAAAGTAAATTAATGTTCAAGTTGGTTTAACCACTCACTAGAACAATGCTACTAATTTATATAATGGATGAATTTGGGAATATAATTCATTGTAATATATATTTTAAATAATTGAATAATAAATTGTTTTTCATGATGAATATTAATATAAAAATATGACAAAATATTTATGAAAACACCCATCATTAATGAATAATCATTGAAACATGATCATAACTAATTTAAAATTTAACAATTTTAACCAAATATCCAATTGAATGAAATTATAAGATTATAAATATTAAAAACAAATATTTTAGTACATTTAATTATATAAAAATGAGTAACATTGGTAAATAAACTTATAAAAACATCTCTATTACGAAACTAGTTTTGATCAGTCAATATTGCTCATATTGGATTTTAATAATATATAAAATCAACTAGTTTAGATATAGATAATAATTATATATTATTTTTATAAAAGTATATAAATATTTAAATAGTTCTTTAATGGGTGATTATGGCACTTTGTATCCTTATATAGATGTTTTGAAAAAATATTTAATAGGTTGGTATTGAGGTATTGGGTTTTTGTCACAAATTTGTATTCATACAGATATGATTATATTTCCCATCGTGTGTTATTTTTTATGGTGAAAATATTACCCCATTAAAATTTTCAATAATTATTTTATTATATTTCATTATGGTAAATATCTTATTATATGTTCATTATTGGATGGGGTTTTGACTCAAAATTTAAAATAGTAATTAGTCTTGTCTTCGTCACAATTGTAATTATTTGAGACAAATTGCATGTTATACACAACATTTTATTTTTATCATTTTATATATAATTATTATTATAGGAATTATGTATACATTATTTTATTATAATTCATATAATATACTAAGAGATATGATATTTTTTTCATTAAATATATTTTCACTCAACTATCACCCCAGACGTAATGGATATTTGTAATTGAATTTCCATTATCTGGGTTATGATATTTCAAATGAAAATATTTAATATATATTGGGTAAATTCTACACTCTTATTTTATAATCATATTTGGAAACATATTTTATAATACAAATTAGTTTTTAGTAATCTTTTCATAATGTTGTATTTAAAAAAAGTAAAATTAAAAGTATTAAAAAGGTTTTATTCATAATGAAATGTTTTATCATTATCTAAACATTTTATGTCGAAAACATTAAATAATTTCTAATTAACTATTATAAGAAATTAATTTTTAAAGTACATTATTTCAAATTCACTCACTTCACTTTATCAAAAGATAGTTTTTAATGTAATATGTAAGTTTCAATTTTACATAAACATTAAAAAAGTTTCATATAATATATTATATCTTTTCAACAATATATTTCATTTCATTGAAAAATAAATTTACACTCTTGGAAAATATATAACATGATTTACTCAAAGACAAATATTTATTAATAATTTTGGGGATTGAAATTTCAGTATCAAACAATTGAAATCATAATCCCTCCTTATGTGATACCATATTAAGCATTATTTATTAATGTTTTTTTATCATTTATGTTAATGTCCTTCTATGTTTCCTTGGTCACACTCTAGATAATTTCATTTGAAAACATCCAGTCTGTTTTACTATATGGTTTATTTTTTTTTTTTAAACATAATATCTATCACTATGTTTGTCACTATGACTATACACTATAAATTGGGATAACTTTTCATCTAATTTCATTGCTTCATTTCCACTCTATAATAACATAATTTAATTGAAGGTTATTAACTTATATGTAATATGCTAATTGAATTGGGGAAAATGTAAACATATATGTATAACATTTATATAATAAGTGTAAATTCTATATGTTTTACTATCATGATTGAATGGAACATACCTATAAAAAAAATTATATGTTTTCATACCTATTTATTTTCAACTTTTTTATCTTATTTTGACTATGAATTAATTTAATATGTGATTTCTTTTAAAAATGATAAGAATCACATTTTCTTTCTATAAATTCAGTATGATGTGTTCTATGAAACACATTTTAATTCCATGGATTCATTATGATATGTTAAATTGTTGTTATATTTTTGACACAAATAAGTATAAAAGAATGATGGTTGGGGTCCTATATCACTATAAAATTCATTGGTTAAGTGTTTATATATCAAAAGAAACGTATTTTTAAGTAAATTTTAGATTTTCATAATTGTGGGCACTGATGGTGTTGCTAATGAAAATAAATTTTCTGTGTACTAATGTTTTGTGCTATATTTTAAATATGTTTCATAGTTTTATGATTATTCTAATTCTTAAATTATGCTCTCATCGATCATATTTATTTAATAATTTATGTATCATTCTATTCAATGACTTATTTTATATTGAATGATTTATGCATTTTTTGTGTATATTTTTTTATATATATTGATTATCCACATGTTCTTTTTTATGATCAGTAATGATATTCAATTTTTATGACTTTTGATTACCCTTACTGAGCATCGACATTTAAATTTTTTCTTTGGATTCCACTTCCCTAGGTTATGAATATCATTAAAGTATAAAATATATAGAATATTTTTTATTTGTAGAATTTATGGGTGGTTTTTGATATTCATTATGGGTTATGAAGTCTCATTCATAATTGTGAAAAATATTCCATTAATACAAGGAACAGCGGTTAGGATAGTTTATGGTTTTTCTAATTCAATTAAATTATGAACTGAAAGGTATTGGGATTATATTATAATGAAATATTTTGTGTATGCTATGTCGATAATATAATAATGATTTTGTTAAGGTATATAAATACCTTTGATTAGCTTTTTTGTTAACAAAATTGAATTATGTAAATTGATATATGGATCATTTCCACTAGATGATCCATATGACCATATATTCCAAAACCAATGGCATGGGTTTTTGGTCTGTGATAAAATTTTTGGAGATTAATAAACTATTGAATTTTTATAATTCAAATTTTAAATCTATATAATTTACAAAAACCATATCTTATTTTTTATATAAAAGGTATGATATACGACTTTGACTATATCAATGAAAACTATATTAGAGAAGTATAACCTTCATACCATCATGAATTTTATGGATCTGTATAGACACATGTGCATTATACTATTCCTTTAGTAGAAATTATCCATTCTAGAAAACAATATTCCTAAATTTCTTTGGAAGGAGGACTGTGTGGAAGAAAATTCCCTCAACATGAAATAATTAGATGATGCCACAAATGGCCATATTTTCCTGATATAATCCATGTATACTATGATCATAATGAAATGTGAAGAAGAAATTTGTATATAATGACATATCTACTCTATTATCATTGTTTAGAGAATGATATAAAATAGATATATGAGATCTCCAATTCTTAATACACATGAAAACATTGAGCATCAGCAAAAATAGGGCCTCATATAGTATGGATGATTGGTTATATTTATTTTTTGTATATTTTTGTCTTGATGATCCCTAGAATGTTTCACAGAGATATCATTTTAAAATCAATACCCAAGACCTTATCTATTTTCATTATTAATTAAAATATGGGAAGTGGCGAGAAGTCAATCTTGTGACTCTTTAAATCGATTTCTCATGTTAACACAAAATAATTCTTTGAAAAACTATGGAACATTTATTATATAAATGTAATAACATGGAAATGGACCCCATGAACCCGTCTTAGTTTAAGGAACTAATGTACCATCATTCATATAAAATGAAGATACAAATAAATCCAAGGGAAAAAAGAAACTATATGATTTGGATGTGAAAATTCTGGCCATTAGTAGAATAATTTCACCAGATTAATGAATCAAGTAGACTATTTAGGAAAATTCATTATCTAATGACACATTTCTATATATACTATTTATCTACTATATATAGCTTATTGTACACACATCTATAGGAAAATTCATGAAACAAGTATATAATTGATGGATTATTGATGAGAGTAAGATCATTGAGATTTTAATGAATAAAGACATACCATATTGTACATAAGAGTAAAATATATTCTATTCGATGTATTAATTATTTGGGTTTTCAAAAAATTATATTAGTTACCCTTAGTTATTAAAATCATATTTTTTTGTCCTACATGTATGAAGATGTATTTACATTATAATGTAGAAATAAAATATTTTTTTCTCAATGGAAGTACATTTAATGGTATATATTACATAAATTACCATCATTATGTATTATTTTACCATAACCAACTAAAAGAAATTGATTAAAAATTTATTTTTACATTTATCCTATCACTGCTCCATGTGGAATTTCCACAGTTTTCATGAAATTAAAAAGCAGTTGAAAAAATGTCTCAAGTTAGATATTAATTTTAATTTAAACTCAATACTATATATAGATGAATAAATTTTTTATAAATAAAAATAACAATGAAACCTTTTTTGGGACTACTGAAAGGGATACATAGCTTATTGAATAAGTATACATTAATATCTCACATACATTTCCAATAGAATTCAATGTTGAGTATTAATACATAATTACCATTATTGAGGTCTCAATTATATGTGTATTTATATATTTAATGAGTGTAATTCTTAATACTTTGATAAATTCAAGGTGTTCATGATTAATGAAGATAATCAACTTGGTAATAAGATATAAAATCTTCAATCTAATCAATTTGGTGAGTATCTTAAGAAATGTTTGATCTAATATTTATGGGATTTTAACATTTTCTATCAACTCTCTCCTCCTTATACACCATACTGTAATGGTTTCATTGAATATAGGAACCATAAATATTTTGTCATGGTTTTTATAATAATGATACTTATAGATCATATATTATTTTTTTGGGTTATGAATTAAAAAATGTGTTACACACTCTAAAATTTTCTAGCTATGGTGGAATAAAATTCTATTTGATTTTTTGTGTGAAAAGAACACTGTGTTCTCACATACTGATATATGGGAATGAGTTCCACTTGATAAGTTCAATTATTGAAAAATTAAAACCCCTTGGAATTAAGTTTATTATTATCATGTATCCCATAAAAAGATGTTTATATTACCTATATGACCCCTTAGAAAAGAAATATATTATTAAAAGGGAATATATGTTTCTAGATATGGAAAACATACTTATAATTGATTATGGGAGAAAGAGTGGAGTTTTTATTTTTATTCTCAAGATAAACAAGATTTGATGAAGAAACATATTCCGTAATCCCTCATGGATTAGGATTTTACTGATGTAGATGTGTTGAATATGAGCACTATAGAGGTTAGAAAACAAGAAAGTTATGGTTTCCAAGTCATTGAGGATGAATAATCATTATATTTTGACAAGAAGTATCCCATTTTATTCCAGCAGTTATTGTAAAGATAAAAAGTGAAAATAAATAATGAATCCCTAAATTTTGAGATGGATTTTGTGTATTAAAATCATGTATTACACTTTACTAATCCTCATGTTGATGCATATACCATTGGATAAAAACTAGTATTTCAAAGAAAATTTTCCAGGAAATGTAATTTGGGTACCTATAAATCATGGAGATTATTTAATGGGTATAAAATATATCAAGGAATATACTACAATAAAAAAATTTCTATTATTTTATTTCTTAAATTATTTCCAATTATTATATCCATAGAATATTTACATTACAATAATTTTTATAAAATGGATACCAAAATTGGTTTCCTTAGTTGGAACCCTCCGAATGTTCTCTACATGATATAACTAGATGGTTTTTAAACTCTAGGTAATGCCAATAAGATATAAAAGCTACATAGATCCATTTATAGATTGAAGAAATTATCAAGATCATGGTACATTTAATTCAATGAATCTATATGAAAAGTTATATTTACAAAGAATGAATTTGATCCATGATTTTACATGTTATTTAGTTGATGTGTGGTAATTTTCATAGTATTATATGATCGTGAAATATTTTCATATTATAAATGAAAAAAACGATATTACAGTCAAATAAGGACTAGTTTAAAATTTTCATCTATATAAAATATTTAGGTGATGTATCCTATGTTATAGGAATCACGATCATTTGAGATAGATTTATGAGTAGTTTTTAACAAATTTATAGTGTTGAATCATACTAGGAACTAAAATTCAATAGTATAGAAAAATAAAATAGGAATTAGTTATTGTTTTACATAAAATATATCCCTATAAGAAAATATAAACTAACAAATCCTTATAGGAAAAGGATAATTATAACCCAAGTTCTTATATGATTGGATACATTGTGTATGTCATGATACATACCAATCAAGATATTACATATTCCATGATCATGGGAAGAAAATATGTTTCATATCAACGAGAAAATAATTGGATAATTGTTAATCATATTTTCAAGTATCTAAGGCTTATTAATGACATATTGTAGGTATATATATGGGCTGATAAATTATTCATATGATGAAATACTTATTCTAGTTTCCAAATAGATCAATATAATTTGAATTCATAGTCAATATATGTTCCTAGTGTAAATGGTGGAGCTGTGATATGGAAGAGTTAGAAGAAACTAGTTTTAATCAATTATATAGTGTAATGTAATTATATTGAACCTTATAATACAACCAAAGAAGAAATTTTGATACACAGCTTCATCCATGATTTTATGTGGTTCCTAGAAGTAAAGACTCTATAATATAATAGTGTAGTAATATGACAATGGTTTCCTTAAAAAAATCTATGATCACATAATTGGAAGATCAACATATTTCATAAATATCATATCATGAGATATTTTTATTAATGTGGTCAGGTTCTGTTAATAACATTTCATATGGAAGAGAGTGTGGAAACCCCCTTGACTAAATCATTCTCTCAAGAGAATCATGAACATCATATGAGATCTAATAGTCTTATAGTTGTTATCATTTGGATTTAGTATAAGTGTGAATTTGTTGGAGTTGGTTACCTAGAAAAAACATCTGTGTATATTAAGATTACTTATATTTAAGGTTTTTGAATATTATTAATGTTATCATCATGATTTTGTCTTTCATCTATTTGACATTGTATTTGATAATGTTCAAATGGTACTCGTTACACTAACAATTCATTGATGTTACCCTATTATATAATGACCTCAAAGTTCAAGGATAGTATTCATAAATATATATTTCCTTGGTTGGATGATATAAATTTTTGGTATTATAATAACAATGTTAATCAAGGGTAGGAGATAATATGAAATTCAGTCTTCTTGTCATTAATTTTATTCATGATAGTCTTGATGATAAAAAATATATAAGAACATCACACACAATTTTTAAATCAATATTTATAGGAGTTGTTATACATCCATACCCCCAAATGTGTGTGATGGTCTATTGACATTAGAATTATTATTAATTCATACCATTAGTCACTGATATTGATATATTATCTAAACTATGATGAAATATTCTTAGAAAGAGTTAGGACACACTGGGTGTTTCAGGAGTGATATTGAATTAATAAATAATGTGATAATGGAATGGTACCATCTGTTTTTAAGAAAAGTTTATATGTATGGTCCTCAAAAGGTAATGAAATAGTCAAATTAAGTCCATGTACAATTTATTTGGAAGATAACATTATTTATAGAAATTAAAATAAAGATGAATCAAGAACAAAGGTTGATATCATGAGTATGTATCCCAAATGATTAATGAAATTAAGAAAAATGGATTATGGAAAAATATGTACATTTATATATGGTTATTATCATTTAAATATTTTACATCATTCCATATGAGTTTCTTAGTATATTGTTAAATGATAATTTGGTTCTTTAAATGGTTTTATATAATAACATTGAGAAATATCCTAGAGGTACACTCACTATTTCTCTTAACAAACTCAAAGAAATTATATATGAATTTAAAATTTTAAATAAATTTAATTCTCTTACATGGTTTGATATTTTTTGTTAGACTGATCAAAAACTATCCAAAATTTTTTTATTAGGTATAATTTTTGTGATTTGATTGTTTAATAAATAATTATTGTCAATTTTAGTGAACTTAATATTTAATTATTTTTTGTTGAATAATGAGGTAATATGTAATTATTTAAATTAGTATTCATTAATATGGGATTAGTAAATACTAAAGAGGAATGACTTGACTAGTTAATTGTTTAATGTGAAATGAAATATTAAATATTTATTTAATAAATTTTATTTTATTTATGCATAAAATAATATTTATTTATAATTGAGTTTAGATCAGTTTATGTAACTAATAATAATAATATTAGTGGTAATATTTGGACATGGGGATCACTAGGGATTAACATAAAAATATGGAACTCTATGAAATTATTAATTTTCATACCCTTGATCAATACATATATTGTTATTTAATTCTTAAACTCTTTAATATATATAATAATATTTATGAAAAATGGATTCTAGTGTGAACCCAACCAATCCTTAGAGAGACATTCTTCTAGAATCTCCTCAACAAAATAAAGTGACCCTCCAACAAAACTCTATATATTCTAGAGTGAATAAGATAATACTTAAGACATGAAGGTATTGTTTTCACGATTAGAAAATAAAAAATAATGTGTTGAAATATTTTGTGGTAGCACCCATGGGTTTTATAACAACATTTAGACATTAAAATTGTACATGTGAACCATAGCTAGAGTGATATACCATTGAAACCGAACAATGTAATTACAGTATTCCATGAAGTGGTATAAAAAATATTCATTGAAGAAGAAATTACTACATAAATTAATTATAAATTTTATTTGATGACCCTATCTCAGGGATTCATGTTTTTTTTCTTTAGAAAATAAACTTAAAAGAGTTGATGAAAACCCATTTTTGTGCATGATACGATCCACTTTCATTTCCCTAATGAACTTTCATCATTTATACTCACACATGAATATTACTAGATCCCACACATGGTTTACTTGGGTAGATTATTAAATTTTTTAATGTAAATTCAATGCTCAGGGATCTGGTGGAACTAGATTTTCATATACTAGTAGTGTGTCATGGTACATGGAATATATAATTAAAATCAAGTGTTTCTTGTTGAGTACTTGTAAAGAAATGGTGTCTTCCCATATCTGTAGTCTTTTTTAAGAGATTTTTTTTGATACAAATTTATTTTCTCTTTTAAGGTTACTCATATATCATTTTATAGGATTTTTACTCCCGCAAACACATAATTTTTATAATGTTTATTTATTCAAATTTACAACTGACTAATGGATTATCGTTATATTGAATCTGTAGAATATTTTTTGTATAGATTATTATTGGATAAGTCCTCTCACAAGTATTCATCTTTTTTTTTATGTCACCATCCCCCTGGACTATTATAGGAAAGCATGGGGTGTTAGACTTGGCTTATAGCTAGCTGAGGATAGGACTTGATTGGCCAGGTGTGTAATCAATTTTATGATCCATCAATAATGTGTATGAGGAAGAACGAATGTTGTTAATCATTTACCCATATGTTCCTTATATATATTAATAATTTTAATACTATATTCTTCTAAAAATTTAAACCCATTAATCCCAAGAAAAATTAATTGAATTTTAGTGTGATTATCAATGTAATAATCCATGTAAAATGCTACATTTATATATGGTTCCACAAAATATAGTGTGTTTGAATGACCCATGATGTGGTTTCAACCAGCTAATGGAAGTTCCAGAAAACATGGTTCAAATCAAAAATATATTAAAAATTTGGAATAATTTCCCTTTGAAACATAATATATTTAACTACAACCATCAGACTGATTCCTTTGGACCAACACAATAGTAATCTACACAGATATCTTAATTATCCATGGTCATTATTCCTAGTGAATATTTACTATATAATATAAAGTGATTGAAAAAATTATTACATATTTTCACAATGTTTTTGATATATAATTTCTAAATATTTTGTTTTATTCTTCACTATATGGTATCCAAAAATCATAATCACTTTTAAGGTTTTATTTAATGTTTTTAAAACAACCACTTAGTTATCCACTATATGGAAACCAGTTAATATTTCCCTCTATATTCAAAACGAGTGGTCAAATAAAGGCCCATTTTTAGGATATCTCTTTTTTATTCTCGGTCCTAAACAATGAATTTTTATCAAGAAAAATATTCTATGATTTTACATGAGTGAGGATTATTAAAGGAATAAATAATGACTAGAATAGGGGTAGTGTTTTCTCTCGTTATGACTTAAAATTTCATCTAATTTAATTATTATATATCAATAATATAAAATTTTATCACAATTATAAAATCATGATATTATTAAAAATAAATAAAACATCTAAACATATCTAAATATTATGATTAAAAAAATTATGAATATAGACTCAGTATGATCCTAGTATATGGGTCACCAAAACAATATAGTACTATGTAGAGTTATGTTTGTGAGTGAACTCTAAAAATAAGTCTAAACGATGATATTACACTAAAATATTTTTATAAATGACTACCCATTCTACTTCATGAATCCATAAATGTTATCTAGGGTACTTTAAAATTTCTCACATTAATTTTGGAAAACTAATTAGAACAAAAAAAGTATTTAACTCCTTTTTTAAAAAACATATAATTAAAAATAGTGAAAAAATATGAAGTTTATGATAACATGTATTTTTGGATAAAATTCCACACCATTATAAATACCATGTGTTAAAATTCATTTTTCATTAGTGGATTCATCCTGATATATTTTTCTTGTTCTTTAGGTTGAATATTACCATATTTTATCTCACTATATTCCACCATATCATTGATGAAATGGAATTTAATTTCATTCCTCTATAACATTGAATTTTTTCCTAAATTTTGTGAAAATTTTCATATAATTAAGTTGTTATTCTTAATTACCTAAACATATACGAATTCCATGAATTGGTATTAATGCTATAATTTCATTTATTTCTATTTATTAGTGTCATAGTACTCAAAAAAATAACCATCATTCACTATTTTTTGAATGAGAGAATTTTCATCAGGGAGATCCATGGAATAAATATTTCTCTTATAAAGATTGAAAATATATTTTTAATTCAATTCTTCAACATCAACTTCCTTTTCAAGAAATGAAAAAGTAAAATATATAAATAATTTTTTTATACCTCAATTTATAATTAATTATTCATTTAACATATATCGATATGCACTTAATGACAATAAAATTAAACTCAATTGAACAATTTTGGAATTTTTTAAATAATTAAACAGTGCTCACAATTCTGAATTGTAATATAGAAAAATATAACAAACTTTTAATCAATTTTCAAACCTATCCTTTTTTAAAATAGTTTCCATCATCATCCCCATATAGTTTAGTAACAACATGATATGGGTATATACCTCCCTTGATATTCTAATCTTTTTAAATAAATAAAGAGATATTTTTCCTCTAAAAGAAATTTGTAATCAATTTTATACACCACATGGAAAACAAATAAAAAATCATCTCATTAAATATTTACATTTAAATATCTTCATTCATAAGAGTAGAAAATCCTTTAGTATATTTTAATTCATATTATAAAAAATAATATATTCAACATAAATTATCATGAAAATCATATTAGTGTTGTTTTATTTGATATGTTTACTGATATTATCCTTTTCACTCTCAAATTTCACTCAATTTATATCGTTTTTTAGATTTGAATAAAAATCACATAGATATTTTTATGAGAAAATAGTCTTTTATTCAGTCTCCACACTGGAATTCCATCATCATCCAGAATAAATCCCATATTTTATTCAATTCAAACTTCCTAAAAAAGGTAAATGTTCATGAATACATTGTGGACATACATTTTTAAATTCATTTAATTAATTTGGGAATATAATAACTTTGGTATTATAATAATTTCAAGCCTTGTAACTATAGAAAATGTCACATATAGGTTACTAACCCCTATTTGATAAAATAATTTGCAGAAAAATATGATCTTTTTTTGTTTTACCTCACCTGTCTCATTAAAAATACCGAAAAAGTTATTTAAACCAATCATTTTATTATACTTGAAAAATTAATCCAACTTCAAGTTTCCTTTATAATTAATCTAATTTAACATATCTTCTATAATTGAAATCTAATTAGCATTTAGTAAATATTATTCAACAATTTTGCATTATATTTCATAAAATACACTTAAAGGATTATAATTAATCAAATTTTATAAACTATAATTTTTTTTATTATATCCAAAACTTTTAGCCTTGATATGCCTTTGACCCATGAGAAAAGATATTATTCTTTATTTATGAATTACTTATTCCTTAAAATTTTTAAATATGATTTTCATTATGCAAACCTATTTATGGTGACCCATTATAAACATTTTCCCCAATAGCCACCTCAATTTCATCATTAAATTATAATAATGTCCATGAAGTATTAACATAAGAAATTAATTCATCATAGTTTTTTAAAAATATATATATTTCAGTCCAAAAAAATTAATTATTTAGTATAATTCATTAAATTTTATTTGTTAAATAATTATTTCATTAGATTTTGCAAGTAGAGATTAAAATGGTTGAATTGCGAATTAAATTTATAACATGCTCAAACGCACACTCATAAAATCTAGTTCTTAATACAGATTTTTTACATTTATATCTTGTATGCAAATAAATTTGACCCAATTTGAACTATTTAAAATAGAAAAAAAATATTGATCACTAATACACACAATTTCTATTTAAGTTTAGTTTTTTAGATAATTACAAAAAACTCTTATATAACAATACCCATGTCATTAAGTGAGAATTATTTCCACTATAACAATATTTTTTTATTCAAAATTATATTTTCAAAATATCCCCTAAATTTATTCACACATGAATACATTTAATAAAAAAATTATTTAACATCAATCATCAAAAACTTAGGTAAAGGAAAACATAAGAAGCATAAGGTCAAATTCCTAGTAAGGGTAAATATAAGAATTAACAATTTAATTTCATCAATGACCAAAATATGATCATCATTTGTGATGAAATAATCAATCTACATGAGAATAAAATACGAAAAAAAATACCCATAACAACCTAGATTCTTAAGAATTTGACATTTAATAAAGCTTTAAAAACATAAAGAGTCATGAGAATCGACAATAATGATACATTTGATGTTGATGTTGATCAAATATATCATGAAAAACTAAAATCAATAATAATAATAATATATTGGTATCTTGGAACATCATTATCATATCACTCATTTAACCACTATTAAAATTGAAAGAACATATATTATAAATTATGAAAATATCATAGATTAAACTTATAAATAGAAACTCAAAATTAATTAAAGGGATATAAGGGACCCACCAATCCTGATATTATAATGTGACCACCCTAACATAGTTTATCATAGAACCACCCGTACTTGATTTATAATTTAACGACACACCCTTGTTTTATAATGGAAACAATACTCAACATATAAAATATAACAGAATAATAACATGATAAAACTACATAAATATTTAAATTCATTATAAAAATCATATTTAAAACCATTGTTCCTTTAATAACATGATTAACTCATAGAAAATGATGGTTTACATTATAATATCCTTTAGAAAATAAAAATCTATCTAAAGAAAAAATAACGATTTCAGTATTTCAGCATATCAGTAATGAACATTAAGTAAAAACATGGGTTTGTATTGTTTATTAATATAACTACCATTAGATAGTCATTTAAAACATTCTTGACGAAAATGATATTTCCATATGGAAAACAACTTATAAAAAAACACAAATTTTTAGGAAAATTAATTTCATTGATATTAACCTTGAAATCATATATTGTAATCTTCATGGAATATAATTGTCACGATGGAAGGAAAATCATTTCATGAATTAAAATTAAAAATATTCGTTTCAATACAATGCAAAGAGATTGAAAAGTGAACCATATGGTAAATGTTAAAAATTACCTTTTATAATCATTAAAAATAATTAAAGTAATCATGTAATATAAATTTATTAATCCCATTATATTTTGAAAATATCATTTCTAGAAATATTTTAGAAATCAGGTATATCAAATAAAATCATTGCCAATATAAAAGAAGATACTAGATATATATCTCTTAAAAAATTTCAAGATGTTTCATTAGTCATTAAAGGAGAATATGGAAATTAAACAAGTAAATAAAATGTATAACCATAAGATAAGAAAGAATATTTTTTCAAGAAAATAGTATTATATGATTTCCCTAAATTAACCCTGAACATAATCAACCTTGAAAAAATGTGATTGTAACATAAATAATTTCTCACTTTAAAAAATTTCCAATAAAAATTTATTTAATAAAGGGAATGATATTGCACTATAAATAACCTAAAATTTATTAATTAATATGTAAAAAATCATTCATGGTTTAGTGATCACAACATTTAAATAAATCAAGGTTCATGAGATGAAATATGTAATATGAAAATTATATTGAGACAAAACACCCTTGAAAATATCATAACTATTAATGTAATAAATAATCAATTAATTAATTTTGGGAAAATATTTAAATATAAAAAAAATAAAAAATAAGAAAATAAGAAAATTTAGATTCCATTTTACAAGTAATAATGGAATAAAAATTCAATGAAGAAGTTTTATTGCCTAATGAATGTATATTGAGTTATGAAACCACTTTCTACTTGGTAACATCTATTTAAAATCCAATTTAATGGAATAATTTGAATGGGAACTTAAAATAAAACCAAATATGATGTATTATTAACATACCATATAAAAGGAGAAGTATGTACACCATATATAATAAATTATGTTCATAATAATTAAACATGCCACAATAAATTAAAATTGAGATTAATTCCATTACCATGAGTCAAGACTTTTATTTACATAATTTATCATTTTAACAATAACATTATATAAGATATTTTCAATATTATGATCCAATTATAGTTATATTACCTTATCCTTAAAAATATTTATTTAATTTATTTTTCTGATTTATTTATTTACTGAATCTGTTAAATTTATATCCCGTGTTTTAGGGGTGTGAGGTTATTAATTGCAAAACAAATTTGATATGTTGATTTTTTTAAAAAGGTAATTATTACATAAAATCAATAATAATAATAAGGATATGATTATATTTTTTATACATTGATTATAAATTTAAATTCATCCTTGAATATTTCTTATGAGAAATGAATTATGTTATATTCATGGAGACGGTATATCCAATGTACGCTTGTGTAACATTTTCATTTTCCAAATATATTTAGAAAAAGAAGTTAATTATTATTTTATCATTATATAATTTTTATTACATCATAAATATCATACTATTTATTTAAATAAAATAATATATATAATGCATGTGATGTCGTCAAGAAAAATTAATCACATCACCTCATGAAGGTGGTAAACCACACAAACTCACGAATAATTTAATCATTTTTTCAGTGTATGGAAAGGTAAATAATTAGATAATATTTTATATTTATAAAATTATAAATATTTCATTTTTATCATATATATATATATATATAAAATACATCAACATAACATTCATTGATAGAAAGTGATGGAAAATGAATTATATCAGGTCACCAAGTGCTAGTCTTCTGCACACATAATGCATGGTTTCACATACCATATAATGGAATAAGAGATGGATATATGTTATAAAATTAAAATAATAATTTATTAATATTTGGGTGAAAATGATTGTATTATATGAATTTTTTGGATGAGTTTTGAAATATGTATAGGAAAGGAAACAAAATGCTCTATTAAAATCTATATATCTTCTTAAAAAACATCCTTTTAATAACACCTAAATCCATCTAGGATGGTCTAATAATGATAAAAGAGACTCTATTTAGTTTATATGAATTATTTTATAAGAATTTGGTCGGTATTGGATGAACTATAGTTCTCAAAAGGTGTGAGGAAGGGTGGATATGGGGTTTCATTTTATATGTGAGGGGAGGGGAACTCATTGAATTACATAAGGTATAAAATTAATATAATTTAATTTTAATGGAAAAGTGGATCCAAATTTACATTTTTCTAATATATTATTATAATTATTCAAAATATTCTCATACAATAAATTTGGGAGTATTTAAGTGATTTTTCACCAATTAATCATTGTTATCCCTAATGAAAATTACCACGATACCAAATCTTTTTATAATTTATGGGTCATGAAAGGCCCTATACAAGAAAAATTGACCAATAAATGGGGATTTGATTATACTTGTAACTATATTATATTCAGTTTTCTAATGATTGTATTTTTATGAATAATAAGTTAATTAATAATATATTATTCATAAAAAATATCATTAGTGTTGTTTTCAAATCTATTTAATTATTTTGACTCTAAAAACATCATGATAAATCATTTATTTGAATAAAAAATTTTAAAATATCTCTTATATGTAATATTAATCTTAAAAGTTCATGGACTATATTACTCACCAAAAAACAATTAATTTTATATTTTTTAAAATCTTATACTTTATTTTTCTACTACCTACACAAGAATTGTGTCAGCACTGGATAATAATTTTATATATTCATATGATATATAAAATTTAAAAATAAATTTTAATAAGAAAAAAATTAAATAATTTCAAGATAAATATTTTTATTTTTTCAATATGTGTATTTACTCACATCTATGTCATGACAACAAATTTATTATATTATTTTGACATTTATTGCCTTACACAAGCATTGCATAAGAATTTGGATATGCCACTTTTTATATACCTCTAAAATTAATATATACCCATAAAACAACAAATAATAATTATTAAGTGTTAAAACATTATATAATTGTCTTCTTTCAACCCAAATATTTTAATTAGGTAATGAAACTTGACTTTTCTTGTGTTTTTCAAGCACTACATCCAGACTAAAAATGAATTTTACATTTATCCTGAAATAAATTTAAATTCATATGTTTTAAATTACATTTGAATTATATTTTTAGTTAATTTTCGTAAATTAGTATTCACAAAAGTTTAATAATTTTATATCTCATCTTATTATCTTGGAGATATCATAAAATAAATTGTATTTCAAAAAAATGTATTTTTTATTATTCCCCATACATTTAACTTCATCAAATAAATTTCAAAAATTATTCCTATGATAATATTGAATTTATGAATTTAAAAATAAAATCGATTTCATAAATTATTTTCCAATAATTTTAATAATATATATTTAATATAAATGTGAAAAATCGATTGAAAAATATTTTTTAAAATAATCATTTTTTTGCTAAAAAAATAAACTTATTGAAAAATAAGGTATAAAACAGATTCCATTGAAAATATGTAGATTCATTAAAAATATAAAAATATTCCCTCAATTAATTATCATATTAAATTAATAATGGTAAATTTCATAGAAAATTAACAATAGTTTTACAAAATTTACATATTTCAGTTTTTAAAGAAAAATCAATCTTAATAGAAAAATCACATAAATTTACCCTAAGATGTTTTTGGGTATTATAATTTAAGAAAAATGTGTTTTAAAAGAAAATATATTAAATTTTCTGTGATTATCTATAATATTCTCCCAAAATAATAAATAATAAACAATTTTGAAGAAAAATTATTTTTAAATCATATAATGACATTACTGTAAAATTAGTTTTTGAATTCCTAAGATTCAATAAATAAATTTTTAATCTGTATAAAATTTATAAAAATTTTATAAATGTTATTTTTATTAATACACTTGAGTTGAATAAATAGTTTATAACTATAAAGATTAAATAATAAAATATCATTGTTCTTTTCATATCGGTGTTGTGTGTTGTTTACTCATTGATGTATTATGTTGTACCATGCATTATGGAATGTTGTATAATCTATTATTTTTTTGATATAATTGTTTTTTGTATCATTATTATCCTCATATTATGAAATTATACCCACTAATTATATTATATTTTTATCACTTGTGTTTTCCATTATTAATTATCTAAGACAACCCATTTTATTATGTTTAAATTTAAATAGAAATTAATATAGACATGTTATGGAATATATTGAATAGTTTCATATGTACTTTTTTGGGAGATGTTTAAAAATAATTATGGTATAATTATCCTCATATATAGTGGGTAAAATGTACAATTTATACAAATAACATTGGTTTTCTTTTTCATTTTTTGTCCTCATTCTCTAAAATTATAAAAATAAAGCATCTTGGGAATGTATTGTGTTGAATGATCTACATTATGTTATGAGGATTAGACTACCCAATATATTGGGAGTTACAAATGTTATAAATTCTTGATAAGATAGGTTTCAATATTATTTTGAATATATTGATAACCCTTTACCTGATAGGGATAATACTTTCATGTATGGGTGATTCAATATAAATACCTTTGAGTATCTTATTAGGAAAGAATGTAGGTTTTGGGAATGGGTATATGGATTGTTTCCACTAGAATATCCATTCAAAAAAATATTCCAATACCTATTGTGAGGGTCCTTGAGATTCGATAAAATTGTTTGAGAGTAAAAAATTAATCAACATTTATAATCTAATTTTTAAACATAAATAAGGTTGTAAAATATTTTATTATTTATAGTAAAATTTGAATGAAATAAAAAATTGAATATATCACTATATACTATATTATATATGGATAAGCATCTTATTAGGTTGATATTTATGGGCTGGTATAAAAAATTGTGTATTATACTATGCCATGAGAAGAAACTATGCATTCAAGAAACCCATATTCCAAAATTTCATTATAAATAAGCTAGTGGGGGAGAACCTTCTCTCTATTTGAACCATTTTTATAATTTCACATATTTTATATATTTCATGCTATCATCCATGTAGACTAAAATTATTATTTAATGAATAGAATGAATGCATATATTGTAATGTATCACCTATTTTTGAAAAGGTGATAAAGAGATATATGAGATTTTCAATTCTATATTCAAATGAAACCATAGATATGAGGCACTAGATGGGCCTCATAGAGTCAGGATGACAGGTTATATAGGGTTTTTAGACATTTTCGACTTCAAGATCCATGATTGGCGTCACATGGACCTCATTCTTTTTCCTTACATCCCATTTGAATCTGTAATTTTATTATTAATTATAATGTGGAAAATAGTCAAAAGTCACTCTTGAATCTCTTTAAAATGATTTTATAAGTTTATACTTTCAAGGAAAATGAAAAACCTAATGTCTATATAGTGAATAAAAGGAATAAGAAATAAAAGGGCCCCTATAATTACTCATAATATAAGATGATAAATCATTGTACTTCAAATAAAAGGAAAATAGAATGATATAAAAAGAGAAAAAGATTCTATAGGTTTTGGATGTGTAATGCCCAACCACTGGAAGAATTATTTAACCTAATTAATTAAGAAAAGATGTTATTTAGAAAAATTAATTATTGATTTCTATATTTATATATCTACTAACTTAGTACTAGGTAAAACTTGTTTTACACAAAACTGTAACCAAAATCATGAAAAAAGTGGATTATGTATGGTTGTCTGAGGAGAGGAGGATCATCTAGTATCCAATAGACAATGTTCTAACAAATTATCTATTTTATAACGCTATATTATATTGAAAATATGTTTAGTTTTTTCCAATTATTTTTATTATTTACCATCAGTTACCAAAAACAAAATTTTTGTACCTTTCCTAAATTCATATAGGTGTATTTTCTAATTTAGAAATAAATTTTTTTTCCTGTAATGATAAAATATTTTATGTTATGGATCACATAAATAAAAAACATTATGTATTATATTACCAAAACCATTTATTCAAATTTTATAATGAATCATGTTCACATTACTCATATTACACATGGTTGTTCGATCTCCACCACGGTAATGAAAATGATATGCAGTTGGAAAATCTCTACAAATATGGAGATTTAGATTATCTTGAACTCAACAATATTTATAAATGTCTATCCTTTTATATGGAGAATTTAAAAAGACACATTTTAGTGGGCCTAGAGAAATGGATATTTAAGATCCTAACCTTAATCATTTCATAATCATCGGTCCTTATTAAGAAATTTATTTGTTTACATTGAGGATATTTTCAGGTTTACAGTTTTAGAGAATTCGGCCACAAATAATACATAACATAACTATAAAATACCATGTGGACATATTTAAATATATCCATTTTACCATAATCTATTTTTTAAAAATAAACCCCAATCAATATTAAGAAATCTTTTCATGAATTTCCGCATTACTTCTTCCAATCCCTTACTCATCCCCAATTCCTATGAAACCCATTAAAAACGTGGGATAAGCACAAAAATCTCTGTAAGGAATACACAAAGGAGGAAAACAATTAGTCCTATGAAAACATGAAAACACATGAAATAGTTAACATAAATTAATAATTTTCACCCTTATAAGTAGTAAATACCTCTCTTTGAAAATAATCCCATTTCAAATCTAATTTATTAATCATGACGTACCATAAAATCCATAACAAGCATAGAAAAAACATAAATGTATATTTGGATATTATTATAATTATCATTCATTCAAATGGAATAAACTTGATGTCTACTTCAATATATTTCACACTTACCAATGGAACAACCAAATAACATACTTCCATAACAAATGCATTGGAGGGATTTCACAGACCTAACCATCGTTGGTCTATCACAAAAACTACCTATCATTGGTTTATCACGTAACAACCCGTTAAATATAAATGTAACATTATATAGTAAGAACACATAAAATATTTATATTTTCATCATTTCAATCATAAAAGTTCATTTTTAATCAGAAAATAATATTTCTAGATATTGAAATAATCAATCCATTTTCAAAACATATTTTGAATAACAATATATCCAGAAAAATGGAAAGTTGGGATTATTTTTCTTTTTCTTAAACATGAATGATTTTAGGGGAATCCAAATATCCAAATTGGCATAAAATTTCATTTTTAATTTTTTCCTAACTCTATAAATAAACAGTTAAAATAATATAATAAATATTGGCATGGAGAAAAATATTTTGAAATTAAATCTCTAAAAATTCAAAGTGTCCCTTACAACAATGAGCATTACAATCAGAAGCATCATGAAAGAATTACATTTAAATTAATGATTAAATAAAATTTCAATAATTAAATTTATGATTTGATATGTCCATGGGGATGTATATAAACATCAGAAAATAATGTGGGTGTATAACATAAAAATATGCCTCAATGAAAGAATATTGAGATGAAATCATATACCTTGAGTCTAAATTGTCACATGTTTTTTATATTACTAAATAATAAAATAATGTTAATTATTTAATTTATTTATTGAAATTTTCATGTTTATAATTACCTTTATTTAATGTATTTCATTATTGAAGACAAATATTTAAACAATTGAGTTTATGTTATGTGGTTTGACTATATTTTTCATATGATTCAAAAGGACATTGTTTGATCAAATATGGTCAAAGGGGTCATTATTAAAAAATCTCATTAATAATAACCCTGAAATTATTATCATATTTTTACATCAATTATAATCATAAAACCATTCATTAATGATTATTTTGAATAATTAACCATTTTTTCAATTATGGTGATGGTAGATCATACGTACACATGAGTAATGTTCTCATTTTTCAATGATCATTATGAAAATTAGGTGAGTAACATTTATCTTCAACGAATGATCATTATATCATATATAACATGTTATATAATCATATATAATTATATACATAATTATTATGATGTAATAGTTATCACATTTCATCAAGGAGGAAATAGTACACATGTCTATGATCGACATTATCAATATTTTAGTGTATAAGAAAGATAATAATGAAAATGTCGTATTATATTTTAAGAAATGTAATTATTTAATGAATATAATATATATATAATTTATGTCACATATATTTATTAATAAAATCCTCAATACATTCCATGTAATGTGTGAATGTATCACATTGCATTGGGGAGGTGTTAGTCCACACATTCACAACTGATGTTATCATATTCCATAAAAATGGAAATCTTAAGGTATGTGTAATATAACAACTCTTGATGTATTAAGATGTTATTAATATATTATATATCATATAAAATAGTGTTTCCATATAACAACCATGCTCTTTATTACACACTTAAACATGATTTATTACATAAACTCTTCACTTGATACAACATGGATGATCGAGAGGTCTAGTGTGTTTGGGGATTAGGACCATTACATAATCACATAAAACATGAAATAAAACATCATTATTAAAAACTTCTTTTACATGGCCACTATATTCCATCGTACTTATCATTGCATGGGGTAGCCTGAGGACATGGATATAAAAATGGTGAGTTATAAATACCTATAAGGGAGTTAACAAGGAATAATATGAATAATACAGTACAAGTTAGGCAATAATAATATCAATGGAGCATAAGAGAAACATGAACACAAAAGAGTGATATAACATGAGTATCGTAAAAAGAAAATTTGGCCACAACACATAACATGGTATTGACATGAGAAAAGACTCATTGCACATGGATCATGAGCAAACCCTCATTGAACTTAAATTAGCATGAGTAAACCCTCATTGCACTTGACATATCATGATTCTAATCTTTACCCAATGCATTGGAGTGTTATCAGGCTGCACCTTTCTTAATCATTTCATTTCATCCATAAGTGTGCCACGTGGATTGTACAAAAAAGAATCATTGAAGATCACCATTTATTGCATGATATAGGAATTTTTAATTCATACATGAAACTATAATCAATAAGTAAATGTTCATAAAGGTGAATAACCATGATAGATAAATGGGAATGGTATTCACAACACAATGACTTTTGCTTTGAAAAGAGTAGTGCAATTTCAGTAGCATTACGATGTGACATAAGAATTCATAAAAATGGTTGATGAGAGAGAAAGGGGTGTCTCATCATATGTTGATGAATTTTACTATAAGGGGTTCATATAGATACATGTCCCAATATAATTAATGTAATTTATACTGTTAATAAAAATAAATTTCATTAATGTAATGGTGGGGAGAAAAATTCCTTATGGAATTTCAGCATGGTAATGAGTGTACATGGGAGGAATTAATGATAGTGAAAAGGGTCTCTCATCATTTCAAACATAATGACGGAAGTATGGGGGAGGTTCTAAATCATACCCCAGCATATTTAATTGAAAATAAAAGGGAAAAACAACATAAAAAAATATCAACAAAATTGAAAATGGGATTAATTATTACATGGAAGTGTGATCCTAAATGAATAAAAGTGTCTTGAGAGGTGATTCTTAAGAGTTTGGGGTTTCTTTGGAGGATTCTAGAACGGAAAAGGTTGGACGAACACCAAATCCTTTTAGTGATGATGAAGTGGGAGTTTGGGTGGATTTATATGGGAAAGTAGAGGGAATTCATTATTATTTAGGTTTGGGACACCACACATTAAATATATCAAAACCAAAAACCAACCCATGGTTTTGGGACATGGTTTTTCTAATGGGGAGTGGAAAAACTTATTTTATATGGATAATGGCCGAACATCTTAAAATAATATGGTTGCTTATGTGGAGGTGAGTCACACTCTCAAGGAAATAAGGTTAAAAATATAAAATGTTTTATAATTCATGAATGGTCAACACTAGAATATTAAATTAAATCAAACAAACCTAAAATAATATTATTTTAACAGTTGAATATATATTGGTAGAACAAAATGTTATTAATATTTTATTAAATCACTGTTGGGTCATTATGATGTCATAAAAAACATTATATATATAAACAATATTTAATTTTTAACCAAAAATTCGATTCTCAGATAATTATGAAAAAATCACCATTAGATAATTTAGACATCATGATTCCAAAAATAATATTCATTTTATATAAATAATTTTCTAAATATGTGAAATTTTACATTTAAAATAATAACTGACATTTATAAAAAATTAATGGGTTTTGACAAAAATAACATTCAAACATTAAATGAATCCCAATCCTATTCATAATAATTATATGGTCATTAATATTATATAAAATTTAATTTAGTAATAATATTTAATTAAGATAATATTTAATTAAAAATTCATTAATTCATCAAATTATATTTCTTATTTAACTTAAAATATTATTTTTTTCTTTAAAAATATATATATAAAGTAACAATAACAAAATGAAATCATATTCTCAATACGGAAATAATTTAAATATTCATAGTACTAGGGTCTCGTTACGTAACACCTTATAACACACGTATACGACCAAAGGGAAAAGTTTGTGATGGTGACAGACTCTTGGGGTGGCTCGGATAACATCGCTCGGGCGACAATACCTATTAACCAGCACATATTCCGTAGGCGGGCTCGTTCAAGCATAACATGTTAAAGATCATCTTGGGATTGGTCAACAGTGAATCCCAATGATACCACGTCCTTTTTGAGCTCCAAAAAATGGGCTTCATATGGGGATATTCAACTGGATGAGGCCATTGCTTCCTTTGACTGAGTAAATTTGATTTGTGAAATCTCAATATTTATACTAATAATTTGATCACATTTTTATAGATATATTATCAATGGTAACAATTCATGATGGAATTTTAAAACCCAAAAACATAAACCAAAAATGTGAATATTTTATATAACCATTTTATATAATAATACATCTAATTACATGATGAAGATTTTTCATTAATAAATGTTATGGTCATTAGAATCTTCACCCATTGACAAATTTCTAACTTGAATTTCCTTTTAATACAATAAAATATATGTGGGTAACTCTACTTCATTGCTTCCTCTGATTCCCACATTTCCTTTCAAACTTCTGGTTTCTCCACAACACCTTGAGGAGGGTCATTGTCTTATTTCATAGAACTGTTTTTCTGTGATCTAAAATCATCATCGGCTTCTCTTTATATGATATGTCATTATCTATTGGTACCACCTCTTTATTCAGTCCATGTGATGGTTCAGGTATGTAATTCCTCATGAATGATACATGGAAGACATCATTTACTTTAGAAAGATTTGTTGTGAGTGCTAGTCGATAGGCCAATGCTCAAATGTGATCAAGGATCTCAAAAGTGACAATGTACCTTGGACTATGTGTTCCCTTATTCCCAAATCTCATAATTATCTTCCACAATGATATGAAAAGGATTACCATGTCTCAGACATAAATCTCTATGTTCTATCGACGATTATCAATATAGCTCTTTTGTCGACTCTGAGGAGCTTTAATGTTCTACTGGATGGTCTAAAAATTCTCCACCATTTTTCAACCATTTTTACACCTAAGAGATTTCTCTCCCCAACATCATCCATACATTCAGGTGTTCTACACCACTTCCCATACATGGCTTCATAAAGAGCCTTTTGGATTCATGAGTGGAATGTTTTGTTGTATGAGAACTCAACAAGATGGAGATGTTGATCCAATCCTACTTTGAATGCCATTGAGCACTCTCCCAACATGTCCTCAAGTGTTTTTATAGACCTATCAGATTGGCCATTAGTTGGAGGACTATAAGTTTTAATGATGTTTAGCTCATTATGTAGATCATAATGAACAATATTCCAAAAAATAGAGTTGAATCTGGTAATCTCGATCAGATACAATAGATAGTGGTACTCCTTGCAGCCTTACAATGTCACTGATGTATATCTGTTATCTGTGATCTAGTGAAAAATCCTTCTGAATTGTAATGAAGTGTGAAATATTTGTAAGACGATCCACAACAACCCAGATAGCATTGTTTTCTTTTGGATGTCTTCAGAAGACCGATGACAAAGTATTTGGTGATGTTCTCCTATTTATGTGCTGGTATGGGTAATGGTTGCATCATCCCCTTAGACCTATACCTCTCACCCTTCCCTTACTGACATACCAGGCACTTTGAAGTATAATTAGTGATCTCCTTCTTCATCTTATACCACTAATAATTCTCTCATAGATCTCGATATATCTTTGTGTTTCCCGGGTGAATAAGGAAATGTAAACAATGTAAATCATCCAAATGTTCTTTCTTCAGCTTCAGACTTGATTGAACACATAGTATTTTCCTAAATCTCTCAATTCTTTCTTCATTTATATTGAAGTCCAATTATTTATCTTTTCTAATAATTTCATCATTCTGTTGAATTCCCATATCATCATTATGAACATCCTTTATCCGTTCCAAAAGAGGTTGTTGAGAAATAATTTGTGAAATGATGGAAGTTTTTCCCTTCTTTATCATTCCCATGTATATCTTCGTCATGTCTAAGAAGATTGGATCCTTTTAAATTCTTATCAGTGATAGAATTTCTAGGTACTTTCTACATAGATAATCTGCTACCTTGTTCTCTTTCCCAAGGTGGTAATGGATTGAGAATTCATAGTCTTTTATCATCTCTAACCATGTTCATTTGCACATATTCAACCCATTCTGTATGAATATATACTTGAGGCTTTTGTGATCCGTCTATATTCCATACTTCTCCCCAATGAGATAATTCCGCTAAATATCGAATGCGAAGATCACTATAGTGAACTTCAGGTCATGTGTTGGATAGCTTTTCTCATGAACATTAAATTGCCTTGAAGCATAGGCAATGACTTTGTAATTTTTCGTTATCACACAGCCTGAGCCCTTCTTCAAAGCATCACTAAATACCACAAAAATCTCTCCACCTGTGGGTATTGTGAGAACAGTCAGAGTAATACATCATCTTTTTAACTCCATTAATCTCACTTCACATTCATCACACCATGAAAATAATACCCCCTTCTGAGTTATCTTGGTAATAGTGATGGAAAATCATGAGAAATGTCTTACTAATTGGTGATATTATCTAGAAAACCTCAAGAAGTTACGGATATCTGTGACTGATGTTGTCTTTGAACATCCCTCTATTGCATATATATTATAGGGATCCATAGAAATCCCTTTTTTTATGATATTACCCATGAATGAGACCTACTTCTACTAGAACTCACACATGTTGTACCTTGCATAGAGCTTCTCCTTTCACATGGTCTATAGTATAGTTCTTAGATGATCCTCATGTTCCTCCTTGGTTTTTGAGTATATTAGTATATCGTCTACAAAGACAACCAAAAATTTGTCATGGAAATATATAATGTCTCTATTAAATATATCCATAAAGATTACTATAGAGTTATTGAGTCCAAAAGGCATTTTTATTAATTCATAGAGCCCATATCTTGTAAAGAAAGCAGTCTTGGGGATATCCTCTTTCTTCACCCTTGGTAATATCTTGACTGAATATCCACCTTGGAGAAGTATTATAATCCACATATATGATCAAACAAGTCATCAATTCGTGGAAAATTATACTTTTTCTTTATAGTGAATTTGTTGAGATTACGATAATCAAAGAAAAAGAGCATTGAGCGATCCTTCTTCTTGACGAAGATGACTGGTGCACCCTATGGTGAAGCACTATAGCATATAATCCCTTTATCCATATTCTCTTGTTGTTGATTCTTCAGCTCCTCAATATCAACAATAGTCATTCTATATGGAGTCTTGGAAACTATAAATGCACTAGGTATTAGGTAAATTGATAATTCAACATATTTTCTAGGAGGAATACCAGGATATTTCTCGGGAAACACATCAATGAATTCCCTCACAATAAGCTTGTCTTGAAGGACGGTTTCTTCCTTAGAATCAAGTGTATGAGCCAAATACACATTCTAATTGGGAACTAATATCCAGACTTGAGATAATGGTTCAAAAGAAGGTTCATCTTCCTCTATGCACTTGTATATAATCAGGGGTCAATTCTCCATATGTAGAGAGATTTCCCACTCATAAAAATTTATTTTGGCTTTATATAAGGAAAGATAATCCATGCTGATAATTTAATAAAATTGCACCATATAAAGTATGAAGAGGTTTTCTAGGAAGTTAAATCCCAAATTTAGGACATGGGAAGAGTCATATTCAGGGGTTGTAGTGATTACCCCATTTACCATACTCCCTGACACCTTTACAACCATGATTTATGGTGGTGTTGGGATTTCTCTACTAAAAATTCGTGATAAAAAAGAATCTTGTAGGACAAGAATAAAAAATTATGTTCGATATTATTTAATGAATAACTAGCGTTCCTGTCACCAATTAGTTTTGGGGGTTCACTTTGGCGGTAGTGATGGAAAAAGATCAACCCTCCTGCCTTAGAGGTTATTGGTTTCATTCGAAATATCATGGATTGGGGATCTGGTTTGCAAGGTGCGATGGTTATTTTTAGTTGAAGCAATGAACAACATATCGAGAGTTGAACGGCGTTTCCTGGTCCTCTGTCACAGCCGCATGTTTTTCTTGTCAGATGTTAATGGATAGGGACCCTTATCATCCAAACTGAAAGCATTTCCACGCCCCCTTCAGGCAATTTCCAAGGTGCTTCTTTGCACAACTTTGGAATGTGGGGTGCTGGATCTTCTTACCACCATTGGATTTATCAATCAGACCGCTAGAAATGAATTGAACCTTATCCTTATTATTCCCATGATACCCTTAAGATTCACAGATCTCCATTTCGACATTGAGAGCACATCAGAAACTTTCCTCACAGCTATTGAAGTCACAGATTCCCAGTGATTTACATAGTATAGGTTTTAGTCTACCAAAGAAACGATCAGCCCTGAATTCAGTGGTAATTACAAAGCTCGAGGAACATCTTGAAAGCCTTGTGATTTTCTCCTCGTACACTATGATGGATTTTTTGTCTTTTTTTCTTGAGTGAGAGGAAGTTCCTTTCAATCTTAAGTCGGAGGATGTGCGAAAACTATTTATCGAATTATTTTTAGAAATCCTTCCATTCCAACACCTTGATCTCCTCTTTAGGTTTTGTATGTTTTTTCAATGTCCACCATTGAAAATCTTCACCCTTCATATGATATGCAGCAAGTAGAACATTCTCTTGTTCGGAACATTTAAGGATAGAGAAGATCTTTTCAATAGATTAGATTCATTTCTCATCGATTGGGGGATCATATTATCCATTAAAAGTAGGAGGTCGTTGTCTCATGAAGATATCTATTATGACTTGTTCTTTCTAAAGGGGGTGAATGTTCCTATTGACCCATGTTTATATACATATCATGAGTTAGCTAAGAGAGTATCATGATGATGTTTGTGATTCCTACTATGATTAGATTGGGAATCTCATTAGAACAGTTGTCATATTGATATTTGCATATATTTTTATCCAGACTCCTCATATTACCGGCCATTAGATGGAATAAAATAATGTTAGGGGTAAAAAATAATGTGTAATACAAATAAAAAAAGTATGACTTATAAATTACATTTATTTCTTTAACTAATGATTTTATAGGCTTCAATATATGTTATAAATGATCTACATCCCAATATTTAATCTTTGGGGAATTTTTCACTTAACAATGGTTTATACTAAGATTGTTAATTTACAAAAGCATATCACCCGGGAGTGTTGTAAATGAGAGTGTAGAAAGGTCCATTGTCATGTACCAGGATACCCAGGGTCAAGACTGAAACACCATGCTGGATTTTTCACTTCTAGGTAGATCTGTTCCAGACCCACCTCTACCTACTCATATCTATAAAAGGATGTATTTTATTCATAAACTACATACTAAATACTCACCAAAAACTAGTTTTGTTTTTATTATACTTAGTCTTCTCCCTAAGGCTTTTACTAGGGGTTATCAATTCGTAATCCCAAAAATAACTAAACATATCCTCTAATACCGACTATAAAAACCCCTATCTTTATTACATACTTCAACATGATTTATTATATAAACTCTTCACTTGATAAAATATGGAATACCTAGAGGTCTAGTGTCTTTGGGTACTAGTAATATTACATAACAACTTAAAACATGAAACCCAACATATTTATCTGAAAATTCCTTTACATGACAACTAAATTCCCTCATACATATCATTGCATGGGGTAACCTGAGAACATTCATAAGAAAGGAGTGAGCTATAAATTCCATTAAGGGAGTAAACGAGGCATAATAAGAAGTATAAAGTATATGTTAGGCAATATGAATATCAATGGCGAATAAGAGAAAAATGAACATAAATTCATGATATAACATGATTATCATATCATGGAAATCTGGAAACAACAATTAAGATGGTATTAGAATGATCCAATGCTCATTGCACATAAATCATGAGTAAAACCTCATTTCACTTGAATTAGAATGAGTAAATTGTCATTGCACTTAATTTATCATGTAATATTTTTACCCAATGCATTGGAGTACTATCAGGGTGCACCCTTATTAATTATTTCATTTCATGCATAAGTGTGCCACATGGATCATACAACATGAAATCGTTAAAGATCATCATTTATACCATGATAAAGGATTGAGGAATTAATACATACAACTCTATAATCAATATGTAAATATTCATTAAGGTGAATACCCATGATAGATAAATGTTCATGTAATTTGTAATGCCCCGACCCTTGTTACCTAGAGTCGGTGAATTAATATATAACATTGGAATGATCACATGGGATCAAATACAGAAAGACTGATCAGTTTAGTAGCATCGTAAGTACTAGATGCAAATATAAGTTTTACATTACATTATGAAATGAAAAACAAAAACATTGTGTCTCCTTTTAAAAAAACATCTCCCTTAGACTATCCATATAGGTCATTCGTAATATACTTCTTCGCATAATGGAAAAAATAAATCATCGAAATGGGGGAGTTTAGGTGATCAACAATGATATGAATATAGTGGAATGTTTCATAAATAAGCATAAAAAATTAAGGAATTGTTTAATACTAAAACACCTGACTTTTTAACTTAAAAATAAACATAATATAAAAGGATAAATCAAATAATCCATTTACATATTCACATGGATATTCTACTAGTCCAATAATCACATGTAATATAAATATCCAATTTCATAATGATGTAATGCATAATGCCGGAAATCATAACCACTGAGTCAAGGACTCATACAAAGACTATAAGTAATATTTTTTCAAGGCCTTGTGCCAAGACACTAGTTTGTCTCATGAGACATACTGATGCATCGAGAAGATATAGTGGGATCCATCCATCACTTATTAAGTCTAATGCCTTCCTCATATAAAAAGGTTGAAACATAACTTAACATTCATATTAAAACTATCATAAGAAATGTTAATAAATTAACCATAAACCATGAATGGTATAAAAATTACACAACCATAGTCAAACATATCACAATACATTAAAAAAAATATGCAATATTTTATCTTAAAAAATCAACTTCAAACAAGTTTTAAATTCATCAAAGGATGTTGAAATAGATGAAATCAAAACTATTTACGAGAAATATCTCTTTCTATTTTGAAATCATTTAAAAGTAACATAATTATAAAAGAAAACATCTATTTTTAAAATATTTTTAAATTCTTGTAATGGAATCTTTGAAGATGTTAAAATAGAAAAAATAGCCACACCTTCCGTATAAGTCAAAAAACATTATTACATTAATTTTTTCAAATGTTAATAAAGTACCTTGTTTGGGAAAAAGGGAATGATTCCTTTCAAAACATTTTATATATAGTCAAACATGGTTATAAATGACATTAACCCATATTCTATGAAATAACAAAAATGTCATGAAATACATTTTTATGAAACATGGATGTGGATGATATATAAGTCCAATTATATAATTACATATAAACAACTTCAGATAAGAAAAGAGATTGTAAAATTAACCCTTACCATGTAATTTTCCATGATCGAGGGTACGTTAACTTCCTATATAATAGTTATATTATTTTTATTACATTATACAGGAAACACATTGTTGACGTTCCTTTTGTCACAGAATCTAAAAATCGGAAAATGGGAATATCTGAGCTCAATGTGATTCAACCTTTGAAGAAAATATCAAAAATCGACAAAGGCATGAACAAAGGATCAAAAGCAACTGCACCGCGCAAGTTATATCACTGTCGCGCAAGTCCACTTGCGCGACCTAATTGATAACTGCCCGGTAACCGCCTGGGGTCTTCTCCTGCCTAAAAATAGACCCTGTGGGCCCCCCATTTGAGAGTATCTTTTTCCAGAAACTTGGATTGAAGCTCCCGATGCCCAAGTCTCTTCTCAAAGCTTCCGGAACACTTCTAAGGTAATTTCTTACCTTGAACGGAAGATCCAAAGAGAGGGGGGAAGGCCTAAGTGTTGAAACTCATCGACACTTGCGTGCCTGAGTGGCCAGCCCTTAAGGGAAGTAGTCACACTTGCGCATCACCTTACTCCTTCGATAGAACTTGCGCGTCCCTTTTCTAGAATAACCTCAAAAGGATTCTAAAGGATTTAATAAAGAGTATCTCAAGTATTTCAATGCTGGTTGACCATCGCGCAAGTACAACATATGTCGCGTAGGTATACCTGCGCGACCAATACTTGCGCGCCCCTACAATACTTGCGCGCCTTCCAAGACTTATGCACCCCTTCCTTTTTGGGTGCCTTTCTTTCCCATTTCAACCCTCTTATGTCATTACACCTTTCCTTTTCAAGATTCAGACTTCAAGACACTCTTCAAAGCCATTTATGGAATGATTTCTTGATTTGAATTCCTTATCTGAAAGGAATTCAGTGAAATATCTCTCAAAACCTAGTGATTTAAATGTCTTTTTGTCACTAAATATAGAGAGTTCATTCATTCAACCTCATCCTTTAAGATGAGAGAAATCCTTAACCTGGGTCTCCTTTTCAGGACTAAGTCCCAGTCATAAATAAGGGCATCCTTCTTAGGAGTAAGCCCCAATCTCAAAAATGGGCATCCTTCTTAGGAGTAAGCCCCAAGTCCTCTAATTTTGGGCATCCTTCTTAGGAGTAAGCCCCAAGTCCCTTAAATTTTGGGCATCCTTCTTAGTAGTAAGCCCCAAGTCCCTTATTTTGGGCATCCTTATTAGGAGTAAGCCCCAATCTCAAATATGGGCATCCTCCTCAGGAGTAAGCCCCAAACCTTAATCCTTAACTCGGGCTTCCATTTCAGGAATAAGTCCCAGTCATAATATTGGGAATCCTCTTTAGGAGTAAGCCCCAAGTCCCTTAAATGTTTGGGAATCCTTCTTAGGAGTAATCCCCAGATCCTCTAATTTGGGCTTCCTTTTCATGAGTAAGCCCCAATCTCAAATATGGGCATCCTTCTTAGGAGTAATCCCCATATCCTCTGATTTGGGCTTCTTTTTCAGGAGTAAGCCCCAATCTCAAATATGGGCATCCTCCTCAGGAGTAAGCCCCAAACCATTATCCTTAACCTGGGCTTCCTTTTCAGGAATAAGTCCCAGTCATAATCTTGGGATTCCTTTTCAGGAATAAGCCTCAAGTCCCTTAAATTCTCTTTATCGAGTACTAATTTACGTTTGATCTGGGATTCCTTCTCAAGAGTAAAACCCAGTTATCAATCCTCTCTTAATTTGGGTTTCCTTTTCAGGAACAAGTCCCAAGTTAGAGTATTCAAATCTCCATGAAGCACATATACCTTTATGGACCATGTTCCTAGATTTTCTCCCTAAAGTTAATCCTATGGGCAGTCATACATACATAAGCCCCAAACCATTTCTTATGATTGAATCTTTCATGGTACAATTGTCTAATTTTTACCAATACCTCTTGTTTCTCACACCGAGCATGACTCACGTGAGCATAGAGTGTAAAAGTAATTGTGACATCCTTCTTTGAGCCATCAATCATAAACATCATACTCCTTTACTCGAACTATGTGGGTTCTGATTCCTTTTCCAAAACAAAGGATACGTAGGTAGCCGATCTATGGGTTCAATCCCAAATCTGAAATAATTCATGTCCTTCTGAATGACAATAAACTTCAAGTGCCCCACTGATTGGCTTTAAAACCAGCCTGGTCATCATAATAACCAAGAGACTTTTATATAAATATTTTAAGGTTACCATTGATCAAGAATCTCTAAATAGATATAGATGATTCACTATTGATGAAGAACCTCGAATACATATAAAAGATTCTCTATATTTCTTAAATATTTAATCATTGATTGTCAAAACTAAAGGAAAATCTCATTTTATACTTGGTAATGTAATAAGGATTCACAAACATAACTTAAATCTATAAAGAGAGTCCCGGAATAGACAATAATTCCCCTCAAAAAGGTGTGATGAGTCTGACATCCCATCCTCTCGACCAATGAAAATTCCTAAGACTCATCAGTCCACAAGCTAATGAGCGCCTACCTTTGGAAAGTAGGTCCAAATGGATGTGGAATCGTTGGATGTTTCCGGTTCTACGAACAAACCCGCTAGAAACCGATCAGAACATTTGAATGTCCCATCCAGGAGGTCATCCTCGAATTCTGAGGGAAAAAAATGGTGAACCCGACGTGAATCCTTAACCAAGTTAAAATGATGTTTTACCTATTTGTTAAGCCCCTATTTTAAGAGGGCTAACAAAAACAATCATTGACATGTGTGCTCATCCAAAGGGTGAAGTGGCAAAATTTTATCTTGATTATGTCTGTTATATCAAACAGGGACTCTTTTCCAATGTCTTCTGTATTTCCATAATGGCTGCTCTCAAATTCACATTTGTGAATACTGCTGCTGCAAATACCACTGCTGCTATTCCTACTGGATCGTCATCCGCTCTGAGGATGACATCACCTACTCAGCGTCTTCAACGCTGGGTATCAAAAGCGCTGGTTAAGGAGTACCGTAAACACGGTACCATCCCAACTCTGGAGGCTGCCCGATAGGCCCTCCAAGTGAACAACTCACACAGGTCGTCCGGACAACGACGACCAGTGATCAAGAGGCAGGCGGTGCTGACTACCGTCTCCAACCGTTTCGGGTCGTTCTCCCCGGAACGCAATTTCCATTCACTCCCTTACTTTGAGGAAGTGAATGAGCAGGTCCCTCAGGGCCTTAATTCAAAAAGACAGGAGTCCTTCCCAAGGGCTCCCATCAACAATCACCTCCAGACTCGTGCGGCAGTGCGCCCTCAACAGGATGAGGGTACTGACTCTAGGCATTCAACTCAGGTTCCTCGAACCCGAGCAGGCAAGACGAACCGCCAGAGACGAAATCCGGTTAACAATGGGCAGGTTTTCATCCCTGACATCTCCGGTGAAGTCCACCAACCTAACTTGGTGGCAAACAACGAGCAGGCACACACACCTGTCCGTTTTAATTCCACTGTCTAGCAGACTCGTCTGGCAGCATCACGCCAATCCCGCCAGACAATTCCGGCAGAGTACTATAGGCAGGAACATACAACTGCTTATACATCACCAATTAGTCAGCAGGCTCGTCTGACTACATATGATAGATCTCGTCAACCACCTTTGGTGAAGTGTAATCAGCAGGAACATACACCTGCTAGTACTAATCAATCCTACCAGCAGTCTCGCTTGGTAGCGCACGGAGAAGTCAGTCGGAAAGCTCCAACGACAAACAGGAGGCAGACTCAACTCTCTGCCTCCACACTTGAGTACTGTCAGGATTCACTGACAAGAAAAGGAGGACAGGAGCAGGCACATACACCTACTCCAAACCCGTAATGGACGTATATTCCCGTTCCGGCGACTGAAGTCATCAAGCATATTTTGTCAATGGTGAAAGAGCAGAAGCAAATTCCTGCTCATATTCTGGATGCTTTCCAGGATATCATAACAGCTTCAGCATCATCTCAGGGAAAGACACATAAATCTATCCCTAGCAGTGGAGTGACACATCAACGATTCACTCCGGAATAGACACACACATCTGTTCCAGTCCAAGAGGGTTATGGGGCATACTCCCCCATATGATACGGACATCCAAGTCACGCACATACACCTGATTTAAGTGGAGATCACTAGCCTAACCTGACCATCATTCCTGATTAGGCACATACACCTGCTCAGAGCAATCACTTTCGTCATTAAGTGTTTTTTCAAGCGAGTAAGAAGGCATCTAAGAAAAAGATCTGCCCAGCACAGTCAGGAGATCAAAGGACAATCTGTAATAAGGCCCTGCTCGATGCTAGAGTTCTTGAAGCCCTCATACATTTATCTATTGTAATTCAAGATTCTACTCCCTCAGTTCCCAATAATGGGAACATTAATTCCGAAAGTCTTCAATAGACACATCCTCATGAAGGCTTGCTTCATGAAAATTCGGTCAATCTTGATGTTTCTTCTTCAGATGAGAGCCACAGGAACCCTCTGTGTGGTCAGAAGACCAATGAGCAAGAGATCTCATCTTTTGTTGTAACCCATTATGGTGGTCCTCCCCATGATGACTAATTTCGCTGTGAAAGTCCTCTCCGCAGTAGTGATTCACATTTCCTGGAAAATACTCCAGTGGACAATGTAGTGCCGAGAAAGCCCTCTTATCTTGAGGCACTTGAAAAGGCGAAACCAGACATGTCTGATGCTTTATTGCTAGCAAGTGAAATACTTTCTCAATCAGAAGATATCCCAGGGTGTAGGTCATTCTCCGAACCACACCTAAGTCATGCATCTTCTAGTTTGATCAATGATCTCTCTCCCAATCTTGTTGAATACGATGAAGAAACAATAAAACACCAACTTTGGTCAAAACAGGTAGAAGAATCTTCATTTAATTATAAAGAGGAAATTCTGAACATGAGGAAAAAACTGGCGAAAAGTGAGGTACCAGTCATGTTTTGGCCTTTGGCTGACTCCCAGTATGATATTCCAAAGATGTTGATGGAAGATGGAGTCCATGATATTCGTGTCAACATATGGAAAACTCTTTGTCAATTGAAGAAGAAGGTATTATCTTATGATGAATATGAAAATCATCTTAAGATAATAGAAGGGATACAACTTCAGATTGATTTGGCATCTCTATCAGTCTCTCGGTATCTGAAGGCTGAAAAGCAACAGAGAACCCTTCAACGTTCATGCCTTGGCGCACTAAGAAAATTGCGTCAGTTAATTGCCAATGCTCCATCTGGTGTTCATATCAGAAGATGGGGTGTTCATGGAACACTACATTTCACAGTGCTTTCCAGTCAGCAAAGCCAGCCGAAGATGGTCTCATGAAATGTTATTGCCCATGGCCGGCCACAGTCAATGGGCTTTGTTCATAATCAAAAACATGCTCAAGAACAGGCTTCTACTAGTTCCTCTCAAAATCATGCATATAGAGAACACGTTGTTGAATTGCTCTTACATCAAGCAGGCGAGAATATTGCACAAGCCTCTCGTATGGAGCAAACAAATCATCAAATGACAGAAGTCTCGGAAATCATCCAACGGTCTATTGAACCAGGTGATAAAAGTGGATACATGTTAATGCATCCAGCTAATTTCCAAACTAAGATTCGCAAGATGAAGAGATCTTTTAAGAAAGTCTCAGACATAGCATGTCAAGAGCTACCCGAGCTTGTCAGACTGGGGACTCCTTTAACCCAACCCTCAGAGTCAACAAATGGGATTCGAGGAGTTGAGTGGAATCAACAGGAACATCCCCAGTTCACGAGACTATGGACTCTTTCAAATCATCATTCCCCTTCTCATAGAATATCGGTCTTTTCTCGATTGGGGAAGAAGCCCCAATAGGAACGAAGAGCCAAATTATCAGGAGATTCCCTCCAAATTATAGCTCGTCAAGAAGTTCCTAAAGGATTGAATCAACAAAAGGAAATGTCTCATCGAAGATATGAAAGAAGACAATATCACAGAAATGTTGATAGAAGTGATGTGATGCATTATGCATCAATCAATGTCATCAATGCCGTTGTTACTAATCCACCAGAGGAGACTCACTCAGGGGACTCAGATGCAGAGCGTCCTACTCAAGAAAATGTACGCACCAATACAAATGAAGAAGGTGTGCATACACGAAGTCAAAGGATTACTCAGAACCTAGGTAATCCACTTCCTTCTCTCCAAAAAGTATCCAACAAAGGGAGGGGAAAGAATCTGGTTACATATCCTTCCTCTGGAGAAGGTCAATCGCTCTCATTAGAGAAAATATTTTCACAACAAGAGGAATAAATGAAAGAATTAAGAAGGTTGAATGCAGAACTACTTCAGAGTAGTCTTCTTCTTAAGAATGTTGATGTCCGACAGTCAAAGGAATTTGTTGTAGTTACTAAGATGGATCAGGAATATCCTCCTTTATCAGTACACCCTCAGAGGTCTAATCCTACGGGTCAAACGCAAAAACGGTTGGCAATGATACCATCGGTTGCAGCACCAATCACCACATCTATCCAAGATCCATTCATTGCACCTACTCAAGACCAGAATCAACCGTATGTTTCTCAAAAGTTAATAACTACTATTGAGTCATTAACAGCTCGGTTAGAAACTATGGAAGGGAAACAGGCGAAAGTTCAACCAGAGAAGGAAGCTTACCCTGAATGGGTAGATTCAATTTCTCCTCCATCTAGTTTTAGAAACCCTATTTTACCTACTTTCAATGGATCAGGCGACCCTGAACAACATTTGACGCATTACGTGTCCTGTTGTGATCCTATGATGGGAACTCTAGAGCCGCAAGAAGCAGTGAAACTCAGATGCTTCGTGCGAACCTTTCAAGGACCAGCTTTTGTCTGGTATACAAGCTTGCAATCCCGGTCAATCATTGGTTGGGAGGATCTTCGTCAAAAATTCCTTCTTCAGTTCAGCTCAACTTTTCAAAAACGACAGTTTTCGATCTTACAAACTACAAGCAAAGGGAGAATGAAAGGGTCTCTGATTTCATTGATCACTGGAAGGGATTAACATATTCCTTGAGTTTAGCACTCCCTCAGGAAGTGCTGTTGCCAATATGTGTGGAAAATTTGCATGAAAAATTACACACGCCATTGATCCCTGTGAAATACACAGGAGGGTTTCGAGACCATAAATCAATCGCTCAGCAGATTGAAGATTCCCTTATACAGGCTAAGGTTAAATCTCATGTAATTCCATCAGCTTCAGGAAGGAGAATGGGTAAAGCAGAAACTACTATAGTTATGCTTAAACAAGCACCTGTACCTATTTCTACTTCAAAACCTTCATCTTCTTGAAGGGATCCACCTCCTGAACGCCAACAAAAAAGGCCGTTTCGTCCAAATGATCAAAGAGATCAACGACGAAAACAATTTGAGGATTTGAAGAGTAAAACATACTCTTTCCGAAGTGAGCATGTTCCTGGTTACTTCATTTCAGCTCTGGAAAATAATTTGGTTCAATTACCAGTGCCCAAAAGTCCAAACAAGGAAGGAGATGAAGACCGTCCCAATTATTGACCCTTTCATCAAATGTTGGGACATCCTATCCAGGAGTGTTTTGTCTTCAAAGACCTCCTGCAAAATAAGGTCAACTTGGGACAAGTCAAGTTGAAAGGTTCTTCGACTCAGGTAACATGTGTTACTGCTACATTTCCAGAGGAGGAAGGTGAATGGAAAGAAGTCAAAAGAAGAAATGCACAGAAGTATGATGATTGGATGGTCAGAAAGACAATCAATCGGACTCATGCCATCTTGCAAACACAATTAATGAAACCAATTGTGTCTTCTGTCATGAATATTGCGGTAAAACCCTCTTCGTTAGAGGGAAAGTCCTCAATGAAACGGTTTGATTCAAAGAAGAAAAAAGAATCATAAGAAGATGAGTATGTGTCAAAGCCTAAATTGTCTTTGACTCTGGCAGACTTTATGCCATCTACCTCAAACCCACGGGCACCGCCTCATCAAACGGCATAGCCTAAACAGGCTATTCAGGCAAAGTCATTATTAGATGAAGAGTTAATCTTCGGTTCTGTTAATATGATTCAATTAACAGATCCGTACTCCAGTCGTAATTTCAATTTTGATGAGCCTGAATTCCCTTTATCAAATAAGGGAAGCCGAGGAAGTTCTAGAGGTTCAGGATACAGGGGAAGACGTGGATCTTTCCGAAGCCACTACTCCAGTTCTACCCCTGCTAGCACTGTGTATGCAGCAGAAACTCGTGGTAGAGCCCTTCAGCGAGCTCAAAAAGAACAAGCATGTTCTTCTGCTAATGGCCAACTCAGTCTTGGCACAATTATTTTGGAAGACCGATTGAAGGTTCCATCTTCTTTATATCAGCAAGTAAATGGATCTAATTGGTCTAATCTTCCAAAACCTAGGATGTTGCCAACTTCTATCCCAATACAAGATGCATCAGCTTCCAAAGCATCTGCTTCCAAGGTACCTACTAAACCGCATATTCTTGTTGGGAAACACAGACCTCTAGATCAAAAGTATGATATATTGAAACACTTGTCCCATGTACCAGCCAAGTTATCAATTTTGGATGCTTTGAATCTGTCAAAATACCTGAGGGAAGCACTCATCGAAGCTTTGTCAAGTCCTCAAGAATTTGAAGCTGAAATTGCTGCAGCTGAAGTCTATCACATAGAGAATAATCCTACAGAATGCCATGCAGTGATATATTTTACTGATAAAGATGAAGATGATGTTGTGCATGGGCACATAAAACCTTTGTACTTATCTGGAAAAGTCAATGGTGTGGATATCCGAAGAGCTTTCATTGACAATGGTTCAGGAGTCAACCTCATGCCCATCCATACACTTCGTCGATTGGGCCTCACGGAATCTGATTTATATCCTTCTACCATGATGTTACAAGGATATGATAAAAATGAACAAGAACCACTGGGCGAAGTTACACTCAGAACTCAGTTTGGAGATCTTGTATCCAATTCGGATTTCATGATTGTTGATCAAGACTCATCTTTCAACGTCTTTCTTGGAAGACCCTGGCTACATTAGCATGAAGGTATTCCTTCATCATACCATCAATATCTCAAATACTGTTTCAATGGTCAAGTTGGAACATTGTATGGTGATAAGACCCCATTCATGACATGTGAGTCTCAATACATTGAGGCAAAATTTTATCACATAAAGGGAAGAGAAAAATCTACAATAAAGGAAATTACCAAAGTTAATGCTCCATATGGTTTGGAGAAAATTCCAATAAATCCATTTACACATGTGAGTACAGATTATGTGTTACCTATCAGTCAAATTGACAAAATATGCCCAAATGAAAATACACTTATTGAAAGATCCATAATGTCAATTATGGCAGTTGAGCCAGACAACATGGGAGAAATTGGTAACCTACCAAACAGTGATGAAAGCACAAGTGGTGACGTCTTCATTTCGTCTGTTGAAATCCAACAGGTCTATACTTCGCCAATCAGGCCAGAAGAAGTTATAGCAACATCATAGGTGAATAATGATGTCAATTCTTAATCCATCGTCTCCTCTTTATTTCCCAAAGAAGGCCCCTTTACATCAATAGGGTCAGAAATGGAAGCGTCTTCTTCAAAATGTGAAAATTTTGAAATATATTATGATCATGAAAATTTCGTTTTGTCATCTACAATGCAAGTAGAAACGGAAGAAATAGCACATGATCAAGAGGAAGAGGAAGATCTTAGAGATGCTCCTCCAGCATTTGAAGAGGGTATCTCTACCACTGTGGATGAACTCAGAGAAATAAATCTGGGTACATAGAAAGATCCACGCCCCACTTTAATTAGTGCGGCCATGACCCTTGAAGAGCAAGAGATTTATATTTATTTTCTAAAGAAAAATAAAGATATTTTTTCTTGGAACTATACATAAATGTCTGGGCTTGATCTTGATATTGCTACTCATCATATGGGTTTACCAAAAGAACATCGAGGATTTAAGAAAGCCGCGAGAAGAACACACCCAACTTATGCTTCCAAAATTGAAGCTGAAGTGGATAATCTGATCAAAGCTAACTTCGTCAGAGAAGTTCAATATCCCAAGTGGTTGGCTAATATTGTCCCTGTAAAGAAGAAGAACGGACAAATTAGGTTTTGCATCGATTTCAGAGATCTTAATCAGTATTGTCCTAAAGTTGATTTCCCAGTTCCGATTATAGAACTCTTACGGCTGGTTATGAAGTACTTTCCATCATGGATGATGTCCCTCAAGGAGTGTTTTGTTACCGGGTGATGCCCTTTGGTTTAAAGAATGCAGGTGAAACATATCAACGCGCCATGCATCGTATCTTCAAACCTTTTTTAGGGAAGTTTGTTGAATGCTATGTAGACGATTTGGTGGTTAAATCCAAACAACGTTCTAATCACTTGGCTGATTTAGAAGTCATATTCCACAAGCTTTGACAACATAATTTGATGATGAACCCCTTAAAATGTGCTTTTGGGGTAACCTCAGGAAAATTCATCGGCTTTGTTGTACGCCATCGTGGTATTGAAGTCGATCCTGAGAAGACCAAGTCAATCCTTGGTATGTCACCTCCTCAGAATTTGAAAGACTTAAGAGAACTTCAAGGACACTTAGCCTATATTCGGAGTTTCATCGCCAATTTGGCAGGCAAAAGTTTACCCTTTACCAAATAATTGAAAAAAGGAGTCACTTACCAGTGGACTGAAAAATGTCAAGAAGCATTTGATGTTATCAAGAAATACCTCTTGAGTCCACTAGTACTCATGCCACCTGTTGAAGGAAGACCACTTATCCTCTATGTGACTGCTCTAGAGTGATCATTGGGTGCCTTTCTCGCTCAAAAGAATGATGCTGGGAATGAAAATTGCCTGTACTATCTCAGTAGAACTATGCTTGGAGCAAAAACCCGGTATTCAAGTATTGAGAAGTGCTGCCTAGCATTAATCTTTATAGTCCAGAAACTGAGACACTACTTGCAACATCACGAGGTCTAATTGGTATCTCGCAATAATCCACAAAAATTCATCCTTAGTCGTCCAATGCTTACAGGACGTCTAGTAAGGTGGGCAGTTATTTTGCAGCAGTTCGACATTCAGTATGTATCTCAAAAGGCAATAAAGGTCCAAGCTCTGGCTGATTTCCTGGATGAACATCCTTCAGTGGAAGACACGTCTTCAGATATTGAACTCCCTGATGAGGAAGGTTTCTCTATTCAAGAGAGTCATCAAACATGGGAAATGTATTTTGATGGTGCTTCCAGAAGTCCAACAGGGAAGAAAATGGAAAATCCTAAATTCAAAAAAGTTGGTTTTGGAATTGTACTCATTTCTCCAGATAAGGCATTGTTACCTTATTCCTTTTTATTGTGGGAAGGTGGTACTAATAATGAAACCGAATACCAAGCTCTTATCACAGGCTTGGAGTTAGCGCTTCAAGAACAAGTGAATCACTTAAAAGTGAAAGGTGATTCAGACTTGGTAATCAAACAAATAATTGGGGATTATGCCATCAGAAAAGAAGAGTTAACCCCTTTGAATGATTATGTTAGAATGTTAATGGCGGAATTCCCTTTAGAACCGACATTTTCTTATGTCTCAAGATCACAAAATGCTCAAGCTGATGCACTGGATAATATAGCCACAGCTCTAGCAGATCCAAATCGGGACGAGACAACCATCAGTATTGCCCACCGTCGTGCAATTTCACCTTATGTTCAAGCCAGAATAGAGGAAATTAATGAAATTAGTCCCATTCCTGAATCATATGGTCATACTACAGGATGGATGTCACCTATCAGGGAATTCCTTCAAAATGGAACACTTCCAACTGATAGAGCCGAGAAAGAACAAATCTGGCGACGTGTGGTCAATTTTACTCTTTATGATGGCCCAAAACACCTAGAGAAAATTCTCTACATATGTGGTTTTGATGGAGTTCTCTTCAGATGCATTGATGGTGAAGAGACAGTGGCTGTCATGAAAGATGTGCATGCAGGAGTCTGTGGTGCCCACCAGTCTAGACATAGATTGTCTGGTCAAATTCGAAGGCTTGGATACTTTTGGCCTTCAATGATTCAAGATTGTGTTGATTTCACAAAGAAATGTCATTCATGTCAAGTACATGCCAACTTCGTTCATCAACCTCCAGAGTTGCTTCATACAGCTAAATACTCATGGTCATTTTCCACATGGGGAATGGATGTGGTGGGACCTTACCCTTCAGCAATGGCCAAGTTGTTTAAGTACATTCTTACTGCTACTGATTTCTTTTCCAAATGGGCAGAGGTAGTACATCTCAAAGAAGTCAGTTTTAAATGAATTGTTAGCTTCATCAAGTCTAACATCACTAATAGATTTGGTGTCCCTCATACCATATTGACGGACAACGACACCAACTTCTGTTCTTCTGAGGTGACGAAATTGTATCAAGAATACATCATTAAATCCAACCATTCATCTCGGTATAATGCGGCAGCCAATGGCCATATAGAATCCTTTAACAAGACTCTTTCAAATATACTGCAAAAGATGGTGGATAAAGATAAGAGGTCATGGCCTAATAAACTCTTTCATGCTTTGTGGGCTTATCGGACTACCACCCGCAATGCAACGCGGTCAACTCCATATTCGTTGGCATATAGAACAGAAGCAGTCTTGCCAATTGAAGTTCAATTGCCCTAACTCAGAGTATCCATTTGTGATCAGTTATCTACAGATGAGCAATCCCAAAATCGATTGAATGAGTTGGAAAGGTTAGATGAGAAAAGATTGTTCACTTTGCACCACTTGGAAATCTATCAGAATCGAATAGCACAAGCTTTTAACATAAAAGTTCATCATCGTTCATTCATTCAGGGAGCATTGGTATTAGTTCTCAGAACTCCAATGATACCAGGAAAGAATCCTCCCAAGCTTGAGCCAAAATGGGAAGGACCTTATTCAATACATAGGGTCTACTCCAATGGAGCTTATTCATTAATCTCGATGGATGGAGAACTCATTACTACTCCAACTAATGCCAGATTTTTGATGAAATATTTTGTATAAAATACAAAGTATTCACCTTATGTCCCTGCAACATGACACTAAACTCTGCGGCACCAGTTCATCCTTTCTATATGACATTAAACTATACAGCAACGGTCTAAGCATATGACCCTAAACTATTTGCACATACGTCCAACATGACGTTAAACTGTGTCACCTTATGTCCCCGCAACATGACAGTAAACTGTGCGGCACTAGTTCGTCCTTACTATATGACGTTAAACTATACAGCAACGGTCTAAGCATATGACCCTAAACTATTTGCACATAGGTCCAACATGACGTTAAACTGTGTCACCTTATGTCCCTGCAACATGACACTAAACTGTGCGGCACTAGTTTGTCCTTGCTATATGACGTTAAACTATACAGCAACGGTCTAAGCATATGACCCTAAACTATTTGCACATAGGTCCAACATGACGTTAAACTGTGTCACCTTATGTCCCTGCAACATGACACTAAACTGTGCAGCACCAGTTCGTCCTTGCTATATGACGTTAAACTATATAGCAATGGTCCAGTATGACCTAAAACTGCAACTTTGTCCCACATGACGTTAAACTGTGAAACAGTTCCCTAAACCGTCCAGCATGACCTTAAACTGCATCATCCCTGGTCCATGCATATGACCATAAACTATTTGCAAATCCCTTATGTCCAGCAAGACGTTAAACTGTGACGTCCTAACTACATGACACTAAACTGTATAAAAGTCCCTTACATCCAGAAAGACATTAAACTATATAATCATCAAAGGTCCTATATGACCTTAAACTACACCACCGTCCGACATGACATTAAACTGCACCATCCAAGGTCCATGCATATGACCATAAACTATTTGTACTTTCGTCCAACATGACGTTAAACTGTGGAAAAAATCTCCAATGCGTCCAACATGACGTTAAAATGGTGCACTCTTTTGTCCTCACTGCATGACATTAAACTACACAGTTCCCCCCTTTCGTCCAACATGACGTTAAACTCTATTGTTCCCATCATCCTAACTAGATGACGCTAAACTGTACAGAAAATTCATAATACATCCTACATGACATTAAACTGTATTTCATCCCTGCTACATGACACTAAACTGCGTAGCACCAATAGTCCTAATAACAAGACTTTAAACTGCATAGTCCCTTTATATGTCCTACATGACATTAAACTATGCATTGTTAAGGTTGTTGTTGCCTCTTGTTTCTAACACCGAGTATGACTCACGTGAGCTTAGAGAAAACCTCAACCGTAACACTCTCTTTCGGCCGCTAACCATGTATAGGTCCCAACAACATCATTTTTTTAGATCGTTGTCCCAAAGAACAACTTGATCATTAATTCATTCTTTAATTGAACTACACGGACTTTGATCCTTGCCCTCCAGGTTGGGTATGTAGGCAACCTCCCAGGGTTCAAGCCCAAAAACAATCTCTTCACATCGGTTCACCACCATCTCATATGATGTTGATTCGTGAAACCGCCCCTAGAATCAATATCTTTACATTGATTCACTTTAGTCCTGGTTATATGACGTTAAACTATGAAACACTTTTTTCTGGTACGACAATAAACTACAATACTCTTTGATTTCCTCATTTGAGAGAGAACTATTATTAACATTGATTTTTCAATCATGTTTTTATTTCAAAAGACTACGTGCATACATGGTAATACCTAAACTTTTTGTCTCAGGTTAAACCATCATTGCTCTAAAGTCCCCTTTCACCCGTACGAACCAAATTTGTACAAAGGGTATTTCTAGAACTACGTGGACTTGATTCCCATCCTTATGGGATACGTAGGAACATTCGAGTGTCCCTCGAATCCAGTCCCAAGTATTTTGGGCCTAACCCCAAATTTCACTTTCAGTCCCTTGGATAAAAAGTCCTCATGAAAACACACACTGTGTATTCATTATTATGGTTCGAATTCTATGACCCTAAACTAAGATCTCTCATACTTTCGTCATGCACGACGTTAAACTGCATTTCAAGAACTACGTATGGATTGATTCTCATTCTTATGAGATATGTAGTGAAGCCCAAAATTTCAATTCAGGACCCATCCAGAACATGATTATGGTTATCATTGACCTATGTATCTCTATATACATTGGACAATACCCATCTTTATGTGTTATAATCCTAACCTTAAATATTTTTAAATCTTCATAACCCTTTTTCATGACTTCTAGTCACAAAAATGTCAAACTTATGAGAATTCTTTTGCCTGACTATGAAGCACGTGCCCATAGGTGGCCTTGCATAAACAGTCTACATAACAGACTTGTCAGCCGAAAGATGCTATTTATTTGACCATGTAGCCAATTACCTTAGGTGGCCCTGCATAATTCAACCCCCTAACAGGTTTGTTGGATAATAGTAACTTCATTCTTGGGAAGAATGCCTCTTTTGTCCTTATTTGTCTTAAATGACGGTATGTAGGGATCTACAAAAAATAGCCATCCTTAACATATTTGTCCCATGTCCTTTTTCATGATATGAAAGTATTCAAGTCTATGGTTTATACTCTCCATATTCTCTTTCCCTACGTTTGGGTTAGACCTTCGTAGGAGTGATATTCATTCAATTCTCCGATATTATTGTTCGGAAATATCTTCTCCATATTCAAGTACCTCTTTCCATACAATAAACTCTATACTTTAGAAAATTTGAATCTCCATAAACTCTCACTGGCTTTTAACACTAGGAAAGTAAATTTCAGAGAGTTCTTTTGCCTGACTATGAAGCATGTGCCCTTAGGTGGCCTTGCATAAACAGTCCACATAACAGACTTGTCAGCCGAAAGATGCTATTTATTTGACCATGCAGCCAATGCCCTTAGGTGTCCCTACATAATTCAACCCCCTAACGGGTTTTTTTTCAAATAATAGTAACTTCATTCTTGGAAACTACTTCTTATAATGCCTTTTAGCTCTTTTTCAAATCATTCCTCAGATTCAAAAATTCTTAAGCCATAGTTTACATATTTTATCTCATACTTGAATATGGTAATATGGTTTCAGATAAATTTTCAAGGAATTGAATCAATTCTAATCCATTTTTGTCAAAGCTATTTCGACCTTAAACATTAGCCCCTTTATGTCTGGCATGCATGACTTTAAACTGCCCACAAAAGACAAAGGAACTCTAAATAAAAGTCAAGTTCCAGCTCAGTAAATATACATTTTTGTATGATTTAGGTAATATTGAGCAATTAAAATGTTCAATAATTGTATGGTTATTTGTAATAATTCTAGTAAATGAAACTATTCTTACTAAGCCCATTGGCTTATGTAAATTTGAAGCAGGTAGTGAAAGAATGCAGGTACAAATGATTGAAGATGAAAGTGTTTTTCATTGATACACAAGAGTTAGAAGGAAATCCACAGACTGGAGTCTCTTCTCTTTTTCAAGAATTACAAGAGGCTTTCAACATAACACTTCATTTGATTTACGGAATTCCAAGCTTCATCAACAACCACCTGGAATTCATTCATTCAACTGGATATAATAAGAGATGTAGTGATACCAGCTCTTCTTGGAACAATTGTAAAAGGATGTTCTTGAGTGCGGTTTGAGAAAATTTTCTACTGATCAAACAGTGACTCTGTTTCTGTCCAAGAGACTTAGAAGATGGATACATGGATTTGAGAATGGAGCATTGGAAGTAAAGATCCATTTGGAGAGAGTACTCTTTTCAGATATTGCTCTAATACCATGTTTGTCTTCTCTCCACCAATCGGCAGTGGAAAACATTTCATCCCATGGGTTCACCATTTTAATCTCTGTAAGGAAATGACATGGAGGAAGAATTTGAAATTTCACACCATTGTTGTTGCCCTTAATGCACAACATAACCGAAATGAAGGAGTAGCAGTGCAGCTGCATTTCAGGTGTATAGTTCTTTCCATCTGGAACATTGACTCCTTGTAGATGACCATGACCATATAGAGGCAGGTAGATGCTCTGTGGGAAATTAAGATGATATTTCTTCAAGAGCTTAGCCAAATCTGGGAGAGTGTTGTTGCAGATTTCATAGTAATCATGGCCAATGATGTTCATCATATCATCAATCCGCTTGCTAGCCAGTTCATCAGACGTTTTAATTCCATTAGTAGCCATTGAATCTTCCCAAAAGTTGAATAAATTAAACTCTTAAATGGGTTTATTTTTTCATAAAATTTGTGAAAGATTTAGAAAGAATGGCTAAGGCATTAAGGCACGCAAGTCTAAAAAATGGCGCGCAAGTATTCATGTGTTGCGCTAGTTTTTGACGCAAAAGTATAAACCGCACAAGTACAAATGCCATTACAGTAGCGCGACATCAAGGAAAACACAAGAAAACAGAGCATCCTGTGCGGCTAAGGTGACCTGCGCGGAGAGACCTCGAAGGTATGAAGTCCAGAAATCCGGATGCTTGTACGGAAGTGAGGCCCTCTATTTATAGATGCGGCAGGGACCCTGCGCGCCGGACCCTGCATGACCAAGGGTCGTATCCATGCGCGATGCACACTTTCCGCCGCCCTCTGTGCCCTGAAGAACTTGCGCGCCCCCTTTTCCTTTAGATGTATTCAATTTCCTCAGAGTCAAATCCTCATTTCTCTCCAGATCCAACTCTGAGGGGGGACTTTTGTTGATTCTCCTTTCGTCATAGAATCTAAAAATCGGAAAAGGGGAATATCTGAGCTCAAAGTGATTCAATCTTTGAAGAAAATATCAAAAATCGACAAAGGCATGAATAAAGGATCAAAAGCAACTGCACCGCGCAAGTTATATCACTGTCGCACAAGTCCACTTGCGCGACGCCCTTATGGTCGCGCAAGTGACTTGCGCGACCTAATTGATAACTGCCCGGTAACTACCCGGGGTCTTCTCCTGCCTATAAATAGACCCTGTGGGCCCCCATTCGAGAGGATCTTTTTCCAGAAACTCGGATTGAAGCTCCCGATGCCCAAGTATCTTCTCAAAGCTTCCGGAACACTTCTAAGGTAATTTCATACCTAGAACGGAAGATCCAAAGAGAGGGAGGAAGGCCTAAGTGTTGAAACTCATCAAAACATGCACGCATGAGTGGCCATCCCTTAAGGGAAGTAGTCACACTTGCGCGTCGCCTTACTCCTTGGATAGAACTTGTGTGTCCCTTTTCTGGAAGAACCTCAAAAGGATTCTAAAGGCTTTAATAAAGAGTCGCTCAAGTATTTCAATGCTGGTTGACCATCGCGCAAGTACAACATATGTCGTGCAAGTATACATGCATGACCAATACTTGCGCTCCCCCGAAATACTTGCGCGCCTTCCAAGACTTCTGCGCCCCTTCCTTTTTGGGTGCCTTTCTTTCCCATTTCACCCCTCTTAAGTCATTAAACCTTTCCTTTTCACGATTAAGTCTTCAAGACACTCTTCAAAGCCATTTATGGCATGATTTCTTGATTTGACTTCCTTATCTGAAAGGAATTCAGTGAAATATCTCTCAAAACCTAGTGATTTAAATATCTTTTTGTCACTAAATATGAAGAGATCATTCATTCAACCTCATCCTTTAAGATGAGAGAAATCCTTAACCTGGGTCTCCTTTTCAGGAATAAGTCCCAGTCATAAATATGGACATCCTTCTTAGGAGTAAGCCCCAATCTCAAAAATGGGCATCCTTCTTAGGAGTAAGACCCAAGTCCTCTAATTTTGGGCATCCTTCTTAGGAGTAATCCCCAAGTCCCTTAAATTTTGGGCATCCTTCTTAGGAGTAAGCCCCAAGTCCCTTAATTTGGGCATCCTTCTTAGGAGTAAGCCGCAATCTCAAATATGGACATCCTCCTCATGAGTAATCCCCAAAACTTAATCCTTAACATGGGCTTCCTTTTCAATAATAATTCCCAGTCATAATATTTGGCATCCTCTTTGGGAGTAAGCCCAAAGTCCCTTAAATGTTTGGGCATCCTTCTTAGGAGTAAGCCCTAGATCCTCTAATTTGGGCTTCCATTTCAGGAGTAAGCCCCAATCTCAAATATGGGCATCCTTCTTATGAGTAAGCCCCAGATCCTCTAATTTGGGCTTCCTTTTCAAGAGTAAGCCCCAATCTCAAATATGGGCATCCTCCTTAGGAGTAAGCCCCAAACCTTAATCCTTAACCTAGGCTTCCTTTTCAGGAATAAGTCCCAGTCATAATCTTGGGCTTCCTTTTAAGGAATAAGCCCCATGTCCCTTAAATTTTCTTTAACTAGTCCTATTTTATGTTTGATTTGGGATTCCTTCTCAGGAGTAAAACCCAGTTATCAATCCTCTCCTAATTTGGGTTTCCTTTTCATGAATATGTCCCAAGTTAGAGTATTCAAATCTCCATGAAGGACATATACCTTTATGGACCATGTTCCTGGATTTTCTCCCTAAAGTAAATCCTATGGGCAGTCATACATACATAAGCCCCAAACCATTTCTTATGATTGCATCTTTTATGGCACAATTGTCTAATTTTTACCAATACCTCTTGTTTCTCACACCGAGCATGACTCACGTGAGCTTAGAGTGTAAAAGTAATTGTGACATCCTTCTTTGAGCCATCAATCATAAACATCATACTCCTTTACTCGAACTACGTTGGTTCTGATTCCTTTTCCAAAACAAAGGATACGTAGGTAGCCCATCTATGGGTTCGATCCCAACTCTGAAATAATTCACGTCCTTATAAATGACAATAAACTTCACGGGCCCCACTGAGTGGCTTTAAAACCATCCTGGTCATCATAATGACCAAGATACTTTTATATAAATGTTTTTAAGGTTACCATTGATCAAGAATCTCTAAATAGATATAGATGATTCTCTATTGATGAAGAACCTCTAATACATATAAAAGATTCTCTAAATTTCTTATATATTTAATCATTGATTGTCAAAACTAAAGGAAAAGCTCATTTTATAATTGGTAATGTAATAATGATTCACGAACATAACTTAACTCTATAAAGAGAGTCCCAGAATAGACAACAATTCCCCTCAAAAAGGTGTGATGAGTCCGACCTCCCATCCTCTCGACCAATGCAAATTCATAAGCCTCATTAGTCCACAAGCTAATGAGCGCCTACCTTTGGAACGTAGGTCCAAATGGATGTGGAATCATTGGATGTTTCCGGTTCTACGAAAAAACCGCTAGAAACCGATCAGAACGTTTGAATCTCCCATACAGGAGGTCATCCCCGAATTCTGAGGGAAACACACATACATAAATAAGATATCATATATGATCTTTTAATATTTCTTTGTTAAAAATATTTCTATAGTATCATTGTTTTAAGTGTTATTTGATTAGTTTTCATTTATATGTTTTGTTACATAAGTCATGTTTTTCATGGATAGGATGTCTTTTATTCATTTTCTGAATGATATTAAGTTCATAAATGTAATTTCTAATCATAAAATGAAAATTATTCTTGAATGGTTATGATAGAGAATGAATTTTATCATGTTCGTGGAGACGGTAATCCGTACATACGCACGAGCACAACATCATACTATTGATGGTGAAATTGTAAGTAATTGGATGTTATATCATATAAAAAGAAGAATTAACATGTTATATTTATTATTTACATCAATTTCACTCATTATTATACCCATCCAAAATAATGATGTGTTGAGTAACAAACTACACCACGATGTGGAGACGGTATCTGTACGTACACATGTATGGGGACATTTTCATTCAAAGGATGTCTAGAATAATGAATATGGTTGTTCCATATTTATAATAACATCAATATTTGTTGAAGGTACTAGAATTATTATTTTGATATGGAAAAAATAATGATAGAGGAAGTGGACGAAAAAATGAACTTTGAAAGAGGTGATGAAATTATTACCTCTTCTTCGGGTGTATCCTTTTCATTTGATCAAAAGGGATCCTTAGGATTGGTTTCTATCAATGTAAGGAATCTAAGTTGAAGTGATGGTTTTTGATATTATATTTTATCAGGGGATGGCTGAGCCAAATGGATATGGACTTTTGAAATTAATGGAATAGGAAGTACCCTTTAATAAGTGAGGTGAGGGTAACTTTAAGAAAAGCATGAAATATTATTTTATTTTACAATCATATTCGGTTTATAATGGCTCTAAAAGGTTTTTCTTTGAGGATATGGTGGAGAGGGGTCTAAAAGTTCTCAACCAATAGGTTTTTGATAGGTTTAGGTCACTATATTAACCTTATCTTTTGGATTTCACTCTTAGTTAAATAGTTTAACTTTTACAATGTATTCTTGTATTATTATAAAACTAGTTAATAAACATACTATAAAAAGACAAGAGAACCCAAATTTGTTCATTATTGATATATCTAACCTTATATAATCCCTTTGGCCGAACCATTGATTTTTACGAATATTATATCAATTAATAATATTGTATTTGTTTTATAAACTCATTTATGTCAATTTTGACACCATTTAGTATTTGGTATTTGTGAAAGTCATAAAAACTTTATCACTTGGAAAATAATTTATTTTATAAACCCTATCATATCATAGTAAACTATAAAATTCTTGGAATATATAAAAATTCATAATTTACAATAATTTTATAATTTACAATATCCATTATTTTAATCTTTTAATAAGTAGGTAACTATTACATCATCATTGTGTCATAAATAAATTCAATTATTTAATGTCAAAAAATTATACATAAAATACTAATATTTAGGAAATATTTTTATATTTCTAATGAATATTTATAGTGGAATTTATCTTATGTATATCCTTTTATTGAAAACATTTTAGTTATTAAAATTTTAATTTAACACTCTTAATTCTTCTTTAAATCAAATAATAACAAATGTCATAATCTAGTCCAAGTGGACCAAAAGGATCATATTTTATTCCAATGGTTAGTTTTGTTTGAAATAAACATATCCAATAGAATTTTGACACATGTTTGGGTAATTATAATATAATTTTTTCCATTAATTACCCTATTTACTTTTATCAATTGTAAATAAAATTCAAAAGTTACTATTCACCAAAAATTATTGTCATCCAATTGAACCAAATTTTACATACTGATGTAAACCATGCCTCTCAAATATTCTAAATTCAATTCAAGGAAGTAGTAAAATTACATTTTATGCAAATTTGCAAATGTGCCTAGAATGTGGGTAAAATTTGTTAAAAGTTAAATAAACTTTTATATATCTAATATTATTATAAAATTACTCCAACAAATTAAAATGAAAATATAAATGTATTATAAATCTATTTAGACCTAAAATAATTAAATAAAATAACTGATTATTTAAATAAAAAAGTTGGTTTTAAACAATAACGCAGTGTCTTCCACTCTTAATCAAAAATTGAATGTTTCCAAAAAAATACCCAAAATTTACACTAAGATAATTTTGATATTCTCAATACAAAAATATAGTGCATTTTGAAAAAAAAAATATAAAATTTCAAAAAGTGGGTATTACTTTTCACAACGTCTAGTTTGATTGGTCGTGGTATGTCAAAAGTCCATGTTGTGTACAACGCAAGTTATTGGATTCTTCAAAGTGAAATGTATTGTGGAAGTTTGGGGTGTAACATTTTTCCCTCCTTCAAATAATTTCGTCCTCAAAATTTATCAGATTCAACTGTATTAAATGATTTGGCTGGTTCTTCATCATAATTTCCTAGGGTTCCCACGTTACCTCTTCCATCTTATGATTTATCTATTGATCTTTTACCAGATGAGTCATCCAGTTTCTCAACACTTGTTCTCTAGTATAAATAATTTTAATAGAATCATCATAATAATATAGACCATGTTCCAATTCTATTTTTCCATAGGTGAGTACATGTGTTGGGTCAGGAATGTATTTTATCAACACTAATTTGTGGAACACATCATGAACTATGGAGAGACTTGGTGGTATTGCGAAACAGTTAGCTACAAATCCAATTCGTTCTATAAATTTGAATGGTCCGATGTACCTGGGACACAATTTACCATTCTTACAGAATCATAAAATAGCCTTCCATGGAGATACCTTAAAAAAACATGATCTCATACATGAAAATCCATATACTTCCTTCGGTTATCAGAATACATTTTTTCACTAATATAAGCTCCATTTATGTGTGTTTGGATAATCATTACCTTTTCCATTGTTTTACCAACAATTTTTGGGCCTAAAAGTTTTCTTCCACCAATATCATCCCAACATCTTGGTGTGAGACATCTATTTCTATATAATGCTTCATATGGTAACATCTGAATGCTTGAATGAAATATATTTTTATAGGAAAATTATACCCTGAGTAATCACTAATCGTTCATACCTTGAATGTCAAATGATAAAAATCTCAACATGTATTATAATGCTTGAATAGTTCGTTTTTATTTCCCATTAGTTTGAGGGTGGTTGGCAGTTCTCAAACGAAGTTCAGTATCCAAGGCTGTCTAGAGACATTACTAGAATCATGATGTAAAATGAGGATCAGGATATGAAACAATCGATAGGGGTAATCCATGAAGTCTTACAATGTCATTAATATATAGTATTACTAAACATTCAAGTGGTAAATCTTATCTTATAGAAAAAAAATCTGCTGACTTGGTAAGACGGTTAACAATGTCCCATATTGCATGATTCCTTCTAGGAGTCTTTGGTAACCGCATGACAATGTCCATCATAATATCATCTGATTTCCACACATGTATGGGAAGTGGTTGCATGACTCCTACAGGATGTTTTCTTCTAGCCTTAACCTATTTACAAACCATACATCATGGCACATAATCAAAAATCTCCCTCTTCATGTTGTCCCACCAAAAATATTCTTTCAAATCTCTATTCATCTTAGTGATATTGGGGTGTATAGAGAAATTTGAGCTATGATCACTATCCAATAATTCCCTTTCTAGATCAGGTATATTAAGAACACAAATTCTCTTCCCAAATTTTGAAATTACATCTTCATATACAAATTCAACCAATCTCCTGTCATTCATATCTTTAATTTTATTTTGAAAAACCTCATCATCATTCGAAGAAATTTTATACTTTCTAGTAAATATGGTCTCGAAACCATTTGAAACATTCTGGATCTTTCACCTTTGATGATTATTCCTATATCAATCATAAGTATATCCATGAGCATTAGATCCCTTTCAACTCTCATCTTGTTCAAAACTCAATGATCCCTTCTGGTCAAAGTGTTTTCAACCTTGTTTTCCTTCCCTAAGTGGTAGTGTATAGTGAAGTAATAATCCTTGAGTAGTTAATACTATCATATTTTCCTCATGTTGAGTTCAATCAGTGAGAAAATATACATCAAACACTTGTGATCAGTATATATCTCAAATTTTCAACATAGAGATGGTGTCTCAATATCTTCAATGAAAAAATTACAGCTGATAACTCAACCTGGAATATGGATCCCATAATTAAAAACATTATATATAAGGTATTATATGGTGTAAATATGTTAATATAATTATTTTTTTGGGTTTCATGTTCATTTGGGCCCTTAAGGTTATGGTTCGGTCCTTCGTTATGTTAAACGTTCTCTTAATCACTATAATTAATTCTATTTATTCCCACTAATTTGTTTGGCCAAAACTATATTGAACTTATTATAAAATATTAAATATGATGATTTGTAATATGGAATCAATTTTTCGAAATTACAACAATAGAAGTGGCATAAATTAACATAAATTCAATCCCGCAGACGAGACAACAATATGTGGTTTTAATGTAAAACATTAAAAAGTTATCAATATTTATATATAAAATTTCAATGTGAAATTGATTTCAATGAAATAATTTTTTAAATTGATGTATTATTTATCTAATTAATATTTAAAACTAATAAAAAATTAATTTAAACATTAAATAAATTAGATAAAAAAGTTTTGATTTAAAATTTAGTTTTTTTCACTATTCATAAACAAATGTAACTTCATTGAAAAGTAACAAAAAATTACCCAGACATATTTTTATATTTTTCATTATAAATTTAAATTTATTTTATTATATTAAATTATAAAATTTTAAAATTCAAATTTAATGTTGTTGCGCTGTTAAAAGGTAGGAAAAGTTCCTTTATAAAAATATAGGTTGTTATGCATAATATTGGGTTTATTTTATCTTATGCTTATCAAATATTTTGGGTGAATGTAAAAAATATTTGATTGAATATATAATATATAAATTTAATTAATATCATACACTAATAATAAACAATTTATCTTATTAAGACAAATCGTCTTTTTCACATTAAAATATTCATTTATTAAACAATTCCCTTTATATTCGTTTGGTTTCTATATTCAATTTAGATTAATAGGTAACCAATGAATTAAAATATATATTTTCATGGGTTATTTAATAATACTCATAACCATTAGTTTATGGCCAGGTTATTTCCTATTATATTAAATGATATTTTCATAATATATTATTGTCTAGTAAAATCTGGTCTTGCATGTTACACCCCACATCGAGGGACGACATTCTTTCATGTAACACGAGGTAAAATTGGTGTTCCATGTAGAGGATTCCAACTTTATGTTGAGGGTAACATAAGCCTAACATTTATGAAGAAGTCTAGGGATAAAAATTAAATTTATTCTAAAATGGAAATATTTAAACGTCTTAGGGAGTTAGGTTCTCCCCACCTTAAATAAATTGTATCCCTGCAATTCAAAATGGATAATGGTAATCAATGTATTAATATTTGAAAATAAATTATTATTGAAAAACTGAAATCTTTAATGGGTTTAATATCTTATAATTTAAATAATATAGAAAGGTAAGTACAATGGTCACATAACTAGGTTCCCTTGTAAGAGAACATAGGTGAGAAATGGAAATATTGACATAGAAGAAAAATCTAACAATCATTTTCTAATAGAGAGTGATAGATAACATGTCCAACAGAATGATTATGAAAACAAATAATAAAACCACTATTTTAGAGAAGGTCTTTGATATTATTAAAAATGATCATAATAAGACCAATTTTTTTTCAGGACCATTTTTCATGTAGTTCAGGATTTACTCAACTGTATAAGAAATAAGTTAATTGATGTTTCTACATCAAAAACGAAATATTATAATTTAGTTGTTCCTTGAGCAATTTTTACTTCATTTATAGAAAAAGATTCATCATACAGTGATGTAATACATAAACATTTAAAATATCCACCATTGATCAACATAAACCATTTAATAAAAGGATAACATTTCCAAAATATTATGATCCAACACTTTAGAAGTAATGTCACCAATTTTATAAAATTAAATTATCAAAGAAATGAAGTGGATTTTAATCATCACATACAAAACATGTTAATATAATAATAATATTTTTTAAATTATAACCTTATTGAAAACAATAATGATTCTAATTCTATAAATATAATATAGGTTATTTTTTATATTCCTTAAATAAAAAATTAAATGCACAATATCAATAATAGTATAAAACACTTTGTCAATAAATCATTACTCATTTCCAAGGTATCCATCACTTTTCCTATTTAAATTTTCCAAACCAATTATTTATTTATCAAAACATTGCTTTCATGACATTAGGAAAATATTAAAGGTAATATTTCCTTTGACCACATGTTTTCAAAAATGATTTAATTTCATATGAATAACATTTATTGGTACCATTTAATTTATTATCTCAAATCCTTATCAAATAATTACTATAATACAATCCTCATAATTTCCATTTTTCATATAATGACTACATCAATGATGAAATAATCATAACAATATATTATATAATCCAATTATAATCACATTAATCATTACTCTTCATATGTGGTAGAAGCATAATATTGAACATTATTTATATTCTTTAATTGGGGTATATTCTATTAATGCATGGGACATTGATTTATTTAGTGTCTCTTCTCCTTTCAAAAGAAGCATTTCACATTGTAATTTTCATTTATTCACTTGAAAATACAAACATTGTTCCATTATTATCTACAATTATAAAAAACTCATATTCCTTTCATGAACACACCTAGATTAATCTTTCCACAGTTCTCACAAGATGGAATATTCATCATCATCTTCTTAATGAATTCACTTTCTCGTGGTGTTCAGTTAATCTCTTCTTCTCTTGATTCCACTTGAATATATTGTTCCTAGAAAATTCATTCTCTGTTATGATGGAACAAAAAACTACCTCTTCATATGATGAACAAGTCAATAAAAATAGTTGCATTAGTAAGTTTGGCTTAAGGCCATCAAATAATTGGTCCATATTGCACAATGTGTTGCATAGGTACGTTGTCAAATAATTAGCTAACCTTGTAAATATAGCTTCATAATCTAAAACACTATCTTCTTCCTTTTTATTTAAAATAAGGAACATTATTTTCTTCTTAGTATTCTAATCACAAGGGATGTATTAATCAAATAATGTCTCCATAAAAGTTCTACATTCCATGAGTTCGTTTTCTTCTTCCCCCAAAGTATTATGGAACAATAACCACTATTGACCTCCATCACCAATGAAACAATACCCTTCAAGGGTATACTCTTCATTTTAACCACATCGGAAAGACATAAATATATTATCTAAAGACCTAATTCATTTATCATCTTCCAATTGATATGTAGTTCCACTAAATTATGTGGTATTTTATCCCATAAAGTGATCCAACATCAAAATATATCGATGTAAAATAGGTTGACCCACCCATGAAATGTTTTGTTTTATTAGATGATTTAGTTAGCCATATATATACATAAATTTCTTCATTATAATACCAGCTACATTGGTTTCCTCAATTGGTAAATCTCTAAATTTTCCTTGAGTATTGAAAACATTCTTTATTCTAATAACCATTTCTAAACAATTTCATAAAATGGATTAGATCATTACATTATGTAACAAAATGTACGATCTAAAAACGAGTGATATACTAATCATAAATTGATAATGTTTTCATTAAATAATCTCATAAAAATACACATGGGTTATTTTGGGATATCGTTACTCTAAAATCCTTCGTAATTGATTATAATGATATCTTAATTATCTTATGTATATCCCCTGTGAATTTCAAACCAGGTGAACAGTAAAGCTTGTTGTCATGTATCTGGGTACACCAACTGAAGCCTGATGCACCATTTCAGAGTTGTTACCCCTAGGTATATTTTGTTTAGAACCACATCCACATGTATTACCATGAAAAGGATGTATTTAATGTAAAACACACATAATATATACCTTAGAAAAATTATAGGATGCTCTTATATACTTATCATCAAATTCTATCTTAGGGTCACATTCCAAAATCTAGGTTTTATAAATCTAGTTTCTATGGTTATTTTTAAACCTTCCTAGATACCAACTATAACGCCCTAACCCAAAAACCTCAAAGTCAATTATTTATATTATTAAATTGGAAAAGATATAATCATTCAATCATAAGGTACCAAAAAATATCTATTTTTGAGAACAATATTACATACATAATACCCATAATACGTTGAGTAAAAACATAAAAACATTATAAATAATAAAATGAAATAAATAGAATCCTTGAATTTCATTCAAAGGAATCTTCGTCATAACCTGGGGAAAGGAAACCTGATAAGTGTGAGTTGAAATACATGGTAAAGGAAAATAACATAGAAACAATAATGAATTTATGATAATAAAGCAACATGGATGGTTAAATAACTCAAAACACATGAAATTCCTATTACTGTATAGGGAATAATCAATTTGGAAAGGTGTGACACTTAAACTCATTTCATTTAATATATAAACTAATAATAAAATGCATCAATAGTAATGTTGAATAATATTATCATGTATAAATGATAACTATTTATTATGGAGAAAAATGATTAATTATTGGAAGTTATATTTCCTAGGTACATGGTACCTTTTCAAACAAGATTTATTTTTAAAATATTTTATATTATTATAATTTGGACAACTGATTCAACTCACGAGACCACTAATGCATCGATGAGATATCTATTATTTGGCTCCAGCCATGCTATTCATGTCTAAAGAATTAATCAAATATCTTGTAATAGATTTAATTCATGGAAGATATGCCTTATCAAATATCTATATATAATTAACGATAAGGATTTATCAATAATTCCCTAGTGGTAATAATTTACAACAAGGTTTTTTGACCGTGATGAATGGAAATACAATAGAAATATCATTAAAAACATTCTTGAAGAAAATAATCTTTAAACAATCCAAAGTGTCCCATAACACATTGAAACATTTGAATCATAATTAGAATGAAATAAGTAAAACAAAACTCTAAATAACAATAATAAAAAGATATAAATTATATAAAATAAAATAGGGTGGTACATATACCACACTAGAGAAATAATTGGTGAAAATCATGTGTGCCTCAAGGAAGAAAAAGTGATACATGAATCCTTCACCTTGAGTTTGACTTATCATGTATGCCTTTATATTCCAATGTAATAAAAATATTATAATTGTTTAGTTTCTTCATATATTTTTTCATCATTACAGTGAAATTTATTTCACTTAAAATAATTTTGTAAACAACTATATGAACAATTAATTTTACATCAGGTGTTTTGACCATATTCAGTTTATGTGTCACAATTGACTTTGTTATGTCAAATATTGTCGAAGGGGATAAAATATACATATATAAATTATAATAATAATTAAATAATATTGATATTTATATATAAATAATACTTTTACAACCAATCCGGAATAATGGTCATGAAAAATGAACTAACATTACAATCATGGAGATGGTTGGTCCTATGTATACATGAGCAATGTTTCCATTTTTCAATGATCATTATACAATGAATGTAAGTAACAAAAAAAATTCCTAAATTATAATTCCATCATATGTACTATGTTATTTAATCACATACTATTGTATATTTATTTTTCTGCGGTAAAATGAATCACATCATGTTGAAGAAGTGGTAGTGCACACCTCAAGGGCCGATGTTATCACATTTTATTGTGTGAAAATATTAATAAGAAAAATGATATATTATATTTACATAATAATAATTATATCATTAATATGATATATATTTTATTTATTTCACTCTTTTTATTTAAAATCATCTTTTATATATTGCTTGTATATTGTGAATGACCCACATCACATTGAGGTGGCAATAGTCAATAGTTCCACAAATAATGTAATTGTATTTCCAAAAGATGTAAAAAATAATGTTATATATAAATTAAAAATATAGAAGAAAAAAAAATTATAAATTACATATATATCATATATAAAAACAATTTCCCTCAAAATTCCCAACCATGAATGTTTTTAAAGGAAAAATTAATGACATATTTTCTTGAGGCGTTAGTTCACCATTCAAATGAATGATAAGTTCATTACACATTTGGTGGAAGTGTGTATAATTGTAGGTAGAACTCATAATATAACAAACTATTAGTATATTGAGGATACCTATATTATAATTTAATTAGGTAATAAAAATATCTTATGGGGTGGATAATGAAAAAAATCAAATGTGCTTGAGAAAGAATGTTATCTCTTATTCAGGAAACTCGTTTTGGTTTCCACCAAATGAATTCATTAGTTGGATTTATTCACAAAGTGTGGATTATAGGTTGAGAATAGGGTTTTATATAATATATTATGTCATAAATTTTTTGAGCCAATTTTCTTGCGAGCTATGATAACATGGGAGGGATGAGTACCTTTTTATAGTGGAGGACTGGTATTCTTGTAAAATATTGAACTCGAATTCAACAAATATTTTACCATGGAAGTTGGCCCCAATAATAATCCCTATTTGATAAAAAGGATTATAGGTTTTAAATATGTATATATAATGTATTGTTGACAATTTTAAAGTTCATTTTGGCCCTTACATTTGTGGTTTGGTCATTTGTTAAGCTAACGTTTCTCTTAATCGATATTATTAATTTAAGTCAGTCTCACTACTATTTTTGGTTAAAAAATAAATTGACCTTATTAAATGTTATTATTTGTTATTATTTCAAATATTTAATCATTTTTTGAAAATTTAAAAAATAGAAGTGAAGGAAATTAATTTAAATTTAATCCATTTGATGGGACGATAATACAGGTTTTTAAAGTGAAACCTTTCAATATTTCCAATTTTTTAATATCAAAATTCAGTTTGAATTTAATTCTAATGACCTAAATTTTATAAATTTATAAAAAAATTTCTAGTTATGATTCAAAACTTATAAAATAATAAATTTATCCATATCAATAAATCATTCTAAAAGGCGGTTTTGAATTAATATTTATTATTTTTTCACTATTCACGAAAAAATAAAACTATAGAGAAAAATACCAAAAATTCAAACAAATCAAATTTTGAAATTTAATATTAAAAAATTAAGTTATTATTTTATTAAATTAGTTAAATTTTAAAAATTATTGTATTCATTAGTTTCTTCCTTAAATGGTGGTATAATTTCCATTATAAAAATATAGGTTTTAATGCATAAAGTAGGGTATGTCCTTTTCATGTGCTTATAAAATCTATTGGAAAAATATAAATAATATTTAAACTAATATAAAATGTATAAATTTAATTAATACCATTAAATAATAGTAATTAATATAACTTGTTAAGATAAATTACCTTTTCCAAACAATAATAGTCCTTAATAAAACCATTCCCATTATATTCATTTGGATTCTATATTAATTTAGAACAAATAGGTAAAAATGAATTAAAATATATAATTTCATATGTTAGGTAATCATATACATCACCTTCAGTTTAATATCTAGGTTTTGTCTTATTTTATTAAATAATATTCTTAATAATATATAATTGTTCGGTAAAACACAGTCATGCATGTTATGCAAGCCATTGAGGAAAGTAAGTATTGTGTGTAATTAAATATAGCTTTGTTGTCATATGTAGAGAAAGATTACATTATGATTAGTCTAAAATAATCTTAACATTCATAAAGAAATCTAGGAAAAAACATTATATTTATTATAAAAGGAATATAATATAAAGTCCTGGGGTGTCACATATACATTAATAGACATTATACATTATTCTGATTCCAAATAGAAAATCTATTTTTACAAATTACAAACAAAAAAATGGTATAATGTAATTTAAAAGTAATCTCACAGATGGGATGACAAAACATGTTTTTAATCTCACTATCGGATTTGGAGTTTACAGATGTAGAGAACCTTTTAAACCACACATTGGTTGAACGTTTTAGAAATAGGTGTCCTTCGGTAGACATATTTGATAGGTTCGTCTTCGATTCTTAAGGGATCGAATATCGAGTGGATGTGGGTCTATTGGATAGAAGACATCAGATGTTGCGGTGTTCTTCATCAGAAGATCTTGTTCGCACCCTGGGATTTTCTCCCAAGAGGTGCATTGGATGTAGATTTCATCTGTATAAGTGAAGCTTCGATTTAAATCTGAATTGTGATTCCTCTACAGTTCATGTTGGGGTATTTTTTCCTTAGCCTCCTCTTCCATTCCATAACCCTCCAATTCCACATATGTTTGGGAATTTGGTTGTGAAATTCCTACAAGTTGATTCTCTTTTGGCTCTGGTTTTTCATCTGGTAAATCCTCGCATGTGTGCGGAGGTGGATGTTTCAAAAGACCTAGTGGATTTTGTGGGGATTGAAGATGTCAAGGAGGTCAAGTGCAAGAAACCAGTGATCTTTGAGAAGTGGGTGGAGTTCTTCCCTTTATATAATTAGCTGGGTCATTTGAGCTTTGTATCGATGTAGGGTTAATGCAAGGGACGATGACATAATAGGAGAGGAAGGTTGTGGATGAAAATAAGGCTTGCTAGGTGAGCAACACGACAAAGTGAAAAATGGCACAATAGGTTGTTAAAACTCTTGTGTCAGGGGCTACGGTTCGGATTAAGAATGGTTTGCTGGGTCATGATAGGGGTAAAATAGTAGAATTGTGGGTTGATGATCTTTCCTCAATGTTACCTCATACTAAATGTTGGAGTTTAAAGGGAAAGTAGGTTGTGGTTTTCATGGTTTAGATGGTGAATGACCCTGTGATTGCTTCTTCTTTAAGGGTCAACTAACAAGTAGCAAAACTAATTTTGTTTCCTATGGGTGTTCAAACCAATAACTCTTTTGAGTATTTGTAAACTGAAGTGTTTCTATAGAATCTAACCTTTGATGCTGACGACAACACTTTATATGTTGTGGGTCTGAGGGGGTTGCAGGAATATCTAAGGTTCATGTGGAAGGTATGATTAAGAAGAAGTAAAGAAGGAGACACATGGATTACTGCTAGATACCAAAACTGATGGAAATATAGTTAGGTAAGAATGGAGACCTTAGATTTTTTAGAATAAAAAATTTTCCCAGTGATCATAAGGCCGTGATTGGGGGTGGTTTAATGGGCATGGAATCTTATGGATGACATGGAAATGTGTTTCACTGTCTTACTCTGATAGATTCTAACTTGAATCCCCAGTTGATGTTAAATAAGTATGGATGCAAGGGTAATGAAGATAAACCTACCATTGAAAAGGGGGGGATGATGCAAATGATAATGTGAGTGTTATATCAAGACATTTCTATAGTGATATTTTTCAAGGTGGGAAATCTAGGATACCATAGTATGAAGAAGTTGTGTTGGCTACAGCTAGGAGAAGGACGAGGATGGATTAATCTTACCTATCGAACCCAATTAAAAAAAGGTCTACGTCTAAGAGGGGAATAGGGGATGTTTGTGCTCTTGGGAATGATTGTGTGACCAACCAGATTTCTCTGAAATCTAGATCATTGGAGAAATCAAAGCATCACAATTTGTATGCTAGACCATTAAGGAATTACAACCCGACCTCCGAGTGGGAATCAGCCACCGTAGAGGAAGAACCTTATGGTGGATGTGGTGATGTGTATGTATATTATGATATGTAGTTAACCTTTCACCCTATTTTTCTCACTTTCTCTATAGAAGTTTCTTGAAAATAATAAAACAAAATAACTACTGACAGAGCATGTTTTTAAAGTGAATATGTTTATAAGTTTTATATGTTTTTGTATACAATTTCATTGAAAAAATGATCCTAATAAACTAAATTGGATTAATAGATATATAATTTTATTAATTATATATTTAAATAAATTCTAAACATAATTTAAACATATAATGTTTTTATATGAAAAAATAGTTTCAATTAAATTTCTGTGTTATTTACTATTCATCAAAATATGAAACTTCTCAGAAAAATACAAAAAATTCCCCCAATGTTAATTGTGGTATTATGAAATCAAAAATTAATTTTATTTTGTCATATAAAAATTATAAAACTGTAAAATATTAGTTTTAAAATTGATTCTCCATTTGAAGTTGATAGAACTTATTTTTAAAAAAATAGATATTGTATTCACCGAATTTGATTTTTTCTTGTCTTATTCCTATAAAATATATTGTAATATTGAAAAAAAAATTATAAAAAAGTTTAAATATAATATAGTTATTCATATTCATTCCATATAATAAATTGACTAGGATATAAATATAATATTTAAAAAATAATAATAGTATATTAATGTTTTGTATAACATAGTCTTACATGAAACACAACATTTTGTAGAAAATCATTATGGTGTGTAATATATGATATTCTACATAGAGTCCCTTTTATTCTAAAATTAATATTTAATTCTAAATTATTAATAAATAGGAAAAATACTTATTCTATCTTTACTTGGGTTGTTTAAGAATTACATTATTTTGAAAATTTGGTCCTCACAAATTTATTCACTTATCCAATTAGTGGGGATATTTTCCCCTCATTTGATTTTAAGATTCCAATGTTTCCTCTTCACCCATATGGGTTTTCCAAAAAACCATATCCTAGTAATTTAAATTATTCTACAAAAACGTTTCTCTCTAGTCAAGAACCAAAACTGTCTGTTCCTTATAAGAAAAATTCTCTTCCAACTAAACTATATTAGGGCTCAAAACATGGGATGAATCCGGTAAATAATTACTTAACATTGAAACATTAAATATGTTGTGTACCTGGGTTAAACATAAATATAAATACACTCAGTATGAAACAATTTCAACTTTATATAAGATTTCCTATGGTTTAATGAACTATGCACTCAGCTCCCCCTTCATAAGAAAATGTATCACACTTTTCCATTGAGAAACTTTTAGAAATACATGATCCCCTACCTCAAAAGAATGATATTTACTCTGGTTGTCCAAATTTTATTTCCTAATCTGATCTGCCATCCAATTTCATTGAATAAAATGAAATTTCTCTTAGTTTTCCTTAACCAAATATGGTCCCATCAACTTTCTTTAATTGACATCATAAAAAAAACTGATGTTCGATAACACATTCGACATATTTTTTAAAATTGTTCCATTAGTATATTGGAAATAAACTATTTTTATAAGAAATATCAACCAAAAAATCTATTGATTCCAACTTCCCTAGTAATCCATTGAGAAATAACAAAGAATATATTTTATAGTCTGAATCATCCATTCAAACTATCCATAGGGTTGAGGATAAAAAGTTGTACACAAATTTAATTCAATACCTAATGACTTTTGAAATCCTTTAAAAAATGGATGTGACCCTAGGATGATGGTCTGATATAGATAACATGGTAACTCCTTATAACCTAACAATAACTTTTAGATAAAGTAATAAAATAGGATATAAATAAATTTAATCCTTATTGGAAAGGAAATGTGCATATTTGGTTAGTCGGTCAATAGTAAATCGAATCACATTATTACTCTGATATGTATTTGGAAATTCTACTATGAAATACATTAATTTATTCTTCTAGTTTTTATCTGACACTGAAAAACGTTAAAACACCCCTTTATTAACTATCACTCTAATTTAATATATTGAAAAAACAAACACTTCATGGTATATTCAGAAATATCACTTTTCATTCCATCCCACCCGAAATACACTTTAATGTCTTAATACATCTTACTGCTACATGGATGAATGGAAAATAGAGAACTATGAGATTCATTCAACTACTCTTTCCTCAAGTATGAATAAAAAGGAAAAAAATCTTTTTATAAATGGTAAAACACATTCTTAATCAATATAAATATCAGGAAAATTACAATTCTAATAGGATTCTACCTTTTCATTAATATATTGATCCAAATTATGATCCATCTTAATTATTTATGACAAAGTAGACTGCACGAAAAGCTGAAAATAATAGAGAATGTCTCCTCATCTACAACATATAAGAAAAATTTAATCAAATAATTAACCAAAGGGTCAAATTCCAAATATAGAATGATTAATGTAGCATTACATTTACAAATCAAAGCATAAATCACTTTTTTCAAGATGTTAATGAAATGTAAAATCATAATTCTTTATCAGTTCCATCCATATTATTTGTAGCATGTTTAACTCTTTCTAATTGAATATATACTTCAAATTTTTTTGATCAAAATATATTTCACACTTCAATCCATACAAATGATGCCACAAACTTTTTTATTAAAAAATAAATATTTTTAATTCAGAATCAATTGTTCGGTAATTTTATACATGGGTTTTAAACTGACGTAAAGCATAATAAATTACTTGATCATTATTCATTCAGAAACGACCATTTACTTTCAACAAATTATCATTGTTCATGAAGAATTAACCATTTCTAGATAGTAGGGCTAAATCTAGAGCACTGACCAATCTTCTATTTAGTTCTTGAAAACAAACATCATATTTTTCTATCTATATGAACCTAACACCCTTTCATGATAAAGTAGTTAGTGGGATAGATAATTGAGAAATGTTTTCAAAAAACCATTGGTAATAAACCACTAATCTATGAAAAATATGAATAATTGTGTTATTGGTAGTTCTTGGCCACACTTTAACTACTTTTGTTTTAGTAGGGTCGACTCTTATTCTATATTTATAAAAAATATATCCAAGGAAAGAAAATTATTACAACCAAATTTCACTCTTCCTAGTCATTCCATGTTGTTTATTTTCATTTATCAATTTGAAAACAATCCATATGTTCCTTTTATATTCTTCATGGATTTTAGAGTATACTAAAATAACATCTATAAACACTACAACATACTAATCCAAAAACTGATGGATGTCTACATTCATATGATTCATAAAAATAAACGGTGAATTAGATAACCCAAAAGTCATAACTACAAACTTTTAAATTCCTATATTTCATTAGAAATATTCTCTTTGTAATGTCTTCCTCCATCACCATCGTTTGATGGTTCTCAGAACTCAGATTAAAAACCGAGATACCTAGAGTAGATTAAACAAGTCATTGATATGGAGAATGGGTACTTGTTCTTAATATTGATGTTACTTTTTTATCTATAATTAATGAAAAATATTCTAACCGGTCTATATTTCTCACCAATAAAATATGTGCACCGCATGGTGCAGTGATAGGTCGAATAAAACTATTATCAAGAAATTATTCTGTACGGGTTTTCAATTACATAGGTTATACATGAGACATTTGATAAGCAAGTTTAGAAATAGACATAGATCAAACACTAAATGAATAGTAAATACCAATTCATGATTTTGAAAAACAATAGGAAAAACATCCTGAAAACATTAATAAATTCATTTTCTTACTAGGATGGACTTAATCAGAATAGTTTAATTCTTTTCATCAATGTGAGAAAGATAAAATTCACTACCATTATTAATCAATTTCATAGCTTCATATTATATAACTAAATTTATTAAATCCTTGAATAAAAAATTCTTGGCATTAAAATACATTTTATAATGATTACCTGAAATAAAATCCATACCCAAAATGATATGAAACTCCACAATTGGAAGTTCAACATGGTTTATGGAAATACCATCCCACTAAAATCATATGATTGTTCTTATAAATCGTGGTTACTCTAATACTCCCAACACGAGTTTATAACAAATTTTCTCTCTTAATTTTATGAGGTTATATTAATAATTTTGTGGAAAATTTATCAGAAATGAAAAAATGTAAAGATCAATAATCAAATTGAGTATTGGCATAATTCAAATAAACCAGTAACATACATATCAACACTACATTTGATATCCTAACATCAACCATAGTAGTATAGAAATATTATTCCACCCACTTTTTCTTTCTACCATAATGGTCTTCACCATGAGTAATCATCTATGGACACACATTGACATAATGTAATAACTAATTGCAACTAAAACATTTTACCACTTGAATTCCAATTACTAATTAGTCATCTTTCTTAGAGTCATGAGCCACATAGATATAAATACCACATCAAAAGAACTTAGCATACTTTCAAGGACATTCTCTATGATTCTTTTTACCACACTTCTCACAATATGGGAATTTGAATTTGTTTACCTCTAAAATTTTTTGTGAATTATTTCCCATTGCCTACGATTTGGACCTATTCCTTTTCTAGTTCTCATGGGACACATAATCATCCAAAAACTCCATCCATACATTCTCAGCACATTGAAAAAGTTTATCATATCTCTTGAACTAATGAGAATCCAATTCCCTTTAATATTGTGGATTTAATTTTTTGTAAAATCTATTTATTTATGATCAATATCAGGAATAAAATTTGGGACTACCTCTCTAGTTAAGTAACATTTTCTTCACATGTAGCCACTGAATATTCCTACCTTTCACTCAATTCAAAGAATTTTTCTTCTATTCTAATCCGAACAACCTTAGGAAAATATTTCAGAAGGAAAATATTCTTATATTCATCCCATTATAAGGAATCAATCTCTTCTAGTTCCCTGAATTTATTAACCACTGACCACTAATAGTTGGATTTACAATAAAAATGATAAATTACAAGTGTTACATTTTGGTTCTCTAAACAACCATGACCTCATATATCATTTCTAAGAATTAAATCCATCCTCAATCTAGCACGGGGTCAAAAAACACTCTGAATGATGGAGGGTTTTCATATAAAATGATCCCCTATCATCATGTTCCTCTATGGAATATCTATTTTTTATTTTTCTTGGACATCAAAATCATTTATATCTTCTGTCGAATGATTTATCAATGAATCAAACTAATCATCATAAATTACAGCCATCTAAGGATTCTCATTCAAAAGGATATTTTCATCATGGTGCCTTCCCAATATTTAATTATTGTTTTTTATATGGAAAACCTTTCAGAACAAATAAAATTTAGATGAAACAACATGGTAATATTAATATTCTATATCAATTCCACATTTACCTTAAGGTGATGTATTTCAAATTCATTATACTAATATTATCCTAAAATATATTGTTATTAAAACCTTTCCTTTGATACAAAATATTATAACCAAACCTTAATCATTGCATAATCATGAATTTTAGTTATGAAATGTATTTCCTTCCAAATAAAGATCATTTCAAGTTTATTGTTTTATACAATTAGTGAATAAGTCATACATAACAACAAAAAAAATAAAAAAAATTACACTTCTGAATATTATCCAATTTTCCCATAATCTAACATTTCAAAATAAATAATTTTCTATTTTATTGAAATGCTTCATGAATTTCAACATTACTTCTTATAATCCCTTAATAATCCTTAATTCATGTGAAAAACATTTAAAAAGGTTATTTTCACCAAATACCTAGTAAAGGGTACACAAATGAGGAAAACTGTTAGTCTTGTGAAAACATGAAAACCCATTAAAACTTTATAATAGATTAATAATTTTAAACCTTAATAAGTAATACATTTATTGGTTTCAAAATAAGATAATCGCTTATCATTTTTATATACAAGCATGGACATAATATAAATAACAAACATTGAAAACACAAAATGTATTCTTGAGATATTATTATAATTTTCATTCTTATAAATGGAATAACCATGAGGTTGAATTCTGTATAAGTCACTAATACAAATGGAATATCCATACATATGAATTACATATTCAATTTATTGGAGGTATATCATATAACCACCCTTCATTGGTTTAACATGGATCCACCCATCAATGGTTTATCATGTTACCACCAGTCTATTGTCTAAGTACCATTACATAGCCATGAAACATAAAAGATTGAAATTTTCAAAATTTCACTACTAAAAGTTAATTTTCTGTCACACGATAACATTTCAATATATTGAAATAATTAATCCACTTTAAAAAAAAATCATAAAAAATACCCATAAAAATTAAAATAGGGGTTTCTTTTTCTTTTTTTTTAAAACATGAATAATTGTAGAGGAATAAAAATATCAAAATAGACAAAAAAGTGGTTTATAATCCATTTATTTTATATAAATAAATAGTAATAATAATATCAAGAATATTGACATAGAGAAAACGATATTTAAATTAAATCATTAAAAATTTTATGTGTCTCATTCCATTTTTAACATTTAAATAAAAAACCCCATGAAAGAATAACATTTAACCAAAACATTAAATAAAATGATAATATGTAAATTCATGAAAGGATATGTTAAAGGGTATGAATACACACCTCATAAAAGAAGGTGGTGTTTATTCAATAAGTCCCTTATAAATTCTCCATTCCTTTATGTTTTGAAAATAACAAACAAATTTTCATTAGGTAAATTATCTTTATCTATGAAATATTTACTTAAGGAAAATATTCATTTTTTAGGAATTGTTATTTCAATTTACCTATGATATTCAATATCTTAACTAAAATTTTTTATAAACAAGTCTAAAGAAATTTTTCCTAAAGAAAAAAATCATATCCTTATGTAACTTCGAACTTTACAGTTCTATAGTATCGGATTTCCATAGAATTGTTATTTTAATTTCACCTGGAATAAAACTCCAATTTCTCTAAAAATTATTCAATAATTTCTCTTAAAACCATACTCGTAATTTTTATGAAATCAAGCTCATATTTCATCAGAAATCACACTAAAAATTATCTGGAAATAAGACTTTGTTTTCTCATGAAATCAAACTCCCATTTCTCTTTAAAACAGACTCTTATTTCTCTTGAAAATAGACTCTGATTTCTCCTAAATTTTGAAGTCAATTTATTTTGAAAACAGACATTGATTTCTTCTAAAATAAGACTCTGATTTATTTTGAAATTAAAATCTAATTATCAATTTTCAGATAATCTGATTGTCATTATTCTTAGACTCTGATTTTCAAAATCATATGAATCCGATTAAATTATTTTCTTATAATTACCTCATTTCCATAAAGTAGTGTATCATTTTATCAGATAAAAAATGTGATAATAATTCTTAATAAAGATAATGTTTGTCATAGTTATTAATATGAGGCGATGCCATCCAATCTATTTTAATCTCACTGTTGTTTGAATTCCACGTGTACGGGTCCCTCAAAAATTAACGGAAAAATATTATCATTTCCGGAGGATGTTGACCATTAGAATCAATGCCTATAAATACCCAGTCATTTTAATGAGATCAGAGATGAATTTTAGAGAGTGTTTGTTTTCAACTACAGTTTTCATTGAGAGATGTTGATATCTGGAAAGAATTGATACTCTTTGAGATCTCTGCTCAATTTTTCCATGTGCAAATGCAATGAAAAACTTTTTTAACTGAGATCATCTTGTTCAAACCCACCTTGTGTGATTCAAATTATTTCTAATCAATCAAGTACTTCTGATTATAGGAATACAAATGTGTTCATTATCTTATAGATCAAGGGAATGTGGGGATATCAAGATATATTTCGATAACTGTATCAAGGTATGACAATGTTGTGGGTTAGACAGAATTTCTAAAGTACAAATCAAGGGAGCTTTATCCATGGTTGTTGGATACCCTTCTCTTTGGGTAAAAAGATTTCCTATACTGGCCCTATTTTGTTACAAGATTTTATTTCCACTTCATTTTGTTAAATTTAGTAAGTGTATCTTTCTTACACATTATTATACCTGCATACTCTGATATAAATAACATTCTAAACACTTTATGGTTGAACCATTACCTATGTAAATATTTCTTAAGTTTATTTATTAGATCCATATTATCATATGATAAACTAGATAGTTTCATTGTTAAAAACTAAATAGGGTTCGTGAATCTATCTTTATTAAATTTTATAAACATATATATTATTATGGATAAAAAATAAATGTTTTAAACCAAATATTCACCCACTATTGTAATTGAGCAATCTACATCTACATTTATATCCTAAAATTGGTATCATATGAGGTATCAGAAATAATTATACTTACATATATGATTTCTTAATCAATGTTTCTTCCTTATATATTTCATTTTTTTGTTTTTCTTAATGATTTTACTTATTAACTCTTTGTTTATAAACTAATACAATTTTTTTTAAATGATCTTTTGTATATTCTAATAGATTGATGGGAATGAGCATCAGTTATATAAAAAATTTAAATCATACCAGACCACCAATTTTTGATTGAAATTACTATAAATACTAGATAGATAGGATGAATACATTTATTATCAACACCATTGTGGATAACTTTGTTATGTTAACTATAGATTACAAGATTCGAGACAATGAAATCAGACAATTGACTAATCAAGAAAAGTAATAGTATTAGTACACAATATATTATTATGTTCTATAACCTAGAATGTATATATATATTTATATTTAATCTTGTGATTATACAAATTGAATCTAGAAGAAATAGAAGTTACACATTCTATAATATCCAAGGATATTAAAACAATATGAGAAATTCTTAGTGCTTAATTCTATGGTTTTATGTTTCTTTATTAAAAACCTATAGGCAAATTTTAAAAAAATATAATGATTATTTACAATTGTAATTAGTCTATTGGTGAGAAAGGAATTGACGATGAGATTATTTTGGATAAGATAATAGATATTATTCCCAATTAGTGGGAATCCAAAAGAATAACGATTGATGATAATTAGAACGTTTGAAACACCACTCTTGATGAGTTATTCAAAACACTTATACAACAAGAAACTATAATGAATAGATATTATTTGATCAATAATAAATAAAATGGTAATGGATATGTCGCTTTCACTACTATATCAGATCATATAAAATCCATGACTACGGAAAGAGTTACATGATTAAAATATAATAAATCTACTGTTATATATGAATCATGTTATAGTGATGATTCTAAGAATGAACATTATAATCTTTCTCGAATAATTAAAACGATTTTGCGAACGAATTATTTCTAATAAAGATAAAAGAAGAAATATATAAAGGATAAGAATGATTCAGAAGCAACATTTTATGAATGCAAGAGGGAAGGTTTTATCAAACCAGAATATCCTTTGTTCAAATGGAGAGAATCAACGAATATACATTCAAAAAAAATACTACATGTCTAAGTCTATTAAACAATTGAAATCTAATTACTATATGAGAGCCATTGGTGGTGATTCTTTTGATGAATCTTTAAATAGTGAATCGTTGGGATAGAAGTATATTGGTCTTATAGCCAGAATTACTTCAGAAAATCAATGTTTCAAGGCTCTGATGAACACAGTTGAATCTTTAACCAATATTTCCTTAAATTAAAACTCACTATTGAAAATTATTATGAATCTGGTGATGAATAATATTTTTAAAAATAACATAATACTTTACCTTATTTTAAATAAGTATCTAGGTATTCCATGTTTCTTGAGAATTAAAATAAAAATATAAATAAGATACTTGATAAGGAAAATTATAGAATATCTATTTGAACAAATGAAGTATCCAATCAATCAAAATAATATGTCAACAAAATCAATGATTTTGAAAAAAAATTTATAGACATTGATAATGTAAATTATATGAAGGATAAACTTTCTTAGAATCCTAAAAATATTATCTATAATAAAAATGCTTTAGAGACTAACACAAATTTTAAGTCTAATGACTATGAGAAGACGAATTTAGTCTTTAGAAAAAAAATTCAAATAATTTCCTTGAAGATTTTTTTTAAAAAAAATTTACTTCTAGAAGGAAATAATTTGATAAAATGAATTCACAATTTCTTCCTCTAAAAATAGCTATGGGTTTGGTTGTTCATTCTAAAAACAAATTTCTATTCATAACTATTTGGTTCCCCCAAAATGTTTCTTTTTCACTAAGTGTCAAAGTGGTGAAATTTGGGACAAAAAAATTTATTTAAACAAAATCCAATCCATAGGATTTAATAATGATAACTATTCTATACAAATGTGGTTACCTAAGATTTTACTTTCTATCAATTCTAGATCAAAAGATGTTTGTATTCCAAAAGTCTAATTATTTATTTTCAAAGAAAAAAATAGAAGTTCCAACAAAAATATATGGTACATGGATAGTGTATGTTCCTGACACATGATTGTAAAAAAACTTCTTTTAAAAGAGTATTAAAATGAGATTTAGAAATTAATTTTTCATACAATTTTCAATGTAAATTTTTGGAATAGGTATCATTTTTTTTAATAAAAACATCAATTTCAAATGGTTTATTTGTTAAAGTTGTTATTCACAACATTATAAGAATAATCCAATTATGTGATAAAGTTTACCTTGTGAATTTTAGGAATGATAAAGTTTTTAGTAAATAATTCCAAGGAAGAGGTTATTATCTCTTCCCATAGGCTGGAGAATGTATGTACACATAAGTTAGAAGACCTTATGAACCAATACCTACCTTGCCTTAGTGTAACAGAAGATATAACATTGTCATGGAATATATGAATATGACCTTGTAAACTTAGGAACTTATGAAAACTATCAATGAAATGAATAGTTATGGATCTACCAGAGCATAGATTTTATTCTTCAAAAGTATCTGATCCTTTTCAATATGGAAGGCAACATAGGTCAAGCCATAAATCAACTTGTGATGTCTCAAATTCTGATGCATTACAACTAGTTCATATAGATTTTTTTGGTCCAACAAAAACTGGAGGTATTGAGAAAAATACAACGTATTTGTTTTAGTTTATGATTACACTAGATTTATATGGGTCTATTTTCTAGAAAAAAACCTAATGCCTCTTATAATTTTAAATATTTTTTAACTAATGGTTGAAATGATAAAAAACCATCAATTTATATCTATTTGTACTGGTCACGAGGGAGAATTTGAAAATTCATATTTTGAAAAAAAAAATTAGTAAGAGAGGAATTGGTCATAACTTCTTATCTCCAAGAACACCTCAAAAAATGCTTTTTTTGAAAGAAGAAACTGTATTGTTCTATAGATAACAAGACCAATGTTGATTGAATACAATTTTTCTAAAGATATTTGGGCTGAGACTATTGGTACTACTTGTTATAATATAAATTTACTTTTAATCAGTAAATTTCTTAAAAAAACCTTATCAGTTATGAATAGGTCGAAAACCTAATTTTTCTTACTTCAAAAAATTTGAATGAAAATTATTCATCTTGTACACTAAAGATAACTTACATAAATTTTCACCCAAATCCAATGATGGAATTTTCATAGGCTATTCCACAACTTATAATGAATATAGTGTTTTTGAAAAATATTATTCTATTATTGAAAAAATAATACATATTAAATTTGATGAAACTGATCAATATGTTTTTAAACAACCTAAAATTACATCATCAGATGTGTTTTCAAAAATTGAGTATCATCCTTTGATAAAATATTCTTGTAATAATGAAAATACACAAGATAATGTTCCTGAAGTATTTACCCCAGAAAATATTTTTCCATAGGTTTATGAATAGTTTTTACAAAACCCAAATCAGTTGTTTTTTAAGAATCATCCCAATGACAGTATCATCAGTGATTTAAATAAACCTATAAAGAAAAGAAGCTCTCTAAAAAACAATGAAAATAACATAAAATTTCATTCCATATTGAAACCCAAAATTAATAATGATTATTTGGGTGATGATGATTAGATTAATGCTATGCAAGATGTACTAAATGAATTTGAAAGGAATAAAATATAGAACTTGGCTGAAATACCTAAAGAATCTTCTTTAATTTGAGTAAAGTGGGTCTTTAGAAATAAATGTGATGATAATGGACACATTTTATGAAATAAAGAATGATTATTTGCTAAATTATATAATCAATTAGAGGGAATAAACAATGAAGAAACATATACTCCAGTAGCTGGACATGAATCTATTCATATACTCTTAGCCTTTACAGCATATTTTAATTTTATACTTTTTCAAATGGAAGTGAATTGTTCTTTTTTAATGGATATGTTCATGAGGAAGTTTATGTTTATCAACCTACTCGTTTTGAAGACACAAAACATTTTGAATATTTTTACAAACTTACCAATGAGTTATATGAACTTATACAAGAGCCTAGAGCCTAGTATGATAGACATACATGTTTTTTTGTTACAAAATAATTATGTTAATGAAAGGTTTATCCAACCCTTTTTATAAATAGAGAAAATAAAAAAAATTATTCTTTAATTTTTTGTCGAAACCATTATATTCTGATCTATTATGAAATCCTTAAATGATTTACTTTGAAATCTTATCAAATATGAGTTTGAAAAGAGTGTGATGGATGAGTTATCTGTTTTTCTTTGTATTTATATTTCCAAGAAACTAGAAGGATCTTATATATCTAAACATAGGTATATTAAATATCTTATTAATAATTAATGATTTAACAACACTAATATTATATGTACTCCAAACGGTACCTTAAACAGTCATTATCTTGATGAATTTGGGACACTAGTAGATCAATCGTTTTTTAGAGGTATGATCAGAAGTCTATTGTACTTAATATGTAGTCATCCAAACTTAATTTTTTCATTATTATTATTTTAAAGATATCAATCTAATCCAAAAAATACCATTTAATATTAGTGGAAATAATTTATCTATATTTAAAATGAACCATTGAGTTGGGGATTTTCTATTCTTTTGGATATGATTTTATTTTAAAAAGTTTTTCAGATGCTGACTTTGGTGGTTGTAAAATGGATATGAAAAGTACATATAAGTATTTTAATTTCTTTATAGATTCATTAGATTCTTGGTCATCTAAAACAAAAAACTCATTATGACTTTCCATTACTAAAGTTTAATATATAGCAGCTGGAAGATGTTGTGCTAAAGTGTTGTGGATGCAACACACACTCACAAACTATGGAATGAGTTTTACAAAAACACATATAATGAATGATAATACTAGTGAAATTTTCGTATGAAAAAACCATGCACATCACTATCATGAAATGTACATAGACATTAGGCATTACTTTCTTAGGTATCACACAACTAAAAGAGATATCACTCATTAATTTATCGGAATGAAAGTTCAACTTGCACAAAAATTCACAAAATATTTACCCTTTGATAGACTTTAAAAAATTAAACAAAATATAATAATGATATCCACAAGGTAATCAACCATGTTAAATTTTTTAAAACTAATCTTACAACATTAAGACTCTTTTTCATAGGAGTGTAATATTTGTTTACTCTTTTACATTTCCTTTTCCAAATTTTTTTTCCAAAACCAAAATAGTTTTATTTTCTTTATAAATTTTTTATAACCTAAATAGTTTTTTTACCTATTAATTTTTTTGGAAAATAAAAAGTTTTATTTACCTAAAAAAATCTTACAAGACTCTATGTTTTTTAAATAAATCATATCAATAAAAACAAATCATTTTGAGAAATCTAGAAGATATGTTTTCTTAATTATATCATCAGAATTTTTTGTTGTTGGAATTTTCAATATAATTTTATGAAAAAATATACTATATTAACTTTCCTTCAATCCAATTTTTTCTTAAATTTTTAAAATATCGAAACCTATATGTTGGTTGGAGTAGATTACTCAATAGGGGTGAATTGAGTATCTATAAGAAATTCGGTTAAAACATGGTTCTTTGAAAATTTATCCCAATTAAAAATTCAATCAATGTTAGTTTGTAGTGAATTTATAAAAGTCTTGAATGCATAATTATGTTATCATAAGATTTATTAGTTATCAGATATACTAATCTAGAGATTGATATTAATTTTTAAATTAACCTACTTATTCAAAAAATTTAGAAACACTTGATAAACTAACTATCAAAGTAAAAATTTAGTTTCCTGAAATAAAATATAAAACATAGAAAATATAAATTAATGAAATAGTAGAAACAACAAGTGGTCCAGTATCAAGCTAAGACCCAATCCACTCGACTTGAGATCACCTGCCACCAATCATTTTATACTAATAAAACTAATCCACACCCAAGATTGGGGTAAACAACCTTGCACAGGACTGTCTAGGTCACATGACCATATCCACTATTCTTCATGGGTATAAAATACAAAGTCACACAAGGACCTCTTCTACATGTTTTCGTGGGAGTAAATGGATGTAAAAAGTTATGAGATGAAGGATATATTGTATCGTTATGTTCAATATAGGAGACAATGAGTGTTTAAATATAGACACACACACACAAATCAAAATATAGAAATAGTACACAACATTGGAAATAAAATTAAGAATGGCTAGAAATGATTCGATTGTAATTATATGCAAATATGGACTTGTAGGATAAAGTAGATTCAAGTTTTAGAACCTCTTGTTTACAACAGTGTATCTCAAGTCTGGTGATCTAGTTTCTACTTCGATTGTGTATGTTATCTAGCTCATATTATTCGTATAGTTCATACTAAGAATATGAATTTGGATCTGATATATGGTAGTCCAACCATTAAAAATCATGATTTATTCGTGTGTTCTTTAGTTGTATCTTGTTTTATGTATCAGTTCTTTTTTCAATTTCTCGCTCCTCTCCATCTTGTTCCAGTTCCATGATTTCCATTTTGTTATGGAGTGCATGTGTTAGAGCCGACCTGATGGATGTATTCTGTACCTCATACCTCAAACTATATGTTGATGTTTCTACAAAGAAATATTAAATTTTTTAGTTCCTTTAAATGAATCATATATGACCACTATAAATTAAATTTAAAATGACAAAGAAAATTAATGAACAATGTCACAGTTTTTCTTGAAACTGTATCACTTGGAAATGGAGTCATAAGGATATGGTGTCCTCTTCTTTGACTTTGACTTGGGAGACATTCATGAAGCCACAGTATCATTGAGATTAGGAACCGGTTGCATAGATGTGATGTTAGGATCATAGTTTTTGGGTCATAGTATTAGGGTCACTGTGTCTGGTTTAGGGTTTTTGGGTCATAGTGTGTGGGTCAAATTTTTTTGGGAATAATGTCTAGTAATGGTGAATGGGTCATTTCCAAAAACCAGAACCGGTGACAAACATATAGTTTCTCAGACTTAGACAAATATCTATAAACAGTTTTATGAAGTAATATTCATAGAATGAATTAGACTTAATCATTCATATAAAAAAAATTATAAACAAATTAAATATAGATAACAATCATCAAACATCATTTATAGGAATCAAGATATTTTGACAGTTTAATTAAAGTATGGAAAATCCATCCATCTATACACATGAATTGAGATATATTAAATAGGGTTACATGATTTTTGATCATTAAAATATGATTAAAACATGAGGAGTCCAACAATATCCCCTTTTTTATGATCACAAATCATATGAGTCTTATTTCTTTTTCATAGTGTGCCTTCTCCCCCTTTGTGGTTATCAAAAAGATTACAGGAAAAGTAAATAAAATGAAATGATTGTAAATAAGAGAATTGACAAAAACAATGCACATTGAATAAAATGGAACGATATGTGTCATTGAAAGTAGTAGGGAAAAGTAAAAAAATACCTATCAAAATATAGATTTCACATTTCTATAGCACTAGTGGTATTCTCTTTTCCCTTGGATGAAGCATCAGAAAGATCCACAGGATCATATTTATAGGTTGATGAAGGGAGTGAGCCAACTGCCAGAGAAAGAAGATGTAGCCCTTCAAAATAGAACGTTCCAGAGTGGGTATAGACCCCGGAAAATGCGTCCCCAAAATTTTCCAAATGCTTCCATACATGATCCAAGATCGTAGTACATTTCATAAGCTTAGATTTGGTAGGTCGTAGGGCCCGAACGGAGCTACGGAATAGGAGTTATGGACATTTGATGTTTGGCTGGAAATCTGGTTCGCGAAGCCCATTCGCGAAGCCCCCTCCGTGATCGTAGAGCACCGCCATGAAGTAATGAGGAGATAGGCTCCGCGAACCCGTTTAACATTCGCGATGCGCCGCGAAGACACCTCGCGAAGCACTGACACGAAGCACCGATGAGAAGCACCCGAGCATCGCGGTCCCGCGAAGCTCCGGAGGTGGTAACTCTCCAAGAACGAATTTGACGTTCGCGAGCCCGCCGCGAAGCTCCGGAGGAGGTACCTCTCCGCGAGAGAATTTGACGTTCACGAGCGCGCCGCGAATCTCCTGAGGCGGCGCGGAAGTTCTGCTTCGCGGTTCCCCTTGCCTATAAATACCCTGCTCACCACCATTCTCCAAGAGGACAGCCACAGCCACTTCGCCCCTTGGGCGGCTGAGCGGAGCTCCGCATTGCGGCTCCGCGAAGCCATGCTCCGCGAGAAGCTTCCTTCGCGTTGCTGCTCCGTGAGCCGAGACTCCATGAGTCCATGCTCCGCGAGCCTATGCTCCGCGATGCTGCTCCGCGAGACCAAGCTCCACGAGAGCCCTTTTCTCCGTGATGTTGCTCCACGATGCTGCTCTGCGAGACCAAGCTCCACGAGACCCCTTTGCTCCGCGATTTTGCTCCGCGAGACCCCGTTGCTCCGCGAGAGACCATTGCTCTGTGAGGCCATGCTCCGCAAAGCTACTTCGCGAAGACCTATCCTTCGCGAGGATCCTACCTTCGCGCACACCGGTCCATACCGCGGGGGTGCAGCCCTCGCGGCCCCCGCTCGGGGTCAGTGCCGGGCTGCGGTCCCGGCCCTTCGTGCCGGTCCCTACGCTACCGTCATAGACCCCCCATGAAAAATGGAGAGTCGCACCGCGGACTTTTCAGGCTGGGATGCCGGGATTTTCCATTGCACCCTTATGCACTCCCACCTTCCACCTATGGAACACCATGATTTGAGACACTCCTCCACACACCATGAAACACCTTGAGTTGATGTATTCCTCTTGGTTCGTTTCCTATGTCGTGAGTTGGAATTCTCATCATCAATTCCCCGAGTACCTTGAGTTGAACCATTCCTCAGGAAACTCCTCCAAACCCAATCACTTGGCTCCTATGCCAGGTTGAACCAGAAAGGGCCGCCATTGCGTAAGTCCCAAAACCAGCCATTTCAAGGCACCTTCTCCCTAATAGTCCTATCTACATGACTATAAACTGTAGTACTCCCTATCTAACAAACGATAGGATGCCTCTCGCCCTATACGAGAGATGCCTCAAGCTCCAAGCCTGAGATGCCAATAGTCCTATCTACAAGATTATAAACTGTATTACTCCCTATCTAACAAACGATAGGATGCCTCTCGCCCTATACGAGAGATGCCTCATGCTCCAAGACTGAGATGCCAATAGTCCTATCTAAAAGACTATAAAATGTAGTGCTCCCTATCTAACAAACGATAGGATGCCTCTCACCCTATAGGAGAGATGCCTCATGCTCCTAGCATGATATTCCAGTAGTCCTATCTACATGACTATAAACTGTAGTAATCCATATGTTCCAAACATAGGATGCCTCTTTCCCTATACGAGAGATGCCTTATGCTCCAAGCATGAGATGCTAATAGTCCTATCTACATGACGATAAACTGTAGCACTCCCTATCTAACAAATGATAGGATGCCTCTTGCCCTATACGAGAGATGCCTTATGCTCCTAGCATGAGATGCCAATAGTCCTTTCTACATGACTCTAAACTATAGTAATCCTTATGTTCCAATCATAGGATGCCTCTTGCTCTAAACAAGAGATTACTTATGCTCCAAGCATAAGACGCCTAATGCCATGATTACAGTGGCATGATTCCAACGCCCCTTGGCATTATCCCTCTTGTGCACCAGTGCATAACTGAAGGCCTCAACTCACCAGTGAGTTGGGATGCCCTCATGGCCTGACATGAGGAAGACATTACGGGCAGCTTCTTGCGTTCGCCCCATTCACCAGTGCTGCTCCATAGAGGCACTCGGGCAACTCCTTGCATAAGCCCCATCCACCGTTGCCACTCCATAGCGGCACCCTGGGCAGCTCCTAGCGTAAGCCCCATTCACCATTGCCACTCCTTAGCGGCACCCGGGCAGCTTCCTAGCGTAAGCCCCATTCACCATTGCCACTCCTTAGCGGCACCCGGGCAGCTTCCTAGCATAAGCCCCATTCACCAGTGCCGCTCCATAGCGGCACCCGGGCAACTTCCTAGCGTAATCCCCATTCACCATTTCCGCTCCATAGCGGCACCCGGGCAGCTCCTTGCATAATCCCAATCCACTGTTGTGATCCCAATCAGCGGTAAGCCATTGTGACCCAATCCAGCGATAAGCCATTTTCACCCCATTTAGCGGTAAGCCGTTCACATCCTTATCCAGCGGCAAGCCGTTGTGACCCAATCCAATGGTAAGACGTTGCGACCCCATTCAGCAGTAAGCCGTTCACATCCTCATCCAGCGGTAAGTCGTTGTGACCCAATCCAGCGGTAAGCCGTTGCGACCCCTTTCAGTGGTAATCCATTCACATCCTCATCCAACGGTAAGCCGTTGTGACCCAATCAAGCGGTAAGCCGTTGCGACCCCATTTAGGGGTAAGCCGCTCACATCCTTATCCAGCGGTAAGCCGTTGTGACCCAATCTAGCGGTAAGCCGTTGCGACCCCATTTAGCGGTAAGCCGTTCTGGGCCTCCATCCTGGAGTAAGTCCCAGCACCATGGGCCACCTAACGCTTAAGCCCCTCTTCGCTTCTCACGGACGCATCTTTCGCGACGTGATCGTCAGGTCCCTGCAACCTCTTGTTTCTCACACCGAGCATGACTAACGTGGGCTTAGAGTGAGCACTGACCCTGACCCCCATCCTAGCGAACTATGAGGACATTGATCCATGCCAAGGCATGGTATGTAGGAAGCCTCCATGAGGTTCAATCCCACCCGTCATCTATTCACGTCGGGTCCCATCCTCATCCAGAACGATGTTAAAATGCATTCTGGTCCAATGGAAAGCCGTTGCGACCCATCCCAGCGAACTACGAGGACTTTGATCCATGTAAAGGCATGGTACGTAGGAAGCCTCCATGAAGTTCAAGCCACATTGCTCGGTCGTTCATTAACGTCGAGTTTCACCCTCGTCCATCATGACATTAAACTGTATGCCCCTCCCTTTGTCCTGCATGACATTAAACTGCACACCCGTTCCCACCTGAACTAAGATGTCTTTGATCCATGTCAAGGTATGGTATGTAGGAAACCTTCCAAAGGTTCAAGCCCACCACTCATTGGATCAAGGTCCATTTTCACGTCGATCTGCCGACAAAGCCCCATTTGAACTATGAGGTCTTTGATCCATGTCAAGGCATGGTACGTAGGAAGCGTCCACGAGGTTCAAGCCCACCCATCATCCAATTCACGTCGAGTTCTACCTACGTCCAGCATGACGTTAAACTGCAATTCCAGCCCAACGACAAGCCATTGTGACTAACCCGAACTACGAGGTCTTTGATCCATGTCATGGCATGGTACGTAGGAAGCCTCTACGAGGTTCAAAACCACCATCCGGTCATTCCGACCTCATTCACGTCGGTTCACCCCCGTCCTGCATGACATTAAACTGTATTCCCCAATCCGAACTACGAGGACTTTGATCCGTGTCAAGGCATGGTACGTAGGAAGCCTCCCTGAGGTTCAAGCCCAACAATCATTGGTCCAAACCGTCTCCTAGTCGGTGTGCCAAGCCCCCATTTTCAATCCGAACTACGAGGACATTGATCCGTGTCAAGGCATGGTACGTAGGAATCCTCCCAGAGGTTCAAGCCCATCTCCCATTGGACCGAGGTCCCTCATTTACGTTGGCTCACCGACACCCACCACCCGTCTTTTATTCACGTCAGGGTTCACTATCGTCCTGCATGACGTTAAACTGTATTCCATGAAACCCATTTGAACTACGAGGACTTTAATCCATGTCAAGGCATGGTACGTAGGAAACCTTTCTAAGGTTCAAGCCCACCATTAGTGTACCCACGGGTCTACTTTCACGTCGGATCACCGATGAAACCCTTTGAACTACGAGGGTCTTTGATCCATTTCTAGGCATGGTACGTAGGAAGCCTTCCAGAGGCTCAAGCCCACCACTCATTGGACCAAGGTCCACCTTCACGTCAGTACGCTGACGATGCCCATCGGACTGAGGTCCACCTTCACGTTGGTTCGCTGACGACATTCATCGGGCCAAGGTCCACCTTCACGTCGGTTTACCGGAAGCATCCCGAACTACGTGGACTTTGATTTCCTACCACAGGGATACGTAGGAAGCCTCTTCAAGGTTCAATCCCAACTTCACTATCGCCCCCTGCGATGGTCCCATTTCATTCCCCCTCCAATTCATTCATCCATCCATCACCCATCATGATTCTCACCCGGGCCGCCACATCCCGGTTGGATTATTCCATCCACCTCCTCGCTGCTCCTCGCGGCGCATGGGCCACTTTCCACGTGTAAGCCCCATCATATCTCTGGGTCGTTGTACTCTGTGTACACCCCGATTCATCACCCTTTTCCCTTCTAGGGAGTGCACAACCTTGGATCCTTCCTCATTGGGTGTTCTAATCCATCCATCTTCTAGATGTTCTCCCTTTGGGATATACCAATCTGATCTGTCTCTATGGGACGTTCTGATCACCCTCATTTCGTCTCTGCAAGTCATTAAACTCGCGACCTACCTCGTGATAAACATGAGATGCATGAGGAAAACCTATGATGACACGCCTTTGGTGTAACCGTCTCTGCTAGACGTTAATATTGCAACATACCCTGTGTTAAACACGGGAAGCTGAGGAAAACCTCAGATACATGCCTCAGGCTATGCACCCTTCATATTCCCTCTTATGAGGAAGAATACAGGTTCCCATATGTCCATGCACCGAGAGATGCCCTGACATGCCTGATGTTGCGGTTTACTCCGACCGAAGGTCACTACCATGTCAAGACCCCATGGAATGTCATGACAGAAGTAGTGTATTTAACCGGCATCCATGAAGATATGGCACCGGAAATGAGATTCACGAACAACGTATTAAATCTATGAAGGAGACCCGGACTAGGTGATGAGTTCCGAGGAGGAATCCACAGAAGGAAGAACCAACATCCCATCATCTCGTTTCGATCAACGAGCAGATGACCCTGAACAAGGAACGAATGACGCCCGCCTTTGGAAAGCGGGAATGCGGGGAAACAGTAGTGCGTCCCCCACAGACGGATGCGCGTGCCTCGGTGAAAGCGTCGGAAACAGAGGGTTTTGTTGAAGACCATGGAATGTTTTAGTCAATGATAAAAGGTCTGGTCTAGCATAGAGCGTGAGATATAGACATCGAGGTATAATCAAAAGTAGTGGATGAGGAAGGAGTTAAACCGAGTCTCAAATGTGTGTCTATATGAGACACAGTGGAAGTGCTTTGTACCTGAATATGGGGATTAAAAAATTTAATGAAATCTGTTATGATCTCAACACCATACAGCATTGCCTTCTCTAAATCATCTTTTTTCTCCATGAACGTGTTCAATAGAGGAGTGAAATCATTCAAAATTTTCACTTGAGTCTTGAATGCTTGATTTATAAGAGGAATTTTAAAATTCTGTAAAGGATATTTTAAATCATTGTTCATATCATGATTATAGAAAATACTATTAACATAGAATCCACATTTTTGGTAATATCTTCTTGAGTATCATTGACAATATTTGAATGAATCCTCACTATGTCATTGACTCTATCACTACTATTGTCAACCATAGATAAAAATTACTTGTCAAAACAACATAATACTGACTTAAGTTCCTCCAAACCAACCATTCTGAGAAGATCACTGTCCATGAGATGAGATGACTATTCAGAGGAATTATAGGCTGGAATAGTTGAATTGAGGGACTTGAGATGATTTAGAACATTATGTAATCATCCCTTGTACATTTCAATCATTTTTTATAGAAATAGCAAGCTTATGCATCTCATTGACTATTTGGATGTTTCTCTCAGCCACATTTTCAAATATTGAATTCATGTTCAGTTGAATCAATGATGAAACATAATATGGAATATAACCACTACCATCCTAAATTTTATGAGCAATAGGAGATTGTCTGTGTTGTAACAATTTTGGAATATCTTCAACCATATATTTCAGAGAAATCACCTCATCACTCAATTTATTTTTCACAGTTCTAAAATCTTATATTTCATGATGAATTTATACTTCAAGTTTCCATATGATTTTCTCTAATAACAAGGAAACCTCAATTTCACTATGATTTTTCACATGAGTAGGATAAATGTTCATTATATTTTCAAATCCATCTAATAAAGTAACTCCAAAAGCATTCAATACAGTATGACACAGAGAAGAATAAGGTTCTTGTGAAAGATTTGGAATAGGAAATGATATAGGTTGAGGTTCCTTAGTAGGGATAACTTATAGAGAAGAAATTGGTTTCAATTGAAACACAGTGGAAATTTATATGCCTTTAACCGAGGTCTCCAGGGTGTTTTCTACATCAATGTAGCTAAGAAACTTATACTTAATATCCATAGTACTTTGACCATCTAGATTGGTAACTTCAAGAATTTCTAGACTGGGGTGATTCTCCCCCTCTACAAGTGAATTCATTAAATTAATAAGTGATTCAGTACCTTGATCTATTTCTAAATTTTTATCTCTAATAGCCTCACCCATTTCTTTTCTATTCTTATGAAAGGCTTGTTCAATTCATTCCTCTACAGAAAGTATAATATCCGGATCATCTTATTCCTATAAATTTTCCTCAATAGCATCCTCTACCACAATATTAATTTATTCTTCAAGATTCTCCTCAGGGAAAACATTTTCTTTTACACTAGCTATAGATTCTACTCTAGTATCAGGTTAATATTCTAAATCAACACTTCCATCAATAACAAGTACTTCTTTCTGAAATACATTATGTGGAACAGGTACACCGCTGACTTCTTTTTCGAAGACAATTCCTTCTATAGGATCAACAAATGCCTCTTCTTCTTCATCATCAATATAATAAAAAACTTTATCTGGTTCCAAACCATGATTAGATATGTTCTTAGGTCTTGAAGGATTCTCAACCAGATTAATGTACTCATATAACCATTCATTTTCCTCCACCAAAGACCTTTTCCAATGATTCCAAATTATTTTACTCTTTCTGACATTACAATTTGAGATAAAAAACTTATTGTTTTTATGAATTCTTCATTTTTTCCAACCACTCCTTTAGCATAAAACATTATATAGATTAACCTTGAATAGAACAAAAAGGTTTACATTGAGGATATCTTAATAAATTCACACGTGTGAAGTATAAGATACTATCATATATTAATCTTGTGACCATTTTTCATAATATGTATCGAGAATATATCTTATTACATGAGGGTAGAAAAATCCCCATTACTTAGACAATTAATATTTTAGAGAAACATAAACAGAAACCTAATTTCAACATCCAACCCAGTAGCAATTTCTATTCATTTATTCTTATTCCTAGTCACGATTCATAGTTATTCTTCTATGAAAAAAACATCACTCGGTGGAGGAGGACAAATCTGGTATTCCTAAAAAATTCATTCATGAGGTATTCCGTCGAAGCCAGCCTATAAATTCGGGGAAAAAGTACATCTTTGACCGTTAATCTAGATTATTTCAACAAAATCATCTTCAGTATTGAATGAAAACTAGACATAATCAAAAAACTGGGAAACACGTTTTGGATAAATTAGCCTTATTTTTTTTGTAAACCTGTTCATCCATCCCTACTCTTCCATTATTTTCAAAACTAAATATATACGGGTTAGCCACCACAAAAGACATATTTCCTTTTTTGGTCATACTATTATATTTAAATGATTCGGGTTCAATGGTCCTTCGAGCACTACATTTGGTGACCTTTTCAAATTCTTCTGATATTTTTGCTTCTCAATAGTTGATAAAGATTGGTGCATCATTATAGGCATTCAACTAGGGTTATAGAGAAAGATGAAGGGATGAAAGAGGAAATACAGTATGAAAGAGAGGGTTTTTGGTTTTGAAATATAAGAGCTCGAGTGAAGAAAAGAGTGAATGATGATTGTTTTTAATCCTATAGGGATTTAAAGTGTTGCAAATTCAAAATCACATGATAAAAACAATAAAATAATCAACACAACGATACGAGTAATAAAAATAATAAAACAAACAAGCGTCATTATGTTGAGACCGGAATAGATTTTCATGGTGAGACAGGAATATATTGGCTTGGTGAGACAGAAACAGATTGACACTGTGTCATCTTTATAGTGTGACACCAAATGGTGTGACCGTATCATTTGAGACAGTAAGTGGCAGACAATAAACGATAGATAGTAACTATGGGAATAGAAACATGAAATAGTAATGTTGACATAGTTACTTGTAAGACTATAAGAGTGAGATAGTAATTATATGATCATTACATGTTAAAACATAATTCATAAAACCATATACTGTGAAATAGTAAGTTGTGAAATAGTACTTTTTTAGACAGTACACTTTTTACTTGATATTTATCATTCCTAATTTTTGTATAATGTAATCTATTATTTCATAATTTAATGGTTCAATGAATATATCAGCAAGATGAAATTAATTTACAATAAATTCTAATGTGATATCACCTTTTTGAAAATGGTATGTCAAAAAGTTATGTATTACATCAAAATGATTTGTCCTAGATAGTAAAATACGATTTTTGGACATTCTAATAGTACCTGTATGGTCACAATTTATAGGTACATTCCTGAATTGATATCCATAAACTTGTAATGTCTGTTTCATCCAAACAATTTGAGCTCAAAAAATGCAAAAAACTACATATTCAGCTTTAGTAGTTGATATTGATAAAGAATTTTGTTTCTCACTACACCAGGACACTAGAGACTTGCTAAAATTGTGACATGTTCAAGATGTTCTTTTTCTATGTGACATAAAATCACAAAAAATAATCAATATACTAGCTAAATATCACAAATTATTTTCCTCTAGGATAGAAAAATCCTTGATTGGGTGAATGTTTGATGTATTTAAAATTCCATTAAAAATCATTTAAATTAAATTCTTTAGGATTTCTATGAATATGAGCATGCCTACATACACTAAACATAATATCATGTCGTCTAGTTTTAACACCACAAGTTTTTCTAAAAATAAATAGAAATTAATGGAACTTTGTTTTAAGTAGATATTTATAACTATCCTTTTATCAAAAAAATTCCACTTCTATGTTTTGAATTTCAAGAAACTGTCATCTACAATTGTGTTTAGTATGTTATTTGGAGTCTATTGGAACAAACTTGTTTTTTGGTGAATAGTAACTTAAACTTATGAATAGTAATATGAATAGTAATATGACCTTAATATATAGTAACTTTAATTATTATTTTATTTTATTAAGGCTTTAAGATATTAGAATCTAGGTTAATTTTATATTGTGATAGAAAATTAGTTACAGAATTTGAATTTTTAATTTTTGAATTATGTATGATTTTATTTAAAAATTAAATTAATAATATTTAGACAATTATTTTCAAAAAATGGACTTCATTATTTAAATATAAACATCAATAAATTTTTAGGTAGACTTTTGGGAATTTTTCTGAAACCGTTGTTTTTCAGTGAATAGTAAAAAATACAGTTTTTTTGTTTCGATGTATTAGTGACATCATTATTGATATAATAATGATGTCATAAATCTGTTCAACTTGTGAATAGTTAAATAATATGTGGGGTGTCCCAAGTGTCATATACCATGGGAAAATATATGGGAAAGCCCATTTTTTTAATTACCACTCATGAGGTGTCCCATTAATATTATTAAAATAATCCCTCACTTTTAGTATTAATACCAACTCTTCCCTTCAATGAATTCATTCCAAATTCTCCCTCAATAAATATCTGGCATCATTAACTTCATAGTAGTCCTCCCAAGGTTTCCTCAAGCCCCCAAGGTCCTAACCATCATGTTCTAAGGGTTACTCTACAAGGAGGATTAAACAATTCGGAAGTAAGACAAACCCGAGGTAATGGAATTCTTAACCTGATTTTCATTCTTTGGGTTAACCTTCAACTTCACTATTTATGGGGTATTTAAATTTTTTGTGTGATGGGGTTCTATTTATATTATGTTTAATTGTGTGTATATATAGTATATATATATACTCCATCCACTATATTAAGTCTCTCTTCAATTGTATGATATTTATAAGGGGATTTTCTTTAAAAACCCTCTTTTTAAATTCGGTTTTACGAAATTCAAAATAATCGTTTTTATGGAATTATAAATGTTGTATGATTATGGTTTAGTTCTTGGGAATTATTTATGATGAAGGTTGGGACCTATATTTACCTCCAATGAATTGGGTATGAGTAATTTGGAGGTCGGACATATGGTTACTCAAAGTGTAACTGTGATGGTTACACAAAGTAAGTTTGCACGAACTATGAGGTTCAAGCCCACCCAGCATCCAATTCACGTCGAGTTCTACCTACGTCCAGCACGACATAAAACTGCAATTCCAGTCCAACGACAAGCCATTGTGACTAACCCGAACTATGAGGTCTTTGATCCATGTCAAGGCATGGTACGTAGGAAGCCTCTACGAGGTTCAAACCCACCATCCGGTCGTTCCGACCTCATTCACATCGGTTCACCCCCGTCCTGCATGAAATTAAACTGTATTCCCCATTCCGAACTACGAGGACTTTGATCCATGTCAAGGCATGGTACGTAGGAAGCCTCTCTGAGGTTCAAGCCCAACAATCATTGGTCCAAACCGTCTCCTAGTCGGTGTGCCAAGCCCCCATTTTAAATTCGAACTACGAGGACTTTGATCCGTGTCAAGGCATGGTACGTAGGAATCCTCCCAGAGGTTCAAGCCCATCTCCCATTGGACCAAGGTCCCTCATTTACGTTGGTTCTCCAACACCCACCACCCGTCGTCTATTCACGTCAGGGTTCACTATCATCCTGCATGACGTTAAACTGTATTCCATGAAACCCATTTGAACTACGAGGACTTTGATCCATGTCAAGGCATGGTACATAGGAAACCTTCCCAAGGTTCAAGCCCACCATTAGTGGACCCACGGGTCTACTTTCACGTCGGATCACCGAGGAAACCCTTTGAACTGCGGGGTCTTTGATCCATGTCAAGGCATGGTACGTAGGAAGCCTTCCAGAGGCTCAAGCCCACCACTCATTGGACCAAGGTCCACCTTCACGTCGGTACGCTGACGATGCCCATTGGACCAAGGTCCACCTTCACGTTGGTTCGCTGACGACATTCATCGGGCCAAGGTCCACCTTTACTTCGGTTTACCGGCAGCATCCCGAACTACGCGGACTTTGATTCCCTGCCACGAGGATATGTAGGAAGCCTCTTCAAGGTTCAAGCCCAACTTCACTGTCGCCCCCTGCGATGGTCCCATTTCATTCCCCCTCCAATTCATTCATCCATCCATCACCCATCCTGATTCTCACCCGGGCCGCCACATCCCGGTGGGATTATTCCATCCACCTCCTCTCTGCTCCTCACGGCGCATGGGCCTCTTTCCACATGTAAGCCCCATCATATATCTGGGTCGTTGTACTCTGTGTACACCCCGATTCATCACCCTTTTCCCTTCTAGGGAGTGCACTACCTCGGATTCGTCCTCATTGGGCGTTCTGATCCATCCATCTTTTAGATGTTCTCCCTTTGGGATATACCAATCTAATCCGTCTCTATGGGACGTTCTGATCACCCTCATTTCATCTCTTCAAGACGTTAAACTCGCGGCCTACCTTGTGATAAACATGAGATGCCTGAGGAAAACCTCAGATGACACGCCTTTGGTGTAACCGTCTCTGCTAGAGGTTAATCTTGCAACATACCCTGTGTTAAACACGGGAAGCTGAGGAAAACCTCAGATACATGCCTCGGGCTATGCACCCTTGAGATGCCCTCTTATGAGGAAGAATACAGGTTCCCCTATGTCCTTGCACCGAGAGATGCCCTGACATGCCTGATGTTGCGGTTTACTCCGACCGAAGGTCACTTCCATGTAAAGACCCCATGGAATGTCCTGACGGAAGTAGTGTAATTAACCGGCGTCCATGAAGATATGGCACCAGGAATGAGATTCACGAACAACCTATTAAATCTATGAGGAGACCCGGACTAGGTGACGAGTTCCGAGGAGGAATCCACGGAAGGAAGAACCGACATCCCATCATCCAGTTTCGATCAAGGAGCAGACGTCCCTGAACTAGGAACAGAAGTCGCCCGCCTTTGGATAGCGGGAATGCGGGGCAAGAGCAGCGCGTCCCCCACAGACGGATACGCGTGCCCCGGCGAAAGCGTCGGAAACAGAAATGGTGAACCCAACGTTAATCTCTTCTCCTTCAATAGAGAGTAGAACAAATTTGTCAGGAAGATTGAGGCATCATCCATGTGAATTCCCTCTCCATTATATGTGATTGGATGAGTAACATTCGGTGTTTGAAGACTACGGTCCATCGGCTCCTCGTCGACTCGGCCGCCTCAAGAGGTCGCGCAGGTGGCTCCGCCACCCGACTCCATCGGCTCCTCGCCAACTCCGCCGCCTCAAGAGGCCACGCGGGTGGCTCCGCCACCCAAATCCATCGGCTCCTCGCCGACTCCGCCGCCTCAAGAGGCCGCGCAGGTGGCTCCGCCACCCCACTCCATCGGCTCCTCGCCGACTCCGCCGCCTCAAGAGGTCGCGCGGGGTGGCTCCGCCACCCGTCTCCATCGGCTCCTCGTCGACTCCGCTGCCTGAAGAGGCCGCGCAGGTGGCTCCGCCACCCCCCTCCATCGGCTCCTCGCCGACTCCGCCGCCTCAAGAGGCCGCGCAGGTGGCTCCGCCACCCGGCTCCATCGGCTCCTCGCCGACTCCGCCGCCTCAAGAGGCCGCGCGGGTGGCTCCGCCACCCGCCTCCATCGGCTCCTCGCCGACTCCGCTGCCTCAAGAGGCCGCGCGGGGTGGGTCCGCCACCCGCCTCCATCGGCTCCTCACCGACTTCGCCGCCTCAAGAGGCCGCGCAGGTGGCTCCGCCACCCCACTCCATCGGCTCCTCGTTGACTCCGCCGCCTCAAGAGGCCGCGCAGGTGGCTCCGCCACCCGACTCCATCGGCTCCTCGCCGACTCCGCCGCCTCAAGAGGCCACGCATGTGGCTCCACCACCTGGTTCCATCGGCTCCTCGCCGACTCCGACGCCTCAAGAGGCCGCGCAGGTGGCTCCGCCACCCGACTCCATCGGCTCCTCGCCGACTCCGCCGCCTCAAGAGGCCGTGCGGGTGGCTCCGCCACCCGACTCCATCGGCTCCTCGCCGACTCCGCCGCCTCAAGAGGCCGCGCGGGTGGCTCCGCCACGAGACTCCATCAGCTCCTCGCCGACTCCGCCGCCTCAAGAGGCCGCGCAGGTGGCTCCGCCACCCGACTCCATCAGCTCCTCGCGGACTCTGCCGCCTCAAGAGGCCGCGCAGGTGGCTCCATCACCCGACTCCATCGGCTCGTCACCGACTCTGCCGCCTCAAGAGGCCGCGCAGGTGGCTCGGGCACCCGAATCCATCGGCTCCTCGCCGACTCCGCCACCTCAAGAGGCCGCGCGGGTGGCTCCGCCACCCGACTCCATCGGCTCCTCGCCGACTCCGCCGCCTCAACAGGCCGCGTGGGTGGTTCCGCCGCCTCAACAGGCCGCGCGGGTGGCTCCGCCATCCGAATCCATCTGCTCCTCGCTGACTCCGCCGCCTCAAGAGGCCGTGCGGGTGGCTCCGCCACCCGACTCCATCGGCTCCTCGCCGACTCGTCCGCCTCAAGAGGGCGCGCGGGTGGCTCCGCCACCCGACTCCATCGGCTCCCTGCCGGCTCCGCCGCCTCAAGAGGCTGCGAGGGTGGCTCCGCCACCCGACTCCATCGGCTCCTGGCCGAATCCGCCGCCACAAGAGGCCGCGCGGGTGGCTCCGCCACCCAACTCCATCGGCTCCTCGCCTACTCCGCTGCCTCAAGAGGCCGCGCGGGTGGCTCCGCCACCCGACTCCATCCGCTCCTCGCCGACTCCGCCGCCTCAAGAGGTCGCGCAGGTGGCTCCGCCACCCGACTCCATCGGCTCCTCGCCGACTCCGCTGCCTCAAGAGGCCGTGCAGGTGGCTCCGCCACCAGACTCCATCGGCTCCTCGCCGACTCCACCGCCTCAAGAGTCCGTGCAGGTGGCTCCGCCACCCGACACCATCGGCTCCTCGCCGACTCTGCCGCCTCAAGAGGCCGCGCAGGTGGCTCCGCCACCCGACTCCATCGGCTCCCCGCCGACTCCGCCGCCTCAAGAGTCCGTGCAGGTGGCTCCGCCACCCGACTCCATCGGCTCCTCGCCGACTTCGCCGCCTCAAGAGGCCGCGCAGGTGGGTCCGCCACCCGACTCCATCGGCTCATCGCCGACTCCGCCCACTCAAGAGGCCGCGCAGGTGGCTCCGCCACCCGACTCCATCGGCTCCTCGCCGACTCCGCCGCCTCAAGAGGCCGTGCAGGTGGCTCCGCCACCCGACTCCATCGGCTCCTCGCCGACTCTGCCGCCTGAAGAGGCCGCGCAGGTGGCTCCGCTACCCAACTCCATCGGCTCCTCGCCGACTCCGCCGCCTCAAGAGGCCGCGCAGGTGGCTCCGTCACCTAACTCCATCGGCTCCTCGCCGACTCCTCCGCCTCAAGAGGCCGCGCAGGTGGCTGCGCCACCCGACTCCATCGGCTCCTCGCCGACTCTGCCGCCTCAAGAGGCCGCGCAGGTGGCTCCGTCACCCGACTCCAACGGCTCCTCGCCGACTCCGCCGCCTCAACAGGCCGTGCAGGTGGCTCCGCCACCAGACTCCATCGGCTCCTCGCCGACTCCGCCGCCTCAAGAGGCCGCGTAGGTGGCTCCGCCACCCGACTCCATCGGCTCCTCGCCGACTCCGACGCCTCAAGAGGCCCCGCAGGTGGCTCCGCCACCCGACTCCATCGGCTCCTCGCCGACTCCTCGGCCTCAAGAGGCCGCGCAGGAGGCTCCGCCACCCGACTCCATCAGCTCCTCGCCGACTCCGCCCCCTCAAGAGGCCGCGCAGGTGGCTCCGCCACCGGACTCCATCGGCTCCTCGCCGACTCCGCCGCCTCAAGAGGCCGCGCAGGTGGCTCCGCCACCCGACTCCATCGGCTCCTCGCCGACTTCGCCGCCTCAAGAGGCCGCGCGGGAGGCTCCGCCACCCGACTGCATCGGCTCCTCGCCGAATCCGCCGCCTCAAGAGGCCGCGCGGGTGGCTACACCACCCGACTCCATCGGCTCCTCGACGACTCCGCCGCCTCAACAGGCCGCGCGGGTGGCTCCGCCACCCGAATCCATCGGCTCCTCGCCGACTCCGCCGCCTCAAGAGGCCGCGCGGGTGGCTCCGCCACCCGACTCCATCGGCTACTCGCCGACTCTGCCGCCTCAAGAGGCCCCGCTGGTGGCTCCGCCACCCGACTCCATCGGCTACTCGCCGACTCTGCCGCCTCAAGAGGCCCCGCTGGTGGCTCCGCCACCCGACTCCATCGGCTCCTCACCGACTCCTCCCCATCCAGAGGCCGCGCAGGTGGCTCTGCCACCCGACTCCATCGGCTCCTCGCCGACTCCGCCGCCTCAAGAGGTCGTGCGGGTGGCTCCGCCACCCGACTCCATCGGCTCCTCGCCGACTCGTCCGCCTCAAGAGGGCGCGCGGGTGGCTCCGCCACCCGACTCCATCGGCTCACTGCCGACTCCACCGCCTCAAGAGGCTGCGAGGGTGGCTCCGTCACCCGACTCCATCGGCTCCTGGCCGAATCCGCCGCCTCAAGAGGCCGCGCGGGTGGCTCCGCCACCCAACTCCATCGGCTCCTCGCCTACTCCGCTGCCTCAAGAGGCCGCACGGGTGGCTCCGCCACCCGACTCCATCGGCTCCTCGCCGAATCCGCCGCCTCAAGAGGCCGCGCAGGTGGCTCCGCCACCCGACTCCATCCGCTCCTCGCCGACTCCGCCGCCTCAAGAGGTCGCGCAGGTGGCTCCGCCACCCGACTCCATCAGCTCCTCGCTGACTCCGCCGCCTCAAGAGGCTGTGCAGGTGGCTCCGCCACCAGACTCCATCGGCTCCTCGCCGACTCCACCCCCTCAAGAGGCCGTGCAGGTGGCTCCGCCACCCGACTCCATGGGCTCCTCGCCGACTCAGCCGCCTCAAGAGGCCGTGCAGGTGGCTCCGCCACCCGACTCCATCGGCTCCTCGCCGACTCCGCCGCCTCAAGAGTCCGTGCAGGTGGCTCCGCCACCTGACTCCATCGGCTCCTCGCCGACTGCGCCGCCTCAAGAGGCCGCGCAGGTGGGTCCGCCACCCGACTCCATCGGCTCCTCGCTGACTCCGCCCCCTCAAGAGGCCGCGCAGGTGGCTCCGCCACCCGACTCCATCGGCTCCTCGCCGACTCCGCCGCCTCAAGAGGCCGTGCAGGTGGCTCCGCCACCCGACTCCATCGGCTCCTCGCCGACTCGGCCGCCTGAAGAGGCCGCGCAGGTGGCTCCGCCACCCGACTCCATCGGCTCCTCGCCGACTCCGCCGCCTCAAGAGGCCGTGCAGGTGGCTCCGCCACCTAACTCCATCGGCTCCTCGCCGACTCCTCCGCCTCAAGAGGCCGCGCAGGTGGCTGCGCCACCCGACTCCATCGGCTCCTCGCCGACTCCGCCGCCTCAAGAGGCCGCGCAGGTGGCTCCGTCACCCGACTCCAACGGCTCCTCGCCAACTCCGCCGCCTCAACAGGCCGTGCAGGTGGCTCCGCCACCAGACTCCATCGGCTCCTCGCCGACTCCGCCGCCTCAAGAGGCCGCGCAGGTGGCTCGGCCACCCGACTCCATCGGCTCCTCGCCGACTCCGACGCCTCAAGAGGCCCCGCAGGTGGCTCCGCCACCCGACTCCATCGGCTCCTCGCCGACTCCTCTGCCTCAAGAGGCCGCGCAGGAGGCTCCGCCACCCGACTCCATCGGATCCTCGCCGACTCCGCCCCCTCAAGAGGCCGCGCAGGTGGCTCCGCCACCTGACTCCATCGGCTCCTCGCCGACTCCACCGCCTCAAGAGGCCGCGCAGGTGGCTCCGCCACCCGACTCCATCGGCTCCTCGCCGACTCCGCCGCCTCAAGAGGCCGCGCGGGAGGCTCCGCCACCCGACTGCATCGGCTCCTCGCCGAATCCGCCGCCTCAAGAGGCCGTGCAGGTGGCTACACAACCCGACTCCATCGGCTCCTCGACGACTTCGCCGCCTCAACAGGCCGCGCGGGTGGCTCTGCCACCCGAATCCATCGGCTCCTCGCCGACTCCGCCGCCTCAAGAGGCCGCGCGGGTGGCTCCACCACCCGACTCCATCGGCTACTCACCGACTCTGCCGCCTCAAGAGGCCCCGCTGGTGGCTCCGCCACCCGACTCCATCAGCTCCTCACCGACTCCTCCCCATCCAGAGGCCGCGCAGGTGGCTCTGCCACCCGACTCCATCGGCTCCTCGCCTCAAGAGGCCGCGCAGGTGGCTCCGCCACCCGACTCCATCAGCTCCTCGCGGACTCTGCCGCCTCAAGAGGCCGCGCAGGTGGCTCCATCACCCGACTCCATCGGCTCGTCACCGACTCTGCCGCCTCAAGAGGCCGCGCAGGTGGCTCTGGCACCCGAATCCATCGGCTCCTCGCCGACTCCGCCACCTCAAGAGGCCGCGCGGGTGGCTCCGCCACCCGACTCCATCGGCTCCTCGCCGACTCGTCCGCCTCAAGAGGGCGCGCGGGTGGCTCCGCCACCCGACTCCATCGGCTCCCTGCCGGCTCCGCCGCCTCAAGAGGCTGCGAGGGTGGCTCCGCCACCCGACTCCATCGGCTCCTGGCCGAATCCGCCGCCACAAGAGGCCGCGCGGGTGGCTCCGCCACCCAACTCCATCGGCTCCTCGCCTACTCCGCTGCCTCAAGAGGCCGCGCGGGTGGCTCCGCCACCCGACTCCATCCGCTCCTCGCCGACTCCGCCGCCTCAAGAGGTCGCGCAGGTGGCTCCGCCACCCGACTCCATCGGCTCCTCGCCGACTCCGCTGCCTCAAGAGGCCGTGCAGGTGGCTCCGCCACCAGACTCCATCGGCTCCTCGCCGACTCCACCGCCTCAAGAGTCCGTGCAGGTGGCTCCGCCACCCGACACCATCGGCTCCTCGCCGACTCTGCCGCCTCAAGAGGCCGCGCAGGTGGCTCCGCCACCCGACTCCATCGGCTCCCCGCCGACTCCGCCGCCTCAAGAGTCCGTGCAGGTGGCTCCGCCACCCGACTCCATCGGCTCCTCGCCGACTTCGCCGCCTCAAGAGGCCGCGCAGGTGGGTCCGCCACCCGACTCCATCGGCTCATCGCCGACTCCGCCCACTCAAGAGGCCGCGCAGGTGGCTCCGCCACCCGACTCCATCGGCTCCTCGCCGACTCCGCCGCCTCAAGAGGCCGTGCAGGTGGCTCCGCCACCCGACTCCATCGGCTCCTCGCCGACTCTGCCGCCTGAAGAGGCCGCGCAGGTGGCTCCGCCACCCAACTCCATCGGCTCCTCGCCGACTCCGCCGCCTCAAGAGGCCGCGCAGGTGGCTCCGCCACCTAACTCCATCGGCTCCTCGCCGACTCCTCCGCCTCAAGAGGTCGCGCAGGTGGCTGCGCCACCCGACTCCATCGGCTCCTCGCCGACTCTGCCGCCTCAAGAGGCCGCGCAGGTGGCTCCGTCACCCGACTCCAACGGCTCCTCGCCGACTCCGCCGCCTCAACAGGCCATGCAGGTGGCTCCGCCACCAGACTCCATCGGCTCCTCGCCGACTCCGCCGCCTCAAGAGGCCGCGTAGGTGGCTCCGCCACCCGACTCCATCGGCTCCTCGCCGACTCCGACGCCTCAAGAGGCCCCGCAGGTGGCTCCGCCACCCGACTCCATCGGCTCCTCGCCGGACTCCTCGGCCTCAAGAGGCCGCGCAGGAGGCTCCGCCACCCAACTCCATCAGCTCCTCGCCGACTCCGCCCCCTCAAGAGGCCGCGCAGGTGGCTCCGCCACCGGACTCCATCGGCTCCTCGCCGACTCCGCCGCCTCAAGAGGCCGCGCAGGTGGCTCCGCCACCCGACTCCATCGGCTCCTCGCCGACTTCGCCGCCTCAAGAGGCCGCGCGGGAGGCTCCGCCACCCGACTGCATCGGCTCCTCGCCGAATCCGCCGCCTCAAGAGGCCGCGCAGGTGGCTACACCACCCGACTCCATCGGCTCCTCGACGACTCCGCCGCCTCAACAGGCCGCGCGGGTGGCTCCGCCACCCGAATCCATCGGCTCCTCGCCGACTCCGCCGCCTCAAGAGGCTGCGCGGGTGGCTCCGCCACCCGACTCCATCGGCTACTCGCCGACTCTGCCGCCTCAAGAGGCCCCGCTGGTGGCTCCGCCACCCGACTCCATCGGCTACTCGCCGACTCTGCCGCCTCAAGAGGCCCCGCTGGTGGCTCCGCCACCCGACTCCATCGGCTCCTCACCGACTCCTCCCCATCCAGAGGCCGCGCAGGTGCTCTGCCACCCGACTCCATCGGCTCCTCGCCGACTCCGCCACCTCAAGAGGTCGTGCGGGTGGCTCCGCCACCCGACTCCATCGGCTCCTCGCCGACTCGTCCGCCTCAAGAGGGTGCGCGGGTGGCTCCGCCACCCGACTCCATCGGCTCACTGCCGACTCCACCGCCTCAAGAGGCTGCGAGGGTGGCTCCGTCACCCGACTCCATCGGCTCCTGGCCGAATCCGCCGCCTCAAGAGGCCGCGCGGGTGGCTCCGCCACCCAACTCCATCGGCTCCTCGCCTACTCCGCTGCCTCAAGAGGCCGCACGGGTGGCTCCGCCACCCGACTCCATCGGCTCCTCGCCGAATCCGCCGCCTCAAGAGGCCGCGCAGGTGGCTCCGCCACCCGACTCCATCCGCTCCTCGCCGACTCCGCCGCCTCAAGAGGTCGCGCAGGTGGCTCCGCCACCCGACTCCATCGGCTCCTCGCTGACTCCGCCGCCTCAAGAGGCGGTGCAGGTGGCTCCGCCACCAGACTCCATCGGCTCCTCGCCGACTCCACCCCCTCAAGAGGCCGTGCAGGTGGCTCCGCCACCCGACTCCATGGGCTCCTCGCCGACTCAGCCGCCTCAAGAGGCCGCGCAGGTGGCTCCGCCACCCGACTCCATCGGCTCCTCGCCGACTCCGCCGCCTCAAGAGTCCGTGCAGGTGGCTCCGCCACCTGACTCCATCGGCTCCTCGCCGACTGCGCCGCCTCAAGAGGCCGCGCAGGTGGGTCCGCCACCCGACTCCATCGGCTCCTCGCCGACTCCGCCCCCTCAAGAGGCCGCGCAGGTGGCTCCGCCACCCGACTCCATCGGCTCCTCGCCGACTCCGCCGCCTCAAGAGGCCGTGCAGGTGGCTCCGCCACCCGACTCCATCGGCTCCTCGCCGACTCGGCCGCCTGAAGAGGCCACGCAGGTGGCTCCGCCACCCGACTCCATCGGCTCCTCGCCGACTCCGCCGCCTCAAGAGGCCGTGCAGGTGGCTCCGCCACCTAACTCCATCGGCTCCTCGCCGACTCCTCCGCCTCAAGAGGCCGCGCAGGTGGCTGCGCCACCCGACTCCATCGGCTCCTCGCCGACTCCGCCGCCTCAAGAGGCCGCGCAGGTGGCTCCGTCACCCGACTCCAACGGCTCCTCGCCAACTCCGCCGCCTCAACAGGCCGTGCAGGTGGCTCCGCCACCTGACTCCATCGGCTCCTCGCCGACTCCGCCGCCTCAAGAGGCCGCGAAGGTGGCTCGGCCACCCGACTCCATCGGCTCCTCGCCGACTCCGACGCCTCAAGAGGCCCCGCAGGTGGCTCCGCCACCCGACTCCATCGGCTCCTCGCCGACTCCTCTGCCTCAAGAGGCCGCGCAGGAGGCTCCGCCACCCGACTCCATCGGATCCTCGCCGACTCCGCCCCCTCAAGAGGCCGCGCAGGTGGCTCCGCCACCTGACTCCATCGGCTCCTCGCCGACTCCACCGCCTCAAGAGGCCGCGCAGGTGGCTCCGCCACCCGACTCCATCGGCTCCTCGCCGACTCCGCCGCCTCAAGAGGCCGCGCGGGAGGCTCCGCCACCCGACTGCATCGGCTCCTCGCCGAATCCGCCGCCTCAAGAGGCCGTGCAGGTGGCTACACAACCCGACTCCATCGGCTCCTCGACGACTTCGCCGCCTCAACAGGCCGCGCGGGTGGCTCTGCCACCCGAATCCATCGGCTCCTCGCCGACTCCGCCGCCTCAAGAGGCCGCGCGGGTGGCTCCACCACCCGACTCCATCGGCTACTCACCGACTCTGCCGCCTCAAGAGGCCCCGCTGGTGGCTCCGCCACCCGACTCCATCAGCTCCTCACCGACTCCTCCCCATCCAGAGGCCGCGCAGGTGGCTCTGCCACCCGACTCCATCGGCTCCTCGCCTCAAGAGGCCGCGCAGGTGGCTCCGCCACCCGACTCCATCAGCTCCTCGCGGACTCTGCCGCCTCAAGAGGCCGCGCAGGTGGCTCCATCACCCGACTCCATCGGCTCGTCACCGACTCTGCCGCCTCAAGAGGCCGCGCAGGTGGCTCTGGCACCCGAATCCATCGGCTCCTCGCCGACTCCGCCACCTCAAGAGGCCGCACGGGTGGCTCCGCCACCCGACTCCATCGGCTCCTCGCCGACTCCGCCGCCTCAACAGGCCGCGTGGGTGGTTCCGCCGCCTCAACAGGCCGCGCGGGTGGCTCCGCCATCCGAATCCATCTGCTCCTCGCTGACTCCGCCGCCTCAAGAGGCCGTGCGGGTGGCTCCGCCACCCGACTCCATCGGCTCCCCGCCGACTCGTCCGCCTCAAGAGGGCGCGCGGGTGGCTCCGCCACCCGACTCCATCGGCTCCCTGCCGGCTCCGCCGCCTCAAGAGGCTGCGAGGGTGGCTCCGCCACCCGACTCCATCGGCTCCTGGCCGAATCCGCCGCCACAAGAGGCCGCGCGGGTGGCTCCGCCACCCAACTCCATCGGCTCCTCGCCTACTCCGCTGCCTCAAGAGGCCGCGCGGGTGGCTACGCCACCCGACTCCATCCGCTCCTCGCCGACTCCGCCGCCTCAAGAGGTCGCGCAGGTGGCTCCGCCACCCGACTCCATCGGCTCCTCGCCGACTCCGCCGCCTCAAGAGGCCGTGCAGGTGGCTCCGCCACCAGACTCCATCGGCTCCTCGCCGACTCCGCCGCCTCAAGAGTCCGTGCAGGTGGCTCCGCCACCCGACACCATCGGCTCCTCGCCGACTCTGCCGCCTCAAGAGGCCGCGCAGGTGGCTCCGCCACCCGACTCCATCGGCTCCCCGCCGACTCCGCCGCCTCAAGAGTCCGTGCAGGTGGCTCCGCCACCCGACTCCATCGGCTCCTCGCCGACTTCGCCGCCTCAAGAGGCCGCGCAGGTGGGTCCGCCACCCGACTCCATCGGCTCATCGCCGACTCCGCCCACTCAAGAGGCCGCGCAGGTGGCTCCGCCACCCGACTCCATCGGCTCCTCGCCGACTCCGCCGCCTCAAGAGGCCGTGCAGGTGGCTCCGCCACCCGACTCCATCGGCTCCTCGCCGACTCTGCCGCCTGAAGAGGCCGCGCAGGTGGCTCCGCCACCCAACTCCATCGGCTCCTCGCCGACTCCGCCGCCTCAAGAGGCCGCGCAGGTGGCTCCGCCACCTAACTCCATCGGCTCCTCGCCGACTCCTCCGCCTCAAGAGGCCGCGCAGGTGGCTGCGCCACCCGACTCCATCGGCTCCTCGCCGACTCTGCCGCCTCAAGAGGCCGCGCAGGTGGCTCCGTCACCCGACTCCAACGGCTCCTCGCCGACTCCGCCGCCTCAACAGGCCGTGCAGGTGGCTCCGCCACCAGACTCCATCGGCTCCTCGCCGACTCCGCCGCCTCAAGAGGTCGCGTAGGTGGCTCCGCCACCCGACTCCATCGGCTCCTCGCCGACTCCGACGCCTCAAGAGGCCCCGCAGGTGGCTCCGCCACCCGACTCCATCGGCTCCTCGCCGACTCCTCTGCCTCAAGAGGCCGCGCAGGAGGCTCCGCCACCCGACTCCATCAGCTCCTCGCCGACTCCGCCCCCTCAAGAGGCCGCGCAGGTGGCTCCGCCACCGGACTCCATCGGCTCCTCGCCGACTCCGCCGCCTCAAGAGGCCGCGCAGGTGGCTCCGCCACCCGACTCCATCGGCTCCTCGCCGACTTCGCCGCCTCAAGAGGCCGCGCGGGAGGCTCCGCCACCCGACTGCATCGGCTCCTCGCCGAATCCGCCGCCTCAAGAGGCCGCGCGGGTGGCTACACCACCCGACGCCATCGGCTCCTCGACGACTCCGCCGCCTCAACAGGCCGCGCGGGTGGCTCCGCCACCCGAATCCATCGGCTCCTCGCCGACTCCGCCGCCTCAAGAGGCCGCGCGGGTGGCTCCGCCACCCGACTCCATCGGCTACTCGCCGACTCTGCCGCCTCAAGAGGCCCCGCTGGTGGCTCCGCCACCCGACTCCATCGGCTCCTCACCGACTCCTCCCCATCCAGAGGCCGCGCAGGTGGCTCTGCCACCCGACTCCATCGGCTCCTCGCCGACTCCGCCGCCTCAAGAGGTCGTGCGGGTGGCTCCGCCACCCGACTCCATCGGCTCCTCGCCGACTCGTCCGCCTCAAGAGGGCGCGCGGGTGGCTCCGCCACCCGACTCCATCGGCTCACTGCCGACTCCACCGCCTCAAGAGGCTGCGAGGGTGGCTCCGTCACCCGACTCCATCGGCTCCTGGCCGAATCCGCCGCCTCAAGAGGCCGCGCGGGTGGCTCCGCCACCCAACTCCATCGGCTCCTCGCCTACTCCGCTGCCTCAAGAGGCCGCACGGGTGGCTCCGCCACCCGACTCCATCGGCTCCTCGCCGAATCCGCCGCCTCAAGAGGCCGCGCAGGTGGCTCCGCCACCCGACTCCATCCGCTCCTCGCTGACTCCGCCGCCTCAAGAGGTCGCGCAGGTGGCTCCGCCACCCGACTCCATCGGCTCCTCGCTGACTCCGCCGCCTCAAGAGGCTGTGCAGGTGGCTCCGCCACCAGTCTCCATCGGCTCCTCGCCGACTCCACCCCCTCAAGAGGCCGTGCAGGTGGCTCCGCCACCCGACTCCATTGGCTCCTCGCCGACTCAGCCGCCTCAAGAGGCCGCGCAGGTGGCTCCGCCACCCGACTCCATCGGATCCTCGCCGACTCCGCCGCCTCAAGAGTCCGTGCAGGTGGCTCCGCCACCTGACTCCATCGGCTCCTCGCCGACTGCGCCGCCTCAAGAGGCCGCGCAGGTGGGTCCGCCACCCGACTCCATCGGCTCCTCGCCGACTCCGCCCCCTCAAGAGGCCGCGCAGGTGGCTCCGCCACCCGACTCCATCGGCTCCTCGCCGACTCCGCCGCCTCAAGAGGCCGTGCAGGTGGCTCCGCCACCCGACTCCATCGGCTCCTCGCCGACTCGGCCGCCTGAAGAGGCCGCGCAGGTGGCTCCGCCACCCGACTCCATCGGCTCCTCGCCGACTCCGCCGCCTCAAGAGGCCGCGCAGGTGGCTCCGCCACCTAACTCCATCGGCTCCTCGCCGACTCCTCCGCCTCAAGAGGCTGCGCAGGTGGCTGCGCCACCCGACTCCATCGGCTCCTCGCCGACTCCGCCGCCTCAAGAGGCCGCGCAGGTGGCTCCGTCACCCGACTCCAACGGCTCCTCGCCAACTCCGCCGCCTCAACAGGCCGTGCAGGTGGCTCCGCCACCAGACTCCATCGTCTCCTCGCCGACTCCGCCGCCTCAAGAGGCCGCGAAGGTGGCTCCGCCACCCGACTCCATCGGCTCCTCGCCGACTCCGACGCCTCAAGAGGCCCCGCAGGTGGCTCCTGGCCGAATCCGCCGCCTCAAGAGGCCGCGCGGGTGGCTCCGCCACCCAACTCCATCGGCTCCTCGCCTACTCCGCTGCCTCAAGAGGCCGCACGGGTGGCTCCGCCACCCGACTCCATCGGCTCCTCGCCGACTCCGCCGCCTCAAGAGGCCGCGCAGGTGGCTCCGCCACCCGACTCCATCCGCTCCTCGCCGACTCCGCCGCCTCAATAGGTCGCGCAGGTGGCTCCGCCACCCGACTCCATCGGCTCCTCGCCGACTCCGCCGCCTCAAGAGGCCGTGCAGGTGGCTCCGCCACCAGACTCCATCGGCTCCTCGCCGACTCCACCGCCTCAAGAGGCCGTGCAGGTGGCTCCGCCACCCGACTCCATCGGCTCCTCGCCGACTCAGCCGCCTCAAGAGGCCGCGCAGGTGGCTCCGCCACTCGACTCCATCGGCTCCTCGCCGACTCCGCCGCCTCAAGAGTCCGTGCAGGTGGCTCCGCCACCCGACTCCATCGGCTCCTCGCCGACTGCGCCGCCTCAAGAGGCCGCGCAGGTGGGTCCGCCACCCGACTCCATCGGCTCCTCGCCGACTCCGCCCCCTCAAGAGGCCGCGCAGGTGGCTCCGCCACCCGACTCCATCGGCTCCTCGCCGACTCCGCCGCCTCAAGAGGCCGTGCAGGTGGCTCCGCCACCCGACTCCATCGGCTCCTCGCCGACTCTGCCGCCTGAAGAGGCCGCGCAGGTGGCTCCGCCACCTAACTCCATCGGCTCCTCGCCGACTCCTCCGCCTCAAGAGGCCGCGCAGGTGGCTGCGCCACCCGACTCCATCGGCTCCTCGCCGACTCCGCCGCCTCAAGAGGCCGCGCAGGTGGCTCCGTCACCCGACTCCAACGGCTCCTCGCCGACTCCGCCGCCTCAACAGGCCGTGCAGGTGGCTCCGCCACCAGACTCCATCGGCTCCTCGCCGACTCCGCCGCCTCAAGAGGCCGCGGAGGTGGCTCCGCCACCCGACTCCATCGGCTCCTTGCCGACTCCGCCGCCTCAAGAGGCCCCGCAGGTGGCTCCGCCACCCAACTCCATCGGCTCCTCGCCGACTCCTCTGCCTCAAGAGGCCGCGCAGGAGGCTCCTCCACCCGACTCCATCGGCTCCTCGCCGACTCCGCCCCCCTCATGAGGCCGCGCAGGTGGCTCCGCCACCTGACTCCATCGGCTCCTCGCAGACTCCGCCGCCTCAAGAGGCCGCGCAGGTGGCTCCGCCACCCGACTCCATCGGCTCCTCGCCGACTCCGCCGCCTCAAGAGGCCGCGCGGGAGGCTCCGCCACCCGACTCCATCGGCTCCTCGCCGAATCCACCGCCTCAAGAGGCCGCGCGGGTGGCTCCGACACCCGACTCCATCGGCTCCTCGACGACTCCGCCGCCTCAACAGGCCGCGCGGGTGGCTCCGCCACCCGAATCCATCGGCTCCTCGCCGACTCCGCCGCCTCAAGAGGTCGCGCGGGTGGCTCCGCCACCCGACTCCATCGGCTACTCGCCGACTCTGCCGCCTCAAGAGGCCCCGCTGGTGGCTCCGCCACCCGACTCCATCGACTCCTCACCGACTCCTCCCCATCAAGAGGCCGCGCAGGTGGCTCTGCCACCCGACTCCATCGGCTCCTCGCCGACTCCACCGCCTCAAGAGGCCACGCGGGTGGCTACGCCACCCGACTCCATCGGCTCCTCGCCGACTCCGCCGCCTCAAGAGGGCGCGCCGGTGGCTCCGCCACCCGACTCCATCGGCTCCTCGCCGACTCCGCCGCCTCAAGAGGTTGCGCACGTGGCTCAGCCACCCGACTCAATCGGCTCCTCACCGACTTCGTCGCCTCAATAGGCCGCGCAGGTGGCTCCGCCACACGACTCCATCGGCTCCTCGCCGACACTGCCGCCTCAAGAGTCCGCGCAGGTGGCTCAGCCACCCCACTCCATTGGTTCCTCGCCGACTCCGCCGCCTCAAGAGGCCGAGCAGGTGGCTCCGCCACCCGGCTCCATCGTCTCCTCGCCGACTCCGCCGCCTCAAGAGGCCGCGCGGGTGGCTCCGCCACCCGACTCCATCGGCTCCTGGCCGAATCCGCCGACTCAAGAGGCCGCGCGGGTGGCTCCACCACCCGACTCTATCGGCTCCTCGTCGACTCCGCAGCCTCAAGAGGCCGCGCGGGTGGCTCCGCCACCCGACTCCATCCGCTCCTCGCCGACTCCGCCGCCTCAACAGGCCGCGCCGGTGGCTCCGCCACCCGACTCCATCCGCTCCTCGCCGACTCCGCCGCCTCAAGAGGTCGCGCAGTGGCTCCGCCACCCGACTCCATCGGCTCCTCGCCGACTCCGCCGCCTCAAGAGGCCATGCAGGTGGCTCCGCCGCCAGACTCCATCGGCTCCTCGCCGACTCGGCTGCCTCAAGAGGCCGCGCAGGTGGCTCCGCCACCCGACTCCATCGGCTCCTCGCCGACTCCGCCGCCTCAAGAGGCCGCGCAGGTGGCTCCGCCACCCTACTCCATCGGCTCCTCGCCGACTCCGCCGCCTCAAGAGGCCGCCCAGGTGGCTCCGCCACCCGACTCCATCGGCTCCTCGCCGACTCCGCCCCCTCAAGAGGCCGCGCAGGTGGCTCCGCCACCCGACTCCATCGGCTCCTCGCCGACTCCGCCGCCTGAAGAGGCCGCGCAGGTGGCTCCGCCACCCGACTCCATCGGCTCCTCGCCGACTCCGCCGCCTGAAGAGGCCGCGCAGGTGGCTCCGCCACCCGACTCCATCGGCTCCTCGCCGACTCCGCCGCCTCAAGAGGCCGCACAGGTGGCTCCGCCACCCGACTCCATCGGCTCCACGCCGACTCCGCCGCCTCAAGAGGCCGCGCAGGTGGCTCCGCCACCCTACTCCATCGGCTCCTCGCCGACTCCGCCGCCTCAAGAGGCCGCACAGGTGGCTGCGCCACCCGACTCCATCGGCTCCTCGCCGACTCCGCCGCCTCAAGAGGGCGCGCAGGTGGCTCCGTCACCCGACTCCAACGGCTCCTCGCCGACTCCGCCGCCTCAACAGGACGTGCAGGTGGCTCCGCCACCCAACTCCATCGGCTCCTCGCCGACTCCGCCCCCTCAAGAGGCCGCGTAGGTGGCTCCGCCACCCGACTCCATCGGCTCCTCGCCGACTCCGCCGCCGCAAGAGGCCGCGCAGGTGGCTCCGCCACCCGACTCCATCGGCTCCTCGCCGACTCCTCTGCCTCAAGAGGCCGCGCAGGTGGCTCCGCCACCCGACTCCATCGGCTCCTCGCTGACTCCGCCCCCCAAGAGGCCGCGCAGGTGGCTCCGCCACCTGACTCTATCGGCTCCTCACCGACTCTACCGCCCCAAGAGGCCGCGCAGGTGGCTCCGCCACCCGACTCCATCGGCTCCTCACCGACTCCGCCGCCTCAAGAGGACGCGCGGGTGGCTCCGCCACCCGACTGCATCGAATCCTCGCCGACTCCGCCGCCTCAAGAGGCCACGCGGGTGGCTCCGCCACCCGACTCCATCAGCTCCTCGCCGACTTCGCCGCCTCAAGAGGCCGCACAGGTGGCTCCGCCACCCGACTCCATCGGCTCCTCGCCGACTCCGCCGCCTCAACAGGCCGCGCAGGTGGCTCCGCCACCCGACTCCATCGGCTCCTCGCCGACTCTGCCGCCTCAAGAGGCCGCGCGGGTGGCTCCGCCACCCGACTCCATCCGCTCCTCGCTGACTCCGCCGCCTCAAGAGGCTGCGAGGATGGCTCCGCCACCCCACTCCATCGGCTCCTGGCCGAATCCGCCGCCTCAAGAGGCCGCGCGGGTGGCTCCGCCACCCGACTCCATCGGCTCGTCGCCGACTCCGCCGCCTCAAGAGGCCGCGCGGGTGGCTCCTCCACCCGACTCCATCCGCTCCTCGCCGACTCCGTCGCCTCAAGAGGCCGCGCTGGTGGCTCCGCCACCCGACTCCATCGGCTCCTCGCCGACTCCTCCCCATCAAGAGGCCGCGTGGGTGGCTCCGCCACCCGACTCCATCGGCTCCTCACCGACTCGGCCGCCTCAAGAGGCCGCGCGGGTGGCTACGCCACCCGACTCCATCGGCCCCTCGCCGACTCCGCCGCCTCAAGAGGGCGCGCCGGTGGCTCCGCCACCCGACTCCATCGGCCCCTCGCCGACTCCGCCGCCTCCAGAGGTCGCGCTCGCGGCTCAGTCACCCGACTCAATCCGCTCCTCGCCGACTCCGCCGCCTCAAGAGGCCACGCAGGTGGCTCCGCCACCCGACTCCATCGGCTCCTCGCCGACTCCGCCGCCTCAAGAGGCCGCGCAGGTCGCTCAGCCACCCCACTCCATCGGCTCCTCGCCGACTCCGCTGCCTCAAGAGGCCGAGCAGGTGGCTCCGCCACCCGGCTCCATCGGCTCCTCGCCGACTCTGCCGTCTCAAGAGGCCGTGCGGGGTGGCTCCGCCACCTGGCTCCATAGGCTCCTCGCCGACTCCGCCTCCTGAAGAGGTCGCGGAGGTGGCTCCGCCACCAGACTCCATCGGCTCCTCGCCGACTCCGCCGCCTCAAGAGGCCGCGCAGGTGGCTCCGCCACCCGACTCCATCGGCTCCTCGCGGACTCTGCCGCCTCAAGAGGCCGTGCAGGTGGCTCCGCCACCCGACTCCATCGGCTCCTCGCCGACTCCGCCGCCTCAAGAGCCCGCGCAGGTGGCTCCTCCACCCGACTCCATCGGCTCCTCGCGGACTCCGCCGCCTCAAGAGGCCGCGCGGGTGGCTCCGCCACCCAACTCCATCGGCTCCTCGCCGACTCCGCCGCCTCAACAGGCCGCGTGGGTGGCTCTGCCGCCTCAACAGGCCGCGCGGGTGGCTCCGCCACCCGACTCCATCGGCTCCTCGCCGACTCCGCCACCTCAAGAGGCCGCGCGGGTGGCTCCGCCACCCGACTCCATCGGCTCCTCGCCGACTCCTCCACCTCAAGAGGTCACGCGGGTGGCTCCGCCACCCGACTCCATCGGCTCCCTGCCGACTCCGCCGCCTCAAGAGGCCGCGAGGGTGGCTCCGCCACCCGACTCCATCGGCTCCTGACCGAATCCGCCGCCTCAAGAGGCCGCGCGGGTGGCTCCGCCACCCGACTCCATCGGCTCCTCGTCGACTCCGCCGCCTCAAGAGGCCGCGCCGGTGGCTCCGCCACCTGACTCCATCAGCTCCTCGCCGACTCCGCCGCCTCGAGAGGCCGTGCAGGTGGCTCCGCCACCCGACTCCATCCGCTCCTCGCCGACTCCGCCGCCTCCAGAGGTCGTGCAGGTGGCTCCGCCACCAGACTTCATTGGCTCCTCGCCGACTCCGCCGCCTCAAGAGGCCGTGCACGTGGCTCCTCCACCCGACTCCATCGGCTCCTCGCCGACTCCGCCACCTCAAGAGGCCGCGCAGGTGGCGCGCAGGTGGCTCCACCACCCGACTCCATCGGCTCCTCGCCGACTCCGCCGCCTCAAGAGGCCGCGCAGGTGGCTCCGCCACGCGACTCCATCGGCTCCTCGCCGACTTCGCCGCCTCAAGAGGCCGCGCAGGTGGCTCCGCCACCAGACTCCATCGGCTCCTCGCCGACTTCGCCGCCTCAAGAGGCCGCGCAGGTGGCTCCGCCACCCGACTCCATCGGCTCCTCGCCGACTCCGCCGCCTCAAGTGGCCGCGCAGGTGGCTCCGCCACTCGACTCCATCAGCTCCTCGCCGACTCCGCCGCCTGAAGAGGCCGCGCAGGTGGCTCCGCCACCCAACTCCATCGGCTCCTCGCCGACACCACCGCCTCAAGAGGCCGCGCAGGTGGCTCCGCCACCCAACTCCATCAGCTCCTCTCCGACTCCGCCGCCTCAAGAGGCCGTGGAGGTGGCTCCGCCACCTGACTCCATCAGCTCCTCGCCGACTCCGCCGCCTCAAGAGGCCGCGCAGGTGGCTCCGCCACCCGACTCCATCGGCTCCTCGCCGACTACGCCGCCTCAAGAGGCCGCGCAGGTGGCTCCGCCACCCGACTCCATAGGCTCATCCCCGACTCCGCCCCTTCAAGAGGCCGCGCAGGTGGCTCCGCACCTGACTCCATCAGCTCCTCGCCGACTCCGCCGCCTCAAGAGGCCGCGCGGGTGGCTCCGCCACCCGACTGCATCGGCTCCTCGCCGACTCCGCCGCCTCAAGAGGCTGCGCGGGTTGCTACGCCACCCGACTCCATCGGCTCCTCGCTGACTCCGCCGCCTCAACAGGCCGCGCGGGTGGCTCCTCCACCCGAATCCATCGGCTCCCCGCCGACCCCGCCGCCTCAAGAGGCTGCGCGGGTGGCTCTGCCACCAGACTCCATCGGCTACTCGCCGACTCCGTCGCCTCAAGAGGCCGCGCTGGTGGCTCCGCCACCCGACTCCATCGGGCTCCTCGCCGACTCCTCCCCATCAAGAGGCCGCGCGGGTGGCTCCGCCACCCGACTCCATCGGCTCCTCGCCGAATCCGTCGCCTCAAGAGGCCGCACTGGTGGCTCCTCCACCCGAATCCATCGGCTCCTCGCTGAATCCTCCCCATCAAGAGGCCGCGCGGGTGGCTCTGTCACCCGACTCCCATCGGCTCCTGACCGACTCCGCCGCCTCAAGAGGCCGCGCGGGTGGCTACGCCACCCGACTCCATCGGCTCCTCGCTGACTCCGCCACCTCAAGAGGCCGCGCCGTGGCTCTGCCACCCGACTCCATCGGCCCCTCGCCGACTCCGCCGCCTCCAGAGGTCGCGCACCGCGGCTCAGCCACCCGACTCAATCAGCTCCTCGCCGACTCCACCGCCTCAAGAGGCCGCGCCGTGGCTCTGCCACCCGACTCCATCGGCCCCTCGCTGACTCCGCCGCCTCCAGAGGTCGCGCAACGCGGCTCAGCCACCCGACTCAATCAGCTCCTCGCCGACTCCGCCGCCTCAAGAGGCCACGCAGGTGGCTCCGCAACCCGACTCCATCGGCTCCTCGCCGACTCTGCCGCCTCAAGAGGCCGCGCAGGTGGCTCAGCCACCCAAATCCATCGGCTCCTCGTTGACTCCGCCGCCTCAAGAGGCCGAGCAGGTGGCTCCGCCACCCGGCTCCATCGGCTCCTCGCTGAATTTGTCGCCTCAAGAGGCCGCGCAGGTGGCTCCGCCACCCGACTCCATCGGCTCCTCGTGGACTCCGCCGCCTCAAGAGGCCGCGCAGGTGGCTCCGCCACCCGACTCCATCGGCTCCTCGCCGACTCCGCCGCCTCAAGAGGCCGCGCAGGTGGCTCCTCCACCCGACTCCATCGGCTCCTCGCCGACTCCCGTCGCCTCAAGCGGCCGCGCGGGTGGCTCCGCCACCCGACTCCATCGGCTCCTCGCCGACTCCGCCGCCTCAACAGGCCGCGTGAGTGGCTCCGCCGCCTCAACAGGCCGCGCGGGTGGCTCCGCCTCCCGACTCCATCGGGCTCCTCGCCGACTCCGCCGACTCAAGAGGCCGCGCGGGTGGCTCCGCCACCCGACTCCATCGGCTCCTCGCCGACTCCTCCGCCTCAAGAGGTCGCGCGGGTGGCTCCGCCACCCGAATCCATCGGCTCCCTGCCCGACTCCGCCGCCTCAAGAGGCCGCGAGGGTGGCTCCGCCACCCGACTCCATCGGCTCCTGGCCGAATCCGCCGCCTCAAGAGGCCGTGCGGGTGGCTCCGCCACCCGACTCCATCGGCTCCTCGTCGACTCCGCCGCCTCAAGAGGCCGCACCGGTGGTTCCGCCACCCGACTCCATCGGCTCCTCGCCGACTCCGCCGCCTCAAGAGGCCGCGCAGGTGGCTCCGCCACCCGACTCCATCGGCTCCTCGCCGACTCCGCCGCCTCAAGAGGCCGCACCGGTGGTTCCGCCACCCGACTCCATCGGCTCCTCGCCGACTCCGCCGCCTCAAGAGGCCGCGCAGGTGGCTCCGCCACCCGACTCCATCGGCTCCTCGCCGACTCCGCCGCCTCAAGAGGCCGCGCAGGTGGCTCCGCCACCCGACTCCATCGGCTCCTCGCCGACTCCGCCCCCTCAAGAGGCCGCGCAGGTGGCTCCGCCACCTGACTCCATCAGCTCCTCGCCGACTCCGCCGCCTCAAGAGGCCGGGTAGGTGGCTCCGCCACCCGACTCCATCTGCTCCTCGCCAACTCCGCCCCCTCAAGAGGATGCGCAGGTGGCTCCTCCACCCGACTCCATCAGCTCCTCGCCGACTCCGCCGCCTCAAGAGGCCGCGCAGGTGGCTCCGCCACCAGACTCCATCGGCTCCTCGCCGACTGCGCCACCTCAAGAGGCCGCGCAGGTGGCTCCGCCACCCGACTCCATCGGCTCCTCGCCGACTCTGGCCCCTCAAGAGGCCGCGCAGGTGGCTCCGCCACCCGACTCCATCTGCTCCTCGCCGACTCCGCCGCCTCAAGAGGCGCGCAGGTGGCTCCGCCACCCGACTCCATCGGCTCCTCGCCGACTCCGCCGCCTGAAGAGGCCGCGCAGGTGGCTCCGCCACCCGACTCCATCGGCTCCTCGCCGAATCCGCCGCCTCAAGAGGCCGCGCAGGTGGCTCCGCCACCCGACTCCATCGGCTCCTCGCCGCCTCCGCCGCCTCAAGAGGCCGCGCAGGTGGCTCCGCCACCCGACTCCATCGGCTCCTCGCCGACTCCGCCGCCTCAAGAGGCCGCGCAGGTGGCTCCACCACCCCACTCCATCGGCTCCTCGCCGACTCCGCCGCCTCAAGAGGCCGCGAAGGTGGCTGTGCCACCCGACTCCATCGGCTCCTCGCCGACTCCGCCGCCTCAAGAGGCAGCGCAGGTGGCTCCATCACCTGACTCCAACGGCTCCTCGCCGACTCCGCCGCCTCAACAGGCCGCGCAGGTGGCTCCGCCACCCGACTCCATCGGCTCCTCGCCGACTCCGCCGCCTCAAGAGGCCGCGTAGGTGGCTCCGCCACCCGACTCCATCGGCTCCTCGCCGACTCCGCCGCCTCAAGAGGTCCCGCAGGTGGCTCCGCCACCCGACTCCATCGGCTCCTCGCCGACTCCTCCCCATCAAGAGGCCGCGCGGGTGGCTCCGCCACCCGACTCCATCGGCTCCTCGCCGACTCCGCCGCCTCAAGAGGCCCCGCATGTGGCTCCACCACCGGGCTCCATCGGCTCCTCGCCGACTCCGATGCCTCAAGAGGGCAGGTGGCTCCGCCACCAGACTCCATCGGCTCCCCGCCGACTCTTCCCCATCAAGAGGCCGCGCGGGTGGCTCCGCCACCCGACTCCATCGGCTCCTCACCGAATCCGCCGCCTCAAGAGGCCGCGCGGGTGGCTACGCCACCCGACTCCATCGGCTCCCCGCCGACTCCGCCGCCTCAAGAGGCCGTGCAAGTGGCTCCTCCACCCGACTCCATCGGCTCCTCGCCGACTCCGCCACCTCAAGAGGCCGCACAGGTGGCTCCACCACCCGACTCCATCGGCTCCTCACCGACTCCGCCGCCTCAAGAGGCCGCGCAGGTGGCTCCACCACCCGACTCCATCGGCTCCTCGCCGACTCCGCCGCCTCAAGAGGCCGCGCAGGTGGCTCCGCCACCCGACTCCATCGGCTCCTCACCGACTGCGCCACCTCAAGAGGCCGCGCAGGTGGCTCCGCCACCCGACTCCATCGGCTCCTCGCCGACTCTGGCCCCTCAAGAGGCCGCGCAGGTGGCTCCGCCACCCGACTCCATCTGCTCCTCGCCGACTCCGCCGCCTCAAGAGGCCGCGCAGGTGGCTCCGCCACCCGACTCCATCGGCTCCTCGCCGACTCCGCCGCCTGAAGAGGCCGCGCAGGTGGCTCCGCCACCCGACTCCATCGGCTCCTCGCCGAATCCGCCGCCTCAAGAGGCCGCGCAGGTGGCTCCGCCCCCCGACTCCATCGGCTCCTCGCCGCCTCCGCCGCCTCAAGAGGCCGCGCAGGTGGCTCCGCCACCCGACTCCATCGGCTCCTCGCCGACTCCGCCGCCTCAAGAGGCCGCGCAGGTGGCTCCGCCACCCGACTCCATCGGCTCCTCGCCGACTCCGCCGCCTCAAGAGGCCGCACAGGTGGCTCCACCACCCCACTCCATCGGCTCCTCGCCGACTCCCGCCGCCTCAAGAGGCCGTGCAGGTGGCTCCGCCACCCGACTCCATCCGCTCCTCGCCGACTCCGCCGCCTCAAGAGGCCGCGCGGGTGGCTCCGCCACCCGACTCCATCGGCTCCTCGCCGACTCCTCCGCCTCAAGAGGTCGCGCGGGTGGCTCCGCCACCCGAATCCATCGGCTCCCTGCCGACTCCTCCGCCGCCTCAAGAGGCCGCGAGGGTGGCTCCGCCACCCGACTCCATCGGCTCCTGGCCGAATCCGCCGCCTCAAGAGGCCGTGCGGGTGCTCCGCCACCCGACTCCATCGGCTCCTCGTCGACTCCGCCGCCTCAAGAGGCCGCACCGGTGGTTCCGCCACCCGACTCCATCGGCTCCTCGCCGACTCTGCCGCCTCAAGAGGCCGCGCAGGTGGCTTCCGCCACCCGACTCCATCGGCTCCTCGCCGACTCCGCCGCCTCAAGAGGCCGCACCGGTGGTTCCACCACCCGACTCCATCGGCTCCTCGCCGACTCCGCCGCCTCAAGAGGCCGCGCAGGTGGCTCCGCCACCCGACTCCATCGGCTCCTCGCCGACTCCGCCGCCTCAAGAGGCCGCGCAGGTGGCTCCGCCACCCGACTCCATCGGCTCCTCGCCGACTCCCGCCCCCTCAAGAGGCCGCGCAGGTGGCTCCGCCACCTGACTCCATCAGCTCCTCGCCGACTCCGCCGCCTCAAGAGGCCGGGTAGGTGGCTCCGCCACCCGACTCCATCTGCTCCTCGCCAACTCCGCCCCCTCAAGAGGATGCGCAGGTGGCTCCTCCACCCGACTCCATCAGCTCCTCGCCGACTCCGCCGCCTCAAGAGGCCGCGCAGGTGGCTCCGCCACCAGACTCCATCGGCTCCTCGCCGACTGCGCCACCTCAAGAGGCCGCGCAGGTGGCTCCGCCACCCGACTCCATCGGCTCCTCGCCGACTCTGGCCCCTCAAGAGGCCGCGCAGGTGGCTCCGCCACCCGACTCCATCTGCTCCTCGCCGACTCCGCCGCCTCAAGAGGCCGCGCAGGTGGCTCCGCCACCCGACTCCATCGGCTCCTCGCCGAATCCGCCGCCTGAAGAGGCCGCGCAGGTGGCTCCGCCACCCGACTCCATCGGCTCCTCGCCGAATCCCGCCGCCTCAAGAGGCCGCGCAGGTGGCTCCGCCACCCGACTCCATCGGCTCCTCGCCGAATCCGCCGCCTCAAGAGGCCGCGCAGGTGGCTCCGCCACCCGACTCCATCGGCTCCTCGCCGACTCCGCCGCCTCAAGAGGCCGCGCAGGTGGCTCCGCCACCCGACTCCATCGGCTCCTCGCCGCCTCCGCCGCCTCAAGAGGCCCTGCAGGTGGCTCCACCACCCCACTCCATCGGCTCCTCGCCGACTCCGCCGCCTCAAGAGGCCGCGAAGGTGGCTGTGCCACCCGACTCCATCGGCTCCTCGCCGACTCCGCCGCCTCAAGAGGCAGCGCAGGTGGCTCCACCACCCACTCCATCGGCTCCTCGCCGACTCCGCCGCCTCAAGAGGCCGTGCAGGTGGCTCCGCCACCCGACTCCATCGGCTCCTGACCGAATCCGCCGCCTCAAGAGGCCGCGCGGGTGGCTCCGCCACCCGACTCCATCGGCTCCTCGCCGACTCCGCCGCCTCAAGAGGCCGCACAGGTGGCTCCACCACCCCACTCCATCGGCTCCTCGCCGACTCCGCCGCCTCAAGAGGCCGTGCAGGTGGCTCCGCCACCCGACTCCATCCGCTCCTCGCCGACTCCGCCGCCTCAAGAGGTCGTGCAGGTGGCTCCGCCACCAGACTCCATCGGCTCCCCGCCGACTCTTCCCCATCAAGAGGCCGCGCGGGTGGCTCCGCCACCCGACTCCATCGGCTCCTCACCGAATCCGCCGCCTCAAGAGGCCGCGCGGGTGGCTACGCCACCCGACTCCATCGGCTCCCCGCCGACTCCGCCGCCTCAAGAGGCCGTGCAAGTGGCTCCTCCACCCGACTCCATCGGCTCCTCGCCGACTCCGCCACCTCAAGAGGCCGCACAGGTGGCTCCACCACCCGACTCCATCGGCTCCTCACCGACTCCGCCGCCTCAAGAGGCCGCGCAGGTGGCTCCACCACCCGACTCCATCGGCTCCTCGCCGACTCCGCCGCCTCAAGAGGCCGCGCAGGTGGCTCCGCCACCCGACTCCATCGGCTCCTCACCGACTGCGCCACCTCAAGAGGCCGCGCAGGTGGCTCCGCCACCCGACTCCATCGGCTCCTCGCCGACTCTGGCCCCTCAAGAGGCCGCGCAGGTGGCTCCGCCACCCGACTCCATCTGCTCCTCGCCGACTCCGCCGCCTCAAGAGGCCGCGCAGGTGGCTCCGCCACCCGACTCCATCGGCTCCTCGCCGACTCCGCCGCCTGAAGAGGCCGCGCAGGTGGCTCCGCCACCCGACTCCATCGGCTCCTCGCCGAATCCGCCGCCTCAAGAGGCCGCGCAGGTGGCTCCGCCCCCCGACTCCATCGGCTCCTCGCCGCCTCCGCCGCCTCAAGAGGCCGCGCAGGTGGCTCCGCCACCCGACTCCATCGGCTCCTCGCCGACTCCGCCGCCTCAAGAGGCCGCGCAGGTGGCTCCGCCACCCGACTCCATCGGCTCCTCGCCGACTCCGCCGCCTCAAGAGGCCGCACAGGTGGCTCCACCACCCCACTCCATCGGCTCCTCGCCGACTCCGCCGCCTCAAGAGGCCGTGCAGGTGGCTCCGCCACCCGACTCCATCCGCTCCTCGCCGACTCCGCCGCCTCAAGAGGCCGCGCAGGTGGCTCCGCCACCCGACTCCATCGGCTCCTCGCCGACTCCGCCGCCTCAAGAGGCCGCACAGGTGGCTCCACCACCCCACTCCATCGGCTCCTCGCCGACTCCGCCGCCTCAAGAGGCCGTGCAGGTGGCTCCGCCACCCGACTCCATCCGCTCCTCGCCGACTCCGCCGCCTCAAGAGGTCGTGCAGGTGGCTCCGCCACCAGACTCCATCGGCTCCTCGCCGACTCCGCCGCCTCAAGAGGCCGTGCAGGTGGCTCCTCCACCCGACTCCATCGGCTCCTCGCCGACTCCGCCCCCTCAAGAGGCCGCGCAGGTGGCTCCACCACCCGACTCCATCGGCTCCTCGCCGACTCCGCCGCCTCAAGAGGCCGCGCAGGTGGCTCCGCCACCCGACTCCATCGGCTCCTCACCGACTGCGCCACCTCAAGAGGCCGCGCAGGTGGCTCCGCCACCCGCCTCCATCGGCTCCTCGCCGACTCTGGCCCCTCAAGAGGCCGCGCAGGTGGCTCCGCCACCCGACTCCATCTGCTCCTCGCCGACTCCGCCGCCTCAAGAGGCCGCGCAGGTGGCTCCGCCACCCGACTCCATCGGCTCCTCGCCGACTCCGCCGCCTGAAGAGGCCGCGCAGGTGGCTCCGCCACCCGACTCCATCGGCTCCTCGCCAAATCCGCCGCCTCAAGAGGCCGCGCAGGTGGCTCCGCCCCCCGACTCCATCGGCTCCTCGCCGCCTCCGCCGCCTCAAGAGGCCGCGCAGGTGGCTCCGCCACCCGACTCCATCGGCTCCTCGCCGACTCCGCCGCCTCAAGAGGCCGCGCAGGTGGCTCCGCCACCCGACTCCATCGGCTCCTCGCCGACTCCGCCGCCTCAAGAGGCCGCACAGGTGGCTCCACCACCCCACTCCATCGGCTCCTCGCCGACTCCGCCGCCTCAAGAGGCCGCGAAGGTGGCTGTGCCACCCGACTCCATCGGCTCCTCGCCGACTCCGCCACCTCAAGAGGCAGCGCAGGTGGCTCCATCACCTAACTCCAACGGCTCCTCGCCGACTCCGCCACCCGACTCCATCGGCTCCATCGTCTCCTCGCCGACTCCGCCGCCTCAACAGGCCGCGCGGGTGGCTCCGCCACCCGAATCCATCGGCTCGTCGCTGACTCCGCCGCCTCAAGAGGCTGCACGGGTGGCTCCGCCACCCGACTCCATCGGCTACTTGCCGACTCCGTCGCCTCAAGAGGTCGCGCTGGTGGCTCCGCCACCCGACTCCATCGGCTCCTCGCCGACTCTTCCCCATCAAGAGGCCGCGCGGGTGGCTCCGCCACCCGACTCCATCGGCTCCTCACCGAATCCGCCGCCTCAAGAGGCCGCGCGGGTGGCTACGCCACCCGACTCCATCGGCTCCCCGCCGACTCCGCCGCCTCAAGAGGCCGCGCGGGTGGCTACGCCACCCGACTCCATCGGCTCCTCGCCGACTTCGCCGCCTCAAGAGGGCGCGCCGGTGGCTCCACCACCCGACTCCATCGGCCCCTCACCGACTCCGCCGCCTCCAGAGGTCGCGCACGCGGCTCAGCCACCCGACTCCATTGGCTCCTCGCCGACTCCGCCGCCTCAAGAGGCCGCGCAGGTGGCTCCTCCACCCGACTCCATCGGCTCCTCGCCGACTCCGCCGCCTCAAGAGGCCGCGCGGGTGGCTCCGCCACCCGACTCCATCGGCTCCTCACCGACTCTGCCGCCTCAACAGGCCGCGTGGGTGGCTCCGCCGCCTCAACAGGCCGCGCCGGTGGCTCCGCCACCCGACTCCATCAGCTCCTCGCCGACTCCGCCACCTCAAGAGGACGCGCGGGTGGCTCCGCCACCCGACTCCATCGGCTCCTCGCTGACTCCTCCACCTCAAGAGGTCGCGCAGGTGGCTCCGCCACCCGACTCCATCGGCTCCCTGCCGACTCCGCCGCCTCAAGAGGCCGCGAGGGTGGCTCCGCCACCCGACTCCATCGGCTCCTGACCGAATCCGCCGCCTCAAGAGGTCGCGCGGGTGGCTCCGCCACCCGACTCCATCGGCTCCTCGTTGACTCCGCCGCCTCAAGAGGCCGCGCGGGTGGCTCCGCCACCCGACTCCATCGGCTCCTCGCCGACTCCGCCGCCTCAAGAGGCCATGCAGGTGGCTCCGCCACCCGACTCCATCCGCTCCTCGCCGAATCCGCCGCCTCAAGAGGTCGTGCAGGTGGCTCCGCCACCAGACTCCATCGGCTCCTCGCCGACTCCGCCGCCTCAAGAGGCCGTGCACGTGGCTCCTCCACCCGACTCCATCGGCTCCTCGCCGACTCCGCCACCTCAAGAGGCCGCACAGGTGGCTCCACCACCCGACTCCATCGGCTCCTCACCGACTCCGCCGCCTCAAGAGGCCGCGCAGGTGGCTCCGCCACACGACTCCATCGGCTCCTCGCCGACTTCGCCGCCTCAAGAGGCCGCGCAGGTCGCTCCGCCACCCGACTACATCGGCTCCTCGCCGACTGCGCCGCCTCAAGAGGCCGCGCAGGTGGCTCCGCCACCCGACTCCATCGGCTCCTCGCCGACTCCGCCGCCTCAAGTGGCCGCGCTGGTGGCTCCGCCACCCGACTCCATCACCTCCTCGCCGACTCCGCCGCCTGAAGAGGCCGCGCAGGTGGCTCCGCCACCCGACTCCATCGGCTCCTCACCGACTCCGCCGCCTCAAGAGGCCGCGCCGGTGGCTCCGCCACCCGACTCCATCGGCTCCTCGCCGACTCCGCCGCCTCAAGAGGCCGCGCAGGTGGCTGCGCCACCCGACTCCATCGGCTCCTCGCCGACACCGCCGCCTCAAGAGGCCGCGCAGGTGGCTCCGTCACCCGACTCCAACGGCTCATCGCCGACTCCGCCGACTCAACAGGCCGCGCAGGTGGCTCCGCCACCCGACTCCATCGGCTCCTCGCCGACTCCGCCGCCTCAAGAGGTCGTGGAGGTGGCTCCGCCACCTGACTCCATCAGCTCCTCGCCGACTCCGCCGCCTCAAGAGGCCGCGCAGGTGGCTCCGCCACCCGACTCCATCGGCTCCTCGCCGACTCCGCCGCCTCAAGAGGCCGCGCAGGTGGCTCCGCCACCCGACTCCATCGGCTCCTCGCCGACTCCGCCGCCTCAAGAGGCCGCGCAGGTGGCTCCGCCACCCGACTCCATCGGCTCCTCGCCGACTCCGCCCCCTCAAGAGGCCGCGCAGGTGGCTCCGCCACCTGACTCCATCAGCTCCTCGCCGACTCCGCCGCCTCAAGAGGCCGCGCGGGTGGCTCCGCCACCCGACTGCATCGGCTCCTCGCCGACTCCGCCGCCTCAAGAGGCCGCGCCGGTGGCTCCGCCACCCGACTCCATCGACTCCTCGCCGACTCCGCCGCCTCAAGAGGCCGCGCGGGTGGCTCCTCCACCCGAATCCATCGGCTCGTCGCCGACGTCGCCGCCTCAAGAGGCTGCGCGGGTGGCTCCGCCACCCGACTCCATCGGCTCCTCGCCGACTCCGTCGCCTCAAGAGGCCGCGCTGGTGGCTCCGCCACCCGAATCCATCGGCTCCTCGCCGACTCCTCCCCATCAAGAGGCCGCGCGGGTGGCTCCGCCACCCGACTCCATCGGCTCCTCACCGACTCCGCCGCCTCAAGAGGCCGCGCGGGTGGCTACGCCACCCGACTCCATCGGCTCCTCGCCGACTCGGCCGCCTCAAGAGGCCGCGCGGGTGGCTACGCCACCCGACTCCATCGGCGCATCGCCGACTCCGCCGCCTCAAGAGGGCGCGCCGGTGGCTCCGCCACCCGACTCCATCGGCCCCTCGCCGACTCCGCCGCCTCCAGAGGTCGCGCACGCGACTCAGCCACCCGACTCAATCATCTCCTCGCCGACTCTGCCGCCTCACGAGGCCACGCAGGTGGCTCCGCCACCCGACTCCATCGGCTCCTCGCCGACTCCGCCGCCTCAAGAGGCCGCGCAGGTGGCTCAGCCACCCCACTCCATCGGCTCCTCGCTGACTCTGCCGCCTGAAGAGGCCGTGCGGGGTGGCTCCGCCACCTGGCTCCATCGGCTCCTCGCCGACTCCGCCACCCGACTCCATCGGCTCCATCGGCTCCTCGCCGACTCCGCCGCCTCAAGAGGCTGCGCGGGTGGCTCCGCCACCCGACTCCATCGGCTCCATCGGCTCCTCGCCGACTCCGCCGCCTCAAGAGGCTGCGCGGGTGGCTCCGCCACCCGACTCCATCGGCTCCTCGCTGACTCCGCCGCCTCAACAGGCCACGCGGGTGGCTCCGCCACCCGAATCCATCGGCTCGTCGCTGACTCCGCCGCCTCAAGAGGCTGCCCGGGTGGCTCCGCCACCCGACTCCATCGGCTACTCGCCGACTCCGTCGCCTCAAGAGGCCGCGCTGGTGGCTCCGCCACCCGACTCCATCAGCTCCTCGCCGACTCTTCCCCATCAAGAGGCCGCGCGGGTGGCTCCGCCACCCGACTCCATCGGCTCCTCACCGACTCCGCCGCCTCAAGAGGCCGCGGGGGTGGCTACGCCACCCGACTCCATCGGCTCCCCGCCGACTCCGCCGCCTCAAGAGGCCGCGCGGGTGGCTACGCCACCCGACTCCATCGGCTCCTCGCCGACTCCGCCGCCTCAAGAGGGCGCGCCGGCGGCTCCGCCACCCGACTCCATCGGCCCCTCACCGACTCCGCCGCCTCCAGAGGTCGCGCACGCGGCTCAGCCACCCGACTCCATCGGCTCCTCGCCGACTCCGCCGCCTCAAGAGGCCGCGCACGTGGCTCCTCCACCCGACTCCATCGGCTCCTCGCGGACTCCGCCGCCTCAAGAGGCCGCGCGGGTGGCTCCACCACCCGACTCCATCGGCTCCTCGCCGACTCCCCCGCCTCAACAGGCCGCATGGGTGGCTCCGCCGCCTCAACAGGCCGCGCAGGTGGCTCCGCCACCCGACTCCATCGGCTCCTCGACGACTCCGCCACCTCAAGAGGCCGCGCGGGTGGCTCCGCCACCCGACTCCATCGGCTCCTCGCCGACTCCTCCACCTCAAGAGGTCGCGCGGGTGGCTCCGCCACCCGACTCCATCGGCTCCCTGCCGACTCCGCCGCCTCAAGAGGCCGCGAGGGTGGCTCCGCCACCCGACTCCATCGGCTCCTGACCGAATCCGCCGCCTCAAGAGGCCGCGCGGGTGGCTCCGCCACCCGACTCCATCGGCTCCTCGTCGACTCCGCCGCCTCAAGAGGCCGCGCGGGTGGCTCCGCCACCTGACTCCATCGGCTCCTCGCCGACTCCGCCGCCTCAAGAGGCCATGCAGGTGGCTCCGCCACCCGACTCCATCCGCTCCTCGCCGAATCCGCCGCCTCAAGAGGTCGTGCAGGTGGCTCCGCCACCAGACTCCATCGGCTCCTCGCCGACTCCGCCGCCTCAAGAGGCCGTGCAAGTGGCTCCTCCACCCGACTCCATCGGCTCCTCGCCGACTCCGCCACCTCAAGAGGCCGCACAGGTGGCTCCACCACCCGACTCCATCGGCTCCTCACCGACTCCGCCGCCTCAAGAGGCCGCGCAGGTGGCTCCGCCACACGACTCCATCGGCTCCTCGCCGACTTCGCCGCCTCAAGAGGCCGTGCAGGTGGCTCCGCGACCCGACTGCATCGGCTCCTCGCCGACTTCGCCGCCTCAAGAGGCCGCGCAGGTGGCTCCGCCACCCGACTCCATCGGCTCCTCGCCGACTCCGCCGCCTCAAGTGGCCGCGCTGGTGGCTCCGCCACCCGACTCCATCTGCTCCTCGCCGACTCCGCCGCCTGAAGAGGCCGCGCAGGTGGCTCCGCCACCCGACTCCATCGGCTCCTCCCCGACTCCGCCGCCTCAAGAGGCCGCGCAGGTGGCTCCGCCACCCGACTCCATCGGCTCCTCGCCGACTCCGCCGCCTCAAGAGGCCGCGCAGGTGGCTGCGCCACCCGACTCCATCGGCTCCTCGCCGACACCGCCGCCTCAAGAGGCCGCGCCGGTGGCTCCGTCACCCGACTCCAACGGCTCATCGCCGACTCCGCCGCCTCAACAGGCCGCACAGGTGGCTCCGCCACCCGACTCCATCGGCTCCTCGCCGACTCCGCCGCCTCAAGAGGCCGGGGAGGTGGCTCCGCCACCTGACTCCATCAGCTCCTCGCCGACTCCGCCGCCTCAAGAGGCCGCGCAGGTGGCTCCGCCACCCGACTCCATCGGCTCCTCGCCGACTCCGCCGCCTCAAGAGGCCGCGCAGGTGGCTCCGCCACCCGACTCCATCGGCTCCTCGCCGACTCCGCCGCCTCAAGAGGCCGCGCAGGTGGCTCCGCCACCCGACTCCATCGGCTCCTCGCCGACTCCGCCCCCTCAAGAGGCCGCGCAGGTTGCTCCGCCACCTGACTCCATCAGCTCCTCGCCGACTCCGCCGCCTCAAGAGGCCGCGCGGGTGGCTCCGCCACCCGACTGCATCGGCTCCTCGCCGACTCCGCCGCCTCAAGAGGCCCCGCGGGTGGCTCCGCCACCCGACTCCATCGACTCCTCGCCGACTCCGCCGCCTCAAGAGGCCGCGCAGGTGGCTCCGCCACCGGACTCCATCGGCTCCTCGCCGACTCTGCCGCCTCTAGAGGCCGCGGAGGTGGCTCCGCCACCCGACTCCATCGGCTCCTCGCCGACTCCGCCGCCTCAAGAGGCCGTGCAGGTGGCTCCGCCACCTGACTCCATCGGCTCCTCGCCGACTCCGCTGCCTTAAGAGGCCGCGCAGGTGGCTCCGCCACCCGACTCCATAGGCTCCTCTCCGACTCCGCCGCCTGAAGAGGCCGCGCAGGTGGCTCCCCCACCCGACTCCATTGGCTCATCGCCGACTCCGCCGCCTCAAGAGGCCGCGCAGGTGGCTCCGCCACCCGACTCCATCGGCTCCTCGCCGACTCCGCCGCCTGAAGAGGCCGCGCAGGTGGCTCCGCCACCGGACTCCATCGGCTCCTCGCCGACTCCGCCCCCTCAAGAGGCCGCGCAGGTGGCTCCGCCACCCGACTCCATCGGCTCCTCGCCAACTCCGCCACCCCAAGAGGCCGTGCAGGTGGCTCCGCCACCCGACTCCATCGGCTCCTCGCTGACTCTGCCGCCTCAAGAGGCCGCGCAGGTGGCTCCGCCACCCGACTCCATCGGCTCCTCGCCGACTCCGCCGCCTCAAGAGGCCGCGCAGGTCGCTCCGCCACCCGACTCCATCGGATCCTCGCCGACTCCGCCGCCTCAAGAGGCCGCGCAGGTGGCTCCGCCACCCGACTCCATCGGCTCCTCGCCGACTCCGCCGCCTCAAGAGGCCCTGCAGGTGGCTTCGCCACCCGACTCCATCCGCTCCTCGCCGACTCCGCCGCCTCAAGAGGCCGCGAAGGTGGCCCCGCCACCCGACTCCATCGGCTCCTCGCCAACTCCGCTGCCTCAACAGGCCGCGGGGGTGGCTCCTCCACCCGACTCCATCGGCTCCTCGCCGACTCCGCCGCCTCAACAGGCCGCACGGGTGGCTCTGCCACCCGACTCCATCGGCTCCTCCCCGACCCCGCCGCCTCAAGAGGGCGCGCGGGTGGCTCCGCCACCCAACTCCATCGGCTCCTCGTCGACCCCGCCGCATCAAGAGGCCGCGCGGGTGGCTCCGCCACCCGACTCCATCGGCTCCTCGCCTACTCTGCCGCCTCAAGAGTCTGCGCGGGTGGCTCCGCAACCCGACTCCATCGGCTCCTCGCCGACTCCGCTGCCTCAAGAGGCAGCGCGGGTGGCTCCGCCACCCGACTCCATCGGCTCCTCGCCGACTCCGCCGCCTCAAGAGGCCGCGCAGGTGGCTCCGCCACCGGACCCCATCGGCTCCTCGCCGACTCCGCCGCCTCAAGAGGCCGCGCAGGTGGCTCCGCCACCCGACTCCATCGGCTCCTCCCCGACTCTTCCGCCTCAAGAGGCCGCGCAGGTGGCTCCGCCACCCGACTCCATCAGATCCTCGCCGACTCCACTGCCTCAAGAGGCCGCACAGGGGGAATCCTTCCCCAAATCTATCGGCACTTTGTCGACCCCGCTCTATTTTCACCGGCAACTACAGAGGTGATCCTCATACCGCCACTGTTCGGCACGAGGGCTTTCCTGCCTTCCAGGCTTCTTCGCCCCGTCGTGCCAACGTTCCAGGCTTCCACGCCTTCCGGGCCCCGTCGCCCTCATCATGACGACGTCTAGGCTTCCAGGCCTTCCTGGCCCCGTTGCCCCGTCATGCCAAAGTTCCATGCTTCCACGCCTTTCGGGCCCCGTCGCCCTCATCATACCGACGTTCGAGGCTTCCACTCCTCCCGGGCTCCATCGCCCCTTCGTGCCGATGTCCAGGCCTCCATGCCTTCCGGGCTCCCTCACCCCGTCATACCGACGCTCCAGGCTTCCACGCCTTGCGGGCTCCATATCCCCATCGTACCGACGCTCATGGATTCTTCGCCCCTACAGGTCGAGGTAATGTAGTCATCCCTACTACCCTTGCGACACTCTATGTCATCCCAAACCACCAAAATGGGGCATAGATGACCATTCCTCTACCGACACAATTTGTGTGTTTTAACATCCCAGTTGCATGACGTTAAACTGTGTAATAACCATGTCCTAGTTGCACGACATTAAACTGCAGAACATTCTTCGTCCGTCATGACGTAAAACTGATCATCATCGTCCTGCATGATGTTAAACTGCTCAACTTCGTCCGTCATGACGTAAAACTGATCATTATCATCCTGCATGACATTAAACTTCACAATCGTCCTGCATGATGTTAAACTATTCATCTTCGTCCGTCATGACGTTAAACTGATCATTATCGTCCTTCACGACATTAAACTGTATCATCGTCCTTCATGACATTAAACTGTTCATCTTCATCCGTCATGACGTTAAACTAATCATTATCGTCCTACATGACATTAAACTGCATCATCGTCCTGCATGACGTTAAACTGCTCATCTTCATCTGTCATGATGTAAAACTGTTCATCATCATCCTGCATGACGTTAAACTTCTCATCTTCGTCCGTCATGACGTAAAACTGCACATTATCGTCTAGAAAGACTTTAAACTGCACCTAGGTCCAACACGACCTTAAACTGTAGGGTCCAGCATGACCTTAAACTGTAGGGTCCTGCACGACCTTAAACTGCATCTTCGTCCTGCAAGACGATAAACTGTAAAGTGGTCCGAGTTCTATGACTATAAACTAAGATCTCCCCCCGTCCTTACTGCAAGACGTTAAACTGCAAGCCAGTCATGCCTTCCTGACCAAGGCCCAGCCTTAGGCCCCTTGGCCTCCTCGGGCCCCCGGCCCCCCCGTCCTTATTTCAAGACGTTAAACTGCAAGCCAGTCAGGCCTTCCTGACCAAGGCCCAGCCTTAGGCCCCTTGGCCTCCTCGGGCCCCGGCCCCCCGTCCTTATTGCAAGACGTTAAACTGCAAGCCAGTCAGGCCTTCCTAGCCGAGGCTCAACCTCAGGCCCTTTGGCCTCCTCGGGCCCCGGCCCCCGTCCTTACTATAAGACGTTAAACTGCAAGCCAGTCAAGCCTTCCTGACCGAGGCTCAGCCTCAGGCCCTTTGGCCTCCTCGGGCCCCTGGCCCCCCGTCCTTATTGCAAGACGTTAAACTACAAGCTAGTCATGCCTTCCTGACCGAGGCTCAGCCTCAGACCCTTTGGCCTCCTCGGGCCCCGGCCTCCGTCCTTACTACAAGACATTAAACTGCAGCCAGTCAGGCCTTCCTGATCGAGGCTCAGCCTCAGGCCCCTCGGCCTCCTTGGGCCCCTGGCCCCCGTCTTTACTAGAAGACGTTAAAACGCAAGCTGTTCAGGTCTCCCTGACTGCGGCCCGACCTCAGGCCCACTGTTTTTCCCTGATCTTTTCTCTTGTGGGATTGTACGGTATGGTGTAGGACTACGTCCTCATTCACGTCGGATTACTCGTCGTACTGTACATATCCCCAAATGAGATGCTTCTTATCGTCCCGCATGACGTTAAACTGCATTTCTAGAACTACGTATGGCTTGATTCTCATCCTCATGAGATACGTAGGAACGCCTGGACATTTCGTCCATTGGACCAGCCCAAAAGCCAAAATCTTCCCCTCTGGTCAAGACATGGCAGGGTGCACACTTTTTCCCCAACTCACATCGAGCAAGCCTCGACCCGGCTGCACATCCCCCCTGGAGGTGTTTTCCCCTTTCTTGGATGGATACTGTTATGCCTCATCCACTCCTTGACTAGGATTCCATCATTTTTCACTCCCAGGGGGACCCCCAAGAACGTCCTGGATACAATGCCCAAGGGCTACCCAACCGATACGGGCCAACGACCCCGAGGGTTTTCAAGCAACAAGCCGATACAAGTCCCGCGTTGCAAATTTGGTCTGCGGTCGATGCTCAGTTGTTTCTCCCATACGGTTCACCATTGGAACTTTGTGTTTCGAACATGGTCAACAATGTCCTGGATCTTCGAGTCCACCCCGAGATGTCCCAGACATCGAGTGCAGTGATTCATTCTGCCCCATCCCGAGGTGGCAAACTTCCCCCCGGGTGGTGCTAGCGATCGGGCCCACGGCCCCGATCTATCATAGGAGTGTACGGTGTGTTGTGGGACTATGTCCTCATTCACGTCGGGATCGTGTACCTTGTTGTACGCCTCCCCTTGCGAGGCCCAGCCTCAGGCCCCTTGGCCTGCTCGGGTCCCCGACCCCCGTCCTCATGTAAGACGTTAAACTGCAGACCCATCAGGCCTTCCTAACCGATGCCTGACCTTAGGCCCCCTGGCATTCCCGGGCCCCTTCGCCCAACTTCTTACCCGGAGTGTATGGTGTGTTGTGGGAATACGTCCTCATTCACGTCGTGATCATGTACCATGTCATACGCCTCCCCTTGCGAGGCCCAGCCTCAGGCCCCTTGGCCTCCTCGGGCCCCTCGACCCCCATCCTCATGTAAGACGTTCAACTGCAGAACCGTCAGGCCTTCCTGACCGATGCCTGACCTTAGGCCCCCTGGCCTTCCCGGGCCCCTTCGCCCAACTTCTTACCCGGAGTGTACGGTGTGTTTTGGGACTACGTCCTCATTCACGTCGGGATCATATACCATGTCGTACGCCTCCCCTTGCGAGGCACAGCCTCAGGCCCCTTGGCCTCCTCAGGTCCCTGACCCTCGTCCTCATTGCAAGACGTTAAACTATAAGCAGGGCAGGCCTTCCTGACCACCATCAGGCCCCTTGGCCTTTCTGGGCCACGAACCAGGTCCTCTCTTATAGGAGTGTACGGTGTGGTGTGGGACTACGTCCTCATTCACTTCGGCTTCTTCACCATACCATGTACCTCACTTTTTTAGGGGTATATTACACCCCTTTTTTCCCGTATGATGTTAAACTAAATTTGGAGAACTACGGGTGGCTTGATTCCCATCCACATGGGATACGTAGGACCACCTGAATGTCCATGATTCGGGTCCAGCCCCATCTCTCGGGAATCCTCATCCCATCTTGTCCCCTTGGCCTATCCTTCCTCCATGAGGGGATTATATGGTATGGTGTAGGACTACGTCCTCATTCATGTCGGTCTCGTAATGACCACGCCATGTACCTCCCCCTACTGAGTTGTTTCGTCAATCCCTTTTCGGCGGTTCACCAATGTGCCTAAGAGTACTCTGGTTTATTACATGGAATGCCAAGATTTTCTCGGACACGTCCGCACCCGCATTACAGGCTTTGTGTATCCCTGCATCAGGGCTTTCAGCATCTTTCATGCCCGGAGGGACCCCCAAGAACGGCCTGGATACAACGCCCAAGGGATCTCCTACCGTTACGGGCTAACACCCCCGAGGGTTTCGGACAACAAATCGATAAAATCCCGCGTGGTGAATATGGTCAGTGGTCGATGATAGTTTGTTGTTCTCACCTTAGGCCAATGCGATACGGACGCTGTGTTTCCACCATGGTTAACAGTTTTCCTCTATCGCCATGCCAACCCATTAAGCACAAAATTTCGGGTACACGATTCACACCCTTCATCGCTTCATCATGTCCAAGTAGAGTCTCGAGACTCTTGGTACTTTTCCTCCGTGCACGTCCGCACGTTGGGGAAACAAGCTACATCAAAGGTGTCCTTCGGAACTCTCCTCCGACTCCCCTTTGATGGATGCCCTAAGTACTGTGATGAGGATACCCCCCTTGATTCCCACACCGAGTTTATCTCACGTGGGCTTAGGGATTGGGTTGACATCTGTGCTTACTCGGGTAGTTGTCACCATCCACGGTCCGAGCTCTAAGTCCATAAACTATGATTCTCATCTGGAACTACGTTCAGCTTGATTCCTATCTCGATAGGATACTTAGGAATGCCCAGACCCCTTGTCTTTGGGTCCAGCTTGAGTTCAGCTAATTCACCTCTCGGGTCCTGCCATTGGGACCCCGACCACGGGACCGCGTGGCATAGTGTAGGACTATGTCCTCATTCACGTCGGGTTTGCAATAGCTGCACCACGTGCACCCCATTCTGAGAGTTATCCCTCCTATTCCATGTCCCGCATGACATTAAAAGGCACCCTTCAGAACTACGTGTGGCTTGATTCCCATCCTCATGGGATACGTAGGACCACCCGAATGTCTAGGATTCTGGTCTAGCCCCACCTCTTAGTGATCTCCTGATCTCCCGGTCACCTAGGTCACTTGGTCTGTCCCTCTCCAGGAGGGGGATATGTTGGTATGATACAAGGTTTCGGGCACCATGCCCCTTTCCCCAGGAATATGCCATCTCTCGATCACCCTCAAAGTTGAGTCCCTTGACTCCTTGCAGCTACCAACCGATGTGTTAGAGTACTATGGTCTAGGGCCAAGAGTGTCAGATTCAACTTGATCAAGTTCCTTCCACTTGTCAAGCTTCTTGTTCCCCTCCATTCGGGCTTCCATCACCTTTCACACCCCGAGGGACCCCCAAGAATGGCTTGGATACTACGCCCAAGGGCTCTCCTACCATTACAGGCCAATTCCCCCGAGGGTTTTGGACAACAAATCGATAAAATCCTGCGTTGTGATTTTGGTCAGCGGTCTATGCTCATTTGTTTGTCCCCATTCCAGGCTAACGTGACAGGATGTTGTGTTGCGAACATGGTCAGCAGTAATCCTTTGTCATCACGCCAGCCCCTTCAGTCCTCGAATGTTGGTTGCACGATTCACATCATTTTCCACCCCATCATGTCCAGGTGGAATCTCGACACTTTTGGCGCTATCCCTCAATGCACCTTTGCATGTTAGGGGGAATAAGCCGCAATGTGGAATCCTTCGGGGCTCCCATGGTCCGAGCTCTAAGACCATAAACTAAGATCCATTTAGACCTACGTGTGGCTTGATTCCCATCCTCATGGGATATGTAGGACCACCCAGACACCCTTTCTTCGGGTACAACCCATTTAGAGAGCCAGTCTCTCCCCCGGTTTCACCTCTTACCTCTATATAGGCCCCTAGGCCTAAGGTTTCCCTCTCCGAATGGCGTACAATCTGATGTGGGATCATGTCTCCATCAATTGTGTTTTATAACACTGCGCACATTTCCTGCCTAGCATCGTCTCTGCTACGTCTGCGCTGCATGACGATAAAATACATGCTTGGCCTTATAATACGACCCTAAACTGTGACATTATCGTCCTGGCCGCACGACGAAAAACGGCACTGCATTGTGGTAACCTCGTTGTAGAGGACATCAAGTTGGGTATTGGCCACGTGCCATGCCATTTGTCAACGCCCATCATGGCTTGATCCTTGTGGCGACATCACGACCTACTATTCTAGGCCTATCACTTCACAAAAAAACCATTCACCTTAAAGAAAAAACAAGATACATCAAATTCCGCTTCTTTTAGTGCAAGGGCCACGCCCGCACTCCCCGTTTCCCCTGACATTGGTATCCTACCGTGTCACCATTCAGAACTATGTATGGCTTGATTCTCATCCTTATGAGATACGTAGGAGCACCCGGGCACTTCCCTGTGGGCCCAGCCTAACCTTTGTGTTCGGTCCCTCGACTCGAGCATTTCCCCAGAGAATGCATGGTAAGTAGGGCTTAGGTCCTCCTTCACATCGGGTTTTGATGCCATGCGTCCCCTGCTCCCTTTACCCATTTATGGTATAAGGTCCATGAAAAACTACGTAAGGCTTGATTCTCATCCCTATGAGATACGTAGGAGCGCCCGGGCACTTCCCCGCGGGCCTAGTCTAACATTTCATAGTCCGAATTCTACGACCCTAAACTAAGATCTCCCCAAGGGAAAGGAATCTGTTACCTGTCTCTAATACATTTCGCTGTCGTATTCAGATGTGTTTCGACAAAGAACCCGAAGTGTGGGAATTTCATGCGGACATTTCCTTCGTCCCACGACCAAGCTTCATGAGCTCGCTATTTGGATCCTCATCCTCTTCCACATCCAAAAGGACCCCCGGACGGCATGGATACTAGGCTTAAGGGCTCTCTATGAATGATGGACCTAAGGGCCCTTCAATAGATTCGGGCCAACGTCCCTACGGATATTTGACAACAAATCGATAAAATCCCGCGTTGCGAGTACGGTCAGCGGTCAATGCTCATTTGTCTGTCCCCATTCTAGGCTAACACGACAGGATGCTATGTTGTGAATATGGTCAGAATTTATCCTCCGTCGTCATGCCGCCATCATCGTGATCTGAATCTTGAGCTCCATGATTCACACATTTCCACTTCCTCATGTTCAAGTAGAATTCCATCATACTCGGATCTTTATATTCACGCATCTAGGTGCGCTAAATGATCGTGTTAGTGTCATTGGGCCGGTGTTCACCGAGCGTCCCTTTGCCCTAACCTACCCCTTTCTGTGTCGGGAAATTCCTAGCACTACTGCTTGTTTCCCACACCGAGCACAACTCACGTGGGCTTAGTATTTTTGGCAGGATGTGTACCAACACGGTCAAGCTGCTCCTCGTCCTGCATGACGTTAAACTGCGCTTTCAGAACTACGTATGGCTTGATTCCCATCCTCATGGGGTACGTAGGAATGCCTGAACACTCTGCTTCGGCCCAGCCCAATCCTCACTCTTGGTCCCTCGACCTGAAGAGTTTCCTCCGGGGGTATGTGGTATGATTTGGACTCCAAGTCCTCATTCACGTCGGTTTCATATCTACCATGCCACACACTTCCTTCCCTACTATTACATGTCCTATCGTATGACGTTAAACTACAGGAGTCCATGTGTCCTCAACGCAAGACACTAAACTGCGGTTCTACCCTGAACAAGTTCAGGATGCCCCGTGTTAATCTTGGGATGCACCAGAGCCTCTATCAGAGAGGATTCCACCTGCCAGTGTTGGTCTATGACTACATTGTGCTTCTAGAACTACATATGTCTTGATTCCCATCATCATTGGATATGTAGAGACACCCAGTCATTCCACCTAGGGTCCATCCCCAGGAATCGCAAAATCATGTTCCTCCCCATTTCCGGCCCTCTGGACTGACCCCTCGGGTGGAACTATGTAGCTGCAATTTTTCCATGAACAAGTTCAGGATGCCCCAAGATCCCATTGGGAAGTGACAGATCCCCTTGCCAGAGAGGCCCTGTCTGAATGAGGGAATGATTCATGATCAAACCGATGTTCCCATCTTGCGTGCTCCCACCACAGTGGTGTAATTACCTGAGTGTTGTATTCTATTCAGACAAACCATCACTCCATATTCCACGCTTTACGTGTCCCTTATTCGGACCCTCATCCTCTTTCATGTCTAAAGGAACCCCCTAACGGCCTGGTCTCATGCCGCATCGGCTCACCTACCGTCCTGGGCCAATGTTCCGGAAGACTGGTCATGTCTGGAAGGACCCCCTAACAGTATGGAAGTTAGAACTATGGTCTGCCAACTGTCCTAGGCCAACGTCTCGAAGGATTGATCAACAACATTTGTGACATGGTCCCGTGTTTCGAACATGGTCAACGGTCGACCCTCAATTGTTGTCCCCATTTCAGGCTAATGCAGTAAGGATATCGTTTCTCCTCCACGGTTAACGGTTGTCCTTTATTGTCACGCCATCCCCACAGTGTTCCGGATTTTGGGTATCGTGATTCACACCTCCCACTTCCCTCTGTTTGGATTGATTCTAACGCCCCTCGCGTTACCCCCGCTCGTGCACCAGAGTAGGGTGGGAAAAGAAGGTCGACTGTTCCGAGAGCCATGCTCTCCAGCCGTGACCCCTCTCTCTTTAAGGATTCCCCCAAATGGTGATTGATGTCCCATGTCAATCCCCTCACACCTTCTGTTGTTTTACACTCTCGTACAGGAGCTCCTATTATCTCTTGTTTCCTGCACCGAGCATAGCTCACGTAGGCCTAGAGATTTAGTTGATTTTATCCTCAATGCGATCAAGGTACAATGGACCCCAATGCACGCATTTTCCTTAGTCGTTTACTAAGAACGTGGTCTGCCTCGCCCTTCTCGTCCACGTGGGACCCCGTTCTTAGGGGTGGCTTTTGTAGACCCCGGAAAACGCGTCCCCAAAATTTTCCAAATGCTTCCATACATGATCCAAGATCGTAGTACATTTCATAAGCTTCGATTTGGTAGGTCGTAGGGCCCGAACGGAGCTACGGAACAGGAGTTATGTAAATTTGAAGTTTGGCTGGAAATATGGTTCGTGAAGCCCATTCGTGAAGCCCCCTCCGTGATCGCAGAGCGCCGCCGCGAAGCTCCGGAGGAGGTACCTCTCCTCGAGTGAATTTGACGTTCATGAGCGTGCCGCGAATATCCTGAGGCGGCGCAGAAGTTCTGCTTCACGGTTCCCGTTTCCTATAAATACCCAGCACACCCCCATTCTCCAAGAGGACGGCCACGGCCACTTCGCCCCTTGGGCGGCCGAGCGGAGCTCCACATTGCGGCTCCGCGAAGCCATGCTCCGCAAGAAGCTTCCTTCGCGTTGCTGCTCCGCGAACCGAGACTCCATGAGTCCATGCTCCCACGAGCCTATGCTCTGCGATGCTGCTCCATGAGACCAAGCTCCACGAGAGCCCTTTTCTCCGTGATGTTGCTCCACGATGCTGCTCCGCGAGACCAAGCTCCGCGAGACCCCTTTGCTCCGCGAGACCCCTTTGCTCCGCGAGAGACAATTGCTCTGCGAGGCCATGCTCTGAAAAGCTACTTCACGAAGACCTATCCTTCGTGAGTATCATACCTTCGCGCCCACCGGTCCATACCGCGGGGGTGTAGCCCCCGCGGCCCCCGCTTGGGGTCAGTGCCGGGCTGCGGTCCCAGCCCTCCGGGCCGGTCCCTTCGCTGCCGTCATATACCCCCCATGAAAAATGGAGAGTCGCACCGTGAACTTTTCAGGCTGGGATTCCGGGATTTTCCATTGCGCCATTATGCACTCCCACCTTCCACCTATGGAACACCATGATTTGAGACACTCCTCCACACACCATGAAACACCTTGAGTTGATGTATTCCTCTTGGTTCGTTTCCTATGTCGTGAGTTGGAATTCTCATCATCAATTCCCCGAGTACCTTGAGTTGAACCATTCCTCAGGAAACTCCTCCAAACCCAATCACTTGGCTCATATGCTAGGTTGAACCAGAAAGGACCGCCCTTGCGTAAGTCCCAAAACCAGCCATTTCTAGGCACCTTCTGCCTAATAGTCCTATCTACATGACTATAAACTGTAGTACTCCCTATCTAACAAACGATAGGATGCCTCTCGCCCTATACAAGAGATGCCTTATGCTCCAAGCCTGAGATGCAAATAGTCCTATCTACAAGACTATAAACTGTATTACTCCCTATCTAACAAACGATAGGATGCCTCTCGCCCTATAAGAGAGATGCCTCATGCTCCAAGCCTGAGATGCCAATAGTCCTATCTATAAGACTATAAACTGTAGTGCTCCCTATCTAACAAACGATAGGATTCCTCTCACCCTATAGGAGAGATGCCTCATGCTCCTAGCATGAGATGCCAGTAGTCCTATATACATGACTATAAACTGTAGTAATCCCTATGTTCCAAACATAGGATGCCTCTTGCCCTATATGAGAGATGCCTTATGCTCCAAGTATGAGATGCTAATAGTCCTATCTACATGACGATAAACTGTAGCACTCCCTATCTAACAAATGATAGGATGCCTATTGCCCTATACGAGAGATTCCTTATGCTCCTAGCATGAGATGCCAATAGTCCTTTCTACATGACTCTAAACTGTAGTAATCCTTATGTTCCAATCATAGGATGCCTCTTGCTATAAACAAGAGATTCCTTATGCTCCAAGCATAAGACGCCTAATGCCATGATTACAGTGGCATGATTCCAACGCCCCTTGGCATTATCCCTCTTGTGCACCAGTGCATAAGTGAAGGCCTCAACTCACCAGTGAGTTGGGATGCCCTCATGGTCTGACATGAGGAAGACATTACAGGCAGCTTCTTGCGTAAGCCCCATTCACCAGTGCCGCTCCATAGCGGCACCCGGGTAGCTCCTTGCATAAGCCCCATCCACCGTTTCCACTCCATAACGGCACCCCGGGCAGCTCCTAGCGTAAGCCCCATTCACCATTGCCACTCCTTAGCGGCACCCGGGCAGCTTCCTAGCGTAAGCCCCATTCACCATTACCACTCCTTAGCGGCACCCGCGCAGCTTCCTAGCATAATCCCCATTCACCAGTGCCGCTCCATAGAGGCACCCGAGCAACTTCCTAACGTAAGCCCCATTCACCATTTCCGCTCCATAGCGGCACCCGGGCAACTCCTTGCATAAGCCCAATCCACTGTTGTGATCCCAATCAGCGGTAAGCTGTTGTGACCCAATACAGCGGTAAGCCATTTTCACCCCATTTAGTGGTAAGCCGTTCACATCCTTATCCAGCAGTAAGCCGTTGTGACCCAATCCAGCGGTAAGACGTTGCGACCCCATTCAGCGTTAATCCGTTCACATCCTCATCCAGCGGTATGCCGTTGTGACCCAATCCAGTGGTAAGCCGTTGCGACCCCATTCAGCGGTAAGCCATTCACATCCTCATCTAGCGGTAAGCCGTTGTGACCCAATCAACCAGTAAGTCGTTGCGACCCCATTTAGCGGTAAGCCATTCACATCCTTATCCAGCAGTAAGCCGTTGTGACCCAATCCAGCGGTAAGCCGTTGCGACCCCATTTAGCGGTAAGCCGTTCTGGGCCTCCATCCTGGAGTAAGTCCCAGCACCATGGGCCACCTAACGCATAAGCCCCTCTTCACTTCTCACGGACGCATCTTTCACGACGTGATCGTCAGGTCCTTGCAACCTCTTGTTTCTCACACCGAGCATGACTCACGCGGGCTTAGAGTGAGCACCGACCCTGACCCCCATCCTATCGAACTACGAGGACTTTGATCCATGTCAAGGCATGGTACGTAGGAAGCCTCCATGAGGTTCAATCCCACCCGTCACCTATTCACGTCGGGTCCCATCCTCGTCCAGCACGACGTTAAAATGCATTCTGGTCCAATTGAAAGCCGTTGCGACCCATCCCAGCGAACTACGAGGACTTTGATCCATGTCAAGGCATGGTACGTAGGAAGCCTCCATGAAGTTCAAGCCACATTGCTCGGTCGTTCATTAATGTCGAGTTTCGCCCTCATCCAGCATGACAATAAACTGTATGCCCCTCCCTTTGTCCTGCATGACATTAAACTGCACACCCGTTCCCACCTGAACTACGATGTCTTTGATCCATGTCAAGGCATGGTATGTAGGAAACCATCCAAAGGTTCAAGCCCACCACTCATTGGATCAAGGTCCATTTTCACGTCGATCTGCCGACAAAGCCCCATTTGAACTACGAGGTCTTTGATCCATGTCAAGGCGTGGTACGTAGGAGGCCTCCACGAGGTTCAAGCCCACCCATCATCCAATTCACGTCGAGTTCTACCTATGTCCAGCACGACGTTAAACTGCAATTCCAGCACAACGACAAGCCATTGTGACTAACCCGAACTACGAGGTCTTTGATCCATGTCATGGCATGGTACGTAGGAAGCCTCTACGAGGTCCAAAACCACCATCCGGTCGTTCCGACCTCATTCACGTCGGTTCACCCCCATCCCTCATGACATTAAACTGTATTCCCCAATCCGAACTACGAGAACTTTGATCCGTGTCAAGGCATGGTACGTAGGAAGCCTCCCTGAGGTTCAAGCCCAACAATCATTGGTCCAAACCGTCTCCTAGTCGGTGTGCCAAGCCCCCATTTTCAATCCGAACTACGAGGACTTTGATCCGTGTCAAGGCATGGTACGTAGGAATCCTCCCAGAGGTTCAAGCCCATCTCCCATCGGACCAAGGTCCCTCATTTACGTTGGTTCACCGACACCCACCACTCGTCGTTTATTCACGTCAGGGTTCACTATCATCCCGCATGACGTTAAACTGTATTCCATGAAACCCATTTGAACTACGAGGACTTTGATCCATGTCAAGGCATGGTACGTAGGAAACCTTTCTAAGGTTCAAGCCCATCATTAGTGGACCCACGGGTATACTTTCACGTCGGATCACCGATGAAACCCTTTGAACTACATGGGTCTTTGATCCATGTCTAGGCATGGTACGTAGGAAGCCTTCCAGAGGCTCAATCCCACCACTCATTGGACCAAGGTCCACCTTCACGTCGGTACGCTGACGATGCCCATCGGACCGAGGTCCACCTTCACGTTGGTTCGCTGACGACATTCATCGGGCCAACTTCACTGTCGCCCCCTGCGATGGTCCCATTTCATTCCCCCTCCAGTTCATTCATCCATCCATCACCCATCCTGATTCTCACCCGGGACGCCACATCCTGGTGGTATTATTCCATCCACCTCCTCGCTGCTCCTCGCGGCGCATGGGCCACTTTCCACGTGTAAGCCCCATCATATCTCCGGGTCGTTGTACTCTGTGTACACCCCGATTCATCACCCTTTTCTCTTCTAGGGAGTGCACTACCTCGGATCCGTCCTCATTGGGTGTTCTGATCCATCCATCTTCTAGATGTTCTCCCTTTGGGATATACCAATCTGATCAGTCTCTATGGGACGTTCTGATCACCCTCATTTCGTCTCTGCAAGACATTAAACTCGCGACCTACCTCGTGATAAACATGAGATGCCTGCGGAAAACCTCTGATGACACGCCGTTGGTGTAACCGTCTCTGCTAGACGTTAATATTGCAACATACCCTGTGTTAAACACGGGAAGCTGAGGAAAACCTCAGATACATGCCTCGGGCTATGCACCCTTGATATGCCCTCTTATGAGGAAGAATACAGGTTCCCCTATGTCCATGCACCGAGAGATGCCCTGACATGCCTGATGTTGCGGTTTACTCCGACCAAAGGTCACTACCATGTCGAGACCCCATGGAATGTCTTGACGAAAGTAGTGTAATTAACCGGCGTCCATGAAGATATGGCACCAGAAATGAGATTCACAAACAACGTATTAAATCTACGAGGGAGACCAAGACTAGGTGATGAGTTCTGAGGAGGAATCCATGGAAGGAAGAACCGACATCCCATCATCCTGTTTCGATCAAGGAGCAGATGTCCTTGAACAAGGAACGGATGACGCCCGCCTTTGGAAAGCGGGAATGCGGGGCAACAGCTGCGCGTCCCCCACAGACGGATGCGCGCGCCCCGGCGAAAGCGTCGGAAACATAGGGTTTTGTTGAAGACCATGGCATGTTTTGGTCAATGATAAAAGGTCTGATCTAGCACAGAGCGTGAGATATAGACATCGAGGTATAATCAAAATTAGTGGATGAGGAAGGAGTTAAACCGAGTCTCAAATGTGTGTCTATATGAGACACAGTGGAAGTGCTTTGTACCTGAAGATGGGGATTAAAAAATTTAATGAAATCTATAATGATCTCAACACCATACTGCATTGACTTCTCTAAATCATCTTTTTTCTCCATGAACGTGTTCAATAGAGGAGTGAAATCATTCAAAATTTTCACTTGAGTCTTGAATGCTTGATTTATAAGAGGAATTTTAAAATTCTGTAAAGGATATTTTAAATCATTGTTCATATCATGATTAGAGAAAATACTATTAACATAGAATCCACATTCTTGGTAATTTCTTCTTGAGTATCATTGACAATATTTGAATGAATCCTCACTATGTCATTGACTCTATCACAACTATTGTCAACCGTAGATAAAAATTACTTGTCAAAACAACATAATACTGACTTAAGTTCCTCCAAACCAACCATTCTGAGCAGATCACTGTCCATGAGATGAGATGGCTATTCAGAGGAATTATAGGCTGGAACAGTTGAATTGAGGGACTTGAGATGATTTAGAACATTATGTAGTCATCCCTTGTACATGTCAATCATTTTTTATAGAAACAGCAAGCTTATGCCTCTCATTGACTATTTGGATGTTTCTCTCAGCCACATTTTCAAATATTGAAGTCATGTTCAGTTGAATCAATGATGAAACATAATATGGAATATAACCACTACCATCCTAAATTGTATGAGCAATAGGAGATTGTCTGTGTTGTAACAATTTTTGAATATCTTCATCCATATATTTCAGAGAAATCACCTCATCACTCAATTTATTTTTTACAGTTCTAAAATCTTATATTTCATGATGAATTTATACTTCAAGTTTCCATATGATTTTCTCTAATAACAAGGAAACCTCAATTTCAATATGATTTTCACATGAGTAGGATAAATGTTCATTATCTTTTCAAATCCATCTAATAAAGTAACTCCAAAAGAATTCAATAAAGTATGACACAGAGAAGAAGAAGGTTCTTGTGAAAGATTTGGAATAGGATATGATATAGGTTGAGGTTCCTTAGTAGGGATAACTTATAGAGAAGAAATTGGTTTCATTTGAAACACAGTGGAAATTTATATGCCTTTAACGGAGGTCTCCAGGGTGTTGTCTACATAAATGTAGCTAGGAAACTTATACTTAATATCCATAGTACTTTGATCATCTAGATTGGTAACTTCAAGAATTTCTAGACTGGGGTGATTCTCCCCCTCTACAAGTGAATTCATTAAATTAATAAGTGATTCAGTACCTTGATCTATTTCTAAATTTTTATCTCTAATAGCCTCACCCATTTCTTATCTATTCTTATGAAAGGCTTGTTCAATTCATTCCTCTGCAGAAAGTATAATTTCCGAATCATCTTCTTCCTATAAATTTTCCTCAATAACATCCTCTCCCACAATATTAATTTATTCTTCTAGATTCTCCTCAGGGAGAACATTTTCTTTTACACTAGATATAGATTATATTCTAGTATCAGGTTAATATTCTAAATCAACACTTCCATCAATAACAAGTACTTCTTTCTGAAATACATTATGTGGAACAGGTACACCGCTGACTTCTTTTTCGAAGACAATTCCTTCTATAGGATCAACAAATGCCTCTTCTTCATCATCATCAATATAATAAAAAACTTTATCTGGTTCCAAACCACGATTAGATATGTTCTTAGGTCTTGAAAGATTCTCAACAAGATTAATCTACTCATATAACCATTCATTGTCCTCCACCAAATACCTTTTCTAATGATTCCAACTAATTTTAGTCTTTCTGACTTTACAATTTCAGATAAAAAACTTATTGTTTTTATGAATTCTTCATTTTTTCCAACCACTCCTTTAGCATAAAACATTATATAGATTAACCTTGAATAGAAAAAAAGGTTTACATTGAGGTTATCTTAATCAATTCAGACGTGTGAAGTATAAAATACTATCATATATTAATCTTGTGACCATTTTTCATAATATGTATCGAGAATATATATTATTACATGAGGGTAGAAAAATACCCATTACTTAGACAATTAAGATTTTAGAGAAACATAAACAGAAACCTAATTTCAACATCCAACCCAGTAGCAATTTCTATTCATTTATTCTTATTCCCAGTCACGATTCATAGTTATTCTTATATGAAAAAAACATTACTCGGAGGAGGAGGACAAATTTGGTATTCCTAAAAAATTCATTCATGAGGTATCCCATCGAAGCCAGCCTATAAATTCGGGGAAAAAGTACATCTTTGACCATTAATCTAGATTATTTCAACAAAATCATCTTCAGTATTGAATGAAAACTAGACATAATCAAAAAACTGGGAAACATGTTTTGGATAAATTAGCCTTGTTTTTTTTGTAAACCTGTTCATCCATCCCTACTCTTCCATTATTTTCAAAACTAAATATATACGGGTTAGCCACCACAGAAGACATTTTTTCTTTTTTTGGTCATACTATTATATTTAAATGATCCGGGTTCAATGGTCCTTCGAGCACTACATTTGGTGACCTTTTCAATTTCTTCTAAGATTTTGGCTTCTCAATAGTTGATAAAGATTGGTGCATTATTATAGGCATTCAACTAGGGTTATAGAGAAAGATGAAGGGATGAAAGAGGAAATACAGTATGAAAGAGAGGGTTTTTGGTTTTGAAATATAAGAGCTCGAGTGAAGAAAAGAGTGAATGATGATTGGTTTTAATCCTATAGGGATTTAAAGTGTTGCAAATTCAAAATCACATGATAAAAATAATAAAATAATCAACACAACGATACGAGTAATAAAAATAATAAAACAAACAAGTGTCATTATGTTGAGACCGGAATAGATTTTCATGGTGAGACAGGAATATATTGGCTTGGTGAGACAGAAACAGATTGACACCGTGTCATCTTTACAGTGTGACACCAAATGGTGTGACCGTATCATTTGAGACAGTAAGTGGCAGACAATAACCGATAGATAGTAACTATGGTAATAGAAACAAGAAATAGTAATGTTGACATAGTAACTTGTAAGACTATAAGAGTGAGACAGTAATTATATGATCATTACATGTTAAAACATAATTCATAAAACCATATACTGTGAAATAGTATGTTGTGAAATAGTAATTTTTTAGACAGTACACTTTTTACTTGATATTTATCATTCCTAATTTTTGTATAATGTAATCTATTATTTCATAATTTAATGGTTCAATGAATATATCAGAAAGATGAAATTAATTTACAATAAATTCCAATGTGATATCACCTTTTTGAAAATGGTATGTCAAAAAGTTATGTCTTACATCAAAATGATTTGTCCTAGATAGTAAAATACAATTTTTGGACATGCTAATAGTACCTGTATGGTCACAATTTATAGGTACATTCCTGAATTGATATCCATAAACTTGTAATGTCTGTTTCATCCAAAAAATTTGATCTCAACAACTGCAAAAAACTATATATTCAGCTTCAATAGTTGATAATGATAAAGAATTTTGTTTCTCACTACACCAGGACACTAGAGACTTGCTAAAATTGTGACATGTTCAAGAGGTTCTTTTTCTATGTGACATAAAACCACAAAAAATAATCAATATACTAGCTAAATATCACAAATTATTTTCCTCTAGGATAGAACAATCCTTGATTGGTTTAATGTTTGATGTATTTAAAATTCCATTAAACATCATTTAAATTAAATTCTTTAGGATTTTTATGAATATGAGCACGCATACATACACTAAACATAATATCATGTCGTCTAGTTTTAACACCACAAGTTTTTCTAAAAATAAATAGAAATTAATGGAACTTTGTTTTAAGTAGATATTTATAACTATCCTTTTATAAAAAAATTTCCACTTCTATGTTTTGAATTTCAAGAAACGGTCATCTACAATTGTGTTTAGTATGTTATTTGGAGTCTATTGGAACCAACTTGTTTTTTTGGTGAATAGTAACTTAAACTTATGAATAGTAATATGAATAGTAATATGACCTTAATAAATAGTATATTTAATTATTATTTTATTTTATTTAGGCTTTAAGATATTAGAATCTAGGTTAATTTTTTATTGTGATAGAAAAGTAGTTACATAATTAGAATTTTTAATTTTTGAGTTATGTATGATTTTATTTAAAAATTAAATTAATAATATTTAGACAATTATTTTCAAAAAATGGACTTCATTATTTAAATATAAAAATCAATAAATTGTTAGGTATACTTTTGGGAATTTTTCTGAAACCGTTGTTTTTCAGTGAATAGTAAAAAATACAGTTTTTTGTTTCGATGTATTAATGACATCATTAATGATATAATAATGATGTCATAAATCTGTTCAACGTGTGAATAGTTAAATAATATGTGAGGTGTCCCAAGTGTCATATACCATGGGAAAATATATGGGAAAGCCCTTTTTTTTAAATACCACTCATGAGGTGTCCCATGAATATTATTAAAATAATCCCTCACTTTTAGTATTAATACCAACTCTTCCCTTCAATGAATTCATTCCAAATTCTCCCTCAATAAAGCTCTGGCATAATTAACTTCATAGTAGTACTCCCAAGGTTTCCTCAAGCACCCAAGGTCCTAAACATCTTGTTCTAAGGGTTACTCTACAATGAGGATTAAACAATTTGGAAGTAAGACAAACCCAAGGTAATGGAATTCTTAACCTGATTTTCATTCTTTGGGTTAACCTTCAACTTCACTATTTGTGGGGTATTTAAATTTTTTGTGTGATGGGGTTCTGTTTATATTATGTTTAGTTGTGTGTATATATAGAATATATACGTACTCCATCCACTCTATTAAGTCTCTCTTCAATTGTATGATATTTATAAGGGGATTTTCTTTAAAAACCCTCTTTTTAAATTCGGTTTTACGAAATTCCAAATAAATGTTTTTATGGAATTATAAATGTTGTATGATTATGGTTTAGTTCTTGGGAATTATTTATGATGAAGGTTGGGACCTATATTTACCTCCAATGAATTGGGTATGAGTAATTTGGAGGTCGGACATATGGTTACTCAAAGTGTAACTGCGATGGTTACACAAAGTAAGTTAGCCGTGAGGGTTACAGATTATTAGTTAGCCAATAATGGTTACAAGATTATGTAACTAATTCCCTAAGATACCTCTATGATTATATTTATCTTCTTTTATCTGTGTGGATCTTGTGTGAATCTCATTTTGCAAAAAGTAAGTATATATGAGTGACAAGCATGTCTTATGAAAATGTTTTCATGTGTTACAATTATTCATGGACTAATTTGATATTTCCTTAATTTTTCATCCCTTACTGAGATTTCTGCTCATCCCAAGTTTGTAAATGATTTTTCATAGGTTACTGGACGTGTAATACAAGGAATTAAGACATGTTAAATGTTGAATAATTGTCAAGGAGTGTTGTTTTATGTTTTAATGTTTTATATTTTGAGAAAAATGGAAACTGTTTTTAAGGTATCCACTCTGTAACAATTTGTAATATTATGAATGTTTTTCCATAATTCTATAAAGATCTAAACTTGAAAGGATACTCAATGTAAAATGAAGTTTTTTCTTAACTAAAATTAATATTATATATGTAATAAGGTCGGGTCCTTATAGTTGGTATCAGATGATGGTTTAGAAAACATTAGGGGTTAGGGTGATGTTAATAGAGTACCATAAATGATTTTTAGTCTATGTTTAATTTGAAATGTTATAGAATTGAAAGATACCATGTTGCTTTATCTAAGACATGTTTGTTCAGAATGGTTATCTGTAGAAGGAAATGGGATGCTAAAGAGGAGAGGCACCGACAGAATGACATCCTTCCGGAACTACAACCCGGAATGATAGGGATTGGATCTGAGCAGTTTGTGATAGTAATGGCTCAGCTAATGCAGGCAATAAATGGTGGTGGAATCCATGAAATAGAACCAATATATGTACTAAAATGGAATATGACAGCAGTGGAACATTTTAGGAGACAACATCCTCCTGTATTCAATGGATCTTCATACCCAGTTGTAGCTGAAGGATGGATCAAAGACATTGAAAAGATATTCGATGTTATGGGATGTTTAGAAAATCAAAAGTCAACTCTTTCCATTTATCGTTTCGAAGGGGAAGCTGATTAGTGGTGGTCAATGGTAAGGAATATCAGGGGTAGGGAGAATTTTGATGCTTAGAGTGGGATGAATTTAAATGTATTTTCCTTGAAAAATATTTTCCTAAGGTGGTGCGACTAATAATGGAGAAGCAATTCCTTGAATTGAAATAGAAGGAGGCAGATTCAGTGGCTGTGTATGAAGCTAACTTCACCCGACTAGCGTGGTATGCTCCAAATCTTATTCTGGATCATGATAGCAAAATCAACCACATTTACTCAGGATTATAGCCATGGTATCAATGGGCGTTGGTCTCTCGTGAATTCAAAAGTTATGAGAAACTTTTCCGATGTGCTGAGAGGGTAGAGATGAAGTTTTCTGATGATCACGTGCATTTTGAAAACAAATAGAAGAATAGGTCTAGTTGTAATGCAATGGGTAACAATCAACCAATGAAATCTGATGGTAAGAAAATCCAATTTCCAGTTTGTGAAAAGTGTGGCAAGAAACACCCTGGGGAATGTCTTAGAAAAACTGGGAAGAGTTTTAAATGGGGTAAGTTCAGACATGTGGCCCGATATTTCAATGAAAATTGTCCTAAGAATAATCTTGATAAGAAAAATGTAATTTGTTTAAAATGTGGTGAGATGTGTCATTATGCAAATGCCTTCACAAAAAGAGATCTGAATGATGCAAAGAAGCTAGACTACAAACAGAAAGGTGTAGTGAGATCCTTTGCGACTATGTCAGCAGATGTCTGGCCATTCAATGACCTTGTATCAGGTAATTTGTTTGTTCACTCTGGTTTTGCTAAAGTTTTGTTTGATAGGGGGTCTACACATTCTGTAACAGCCCAAGATTTTATAAAAAATATTCTTTTTAATTTTATTAATGTCTTGTGTTGTACGCTACACCAAAAGGAGCTTGCACAACACACATCCTTGACTTGCCTTGCATTACACGCAATCGCGACCTTCCTCGATAGCGTGTGTTGTACGCAACACGAAGTTTCGCTAAACAACGATATGCTATTAAGATATTATTAAAACTAGCTGTTGTGAATAGTAATAACCACTTTTTGAAATTTTGTAAATTTTATTTTTCAAAATGGACTTCATTTATGGATTCGGAGTATCGAATTTAGCCTAAGGTGAAATTTTTGTACTTTTCGGATAACTTTCATATTCTGATGAATAGTGAAAAATTACTAAATTATAATTAAAAACAACTTTTTTAATCGAAATAATTAATAGTGATAAATTATTAATTTGAGTGGTTTTAAAGTATATTTAGAATATATTTTTACAATTTAATACAATGTTGGTCATTGGTTGTAATTTCACATTTAAACCAGACATAATCAAGTGTCAATCTTTTGATATATATTGTTTCCTAAAAACACGTTATTTATTTTAACAGCGGGATTTAATTATAAAATTAATTAATGCAACTTATATGTTATGAATTTGGTAAAATATATTTCATTTTTGAATTCGGAATATGAAATATAGCTTAGGATGAAATTTTGGCATTGTTCTGAAAAACATCAATTTTTGATGAATAGTGAAACTACTAAGTGGGAGTTAAAAAAAAACTGAATTTTTCATAAAACTTAATTTTGCCGCTTCTGTGAATGGAATTTCGAAAATCCGAGAGACACGGTTAATATCAAGGACTAACATGTGGTTCAATGAGATGAAAATAATTTTTTGGTGAATAGTAACTTTTTACTTTTTTTACCGCGGTTAATAGTAAATAGGGTAACTAAGGGTAAATATGATATTACTATTACCCTAACACATGTCCTAATTCCATTGGACAAGTGTAATTCGACCAAAAACAAACTTAGGAATAAAATATGACCATTTAGGCCCACTTGGATTAGATTAGGACATTTATTATTAATTTATTTAAAGAAAGGATAAAATAGTTAAAATCAATGTTTAATAAGTAAATCATTTTTCATATGGGGTTATACATAAGATAAATTCGATTGTAAATATTCATTAGAAAGCTAAAAAGATTTCCTACATGATGGTATTTTATTTTTAATTTTTAGACATAAAATAATTTAATTTATTTATGACACAACGATGATGCAGTAATTATCTTATTAATGAAATATTGACATAATTGATGTTATAAACACCAAAATAAATGTAATTTGAGATTTTTTATGAATTCCACTAATTTTCTAGGTTACTATGATATATTAATGTTGATTTAATCAACTTGGTTCGAACATTTAATTCTGTTGTGACTTTCACAAAAATCATATATCAAATAGTGTCAAAATTGACACAAAATAGTTTTTAAATCAAATATTATATTATTAATTGTTATTGTATTCCTAACAATCTAAGGTTCGGCCAAATGACTTAGATAAGGATATATATATTAATAATAAACAATTTGGGGTTCGTTTGGCATGTTATAGTAAGTGTATTAACCATATAGTGAAAGAAAACAAAAAGACATGGTAAAAGTTAAATTATTTAACTTAGAGTTAAATCTAATTGATAAGGTTAAAATAATATCCTAAACTTGTCTAAATTCTATTGGTTGATAGTATTTCGATCCATCCCCACTTTAGCTTCGAAATAAGACCCTTTGGAACCATTATAAACCGATTTTGACTTTAATATAAAATAATATTTTGAGATATTCCTAAGGTGCCCCTCTCCTCCCCTATAAAAGGACACCTCCTCCCCCTCCTCCTCACACCAATTTGAGCACTCAAGCTCGGCCAACCCCTGCCAAAATTCCTTCTCCACTTCCCTAGCAACATCCTAGAGGTTCTGGTCTTCCTAAAAGACCAATTCTAGTGCCCTAAGACGAGGTCTCAAAGAGGCACTTCAAAGAAGAGGTAATTACCGTTACCAATTCTTTCATCTTTATTTCTTCTTCCACTTCTTCTTCTTAGGTTGTTTCATTATGAAGTAATAACATCAGTATCACTCATATACTGATATGTTATTATAAGTATGAAACAACCCTATTTCACCATCTATCCATCCTACGGAAAAAGAAATCACCGCGCGTGCGTACGTACGGAATACCGTCTCCACGCCGTGGTGTAATCTATTTTCCACCACCACCTTACATGGATGGGTATAATGGTGTAAAGAATAACTATACATAGTTATTACAACATCATATTGATTCTGATATATTGTATAATCCACTCCAATTCAATTCAATATTTATATAAATGATATCATCGCTCGTGCGTACGTACGGACTACCGTCTCCACGACGCGATGAGATTCATTCTCCATGTTAACCATTTAGGAATGATTATAATGTATATATAAGAAATAATAATGAAATATATGAAATTATAAAGCTACTGGATTTATGTATATATATACATATGTATGTCATCTACTTACTTCCATTTCAAGACAATAAGGAAAGAAAAACAGCGTTCATGCGTACGTACGGACTACCGTCTCCATGAACGGTGTTTTTCATTTTATTTATCTATCTATTATATATATATATATACTGAATATATATGATATATAAATCATATTTTATATTCTGGAAGTAAGTAAATCATGATATAAGTAATAATGATGTCAAGAACAACAAGTCAAAACACCTACGATAAATGAAACGATTTTACCCAAAACGCTTCTTTAACATGGAATTTACAAAAGAACGGGTAATATAATGTCATAAGTGAACCATATATGATATCATAACAATGAATATGATTCTGTAATAAGTCAATGACATTATTTAAATCATTATACAGGAGGTGCGGACACATACGAAGCAAATTGGAACTAAGGTAAGGGAATATCACAATCTCATTTTTATCCGAGATTGTTTATTCGTAAGTATTTACTGGGGTGTATTTTATCATCCACATCCATGTTCCCTCAATATGAAATATTGTTTCCATCCACTTGCAATAGTTTAAATCCAATTTTACCCTTAGGTGAGTTTTTAGAAAAGAATATGAAAGGAATCTTTTGTCGTTTTTCCATACGAGGTACTTTTTGACTTTTCCGACAAAAGTACGAAGAATGTTTTTTTAACTTATACGGCACGAACGGATTTATACTGTTTTATAAAGCCTTATTTTCATGAAGCTTCCACTAAAAGATTTCATGACTATTTTCAATAAAATCTCTTTCTTTTAAAATTGCATGATGTTTTGTGAAAAGAAATTGATTTTGAAGAAGAAAGGATATTTTCCTCAAGAATTCAATTCAAGTGTTTTATCAAAATTATTTTCCATCTAAGATAATAAAGGGTTCTGTTTCTATCCATATTTTTACATTGATTTGACTATGTTGTGATGGAATTATGTTTATGAATTCCTTTATCTTATATGAATGGTTTTATGATGTCATGTTGTTTAAGAATCCCATTTGTATTACATGGGTTATGCAATGATGTATGATTTATGATTATATGGCACACATAAGAAAGGATTCATTATAAGATGGGTGGGACCTATATCTCCCTCCAATGCATTGGGTAAAGATTTTATATCTCATGAGATAGACATGGCTGGAATGGTAGGTTATACCGGTTCAGTGAAACAGGACTGAAACGAGGGTTACTCGATTCAGAAAGGGACTTTGTCCACTAAGATAGTCTTGGCAATGAGTCATGACTAACAAGAAATGATTTTCCATGATTATTTGTGCATGCCACAAAGTTTCAAGTTTCATGTTATGATTATGGTGATCTCATTTTCACTTCTATGATTTGTTCCATGTTAAGATATTATGATCTCTTTTGCAGGTTATGATTTTCAAAAAGATATGATATGATTTTTATTTCTTTTGTATACCCTTACTGAGCATTTGAGCTCACCCTTTTATGTTTTATTTTCCCCAGAATATAAATAAAGGTTTTAGGTAAAAAAAGAGGAAGATCTTTATGGGAGATTTTGAAGATCTTTCACCACGATTAGAAGATTACGTTCCGAGTTTCCAAAGACACTAAACTATTACGGTCCTTGTGTGTGTGTTTTTGTAATGTACTAAGTATTCCGCAAAAGTAATGTAATGTCAATGTACGTCAGGCTTCGGGTCTCTACAGTTGGTATCAGAGGAAAGGTTTAGTCAACCTTTGGAAACTAGGATGCGAGAACTTTAGTGAGATCCCTAGAGATATTTCTAAGGTATGTCTAGGGATGTCTCTAAGGTTAAGTATACGTATAGGTTATAGTCCTAGAATTGTGCTAACGATCTTCGAATTTAACCTAAGATGCTAGATATTGAGGATACTAACCCTTTATTATGTTGTTTTCCCTAGCATGATTTTTGCCTCTCACACAATTCTTTTGGGGTTTTAGACGATGGCTGGAACCCGAAGGAACCGTGTTAATGCGGAATGTGATGGGCAATGCAATGATTGTACCCCTGAGCAACAAAACGATATAGGAGCTGGAATGCAAAATCTTGTAGCCATGCTCACACAACTTTCTCAAGCTATGAATCATGCAGGACTTCCAAACGAGCAAAGGAAGGAGCAACATTCTGTTGAATCCTTCATGAGGCAGCGTCCACCTTCTTTCAGTGGGTCTACTGATCCATTAGTTGCTGAACAATGGATTAGTACTACTGAAAAGATATTTTCAGTTCTTCAATGTTCTGAACATGATAAAGTCATCCTAGCAGTGTATCGTTTGGAAGGAGATGCTGATCAATGGTGGAATCTTATTAAGAATACAAGGCAAAGGGATGAAATTGAGTCTATGGAATGGGACGAGTTCAAGAACTTATTTTTCAATAAGTACTTCCCTCGTATTCTTCGAACAAAGATGGAGAAAGAGTTTCTTGAACTGAAGCAAAGGGACGATGAATCTGTTGGTACCTATGAAGGAAATTTTACAAGACTTGCAAGGTATGCTTCTGGAATTATCATCCAACCTGAAAGTAAAGTTGATCGATTTTTCAGTGGCTTAAAACCAAGTCTTCGAAGGGCATTAGCTATAAGAGACTTCAGTAGCTATGAAGAAATTGTGCGTTGTGCTATCAAGGTAGAAATGGAAGTTGGTGTTACATATACATCTCATGGTTTTGACAAGAAACGAAAGATGGAGTTCAAGGAGAAATCTCAGAATAATGGTGAAAAGAAGATGAATGTTTCCTTATGCACAAAGTGTGGAAAGAAGCATGGTGGAGATTGTCTTAAAGGGACTAGAAAATGTTTTAAGTGTGGAAAAGAAGGTCATCGAGCAGCTGAGTGTCGAAGTAATGGAAAAAGGGTTTCTAATGATGTGAATAAAGCAAACACTACAGAGAATGCACTGCCAACACTTCAATGCTTCAAGTGCAAGGAAATGGGGCATTATGCTAATAATTGCCCTAATCCAAGGGTTAGTGATGATCAACATGAGCAACCACTGAAGGCAAAGGACAAAGGGAAATCACATGCGATCACTATTGGCAATGTTGAATATGACAACGATGTGGTGGAATGATTAAGTGTTTATGTAATGGGATTCCAAAATAATGTTTTATCATTGAGTATTGCAATATTTATTGATGTGGTATTCAAAGTGATTGAGATATTTTTTGGAAATAAGATGATATGCGCATAATGAAGACGAGAAAATGAAATGTTTAATAGTATTCATGAGCTCATGATTGATATAAGGACTAAGTGATATCATGGTTTTATTATATAGAATTTTGAGGATTTTGGTATGTGGAAAGTGTTAACTTTAAACTGCATTCATGTTTTCACTAAGGTATTCAAGAGAATACATGATTAAGGCCTTTGAATGTTTGGAATGTGTCCAACAAGATATATCTTATGATATATGGGGATCAACGATGGTATTAAATCTCTGGTAATCGTTTTCACTATATTATGAGAGTGGACTGCAGTATTATGTATAAGCCTAAAGATTAGACTGGATTATGTTGGACATAAGTTAGTATTGTTTAAGGATAGAAGATTTTCGATATTATTGATGGGATGTTATAGTAACGTAGTTTTAGAAAAAGGACAACCTGCAGGACGGGCGACAGCCCATCGCTTCGGACAAGGCTGTAGGAATCGAACCCACAACCGAAGTGCGACTGGCCTTTATCGCCTACCACTAGCCTACAGGAAGTCCCTGTTTAGTAGAAACTAGTTTTATTATATTAAGCAGTATGATATATGAAGTATAAGCCCATTTTAGGAACCATATGTGATTAATCTCACTATAGATCGACTTATGTATATAATTTTTGCTAACCTTTTGTTTGAGACAGATGGAATGACCCGTCATTCTATCACATGATCTGCTAACACTTCACGAATAACAAATTCAACTTCATTTATTTAAGAGATGAAGTGGAAATTGTTAAAGGCACGAACAACAGTGAGATTGTACCAAAATAAAGTAAGTATTTATTCTAATTCAAATTCTTTAACTTTAGGGAAATGATCTTGAAAACCAAAAATGTTGTCCTAGTTCTCTTATACCTGATGAATCGGATGGTACCTTAGATCGTCACAAATTTATGGATTTGTGATTACTGGCTTTTCCATAGCCATGTTCTCTACCACTTTCCATCAGAACATGATGGTTAGATTTCTCTTCCATATCCATATTTCCACCTATGTGGAAACCCAGTGATTAGTTTATTTGGGTAACCGTTACGTTTCATACTTTTGTTTTTAAAGACTGGTTTTGATATTCCTTTTGACGATGTGGGTTTCTATTAAAGAAACTTTCAAATAGTAAACCATTTATAACCTCGATGAATTTCGAGGGCGAAATTCATTTTAAGGGGGGTAGAATGTAATAGCCCAAGATTTTATAAAAAATATTCTTTTTAATTTTATTAATGTCTTGTGTTGTACGCTACACCAAAAGGAGCTTGCACAACACACATCCTTGACTTGCCTTGCATTACACGCAATCGCGACCTTCCTCGATAGCGTGTGTTGTACGCAACACCAAGTTTCGCTAAACAACGATATGCTATTAAGATATTATTAAAACTAGCTGTTGTGAATAGTAATAACCACTTTTTGAAATTTTGTAAATTTTATTTTTCAAAATGGACTTCATTTATGGATTCGGAGTATCGAATTTAGCCTAAGGTGAAATTTTTGTACTTTTCGGATAACTTTCATATTCTGATTAATAGTGAAAAATTACTAAATTATAATTAAAAACAACTTTTTTAATCGAATTAATTAATAGTGATAAATTATTAATTTGAGTGGTTTTAAAGTATATTTAGAATATATTTTTACAATTTAATACAATGTTGGTCATTGGTTGTAATTTCACATTTAAACCAGACATAATCAAGTGTCAATCTTTTGATATATATTGTTTCCTAAAAACACGTTATTTATTTTAACTGCGGGATTTAATTATAAAATTAATTAATGCAACTTATATGTTATGAATTTGGTAAAATATATTTCATTTTTGAATTCGGAATATGAAATATAGCTTAGGATGAAATTTTGGCATTGTTCTGAAAAACATCAATTTTTGATGAATAGTGAAACTACTAAGTGGGAGTTAAAAAAAAACTGAATTTTTCATAAAACTTAATTTTGCCGCTTCTGTGAATGGAATTTCGAAAATCCGAGAGACACGGTTAATATCAAGGACTAAAATGTGGTTCAATGAGATGAAAATAATTTTTTGGTGAATAATAACTTTTTACTTTTTTTACCGCGGTTAATAGTAAATAGGGTAACTAAGGGTAAATATGATATTACTATTACCCTAACACATGTCCTAATTCCATTGGACAAGTGTAATTCGACCAAAAACAAACTTAGGAATAAAATATGACCATTTAGGCCCACTTGGATTAGATTAGGACATTTATTATTAATTTATTTAAAGAAAGGATAAAATAGTTAAAATCAATGTTTAATAAGTAAATCATTTTTCATATGGGGTTATACATAAGATAAATTCGATTGTAAATATTCATTAGAAAGCTAAAAAGATTTCCTACATGATGGTATTTTATTTTTAATTTTTAGACATAAAATAATTTAATTTATTTATGACACAACGATGATGCAGTAATTATCTTATTAATGAAATATTGACATAATTGATGTTATAAACACCAAAATAAATGTAATTTGAGATTTTTTATGAATTACACTAATTTTCTAGGTTACTATGATATATTAATGTTGATTTAATCAACTTGGTTCGAACATTTAATTCTGTTGTGACTTTCACAAAAATCATATATCAAATAGTGTCAAAATTGACACAAAATAGTTTTTAAATCAAATATTATATTATTAATTGTTATTGTATTCCTAACAATCTAAGGTTCGGCCAAATGACTTAGATAAGGATATATATATATTAATAATAAACAATTTGGGGTTCGTTTGGCATGTTATAGTAAGTGTATTAACCATATAGTAAAAGAAAACAAAAAGACATGGTAAAAGTTAAATTATTTAACTTAGAGTTAAATCTAATTGATAAGGTTAAAATAATATCCTAAACTTGTCTAAATTCTATTGGTTGATATTATTTCGATCCATCCCCACTTTAGCTTCGAAATAAGACCCTTTGGAACCATTATAAACCGATTTTGACTTTAATATAAAATAATATTTTGAGATATTCCTAAGGTGCCCCTCTCCTCCCCTATAAAAGGACACCTCCTCCCCCTCCTCCTCACACCAATTTGAGCACTCAAGCTCGGCCAACCCCTGCCAAAATTCCTTCTCCACTTCCCTAGCAACATCCTAGAGGTTCTGGTCTTCCTAAAAGACCAATTCTAGTGCCCTAAGACGAGGTCTCAAAGAGGCACTTCAAAGAAGAGGTAATTACCGTTACCAATTCTTTCATCTTTATTTCTTCTTCCACTTCTTCTTCTTAGGTTGTTTCATTATGAAGTAATAACATCAGTATCACTCATATACTGATATGTTATTATAAGTATGAAACAACCCTATTTCACCATCTATCCATCCTACGGAAAAAGAAATCACCGCGCGTGCGTACGTACGGAATACCGTCTCCACGCCGTGGTGTAATCTATTTTCCACCACCACCTTACATGGATGGGTATAATGGTGTAAAGAATAACTATACATAGTTATTACAACATCATATTGATTCTGATATATTGTATAATCCACTCCAATTCAATTCAATATTTATATAAATGATATCATCGCTCGTGCGTACGTACGGACTACCGTCTCCACGACGCGATGAGATTCATTCTCCATGTTAACCATTTAGGAATGATTATAATGTATATATAAGAAATAATAATGAAATATATGAAATTATAAAGCTACTGGATTTATGTATATATATACATATGTATGTCATCTACTTACTTCCATTTCAAGACAATAAGGAAAGAAAAACAGCGTTCATGCGTACGTACGGACTACCGTCTCCATGAACGGTGTTTTTCATTTTATTTATCTATCTATTATATATATATATATACTGAATATATATGATATATAAATCATATTTTATATTCTGGAAGTAAGTAAATCATGATATAAGTAATAATGATGTCAAGAACAACAAGTCAAAACACCTACGATAAATGAAACGATTTTACCCAAAACGCTTCTTTAACATGGAATTTACAAAAGAACGGGTAATATAATGTCATAAGTGAACCATATATGATATCATAACAATGAATATGATTCTGTAATAAGTCAATGACATTATTTAAATCATTATACAGGAGGTGCGGACACATACGAAGCAAATTGGACCTAAGGTAAGGGAATATCACAATCTCATTTTTATCCGAGATTGTTTATTCGTAAGTATTTACTGGGGTGTATTTTATCATCCACATCCATGTTTCCTCAATATGTAATATTATTTCCATCCATCTACAATGTTTTAAATCCAATTTTACCCTTTGGTGAGTTTTTAGTAAAAGATATGAAAGGAATCTTTTGTCGTTTTTCGTACGAGGTACATTTTGACTTTTTCGACAAAAGTAAAAAAAGAATGTTTTTTTTAACTTATACGGCACGAACGGATTTCTACTGTTTTATGAATCCTTATTTTCATGAAGATTCCTCTAAAAGATTTCATGACTATTTTCAATAAAATATCTTTCTTTTAAAATTGCATGATGTTTTGTGAAAAGAAATTGATTTTGAAGAAGAAAGGATATTTTTCTCAAGAATTCAATTCAAGTGTTTTATCAAATTTATTTTCCATCTAAGATAATAAAGGGTTCTGTTTCTATCCATATTTTTACATTGATTTGACTATGTTGTGATGGAATTATGTTTATGAATTCCTTTATCTTATATGAATGGTTTTATGATGTCATGTTGTTTAAGAATCCCATTTGTATTACATGGGTTATGCAATGATGTATGATTTATGATTATGTGGCACACATAAGAAAGGATTCATTATAAGATGGGTGGGACCTATATCTCCCTCCAATGCATTGGGTAAAGATTTTATATCTCATGAGATAGACATGGCTGGAATGGTAGGTTATACCGGTTCAGTGAAACAGGACTGAAACGAGGGTTACTCGATTCAGAAAGGGACTTTGTCCACTAAGATAGTCTTGGCAATGAGTCATGACTAACAAGAAATGATTTTCCATGATTATTTGTGCATGCCACAAAGTTTCAAGTTTCATGTTATGATTATGGTGATCTCATTTTCACTTCTATGATTTGTTCCATGTTAAGATATTATGATCTCTTTTGCAGGTTATGATTTTCAAAAAGATATGATATGATTTTTATTTCTTTTGTATACCCTTACTGAGCATTTGAGCTCACCCTTTTATGTTTTCTTTTCCCCAGAATATAAATAAAGGTTTTAGGTAAAAAAAGAGGAAGATCTTTATGGGAGATTTTGAAGATCTTTCACCACGATTAGAAGATTACGTTCCGAGTTTCCAAAGACACTAAACTATTACGGTCCTTGTGTGTGTGTTTTTGTAATGTACTAAGTATTCCGCAAAAGTAATGTAATGTCAATGTACGTCAGGCTTCGGGTCTCTACACATTCCTTCATCTCTGAGAAATTTTCTAGTAAATTGGAAATATCACCTCAAAAAATTAGACCCGAACTTGTTGTTAAAACACCAGGGGTGAAAAGTTAGAGAAGAGAGGAATTATAAGAATCCTTCTATTGTGTTCTATGGAAATACTTTACCTACAAACCTTATTGTTTTACCCTTATTCTAGTTTGATGTTATTTTGGGGATGGACTAGCTTTCTAATTTTCATGCTAAGATTGATTGTAGAGATAAAGAAGTTTTTTTAGAAAGAGTTTCGATTTGTATACATGAATGAACCCACACAATTGATAACATATCAGGAAGCTGAGAAACTATTGAAAGGTGTAAATTAATGTTATCTTTCTCATATTTTTGAAAAAATGAAACTATTCAAATTAATGGTTTCCCAGTGGTAAATGAATACCTTGATGTTTTTCTTGATGAGTTACACGGTGTCATACCAGATCGAGATGTCGAATTCACAATTGAATTTGTTCCTGATGCTAAGCCAATTTCATAACCCCCATATCATATGGCTCTAACAGAACTTCTTGAATTGAAAATTCAGTTACAGGATTTTCTTGACAAAGGCTTCATTCGTTCTAGCACTTCACCATGGGGACCCCTGTTTTTTTGTTAAAAACAAATATGTTTCCATGAGACATTGCATTGATTACATAGATTTTAATAATATCACTTTTAAAAACAGGTATCCATTTCCTCATATTGATGACTTGTTTGAAAATCTCCAGGGAGATTAGTACTTTTCCAAGATTGACTTGAGATCCGGATACCATCAGTAGATGGTGAAGGAAGATGACATCCCAAAAACAACCTTTTGTACTAGATATGTGCATTATGAATTTGTTGTTATGCTCTTTGGATTAACTAATGCACCTGCTGTATTGATGAATCTTATGAATATAATATTTCATGTGTTTTTGGATACGTTTGTGGTTGTATTCATTGATGACATTCTGGTATTTTCTAAAAGTAAAGAATAACATGAAAAACATCTAAGGGTTGTTTTATAAACAATAAATAAAAAGAAACTATATGGAAAATTCACCAAGTGTGATAATTTGTTGCAGTAGATTTCTTTTCTTGGGCACTTTGTAACTAAGGATCCAATAACAGCTAATCCTTCCAAAACAAAAGTAGTTGATGAATGACCAATACCCACAAATGTTACATAGATTCACAGTTTTCTGGGATTAGAAAGTTATTACCGATGATTTGTTAAGATCATTGCATGGTTATCTAGCCTGATAACTTAGTTAACAAGGAAATGGGTACAATTTGTTTGGATAGAGGAATGTGATGTTTGTTTTCAGGAACTAAAGAAGAGATTTTTGAATTCTACAGTTTTGGAATTACCTTCCCAGAATGGTGAGTTTTTCATCTACATTAATTCTTCTTTGAAGGGACTTGGTTGTGTTTTGATGCAGAATGATCAGGTAATTGCCTATGCATCAAGACAACTTAAAACTCGTGAGATAAATTATCCCACACATGATTTGGAATTGGCAGCTGTGGTTTTTTTCTTTGAAAATATGGAGGCATCATCTATAGGGAACCAAATGCCAAATATATACTGACTATAAAAGTCTAATGTTTATATTCACTCGGAAGTAATTAAACATGAGGCCGAGATGATAGCTAGAACTAATAAAGTATTATGACTACATGATCAATTACCATCTTGGAAAAGAAAACAATGTAGCGGATGCCTTAAGTCAGAAACATCACGCATCATTTACCATGATACAGTTGGAACATGAACCATTCATTAATGATTTGATAAATTTTCGCATAGAAGTTGTTGATGCAGGGAATATATTTGTTTTGTTTTAGGTTTCAGTGCAGTCTTCGTTGCCAGATAGAATTCAGCAAGCACATCAGGAAGACAGTGAGCTATAGAAAAAGGAAGAATTGGTTAAATTGTGTAAGTTTCCAGAATTCAATCTTGATAAAGGTTTTGTTTTAAGATTTGGAAAAAGGTTGTGGGTGCCTTGTTATTCCCAGTTGAAGAATGAATTGTTGCATGAAGCTCATAGTTCTCCATTTTTTGTTCATACTAGAAGTACTAAGATGTACAGAGACCTTCAAGAGTATTATTGGTAGGATGGTATGAAAAGAGATATTTCTGATTTTACCTTGAAATTTTTGATGTGTAAATATGTTAAAGCAGAGTGTCAGTTAGCGATGGGGATGCATCAGCCTTTTCCAGTGCCAGAGTGTAAATTGGAGAATGTATCCATGAACTTTGTGGTGGGACTACCAAAGACTTCTTGAGGTAATAACGATATTTGGGTTATTGTTGATTGGATAACAAAGTCTGCACATTTTCTATCAATTTGAGATACAATGTCATCAGATTATCTTTCTCGATTGTACCTCAAGAAGATTGTCAGGTTACATGGAGTGCCTCTTTCCATTGTATCTGACCGAGATCCCAGGTTCACTTATAACTTTTGGGAGGCACTTCAAAATTCATTGGGAACAACGTTAAATTTTAGTACAACTTTTCATCCTCAATCAGATGGGCAGTCAAAATGAAAGATTCAAACTTTTGAGGATATGCTTCGAGCTTGTTCAATGGCCTATCAGGGATGTTTGGACCAAAATCTTTCATTAGTTGAGTTTTCTTATAATAACCGTTTTCATTCCAGTATTCAGATGGAACCTTATAAGGCCTTGTATGGAAAGCGGTTTCAGACTCCAACGTTTTGGGATGATGTTGGTGAAAGAAAGGTGATGGGGCCAGAATTAGTTAAAGAAGTGGCTAAGAACGTGAGGATGATCTAACAGCACACGAGGACAACTCAAAGCAAGAAAAAAAGTTATAAAAATAATAGAAGGAAAAACATCCCTTTCGAGGCAGGTGACCATCTTTTCCTCAATGTCCCTCCTTGGAAAAGTGTGATGTGTTTCAGTAAGAAAGAAATGCTATATCAATGGTTCATCAATCCTTTTGAAATCTTGGATAAAGTTAGAATAGTTGCATACTGTGTAGCTTTGCCTCTGAGTTTGTTTCAGGTACACAATGTTTTTCATGTTTTGATGTTGAGAAAGTATGTGCAAGATTCATCACATGTCTTGAGCCCAGAATCAGTTCACCTGGAAGAGAACCTTTCTTATGAAGAGAAACCAGTTCAGATTTTTGATTAAAGGGAATAGGTTTTCTGGAATAAGGTAATCCACCAGGTAACGGTTTTGTAGAGAAACCACATGGTTGAAGAAGCAACATGGGATTCTAAAAATTCTATGAGAGAAAAATACCCTCAGTTGTTTAATATGTAAATAAAATTGTGAGGACACAATTTCAATAAGGTGAGGATAATGTAACACCCCATGTTTTTTCTAAAAATAAATAGAAATTCATGAAAATTTGTTTTAAGTAGATATTTATAACTAGCCTTTTAACATAATTTTTCCACTCCTATGTTTTGAATTTCAAGAAACTGTCATCTACAATTGTGTTCAGTATGTTATTTGGAGTCTATTGGAACCAACTTGTTTTTTGGTGAATAGTAACATTCCCTTATGAATATTAATATGAATAGTAATATGACCCTGATGAATAGTAAATTTTATTAGTATTTTATTTTATTAAGGCTTTAAGATAATAGCATCTAGGTTAGTTTTTCATTGTGATAGATAAATAGTTACAGAATTAGAAATGTTAATTTTTAAATTAAGTATGCTTTTATTTACAAATTAAATTAATAATATTTAGAAAACTAATTTTAAAAAAGGAAATTCATTTTTTAAATCTACACGTAGATAAATGGTTAGGGTGACTTTTGGGAATTTTTCTAAAACAATTGTTTTTTCGGTGAAGAGTAAGAAATACAGTTTTTAGTTTCAATGTATTAATGACATCATTAATGATATAATAATGAAGTCATAAATCTGGTTGACTTGTGAATAGTTAAATAATATATGTGTTGTCCCATGTGGCTTATACCATGGGAAAATACTATGGGAAATCCCATGGTTTTGTAAATACCACTCATGAGGTGTCCCATGAAAATTACTAAAATAATCCCTCACTTTTCCTATAAATACCAACTCTTCCCTTCATTGAATTCATTCCCAATTCTCCCTCAACAAATATCTAGCCTCCTTACCTTTATTGTAGTCCTCCCAAGTTTTACTCAACCCCCCATGGTCCCAACCATCATGTTCTAAGGGATACACTACAAGGAGGTTTAAAAAATATGGAAGTAAGACAAACCCGAGGTAAGGGAATTCTTAACCCTATTTTCATTCTTTGGGTTAACCTTCTAGTTCATTATTTATGTGTTATTTAAATAGTTTGTGTGATGGGGTTATATTTATATTATGTTTAATTATGTGTATTTATAGTATATATACTTACTCCAACCACTCTATTATGTCTCTCTTCAATTGTATGATATTTATAAGGGGATTTTCATTAAAAATCCTCCTTTTAAATTCGAAATTACGAAATTCCAAACAAATGTTTTTATGGAATTATTCATGCTGTATGATTATGTTTTGGTTGGTGGGAATTATTTATGATGAAGTGTGGGACCTATATTTCCCTCCAATGCATTTTTATGAGTAAGTTGGAGGACGGCTGTATGGTTACTCTAAGTGTAATTGTGATGGCTACAAAAAGTATGGTAGCTGTGAGGGTTACAGATTATAAGGTAGCCAAGAATGGTTACAAGATTATGTAAGTAATGTACCGAGATACATCCATCATTATATTTATGTTTTCATGTTTGTGTGGATCTTGTGTGAATCTCATGTTGCACAAAGTAAGTATATATGAGTTACAATAATGACTTCTGAAAATATTTTCATACGTTACGTGTATTCAAGGAATAATATTCTGTTTCCTTCTTTTTTGCATCCCTTACTATGCTTTGTTCTCATCACAAGTTTTGAAATGATTTCTCAGAGGTTAATGTATGTGTAATTCAAGGAATTAAGACACATTAAATGTTGAATAATTGTCACAGAGTCTTGTTTTACGTTTTAATGTTTTAAATTTTTCGAAAAATGGAAACTATTTTTATGGTATCCACTATGTAACAATTTTTAATGTTATGAATGTTTTTTCCTAATTCTGTAAAGCTATAAACTTGAAAAGATACTCAATGTAAAATGAAGTGTTTTCTTAACTAAACTCAAGATTATGTATGCAATAAGTTCGGATCCTTATACTAGTAGTTATGTAGAGTAATCTTTCAATCATTCCTCTGTAAGTGGTTTGGTCAACATATTTTTCATCTTCATCACGATCTAACATACATGTCATAATTATTAGAGTGTCACTAATTTTAGTGTTTTATAATCCAAAATGTTTTAGAAGATCTTTAATTTTTTATAAATAAAGTAGCCTGGCTAAAAAATTGAAAAAAGAGTTACAAGAGTGAAATGGTAGGAATTTACATTTATCCCTTTGGAGAATATAAATCACCACAAAAGAATACTAGAATAGTGGACACACATGATGACGAGGACACTATTTTTTTCTACGTAGTGTTCAAGCTGATTAGCTTCTCGGTAGATGTGTCTAAAGATATAGTTCACTAAGGTATGTTTCTTGAGGCATTTGTTCCATTTATAGGTGAGCTTCTATGCCAGGTGGAGATTCCCCATTCTAACATCATATACAATTTACGCGGAGTCACTTTTGAACCACATGTTGTTCCAATTTCATTGGTGTTCACTCTCAACCACTTTGATAAAACCTATCATTTCATCTTTAAGAGATGTGGCAGTACTGCAAGGGCTATAAAGACATTACATAAAATCTCCATTTTGGTCCTTTAAGATGATTATATATTCGGTAGGTCCTGGGAGACCTTGTAAAGAACCATCTGTATTGCATTCTATCCATCCCTCAAAAGGGAGAGTCCAGAATACTTCAATGAAACCTTGAGGATGAGGGAAGAAACAACATCCTTGATCAAGTTGTCATAATGGTAATTGTGTAGTGAGTTTGCATGTTGCACCGTAGACATGATCTCCAAGAGTGTGACGGCAGGGTTGAAGATAGCTTCTTCATGAATCCTTTTGTTCCTACCTCTCCAGAAAAGGTGAAACACCTCTGAATAATGAATTTTTTTTCATATTTCATTACAAAAGTAATTTTTGATGATCCAATATTAATAACTTCTATATAAATTTGAAATATTAAAACATTATGGGAAATCTATTTTATAAAAAGAGTAGGATCAACTACATATTTTGTAAAACATTTTGAAATATTAAAGGTACTTAATCTATCATACCGAGCTCTTGGATATTGTTTTAATCCATTCATGAATTTTATAATTTCAAAACATGATTAGGAATGTGAGGATTAGTGTATCCAGGCAGTAGTTCTACAAATACATCTTCACCTATAAACACATTTAGTAATGTACTCTTAACTTTCATTTGATATAGTTTGAAATTCAGATGGGCAGCATTAGCCATCATGATTTTGATGGATTCATGTCTAGTAACTGGTGAAAAGGTCTCCTAATAGTCAATTACTTTACCATGACTATAGAATTTTCCAAGTAATCTATACTTTTTTATAAATATGTTACCATATTAATCTACCTTATTCAAAAACACTCATACAGTGACTTTGGTAAATGTGTATTTGGGTCTATCAAAAAGTTTCAAAACAATGTTCCTTTCAAACTGATAAAGTTCTTCTTAATAGCCATCCCCCAAAATTCATCATTGATAACATCATTAACATTTTTAGGTCCATGTTGTGAAAAAAATCATGATGTTTATCCTGATTTCTAAGATAATCTATATTTTGTGTTCCTTTATCTAAATCTCATACAACAATATCTAAAGGATGGTTTTAAAGGGTTTTAATTGCTCTAGAGAAATTGGGGCTTCTGATTTCAGGTTCTTCAACAGGTTTGAGTTCATTAGGACTTTAATCTTAAGAATTTCTGGAACATGATGTTTTTACATATTCCTTTGCAGGATAGTTTGGGGATTTAGCACTGACATACAAATTTTACATACCATCCTCAAGATTATCCAAAGAGGTCTTAGGCTCATGTGGATCTGTCTCATCAAACATGACATGGACAAGATTCCTCCACACATTTAGTTCTGTTTTTAAACACACTATAAGCCTTATGAGGGAAAGAGTATCCCAGAAAAATTCTTTTATCACTATTGGTTGAAATTTTTTCACAATTTTCCGTAGTATTAAGGATTTAGAATTTGAAACCAATGTCATCGAAGTACCATGCTTTAGGTTTTCTATTGTTCCATAACTCATATAGAGTTCTTTTAAGAATAGGTCTATTAAATACCCTATTAGTAATATATCATGATGTATTTATTGCTTCAACCCAGAAATAAATAGGTAATTCATATTCACTATGCATGGTTCTACAAATTTCATACAAAGGATATTTCTTCTATCTATAACACCATTTTATTGAGGTGTTCTAGGGGAAGAGACATTATGACTATACTAATTTTGTAAACAAAAGGATTCAGACTATAGATTTTCAAACTCATGTACATGGTCACTTCTTAATGATTTAACTATAAGTCTAAATTGGTTTTCTATAGTTATAGAATATTTGGTAAAATGGGAGTAGGCTTCACTTTTGTGAGCCAAGAAGAATTTCGATGTATATCTAGAAATATCATTTATAATAAAAACAACATAATGCTTCCCATATAAACTATTAACTCTAGATGATCTAGAAAAATACATTTGAACCAACTCTAGAGGCTGAGAAGGAGAAACTTCATTCTTTGGTTTAATAGAAATTTTGGGTTCCTTTCCCTTTTGACAAGTATTACACAGATTATCATTTGGAAACTATAGTTTGGGTAGATCTTTGAATAATGTTTTTATAGTTATCTTCCTAAGGAAGTAAATATTGTGGTTTCCTAGACTTCTATGCCAAATCCAAGACTCTTTATGAAATACAGTTAAACAAGATGCCTTTTTTGAAAAAAGAAAGACTCTATGTTAATAGAATATACATTTTAATTTCTTAATGCTGAAAATACAAATTAATTTGTAGAATTAAAAACATTTCATGAATCAATTTAAAATATAACATGAATTCCATCATAACATAGTTATAAAATACTAAGTAGAATATATTTCAATCCATCAAAAAATGTACTTTTTAAATTTAAACTGAGATAAAGTTACCGATTTCAGCAAGGCCAGATATTTTTTCATTGGCATTTTCACCAAATGTGACATGGCTACCATAAATTTTTATTAGGTTCTTGAAACATGAGTATTCTCATGCCACCTGTCTTGACCGCCCACTTTCCATGTATCATAAGCTTTTACAGAAGCTCTTTATACAATTTTCTTTTAAAATAGTCAAATAACAACATACTTTGGTACCCATATTTGTTTGGGTCAAGTAATATTAGTAAATAGATCTTTAGGAACTCACATATGCCTCATAGGTTTCATATAATCATTTTGTAAAATATTTGAGAAAAAAACTATATTTTGACTAGAGAAAATCGAAATAATAGAGAGTATATCATAGTTTGAACTAGTATATTGTTTTCCTGAACTAGGAGTAATGTTGTATGTTATAGACATAGATAAAAATTAGGTTTTTCCAAAATTTCTTTTACCAAGATGATAGTCAATACCTATAGTATATTTATGGTAAATTTGGTCACCTAGAATTTATACAAAGGTATCCTTAGCATTACTAAACCTTTCATGATCATTTTTCAATTGCTCATTAGATATCGTTAATTAATTTTTTTCTTTGAAAATTTGAACATTTTTCTCTCTTTCTACAGCATGTTCAAATATTTTAGTTTTCGTAAGAGCATACTATTTCTTTAAATAATTTTATTTATATCTTAGTTCATTACATATATGTTAAATCATATTGAAATAATCAAAAATATATTCTTTATAAATATTTTTAGAAACACTTTTATCTCTATTATACTAAGTATTTTGTATATGATATTCTAGGGTTACCTCATATGTGTCTGTCATGAAACACATATTTTCATTGTAAGCCATTTCATAATGTAATGACTATGAGTCGCATGAATTATCCTCAGAAGCACTCCAAGTTTCATTGATTTCCTTTAATAATTTCTATCTTTGTCCTAATTTTTTGTTTTATACATTAGCTTGGGATAGTCTACATTTACATGTCCCTTTTGCTTACATTTATAACATTCTATCTCAAAATACCTGTCATTTCTTTCCAATATTTCTTTCAGCTTCCCTTTAGATCATATATTCCATTGAAGTTAGCCTTTCTAAAAAACATCTTCTTTTTGTAAAATTTATTAAACATTCTAGATAATTGATTCTTCTCCTCATCACATTCGGGTGATGATTGTTGACTATAGAAAATTTCTACAGAGACTTGCAATTTCTCCTTTTCATTGTGTTTATAGGTGGTGGTATTAAATTACATAGATTTTCTTTTGGGATCATCTGACTCTTCTTTTTTTAATTTTATCTCTTCTGCATACTTCATCAGTTTTCCAATATGTTTTTTTGCATGTAATTTTCTGATGTCAATTGAATCTCTAAGGAGGAAAAATGATCCTCTCCATCTATCAGGTAGGCAACTGAGAATCATCATAATTTATACATTGTCTGTAAATTTTCATTCTAGATAAATCGTTTTTTTGGAAATTTTGTTCAACCTAAGATACATATTAGAAAAAGGATCTTCCCACCTTATTTTAAAGATATCATATTTAATAGTATATGTTTGGCGTCTCATTTCATTAACACTATAGGTTCCTTCATGTGAAACAGAAAAAGTATCCCAAATTTCATATGATGTTTTACATACTGAAATTCTATTGAAATATTTATATCATATGGCACAGTACAATGTATTCATGGATTTTCATTTATTATAATATGCATTTTTAGTTAGTTCGTCCCAAATAGTTTTATCAGTAGAAGGAATCATATACTCATATATAATAGAAGACAAAATTTCAAAACAAATACTTTATAAATGCATTTTCATTTTATTTTTCCATTGGGAATAATTATTTCCATTAATGAATAATGGTATGTTTATTACAGCACCTTTGAGTCTATTATCCATAATAAATAAATACATTTAAAGATATAGAAATTTAGAACTAATAATAATTTATAGATCTTTAAAGTACAACAAAAATCATAGCTGAACAAATTTTAAAATAGAGTAAATTCATATATTACCAAATATTCGTCGGAGTAGATTACTCAATAGGGGGGTGAATTGAGTATCTAAAAAAATCTCTGTTAAAACATGGTTCTTTGAAAATTTCCCCCAATCAAAACTATAATCAAATTTATTTTTTAGTGAATTTATTAAAGTACAAAATGTTAAATTAATTTATTGGAATATTTATTAGTTCTCAGCTATTCTAATCCAGAGATTAATATAACTTTTGAAACTAACATACTGGTTCAAAACTGTTATAAACACTTTCAAAACTAACTATCAATGTAAAAATTTATTTTCTTAAAGTATAATGTCATGAATTGAAAAACTAAATTAAAATATATAGTGGATAAGACATGTGGTTTAGTATCATGACACAACCTAATCCACTCCACTTGGTGATCACCTTCCACAAAGAAGTTTATATTAATAATCATTATCCACACCTTGGATCAGGAGTAAACAATAGTGTATAGGACTGTCCAAGTCACATGACCTCTTCCACTATTTTTCATGGGAATAAACTTCTAGTTTACACAAGGAACTCTTTCACACTTATCCATGGCTGTTAATAAATTCAAGAATATATGAGAGGAATGACGTCATATATCCTTCATCTTAATACAGGAGATAGTGTGTGTTATAATGAAGACACACACACACACACTTCTCTAAAGATAATAACAATACAAAATAGAGAATAGATTATGAGAAAAGGTTATATGAGCTCTGAGTGTTATTCTATTCATCTCTCGACTTGTAGGATGAAGATGATTCAACTATTGAATCCCCTATTTTAAAACAAAGTATATGCATGTCTGGTGCTCTTGTTTCTATTTTTATGGTGTAATATATCTATCTCATATTCTTCTTAGAGTTGGTACTATGAAGATGTTTTTGGATATGAACATTTATAGTTCTAACTTTAGGAATTGAGAGTGCATCGTGTGTTCTTCATTAGTATAGTATTTCATGTATAAGTTCTCTTTTAAAATTCTCGCTCATCTGGTTCCTATTCCAGTGCCACACTTTCCTTTTGGTTACATAGTTTATGTTTTGGATTCGGCATGATGCATGTATTCTGCACCTCATATCTCATATTGTCATGTGACATGTCTATAAAGAAAATAAATTATGTCAGTTAATTTAAATGACTCAAATATGACTCTTAGAAGTGAAATTGAAAAAGGAAAAAACAAATTAGATAACGGTGTCACAGTTTGTTTGGAAACAATATCACATGAAAATGGTTTCACTAGGAAATGGTTTTTTCTTCTTTTTCGTTGAGTAGTTAGACAGTCATGATGAAGAAGTTTCATTATGATCAACAACTGGTAGCATATATGCGGTTCTTGGATCATGTTGTCTAGGTCATGGTGACTAGGTCACATAGTCTGGGATAGAGTGTCCAGGTCACGATGTATGGGTCACAGTGTCGAGGTCATAGTTTCTAGATCAATGTCTATGGGTCATTACCAAAAACTAGAAATGGTGGAAGACATACAGTTTCACTGACTGATTCATATATCTATAAAAAAATCTAAATTAGTAATATTCAAAGAATAAATTAGACGTAATAATTCAATTATGAATACATTATAGAAAAAAATTAAATATATTTTAAAAAATAATCAAACATGACTTATATGAATCAAGATCTTGTGATAGTTAACTTAAAGCTTAGGGAAACCAATCGTCTCTACGTATGATTTGAGATTGATTAAATAGGTTTAACAAGATTTGTGATCATTAAAACATGATTAAAACATGAGGATTAAAACACTATAAATCCATCTCTATAATTGATATAAATTATCATATCAGATCATGAAAATCTCAATGGTTGTATTAAACATGGTATTTGAACCATTTTCATGAAACCGATATAAATGAACCCCCATATTTACCTCCCGCATAAGTTTTATCATAATTCATGTGCTCATGTTCTTGTACACGTCATGTTTTCTTTTAAAGTTTATCCTTATATTTAAATTATAATGTCTCTTGATGTTCCTCATAGACTCTAATGTTCTCAAAAAAGGAAATCAAGGATTGGATAATTTTCCGGGAATGGCTTGTGGACCAAAATTTCTTTGTCATGTACGACTCATTATTTTAAAAAATTCTAAATAAAAAAGGATTTGAATGTCTATTCATATCCAAAGTGATGATTCATGAACCAAGATATCTTGATCATCTTATATAATTCATTGATACAGTTTATTTTTATGAACATGGATGAAGAGAATTGTTTTTATTCATGAGTTATTGAAAGAATTATTCATTTTATTTCAAAAAATATTATAGTAACTTGGATAATCATTATGATATAGAATCAATATTTTTATACCAAAAGTTTTGTATTGGTAATGTTTCTTTTATGAAATTTATGTCTGTTGAGTTCTTGGTGTTTAAAAGAATGAAGACACCAAAGATCACTCATGTTTCTTCAAGACATTGATTACTTGCTCTATGGATTGAAGGTTTTCTGATTCCATAGAAGGGTGATAAGGATTCCATGAAAATATGTAAAATCCTCATGATGGATTTCATGTTGAATCTAAAGAAGAAAATACTTATCACTTACATTCTATTAATGATCAGCATCTTGAATAATAGAACATTAAAATCTCAAATCATTATGTATCTTGTGATTTTGATGAAGATTATTGTATTATGCTTATAATCCTTCAAATTCACAAGAAAATAAAAAGAAAAAACCATTATGAACATGTTTTTAAGTATTAATACCTTTGTAATGATGAAAATTGGTTTCAGTAAAATGTTTGGAGACTTCATTGATCTTTCTAATAAATATAACCAAGTAGCTATGAAGAAAGGGGAAGTTGAAGAAACCAACAAACCAACCCCTCTGAAAAGAAAGGTAAAGATCCAGAACCTCTATAAAAACTACAAACTATTGAAAATATAACTTCTCCACCAAATACTTAGAAACAAAATCCTTTTTCTAATTAAGTAGTTTCTAAATGGAGGGAGCTCAAGAAAAACAAAAGGGAAAGAGATACCGTTTTGGGTTAGATCCTGCGTAGGCTAAGGCCTTAAAAATAAAAGTAGCCAATGTTCTTGAGCAGCAATCTGAAAAGAAGAATTTGAAGAGGAAAAATATGGTTGCTAAAATTTTATAATATTCTCATAGAGATACCAAGAAGGAATCTAAACAAGTTTAGGTACCAAAATCATTCATTCAAGAAACAGTGCCATCAACGACTCTTGTACAAGTTAAGTGAATGAATTGTATTTCAATTCTAAAACACATAGTTCAAGAATAATAATTTTTGTCACGAACTGTCCCAATGGGGCCCGCACTGTGACTCCCCATGCCCACCTCCAATAGGCCAGGGTCCGGTGACTAGCACAGAGTAGTAATATTACTAACATGGATAGCATTGCCTATGTACCTGTACACACACACACATATCTAATCCCACAAATGCTGAAATGTAAAACCACTAAGGAAAAAATAATTCTTTCATACAACTAAACCCAACGAACATAGTATGACGAAATGTAGAGTACTGTAAAAGTAAACTGGGCCAAAAATACATTCCCACCAAAAAGAAAACAAACAAGAGTCTAAAAACTGTAAAGTCCAACCTGTAAGCATAAAAGGTACTGGGACTGCTGCTCGTAGCCGTAGGAACCCCTCGGCCTGTAGGGAACTCAGAAAGCTCGGTCCTATCCTGGTCCTCCCTGGAGTCTGTTAAAAGGCTACTCGTCTTCACAAGACACCAGACGTGTGGGTAAAGCCTGTGCAGGGGTGAGTATAACAACACTCAGTAGAGGACCTCGAAAACCAAAAAGAAGTTCACAAAGTAAAGGTACAATCAGGTATGCACAGTATATGTAAACGGAACATATAGAACAAACCATATATACTCAAAACCCAGACACGTGGTCTAGAGACAAGTCACACAACCGTATACCCCCTTTAGTGATTCTGTTCGAAGATTCCGTGATGCACTTGTTCAGGGAGAACACACTCCACGAGTCTTATAGCTCTGATGACGTCCGTCCGAGAAGTTTTTTTGGTCTGGAACCATTAAGATAGATAGATACACTCATTACGGGAGACACACTATTGAGTGGAATGGTTACGATACATAGAATAACTAATTACGGGAGACACACTCCTGTGTGGGAAATATCACGATACACAGATGAGGATCACTACCAGGGCCATGGTAGATACCGCGACTCATCTGGATTCACTAGTTAGGTGATACACCAGCTAGGTAGAGGATCAATGCCTGGTAAGGTTGATCATGTTGATGCCTGACTCTACCTAGGGACAAGAATGGATAGAGGACCTCAATTCGGGCCTCTCGGATGGATGCCTGACTCTATCACAGAAAGTCCTTCTGAAGGGATCCTACTCCAGAGTGGGAAATGTTGTCTGACCTTTAGGGGAATTAGAAGAAGGGGCACTAACCGAAACTAAATATGTACAAGGTATGGTGAACGAAAGGACTATACCATTTTCCAAAATGTACATAGCCTGTAGAAAGATACACGTCGTGTTGTCTGACCCCAGGTACTGCCCGTGTACAATGACCCACATCAAAGGCTGGTCGTGTAGGAAAAACTAAGTACACGGCATGTAGAACGGTGTACACGCCGTGTATGGGTATTTGGGGTTGGCTCCGTGTACTCTGGCTATGTGCACGTACACAGTCATCAACCCGTGTACTCCAACCCGTGTAATCCGCACACAGGGTGACCAACAATGCTGGCCTCGCCTGGCCGTGTGATGGAGTACACATTCGTGTACTCCATCCCGTGTCTGTGTATCCCTGAGATACATGCAGAGTCCCGCGTAGTCGCTTCTGCCATGTTGTACAGTCGTGTCACCTGATGCCATGTAAATCATCTCGTGTCCGTGTACTACCCAAAGTACATGCCGAGCTTTGGGGAAGGTCCAACATGTCGTGTGACCAGGGTCACATACCGTGTGATTTTTCTCTGACCCCAAAACCCTAGCCACCACGCCAGTACTACACGGTGTTTTCTTTGGAAGTACAAGCTGTGTATAATGGAAATTTCAAGAAACGGTAATCTTTACTAGCGTGCCTCCTGTGCTTCTCCGATCATTGATTCAGCCGTCCGATCGCCACAGAACCTTCAGGTTTTGGTCATCCCGATGCCACGAAGCCACTTTCGTTGTTTTCGGACCTTCAATCTGCTACGAAAACAAGATTTTATCTTCCCACACGAAGAACTCTCGATGAAATCCCTTTCAGGTCTGGTCCGATTCTTCAACTGCCATCGTCGCCGCACCTCCAAAAGGTCATTGCGGTGTTGAAACTTCGATTTGGTATTGTTGTGTCGCAGAACGGATGCACAATGATCAATTTTTCTTCCCCCCATGAAGATCATGAAGAATGCGCAAGGAAAGAAGGGGGAAAATCCAAATAAACAAATTGAGGAATGAGACTCCTCCGTCATTCATCACGGAAAGATCTGCTCCCATTAATATGCTTCAACGGAGAAGGAATCAACAAAAACATAAAGCATAGATCGATTCCCCATAATCTTCCCAAAGAAAATACCTTCCTCAAGAACGTATGAATCCACAAATGAACTTTTTTTTCTTGACATGATATCATCGTTAAAGTCAAAAATGGGGTAAAAAATTGAAATAACAACCCCTACCTTTTGAAAGGATTGATCGTTGATGAAGTCACTACGCTACCATTGTCGTCGAGATCCTTCAACTTTGTTGGCATAACGATTCTCGACATTGATCTGTCATCATTCGTCGCCAAGAGTTTGCTCCATTGTGCCACAGATTTAGCTGAGGATCCCCTCAAATGTCACCAATGATCAATAATTGTTCACCCCTTTAAAAAGGGAAACACGATTGGCACTTAATTAAGCGGCGATATTAAGGACTCCTACATTCCAAAACATGAGTAATTATGATGCACCATTAGTTAAGGAAACAGACGTCCCATCGCTTCATATCAAAGAGTCCAACTTTCCATTTATTTTTTATTATAAAACATCATTTAATTAAGGAAATAGCTACCCGTTTACCATACTGCAGTGGTTGTTTCTATAAAAAAAATAAACATTTAGATTTTATTTTTGTTTTATTTTTTTATTAAAATGTTCAAAAAATAACTTTTTCCCTTGATCCGCACCGGTTGAGGTTAGCCTCATTCTTAGGTAAATTCATTATCTCGGATGCAATGGTGTGCTCAAATTTTGAATCCAGACATCCGTTTGGAATCTTCCACAACCGCGCACAAGTGCCGACTCACTTAACTTAAAAAGTTCAAACTACCATTCTGGGCTCACTGGAACTCAGAAATATGTTCCATCTTCATGACCGGTCTTGAAATAATTATATATAATATTTTAAAAAAATCTATGTCATTAAATTCAGACCACCTTGGGGCTTTACGTCCCAGAAAAGAAAAAACAAAGTCTACTACAAAAGATGAGGGTACTGGGCACGGATATGGGCCTCCTCCTCCCACGTGCTCTCCTGAAGATTCCCATGATGCCACCGGAGCACACCAAGGGAATCGATCACCCTCGAAGGATCCTCTCCTGCTGATCCTCGATCTCCACCAGGTACTCAGAAAAGGTCACTCCATCCTCAATTTCTAGCTCACCCAGTCGATGACGTGCGACGGGTCATGCACGTACCTCCTCAACTGCGACACGTGGAAGACATCATGTACCCAATGAAACTGTGGAGGTAGAGCTAGGAGGTACGCTAACTCTCCAACTCTGCACAGAATATGGAAGGGTCTGATGAAGCTCAGAGATAGCTTGTCGTCTCAGCCAAATCTCTGCAACCCTCATCGAGGTGAGACCCGAAGAAAGACGTGGTCTCCCACTTCGAACTCTAGAGGTCTTTATCGCCTGTCATCATATGACTTCTGCCGGCTCTGTGTAGTCTTCGTCTGCTACCAGATGATCTGAACCTTCTCTGTGGTAGCTCGCACTAACTCTAGACCCATGAATGCTAACTCCCCGGGGTCGGTCCATCAAAGTGGTGACCGGTAGGGTCTCCCATACAAATCATCGAACGGTTCCATACCAATGGTGGAGTGGCAGCTGCTGTTGTACAAAAACTCCACCAGTGGTAGGTGGTCCTCCCAACTGCGACCATAGTCGAAGTTACAGGCTTGCAACATGTCCTCCAGAACCTGTATGGTCCTCTCCGTCTGACCATCCGTCAGGGGATGAAACGATGTGCTCAAGTGTAGCTGAGTCCCAAAAGCCTCATGTAATCCCTTCCATAACTGGGATGTGAAGTGAGCGTCTCGGTCTGAGACTATAGTTTAGGGGACTCCATGAATCCTAACTATATCCTAAACATTGAGGCGTCCCATGCTCTCTATATAATTCTACTCCCTGATAGCTAGGAAGTGGGCTGACTTGGTGAGTCGGTGAACGATCACCCAGATGGAATCGTGACCCTTAGATGTATGTGGTATGCATGTCACTAAGTCCATCGATATTCAATACCACTTCCACTATGGAACCTCCAGGGGTGAGCTAGTCCCGCTGGAACTTGGTGCTTAGCCTTCACCTTCTGGCATGTGAGGCATCGAGAAACAAACTTTGATTCTACCTTCTTTTACCTGACCACCAGAACTGTCGTTGGAGATCCAAGTACATCTTTTCCACTCTAGTATGTACCTCCAAATGGGATGTATGAAAATCCATCAAGACCACCTCATGGAACGCCACTGGTACAACAATGCATCCTCTGAAAAGAAGTACGTTCTCCTCACCTTGTGAATATCCATCAGGAACATGTCCGGTGGATAACTAAGCACGTAAATCCACACAATCGACATACCCAATATGTGCCTCCCTAACTCGCTGTAAGAGTGGAGGGGTGACAACCATCTACTCTAGGTAAGATGTATCCTCTCCATCCACAAAGGATAACTGTAATGCAGCTAACTGATGTGTCGCCTCACTCAACAACTATGAGCTCGAACTTCTTCGAAGGGCATATGCCACCTTGTCCACCTTTCCAAGAGTATAGATAATCTCAAAATCATATTCTTGGATGAATTCTAGCCAATGCCTCTACCTCAGATTTAGATCCTTCTGTGAGAAGATGTACTTGAGGCTCTTGTGGTCAGAGTAGACAATGAACCGCTCACCCATAAGGTAGTGTCTCCACATCTTCAATGATAAGACTACCACTGATAACTCGAGATCATGGGTCACATTGTTCTACTCATGTGGACTAAGCGGGCTCAAACCATAAGCAATCATTTCATGGCGCTTCATCAGGACACAACCAAGCCTGGTCTCTGATGCGTCGTAGAAACTATGTACTCGAAACCCTCATACGACAATATCAAGACTGGGGCGCTCGTCAAACTCTGTCTCAGTTGCTCAAAAGCCTTCTGGCACTTTTCAGTCCACACAAAGGGTTACCCATTCCTGGTCAAGGCCGTCATCAGTGCTGATATCTGAGAGAAATCAGTTATGAATCTACGATAATATCCTGCTAATCCAAGGAAGCTTCGCACATTTGTTACGCTCCGAGGTGGATCCCATGCTAACACAGCCTCCACCTTGGTTGGGTCTACAGCCACTCCATCTGTTGAGATGACATTTCCCAGAAAGAGGACCTCCTGAATCTAGAATTGACACTTCGAGAGTTTTCTATAAATCTAGTGCTCCTGGAGTACGTCCAGAACCATCTGTATGTGTCTCGCATGCTCCTCCTATGACGCCAAGTACACAAGGATGTCGTCTATGAATACCACTACAAACCGATCCATGTACATTTGGAAGATCTGGTTCATCAGTCCCATGAACACTTCGGGGGTTTTAGTCACACCGAAAGGCATCACCAAGTACTCAGAGTGACTGTAGTGGCATCTGAAAGCTGTCTTCGGTATATCATCATCCCGCACTCATAGCTGGTGGTAGCTTGATCGAAGGTCAACCTTTGAGAACCACTGTGCCCACATAGTTGATCGAAGAGGACATCAATCCTTGGTAGTGGATATTTATTCTTCACCATCACCTGGTTCAGGCACCGATAATCCACACACATCCTCAGACTTATTTCTTCCTTCTTGACAAACAAGATTGGGGCCGGCCAGGGTGAAACACTGGGTCTCAAAAAACACTTTCTCTACAAATCCTCCAACTGCACCCTCAGCTCAAGAAGCTCTGTAGGAGCCATTCGATATGCCGATAAGGAAATCAGTGTAGTACTAGGGTGTAAGTCGATGCATAAGTCGATTTCCCGGTGGGGAGGTAGTCTTGGAACATCTTCAGGAAAGACGTCCTCATAGATCGCCACCACTGCTGGGAACTAAGAGCTCACAACATCAACTACACCGAGGGTAAATCTAGCCAACTCACGAGTGATCGGCTGTGCCCTCCTATGTATGAGCCCATTTTGTGATTCGTGGGTCTTCTTTTCTTTGAAAAAGGAAAACCTCGTTCCATCATGACAGACACACCATACTCTTCACCTAAAACAGTCAATCTGAGCTTGGAACGAAGACAACCAATCAATATCAAGAATGACGTCGTAGGGCCTCGATGCTGCCGACAAGAGGATCCAACCAAAACTCTCACCTCCAAGGGTAAGATCACACTGTTTGCAAAGGTGTGTGATCTTCGAGTCTCCTCCCGTAGGTGTCTACAAGCGTAAGGATCGGCTCAACTGTTCTGTTGGAATCTCAAGGTTTTGTACAAGACATGTGGCTATAAGGGAACGACTGGCACCTGTGTTTATGAGTATGGCAGCTAAGGTAGTAAAGACACATATCGTCCCTCGAATCATCCCTAGAACCCCTGGGTCATATGCCTCAATCGCATGAAGTTGTCCTCGCCCCTGTCCCCCAGATCCCTGAGCCTGGTGCAGACCTCCTGGGGGTGGTGGTGGAAGTAAGTCAAAGTGTCTACCACAACATGTATCTCTCCATTCTCCTCTTCCACATCCACCGCATGTGGGTCTTCTTGCTCTATTCTCTGCCTCTTCATTGGTGGTACATCCACCACTTCCCTGTCAGCAGCTCGACAGGTCGCGCAATCTCTAGCAAGATGCCCCTTACCGTCACATGCATAACATCGCTTCTCCCTAGGATGACTAGATCCATCCGGAGATCCATGGACTATAAAACCCTTGTCCGGGGTCCTCCTATGACATTTCCCACGTCCAGATCCATGTGCCTGATGTTGGCTCCCTACTACCGGGGACTCTTCACCTGTCTTCCTACTGCTGACTATCGGCGGCTGTCCTTTCTCTGCTAAGATGCTCTCAATCCCCAAGGCCCGCTCGAGCACTCCAGCATAAGTGGAAATGCATAGAGGCACGACACTAGCTCAAATGTCATTCCATAGACCTCGTTCAAAGGTTCGAGCTCTGAAGTACTGATCCTTGACCATATCCATCATGTACCTGATGAGGTTGGTGAACCTCGATGAATAGTCAGCTACTGTCATACTGCCCTGCTGTAGCTGAAGAAGCTCCTAGATGCGTACAACCCTCATCCTAACCGGAGAGAACTCCTCATGGAAGAGTCGCTCAAACTCTATCCACGAAATTTTCTCCTCGTCGTGAGTTTGCTAGGTCAGACTCCACCATCGTCCCACCGAACCCGGAAGAAGGCTCGCTCCTAGGATCACCATCTAGTCTACTGGTGTCCTCACTTGATGGAAAACTCTAGTCACTGCCTCAAGCTAGTCCTCAGCAGCATGAGGGTAGGGGTCGCCTCGGAACCTGTGGGGTCTCTGTCTCTGGAACTCATAGAGCGCGCTAAGCCTGCGCTCCTTGCCGGTCGGTACTGCTGGAACCACTGGGAGCTCCACTGGTGGTGGTATAGCAGGTGCACCACCTGGTGGCAATGTCTGGGGAGCTGGTCCCTGTATCGAAGCCTCGTCACTAAGGGGGTCATCCTCATGATCATACTGCTAAACCCTAGAGGGTATGCGTCGCGGAGGCATCCTATAAACAAACAATATTTACTATGGTCAATGAGTATATCTGGATAGGTGACACACAAGGGCATGGAAAACACAACCCATTCCTATATGATGCATGTACATTTTATTTCCCCGAAACTAGGTTTTTCGTGAACCGAGCCGAAAATTAGGTTATCAGAGTCCTGGTGTATGGATACGTCGGCCGCCACACCAAAACATGGGTCCCCGGCCTGAAATCCAGACCCGAAACACCATACACTATTTCCCCAAACCAAACTCACAGACTTGTATTCCTATGGTAGAATCGAAAACCTCTGATACCACTCTCTCACGACCCGTCCTAGTGGGGCCCAGTACGTGACTCCCCAATCCCACCTCCAATAGGCCAGGGTATGGTGACTAGCACTGAGTGGGCATATTACTAACATGGGATGCATTCCCTATGTACCTGTACACATGCACACATATCTAATCCCACTAATGCTGAAATGTAAAAACCACTATGGAAAAAGAATGCATGCATACAACTAAACCCAACCAACAGAGTACGACGAAAGGTAGAGTACTATAAAAGTAAACTGCGCCAAAAATACAAGCCCACCATAAAGCAAACCAACAAGAGTATGAAAAATGAAAAGTCCAACCTATAAGCACAAAAGGTACCGGGACTGTTGCTTGTAGCCGTAGGAACGCCTCAGCTTGTTGGGAACTCAGAATGCTCGGTCCTGTCTTGGTCCACCCTAGACTCTGTCAAATGGTTGCTCATCTGTACAAGACACGAGACGTGTGGGAAAATCCCGTATAGGAGTGAGTATAAGAATACTCAGAAGAGGACCTCGAAAACGACAAAGCAGTACATGAAGTAAAGGTAAAATTAGCTATGCACAGTATATGCCAACGAAACATATAGAAATAACCAGATATACTCAAAACCCGGACTCGTGGTCTAGAGACAAGTCACAAAACCGCATACCCCCGTTAGGGATTCTGTTCGAAGATTCCTTGATGCACTCATTCCGGGAGAACACATTCAATGAGTCTTATAGTACTGATGACGTCCTTCCGAGAAGTGTCGTTTGTCGGGAACTGTCACGAGGGATAACTACACTTATTATGGGAGACACACTCTTGAGTGGAAATGTTATGATAGATAGAATCACTCATTATGGGAGACACACTCTTGAGTGAGAATGATCACGATACACAGATGAGGATCACTGCCAGGGCCATGGAGAATACCACGACTCATCCGGATTCACCAGTTAGGTGATACACCAGTTTGGTAGAGGATCAACGCCCGATAAGGTTGGTCACATCAAAACCTGACTCTACCTAGGGTCAATAATGGATAGAGGATCTCGATCTGGGCCTCTCGGATGGATGCCTGACTTTATGATAGAAATTCCTACTAAAGGGATCATACTACTGAGTGGGAAATGATGAATGACCTTCAGGAGAACGCGAAGAATGGGCACTAACCCGAACGAAAGATGTACAAGTTACGGTGAACGAAAGCACCATTGCATTTTCCAAAAAAGTACACGGTGTGTAGAAAGATACACATTGTGTTTTCTGACACTGGGTACTACCCATGTACTACAGAACGTGTCGTAGGTTGTTCGTGTAGGAAAAACTATGTACACGGTATGTAGTATGGTGTGCACGCTGTGTCTGGGAAATTTGGGTTAGCTCTGTTTTCTCTCTCCATGTGCTCATACACAGTCATCAACTCGTTTACTCCAACCAGTGCAATCTGCAAACGGGGTGACCCGCGCTGCTAGCCTCGCCTAGCCGTGTGATGGAGTACACGGTCGTGTACTCCATCCCGTGTTCACGTATCCCCAAGAGACACACTGAGTCCCAAATAGCCGGTTCTGCCATGTTTTACATTCCGTGTCACCTTATGTCGTGTAGATCATCCCGTGTCCATGTACTACCCAAAGTACACCCCGAGCTTCAGGGAAGGTCCAACAAGTCATGTGACCAGGGTCACACGCCGTGTGATTCTTCTCTAACCTCGAAACCCTAGCTGTTGCCGCCAGAACTACATGATGTGTTCTATGGAAGTACACGACGTGTATTCTAGAAATTTCTTGAAACGGTACACTTCACAAGTGCACCACCCGTGCTGCTCTGATCGTTGATTTCGCCATCCGATCGCCACGAAACCTTCCGGTTTTGGTCTTCTCGATTCCACGAAGCTGCTTTCGGTGTTTTAGGACCTCTGATCAGCTCTAAAAATGTTATTTGATATTCCCAAACAAAAAACGCTCGAAGAATTCCCTTTCCGGGCTGGTCCGATTCATCATCCACCATCGTCACCGCACCTCCACAAGGCTGTTGTGGTGTCAAACCTTCGATTTTGGATCGTTGCATCGCAGAACAGATGTGCAACGATATGTTGTTCGTCGCCATGTGAATAATGTGAAGAACGTGCGAGGAAAGAAGGGGGATGAAATCCAAATAAAAAATTGAGGAACGAACCTCCGCCTTCATTCGTCATGGTGTGATCTTCTCCTATAAATAGGCTTAAATGGAGCAAGAATCAACAACAACATAAATCATGGATCGATTCCCCATAATCATCCCAAAGAAAATCCCTCCCGCATGAACATATGAATCCGTGGAAAAAATTGTTTGTGGTTGATCCACGTTCATCGTTAAAGTCAAAAATGGGGAATACATATTGAAAACAAAACCCCTACCATTTTAAAGGATCAATCGTTGAAGAAGGCGCTGAACTGTCATTGTCGTCGAGATCCTTCAACGTTGATGGCCTAGCTATTATCGACTCTGATCCACCGTCGTTCGTCATCGAGAGTTTGCTTCAACATGCCACAAATTCAGAAAAGATTCCTCTCAAACGTCCCCAATGATCAACAATTGTTCACCCCTTTAAAAATGGAAACAAGATTGGCACATAATTATGCGATGATATTAATGACTCCTACTTTCCAAAACATGAGTCATTATGACGCCCCATTATTCAAGGAAACAGAAGTCTCGTCGATGCGTATTAAAGAGTCCAACTTTACATTTATTTGAAATTATGACACACCATTTAATTAAGGAAATAGATTCCCTTTTACTGTGCTGCAGTGGTTGTTTCCATAAAATAAAATAAACATTTAGATTTTTATTTTAAATTTTTTTATTAAAATGTCTGAAAATTTACTTATTACCTATACCCATTCTGGTCGAGGTTAGCCTCATTATTAGGTAAAGTCATTGTCCCGGATGCAACGATGTGCTCAGATTTTTAATCCGGGAATCCATTTGAAAACTGCCACAATTGCGCACAAGTGTCGACTCACTTAACTAAAAAAGTTCAAACCACCATTCCGGCCTCACTGGACCTCAGAATGATGTGCCATCTTCACACCCATTCTTGATATAATTCCATATAATATTTCAAAATAATAAATGGAAAATCCGAGACATTACACGTTCAACATGAAGAATATGTACAATATGAATAATAATAGGGAGCAGAAATGAGGATGTGGTAATAATGCTGGAAGAATATCAAGAGAAACAGATCCCTTCTAACAATCTCTCTATAAGAACTTCCTATGATGAATCCAAAAAGATAATTTCATAAGGGAAATCTGTTCTAAAAATGACGATTCTTAGGATGAAATTGATAACCTTCCTATGACGTGATTATTAATGATGATATTGATCAACATGTTGATGAAAAATCTGATAAGGAAATTGGTGATAAAGGTGCTGATAAAGAAGTTGATGGTAATATTGATAGATTTATCCATGTTTCTAATATTGAGTATGAGGCTCATAATGTTTATTTAGAAATATCTAAATATTATAAAGGTAAGTAGAGTGGACGAACCCTCCTCCAGCTAAGGTTTTCCATGGCCTGACGGTCGTGGCCGCCGATCTAGTCCCTCCCCCTCCTGCGAGGGGGAGGGATCATACGGTCCCAGATCCTCCTCCTCTATTCTACCCTCTTACAAGCCCAGTCTGATCTACCCTCCTTCCCTGCCATCGCACTCAACCCCAAGGTTCCCTATTTCGATCAGGGATTTCCCAAGCTTCTTATTATTTTCAGGAATTCACAGAGGGTTCAGACCGCCATCAGCTTTCTCTGGTGGCCCGCTTTGGTCGTAATTGACCATCGTTGATGCCTTCGACGGATTCATTGATGATTCATGGGACCTTCATCAACATGTTGTAGTAGGGCTGATGGATCCTCGCCATATTCTCATTCGTGTCATGATAGAGGATGACCTTATTTTTGTCTGGTCCGGCGGACGAAGATCCTTCAATGGTGTTTGGTTGTTTCTGTTCCGCTGGTCTTTCGACTTCCATCAACGACGGGGCCCTCCGATAGTGAAAATTTGGGTCAGTTTCCCGAGCCTTACCTTTCCTTTTCAGAACCCTTCAATTCTTTCGATGCTTGGAAACATGGTAGGTATATTTTTGTGCTTTGATCAAAGATATCGAACCCTTTGCCATCCGATTTCTCCTCGCATATGTGTTGAAATAGATGTCTCCAAACCCCTGACTGAATTTTAATGGATTGAGATAGAACATGAATACAGGATAAAACAGGAGGTTTGTTTCGAATATTGGATAGATTTTTTCTCTTCTTGCTGTCAACTAGGTCACCTCCAACAAGATTGTAGGTGTGGATCACCCCCAAATCGGGATCAGGATATGGAGCATGTGGGTAATGAGATGTTTGGTTCTTGTGTGGTTGTGGTCTCTCTGCCCTCAAGGGTTAGGATAAGCTCTTCTGATACCGATAAAGGACCCAGCGGACGGATGGCTCAGGGCGATGGTAGCATCCCGATGGCTGGGTGGTTTTCCACTGATCAATATTTCCCTCTAAATGTAGAATCTTCTGGGACAATTGAAGAGAAAACGTTGGATGGGTTTGAACTGATCTCCCGTGATTTAGTTCTTCCATGCGATAGGTCATAGTCTGTCCAGAAGCCTTCAATGTCCATAATTCCAGAACCCAAAGTCTCAGACATTTTTGACAGATTGAAACACGACCTAGGTGCTGTTGGCCCTCAAGAGTCTGTGGTTGCAGCGGCTATTTGTGAAGTGGAACAGGTAATGCAACCAGCTTCATCTAGTATATCCAACGAAGTTGCAGTGATTGGGGAGGTTTTCAATGCTTTAGGGAAGGCTCCACTGTGTCCAGTATTGGCAGATTCTCAATTTCAGTATATGGGACGCGGTTTCGAGCAGTCAGGATTTTTGGAAAAATTAGGGCAGGCCCTGAAGGCCAAACAGTCTTACGCTGAGAAGGAGAAGTAAGGAAGAATGGCCTCTAACTCCCAGAATCGGTTTGCTGTGTTGGTAGAAGGAGAGTTCCAAACTTATGGGGATGGAAATGAAGTGGAGACCTCACAAGAGTATTTTCAGTCCTCCTCATATTCCCCTGTCGAGTCCAACGAAGAGAACATGGCAGAGGATTACCTTAGATCCTCCTCAAGGAAAGGTAAAATCTCTATCATTGACCCTGACAATTTTATTTAGCACACCTGGAGGCTACGTTGCCAGAAATACTTTTCAGATCTTCCAGACCCTCCGGTTACTAGATCCTCAAAAAATATCCAGGAATTGATGAAGCTATCTAAAATCTCTAGAAATCTCCCTCTGAGTAAAGAAATGGATTTCGATAAGTATCTGGTGCCTAAAGAAAATGGAGATGTGGATAATGCTTGCGTCCAAGTTGGAATAGAACTGGTGGAATGTAAGGAGTGTGAAATTATCATTGTTGGTAATGAAGAATTGTTAGAGAAGTATATAGAGGTTGATTCTCCGCAAGAGGACATTGAGTGATTGGTTGAGAGGAGCATAAAGTTAAACCTAACCACTGAGCATGAATCTTGGATCAACAAACAACGTGGTATCTTGGCTCATGGATTTAATAGAAAGAAGATCTCAGTGGAGGAGCTCATTCAATATTGGGACAAGATGACCATTTATTTTGAATACCTCCTCAAAGACAGACCAGTTGGGTGGGCCACATCTCCTTAGTGGGGACTTTTCAGAGTTAATGGATCTAAATGATTTAAATTGCAATTTGGAGATTCATCCATTTCTTATGAGATTTATTAACGGTTTTGTACTTTATAGTTTCCCACATTTTCCTCAAAATTTATTCTTAATAAAAAATTATATATGATGATGATGATAAAGGTAAGAATTTTTTTTGAATCACCAAAGAATTTTGTTGTTGAAATAGTGAAGAAGGATATTTCTACAATATCAATGTGGAAATAAAATGAGAAAGATAAAGCTTCAACATAATAATAATAATCTATCTTGGAATAATCTTCTTCTTTAAGTCATCATTTTGTGGTTCAGTCATTATAAAAGCATGTAAAATCCATCAATATCACTCCATGTGTTGATTCCATATGTGAGTTTCTTCAAGAAACGGTCAATAAGAAGAATGATTCAATAAATCTTCTTTGGGAAATGTTTATCAAACTTGAATATGAGTTTTATACTTTTGAAATCTATTATAATGCTCAAAGGATATCATGAAAATAAATAACTATGTTGTATAAGTCATTGATAGGTGATCTTAAATTTTTTTTATGATTTCACTTATTCATTCAAAGATGCATTTGATAGGTCTGATTATTGGATTTAGAATCATTTACTATGTTTTTCAGAAAATATAATGGAAGAGAATACTAGACAATAATTGGAATATAAAGATCATACTGGGAAACTGAAATCATTATCTATCCATATGAAAAGGGAGAGAGAACATAGGGAAAAAATTTATAAAAACTCAATGATTAGGAATAAGTGATAAATTATATAGGAGGGATTCTTATGTATTAGAAATATAGAATCAATTAATTTGAAAAGAAAAATCCAGATCAAGAACAACTGGTCATGTTTTTTTAAGAAGATCATATAAAGTTGAAGAAGCTAAAGGCCACCTTAAAAGTGTTAATTCTAAAAGATAAAAAGAAGGATTCTTTTTTCTTCTTTTAAACTCTAGTCTTTTATTGTATTTTTATTTGTAAAGAAATTGTTAATTTTAATGAAATTTTTTATCTTTTCATTTTTTTGTATATTCCAAATCTTTCAGGTATAATTTTTTTATTCCAATTTATTATTCTCTAAAAATAACAATAGGGGAGAAAATAATTTTAAAATTTTTTATAATTTTAATGAATGAGAATTACTATATAAGGGTGAGATTACTTAAAGAATAAATTCTTAAGTAAGGAAGAGTTATTTCCCTATAAAATTATAGAATATGATCCTTAAGTATTTCATAACCAATGGGGTAGTTTTTCATATTCACCGTGAGAAATAAATAAAATTGGAGATAAGTAGTTCTTTTTATGATTAAAAATGAAAATTTTAGTCCTTATATTTTTTTACGAAACATTATTTGAGCTTTATAGAAGGGGGAGATTTGTGGGTCAATAAGTCATATAATAATTTTATATTCTATTATGTTTTGAAAATCACAAATACATTTTCCTAAATAAAATTATCAATCTAAAAAAAACATTATCTTAAAAAAATCATCGTTCTCTTAGAACAGTTTTTTGACTTTACCTATGATCTTCAATGTCTTATATAACAATTTCTCAAAACCAAGTATAATAATAATTTTCTTAAAGGCCAAAATCGGATCCTTATCAAATAAGGAAACATACAGTTCATTAGAATCCAATTTCCCCAGAATTGTGACCTTGAATTCTATAGATAACTTACTCTGATTTCTCCTGAAATTGGACTCTGATTTATCTTGAAATTAGACTCTAATTTCTCTCGAAATAAAAAATAGATTTCTCTTGAAATCAGACTTTGATTTATTTTGAAATTAGACACTAATTTATGTGGATATCAGATTATAATTTCACTATAAATTAGACTCATATTTCTGTTGAAATTAGACTCATATTTCTCCTGAAATCACACTCAAATTTCTCTTAAAATCAATCTGCAATTTCTACTGAACACATACATCAATTTCTTCTAAAATTATATTCTGATTTCTTCTGAACTGAGTCTCTTATTTCTTATGAAATAAGAATTCGATTATTTTTTTTCATAGAATCTGATTTTCATTATCCATAGCCACTGATTTTTACCATCTTAAGAATATTATTAAATGATTTTTATAGTAACACAATTTCCATAAAGTAACATTTTATTTTATATGATATAAAAACATGAAAATGTTTCTTAAGTGTGATAATATTTATCATAGTTATTTATATGAAATAATATCATCGAATAAATTTTAAATAAACTATTTTATAAGTTACCCAAGTACATGTCCCTCTGAAATTCAATGAAAAGTATTACTTTTTTGGGAGGAAGTAAACTATTATAATCCAATCATATAAATACCTGACCATTTGAACAAGATCATAGTTGAATTTTAGAGTGATAATTTTTACTACTAGAGTATCCGTAGAGATTTATTTTTCTATTGAATGATGTTAAACTATTAGAGTGATTTTCTAAAATATTAATTGCATGAATGTTTTGAACAACTTGAAAAATATATGAAAATCTTGTTCAAACCCACCTAGTCTGATTTTATTCGTCCTAATCAATCGAGGGCTTCCAAGGATAGGAAGACAGACATGACAATTACCTTAGAGATCTAGGGCTAGTGGGGATAGCAAAACAGATTCTGATATTCGTATTGAGTTCTTACCCTAGTTTGGGTAAGACATAATTTATTGAATGTATAAATCAAGGGACCTTTATCAAAGTTTGTTGGATATCATCCTTTTTAGGTTAAAAGATTTCTTATACTTTTCCGGTTTTGATAAAAGTTTTTATTTCATCTTAATTTTATAAATTGAGGAAATATAAATTTCCTACAAATTATTATACTTGTATACTCAAATATAAAGAAGAATCTATAGGATTTATGTTATAACCTTTACATAAATAAATATTTCATATTATTTTTTATCAGATCCATATTATCATATCCTAAACATGTTAGTTTCTTTGTAAATAACTAAAGAGGGTTTATAAATACATATTTTATAAATTTGATATACATAAGTTTTCTAAAGGATAAAAACTAATGTTTTTAAACAAACAATTAACCTCGAACCCTATTTTAAGTGATAAATCTATATATACAATTTGATTGTACATGTGGGTGTATAAAATCAATATATTTCTCAATTAAATGAGATTCAGAAAAAATCTGTTACATTGAGTCCGACTAGTCATGTATTTATTTATCTTCATGAATAATAAACTCATGTTAATTATTTACTTTCTTTAGAACCATTTTCAATTTTAACATTAGTTTTATTTAACATGTTAAACTATTTTATACTACTACTTATATAATTATGTTTATGTTAGGTTTTTTGACTATATTCATTTTATGTGTCCTAATGATATGGGTAGGTTAACAATGGTTAATGGAGTCATTATTAAAACATATAAAGAATAATATTCATGAAATATTTATCATATTTATATTCAAATTATACTTTTAAAACTAATAATTAATAATGATTATGTGCAATGAACCATTGTTATAATCATGGAGAATGAATGCCATATGTATGCATGAGTATCATTGTCATTTTTCAATGATCATTATTGAAAGAGTGTATGTAAAATTTATCATTCCTGAATGATAATTTTATCATAAATAAAATATTTTTATTCATATATACTTATATATATAATTATTATGATATAAATTGAATCACATTGTGTTGAGGTGGTTGTAGTCCAAACGTTCATGAATGACATTATCTCTTTTTTAAGTGTGTGAAAAGGCTAATATAGAAAATGATATATTATTTTTTAAGAAAGTTAATAATTTCATGAATACTATATATAATTTATCTATGTCACATATGTTTATTAAAAACATCATTAATATATTCCATGTAAATTGTGAATTTATCACTTTGCTTTGATGAGGTGGTATTCCAAACATCCACAAATGATGTTATCGTATTCCCAAAAAATGAAGGGAATGAAATTATGTGTTATATATTAATTCAATAAGTATTAATAAATTATAAATATCATATATAAAATATAAAAAGATTATATCCATTATAATTACCATCCATGATAGGTGTTCAAGAACAAATGAACGACATCATTTTGTGAGGAGGTAATCCATCGTACACCTGAACGATAATTTAATTAACCATTTGATTGATGTGTGTGTAGGTGTAGGTAGAAAATTTTACATAAAAAATCTCATTATATTTACGAAAATTATTTTATTCTAAAATAATTTAATAATAATAATTTAATGGTTTGATAAGGAAATAAAAAATAAATACACCTTGAATATTGTTACCACTTTTTCATGTAACTCCGTTCAGTTTTCCCAAAAAGGATTCTATTGTTGGATTTGTTCTAAAGGATAGTATTCTAAGTTGAGATGTGGTATTTGGGGTTATTATTTTGCAGGTTTTTAATTATAAAAAGGTATTTAAAGGTGTAATGAAATGGGGTAGGGTGAGTATCTTTTTATAGTTAAAGACGAGTGAGATTATAGTAAATAGAAAAATGTAAAAACTATTGGGAGGTAACCCTTACATAATGTGCCTAAAATAAAAATCTCAAACCGTTAAAAGAGGTTAAATGGTTGATTAATCTATATAAAACGGATTTTGGTTATGTTTATAGGTCATTTAGACTTTTATGATTATATTTTAACCACAAAGTAAATTTTTTACCTTAATCACTGTAAATGATTTTTATTTATTATTATAATTTTCATGGTCAGAAAATTAGATTATATTATTAGAAATTATAAATTATTATTATCATAAATATGAAATCCATTTTTTCAAATCCTAAACACATAAGTGGAGGAAATTAATTAAAAATTGTTCCAGTAAACGAAAAGCATGTTTTTAAAGTGAATATATTAAATAGTCTACTAATATTTATACTAAATTTAAATATGAAAAGTATAAAATGACCTAAATTGGATAAATATATTTAAAATTTAACTTATTATACTTTAAAAAAATTTCATAACATAATTTAACACTTTAAATTATTTAGACAAAATAGAAGTTTTTAATTAAAATTCAGTATTATTTACTATTAATTGAAATATGAATTCTCTCTGAAAAATAAAAAATATCCCCCAAAATTAAATTTTTATAATTCACTATAAAAAATTGTGTTTATTTTTAATATAAAATATATAAAATTTTAATTTTTTTTGTCGTTAAGCATTAAAAGTTGATAAAATAATTTTTTAGAAAAAATAGATCTTTTATGCATAAAACTAGATTTATTAATATATTATTCTTATAAAATATGTTAGATGGTGATAATGAACATTATAAAAATGTGTAAAAATTATATATCTAGTATCATTGATTCATTCTATTAAAACACCTATGATACATGTACCATATTAAAAAATATTTATCATATATTATTATTTAGTATAAATTTGTATTGCATGCAATACAATATTGCAAAGAAACTCATTGTTTCTTATAATGTGTTCTATTTTACATAGTGTCCCATTTTTTTGTAAAATTAATATTTAATTTATAAATGTTAAATAATATGAAATGGAATTATTTTATCATTACCTGACATTTTAGAAGCAACTTAGATTCATGAATAATTAAACACTAAATTATAGGAAACAATTATAGAAAAATATTGTGATGGGTATTCATACTTCCTTAACATTTCTTATTAACTAATTAGATATGTATATATACAATTAACGAGGTATAAGTCCGAATAATTTTAGAGATTCAATGTTTACATTAATAAATAATGAATAAACATGATATGAATATAAGGAAACTCTGATCTGATCGATGTGGTGAGTATCTTAACTAGTAGTTGATTATATATTTACAAGATTTTAGGGTTCTATATCAACATGATCATTCTTGTACATTACAGTGGAATCATTTAAATGAGAGGAAAAATGTACCTTTCTTGACATAGAAATTTCTATGATGAGTCTTTTAGATATTATATTATTTTTATTGGAATATTAATTATAGAATGTGTTGTAAACAAAAATAAGATTCATGATAAAGTGAAAACTTGATTTTTAATCAAGGTATGGAGGGAAAAGAAGAATGTACTGTCAGATATTCATGGATGGGGTCATGTTGATTTTTTTTAAAAAAATTATTTACAAAAACTATAAACTCATGGAATGAAGTGTATATTTATATGGAACCAAAAGTATATAATAAATATTACCACTAAATTAGATTAGAAAATAAATGCATTATTAAAAGGTAAGATATATTTCATGAGATGGAGAACATCTCAAAAATTGGTAGTGTGATAAATATTTACATTGATGAATTTTAGGATGAAGAAACAAAAGAGTTAGTGAATGAATATATTTCTTAATTCCTCATGGAATAGGTTTTTAATGAAAAAAATGTGCTTTATAGGAGCACCAGAGAGGTTTGAGAATATAAAAGATATGATTTTATGGACATCAAGGACGTATAATCATTATTGGTTAATAATAATAATACAATTACTTATAATAACATAGTAGAGTGAAAAGAAGGAACTTGATATAATGCATCCATGAATTTCAGGATAGATTTCATGTATTAGAATCAAGTCATACATCTAATTGATCTCTTTATTAATGTATGACCAATTGAATTAAAATTGTAATTCATGAACGAATTGCACATGAAAGGTAATGTGAGTACCTATAAATCCAGGTTAGCAGCTAATGGGTTTAAGGTAAATTAGTGAATAGACATCGATGAAGCCTTTTATTTTAATTTCATGCATTAATTTTGTCACGACCCCCTCCCACCAAAGATGCCCCTCCTCAGCTGGCAATGGTGAAAAAGAGATAATGACCCTCGAGTCCCGCCTCCAGTAGGCCCCGAGTTGGCGACTAGCACCAAGGGTATGAGTTTTCACAAATATGGGAGGCATTACCCTTTTTATTATTTTGGATCGGGAAATAGGACAAGTCAACCACCAAAAAGGGAAAAGAACAAGTGTATATAAATAAACCCAAACTAAGCCCACATGCATGTTTAAACAATTTTTATAACAAGGTACAAGTACAAGGAAGCTCAAAAGTACAATGCCAAAGAAAACAAGAGAACAACAACTGCAACAACTCCAACTGCCCGACTAGTAGGGTCCCGCACGGCCCTGGTAGTCCTCCTAGAATCCTGAAAGTAAACGTAGGGTGAGCATACAAGTATACTCAGTAGGGAAACCTAAAGCTCTCGTGCACAAGTGGGGAGACACCCTAAGGTCCCGTGAGAAAACAGGAGAACCAGAAACTAACAAGGAAAAACAATCCACCGAGCCTCACTGGTCACACTCACCAAGTAACACAAACAAGTTTAGTATATATATAGAACAAAAGTATTGGGTACCCCACACCATTTCCCACTTAATTAGATTCTGCTCTTCCTAACGGCAAACGTCCTGACGCTACCACAATCTTCCCGCCCTCACACACCTGGGCCAAACCACGCATCCCGCCCGCAGACACCTGGGCCACAACCACTAACCCGCCCGCAGACACCTGGGCCTCATCCCGAAGGTTCTTGGGAACGGTAAGCCTACCCAAAGAGTCTTGGGATAAAGGTCGCCTCAAGCCATCACAGCCTCCGAGACCTACCCGAAGAGTCTTGGGTGTAAGGTCACCTCAAGCCATCATATCCTATGGAAGAAGGAGCGGGAAGGATCTAGTAACTAAGGGGGAACACCCTCTACCATAAAATGGGAGTGTTCGGCAATAGGTGCTTGACATGGGTGTGGTGCGACAAAACAAAAAGATACAATTATATATATACATATACCAAACACACAGATCAACCTATGGCTTCTTAAAAAGAGAAACTGAGCATGTGCCTCGGCACTGCTACCACGAAGCATGCATCAACAACCAAACAATCATCCCCCAACCCCATTTAGGTTTTCATGTTTCATGCAATGGTTTAACAAATTATTACTACTGGGAAACTATCATCCAGACAAAACCTTTCACAAGAATATCCCTGCCATCCACAACCAAGGTTAGGTAAATTGCAAGTGACCACATGCCATTTCATTTACAAAAGATTATCACAACCATACAACATTCCATCATTCATTTATTTCAAAGTTCCACACATAAAACCCTTTCCACACACAAATAATTTCCGCATTTGAAAACACCTTTTACTTAAAACAAATTTCATAATCAAAACACTTTTCATAAATAAAGGCATTTTCCACAAAACAACCAAACCACCAACATGTTCATTATTCCAACTTTGTTCAACCGGGGTGATCACACAAGGTTTTCATTCTCATTTAATCAGCCAGTCTTTACGTGCTTATCCATTTTCCATGTTTTAACAAAACCAACCACAAACAATTCAGATATCAATTGTGCATGCAAAGGCCACCAACGACCTTGATTTTCAGTAGGCAAAGGCCTTTCAATCCAAAATCACAATCAGAAGATAAAGAAACTGGAAGTCAATAGAAACAGCACAAAACCCCAAACCCTTCTTTATCCGGTTATTATCTTTATTTAAAGTTCAACTGCATCCCATGGAACAAAAGAAAAATATCCCACCCCGCATGTTGCACCAAAAAGAGAGACGAAGTTAAACCCCTTTTTAATACATTTAATTTCATTAATCTCTCGCACATAGTTTTACGTCATCATTGTTATTACTATTTTTCAATAATAATAATAACAATTCATTATTTCATTTTATTAACTCATCGCCATTATTATTTTTAATAACAATAATATTTATGCTCATCGCATTGACTACATTAAACCACCACGTTGGATATCTGAATCCAACCATGCCACATCAATGTCGCGTAACATACGTCAATTTAATTATTCAATTATATTTCTTTTATTTCACATTGATTAAACTAAAACCATTTTAATTTAATTAACACCAAATATTTTCAAGCCATCATAATAATAATAACACTTACGCTACACATATTCATTTATTTACTTGCAATAAATATCATAACTCATTTTATTAATTTCTCATTAATATTATGAATAATATTAATAACGCAACACCTATTATTATTATTCCAATTTAATTCCAACAATTTCTCAATTAATATTAAACTAAACGCCTTATTTTTTTAAATTCTTATTTAGAATTAAAACCCCTTTTAATTTAATTAATCACGCACTTTATATCACCATCTTTATTATTTAATATAATAAAATGACAAAACATCTTTTAATTTTTTTTTAAAATCTTCTTCGTTTTTATCATTAATAATTATCATTGTTACGCGCGCCGTGTTGACCACATCGATTTCAACAAAGGAATGGACCAGAGGGGTCCAGTCCATTACATCAGATACCTCTCAAAACATTATCGTCCTCGAGACTTAAAACCAACCCATAAAAGGGGGAAAGGTCCGAACAACCACCCCTTAAGATACCTATCAGGCCTCTTGTCATAACAAGAAACAACCGACAACCCTAATTATGTGAGTTAGGTATTCCCTCTCCTATGTCGAGATATTATCCACTTTAGGCGGCACTGACTCGCCTGCACGGGTTTAATCGCATCCGCATTAATGCGTCTCGATTAAGGACTGAGCCTTCCCACTTCCATATATTAGGATTTTCCAACATACACTACACCCAACAACGTACAACCCACACACTGCCCGGACACATGGCTTGAGGAATTCCTTCTCCCATGTCGAGATATTATCCGCTTTAGGCGACACTGACTCGCCTGCAAGGGTTAAATCGCATCCACATTAATGTGTCTCGATTAGGGATTAGGTCTTCCCCTCCCCACATGATAGGGCTCTTCACGTACATTTAAAGAAAAGAGGGAAACAACATAGCATTAAAAACTCACAAAAACAAGGTCTAGGCCCAGAGAATGAGCAAAAGAGTTCCAACAAAGGAGTGTGATGATCTTGAATTTAAACAAAACATAAGTGAGAGAATTTAAGTAAAACCGGAAACATCCCTCTCGATCTATGGCCTTGCTAGGGTTGCCACTTCTATTGCGTGAAACTGTCTGTGTCCCACTCCTCTGCCGTTCTGTTGACATCCAGGTGCCATAGTTGTTCGGTAACCAGGGAACGCCTAAGCCCAAGTAGTAATGAAAAAATCAAAGTTTTAATTATCATTTTATTTTAATTTCTTTTCCAGAACACCCAAATCAAGTAAAACACAAACATGATGATGTATGTACCTCCCCTAGGGTCTCTACCCTGCAATCAATATAGTCTCACTTGGTCATTCGGTAGGCTCAGAGTCCTTGCATCGGATCACGGGGGGCCCTAAAATCCCGTGTCCTAGCCGGTCTTCCCTGGCCTATGTCACGCACCAAGATTAACGAACACTGTTGCCCTACCATCCCATGCAATCCTCACTGTGCCTAACTCCAGACTCCATCCTATCTCTCAACCATCAGCTCTAATACCATTCTGTCACGACCCCCTCCCACCAAAGATGCCCCTCCTGAGCTGGAAATGGTGAAAGGGAGATAATGACCCCCGAGTCCCGCCTCCAGTAGGCCCTGGGTTGGCGACTAGCACCAAGGGTATGAGTTTTCACAAATATGGGAGGCATTACCCTTTTTATTATTTTGGATCGGGAAATAGGACAAGTCAACCACCAAAAAGGGAAAAGAACAAGTGTATATAAATAAACCCAAACCAAGCCCACATGCATGTTTAAACAATTTTTATAACAAGGTACAAGTACAAGGAAGCTCAAAAGTACAATGCCAGAGAAAACAAGAGAACAACAACTGCAACAACTCCAAATGCCCGACTAATAGGGTCCCGCACGGCCCTGGTAGTCCTCCTGGAATCCTGAAAGTAAACGTAGGGTGAGCATACAAGTATACTCAGTAGGGAAACCTAAAGCTCTCGTGCACAAGTGGGGAGACACCCTAAGGTCCCGTGAGAAAACCGGAGAACCAGAAACTAACAAGGAAAAACTATCCACCCAGCCTCACTGGTCACACTCACCAAGTAACACAAACAAGTTTAGTATATATATAGAACAAAAGTATTGGGTACCCCGCACCATTTCCCACTTAATTAGATGCTTCTCTTCATAACGGCAAATGTCCTGACGCTACCACACTCTTCCCGCCCTCACACACCTGGGCCAAACCACGCATCCCGCCCGCACACACCTGGGCCACAACCACTAACCCGCCCGCAGACACCTGGGCCTCATCCCGAAGGTTCTTGGGAACGGTAAGCATGCCCGAAGAGTCTTGGGATAAAGGTCGCCTCAAGCCATCACAGCCTCTGAGACCTACCCGAAGAGTCTTGGGTGTAAGGTCACCTCAAGCCATCATAGCCTATGGAAGAAGGAGCGGGATGGAGCTAGTAACTAAGGGGGAACACCCTCTCCCATAAAATGGGAGTGTTTGGCAATAGGTGCTTGACATGGGTGTGGTGCGACAAAACACAAAGATACAATTATATATATAAATATACCAAACACACAGGTCAACCTAGGGCTTCTTAAAAAGAGAAACTGATCATGTGCCTCGGCACTGCTACCACGAAGCATGCATCAAAAACCAAACAATCATCCCCCAACCCCATTTAGGTTTTCATGTTTCATGCAATGGTTTAACAAATTATTACTACTGGGCAACTATCATCCAGACAAAACCTTTCACAAGCATATCCCTGCCATCCACAACCAAGGTTAGGTAAAACGCAAGCGACCACATGCCATTTCATTTACAAAATATTATCACAACCATACAACATTCCATCATTCATTTATTTCAACGTTCCACACATAAAACCCTTTCCAAACACAAAAAATTTCCGCATTTGAAAACACCTTTTACTTAAAACACATTTCATAATCAAAACACTTTTCATAAATAAAGGCATTTTCCACAAAACAACCAAACCACCAACATGTTCATTATTCCAACTTTGATCAACCGGGGTGATCACACAAGGTTTTCATTCTCATTTAATCAGCCAGTCTTTACGTGCTTATCCATTTTCCATGTTTTAACAAAACCAACCACAAACAATTCAGATATCAATTGTGCACGCAAAGGCCACCAACGGCCTTGATTTTCAGTAGGCAAAGGCCTTTCAATCCAAAATCACAATCAGAAGATAAAGAAACTGGAAGTCAATAGAAACAGCACAAAACCCCAAACCCTTCTTTATCCGGTTATTATCTTTATTTAAAGTTCAACTGCATCCCATGGAACAAAAGAAAAATATCCCACCCCGCATGTTACACCAAAAAGAGAGACGAAGGTAAAGCCCTTTTTAATACATTTAATTTCATTAATCTCTCGCACATAGTTTTACGTCATCATTGTTATTACTCTTTTTCAATAATAATAATAATAATTCATTATTTCATTTTATTAACTCATCGCCATTATTATTTTTAATAACAATAATATTTATGCTCATTGCATTGACTACATTAAACCACCACGTTGGGTATCTGAATCCAACCATGCCACATCAATGTCGCGTAACATACGTCAATTTAATTATTCAATTATATTTCTTTTATTTCACATTGATTAAACTAAAAACATTTTAATTTAATTAACACCAAATATTTTCAAGCCATCATAATAATAATAACACTTACGCTACGCATCTTCATTTATTTACTTGCAATAAATATCATAACTCATTTTATTAATTTCTCATTAATATTATGAATAATATTAATAACGCAACACCTATTATTATTATTCTAATTTAATTCCAACAATTTCTCAATTAATATTAAACTAAACGCCTTATTTTTTTAAATTCTTTTTTAGAATTAAAACCCCTTTTAATTTAATTAATCACGCACTTTATATCACCATCTTTATTATTTAATATAATAAACTGACAAAACATCTTTTAATTTTTTTTAAAAAATCGTCTTCGTTTTTATCATTAATAATTATCATTGTTACACGCGCCGTGTTGACCACATCGATTTCAACAAAGGAATGGACCAGAGGGGTCCGGTCCACTACAAATTCATAAGAATTATATGTTCCATAAAAGATTTACATGTCTATGAGATTATGAAAATGGATTTCAAAATAGATTTCCTTAATGGGAACCATAATAATGATTGGAATATGAAATAAAATGAAGGGGTTCTGACTCTAGGTAATGATAATAAGATATTCTACTTGCATAAATACATTTATGGGTTAAATTAAGCTTCTATATTAGATAATATTTTAGTCATTATATCTTTAAATGAATTTTTATTTATAAATAATGAATGTTATATATATATTTAAAATCAATTCTGAGTGAGTGTGATCATTTTTATAGTAATATATGTTGATGACATATTAAATATTAGAAAAACAAATACTGGTTGTATATCCAGATGTGGATTTGTTTAACATGTTCATCTCCATTATGAACATAGGTCAAGTATCCTATATTCTAGTGATCAAGATCACTTTTTTATAAATTTAAGAGGCATCTTGAACTAAGTAAATATAAATAAATTGAACAATGATTAAAAGAATATAATATAGATAAATATAAAAGGTGAATAGTTCCTATGTCACATAACCTAAATCTATCTATGAAAATATATCCTCAAAAGAATAAAATAGGAATACGATGATATGACCCCATGCTCTTATATAATAGGATCTAGCATATATGACATGTTATATACTAAACATGATATTTCTAAGTACATGATCATGGTATGAAAATATTTTTATTATATAAGAGAATATCATTGTTCTACTATTAGGATTATCCGTAAGTATTAATAGAATAATATGGAAACTTTCCAGCTACATGGATTGGATGATGTACTACTCATCCAATGACACACATATACTAGCTTTGAAAAACAATTGAATGTTCTGATGACATATTTAATATATGTTTTCATTATCAAAAAAGGATATGTGAACTATAAGGGTTCCAAGGAACTATTTTATAGAAATTATATAGTGGAATTTAATTATATCGGACCTTCAACTACAACTAAGGAGCACGTTTGGATACACATCTTCATCCACGATCTTCATGTGGTTCAGAGTTGTAAGGTCCCTATAACATTATATGGTGATAAAATTATAATGGTGGCTATAATAAATAATCCAACATTCCCTCAATGGAAGAAGAACATAATTTATAAATATTATGTATTAGGTTTTATTTTTTAAAGGTGTGATTTTATAGTGGGAAGTGTTTATATAGAGGAGAATGTGGTGGGCCTTTTGATAAGATCCTCCTCTCAAAAGAATCGTGAAAATATCGTGAGAGCTAAATGATAATTTTTATATTGTTTAGATATAGTATAAGTGGGAATCATTTAGAGTTGTCCCCTTATAAAACCATATATACAATTCAAGATTAATTTTATTCATGGGTTTTGAATATTATTTTTGTTCTTATTAGGATAAAATTATTCAATTATTTTTCATTGAAAGTGATAATATCCAAAAGGTACATGTCACACTAAAATGTTATATATGTTCCCCTCTATGAAAAGAACCTAGAAGTTCTATAATTGTGTTTTTAAATATATTTTCTATGTTTTGGATGATATTATGTTTTGGGATGAAAATGATACATTATATTAAGGGTAGGGGTATGATATATGTCATTAGATGTTCGTATCTTCAAATGTGTGTAATTGTATATAGAAATTATGATTATTCTTAATTTGTATTTTAATCTACATTCTTATATGTGTTAATGAAAACCATGATTAAATATAATTAAGGAGGGGTAGGATATGTTGGCTATGTCATGAATGATATTTCATTAATAAATAATGTGTGAAATAATTTTTTGTTTTGTTTTCTAATAGAAATTGATATTTCAGCCTTCTAATGGGAAAGAGACTGCCAGATTATGTTTATGGACATGATTTCTTAAAGGTTACATAATTTTGATAAGGTGCAATATTGAAATATCAAGAAAATAGGTTGATGAAACCAATATATAAACTAATTGACTAGATATATCAAAACAAATGAATTACATTACATTTTTTTAATTCATATATATTTATTTTACTGGAAAAATTTCACTTAATTAACTATGGGTTACTCAGAATGTTTTTAGATATGAGAAACCAAATTTTGACATTATAACATAATTTCAATATGAAATATACTAGAGTTCCACACACTAGGTGTATTCAGAACCACATTGAAAATCTATATGTATTTAACATTTTATATAAATATTATTCTTATACATTATTTAATAAATATAATTTTTTAGATGATAATAAATATTAATGAGAATATATGTTATTTTACTATTTAATAAATATTTATTCACTATTTTAATTAATTTAATATTAATATGATTATTGATGAATAATGCAATAATATGAATTTATTTATATATATAGTCATTATTCAAGGGATGGTAAATTCTAAAGAGGAATTTCAGGCGGAGTTACTGGTCTCATGGGAAATGATATATAAAATATTGATTTAAAAATATTATACGTGAAATAATATTTGTTTAGTGGTGAATTTAGAGAATGTTATGTAAATAATAATAATAATATTATTATTTAGACATTGGGTTGACTGGGAATTAATATAATAAAAATGGAATTTGAGGAATTATTTATTGTATAACCATGGTTCTATAAATATCTTGTTATTTAATTAGTAAATACTTTTATATTAATTCAATTAATTATTAATAATGAATTCATGATAGAATAATCTCAATCAATAGAGATACATTCTCAAAGAATCCCCTCAAAAAATGGTTAGTTCCCCTCCTAAAAAACACTCACTAGTTTATAGAGAACAAAATAATCATCATGCTTTGATGATATGTTTTTTCAATTAAACAGACAATAGAAGTGTTAGACTCTTAACCTATCACACAAAAATATTTCTAAAACAATGTTCAATTGTTGACATAGCACATGTGGACCACTATTAGAGGGATTATACACTAGAAATAGCCATATGTAATTAAAATATGCTAAGAAGTGGTCTAAAAATATTAAAGGAGGTGAAATTAACCATATAAATAAATTATTAATATTATACGATGATCCTATATCATGAATTCATTGGTTTTAAATTCATTGTAAAAATATAACATATATGATGAAAACAAATTGTTGGGAATTGGCCCAACCACTTCTGTTGTGCCCATAAATGTTCATTTTTTATACACACATGTGTTTTCTAAGAACCCACACCAGTTTTAATTATGTATATTACACATTGTTTTATTTTAAACTCGGTGATCATAGATATATTTGTGATAGTTTTGTATATTCTAATAGTGTACAATGGTACTTGGAAAAGACAATTGTTATTAGAGGTTCTTATCTATGTTAATATAGTGAAACTGTATCTTCCCCTATGTTGAGTATTTTTTACCTAGATATGTTTTATTATGCTTATATAATTTCTATTTTGTTGTTAATTACACACAATATTATTGGATTTATTTTTCTCACATATATACATTATATTTATTTCAGTTTCTCTCATTTACATTTAACTTGTGTATTATTATTATATTGTGTCTTCTTGTGAATTATTTAAAAGAGTTTTTATTTGATAATTCCTCCTCTGAGTACAAGTAATTTTTCTATTCACCAACCCCTGGATTATTAGAAAAAGGTTTGATGTTTCACACTAAGCTTACTATTATCTTAAGATGGGATCGAGTTGATTGGTATATGTTATATAACACCAAGAGTCATCAAAATATGTACAAGAAATAATGAATGATTTTCATCATTTTTCCTTAGGTTTATTATATTGTATAATGATGTGTATACTATGTTATTCTCAAAAATTCAATCAATTAAACCCAAAAAATATAAAATTAAGAATTATAGTCATTATTAATCTAACAAACTTTGTAAAACAATAAATTTTCTATTGGGTTCTAAAAATTATTGGGTCTTGGAATAAACCATGATATCGTTTCAATGTGTAAATTGATGATATGTAAACTATGGTTGATATATTAAATCTCTTTAAAACATGTAATTAATTTTCCTTTGAAATTTAAAATATTTTACTAAAACCCTGAGGCAAATCCCTTTATAACAACACAATGTATTATTCCCTAGAACATTTATTATCCATGATCATTATTACTTTTTAATTTCTCTCTAAACTATGAAGTTATTGATAATATTATGACATAGTTTCACAGTGTTTTGGATTATGAATTTTAAAATTTTCCCTTCTATACATCACCAGACGATTTTGAATAATAATATCCATTTCTAGGATTATATACCTTGTTTTAAAAATAAAAAAAACCTACTTTTTGATAATAGTGAATGTTTCCCTTCATCACCAAGAACCATGGTCAACATTAGGTCAATTTTAATCCTTATTCCAATGTATTTATTATTAATAACAGACAATGATGTATTTTAAACAACATTATTGTGTTTTTTTTACGTGAGTAATAATTATAAATGGATTCATCTTGAACCAGAACAACATAAGTGTTCTTTCGTGGCATGAATTACACATTTATTTAATTTTATCATTTAAAAAAAAGTAACATTTAGTCATTATAAAATAAATCCCTGATCATGTTAATAATAAATACAACAAAAAAACATGTTCAAATAAAATTATTCAAAAACCCATGAAAATAGACTCATTATTATCTTAATATATGAGTTATCTGAACAAAACAATGATGGGTATAGTTATGATTACGAGAGAACTCTACACGTCATTGTAAATGATTATGGAACACATGAATATTTTTATTAATGGAGACCCTAACTACTTCATGAATCCTTCAATCCATTCAAGGGTTATTCAAACTATCACTGTATAGTTTTATAAAAAAATATATGGAATATAAACAAATTGTCACTATTTTTCAAGAAATGATAATGAATAAAATGGAATAAATATAAATCATAATCTCACATGGTTTTTGGGATATAATTCACTCCTATAAAACACCCAGGTTTTGTAATTAATTTCGCATCAACAGATTCATCAAGATATTTTTTATTGTTTTTTTGTTTAATTATTATCCAATTTTATCTCACCATATTCAACCTTCAATTTTCTGAAATGTTATTTTATGAGAAAAAATATTGACATAGATATTTTACCTGAGTTATATAAAATATTTACTAAAATTTAGTTGTCACACCTAATAAACAATAGATATATGAATTTCATGAATTTTTATTCGTGTTTTTATTTAATTTTTTTATTTTTAATTTTGTATTATAATTCCTACACATACAAATATTAGATTGTTCATGGAGTGAGATATTTCCCTTCTTGTATTTATAAGGAAAAAATCATTCTCCTATACCGATAGTTACTCAAAAATTTAACTTCAAATATCCAACATCACCATACCGTTAAACATATGTAAAACTATAAATATAAATAGATTTTTATTTTTTAAAATCAATATATAATCAAGATTTCAGTTGAAGTAATTTATGATCTAATTAATTATCATAAAATGAAACTCCATTGAGCTTTTTTAGAATTTGAAACATAATAAAATTGTATTCACAATGCCTAATCATATCATAGTCAAATACAGATATTTTTTAATCAAAATTAAAAAATCTCATTGATAAATATAGTGTCAATATTAATCAATGGAAAATTTATTGGAAATAATATGTGGGTATATACCTCAATTGACATTTTAAATATTTTAAATAAATAATTTTAATTTTGTCCCTGATAAGTAAAATGTAATATATTTTATGCACCGTAAGGAAACCCAAGAAAAAATTCATCTCATTATTCATTGAAATTTACATTTATTTATTTATTATAATTGAAATGTTACATAATATTTCAATTTATTATAAAAAATAAAATAACCAACACACTCTATCATGATTAGTGTATTGGTTTATTTTTATTCAGAAGTTTATTGTTATCGACCTTGTATCTAAAGAACATCATTATCTTTATATAGATTTATATATTTAAATATCAGTCATTGAGATATTGTTTATGAGTAAATATTTCTTTTTCCAATATCCACAATGGACTTCCATCATCATCCTAAATAATTCCATTATTTTATTTGAGGCATATATTCTCATAATGTTTTCCACATTAGAGTACATAGTTGATATACTTTATTAAAATATTGTAAATAATTTCTGAATAAATTAAAAAAAAGAAAATAATGATTTTATTTATTTTAACTATATAAATTTTTTCATATATATCAATATAAACTATTTGATAAAATAATTTTAAAAATATATGATCTATGTTTTTTGATACCTCACACACCACATTAAAATTATTAAAGAACTAATTTCATCTACATCATATTATAATCCGTCTCGAATGAAACAAACTACAATTTTCCATTTCTCTTAATCTAATTTAAAATTTCCTTCATAGTGTAAAAATAATCGTTCATTTGTAAATATTTTTTAACACTTCTAAATTCAATTTCAAAAAATATTCCTATATAATTTCACATAATATATGTTCTTTGAGTGTTAACTTAATTAAAATGATCTGAAATAATGTTTTTTATGCTCTATATATATTTTTAGGATATGATAATATAGATTATCCTTTATTCAGGAATTCCTCATAACATCAAATAGTTAATTAATCTATCGATTATGAAAACGAATGGATTTTGACCTCATCTGGTCTTTTTTTCAGAGTCCCACAACAATATGTTCATTAAATTACAATAATGTCAATGATGTATGGATATAAGAAATTAATTATTTATATTTTGGTAATTATATATGAATTTTATTCCCCTAAATTAATTACTTAATCAATCTCTTGAGATTTATTACTAGATAATTATTTTATTGGCTTGAAAGAGTATTTCAGAAGATGGATGTCATGTAAATTTATTTTATAACAACCCCAAATCCAAAATCCAATAATATGGTGCTTCAAGCATATTTTTTTACATATATAACATTAACAAGGATAAAGGTGACACAATTTAAACCATTCAATACAGAAAACATTAAATGTGAATATTGATCACTTATATACCCAAAAGCCTTTTACTAATAGATTTTATGAGAATTAAGATAAAACCTTATATAAATATACCCTTATATTCAAGTGAAATATTTTCACAATATGAACATATTTTTCTATTATGAATTTTTTTCAACATCTCCCATTAAAATTGACACACAGAAATCCATTCAATACAAAATTTAGGTAACATCAATCTTCATAATCTAGGGAAATAAGAAACATTAGATGAAATATAAGAAATGTTTAGTAAGGGTAAACATAATAATAAACAATTAAATTTCATTAAGGATAATACAATGAGCACAAGGTGTGATGAAAAAATCATATTGCATGAGGATAATGTAATTGAACTCATACTCATCAAATCCTAGATCATCAAACATGTGACATTTCAAAAAAAATTCAATCAAATGTGTCATGAAAAAAAATAATTACAAGCCTATGTATTTAAATCTTGATCAAAGGTATCTTTAGAAACTCATATAATTAATAAATAAAATATGTCAGTATCTCGGAATATCATTATCATATAACACCATCATTCAGTTTTAAAAATGGAATAACTTATATAATAAATTCCAAAAATATCTTAATATAAACCTATAATATTTTAACATTACATTTTTATCCAATTCATTAATGAGATAAAACAGACCCAACAATCCTTGGTTAAAAACATAATCACCCTTCCTTGGATTATAATTGACCCATCCATCCTTGGTTTGCAATGTTACCACCTCCACCTGGTTTTTAATGGAACCGCACCTCGTCATAATCAATTTAATAAAACCATAACATGAATAAGGTAAATAGATATTTCATTTCATTATAAAACTCATAAAACAACAACTATTACATTAGTAACATGATTAATGCATTGTAAAGAATTGGTTCCATGAAAACTGTTAAAATAATAAAAATCATCCTATAGAATGAATAACGATTTTGTCAATATAACATATCAAAAGTGAAGTATATGTAACATTATTTTCTATTATTTTTGATGAATAAAAATACCATTATAATATTATTAAAAACATTATTGAGAAAAACACACTATCTACTTGAAAATAACCACTAAACATTAAAAAATATCAAAAATATTGGGAAAATTTGTTCCTTGGAAAATTACCTTTAAAATTTTATAGGATTATTCAAATAAAATAATGTTCATGAATGTAGGAAAATATTTTCAGGAATTAAAATATAAAAATATTCTATTAAATATTGCATAAATATTATTACAAGTGTACTTTATTTAAAATGTTATAAAATTTACATATAAAACACTTAAATAAATTCAAAGGTCATGTAATGTAAATTTTGAAAAGCATTTATATTTTGAAAATAAATATTTTTAAAACATAATGAAAATATAGAAATTTAAGACAATCATTCAAGATCAAAAAGAAGATAAAATACCTGTATCACTTATAAAAAACATTCTATATGTTTCGTTAGTTAGGGAATGAAAAAATATAAATTAAATAGGTAAGAAAATTTAAAACTATAGGAGAAGCTAAATTATTTTTTTTGAGAAAAATAAGATCAAATTATTTTCATAAAATCTTTTTTAATATAAGAAAACTTGAAAATAATGGATATCTTTACATTAACTATTTAGCCATTTCTAACTATCAACTAAAAATTAGTTAAAGGAAGAGTATGATATGGGTATATAAATCCCATAAAAATCATGAATTAATATCTAAAAATTCATTAATGTTGATGTAATCAAACCATTAATAGAAATAATTGTATATGACATGAATCATGTCACCTGAAAATGAGATTGAAAAAAATATCACCTTTGAAAATATTACAATTTTTGAAGTGATAATTAATAGAATAATTGATTATTTGAAAATATTTAAATTCATATAAAAATTTAATAATAAAAAATTAGACAATTTATAGGTCACTTCACACATAATAATGGCATAGATAATCTATGTATAAGAGTAATATCCAAATAAATAAAAATTGATTTAAGAAACCACTTATTTCATGGTCAATTCATTTTCAAATACCATTGGATGAGAAATAATGAATTGAAACATAAAATACCATTAATTATGAAGGATCATAGATATAACATTTAAAATAAATATAATATACACAAAATAAAAGATATTTTTTCATGATAATATAACAAGCCTCAATTTAGTTAAATTAATATGAAATGCCATTCCCGGAGTCCATACTTGTATTAAAGTCCTTTAAAACATATATTATAAAATTATATAAATTATTTTCCTTATTTAGATATTTTTTTTGGTTTTGTACATTATATATAAATCAATTTATTTCATTTATTTTGAGTCATATTTAATTAGATAATTGGTTATCTCCACATCAGGTGATTTGAGGATATTCAGTTAATTGTTGCAAAAAAAAATTTAGTATGCTGATTTCTATTAAAATGGTAATATTTCTATAAAATCAAAAAATAATTAAAAAAATATAATTATAATACCAAAAAATCAATTTTTCATGAAATCATGAAAATGAATGATGGTTATTGAAAATTAACTATGATTCAATATGCAGATGGTAGGTCATACAATCACATGAGTAACATTTGCATTTCGTAAAGAGCAAGAGGGAAATATGTTATGTATGATTTTTTCATTAAATAAAAATTATTATTTCACAAATAGCATATTATTTGTTTTAATAATATTATATATATCATCCTTGTGAGGTGGATAATAAAAATAAATCACCTTAGCTAATTGAGATGGTTTTCCACAAATACACACGAATGAAAATATATTTTTTAAATGGATGTAAAAGTGAAATATTATATTTATGTAATAAAAAATATCTCTATACTATAATGTATATATATATACATTAAATCCATCACCATAACCATCTGTGAGCAACTGTGATGGAAAAATAATTACATCAGTTCATGTGAAGGGAGTCTCCCATATACAAAAATGATGGTTTTATTAAATATTTAATTGAAGTGGTGAGGAATATGAGTTATTAAATTTAAATAATTACTTATGAATATATATGATAAACAAATTTTTATTTGTGATAGTTTTTTGTTAGAATTTTTATGGATGTAGAAGAAAGAAAAAAAGATGATCGGTCAAATGTTATACATCTTATTTAGACAACCTCCATATATTATCACCTTAATCCATCTAGGAAGGTATTATGATGAGAAAAGAGCCTATATATAGTATATAAAAAATTTTGGAGTTTATTTTTAATGTTAGTAGATAGAATTTAGTGATGAAAATGTGTGATAATGATAGGATATGAGGATCTCTTTTATATTAAAGGGAGGGGAACTCTTTGATTTATATAAAGTATTAAATTAATAAATATTTTCATTCATGGAAAGTATGATCCAATTTGATATATTTATAACATAAATATTGGAAGAATCTAAATATTCATCTTTAATAAAATTTTGCATTGTATAGGTGTTATTTGCACCCATGCCTCTTTGTTTTAACCCCATATTATCCCCTTTGACAATAAGCACAATACCAAACAAAATTAAACATTATGGGTCAAGAAAGATACAATAATAGGAAAAGAGAAAAAAATGTTCATTAAATGATATTTTAAACTATATCCTATTCACTTATATGATTAAAGTATTTTTATGAAAATAAATTTATTTAATAAAATAAATTTTATTATAAAATATGATTAATCTTATTTTTTAAAATATACACTTAATTTGACATTAAATTCTAGGAGATATAAATTTAATTCTTATCAAATCAACACAAAAATCTCATGTATGTTATATTTATCCATAAAAATCATGGTATACTATTAATCAAGAAAAAACTATTTATTTTATAATTTTTAAAATTATTTACATTATTTTAATGACTTCTTGCACAAGCATTGTGTCAGTCCTCCATAAACATTTATGGCATTAGTATCATTACTAAAACTAAAATAAGAATATAACAAAAAAAATAATTATGTTTACTTTTATATTTTATATTTCTTGAATATTTAAATTTACTCACATCTATATCATGATAACTAATTTATTATGAAAATTTGACTTTTCATTCTATACACAACCATTGCACAAGAATATTTGTATGTCACTTTTTATATAACTCTAAAATTTTTATATATTTATAAAAACCATAAAAAATTCTAAATAATTAAAAAATTTATAATTTAATTCTTACATCACAAATATTATCTGTAAAACAAAAAAAATTTGTTTTTAAGTGTTTCACAATAACTGCGTTGACCTTGAAAAATAATTTAATTTTTTATCATGAATTAAAATTTAATTTTTATGTTTTGAGTTATTTTTGTATAATATTCGAATTATATTATACTAATATGTTATTTGAATAATTTTTATAAATTCTAATCTCTTATTTATGTATTGGTGATATCATAAAATATATAGTATTTCATGAAATAGTATTTTTTTAATATTAAACTAAAATTTGACTTCTTTAGAAAAATATAATAAATTTAACCTCATATAAAATTTAATATATAAATAGAAAAAAAATCAATTTCATCAAATTAAATTTCTATAAGTTATAGAGAATATGTTCAATATAAATTTTTTAAACACAATAAAAACTATTTTGAAAAAAAATCATTTTTATGTCCAAAAATTACCTTTAAAAAAATTTGTTATAAACATTATTACCAGTAAATTAAATAAATTAATTATATATAATGAAAAAATATATAAATTTAATGACAAATTCAAATAATAATGGTTTATTTTAATGATATTAAATGATTTTTTTACAAAAATCAGTATTTTTCAATATTCAATGAAAAAATAATCTTCTAAAAAAAATTCCAATATTTCACCCAAAGATAATTTTCATATTATAATGATAAAATGTTATATTTTTTATTAAATATAATTGCTAAAATTGGAACAAATTATTTATAATATTTTAAAAAAACTATTTATAACAATATTTGAAGAAAAAAGTATTTTTGATGCTTAAAATGACTTTATGGAAAACATAGGTGATTATTTCATAAGAATTAATCATGATTATTTTATTCAATAGTATATTTATATTAATTTCATTATTATATTACTATAATTTATATCTATCAATTTAATTTCTAGTCTATAACTATAACATTTAATTAATAATATATCATGGTTCTTTTTTGCTCGATGTCGCATATTGTATAATAATTTATATATTATGTTATCCAAAGACTTATAGCATGTTTTATAATATATTATTTTTTGGAAATAAGTTTCTTATGTATCGTGGTTATACACATATTATCAATTAGTGCCCACTTATGATATTGGAATTTTATCTCTTTTTATTACCCATAAGTATCTAAGCTCACCAATTATCTAATTTTTCTATATTCTCGTGACATGAATACATAAATATTATTAAATTTAAAGAAGTGTTTCATTTTTATATAATTTTTGTGAGATTTTAAAATCTAATTATTGATTAATTAGTCTCATACAAAGTGGAAAAAATTTACAATAAAAATAAATAACATAGGGTTTTATAGTTAATGTTTTGTTCTAAATATCTAAAGTTGTAAACATAAAAGTCATAGTAATGTTTTATAAGGATATATTTGAATTATGTTATGTAGATGAGATATTCATGTTACATGTCGATATAAATGAGATCATAGCAGGTTTTAGATTCTTGTATAGAATAGTGTTATATCAGTGGATGATATATTGGGAGTTATAAAGGTCATCATTTTTTTAAGTTGAGTATTTTTTAAGGCTATAGATTACCCTTTTGGTTGTTTTACAGAATATATTGGGAATTAAATAAGATAAAAGTAGTAAAATCCCTAAGGCAATCTTAATGGGATAATTCTACCTATATGATATTATCCTAATATTTTGTTATAGTAGTGACTATGTGATTTTCATTGAATTAATATCCATGTATAGAAAATATATGTTGATGCAGGATAATGAACTAATTTACTAGGGATAATAACCAGGAAAATGGAATATTGGGTACTAAATCAATAACCATATGTTGCATAAAAAAGGTATAACTGCATACCTAGTTTCACATTCCATGGAGATATGCTTTTGAAAATCAAATTCTCTTTACAAATAATTATAATGGATTGATTTTCAAATTACATTAGGGGAATTAGATAAGAAGTATAAGAGTACAAAACCAAAATCAAAGTATTTTGAAAAAAAATTATCAAATTATAAAATATATTTTTGGGTAGATAAGATGGAGGTTTATATTTCTTGGGTTATTTATTTTTAAATCTAATTTATGTTTTCCTAATAATATTTGATTACTATTTTGTAGAAATAGGATATAAAAAATAAAATTTAGAAAGGTATGTATCTTGAATCCACTCTGTCATATAACTAAATATGGTTGTATACACAAATTGATAAGAATTGTAATATATTCTTATAATGATAGAAAATGATTATATCATAGTTTAACCTAGTGTTGTAGGGTGATATTTTAATATATGTTAAATCTTTATACATTTATCTATTTCTCACTTGAGGATCAAAATTGCTGACGATATTCTTGTATATTATAAAATTTAAGATAATTTTGTGAATCTTCTAAGAGTTTTTTTTCAAAAGAATCATCATTAATGGATTTTAAATATATACTAAAATAAATAAATGAAAATGAAATTTTATTTTATTACATTGTTATACTTTAGAAATAACTATCGGAGAACACATGATTTAGTGATGGATTAATCTTTAGTTTAATATATTATTAATATTATGATAATAAAGAGTAGATATTTTTTTTAATATATGATAGAATGTATTCTTATCCATGGTATTTCAATTGCACTGATAGTAACCTATTGTGATGAATTTTCAATTCCATCACAAATACTAATTCTCTAAAATATATTTAAAACTACTGACATCTAGAATGAACCTGATCACTAAAAAATATTGTGTTACAATCTATAAAAAAACACATTACAATCCCATTTTTAACCTTGAAGTACTTGTGAGGGGTTCTCATAGCAATCAATCAATTTATATGGGATCCTATAAAAATTATTCACCCCATGACCATAAATTTACATTTGTTTCTATCTCTTTTCCCAATGCTTTGAAGGTATATAACTGACACACCCATATTTTGATTATAATATAACCACTATTCTTTAATTTATAATAGAACAAACCATCCCTGGTTTATAATTTAACCACCCTCCCATATAATATAATAGAAACACCAACTAATTATAAATAATTTCCAGGAACCATAACATGTATAATGTATATTGAGATTTCATTTTGTCATAAAACACATAGAAACAACCTTTATTGCATTAATAGATTGATTAACCAATAGAAAAAAGGTTTCTAAGATATTATCAATAAAAAATAAATATCCATATTGATAAATAATAAATATTTAATAATTAAAATCTATCAGTAGTGGATTATAAGTAACAACAAGGTTTGTAGTAATTAAATAATATAAATACTGTTATATGGTCAATTAATTAAATATTGTGGGAAATAACCTTTCCACTTGAGAAATGACTTAAAAATAAAAGTTTAAAAATGTTGTAAACAATATTTTCTTTGGAGATGACCATTAAAAGTAATAAAGAAATCATATACTCAAATAATGGTAATTGTGGCCTGAAAACCCATTAATAATGCAACTTTAAAATAAATTTTTTTATTCTATGTAAAGAGAGTCAAAATGAACCACATGGAAAATGTTTAAAAAAACCATTAAAATATTTAAAAAGAATGTCAAATATCATGTAATGTAAATATGAAACCATTTCTATTTTTAAAATATCATTCTAGAAAGAATTTTAGGAATCATAGTTTTATTAGTGATATATTCCCGATCTAAAAGAATATACTTGATCAGAATCACTTACAAACTACATTAGGTATGTTTCGTATTCATTAAGGGAGGAAATGGAAATGAAACTTGTAAAAAACATTTTTAACCAAATATTATGTAATGAATATTTGCGAATGACTATAATGTCACGTGTTTTACAAAATTAACCCTAAACATTAACATCATCAAAAAGAAAGAATAATGTGTCATAAATCATTAACAGATTTTATAACATATGAATACATGTAATTGAAGAAATAGTATGATTTAGTTCTATAAATCCCATAAAATACATGAAGTAATATGTCAATATTAATTCAGGGGGAAGTGATAACACCATTTAAATAAACAATATTTATCAACCTGAAACATGCCAGAAGTAAATGATACCGAGACAAGGAATCCCCAAGGAAAGATAATACATTTGAAGTGATAATTAATTGAGGAATTAGTTATGTTAAATTATTTAAATAAACAAAAAAGAGGAATAAATAAACAATAGTACAATTTATATATTATTTCAATTATAATAATGGAATAAAAAAATTCAACGAATAAAAGTTATAACCTAATTAAAGGAAATTGAGTTAAAAAAGAACTATCAACTTGGTAACTTCCAGGTCAAACCTCCATGGATGAAATAATCCAAATTGAAACATAATATACCATGAATTATGAATTATTCATGATAAAAAATGTTAAGGAGTAAGTATATAAACCATATAAATGAAATTAGGTGAATTTAAATAAAGCATCCCATCTTGAGGTGAATTCTTGACGAAATCGTTTACCTTGAGTCCATCCTATTTGTGTGAATTAACACCTATATAATTAATATATAAAAACTATTTTTATTCTAAATATCATTTTATTTATTTAATACTATATCCTTAACGGAAATTATTTTAGTTATATTAATAACATATTTAATTACGTAATCAGTTAAGTCTATGTAGGGTGTTTAAAGAAGTTTGGTTCATAGTAGAAAAATAACTTTGGTATGTTGAATTTGGAAAAAAAATGTAATTATTAAATAAAATTAAGAATAATAATAACAATTGAATAATTAATTTTTTATACAAAAATTATACATTTAATTATATCATTGACTGATTGTTATGAAAAATGAATTATGTTTGAATCATGGAGACAATAGGTTGTACATACAAAAGATTAATGTTTTCATTTTTCATAGAGAATTAATGAAACATATCGATAATATTTTTTCCTTTATAAAATCATTAGTATATCATAAATTTAATATTACCTCTAAAAATAAATTTTTATATAGAATCCATGTCACGTATTCATGTAAAATTAATCACATCGCCTCATGGTGATGGTAATCCACATGATCTCATGAATGACATTATCATATTTCAATAGATGGAATGGTAAAACATTAAATGTTACATTATATTTCAAAAATGATAAATATGTCATTATAATAATATATATTCATTAAATACATCCTTATAACCATTTGTGATAGATGGTGATGGAAAAATAATTATACCAGTTCATGGGGAAGTAGTATCACATACACATAAATGATGGGTTAATTTACCATTTGATGGAGGAGGAGGGGGATATTGGTTATGAAATTAAAATAAAAAATTGAATTTATTGGATAAATTCATGTTATAATATCACAATTTTTGTACGAGTTTTCAATGATATGAATATAGAAATAGTATTAAATTTATAAGGGTTTCTTATGTGTAAATTTTTTTCATAATGTATAAAACTAATTATGGATTAATTCATCTCATAAACAGTGGGAATATATCTAATTGATATTATGAACATCAGTTTTTCTAGTGACAATGTTGTCCTAATTATATAAAATCATAATCATAAAAGATATTAAGAATATATTGTGATGAAATATTCGAATTATGCTTTGAGGATGAGATATTCATGTTTAAGAGATTCGATATTCTATATAAAATTATAGTTTAGATAAATTTTTACATTATGATTATATTAATTGAAGAAAAATTTGGAGTTATAAATTCCATCAATGGATGAAATGTTACGGTCAATTATTATTTCAATGTAATAGATATCCCTGTTTGATGGTAGTGTTAATACTATGAGGATTAAGATAGAAAAAAATTCTTTTAATTCCTAGGGATATGTATAATGGATAATTTTAACTACAATATAATATGCTAATATTTTGGCAATGTATATATTGTGTGATTTCTTTATAAAGAGAAAATCTATCTTAATATTAAAAGTCTAAGAAATATCATTAAGTAATGTTCTAAGGATAATACACATGAAATGACATATTTATTACTGTCTAAATCATGACATAGTGCATGATAGAGAGTCCAAACCACACACATGGTCTAACACATCAGGTCAATATGCTTTGGTTAATCACATTCTCTTTAAAAATAGATATGGCCATGTTTTCACCTGGCTATCCTCCCAAGCATCTCTCATCTTTCTATTTTTTATCCTCCTAGTGATGACGCGACCACGTTCAGCCTATGATTTTTTTAATCAAATGTTTTCAATGATGTATTTCCACTTCATGTTCATGAAATTTGGGTGCCTACATGGGTCAACTGACCCATTCCCCTTATTCTCGATTCCTAGATGTGCAATTCATTCCCTCACTCTTTCCGATCCTGATGGATATTGCCTCACTTGTTGATTATTTCCGTATTTTACTTATTGCTTAAATGGTAGGACCATGGTGAAGAATATCATGTTGGGTTGTCTTAAGATCATTTCCAAGGGCCCCCTCAGAAATTTATGGTAGTCATTCCTACCAAAAGTGGAACTTGACTACTTCCCTTATTTTTTGGGTATCATTTATTTTAGCATATGTGGACTCTAGTGGCAGGGTGTGTGTATTAGCTTTTATGGTTCATATTTTTCTAGGATTTCAAGGGTTCATTAATTTTTTGGATTAAACATAATTCAAGTATCCACTTTCATTTTTTCATTAATTTTTTGGTTTGAAGGAATTTTAACATTTTATGGCATCTGTTTTTTTTGTATTTTATCTTCAAACATGTTGTTGTCAATTTTTTTTGTATTTATAAAAGATGAATTTTCAGTATTTTTATTATTCTTTTTTTGTCTTATATTATGTATTGTTGTTGTAACATGGAAAAAGTTTTATGGAGGTCTTGTAACGATATGTGGGAACTGGATTAATGCCAAGGTACCCGTTTATGAACGACGTCAATGGTCTAGTCTCTTGTAGACCAAATGGTATTATTACGACAATGATTCATTATGATTTTGTGGATACCACATTTTGTGATGTCTTTTTTGATGATAAATATGTTTGATGATTTCAATCTTTTGTCATTTTAGTGATAACAATGACCAGTGATGGGTTTACAAAGGATGGTGCAAAACCTAGAGCTTACCAGGAAGAGGGATTGATGTTTCTTATGATTCCTATTCATGGGATTTGGTCGGCACTCATCTCATCGCTCGTGCTTTTTAATTTTGAACCTTCTTTATAGTGTATTTTATTTTATTTTTTCTACAAATTTTTTTTTTCTGAAGTTTTGATTAGATTTGAAAATTTTTGCGGGCTCACAATAAACCTAGAAAATTGATATTTGAAATTTTTAACAATATTGCTGGAAGAATAATATAAATCTTTACAAATAATTATGAAGAATTGATTTTATAATTATATTAATTAATTGGGATAAGTTGTATAAAAGAACATAACATAACACAAAGTTTATTAAACTAAATATAAAAATGATTATATGAATTTGTCAATAGATAATAATGATATTTAATATTCATATGATCATTTGTTTTAATTCAAGTGGATTTTTTCTCATAATTTTTGTTTTAGTGTTTGGTTGAAATATGATCACGAAAATGATTTTGAGGAAGGTATTTACCTATAAACCACTATACCATAAATCTGAATAACATAGAATACAAAAATGGTTTAGAATTTTGTCTATCCTCAATATGATAGAAAATATGAGTATCCTAGTTAAACCTAATTTACTAGGGGTGATATTATAATAGAAGATAAATCAGGATACTTTTAGGTATTCTCAAAGGCGATAAAAATATAAATATCATATTATGGTATATTTTAAATATTATGTTAATTCTGTGTATCAGTTAAGAGGTTTTCACTAAAAAAATCTTATTTAAAGGATTGGAAACATATATCAATTGGAATTAATAACCACAAAATGTAATTTTTTTATGAAGTTGTATTTAGGGATAAATATTTTGGTACACATGATTGAGGGACGGATTATACCTAGGATTAATATATGGTAGTATTGAGATAATAAATGTATGATTTATTTTGTTAAATTAAGTTATTAAGTATTGTTAACCAAGGGATTGATAATTTTTTTATTATATTTTTTGTTTTTTTTCATCAAATTTTGGGATTGTTGTATATAATGGATTATCTAGGACTTTATAACATTTTTGGTTTAAATATAGAGATCATTTCAAGAAGGATATATGGTTTCGTTGTTATTTAATGTCTTGGATATTTAAATGGTTTTTCAAAAAGTGTGTTATATAGAATATATTTTTACTGTGTATACATACCTTAGTATATAATTATGTGAATGGATATTTTTTTTGATGAATGATAAGTTACATGATATAGAAAAATAATGTAAGGTAGATACCATATTATAGGTTATACCTAGAATTATTAGCATTTAAAAAACAACATCACCAAATTTCTTCAATGAGAAATAATTAAATATTAAGGGACATGATTTATTTATGTGTTGGGGATTTTAACGACCATAGATTTAACTATATATATTCCTCATATAAAAAATGTGTTATATATCTTTTCAACAAACAACATAGAAAAAAAAATTGTTATTTGTATAATGAGATACAACATGTCCATTGAATTATTAGTAATGAATAGTAGTAACAAAATTATGAAATAATTAAATAAATATATTTATATATATAGTTTATTATATAAAAATATACTTATATAATTATTATGTATAAAATATTCATTATTATGTGATAAAAATATTAATAAAAAAAACCAAATATATTATTATTAAATGATAATTTAAATAAAAAATATCATTCATTTATTAATTATATATGATTTATTTTTATTTAAATTAAGACTTTAAAAAACTAAAATTTTAAAAACATACTTTCATATAAATACAATTTCCCATTATAATTTTTTATTTTCTTAAAAACATAATATATAATATTCCTGGAATTGAAATTAAAAAAATAGAAATAAATTTTGGAGTTACATTTTCAATATTTATTATTTGGATTTTTTTAAAAATATTTATTTTTCTTCAATAATAAAAAATACCATTTTTGAAAATATCATTACTTTATGTCATCATTACCTTATAAATATGACTTTTAAATTAATGAAACATTAATATATGATGAAATATTTTTTTTATAATTGAAATTAAATTTTTTAAATTTTTATTTAATAAACAACCTATATTTGACATTTTAAAACCATTGTTATATTAAAAAACAATTTTTGACACATTATACTATAAATAATTTTAAAATTATTTCTTTCACTTTTATAAAATTAATATAATGAAGTTAATTTCAAATTTAAAATCATAGGTCCATATTAGGTAACTTATAAATATTTAATTTTAATAATAGTGGTTAAATTCTATTCATTAAAACTAGTTACCTTGGTAAATAATTAGAGGGGTAGAAAGGGTTTAATAATGAAGTAAAGAGAAAAAAACGTGTTTTAAACATTTGTGGGAATGATATTTTGAGGTATTTATCAACCTTATCCTATCCCCTTTCCATTTTTTTCCAATTTGGGAGATACTACCCATGATGGAAACATCCCAATATTGAATTGTTTTTGTATTAAACAATTTCCAACACATTTCAATTATAATAGAGGCACTCCTATTATCACTTTCTCTCATACCAACACCAACTTATTTCATCTAAAAATCAACCCAATACACATCTATACCTTACTATCCACCAGTAATAGGATTTAGTCTTATACAAAACCATCCCTTAAATGCCTAACTGCCATTCCAATTGATACAATATAATAAGAGAGGTGTAGATTTATAACCAGAGCCTTTTCATTTATATTTATTTATGTGTACAAATCATTCGAAAAATAATGTTAAACCATATTAAAATGAAAAATAATTATCATTATTGAATTTTTATTTTATTATAATTACTCTACAATAATATACTACCTTTCCATTTTCCTATTTGAAGAATGAAACAGTCATTCATGCATTATTTAGACTATTTCCTCTATAACATAACTTATTTTTTTTACTTCACTATAATAAATGATGGAAAAAATGTTGAATTAAAAATATAATTATATTATGAAGGAAATATTTTAGATTCTAATATGATAAATCCTATTAATCGTTTTCCTATTTTTTTGAAAATTTAATTCATCACCAGCATGTATTTGTTGACTTATACCACCATGGAATGATTTATTTATGCTTTTCTTTTCCTAAAATACTTACATAGAACGTCTTTATATTGTTATTGATAGATAAATATGAGTTTTAGTAAATTATTGTTGTTTTCGAAGACAAATTTTATAACCTATTATCAATATGAGGAGTAAACAACAATAGTAAATTCAACCATCCTCAAGATCTTTTTAGAAGTAAAAAAAATTACTTCATTCTAAAATATAACATTTTATAGGTTATATTATTTATATAATTATTTATAATTATGATATTTCACACTAATAAACGTAACATATTATCATTGTTCTTTAATTATAATGATATTATCACTAAATCAATTTATAATCAAAACTTAATAATAGAATGTTCTAATTTGGGTTTATATAACCATGTACAAATTTTTTTATATAATTAAATGATATATCACTATTTTAATTTAATTTATGGAAATATATGATATAAATAATTAAATAATTATTCTATTTTCATGAATTTTAATATTAAAATTTATCTCAATATTAATGAAAATTCCTATCATTCCCTAATAATCATCGAATCATGGTGATCATAAATTTAATATTTACTAATCATAACAAATAATCTGAATGAATAAAATCATAAGTATATAAATAATTATAACACATCAATTCCATTACCTTAAATTATATAATAACTATTATATTAATGATAATAATGAATAACAACACCACTATTAAGATAATATTTTTGAACAACCATGATTACTCATATTGGATATTCAAAAAAGATAAAAACAACTAATACAGATGTAGAAAATAATTACAAATCATGGTTATAAAGGTAATTAATATTAAAACATTTTATAACTAGGTGATAGGCCTAATTTTTTTTATTACATATGAGGTCAGATCACATTTTGACAAAGCATGTATAGAGGTATGGGTTCGTTGACTCAAATTTGAATTCCTAGAGACACGATTATGTTTTACATCATGTGTTGTTTTTTCATATTGAAAATACTAATGTAATAGAATTTTTATAATGAGTTTCTTATATTAATTATTCTAAATGAATTATTCCATGTTCATTCTCTCAAGGGGTTGCAACAAAAAATTATAAGAATATGTAATGATTGTCTTGTCCTAATTCAAAATCATTGAGAAATGTTACATTTTATAAAAAATATTTACTTTATATAGTTTTCTATTGATTTATTATTCCATTAAGGTTCTATAATTTTTTTTATATTTCACAGGATATACAAATCTAAATATATTTTTTTAAATTCCTTTAGACTCGAGTGCTTCCATGAAAAGAATATTTTATTGTGTGACTTAATTTTAATACATTGGGTTGTGATCTTTCTCTAAAGCATATTTAATATATGTTGGTTACATTAGGACATCTGATTGTATTATGTGAAATTATCATATATTTTTTCATTTGTACCACATACAACCCTTTTCAAATATTTAATTCTCTTAGGAGTATGTTTCCTATAATGTATATTGATAACCCAGAACTCCATTCTATTGGTTATAATGAATTATAATTAACCATGTTATTCTATTATTGGGTTATTCCATTCAAATATTTAATTATATTATATTTTTTAATCCTCTTTGGGAAACTAATTTTTTAATATTAATATTGTTTTACTACTTTTATGATGTGTGTTTTCAAAAATGAAGACATTAATGTATAAAAAATGTTATTTTCATAATAAAATGTTTCATAATTTTAATTACATTTCATATAGAAATCATTATATCCTTTCCAGGCCATCATTATCATAATTAATCTTTAAAATTATATTTTTTAAATATATTTCACTACACCTTTCCAAAAGTTACATTTGAATGTAACATGCATGTTTTTATTTTATGTCAACATTTCAAATGTCTTCTTTAATCAATTTTATGTTTCCACCCCCATTTTAATTTTTATATTCAAATATATTTACGGGCATGGGATTTATGTAGAATGATTTATTATTTGATAAATATAAATATTTATAATTTTGAGGATTGAACTAGAGATTTCAAATAATTCAATTTCTGGTTCTTTCTTATTTAATATTGTTTGAAGTTTTTTTTTGTAAGTTTTCTTATCATTTATGTCAACAAATTTATGATTTTAATATATTAAACTAGGGATATGTTCTTTTGAAACAACACACATCCCTTTTATAGATGTTTTTTTAAATTTTCCATTCTATCAAACATATTATCCCTTAAAACCATTGTCTTTATTATCTTTCCAGTAAGAATAAAAATATTTTTTATTTGAATGTCAAGGATTTTAGAACACTCAATTTTTTATTCCTTTCATCGAAAGGTGTTTACCTATATGAGATACATTGAAAAATTGGGTAAAATATTGCCTTGTATATATACCCTTTATTTATATAGTGTAAATACTATATTCATTATTATCTTTATTGAATGGTACTCACCTAGAATGTTGTTGTATATCTATGGATACCTATTTATTTTCAAAAAAATTATCATATTTTGACTATTAATGATTGTATAATATGATTCTATTTGAAAATTATTAGAATCTCATTTCCTTTCTTTGAGTTCCTTATTAAATATTTAATGAAAACCATTTTCCTTCTATGGGTTCTTTATGATATGATAAATGAGTTATTTTTATGGAACATATTTTTATGGTTGATTGATGTGTGGGGTCCTATATCACCATCCAATTAATTAGTTAAGAGTTCATATATCATGAGATAAGTATTGTTTAGTGCATTTTTCTAATATATAATTGTGGGTACTCAAGGTGTGTCTCAATAATGTAATGTTTCAATATACTAATGCCTGGTTTCATATTTATAGTAATTTGCTTTGTTTTAGGCTTATTATTATTCCTATGGTATTCTTTTATGTATCATGTTTATTTAATCATTAACGTATTAAGCTATTCAGATCATTATTCCACGATGTTTGATAAATTATTTTTCCAGTATAATTTCATATATATATATATATATAGGTTAAACCTATATTTTCTCCATATGCAAAATAATTTTATTTTATGGTATCACTTATGTACTCTATTAATGATTATCTTTGCTCTCCACTTTTCTATTGATTCCACTTTCCCATTTTATTAAAATTGGAAATGTATTAAATGTATAAAAGATTTTCTCAGGTGGATAATTTTTTGGAGATATTCAAAAATCATTATTGTTTTATTATTCTCATACATAATACAAAATAAATTAATTCAATTATTATTGGTTTTGTTATTTAATATTTTTTCTTAATTTTGTAATATTATAAACCTAATGTTGTTGAGAATATATTATATAAAATTTATATATTTAATTCATGTTTGTATAATTTTCATTTCAAGGGGATTATATATAAATACCTTAAAGTAGCTTGTTAGAAAATGTTGGGGTTATTTGTATGTATATATGAAAAAATATAACTAAAACATCCATATGATAGAATATTCTAAAACCAATGGAAATATTTTTTGTGTTTTGACAAAATATTTTATGATTAATAATTTTTTTTATTTTTTATCTTTTTTTTCAATCTTCATAATGTACTAAAATATTCATAAATTTATTATAGAAATGTAATCCCATATGAATTCAACTAAATCATTGTAAAATTTATCAAAGAAAGGAAACATTTATATATTCTTGACTTTTATGAAATTTTAGAGATACCTATACATTATAATGTGACATGAGATGAAATTATGAAATCTATAAATATATATATTCCTATATTTCTTGGTAAAGTTGAAGGTATGGGAAAGATCTCTCTATACATGAATCAATTTTTTGATTCCAGAAAATCTTGATGTTTGAAGTTATCGTCCATGTGGACTATGTTCATGAATTAACAAGAATAAATGTGTCTAGAATGATGCCTCACCATTATGTTATTTTTTAGAGAGATTTATATAAGAGAGATATGATATCTCTAATTTTCTATTGTTTCTTAGCCTTTTGTAGGACCTCATATCACTTAAAGGAGTTCACAATGGTTTTTAAACAAAGGAATCATGAAAAAATATGATTTTGAATATGTGAACCACATAGAAAGTATGCATAACTATGAAGAAAAATCATCAAATAAAAGAATTATTAATATCATTTGTGTTATGCTAGACAAAAATAGAGTTTTTTATTTTTAGTTGAAAGCAGTGAATTATATGCCAAAATAAAGTGTTTTTTACAAATGAAGAAGGTGAATTATAGACTACATAATGGATGTTTTCATTTTTGGATGTAGGCAATGTGTTTGAGGCCTCCAAAAAGGGGGTTTTTGAGGTTGCTGAAATGGGAGTCATGAACTATGTAAACCATAGAGTGAGTGTTGTTCATGGTGAAAGAAATTCTGCAAATGAGTTTATCATAATTAGGATTAGAGTGTTTAAAAGGTTTATTTTATAATATAAAGGACCCTTAATGAATTGAATAAATACAGATTCAATGATTAGAGAGAATTATCATTGGGATAACTAAGATGATTCTTGAATAAGTTCACGGAGTAGATCTCCTCACGATGGAGGTAGTCTAAAAAGGACGATCAATTCAATGAATGTGTTTTTGGATCCCTATATTCCCAAAAGGATTAGTATTTCATGATGTTTAATCTATATTTGATGTAACATAATTCCATGAAGCAGTAATTCGATGAAGTGAAAATCATTTCACTAGGGGATTATTATAATTCCTGAAGGAACAAAAATAGTTTCCAAATGGACTCTCTAGAATAAAATTAGTGATCACAGAGGTCTATGTCATCAACTATGTGAAAATAGAGAGTCATGGAATAATTATGTGTGAAACAATTCTCATCATATTTAGATCTACTGAGAAATATTATGTAGGAGATGTGAACACACTTCAGTGGATAGAGTAGTGATCTTTCAAATTGAGTATAGTTGTAAACGAGAAGGGATATTGAGTTTACATTAATCCTTGTATTGGTAGTGTACTTATTTTTATTTGGGACATTTGAAAATTACCTTTGTATTATCTATGGACATATCTCAAATTGGTGAACCGTGTAAAAATATTGAGTCCTATGCATATTTTAATTCTCATTTATTTTATGCTATCAGAAATGGAGAGAAGAGTGTTTTTTTAACGATGACAAATTATGTAAAGGGGTAGTTGTTTTAATCAACCATTCCTTAATCCCCCCCCAATTAGTGTATTTATAGAAGTTGGGATAAGACATGAAAACATGGATATTCAGACCTATATAGACCTCATATAGTCATTATTATTGGTAATATGGAGTTATTGGTCATTTTGGACTTCACGATCCCTGATGAATTAAACAAATATTTCATTTTATTGTTAACACAAAGAAATTATCCTTTCTCATTAACAATTATAATATAAAAAACAGTGATAAGTAACTCCTGTAACATTTTAAATATATATTTTTAGTTGATATGGAATTAGTGCATGAGAAAAATATGGTCCATATATTGAATAAATGGTAGAGGAATGAAAGGGACCCCAATAATCCCATCTAGTGTATGTTTCAAAAGAACTATCCATAAAAGAAATAGAAAATACAAATATATTTAATGGGAAAAATATACTATATTAATTGGATGTGGAAATCCTGGCCACTGAATGAATAATTTCCTCGAATTAATGATTCAAGGAGATTATTTTGGAGAATTCATGAACAGATTTATCACTCTATATCTACCAATTAGTGACTAGATATTGAATTTCATATGCACATATATATCCAAATTCATGAAAATTATTCATTATAGATGACTTATATTAGAAATTAATATCATCTTGTATCCAAAAGATAGTGGATTTCCATATTTTCTATAGAATTTCCCTATATTCTAATGAAAATAGGTATTATTTTTAGTTTTTGAAATTGATAATATTTACCCACACATACTAAAAAAAATAATTATTTCATCATTACTATATATAAAAGGATTTATATTATAATTTAAAAATAATATATATATTTTTACAATGAAAACCTATTTTATTGAATGATGCACTTAAATATCAATATTTATGTGTTATATTTTCAAAGGCATGTATTGGTAATTTAAAAAGAATCATGTATAAATTAATTATATCACACATAATTGTGGAATATCCACCGTGATCATGAAAATTAGAAGGATTTGATAAATCTCTATAAAGATGGATATTTAGATTTATTTAGAACTCATTACTCTTTGTATATGTATAAATTTTTTTATAGTAATATAATCAATTAACCTTTTACTATTGTATATGAAATGGATATATATGTTATTTAATTAGTATATACTGATTTTTACCAACAATTTATAGTAGAAGATAAGGGTGGGATGTTTTACTTCATTAATATTTATGATGACTTAATTATATATGTATATATATATTTAATGTGGCATAAGTACAAATCCTTTGATGAATTCAATGTGTTCATCAACGAATTAGAAAAACAACATGATAATAAGATAAATAGTTTTTGATCTAATCAATGTGGTGACTATCATAACAAATAGTGTATCACATATTTATTGGACCAAGGGATTTTATCTTAACTCTCTCCTAGTCGAATGGGTCCAAAGAGAAGAAGAAACATACCCTTATTGTAATGGTTATGCCAATGATGATTCTTATTGAACATATACTAGTTTTTTGGGGATATTCAATAGATAATGTCTTTTACACACTAAATCGAGTTCCAAATAAAGTGGAAAATAGAATTCTATTTTAGTTTTAATTAGAATGGAAACACATGCCGTCAAAAACCCATGTATGGGGTTGTGTATAATTTATGAAGGAAAATAATGGAATGAAACTAGAACCTGAGGGCATGAATTTATATTTATATGGAATCATGTGGAAACATGTTTGTATTACCTATAAAACTCATTAGACAAAAAAAAATTATAGGAAAGATATATTTCTTGAGAGGGAGGACATCTTTATATACATGTGTTCACAAGTAGTTTAATGTGATTTTGGTCATTTTCCTAATATTATATGGGGATGATATATTTCATATATAAAATGACATACCAACATTACAATAAGATAAGGAATTTTTTAACAGGTGACTATCCATAATGGTCTTAATTGAAGCAACCTATTTTCTATGGATTGAGATCATTTGTAATAAATTGAAGAGGATAACTGGAATATGTTAATGTATAATCATTTAAAAGAATTTAAAAATCAAATAAATATAGAGAAATGAACTAGGGGATTAGTTCTAGTTTCACATAACATACATCTCTCTATGAAAATATATCCTATAAAACAATATGAGAGGAATACGATGATAAGATCTCATTTTCTTCTATGATAGGATCCACCCTATATGTCATGTTATGTGCAAATATTTATATTTCCTATTCCATGATCATGGTATGAAAATTGTTTTTTACACAAGATAATGTCATTGGCCTACTATAAAGGCTATTATTAAGTATATAAGGCATACAAATTACATTATCTAAGTATATGAATGCGAAGATGAACAATTTATACAACGATACACATATTATAATTTAAAAATATATTAGAATGATCTAAATTAATATTCAATCTATGTTTCTAGTATCAACATAGGATCTATGAGATGGTGGAATTCAAAGAAACTATATAGTGTTATTTATGAATACTCTAACTTATGATTCAACTACGGATAAAATGTGGATAAAAAGAATCATCCATGATAATGATTTGGTTCCAAAATTTAAATACCCTATATTTTATTTTTGTGATAGTGTGATAGTTGTGGACAAAGTAATGAAGCTCGTATCCCATCAATGGAAGAATCAAATAATTCATAAATATCACTTATTGGGAAGTTTATTGTCAATGAGTGAGGTTATACTGAGTATTTTTACTTAGAGGATAATGTGGAAGACACCTTGACTAAATCTGTCCCTCATAATAAGAAAGAAAAACCTATTAGAGATAACAAGATGAAGGTTATTATCATTTGTATTTTGTATTAGTCAGAATCATTTTGACCTGGTTCCCTAGAAATAACTTTTTTATACAATTATATTACTTTTATTCATTTTTTTAATATAATTAATGTTCTTATAATGATATGATTATTCTTTCGTGTGACATTTTATTTGATATTGTCAAACGGGTACATGTTTCACTGAAAGATCATAGACTTTTCCCTCAATGATAAGAATCCAAAAGTTCTATGACTATATTATTAAATATATTTTCTATGTTTGGATGATATAATTTCTTTGGGATGAAAAAGACATAGTATTTCAAGGTTAGGGGGATCATATAAAATTTATCCTTCTTCTCAAGAATCTATTCGTTGAAAATATCAAAGAAGAAATGGTTATGAAAACATCACCGACCATTTGTAAATCAATATTTATATGTTTTTTAATATTTTCATATCCTAGAATGTGTGAAATGGTTTATATAATTGATGATAATATTTAATTATTATAATGAGTCACTGACATAGTTATATTTGTTAAAACCATGATGAAATATTATTAGGAATATTTATGATATATTAGGTGTTTCATGACTAATATTTAATTAATAAATACTTCAAGAAAGGATTTTTACTTTTAATTTTTAATATAATCTTCTATTTTAGGATCTCTAATTAAATGAAAATGCATGACTATGTCCAGGGAAAAGGTTTTTTGAAGGAATCTAAATTTCAATAAGTTCATAGAATAAAACATCAAGCTCATCGAATATTACACATGTATGTAACCAGATTGACTATATATATCATGACAAGGGGATTATTTTAAATTATATGGGATTGAATTTGGTTTTTTCATTTTAACTATTTTCTTCATTCTCTATGGGTTCTTCTTCATGTTTCTAGATTATATCATTGGAAATTATATGGTATTACCTAATTTATATGAGAAATATATTAGATATTCACACCATAATTGTTCTCAGATCATCAGTGAAATTTTATATGAATTTAAAATATTTATTAAATATTATTCTTTTACATTTTTTAACTGTTATTATTGTTTATTAATCATTAATATTCAATAAAAATTTAATCAGGAGAATAAATGTTTGATTTATATATAAAATAAATATTCATTTTATATTTTATTGAATAGAATATTTATCTCATTATTGGTGAATAATGTTATCACGAACCAAGATGGGTCACCATCTGACCTAGCACCTGACTTGGTATGCGAGAAGGCCCAAAGGGCATTCTTGATCCCCACAGGCTAGAAAAAGATCCCAAGTATCAAACAAACATTTGGGAATGATTTAGCCAAATAAGAAGTCCTAAAACAACTATCAATAATCATAATAAAAACTAAAAATGCACATCCAAATAGGGAATGACCAATATTCTGATTGAAGTGTTCATAACTCTAAGAAAAAACACCATGAAGGGACTAGAATCAATGAAAAATAAAACTCCAACCCAAACTACCATGCAATGTGAGGAGGAACAACCACAAGATTCCACCACCATAGTCCATAAAGATGATACCACCAGGAACCCAAAATGTCCACCCAACACACCGTGCCTTTACTTAGAATAAACAGACATCAATATCTAAATATACCTAATGGTGTATGTAGTTTGTGAGGAATACCAGTAGGAATCCACCCAAAAATGACTCCATTCTCTTAACATTAAATGAAAAATAAAATTTCATGTTTTATAGTTGAAAGGAATGCTAGTATAATTTCAAAGGTAATTATTTTAATGAAAACCCACTTAAAAAGAGGGAAACATTAATTATAAACAATCGTGCTTTTGAAGTAGAAAATATGTCTTACTATATGCTAATGGAAAGGGAGACACCACTGAATGGAACTAATACTGGGAGATTCCATATAGTTAATCGCTAGAAATTGGACTATAGAACCTCATATCATATTTAAATGGGACTTAGAAACCATGACCATCAACTTTCTAGTGCACGATCCACTAATAGGGGATACCTCCATAACATAATGGTCTCCAATCATCATTCATTTATTATTAATGTTGTCATTTTCAATCTTTCTATGTGAAACTGGGTTGAAGACACATCTAAATCACTATCACACTAGTCCTAGTCTTCCCACCTAGTTAACCAGGCTTCCATTTTGTGCTCATACATATTTTTCATGCTAAAAATGAAAATTTTCACACCCATGACAAACAATGGAATACACACAACAAATATCAAGACGTGCACACCTAAGATCCATTATAAAACCACTCTCACAACAAATACATTTCCAGACATGTTTATCACCTCTAATATAATTTAAAAAGTCATTTAAAAAGTTTAGAAAACATTTCGAAGAAGAATCCCATGGCATTGCACAAAACAACAACCATAAAAAATACTATTTTTATATTTAACAAATTACAAAACCAAATAAAAGATTTATTATTTTGTCATATACAATTTAATAAACCCTTGAACACATTAAAAAATATTTCCCAGAACAAGAAAAATCTATAAACCCAAAATACACCCAAAATAACATGAAAAAGCATTTGAAAAAACTCAAGGAAAAACCCTTTTTTAGAAAAACCCATGTCCAAACTTCTTTCAATCGCATAGAAGAAAAAAATTATTTTCAAAGAATGGATACCAATATTTAAACCACCCAAAATAAATACCCAAAATTTCCCATCAAATAGAATATACAAAAAAACTCAAAATGTGATCCACACCACTAGAGTACCTTAATAAATCATTTTCATAATTTAGAAAATATTATCAAGGTGCAAACCAATTCTTTAACCACGGATTACAACCATATTCGCAGAGGAAAACTAATATCAACCAACATTATTATCAAAAAAGTTTAAAAACGACATTTTGAGTTGAAATATTAATCAATAAAACACACCAAATTATTCATGCAAGAATAATTAAGTCATCAAATAATGTCTTTGGACAAAATCACATACCTCGGGTGGAGAAAACCCTCAAACATGGTGTGAATCACCAACCACACCCTAGCTGCACCACAAGAAACCAACATTGAACCATAAACATAATTATTAAACTGAAAACGGGTGAACCTTCAAACCCTATGTCTGACTGAATCCATACTAGGCAATGTGGAAGCCAAATCATGGCTGAAAAAAGAAGGAGATAAGGGGAGAAAGACCTACCTCAATAGATCGAAGCATCAAGATAAAGAAATGAAGTAAAATAGGTGACCAGAGAGGGATACTGAAGAAGAGGGATTTCACATTATAGGGGCTTGTCTAGGGGTTCCATCACGCCGCATGGTGGTTCACACTGTAGGGGGTAGCAGCAAATGAGGTGTTAACTAAGAGGAGGGAGTTCAGTTGGTGGAGTCTCCGAAGGAGTGTTGTTCATAAGGGGAGGGCCCACAGTGGGTAAAGAGATGGGGGGAGAGGGTTTTGTGATGGAGAGGGGGAATGGGGGATGAAATAAAACCTAACAAAAAATAAAAATAAAAATAATATAATAATAAAGAAAACAATATTAAGAATAATTATATTCCTAATAATAATAATAAAATTATTAATAAAATTATTAATATTAATATTGTAACACTAATAATAACAATAATATTCTCAAAGAAATGATAATAAGGTCAACAATATTAATAATAATATAAATATTATTAAGAATAATAATAATAATAATAATATTCTCAAATAAGAATAATTATAATATTATAAAAAATCATTAGTTTTTATTAAAATTTTATTATTTTATTTTATTTACATTTTATCACTCATTTAATTTTATTTATTTTTTGTGAACACCGTCTAGAAAACTAGTTGCCCTAGGAAAATATAAAAAGATTACAAACCGAGCTATAACCATGAATCATATGCAGCCATGCCCCGAAAAACATTTGTTTTAGTAAAAAAAAAATTCTAACCTAGGGTTTCAACCTAAACCACGATAACGATACTTGATTCCAAGAAAATTAATCAAATAAAATATTTTAAAATGGCATGAAGTGGGAATTTTCCCCACCATAAAACTTCTCATCCCAAAAAATTCTCTATGTGGCCAAACACCAATGTAAAAACCAATACCCCTTTATAGTTCAAGGGGGTTACCAATGAACAATAAACAACAAAAGACCAGAATAGTATCACCAAAGGAAGAGACATAAAAAATCAAAATCAGGAGACACAAAATGGATTCCACCCTTTTTTTCACCTGCCCATAAAAGTGATATCACCCCTAATTGACTAATTGAAGATACAAAAAAGATTCCCACAATGCACAATCCAACCTCTAAGGTAAAACACCACATATATAACTAAATGAAACCTACACATCTCACCTAAAACATTAAACAAGTGTAAATCCCGAACTAAATAGATTCCCCAACGATTTAAATTTAACGAAACTGTTGGGTGCACTCTGGTCCTAAGTAAACGCCTCTATCCATTTTGACACCAAGAACATAACCACATTTATGACATGAGGAGTCACGAATGGACTCCACACCAAAAATAATATTATACATAAATTCTTTTTAGTTTAATTTTAGTGAGACTCGTGGTGGGTCACCCCACCATAAAGACAAATTACCTTAATTGACTAGCACATATCATCACTGATGTCCCTACATGAGTTAAATTGGGTGCTTCCTGAAAAACCTAATACACCTCCACAAGGTTCCTGACCATAAAAACTCCAAACCAAACTGAAGATACCATGTGGTTCATCCCTCCTACAGTCATTACTATCCTCATATGATCCCAAATAGAATTGAAATAAAAATGATCCTAGAATATTGTTCATATGTGGACAAAAACATAGGGAGCCACACCCACAAGGGTACTAGCACTGGGGTTCAAGATAAAAAACAATCATGCCTCCTCATAACCATGGATGGATTATTCCACCTATACAGATAATTACATTTAGGGGAAGGGCTCCCATGTCTCTTCCTACCACTTGGAACCACCTGAAAAACTACCACATCGATTGCTTAGATTTCCTCCATTCCCATTATTGAATATAAAAATTAAACCATGATCCTTTAGAACCATGGAGGTTTTTGAATATGTGCCAACTTTACTCAGGGACCTACAGATGGAGCTCTGATGGTTGAAGCATCTCATTCATCATAGTGAGGAACTAAATACTGCCTAATGTAACTTCTTCTTATGATGCCATAAGCATCCACACCGCAATCCACAAATCACCACTACAAATGACACATCCTACCACCTATTTTTACTCAACAAGGCATATCAACATGACATGGACATAGAAAATACTGATGCATCATTCCAGTCACCTCAAGCAAGGATACAAAAAAACAAGAACATTAAAAACATGATTCCATTGCAATGGGGAATGTTTTAGAATTCATCAAAGATAACATGTTTCAATTAAAATATATGTTATCCTATAATTTCACAACCCTGACCCTTGCCCTAGAATTAAAACTCAAAATTTCAAAACCTAACCAAACATTACCACTACAACATAAGAGGCCTTAGAAAGAAATTGAGTTTTAACGATGTCTCAAAAAAAAAACTTTTGAAAATGGCCATGATGAACATTTACAGCCATATTTCACACATTTATGGCCTAGCAATAAAATTTTCTTAGAAGGAAACCAATGAAAGATCCAAAGACCTTTTTTTGGTCTTCATCCAACACTAACAACCTAGACTGTTTTTTTCATTCAACACTGGATTTCACTTCACTGCTTCCAGGTGGGACATTCATACTTATCGATGCCAAACTTCACCGTTGACCATTAAATGACTCAAGGAAAAAACCATAAACATCTCCCACATCCACTACCCCACTAGGAGATGATTCACTTACCTAAAGAAGTAGAATATGGTTAGACTCAACCCTAAACTGAAGAAAAGAGATCATACATTGATCAACTAGAGGATCTTCCAACTATGAATCACATATGGCCACACATCCATTGTGCATTAACTCATTATGGGTGCGTACACTTGACATCATGGAAAAAATCCAAGGACTAAATAAAACTAGTCCATTGGAAAAAACGCACCATGAAAAAACACTAAACGCACGATGTGAACCACCATAAAGGCTTCACAAAACATTCCTCAAAAGAAATGAATTACCATCGCTTCAAACCAACATACCGATAAAACACAACCATAAAACATCATTCAAGAAAGAAGGGGTTTTGATATCAAAACACCCCACAAAATCATTCCCAAAAGTATTAAAGACACACCACACAATCAATGGTTATCAAAACACTGAATTTTCCCTCAAAAGATTTTTTTTGAAATAATGATGTGTTGGTGGGTTTTAAACTCATCTATACCATCCTAGGGAGTTCCACACATGTATGTTCTCATGAAAACTATGAATTAGTCCACATATCACACATATCCTATTGTGGTGGTTACTCATGAAAATACCAAAGGTTAAGAAAAATCCTTTTTTACTTTCCAAAACAAGCATTCAACACAAGTCCTTAACTTTTTAAAAATCTCTTGTTAGAATATCAAAACCCATATTTAATATAACAAAATATTTTCAAAAAACACCAATAATTACAATTAAAATTCACCTTAAAACCTTACACATCAATTTCAAAACATTCCATTTCAAATCATTTTCTACTAGATAACAAACCTCACTTCATTCTCAACTATTTAATTATAAACACACTATTCTAATTTAAAACATGATTCCAAAATTTCAAAACAAGGAGGAATAGATTGATGTCATAGGAAACTAGTGTTGTTGGGTTATTTAAATATATGGTTAGAAGCCATACTCATGTCACACCACCAACATGGAGATTATTCTATGGAAATTTTCCAGAATCCATATGGCATGCCAGGCCCTGTGAGATCACTGATATTGTTGACCTAGTTCCATATTAATTTCCTAAACAACAAATAACCACTAATATAAAATTAATCAAATGAAACCTAACATCCCCTAGTAACACGACTCCCATCATGAGGTGTTTTTTTCAGACACCCTACATATAATTAGAATTTCATGTCACAAAAATTTTAGATCTGGTCTACCCAGACTCTTCCCCAAGGAATACGAACCAAAAGAGAATATCTAATATGGTACCATTTATTGAAGATCCAAGCTAGGTACCCATCTGACCCGACACCCAACATGGTCCTTGTTAAGTCCTGAAGGGTGTTCCTGATCCCCACTAGTTTGCACAAGTTCCATGGTATCGAAAAAAAATATGGGCATGATTTAATCGAATAAGAAATAATGAAACTACAAATAATATAAAAAAACAAAACCGAAAATACACAACCAAATAGGGAATAACCAATATTATAATTTCTAGTCTATAAATATAAGAAAAATACACAAAATAGAACTATAAGAAAATAAAACTAAAACACCAACCCAATAATCCATCCAAGATGAGGAGAAACATCCTCAATAAACCACCACCAAGGAATATAAAGAATATACCACTAGGAACCTAAACCTTACACAAAAAAAACCTCACCATTACCTAGAATAAACTTACAACAAGATCTATATACACCCAAGGAAGTATGTAGGGTGTGAACCAAAGCCTAGTAGAATGCCACCCAAATATGATTATGTGATCTAAACATTAAAAGGAAAACAAACGTGAATTTTTTATCAATTAAAGGATTGTTAATATAATTTAAAAGGAAACATATTTTATAGGAACACACATTAGTGATGGAAACATTAAATATAATCACTCAGGATTTTTGGGAAACAAATATGCCTTACCATATGATGAAATTAAGGGAGACACCTCCAAAGATCACTAAACATGGGAGAGTCCCTATATGTACAAACTAGCAATGGGACCCAAGAACCTCGCATCACAGAGAAATGTGGCATAGAAACCACAAACATCGGCTTTATCAAGCATAGTCCACAAGTAGGGTACATCCCTTTAACCTGGAGGTATCTAATCAACATTCATGTTTAGTTAGATTTTTCATCATCAATTCAGTAATGTGAAACTAGAAGCAAACCACTTTAGAATCACTAGCACAAAAGCCCTTGTCCACCCACCTAGTTACGAGGGATTCCTCTCTATGACCATACAAGTTTCGCATAAAAATAAAAAACTACAGTTACATACAAATGACAAACAATAAAATAACCTCACCAAATTCCACCACTTTCACACCTAACTTCCATTCTAAAACCACTCGCAGAAAAATATCTTTTCTAACATGTTTCGTACCTATTATCTAATTTTAGTAGTCATTTAATAAGTTTCTCAGACAATTCAAATAATAACCACATAGATTTACACCCAAAACACACCACAAAATCATCTTTTATAATTACAATCATTCCATTTCCATATAAAAGGATGATTCACAACACATGGCCAATTTTATAAACCAGTTTCACACTTTAAAATTTATTTCCAAGTAGCACAACAATATATACATCCAAAATACACCCAACATGATAGGGAAAACCCATTTGAAAAAACTAGAGGATGAAATTAATTAATTTTAGCTAAAACCATGGCCAAACCCATTTAAACCCCACAAAAAACATGTTTAATTTCAAATATTTAATTTCAGTATTTAAACCACTCAAAATTCATACCCAAAAGTTCCCAACAAAGAAAACATACCTAAAAAACTCAAAACATGACCCACACAACTTTTCTAAATTAATAAATTAGTAGAAAAATTTATAAAACATTTCTAGGGTAAACACTAAAGATTTATTCATGGATTACACCCAAATTCATAGCGAAAAACTAATTTCAACCACGATGTTTATCAAAAAAATTTGAAAAATACCTTTTCAACACAAATATTAATCAATAAAACACACCAAAATATTCAATCAATCATAAATAACATTTTAATGAATTTCTATGAATGGAATCACCAGCCTCATGTGGATAAAACCCTTAAACTTGGTGGGAATCCACAAATGCCCCATAACCTCACCCCATGAAAAAAACATCGAAACCTGAACAAAAAAAATTAAACAAAAATTATGAAAACCATCAAACCTTAGGTCTGACTAAAAACCTACCAGGTGATGGGGAATCCAAATCATAACAATGAATAGAATAAGAAGCCAATAGAAAGACATACCTCACCAGATCAAAGAATGACAATGATGAAATGTCGTATAACCGATGACTGGAGAGGGATATCATAAGAGGGGGTCACACACTATTGGGGCTCAACCTGGTGGTCTTTCACACCGCATGGTGGTGTGCACTATAGGGGGGGGTCATGACCAAGGAGGTGTCGACCGGGGGGGGGGGGTCGGATGGTGGAGTTGGCATAAGAGGGATGCACAAAGCGGGTAGGTTGCTCGATGGGTTGATGGAAGGGGGAGAGGCTTTCATGAGGGAGATGTGGAAAGGGGGGTGAATAAACCCTAACAACAAATAAAAAAATAAAAAGATAATAATAATAATAATAATAATAATAATCTTAATAATAATAATAATCAGCTTAATAATAATTAAATTCTTAATAATAATAATAAACATTATTATATTACTAATAATACTAAAATTTTAACACTCATAATAACAATATTCTAAACATTAATAATAATAAGATCAATAATACTAATAATCATATTACTTTTATAAACAATAATAATAATAATATTTTTTTTCAAATAAAAATAATAATAATATTATTAAAATAATCATTAAATTTTATTACACTTTTCTTATTTAATATTATTTTTAGTTTATTACTCGTTTAATTTTATTTCATTATTATCTACTTCATGTTGGATACACGGTGACCTGGGAAAAGATGCATCATTTTTAAGTTGTGCTCTACCCATGCGTCAGATGCTGTGATGGCCCAAAAAACTAATTTTTCAATAAAAACACAAAAATTATAACTAGGGCCATCGAATACCACGTCGACAAGGATATCTGATGCCAAGAACATTAATAAAATAAAATAATTTATAAAAGGTTGAGTGTGAAAAATGTTATAATATTTATATATTTAAATTTATAGTCAATATTCAATGATTAATAAATACTGATGAGGAATGATATGTCAATTTAATATTTTAGTGCCATATGATATATTAAATACTAATTTAATAATTATTAATTCAGTTATACTTGATATTATATTTATTTATCAGTTATTTTTGAACTTTTCATATAAATTATATTATTATAATTATTATTTGAACATGGGGTTTACTAGGGATGAAGATTATATTAATGTTCTATATGAAATTATTTGTTATCTTACCCAATTCTATAAATATCCTGTGATTTATTTATTAGAAACATTATTTTCGATTGTAATAATTGTGAAAAATAAATTCTAATTAGAATCAACCTAACTCATTAAGATACATTATCCTTGAATCTTTTCATGAAAATAGAGTGACCCTCATTCAAAACATTATTTAGTCTGTAGAGAATTAAATAATACTTTTTCCTTCAAGATATTATTTTTGAAATCATAAATGAACATTGAAAGTGTTAGAATCTTCTATACCAGCACCTTAGGGTTTCTAGGATGATTATTGGATGTTCACAGAGCATATGAAGACAAATGACAGAGGGATCTTTATAATGACCCATACGTTAAATAAATTGTTATTAATTAATAATTGAATAATACTTATTAAAACATATAACAAAACCATGATAGGACCATATAGGTATAGTGTCTTTAGAAACTGGGAAACAAACACAACTGGTTCTTGTATCATCTATATTGTCTCCAATTTATTTAAACATATCTGGAGTCCATTTTGGCATATCATAGTTAATACCCTTCTTCCTGACCTGGGGAAAATAAAACATACAAAAGGTGAGCTCAAATGCTTAGTAAGGTCAAACAAAGGAAATATCAATCATATCATATTCCTAAGAATATAACATTTTGAAGATATTATCCTGCAAAAGAGATAATAATATCATGACATGAGATAATTCATAGTAGTGAAATTTATTCCCATTATTCATAACATAAGATATGAAACTTTGTGTCATACAAACATAATCATATAAAATAATTTCATACTAATCTAGACTCATTTCCAAGAACATCAAAGTGGACAAAGTCCATTACTGAACCGAGTTCAGTCCTCGTTCCAGTCCCACATCACAGAACCAGACTAACTTTCAATTCCATCCATATCTATCTCATGTGATATAAATATTTACCCAATCCATTGTAGGGATATATAGGTCTAACCCATCTCATAATGAAACCACTATTATGTGGGCCACAAAATCATAAATCATACATCCTAGCATAACCCATGTAACAAAAATATTATTCTTAAAACTCATGCCATCATAACATAATCCATATAAGATAAAAGGACATCATAAAAATAATTCCATAATAATATAATCAATTTGATGTAAAAATAGAGATATAAATAGAACACTCTATTTTCTTAGATGGAAAATAATTTATGTAAAACACTTGTACTATATTTTTGTGGAAAATAACCTTTCCACATAAAAAATATTTTTCCATTCTCAACATGTCATACAATTTTAAACTAAAAGAAGTTAATTGAAAATAAACATGAAAAAATTTAATGGAATATTTATGGAAATAATTTTCTATGAAATAATAAAAATCCATTCATTACATATAAGTTAAAAAAATCTTCTCGTACTTTGGCCGGAAAAATAAAAAAGCATCTCACACTGAAAATGAAAAAAGATTCCTTTAAAATGTTTTACAAAAAATTCACAAATATTTAAAATTTGATTTAAACAATTATATGAGGATAGTAATAATATTACATATTCAGGAAACATGGATGTCGATGATAAATATGTCCAAATTAATTCTGAAGTATAATCAATATGGGATAAAATTGAGATTGAGATATTTTACTTTACCTTTGGTCCGATATGCTCAGAATGTATCTGAAAATCCTGTATAATGATTTAAATAATTTCATTCACTTATTCCAGAATCATATACATTGTTATGTTATCATATACATTCATATTCTTATCTTCTTATTTGTAATATTTTATTGCTACTTGTTATTCGGGTGTTCATTGCTTTATGTTCTTATGCATGTTTTGTCGAATAAATTATTTTTACTATTTTAAGGTTATAGCTACATCATTTACAGAATGTTATTAGTATAATATATATCAGATTTATTCATTAAATTCTATTATATAATCATGGTTTAATGAAGATCATGTAGAACTATTCACATCGCACCGTGGAGATGGTAAGATGTACGTATGCACGTGCGACGATATCATTCCCATAATTATTGAATGATATTTGAGTGGATTATTGAAAATATCAGAATTAGTATCATGTTATAATAATCATATATATTTTTTCTTTACACAATTATACCTATCCATGTAAGGTGGTCGTGGAAAAAATATTACACCACGGCTTGGAGACGATATTCTGTATGTACGCACACGCGGTATTTTTGTTTTCCGTAGGATAAATAGATGGTGAAATAGGGTTGTTTAAAATATATAATAACATATAAGTATATGAGTAATACTGATGTTATTACATTATAATGAAACAAATAAATAAGAGGAAGTAGAAGAAGAAATAAATTTGAATGAATCGGTAAATGATACTACCTCTTCTTCAATGCGCCTCTTCTAACCCCCCTATTAGGGCACTAAAGTTTGTATTTTAAGAATACTAGGACATCTAGTATGTTTCTAGGGAATTGGAAAAGGTAAATTGGTAGGTTTTGGGTGAGATTGAAGGCTCAAATTTGTCTGAGGAGGAGAGGGAGGAGGTTCATTTTTATAAGAGAAAAGAGGGGCACTTTGGAAACCTCTAAAATATTAATTTATAATAATCTTAAACACCGCATAAAAACCTCAACAAATTACTAAAATGTTATTAATATATGAGATAGGGTAGCAATATCATCAAAAAATAAGATTTATACACGTTGGAAATTTATTTTAAACCTTATCAACCTGATTTATCCTTATTTAATCTATTTAATTTTATTTGTGGTAATAATATTCTAAATTTTAAATTGTTATAAATAATTACATATGTGTTATTAATTGTCCATAATTGGATACATTATGAAATTTTAGACCATATAAATTTCAAATTATAATTTTTACTTTTTTTTTGTCATTTTTAACAATTTTATAATATGTTATTTTCATAAAATAACAATAGTGTCAATTCTGACACTATTCATTTTTTTGAATTTAAATAAAATCCACACATAGGATATATTCGAACCAAAATATTAATAGATTTATAACATGTCATATTTACCTATAAAATCTTTGGAGAACCATAATTAGTACATATATTTTTTATTTTAATATTTTAAAAATCATTTATTTGATATTTTAATTTGTAAAATAATTTATACATCACAATTGTGCCATCATTAATGATACTTATATAATACCAAAAAATTATAAATAAATTATCATGATGTAGATAATTTTATTATCTTTCTAGATAAAATTTATATTCAATGTTTTGTGAGGTTTATCACTAAATTAAAATTATTACACTTATAAGGTATAAGAGAGTGACATGTTGTCACTTTCTTTGATTTTAATAATAATTATATCATTTTAATGGTCAATAGTCCATGAAATTATTCTATTCCAACCCTTATGTGATTTGGGTCCACTTTTATTCATCAAATTGAATTTTGGATGGTGTTAGGGTAATTTTATAATCTTTTTTTACACTTAATTACTCAATTTACATTTAACCGTAATAAATAAAAATTATTGTATTTACTATTCATAATGTCAAAAAAATAAAATTAACCTATTAACATAAATTTGACCAACTTAATCCAAATATGGAATCCATTTTTCAAAATTCAAAACATATAATTTGTATTAATTAATATAAAATTAATCCTGTTGTAAAGAAAATGGGTTTTTTAAAGTTAAAATATTGTCAAAGATTGAAATGTTTTTACCTATGAATTCAATGTAAAATTAATGGTAATGGCAAACATTATATTAAATTGTAAAAATATATTCTACTTATTCTTTAAAACCATTAATTTTTTTCTTTTAATCAAATAAATTATCTTGATGAAAAAAGTTTTTTTTATGAAAAATTTAGAGTTTTTTAGTATTCATCAAAATATGAATGTTATAAGAAAAGTATCAAAAATGTATCCACTGTAAATTATTATATCCTGATTCAGAATAAGAAGTTTATTTTTTAAAATTGAACTTATAAACATGTCAGAAATTATATTTAAATTGTGTGTTCCATCAAAAGGTGGTAAAATTGCATTTTTTTTAAAAATACTTCATTTATCGAAAAATTGATTTTGTTTTCATATTTTATTATATAAAATGTCTAAGATGAATTATAATGTTACAAAATTAAAAATTTGTTTAATAATATTCATAACTTCTATATCATAATATTAAAATATTATATCATTGTATAGTGAATCTTGCTATTGCGTACAACGCACGCTATCGAGGATGGTTTCTCTTGAGTGTAACGCAAGCCAAGACAGTGTTGTGTGTACTGAAAGATTCCATTGGTGTTTTTTATAACATAATATATAAAATATATATATATAAATATTTTCATAATATCTCAGGGTGTTATATTATACACCCCTTAAACCAAATTTCTCCCTCGAAATTCACCACTTCCTAACAAACAGATGAGGATACCTCTCCCTCAACATATCCTCAAGTTCCAATGTAGCTTCTTCTATTTGGTGGTTCCTCCATATAACTTTTACCATGGAAGTGGTATTTTTTCGTAGAACTTTTTTGCGACGATCCAGAATCTCTATCGATTGTTCTTCATAAGAAAGATCTTGCTCTTGTGGTACAACTTCTGAGCTTAATACATGTGAAGGATCATGTATGTACTTTCTCAGGAGAGATACATGGAACAAATAATGAACTTGAGAGATATTTGGTGGATGTTCCAATCGGTAAACTACCTTCATAACATGATCCAGTATTTTAAAAGGACCGATATACCTTGGGATTAGCTTCCCTTATTTCCAAATATTATTAATCTCTTCCAAGAGATATTCTTAAGAACACTTTATCACCCACTTCAAACTCTAGGTCTTTTCTTCGGTTGTTGTCATAACTTTTTTCTCGACTCTGAGATGCTCTTTTGTGTTGTTGAATAGATCTGACCGTTTCTGCCATCTCATCAAAAAGATCAGGTCCTAATATCTTTTTTTCCCCAACATCATCCCAACAAGTTAGTGTTCTGCATTTCTTTCCATAGAGAGCTTCATAAGGAGCCATCTGAATACTGGAGTGAAAGCTATTATTATATGAAAATTTCACCAATGGTAGGTGTTGATCCCAAACACCTTTTAAATCTATAGAGCTTGCTCTCAACATGTATTCTAATGATTTAATTGTCCTCTCAGACTGACTGTATGTCTGAAGATGATAGGCAGTGATAAAACTCAAGTCAGTATCTAGAGAATGTTGAATACTTCATCAAAACATTTAGTTAAACCTTAGACCCTGATCATATATAATGGAAAGTGGTACTCCATACAATATTACCACTTATTTTACATATATATTGGGAAGATGATCAAGAGATAAATCCTCTCTAATAGCAATGAAGTGTGCCGAATTCTAAATATGATCAATTATAAATCATATAACATTATTGCTTTTGGATGTTTTGGGATGTCCAATGACAAAGTCCATAAGGTTGTTTTTTCATTTACATTCTAGTATGGGTAATTTTTGTAACACCCCATTAGACTTCTGTCTCTTAGATTTATCTTCCTAAAAAACCAATCATCGAGAGACATATTCGGCGATATCTCTTTTCATTCCATCCCAACAAAAGTACTATTTCAGGTCCTTGTACATCTTTTTACTTCCCGGATGAATAGAGAATGAATAAATATGTGCCTCATCTAGCATCTCCTTCTTTAATTCTTGTAAGTTAGGAATACAGACACGGTTCCTCAACCTTATTATCCAATCACAATCAATTTTGAATTCAGGAACATTTCTCACCTTATTTTGAAGCCAAACACCCTCCTTATGGGCCTATTTAATCATCACTTATATAGATGTCTAAACATTCATTTTATAAATATAAGATTTCTCTATTTTGATTCAAATTCAAAGATCCATACTTTATCCATAAATATTGGATCCTTTGTGATCCTCATCATGGATAATCAAGCATGGTCTTGTCAACTTAATGCATCTTCCACCTGTTTTGCTTTCCCAGAGAGGTAATGAATTGAGCAGTCGTAATCCTTAATCATCTCCAACCATCTTCTTTAGCGCATATTCATCTCCTTTTGGGTGAAAATATACTTTAAACTTTTATGATCAGTATAAATATCACACCTTTCACCAATTGATAATGCCTACAAATCACTAATTCAAATATTACCGCATCAAACTCCAAACCATTAGTTGGGTATTTTTTCACATGGATTTTCAACTATCGTGAGGCATATGATATCACCGTATCATTTTGCATGAGAACACACCCCAACCCCATCTTGGATGCATCACAATAGATCACAAAACTTTCTCCACTACAAGGTTGTGCGAGCACAAGTTCATTTTCTAACCTTCTTTTATGCTCTTTGAAATTCTCTTCACATTCCTCCGTACAAACAAACATAACTCATTTCCAGGTCAATTATTAAGTGATCTTCATGGTATTCTTTTCTCATTGAATAGACAAGAATATTGTCTATAAAGGCAACCAAAAACTGATAAATATATTCTCTAAAGACTCTATTGATTAGATCCATTAAGATAGAAGGGGAATTAGTAACACCAAATGAAATCACTATAAACTCATATTTTCCATACGTTGTTCAAAAATATGTCTTTGGTATACTATTTTTTTACGCTAAATTGATGACACCCTGAATGAAGACCAATCTTGGAAAAGTATTGATCTCTGCGTAGTCGTTCAATTAAGTCCTCAATGCATGGGAGAGGATATTTGTTCTAGTTAGTGATCTTGTTATGTTCTCGATAATCTATGCATAGTCTCATTGATCCATCTTTCATCTTAACAAACAGAATAGGTGCTCCTCAAGGTGATGCGCTAGCGCGTATGAATCCCTAATCGAGATTATCTTGGAGTTTCTTCTTCAATTCCTAAAACAAAATTGGGGCCATTATATAAGGTGTATTTCAAATGGTCAAAGAACCCCATATAAGTTATATTGAAAACTCAACTTCACAATTTGGTGGAAGACCTAGAAATTCCTCTGTAAAGACATATTCAAATTCACATACAATTGGTATATTCTTAATCATGAGTTTCTCTCTCCAACCATTTGAGATAAATAGCCTTCATTTATTGGAATCAAGACCCATAAGATGGATGAAATTTCCAATGGAAGGTTATATTTATATTTTAATCGATAAATGATCATAGATTGATCAGGAATATGAAATGCGACTTCCCTTCTTTGGTAATTGATGTGAGCTCCATATAGAGAAATCCAATCCATGTTCAATAATCTGGAATAAATAAATGGAGTTCCAAATCATTTATGAAGTGTTTTATATTTTAAATAGCCTTGTAAATTGAAAGATCCATATTTTATGGAACTTATTAAAGAAGAATAGGTCGATCCTGCTAGTGATTTACTCTAAATTTATATTTATCCAAGCCAATAAAAATATTAAAGAATAAGGGGATGGAAAAGATATCTTTTAATTGAGGACAACTACTGAGAAAGAAATAAAATATCATGATAACTGAAGGGAATAACCAATGAAAGAATGTGGTTTTCACCCATTTATTATAATATTTGTTATCCAAATAAGTGAGAGGAAATACCCGATAAAATGATATGTCACCCATTACCAAAATTGAGATCTTGTAAAAATACCACATACATGTTGTTGAGATTTCAAAAAAAAGAAACCATTAAATAAATTAGATTATCTATATTATAATATATTGTTCAATGGTTTTGAACTATATATAAAAAGAGAAATTTGGAGAGAGAAGTGATATACTAAATCTGATTGGAGCATCATTTTAGAGTTTTTGTTTTTCACTGAATCATGAGGAACTCCAAAAATTAACATTGATTATTTATTAAATACTATATTAAAGAATAAGAAGGATTCATCTATCATCTGATGATTAGTTTAAGAGTGATCTAATGTAATTAGGTGAAGAAATGATTTAATATGACATACATGTCATGTTCTAGGAAATTGGTGTAATGAAATTATAATTATTAATAGATACATGATATCGATGATTACTTGAAATAATTTATTGGGATTTCCAGGTGAAATAATGTTTTAGATGTTCGATGAATCTTAGCATTAAGATGTGTAAAGTTTCAATGTTTTCTTGAATACATTCTCAAATTCAACGATGTATCATTTGAGAAGAAGGATAACTATTTTACTAATGTAGGTATATCCTATACATAACTATTGATCCTAATTTAGGTAGAAAATATAAATAAAATCTTGTATATATTTTTAGTGAGAATCCATTGAGATACTTGGACTCAGTGTATAGAAGAAGAGTGTTTTGAAAATCGTTGACTATAATGTGATGTTATTAAATAAGTCCAATATGAATATAGGAGGTGATGTCATAAGAGACAGAATATAATTAGATAATGTGACTATTTCGAAGTGATGATAAGTGATACGATGATCAAGTTATGTTGAGGCACCCTTCACTTATAGAAGATAACATTTGATGATAGTGTATAATCCTTGATTGTTGCACATAAACTATAGAGGAATATTGTATGTATGAATTCCCATTCATATAAAAATAAATATACTATTTTTTTATTTATTTACTATATTATGAAATTTTATTTTTGTTATATGAGAGTGAGTGGATCAATACTCAACAATTTTAAGAGATTAAATATAATAGAAAAGAATTTCTTATATTTTATGTGACAACTAAGTCACCCCACACCTTTTAGTCGTCAAATGGTGATATAATGACCTCAAGTGACTACATAAAATATGTTCCCTACAAAAATATATGTATATTATTTATATTTTATATGTTTTTATGATATTTTCTTGGATATATAATCTCTTTTTCATCCCTGAGAATCTATATATCATAATCCTCTTCTAAGACACACATAAAAGAGATGAAGAAAAATGATAATAATGTTAATAGATTGAATGGTATAGATGTAAAAAAATATCTAATTGAATTAAAAGTGTTTTTTCCATAATACATGGTGAGAGTAATTCATCTGATAATATTAGTTCACGATTTTCAGAATTTGGAAAGCATAAAAATGTTAAAATATATACTGGTTTTTATTAAAAAAGAAAATCTAATATAAAGATGGTTTGAAATGAATTGGATTTGTAATTATTAATTAATATAAAGGTATTATGTAATTTCAAATCAAATATAAAGTGAAAATTATATGTCATGGATAATGGATTAGAAAAAAAGGATGGATGTTTCAACACTCTAACAAAGCTTGTAAAATTTATAGAATAGTTTTCAAAATATTATAATGAAATAGTTTATTTAATTGATGTTGAATGTAAATTAATTATTTCTATGAAATAATTTAACAATATCTATTATAATGGAATTATAATATTTTTATATTATTAAAATTATTCCATTAATTTAGATTTCTTTGATATGGAATTCATGTTTTAAAAACTAGGCGATGAAAAATATAGACCTTCCCATGAAGATGAGAAAAAAAGTCTTACCAATCAATGATAAGAAATGTGTTTTATATAAAACAAGAATTATTTTTATGTCTCAAATATCATAACATTATTTTTCTAATCCTAAAAATATATATCCTAGAAAAATTAAATCTACTATTTATATAATGTGGTACACAATAATTACAAATGTTTTGGAGGTGTTGGAACAAATTAAATATTTATATAAATATAAAGGATAACATATCTTATGTAACCCCCACATGTATAAGGGGTTAAATTGTGTATATCCCATTAGTTTATCCCCGAAAACTTATCATAATGAGATATTAAAATTACACAAAAACAATAATCCTGTAAATATGAAAAATATGCACAACCAGCTCCTAAAAAGAAAAGAGTGAGGTATTCATGCTATTTTTGTTACATAAAATGGTTTTGTACTATGTATATATTATTTTGGAACATATTTATGTAAAAACATGATATTTAATAGTATATTTATTTTTAATCAAACAATCTCACTTTGATAGATTGGGATACATGGAACCTCAAGTTAAAATGTACTATGATATTTTATACTATTAAAATATATCCATTACATTGGATGGTGTGAGTACTCACTAAATAATTAATGTTATATTTTTATAAAAGTTGAAAATAAATTCATTATCTATCAAGTTAATATAAATCAAATAAAAAATAAATTGAATGCAGAATAAATATTTATGTGAAAATCTATCTTCATGCATGTTCTTTATATTTATCATAATAAATTAAATAAATCACTATTTATGAATGATTATTGTGAAATTATTTTAATTATGTATTCAATAAAATTATTTTTCATTAATATAATATTTTTTTTTCACAGCATCAGTTAAGATAAATTGTTCTTTTATGCTTAAAATCTATATTTTTCTAAAAACGGTTTTCATACTTTTTTCACAATAATTTTAAAATATATTTTGGAAAATTGTCAAATAAGTATTTAAAAACAAGAAGTTAATTTCGGTAACAAATATTTATAAAATATATAAGTCGTAATTTTTTATAATTTTCTAAAAATATTAATTTACGATCAATAGTGAAAAAGTGATTTTTTAAATGTTTCTTTTCATTTAAATAATTGTAGAATATCTATTTTTTATGTTTTCAAATAATTTTAAAGGGTATAATTATATATTTATTAATGAAATTTAGGTAATTGGAAGAATCTTTATATTCAATTTTTATATAAAATATTTTAATACTTAAGAAAACATTTTCTGAGGAAAACCATTCTTTGTCGATTGTGCATGTGTTTTCAATTTAAATTATTCAACATATATGTATTTAATTTGGTAAAATAGACTAAATATTTAGAATAATAATAATTTAAATATTATTAATATGTTTAATTCATGTTTTTGGTCATAATAAATATTATAAATTGTGGAAGTAGATTCCCACAGTAATTGTTAAAAATGGTTGACATATTGGTTAGTCTATAATGATAAGGGTTAAAATGAACAAAAAATGACGACAATACAAATGTTATTGGAATTACAACATAACCTTATCAAATTTAAATTTGATCTATTATTAATATATTTTTTAAATATTGTGAGTGGAATTTGTTTTAATTCTTTAAAGAATTACAAGTGTGACAGTCACATCAATTATAAAACGACACCTACTCCCATCACATATTCAATCCTTTTAAAGAATTTTTCTCAAAAAAATCATGATAAAATATATCACAAACCACATTATCCCTATTATATAGAAAATATTATTCCACAAATACCAACCCTAGAGTCCTTAATAAGATATCTAAATGAGTTTTTTCTATGAAATGTTAATAGTTATCACCAAGGTCTTTTTTCTACTTCATTTTTTTACCAAATTCTATTATGTTATAATAATTTTAATATAAAAAAATATCCCACATATACTAAGTTGTTATTATTTTTATGTAATAACTTTTACCCGTCTTTTTTTCCATCAAATGTGAATCAAATGTTTTGATCATGTGTATAACATACTACCGACTCACAAAACGATGTAAATCATTTTCTATCGTCGCCCATCATAGTTATATGTAATAATAAATATTATATATATATATATATTATTTATGAAATAATAATAATCCTTGAATTATAATATCACTTTTACCTTTTTACCTTCTGATTCATTGAAAAATGATAACCTTGCTTGTGCGTATGTGTGGACTGGTGTCTCTACAAAGGGATACGATATGTTTTTCGTTTTCAAATTATGTAGATTTTAATAATTTAATATATAATAATAATAAATGATATATATTATAAAATAATTACTTTATACTGATTAAATAATATTAATTTTTCTCTCTTTCTATTCGTCGAATGGTGAAAATAGTGTTCTTACGTACATAAAACTTATAGTCTCCATGAATGGTGTAACACATTTTCCCATCAATATACTTTATGGATTAATATCTTGATATATTTATATATAAATATATATATATGATATTTATATCATAATTAACCTTCTCGATATAGTGGTACGATGGTCAAAGTATAAGGATCATAATAACTGAAAAGAAATAGTCATGAAAAATGCAACAGTTAACACCAAAAAACAATGATTTTAATAATGAAATTTTATTAAACGGGAGATTAAATTTTATAAGATGATAATTTATGATTATATAATTTTGTAAATTATTCTATTAGTTAATTATTATTCCTAAAAAAATTAAACAAGATTTTAGAGTGCCTTTGAAGAACGCCGAACATGATGTCATCAATTTTCATAACACATTTATTTTATGAGACATATTCTACCTACACCACTTATTTCTTTTATATAGATCATATAATTCCCATGAATGTATTTATTATAATTATCATGAATATTATTGGGTTATGAATAACTGTATAAGGATATCTATTTCTTGAGATTTTGATTTTGAATGTCAATAATGGGGTAAGGGTTTTATGTTTCAATATCTCACCATAAAGAAAGTCTCTAATGTTATGGAATTTATCCTCAGTATATTTTTTCATGAAGAATAATCTCTAAAAGGGAGGAGGTCAACTAAAAATGGGGAAATCAACCTCAAACCCTATTTCTCGATCTCTAGTAAACAATTGTGCATAAATATTCTTCATGTACCACTTATCTATGTGTTCTTTCATGGATGGATTCAGTTGTTTCCATATCAATGCATTAGTGAAGAAATTCTGTTTCACCAGAGTATAGTAAATATCAAAATAAAAATACTGATATTATTGCACCCAATTCATATAGATATGATTTATATCTTTTTGATAGAATGTATAATCCAAGATCTTTTTTTCAAATACACGGTAAACCATTCCCCAAAAAGGAAATGAATATAACACATTAGTTAATCAATCATAGTCAAAAGATAAAGTTCATGGGTAAAATAATTCTTCTCGTGTGGCCTAATATGCCATGATCCATTGGAAACAATGTGATCACCATAAATAAGAACACATCCCAAACCTGACACTTATGAATAAAAAAATACAACATAGCCCTACTCGGTATCTAGAAGAGTCAACAACAGTGCAATAGTTAAAAGATGATTCAAATCATCATGTGATCTCTAACATTTTTTCACCTAAGAATTCATCAATCCCTTCTAATTGAGGGAGGTCATTAGAGAATGCGACTTCGAGAAATTATTTATGAACTTCATGTAATACCCCGCAAAACCCAAGTAGCTCCAAATCATGTCAACATTCTATAGTTTCTCCAATATCATAAAATCCATAAACGTTTCAAGATCAACAAAAATACCATGTTTTGACACAATATTTCCCAATAAAATTACTTAGTGAATATAGAAATTACATTTCTATAGATTGGCATATTGTCAGAAATTTCTCAAAAATTTTAGAACAGCTATTAGATGACGAACATGATCCTCCTCGAATATAAAGTTAAAAAGGATGTCATCAAAAAAGAACACCATTAATGTATAAATATACACATGTAATATAATATTGTTCATAACCATAAAGACTAAATGATTAATGGTTAGACTAAATGGAATGAAAAGGTACTCATAATGGCCATACCTGCTCTTAATTGCAAATGTCAAAATGTTAGATTATTTGATTCTCAATTTCTGATAACCAAGTCGATGATCAATCATCGAGAACCACATATCCATTTTTTGATAGTTAAATATATAATAAATCCATGGATATGGATACTTGTTATTTATTGTATCTTGATTGATTTTTGGTAATCTACACAAAGGAAAATTGACCCATCAGCTTTCTTTTCAATGATAATATGCTCCATCCAATGTGACACACTCGATCATATAATTCCTTTCTCTAAAATATAATAAAAATTAATGTCAAAATATTTCTGTTTAGTTGGTTAAATATATTATGAATTAATAAATAATAGCTAATTACCAGATACTAAATCAGTACACAACTCTACCTCTCTTATCAGGGGAAAACCAAAAAAGTCGAAAGAAAAAATGCATTGTAAAACTCCACGAAAAATATTGGGAGAAAACTTCTCAAGTATCCTAACTCTTGACCAGAATAAAACACAATTATTACGCACCCCAAATCAGGATGAAAATTATCACCTCTACTTATCCTCGGATCCCATTATCCCTAAGAAACAAGACCCAAAACATTGGGTATAGTTAAGGAGACCCACCAATGATAAAAATAATTTCTGTATTTATTACAAATGAGATAATACATATAAAATGACATTAATAATTTTTAGGTTTAGAGCCCAAAAATCTCAGGTAAAATCAATATCTAACAATGATAAAAAAAAAGTAGGACACAAAAGAACCTAACCTATATTTATTCCAAGAGGTGTAGTAATATCTATCACATATGATAAATGCTCCATAGAAAGATTTATCATACTCATAATAAAAGTTTAAATAAAAAAAGAGATGCACCAATATTAAATAAATATATCACTAAAGATGAAGAAATAGTGATGGCGCCTCTCACAGTCACTAGATCTCTATCTGCTTCCTCTAGAGACTCTTCTAATTCATAAAGAAGTTCATTTTGGAGGACTATTTATGAAACCCATTTGTTCATGAATCATATAATCTCATCATAATATTTTTTGGGGTGAATTATCCCATTCCACTACATATATTAGAATAGAAATGAAAAATCATCTACAAGTTACCTAAGAATCCATAGGAATAACATTTATTGGGTGCCTAAGTGAAAACCAGTTTTTAGTGACCTTTCTTTCCACAATGGTTTGAAATGAAAAGACCATTTATGGGTACTATAGGGGTTCGATAATAATCCTATTATCATGAAACACCATGAGAATCATCAATTTTTATCATTCCATTGAAGGAACTCAAATAAATAATAATGGGAGAAATAGGAACTCCCAAAAAAACCTAACTGACCAGCCAAACCAATAACAACAATCAACTCACTATCTAGCACCCCAATATAGGAATATAACTTCAACAAGAATAAATAAGAATTAATGTTAGATCTATTTCACATATAAATCCATTGAGTCTTCATCTTCTTATTCGATATAATCTAATGTGAAAAATGAATTAGCTCATCCAAGTGATTTTCATACTTAGTCACAGTCTTTTCAGCCGGTTCATGTTTGAAAACCGCTTTTAAAGTTATCCAAAAACATAAAATCTAGATAGAAATAATCAATGGAAAGAATATTAATATCCTTAAACTCTAATAACATATTATTATTTTCTGTCATAATAGTGTCCCACCATCTTCTTCTATGTCCTTTCATCTTGAAGGTGGAATATTTCCCCTTAATGGAATCAGGAATCTCCGAAACCTAAATAAAAAAGTCAACTCTCCTCATCCAATCTTAATCCTCTTGAATATTGTTTGATCCTTGGAATAACATTCCAATTTTTTGGAGGAACTCATTTTCTGGACTATGAGACTCGTCTATCTGTGGTTCAATAACTGCATCCTAAACGGGAAAGTGTGTACGTGATTGTCCTAGACCATGGAGAGCACACACAATAACCACAACCTTATTTTGTCCTATGGTAGAATTTTATTGTTGTATGAGAATATTCCTCCAATATAATATAAATATTTATTCTCAAGGGAATGATTATACACATCATTATCAGACAAAATTGATGATGTTATAATGTAACATAGCTCAACACTCAAATAATAGAAACTTGGATATTAATACCGACAGATAGATAACCCAGATTTTGTTTTCAGCCTATCCAAATAAAAAAAAGTTAGAGGAATATAAATAATCCTCATGAAGTCTCTCCAAAACTATACAGGGTCTCTTAAACCTAATTATGAAGAGATCTGGTTATTCACACATTCAAAACTACCTCCTATGTCTTGAAAAGATCTCAAAATCCATACTATTGGGCGGAGTGGATACTTAAGAGGGGGTGAATTGAGTTCCAATTAAAATTTACGTTAAAATATCTTAGGATTAGAATCCCCCAATTTAAAACAGCCCAGTCAATGAAGGCAATAAAGATATAGGTGACTTATTGTTCAACATGTTACTCAAAGGTTGATTACTCCTTAGTTGAATCAGTATGAGAACAAATTCATCTTTTGAAACAAGCTTACTAAAAGAATCACAAATACACACTAACCAGAACTAACTATAAAAGTGAATATAAAAATATATTTCTATCATTGAAAATATAAGAAGTAGATAAATGTATAACAGAGTAATGGAAAGATGAACACAACAATTTAAACAAGAGGTCCAGTCTTAAGTCAAGACTTAGTCCTCTATACTTGGTGATCACCTTCCACCAGTCGATTATATTTAAAAAGTGATACACAGCCTGTATCAGGATTTACAATATTCTTCACAAACTGTCCAGGTTTTTCATCCTCTACCACAGTTATATGTGGGAAAAAATAAACTACCAAGCCACACTAGGCTTCTTCCATAGTTATGTGTGGGAAACAAATGTAAAGAGAGTTTTTTATGGGGATTTTTCAGTGTCCCTCAGTTCAAGCACAAGAGTCAGTGTGTGTAACACATACACACTGCTCCCAAATGTAAACTACTAAAACACAATAGAGCTAGAGATATTTGAAAGAAGTTTAGAAATCTCTATATGTTGGCAGATCAGCTCTGGACTCATTGGAAGGAAGGAAATGAGGTTTTGGTCCTTCTCTGCATGTTTCCTCCAAAACATAGTGTCGAAACTTCTCGGTTATGATTTATAGATGTAGAGATGATCAGCTTCTTGGGTCTGAAGCTCCTTGTAGCACCCCACCACAGCTTGAGAAGGTTCTTTCAACAGATCTTTGTGAATCTTTGTGTTCTTCATAATGAGTTCTTGAGTGTTCTTCTTCATATGCTGTATGTTTCTATCCTATGTGTGTATATTCATTATGTTCACACTTGTCTCTAATGTCTGTCTCCACTCATACATATATATAATTTTCCAGCTCAGCTTTTTCTCATTTGGTTCAGTAGGGGCCAACCATAGAAATGTTTCAACCATGTGTCGTATTCCTCGTACATCGTACTGTTTTTTGATATGACTGGAAATATCATTAAATAATGTCATGTGCATTAAATTTTCCAAAAAATTCCGTTATGATAATAAAAATAAAATTGGTAATGAAAAGAATAGAATATCATTAGACTGGTAGCAGATGCTTGTCACACAGTAGACTTCATTGGTAGTCTCTTGCACTATGGACTTCATCAGTACACTTGACCAGTGGTAGGCTTCAACAGTAAGCTTTTAATAGTAGCTTTGTTATATTAGACTACTTCAATAGTGACCTTTCCAATGGTAGACTGTCTCAACAGGTAATCTTCGTTAACAGTGGAGTATGTCCATCAGTAGACTTTGAACAAAAGTCGACTATCTCAATATTAGGAGTTGTATAGTGGTAGCCTTATACTGATGGTAGACATGTCCAATTTTAGACTTGAACAATGAATCTCTCAACAGAAGCCTTGTCATAGTAGTGAACTTCTAACAGTGAACTTCTAATAGAAGCCTTGTCACAGTAGTGACCTTGTGATGTTAACTCTTTGATTGTGAGCTTTGATAAGAAGATCAACGGTAGACTTGTGATAGTAACCTTGTATCGGTATCTTATATTAGTGATAGTTGATCTTAAATAGTAACCTTCTAGGATCAGTGAACTAGAGTAACTATGAGCTATAACGGTGACCTTGAATTGAAGGAATATACCAGTAGCCTTTAACAGTGAAATTATATTTCGATAAATTTAAACTGTATGCTGATGCAACTATATCATGAGACGAAGAATATAAATTGTTCAGGATAAAAAATATAAATACAGATTAAAAAGGGTTAGAAAATGGCTTAATATATCATGATCAATATTTAATCATGATTTGGGATTATCAAAATAGGTGAGTCCAACAATATCCCCCTTTTTGATAATCACAAATTATGCCAGTATGTATTAAAGATTGATATCACATATAATACAGTTACTAAACATAGATAAAAAAAGTCTCAAGTATCCGAGATTAATAAGAGTGTAAAACCAAAAAATATTGGTACATTGGTATCGGGGAGAAATGAAGAAAAGATTCAATATAGGATCATATTTGCACATTTCTCCCCAATCACATGATTATTCTAGAATTAGCATTGAATTTCTCCCCCTTTGTGATTAGAAAAAAGAAACATAAATAGAGAGAACAAAGAAAGATTGTAGTAATGAAAGTACATTACATGACCCAAAAATAATACATAGTCCCTATCAAAAGACATAAACAGACGCAATCTGCATCATCCGTAGGTATGCGGTCTTTCCCTTTAGAAGAAAAAGATGGAGGATGAGCTGGTGGATCAGCAGGTTTAGGAACAGGTGAAGGAATGACTAAAGGGGCAACAACAGAAGCTCATGTGGGTATGTAGTGTGTAGCTCGCCGAGGTATCAGTGGAGTAAGGATTTTTATGGCTTCAGCAGGAGACATCGTAGAAGAACTACATGGTTGAGATGCTGGTAAAGGAGGAGGTTTGATGACAGTGGTACAATCCACATGGAGAAAGGGTAGAAGAAGGTTTCTGAAATCCATAATAATGTTGCCTCCCCTTTCCACAGCGGATATGAAATCATCGTTGTTCTCCATAAATTTTTTCATGGCTAGGGTCAACTGGCCCAACTGAGTGACTTGTTCCTTTTAGTCTCTGGTGACTGGTGGAATCTTGAGGGTTTCCAACAGAAGCTTGAAATGAGCATCCATTTGATACTTGGAGTAAATGCTTTTATAACAAAAATCAATATGTTCCATTATACTCTTCTGGTCCTGGGCAGCCTCTCGAATGAAGTCACTAAAAAAATAATGAACTTGTTTAGTAGTGGAGAGAATTTGAGTGATAGAGTGAGGATCAGGTGCAATGACACAATAAAACATTGCTAATTCTTTAGTGACCACTATCCTGAAAGCTGACTAGTCCACAGGTGGTGCACTAGAGGTTGAAGCAGAGGTAGAGGCAGATAAAGTATTTATAGAGAAATCAATTTTTTCCTTAAAATACTTGGTCTATCCACTGATGAGATTCTTTACATCTTCACCCTATTCCTTCACATGAGCTTTAATGGATTCCTTAAAGCTTTCAAACACCCATCTGTTGCACCACACTTTTTATGTGGTGCATTTCTTTGTCTGTTTGGCTCTTAGAAGCCATAAGAGCAGTCAGGATTACCACTGACTATCGTAGAAGTTACATAGATTGAGACACATCTTTGATATAATTCTGACATTGAGATATTTCTTGGGAAAAACTGGCTTGAATGGAAGATTGAACTTTAGTCATCTCAGAGAGAGTCATTTATTGAATTTTGCACATTGCCTTTTCCATTTCATAGGCCCTGGTATCAAACATCTGGTGCAGATCTGTTTTCAGTTTTTCCAGATCATACTTAGTGACAAGGTTCCTGGGATGGGGAAACACTGGAGATACCACGACATGATATAAAATAGTAGGTACATGATATATTTTTCTTGACATATCACAATCTGGATCATTATAATCCATCCAAGTAATAGATATCCAGGATATTCTGACCATTCATCAATGTCATAAAGAAAAAATACAGAATCAAAATGATCCCTCTCACTTAGAGCTTTCTCCTGAGTGTTCTCATCTACATGTTCTGCTCTAGGTAACTCCACAGCCTCCTCTTCAACTCCAGCAGATTCAACAACAGCTTGCTCTGTTTGTTCACCAGTGGGGTGAGTCACAGCCTCCACTGAGTCATCAATGACTTCCATATCAATGTAAGGAGATGCCACTCCTGCTTCATAATCAGACACTGTCTTGTCTGTATTATCTATGATAGGGATCAAACTGAGATCCTCTTCTTCATTGTCGTCATCATTAACTTCAGCAACGGTCTCCTTTGCTTCATCCTTTTCACAAGCCTCCTCTATCTCATGAGCATAATGATCGGACTTAGTAGCCTTATCCTCTTCAGAGGTGTCCTTGACAATATTCAGTGATGATTATTCTTCTTTAGTTGTCTTAGTATCACTATCCTTCAGAACAGTCTCTCTTCTTGGTAGTTCTTTTGGAGGGATAACTGCTCCGAAAGATATTATCCTTACAGGACTGTTAGGAAAATCAGGATCACTCCCATCATCAATGGGGGTGTTCTCTCATTTAGGGTCCACAACACCTTCAACTTCCTCCTCCTCATCGGAATAAGCCGATTCTGGCTCATCAGGCTTTAGGCTTGGATTTATCTTGTCTTTTGGCCTATATTGGTGTGTAGTAGGGTCGAAATATTCTTATACCTTTCCTTCATTATTCACCCATGCCTTCTTCAAGGGATTCCAGCTAATTTTCATGAATTTTCAAATAACCTTGGAGATACAAACACTATTCTTGGCCACTATCATTACTTCTTGATTTCTAGCCACACCCTTTACCTTTAGCATTACCGAAACATGCTTGGCATGGAATATGGCATTGGATTTTGAGCTTGCCTTAGTCATAACCTCCAATTATGCAATCAGTAACCTACAAAGGTTAATCTTCTTTCCAGGCTTCAATAAGTACCTCCAGAATATGTCCTGATACTTTAGTACCGCAAAATCTCCTCTTATGGGACTAATTACATGCTGAATGAATTTGAACAAAATCTTGTCGTCTCCATTCATCTCAGTTGCAATGATCCTCCGTGATTTTCCATTTCCTGTCAGTTCTTCCAGAGCTATTTCATACTCAAAAAAATCATTTTCTAGAGAAGCCTCTCCAGAGTAGTAATCATATACTCCTTCATGAAGAACTCTCAAACAGGCAGCCCACTCAGTAGACAAAAAACTGACTTCGTTGCCATTGACTCGGGATATTATCCTATGCACATCATCTTCCTCTTCGAACTTCAGATATCCATAGAATTCTTTCACAAGGTTCAGGTAGTATGGTCCATTGTTGTTGGCAAAACATGTGGTCCATCCTTTGGAATCTAGTGCTTCCAGCACTAATGAATTTCTCAACATCAGACATTCTACACTTAACTCCTTCTCAGCAATGATTTCTATCTTGCTCATATGCGTTTTGATAGGTCCCGTCGCGTTATTATTGGTGCCACTGGATTCGGCTCGAGTCCTCTTTGGCCTTGGCGCATCTTCATTGACAGTCGGGGGTCACTTGGTTCTGGCTATTGAGATTGAAGGAGGTATGAGGGTTAAAATGAAGAGTTAGGGTTTAAGGATTTTGAGAGCAAGGTTCAATATTAAGAGAGGAAGGTGGATTGATATATGTTTGTAGCCTTTAGTTTTATCATTTAGGGATTAAAACAAAATAAAATAGAAATAATGAATAGGGATAAAAACGGTTCGGATTCCCGCATAAAATAAAATCAAACAGCGTGGTACCCAATAGTGAGATGTACCTGTGAGGGACACCAGTAAGGTGCAACGGTGAGGTGTAACAGTTAGGTTTATCAGTGAGGTCCAACTGTGTGGTCTAACAGTGAGGTCCGACTGTGAGGTCCAACGGTGAGTTCAAACAGTGAGGTCTGACTGTGAGGTCCAATGGTGAGGTCTAACAGTGAGGTCCGACTATGAGGTCCAACGGTGAGTTCTAACAGTTAGGTCTAACAGTGAGGTCTAACAATGAGGTCTCCTACGCTAAAGTTAATCATATCTAACTCATGTTTGATGTAATAAACCTCTCAAATTTCAAAGGCTATTTGAATATATAAGCCAATTGATGTTTAGTGCTAATGAATTCAAGAGTGATATCACCATTTTGAAAATGGTCACTAAAAAAGTGATGTATCACATCAATATGATTTGTCTTAGAATGAGATTCTGGATTTTTGGAAATGTTAATAGCACATGTATTGTCAATATTTATAGAGACATGTTTGAATTGATATCCATAGTCTAGTAAAGTGTGTTTCATCCACAGAATTTGAGCACAACAGCTTCCAGAAGCTATGTACTCAGCTTCAGTAGTAGATAATCCAACAGAGTTCTGCTTCTTACTACACCAAGATACTAGTGACTTTTTTAAAATGTGACATATCCCAGAGGTTCTTTTTTATATCTAATTTGCAACCGAAAAAATCAGCATCAGAATAACTCAACAAATCAAATGATTGTCCTTTGGAAAAATAATACTAAGTTGGGAGTATGTTTGAGATATTTAAAAATACTTTTTACAGTAGTTAAATGAGACTCTTTTGGATTGTCTTGAAAGCGATCACACATGCATACACTAAACATGATGTCATGTATGCTAGATATAAGATAGAGTAGATTCCCTATCATACCTCGGTATTTTGTTTCATCCACTACTTCTCCAGCTTCATCAGTATCCAACCTACAAGTTGTACTCATAGGTGTGTCACTACGTTTACTACCATCCAAAGAAAAACGTTTTAAAATATGCTCAATATATTTACATTGATTTAAAATAATTCCATTTTTATTTTGAAATATCTGAAATCCAATGAAAAATTTGTGTTCTCCGGTTATACTCATTTCAAAATCATTTTGCATCATTTTTGAAAAATTAATACATATTTTATTTCTGAAACATCCAAAAATAATATCATCCACATATATTTGTACTATGAAAACATCTTTAGAAATCCATTTAATGAAAAGAGTAGGATCAGTTATACCTTTGGTAAAGTCTTTCAAAATAAGAAAAGAGATGAGCCTATCATACCATGCTCTTGGATCTTGTTTTAAGCCATATAAAGATTTAGATAGTTTAAAAACATTATTGGAAAAATGGGGATTATTAAAACCAGGAGTTCTTTCAACAAACACATCCTCAACTATATTACCATTTAGAAAATCACTTTTCACGTCCATTTGATAAATTTTGACATTCAGATGAGCTGCATAGGCAAGTAGAATCCTAAAAGATTCTAGTATTCCTACAGGTGGAAATGTTTCCTGATAGTCTATTCCTTCTTCTTGACTATATCCTTGTGCAACTAGCCTAGCTTTGTTTCAAAATATATTTTCAGACTCATCAATTTTGTTCCTAAACACCCATTTTGTACCTATGGTCAAAGTTTCCTTAGGTATTTCCACTAATTCCCAAAATTTGTTTCTTTCGAACTAATATAGTTCTTCTTGCATAGCCATTACCCAAAATTTATCATTGATAGCATCATTAATATTTTTGGGATCATGATGTGAAAGAAAACCTTGATGTTCAACCTAGTTTCTTAGAGAATCTCTAGTTTGTGTTCCTTTAATTAAATTGCCTACAACAGCATCTAGAGAATGATTCTTGAGATTCCTAATACCTCTAGAAAGGATTGAACTAGATTCCTCATTGTTGTCTATTGGTTCAGAATCAGAAGGTGCATATTCTAGAAAATTTCAAGAACTGGATACTTTTATAGGGGATTCACTATCCTTATCATTAAAGTTCAAATTTGACAAATCTTCCTCAATATATTCAAGAGAGGTTTTAGGATCATTTGGATCAGACTCATTGAATTTGACATGAACTGATGCTTCCACACATTTGTTTTTTTATTGAACACTCTATAGGATTTACTTGAGATAGAGTAACCCAGGAATATTCCTTCATCACTTATGGGAGAAATTTTTTCAATATTATCTTTCATATTAATAATAAAGACTTTGCAACCAAAAACACTAATTTAATTAACCTTAGGCTTCCTATTATTCCAATGTTCACAAGGGGTCCTTTTTAGAAAATGTCCAATTAAAACTCTATTGATAATATAACAAGCTGTATTTATATCTTCCGCCCAAAAATAAACAGGTAATTCATACTCATTTAGAGTAGTCCATGCAATTTCATGAAGGGACATATTCTTTATTTATACAACTCCATTTTGTTGAGGTGTCCTAGGGACAGAGAAATTGTGGCTGTGGCTGTTGTGTGAGAAGTAAGATTCAAACTCATGACTCTCAAACATACGGCCATGATCACTTCTCAATGTTTTATTCTTAAGTCCACTAAGGTTTTCTACAGACTTGGAATATTTTACAAAATAGGAACACGCTTCACTTTTGTGAGCTAGAAATTATACCCAAGTATACCTAGAAATGTCATCTTGAAGAATATAAACATAGTGATTCCAATTTAAACATGAAACTCTTGATGGTCCAAATAAATCCATGTGAACCAACTCAAGTGGTTGAGAAGTAGAAACTTCTTTCATTGGTTTTAAAGAAACATTGTGTTGTTGTCCATTTTAACAGGGATTACATACTTTATCATGTGAGAATACTAATTTAGGTAAGTCTCTAACTAAACATTTCGTAGATATCTTCCTAAGTGAGTGCACATTAAAGTGTCCTAAACTTCTCTTCCACAACCATGACTCTTTATGAAAATCATTTAATCAGGAATCATTTTTTTGGCAAAGGAATTTAAATCAACAGCGTATACATTCTCATTTTTACATGCAGTGAAGACTAAATCATTTTTTGAATTAAAAAATTTTCATGAATCATTTTCAAATTTAACATTAAATCTATCATCACATAACTGAGATATTCTATGTAAATTATAATTTAATCCTTCAACAAATAGTACTTTAGAGATTAATATTGTATCAGGGTTACCAATCTGGCCTAAGCCGATGATTTTTCATTTTGCAATTTCATCAAAGGTGACATGATCACCATCAACTCTAATTAGACTTTTGAAGAATGAATAGTCTCCTGTCATATGTCTTGGAAATCCACTGTCCATGGATAATAGAGTATTACAGGAACTCTTTAAACAACTTCCCTGCAAAAAAGATTAAACATGGGGTGATTTTTTACCCAGAACTTCTTGGGTCCAGAATGGTGAGCCAATAAAACTTTGGGAGCCCATATTTGCTTTATAGGTTTTCTAAAATTAACAAACATATTTTGAGACATAAATACTTTGGTAGGTCCTTTAGAAAATTTTTTCTCAAAAGATGGTCCAGAACTAGCAGTGAACTGTCCAGATTTTGGAACAAATTTGGTTTTGTTAATTTGTCTATGTCCAGGATGATAACCAAGACCAGTTGTATAATTTGGAGCAATATGTTTTCCTAGAAAATGTTTCAATGTATCCCTACAAGTAGTTAACTTCTCAATATCATTTATTAATTTTTCATTAGATAATTTTAACTCTGTATTTTCCTTTAGCAGTTTAGAAAATTTCCCTTTTTCTATGTCCAGATTTCACTTGTAACTCACATTTATAGCATGCTGTCTTTTTAATGACTTATATTTATTCTTGAGCTAATTAAAATCATCCTCAAGCATTTCACAATACTCAAATAATTATTCCTTATCCATATATTAATTATTATGAGAGTCACCTTCATTCCCATAATAATATGTTTTATGCACAGAGGAATTAATTGTTACCTCAGATGTCTCTGTTATAAAACATAGATTGTCATGTTTGTTCTGTTCTGAGTCTGAAGCATCAGATTCACTCGAACTGTCATCTGAAGCACTCTAGGTTGCTTTCATATCATTTTTATTACTTTTACCTTTATCGTCATATTTTATATTGAATTTCAACTTGGGGAAGTCATCTTTTACATGATCTTTTCGTTTACATTCATAGAATACTATTTCAGTTGTGTTATCATTCCCCTTCCTATCATTCTGCCATTGTCCATTATGATCATATTTTCCTTTGAAGTTTGACTTCCTAAATAATTTCATCGTTCAGAATTATCTTTTGAATCTTCTAGCGAGTTGTGTCATATCTTCATCACTGTCTGAGTTTGACTCTTCACTTGTGGAACAATTTATAGGTACTTGGATTTTTTCTTTGTCTTTGCCTTTGGAGGCAAATGTCTTGAATGCTACTGACTACTTTCTTGGTTCTTCATCTATTTCTTGATTCACCTTATGATCTTCCTCATACATCATCAGTTTTCCAATGAGCTCCCTTACATGTATCTTGCTGATGTCACATGATCCTCTTATAGATACAGAAGTGCCTCTTCATCTTTCAGGTAGGCATCTAAGTAGCCTCATGATTTGTTCTTTGCGGTCCACTGGTTTCCCAAGAAAATTCATGGTGTTTACTATCTCATTGAACCTGAGATACATTTCAGAGATAGATTCATCAGGCTTCATCTTGGAATTTTCATATTTAATATTATGGGTATATAATCTCATTTATTTGACATTGGTTGTTCCTTCATGACAAACTGACAATGTATCCCAAATTTCATAAGCAGTCTTAAATTCTAATATTCTATTAAATTCTTCATCACCCAAAGCACAGTATAAGGCCTTCATTTCTTTACAATTATTATTATATGTAGTTTTAGTTTCTTGAGACCATGTGTCCCTAATATTAGTAGGTAATACATGTTGTTCTTCAATTCTGTCCCATATTTCAGGTCCTATGATTTCAAGATACATTTTCATTTTCAATTTCCACCGAGCATAATAATTACCATTAAAGAAAGGTGTTATGTTATTAGCATCACCCTCAACTCGATTATCAATAGAAAATTAGAGGTTTAATGAACTGGAAATTTAGATATAATAGAAAATTTTAAATCTTTAAAATACAACTAGAATCACACTTGAAAAGAAAATGAACCACTTAAAAAACAGGTTTGATGGTTTGAATAAATATTCACCTGATAAAAAATGTTGGTCGGAGTGGATACTCAATAGGGGGTGAATTGAGTTCCAAAATCAATTTCTGTTAAAAAAATTTAGGATTAGAATCCCCCAAATTAAAATAGCTCAGTCAATTAAGGGAGTACAGATATAAGTGACTTCTTGTTCAACAGGTTTCCCAAAGGTTGATTACGCCTCAGTTGAATTCGTATGAGAATGAATTCATCTTTTGAAACAAGTTTACTAGAAGAATCACAAATACACACTAACCATAACTAACTATCAGAGTGAATTTAAAAAAAATTATTTCTTTCATTGAAAATATAAGCAGTGGATAAATGTAAAATAGTGTAATGGAAAGACGAACACAACAATTTATACAAGAGGTTCAGTATTAAGTCAAGACATAGTCCTCTCCACTTGATGATCACCTTCCACTAATCAATTATATTAAAAAATTGATACACAGCCTGTATCGGGCTTTAAAATAGTTTTCACAAACTGTCCAGGTTTTTCAACCTCTACAACAGTTATACGTGGGAAAAAATAAAATACCAAGCCACAATAGGCTTCTTCCATTGTTATGCATGGGAAACAAATGTAAAGAGAGTTTGGCATGGGGATTTTCAGTATCCCTCAGTTCAAGAACAATAGTCAATGTGTGTAACATAGACACACTGCTAAAAAATGTAAAATACTACAACACAATAGAGCTAGAGATATTTGAAATAAGTTTAGAAATCTCTATATTTTGGCAGATCAGCTCTGGACTCGTTGGAATGAAGGAAATGAAGTTTTTTCCTTCTCTGCAAGTTGCCTCCAAAACAGAGTGCCGCAACTTCCATGTTCTGATTTCTAGATGTATAGATGACCAACTTCTTGGGTCTGAAGCTCTTTGTAGCACACCACCACATCTTGAGATGGTTCTTTCAATAGATCTTCGTGAATCTCTGTGTTCTTCAGAAAGAGTGATTGAGTGTTCTTCTTCAGATGTTGTATGTTTCTCTCTTATGTGTGTATATTCAATATGTCCGCACTTGTCTCAAATTTCTGCCTCTACCCATACATATATATACTTTTCCATCTTAGCTTATTCTAATTTGGTTCAACATGGGCCAATAATAGAAATGTTTCATCCAAGTGTGGTCTTCCTCGTACATTGTACTGTTTCTGGATATGCATGAAAATATAATTAAATAATGTCAGGTGCATTAATTTGTCCATACATATCCGTTATGATAATAATAATAAAATTGGTAAAGAAAATAATATAATATCATTAGACTGGTAGTAGATGCATGTCGCACGGTAGACTTCAATGATAGTCTGTTTAACTTTGGACTTCATCGGTAGGCTTGATCAGCGGTAGACTTAAACTGTAAGCTTCTAATGGTAGCTTTGTTACATAATACTACTTTAACAGTGACCTTTCCAATGGTAGAATATCTCAACAGGTAATCTTAGTTAACAGTGGAGTATGTCCTTCAGTAGACATTGAACAATAGTCAACAATCTTGATAGTAGGAGTTGTCTAGTGGTAGAATTCTACTAAAAGTAGACATGTCCAACTATAGACTTGAACAATGAAGCTCTCAATAGAATCCTTGTAATAGCAGTGAACTTCTAAAAGTGAACTTCTAACAGAAGGCTTGTCACAGCAGTGACCTTGTGACAGTGACTCTTTGTCTGTGAGATTTGATAAGCAGATCAACGGTGTACTTGTGATAGTAACCTTGTACCAGTACCTTAAATCAGTGACAGTATATCTTTAACAGTAACATTCTAGGATCACTAACCTAGAGTAATCGTGAGCTATAATGGTGACTTTGAACAGAATTCTCTTTCTAGTAACCTTTAACAGTGAACATATATTTAGGTAATTGTAAACTGTAAGCTGATGCAACTAAGTCATTAGACTAACAATATAAATTGTTCAGGATAAACAATATAAATACAAATTAAATTGGTCTAGGAAATGTCTTAATATATCATGATCAATATTTAAACATTATTTGGGATTATCAGAATAGGTGATTCCAACACATACTTACATCAAGGAAATATTCATAACCTGCACCTCTGAGGTAAATATATAAAGAATAATCCTAGATACGATGTTACCCAATTAATCAAATCAATAATGACATTTCTTAAAGGGGGTTCCTAATCCCCATGGGTTAGGGACTAGCACATTGAATAATATATGATAATGGTAGTAATAGTTGTATATATATAAATAGTATAGGAAATAGATAAAAGTCAGTAGGTTTAATAGAAAACTCCATATGAAGAATAGTTCTAAAGTCCAATATGTATATAAACCTAAATATGCACCTAAATAATGTACCGTTAGAGGAGATAAATAGCACATGTCCCCATGTACACAACCCTCTGTGCTCAAAGGATCAACAACAACCACCTCTTTGTGGTTCTTTCCCCTTACTCAATCCTTTCAAGAGGAAATCTATAAATTCCCGATGGCAAAGGTACGGTGTGAGAAAAAATCCCATTTGGGTATCACAACGTGTTCTATATAATATTATAACAATAATAGACCAATACATGATTTAAATTTTAATAAAATAATTAATAGAGATTGTGTCACATATTAATAAGAAAACTTTATTTTTATTTCAATTGATGGAAACACTTTAAAAAATGGCTTAACATAGATTTTATATAAAACAATTTATTTAAATAAAAATCCTTGAGTAAATTAATATTTTTTAAAATAACTTGTATATAAAAATAATAACAAATGAAAAAAATGTTCATCTTCCATGAGGTACGATTGTTCAAGGTCATGGGATCCTCACAAACTCAAATATGAGATCACACCAATATATATATATATATATATATATATATTCCTTAAACACTGGTCAATAAAAATTAATCAAAATCCTATTAGGGATATGATCTGTTGCACTATATATTTGTTTGTGTGGTAAAGTATCAATCCAATTGTGTTTTTCCAAAATAAGTCACTAAATTTGTATTATTTCATGTTCTCAACAATAATAAAGAATGTGAAAATTATTTGAAAACACTTTAAAATAAATTATCTCTATTTTCCATTTCTATATAACGATTTATATATAAAAATATAATATGGTTTTTTAATCCATTCATTCCTTTTTTTAAGATAAATACAATCATTTGTTATTATCAAAACATTTTAATCCATTTTATCCAAAAATAAATTTATTAATAAATTTCACAAATCAAATCCCACAATTTCTATTAAACCTAAATCACACCCCAATTCATTGGAATTTGGGGTTTCCTCTGAAATCCATACCATTTTAATTTAAATCCAAATTTTCATCAAATCATATTATTACTATACAATTGAAATCAATTAACTTTAAATAAATAAAATCATGGTTTATACAATTTTCCAAACTTAGCTGGAAATGCATACCTTAATACAATGATCACATACCAGAATGCGTGCAACAGAAAACTCTAATGAATAATGTTAGTAATAGTCATTAAGGAATAAATCCTATCTTCAAGACCCCAAAACAAATGAATTTATATCCATATGAAACATGAAGATCCAATAAACCATACAATGATGTGAGAGAGAGAGCATGAGGGAGAATGAACCTGACAAGATATCTTATCATAGGATAATAATTCGATGATAACTATGCATAAATAAGCTACTAAGTTGGTTTCGAGGAGACAAAATCTATTATAGGAAGCCTTCATGGAATACTAATTCATGTTAGGGTCTAATGGGTTCATCAAACACTTCTATCATAGTTTTCATAATTTTAATATAAATATTCAGAATAAAAAATTTCTGAGTGCATGGTTTCTGGGTGGGGGCCCCAATGTTTACCAAATCATGAACCCCTACCATAGGTGGAAAGGATTATCCTAGTTGGGAGCACAATTTTTCAAACCATGCACTATCTATGCAAACCCCCACTTTTTGTGTTAGAATTTTTTACCCTAGGTGGGTGGACAGTTTTGGAAAACCATGCCCCAATCATGAACTACCTAAAAACATCCGAAAAGTTATTATTTTTACCCAAATCACCCCTAAATGAGACCCAACTAAATAATGATACAAATAGGGTCACAAAGTACTTATAATAGTAACATGGGTTTATATTTAGTCACATCTTTTCTTGATTAGATGAACAAGATCCAATCTAGTATTAGAGGCTATAAGTGACTTCCATTGATTAGTCTAGTTTAGTGCAAAATGTTAGTTATAAAAATAGTATTTTTATAGGATATAGAATGGTTAAAAATAGATTATGTTTTTGTTTGAATCTTCTGTTTTTTTGGATATTCATAGGATTACATCACAATTAACCCTAGAGGGCCTTCTCACTTTTATGTTATCAATTAAGACCAGAACCTAGGGAATTGTATTTAAATTACCTTATTTATGATGTGAGGCCTTAATGATTTAATTTTTTATTATTCATATGAATTTAAATTCAATGTAAAAATTTTTAAATAAATTATAATAATTTTATGTATAATTTTTCATTGGAATGTGGATGTGACATGATTCTTTTAGGTTAAATGATTATCATTTTGAATAATAATTTTCAAAGTAATTATTTTCCTCTGACATAAAATTATAATATACGTTAATAAATGAAAATTAAAATGATGATCTATTTTTTTATGTATGTTTTTAAAACTACCCTTTCTAACAATACATTAATTTATAAAAATTAAAATTTCTTTTCGATGGGATAAAACAGTCAATTTTTGAAATTATAATAATCTAAATTCATGTCACACCCCATATAAAAGGCTTAGTGTACATACCATTTATTTATTTCAACCAATATCCTAGTTTTTGAATTATTTTATAGGATATTCAGGTTATATGATGATGGTTGGTTTGGGGTGTGGGTTGTGACAGTGGACTACACCGAGATGGTAGAAGTTTGTTATGGGTTTTTTTTATTTTGGGGATGATTATATATTAGACCTGATGGATTTGATCACTTTTTATTTACTTATATGATGATTCTTACTCCTTATTATCTATATTATGTGATTTATTATTTACTCTTTAATATATTGATGATGTATTTTTTATTCTATTTATTATTAATTGAGGGTGAAATCACCCCGATTTGTTTGGTTCTGAGACATTGGAAGTAGTTTCCATCCTGGGGTAATCATGAATGATCATTTTTTACATCACTATAATCATCTATATTTTCATTATAATATTTTAAAAACAAGGTAGTAATCATTCCTTAATCACATGTCATGATTTATCCATGATTTTAAGCTTTCATTCATCTAATATCTAGAATACTCTAGTACATATACATTAAAATGATCTTATTTGACCCTAACATGAATTATTATTCTTTAGAGGCTCCCTAGTGGTGTATTTTTATCCTCTGACACCTTTCTAAATCAGATCTATTATTGGATAACATCTATTAATTCATCCAGTAAAGTGATCATTTCCTATCTTTTTTCTCCAAAACACACACTCTCTCCTCCTTATGTTTTTTTAGATTATCTTATTTTTGAGGTATATAAATTAATTTTTTGGGATCTTGAATCTATGTTTTATTCCTATATCTATATTTTAATATTCATCTATGGATTTTCCTGTTATGTGATTTGTGACATGGTATTTCTGTATTATGATACATGGTTTTGTCCAAGATTGGATAATTGAATAACCCTTGACTTAATTTATTTAAATTAAATTTATATCAATTGTATTTTAAAAATATTTTTTTATTTTAATTCGGATTTTTGTTAAAATGGTTTGGATTTTGGTAAAAACACCCAATTCGAATGAATTGGGTGTATATATAAACTTTTATAGAATTGGTGGAATTTGATATGTGAAATTGATTATGAAATCAATTTTTGGAGAAAATTTATTAAAATGTTTTATAATTACCAATGTTTTTTTCTTGAAAATGAATGAATTGATTAAAAACACATAATTTTGTTTTTAAATAGTAATTAACATATTGAAATTGTAAATGGAGAAATTTTACTTTAAACAGTTTTGATATAATTTTCCCATTATTGATGATTTTGGAAAATATGAAATCTTATATAGTTAATGAGTTATTTGGGATAAACATTCTAGGTTTGATTCTTTAAAACATGAAAAGAACATAGTGTGGAAGATCTTATCCCTGATGGGATATTGATTATTTCCCTTTTGCCATTTTCTAAGGGATATATATATATATATATATATATATATATATATATATATATATATTGTAATGATCACCAATATGAGTGTGTGATGATCTCATAACTTTGGACTATCATACCTCAGGGAAGAGAAAAATATTTCTCATTTGTGATTATTTTGATATATATTTCCATGTTTTTAAATCTACATTACAAATGCCTTGGGATTTATATAATCAATTTTATGAAAAATGTTTATTAAGACATTGTTAAAAGTGTTTCCATCAATTGAAATGTATAGAACGTTTTGTTTTAAATATTTGGTTTTATATACATGGCCTATTATATTAAAAGGGAAATAATTTAATGGTTTAGTATTTTATGAATATTATATGGAACACTTGGACATACCATATTAGGATTTTAGATCACACCCAAACTTTCCCTTCATGCGTTTGTTGATTTCCTCCTGCCTGGTTAAGGTAAGGGGAAAACACCACTGGGTGATTGTTGTTATTGATAATTTCAGTGTGGAGTGATATGTATGCTTGGACTTAGTCTGTTTATCTTATTTTCTTATACTTTTTTATGTACCTCCTTTGGTTCATATACCTTTTAAATTATGTCACTATTCTCTATGTGCAATTTTAATTTGATCATAAAGACTTTTATTTGTTTCATTTTTATGTGGAAAAACTATTCTGATTATTATCTTGTATTATTCATGGTGATATTCACCCCCCATTGGAAATGGGAATGGACTTCGAGCTATGTAATGATCGAATTTGATATCTGGGTACCAGGGTATTTGGGAAAGATTGTGACACTACATATCATCCCCCATTATGATTCATATAATCTATATGAAAGTAAATCAATTTGAGGTGAGTTATCACAATCAATAATATTATATAATTATTAAAACACCTCTGAACACCTACACTCATACATGAAATACCCCCCTTCACATATCATACATATTACAAAAATAAATGTATTCCCCTTAGTCCATAATCCCTATCAATCACAATCTACAATGATTTCAAGAGGGTTTCAGACACTCATATCCTTTGAAAACCATTTTATAATACCGAAGATGAATTAATTGAAAATTAATCAGGATGAAACAATTGTTTTAATCATTTTGTAATTTTTTTTAAATTACTCTTTTAAACCAATGGACTGAAATCATTTTGAAGAAAATATTTTAAAAACCCACAAAAGTTGTTTGAAAACCTTATACAATACCAAATCACTCATCTATTAAAAATAATCATACTTTTAAAAACAAAATAATAATTTCCTTTAGGATCCAAATTGGATAATAACTATTTACAACCCAAATTCCATTATAAAAAATTATTTGAAAAGATTTTAAAACCACATGAAATTTTAAAACCATTTGGGAAATAAAAACCATCAAAATATATATTTATTCTAAATGAGATTTCAATTCAAATTAATTATAAAAACATTTCATATATCCCATATAGTTATAATTTATCAAATATTGTATTTTATAACCAAGGAAATAGTGAAAGTTCTTCGAATGAAAATGCACAAAAACACCTACCTCAATTTAAGGGAAACCCAAAAGGATATTATTTCCAATAATGGAAAATGATCAAAAAATCCACAAGGGTTCCTCCATAGGCCCCAAATCATAAATATCTATGTATAATCCTTCACAAAACCCAAATCCAACCCATGATACCCCATTTTCTTGTAGGGGAAAAGCAGTATATGAATACAAATGTGCAACGAGAAGAATAAATGATAGAAAAAGGGATTTACCATAATTAATTTTATAAAAATGGATATAGAAGAGAAAAGGATTGAAGGATGAAAAAGTAGAAATACTCCACTCATGAACTAGGCGAATTTTGACCTGAGTGTATGTAGAGGGTAATGAAAACCACTAAAAAGAGGAAATTTGTAGAATCATATTTTATTAAAACACGGTATCCCACATAATTAAGACTTACTATTTAATAAAACACAATTAAATCAAGAGGTATACATCGGAAAAGAACACCCTAACCATATTGTTTGTAACACAATGATATTTTCAAATGATGAATATTATATTCAATAGTGTAAACAACACATAAAACCAAAATTCAAATATATGACTGTTATAACCTTGAAATGAAGATAGAATTTTTGAATAGGAATATATAATCTATGATAAATATATATATATATTATACTGTATATAAACATATAGATAAATTCATATTAATTAATCACAAAATATTTAGTAATGTCATTTTATTAACTTTGATATGTTTTCTGAAAAACAAAATTAAATTTTTGTGAAAAAATCTTGTAATTATTTTCTAAAAATATTAAAAATAAATTGGATAAAATTATATTTATTTTTGAAATTAAATAATAAAAATTAACTTATAATGAAAATATGGGAGTTTTTTAATATTTTTATTTTCCAGTGAAATATGATAATATAGAAATTTGTAAAATAATCACTACATTTAAATAAATTAATAGTTATAAAATTAAGTTTGTGATTTAAATTTAATTTAATTTAAAATTATTTTTTTAGTTATATTTAAATGAAATAATTATTTTTGAATAATATTTTTACTAAATTTTTGTATATGTTTATTTTTAGGGTCTAAAAATGCATTTTTTATAGAAAATGTTTTAAAGTGAAAAATGATTCTGCATTTTAATTAATTAAAACAATCCCTATTGGGAAATAATTACAATTATATTTGTCGATAATATATAAAAATATTAATATAAATTAAAATATGGATTATAATTTGTTATAGATTTAATATAAAATCATTTTATACATGAAAAATACATTTCTTGACAAATGAATTTTTCATCGCGTCGACTTGTTTTATTTTAAATTCAATTATTCCATTAATGCGAATTGAACATGGTATAATAGATTAGATATTTGAAATCAAAATAATATATATTATATAATAATTTGAACTTAATTTCTTCTCATACTGAATAGTGAAAATAATAAAATAATTACCATGGTTAATGTGAAAACAGTTTTAATGGGATGTTAAACTAAAATGAGAATGGTAAAAAATAAAAAAATAAAATGTAAACAATATATTTTCATTCCATATTTAGACTATTTAATTTAAAATTCCCCATAATGGTATATTTAGGGGCCTTATTGTATGTGAAAAAATGTGGGTATATATTTTTCATTTAAAAAATTACAAGTGTTCGACTCACCACACTTATAAAAGGCCACCCTATCCTCACCTATTTAAACCATAATAACCTTTGGTTTATCGAATCTAAAACCAAATACCTTATTTAATTACCTCCCTATATCCTATAATCCATTTTTTGATCTAAAACCCATCATATAAAGGCTTTTTTTCTAACCTATGTATGTTTTGATAAGAAAATGTATCATGATTGACCAAGTTATTTTATTTATCTTCATATTTCACATCCTAAAAATATTCCATAATTATGATCATATAATAGCTCCATTATTTACCATATTAATATAAGTTATTATATTACTGTAATAACCTAAATCCCCCTCATCTTCCATTAAATGGGAAACAAAAGTATCATTCATGTGTACGATTGATTACCGCCTCATGAACTGATGTGATTAACTTTTCACCATTTCCCCACATGACTTGTCATAATGATGCATTTAAATTATATATATGATATTTGTAACATAATTATACTTTTACAATTGTTATATCAGATATACCTTTTTTACATTGCGTTCTATGAGGGATACGATAATGTCGCTCATGTGTACAACTAACAACCACCTCACAAAGGTAATAAGGATAAATATTGTATTAATTTTTATATGATAATATGTATATAATGTTAATATATCACTTAATTTTTTTCAATAATGAACCTAAAAAATGTAAATGTGGATCATCCGTGAGTCTGACCTTCCATCACCATTATTGTAACTTAGTTCATTTTTCAAAAGTAAATTTCAGGTGTAGTTCTAATATTATAATTGATGAAAAAAATATAATTATGTCATAATTATTTTTTTAGATATGGTGTAACAATTACAACTTTTAACATATTTATCATAATGGAGTAGTTTTGAAAATATAAACATAAAATCCTCAAAACACCATATGTGGGCTTAAATGAATAATTATATTAAAACTTATTTAATATTAAATAAAATAAATTATTTAATATTTTGTTATTAAACCCAGAAAATGTTTTAATAAATTAGTTAATTGATATGAGATTATATTAAAGGATTTAAAATATGTATATAGAAATTTTGTACTCGAGGTAAGGGTTTCTCGTCTCACTTTTATTTCAGTGGGGGCATAAGTCATATTATCCAATTAATTATATTGTGGGGTGTATATGATTCCAAATAATTTATCTTTTAATTATTATTTTTATCATTATTTGGATTTATAAATCCTTATAATTTTTATACTTTCATTGGATTTTTATCCAGAGATTAGAAAATAAGCAAGGGGCTTCACCAAATGTTTCATACATTGAGGCATATTTTAAATTTATTCACATAATTTTTTTATATAATGTATACACCAAACATTTTACATGTAATATATTGAATCCTTAATAGGTTATGGTATTTTATGTTTCATTTTAAATAATTTATTGAAACGGTATTTTACTTAAAATTTATCAATTGGTAAAAAAATTAATAACTCAATTTATTTTAATTGGAATATATTATTTCTTCATTGAATTTGAAATTATAAGATTATGAATGTAACTAAACAATATTTTCATATGTTGTATTAAAATTTTTTATCAGGGTTTACATTTGACAATCGAAATCGAATCATTTATTAATTCTCACTTCAATGTTATGATCATTGTTAGGGTTGAACGTCTTAAATATTATTTTTTGGGATATATGTTATGTTATAAACCTATATTTTTTTAATAATGTTCATATACTACACCTTTGATATTTAATATCATGAATCTAATTATTTTAATTATATTTAATGATTTATATGATGTTATTATTTCATGGGGCATACAATTGAGGATTGGCCAAAGGGGAAGAGGCATTCAGATATAATCTAACAAAATTTCGGGATTATTTATGTTGAAGGTTATTTTTGATGAAATAATATGATATTATTTTCTTGAAATATTTATATATTATTCTACATTGGTTATGAATGTGGTTACAATATTTAATTTCTATTTTCTCCATTATTTATTGATGAAATAAAAAAGAATGCTTTTTGTAAGTGATGTTGATCTTGTATCTTTTTTTGTATTGGGAATCATTATCATTCATAACAATGTTTACTAAAATGATTTTAAATATTTTATTTTCTAAAATTAAATGATTTGATATGTCCATTTACCATGATATTTTTCTTTCTATTAAAATTTGTTAGAAAAAAATTTCTTAATGTTTTCCAAATGGATCACATTGACTCCTATTAAAAAGTGTTTTAAAATATCCCTTTTTAAGATTTAGGAAATGAATGTATTTTCCATCCATCGTGACCCATAAATATTTTAAAGAATCATTTTTTATGTTTCAAATGATATTTTCACTAAAAATGACTCATTTATTATTTTATAATGACTTATATTTTAAATAATAGTTTTCCAAATGTAAAGGAAATATTCCTCAAGAAATGTACCGAGTAATATATAGAATTATTTTTCTATATATGTTTAAATTCATGGATATTATTTAATGTGAAAATTTGGTTTTCCTCAAGAATCAGTTTAATAATTTTTAATGATATTTACCATCATCAACATCATAAACCCATTATGTTACATATACTACACTAGGATATGTTGAAATGATACAATACTTATTCCTTCTCTAGATGGATTATGATTAAACACATTTATTTTCCATGGGTTAATAATGTTTCAAATATATTTTAATGGAATCGAATAACTTTTTCCTGTTTTAATGATGTTTCAAATTTATTTTCATGGAAAAAATTTCTTTCCATGGATTAATCATTATTCAAATAGATTATAATGGAAATCAATTCGTTTCCACTGGTTCAATAATTTGTAAAATGAAGATATTGAGGTTTTTTGAGTTTTATGTTGAGATGCATGTCATTTGTACTTATTGTATGTTATGGTTCATTTATATTGTTTTCAAAGGGTCAATCCCCATTATAGCTTACTGGTGAGCCAGATAGAGCTTATATGGTCTGTCCACCTAGACAATACTCTGATACATTAGATATGGAGTTAAACTTTATTGTTATTACAATTTTAAGGGTTCTATAAGGGATATATAAGGTTAATATGAGCATAATGATCCATGATACCCACACATTTTGTTTATTCATTTTATTTTATTTTAATGAATCCTTTGATCAAAATTGATATCACATTGATCATGATTATTAATTAATATGAGTCCTGACATTGTTAATGATTTTTTCCTGTTTCATGTTCTCAGTAATAACAATTATGATATATCTTGTTTTTTGATCATACACTTTGACTATGTTATCTTTCCCTTTCACTCGTCTTTTTCTGAGTGGTGACATTCAATTTTTTATGCTTATGATTAGACTTACTGGTCATTTTAGATCTCCTTTATTTTTTTCCCATTTCCCAATATTATTACGAATGATTTTAATTGAATTATATTTCGAAATTTTTTAATTGGATGATGAGGATGACATATATATAAGAAAAAATACTCTTCTAAAATCATGTATGTTATGTTTATAATATTTTCTCCTAATTATAAAAATCTATAAACCTAAAAGGATCTTGGAAATTCAAGTAATTCAATATTTACTTTTTTGTTATATGTTTTTAATGTAAAAACAGGCTTATGTTTATTTATATCAATCTAGGAGTGTAATGACTATTGTTTATCACAATATATTAGAGTGCAGGTTTTGGGATATTATAGTTGGTATTAGTGCTGCATTTAGATAACATTACAAATTTATATGTTTTCATGAGAGGTTGTCTGAAGATTTATAGATACCATTATAGCCTGATAAGATTAATTTTGATCATAATTTAAATTCTATAAGAACACCTTTTTAGGTTTTTAGTGATGAGATCTTAATGTGATTAATGAAATTTTGGGAAATGTTTTATTAAGTTGAAGTATAGGTATATATTTGGATTAATGTGAATTATGGATTCAATTTTTTTTACATATGATTTATGTTGTTGATAAAATTTATTATTTATATAGTATTAGATATTAAATTAATTATGGGTAGACATGTTTTATCATATTGTTGAGAAAGGGATTGAAAAGTAATATGGGAACTTAGTAATTAATGTTATTTTAGAATAAAATACATATACATTAGGGATTGAATGAGGATATGCATGATATAGCCTCTGAGGATAAACCAAAATTTAATTTCAAGGTCGTTGAGGTTATTTGTGATATTGGGTCATTTATATTTTTAATAATTTTATTTTAAATTTGTGTATTGCATTTGAATTATAAAAGAATAATGTATCATTTATTCGTATAATGGTTTCTTTTTCATGGTAATTAAATTAAATTAGGATGACCATTTTGGTATTGGTTAATATATAAATATATATGGAATATATTTTTATCACTCTGTGGTTATGTGATCCTTTTAATGTTTGTTTTAGTTATTCATGAATGAAAAATTCGTCTTAAATACTCATTGATTGGAGTAAAAATGATATTATAGGGGGAATTTATTGAAGGATAAAATTATATGAATTCTGGTTGTTGGGGGCATAACTGAGTGATCAATGCTCCCCATAATCATACTTTGGGATGTGTTCAAATATGGGTGGGAGTGAATTTACACAAGCAGCTGGTGTCGCAGGCATGATGCATGACGTAGGCAAGCAGTGATATATGCATGATGCATACCTAGTGATGTAGGCAGCCTAATACACGATTGACTCATCATTAGGATTTTTGTCTATGTAATGGGATTATTTACAACTGGTCCATTAGGCCATGTATTGAATAAATAAGTTGTGATGGGTGGATTATCCCTTGAGGGGTCTATGTCCTGCCTTTGTGGACTGTGTGTGTGGTGTGTGTGTGTGTGTTAAATGTAATTATGCCCCCAAGAGCCTAATATAAAAAAACTCTTAATGTAAATATATTTGCATGTGATATTTATTTTTATAGAAATATAATTACTCAAATCTAGGAAAAGATTCATGAATCCTAAATTTTGTCCTATTTATATCATTTCCAAAGAAATTGGTGACCTTTTATTACCATTTTGTTTTATAGTTTTCACATATAGAATTTCCCATAACCATTCACCTTATTGTGATAAATGATCTATTTCACTCTCAATAATTAATTGGGGAATAAAATTCCCCTCTATTTTAATGTCATTACTCCCTAGTGATTTTTTCATTTATGGAAACTTAGTAATGTGTTATTCTAGGTTACCTTCATACATCCCTATCTCGCTTTTCATGTTGAATTTTTTTTAACCCTTTTTATGATGAGGGATTTCAAAATGTTTATTTTCAAATTTAAAACCATTTTTGTCAATTTAACTTATTAATTGTCAGGAAATAATTTTTAAAGTGTGTATAATGTAACACACTGTGGTTTTTAGAAGAATTTCATTATATTTAATAGCATATATTCCACACAACACCAAACATAAAAGATTAGTGAAATGTATAATTATCAAAAACTAGCTATTAAATTGGTGTGTATGAATATTATTAAATATATTATAAAATATATATATAAATTTCCTTCTAAATAATAATTATTTATAAATATTTATTAAATAATCATTAAATTATTCGAAATTTCATTTTATTCATCAAAAATATGTTTTCAAAAAAAAAATTATATTCCATATTTGTAACAAAATATTATAATAATTTTGTATAAAATTTAGAAAATATATTTGATAAAGCTAAATAAATTTTTCAAATCTACATATAATTATTTTCTAATTGTGAAAATTTTGGATTCTTTGAAAAATGTATATTTTTTTGTAAGTATTGATAAATGATTATTGCTGTAAAACTGTAATGTCATTACAATAAAAAAAATATCAAATGTAATAATTTGGATAAAAATTTATTTCTTGTAAAATAATAATTAATTATTTATATTTAATCTGGTTAATAACATTTTAACCCTCATTATATAGAAATTTATTATATTTTTATTTTTTGGTTAAGATACTCATTTCTCAGGAAACTGCATTAATTTTCATAATTATTAACCATTTTAATGAATAAAAAATCATAATTAATTATAATAAAATGTAAATTTACAGTGATATATAAATAAATATCAATTGAGATTAAAATAATTATAATTAAAGTCACATATTTTTAAATAAAAAGATCTTATACTAAAAAATGAATTTCTTGGAAAATTGATTTTACATCACCTATACATGTTTTATATTAGTAGGTTTTATAAGAAGTTAATTTCTTAAAATATTTTGAATATAATTTAGAAAAATGAATTACCTATTTTAAATATGAATAATTTATTTTTTATAATAATTTAATATTTATTTTTTCTTATAATTAATAATGATAATAGTAAATTTATTTTTTCACATTTAATTTGAAGACAAGTTTATCGTGGGGTTAAACCAAATATATAACAGTTTAAATAACCAAAAAAATTGTAAAAATATATTTTACAGAAATATTTATATGTTATCATTTATAATTAATTATAGTGGTCCCATTTTGAGCATTGTGTAATGTAAAAAATGTGGGTATCATTTTTTCATTTCAAAAATCATAAGTGTGCCACCCACCTCACTTATAATGGTTTATCCACTCTCTTATACACTTAAAACCTTAAAACCATTTTTGGTCTTCAAATACTACCCAAATACTTTCCTTAATTACCTTAAAACATCTTAGAATCCCTTTTTAACATAATCACAATAATAACATGATTTTTTAGTTAAACTAAAGAGGTTTTCTCAATAAATTTTTTTTTGCTTGACAGAGTGTTTTATAAATCATTCATCCACATAAATGAAATAATCTTCAATTATGTTGTTATAATGAAACCAGAATATTATATATATTAGAATGTTATTATTTTAATGGCAGCACATTAAAACATTTTCTCTTCAATCAAATGGTAAATAAAACCATCATTCATGTGTACAGTGGACTACAACCTCACAAACCAATGTAATAAATTTTTCATCTTCTCCTCTCATAGCCTTCTATAGTGATTCATATAAAGTATATATATATATATATTGTTTTTTAACATAATTATATTTATTTAATTATTATATCACATACACCTTCTTAGTTTTCCTTCCATTGGTGATACGATAACTTTTATCGTTTGTACGGTGAACAACTTCCTTGTGAAGTGATGTCATTAATTTTTCACTGACACTTTATGTGGTAGGTGATGAAGATAATGTTAATAAAAATATGTGATATAAATGAAATAAATTTTATATTCGTTCCATATTTTTTCAGGAATATTATATAATATAACATTTACATTCTTACTATTTCATTCACTAAAAAAGAGGATGTTGTTTGTGAGAATATATCGACTATCACCTCTACGATGTGATGTGATCCATTTTTCATCATCAAATCACATGAATAAACCTATATAAGTATATTTAATGAATTAATAATCTTTTTTAAAGATAAAATATTTATTACACACTTTTTATAATGATTGTTGAAAAATGAAATTGTTACCCATCTGCACGAACTACCTACAATCCCCATGATTGAAACATACATTATATTTCATAAACACAATTCCTGATTTATTTCAAAAAAACAATTTATTTATACAAATAATTGTCATTTCAGGATTATTATCCTATATAAGATAGAAAAAATGGCCCCTTTAATCATGGTCAACATACTCATGTCATTTTAAAAATATTGAATTACTATCATCAAAACCCCTGATATAGTGTTTACAGAGTAAATATTTAAATTTTAGATTTAAAATATAAAATATAAATTACATAAATATATTTTATTATACATAGAAAATATTATTAATAAATAAAATAATGAAAATGAGTTTATTATATAGGAGATAATATGATTACATGGAATGTCTAGACTCAATGTATGAGTTTCTAGTCACTAACTATTGAATTTTTAGTCGATGGTAAACCCACCAAAAAGACTGTGGGGAATTAAACAAAAAATCAAGGACTACTAAAATAGTGGAGACCAAGTTGATATCAATTAATTAATCACACCCCCAGGTTTCATTCTATTAATATTCATAAAACACTTGAAACTAGTACCTAGAGCCTGCCCCGTCATGCCAGAAAGGTAATCAACTAGCTTATTCCCCTCACACCACGTACGAGCCATGATGATGCCTCTGTTTTTGAGCTTGGAACAACAACTCCTGATAATGTAATCAATCAACCAAGGGGAAGAGAATTTACCCTATATTCAACCATGTAACACCGTCGAATCTATTTCAACTTCATTTATAACAAATTTCCTTTTATCACACAAGCTAAGCGCAGCCAGCATCGCCCTCACCTCAGCATGAATAGAGCTTCCCCTCCCAAAGTACTCTGCAAAAGAGAAAACTAAATTCGCCAACCATATTGAAACACTCTGCATCTTTTCAGTGTAGCCAAAACACAAGATCCATCAAAATTATGTTTTAACACTGTAGCAGGTGGAAACAAGCGAACCCACATGACTCAAACCATAGAACACTCACACTTCATCACTGTTGCAGTAAATTGTATAGTGTGAAGAGAAGGATAATTTCACCAGTTATTGATGCCAATAACTGGGTCTGTAAGCATAATTTTAATCCTTATTACAATATTATTCCCTATTTATAATTTCTTCTCAAACCTTGCTCTATTTTTGTCTATCCATATACCCCATCACCATGTATTTTACATAATTGCTCTTGCCATTATATCTAGACCAGAACAACTAAAACCATGAAACCATATATCAAAAAAATAATCACCCTCGATATTTGGAGAAAAAACGCAATAAATCCAGCAAATTAACTTTAGATACCCAAGATCAAATCACTTTTAAAAATGACGATTATAAGTCCACTCCTTATAAACCCAACAATATTGAAATTTAGAAACCATCTTAATACACATCCTTTTAATATTTCCATCCATAAGAATGGCCAAATTGCTAATCATAAATAAGAAAAAATTAAACATGATAGGAACCTTGTTGCACCATAAAATAACATTCCAAACATCCTATATACCCTGAGGAGATGAAATCCGACTTAAATCGTTCATAAAAAAATTCCCATAATTATAGGCAGTAAACACACATTTATCCAGTTCTGAGTTCAATTCAATGAGACAAAAAATCTCCATTTGATCCTTATTAATGACGCTAGGTAATCCACTAGCCTCATTCAAGGATATCATAGTTGTAAGGTATCTAGGAAGACAAATACAAGATCCTGGACAATTATCATTCTAAAAATAAATATTTCCTTCTCCAATAATCCATTGATAATTCTAAATGATGACAAAGTTCAAGTTCTGAATTAAAGACCACAGAACAAACCCATGAGTAATAAAATTCGTAGAAATTACTTTCCCCTATAGAGTATGCTTCTGCCCTACTTCCTAGGCATGTCTTGCCTGCATATAATGAATTGATCTTGCCAAACTCCTCACACTAATACCACCCTCTTAAACAGATCCTACCAACTTGTTTCAAGAATGCCAATGATGTTTTCCATCATTTTGAGTATCCAGGATAAAACTGACCAGAACATTATCAATAGATGCAAAAAAAACCTTCTCCACATTACAACCCGAAAGGTCATGTATTGGGATGGCACTTAGAACACTATTAATTAATGTTATTCGGCCTCCAGAATATTGAAAATAATTTTTCCAATTAAGCACACGGATGAATATTTTATAATAATACTATCAAAATCAGCAATATGAATACATCTTGTTGTAAAAAGAAACCCTAGATAAGTCATTGGAAACAACCCCCTCTGTATATTCAGATTAATATACAGGGATTCTAAATGCCTCACCCCACATTTATTTTACAAATAAAATATTCTCTTAGATATACTAATAGCGTTCCCACCCAATAAAGAATATTCATCAAATATGTCAATAAGCACCTTCACTGATTTCCCACTACAATTCATAAAAATGAGAGTGTCATCCGAAAACATAATGTATGAGGATGCTTGTTGATTCATAGGCCTACGATATGGAAGAAAATTCCCCGTGGAGATCATTTTGTTAATAATAATACTAATAGGATCCTGTATAATGATAATGAGGGTTGAAGATATAGGTTCCCCTAGTCTCATGCACCAAAAGGTTTTAAAAATCCATGAGTTTGTCCCATAAAAGTGACCTCCATCTAAGAGAATATGAAACATCTAAACCCAATATCTATTTCCCATGTAGTTAAACCCTTACATTTTAACACCCTATTAATAAATCCCCAATCCATTCAATCGTATTCCTTATTCGTATCTAATTTAAGGGCCCTGTTGGAACCAGGGGTTTGGAATATAGTGTCCCGAATCAATTATTTGTCCAATAAAACAAAACCCTGAATAGACCGACCTTTAAAAAACCAATGACGATCAAAAGAACCTCATCATGGGAAAAGTAGAGATAACCTTGAACTGGAAATGCTCGAAAAAGTATTATAAGAGAAATTGCACATATTAACAAGCCTGTAGTCATGAATAGAAGATGTATTCTTAAACATAGGTAGCATTACCAAAGTGGTGGCCCTAGATACTCTATGAATTAGACCCCCTCAATAGAATTCTCATATGGCCAGAATAATTTCATATTTGATTATATCCCAAGATCCCTTATAAAAATCACCTGTAAAACCATCTGGGATAATTTCACTCTATATATTGAGACTTATTATAATATTATGGATATATTCCTCATTGGGACCCTCTTCCAGTAATCCATTATCCCAGTATGTTGTAATGATGGGAATACCCTACATTATTTCTTAATTCCAAGCATGACATCCATTTACAATCCTCTAATTTGAACTTGCAAAAATATTTTTATAAAAAGAAACTGCCAGGCTTCCATCCACATTTCTATCATATGAATAAGAGCCATCTTCCATTATTATATTTTGTTTAATAACCCTTCTCTATTCTTTAATACATGCATTAAAGAAGGATGATTTCTTATTTCCTTCATGAATCCATTTCACCCTAAAGGATTCCCTTGCAGATCATTCTTATTCTAGGACTAAAGAGGCCACTACAATTTTTTTAAAAAATCTATTAAAACCATATCATCCGGATCATTTTCATGGCTAGACTCCAACCACTACACTACCTACTTGAGGTTGTCCACATTCTGATCATCAGTGAAAATATCCTTGGTCCAAACCTGAATTTTAGGGTTCAATATCTTTAGATATTTTATGTAAATCCAACCACGAAAAACCTTGTATAGGATTCCTCCAAATATCATTCACAAAATAAATAAACCATTCACATCAAACCATCGGGTGCTAAAATGGAATCTTTCATAATCTCCTTTCTAGTGATATAGTGAAACATTAATGGGAGAATTTTTTGAGACCCCATGAACCAAATGATAGACTTTAGCATTGGAAAACATGGATATGGCTCTAACATTTTCCAGATAATTATCCTGATGACTCGAACAATGACCACTACCTCATTGATTATTACACCAAGTAAAACAGTCCCCACAAAAACCCATATCAAAAAGGCATATCCTTGTTAATAATTGGGAGATGTACATTTTTACATTATGAGGAAAGTTTCCCTTACCTTTCCTCCCATTTGAGTTCAAAACAATATTGAAAAATCCACCTATGATTTATAGAAGCCCCACCAAATCAAACTCATTCAGATCCTACCACAAGCCCTCCCACCTCCATGAGTTACAACTTCCATATAAAAAGGTAATGAAAATAGGATTAGATCCCCCACAATCCTTCACAATAATAAACTAATCGCAAGACAAAACAAGAACCGCAAAAACATCACTTTTCCAAAAATAAAAATGTGATGGTTTTCTGGATTAACATGCATACTTCCATGCATATGTGTTTCTCATCAAAAATTTATTTCTATATAGCATTAGTAATATTAACATCTTTTTTATATTTCATGGTGTATATAGTAACCATTAAAATAATTTATTATTCTTCTCATTAAAATTATTAGGATATAGAAATCCATAATAGGTTCAATCTTTCAGGGGGTTAGATCAATAGATTTCCAATATAGTAAGGGACATCATCTCAATTTTCATCCATTGGGAAATATTTTAATGTTATTCCCACAATTTATTTTATCTAGTGTATAAAAAACACATTTTATATTGTAATAGCAGGATAAAATCATATATTTTGTTATTTTATGTTTAAATTTTTATTATCTCATACAAGGGTATTTAACATGAATATTTCCCATGTTGTAAGGAATTTAATAACTCATTTTTTTAATTAATATATAATATTTCTTCATTGACTTTGATATTTTATGATTATGCGTAAAATAAATTTTTATTAACTTATATTGTATTTCATATTTTTTAAATTTTTATTTAAATTTGATGCACATAATATATTCATTAATTAATTCACTTTTCAATATTTTGACCATTACAAGAATTTCTCATCCCCAACTATCTTCTTTGGGACATATGGTGTGTTATATACGTACATAATTTTATGAGGTGTTTATACTGCCCATTTGATTTGTTATATCACGAATATCATCATATTAATGATGTTTAAAAGTTTCTAATGATGTTATTTTTTCATGGAGAATATGACTGTGTAGTTTCTATAATGGAATAGTATTTATGATACAATCTCCTTTATTTTCACAATTTTTTATGTTTAAAGTTATTTTGGAGTTAATATTATGATTTTATTTCTATAACCCAATTATATTTTATTATCATTTTTCAATTAATATGTTTGAAATTTTTACTTTTTTAGTTCCTCCCTTATTAATTGGGGAAATATAATCGAATTATTTTCTAAGTGATATAGATCTAATATAATTTTTTTATCGGGAATATTTCTCTTCAATATGAATTTCTTCATAAATGTTTTCAAATGTGTTATTTTCAAAATTATAACATTTCTTAAATATATTTTCAAGATATTTTATGATATTTTAAAAATTAGTTTAAAATAATATTTCTTAAAATTTTATAAATGGGTAAATTTGACACCCTTTACAAAATGTTTGAAAGGAATATTTATTTTTATCATTTAGAAAATGAATAACCTTTCCCATCATTATAAACCATAAATGTTTTAAATATTCCATCTTTATATTTCATGGTAAATTTTAAAAGAAAATTATTTCTTTATTTTTTTATAATGTTTTACATTGGTTATTGATTTTTCAAAGTGTTTTTCATCAAAACAATTTTTTTCCACAAGCTAATGATGTTTCAATGAGATTGAGATGTAATAAATTTATTTTCCATATATTATTCATGATTAAATATTATTTTAATGGAGAAATTTTATTTTCCATGGATTAATTATATTATGAAAGGAAAAAATGGATTTTTCAGAGTTTTACAATCAAATTCAACAATTATTATGGTAATTAATGTTATTTGACTTCTATATTGTTTCTAAAGTATTTCTCCTATATCAACCCTACATTTTTATGACACATTCAAACCTGATTTATTGCATAAAATATTCATTGGATAAAACCTATAATATTTAAGGTCCTAGTGTATTTGGGGATTAAAAAAATTGCATAATAGCTTAAAACAAAAAAAACACATAACATCTTTATTGAATACATCCATTAAAGGACCACAACATTCTCTCGTACTTAGAATTGCATGTGATAAGTTTATGACATGCATAAATAAATTGTGACTATAAATCCCAAAAAGGGAATAAACATGGAATAACATGAGGAATGAAATAAAACATAGACAATAATAATATCGATGGAAAAAAAGATAAACATGAACATAAAGGCATGATAAATAATGATATTCATAACATCAAAATGTGGCAACAACACTTAACTTGGAATTAGCAAAAGCCAAGGCTGATTGCACATGGAGCAAGAGTAAACCCTTGTTGCACATGAAGCTTGAGTAAAAAATAGTTTCACTTTAATTAGAATGAGTCAACACCCATTTCACATGACATATCATTATACTATACTTTACCCAATGCATTGGAGCGCTATCAGGGCACACCCTTCTTAAACATTTTATTTCATGCATAAGTGTGCCACACAGACAATATAACATTCAATCAATCTTCATCATTTATACCAAAATAAATGGATGTGTAATACATATATTATTATTTATAATCAATACGTAAATGTTCATAAATGTGAATACCCTTGATAGAGAAATGTGCACTCTATTCACTACATAATGACATTGGCATAGAAAATCGTAGTTCAATTTCTGTAGCGTATCTGCGTGAAATAAGAAATCATAAAAAAGGGTTAATGAGAGAGAAATGGGTGTATCATCATATTTACATGAAATTTACAATATGGGGTCATATACATATAGTAACCAACAATCTTAATGTAATTTAGATGCATAATTCAAAAGAATTACATGGATGTAAGAGAGGATAGAGAAATCCCTCACGGAATTTATGCATTGTAACAGGAGTACATGGGCGGAATTAATGAGTGGGAAAGGGGTATCCAATAATAAAAATATAAAGAGGGATTTATTGTGGGGTAACAATTATACCCCAAAATTTTTAAATTGATAAAAGGTCATAACAACTTAAATAAAATTGTACTAAAATGAGAAAGGAAGAAATCCCTTACATGGAAGTGTGATCCCAAAGTCTTGGGAGGGGATTGAGAGAGGCTTCTTGGAAGCATGGGATACCTTGGGAGGATTCAAGAGAAAGGAGGGAAGTGGTTGGTTAAACATCAAAGTATTTGAGTGAAGAGGAAGTGGGGGATTGTGTGGGTTTATATCAGAAAGGACAGGGAATTTTTTATTTTTTAGGTTTGGGACACCACACATTAAATAATCAAAACCACAAACAAGACCATGGTTTTTTCCAAAGGGTAGTGCAAAAATATTATTTTATATGGAAAATGATCGACCTTATTAAAATAATAGGGTTTTTATATGTGGAGTTGAGTCACACTCTCATGGAATGCAATTTAAGAAGGAAAAATGTTTTATAAGTCTTGGAGTGTCCACAAAAGGATTGTAAAATAAATCAAAAAAATATAAAATCAAATGATTTTAATGATAAAATAGATATTGGCTGAAAATATTTTTTATATTATTTTATTAAAATACCATTGGGTCATTATGATGTCATAAAACACATTATATATTTAAACGATATTTAATTTTTTCCCAAAAATTCATCAGTCTCAGAAAATTATGAAAAATTCACCATTGGATAATTTTGGCATCCTAATTAAAAAAATAATATTAATTCTTCCTAAATACTTTTCTAAATATATGAATTATTACTTTTAAAATAAAAATTGACATTTACCGAAAATTAATGGGTTTTGATAGAACCAGTTTTCAATCCTTAATAAAAATTACAATTTCGTTCATAAAATTATATTATAATTTAAATATAATAAAAATTAATTTAATAATAATAATATTTGAATAAAATATTATTTAATTCAAAAATCCATTATTTCCTCAAAATAGATTTCTTAGTTGAATATTAACTAAAATTACTATTTGTTCTTTAAAAACTATTTACAATGTAAGAACAATAAAATGAATTCACATTCTTTATACAAAAATAATATATATAGTCATAGTGATATGGTCTTATTACATGATCCCTTATAACACCTGCATAAGACTGAAGGGTATAGATTGTGATGGTGACAAAATCATGGGGTGGCTGGGATAACATCGCTCGGGTGGTAATCCCTATTAACTTCCACTTCTCTTGTAGTCAGTTCTGCTCAAGCATAACGTGTTCTATCGTGGCTTGGGCTTTGTCAACATCGAAGCCCAATGACACCACCTCCTTTTAGAGCATTGAAAAATGGGATTCATATGGGGTATTTCTACTATATTAGTTCATCGCTTCCTTTGTCTGAGTAACTTGGATTTGTTAAAGCCCTATAATTGTACTAATCATGTGATCACTATTCAAAGTCAATATTAGCAAACATCACAATTCATAACGGTATTTTATAATCCAGAAACATAAAAGAAATGAATTTTACATTTTATATATCTATAATAAACATTTAATTATATCAAGATGAATTTCTATTAATTAATGTTTGGTCCTTACAATCTTCCCCCCATATGAAATTTCACCATCAAAATTTCCTTTTCCCATTCTAAAACAGATGCAGGTAACACTGGCTCATCACATCCTTCGATTAACATGCCACTTATTCAAACTTTTTGTTTCTCCACAACACCTTGACATGGGCCATTATCTTATTTCGTAGAACTTTTTCTCTACGATCTAAGATTTTCACTAGTTTCTTCCCATAAGAAAGACCATCCTATAGCTGTACCACCACTGTAGAGAGTATATTTGAAGAATCTGGTATGTAATTTCTTAAGAGGGATACATGAAAGACATCATGTACATCGACCATGCTAGGTGGACGTCCTATTCGATAGGCCACAACCCCAACACGATCAAGAATGTCGAAGGGGCCGATGTACCTTGGACATAACTTCCCTTTCCTTACAATCCTCATGACCTTCTTCCACGGAGATATGAATAGAAATACCATGTATCCATCTTTAAACTCAAGGTCTCTTCGACGGTTATTGGTATAACTCTTATGTGAACTCTAGGATGCCTTGATATTATACTGAATGGTTTTCACCTTCTCCACCATTTCATCGACCATTTTAGGTCCTACTATCTTACATTCACCGACTTCATCCCAACATGCCAGTTTTCTGCACCTCTTACCATATAGGGCTTCATAAGGTGATATTTGAATGGTCGATTAAAAACTATTATTGTATGGTAATTCAACCATTTCAAGTTGTTGGTCCAACCCTATATTGAAGTCTATAGAACATGATATTAACATATCCTCTAGTTTCTGAATAGTTTTCTCAGATTGGCCATCAGCTTGAGGATGATAAGTCATACTGAAGATCAGTTCAGTATCCAAAGCATGTTGAAGACTATTCCAAAACATAGATGTGAATCTTGGATCCCTATCGGATATAATAGATATTTTACTCTATGCAGCCTTACAACTTTCGTGATGTATATCCATTCTAGTTGATCCAAAGAAAAATTCTCCCAGATTGCAATGAAGTGTGCAGACTTTGTAAGACAATCCCCAACAACCCAAATTTCATTGTGGCCATTGTATGTCTTTGTATGTCTCGTGAAAGTGGCCATTGTTATTTCTCACATTTTCATATTGGTATAGGTAATTGTTGCATCATCCCATTATAATTCTGTCTCTCTACCTTCACTCACTGACACACTAGGAACATTCATGTATACTCAGCGATCTCTTTATTCATATTATCGCACCAATAATTCTCTCCTAGATCTAGATACATCTTTGTGTTTCTAGGGTGAATAGATAAATTTGTTCAATGTGCATCATCTAAAAGTTCCTTCTTTGGCTCGGAACATGATGAAACACATATTATTTTTCCAAATCTCACAATTCCTTCTTCACTAACATTGAACTCTAGGTATTTTCCTTTTATGATAGCTTCAACTTTCTTATGAATTCCCACATCATCCTTTTGAGCATCCTTTTAACATTCAAAATGAGACGGTTGGGCAGTCATTTGTGAAAGGATTGATGATGGTCACTTCTTTATGATTCCCATGTCCATATTCATCATGTTTAAGATGATTGGATCCTTATAAACTCTCAACAGTGATTGAATTTTTGGGTCCTTTCTATGTAGATCATCTAACACCTTGTTCGCTTTCAATGAGTGGTAATGGATTGAGATGTAATAGTCTTGGATCAGCTCTAACCCTATTCATTGGCACATGTTCAACACTTTTTGTGTGAATATATACATGAATCATTTGTGGTACGTGTATATTTTATACTTCTTCCCAAATAGATAATGCCGACATATTTTTAAAGCAAAGATCACCACAACCAACTCCAAATCATGTGTAGGATAATTCTGCTCGGGAAAATTCAATTACCTTCATGCATAGGCAATGAATTTGTCAATTTGTAGCAACAAACAGCCCATGTCCTTCTTTGAAGCATCACTGAATATGACAAAATATTCTCGACATGTGGGTAAAGTGAGCACATGCATAGTGATATGCCTCATTTTTTGCTCCATGAAACACTATTTTCATTCATCAATCTAAGAAAACACTACTCCCTTCTTTGTTTTCTTGGTAATAGGGTTTGAAAATCATGAGAAATTTCTCACAAATAGTCGATAATATCCATCTAACCCCAAGAATATTTGGATATACATTATCGATGTTGGCCTCAACCATCCCTCAATTGGATATGTTTTGGAAGGATCCATAGATATCCCATTTTTTGTAATGATATGGCCCAATAATGAGACCTCCTTCAACCAGAACTCAGACTTGTTGTACTTTTCATATAGCTTCTCCTTCCGTAAGGTCTCTAGTACAGTTCATAGATGCTCTTCATAAACCTCCATGGTTTTACAGTATATCAAAATATCATCTATAATGAATACCAAAAAATTGTTGAGGTAATCCCTAAAGACTCTAATCATCAATTCCCTGAAGATTTCTAGAGCATTAGTGAGTCCGAAAGTCATTACTATAAATTCATAGTTCCCATATCTTGTATGAAAAGAATTCATAGGGATATCTTCCTTCTTCACCCTTACTTGATAATATGCCAACCACAAATCCACCTTGGACAAGTCTTGTGCTCCATGCAGCTAATTGAACAAGTCATTAATTTGTGGGAGAGGATAATTTTTCTTTATCGTGATTTTGTTATGCTCAAGATAATCGATGAAAAGGTGCATTGACCAATCTTCATATTGACGAAGAGGATTGGTGCACCCCACTTTGAAGCACTTGGGCATATAAACCCTTTATCTAGATTCTCTTGTAGTTTCTTTTTAGATCATCATGCTCTACAACAACCATTCTATATTGAGTCTTGGATATTTTTAATTCCCCATGTATAAGATAAATCGAGAACTCAACATCACTTCTAGGAGGAAGAATAGGCAATTACTCAGGAAACACTTCAGAAAATTCCCTCACAAAAGGCATGGCATCAAGGATGGTTTCCTCCTTATACTCAATCATTTGAGCCAGATATGCATGCTCAGAGGGAATTAATATCCATGCTTGAGATGATAGAGGTAAAGAAGATTCATCTTCCTCCTTGCACTTGAATAGAATCAGGGGTCGATTCTCCATATAGAGGGTGATTTCCCTCTCACGAGAATTTAAGTTTGCTCTATATAAGGAAATCCAATCCATGCCAATAATTACATCAAATTCCACCAGAGGGATGATGACATGGTTTTTTGAGAAATTAAATACATATACTATGACATGGGAGGAGTTATATTAATTGGATGCACTGATTGCCCCATTTTTCATACTCACCGACATCTTTACGTCCATGATTTGTGGTGGTGCAAAGATTGTTCTACTAAACTTTTTGGATATAAAAGAATGTGTAAAACCAGAATAAAAAAGTATGTTTACTATTCTTAAATGAATATCTGGAGTACATATCACCAATTCATTGTCGGTTTTCATATTAAAAGTAGTAATGGAAAAATCTATCCCTTGCTTCCCTAGAGGTTGTTGGTTGCCTCCGAAAACCCCTGGTATAGGGAAATAATTTTCAATTTTCCCAGGTTCTTTCCAGTTGGAGTAATGAACAACACGTTGAGGATCGAATAGAGAATTCATATCCTCTATTGTAGCCACATGTTTTTCTTGTTGGCAGTTAACAGATAGGTTTTATTCTCCTCCACACCTAAGGAATCTCTTCGTCCCCTTCAGACAATATCTGGGGTGCTTCTTTCTGTACCTTTGGCAAGTGGGGTGATGGATCATCTTAGCACAGTTGTATTTATCAATCAGACTTCCAGCATTGAATTACACCTTACATTTCATATCCCGGTGATACCTATGAGATTCTTAGAAAACCATTTCAACCTCGAGGGAACATCAGGAAATTTCCTGATAGCTGTCGAAGTGACAGATAACCTACGCTTTCCGAAGGCTAGGCTTCATCCCACTAAATAAGTGGTCCACCTTTCATTTGGGCATAATGAAAAAGATTAAGGAGTATCGTGAAAGCCTTTTGATGTATGCCTCTTACGCTCTGACAGATTCGTCAACTTTTTTTTTGTGAGAAAGGAAGTCCCATTCCATCTTATGTCGGAGGGTGCACATAAAATATTTATCGAAAACAATCTTCCAGAAATCCTTCCATTCCAATGTCTCGATCTCCTCCTTAGGATTTGTATTTTTTATAAACATCCACCTTTGTCCAGCTTCACCCTCCACATGATATGTAGCTAGTAGAACCTTCTCATGTTTAGAACATTTAATTATGGATAATATCTTTTCAATGTAGTTGATCCATTGTTCGGTGACTGAGGGATATGATGATCCATTAATAGTAGGAGGCCTTTGTCTCATGAAGCTATCAATAGTGAATTCTTCATTCTTAGAGGGGGGATGATTATTACTCTTGAACCATGTTTCTATTTAAATCTTGAGTTAACTGAGTGAGTATCGTGACTATGTTTGTGATTCCCACTCCCATCAGATTGGGCATCTCATTTTCACAGTAATCACATTGATATTCACATCAATTTTTAGCCCGGGTCATCCAATTAGTTTTCATTGGAAAGAATAAAAGGAAAGTTATGGGTAACACATAAAGGGAAATCTAAGGAAAAAACTGATGACTTATAAATATCTTTTCTTTTCATAACTTATGGATCCATAGGAATAAATCTATGTTATCCATGATCTACTTTCTAACAAATATTATTAGGGGAATTATTTTAACTCCCTTAATAAGGGTTCATACTAAGCATGTGAATTTACCAAAGCATATCCCCTGGGAGTCTCATAAACAAGATTTTAGTATGGCCCGTTATTGTGTAATAGTTTCAGTTCAACTCTAGATCAATGCAGTGTTTTCGGGTTTTACCCCTAGGATATATCTATGCCAAAGCCGCCTCTACCTGCTTGTATCCTGACAGGGATGTATTTTTTTTGATAAACCACTTAATAAGTACTCACTAATACATAGATATGTTTTAATTATACATATTCTTGTCTCTAAGTCTTCACTGGGGTTTTATAATCCTAATCCCAAAAATAACTAAACCTATCCTCTGATACCAACTATAACAACCCTGCTTTTTATTGCACACATAAACCTGAATTATAACATACAATAACCACATGATACAACATAAATGATCGATATTTCTAGTGTATTTGTGGATTAGAAACATTACATAACATCTTAGAACATAAAACACACAACATCATTATATAAAACATCATTTACATGACCACAACATTCCCTCATACGTAGCATTACATGGGATAACCTGAGGATAAACAAACGAAAAGGGTGAGCTATAAATCCCAATAAGGTAATAAACATCGAATAACATGAGGAATAAAATACATGTTAGACAATAGGATTATCAATGGATGACAAGATAAATATGAAAATAAAGTCATGATAAACCCTGATAATCATATCATGGAAATGTGGCAATAACACTTAACATGGAATTAGCATGAGCCAAGGCTCATTGCACATAGAGAAAGAGTAAACCATTATTTCAATTGAAGCACGAGTAAAACCTCATTGTACATGAATTATCTTGAGTCCACACCCATTTCACATGACGTATCATGATATTATACTTTACCCAATGCATTGGAGTGCTATCAGGGCACACCCTTCTTAAAAATTTTATTTCATGCATAAGTCTGCAACATGGATCATATAACTTGGAATCAATCATCATAATTTATTAAACTATAAAGGGATGTGGAATACATACATGCAACATTATAATAAATTTGTAAATTTTCATAAAGGTAAATACCCTTGGTAGAGAAATGGGCGTGGTATTCACTACACAATGAGATTGGCCTGTAAAATCGTAGTGCAATTTCGGCAACATAACAATGTGAAATAAGAACTCATAAAATATTTTTGATGTGAGAAAAAAGGTGTCTCATCATATTTACATGAAATTTACAGTAATTTGGTAATATAGAAACATGTCCCATCAAATATAATATATTTTAGATGCATAATTCAAAGGAATTACATTGATGTAAGAGAGGAGAGGGAAATCCCTCACGGAATTTCAGCATGGTAACATGTGTACATGGGGGGAATTAATGAGAGAGAAAAGGGTATCCCATCATCCAAACATAAAGAGGGAAGTATGTGAGATGTTCTCAATGATACCCAATGATTTATAATTTTGAAAAAAGGGCATAACAACTTAATGAAAATTGGAAAAAAATGAGAAATGAAGAAATCCCTTACTTGGAAATGTTATCCCAAAGGCTTGGGAGAGGCTTGAGAGAGGCTTCTTAAGATCCTGGGGAACCTTGGGAGGATTACGGAGAGAGGAGGGAAGGGGTTTTTCTGAACTTAAATGGAATTGATTGAAGAGGAAGTGGGAGCTTGGGTGGGTTTATATAGGGAAGGAGAGGGAATTCATTATTATTTAGGTTTGGGACACCTCACATTAAATTAATCAAAAAAACAAACAAGACCACGCTTTTTTCCAAAGGGGGTGTAAACAGTAATTTATAAGGACAATGGCATAAATTATTAAAATAATTTGTTTTCATAGGTGGAGTTGAATCACACTCTCAAGGAAAACAATTTAAAAAGATCAAATGTTTTATATTTCTTGGGGGGTCCAAAAATCTTTTTAGCATAAAAGGAAAAATATTAAATCATATTATTTTAATTCTAAAACATATATTTTATGAAAATAATGTTTATAGTGTTTTATTAAATTACTATTGGGTTATTATTATGTCATAAATATCATTATATATTTAAATGGTTTTTAATTTTTACCCAAAAATTCGACTGTCATGGAAAATTATGAAAAATTTACCTTTGGATAATTTCGATGTCTAGACTCCTAAAATAGTATTTATTTTATCTAAATAATTTTTAAATTATGTGATTTTTTTTACTTTTAAAATACAAACTGACATTTACCAAAAATTTATGGGTTTTGACAAAAGCAGTTTTCAAACCATAATAAAAATTACAATTGAATTCATAAAATTATATGATAATTTATATTTAATAAAATTTAATTTAATAATAATAATATTTTACTAAAATATTTTTTAATTCAAAAATCCATTAATTCATCAAAATATATTTCATAGTTGAATATTAACAAAAAATACTATTTGTGCGTTAAAAACTATTTTCAAAGTAACAACAATAAAATGAATGCACATTCTTTATACAAAAATATTGTACATTGTCATAGTGCAACGGTTGTGTTACATAACTCTTTATTACACCAGCATATGACCGTAGAGTAATGTGTGTGATGGTGACAGACTCTTGGGAAGTCTTGGGTAACATCGCTCGAGTGGTAATCTCTATTAACTTCTACTTCTTCCGTAGTAGGTTCCACTCAAGCTGAATGTGTTCAAACTCGGCTTGATCTTGGTCAAGAGAAAATCACAATGATGCCACCACCTTTTTGAGCTCCGAAAAATGGGATTCTTACAGGGAAAGTCTACTGTATGAGACCATCACATCCTTTTATTGAGTAAATTGGATTTGTTAAAGCCCTATATTTATATTAATCATTTGATAACTGTTCGGTAGCTATGTTAGAAACAATCACAATTCATAACTATATTTTAAAATCCAGAAAAATAAAACCAATTGTTTTCACATTTTATATAACCATAATGAAAATTTAATTAGGTCAAGATGAATTTCCATTAATTAAGTATTGGGTTTTTACAGAGCCCTTATGGATCACTGGTGAGTCCTATATAGCTTCTACGATTCATTATCTTAGAAAATACTACAATACATTGGGAATTTAAGTCGACTATAATGTTATAAAATTTTTATTGGTTCTGTAATTATTATATAATTTTTATATGTATATAATATTTCAAGATATTGACATGTTTTGTTTTTTCATTCAATGGGTTTCTAGAAATTCATTTTATCAATATTGACATCACATGGAACATTATTAATGATTATTTAGGCCATTGTATTTGTTAGTGATCTATTCCATTTTACATGATCCATGAATAAATGGGCATTATTTATCTTACATTATGATCATGAATAATTATTATTTCATCATACCTTTATGCTCATGTTTTTATCACTGACAACATTCAGTTGTTAATGCTTTTGTTTAGGCTTACCGTTCATTGAGCTCACCCTTATAATGTTTATTTTTCCTTAGTTTATTATGAATTTTTTTAAAAGAATTATGTATAAAGGGATTATTATGCATGATGATTGTGACCTAAAATGGAATTTAAAACTCTAAGAAGAGTGGGAAAAATAAAAACGTTAGATAATGGGGGTTTTCAAATAAGTGTTTGGTAAAATTCTCTAAAAATTTAAACTAAAAAGGTTCTGGGCTATGTAAGTGATCCATTATTTTTCTACTGGTCTTATATGTATTGATTGAAAAAAACCGGTCAAGTTTATTAGTGTCAATACAGTAATGTAATGATTGTGTTTTTATCATTAGATGTGGGAGTGCAGGTTCGAGGCAATTACATGGTTAGGCTGCATGAATAGAACAATATGTGTAGTAAATATAAAAGGAACTAAGAACTATGGTATTATTAAGCATAAGATGGTAGTAACTTTTTCCTAATTGTGCATTGTAACCCTATTACCCTAAAATCAATTCAATATTTTCATATTTTCTATTGAAAATATAGAAAAAGGATACGAAGTTATAAATAACAAATATTATAATGGAATTTAATGATTGGGTTCTGAATGTTTGGGTTTCCTATTTTAGAAACGATGATAGATGTGCCTAGAAAGTTTTATATGTTTTGAGGCTCATCCCAGAATAAGGTAGTAATTGAGTATTCTAATATAAATTAGAGGTTTACTGAGTGATTTTTAATGATATATGGTCAGATATCAACTAGAAAAAATAAACAATGACTTATGGGGAATTACCAGAGATCATAAATAGAGGATGAAATGTTATATTGTGTCACATGTGATGTAAATTTAATATGATTAAATTTATTATTCAGTATTAATAATTCAGTATCTAATATAAATTTCCTAAATATATGGAGTGTAATTTTTAGATGAAACCAAAATCCTTAAATCAAAAAATTAGAGGACCTCATACGAGTTATAGTGGATAACCATGGTCATTCCATGATGATTCAAACATTTAATTTAATATTCATTAACTTATTAATATTTATTTAAATATGATATTTTCATGTTAAAATAAAAAAACATATAGGAGAACTGAACATTCACTTAAAACCATAGAAAATAAAGAACTTCTTTTCCCTTCCTAAATTGTGGAACTCAAGATTAAATAAAATGCTTCCTCAACACATCAATCCACATCCCCTCTATAGAAAAAATATCATAAAAAATCCTTGTAAAGGTATGATACCTAGTATCTCTTTGTCCAATTGTATATTATTCATCATAAAAAACCCTCATTATACCATCAATTGGATGATCTATCTAAAGGGATGTAAATTTATATGGTATGTATTTCAATATGACTATAGGAAATGTAAGGTTAATATGTGTTTATACCTTAAAACAACCATTTAACACTTATTACCATAGGTGAAAGATCATTCAAATACCATGGCCTATGCACAACACCAATTATCTCTTAGTCCCGTAGTATTTTATTCGTCATAACCAACCCTCATTATACAGTCAATGGGATGATCTATCTGAAGGGACAGAAAATTGATTGGTAGAGATTCTAATATGACTGTAGTAAATGCAATGTTAATATGCCCTCCTAAATTAATGACATATCATGTCTATTCTACAATACCATAAATGTATGAAAATAACTTGAAATTAAGAAATCTGTAATTAGGGGAACTTGTGGCCTCCCTGCAGTATTACATTCTCTCATAAGAGACTCTATAATCATGCATCGTAAGTAAGGAATTTCATGAAAATAGAAACTATAAATACATAAAAAACTACAATAATATTATTTATAAATAACCCTATATTATCTTAAACGAAGTCCCAAAATTAATAACATAATGAGGATTATACAGTAATTCTAATTTAAATAGAACCTCGCATAATGACATACATTCACTTTTATAAAACATACACATGCTTTCAACTAAAATTAATGATTGTTCTACTTCTCTTGGATATATCTATAATGAATATGTGTGTTTTATGATAACTTAATATGGACTAGAAACATAGATCAACTCCCAAGACCTTAGTTCATATAATAAAATTTGTTTCCCCTATATTATTAGTTTATTTACCTCTGGACTGGTATTTCCAAGTATCTCCCATTTTGGATAAAATGGTATTACAATAATATTCCATCAGTTGGGCCATCCATGAATGTATTTTAAATTGTACTTTGATTGACCTCACATCCTTCATTAATTTCATGAATGTTCTTATTAACCTTTGAGAGTTCTCTGGAATTTTTGTGATAGTTTTTACTCAGTTTTATAAATTTGGTTAATTTTTTAAATAATAAGTATTTTTCTTCATTATAGGGATTTTTCTTTCGTCACTAGAATCATATGAAGGGTTTTTGTGTTTGTATAGGAAATGATTTAGTCGATGGAAATGATTTGGCCTATATAAGATATAGTTTTATAATTTTAGATGTGCTATAACATGGTCTGCCAAAGAATTATTCTAACATGTATTATGAAATGGTGTGGATACTACTAACAAGTATTTAGTAAATATTATATATGTAAATGTAATTCTAACATTTCCTTTTTAACTTCCAGGTTATTCACACATAGTTTCTTCTCCAATGATATTATTAGTACTCATTGATTAAATCATAGCATCTAGCATGTGGGTACAAAAATATACTCATACATAGTATGTGTTTATTATTTTTTACCAAATCTAAAAATTTAATTTATTTTTACGCGCCTCCAATTATAGAGGCACTACTTGTATGTAGGTAGTATTTTAAGAAAAAATATCCTTCGGATTTTACTGTTTTTCTTACCATGAGACTCAAAATTTATTTTAATAATTATTATCCGAAAAAAATCATAGGGGAACTTCATAAATTAATAATATATATATATATATGTGTGTTCAAAATAACCTAAAAATGAAGGAATGAATTAAAATAAATTATTTATTAAATTTTTGGCTTAATAAAAATTACTTATCTAAAAAAATAAACTATTATTAATTCATAAAAAATAAATAAATTTAGGGGATTAAAGAAATTTGAATTAAATATAAAAAATAATGAATGTGAGGCTCACATCAATATTATTCATGTTCACAAAACATCAATGTCCGCCTTATCCTATTCAAGTGTTTTGATGAATAATTAATAAAAAACATTGGGTGAATACATTTCATAGGGAATGTATTCCAAGCCATGTGACATTAGCATGGTAATGAGAACATTCCCAGCTAACCAAATATCTCTACATTCAATGTGGAAAATAGTGAAATCCGTATATATTGGTGAAAAAACTCAATTTTCCTATATGTACATGGTTGAGTCTAAAATGAACTCCACAAATCATTTACCCCACAAAACAAACAATTTATATTAAAAAATTGGAATTTTAGCTGAATTATACACACCATATACAAAGGAATACATGTTGTGTAAACATATGTTTTGGATTGACATGTACTGGTTGTGAGAACTCAGATAATGTGGTGAGTACCACATATCTAGTACCTTATTGGAAACATTATTTAAGTCAATGATTTTAGATGTGAATTTTTATAACACATTTTTGGATAATTTTTAGTCCTATAGACCCTGTATTTAATAATATATACAATATATTATACAAATTTTTGTGTTTTTTTATAATAATTCTCATGAGTCAAAATCTAAAACATGACCATTCTGTTATATTTTAAATTCCATATTGAATGTGATAATCAATATCAATTAATCCAATGAGTATTATTCCCAAGTGTTTTGAGTTTTTGAGTTTCCATAACTCATAGAGAAGATGATGGGAATAATGGGCATGATAATTAGAGAAAACATCGGGTAATTATCTCCTCTTTCAGCATTAAGGTTCAATTGAATGGGTCCTCCATACATTTAGTAATATAAATAACCCTTTTACATAATGTCTTTTGATTACAATATATTTTTGGATAGTAAGAACCCCCCTACACTATAAAATTTATGTATACACTCCATGAAATTTTTTGGGAGCACCATAGGGGTTGGTTACCCTTTGACTAATATTCATAGCTCAATGATCCATTGGTCCCAAAAAATAATTAAATAGAGTTGGTATTGAAGCTATGATGTTAGAGTAGTTTTAGTCATTTGATAATTCAAGTACTCTAGTCCATTATACATGACATGCACACTTAGTTAGATTTAGGGTACAACATTTAACTAAGATATCAATTACATGCTATATACAACCTATGATATTATAGGAATATTTGGATTATTGTGAAATATGGAACTTCATGAAGATGAATAGTGATGATTGGTATTCTAATTTATATTATAGTTGTCCTAAAATAGAATATATCTCTCAGCTTGGAATTTTTATTATTAATATTATCCCTAAGGTTCTATAAATCCTATTGTTTTATCATCCCATTCTATTTTTTTTGGGTTTCTAACATGGAGTTTATATTATAGTTAGTGTCATAGAAGACAATTTTATTTCTTTCATGATTAAACATATTCATGGTTTTTGAATTCTAATAAATTAATTATCACAACATGATGTTTATTATTTTTTAAATTGTATATGATAATTTCCTAAGGGTACATGTTGCAGTGAAAGGTCATAATAGTTCCCCACTATATTGAGAAACAAGATGTGTAGTTATTTTATTCATAAATATATGTTTTATATCTATATGTTATCATTTTATAGGACCCAAATTATAAAATATTTTAAGGTAAGGGATATCACAAAACATTAAAACTTCTTCTAATGATGTTTTTGTATGTTAGTCTCCAAAAGAAGTTGTCCATGATAACCAGACACACCATTATAAAATATAAACATTTATTTATTATTTAATGTTCATATGTATCAAAATAGGAAATTGTTGCTACAAATTAAGATTACTATTAATATATATCATGAGTCATGTAATTTAATATATTGATGAAGACCATGAATATATTTTATTATAGAGATTTAGGATATTTTGGGTGTTCTAGGATGGGTGTTGTATAAATGAATAATTTGATAAAGAATTTATCCACTATGTTCTTTAATAAATGTGAATATCTTAGTCCCTTTTATGTGAATTGAAGTTCATGAATATATTCATGAAGCTATAATTTTGTTGAAATGGTCAATTATCAAAATTGATAGATAGAAAAATTAATAATATAAGATGATGATAATAGTTTAAAATCTAAAAAATTAGAGATATTGAGACAAAGTGAATATATTACCTAGTGTGTCTTTGTATGTGGTTATTTTTGTTGTAGTATTTAACTTATTTATATATAGATTCCTTGGAATGTTCTTAGATGATAACAGTAAACATAATGTGGCCACATTTCACTAACAAATTGCATTATTTTTTCACACTCTAAGCATATTAGTGACTTAATTAAGATCTATATAAATTTAACAATTTGAATAAATATTATTCCCACATATTGTGTAATAAATATTCATATTTGTTTGATTGAAAATATTCAGTCACTAGCTATTTGAGAGAATATATTTCAGTTGAATATTATTAAAATTTTATTCTCTATTTTATTGAATAAAATATTTATCTATTTATAATATAATAATTAAGTGATATTTATCTATTTAAAAAAACATCATTAAAGGTATGGTAAATACTAAGGATGAATAAGGGATCATGTAAATGGCCCTGTGGGAAATGGAATAAAAAATATTACATTAATAAATGTTAATTTACATACTCAAGAAATAATATTTTTTTTAAATGAATGTTTATCTCATGTAATGTAAATAATATTAATAATATTTTTATTTTGAGGTGGTGTTCACTGGGTTTAATGAGAATTAAAATATCCTATGTGAAATAATTTTTTCACTGACTCTATGATTGTAAATACACTTTTATTCTTTTATCTGATCCTTCCCTAGCCACTATAATCATTTTACGTAATGATATATATATAGTATCCCCTAAATATATAAAGATAACTTTTTTTAGAAATCTATTATGAATAAAGAGTAGCCCTCCTCATCCACTCTCTCGACTCTAGAGATAATAATAGAGTCCTTCTCCATTAAGTAGATTCTTATAGATATAAAAAAAATTATGCAAGTGTTAAAGTCTTCTATAATAGCTCCCTGAGATTTATATAACATGACAGTATATAGTGTGAAAATAACATCTGGGTCCCTAATATTGGTTTACTACCTTTTAAAACTCTCACCATAATGATTATTTTCCATGAAGAGGTTTATCAGATCAACAGTGAAGAAAATATAGCTTTGTAAGCTAATTATTTACCAATATTAATTAATTATAACATTAGTGTGATGATCCTCCCTCTTATATTTTTGTGATTCTACTTAATTTTTCAATATGGATAAATTCAAAATATTTAATGAAAATTCATTATTGGGCATGGGAAAACCCATTTCGGTTTCACCATGGAACCATCAAGTTGTATAAAAGTATTCACACAAAAAATTATAAAAATTTATTTTTTGTTGATTGATAGGTATGTTTATTGTTAGTAAAAAAAATTTAATTCGTTTTTTTAGTTTTAAAGTCACCATTTTTCATTCATTCACCATTACATAATCTATAATACACAGAGAATTGTTTAAGAATGACCCAATGTTCCATAGAGAGGATCTATGGATTATTTATGGATATAATAGTTATAGGTGATGTTACTGAAAAGTGAAGACCATGCAATGATGTTCAATACATACATTTGATTCATTGTATGCAGGGATCACTAGATGGAAATTGACATATACAGTAATTAGTATACTATGTGTAGACCGACTAGAATTTCATGTAGATTTATGGACTACATGCATTGTAACTCACATTAATGTCATGTAGTCCTGCATGATTAACCTAGTTATTTTTTTATAAACCATATATTAAACATATATATCACACAAAAAGACAGAAACCTAGTCAACCTGTAACTAATGAGATTACACATCTTGTATCCCATATACATAGTGTGTGACTCACTAATGTCTTAAAAGAGTACCCAACTGGCTTGCCAAACATTTTTATGGGACATAAAATATGATATACATTGGGTGTAACTATCTGGTATATTATTTTTAATCATCCAATAATAATAATAATTAAATTTTTCAAAAAAACACAATTTCAATATTAAAACCATAATTCATAATGAGAAGATTGTGTGATATTATATAATTGGTTTTAAGTTTATATAATTTCAGTTATGGAAAATATATAGGTACATATTCTTCCTATAGGAAAATTATTATTATTTAGATTAAAATTATTATTCAAAATTTACACGATGTAAATGCCTTGACCAGAGGAATTTTTCTATAAGAATAATGATAAATGGTTTTACTGGAACTAAGAGAGAGGATATTTCAGGGATATTAATAATTAATTTAAAAACATAAGAAAATATTTGAACTCAGCCTGGAGATTATTCTACCTTTACGACGTTGATCATCATACCCTGATTAGTGTTTTTCATGTTGGTGGGATAAAAATTAGAGCCCCTCTATATGTGATCATCAAACAGTCTGGCGATTTTCAAACAACACCAATGAACCACTGCCTTATAGCCCTGTATATTGATCATCATTCATTATTTTCCCTGGTCACATAATTTTCCATTAATATTGAAGGAATTTACTCTTATTCTTCATGGTCAACTAATTAAGAGAAGTGGATGGATATCATGAGACAAAATTTTCATGCACATCAATGATCCTTTTTCAGATATATATTAAATTATATTTACAGTAATAGGCCAATATTTAACTTTTAATTGTTTTCACAAAAGCCTTTAATAATATTTTAAACCCAAAAGGAGCGTCATTCCTTCAAATACAATAATAATAATATTTCATTTAATGGTGTGTGATAACCTACATTGTAATATTTATTTTATATTTTGGTAAATAAATACTCATCAAAAGAAATAATCAAATTAATTCATCTTCTTTAGCAATTGTTGATTTCTTAAATAAATATTTAACTTAATATTATTAATTATATAAATAAAAAATAATTTATTCATTGTCTAGTGAATATATATTTATTTAAAATTCACATAACGAAATAAATTATGAATTTTATTAGTAAACAAATATTTATCATGGTCCAAATAAAGTTTATAAATAAATATTTTATATTTCTGAAACTAAAAAAATACCTATAGAATAGATATTTGGTTTAATATTTTCAATCAGTTAACAAATCATAAATAAATATGGGTTCTCATTATAAAGAATAATATTCATTAAAATATTCTAGAAATAAATATTATTTAACTAAGAACAATTCAGATTCTTTTTATTTCAGTTATTTAGACAGTTTCTCAATTAAATTAGGTCGGATTCAACAGATTCCAATTTTACGCACTATATTCAAGTCAACACACACATTTATGTTGAAGATATATCAAAATTATTTAACTAAAAAGGTATTTTATTTTCCTCTCACTATCATTAGTTATAATGATGAAGAAAAGTATTTAATTTTACTAAATAATGATTTATGTTATTGGATGTTCTTCCTAACGAAAGCCTGATTTAATCCTGAATGAACCTTGAAAAATCCCTAAATAAGTATTAATGAATGTATTGAATCCTTAGATATATTTTAGAACATCCTTAGAAAATAATTCCTCAAAGTGAAAGAGACACCTTCTGATGCTACATATAAAAAATTTCAGAGCCCTAGAATGGAAGATGAACCTGTGTTGGACAAGATGGTTAAAAAATTGTAATGAATAATTGAAGGTGGCTATACCCATAGTGTTAAATTTTTTATGAGGAAGAATAACAATATTGTTTTCACCAACGCATAGTGTAATCTATTTCAATAGTGTTGACGCAATAAAAAATTGGTCACCCTGTTTAATCTCAGTCTTCAATGACTTCATTAATCCCTATAGAACTCAAGAATGTTTCTAAAAGATTTAAATTCTATAAAAAGACACCCCTTTGTGGCTTGGAATCAAATGACAATAATATAACAATTCTATAATTCTTACATGATATGATATCTGATTATATTTCAAAGTGATCTTATTTTCTAAATAATCATTTCTCCAATCAGTAGTGTGTACTTTTGTAATATCTACTTGCTATAATTTATTCATTCTTTCATTATTTATCTTTATATTCCTTAGAGGTAATCTAGACTATATGAATAAATTATTTATTCTAATATATCCTACTCCTCTTCCACTTTCTTCTAATTTTTTGTGCTCACTACCTTTAATGAGATTGATTCATATATTCCTAACATATCAAAAAAGAAACAGTCTATTCACTTTGAAGATTATTACTATACCCATTAAAAATCTCTTTTAAATGGTAATTTTTTATTTCTATAACTAAATGTAATAGGGATTTCATATATTGGTCACTATTAAATCCAACAGACTAATATATTCAAATACTAATATTTTTTTGTGGGAGATATAAGCACACTTCTTGATCTATATCCAAACATCCTCAAAAAATATTGTGTTTTATTAACTCACCATATTTTTTATATTTATTTATTTCATTAATTCTATTAATATAACTTTTAATCTATCTATACTCTTAATCATTTATATTTCAATTAACTCATTTATTTATTCTTCCAATTTGATAAATCTAACATTATATTATTATAATTATATAATTAAATTTTTTAAATCTTCACTTTTTAAATTAGTTTCTATTCTTCCAAAGGTGGTTTTTAGTCCTAAAAATTATGACTTTTTTATATTTTAATGTGAAATTACCTCCTCCCACTAGAAATGTTAACCTACCCCAGCCTATATTTGTTATCATTGGGTAATATTATTTCTTTTTTTATTTGTTTTTAAATTTTTTCATACAATAATTTAAGAATCTTTATCAAATTTTTTACCAGATTTTTTTTCAAAAAAGATTTTTCAGACATTCATAGTGCTTCCAAAGGATACGTTGTGGGTCATTACCCCCATTTATAAAGTAATAATAATGGATTTTTTAGAATAATTTTATATAAATTTTTATCTATTGATTATCCATTATAAAAAATAGTAACTCATGGTTATATTTCTACAAATTTAATGTAATATAAATTTAATCTCAATGATAATTATTCTTCTTAATTACATTGTATGGAAATGAATTATTTTAATTATGGATTATATAAAAATTAATTTAATCGAATTTACACATTAAAAATGTCTCATGAAATATGGAAACACATATAAGTAAATACTGAAGGAATAAAAAATTAAAATATACCAGATTAGATATGTTTAGATATGACATTTAGAGTTTCTATATGAATCACTATAAACCTATCAATGAAATGATTACTTTTTTTACTAATATTTTTAATGGTCCATTGGATCTTGGTTATTTTCTTCCTATTGAAATAGTATTCATGAATTTACTTTTGGTCTTACCATTAAATATGGAACCAAAATTTACCATCAGTCAAGAATTTAAAACATAAAAAATATATAGGTGGAGGAGTTCATCAGTTCCCAAGAGAAATATGATATAATAATGAAAATTAAAACAAAACAACGATGAAAATAAATTAATAAAAAATAAAAATACTCTCTCATTAAATGAAATTAATGAAAAATAATCCAAAAGAGATGATTGGATTTAAAAACATTTTTAAAAATGGTGAACATATACATGAATATGAAATTATATTATAAACAATTTAAAAGTAAATTCATGAAACTGCTGTTACTTACTTCAATAGAAAAATAAAGGGTATCATAAAAAGGATTTTTACCTTTAATTTAAAAAGTAAGTAGTGAAAAAATATTTAAAAGTATCAACATGGAGTTTTAAAGATAGCACAATTTCAAAAAAAATAATGTGATGAATGTCCCAAGTGCCTGAGAGCCAATGTTGAGGTTGTTTATGATGTAAATTGATCTTGTTCATGTACATGTCCTTATACATCGTTAACCTCATATTTAATCGGTAAAGATAATCTTTATAAATATGATCAGCATCAAGATCTTATTTTTCAACAATGATTAAATTTTATTGATCTTGAATAAAATTAGAACAATTTTATTTGAAAAAGATCAACATTTAAAAGAAAAGGGTTATTTTATTTTACAACTAATAGAATATCCAAATGATGGAAAATTGGAATTCCTAATTAAGGATCCAAAAATTTCATTTTCATTATTTTACCGAAGGTGAGGTAACCATTAATAAAATATTGGGATCTCAACATGTTATTAAATTTAATTTGGAGACTGGTTTTCTAAAATAATATATTCATCTTGAAAATTTCCAAAGGACTACTTTTATAAAAAAAAATTTCCAGAAAATAAAAGTCAATTGTTGTAATAAATCTATCCTTAATTTTTTTTAAATCAATCAAGTCCCCTATTATTTGACCAAAAAAAAGTGAAACAAGGAATGTAGAAGATTAAAAGACAAAACAACATTGCTATCATCGTCTATGCTTTTTCCTGATCTTGTCAGAAATCTCACGTTCTTTTTCCTGCAAGGCACCTCAGTCCATTCCTCGACTGCGCCCACACCCACATCCACGTCTACATCCTCTTCTGTGAAGTGCTTTTAAATCACTTGATTGGTGTAAGAGAGTCTCAATATCAGTATCTGAGTCTGTGGTTTCAGGCTGTGTTTCCTTCCTTGATGCTGGTTCAGCTATCTTCTACCCATTCCTGTGATCTTTAGCTTGCCTTCCATGCTTCGTTTGCTGCCAAGAGTTCTCATCATATGTTACAGGGTGCTGGTCCTCCTCCTTTGCAGTGTCATGTTCTGCCCAACTAGTTGGATTCACTGTAGGGATGTCCTACTTTATCGGCAGCTCATCGGTTGTCATATTCCCTACATGAGAGGCAAGAGAATCATGTCTAAGAAAAAGATTGTAATTGTCATGTGATGTTAACGTAGTGGGGGCTAAAGAGGCCAAAGGAACCTCCTTAGTCCCACTGTCAAGTGAATGCACCGAGGATTGAATTACAGCCTAGACAGGAAGAAGGGGCAGAGCTTCCGACAAGGTAGGAGTATAGGTGTTGTCAGCTTTCAAATTTTCAGTAGCAACCAAAACACAATCATGGGAAACAATATTTTTAGGAGAAGATTCATGTGTCTCCTAGGTTGACCTGTCAATAATTGAGTGTACTGCTACAAATGCAGGAGGAATATTGTTGCTAGCTTCCAATTTTTTAGAGGATAACAGCGAACAGTCTAAGGAAGCTGTATTATGAGAAGAGAAATCATTTTTTACATGTGGAGACACCTCAATGTCACATGAGATTGAGTAATTAAGGCTAACATTCAACGATGGGAGTTCAACCGGGCCTTTTTCGACTATGTCAGCCAATGAAACACCATGGCCAGAGGTGGATGACCCAACCAAAGAGTGTCTATGGTGAGAAGGTCCCTTATTGGAGGACCTGAGGTCTAAAATAGGACCTTGAGGGAGAGCAACATCAGAAGGTTTTCCAATTAAAATAGGCAGGCCTTGGTGCTTAGTATCCTTTAAACCAAAATAAGATTTTAGTTTCCAAAAACATGTGCTATGATCATGTCCATGTAAGGAACAAAAATTTTATTTCAAAGACTTATTACAGTTATTTTTGTCATGCCTAATGATCCTACAGTCTAGAAAGAACTGAGGTAAGTTCTCAAATTAAATAATTAATTCAAGTTCTTCTTCATCAGTAAAAAGAAATACTTTATCAATCAATGTAGAGGAAAGGTCCATTTCAACTAAGAATCTAGAAAAATGACCATATCTAGAAATTTCTGTCTCCCTATTCATTTTGATCAGGACCCCAATTTCCAATGCAATATCATAAAGTATTCTGGGGAGCCAAAGAATCCAGTTAAGGCCAAATACCTTCACCCAAGCTTGGACTGTTGAGTTACCAATTTCTAGTGGGTTGAATTTCTGATCCCATTCACGGATGTGCAGTGCCCCTGGATTGAAAGAGAGAGGGACATGGCCCCAATCACACATTTTGAGATATTCATAGGGGAAGTGTATGTGGAAGTATCCTCTCCCTAAGGAGACACACTTCCAATTTTCAAAGCCCCATATTGTAGAGAGCCTCTGGGTGAGTTGATCAATCTTCCATGGAACAACACCTTTAGGTTGGATGAGTCGAGAAATGATGGAATGAGCTCCAATTTTAAGCCTCTCTTAGATAGCATCCGGATCATCTTTATTGTGCGCCACTGATCCCTTTTGACGGATGCCAACATTCAAACCCTTAAAAGTTGAGAATGAGTTATTGTGAGCACTGACCTCTTTTAGGGTAACCTAGGGGGGGGGGGGGCTTAGCATTGTGGGGATGGAGTCTCCCAAATCTGACAATGCATGCTTGTATGCATCAAAACTCCCCTAGGTCAGGAAGACGCCAGCCGTCAGTGGGAGAAGCGAACAATCAAGAGGGAAGAACCCTAATTTTCATTGCGGCGCGGCGGGGGGTTGCTCCCGAGCGTTCTCCGGACAAAGAATCCATACATCCCTTTTTTATAATAAAGTTTTCCTTATTGTTTATGAATCAATGTCTAAAAATTAATCATATGGTAGAGAGAAATAATTAATTTCCTGTATCATTCGCAATTGAAAAAACATGATCAATTAAATTTTGGATTCTAATGTCCTTCTTGGATAACAAATGTGGATCCATGATTAGGGTTCCAAAATAATTAGTCTCTAAATATATTATAAAAAATGTGTGTCATGATTAAAACATATTGACACTCCTTATTAGGACAAAAATATTATGATGATTTCATCAAAATATTTCAAAGTATCAAGATGAATCTAAAACAATTATGAGGCATAAAAAATTATAAGGGACCTCCAAGGAGGAGCTACGCAATAGGCTTGTAGAGAGGAGCTACACGACAGACCTCCTCTAAGGATCTATGAGACAGACCTACACAGATGACCTATGTGAAAATATTTATTTTTTTACCCCTACATGGAGGAGCTACATTGAGGAGCTGCACGACAGACCTAAGCTGATGAACTCCTTTCGACCAGCCCCCATCCTTGCCTATAAATAGGACCCTTGGGCACTTCATTTGAATAATGAAAAAAGTTGTAATAACTATTGAATCTCCCATTGAATATATATTTCAACCAATTCCCTCAAATATTTTCAGGAAGACCCATAAAAACACAAGAGAATAAATTATTATAGGGGATAATCATGTTTTGTAATCCTTCTAAAATTTAAAGATTGCATAGGCTTGGATCTCCCATGTTAAACACTTTTTCAGTCATCACTAAGACCTATGTAGAACACCTGCGCAACTTACTTGCATGGTGTGCCTACATGAAATACCCATGTTGCATACTGATGTGGTATATCTATCCAATATAACTATGTTGAATAGCTACGCACATGGCCTACAAATAATCTTGTAAACCCTCTTCAAACCCACAAATTGCAGGGTATCTTTTTCCGTTATTGCTTTATCTGAAATGTGATAAGTTGAATCTTCCACCAAAACATCATGAATTATCAATCCATTAGGATGTGTATATCATCTTGTTTCCTATTTTGGGTTTGTGTGTTTATAGTCATAGGTTTCCACATTTTGATTCAATGTGATCCAGGATCCCTGTGATATTTGTAGGTTTTTATATCTATAGTCACATGGATCCTTACCCTAGAGATAATTTTGGAAAGTTAACTATCTTAGATTTTGGGAATTGGATTCTAACCTCACATTCTCATATATATGACTTAGATCCTCTTGTTTCCAATAAAAAGATTGTGGGTTACACTTTATTTTCCATTCAAACAAATGAAAAGTATCCCTCCTATCATAGGATCCACAGAGGGAACACCAACTGAGGCATGTCCCTAATCACCTGTAGTTGAGCCTCCTGACCTCCAATGTCATCCCAGATTGAGAGGTTCATCACTCTGTGCCTTTTCCCACTGTCTCCTTGGTTTCTTTCACTATAGTCCAGCCCTATCAAATCAATGGAAGAGAGTGTGCATGGATTGTTGAATATTTCATGAACTCATGTTTCTCACACCGAGAAAGACTCATGTAGGCTTAGAGGACGATGATAATCACAAAATCTACTTGATCGGACCAGAATGATGTACAATAACTCTAATTTCTAAAAAAATTGGATATATAGGAATCCTTTGAAAGGCCCTAGATCCATATCACATTTTATTAAAAAGGCATCGTTTTAGGAACGTAATCCCAAAATCATTTCTCTGAAAGGGATAAACTATTCTATGATACTCCCTTGAACTATGATAACTCTAATTCCCATTATAATTGGGATATGTAGGAAGACGTCACAATGTCCCGAGCTCATTGGATATCCTCTACAAAAACCCATACAAATTTTTTTTAATTCAGCAACCTCCTCAATAGTAATCACCACCCTATTTATTTCAATGGGTCGTATACCCAAGATAGAAAACTCGAACGACATGGGATTTGATTACCATTTGAATGGGAAATGTGGAAAGCCTCTCTAAGGATCAATCCCAACACCCCAAAACTACCATGTTCTTCATGGGAAATATTCTCAATAGGGTCTAATCCAACATGGAAACTTATATCCTTTCTTGGTTCATTGGATTCTTATGCAGAAGTCCCACACCATGCATTGCCTATGCAAATTTCGATTAAATTTTCTCACTACATGACATTAAACCATATGATTAGGCCTTTATGAGATGAACTCAAAATGTATGATGTTTACCATTAAATGACATCGAACAATGGGGGTCTTGATTACATTGACATGGATAAATTGGTATCCCATTTATGGGTATGATCCAAACATCAAAATAAACATTCATCTCCCTGGATGAAAATAAATTAAAGAGTTCCACACTGAGTGGATTAAAAAGTAGTATTTTTATAAAAATGGTTAAAAGAATACCTAAATATTATATTAGAGGATACCATTGATAGAGAATATCAAATACATACGGATGTCTCCATTAATGAAGAACCTTGAATACATTCGGATTATTCTAAATCTCACACATGATAATAATTGATGAAAAATTTCATGGGGAACATACATTATACATGGTGAATTAATAAGGATTCATGAAAATATATCAAATCTATATGAGGGTCCTGGAGAAGGTAATAATCCCCCCCAAGGGTGTGATGAGTCTGACCTACCATTATTTCAACCGATGAATGTTCTTAAGTATCTTAGGAGAAAAATTAATAAACTCGTAACATTGGAAAGAAGTTCCTTTTTGAAAAAAACCATTGGATATTTCTGGTTCCATTAATAAATCCAATGGAAACTGCCCATACACAGTGATTATTAACCAAAAAACACTTTACGAGGGAGCTGAAACAAAAATTGTGAACCCGACATGAATCCTTAACCATGTTGATAGTATTTTGCATTTATCCAAACACTATAAATTGATAAAGTAAGGCCATACTATGTCATAAATCACAAATGTGTCTATATAAAATATGTTGATTTTATGGAGTTCCAATTTTCTCTATTTTCTATGATCTCCCTTCATTACAAATGACATCCTTCGTGTTTGCACATGTGAATGCCCCAGCCACTGCCCACAATGGATCCTCATCCACAAGAAGGACATCATCACCAACTCAGCAACTTCATCGCTGGGTCTCAAATGTATTGGTACGGGAATTCTGTCAACACAACACTATCCCAACACTATAGGCTACCTGAAAGGATATCTAAGTTAACAACAACCCCCGGTCATCTGGTCAATGATAATTGGTTGTCCAAAAGAAAACGGTGCCAACCATTGTCTTCAACTGTTTTTGGTCATTATCCTTGGAACACAATAATCAGTTCCTCCCATTATATAGGGAGGTGGATTGGGTGGTCACTCATACCTAAACTCAATAAAATTTTGGTCCTTACTAAAGTCTCCCACTAATAATCACTTCCAAGTGAATCGTGCAGTAGTGTACCCCCAACATGATAGGAGTGTGTCCTTTTGTTATTTATCCCATGTCCCTCAGACCCAGGCACACTTGATGGACTACGAAGGACAAAATTCAGATACCTGTGACCATCTTCTTACTTTTTTCTCTTGCATAAGGGTCTATCAACCTAACAAGGTGTTAAACAAAAAACAGGAACATACACCCATCCAACATAATTCCCTCATACAGCAGACACATTTGGAGGCTCCAAAACAATCCCACCTTTCAAATCCGGTGGAGTACCATGAGAAGGCACATACATCTGCTTACAAACTATCAGCCAGTAAGCAGACTCATCTGAATGCATTCAGGGAAGCCTACCAATAAATCATGGTGGAAAATGGTAAGCAGTAACTTAAAACTACATGTACCCACAAAACAAACATGTAGTCTAGTTTGGCTGCATCGGGATAATTCAGTCAAAATACATGGATGAAAAACCTGGGGCAGACTCAACTCTCTTCCCCGTACATGGGTACTGTCAGTATTCACAAACATGAAAGCTTGGATTGGAGAGAGAACATACACCTACTCTAGATATGTAATGTACATATTTTACGGTTCCAATGAATGAAGTCCACAAACATATTTTAGAAATTGTGAAAGGAAAAAACAAAAATTCAACCCCATATTCTAGAAGCTTACCAAAATATCATAATATAATCTTCAGTCGTACCAGGGAATAAACACGGAATTCTTTCCCCGCACCTCGGATGACTCATCGACATGCAATCTCAGAGAAGATACACACCTTTTTTCCAGTCTAAGAGGTTTATGGGGCATACTCCCCCATATCATACAGAAAACCAAATCCATAAAATAATCTCTTTACAATTGATGATAATCAGACTATTATAATGACCACTCCAATGTAGGAATAAACACCTAACAATGCTAACCACTTCTCACAACATGTTGACCAAACTATGTGTAAAATATCATCTAATAAGATGTCCTTCCAAAACATTATAGGAAAATCCATAGCCAATATGCGATCTGTCTCCTCTTAATCCTAACTTATTGAAGCCCTCAGACATTAATCTATTGCAACTCATGATCCAACCCTCCCATTACCAAATTATGGTATTAGTAGAAGTGATTCTGAATTTCTCCATTAGACACTTTATCATAAAATCTTGATTTAGGAAAATTAGGTCAATTTAGAGAACATACCTCTAGATGAGATCCATGGAAACCCTCTGTGTGGCTCAAAGACCAATGAAATGTGTATTTATACCTTGGTTTAATCCATCATGGCGGTCCTCTCCATGATGGAATACACTGTGAATGTTCTCTCTACAATAGTCTCTCACAATGTTAGGATGATTTTTCAATTTGAAATGTAGTGAAGAGAAATACCTCTTATCTTGAGTCACATTCCAACATATGGCCATTCATCTACAATGAATTTCTATTAACAGGTGCAATTAATTACCTAACAAAATATATTCGAGGGTGGTGGTCATTCTCTAAACCTCCCATGGGTCATTTTCCATCCAATATTGTGGAAGAAAAAAAGAAACTAATTCTATTTTTTATAGCCAAAAAAGTAAAGAAGCATCCAATCTAGTTGAACCATGTTGAGAAACCTCTAGAAAAAGATGATCAGTATTTGTGGAATATGAGAAAACAACTCAATAATGTTGAAATACCAGTCATGTTCTAGCCTTTGGAAAACTCTCAATACAGCATTCCAGAATTGATAGAAGAAGATTGTTTTCATGATATCTGCCTCAACATGTGGAAGAATCATTATCATATGAAAGACAAATTATTACAATAAAATGAATATAAAAGTCATTGTAAGATAATATAATGGTTACAATGCCAAATTTAAATGGTATCTCTATTACTTTTCTAACATCCAAAGGACAATAAGTATCATGTAGTCCATCAGCATGCATGAATGAATGCACTAAATAGGCTACACCAGTTAATTAATGACACCCCATCCAGTGTTCTTATCAGAGGACAGGGTTCACCTGGAGCATTGAATTTCACTACACTCCAAAATCATAAAAGCCTACTGAAATTGGGCTCATGAAATCTTATTTACCATGGATGTCCAAAATAAAAAAATTTAGTGTGTAATGAAAGATATTCTCATGAATAGGCTTAGATTTTCTCTCATTAGTGTCAGGAATAAAAAGAGGAATCTCTTGAGAGAATTTTTCATCAACTATATGAGAATATAAATCAGGCCTCTCCATTAGAGGATATCAGCCATCAAATATTGAAAATGTCTGAAATAACACATCAGAACTCATAAAAATGATATTTAAGTGGTTATCAGATAATGAATCCAGCCAATGTTCATACCAAAATTAACAAAATTAGAAAAGAAGATGCACTAATATTATTCATAGTAGTTCATAAGAAAACCCAAACTGTAGGTTTTGGGGCTTGGTTAACTAAAAAATCGAATTCAATAATCAAAGTTCAATGATTTGAATAAAAATAAAAAGAACAACCCTACCTTATAGGGCTAGGGTATTTTTCACATCTATTATCCCCTCCTCAAAAGAATTCAGTTTTATCCCAATTGTAGATGAAACCTCAAATTGAACACACAACTAAACTATCCATCTAATCCCATTAGGTTATTGTCCATCTAATTATTCCCAAGAATTTAGCATGTAGAAGAAGAATGTACCATGGAAGAAATTAATGGAGAAGATCATACAAAAATTCTAATAGAATTAAATCAATTCATTATGCATCCGTAAATGTCATTAATACCATTATAGAAGATTCTATAGGAAATGAGTCAAGTTTAGGGGAGTTGGAGGATGATGTTATTATTCACAATATTGTACACACTGATGCAAATAAAGGGGTTGTGTGTACCCAAAATTAGTGGCTTACCTATAATCGAGATATTCCCGTAGGTAACCAACTCCCACCACATCGAAATGCTGACAAGGGGAATGGTAAAGGTCTAATCATGGATCACTTTTGGACTGGAGAAGGTCGATCTCTTTCACTTGAAAAAAGGATTTTCCCACCAAGAGGAGGGTATGACGAAATTGAAAATATTCAATGTAGATTTACATCGACGAAGCATTTCTACCAGACATGCTCCACAAGATGATCCTCATCTGGCACATCTTATAGGAAATCCTCGGAAAAGAGGGTTTGGTGCAACTATAGATGAGTATAATGAATTATTTTCATTGGGTAAATAACTAGGAAATGATCAAACAAATCCTTACAGGCCTATCCCAAAGAGTTATCCATGAAAAATTCCAAAAGCACCACCACTAGGGTTTTCTTTGTCATCACGTCAGTTCAAGCTTGAGATGCACTACTTGTATAGATCACATCCCATATAGATATTACCCAAATGATTATGAATACGATTAGGGAATTAGAAACCCCATTAGAATTTATGGAAGAATAGACTGAACCAGTACAACTAGAAAATAATGCTCACCCCTAATTGGTATATATGATCACCCCAACCAATCATTGTGAATGCCACATTTTCAATCTTTATTTGTTCGGGTGATCCAGAACAGAACATAACACCTTTTTCTCTTGATGTGATCCCATGATGGGGAAACCTCAACAATCAGAAGTGGTAATGCTTAGATTCATTGGGTAATCATTACAAGGGACATCCTTGGTTTGATATTCAAGATTCCAGAGTCGATCAATCACTTAATGGGAAGACCACCATTAGAAAATCCTTCTCCAATTTAGATCAACACTGACTAATAAAATAGTTTTTTATCTTACAAATTGCAAAAAAAATATAGAATGAAAGTGTCCTAAATATCATTGCTTGAGAGAAAGGCATAACATATTCATTAATGTTAGCACTCCCTCAAGAAGAGTTGCTTCCAATTTGTATAGAAAATCCAGGTGATGGGTTCTATGAGACACTAATACATCTAAAATATAGAATAGGTTTTAGAGGCCTTTAATCAATATCCCCAAAAGTGGAGGATTCCATTTTGGAAATAAAAGATGAATATCCTATAATCCCGTCTAATTTTTTTTAGAGAATTGGGAAATCAGAGACAACTACAGTCAGAATCAAACAAGCACATGAAACCTCTTCTACATCGAGACCATCATCTTACAGAAGGGATTCACCTCCTGAGAATCCGTAGAAATGAATACCTCATCAAGATGATTAAAATGATCAATGGAGGAGACAATTTGAGGTGTTAAAGAACATGTTATATTATTTTCATAATTAATAGGTTCCAAGCTAATTCATTTCAGCTTTGAAAAAAAATTAGTTTAGTTTCTATGGATGAAGAAACTAAATAAAGAATGTAATGATTATATCCCAAACTATTTCCTATTTCATCAAATGTTGGGGAATCCCATTTAGGAGTGTTTTGTTTTCACCGATATCCTGGAAAAAGTTGTAGACTCTATAAATGTGAAACTAAAATGTTTATCATCCCACGTACCATGTGTTACTACTACTAATCCAGGGAAATTAGAAGAATGAAAGGAAATCAAAAAAAAAAGAATGCACAAAATTTTGATGATTGGATGGTTCGGAAAATGATCAACCAATCTCATTCCATTCTGTGAACATATATGAAATAACCAACTACACCTCCAGAACATTTTCCGTAGAAAATCCATCTTCATCAAAAGTTCAGTACTCTAATGGTCAATCCTTAATGAAGAGACATGATTATAAAGATAAAGAGTAGTCAAAAGAAGACAAGATCATGTAAAGGAAAATTTTGTCCTTGAATTTGGTAGATTTCGTTCCATCTATCTCACAATCATGTCAAATTCTTTTTAAAATGACACAATATGAACCTACATGTCCAGCAGAATCTGCATCAGATGAAGAATTGATCTTTGTTACGTTTACTGTATCCACTTAATGGACCCCAATACAAGAGATGATTACGGTTATGAACCTAAATTCCATACAAATTATACAGAATCTAGGAGGATAATGTATGGAAGAGGATACAAGGGAAGACATGGAAATTATAGAATCCACAATTTTAACTATACCCCTACATGAACCGTTTATGGGGCATAAACTTGTTGGATATTGCTTCAGTAGGATCAACAAGAATAATGAAATTGTTGCACACATGACAGGATCAGCCCTGAAATGCTCATCATGGAAGACCGATTAGAGGTTACACCATCACTATATTAGAAAATAGATATACATAATCATTCTAATATTCTAAAAGAATAAGTATTTCCATCTTATGCCCCGACATATGGTACATCAACATCCGGGGCATCAAATTCCAACGTGCCTACAAAACCGCGTATCCATGCTGGAAAATACCAACATCTTGACCAAAAGTATGACGTTTTGAAATATCTAACCTATGTACCAGCCAATTCGTCAATATTAGATGCCTTTAATTTATCAAGTGATCTCCAAGAAGCACTTATTGAGGATTTTTCAAGTCCTCAAGAATTTGAAACCAAAGTTGTTGCTATGGAGGATTATTTTATATAGAATGATCTTGAATAATGTAATGCATTCATATCTTTCATGGATGAAGGCAAGGATGATGTTGTACATGGTCACATTAGTATCATGTATTGATCTGTAAAGGTTAATGATATAGACGTCGAACGAGCCTTCATTTATAATGGATGAAGAGTCATCGTCATCCCCATCCATACACATCATCGATGGGGTCTCATTGAATCTGACATTTCACATTCTACATTGATGTTATAAGGTTAAACCACTAATAAACAAGAACCACTATGAGAAAGTACACTCAGAACTCAATTTGGGGATCCTGTATCTAATTTATATTTCATTGGTTTCTGATTGACCACAACCTTCAACATTCTTCTTATAAGGACTTGGCTACATCAACATGCATCCACTTCTTTGTCATACCACTAATGCCCCAAGTATTTCATTAATGGTAAAATTGAAAATTTGTGTGGTGATAATTCTCCATTCGAAACATGTGAATTTTAGTATACTGTGGAGGAATTTGATCACACAAAGGGAAAAAGATCTATGTGAAAAGATGTAACAAGAATCAATTCTTCCAATGGTATGAAAAATATCCCGACTAACATATTCAAATATTTGAGTATAGATTACGAGTTTCCTATCAATAAAATTTAATGTATAGACACAAATCCAAGAACTCGTCTAGTAAAATTCGTAATGTCAGCTGTGGTAATAGAGCATAACAACATGGAAGAAATTGTTCACGGTGAATGTTTAAATGGAGATGTCTTTATCTCATCCAATGAACTTCAACAAACATTTATTTCACCAATTATTCTAGAAGAAGTTGTCGTATTAATAATGGATGATAATGATGTTGATTACCAACCCATCATCTTCTCTCCAATGCTCCAGGAAGACCATCCATCATTAGTAGCATAATAAATGATTACCTCTACTTCAGAAAATTCAATTATTAACTCCTCCCTAGAACATAATGTTTTACTTCAACACCTACTCTTCCATAATAAATAGAATGAATGAAATTTAAGGAAGAAGAATAATATCATCTTAAGGAAACTTATCTTGCATTTGAGGAAGGATTCTCCACCACATTGGATTAGATCAGACAAATAAATATGGGTACAGAAGAAGATCCAAGTCATACTCTAATTAGTGCAGCCATGATTTATAAATAACAATAGATTTATACTTCATTTATAAAGAAACATTGATATATATTTTCAGGAACTATACAGAAATTCTAGGCCTTAATTTCGATGTTCCCAATCATCATTTGGGTATGCTAAAATAGAATCGCGGGTTTAAGTAGGTAGCAAGAAGAACACACCCAACTCACACCTCTATAATTGAAACTAAAGTCAACAGAATTATCCATGAAAACTTTTTCAGGGGGGTGAAATATCTCAAATGTGTAGAAAAAAGTTTCCCAGTGAAAATGAAGAATGTTTAAATTAGAATTTTTATCGATTTCAGCGATCTTAACCAATATTGTACCAATGATGACTTTCTAGTTCTGATCACAGAACCCTTAATTGATGCAACAGATGGCTGCAAAGCTCTCTTCTTCATGAATGGATACTCTAGATATAATAAAATATGAATGGACCTTGAAGATGTGGATTCTAAAGCTTTCAGATCCCTTGAAGGTGTGTTTTTATATCGGGTAATCCCCATCATCTTAAAGAATGCAGGTGAAACCTATCAACGTGCCATGCACTATATCTTCAAACCCTTACTTGGAAAATTTGTTGAATGTTATGTGGGTGATCTAGTGGTTCAATATAGAAAACATTCTGATCACCTGATTGATCTAAGGACCATATTTAGTAAACTTCAGCAACATAATTTAAAGATGAACCCCTTGAAATGTGATATCGAGGAAAACTCATAAAATTTCCTCGGCTTTATTGAACCCCATCGTGGCATCGACGATGATCCCGGAAGACAAAAACAACCAATGAAATGACACCACCATGAAATTTTAAGAAATTAATAGGACATCAAGTAAAGTTGTCCTATATTCATTTCTTTATCACCAATTTGGCAGGAAAGTGTTTACCCTTCATTAGATTAATGATGAAAGGAGTTACATATCAATGAACCAAGGAATACCAAGATGAATTTGTTACCATCAGGAAATATATCTTGAGTCTATCAGTATTTATTCCACATGTTGAAGTAAAAACACTTATTTAATACGTGAAAACTATAGAGAGTCCATTTGAGGCCTTCCATGCACAAAATAACGATGCTGGGAGTGAATATAGCTTTTACCATCTATGTTAAACCATGATTGATATGGAGACGTGATATTCACGTATTGAGGTGTGATTCCTAGCATTAATATTTGTAGTTTAGAAGTTGTGGTGCTACCTAAAACATCATGATGTTTTCTTGGTATCGCGCAATAACTTTCTCAAATATATCCTCATTCGTCCTTTGTTTATAGGTCATTTGGAAAAGTGGGAATTTATTTCGAAACTGTTTGATGTATTTTTTTGCGCCTTAGAAAGAAATAAAAGGCCAATACTTGGAAGCCTTCCTTGTTGAACACACATAGGTGGAAAATACATATTTGAATAATTAAATTCATAATGAAGGAAACATTACAATTTAAGATACTCCGCAATCATTGGAAATGTACATTGATGGTGCTTCTACAAGTCCAATAGAGAAGAGAATGGAAAACCCTAAACTCATCAATTTTGGGTTAGGAATTATGATTACCTACCCAAAAAAGGTAGTGTTTCCATATTCATTTCTATTATCAAAAGGTAGTACCGATAATGAGCTAGAATACAAATCTCTCCATACAAGCCTAGATTTGGCACTCCAGGTACAAGAGGACCACCTGAAAGTGAAAGGTGATTCAGAATTGGTAGTCAAATAGATCAATGGTGATTATGATATCCAAAAATATGAGTTAATACCTTTGTGTGATTATGTCATAGGATTAATGCCTGAATTCCACTAGGATCCAACATTGTTATATGTCCCTCGTTCACAAAATACCCAAGCTGATTCAATGAATAATGAATCCACAACCCTAGTAAATCAAAATAAATATGTGACAATCATTAGTATTTCCCATCATCATATGGATTCACCGTTTGTTAAAACTAGAGTAGAGGAAATTAATTTAATCAATCCTATTTCTTAGTTGTCTGGTAAAACTACAGGATGGATGAAACCTATCATTGAATACATTCAAAATAGTGAACTTCAACCAGATAGATCAAAAAAAGTGAAAATCATGTGATGAGTTGTTAATTCCATTCTTCATGAGAGCCCATATTAATAGAATAACCTCTACAAAAGAGGCTGTGATGGAGTCATTTTTATGTGTATTGGAGTATATGAAATTACAGATGTCCTGAATGAAGTACATGCAGGAGATTTTAGTGCTCACCAGTCTGGGTATAGGCATTCAGATCAAATCTGAAGGCTGGGACACTTTTTTTGCTTTAATGACACAATATTTCATATATTTCACCAAAAAATTTCACCCAATCCAAGTGCATTCCAATGTCATTCATCAACTCCTAGAGTTTCTTCATACAAATAAAGACTCGTGGACATTTTATACATGGTGAATGGATGTATTAAGACCTTACCCTTTATATGCGGCTATGAAATTAAATTATATTCTTATTTCTACTAATTTATTCCACAAATGGGATGAGGCAATACCTCTCAAAGAGTTTGGGGCCAAAATAATTGTTATCATTTTGAAATATAATATCTTTCCCAGATTTTTTGTCCCCCATATCATATTTATGGATAATAGTATTAATTTATATTATATTGTTGTAAGGATGTTATATGAGGAAAACTATATAAAATCTAACCATTAATCTTGCTATCATGCGGTGGCCAATGGATAGAGTAAGGCTTTAAATAAGACCTTATCAAATATACTTCTGAAAACAGCGGAGATTTATAAGAAATATTTTCATGATAAACATTTTCATTTTTTATGGGATTATTGAACTACTACCAGTATTGTCACTCCCGTAACTCCATAATCATTTGTATATTGAACATGTGAAGTTATGCCTATTGAAATCCAATTTCATTCACTCTGAGATTCAATTTGTGATCAATTATATAATGATTAATATTCTCACAAGTTATTTGATGAGATAGAATGATTAGAAGAAAAGATATTGGATAAGTTGCATCATTTGGAAGTGTGTCAGAAAAAAATATCATGATATTTTAATGAGACAGTTAACATACACTCATTTCATCAATAATAATTGGTCATGTTCCTCACGACTCCAATGATACCATTAATGAAGCCTTTAAATATTGATCTAATGTGGGAGGGCCCTTACAATACACAAAATGTCTAATCTAATAGGTTTTATTAACTAATCTTAATGGATAGTGAAATTATTTCAACACCAACAAATGTAATATTCTAAAATAATTGCGTATTATCATTGCACATCATATGTCCTTACTGCATTACTCTAAACTGCATAGTAAAAATTCCTAGTTGCAAGGAATTAAATTGCATAAATACTATATTCATACTGAGTACACGACTTTAAAATGTGTAGCTTGTTTTCCTGGTCGCTTAATATTAAAAAACATGACATTATATTCATTTCTACACGAAACTATAAATTACGGTTAATGAAGTCTTCATTTGATGTTAAGAAATCACATAAGATACAAAAAATTAGTATTTGTTGTGATTATTCAAAAAATGTGTTGCTTCCTGGTGCAAGATTAACTCACATCATTGCTACTCCTTAGTGGAACATGAGTTACATTTCTCTGTATGTTTGAATCTGATTTGCAAAGATCCCTCATTTCAAGAACAATGTGTGGCTTGATTCTCATCCATATTGGATACGTTGATATAACTGGGTCACAAATCATGGGCATAACTGCAACAAAAATGAAATTTATTTCCCTTTTCTCCCCATTTATGTGAACCAAATATATATAGAATACTCTTCCAAGATACATGGTTTGATCTTCATACCAGTTTTTGCCTTATGTTTTACAGTCCTTTAGGAATGTATTAAAATCACCCATACCTCACATCAATCTCAATTAGAATGTGAAATGACTGTTTCAAGAATTATGTTTGGATATATTTTCATTTCAATGGGATACATAGGGATTCCTAGATCTCCAATCTTGGGCCCATCCACCATATAAAAAACCCTTTATTCCTTGTGTGTATGAATCAATACAGTGTGGGGTTTGTTTCAAGAACTACATGTGGATTGATTCTCATCCATATGTGATACATATAGACTCCCGGATCTCTAATTTTGGTCTCATCCTCAACCACTAAAAAATTTATTTCACTATTATTCTTCTATTTAATAACCATATCTCCACATAGTACTCTTCTAAGATAAATGGTTTGATCTTCATACAATTTTTGTCTGAAGTTTAATTATTCTTTCAGAATGTGTTGAAATCCAACGTTTGTCACATAAAAATCCATAGGTGTGAGAAATGATTGTTTCAAGAACTAAAATTGTCTTGATTCTTATTTCAATGAGATATCTTGTGATGCCCAGTTCACTAATAATGGGACCAACCACAAAAAATCCATTTTTATTACCTGTGTGTATGAATCAAACCATCATAGAAAATGTTTCAAAAACTACATATGGCTTGATTCACATACATATGAGATATATAGTGACACACTGGTTTGATTCCCAGATCATGTTGAAATATTTTTTTTCACATTGGAATCACTTCATGTCCTTGCTGCATGACATTAAAATAAAATGTACACTTAGATCTATGTAAGGGTTTATTTTTATCCCATTTAGATACATTGTCAAAACTAGGTCTTAGATCATAGTCCTAGCTAGTAGAATTTTTTTTACCTCTCTTCCACATATAATTAAAAATTGATGGGGTTCATTTCATGTCCTCTCCTATATATCCCACAATATAAAAAAATTCCCCCATTTTACATTTGAGTTAGATCTTTGTAATGGACTCCAAACTCATTTCCAATATTGATTCAAATATTTATCCACCACATTGAGCAATAATCCCTTTTTAATTTCAAACTCTTAATATTGAATTCTTTTATATCTTAACAATATTTATGATGGGTTTTGGTGGAAGTGTTTCTAATATTTGAGATATATTTTGTTATATTATGTAGTACTTGCACCAAGGTTTCCCTACATATATTGCTTCTATAATAGGAATGTCAGTCAAATGATGCCAATATTTGGCTATGTTGAATATTCTCTAATTACCCCTATCTAATAAAACCCACATAAAGGGTTCGTAAAATAATGGTGACCTCATTATTGGTAAAATAATCTTCCGTCTCCTTCAAACATTTATTAAAATATAGAAGAATTATTATCTTTAATAAGCCATCCATGAAAATTTTTCCCATGAACTTTTAATTAATCTGAATGTCTCCAAGACCATGGTTTACATATTTTCCATCTCCATGTGTTCAAATATTATTGGAAAAATATTGGATTATTTTACCACATATCCTCTACTGTTTCCAATTTATTTTGGTCCTAGTTTTTTGAGCTAAAATTAGAGAAATGATACTTCCTACATTTGGGACTGCCATTCCCAGAAATCTTTTTCCTTCAATTCATTGTTAATCATGATTGGAAATAATCTTTCTGTATTTAGCTACATTTCCCCATAAACCAAACTCCCTGGTTTGTAAAATCTGAATCCCTATAATCTTTCTTCGGTATTTAGAAATAGAATGTTTGATACACAATAGATATTTTTCTTGACTATGCAGTATGTGCCCCTTGGTGGAAATGCATAAGTTTCTTACATAACATGATAGTTAGTAAAAAGATGCCACTTTTTGGCTATGCATCATAAGACTTAATCGTCCATGCATAATACAACCCCCATAAAGGGTTCATAAAATAATGGAAACATTGTTCATGGAAAAGACTTCCTCTAATGGATTTATCCCTTTTTCCATATCATTATCCAGCTATAAATATTCCAAAATTAGAGTTTTCAATTCTTCTTTAACATACATGAACATGGTGGTTTGTTTTCAAATAAATTATAAGGAAAATGTGGACCCATGAACCTTTGGTCAAAGATAATTACCTTAAATAAAAGCTGCATAATAAACTCACTGAAATACACAAAACTGCATAGTATAATGTCTTCACTACCTTACATGAAACTACACAGTATAATGACATCACTGAATTACATTAAAATTACATTTCTTGATATCAGAAATCCCCCTTTATAAAAATAGTAATCATTCCTCACACACTAATTTAGTGTAGGAGGGGTCTCCACATTAATAAAATATGTTTTCAGATATGGACCATTATCCTTAAAATCTATTTCTTTGAAAAAACTACCCATTGTGGTCTTAAGTCACACAAATAATATTTTTCATGGTCTATCCACAACTAAATGTTAAATTCCTGAGAGCTCTTTTTCTTTAATATGCAGTATGTTCCCCTATGTTTCCTATAATAAGTTGTAACATAATTTGCCTGTAACTCAAAATAATCCACGGTTTGGCTATGTAGCAATTACCTCAATATTCCCTTTGTAAAATAGCCCCATAATATTTTTGTCAAATAATGGTAGTGTCATTCATGGAAAATACCTCCTTTATGATTACACTTCAGATTTTAGATTTCGAAAATAAATCATGACACATGATTCCTCATGGAAGTATATAATGAATATTGGAGAAATTATAATCTACTAAGACTTGTTTGGGATAAAATTTTAAAATTTATGGTAAATGCTATTTGACCATAAACACAAGTCTTATTAGTCTGACATGTATGACTCTAAATTGCCAATAACAAGAGACATGGTACTCACTAGTTTGAAAAAAAAGGTAACTCTAGAAAAAAGTCGAGTCTCGTCTTAGTATACTTTAATTTTTAGTGGTTTATTAAAAATTAATCAATAAAGTGTCAAAATATATAATGTTTTTTTATTAGTCTATAAAACCCCAGTAAAAAGATAAAAATTCTCATTAGTACCATTGGCTTAAGTCGAAATCATTGATCACCCCAAATCTTGTTATTTTAATTATGATTATCTAAGAAATGTTTGATGTTAATAAATAGTCATCATCACCTTTGATATTGAAATTAAATAAAGAAGTCATGAAAAAAGGCATATTTTATTGAAGATAAAATTTCGTTCATTCGGATGGTAAAATTAGAGGTACATCAATAAAATGGACCCTCTTTATCTTTTATTAAAAGAAACTCTTGGAATTAATGTTCATCAATTGAATAGATTAACGATCCTTATCATCCAATTTTTAATGTAGAGACAGTTGAGAAACTTCAACCTCCCTGGCTTAATGAAGTGCTTCTTTGGAAGTTGAAATCACATTTATTCCTTCCAACTGGGTTTCCCCTAATGTATTGTTCAATCAATCATGTTTTCTTGAACAAAATCCATTTTTTGGTGATGATGTATCAACTCCTTTGTTTCCTATTTAATTTGTTGGCTAATTTCTATAGAATGCATTCTTTGGTTGGATTATGCCTCATCTACTACATCTTAGAAGATCTCAACATTAATATGTCATTTATCCTTTTCAATATCTTGAGGTAGCTTATGTTCTTGATTCCATTAGAGAACAGTCTCTTTTACTGCATAAAATACTAGGTGATAATTAAATCCACCAAATCCCAATATGAAAAATATTACTAGGTGTTTTCCAAAATGGGACAGAAGCTCATCCAAGGGCTTCATAGAAATTATCTTCCAAATTTTTAGCCATGTATTTTTACACACCATGCCAAGAGAAACATTTTTCTCTATATATAAATCTATGTCACCACCATGGGGAAAAAAGAATTGTGGAAAAACCCCTTAGAGAGGTTCCTTGCTCATCTTATATCAGAACAATGGATGCTTCATGTTCTACTAATGTCTCAACCAACACAGAAGTTTCACCTTCCGATCTGGGTTTGGAAGCCGATAATCCAAAATGATGAGTCACAATCATGGTCAGTTAATAATGAATGGAGGAAATGGGTATTGATCTAGATAGATAAAAACATTTAACCAACAAATAAGTCATTTTCTTAATTAGATTCATCCCCATTGTTCTGAACATCATCAACTTGAGATAGTTTTTCTTGCGGAGGGGATTTCTCTTATATTTGACCAGTTTCCATAAATGAAGGATTTGGAGTGTCCCTAAACATGGGTTCCTCGGTTTGTATTTCTACCACATAAATAGAATAATAATAGATCCAAATACCCCATTATTGAAGGGAATTCACAACATTCAATGCAGACAAAGCTGCATGAATTGTACATTGATGTGAAATACCAAGTAAAAAATGAACAATTAGGTGTGGACAATGCAAGAATGAGAATATATGTACTTTCAATTCCTCATGGAAGTCCCCAAACATCATGATGTATCTTGGAATATCAATTTTTGGATTAAGGGTTTCCATCATTTCAGTGTATCCATCTTGAAATGTTATGGCATCCTCACAATTGAAGGTGTCCATCAAATCTCGGTTGATGCCCAAATTGGATCCACTGACATTTTTTTCTCAAAATTCTTATACTGGTCCAATGTCATTATGTCTTTCCATGTAAGGATCTACACCAGTATCTACTTCAGATTTCCAATGATCATCATTCCTTCCTTCTGAAGAAGTATGAATATTATCATTTCATATTGTAGGATCTGTTTTCAATGGAAATTGATCTGAGATATTTTGAACAGAAGAATATTAAAAATATCATTTGATACTAAAGATAAATATATTTTAAATTACATTGACCTTTCTCTCTCACAATATAATCAAGGGAAAATACATTTTCGATTTTTTATGTCTCATACGTCCAAATAATTGATTCATCATCATGAATCATTGATTCTCCTAGGGTTTCTTTTCCTATTCATAAAGACCAATTTCTTAATCCCTTAAGAGAAGAGAGAGATTCAGATCCTGTGAGAAAATTAACTTCATTAACAAGGGGTATCAAGAATTTAATGATACTAGAGGACAATACAAATACTTAGTTCTTTGACGTAGACTTCAGAAAAATCTCAATGTCTCTTATATTTCTTTCCATAAGCATGTAGATATATTGAAATACCTTTCTTGGCAGTTGAAATCTGAGGTAGTGGATGAGTATGTCCTATATCTAATACCCTAGTCATGTTTCTCGCTCATGGGGAAAGTTATGGAGAATTGGGAGGTTCATTTAATGTGTCAATGGGAGAACCAGTGGGTCCATGCATTAGTGACATGAGAACCACTTCTGAGGTTACTTCCATAATTTCAATATTCAAAATGAAATTTCATCAAGATTAATGATGGTGAATGATGAATCAAAATTGAAACAAAAGAAATGGTAAAATATATTCTTAGTTTTAATAAAAAATTCCCATTCCTCTTTAGGGTTATCATTTAACCCATCAAATATCCCTAGTTCTGTCATTTTAGATACTCACATTGAGTCTAGGAGTTTGTCATTGGTTTCATATAAAATGGTCTCTAGATCTACAATATACTCCCATAATTCAGTCAGGTAGTTATCTATATGAAAATCATAAGGTTCATTAATATCACCCACATCTGGCATTCTAAGGCCATTTTGGATGAATTTCCATGCATCAATGAGTTCATGAGTCAAGATCTCCCGAATTCAAATAGCTGAAGGATGAAAATAATTAATGTTTTACAAGGTTGAATTGGGATAAAACTCAACACCCTATGGTCGTAAAGGATCTTTATTCCACCCTTATTCATTAGAAAAATCAGAAGATTGGATATGAATCACTTTCGGATGATGGAGACTATATGACATTAGTGTTAGAGCTGCAGTTTTCCTAGGCTTGGTCTTCTTGGTGTACATTCTACGAAAATGTATTGAAGGTTCTGAAACTTCTGAAGCCCCTGCATCATATTTGGCATTAGACCTCTTACTATGATTTCTAAACACAACTATTGTTGTGGCAACTACTTGATATATTTCTTTCACTGACGCCCCCATGGGGGATTGAAAAAACCATAGCATTATCATATCCAGATTCTAATTTGACTGATTCATTTGATGGATGTGACATAGTTGATAATTTTGATGTCTCCAAAGCCATCAAAATCCAAAATAGTCTGGCCACCACTGGATGTTTCTCAAGCCTAACATACATTGGATGAAATATGTTTGATCGTTGATAAAATTTGAACTAAAGAGAAAACCTATAAGGAATGTAAGCATCACATATAATTTCACCATCAATTCTAGTCCATAACATGATATCCTTAAATTACATCATATTGGACCTCAGCTCATAATTTCATCCAAACCATCATTAATTAATGTCAATGTTAGTGGGTTACCAAAAGGGATGAAGCTGAATTCTCTTAATGAATTAAATTCCCTCAGCACCACATCAGGTCCCACGTACAATGGGTCAATACTCGAGACCTTTTAAAAAATGGGGTAAATATAAAATTCGGGACTATAACTGAATTCAAAACTGAATATGGTGAATGGTTTGTCGCACTCCAGCCTCAGAACACATAGAATGGAACTGCAATATTAAATGGAGCCATAAAATTATAAAAATGTCATAGGTAATAATAAATATTTTTCCAATAAAAAATTTTCTAACTCAATATATTTTACCTAAACCAATTTGGATTTAATAACAAATGTCCCTGACCATACACTGCCACCAGACTCATAGACTGGGAGCATGTAAATACATAGCCACATGGAAAGAAAGCTGGCTAAGTGTACCTTTGAATCAATATATGATTTAAAATTTAACCCCTTGTTCTTGTAGTCACCTATCTCCAATGTGGTCTAATATTATCCTAAAATACCCTGATTATATATAAATGGACAAATTGTAGGTCATCCTCAGGTGGGACCTTTCTCTGTTGTTCGTTTTAAAAAATTTACATCTACACTTTTGTATGAATATCATTATTGTCTTTCAGAGATTCCTTTTCATTTTTTGAATATTTCATGAGCCAATGATGGTGTCCTAGTAAGATCACCCCATGTAGTTATTGGTGGAATGAACTCACCATACATCTTCCTGAGAATAGTAACCCCAGATATCTGGTTGATATCCCATAGACTAATGCGAACCTCACCATGCATCAAGTTAAAAGTATTTTTTTGCAAACTATATCAGCCCATCAATTCAAATATGAAGTCATTTCGGTAAACATGTGTTTGTTCCATCAATATAGAGTCATAAATGTGAACATATAATTTCTATATTATAAATTATATAGAAGTATGACTTACCCAAAACACCCAGATACATTCAAGTTTAACTCCTCATTTGGAATGGCGATCATATTCTTCCTTCCAACCATTAGTCTAATCTATTTACAAAGCATGAAATGTTGAATAATAAAAATATGGCCCTGGATATAAAATATGATCTTTCATATTAGTGTTACAACCACTATGATGTAAAATGCATCCAATATGTATTGTTCCCTCTTGAACATTCATACCCTTCATAGTAATATTCATGCAACGACAATTGATGTATTAGAGAAACCAATTCATGGTAAAGTATCTATTTGTAGCCAAAATATGGGGATCTTAAAAAATCCCATGTCTGTAAAGAAGTAGATAACGACTTTGTAGATATTCTCATTGGTATAGAATCTAGCCTTTCAGTAGTTCAAGAATTTACTGTCAACAACTTCATAATAATCATGTCTGAAAGTTCTCATCATCTCGTACTGGAGATCCATATCTTCCTCTATGGTGGTCATAAAGTGATTCATTTACTACAAAAGAGTTAACCTATTCTGCATATTTGTTTGGAATTTTGACTTCTAAAAATTAAAATTATTTCTTAAAGGAATTAAAAAATTTTCAAAAGGAAATGCTCCGTGTAGGTCATTCAATGAGGTCATCCACATAGATCATTCACCAAAATCCTAGAAGAAATCCTTCAACAAAATACTTCAACGTAGCTCCATCGCTCAAATGGTTTCACCATGAAACAATTTCAAGGGAACTAAACAACAGAACAACGTGGCCAGGCTGGACAAATGAGCTATGCAATGAGAGAAAATAATATAAGATCTTGGGGGAAGATAATCGAAAATGGATGGAGATATTTATAGACACCATTGACCTACGTGAAACAAATGTGCGATATTGTTGCACAACAAACCTGTGAGATATAGCAACACTGCAAACTTGAATCGAAATGAATTTACTCTATAGTCTTTCCCATGATCTATCTTTAGGAATGTACCATTTTTCTAATCTGGTCCAATCATGAGGGGGGGATCTTTTTTGACACTCATTGGTATGAAGAAAATATTATTAACTCATTCTACGAATATATAAATGTCTCAAGGTGAAGATAAATGAAGTAAAGGAATAAAAAATGCAAGGGACCTACGTGGAGGAGCTACAAGGGATACCTGGGGAGGGGAGCTACGTGATAGACCAGTATCAATGAGCTACAGGACAGACCTACATGGAGGACCTACACAAAAGAGCTACACAACAAGATGGTTTCTGTACCCCTCTACTGGGGAGCTATGTTCAGGAGATTCATTGATGACCAACGATGATGAAATCTTTTTGACCATCCCTTCCTTGCCTATAAATAGAACCCTTGGGATCCTAATTTGAAGACAGAAAAAAGTTGGGAGAACTCTTGAATCTCCCATTACGTAGATATTTTTGAGATGTCCCTTAAATTTTCTCAGGTATCGCTCTAAATACATGAGTGAATAGGGAATTAGGTGGGATAAACACACTTTTAAATCCTCTTAATATTTGGATATTTCATTGGCTTTGATTTCCTATATTAAACACTTTTTTCAGTCATCTCTACGACCTACGTGGCACACCTAAAAAAAATACCAATGAGGTGTACCTACACAGCATACCTACCCGACATACCTATGTGGAATACCTACGTGGTATAGCTACATGGTTCAGATACGTTGCATATCTATGTTACATAGCTGGACATATGGCCAATGAATCATCTTGTAAACCCTATTCAAAACCTCTCATGGTAGGGTATCTATTTCCCTAATTACCTTGTCTAAAAGAGACTAAATTGATGACTCCGCCAAAACCTATTGAATTATCAATCTTTTGGGAAGGGAACATCAGTGTGTCTCCTATTTTGGGATTGTTTATCTACAGTCTGAGGTTTTCAATATTCGTCTTCTCAGGGATCCATGATCCTTGTGATTTTTTAGGTTTGCATATCTACAGTCACAAGGATCCTTACCACATATATAATTTTGGAAAGTTTCCTATCATATATTTTTGGAATATTATTATGACCTCACCTTCTCATATCTAAGACTAGGAGCCTCAGGTTCCCAATAAGGAGAGTGAGGGTCACACTGGATTTTCTATTCAAACTAATGAAAAGTATCACTCTTATTTTGGGATCCACATATGGGAACTCCCACTGAGGTAAGTACATAATCTTCCAAGAGCAGAGTTACATGACCTCCAATGTCATCCCACATTTAAAGGATCATCACCCCGTGCTCTTTCCCACCATTTCCTTAGCGTTTTGTACCATAGGCCCACCCTCTCATATCAGCGGAAGCGAAAGTGCGAGGTTTGATGAATATTTCACATCCTATAGTTTCTGACATGGATAATGACTCACATGGGATTAGAGAACTCTAATTACCAAAACATCCACATGATCCACCCATAATAAACTACATGAACTCTGATTCCCATCGAAACTGGGATACGTAGGAATTCTTCCTACATCCCGAGATCTATCTCACTTCCTCTATAAAAGTCCTCCTTTTCATAAAGCAAGACCAAAATGATTTCTCTCAAAGTACATCAATTTCATATGAGACTCCCTTGAAGTACGAGAACTCTTATTCCCACCATAATTAGGATACATAGGAAGACTTAAATAGTTCCCTAGATATATGGATATCCTATTCAATAATACGACCATAATTTCTTTATTTCTAGCACCCTATTTAAGAGAAATCCCCAACCAATTTCTTTCAAATGGTAATATACCCCTACAAGACACATCAAACAATGTGGGATTTTATTCCCATTCTAATGGGATACATACAAAACATCTCTGAGGTTCAAACCCAACACCCCAAAACAGCCATGTTCTTCCATGGCCATATTCCGAATATGGTCTAATCCTATAAGGAAACTTATATCTCTTCCAAGTACTATGTGATGCTTAGGTAGAAGTCCCTCACCAATAATTTACTAAGAACCATCCTCTTAGATTTCCATACCACATGACATTAAATTGTACGATTATGTAATTATCACATGACCCTGAATTGTATTACGTGTCCCATTTTGCAGCACCGAACTATGAGGGTTCTGATTCATTTTACAAGGATATGTAGGTAGCCCATTTATGTGTATAATCTCAACATAAAAACAATCTTTTATCTCCAATGATGACAACAAATTACAGAGTTCCCCCACTGAGTTGCTTAAAAATTAGTATTATCATAACAACGATTAAAAGAATCTATAAATAGTATATAAGAGGATACCATTGATGGAAAACCTCAAATACATACAGATATTTCCATTAATGATAGACCGCGAATACATACAGATGATTCTAAATTTCACACATGCTAATAATTAACTGAAAATTCCTAGGAAAACATGTGTAATATATAACTGTGTATTAATAAAATTTTATTTCTTTTTCAATGGACTAAATCATAATTTACAATTAATATTCAATTTTTTATATATTTTTAAAAATTACTTTTATCAATTATTTTTGTGCTATTTTTAATTCAATGGAAATTATTTTATCATATAATGTATTAAAAAAATTTATGTTATAGATTTAAAATTTCTTTCAATATAAAATAAAAAGTGTTTCATTTCAGATGATGGTGATTTTTGGATTTGGAATTAGAGACTAGGTCATTAAAATATTCATTCTCTTTTCAATATAAACCAGAACTAAAAAGTATGATATTAATGAAGATTCTATTTAAAAAATATCTTAGTTTTTGGTACTTGATAAATTTATAATAAACAAAAATATTATTATTAATTTATAATGGGAATTATCTTTTATATACCATTATAAATAGTACACCTTTATATTTTTATTCCGATTTACATTGCTAGTATCATAGGTAAATATATCAGGAATGTAATTATAGATGGCTATACTAGATTTACCAGGGTTTTATACTTATCTCATTAAAATAAGTTTTGTAATTTATGTACCAACGTTTCAAGGAAATTCAAAAATCAGAAACATTCCAAACTCATTTCCCTTATTAGTGACCATTTTACCAATTTTGATAATGATTTTTTTTGATATTTTTTCTTATCAAGAATATCATAACCCCTTATCCTCTCCTAGAACAACTAATTATAAAGGGGTTGAACAAATATGAAATAGGTCCCTCAATGAAATTGTAAGGGTACTCCTAAATAAGGTTAAACTTTTCGATTATATTTGTATGAGGTAGTCCATAAAACATTATCTATCATTAACAATTTTCTCATAAGACCCATAATTGGAAAACACCATTATGAACATTATAGAAATGTGAATTCCTAAACATGTATTGTTTATTTTTTACTATTGTAAATTTTATACCCTTCATATTAATGATAATCATTGAATGTTAAATCTTAAATTCAAGGAATGTGTCATTATTAGGTACTTGAATTTATGTAATATAGTGAGTTAAATTTTTATGCATAAATACTACATCTTATTAGATGACTATGAATTACATTACATAATGATCCATTACAGAACCATATAGGTCTATTGTATTTGGAAACTAGGATACACAAAAAATTGGTTCATAATTTAACTACATTATATCAAACTAAGTTATTCATAACTAGCACCCTTATTAGACATACAATATATAATACATTTCATCATAACCCAGGAAATGGAGACTTAATAAAATGGGATCCCAAATTCTTATTAAGGTTTACAAGGGATATATCAATATTAAACTTGAATAAGGGTATACTAACATGATAGAAACATTTAAAATCCATAGCCTTCATATCATATATCATATTCTTATTTCATGGTACAAGTAAAGGTTATTCATAAGAAATTATTCATAATGTAATAAATGAACTTTGGAAATGAGAGAATAACATTGGCATGTGACATAGATTTTTTTTATTAATATAAGAATGTAAAATCATTTTCTTAGTAGTTAGGGATCATTACAAAGACTACTATAGTGTAATGGGTTAACTCCCCAAACCATTATAGTAGTCATTATTGTATCCGAAAACTATTAAAGTAGAAAATGTCCCTTACTAAATTTGGTTAAATCGCTATTCTAGTCAATTTTTTCTCATTTGATATCTTCTATTACCTAATGAAATTGAAAGATATATAATTCTGGGCCCACAATCACATAATGAAAATCATACATTTCTATACAGAATTATCTTTAATATTTTAACATATCATAGAATATGAAATTGAAATAGGGTTTATAAAAATTCCATCATGGAATAAATAATGGAAAAATGGGTTAAATAATTATTATAAAATAAACCCTTTAAAAAGGAATATGTTTCATAAATATCTTGTGATCATAATAAAAAAACATAAATAGAAACCATTTTTATGGTATTTTGGGATCATATCCCAAACAGAGAATAAGTATAATTATGGTTTGTTATTTTTTATGAATAAAAACACTATTAAATGATCATTAAAAAACCTTGAAAAAAATAACATTTTCACATTTAAATCAATGATTTAAAATAAAAAATATATAAAACATTAAATAAATAGTATTATTGAAAATAAACATGTAATGTTATAAAGTAATCATCAAATATGTGGGTGGTGGTGGTGGTGAAAAATTATGTTCATACAGTCTAATTTAAAAAAAATTATATTCATATTAATGTTAAAGAGTAAAATGCCCCTCATTCATAAAATGACAAGAATATTTATTTAAAATATATTTCTAAAAAATAAAACAGTTGTTAAAAAACATTATCATATATAGTGTAATATTAAAAATAGTTTTACAAAACAATGATGTGGAATAAAAATGGTTTTCTATCAAAGTGAGAAATACGGTCTATTTTTATTATAACTATTATTTAGGACTCTTAACAACATAAAAAGAGGAAAATGAAATGAAAACATGTATTCTAATTAAATAAATTGATTATAACTGGATTCATTATTTCCTTGGGTGATATATTGTAATATTTCATTATCTGATACTTAATAATAGAAAATCATGATAAACATTGATATTTTAACATAAAACCCTTATTGATTTGGTAACTTTTTACTCATAAAAACCAGGGAAGAAAGAACTGTAAATGGATATGTAATTCAAAAAAAAATTTCTAATAATAATCATTAAAAATAATTATGGGTATTATATAAAACACACAGAAACATGTGTTTAATCTAGAATGTGTCTTCTAAAAAAATTGTAATGAAATCCCCTTACCTCAAATCTCAATTTCCATGGTACATGATAAAACAAAAAATATAATAAATATAATATTATTATAAATATATTAATGAACCACAATCATATATGTCATAATATATATGATTTATGTATATCCTTTTTCAAATAGTTTATTTGTAATTATTTGATAAAAACATTGTTTTTCTTAATAACTACATTGTTTTTCATGTATATTTGGGTTCATTAATTATTGTCCTTTTAATTTAATTAAATATATATTATCATGATAATGTTAGTCAATATAAAATATCTTATATATTAATTATATACATATTTAAATTCATCTATAAAAGATATAGTTAAATAAATTAATTACACCAGTCACAGAGACAGTAGGCCATACCCACACGTGAACATTGATACCATTTTTGGAAGATGAAACTAATTATATTAAACTAAATTATGTTAATAAAAATATAATTTAAATAATATTAATTTAGACCATTTTTGAACAAAATTTATCTTTTTTAAATTCTTAAATGCAATGAAATGTTTTAATAAATATCAGTATTCTTTAAAGTCCATAGAAAATTTAATATTTTCAGAAAATAAAAAAAAACTAAATGTTATATAATTTTAAAATATTGATTTCAAAAATAGTGTTCTTTTTTTAAAAAATAATTTATGATGGTGGAAATAATTAATTATAATATTAGTGCACAACATGTGACAAAACCATTTTTAAGAAAGATACAGTTTAAAAGTTTAAAACTAGACTTTTTTCTTATCCCATGCCTTAAAATAATTTTATATGAATGATAATATTTTAACTGAATATACAATATATATATTTGACAAAAAAAATTAACCAATAGTGATTAATTTGATATATTGATGTAAAAATGCATTATTCACAAAAATATTATTTTTTTGGAAAAATCTAGTTTTTATTACAAATGAATATTGTTTTTATTCTTAATAAATTGATATGAAATGAGTTTATTTTATACTTTTTTAAACTCTATAATTTACATAATTTATTTATTAATATTAATTTGACCTATTTTAAATGCATTGATATAATGGTATACAATATTATGGTTCGTTAAAATAGGTTTTCTGTGTAATGTGATCTATCAGTGAAATTAAATTTATTTGAAGTGAAATAATATAATAACTGGGTTTTATATAATACCAACCTTAAAATAAATTTCACCTCAGAAGTATACAACTCTAAAAAAACTAATCATACATCTACCCCATCATATCCTCTCGATCCCATTTAACGTCAATAAATTGGTGGTTGTTTCACAAATCATTGACATGGTGAGTGGTCTTATTTCCAAAAAAATTATGTATGATCCTTACTTTATTTTGGCTGTTACTAATAAAAAATACATTAATCTAGTGGGTTTTATCTATGTTTTGTACATATGAATAATTTGGAATTTTCTTCCCTAGGAAAGATACTTGGAAAAAGTAATTATCTTTATTTTTGTTCTATTGGAATTCCATGAATATTCCACCATCCATACTCAATAAATAACATCTAAAGGTAAACTTTACCTAGGGATCATTTTCCCCTTATTTATGTTTCTCAAAACTATTAAATATGGTGAAATTCATAAAAAAACCTTCTCCCCCACTATAGTTTCTATATCACACTGATAATTGCTACCATAAATTTTATGTCAATTATAAGATACCATGATGTTCTATTGAATGGCTATAAATTTATCTACCATTTCATAATCTAGCAATAGTCCAAATACTTTTTTATATAACTTCATCAAAACACATTGGAGTTCTACCCATTTTTCTACAAAGGTATTCATAAGTTTCCATCATAATTCGCAACTAAAATATTTTATTTTAAGAAAACTCAACTAAAGTAAGGTGTTGATCCCAACCAAATTTGAAATACATAGAAAAATATCAACAAATATTCAATAGTGTTTGGATGGTTCTATGAAACTGACCATCAATTTGAGGATGATACATAGTTTTGAAACACTACTCTGTATCAAAACCATGTGGAAGACATCGCTAGAACATCAAGGTAAATATCAGATCCTGGTCAGATACAATAGAATATGGTACTCCTTGAAACCATAACACTTTTTAATATATTTCATGGAATACTGAACTAATGATAAATCATAGGATGGAGTGTGGGGAATTTTTAAAGTGATCAACTACAACCCCATTAGTATTATATCATTTAGATGTTTTGGGGATTATAATGAAAAATTCTATGGGTATGTTTTCCCATTTCCATTATAGTAGGGTAACAACAGTTACATCCAATTACACTTTGGTCTCTTAACCATAATTTTATGGCATACCAAACAACTAGATATAAACTATATAATACCTCAATTCATTCCATCCCACCAAAAACACTCTTTCATATCACTATACAAATTTTTACTACAATGATGAATACAAAATGAGGAACTATGACACCCATTCAATAGATCCTTCATAACATATAGTGTGTATGGAGCACATATATGGTTCCAAAACCTTATCATTCTATAATAATCATGTATAAATATAGGAACATTTCATAACATCTTCTATATATATACATATTCCTTCTGTAACTCTTTAATCTCAAGATAGATATATGGTTGAATACTCATTTGAGAACGATAATATTTATACCCTTATATTAGGACATCCTAATCCATAATTTGAAAATAAATAATTATTAGATCTATTTTCTTCATCATAGATAATATATCATGATCTCTTAGACTGAATGAATTAGCTACCTTGTTCCCTTTAATTTGTTGGTAATGTATTGAGCCGTAATAATAATTATTCATTTTTAACCGTCTTAATTGATTCATATTTAAATCCATCAGTTGGAATATATACTTTAACATTTTATTAATGGTTTATTAGTCATATATTTTTTTATAAGGATAATGCCTCCAAATATTTAATGAAAAAATTATCACAGCTAACTCTAAGTGATGAGTTGGGTGATTTTTCTCAAGAACCTTCAATTTGGGTGTGGCATAAAATATAACCATATCATTATTCATAATAATTCTTCAAAATAACTTATTTTAGGCATTATAATATATTAGAAACCCTTCTCCACTATAGGTGAATGTTATCATGGGTGTCGGTGCTGACCTTCTCAAGAGTTCAATGAAACTTTATTCACACTCATTTGACTAATGTAACTTGGATCATTTCCAAGTTATAAATGTTCGTGGATTATATATTAATGATAAATTTTCCAAAAACCATTGATAATATCCCTTAAAATAAAAAAATCATCAAATATATCACATTGGTTCATCTTGGGAAATGATCATTAACAATGGTCTTTGATGGCTATACAAATATTCACACTTCTGATTTTATGTGAAAAAAATGAAATTGTTCATAAAAAATTTACACTTAATAAATTTCAAATACATATTATCCTTCCTTGGGGACATCATCACAAATATCACGTTACCCTTATTATCTTCTTTTAACATTGAATATATATGATTATCATCTATGAATACTACCAAAAAATTGAACAATGAAATATATAAACACTCTATTAATTATGTTCATGATGATAGCTGGGGAATTTGTACGACCAAAAGAAATTAATATATATTCATAGTGTTTGTACCATAAACATAATTCAATCATTTTTATATATTCATCCTTAACACTTAGTTAACGATATCTAAAATGAAGTTCATTCTTGTAAAAGGATTGATCTCAGAATGGTTAATTAGACAAGTCATCAATATAGGGTAGGTGACAATTTTTCATGATTGTACTCCTATTAATTTTATGAAAATAAATTCATAGACACATCAAACCATATTTAATTTTAATAAAAATAATAGGCTCACCCCAAAGTGACATAATTGTCCAAAAACCATTTCAATATGCCCAGGGTGTTTCATCTTTAATTCGATACAGTCAATCAGGTCTATTATATATTTAGTCGTTAAAATATTTATTCAACCATGTATGAGTTATATTAATAATAATACTTCACAATTTAGTGGATTTCTTGGAACCCCTTCATAAAAGTCATCATGAAAATCCCAAAAAAATATGAATATCTACGAGGTTGAGTTTTACCACAATCATCAGAGATATACACACATTTTGAATAGTAATAATGATCAGTAAAATGGATGAAATTTCCACTAGATATTCATATTTGTCATCAAATTAATATATAATCATTGGTTTGTTAAAAATAGTAAATGTGACTCCCTTTCTATAAAAACTAATTTGGGGTTTATATAGATAAAACAAATTCAGGCATAGTATCAAGATTACTATTCCAAAAATCATAAACCTTAGAATAATCATATACTGGATATTTTATCATTATACCATTAGATGTTTAACTACTAATTCAGTGGAAAACATGGATACACTTCTATAAATATATCAAAAACCTCCCACACAATAGGAATTTATTCGATTGTGAGGTTTCCCTAATCATTTGTGACATACACACCTTTTGAATAAGAATCAATAAAGATATAATTTTCCTATTTTCTATTGGATGATCATTTTTATCATATCACTAATACAAGATCATATGTTGGTTCAAAATATTAAACGTCTCTTTTCTTCCTCAAACAATGATGTGGGAATTTTTTATATAAATTCTATCCAATAATAAGATAACCTCAAATTCAACCATAGAGAGAGAAAAAATATTTTCAAGTGTAATATTCCCAAAATCCTCAATCATAGAAGAACCATTTACTTGATATGTTTTCAATATACTATTTGGGATCTCACAACAAATTCAACATCTAAATATTGAGCATATGAACTAACATTCCTAATGAATTTTATAGATACATATGAATTCATATAACTAATCTGAAATAGGGTACATCAATATTTGAGAAATCTTATTTCCAAACTATTTTCCAAATTATATCATCAATTCCATACTAATAAAAAAATTATTTGGGTTACCCTCTTAGTTCAGATGGAATTTATTTCTCCCAAAAACCAATTTCTCCAAGCTATTCATGTATATCTGTCTCTTCCGTGAACAATCTATGTAGCGTCTAGAGATTTTATTAACAAATTTGTCCTAGTAGAAATTTTTCTGAAGAATGGGCGTGGTTATTCTGGGTTAAAAAGATTACCATAACTTTGCAACAAGCTAAATACTATCCACCTTTATAAGGATATATGGTTTTCTGAGTTCATCATATACCTTAAGATGAATCTTCTTAGTGAACTGATTAGCCATTGGTTACCTAGTACTAATTCATTCCATCTATCTCATGGTGAAGCATGAATCAACCTTTAGGGAATCTACTGAATTTTAAGGATTTCCCCCCTTGGGGAAACGTATGATGAGTTTCTTCCTATATCAAATGTTGGGGATGATCTTTTATAGACATGGAAAGGTGAATTCTCAACATTTTTAAAGATATGTTAAGGATGTATCTATGAATATGTTTTCTCATATTTGTTAAGGATTGAATCAACATATCTCTTTTTCACAATGAAGATCATCTAATAGAAATACACACCCACCGGTGCCCTTCCCCAGCATGTTCATGATAGTACAATCTCTTATTAGGAAATCCTAGTTGTCTGGGAATGTTACACATATGGTTATCAAGTTAGACTTAAAATATACTTGAGTCTGTGACTATTGATTTTCTCAGACATGTTCATGAACAGTTGGATTTTTCTAGCTGGGGATTTATACTTAGGAATTCGTGTTACCACACTGGTGATGGAAGCTCGATTAGAAGAGGGTAGGAATCTTAGTATAGTTGCACTGACTCTTGGTCTCCTCTACTATATCTTGGTCCATATCCAACAAGGAAAATCCCGTATAGTACAGGTGACCCTTTCCAGTGTTTATTTGGATGAATATGAGAACATTTTATCTATTCTATGAATCATAATGTCACAAGGATCCTTGCCGCCTCATTCTTCCACATGCAGCTATACATTTTCTAGTTTGAGGCACTGTCATTAGGTCTTGCCGAGATTTCCAACATGACTATACAATATGATCATTTCTATTTTATTAATTATCATTTTTTAACCGATTCAAATTTTGATAATGGAAGTGGATATCTTGACGAGTGGTCATAAGAAATCCTTTTCATGATGGGGTCATTGTGTCCTGTATGGGTGACATGGTTATTTAAGAACCACATACCCCTAACCATTTTCATGACTAGTATGGTTTCAAAGTGTTTCTCCACTATCATCTATTGGAATTCTAGGAGAATGATATCCCGAGATTACAATACAATTTTAACTAATATTGTTGCATGAGGATACCAAATATGGGATCATCATTCCACATGTTAGGTCTCTTATCTTCGTAGCTAATGATAATGCCCAATCATGGGTGGGAGCCAATCTAAGAAGGGTCCTGAAAATACTAGTCTATCATGTTGATAAACCTTGTGTATCATTCAACCCTTTTCTTATAGTAATAGGGGATAATTTTCATGATCCATACAATTCTTTATGGAAGCATCCTCATTCATGTTACGACCATCCCATTGTAAGGTCGTTATTTTGAAGAAATATATCCCACCGATTCAAGAAATGGATAATGAAAATTTATATATAAGACTATATGGGGATTCATCTATTTATCTTCATTGGAATAGCTGATGGTTCACCATTCTGGTGTAGATACCCCAGTAGTTATAGAGGATCATACAAGGAATATACTATTTTGGAAGTAGATTCACAACTTGATCACATAGACTCCTATTAGATAAAATTGTGACCATAAATAAAAACATTCATTTATCATTCATGATTCAGGGGGTGGATGAAATTAATCATCATCTTCTACATGATATCATGAAACTAATTTTTTGGACTCAAAAATAGTTTTTTACTAGTGATAGGGGCCTACATGATTTTGATAATGGAACTTCCCTGTCCGAGATAATGAGAGAGGCTTCAGAGGTGTTAAAATAGTGTAATATGATAATATCTGAGAAGATATCCCAAATAGATTCATTTAAAACACAAATATTGATGCATAAAGAGATCATATCTCTATCAAATAATAATCTTTTATATCCACACTCTTCATTTGAAACTAGTCTGTAAATAGTTTAGCAGCTACCTACTTTTATAAAGACTCTTCATCCTTGGGAAGTAGTAAAAGAAGCTAGTCGTGCAGCACTTCAACACTCCATAGATTCCTCTCATTGGACTCTTAATAATTTGGATATCTCATCCTATAAAACCTTATGGTAGTTTGACCATCAATTTTTTTCTAATTAGTCTTCTATGAGGTTCAAAATGTAGAGATACCACCTTTTGAATTGTCTCACTCAACTGATCTTCTAAACATTAGATGTTATATTCTAATTTTCTTTCATTCACGATGTGGATTATATTTCATTGATCTTGTTTGGAACATATTCTTAAATTTTATTTATCCTTTTCATAATATCATGTAAAACTTAATTCTTGAATGTGAATTTTTAAACTGTAATAGTTTTTTTCTTTGGAAATGATCATGAGTTCCCAACAACCTGAGATTCCTCATTAATGAAAATGTTCCAGTTATCTTGAGACTAACTAATTCATAAAAGGGTGCATTTTATAGAATATATGTCTTCTACAGAGAACTATCTATCCTTGGGTGATGAAAATGGATATAGAGATCCTAGATTAATTTTTACTTAGTACATATGATGGGCCTTAGAAGATTTGTTTCTATTTACTTTTTATTTAACTAACCATTTCTTAATAATCATATGAATGAATAATTATTGGGTATTTTGATGGCTTTTTACTTGGAAACCCTCTTTATGGGATTCCATCATAACATGCTTTATGCATGTTTGGTTTATAAGTGGTCAATATTTTCTAAATCATGCATAGTATATGTCCAGCAAGCATGGACTCAACATTTCCCTAGGATACCAAAATATGTTTTTCAACCCGATGAGTATTATTTATATTTTAATCTTGAAATATATATTTATTATATACAATATATTAGGGTATTTTAGCTCAAAATTTATACCAATGTAATTTATATTCTTTTATCTAGGACCTTCTATTGTTGTAGTTTAGCGTTTTTAGCTCAAACTTTTTTTTATTGGTGTTATAAAATTTTCGATGTATAATTATTCAACTATTTTAATGTCATGCAGTAAGGACCTCATCCATACAGTTTTAATTTCATATGTAAAGGACATAAATATTATTTTTATTTTTCTATCTTGCATCTAGGACATGGTTGTAGTGTAAAGACCCGTAAAAATAAAGGGAATTTTTTTCTTAATTTTTTTGGGATTTTACAAGAACGCAGTTTCTGATGGCACCTGATTCTGAGGCCCGGTATTCCCGGAATCAATTTCTGAAGTTTTTCTCGAGTACGTTCAGTGAATGAACGAGCGAGTTTTCCTAACTTTTGAACCGGTGCTTGGAATTGAAAATCTGAGGGCACTAAGGGAACCGCAACACCGATAATTTCATAAGAACACCTTTTTCTGGAGTTGCGTTTGCTCGAGTGTGGTTTTTAAAAATAGTGTGTTATGTAATGAATAAAATAAAATTTGTGCAACCAATTTTATTTTTATTTAAGGTAGTTTAAACCTATGCTTGGTGGTTTGAGTGGGAACCACTAATATCCTAACTCCCTTGGTAGGATATTAGTAAGGTGGGGCCCACACGATCCCCACCCCCTTTATTTCTTTTTCACCTCACACAAGCATTTATTTTGGAAACTCACCCGCACACCCCTATTAAATACCCAGTCAAGTATCTCGTTTAATTGGACTATTAAACGCCTCATTAATTGGTCAACGAACGTTAATTAAATAGTGTTTTAGTTTTGAATTTCAAATTGAGGTGTTGGCTTGTGTGTTAATTAAATAAGACAAGTCTTATTTCATTAAGGGTGGGTTCGTTGTGTGAGAGGAATTGGAGAGGAATTGCTCAAGACATGGAATCCTCTTCTTCCTCCTTGAAGAACGCGAAGAACGCATCGTCGCCGATGAAGAACGCCGGCCTCCAACAAAGGACGACGAAGAACGCCGAATCCTCAGAGATCGACTACGTGATGTCGTGTACCGTGACGCCGACGATTCCCTTCTTCGTGACACCGACGACGCATACCGAACCTCGTACCATGAAGATTATTTCTCGCGACGAACCTTTGTTCGACGACACCTTGAGGTAGGGGTTAATTGTTTATCCGCGAATTATTTCTTTGTCATTCATCAACTTCTATTTGTGCCGCCTATTATCGTTATAACGGGAGGAGGTCGGACCGCATGAACACGGACAACCCTCCTTCCCCTTTGATGGTTGTAATTGATTGTGGTATGAGCTAGGGCGGTGCGGTGCAACAGCACCGCACAGAAACAATGAAGAACGGGCGAAGAAGCGCGGCGCCGTCACGCCTCGCTGTTGAGGCGATTCGAAGACTCCGCAGATTATCTATTTGATGTGAGGATCGAAGGGGGATGAAAGAATGGGCGGCACAGGATATTTGATGATTCCACAGTAAAGTACGGGTCCCGAGATGACCTGAGGCACACACTAGAGTAATAACGGATCACCAGAGCGGCTCAGGTGGACCGCGGACTTCGTCGGCGGCTCGGGTCGTCGGCGGCCAGCACCGGTCGCCCGCCCGGAGGCGGCGGCGTCCATCTGCGCTGCCAGGAGGGACTGTCGTGGCCGATGCCACGACGGAAGGCGACCCGTCCCGCAGCCATGCGGGACCCGGGGGAGACGCGGAGACCAAAGCCGCGTCGCTGGCTAAGGAAGGGGGGGACCACGTCCCCCCATTCTCGGCCGCTGGCCAAGGCAGCATGCCACCCGGCCGTGTCGGGACGGGTTGCGCAGACCGGACCTGGCCGTGCCCTAATGGGCCGGACCCGGACCCGGTTCGGGCCGACCTGAGGGGGGGGGGGGGGGGTTGGGCTGGGTCAGACTGGGCCCAGAACCCCAACTTCAGACCACTTTCTGCCTTTTGCTCATTACTTGGGCTATAGACCTCCGATCGACGCACTGTCAGCTGCGTAGAGATCCTTGGATCGAGACGACCATTTAGATATATTACACTCAAGGATTAGGAGAACTTTGGGTATGGCCAGGTTGGTTTGAACACGAAACCAAATGGGCCCTCGGAGCGGAAACACCTGTAACTTGAGCTCCAGACGTCTGATTGACGTTCCACGAATTTGATGGATTAATCGTAGTGAGACAGACATTTTGGCTTACTCCGCTCGAGGTTTGGACGCAGTTGGAGTGTGTTCGGGTTGGTTTTGACTTAAAAACCAATTGGGCCCCTAGAACGAAAAAGCCATTAACTCTCAGACCGGATGTCTGATTGACGCGCCATCTATCACGTTGAGTTCCTCTTAACGAGATGGAACTTTAGAATACATTAACTCCAAACTAAGTTTCAGTTGATGTATCGAACCCCCCCCCCCCCCCCCCCCCGTGGCTCGTGGAGCGGACCCTCCCGAAAGCGAGCCTGCTGTGTGCGGGAACCCTAGAGCTGGCTACGACGATGAAGACTGCACTGAAATCCTATGTGGGTTCGGCAGTGATGAAGACCATACTAAAATCATCTGTGGGTTCGACGGTGATGAAGAGTACACTGAAATCCTATGTGTGTTCAAGAGTGATGAAGACCATACTGAAATTCTCCGTGGGTTCGACGGCGATGAAGACTGCACTGATATCTTATGAGGGTTCAGCAACGATGAAGACGGTACTGAAATCCTCCATGGGTTCGATGACAATGACTAATGTTCTTGTATACTAAGTGGGTATGGTAGTGTCTAACTCTATTCTTTCTTTCCTATGTGGGTCTAGCAGAGTAGCTGGTCTGTATCCAATGTGGGTCCGACAGCTTATCTGGTTTAGTATCCTATTTGGGTCCCAGCTTAGATGAATCAGTGGCTATATTTGATCATCTCTATCATCTTACGAAGAAGTATACCTATGTGAGCTGAGTCTTGACTTTAAATCATTATCTTCGATATGATTGATTTGTTTTCCTATGTGGATTGTGTTGTGCTTTCCTATGTGGATTGGGTTGTACTATCCTGTGTGGACGTGATCGAACTTGGGCTCGGATGTTGGAGCTGAATGGGAATTGGGGACTTAGGTATATGTATGGGCATATACTTATGTAGTGTTGGTCGGTACTTAGTGATTGTGTCTTTACTTTTTGGATTATCCTTTGTGGATTCCAGGAGACCTTCGGGGGTCTCGGGGTCCCTACTGAGTAGAGTATACTTACCCCTGCACGGGCTATGCCCGCACTACGTTGTGTTGGATGCAGACGACGGACATCGCTGATCGTGGTTGAGGCTTGTGGAGAGGTCGGTACCTAGAGGTGGACCAGTGGAAGGGACGTACACGGAGTGGATGGCTGGACCCATGGAGTTGAGGTGGCTATCTGTACCCACCCTTCATGTGGGACTTCTAGTGGACGGCTCGACGTTGCAGCTTTACTTTCAGTTTCTGTACTTTCTTTCCTGTTGTACTTTACTTTCAGTTTGGGTTTGTATTCTGGCCCATTTACTTTCCACACTTACTTTTGTACCCAATTTTACTTAGTGTTTACTTCTGCTGGCTTACTCTGTGGTTTTTGTTTACATTATAAAGGTAATGCCTTCCCTTTTGTTGGTATTTACACCTTTGGTGCTACTCGCCATCCCCTAGCCTATGGGAGGAGGGCTTGGGGTAGTCACGACACGGGCCTCGAGGATGGGTCATGACATGTATAATATGTAATATGACATAAATTCTTGGAATGACCCAGAACAACCAAAGTTATTGAGTTCTCCCATTCTATTTCAAGGGATCACCAAGATCAAAGTTCATTTTATACAACAAGGAGATGACTCTGGTTGGTATGTCAAGGCATTCTTGCATTGATGTCGTAATCAAATAGAGTTTTCCCCACTCTTTTTCATGGGCCATGTGAGATTTTTTAGAGTAGAAATTTATGAGGGTAAAATATTAGGTATGTTAGTTCCATATGGAATTTTTGAATATGGGTGGTGTAATTCATAATGGAAAATATTTAATTAATGAATATGGGATGGTGAAAACATACTATAGATAACCCTTAACACCCAGAGGTATCGGGTTCCAACATGGCATTGCTGGGGCTCATGAGGATTGGAGTTCCTTTCCTACAATGAGGGTATTCATTTAGTTGGTATGAAAAATCCATTATACGTGACCCGAGGGAGATTATATTCATTCTTAAGAAAATATGATACCCAGACCTTTCCAAGGTCTATTAGAGATTTGAAAAACAAAAAATTCTATTTGGTCAACTTGGATATGGCTCAAATGATATGCATGAGAAGCTCCGGAACACTTGAGAAATTTAGATTTCATGGGGTGGATCGAGCCTTACACTATGTGATTTTGAATTTTATGGTGCTATCCATCAAATGGATTGATATCAAAGACTCAAATTCCTACTTGAGAATGGGTACAATACGTGGTGACGTAACATTGATGATGTCTAATAATAATGAATAGTTTAGTAATGAGATTGTAAATAATGGTCCAAAGTGCTCGAGTCATGGGGAAGGTAGGGAAAGCCCATAATGGGAGTAGCCTAAAACACTATAAGGTGTTGAGTTCTGTCGTGGCAATTTTAGGTCTCACAAGAATAAAAAATTATTTTCTACAGGGCCAATTTTTCATTGTTTGGTAGGTCTAATACCATATGATTCAATAAGATGTCCAAATAGAGTCATTTAATTTTCTTTCCCAATGTTGTGAAATGTTCTTAGTCAATGATGATGTATAAAATCATAAAGTATGATATATAGAAAACATAATATTTATGAAGAGTTTGAGAACAATAAAAGTCATGGAACTACATATTAATCATGTTATTATAGTAAGAAGTTTTGAAAAATCATTATTACATCTTCTTCCTAAGAAAGGGTGTCCAAGGATCATGGATCAACATTTAATTATACCATAATGTGGGAGCCATGATTTTTATTCCTTATTAATTTACCCACAACTTTTTCCTATTCTCTGGAGATGGAGAGTTTAGCGAGTGAAGACATGAATATTTCCCAGACCAGCCTTTGTTTGTTTTTAGCCGGATAAGATTTTTATCACTTTCACTTACATTTTAGTTCATTGTGACATATACCATGAAAGTATAAAATTTAAGGTCATAAATCATTGACTAGTCTGCATGATTTTTACATCCATGTTTGACATAGACCTAACATGAGGGGAATGATACATAATATCCTTGTTAGGATAACTAGGGTCAAGAACACCTCGTCCTACCTCTATGTGAGAGATTGAAGTTTTCTAAACCATGTCTTGAGGTTATTAGGTAATGAGTATAAATATGGGACACTAATGTCAATGATGGCCTAGAAAACCATCAGCTGCTATGTTTTTCTCTGGTGTTGTCAAACTCATAACAATTATAAATCACTTAATATAGGGCCAAGATATAACATGTTTGTAGTTATGAACCAATATGAATCAATATTAAAGTTAAATAAATTGATGTAATTTTTTTTATAAGGGCCATGAATGGTTTTTAGAAACCCAATGTGAACATGACATGAAGTGTGATTTATGGGAATAGGGGCTTAAAAGATGATTGAATTACCCCATACTCAGGTAGATTAGTGTAAAGCTCTTGTTATCCTCTTATAGAGAATGATAAGGGGTGATGGCCAACAGATTTTAATTCCATTTAGTGGGGACATATTTTTCATGTAATTTTAATGTAATGTGAATAAGATGTTTTCCTTATAGAGTATCATCATTTTGTTAAGATGTATTCCTTTCATTTTTAATTTCATGTGGTAAGGGTGTAAATATGATATGTAGTTTAAATAATATCTACTAGGACATGGTCCCAGATTCAAAATGTGTCCCATATGTGTTGCGAAAAAGAACTTTATAAGTCCCCTAAGCACAAGTGATTCTTTCTCGTTATATGAAACAAGGGGAAACTAGGAAATCAACTAATTTGTTCATGATTCAGTCGTAGATTGAATACTACATAGTTCCAACCTTTATGAAGCCAGGGGAAATTTTATCATTTATACGATGTTTCAAAACACATTATTGGAGAAAAGGGTTTTTCTACGTGTACTGTGAAGTTAAGAGTCAAGTAATACACAATGATTGTATCAAATATCCCTTCACAGGTATGACCCATACACACAGAGGTGGTATTTTAATATTGATTGTGGAATTTGGAACCAAGATTTGAGATACGAACATCACTATGTATCTTGTGATTATAGGAATCAAGAAACACATAGATCTGGAATAGGAACTATTACATATATCTGACCCCTATGGAGAGGGGGGAATTTTTCATACTTATTGTTGTAGTTGGGACCTAGAATTAAGATCAAATATTTACAATGTATGATGTGATGAAAGGAATAAATACACACATAGTTCATGAATTGGAAAATCTCTACACTAGTATTACCCATAAGTTGAGGGGGGAATTGTTCCATTGATTATTATAGATGGGTTTGTGGATTGATATATGGGACTCACTATGTATCTTGTGATTATAGTAATCAAGAAACACTTTGTTCTTGGTAAAAATTTCAATTTCATATAATTTATAAAGGATGTAGGCTCCCTAGCATGAAAATTGTGTATTACGACTAGGCTTAGGAAGGGAGTTCTGAGTGTCACGATATGTCCAGTGTTGGAAGGAATCAATTCACACATTATTCTAGAATTATGGTTTCGTGGGAGACCAACACCAAGGATAGTAGTCCCCTCAGGTGAGGCCCCTGAAATGAAAAGTTTTATGTCATTAAGAAGACATCAACCATGAATTTTATCATTTTGGGGAAATGAAATATGGTGTACCTTTTAAGGTCTTTCTTCTAGGACCAGGATACCCCTATCATGAACTAATATGACATGATCATATGAGGAAGCCATTACCAAAAGTTCTAATCTCATGTGTTCTTTTATTGGAGTGAGAAGAAAAAGTAAAGGAAAAAATTCCCAAAATCATGAAGAAGAAATTAATGGAATGATAAGGTATTTCTGTATCATGCGGTGGTAGGGCATATATTTAGGATCTAGGTGTCCCTACTTATATCATTGGAATTAGAGTCAAGACCTATGTTGTTCTGGAAAACCATTATGTTTAGTTCATGGGGAGATGAAATTATTCATGCATTTTAATGTCATGAGGTAATGAATTAGGTTACTAAAAGTGAAAGAAGAGAAATTTTGGGGATCCGTATAGTATTCATCAGGTGGTGAGAACATTTTCCAGATAGTTTGACATCTCACTAAAATGAAAAGATATTTTATATAGTTCAATGTCTTGTTGTGATTATTTTCTCTATATGTTTTAATGTCATCTGGCTAGAAATTAATTTTAAAGGTTTACATCATGCAATGAAAAAGTATTTTTTATAGTTTAACCTCATGTGGTTGGGACATGTTCTGTATAGTTTTACTTCATGTGGTCATGATGTGTTTGTGTAGTTTAGTATAATGTTACCTAGATGAGAGATAATTGATGGAATCTATGAAAAGTATTTCTTAATAAACCATTCATTGGTTGGGGTGTGGCATTTTCCCCATCCATCATGCCCATTCAGTAAGATCTTTTATGATAGTCCTTATGTATGATATAAGGACCATCCCATTTGGTTTTCATATTTAGAGGGCTCTTTTCTGTTATCATGAGGGCCCTGATAGCCAATACATGTTCCCCTTGAAGTAATGAACAAAGAGAAACCTTTTATGATGGCGCATGTGATATAATTTGGATTGAATTCATGGTTGTGAAATGAATGCAACCTATTCTTATTGAGATGCTCAAATTCATCCAACAACTTTTGTATCTACATTAAAAGTAAGGGAAACCATAATTATATTGGAAACACTTCCTTAGTTTCATGCCCCAATGAATATAGATTTTATCGTGTAATAGTATGTGTGGTTGTATGGTCGGACCCTAATGAACGGATAAGCTTGTACAGATAGTACCACTTTTCCTTATTCAACATATTTTTAAGTATATAAGAAATAGTATTATTTAAGGCCTCTATTTTTCATTTCCTCAATATTATAGTGATATGATTTATTTGAATTGATATTTTACAATTGATACAATTTCATCAAAATTGTAAAACATAGGATTGTGTCATTTATTTCAATATCATATGAGGGATTCTGAACATAGTGATGATATTAGAATACACAATGTTGATGATATTCTATGTCCCTGTTTCCTTGAGGGGTATCTCCTCATCCAATTTGGAAACTAATTTTAGGGAAGTAAGTGTGTACTTAAACTACATTTTCATGGATGGGGGATATGGCCCTGTAAAATCAATATCCATATTGAAAGAAAATAGGAATATTTAGTTATATGTAGCGATTCTATGGTTTAATTGATAATGTTTTAATGAATTTGGAACACATGAAATTTACTAGAGAAATACATAAAATCAAGAATCATGGGTTTTTATTAGTAACCTTAACCCCTAATTTGATGGGATATCCTGGTCTAAGACTACTAAAAACCACAGGAGCCTTCATGGACTTCATCCACGACTGTGAGAATCACTATTTCTATTATACATGTGGGGATGATTCGATCAAAACATCTATTGTAGAGGTATTTTTTCCTTGAAACCCATTATATAGTATAATGATCATTACTCAGTGCTGAATCTATTCCCTTATAACTCAATCTCCTAGGAGAGTCTCATTTTGGAGATAAACAAGTATGGGCTCCATCCATTCGGGTTGAATATTGGTTCATCACACTCTAGGGTGGTGTTGAACTGATTGATTTCTTCCATTTCATAGTTGACGATTGATGAGACCATACATCAGTGAAAAATGTGGAAGATTCATATATCCTAATCAGGGTCAGAAAATACTTTGTATGCACTAGACAATCCATCCGCATGCACATTATGTGATCAAGGGAAATTACACATCATGTAGTAAAAATGAAATTCGGAAATCAGTCCTCTAATGAAGACAATTAAGGGGAACAATTCTTATTTTTTTAATGTTGTAATATAAATTGATTTTATTTATCACTGTCTCAGAACACCCATTAATGTTTAGGTAGGATATTTTTAGTTATAAGGATGTTTACAAGTGAGTGATGTGGACTTTTTATTCGTCCTCATTAATTGTACCGCCTACAGATAGTGATAAATAATAGGGAAAAAATTATTTGTTTGTATAATCAAATAAAATACATTGATCACCCCAACTGAGTATAAATTTTTTTAGTTTGATGATGATATGTCTTCCAGAGGTGAGATCAAAATACATCTTTCTTGTAAGAATAGTTTCATGGGATTAGAAAACCTCTATGTCCGGAAGCTTGGTGTCCACCCATGAACTTTCTAGGGGAGGATGTGCTGTGAGGAAATCAGTTAAGTCGTATCCTTTAATTTACATCTGTGACTCAATATGGATGTCATATTGTTGCATAATAACATCCCATTAGGCCTAATGTCTATTCAATAAGAGATGAACCTAGATATACTTGAGAAATTCAATGTTAGAGTACAAGTGGACCCCAGTTTGATGCAAGTAATTCCTCATATTTTTAAATAGAAATATGAGAGTGAGGTAGATATTTTAGAGATCAGACCATCTAGTCTAAATTCATAGAATCATTCAAATGAGATAGTGGAAATTATTCTCAATCCCCGGATCAGTTTTCTATATGATTATGGTTCAATTTGACCATTCCATATAAGCCACAAAAAATATGACTGACATTGCATCAACCAGTGGCATCTGAACTGGTGGATGTATTATGTACATCTTGAGACTCTAAAATAATTCTTCACAGTTCTCATCCTATTGGAAGTAGATTATCTTCTTCATTATCATTGTTAAGGAGAGAGTTTTTCTTGGCATGTTGGATTTGAAACAAATAATGTAGGAGTGGTTACCATGGATCACCCTTACTTCATTTAGTTATCAAATGGGGGCCATTTTTTGGATAACAATGGTATTTTCTTGGATGACCACTATGTTGCATCAGCAAACCAAAATGCTAAGAAATTTCACAGACATTACCCCAGATGCATATTTTAGAATATTTATCTTTATTATATGTTGTTGCAACTCGATTAATACTATTTGAAGTTCCATGAAGTGATCACATTGTTGTCAAGACATTCCACCAGGTCATTGACATAATATTTGGTTATTCATCCAAAGAAGGTCTTAAATATATAATTCATGGTTCATTAATAAGTAAAACTAATATTGTTTAACCCACAGGGCATGAAATGATAGAAAATGATCCCATGGAGAGCTCTTAATGATGTTTCTTCCTCATCATTACTGTCAAAATTTATTTGATTATTATGTGTAACAACCCATGATGTAAAGAACCCATAAGCTAGTTGTTTCATCAATCATGAGATTTTCAGTTAGAAATGGGAGTTATTACTTTGGAAATGTCAATTAAGGTATCTGAAATTGATGCATACCTTAGTTTTCCCATTTTTTTCTTAACAGGGAAAATATTATTAAACCATATTATGTATTTCACTATTTAGAAAAAAGTGTCTTTAACCAATTTTTCAATATCCATCTCAGCAATAGTAGAATGAGAGGTATTCATCCTCAGTGATAACTACATGAACCCTAAATGGTCATCTAGTAGGTCAAGATGATGTGTTGCTGCATAGAGATTTAGTATTATAACTTTTGGAATAATTCCAAGAGAACACATATTGATGTTGAAATATAAATTCAATATACATTATTTCTCATCAAGAGTCATGGAAAAACTTATCAATATAAGTCACAAGTCTTATTTTGATAAAATATTTCCCTACCTAAGATCATCAAATGTAGTAGAGGAAACTTCATCAAATGTGATAGGGGGATTACTAATTTCATCCTCTTCTTCTTCCAACAATGAGTATATGGAGGAATTTTCTGATAACATTGTAAATCTATCAAAATATTTATCAATGATAGGATGAGAGAGGCCATGAGAAGATACATTGTCATCTCCTACATCCAGAGTCATTGTGGGGATGTTCTAGATCTGATTTTTATTCATGAAATCTATAGGGATAAAAGAAGATAGGAAATCTAAGATTAGGTCTATTGACTCAATCATGTTTATGGGTACCACTTAGTCATTATTAAGCATATTCCATGGATTTTTTTTCGTTTTCCTAGTGCCTTTGGGGGTAGAAAATTATATATTATCACCCACCATTGTTTTTGATCTTTTAATTTTATAGAAACATGCCCCGACATATGTGTTTTATCAAGACAAGATGGGGGATCTCTCTCCATATAATCTGCCAAACATTCCATCAATGTGGTATTTCAAACACTAATGAAATATTGAAGGCACATCCACATAATTGTGAAGCTAAGGCCTATTGAAAAGGAAATTGTATGTGGTTTTTTACTGGATAACCACAAAATCATCATTATATATAAGAAAATTAAAATGATATTTGTGTTTTATCTTCCTAAGATTTTTTTCTCACTCTTATTATACCTTTTAATGGTAAAATTTGTGGGATATAAGTTCCCTTCACTATATCCCAAAAATATGAATCTTTTAACCGAGATGATTTTGATCTCAGAACCATTTTCATTCAAAGACCTTAAAATATAATCATTATCAAGTTGGCCTAAAATATATTGGGGTGTATTGTTCCCTTGGATGACTTCTTCCAGATCCTACTCTAAAAATAAGATAGTTACATGACATTCATATTTCATGGTCTCCACTTAATAATCATTGTCTGCACTGATTTTTTTCTCAAACTCCTATAGACCATATGGGGCCTTAATGAGTGCCATAATAAGTTATTTTTAAAGATAGAGCACATCCAAAACTGATAGAATGGCTGGGATGACAACTAGCTATTTCGAAATTTTCTACATTTGGGCCAAAGGTTAGTGTTTTATATTGCGGGGTTGCTTTTTATAATTTTTATAAAGAGCTAAGGTGTTCAAGGTCGAAAGACCTAGTTCATGTGATATGGTTGAAGTATAATCTTCTACTAGTGTCATAGGTCATGACAAAATTCCCTGTTACTACAGATGATCATATAATCACACCCCATCCAAGAAATAGTTTAAGATGAATGGTCTGGGGAAACCATTTGAGTTCTTTTAGATTCCTCTATGATTCTTATGAGTTCACCAAAGTTCTTTCCCATTCGTTTCACCTATATATATTTTGTCTATAGTAATGAGATTGTAATATTTGGTCTAACCACACTCATGTTTCCTTATGTATCGTCGAATATTAAGCCTACAACCTCTGGTTCCAAAATTTGGCATGAGGTTCTCTTACTCACTGGTATATTCATCATTAATGATGGGGTCTTCCAAGTGTATTACGTTCAAAGAAGAAAATAAGATATCTTCTTTCAATGTGGATTTTATTTGGTAGAAATGTTTCCGTGCATTGGATGATATAGGGATGAAATATTTAAGAGTTAGAGATTGCATTAGATATGAATATGCCACTTCCTGTTCTGAATCATCCTATATCTAATGGTTATGTCCACCTTCAGGAAGAGTATTTCATGCCACCTCATTAGAGGACAAAATCGTTATATTTCTATGAATTTGTGGTCTAAGGGTGGCATGATCTTGGTCAAAATTCCTTCAATTCATCCAATTGTAGAACTTCTACCCTCACATGGATGTGAAATTTTCCAATCACCCACTTTTTCTATCTTGGAAATAATTACCCAGGTTACCTACATCGTGGAGTTTCCTAACATCCCCTATTCAGAATCAACCATACATCCGAAGATGTTTTTTATGACAAATAAATCTTGGATGCTGTAATCTAGCCTCCTTTGGAATGGGAGGTAGTCAAGATGGTTAGTGAGGTCAATATAATTGGGATTCCTGGGACATAGTATCATGAGTAGGTTATTCTGCAAGGGTTAGAAAAATTATAAGGGACTTTCTCATTTGAGGACGAGTATAATTTATTTATATATAACTCAATTCCCATGAAACAATAATATATTTTAGATTTATTATGATGGATATTTGGGGGGTGCTGCCACTCGAAAAGAGGCACTAGGAAATTCGAGGCCTGCTTAAGTGTTTGGGTGAGAAATTCTATATTTATTAGAGTAATAAATATAGTAATTTCCTTAGTAAGTTGATTTCCAATGTGTCAAAGTAATGATCAAATATTAATCTTGGTTTTACTGAATGGCTTCTTCCAAATGTTGTTCTATATATTTAAACTCATGATTCCCAACTATATATTTCATCAAGATGAATGGGGTCTGGATCTCATCATGGAGGTTTTCAGAACACAGTTATAAAAATTTATATTTTGGGATAGGGATGTTGAGTTAATATTTTAAACCTTTCAAACATTATAATAAGTAATACAATCAATAATTTCCACAGTTAATGTAGTTATTTAGATCGATAATTATAATTTTATTTAGTGTAGTACTAAACTTGTGATTGAATTGTTGATGATGGTATTCCCAACATGTAACGAATTCTATTGGAAGGTTTTGGTACTAAATAATGGTTAGACCATTTAGATTATATTAAAAACAAATCAGATTGTTCAATAGTGGATAACCTTGAGGACCCATCATCGGACATCATCAGAACATCAACAATGATAGAATATTTTTGAGGTGTCTTGTGCAGTCAATGTTGGATATGATATTATTGGTGAAAGGAAGTGGGGGAAAAGTGTCATCCACCCATTTAGGCCATGGATTATTCTTTTTCTTCACATGTGCACAACTCCGTACTATGGATTCCATTCCAGAAGACCAGGATTAAACTGTGTTTATAATTTCCATAGGTAGTGAAATATAATTCACCTACATTTGGAAGGGATGGAGCGAGGCATGGTGAGGTTGCCTCATTTACATATCCCACAAATTCTAGATCTATGTAAGGACTGAATGATCACCCTAGAAATGAATTTGATGTATTCATAATGGAGGGAAGTCACAATCATTTATGACTTCCTCTTCTATATATATGGGATGCCAATATATGGAGATGATTTAATGATTATATTCCTCTCTTGTGAGTGTATTTACTATTTGGAGATGTATAGGAGGAGGAAAATTCATCCCTTCCAGAAAAAATTATCTCGGGGGAATGTTTTTTAAAAGTATCTCCACATTAATGTGTATGAGATTTTGTATCTTATTCTCATACCATGCCAAATGATCCTCAATGGAAGGAATATTGGCTCTTTTTGGGGAATATTGGTGTATGAACACATTTTTCCCTTCTTCTTTGTAGCTTTCCGCAGAAGTGGACAACTCAATATTCAGAGGCACCATGTTTTGGATTATCCTATGGTTCTTGGTATGTATAACATTTGTGGGTGCATCCCGATCACCTTCCTCTCAGAGTATATATTCAATATTACAGGCATCCACATATTCATGTTGTTCCACATTATCTATTATGTTAATGTTTATGAAATTTATAGAGATATATCGAGAAATTGTGGTTGCACCATTACTCTCAACAAAATTGGGTAATTCTAAGCTGCTAATATCATGGTTGTTTCATGAACCATTTTCCATATTGGAACTTTTTTTCTTAAGACCCCTTTGGGATTTAATTTACTCTATATATGTTACACACACTTCAGTATTCGAACAGTGAAAATGATGGAGTTTCCGATTCTGTTTTTTAAAGAAGGTCCAAAATCATAGAGGTTTGTCTTACATTGGGAGGAATGGATAAGCTACCAACTGCCAATATTTACCCCTCAATTTATAGAAGAATTATTCCCTATCTGGTGATTCTGATGATTAAAATACCCCATGCATTTGGTTATGGACATATTTTCGACAATAATGGGAATATTTTGATCACACTGCTAAGGAATTAATAATCCCTAGGATCAGATTTGAGATATGAATTCTCTTATCCTAGTAGGATGGTGTTGGTCGAGAACCATCGCTTATATTTTGAGGCCCCTCATGGAGAGTGATGAACCTGGTGATATAAATTGAGATACAAAACACCCCATACCTACAGGATCAGATTGATTTTATGTAGGCACTGATATGTCAAAAATCGTTTCATGGGGTGATGATCCATGGGTATATATTCCCCTACTTCGTAAAATTGGATTCTCTCAAAGACAGATTCTATATAAGCTACTCTTACTACCTTTATTATTTGGAATCGGTGTGCGTGTGTATGTTATCGCTGTAATAGAATCCCATGAAGGGAGTCATTATTCATAAGACATTTTTGGGTTTATCACAAAATTAGATTCTGTGTTTAAAATTTGTTCACATTGCTTTGTGGGGACAAGTTCAGAGGCCTTCTGATAGCCCTCCCCCTCTGTTTGTGATGCCATTGAATCATTAATGTGGGAGAATTCTATTTTAGTGAACAACTGGAACGTGAATTTTCATATCCCATAATTTCTCTTGAGGATATGACATCATTAGAAACCATATTTTAGGGGATCAACAGCTCAATGGGTATAGTGAAGTTTATTGCTTTATTTTTTCACCATCCTCAGATACGTACAAATATTGATGCTCTGAAAATTAGTTGATGAAGACTTTTTGTGACAAATAGAAAAACACTATAGAGGTTTTTTGCATCCTCTTCTATTCTTGGGTTGTGGACTATGGAAAAGGGTTCCATATCCACATGAAAATAGTGTGTACTGATTATATAAAGGTGATATTAATATATTGTATATGGTACCTATCTATCCTTTAATAACTGATGATTTTCCAACATATTTTATCATATATAAAGAATGAACCATAACAAACAATTCATAAAGTACATAGACATTACATAAGTTATATGAAGTACATAAAACATTATATAAACAGATTCTTGAAGACTGTATATTTTATTACCTTTGGAAACATGGAAATGTAAATGATTATACATGGGAGTGCTACATTATCTCCCACGAGGTTATCCAAGACAATGAATCCAATTAGACATATCGTACAAGAAATATATCTTCTTAATGGAGGGAAGAATACAATAAAAGTAGTGACATTAGAGGCTCGGTACGGGAAAAAGGGAGATAAGTAAGCATAAAAATGAGAAAACATTAGTGAGAGTATGATCATGACATTAGATGATCATAACCTACATATCAAAGATAATAAACCTCAATCATAGACTAAATATTAGCAGATCCTATAAGATGAATATTACGGGAAATAAGAGAATAATCCATGAAATCATTACATATGAATGAGACATGGAATTTTGGTACACTAATAAACATGTAATATCATTCCATATAAGTCAAGATGCATTGAAAGAACATATCAGGGATCTTTATGGGGACTACCCCAAAAAGGAAGGACACACCAACACCCCTTGTCATAGTCATTTCCTTTTAAGGCATCATGTTTCCCCACCTTACCAAAGTAGATAGAGTATGCACATCTTCTTATATTTATGGGGAAAACACATACTGGGATCTAGACTCCACCATCCCAAGTCACAACCCTTTCCTTATAAGGAATCAGGTTTCCCCATATTCCCATATTGGATCAATCCCATTGAATTGAATCCAATTTTTATTTAATGTTATAAAAATCCTCACTTAATGTATTGGAGGGAGATAGAGGTTGCACCCATATCTAAATAAAATCATTCATACATGTTCCACAAAATAATAAAATAGTCATCATATCATGACCCATAAAAATAGATGGGTTTCATAGATATCCCATCATAACAAATAAAATTAAATGAGTTTCATAAAAATGTAATAATAAATTATCCAATTCAAAAAGAGTGGTTTTATAATTATTTCATCCAAGAATAAGCTGTTAAAAGAAACTTGTTTCAAAATTATAAACCAAATGGATGAGGAACAATTTCATTAAATATATTACAAGAAAAAAGAGAAATAGGTTTCATAAACTTTATTCATTCAAAACATAAAAATTTTAGAGAAATAATATGAATTAAACTTTAGGATAATTTTTGCAGAAAGGTATGAGTAACTCACATAGATTTCATCTAAAATGGAAAATAATTGGGAATTATCCTTTTATAAACCTTTTTGAGGAAAATATACTTTATTCTTTAAAAAATCTTTTAAAAAATATAGAATTTTGAAAAACATTTTCATTTAAAATACTTTAAAACATATAATAAAGGCTTGAAATAATTTCTAAAACCTTTTCCAAGGAAAAAATATAATAGAAACATAAAAACATTTTGATAACCTATTTTTTTTAATATAAAATTAAAATATATAAAGAAGGCTTGAAATCATTTTGAAAACCTTTTCCCTTGAAAACATATAAAAGAAGCATGATCATTTTTTTGGAAAATAATGTATTTTAATATAATTGAAAACATAGAAATAAGGCTTGAAATAATTATGAAAAATATTTTTTGTGAAAATATTTAAAAAATCATCAAATAATTTGAAACTGTTTTTTAACATATAACATTTTTTGCAGACCTGTTTTATTTGAATAACATTTTAAAATAAAAAAATCCCATTATATTAAGGAATAAATTCCCATTAAAAAATAATTTTCTAAACATAAATGTTAAGAACAATTAAAAATAATTAATAATATAATATATCCATATATATAAATTTTATGAAAAATATGTTTTGAATCAAATTTTTTTATTTTTCACTATTCATAAAAAAATGATGCTTCACAAAAAAATTCCAAAACATCATCCTACCCTAATTTTTATTTTCCAATATAAAAAATGATGTAGATTTTGATATATAAAATTTATAATATACTCAATATTCTGATTTTAAAAAAATCAATTAAAAGGCCGTAAAATTAGTTTTTAGAAAAATACATCTTTTTATTCATAAAATTTGATTTATTCCTATTCTATAGTTTTCAAATATTTTGGATGTATATAAAAAAAATTGATTAAATATATCCTATATAAATTCCCTTAATAAAAATTTATTTTTTAATTTATTGAGATAATATTCTATTTCTTCATAGAAAAATAGTTTTTCTAAGAAAGTTAATTTCTTTATTTTCAAATAGTTCTTACATTCACATATAATAATTGATAACCAAATAATTCATTTTACACACATGTGTAAATAATATTTTCACAATTTGTTTAACATTATTCATAACATTTAATACAATTTTTAGGTGGTAGCTATAATAATATTGTAAAAATCATATTAATTGTATATTATAGTATGGTAAAAACTCTCTCTTGCATGTAACGACAGATATCCAAGGGACACTATATTATTGGTAATAAATGACAACATATTGTTGTTTTTACAAAAAGATAATATAATATTCACATGTAGTTCATTTAATAAAAAAATAATTCTTTAATATATATATATATATATATATACTATATTCAGGTTTCCATGAAATGAAAAAAATAAAAAAGATTAAATTAAATAAAATATATATATTTCACAAAATCTTATGGTGTTACATTCTACACCACATAAAATTAATTTCATCCTACAAATTAATATAGGTTATTAAAGATCATATACATTCAAGTTCCTTTCATTGAAACCCACAACATAAAAATGAGTACAAAAACTTATTTTAAAAAACAATGTTGGAACCAAATCGGTTACACAAAGTATCTCACTACCAGTTTTCTGAATAGGAGAACATAGTTGGGAATCGAAAAAATGACTTGGTAGGGAATTATAACTATAATTTTTTGATAGAGTTTGATATTAAACAAGGTTAAGATAATGTTAAAAATCCCAAATCTATAAAATTGCAATGATCTAAGGGGCCATTTTATTCAACAAAAACGGGGGGGTTACTAGGATAACATTTTTGGTTTCAATGACCTTTTTAATATTTTTTTATCGTTATCAAGAATTTATACTTATTTGATTTAGTAAAATATCAAACATTGTTATTTTTTAATTAATTTCCACTTCACCTATTTCTTCTAATAGATTGGTTGAATTTCATTCATTCTTGAATCACTAACAAATCATTAAATCCATGATAATACATCCCCTATGTTATCTATTACCATCAACATAATGATGTTTGAAAAAGTTATTAGACATGAATATGTCCTATTTTAATGATATAATTATTTAATATCACAATAGTTGTCTAATGTTTAACATAAACATTCCGTAAATTATTATCTTTATAACCCTTTAAAGGATGAAAATAAAAACCAATAGAAATAAGTTTATGAAATCAAATGAAAATTTATCAACCATATATAACAAATTAGCTCTTGGGTTTTACGTTTCAAACATGTGAATACTCTCATCATATATTCTCCTAAAACATTTTAATAATCTTAATTACCATAACTATTTTTCTAAATCATATTCATCATTCCAAATATAATTATATATATTCTGTGAATCTAAGAAGTTGTAAAAATCATCAATGATAAAATTAACCACCTTTTTCACAAAATAATTTAACAATTTTGATTTCATAAAAATAGTCCAATTTACATTATCCATATCACCAACACTTTATCCATACAAAATATTATTTTCTCTACATCTGTAACATGTTCATGGTTACATTCCATTAATGTAACCTTGACATTAGATAAAATTTCCACATCATCAGTATCATTTAAAGAATTCTAGAAAAAACATAACGAAAAACATTTAAAAACATTCCTTATATACTTTATGAATCATATAACATAATATTAAAATTCGAAAAAATATTCACATCAATTATAAAACATTATTTTTAAACCATTACTCAGGATTCATTAACATAATAATTAATTACCCTTTCCCAGAATATGAAATAAAAATATTGTATTATGGTTACTCAAACATAATCAATACATATTTCTTGAATTTAACGTAAGCAATACTAGAAGAACATTCCATATATTTCACATGTAGTTTCCAATTTCTTTATCGTTATAATTATATCCAATACTCATAACACCATTCGGATTGTCTTCCTAAGGTTTCCAAATAGGACATAGATTTATTTAATGCCCACACATTCCACATCTGAATCATTCAATGTTATCCCATTTCCTTCTAGAACATGCTAATTACTATCACGAAAAATCATAGTGTGAGAAACATTTATCATACCAGAAAGCCTCATAATCCTGAAAAATGACTTATATAATGTATAAATAATGATAACTACTTCATTAATAAATGACACCCGATGTTTATAATAGTTTTTTCATCATAATCCACTATTTAAATATTACATTACTGTTTGTAAAGAGTTTTTGAATTACCATATAATATCACCCATGAGTGTAAAATCTGGTGCACAGTAAGGCCCATTTTTTTGTACATGGTTAAGCTCAATTCAAGCCTGACACAGAATGCTAGATAACTTAATCCTATTTACTTCTATTCCAAAAACATCTCAACTTGTAGTATCCGTAAAGGTATGTATTTCTAGGAAGCCACTCATTCTGTACACTACCAAAATTAGAACACATTTTCTTAAACATTAACCCAACCTTAAACTTATTTGTAGAGAAACCCCTATAAATATCCATAGAAATATACATAGGGATATCAAGAAAGGTTTATCATCCTAGTTTCCAAATTATTACTAATCCTTCAATCTAAATCAAACTATAACAAACTAGTATTAATTGATATATAAATTAAATCACCTTCTAGGAGTAAATAAATCATTACACAAACATATACCCAAAGATCATGTTAGTTTACCACATTTTAAAATAAGGAAACATAAATTATGATGCATGAGTGAGATAAATTATCTCCTACTAGGTTCTCTAATTCTAAAACCACTCTTATACATATCATCCATGAAATAAATATTCATAACCCATACATGTAAAAAATAAAAGTAGTAAGTTCAGATGCACAGTAAGGGTAAACCATGGGGATGTATAATCATAAAAAAGATTATAATGAAATGAGATCAGGATAATCACATTAAAATATTGTAAATTGAATATCAAATATCGTAAACATGAATCATGGAATAAAAATTAGTTATTAAAAACGCACAAATAATAAGGGAAACAAAAATATGAGTTGCACAATATTAACATAAGAATATGACATGGAATAGTGTCTTACACATAATCATGTAATATAATTCCAAATATTCCTAGCTGGATGTCTAGAAAATATCACATTACTTCATGGGAATACACCTATTTGGTGGGACAAACCTCTATCCCCATTCACAACCTTTTCCTTTTAAGGGATCAAGTTCCCCCACCTTCCCATAATGAATTGCATTTTCCCATCTTTCTATATTTATAGGGACTAAACATACTGGGTGATACACACCACCATTTATAGTCATAGTATTTTCCTTATAAGGAATATAGTTTCCCCCTAATCCCATATTATATCAATATCATCAACATGATTCTCATAATTATCTTCTGAGTTATAAATCGTTACCCAATTCATTAGAGGGAGATGTTTTCCCCACCCATGTAATTATAAAATCATTCATACATGTTCCATAGCATAATAAAACAGTCATCATATCATGAACCATAAAAAAGATATGGGTTTTATAAGCATCATGTCATAACCAATTAAATGAAATGGGTTTCATAAAATTGTAATCATATCTAAGAATATCTAAAATACAGGTTCAAAAATCATTTCTTCAAACCATAACCTGTGAAAAGAAGCAGTTTTTATAAGCATAAAACCCATGAAAGAGGAACATGTTTCATAAACATATTACCCATGAAAATGAAATAGTATTAGAAACATCATTCCATCAAAACCTAAAACATTCAGAGAAGTAATATGAAAGGAACCTTTTGATATTTTCCCACAAAGGCATTAGTAACACAAATGGATTTCATCTTAGATGGAAAATAATATAGAAACATAATATTAATATATTTGTTAAGGAAAAAATATTTTCTTCTTAAAAAAATATGTTAAAACAAAAAGTCTTTTTTAAAACCATTTTTTATGAAAATATTTTGAAAACATATAAATAAGGATTCAAATCATTTGAAAACATTTTCCCTTGAAAACATATAAATGAAACAAGAAAAAAAATCTAAATTTTTCATTGAAAAACATTTAAAACATAAAAATAACTCTAGAAATAATTTTCAATTCATTTTTTCATTTAAAATAGTTGTAAAACATTGAAATAAGGGTTTAAATAATTTCGAAAATAGTTATCGTTGAAAACATATAGAAGGATATTTAAAACATTTCAAACAATTTTTGAGCATAAAAATTTGTTTTGAAAAACATTTTTGTAAAAAAAATCTAAAATATTCTAAAAACAAAATCTTAATAAAAATTAGCTTCTAAAAATAAAAATGAAGAATAAAAGAAATTATGGTCATGATGGTGGGCAAGTATTTACAAGACGAACTTTCAATTTTCACCATAATCATTTATAAACTTATCGTGATCGTAAAATAATTTGAAAATTCATCTTAATAGAATTTTTTAATAAGTTTATACATGGATAAAAATGTAATTTAAACATCATTTTATAATATAAATAAATTCTTGAAAACATTTGAAAAAACATATTTTTGAAGGGACATTAATTTCTGACCGAAAGAAGAAACTATGTCATGTTCTCATAATAACATTTACCTAATTATCTTTAGTAAAATAGAGTAAACAAATGTTACCATTATTTGGATACAATATGAATAAATAATGGATAAGATAATTAATGAGTTTTATTGACATATGGATTAAAATATTCCATTAATGGAAGCATATTCATAAATAATCATGATAAACAATGAGATTGATGCTATAAACCATTACCACATTAGATATTTATATCATAATAAAATGGTAAGAAGAAAATTAAATAAAGAATAAAATAATATTAAAATATTAATATTCATGATATAACAAGTCAAAATTTAGTATATACACCTCACAAAAGAACATAGGTGCATAAAAAACATGTGGTTCAAATAATGAAATTTGAAACAAAACTACTTTACCAATTTGGTAACTTTTGAAACATAATCTCCATGAAAGAAATATAATAAAATGAATATTTAAATACCAAAAAATTAATATATAAGAATAACATAATACATTAATGGTAATCATATACACAAAAAAATTAGTTGGGAATATGTCATGTATCTCATAGAAATAGAATGTGAAACAGAATTTCCTTACCATTTATTAACAAATCCATGTTAATGTATTGTTTTCAGAAATAACTACTTCGATTATTTTATGTTTTTTGAATTGGTATTCTAAAAAATATTACATAGATCACGATTTACATATTACAATAATTTTAAATATGATGTATATATCATATTTATTTAGTTTAAAAATATTTATTTTAAATTATAAAGGATATATGTATTAAAAAATACACTATTCATGGAGACAGTAGGCTGAATATGTGCATGAACACAGCTTCCATTTTATTGTCATATATAAAGTATGAAATAAAATGTAATATATTTATATATATAATATAATTAAATTAGTATTAATATATCATATATATCATATATTTTTACTAAATCCACTATTAATACATTACTTGTGAATTGTGAATGAATCGCATCGCTTTGAGGAGGTAGTAGTCCGCAGTTCCATAAAATCTGGTATCGTAATTGTATAAAATGGAAATCATAAAGGTATGATTTCTATAATAACTAAATAATAATAAAAATATATTAAATATCATATATATCATATAAAATATTTTTTTTCATAATTCATAACCATGATAGGTGGTGATAGAAAAACAAACAACATCGTTTTGTAAGGTTGTAGTTCACGCTACACAAAAATAGCTTGTTCTTTACCCATTAGATAGATGTGTGTGTATGTTATGGTCGAAAACATATAATAAAATATATTATTATAATATTTATTATAGTAATTTTATTATTTTTGTAGAGAATAAGAAAATTTTAGATGATGGTGAATGAAAATAAAATAAAGGAGCTTGAGGAGGGATGTTACCTCTTCATTGGGTAACTCCTCTTTTTTTCACTAAAGAGTTTCATTAGATAAATTTATGCACAACGTGAGGCTTATAAGTTACGGTTAGTTATATTTGATAGATATTTATGAAGATGTTTGCTGATAAATAGTGGATTTAGAGGTTTGAGGCACTGAGTGGTGTCTGTATGTTTTTATATTAGAGGATGAGTGACATTCTTTTAAATTTTTGTAAAGGGAATTCCACCAATGTTTTCATATTTGAATAAGATCCAATAATTTTAAAAAGAATTTAAAAGAGAGTATATGGTGAAAATATATCCTTCAAAGGGATTTGGTAAAATTTTCTTTGGAATTTTATCTCTTTAGATTAAGGTTTAGTCTTTTGATTAGCTATTATTTCTCTTAATCATTGACAGTAGTTTTAATAAAATTCAAAAATATTTTTGGTGAAAAAATAATTTGAACTTATTAAAAAATATAAATTATTATAATTAAAAATATGGATTTTTTTCCAAATTCAAATCACATATATGGAAGAAATTTATTTTAAAATAATTCCATAGACAGGATGAGAAAGTAGGTTTTAAAAGTAAAAGTGTTCAAAAGATTCATAATATTTTATAACTAGTTTCAAAGTAAAATTGATTCTAATTACCAAAATTTGATTAAAAATGTAAAATTTACCTAATTAAAATTTAATGGAAATTATAATTATAATTTAACCTTATAAATAAATTATACAAAAAAGAAGTTTTGTATTAAAATTTATTATTTTTCAGTATTCATCAAAAAATGAAACATCACAGAAAAATACCAAAACATCACCCCAAAATAATTTTTTTATAATTACAAAAAAAAAATTATTTTCAAATTTAAATATTCTTAATGTTTGACAATTTAGATTGAAAATGTGTTCTACATTAAAATGTAGTAAAATTAATTTTTTGAAGAATACATCTTTTTATAAATAAAATTGTATTTATTCTTAACATATTGCTATAAAATAATTTGAATGAACATAATTTTTTTATTGAATATGTTATATACAAATTTCATTAATAAAAAGTAATTTTTATAATTTATTAATAAAAAATTGGGTTATTACAATGAAAAATCGTTTTCATAGAAAAATATTTTGATTATTTTCAATCATTTCTTACATTTATTTCTAGAAATTGATAACCAAAGGATTTATTTTATACACATGTGTAAATAATATTTTTAGAAATTTATTTAATAATATTCGTAACATAAATTATAATTTCTATTTGGTAACTATATGTGTAATTTAACTTTCATATTAATAGTATATTATAGATTGGTAAAAACTTATCCTTGCATGTAAAACAAGATATTAAAGGGAACCATTATTTTGTGTAATATAATTGGAACATAGTTTTGTGTTTACTGAAAGATAATAAAAGTGTTTTATTTTGTGAAATTAATACAAAAATATGTCATTACTATATACAAATAACTATTCTCAGTGTTACCTGAAATGAATAATATCAAAAATATTAAATAAATTCCAAAAAAAAAATATTTCAAAAAATGTCAGGTTATCATATGAACTTTTTCACTAGATATCATGGTATCTTATAATTAGAATTGTGAAGTTTCCATAACATGGCGAGAATGTTGTCTCTATATAACTCTCCCAATATTTTAAGGCGAGCATTCTCTTCATATGACATACATGTCTCTACATGGTAAGAGCACAAAAGTTTCTTTTTGGGGGCACCTACAAACTAGTGTGGTGTTTTATTAGTAGTTAATGGTGAACAATATATGGTTTATCTTTTTTTTCAATCACTAATCTACAAAAATGTTTATATGTTTAAAAAACCTCACTATTCAGAGGTTTCTAAGAAATGATAATATTTCCTAATATGTTGGAGATATCACTATGGGGACGTTGAAAATGATAGATTTTAGGACTATAGCTCTTGGGATACGTATGTACATTACCCCAAGTAAAAGTACAACGATATTGATTTCATGTTACTTTGTTTAATGATTTAGAAGACCCTTGGCCAATTGACAATGTGTCTTGAATAATCTCAAGGACACTGCCACAAAAATATTAGGGATATTGGCCTCATTTTGTGTCATGTTTGGAAGATGATGAACTACATTCTAAGATTTTACATCTATATGATTGTACTATATGATGAATTAAGGAATATGTTGATAAATTTCCGGTGATGTGGGAACATGAGCACACTGCTATGAAATTAGTATAATTAGAAAATGAGAATTTGTATTGATGGTAGGGATATGATTCTACATGTGAGTGGTTTCCATAATATGATTTTCAAACTTTGATGAAGTGGGGGGATATAAGACTATTTAAAATAATCATTCCTTGATGGAATATGTTGATGGACCTCTAGAATGGGAGAATGAATATGAGAATCCACTTGTATAGGCTTTGAAGGATGATCATGTTGTTGATTGTCAATAGAAGTAAAGATATGATCTTAGATTCCATGAGCTACTGTAATATGCCATGAAACATCACTTATAGGAATGTGAACTTGTACCAAACCATATTCAACTCTCACCTAGATGGAATTTGTCAAAATGGGGATATGAGTTTGATCTTGAGCCTTTGGAGTGCTCACCTAGTAATTTTTTCAGGAATATGAGCTTATCTCAATGCATGGGAGGCTCCCATTTAGTGAAATATGGTCAAAATAGAGACGTGTTTCTGATCCTAAGTTGTAGGAGTATGATTCTAGTCTTTTTGTTATTATAATATGATCATATCACAAGGAATTTTCTTCTCTCTCTTAGTGATCCTTGACTAGAATGAGATTATGAGAATTATATGGTGCATCGTACTTTATTGTAATTTATAGATAATCCTCCTAGATATGAAAATGAATTTGTTATTACTCGAGTGTAACAAGTTTTTCATGCTCATTAGAGTGATGTTCTTCCATGGCTATATGTATTGAAATATACATCAGTCCTTGTATGTGTACCGTTGTCGGAATATGTCGATATTTTTCTTTCTCTATTTCTAATATATAATGAAACATTAGGAAAGTTTGCACCAGAATGTAATACAACACATTTTCTATCTCTAATATACACTAGAGTATATATTCGATTTAATAATATATAGGATACCACATCTTTCCTCCTTATTCTATTTGAGTATACTAATAGGCTTCATGTACATGGGTTGGGACATGGACCTCTATCATGTTTGTTGTAGGAATATGCCTACAGAATTGTTCAGAGTGAGCATGGATATGTTCCTACTCATTGTATATCTCTAGAATATGTTGGCGAACTTTGTTAGTTGATTAGAGGATATGAGACAACTAATTCTTGTTCTGATCATTCCACACCCGATGCTTCTTCTTTTTTCCCCTTTTATGTGTGTCATAGGTTGTAATGTGTAGGATGATTCAGTCAATAGGAATCAAAAGGGAACCTGTAGGATGTATCTAGTGAATGTGGTAGATTGGGGCCCTCCTTGGATTCCCCTGAATAGGAAGGGCCCCATAGTTTACCCCTTGATCCACCTTCATCAGATACTAAAGGTGGGGATTGTCGCACTCCAGGCATAGTATTATGAGGCAGTTGGAAGTTACAATTAGGGCCATTGGATTTTATACAACATTCTTTAGATGATGAGGAATCATCAGTTTCAATGTCTAAATACCCCGATGTGCATCCTCAAGTTCCATGATCATACCATGTTATTGGAATTCATAGATCATTTTATTTTTTACCTAACACCCATGATGTCGGGATGGTGAGGTCATTTCGTGACAGGAAGGGGATCGAATCATAACTACTTTTCTATAAAATCCCTAAGATGAAAACATTATCATGGCTTCAGTTTTGTTTGTGACACTGTTATATACTGTCATGAATACTACAAATAACAACGTTATTGATCAGTGCATCATCATAAGCGGGATGTAACGCCTCAGGTCTTATAAACTGGTCCAAGTGAACGATGTTATGCTTTTTAATGATGTCTCTCGTTTTATTTAATTTTGTGCTTTGTGTGCTGATTAAAAATTTTAAATGAAGTAAAATATGAAGAATACGATAAACTGATATATATTTAAAAGTTACATTGCAACAAGACCCATCTAATTGAAAGTACCGTGCACAAGACCTAACACGCCCACATCAAGACTACTGAAAATCAGAACATGGGTAATCGGGTAGTCGTCGTCTTCAGGGTCCATCAGTGTGAAAAATATAACAGCCAGAACCACCGCGCACGCACTCAGCACCAGTGGTATGAGGATAGCCATCTGCCAAGGGTCCGGTGTTTTGAAAATGTAAAACATCCTACCCCTTGTTTTTATAATGGACCTCTATGGGAATTGACCATTTTTTGACCGTTAGTTTCCAATGGATAAAGTGCATCTTTTTATAAAATTTTGTCTTTATAACGCTTTTATAATATTATGGTATTTCAACATTTTAATAAATACAAAGTATTAGAATTATATCTTTGAGAATTAAAATGAAATATTATCCTTGGAAATGAATCTATTTTGATTTTTAAAAACATGACAATATTTATATGGTGGAAAACATAGTATTTTAAAATGTGTCGAACATCATGTCTACAGCGGTATCTGTATTAATTGAAAAATGTATCTTATTGGATCTCTAAAACTATGTGTTTTGAATTAGAGAAAAAGTACGGGTCTTTTAAAGATAATTTTATAAATCAACAAGTGAAGTATTTTATAAATTGGATTTTAATAAGATCCTAGTAGTTATAAATGTTTAGTATGAGATATTTATGTTTAAAAAAAATTATATCAAATAGTATCTTTTTTTCTTTTTTTTACATAAACTAAATTGGGGTTCTTGGATTTGAAAATTATGAGTACTTATTAAATTTTATACAAATTCAAATTATAACATCCCGGTTTAATATTTTTTTAACATTTATTGTATTGTTTTTTTTTGTTTTTTTTTTCAATCGCGTGACCAAGGCCTCCTACGGTTAAACCCAACCCCACGCGATCGCCTCGACCGTCCGATCTCTCCAAGGTCAGATCCCGACCATTGATGTTTTTTAAAAGGCTCAATTCATCTCGTCTATCCGATCTCTCTCAGTCGGATCTCGACCGTTGTTTTTTTCCTTTCTCCACGAACCCGTCATCTTCTACCTCACGTCGGTGCCCCGCAAACCAGTGCCTGGATTTCCCGAGACGCTACCCTCCCCACTGTTTTTGTTGACCTCGCGCACCCACCTCCCTAGGATGCCGTAGGCTCGGCTTAACCCTCGGATCAATATCCTTTAAGTACGATGAAGCCTCTGTGTAAGAGAGGACCTCCGGATCCAACCCACACCACCCGACACCTTCCTCGCCGTCGCCTCACCACCACAAAAACCACCTTCGGTTTCGCGCCACGCTCCCCGTGCATGACCACACTAGTGTCGGCACCACGCCGCTAGTCTCCCCGCTACTACCTTGCAGCGTTTCCAGGAGGCCTCGACCTCACCGAACCACCTACGGCTACCCAGGCTCCTCCCGGTTCTCCAGCCACCTAGCGAGTATCCCTCCACGGCGAGCTCCTCCCTTAAGCGGTAAGGGAGCTTTTGTGTTTTTTTACTGTTTAAGATAAAACGTTATATATACTCAGTATATATATATATATGTATATACATATACGATTTATGGTTATACGCATATATTTACCAGGAACCCCCCCCCCCTCGGTTTAAGAAGAGTACTCTACTCTATGGGTGTTTTCATGTTTTATGAAACCTATACTATTATACCCAAAATATATACAGTATATATATGTATATACAACTCAAACCCTTCAGTTTTGAACAATTTTCAAGGGTGTTTCTTTTGTGATATAAAAAGGGATATCACTTTTATGTTAGTTTTAATGATCATATTTTTACAAACCTAAAACTCAGGTTTAAGTGTATTTTGTATATACAGTTTTGAATATATATATAAATAAATATATATATATATATTTATCACTCAGACCCAAATTTTTTTGGGTATCCATGATTATTCAGTATTTTTATACTAAGAATTATACTTTTGAAAAAGGTTTTTTCTAAAATCAATTCCTAACAGGTTGGATTTTATGTAAGCCATATCTATTTATATAACTATATTTTTATATAAGGTAATGTATTGGAATGGAAACCAGTTTTGATTTTTAAGAGATAAATAATTATCTTTGAAAAATATTTTTGATGCGAACTTGGACTTTGGTTTAAGTACAATTATGTTATAGTTAAAAAAAGTTTTTATATATTTATGTATTTATAGTTTCATGAAATATTTAGACCCCCACATGGTTCTGTTTTTTTTAAACTGAACAAGTGATAAGCAGTTAGAGGTTTTCAGATTTTAAGTAAACCATGTTTATTTTATGAGAAAACCTATATATATACTTTGTGTATATATCCCTATGTATGTATGTGTTTTTAAGATTAATATCTGAAACCCAAGTTTCATGAAATGGTTATTAATATTTTTATGCATGTAGGATTTTAGTCCTTGCCTATGCTGTTTCATATTTTTGTGTCTAAGGGTACACCAATGAACTTGACTAATGTTTCCCTTGAACTGATTTGTGTTTTTTAAGGATATGCTTATTCCTATTTTAAACTTGAATTAAAAGGATATGGATTTAAGGGTCATGTTAACATGTAGAAATCCTCTATTATTTTTATACCAAGCATGCCGTAGTGATTATTAGTGGTTGGAAATTTGTTGCAAGTACTATGACCTGTGAAGAACAATAATTAATGCCAATTAGTTCATTTCCATGTACTGGAATTTTAGAAACTCAACATTTAATACCCCTTGGGAGAAAATCTCACACATTCATCATTTTATGTGCTTAAATAATTGTTCTATGACATAGTATGATTGCTTAACCATGCCTGCTTTTATTCTATATTTTCAATTTTATCTTTCATATCATGTATTTGTAAACCAAATATATAATTGTTACCTTATTCATATTATTCATGCATATGACTCAACATGATAATTAACAAAGAACTAAATTACCCAAAGTGGTATGGGAAACCTTTGGTAACGAGAAATGAAAATGGTATTACCCAAAGTGGTATGGGACACCTTGGGTAATAAGAAATGAAAATTAAATATTCAAAGTGGTATGGGACAACTTGAATATCTGACCTTATCAACATGTGAGAAATGTATGGGACTGCCGGAATGGGGTCTGGTACGAAGAAAACCCTCCAGGTTGCGGACTGGTTAAAATAAGCCCTCCGGGATGGAGACCGGTAAAAGTAATCTCCTCGATGCATCGATAGTTCTCGAGACAGTTAGATTGGGTTATTACCCATAGGTCATGGCACAAGGCCTTGACATAGAGACCATGTGTCCTTTAGTATACATTTCTCAGCTTATGACCAACCATGTGATTACTCCGACTAGAGGAATATCCTTGGTGATAGAACCTTACCTATGAGTATCAGAATAAAAAAAAGAAACACAAGACATATGATATGGAAATGTTGATGCATGTCCAGTTTTCTTTTCCAGAATTTTATTACAAATTTTGCATTACATTTATCATGTCATGATGTGTTTTATTAGACAATGTGCTTGATTGTGACTCTGATGATGTTTACACCTTGTTGTTCATGAATACCTTTCTTGTTTATGGACACATTAATTAGTATAACCCATTTAATTTTATTAGCATGCTTATCATGTCTATTAAGTGGGTTCCAACTAAGTGTTCTAGTGTGTAAATATGAAGTGCTTTAACTGTGTTACATCGACTTTTGTTTCGTCTTGTAGCTTTTCCTTTAATAAAACATTTTAAGTATGGAAAAGTATTTTCAATGTATTATTCAAAGGCTGTATTTATTTAAAAAAAACCCTTTACTGAGTATTTTAATGATCACCCTACATTTTTTGTTAAATTGTTTTTACAGGATGATAGAGACTTTCCATGTCTTGGATTTTTGTTCTTAGCTCAGCGATAAAGAAGCAAAGTTGTTGTCTCTGATTCTCTAGGATCTAAATCAAGAAGTTCCCCCTGATGTGCTATGATGTGTAACTTATTTGTTTCATTTGTATGAAATAAATTACACACCATAACCGTAGCACCGGCTCCAGGCTACCGGGGGTCGGGGCGTCATAGTTGTTATCAGAGGAATGGTTTAGGAAACCCTAGAAAATTTGGACAACACAAAAACATTAAAGTTTTACTAAGTGGGGTTTGTTCTTAAACTTCTCAGAAGTAAAGGCATAAAACCACGCCTAGACTCTTGAATCTCCCTATAGAGATCATAGAGACTATTGTAGAAAAATCCTTCTCAACAAGTTACCATCCTTTTGTTAACTTACGACTCACATGCAAAACCCTCTATGAAATATCGAAAAGTTTGAATGTCCTTCGAATCTTCCAAGGGTCGGAAGATGTGTATAACCAAATGGCCAGTGTGCTGTTCAAGAATTATAAAATGAAATGGATGTACTACGAGGGACTCTTCCTATGTTTCACCATGAATAATAAATGGTTGGCCTTCACGGCCTTCGGAGAAGCTTCAAAGGAGTTGGACTTCCGCACTGTCTTTATGTACCAAATCCTGTGCTTCAGCAAGCATGGAGAGCTCTGTGATTTTGGGTCTTTCATCGAATCCTTTAGATATTAAGTGGTTCGAGAGATCCTTAGGAACCAAATCCAAGTGGATATCGCGAAGCATGATGTCACTCGTGCCCATCTCTGGAAAACTACCTGTATCAAACGGGAGCTTGGTTTTAACCACGATCCTCTTTTCCAAATATGTATTTGGGAAGAGGTGACCCACAAGCTTTGTTCTTCCCTAGGGATTGAGTTTAATAGTAACTTCTTCCATGGGCGGTGGAGGTAAAGGGACACCACCAAGGGTTTCAAGGAAGCTGTGTGAGTAAGTCTGTGTATGTATGCCGATCGAATTGTGAGGACAAAATTCTTTTAGGAGGGGGATGATGTGATGCCCCAGGTTTTATAAACTGGTCCAAGTGAACGATGTTATGCTTTTTAATGATGTCTCTTGTTTTATTTTATTTTGTGCTTTGTGTGCTGATAAAGAATTTGAAACGAAGTAAAATAAGAAGAATACGATAAACTGATATATATTTAAAAGTTACATTGCAACAAGACCCATCTAATTGAAAGTACCGTGCACAAGACCTAACACGGCCACAACAAGACTACTGATAATCACAACACGGGTAATCAGGTAGTCATCGTCTTCAGGGTCCATCAGTGTGAAAAATATAACATCCAGAACCATCGTGCACGCACTCAGCACCAGTGGTATGAGGAGAGTCATCCGCCAAGGGTTCAGTGTTTTGAAAATGTAAAACATCCTACCCCTTGTTTTTATAATGGACCTCTAAGGGAATATGACCGTTTTATGACTGTTGGGTTCCAATGGATAAAGTGCATCTTTTTATAAAATTTTGTCTTTATAACGCTTTTATAATATTATGGCATTTCAATATTTTAATAAATACAATGTATTAGAATTATATATTCGAGAATTCAAATGAAATATTATCCTTTGAAATGAATATATTATGATTTTTTTTAAACATGACGATATTTATATGGTGGAAAACATAGTATTTTAAAATGTGTTGAACATCATGTCTACATTGGTATCTATATTAATTGAAAAATGTATCTTATTGGATCTCTAAAACTATGTGTTTTGAATTAGAGAAAAACTACGGGTCTTTTAAAGATAATTTTATAAATCAACAAGTGAAGTAAGTTATAAATTGGATTTTAATAAGATCTTAGTAGTTATAAATGTTTAATATGAGATATTTATCTTTTAAATAAATTATATGAAATAGTATATTTTTTCTTTTTTTTACATAAACTAAATTGGGGTTCTTGGATTTGAAAATTATGAGTACTTATTAAATTTTATACAAATTCAAATTATAACATCCCGGTTTAATATTGTTTTAAAATTTATTATATTGTTTTTTTGTTTTATTTTCAATCGCGTGACCCAGGCCTCCTACCGTTAAACCCAACCCCATGCGATCTCCTCGACAGTCTGATCTCACCAAGGTCGGATCCCGACCGTTGAGGTTTTTTAAAAGGCTCAATTCATCTCATCCGTCCGATCTCTCTCAGTTGGATCTCGACCGTCATTTTTTTTCATTTCTCCACGAACCCGTTGTCTTCTACCTCGCATCAGGGCCCCGCGAACCATCGCCTCGATTTCCCGAGACGCTACCCTCCCCACTGTTTTTGTTGACCTCACGCACCCACCTCCCTAGGACGCCGTCGGCTCGACCTAACCCCCAGATCATTCTCCTATAAGTACGATGAAGCCTATGTGTAAGAGAGGACCTCCAGATCCAACCCACACCACCGCGACACCTTCCTCGCCGTCGCCTCACCACCACACAAACCACCTTCGGTTTCGCACCATGCTCCCCATGCATGACCACACCAGTGCCGGCGCCACGCCGCTGGTCACCCCGCTGCTACCTTAAAGCGTTTTCAGAAGGCCTCGACCTCACCGGACCACCTATGGCCTCCCAGGATGCTCCCGGTTCTCCAGCAACCCAGTGAGCATCCCTCCACAGCGAGCTCCTCCCTTAAGCGGTAAGGGAGCTTTCATGTTTTCGTTACGGTTTAAGATAAAATGTTATATATACTAAGTATATATATATATATATAAGATTTATGGTTATACGCATATATTTACCAGGCAACCCCCCCCCCCGGTTTAAGAAGAGTACTCTACTCTATGGGTGTTTTCATGTTTTATGAAACCTATACTATTATACCCTCAATATATACAGTATATATATGTATATATAACTCAAACGCTTCAGTTTTGAACAATTTTAATGGGTGTTGCCTTTGTGATATAAAAAGGGATATCAATTTTAAGTTAGTTTTAGTGATCATATTTTTACAAACCTAAAACTCAGGTTTAATTTTATTTTGTATATACGGTTTTGATTATATATATATATATATACAAATATATATATATATTTATCACTCAAACCCAATTTTTTTGGGTATCCAAGATTATTCAGTATTATTATACTAAGAATTATACTGTTGAAAAGGGTTTTTCTAAAAGCAATTCCTAATAGGTTGGATTTTATGTAAGCCATATATATTTATATAACTATATTTTTATATAAGGTAATGTATTGGAATGGAAATCAGTTTTGATGTTTAAGAGATGAATAAATATCTTTGAAAAATATTTTAGATGCGAACTTGGACTTTGGTTTAAGTACAATTATGTTATAGTTAAAAACAATGTTTTTATATATTCATGTATTTATAGTTTCATGAAACATTTAGACCCCCACAGGGTTCTATTTTTTTTAAACTGAATAAGTGATAATTAATTAGAGGTTTTCAGATTTTAAGTGAACCATGTTTATTTTATGAGAAAACCTATATATATACTTTGTGTATATATCCCTATGTATGTATGTGTTTTTAAGATTAATATCTGAAACCCTAGTTTCAAGAAATGGTTATTAATATTTTTATGCATGTAGGATTTTAGTGCTTGCCTATGATGTTTTATATTTTTGTGTCTAAGGGTACACCAATGAACTTGACTAATGTCACCCTTGAACTGATTTGTGTTTTTTAAGGATATGCTTATGCCTATTTTAAACTTGTATTAAAAGGATATGGATTTAAGGGCCATGTTAACATGTATAAATCCTCTATTATTTTTATACCAAGCATGCCGCAGTGACTATTAGTGGTTGGAAATTTGTTGCAAGTATTGTGACCTGTGAAGAACAGTAGTTAATGCCAAGTAGTTCATTTCCATGTACTGGAATTTTAGAAACTCATCATTTAATACCCCTTCGGAGCAAATCTCACACATTCATCATTTTATGTGCTTAAATAATTGTTCTATGCACATAGTATGCTTTCTTAACCATGCCTTCTTTCATTCTATATTTTCAATTTTATCCGTCATATCATGTATTTGTAAACCAATTATATAATTGTTACCTTATTCATATTATTCATGCATATGACTCAACATGATAATGATCAAGGAACTAAATTACCCAAAGTGGTATGGGACACCTTTGGTAACGAGAAATCAAAATGGTATTACCCAAAGTGGTATGGGACACCTTGGGTAATATGAAATGAAAATTAAATATTCAAAGTGGTATGGGACACCTTGAATATCTGACCTTATCACCATGTGAGAAATGTATGGGACTACCGGGAAGGGGTCTGGTAAGAAGAAAACCCTCCAGGTTGAGGACTGGTTAAAGTAAGCCATCCGGGTTGGAGACCGGTAAAAGTAATCTCCTCGATGCATCGATAGTTCTCGAGACAGTCAGATTGGGTTATTACCCTTAGGTAATGGCACAAGGCCTTGACACAGAGACCATGAGTCCTTCAACATACATTTCTTAGCTTATGACCAACCAAGTGATTACTCTGACTAGAGGAATATCCTTTGCGATAGAACCTTACCTATGAGTATCAGATTAAAAAAAAGAAACATAAGACATATGATATGGCAATGTTGATACATGTCCAGTTTTCTTTTCTAGAATTTTATTACAAATGTTGCATTACATTTATCATTTCATGATGTGTTTTTTTAGATAATGCGCTTATGCGCGACCCTGATGATGTTTACACCTTGTTGTTCATGCAGACATTTCTTGTTTATAGACACTTTAATTAGTATAACCCATGTCATTTTATTAGCATGCTTATCTTGTCTATTAAGTGGGTTTCAGTTAAGTGTTCTAGTGTGTCAATAAAAAGTGCTTTAACTGTGTTACAATGACTTTTGTTTCGTCTTGTAGTTCTTCCTTTAAGAAAACATTTTAATTATGGAAAAGTATTTTCAATATAGTCTTCAAAGGATGTATTTATTTTCAAAAAAAACCCTTACTGAGTATTTCGATGCACACCCTACATTTTTTGTTAAATTTTTTTACAGGTTGATAGAGCCTTTCCAAGTCTTGGATTTTTGTTCTTAGCTCATCGATAAAGAAGCAAAGTTGTTGTCTCTGATTCTATAGGATCTAAACCAGAAAGTTCCTCCTGATGTGCTATGATGTGTAGCTTATTTGTATCATTTGTACGAAATAAATTACACACCATAACCGTAGCACCGGCTCCGGGCTACCGGGGGTTGGGGGGTCATACGGGATACATGCTCAATAATTTTTTTATGGGTAAAAACATTGTCCTTTATTATTGCATGTATGACCATTATACTCGCATGATATTTTCACAGTACATATGGAATTATTTCAAGAGAACCCAGTTACTTTTTTTAAAAAATTTCTCATTTCTTTAATTTGATACATTAATGCTAGGTTCACCATTTGTTTGCATAGTATATGTAAAACAAATGGTTCGATTCATGGTAAATTAACCATATTTTTATTTGATAGATTCACATCGGGTTAACCATTCTTGTTTTATAAAAAGATTATTTGGGTGTATCATGCTTATTAGTGGTGGGTGAGGCGTGTATTTGTTCCAAAATCCTTCAAAATGGGTTAACCATTTTTACCTTTCACATAGACTCACAATTTCTCCCACATACTTAATTATTGGTTGAGAGAATGGGAGGATATGATCATCACACACTTATGGGGTGAATTTTTTCATATTCTAATTATCTCTTATATATTTATGATATGTTCTTTAATGTCCTATTAATCCTGAGACATGACCAGTTACCAAAAAAATGATCATGGGTTTAATCCTCTAATGTGTAGAGGGGATCTATTAATGAGTCCATCTATATGTATCAAATGATCTTCATATATTTCCCATTAATGGTTAGTTGATTATATTTTGATTCCATATAGATAGGAACTAAAGATTCTAATTCTTTATAGGGACACGATTAATATGATGAGGGTGGGATTGAACATTTATTAGGTTTTATAAGTATCATTGTTATGAAAGAAAACAAAACCCACATAATTAGATGAAACCATGTACATTAACTTCCTACAGAAATGATGTATATGATGGAAATGAGGAACATTGTGTTGATCATGAGTCAACAGGAGGAACACTATATATCCTAGTTATGGTTGCAATCAGAATCATTGTAGTTTGATACTTCCCCCCATGAATTTCCCCAAAGTTGATTCCCTTGTATTGTGGTATTCATATCATGCTACTAACTGGGGCATACACATTGAGGTTTCTCTACCTGGTGTAGATTCATAATCGGAATGATATATCCATTTCAAATCCCTAATACCACATGATCCATTCTCGATTTGAGAAATAAGGAATATCAAGTAACAATTATCATTGAATGTGGATGTTGGATATATGTAATGGGAAAACCCTTTGGATGGTTGATATGGAGTTTGAGACTTATAATTGTATCCTACATATCCTGATTATAGAAATAATTAGTGTCCTCATTTTTCAGTTTTATCTTCAATCCACTGGTGGATGACAATGAATGATCAACATATAGGGGAGATTGGGGCCTGATAGTTAGAATTTCGGAGACATGGGATGAAATATACTAAGGTAGTCGCCCTTTTGATCTTTTCTATTAGGAAGGTGTACTAAATATCCTTGTTATAGTTGGAATCAATGTTCTCATTGTTCAATTCAGGGTATTACCAAATTTATCCATTGGATGAGGGTGTCACGTTCTGGGGGACCTACTCGACATGTCCTAATTGTCTTCCTGTCAGGTTTTGATTATATATTGAACATGTTTGAGTATGTATAGACATGTAATGGTAGAATATTGGTCATTTCCAAAGACAATATCATGTTCAATTTTATTTTTCTAATGTGAAATTTCAAGATTTGAATGAAATTTTTCGATTACATCACATAATGTTGATTTGTTGTTTGGAGGAAATCACATGACCAATGTTGACATGTGTGGAGAATTTTACATGACTCAGATGACTAATCTATATATCATCACATGATTTTGGATGACTAGACATGGTGACACTGTGAGACCTAGTTGACATATTTGAAGGACATCACATGATTCATGCTAACTAGTTCAGATGACTTCGGGTGACCTGGATGATTTTTTAAGGTGTTGTCATGAGACCTAGATGACATGTCCTGGAATCCATGAAAAAAATTAATGATATATATGATGGACATTGCATGATTTTGATGCAAGACCCAGAGAATTTTCAATACATGGGAGGAATTACAAGTGTTCGTTATGTGATCAAATTTTACATGTCCATGGGACATCACATGATCTCAATAGCTTGCGAAGGTATTTTCACATGATTTGAGTGAAATTTCATGATGTTTTCTGTAACACCCCGATCTTTCATGATACACTTCTCTTTCAATAATGCAATAGCTTGCATTGTACGCAAGTTCGAGTTCTAACACACCGCGACTAATCAAAAGTAGCCGTTATGAATAGTAATACCCACTTTTTAAAATTATAGAAATTTTATATTTCAAAATGGACTTCATTTTTGTATTCGTAATATCAAAATTATTCTAAGTTTAATTTTTTGTAATTTTCTGAGAACTTCCTTTTTTTTATGAATAGTGAAAAATACATAAAAACAACTTTTTTAATCAAAATAATTTATAGTGATAAATTATACTATTGAGTGGTTTTAAAGTATAATTAGAATATATTTTTACCATTTTATCCAATGGTGTTCATTAGAATTAATTTCACTTGAAAATTGGACATAAACAATTGTCAATCTTTTGATATATATTGTTTCTTAAAAACACGCTAATTGTTATGACAACGGGAATTAATTATGAAATTAATTAATGCAACATATATGTTTGGAATTTTTTAAAATATAAATCATTTTTGATTTCGGAATATCAATTATATCTTAGCGTGAAATTTTGGCATTGTTTTGAAAAACCTCAATTTTTGATGAATAATGAAACCACTAAGTGGTAGTTAAAAAAACTGATTCTTCGTTTAAATGAAACATTACCACTTCTATGATTTGAATTTCAAAAATCTGACATTCATTTTTGTCATTAGGAAGTAAAATGTGGTTCAATGGGATTAAAAAATTTTTTTGGTTAATAGAAACTTTTATGTTTAATTAATCGTGATTTAAGGTAATTAATGATATTTAAGGTAAAAATGATATTATAAAAATATGAAAATACCATTACACTTGTCCTACCCCTATTGGATGTGTCATGGCCGACCAAGAAAATCCATGGGTCAACTTGGGGACCTCATGGACCCACTTTGTTAGGAAAATGACATTAAAAACATTTTATTTAATATTAAAATAAAAATGTCACAAACAAGAGTAGTTTTACTAAAACAATTTTTAAATGGGTTTATTCAATTCATCTTCTTGACTATAAATATTCATTAGAAATCTAAAAAGATTTCCTACATCATGATATTTTTTTATAATTTTTATACATTAAATAAATTAAAGTATTTATGACACCATAATGATGCAGCGATTACCTCATTAATTAACGATTTAAATAAAATGAAACGATAATGTAAACTCTAAGCATCACACTTGTCCAAAGCCTATTGGATGAGAATATTTAGAAACCTTATCACCTTATCCTAGAATTATATAAGTTTGGGACCTTTAGAATCCGAAAACCATTGTATAATAAAGTAACATTTCATTACTTTCCAAGAGTGCCCCTCCTCTCCACCTATAAAAGGCCCCCACCACTACCACCTTACTCACACTTTAAAAGCCTTTTCGCTCGGACAACCTCTGCCCAAATACTCTCCCAACTTCCCTCCATTACTCTTAGAATCCTCACTTTGGGAAGAAATCTTCCCAAGGAAGCCTTTGGCTCAAATCAAAAAGAGTTACCCGATTTTAAGGTAATGCCTTCTCTAATGTTGTTTTGTTTTATTTTGCTTCTCCAACCCCTTAAACTCTTTTTATTCCTTTATTTTTTAACAACCCCAGTATATAAAATATACTAGTATGTTTTTATGATAAGTATTTGGTTTACACTTACACACACCTTCGTCTAATGGTTAGAGAACATACTGTTTCTGTGGGTGACGAAATACTGCCTCACGAAACGATGATTGTTCAATATTCATTTAACACCTCTAATGGTGGACATTTTGATGACACTATTTTCATATATGATATATATATTATGTTTATGTTTCCCTTATTCTTATTTATTTCTCATTTATGGCATACTTTATGATTTCCATTATGGGTAAACGTGATAATTTCATTTTAGGAAGTGCGGACTACCGCCCCCTAAAAGTGATTTGAATCGTTAATTCCATATGTGGGATGTATAAAGGATGGAGTAAATGATATTGTATATGATATTATACTTCAATTATAATACACCTTTATACTATTATTATTTCATTCCATCAAATACGAAATAAAAATGAATGTAGCGTTCATGCGTACGTACGACTTACCGTCTCCATGAACTGTGCATTTCATTTCTTACCTCTAAATGTTATGAAATATTATAAATGAATGTATATACTGGATATATATGATATATATGATATCTATATCATGAATATAATTCTGTATATAATGGATATTTCACCACATGAACAACTTGTAATTATAAGAAGTTTATTTTTGACTCAAGTACCTAAGATTGACAAAACGACCGTTATAAACTTAAATAATTACATAATGTTCATGACATGGTAATAAGTGATATAAAAGGATTAATTAACTTTAAAAAGTTTCATAAGAAGGTAGAGATTAACTCTAGTTTATTATTTAGGAGATCAAAGAACGGTCGAGTGAATTCGGACACGAGGTAAGTGAATTTCTTATCCCAATTTCCATTCTCTGGGTTAATCTCCTACTTTCAAATTATGTCATGATATTATTATTACCTATCTTGTATTTTTACTTTCTTTATGTCTACTTATAGTGAATACACATAATATATCTATGTTATTTTAAAAAATGATCTTTTTAAGGACTTCGTCTCAAATTGAGGCATATTTGGTTTTATACACAACTTCTTTTATACGGTGTATAAACCCATTTGACTATTACATTTATTCAAAAGGAATATTTTTTATACAAAGCGTTTTAATAAACGACAAAAAGGGAATGTTTTTCATTCTGTACATATGCGGAGACAACGACTTCTCCGCCACCGTGACCATTATTTGAGTTTTGGCTTCCTCTACAAGCCATCACTTTTTTTATGAAAAATAAATACAATGTTTTAACTTTATTTTATATTGGTATTGAAAATGGGTTTGAAAGTGTTTTTATTATATCAATGTGTTGTATTGATGTCTTGTGATTGAAATGTGGAAATGCTATGTTTCCTTTATGCATGTTTTATGTGATACGATTATGTTATGGTGTATGATATGTTCAAACCTATTCATATGAGGAATTCATTAGACTTAATAAGTGACAAGTGGAGCCTGCTACAGCTCCTCGATGCATCAGTAGGTCTCATGATACAAACTAGTGTCTTGGCACGAGGCCTTGACAAAATCCTATTTGTGGTCTTGGAACGAGGCCTTGACTACATGGTTATGATTGTCTGACATTATGCATTCCATCATTATGAAAGTGGTTATTGATATTGCATGTGATTATTCCACTAGTAGAATATCCATGCGAGTAAGTAAATGGAATTATTTAATTTATTTTTTCCATATTATGCTGAAGTTAAAGTTTAAAAAGGCTTTTGTTTTAGTTATAAATTGCCTTAAATGTTAATGTTTAATTACGAAAGCTTCCACAATATTGTTATCCTTACTGGGCATCTGAGCTCACCCCCTTCAATGTTTTAATATTTTCCAGGATGTGAAGAAGTATTTTATGAATGACCTGAAAGGATAGTCAAAAGAGGATATGAATGTGGACTATGGAGACTTTGTTATTGTAGATTTTCACTTTATGATGTAATGTAACATTTATGAATGTATCTAGTGTTTCCAAGGCTACTAAAATAATCGGTCTTTCGAGACTTGATCTTTTGTGATCATGCCAATGTTACGAAGTAATGCACCGACTCCGGGTAACTGGGGTCAGGGCGTTACAGTTGGTATCAGAGGCAGTTTAGTACTAACCTTGGAAGATAGATTTAGATAAACTCTGATTCGAGCACATAGCCCAAAGATAGACATTGAGGATTAGTATAGAAGAACTTCCTAGAATTTGGTAGTATAGAGATATTGTGAGTTTTTCGAGAAATACATCCCTGTCTGGATACGAGCAGGTGGAGGTGGCTCTGGCACATATTTACCTAGGGGTAAAACCCAAAAACACCGCTTTGAGCTAGACTCGAACGGGAACTGGTGCATGACAACGAGCCTTGCTTCACTCTTGGTTACAACACTCCCGGGGGATATGCTTAGAATAATTCTCGTTTTCTTTACAAACCACTGTGAAGGGTTATGAGTATATACTTCTTCAAAGAAAACATTTTATGGATTATATCCACAAATAGTTCAATTTATGTTCAGTATTTTACAAGTATGGAATAATGTATTTTGATTCATAAACTAATCTAGTTTATTCCATTGTTTAGAAATGGCGCCTAGTGGAAGGAATGGAAACTGTATCAATGCACGCACTCCGTGTAGGGATTGCCCTCCTGCTCAAGATAATTATTGTGGATCTGGAGATACAACTTGTGCTGATCAACTTATTACCATACTGGGACAACTTACTCAGGTTATGAATAATAACCTTACTCGTATGGAGCACCCTGATCCGCAATGTGGATGATCAATGTTAGACCACTTCATGAGGCAACATACTCCAACATTTAATGGTGGAACAAATCCATTAGTAGCTTAGCAATGGATAAACTCATTAGAGAAAATATTCCATGCCTTGAGGAGTAGCGAAAGGGAGAGGGTTGTCATAGCAGTCTACCGCCTCACTGGAGATGCCGATCAATGGTGGTCGCTGATTCAAAACACGAAGAAAGATGGTGACATATCAAGTATGGAATGGAGGGAGTTTAAGGAAATTTTCTTAGAAAAATACTTTCATCGTGACCATCAAGAAGATATGGAAAGGAAATTTTTGAGTCTGAGACAAAAGGAGGATGAGAATGTCGCAAATTATGAGGCCAACTTTACAAGGTTAGCAAGACATGTTGGAGATTATATATGTAACCCAAGAAGAAATATTGATCTTTTATTTGATGGGTTAAAACCGTTTCTCTGTCGAGCTTTAGTATCAAAATCTTTCACAACGTACGAAGATATAGACTCGTGTTCTATCAAGACAGAAAAGGAATTCTCTAAGTCTTATGACAACAAAGTAAAACAAGAGAAGAAGAGAATGGTGGAACAAGAGACAGATAAAGGGAAAAATGGAAAGAAGGATTTTCCATTATGTGATAATTGTGGGAAAAATCACCCTGGTACTTGCCTAAAAGGAATGGGAGTTTGTAATAAATGTGGAGAAAAGGTCACCAGGCTCGTGATTGCAAGGGAAAGAAAGAGGCTATCAATGTTGAATGCTACAATTGTAGGGAAATGGGGCATTATGCAAATGAATGTCCAAAGTTTCAAAGAAATTTACCTCAGAAAAGGCCAAGGGATCAAGGCCAATCTTATGGTGTTACTATAGTTGAAGTAGAATAATTAATGTATTAGTGCTTTTGGACTCAAGGATTATATTCTGGTTGTAAGAATAATGTGATATATATAAGGATTGTACTGCAGTACTTGTTGTTTTCATTAAGGTTTTAATATTATGATGGTAATCATATTTTTGTATGTGACCATAAGAGAAACATTACCTTGTTTGAGGAATCTGATGATACAATTTATTTTGGAATTTAGAGACCTTTTAGAGAAAGTTTGGATAGAGGTATTTTTGATAACTATAAAGGTTGGAATGGATTAAGTTGAACTTTGGATAGTATTGTTTAAGGTTAAAAAATTTATGAAGATTATTTTTGGAATATTATAATACTATAAATTTAGGAAGAGGACAACCTGCAGGGTGGGGCATAACCAGTCGCGTCGGACAAAGCTGCAGGAATCGAACCCACAACCATAGTGCGACAGGCCTTCACTACCTACCACTAGCTTATAGTAAGTCCCTTGTTATTAAAAAAATATTTTTCCTAATCTAAATGGTATGTGTTAATATTTAGAACCTTATACAATTAGGATAAAAAAATATTTTTGAGTTCTATTACCTTTTAGTGTGAAAGATGGGTTTGTGGTGAAAGTTTATTAAAGAATTAAAGTCTAAATGACAAGTAGGTATATTCCCTTACGTTCTTAGTAAATCTTCTAAATAAATTCCTCAACATTATAAAAGGTAACTTAAAAAAAACATTGCCGGTTAACTTTTCCAACTGGGGATTCAATGATCGTTTAACCAATCACAATTTTGTGATTTTCTTGTGGTTAAATTTCTCCTAATCCTGATTTCTACAACTCTCCATCAGACCTTGATGGTTTGTTTCTCCTCCATATACATATTTTCATAGAATCCTAGTATGGGCTAACTCGGGTGAACTTTGTACTTCTCTTTCTTTCTTTTAATGTGATATTTTTATTAACATTATTTCCGATGTGGGTTTTCCACAAAGGTATTTTCTATTTTCAACCTTTTATTTTCAAAGTCAAATTTCAAATTGCGAGGACGAAATTTATTGAAGGAGGGGAGAATGTAACACCACTATCTTTCATGATACACTTCTCTTTCAATAATGCAATAGCTTTTATTGTACGCAAGTTCGAGTTCTAACACACCGCGACTAATTAAAAGTAGCTGTTATGAATAGTAATACCCACTTTTTAAAATTATAGAAATTTTATATTTCAAAATGGACTTCATTTTTGTATTTTTAATATCGAAATTATCCTAAGTTGAATTTTTTTTGTAATTTTCTGAGAACTTCCATTTTTTTATGAATAGTGAAAAATACATAAAAACAACTTTTTTATTCAAAATAATTTATAGTGATAAATTATAATATTGAGTGGTTTTAAAGTATAATTAGAATATATTTTTACTATTTTATCCAATGGTGTTCATTAGAATTAATTTCACTTGAAAATTGGACATAAACAATTGTCAATCTTTTGATATATATTGTTTTTTAAAAACACGCTATTTGTTATGACAGCGAGAATTAATTATGAAATTAATTAATGCAACTTATATGATTGGAATTTTGTAAAATAGACATCATTTTTTAATTCGGAATATCAATTATATCTTAGGGTGAAATTTTGGCATTGTTTTGAAAAACTTCAATTTTTGATGAATAGTGAAACCACTAAGTGGTAGTTAAAAACTGATTTTTCGTTTAAATGAAACATTACCACTTATGTGATTTGAATTTTAAAAATCCAACATTCATGGTTGTCATTAGGATGTAAAATGTGGTTCAATGGGATTAAAATAATTTTTTGGTGAATAGTAACTTTTAAGTTTAATTAATCATGAGTAAAGGTAATTAGTGATATTTAAGGTAAAAATGATATTATAAAAATATGAAAATACCTTTACACTTGTCCTACCCATATTGGATATGTCATGGACGACAAAGACAATCCATGGGTCAACTTGGGGACCCCATGGAGCCACTTTGGTAGGAAAATGACATTAAAAACATTTTATTTAATATTAAAATAAAAATGTCACAAACAAGAGTTGATTTACTAAAACAATTTTTAAATGGGTTTATACAAGTCATATTTTTAACTATAAATATTCATTATAACGCTAAAAAGATTTCGTACATCATGATATTTTTTTATAATTTTTATACATTAAATAAATTAAATTATTTCTGACACCATGATGATGCAGTGATTACCTCATTAATTAACGATTTAAATAAAATGAAATGATAATGTAAAATCTAAGCATCAAACTTGTCCAAAGCCTATTTGATGAGAATATTTCGAACCCTTATCACCTTAGCCTCGTATTATATAAGTGTGGGACCTTTAGAATCCTAAAAGCATTGTATAATAATGTAACATTTCATTACATTCCAAAAGTGCCCCTCCTCTCAACTTATAAAAGGCCCTCACCACTACCAGCTTACTCATACTTTCAAAGCCTTTTGGCTCGGCCAACCTCTTCCCAAATACTCTCCCAACTTCCCTCCATTACTCCTAGAATCCTCACTTTGGGCAGAATGTTTCCCAAGGAAGCCTTTGGCTCAAATCAAAAAGAGTTACCCGATTTTAAGGTAATGTCTTCTCTAATGTTGTTTTGTTTTATTTTGCTTCTCCAACCCCGTAAACACCTTTTATTCCTTTCTTTTGTAACAACACCAGTATCTAAAATATACTATGATGTTTTTATGATAAGGATTTGGTTTACACTTACACACACCTTCATCTAATGGTTAAAGAACATACTGTTTCTGTGGGTGGTGAAATACTGCCTCACGAAACGATGATTGTTCAATATTATTTAACACCTATAATGGAGGCCATTTTGATGACACTATATTCATATATGATATATATATTATTTTTAGGTTTTCCTTATGCTTCTGTATTTCTAATTTATGGCATACTTTATGATTTCCATTATGGGTAAACGTGATAATTTCATTTTAGGAAGTGCGGACTACCGCCCCCACAAAGTGATTTGAATCGTTACTGCCATATGTGGGATGTATAAAGGATGGAGTAAATGATATTGTATATGATATTATACTGGAATTATAATACACATTTATACTATTATGATTTCATTCCATTAAATATGAAATAGAAATGAAAGTAGAATTCATGCGTATGTACGACTTACCGTCTCCATGAACGGTGCATTTCATTTCTTACCTCTAAATATTATGTAATATTATAAATGAATGTCTATACTGGATATATATGATATATATGATATCTACATCATGAATATAATTCTGGATATAATAGATATTTCACCAAATGAACAACTTGTAATTATAAGAAGTTTATTTTTGACTCAAGTACCTAAGATCGAAAAAACGACCGTTATAAACTTAAATAATTACATAATGTTCATGACATGGTAATAAGTGATATAAAAGGAATAATGAACTTGAAAAAGGTTCTTAAGAAGGTAGATATTAACTCTAGTTTATTATTCAGGATATCAAAGAACGGTCGAGTGAATTCGGACACGAGTTAAGGGAATTTTTTAACCCAATTTCCATTCTTTGGGTTAATCTCCTACTTTCAAATTATGTCATGATATTATTATGTACAATCTTGTATTTGTACATTATTTATGTTTACTTATAGTGAATACACATAATAGATCTATGTTATTTTAAAAAATGATCTTTTTAAGGACTTCATCTCAAATTAAGGCATATTTGGTTTTATACACAACTTTCTTTTATACGGTGTATAAACCCCTTTGACTTTTACGTTTATTCAAAAGGAATCTTTTTTATACGAAGCGTTTTACTAAACGACAAAAATGGAATGTTTTTCTTTCCGTACATATGCGGCGACAACGAATTCTCCGCCGCCATGACCATTATTTGAGTTTCAGCTTCCTTTACAAGCCATCAGTTTTTTTTAATGAAAAATAAATACAAAGTTTTAACTTTCTTTTATATTGGTATTGAAAATCGTTTTGAAAGTGTTTTTATTATATCAATGTGTTGTATTGATATCTTGTGATTGAAATGTGGAAATGTTATGTTTCCTATATGCATGTTTTATGGGATACGATTATGTTATGGTTTATGATATGATTAAACCTATTCATATGAGGAATGCATTGGACATAATAAGTGACGGGTGGAGCCCGCTACAGCTCCTCGATGCATCAGTGGGTCCCATGAGACAAACTAGTGTCTTGGAACGAGGCCTTGACAAAATCTTATTTGTGGTCTTGGAACGAGGCCTTGACTACATGGTTATGATAGTCTGGCATTATGCATTCCATCACTATGCAAATGGTTATTGATATTGCATGTGATTATTCCACTAGTGAAATATCCATGCGAGTAAGTAAATGGCATTATTTAATTTATTTTTTCCATATTATGCGGAAGTTAAAGTTTAAAAAGGCTTTTTTTAGTTATACATTGCCTTAAATGCTAATGTTTATTTACAAAAGCTTCCGCGATATTGTTATCCTTACTGAGCATCTGAGCTCACCCCTTTCAATGTTTTAATATTTTCCAAGTTGTGAAGACGTATTTTATGAATGACCTGCAGGGACAGTCAGAAGAGGATATGAGTGTGGACTATAAAGACTTTGTTATTTTAGATTTTCACTTTATGATGTAATGTAACATTTATTAATGTATCTAGTGTTTCCAAGGCTACTAAACTAATCGGTCATTCGAGACATGATCTTTTGTGATCATGCCAATGTTACGAAGTAATGCACCGACTTCGGGTAACTGGGGTCAGGGCGTTACATTGTTTCATGATATAAGTTGGTTATGTGAGGTTCATAAGGATAAACATAACATTATTTTCATAAGTTTAATATATTTTATTGACTTATATATGATCCATTTTCATATGTGCCTTAAGGTTTGTCTAGGTTTATCCACTGTATTTATATTTTAGGTTTCTTTTGACGTAGTCGACATGTAGGACCTCCATCATATCATTCATTTTACAAACCAAATGTCTTCCATGTGATCGATGAGTGATCATGGAGAGTGAATATTCTTGTAGCATGATCTCTTTGTCTATTCACCAAATTTTTTAACTGAAATAAGACCTTGAGACCATGTGACTGGCTTCTCTAAGAAGTCCTCTCATGCGATCCTATGTGTGATAGATCATCAATTTCAAGAATTTTCCTGATGAGGGGTAGAGATTTATATGCCTCATATCCCTATTTATAGGTCAACTTTTTTGGTTAGTATCTTTTTATTTTTGAGATAGAGTTATTGGAGGGTTTCTAATTTAGATGCTTCATGTGATGTTCAACAACTCTGCAAATCATCAACCCTTTCAAAATTTATTAGATATAGGCTGATTAAAACTATTATTCCCGATAACATGGGAATGTTATGAAGCTTAATCGTGGTTAGGTAAACATGTCTAGGTGCCTTAATTTGTTGAGGATTCCTATGGTAAGTCCTTCTCGTGATTAAAGATGATTTTTCTGGTGTTTTTTGTGAGAAAAAGTTATATTTCATTGGACAGTTCATAAGATTAGGTATACATTTCTATGAACCTTTCCAAGATCTGGATGGTTTTTCAAGGGGGGCCTTATGTGACCCATGGTGATATCATGTGGAATATGACCCATTTTTTATGAATACCATCGCACCCTTAATTCCACAATAAGCATTAATATTTCCCACATTTCATCTCCTTTTTTATTTTACAAGGGATGATAATTTCACAATGTTGCATGAGTGTTGTAGAAGACAATCAAAACCCTTTATTATGATGTGTCTTGTGACCAATAATGGATCATGTGGTGATATGTGATAATTTTCATGGAAAACCCTTATTCTCTATTGTGATGTCAGAGTGGGAATTAATAATAGAATATACATATCAAACACCCTTCACGCAACAAAGGGGGACATGTCAAAAGGATCTTGTGTGATATGTGGACATGCTAAGGGATTTTTCAACGTATTACAAATAATATGATCAAGTAACATGAATATCAATTTCCAAAAAAGGCTTATGTCTTTTTCATATTTTCATTACATATTTTAAATTTTTTTCTAATCATTTCCCATTGGATTTTATGAGGGTTCCACATATAAGGTGTACAAACCTTGTCCTAGAAGTAGCTTTTCTTGTCTGTGGTGTGTTGGGGGATCAATGATCATTCTTGAGCCGGCGTGTGAGAATCATCATGGAAATATCCTATTATATTAAAATAGAGATAAAGGGGTGCTAAAAAATTTATTGGACATGTGCGAAACCCTTCACATGATGCAGGTGAAATGATAACGTTCTTTTGCATGACATGGTGGACACATATCAAGGGTTTGCGGCGTCTTGAGAACTTTATGACCATGTGACATGAATATTGATGACTATATAATGTATCTGTATTTTTTATGTTTTCCACCATTATTTTACAAGGGTTTTGGATGATTAACATGTTCCCACAAATTGTGATGTTTTTTGGCTCAGAGTATATCATCTGAAAACTTTCACAAGATTAATGAGTTATTTTGACATACTATAATGAAAATATATGCATGTTAAATGGGCTCTACATGATATCAAGTAGTTCACGATCCATGCATGGAACATTAGCCCGACCTTATGAAGTTCATGAGATCTCATGACCTTTTTAATTTCCTGAAATCCATATTTATTGGATACCTTCTCTTTCCTTGATTTATGAAAGAAATAAGACCCATGCTTCAAGTGTTTTTTACCTTATAGATTTTCCTATTATTTATTGGTGGAAATCAGTAAAGTTTAATCAATTATTCATAATTAATTCATAGAATTGGCTATTTTATTTAATATTATAATTTAAAATAGTACATTTTATTTAAGACAAAATAGGTAAAATTAACATAAATTCCATATATATTATAAAGTATTATTACACATAGAACGTCACTATGCCTAACAAAAAGAAATTTTAAGTATGTTGGAAGGAAATGTGTTCAATTATTACATGAATTAAAGTGATAAATAAAGTTACATATCATTTTTCTTCTATGTACATAGTTTATAGAAATTTCCATTTTAAAAAATTAAATTATTTAATATGTTCAAATTAAAATGATTGAACTCCTAATATTTTTTAGACATGAGTAGATGAATTAATTTATTTAATAATAAGATAATTAAAGGAATTATTTTGAGATAATTTAGTCTTAGTTAAATAATTAATTAAATGTAATTCTATTTAATGTTAAAATATATATCTTCACAAGTATGTATGATCATAAACATATATAACCTAATTTACATTATTAGATTTATTTAATTTATATGTGTTTTTTCATCAGTTTTGAGGTAATTATTTTTTTTAAAAAGTTTTTGCATAAGATTAATCTAATCCTATATTATGTAAGTCAATAAATTACCTTCGTTTTATTTATATAAACTAAGATAATACTTTATTTCGCCATAATTGTGTGTAGGTAAAATCTTAAGTAATGGATGAATCACCTTATCGAGTAGATGCGGTTCAAGAATATAGATGAGTAGAAACAAACTCAGTTATTACACTTGAGTATAGGTGGAATGTCATAACATAAAAATTCTTTTTATACAAGGATATTTTACTCTATATTAAGGGTTAGTCTATCATCATCTAAATGAACAAACCAATAGACAATATTCTGATCCTGAAAATTTTATTAGTTTGTTATTCTATGTTGTGTCACTAATTATTTTTAGATACTATGTCACTATCATATAATAAATGAATTAACGATATTATAATATTGAATTAATGTAAATTGGATTATAAATATATTTTATATAGACATGGTTAATCACTAAATTATGATGAAATTAATTATAACAAACATGTAATAATATTACTTCAATAATTTATTAATATAGATAAAAATAAAAATAAAAATAATAATTCTATAAAACCTTCCCAAGATTATATTGACATTGAACCACATTTCAAAGAGCATGACCAAACTAATTCATTTTTCATTCAATCATTGTCGATTTTTGGAATCAATTTTATATTAATTTAATCATCTACGTATCAATGGTTGAAGGCCCAATTATGAAATTGAGTAGTTAAGAGGTAGTTTTAATAAACTCTAAGTCAAATATTATTAATACTAGAGAGTCCACATAACAGATCAAGGATCTACCACTTAATAATGTTTTTATTTACTAATTATCTAAAATGTAATGGCCTTTGGTTTCACTATAAATTTTTCTCAAATAAAAATGTGTTAGATAAATTTCTCCACACATAACAATGAAATATAACAAAACTATGATATGTTTAGATCAAAAACAATTCCCAATAATTATTATGAATAAATATAAGTAAATAAATTATGATTATATATATATATATATATTATTTTATAAAAATTAAATAAATTCATTTTTCTACTGTGGAATCTATTTTTTTATTTGTTGACTGTCATAGTAAAGAAAAATAAGTACTTCATTTATAAATTTTTATTTTAATAAACTATAATATTAATTCATTAATCCCATATATATCATTGTTTTATATAAATTATGATTAAAATATACTAATATTATAATAATTTACATTGCTATAAAAACCATTTCCTATCAGGTTTGGTGATTTCATTTAAATGTTAAAAAATAATATCCTAGAAATTTAATTTCAAACAATATAATTCTTTTTTTATTTATATTTTGAAAATTAGATTAGCTTGGGTTTTTTTATTTTTCTAAAATAATTTATTATTAAGGTAATAGTGAAAAATAAACATTTTGAAAATAACATGACTTTTATGACAATATTAACATATATGTATGAATTTTAAATTCATGAAATTTATTAAAATAAATAATAATTTTTTATAATTGATTTTTAATTTAATATTTTTTAAAATTTATTAATAAATATTTTTAATTTTGGAAGTTATGATATGTAGTTTAAGATAAAAATTTATAATACTTTATGCATTTACTATTTCAAAATTAATTTATATCACTTTTAGCAAATTTATATAATAACATGGATTCCAAATTTTAAATCACAGGCTACAAATTATGTTAAAATAAAGAATTTAAGTTTAATCATGAAGGAATGACTATATTTTTATAAACTAGTTACCTAGATAAAATAAAAATAGTTAAAAAAAGGTTTAACAAATTTGGAAATACCAGAATCTTGTTTACGACATGTGTGGGAATTATTGGATGATGAATTTATAAAAAATATCTATTCCCATGTCTATTATTTATCAATTTTTGATCTACCTTCATAAAGGGTGACTTACCATTATTGGATTAATTTATATATTTACAAAAATAATATCTCGTTTCCATTATAAACAGTAAAATATTCTCCTCAAGTCCCCTTATTCCAAAATTTAATTATTTTCAACAAAAATCAACCCAATTATCTCCTTAAATTTTCAATACACCTTCACCGAGTTCTAATGTTCTAAAAAACTATCCCTCATTGGCTTAGCCCACTTTGTAATAGAAATTATCCAATAATAGAAATATACATTTATAACCACTCAGTTATCATTCTTATTGATTTGTGTTAACTTATTCTTCCTCTAATTTCATTAGAATATAAAAACTTATAACATCATTATCATTAGAATAAGGTAATGTTATCATAATTATCATATAATAATTAATATATTTCCCCTTTTTCTATTAAAAACTCTTATTCATGGGTTGTAAAGACTATAAACTCTATGATAAAACATGATTCATTATCCTTAACCTCTATAAAAGGATATTTATTATTTGTAATTTAATATATATGTATGATATTTATAACATATTTTATAATTTTAAATGATCAACCACGTTACTCTTTTCCCCCGTTCAAAGGAAAATAAAATAGTCATCCATTCATAGTTGTAGACTACTACCACTATGGAATGTTTTGTTTTTTTGTCGTAATTTTCTAACCAACATACGTATATCGTCATGAGAATAATATTGTTGGATAAGGATTGTTTTTATGATTTTATTGATGTTTTTAAATAAAAATTTGACAACCTATTATCGAAACGAACAATAAAAAACAATGGTAAATTCAATAATCCAAAAGAATATTCTAAATGGAAAAAGTATTTCTAAATACTACAAAATAAATTCATATAAGTATTATTATTCTTATAATTATTAATATTTTTTATATATAACTCTAATAAACACATATTAAGATCATTATTATTCTATTATAGTTATACTATAACATAATCACTTCCTAATAATCCATTAATTGTTATATATTCTTGTAAGGTTTGTTTATTCAATACCAGGAGATAGATAAATATTATAATTTAATTTATTTTAATATGTAATATAAATAAAATAAATCTTGTGTTTTTCCTAGAATGGTAGTATAATATATTAAACATTATTTAAGAAAATACCCATCATTCTCTAAGAATCATAAAAATATGATCATAATAATGTTAATCATTAATAAGAGTTACCCAAAATACAATATAATTATGTTATAATATTTTATATAATTAAAAATAACATTTATAGTATATACTATAAAATATTAATTATTAATGTTTTTAAAAGAATAATAAATGATTCAATTATTATACTAGTTCAGAACAATCAATATTACCCACACGTGATATCGAAATATGTTAATAACTAACTAATATAGTCCTAAATATTAATTATAAATCATTTTTATAATTGTTTATAAATATTAAAATGGTTATAATGTGTCTAGTAATTATAGATTTATTTTTTATATTGGATGTTAAAGCACATTCAGACTGAGAAATAATTGATGTAAATTTTTTTTGTCTTAAATTTCAATTCATTTAGATATATTTTTTGTTTCACAAAATATTTTATTTTTCATGGGGTGAATACATGAATATTATCACATTGAATCCTTATTATCTTTTATTTTGGGATTTTCAAATCAATATTCCAATTTCACTAAATAACAGGGTTTTGATATAAAATTAACAAGCTTTGAGGTTTTTCTTGTTCAATATTCAGAATCATTGAGATATGATACATGTTAAACACAACATTTTCTTTTTATAGTGTTTTATTTGTTTACAATTTCATGAATGTTTTGATCAATATTTCCTTGTAATTCATGGTATGTACTAATAATATTCATGTTCTTTTTCTTGAAATGTCTTATGACTCAATTATTATTCTAATCATAAGTGTTTTTGGTAACTCATTTTCCATTCAATGAGTTATAACCCCTCTCTTCAAATCATTTCAGAAATATTGGGGATGTTATTCCATTTTATTTCCTGATTTGTTATTCTATTATTTTTTACATATTCTTTCCTATATTAATCCATTTTCAAATATTTATACTTCATGGAGTATGTTTGCAATAAGGGATATTTATAATTCAAATCTCCTTTAATGGAGCTACATACATTTATCTTGTATCATGCTCTTACATTATTTTTTTCTCTTATCATAACATTTTATTGTATGTTATTTTATAATACCTATTGGGAAATTTTTTAAAAAAAAATCAATTATTACATTTTTTATAAAGTGGTCTTTCAATAAAAAAATTAATATTATTGAAAATTTTCATTTTATAATCATATGTTTTATCTTTTTCTCTACATTTACTATAGAAATTATTATTTCATTTCCAAGGCTCTAATATTTCCTTAAATTTTTAAAATTTAACTAGTTAAAAATATTTCACTTGGCCTTTTTAAATGATACTTTTGGATGTGACATTTATGTTTTTATTTTACACCAATGGTAAAAATGTCTTCTATAATATCTTTTAAGATTACATAATTATTTTTTATATTCTAAAGGATTCACTCACATGGAATTTATGTGAAATTGTTTATTATCTAATATATATATATATATATATTATTGGTGGCTGGACTCACAGTATCCTTCAATTCAATAATTTATCACTTCTGGCATGCCACATTTTGTGGAATTATTTTTCAAAGATGATTCTCATTAATGTCAGCATCATTTTGAGTTTTCTTCATACAATAGGGATATATTATTTAATAAATATCAACCTTAATTATCTATATGGATTATGTAATTGTATTTTAGGGAAAATATTGGAATGTTCATTTAAAATATATCAATATACAGTAAATGATAAATTCATTATTATAATTATTGAGTGGTATTTACAAATAATGCTATTTAATAACCTGGGATACAATTTTTTTCTATTTTTACCACATTATGATTATGAGTTTATTACTTATATAATTATATTTAAAGACAATATGAAACTCATATTATTTCCATTAGTTTTTCTGATGTGTTTAATAGAACCCATTTTTACGGATTTATTTATGATGATATTAATGATTTTTTGTTACACACGTAATTATGTATGAATGATGTGTTGAGTTCTATACCTACCTATAACACGTTCGTTATGAGTTTAAATATCATGAGATAAGTATTCTGTTGTAAATTTTATTTTTTAATTAGTGTAGAAACAAGTACCATTTTTCACAATAATGTTTCCTATAATAATTTTGTTTCTATATTTGAATGAAGTTCAATGTCTTTATATTTATTAAAATTTTTATGTTATACTAACATATCTTAGGTTTACAAACTCATTCATGTACTATATTATTCGAAGCATTATTCCATGATGTATAATCTATGCTTTACTAGGTATAAGATATATATATATATATATATATTTGTTTATTTATTGTACCCATATTGTCAAATTATGCTCAATAGTGATATTTGATTGTTATCTTACATGTTTACCCTCTCCTATTATTTGTGCTCACAACTTTTATTATGATTCCATATCCCAATGTTATGAATTTTGGAAATGGATGAAATGTGCAGAATATTTTCTTATGTGAAGTATTTTTGGGAGATATAAATGATATATTATGAATGAAGTTGACTCATTCATTATGGGAAAAATTACAATTGATAAAATGAACAAAGGTTAGGCTAGTCAATGTTTTCTCTTAATTATTTAAAATTATTTACAAAAATTGCCATAAAAAATTATGTTAATTAAAAATCACTTTATGTTATTTGAATTCGAAGGAAACAACTTTGGGATTCTATATAAATACATATAATAAGTTTGTATATCATTGGTCAGGATTATGAGATGGGAAATTTGGATCCCTTTCATCAGAATATCCATGCAACGGAAAATTCCAAAACCAGTGGTGATGGTTGTTACATATAAATGAAATTGTTTGAGTTAAATAAATTAATCAATGTATATATATATATTAATTTATCAATATTTTAGATTAAATAAAATTATTTCTTATTCATGGTAATATAAGAAGTTAGACGACATTGACTATATAAACATGACCTATATTATAGATGGATAACCTTCATATAAACTTGATTGTCAAGGAATGGTATAAAAACAAGGAAATTATTTTCTTCAATGAGAAAAATTATACATTTTAGAAACTATATTTAGAAATCTCTTCACAAAGAGTCTAGTGGGAGATATATTTATATCTACATGGAATAGTAGGTCAATTCCATAGAACTCCAGTGATTCGTGAAATCATCCATGCCAAGTGATCTGATGTATAAAAATGATGAAATAAATGTTTAATGCATGAATTCTTATATTCATGATAATTGTAAATATAATTCATGATAATAAGATATGATATTCTTAATTCATTATTCGTATGCAATAATAGATTCTACGAACCAACTATTCCTCATATAGTCAATATGATGGGATATATATAGTTATAGGATATGCAAGTCATAAATATCATGAATGATTTATTCATATTTCTCATTTTATCTTCCCTACCAAAGTGATTCACAGATTTGATTTTAAATTATAATTTTATAAACAGTGATAAGACACTAATGGATGTTTATACATTTTTTATTTATATAACAATTATATGGAATGTGAAAAATTATTTTCATTGTTGTGAATAAATGGATAATCAAGGGACTCATCTCTAAGAATACATCCTTATATAAGGAACTAATGCAGCATCAATTAATGGATAACAAAATCATATGAAAGTTAAATGAAAATATATAATGTTTGTTTTTCTTACGAAAGTGTATTCCACTAGAAGAAGAATTTCACCCATTTAATGATTCTAGGGAATGTTATTTGTGTGTTTTTCGTTGAGTGTAATCTTTTAATATAAAAAAAATCATATTTTAAACTTATTATAGTACCTGCATCTTTATCCAAATTCATAGTGTTATTTTATTATAGAATAATGATTGGGGAGAGGTGGATCAATGGGTATCCAACAAATAATTTCTTTCAGTCATGGATATAATAATACTCTACCTTTTATTGAAAATAGGTATAATATTTTACTTGAATTATTATTTTCATGTAGCTTAGTTTCAGAAAATTTAAATTTTTCATCCTTCTTATGCTCAAATAGATTTATTTTTAAATTGTAAAATAAAATCTATTTTTGAGAATGAAAGAATACGTTATAGTATGAAAATTTTTATTAACAATAATTATGTATTAGATTAATAAATACATGTATTGTAAATTTATAGTTAATTGTGTTCAAATGATTCATATAACACATTATTGTGGAACCTGTAAAGACTCGGAAATTTCAAGGAATTTTTTTTCTTAATTTCGTTGAATTTTACATGAACGCAGTTTCTAATGGTGCCTGATTCCGAGGCCCGGTGAGCCCAAAATCATTTTCTGAAGTATAGCTTGGGTACGTTCAGTGAACAAACGAGCGGGTTTTTCTAACATTTGAACCAGTGCTCATAATTGAAATCTGAGGGCACCGATGAAACCGCAACACCGTTAATTTCTTAAGAAGACCCTTTCTGGAGTTACGTTTTCTCGGGAGGAGTTGTTTAAAAAAAGTGAGGCATAAAAATATAATTGTTTTATAATTATATTTTCTTTTATTGTTATGTGGATTAAGTGTTGTCTCACAACACTTTATCCCTCTCTTATGTGGTTATAACCGTTGTATGGGAGTTATAGGTGGGACCCACTTGTAGTAAACTACCCCTGAGAGGATTAAAGGTGAGGTGGGGCCCACACGAACCCCACCCCTTCACATTCCTTAAAACTCCTCTAACTTCCCCATTAAGTGGGTGACCTCTCATCTTCCATAACTCACTCCAACACCCCTTGTGACACACCCTCTCATTAATGATGCCAACTCTACTTCATTTAATTTTGACAAGCTCAAGATTAATTAAGTTAAGTGAATTCATCATTTTGAAATATTTTAAAAATGCATGGGATGGGTAATAAAATAAGAAGAGTCTTATTTTATTAGGGGTTGGTTGGTTGTATGGGGAATGGGAGGAAATAGAACTCTAAAGTTATTCTTCTTTGTTGAATAACGTGAAGAACACACCGATCTATGATGAAGAACGCCGAATCCTCGGAGATCGACTACGCGACGCCGTGTACCGTGACACCAACAACCCTCTCCTTCCGCGACACCTTCTTCCGCGACGATCTATTACGCAACGAACCTCCGCTCAATGTTTTCGTTGAGGTAGGGGTTAAATTTTTGTATTTTTATATTGCTGTGGTTCTTTCCTTAAAAAACAAAGAACTTGGATCAAATCATTCTCAAGTTGATCCGCTGATGATTTATTTTGCGGGTTGGGAATATTTATTTGTGGGGAAGTTGTAGGGGGTTCGATTTTGGTTCATGAATCTTTCTTGACCATCCAAAATCAATTTTTTCTTAAGCTGCTTGATATCAAATTAACGGGGGGAGGTCGGACCGCATGAACACGGCCGACCCTATTCCACCTTCGTTAATTTGTTTGTCACGGCTCAATAAAAGGTGGAACGGTGCAACAGAACCGTGTGAAAACAGGGAGGATCATCAGAAAGCAATCGCGGCACCTTTACGCCATGCCGTGGAGGCCGAACGAAGCCGCTGCACCGTCGCGCCGCGCTGGAAAACCACGAAGAGACGCTGTTTGTTTATTTGGCGTGCGGATTGATGGGCCATGGAAGAACGGGCTTAAGGGATGATTTGAAGGCTTTGCAGCGAAGGGTAGGTCCCAGGAGGACTGCATGCGAATATGAAATTAAAAACGGACCACCCGAGCAACTTCGGCGGTCTGTGGAAGGGCCGGTCGGCGCGCCCTACCCGCACGGCGACGACGGTGGCTGGCACCGGCCGGTTTCCAGGAGGCGGCGGTGCCCGACGCGCCGCCGGGAAGGCCCACCGCAGCTTCAGCCGTGGCAGCAGGCAGCTTGTCCCGCGGCCGTGCGGGACCGAGGGAGACCGGGGGTCGTAACCCCTGGCGGTCAAGGGAGAGGCCCCCACGTGGGGGGGGGGGCTTCAATCAAGGGGGAACCCCCCCCCCCCCTTCCTCAACGGCACGCCCAGCTGGGCCGTGCGGGTGTGCTCACGCCGGGCCAATCGGCTGCACAGGCTGGGCCAGGCCGCACCCAGCGGGGCAGGACCCGGACCCGTGTTGGGTCGCCCGGTTCAGGCCGACCCGGGGGGGGGGGGGGGTTGGGCCGGGCCGGGCTAGGCCCAGACCCCCCATTTCAGACTGCTTCTGTTCAAATGCGCATAACATGGGATATGGACCTCTGATCTATGTACTGTTAGTTGTGATGCGATCCTTGGATCGAGACGGTCGTTTCGGTATATTACACTCAAGGTTTCGGAGAAATTTGGGTACGGCCGAGTTGGTTCGAACACGAAACCAACCGGGCCCTCGGAGCGGAAACACTTATAACTTGATCTACGGACGTCCGATTGACATGTCTTGGACATTGTTGGATTCCTCTTGATGAGGCGAAACTTTTGGAATACTTCTCCTGAGATTTGGACGCAGTTAGAGTATGGTCGTGTTGGATTTTACCTGAAATCCAACCGGGCCCCTGGAACGGAGAAGCCGATAACATTCAGACCGAACGTCTGTTTGACGAACTGTCATTGGCGTTGGTGATCACATTGAGAAACATTCCCTTTGATTATACCCTATGAGAGTTCGGGATATAGTTGAGATACGGCCGGGATGGTTCGCACACAAAACCAACCGGGCCCCTAAGACGAAAAGGCTAATAACTCATAGATCAGGCGTCCAATTGGCGTGTCATCTGTTGCGTTGAGACCCCTATTATGAGGAGGTCCTTTGAGATACTTCTTCGTGAGACTTTTGGATACCTCGAGTATCGACTAGTAGCTCGTGGAGAAGACCCTCCTAGAGACGAGCGTATAGAGTACGAAGACCGTGTAGCCGGCTGAGACCTGAATACTGCTTGACCGAATCAACCTGGAGTGAGTCGACTAGCCCAATGGACGAAGCACTACTTTGTTTGGGTGTAGACCCATGGCGGACAGAGAACTACTGAGTTTGGGTGAAGACCTGCGTTACTCATTCGGAGAGTACCTCTGCAGGCTATTAGTGGGGATGCACTACTGTGTTTGGGTGACATACTCCGGTGGGAAGCACAACAGTGTTTGGGTGGCTGACCCGCGGTACTCGACAGGAGGAAAACCTCAGCAGTCTTAGGTTAGTGAGCTGTAACTCAGAGTCGTGACATGATCATTGTACACTCCAGAGACTGGGCACTTCAGCAGTTACGGTTTCGATAATGTAAATCCGGGTTTGAGCTGAGTCTATGGCCTTTGTGTATACCTCAGGATTGAGATGGGTCACTTGATAACTTAGGTATATGTATGGGCATATATCTGGGTGATGGTTATCCGTTGATTTCATAACCTTTGTGTTTCCTCATGATTGAGATGGGTTACTTGATAACTTACGTATAAGTATGGGCTTATACCTAAGTAAGGGTTATCTGTTGAGATCCTTCTTTGTGGTTATCCTTGTTGGATTTAGTGAGATCATGAGGATCTCGGGGTCCCTACTGAGTATCGTTATACACACCCATGCACGGGCTATGCCTGCACCTCGGTGTGTTGGTTGCAGACGATGGGCATCGCTGACACAGGCCGAGTGTTCGAGGGCAAGACGGTACCTGGAGGTGGATCTCACGTCGAGTCAGTATCCGAAGGTGGACTTCAAGAAGAGATGATACTCGGATGAGGTTGATGGGTGAGGGCATTGTGGAGGCTATCTGTACCTACCCTTCAGGTAGGATTCGTGGTGGACGATCCCGGAGCTGCACTATCTGTACCTAACATTCATGTAGGATCTGAGAAAAACGACCCAGGAGCTGCTTCCATTCTTCAAGCTATTTGCCTTTTCTGTTGTACTTTCATTAAGTTGTATCTGTACTTTCAGTTGGGTTTTTATTCTAGCCCACTTATTTTCAGCACTTTCTTTTGTACATAGTGTATTACTTCCACTTGTACTCTGGGATTTTTTGTTTACTCTTATAAAGGCAATGCCTTCCCAGTTATCGGGATTTACGCCTTTGGTGCTAGTCTCCAGCCCCTGGCCTATGGAATACGGGCTTGGGGTAGTCACGACACGGGCCCCGAGGACGGGTCGTGACAAATTGGTATCAGTGGAGTCGTTTCTACCGTAAAACATATAACTACCATATTCCCTTTCTATGAAGCAATAGTGTTAAGGGTACCGAGTGTGGTATCCAGTTCAGGGAGTCCAATTTTGGTGCGGTGGCCGACATATCTGTACACCAGGACCCTGACTACTGATTTCCGACTTTGTTCATGAAAAATACTGATTGCATGTGCGTTTCCAAGAGTTTTAAAGTTAGCTCAATCCAGGTCATCTCACCAGGTTTAAATCGTTGACCGTGTCGCGTCTGTTCAGGATGTCTCCACGCAGACAGTCAGTTGGTGTTCCAAGAGAGTACTCGATGACGGCCCATCGAGCGGCGAGGCTCCGGTGCGGGGCCCTTTTTACTATGTTGGCACCCTCGGGTAGTGTACCAGCAGCACCAACACCTGTTGGCCAGCAGAGGCCACCAGCCTTACTATCGTACTGTGCACACTGGAAAAGCGCGTTGCACGAGTTCCAACAGCAGCGGCCTCTGAGGTTACGAGGCGATGCAGATTCCCAGACAGCAGAGGACTGGCTCGAGGCGATTTCTAGAGTTCTCCGCCTAACTGAGACATCAGTAGAGTAGATGGTGAACTTGGATACTAGTGTTTTCTAGTGAGTGACCATGAGGATGGGTCGCATAGCAATGAAGATTAGGTACGTAGACCGATGCCTGAGATAGTGCCTTTAGGTAGTGTGTCAGCTATACATCACTACCTGTTGGTCTGTAGTTACAACCGGCGGTACCGGTAGGTGACACATGTAGGCTTACTGCCTTAAACATGTTCCAACATCAGATGCCCTCATGTTCTAAGGTGAGCCCGACTCACATGCAGCTGAGGACTGGCTTGAGGAGGTGGCTGAACGTTTTCTAGAACATATACACCTTCGGCAGGATGACAAGTCGGTAGATGAGTATTCATCGAGGCATACCGAACATTCCGGTTACTCGATGAATACGATTTGATCAGTTCTATAGAGCTCGGACCTCTGAGCGTGGTGTGTTTAAGGATATTCGAGCCAACACTTTATCCTCTATGCATTCCTACTCATGTTAGGGTGCAAGAGAGAACCTTGTGGTTTAATGTTTTTTGGCTGAACGAATACAACTAGAAAATGTTAGAAGTTGGAACGCAGTGAACTGGTGTAGTCTCAGAGACTTGGGTGTGAGAATGTTTCCAAAAGAGGAAATGATAAGGACATATTAATCGGCAGAGTAGAAAACGTGGAGGCAGAGCTAGGAGAGCAGCATGAGGTGGTGTACATATCAACATGTTACAACCACCCGCCTTTGTTGTTCCCTCCAGACTCAAGGAGCTGGAGGGCAGGGGAAGAGAGTACCTGCATGCGGTCAAGGAGTGTGACCCAATGGCTCTAAGAATGATTTTAGGGATAGTCTGTGTCCACTACAATCTGTCGTAGTAACAGACGTTGATACAAATCATTCCATCCTTCCATGAATCTTGTCCCAGGCCTAGAGTTTCCGGTTAAGCAGTTGAATTGACCCTCATGTCTGGAGATACCTTGGGAGGAGACTCGGTAATCACACTTACGCCGGCAGTGTGGTCTGACCCATGAGGTGAGAGTTTTGGCTGGAATCTCTTGGTGGTAGCATCCAGGCCTTACGACATTGGTCTCGGTATGGATTGTATTCATAGTTCATGCTTAGATTGACTGTATTAGGAAAAAAGGTTGTGGTTTATCAACAACGTTGGGATGGGGTTTTCCTTGGTCGGAGAAAAGGAAAACCCAGGTAGCACAGGATGGAATCATGCATATGATGGTGCGGATGATCACTCTTGAGTCGGTCATCCTTACCCTCATGGAACCAGGAGTTTTGAGTTCTAGTTCTAAATAGGAATTGGAGACCTCTAGAGTTCGAGGATAACGATCACGACCTTATACGGGTCTCACCTCGACGAGGTTTATGGAGATGAGGCCAAGGAGGAAAGTAATATCCGAAGTTCAGTGGACCTTTTTGAGGTCCTCAGCAGGGTAGGCGAGGTGGATTACCGTTTGACCCATCCACCTCAGTTACTCCAGGTGCACGACGACTTCCACGTATCTCAACTGGGGAGATACGTGCCTGACCCGACGCATATCATCGACCATGGGGAGATGTACATTGGTAATGGGGTGACATTTGCAGGGTTTCAGTAGATGTTGAGGATCGACAGGAACGGGTCCTATGAGGATGGTCGATTCCTCTTGTGTGCTTTCGTTGGCAGCACGGGAACCTCCAGGTGGGAACATGGGAGCAGAAGGCTCAGATGCGTGCTCAGTACCACTTTTGTTTCCCTAGATTGTGCTATAGCTTTACGGGGACGTAAAGCTCTGAGGTGGGAGTAATGTATAGACCCGGAAATTTCAAGGAAATTGTTTTCTTAATTTCTTTGGAATTTTACATGAACGTAGTTTCTAAAGACGCCTAATTCCGAGGCCCGGTGTGACCAGAATCATTTTCCGAAGTCTAGATCGAGTACGTTCAGTTAACGAACGAGCGGGTTTTTCTAACTTTTGAACCGGTGCTTGGAATTGAAATTTGAGGGCACCGATTAAATCGCGGCGCCGGTAATTGCTTATGAAGACCCTTTTTGGAGTTTCGTTTTCTCAGGAGGAGTTGTTTAAAAAAAAGTGAGGGATAAAAATATAATTGTTTTTCAATTATATTTTCTTTTCTTTTTAAGTGAATTAAGTGTTGTGTCACAATACTTTATCCCCCTCTTATGTGGTTATAACCTATGTAAGGGAGTTAGGGGTGGGACCCACTTGTAGTTAACTACCCATGAGAGGATTAAAGGTGAGGTGGGGCCAACACGAACCCCACCCCTTCACATTCCATAAACCTCCTCTAACTTCCCCATTAAGTGGGTGACCTATGATCTTCCATAACTCGCTCAAACCCTCCTTGTGACACACCCTCTCATTAATGATGCCAACTCTACTACATTTAATTTTGACAAGCTCAAGATTAATTAAGTTAAGATTATTCAACATTTTGAAATATTTTGAAAATGCATGGGATGGGTAATAAAATAAGAATAGTCTTATTTTATTAGGGGTTGGATGGTTGTGTGGGGAATGAGAGGAGATAGAACTCTAAAGTTCATATTCTTCGTCGAAGAACGCAAAGAACGCACCGATCTCCGACGAAGAACGCCGAATCCTCGGAGATTGACTACGCGATGCCGTATATAGTGACACCAACAACCCTCTATTTATGTGACACCTTCTTCCCCGATGATCAATTCTGTGACGAAACTCCACTCAACGTTTTCGTCGAGGTAGGGGTTAAATTTGTGTAAGTTTATATTCCCGTGGTTCTTTCATTCTAAAACAATGAACTCCGATTAACTCATTCTCAAGTTGATCTGCTAATGATTTCTTTTGCGGTTTGGGAATATATATTTGTTGGGAAATTGTATGGGGTTTGATTTTGGTTCATGAATATTTATTGACCATACAAAATCAATTTTTTCTTAATCCGCTTGATATCGAATTAATTGGTGGAGGTCGGACCGCATGAACAAGGCCGAACCTCTTCCCCCTCTGTTAATGTGTTTTTCGCGGCTCGATCATAGGTTTCGCGGTGCAACAGAACCACGCGGAAAAAAGGAGGATCATTGGAGAGGAAGCGCGGTGCCTTTGCGCCGCGCCGTGGAGGCCAAACGAAGCCACGACCCCGTTGCGCCGTTCCAGAATACCATGAAGAGACGCGGTTTGTTTATTTGGCATGCGGATTTATGGGCCATGGAAGAATGGGCCGCAGGGACAATTTGAAGGCTTTGCAGGGAAGGGCAGGTCCTGGGAGGACCGTAGGTGAAGACGGAATTGAAAACGGACCATTGGAGCAACTCCGGAGGTCTGTGGAAGGGCCTGTCGGCGCGCCCCGCCGGCACGGCGGCGCCGGCCGGCCGCCAGGTGGCGGCAGTCGGCTGGTCCCGTGGATGCGCGGGACCGAGGGAGACCGGGGTTAGTAAACCCCGGTAGTCAAGGGAGCGGCCCCCACGTGGGGGGGGGGGGGGGCTTCAATCAAGGGGGGAAAAAGCCCCCCCCCCCCATTTTCCGCAACGGCACGGCCAGCTGGCCATGCGGGTGTGCTCACGTCGGGCCAACAGGCCGAAGCCGAGTCGGGCCACCCAGGCCGGGCCGGGCCTGGCCGCATAGGACGGGCCGGGCCGCGCAGCCGGGCCAGGCCGCGCCCAGCCGGGCCGGACCCGGACCCGGGTCGGGTCGTCCCGGCTCGCGCCGACCAAGGGGGGTGGGGCTGGGGCGTGACGGGCCCAGAACTCCCATTTAGGACTGTTTTTGTTCAAACACCCATAAGATGGGCTACAGACCTCTTATCGAAACACCGTCTGTTGTTATGTGATCCTTCGATCAAGACGGTCGTTTTGGTATATTACACTCATGGTTTCGGAGAACTTTTGGTACGGCGGAGTTGGTTCGCACCCGAAACCAACCGGGCCCTCGGAGCGGAAACACTTATAACTTGAGCTTCGTACGTCCGATTGACGTGCCGTCAACTTTTTTGGATTCTTCTTGATGAGATGGAACTTTAGGCATACTTAGCCTAATATTTGAATGTATTTAGAGTATGGACGGGTTAGATTGTACCCGGAATCCAACCGGGCCCCTAGAACGGAAAAGCTGATAACTTTCAGACTGGACATCCGGTTGACGAACCATTAGCGGAATTGGTGATCACGTTGAGAAACAGTCCCTATGAATATACCCTATTAGAGTTCAGGGCATAGTTGAGATATAGTCGGGTTGGTTCTCACTTGAAACCAACCGGGCCCCTTGGACAAAAATGCTAATAACTCACAGACCGGGCGTCCGATTGACACGCCGTCTATTGCGTTGAGACCCCTATGACGAGGTGGTTCTTTGAGATACTTCTTCGTGAGACTTTGTGATACTTGGAGTATCGACCAGTAGCTCATGGAGTGGACCCTCCCGGAGACGAGCGTACAGAGTATGAAGACCGTGTAACCGGCTGAGACCTGATGACTGCTTGACCGACTCGACATGGAGTGAGTCGACTAGCCCAGTGGACAGAGCACTACTTTGTTTGGGTGTAGACCTATGGCAGACGGAGCACTATTGAGTTTGGGTGTAGACTCGCGGTACTCGTCCGAATTGTACCTCTGAAGGCTATTAGGGAGGATGCACTACTCTGTTTGGGTGGCATACTCCGGCAGGAAGTACTACTGTGTTTGGGTGGATGACCCACAGTACTCGACAGGAGGAGTACCTCAGCAGTCTTAGGTTAGTGAGCAGTAACTTGGAGTCGTGATAGGATCAATGTACACTCCAGAGACGAGGCTCTTCAGGATGTACGATTTCGATAATGAAATTCTAGGTTTGAGCTGAGTCTATGACCTTTGTGTTTACCTCCTGATTGATATGGGTCAATTGATAACATAGGTATATGTATGGGAAAATACCTGGGTGGTGGTTATCCATTGATTTCATAACCTTTGTGTTTCCTCTTTATTGAGATGGGTTACATGATAAATTAGGTATAATTATGGGCTTATACCTAAGTAAGGGTTATCTGTTGAGAACCTTCAATGTGGTTATCCTTGTTGGATTTAGTGAGACCTTAAGGGTCTCAGGGTCCCTAGTGAGTATCGTTATACTCACCCCTACATGGGCTATGCCTGTACCTCGTTGTGTTGGTTGCAGACGACGGGCAGTGCTGACAGAGGCCGAGTGTTCGAGGGCTAGATGGCACCTAGAGGTGGATCTCACGTCGAGTTAGTATCCGAAGGTGGAATTCAAGAAGAGATGATACTCAGAGGGGGTTAATGGGCGAGAGAATTGTGGAGTCTATATGTACCTACCCTTCAGGTAGGATCCGTGGTGGATGATCCAGGAGCTGCGCTATCTGTACCTACCATTCAGGTAGGATCTGAGGAGGACGACCTAGGAGCTGCTTCCATTCTTCCAGCTGTTTGTCTTTTCTGTTGTAATTTCATTCAGTTATAGTTGTACTTTCAGTTGGGTTTGTATTATGGACCACTTACTTTTAAACACTTTCTTTTTTTACTTAGTCTATTACTTATGCATGTACTCTGGGATGTTTTGTTTACTTTTATAAAGTCAATGCCTTCCCAGTTATCAGGATTTATTCTTTTGGTGGTAGTCGCCAGCCCCTGGCCTATGGAAGGAGGGCTTGGGGTAGTCATGACACAGGCCCCGAGGACGGGTCGTGACAGCACCACCACATTGGTTAGGAAAATTAGATGTAGTAGAAAAATATATATCCTGATAAAAAATGGGTTCATTTTAACTAAATACTCTTGATAGATGAATAAATTCTTATTCTAAAAAATTGTCAAGAAACAGTTTTTCGAGTATGGTTAAAGGGATACATAGATTATTTAATTAGTATAAGGTGATTTATTCACAACATTTATGGTACAAGATATATGTGGTTATTCTTACGTCAATAACTTTAATGATGACTTAGGTTGATTTGTATAAATATTTATAATAAAGTATATGTCTAGATCCATTGATAAAATAATGATTTAAAGAATTATGTAGAAACCAATCTGGGTATAAATATAAATAATCTATTATCTGATTAATGTATTTAATATCATAACTAAGATATTTTTATCAATTTATGGGAGATTAGTATTCTATATAAAAATTCCCATACATATATACCATAGGGGAATGGTTTTAGTGAGAGGAACAACAATACCATTAGAGAAATTTCATGGTCAATGATGACTCATCTAAGTCATCTATTATCCTTTGAGGGATAGACACTACAAAATATGGAATAAAAATAAAATTGGGTTCAAACTATGGTGGAAATGAAATTTTATTCGATTCTCTAGTTAAATGAAACACATTATTTCACATACTCATGTATATATTTGAAAGGATTTTGTGATGGAAAATTATTGGAATAGACTAGAATACCATGGCTTAAAGTGTATCTTTATAATGTATCCTACAGAAAAAAGGATTATTTTGCACATACAAGACAATGGAAAATTAATTAATTATGGAAGAAATACTTATATTTTATGAGAGATAATTTTTTTTAGAATAAATAGTTAGAAAAATTGACTTATATGATGTTAATGATATATATATATATACTAGATATCCTTTAGGAATTGATTCTATAAGTCCCTATGTAATAGGATATTCCTGAAATTTAATTCCTATATTAGACCATAAGATGATAGAAGACTAAAAATATGTTGATTTTAAATCATTGAGGATGGTTACCGGTTATTCGTTCAAAATAATGATCCTATTTATATACTGGGGGTAATGGATATATCAAATATTAGAATATTGAATGAAGTGATGAATTATTATATGGAATCTATGTATCACAACCATGTGTTGGTTCTAATTTAACTTTATGTGAACATTAGATTCATTGGGTGAAAATATTTAATAAAGGGAATGTTTTTATACAATGTCAATAGAGTACCTATAAGTTATAGCTAGTTGCCAAGGGGTTTAAATATTGTCAAGGACTAGACAAAAATGAATCGTTTTCAACAATTTAAATGATCAAATTCATTAGAAATATGCCTTCCATAAAATCATTCCCTTAATACTAAAATACTAAAATGGATGTCAAAATAGGTTTCCATAAGGGGAACTTTTATGATGATGTATCTATAACAGAAAGATAAGGGAATCAGGCTCATGGTAAATATAATAGGTAATTAATGTTTTATATATCCATTTACAGATTAAGGAAATAATTTTGTTCATAGAAATTTTGATTCGATGAATACAAAATATAATTTGGATTTATATTTAATAACCCTGGCCCATGTAATTACTAATATATATATTGTGAGTGAGGTCCTTTTTTAAGTAGTATATATTGGTAAAATTTTAATTATTGGAAATTAAATACTAGTTCTACATATAGTCATTGACCATTTGAGCTTGTGATCTACTATAAGGTATATAAGTGTAGAATCCTATATTTATAGGAATAAGATCATTCATGATCTATCTATGTGGATAATTATACTATGTTAAGGTATATACATTGATCAAATAGTAAATAAATATTTTATAGAACATTCAAGATGGGATTGGTTCCAGTATCCGATAACATACATTACTCAATGAAATTTTTTCCTAATTCAATTTAGGAGAGGAATATCATAAGTAAATTTACATATTAATCTATGATAGAATCCATCATGTATTCTATTTTATGTACTAAGAACGATGTTTCCTATGCCATCAAAATAATAGGAGGATATCAATGTGATAAAACGAAACAACACTTGACTACTATTATGGTTATACTAATGTATTTAAGGAATAGTAATGATATCTTAAATGTATATAAAGAGAAGATCAAAATACTCAATAGAGTATAAACATATTTTAGTTTAAAAGTGGATTATAATAATCTGATATTGTAATATAGATATTTTTATAGTCTCAATAGATGATTTGTGAGCGTGAAGAGTTCAAACCGTCCAGTTTTCATTGATTATACCATGGAATATATGTATAATATCGCTTTTAATAAAACTAAAAATTTTCTATTTATATATAACATCATCATAGATCATGATTTATTTTCTAAAAGTAAAGTCTCTTTTGTATTATATTGTGATAATAATACAGTCGTGGATCCAATAAACGGGATCTTGTCCCATTAATTGGAGAATAATATTCTTTTTAAAGAGTATAACATGAAAGATTATTCTTAAAAGGGTTGAGGTTCATAAGGATTTGAGTTTCTAAGGAGGAGAGTGCATTGAACCATATGATGAAATACTTATCTTAAAAGAATCATGAAATTGACGTGAGATCTAAATGTGTGAACGTTGTATTCATTTGGATTTATTGAATATAAGAATATGTTATAGTGTGATCCCTAGAAAAAACTTCTATATAATTTCCAATTATTTGTATGTATGGTTTTTGAATATTAATAATGTTCTTATAAAAATATTTTTATTCTTCTATGTTACATTTTATGTCATAATTTACAAACAATAATTGATGAACTAAAAGGTAATAGAAGTTCCCTATTATGATGGGAACCGATAAGTTATTTTATTGTATTCCTAATTTTTTTTGTATGACACGATGATATCAATTTATGGGACACAAATGATACAAGATTTTCATTGTAGTTCATCATAATACTTTGAGACTTCTTCTCATGATATTTTTAATTGGTAATCTCTAATATGAATTGTTTATGATAACATCCTCCACTATTAGAAAATTGAAATTTATAAATTTTATTTTATTTTCATATCTATGGATATGTGTAATGGTCCATATATATAAATATTATTATTAATAAGGATCAGGAGTCACATACTATTATTTTTTAAATGAAGTTATGAAGATATATTCTTAATAATAGAAAGGATACGTTGGGTGTTCCACAGCTAATATTTAATTAATGAATAATTCGATAACAGATTTTTTTAATAATATTTGATATTTCAGGGCCATTTATTAGAACGAAATTGACTAATTATGTCCATAGTCATGGTGCTTTGTTATAAATATTATTTCAATTAATTCAAAGAAGGAAACATTAAGTTAATTCGTTGATGATAGAAATAAAAATCCAAATTGTTTAGAGATTTCAAGACAAATGGATTAAATTCTATTTTTTTGTTTATATATGATGATTGTCATTAAAAAAATTAATTTCATTATCTATGTAATCCCCAATATGTTTTTCGAGGCAAACCATGCACTTTTGATAATATTTCTTATTATCATTGATGAATAACCAAGATGTCAACACAATTTGTTTTATAATAACCTTGATTATATTCAATATTAATATAACATGTTATATAAGTATGATTATCACATGTGTCTTAACAATTATACATGTTTGGTTGATTAAAAATATTCACACAATAATTATTTGAGAGAATATATGTGGGTTGAATTTTGATAAATATTTAATCTCTATTTTAGTGAATATAATAATTGTATCATTATTGGAGAATAATTTAGTGATATTAATATATTTAAATAAGTGGAAATTATTTATTGTTTGGTTAATACCAAGGAGGAATGATTGGTTGAGTTAATGGTCCAATGATAAATGATATATTAAATATTACTGTAATTATTATTAATATATTTATATAATTAAAAATATTTATTTATTCATGGGATTTTTTTATATCATGTAAAAATAATTATAATATTATTATTTAGATATGGTTTCATTGGGGACTAAGATAATAATTATGGAAAATTGACCATTATTTATTATTTGACCCCAGGTCTATAAATATTTTGTTATTTAAGTATCCAAACCTATCCATTCAATTAAAATAATTGCACAAAATTATTTTGAGATAACCAAATCAATGTCTATAGATCCCTTATCTAAGAACGATATGAATAATATAGATTGAACCTCTTACAATATTGTATCTACCCCAGATATTACAAAATAATTATTACCCATAAAATATATTATTTTCACCGTTAACAAAGAATGATTCAAGAATCTCGATCCTTTATGTAGTCACCCAAAGGTTTTTATAATTACTTTCAGAGGTCCAAAAAATATATGTTGGCCACTTCTTGAGGGATTATACACTGTAATATAATCAATGTAATTATTGTATACTAAGAAGTGGTATAAAAAGTCATTTTTTTGTAAATATTATCTCATTAATTATGGTGTTTTGATTTCAACTATTTTAGGGGTGAAATGTGATGCATTTAAGGAAACCCCATTGTTGGTCATGGGCCCAGCCACTTCTATTTTGTTAAGGATCCTAAAAGGTGTCTACTGATGCAAAAATTTTCATATAGACCTTAGGTGTTATATCTATTTAGATTAAATGTTATTTTAATATGGATCTTTTCATCATGGAGGTAGTAGATAATGTTGTGTAGATACTAGTAACATTATATGGTACAATGAAAATACAATTGTTCAATATGTTGATCATATAGTTTTTATTGTGACAAGTTGTCTGACCTTGAATAGATTCCATTTTTCATAGAGAAATTATTTTATCAATGTGCATTTTTTATTTTTTGGCTACATAAATGGATTTATTTTAAATATTTATTCTATCACATATAGGTTGAAAATATTTTAGACATTCAAATTTAAATGTTACATGTTGATTAGGGTTATATTAAGTTTTTTCATAAAATTAAGTATAGATTTTTTTATTAGAACACCCATGATTACTGATCCTTTTTTTGTGTCGACCAACATTCCATCGAATAATATATGTGGGCATGAGGTGGCATTAATTTCTTATCACTAGCCGACAAGGGGACTTGGTTGGTTAGGTTGTCTCATAAAACATAACGAAAAATCATGAATTTAATTGGGAATGAAGGAATGATGTTATTCCTTTATCGTAAAGTTCATTATGTCTATAAATTTTGTTTATAACTTATTAATATAAAAATAACAGTAATTTAATCCCTATAAAAATTAGTTAAAATTATTTGTGATTATGCTCCTAATAATTCAATTAAAACACTACTTTTATATAGGGGTTTCTAAATTATAGCATGTGGGAATGAACTATGATATGGTTTCAGTAAGTAAACAAATGATCTGAAAATCATGATTGAAATATAAAAAATCTGAAAAAAATTTTATGTAACATTCCTTTGAAACATATTATATTTAACTGAAGCAATTACATGGATTCCCCTAGACTAAGAGATAGTTATCCACATTGGAACATTATTCCACAGGAATTACTATTACATGAGTATTTTTACCCTACAATTTGAAGTGATTTATAGAATTATAACAAAGTATCAGTAAGGTTTAGGATATTAATTTCTATATATTATTTTATATCCATCACATAATGATTCTGAATAAACACGATCATTTTTAGAAACCTACACAATGGTTTCTAATACAACCACAATATTTAACATTATGTTTCCATTAGTGAATGTTTCCCTTTATATAAAATAACAATAGCCAAGAATATGTCCATTTTAAATATTCCTTCATCGTAATTTGTTCTCAATAATAAACCATAATGTGTTGTAAACTACACTATGGTTTGGTTTTTACATGATGGAGAATTAGAAATGGATCCAGTTAGATGTACATCATGGTTTTTGTCCTACCGTAACATGATTTACACATTCCTTTAATGTCTTAAATGATTTTTTAATAATTTATAATTTAAAAATTATAAATAAAATAAATGGTATTAATAATAATAAACATAACATTAAAAAATTTATAAATCATATCAATCAAAAATATAAGAATATAGTGTTAGTATAATCCCAATATATGATTTATTTGAACAATATAGTACTGCATAGTGTCATTATATTGAGATAATCCCACTACTCACTCTATGAGATAATACTATAATGAGAAATTTTTATTAATGGCTCTTTTATATCTATTATTAATCTTTTATTATTCTAAATGGTCCCTCAAACTTTGTTAGTGTAATTTTAGAGAAAAATCATTTAACAGAAAACAATATTTTCATTATTTTTTATGAAATGAGAAAGATAAAATTTGAGAAAATATTAAGTATGTACACATATGGATTTTTGTATTAAATTAACCTCATTAGAACTCTCATGTGTTGGAAGTCACTTTTTTATTAATATATTCATCTTGATATTTCTAATGAGTTCATTATGTTAAATATTCTCATTTTTCATCTTACCATAATCTACTTTATCATTGACGAAATGGTATTTAATGTCTATCTTAATAAAATTTAAAAATTTACTTGAATTATTTTACAGTTTTACGATAAATTAATTTTCACACCTAATAATGAATTGATTTATCACATCCTATATTTGATATTCATGTTTATACTTCATTTATATTATTTTAGTTATATCTTGTGATGTAAAAAACATGCACATATTTCATTGTTCTTGGATTAAATAAACTTTTCTACATTGTGTTCCAAGAACAAAATTCAAAGATAATGATTTTCATCTAAAATTTTACTTCTATTATACAATATCACGTACCCATTAATCTTATTTGAAACCATATATTTTACTATATTTCTCATTTTTATACCCAATATGTAATCGAAATTTATTTTTATTTAATTATGTTTCCCCTTCATTGTAATAAACTAAAACCCCATAGGATTATTATGGAATTATTTACACAATCAAATAGTTTAAACAATCCATAATATTAATATTGTAAAAAAACTGTAATATATCTTTTAAATACATTTTTTCCATGATAATACATCAAGAATTTAATACCAACAGAACATGAATATATACTTCCATTGATATTACAATCCCTTTCAATAGCTCAAGATAAAATATTACTTGTGAAATAAAAACATAATATAATGAATATAACACTTATAAACCCAATATCTAATTACACTTATTGATCATACTAATTTAAATTTATATTTTCATTGGAGTAGAAATTTATTTAGAAGGATCCACTAGTTTATATAGAAATAATGTAATCAACACGCATTATCATGATTTTGGTATTAATATTATTATCATTACATAGTAGAATGATATACACCTTACCCATCATGAATTTAATTTTCTTTACATAGTATTTTAATTTATGAATATCAATATTATATATTTCTTATAATAAAAGAACTATTTCTTCATTTCCCACACTGTACATCCACAATCTACAAGAATAAATCCCACATTTATTTACTACACACCACCTCTTAACATTATCCACTCAAGAATTCATTATGGAAATGCATTTTAAAAATTATATTATTAATTTTATAATATATTTCAATGAATTATATAATCATTCGAGTCCGTGAAATAAGTTAAAATGTATCGTCTTAGTAAATACCCCTTATTTGATAGTATAATTTAGATACTATGTGATAATAGTTTTTTATACCTATCCAACATCGTTAATAATATTAAAAAAATATGTTCATCACAATAATATTCTTATCCATTGGGAATAAAAACAACTCTAATTTTTCATTCGCCACAATCTAATTTAACACCTCATGTATAGTGTAAATACATTCCTTGTTTTTAATTAGTTTCCAACAACTATCATTTCTATTTCACAAAATATGTGTGTAGAATTTGAATTCCAATAGGTTATATTAGAGTGAAATAATTTAATATTATCTCTAATTGAATTTTTATCATATAAATTAATAATACTCCATAATTATTTATATTATCCTTTCTTTAGAATTCATCATTACTTTAAATTTATAAATAATACTTCAAATATAAAAATATATGGATAATGTCCCCTTCTGATCATTTTTTCCAGTGAGATAATTACATCTCAAGATCATATTAAAATAATTACTATGAATTATTATCATAAGAAATTAAGTCAACATATTTTGTAGATAAAAAACCATTTTATTTCTAAAAATTAATTAATTAATATAGTTCCTTTTTAGTTTTTTTATTAAGGGATTTTGTCATTATATTTTGTCCATATTTTATAAAATAAACAAATAATGAATTATATTTATTTATTGATCTTCAAGAATAATATTAAAGGACTGATATTAATTTAATGATTGATTTTTTATTTTTTAGGTGATGTTATATTTCAATAAATTAGTGAATATAACATTTAGAAAAGTGTGATATATAAAATATTAAAAATAGTACATAATTGTTCATGGGTGGAAATTTTAGATTGAACTATGTTACTATATATTCCACAAATAAATGGCCTAAATATAGTTCATTAGGCCCTATAACGGAACGAATAATAGTCATCGTGATTCACAACATGAAATTAAATTATTAAACAACTAAATCTATGGATACCTAAGTGAATTAAAGTTGTCAAAAAGATAAAATTAGGACATGTTATAGTAACTCCAAAAAAAATGTCCATATGTTATAGTCTCAACATAATTATAAAGGATATGTAAGTGTTTATTTGTATTATAAAAGGGTTACATAAAATTAATTATTAATATTTAATATAAACATCTTTCTATAATACGATATGTAAATATCAAGTCCATTGACAGATTTAATGAATGGAATTTCATGAGAGGATATATATTTAAAATAAAATTAAAAGGAACTATGACCATATAGTTCTATTTAATCCATTTTGAATAACATACACACATAAAGGACAATGAGATGCTGTTTTAATCTTGGAAGAATCATGATCATTTTCTAACTGTCAATCAATCCGAAGAAGATGTAATTCAACGATATGTATCTATAGGATGCCCAAACACACAAATCATATATTCAAAATAAAAATATGATAAATTTTAATAAATATAATGTAGATTCTAAAAAAGGGAATTATAATGTCCAGGAAAATAATTTAGAGAATAATAAACAATGTAAATCACGGGATTTTTTTATTATCTAGATAATATCCCATTTTTTTATAGTGTAGAAGAAATCTATAACCTCTGTAAAACTCATTATTTAAAATTTGAATTGTTATTCATTCCATTTTAAGTGAGATCAATCCCTAATCGAGACTATAATTTTGTTCAATGGTAAATTTAGAGTACATGTTCAATATAAATTTTTTAGATGAAGGAGTCTGGGGTGTGTATGATGAATAGAGTGTATTTTTTACTATAAGTGGGGGTCTATTATAATTTATATATACTAACTAATTTTTAGAACCACTTTTACAAATTTATAAAAATATTTTGATTAATAATTAAATTTAGAATTAGATGAATAAACAGTTAATAATAAACAATATAAACGTGTATGATTATTCATAATGGAATAAAAATATTGTAAATAAAAGGAATAAATAATTTATGAAATGTGTATGAAAACATTAGAAAACATCATATAAAGGATTTTTCAAATAAACCATTAGTTATAAGGAACTAAATAACCATTACTTAAGTTATCCAAAATATTCAACCTATCAATGGGTCTACCTTCCTTGTTATTGAATCCCTTGATCATAGAGACCTGGAACATCCTCTATTTCCCTAGCCATATGAACCCTGAATCAAACGTTTGTTTTATCTTCAATTTTTCTTAATAATTGAATCCCTATATCACATTATATCGAGTAAAATATTTTAAAATAAAATTTCATTATATATTTGTAATAATATCCATAATTTTATTAATAATGAAATAATCTCTGAATATTACAATAAGCCACTCTCGTGTAAAAATATGTCACAAACACATTAGAGTAACTTTACATATATTGGGAAATGATCCTTCAACCTCTTCAAATGAATCTCTATTTATAATCATACTCTTAGTGGTCATCTTAAGTGTTTCATAAAGATAGATGTTATTAAATCACATTATCTTCGCCATCACTTGGAATTATTATAAAACCATCTATGGTTGATAGTCTATATGATATAAAACACTATAAATTAATAGGGTTCCATCCAATAAAATAAATATTCTTTGTTTATTTGAATGTTTAATGTTCTTTATCTAATAGGCTCAATAAATGTTCATATGGGAATATTGTATAGCTATATATGATAAATATTGTCTGGTAGACATGGTAAAAAATTCATTTGATGAACTTCATTATACATTGTCTCTATACATTACCATCCTCCATCTAATAAAAATTGTATATTTTCATCCATTGTATAATGTACATTTCTATTTATTAAGGAATTTATTTCAAATATCCTCCTTCTAGAAAGCATTAAGAAAGATTCATTTCTTAAAAATGTAATTCTTCATCTAGTAAAAAAATTAACTTTCCTACAATCAAAATTTCTTATTTTGGGATGTATAAAAGATATTATTGTAAATTTATATAAGGAAGTGGATTGTGATTTTCATATTTAATGTTATAATGTTTTGATTGTATAATTTCTACTAAACAAATTCCACCTTTTTGAAATTTAAAACAACATTGAAATAAAAAAATTTAAAAAATTAAAAAATATATAATATTTTAACATATGTAACTTAACTGCAATTTATCCTTTATCATTTCTCTAGAAATTTTAAAAATTTCACCATTTCTTCATTTCTACCAATTTTCTGATAGTTTATAACTATTCTTCCGAACCAATCTCTAAAATATTTAAATACTTCCTCCACCATTTAATTATTGAAATGATATTTATGATGTAAAACACGTTACATGAAATGTTAGTGATGAATTAGATATAAAAAATGATTCGGAATAAAAAACTCATCCTATAAATACATTCTCCCAAAATTATAACAAATACATTGATCCAAAATTATTATAAATATATTTATGCCATTATATTAGAAAAAAATATGTCATATTTCTTTTTGAAAAACATAAATATGAATGTTTTGAGTTTGGTTGTTATAATGAATTTAATGACTTCAAAAAGATCAATCTTCATTTGAATGATTATTTCTGATCACCTATAAATTTTTGATATCATCTTGGTTCTTAAAGTCCTCCTGATACCCATGATATTCATAAATAATTTTATTCTTCATTGATAATACATCTTCTAATGAATCAATATTTTTACCTTGTTTGGTAACCTCATTATTGTGTAGCATTTTGAACGTTATGGGAATATCAATTTCTATTTATCTTTCAGAGGAATAAGAATTTATGCTACTAAAAAATTATGAATATGAAATTATTTATTTTTTTATTCAATTAGCTTTTTTGTTAACAAACATTATATCACCATCTAAAATTTTTACACACATCAAAACACTTTTTTCTTTCTTGATTATACTTTAGATTTTATTTTAAATACCTCAAAATATTCTATTTATAAATTATTAATTAAGAAAATTTCTTTAGATAACATAATTGTTTTTATCAAATCATGTTTTCCATGAATATATTTTTAATTTTATTTAATTTTATAAAATACCTATATAATTACTTGTAGTATATTAATAACATCAATGAAATAGTTTATTTTCATTTTCATTCTTTTGATGAAAGTACTCAACATAGATTTAGCAGAATCACTTGAATCATCTGTTAATGAAGGTTATGAAATCCTAGATGCCATGTTATCATTTTTTCAGTAGAGTGAGTTCGATAAATTTCTATTACATCAACTTCTTCATTATTCATAGATTTTTTTGATGGTTTTGTTTAAGAGTGTTTCTTTTCATATTATAATGATTATTCACATTATAATTTACTAAAATCAACATATTTTTTATACATTATATAATAAATAAGTTATTGTTTTTGATAATATTTCATCTAATTCCAATGATTTTTTAAATTCCTTGAGAACGTCATATTTTTTCAACTGAACTATCCCTATTTTTTCAATAATTTTTTTTGATTTTATTATTTTTCTTTATTTACATATTTCTTCATCTTTCATAAAAAATAACATCTTTATATTTTTAATTTTTAATATATATATATTATATAGAAACTATTATTGTGTATTCTTATGGTTAATGGATAATGGTTCTTTCGATTTAATAATTATAAGAGGATCCCATTGTGGAATGTTTTCCTTAGTCTTAACAACATTTGTGGAATGAATTTTCTTAATTTTATATATGTATTTTTTTGGAAATTGTTCTCATATACCTTCTTTTTCAACTTATAAATTTTTATTCTTATCTTATTTGATTCTTATATATGCATTCCCTTTTAAGGACAAAGTCTCAAACACATCAGAAAAAACACATGATTCATTTTTATATTAATACTTATATAAAATATTATACATTTTCTGTGTTTGGAACTATGTCATTTGGTATTTGTTTCCTCCATTAATTTGAAAAATTCTTGTTAATAATCATAGAATACAAAATAAATTCCAACATTAGTGTTCCAGCATTACAATGATTCTATTCAACTAAAATAAAATTCAAATTATTAGACATTAATATATTGGATAATAAATGTATTACATAGATATGTTGTAAAATTAAGGTAAATCTATAATCCATTCCTGAAAATAGATTGTTTTGAATCTAGAATTAAATTATTTATAAGTCTGGGGATAAATGGGAATCTATCATTACATTATCATGTAATGAAATAAGGAATTTTCTACAGATTTTTTTTCTAAAATATAATATTATTAGGTAATGTTTGATTAATAAGACTTGGTTATCCATCTACATTAATATAAAATGAATCATTTAGTTTTTTTATATTCCTGTCATAAGACATTTAGACCAATATGAAAGATAAATTCTTTAGGCAATCGACATTAATGTTCTCTGAATATGTGTCAAACTCTTTAAAAATATATAGAGAGTGGAAATAATAACACTACTGGAAACCCTTACAATACCATTGGTTTTCTAAAAACCGTTGGGATAAGGTAAGAATATCCCGACTATTTTCTACAAAATGTTGGGCTAACCCATTTTTTAAAATACTTATCCCAATAGTTTTGTAAAAATGATGGGATAGTGAAAGGTTATCCCAATGGTTTTTTGTAATCCGTTCGGATATATTATTTTAAAAACACCTATCCCAAAAGTTTTATAAAACCACTGTGATAGGGTAGAATAGGGTATAGTTATCCCAACGGTTATCCACAGCTGTTGGATTATACCATTTTTACATGGGTACCTTTCCAAGTAGTTTTTAGAATCGCTGGGAATGGTACCCATGTTTTTTAAGAATTATTTTGTCGAATTTCATCAAATAAATCAATATATATATATATATATATATATATATATTTAAATTTTCAACATTTTTTATTATACGGTATTGGTAGGGTATTTAATATATAATTTAAAGGTCAGGAGTTCAATCCATCATTATTGATATGATTTTAGATTACCTGTCCCAATGGTTTGGGGATAACCATAAGGATATGTCTATTCCAATTCCAAATCAACCAATGACCATCCAACCTGTTTGTAAAGGCTATACCAATGGTTAGGGGACCTATACTATTGGTTCCAAACTATTGGTATATGATATTTCTTGCATTAGTTAAAGTCATCACTAGATCTATTCATTGGTTAATAAACTTGACAAAATTGAATATTTCAATAATGAATCAAAGTGTTTAAACAATTTCCCCTCTATAAAAATATTCTTGATAGCTTACCTATTGATGAAATCTCTTTAAAATTTAATGGATCTCGATTGGATAAACAATAAAACCATAGATGTTCAAAAAGAAAATAAGATGGATGACATTATTAAAGGAAAGTGATATCCTCAAAAAATTCATTTTGAAATTGTATTGGTGACCCACTTATCCATTATATAAAAATTAATAGGGAATTTTTACAACTTCTTGAAGTCCAAAAACATAGGAAAAGACCCACACATAGATCAATGACTGTTAAAATCTATTAAAAGGTAAAAAATATTAACTCTTTATGTTTTGTAATATTTGTTATTAGTTAAATTATAAAAAAATTTGGTCCTATGAAATATAAAACATTGTTAAAAAAATTAGAAAAAATATTAAAATAAATTTAAATCAACTTTAGACATATTATAAAAATTTATAGAAATGTTAGTACCAATGATTTAAAATATACCGCTTTGGAAAATTTATATAACCATTCATGAAAAAAATTTACAATAATCTAAACATTATAGATTACTAAAATATTAATAAAATAATCTCTCTACTAATTTTTAGAAAACTTCTATTCTGATGAGACATATGTAGTCACTATAAACAGTGTACACAATTTTTTTAGTAATATATTTTTTTGGAATATTTTTTAGAAAAAAAATTTCCAGATATTTTATAATATAACATAAGGAAAAATATTTGAAAATGCAGGGGAAAAATATTCTCCTTAAATTTTGAGGATATTTTACTCTATAGATAACAATAAAAAAGTATATAAATTATCATTTAAATTGATCTTTCCATAACTCAGTTTAATATATTAAAATCTAGTAGAATTGAAGGGTTCAGTAAAAATTTAGCAAGTTGTTATATATTATGATGAATTTTTAAATAATATCACATTTTTAAGTGTGATCTTGAAGGAAATAGTGTCTTTTATCAATTTTATTTTTTATAAAGGATGTGTTGGGTTTTAATATAAATCCAGATCACTATTGTTATACTATAAAAGGCTTTATACTCAACAAGATGAAAATTTACCTGAGTGTGTGCTTCTTCCACTAGACCTAAGGATATAATCACTCAACTACTATATATTCTGCATCAGAAATGTAATGTGATATTGAATATTGTTTCATACATGACTAAGAAACTAAATCCTATCTTAATAAATAAAAAGTTGTTGGTTCCCATTTTCTATTTATTTTATATCCACCAATGTCAACATCTGAAAAACTTTTTTTGATAAAAATCATTTCTAGAAGAATAAAATAGTCTATGGTCCATACTTCCCATAAAGTAAAACTAAATTCATTCCACATATTTTATATTGGACTTGTTATATATTTCTACCAAATTATAAAAGAAATTCATCATAAATTCATTGAGTTAATCCGATATTTACCATATCATCATCTCCTAATTTTCTATTAAGAGTTTTAGGATTGAGTTTTGAAAAAAATAAGCAGTTCCCTCATTCATTTCAAAAGGAACATATAGTTTTGATTGGTTTACCTACATCACCAATGATACTATCAGTGACAGGATTCATATGGATTGTATAATTTATTGGGTTTCTAAAACCCTGCTATTCAATTACATGTTAACATATTCTAGATATTAAAAATCAAATAAATATTCACCATTTTTTTATTATAAATAATTTTCCAACATGTTTTCATAAATTGATATAATAATATCATATTAAGAAGTTGTTTTAGGTAGTTTGGATAAAAAATGATCATTTTCATCAAATTTCACAAGCACAATTTCCTCAATAGTGATATTTATAAAAAACCTGACAATACTGGATAATTTACAATAACCCTGAAAACAAATACTACATTGGATTTAAGAGAAAATTTATATTATTTGTCATTACAATTAATGATGAATAACTTGCATCCGAAAATTTTAATGTGCGAATGTTTTTGGATTTCTTCATGTCCACAACTCATATATAGTTTTATTAAAAAAGGATCAAATAAAAAAATGATTTATAGTTTAGTAGTAACTACTGAAAAATTAACACCAAGATTGTTTATTAATATAGTATTCACTCAACATGGTTTTAGTAATTTCTTGAAAAACTCTATTTCCTCATTAAAATACACCATTTGATGAGTTTTTCATAGTGTTGACAGGTTTGTATTATACCATTCTATCAAAAAAAGTTTCAAAATGAGGATGTTCAACTTCTCTACAAAGATCACAATGAAAAGTTACCAAGGTTATACTTGCATAATTTTATTAATAGGCTCTAAATTTAAAATATATGAAATTTTTTATAAATTTTTATTTATAATATATACCCTTGTATATCTTATATAGTCATAAAACAAGACATAAAAATATAACTTTCACTAATACATAGAATTTTATTTGGACCATATAAATTTATTTTCACAAATGGTAATGAACCAGATAACAAAATATCAGTAACATTTTTTTTGTAAGTCATTTTTATTTCTAAAATAATAATGATCAGAAACATTAGTGGAAGTAAGCCTAATCTCTGGTAGATCTCTAACTAGTAATTTTTTAGAAATTTAGATGTTTCCAATACTTTTATTCAACATCCATGTTTAATCCTCCATTTCACTATGTCAAGGTATATCTTGGATTATTAAGGTCATCTATGTTGAGATTGTACACGTTATCATTCTAATAAACATAAAGAATAAATTTGAATTTTGAAGTCTGAATTATACATTTATCATCAAAATGTATAAAAAATATCCTTCATCACACAATTGAGTTATACAAATGTGGTTGTTCTTAATTCCCAAAACAATGAAATATTATAAACTACTGATTTACCAAGAATAACAATATCACATATACAATAGATTATAATTATCAATAAATGTGATTTTTGAAATTTCATTTTGATAATATTACGGATAAATTTCTTGATACCAATCATATAACAGGATAATACACCATCCATGTGTCATATTTTTTGGTTTTTAGTACTTCTACATTTTTATATAAATGGTAATGTTATGATTTTGGTACCCAACATTATTTACGTTCGGAATTATAATAATGTAGGACTTTTGAAATTCATATTTTTTTCTTCATTATTTTGTTCTATAGCTTATAATTATTTAGAAATGTATTCCATATGAAAACCAAAGGTTTCACCTAATTTAAAAACATTTTGTCTTCTAATTCCCAAATATCGTAAATTTAATATATAAGGGAGCAATTTTTGGAGCATTTTTCCTTAACATGCACAATAGAAAAATAAACTTGTTGAAATAAGTTATAAAAATATTTATACTATGAGTAAGAAACAATATACAGAAATTTCTAAAAATTATCCTTGAATTTATTCATTTCATTTAATTAAATCAATAACCTTGACTTATTATATCGATGATATTAACTCTAACATAGGGTTATCCTTCCTTATCATAGAATTCCCTGATCACAAAGATCAGACACACTCTCTAGTTCAACATCCTTGGTGTCATGAACCAGCTCAGGACGAACCTGAACTAGTCACCTGATCTAGTCTGCGGTAAGTCCCGAGGGGCGATCCCGATCCCCCCGGGATAGAAACTAGTGGCGGGCATCAAAATATACACCTGGGAATGATTTAGGGCCCAAAAACAATAAACAACCAGGACCAAATAAATAAAATAAATAAACTACAGATGCAGCATCATGAACAACTGAATATAAATAAAATAAACTAATCCAGATTCAAGGTATGAATCAACAAGAAGAAAATTAAATACATGACTGAAAATAAAACAAACAAACCCAACTGCCACCACGCGATCTCCATGTAACCTATGGGTCACCACAAACCATCAGACCAGCTATGCTCCAACATTGAGCACCTGCTAAAGAAACTTGAACAAAGGCTGAACCTACAAAATAGCTCAGGTCTACCGACACCGATTGGTATATGTAGGGTGTGAGCTAAAATCTTAGTAGGAAACCACCATAGATTCCATGTCATTTCTTCCACAAGACATTCCATTAATACTATTTTGAACTACATTATATAATTATTTTTTCAAAGACACTTTTCTTTTTAAAAACACCAACAAACAGGATCCACTGCACTTCAGGTTTAATACCAAATACAATGGGAATGAATGGGGAGTTGTGATTTATATTTCAAAGCATCTAATTAAAATCCTTTTTAATGTAATCACAAATTCACATTTTTTTAAATAAATACCAAAACAAGGTGAAAAGAAAAAGTCTCCACACAAAGAGGGAAATGGCGCTAATAGTACTCATAATGGGGAAACCCGGGAAATCCTAGGAACGTAGAGGAAGACCAAAACATACAATACATGTGACTCATCCGGAAGGCATGCCCTAACTCGATGATATCATAATGCCCTAATGCTCAGCATTTCTCTACATGGCCTAACCTAGGGGACCAATCCCCATAGCAACAATAACTCATTATTCCACTACTATGGGGCCACTAGCCATTGTGTAGTCTAAACTAGTGCAGTAATCATTCTCAGTAAACTTATTTGCTATGCGAGGTTCCCATGAAATGGTATCAAGGGGGTGTTCCATATCATTCATGCAACAAGTCACATACATATAATCAAAAGCACCACACAAACTGGAACCGCCCCGACCACCTCAAGGGTTTTTCCCTTGCCTTAATATAATTATCATTCAACGATGTCCCATACAGAGGACCCTTCCATCTCACGAGTGAACATTTAGGCAGGAATACCAACTCTAGAAGGGTTTTCCAAAAATAAATTTCCAAAGACAAACGGGCCTTTACACCAAGAATCTACAAATCATTTTTAAAGTTCAAATCACTCTATTTAAAGAAAAAACACGATAAGTGAAGCTTGATGACAATGTGCCACACGTTGAAATACACTTTCCAAATCATACGCACTCTAAAGCATTTTCCAAAAACAGTATCACACTTCTTCCATAATTTAATAAACCATTGAAGAACCTTATAAAACAATTATAAATAACACTCAAATCATTTAACAAAAATCATTTTAAAAAAATACTATTTATCCAAATTCAACTGCATAGGAAAAAACATGTGTATGAATTAAAGGACATGTCAAAACCTATATTTATCATGTTAAAATAACAATTAATAATTACGATAAAATAAGTACATTTGTAATAATAGTGTGAATTAGGGTGTAACAATTAAATACTAAAATACAAGTATCGAATGTAACGAAAATAGAAGAAAAGGCATGGATTCACCTACCTTACATAATTGGCCGAACCAATGATTTCAAACTCACACAAACACCTATTCACGTACCCAGACTCCTAAAAAGGTGCATGCACTTGAAAAAAAACATCGCCACACCTTAACAAAACATTCGACGCCAAAGGTCAGTGCGATGAAGACCAACGCACAACAAAATAAATACCAGGGACTCAAAAACAACATAAGACGCTAACTGGATGAAGCAAAACAAAAAAGAAGGTGACTTAACCTTACCCATAAAATTGGTGGCAAGGCAAATCGAGTTGAACCGCCTCGCCCTTTTTGGCGGATGTCAGAACCTTGACCAACGGGTTCCGATACATTAATCGCATAACCTAGGCACCAAAAAAAATATGCAAAACACAAACTAAGGTATTAGGGTCTGGTCAATTTGAAGAAAAACACACAAAAAAAATAAATAACTATATATCATAATAAAGATGGATTCCGACAACGAGAAACGTCGTCAAATTGTAGCAAAACAGATGTTCTAGGGCAGTGGGGTTCGGGTCACTCTGAAATATGACGAGAAGGGTGCAGGGTTTGCCGGAATCGCGCCGGGAAGGGGTGGTGCGACGCTGAAAAATATGGGAAAAAAGGCGGGGTTCTTCCAGACCGGTGAGTAGGGAATGGTGTGAGATTGGGCCACTGTCGCTACTGGCTGGAGATCGTTTCACACCGCTGGCCAGAGCATGAGAGGAGGATTCCACCATGTGGGGGTGTGGTCGAAGTGCGCTGATAGAAGGTGGTGCGAGGTCACAACATGTAGGAGGGTGAGCCGGCTCAGGGGAGCGGGGTCGCGGAGGTGTTGGGAGGGGGCTACGGGGAGGGCCGATGCGGTGGTGCATAGCGAGGCGACGGGGAAGGGAGATGGGGTGGCTGGCTTCGTGCAGGGAAGGAAGAATGGAGGCGGGGGTCTTGGTGCGCAAAAGGGAGAAAGAACATGGTGGAGGGGGGTGCCGCTGGGTAGACTAGGGTTTCTTTTTTTTTTTCTTATAATACAAATGAGATTAAAACCAAGGATAATAATAATAATAATAATAAATTCAAAATAATAATTTTTATAATAGTAAAATAAAAAACATAATAATAAAAATACAACCATAATAATAAAATTGGTAATAACAACAATTTAATAATATTAATATTAATATTTGTAATCATTATAATTATAATAACAATCACAATAATAATAATATTATTAATAAAATCAATATAATTTAAATATTATTATTTCTAACAATTTTCAAAAATTTATTTCATCAAAATTATCTTGATTTATTTATATATCTGTTTATTTTCATTCACCAGCCAAATTAATAAAATTTATTTCTTACGAACCGACAAAACTCGTGATTCGGATGCAGTAAGACGTGCGGTTGAGCAAACTACGCCTAAACTGTGCCACCCGTTACCGCCTAGTTATAGGGTTAAGTGGCACGCTTGTCACGCGCGGCTTTATAAAATGCGTGCGCGTTGCGTGCCATAACTCTGGCCCATTTGGGTAACCATGCGGGCAATGAAAATTTACTTATAGTAGTGCAGACTGACCGAGCAATAGAGAAAGTCACCCAAAACTCAAAATAATAATTAAAACAATTAAAATAAATAAATAAATCAGGTCGGGGTGTGACAATTCTCCCCACAACAAAAAATTCTTCCCCTAGAAAGTCACCAAGCCATCAGTTGACACAACTCGAGTCCATGACCAGACATAACTGAGGAAAAATTGTGAATCCTGAGATGACCTTACTCTCAACAAGTCACCCCCGACCAATTCAAGAGAAAACCGAAGCCCGAGGTTGAGGGAAGAACACAAGGGGGTTATCCCCACCACAATAATTTACTAATATTGAAAAGTTGAAACTAGATCATACCACCCCTGAGGGGGGACAACACGAGAACTCCCAAATTGAAACCATTTAATTTCTTCACATGGACCAAACAACACTCAGATGCTTAAACAAAATGGTTGATACGAAACGACCCAACAACCTGAGGATAAAGAATTAACTCATCACCTCACACACCGACCGAATAAAATCCTCATCGCAATCAGAGAATAAAGGATTCCAAGCCCAAACATAGAAAGGCCCCCAAAACACCACCCATTAATTTCACGAAACCAAACATCCCCCTGATGAACACAATTGAGACCCAACTAAAAATTAGAATGACCAGTTTATTCACGGCCCCAACACCCTTCAATGAAATATGAACGATTTGAAAACACACTGAGAACAGATAAGACTGCTTAGACTGAGATAGAACAATTTGATCACATCACCACAACTATGATGAGCTTATAACGGTGACAAGAACATAACAATGAAACTTTGGATATATCCCTACAAATTCTGAAAACATTACTCGGACCGAGGTTCCACACACCCTTGGCAACTCCTACCTGTGCGTGAGCTTCACCCCGAGACCTGTGGCTGGGGCCCTGATTGTACCACCCTGAGACTTTATGAGAAATATTTTTTTTTATGTCTTATGTTATAGGAAACACCAAATGAATCTTTCACAGCACACAATAAGGACTTGACTTTCATTACACGCAATCACGACCTTCCTCGATAGCTTGCGTCATACGCAATACTGGGGTTTCAATAAACAACGATATATTATTATGGACTAGACGTTATGAATATTATTAACTACATTTTGAATTTTATAACATTATTATTCATTTTACACATTTTTAGAATATGGTAAGAGAACAAAATAATTTTTTTGGGTAAAATAAGTATTTTTCAAAAAATGCAGTTTTGTTGCCTTTTCATGGCGCACCCACATTAAATCTAGTTTTTTCGACACATTTATAATTTCAATTTGACAAAATAAAATTCTTCTATTGAATCAAGATATAAAAATTTACTTTGGTGAAATTTTTGATATTTATTCTGATAACTTTCATAATTTGATGAATAGTAAAAATACGCGAATTTGTAATTAAAAACAACTTTTTCCATTTAGATAATTTATATGGTTAAATTATAATATTTAATGGTTTTAAAGTATAAATAGAATTTATTTTTATAATTTAATATAATTTATGTAATTATCATTAATTTCACATTGAATTCATAGGTAAAAACATTTCAATCTTTGACAGTGTTTTAACTTCTAAAACCCGTTTTCTTGACAACATGATTTATTTTAAATTATTTACTGAAACTTATGTGTTTTGAATTTTGAAAAATAGGTTCCATATTTGGAATCAGTGGGTCCAAATTATGTTAATAGGCTACTTTTTATTTTTTGGGCATTATGAATAGTAACTACGGTAAATTTTATTTACCATAGTTAAAGGTAAATAGGGTAATTAAGGGTAAATATAAGATTATGAAATTACACTAACACCGTCCAAAATCCTATTGGATGACTAAAAGTCGACCCATATCACCTAAGGTCCGGATAATATTCATTTAATGGACTTTTGACCATTATAATAATTTATTTATTATTAAAACCAAAGAATGTGACAACAAGTCACTTTATTAAATCTTATAAGTATAATAATTTTCATTTAGTGATAAACTATATAAAACTTCGAACATGAATAGTATCAAGAAATCTAATAAAATTATCTATATCATAGAAATTTATTTAGAATTTTTAGGGATTAAATAAGTGTCATTAATAATGACACAATAGTGATGTTGAAATTATTTTATTAATTAAAATATCAAATAAATGGTTTTAAAAATATTAAAATAAATATTATATGAACTATATAATTTTCTCCACTAATTTTCTAGATACATATGACATTTTATGGATCTATTAAAGCTTTTATTTCGAACATATCTTCTGTATATATTTTATTTAAATTCAAATAAAAGAATAGTGTCAAAATTGACACTATTGTTATTTTATAAAAATAACATATTATAAAATTGATTAAAAATCACAAAAATAATTAATAATTAAAAATTAAATATTATATTGCCTAAAATGTCATAAAGTGTCAAATTATGGAAAATTCATAACACATATATAATAATTTAATATTTAGAATATTATTACCACAAATAAAATTAATTTTATAAATAAGGATAATTCAAGTTGATAATGTTTAAAATAAAATCCTAACATGTCTAAATTTTATTGTTTGATGATATTACAACCCTATATCATCTAATATTCAGATATGGGTCATTTTGGATGTTTTTATGTGGGGTTGGGATCTAATACAAACTAATATTTCTTATATTTCCAAAGGTGCCTCTCTCCTCCCTTATAAAAGGGAACCTCCTCCCTCTCCTCCTCACACCAATTTGAGCCTTCGAGCTCGGCCAATCCCTACCCATTTCACTTCCCCACTTCCCTAGAAACATCATAGTGGTCCTTGAACTTTTCAAAGACCAATTGTAGTGCCATAAGAGGAGGTTTCAAAGAGGTGTTTCAAAGAAGAGGCAATGTCCGTTACCGATTCTTTCATCTTTATTTCTTCTTCCACTTGTTCTTCTTTAGTTTCTTAAATATGAAGTAATAACATCAGTATCACTCATATACGGGTATGTTATTATATGTATGGAACAACACTATTTCATCATCTATCCATCCTACGGAAAACGAAATCACCGCGCGTGTGTACGTACGAAATACCATCTCCACGCCGTGGTGTAATATAATTTCCACCACCACCTTACATGGATGGGTATATGGTGTAAATAATAACTATATATGATTATTGTTAAGTGATATTGATTCTTAAATAGTATACATACACACAAATATAATTCCACGATCATGGGAATGATATCATCGCTCGTGCGTACATACGGAATACCGTCTCCACGATGTGATGCGATTCATTCTACATGATATTCATTGCATAATGATTATATAAATGAATTGAATGAATAAATATGTCATATAGTACACTAATATAATTCTTAAAATGAGGTATCTATAACCTAAAGAGAAGAATAAGAATTTATTCGACAAAACACGCATTGGAACAAAAAGTCATAAACACCCGAATAACAAGTAGTAATGAAATATTACTAATAAGAGGCTAAGAATATGACCATATATGATATCATAAAAATAAGTATGATTCTCGAATAAGTCAATAACATTATTTAAATCACTATACAGGAGGTTCGTACACTTATGAAGCAAATCGGACCTAAGGTAAGGGAAATCTCGCAATCTCATTTTTATCCGAGATTGTTTACACTTCAGAATTTACTGGGGAATATTTATCATCCACATACATGTTTCCTCAATCTATAATATTTATATCCTTCTGAAATATTTTATCTCCAATTTTACCGTTATGTGAGTTTTTAGTAAAAGATATGAAAGTAATATTTTGTCATTTTTCCTACGAGGTACTTTTTGACTTTTCTGACAAAAGTACGAGAAGAATGATTTTATTAACTTATAAGGAATGAATGGATTTTTAAAACATTATTTCCAAGAGGCTTCCTTTACAAGTTTTCAAGTTTATTTTTAATCAACTTCTTTTAGAGAAAAATTATATGACATGTTAATAAAGGAAAATGTTTTTGAAGTAGAAATCATATTTTCCTCAAGAATGGTGTTCAAGTGTTTTATCAAAATTATTTTTCATCTAAGATAATATAGGGTTCTGTTTATATTCATATTATTACATTGATTTGATTATGTTGTGATGGAAATATTTTTATGAATTCCTTTATCTTATATTAATTGTCTTATGATGTCACAATGTTTAAGATTCCCATTTTTATTACATGAGTTATGCTATGATGTATGGTTTATGATTTTGTGGAACACATAATAATTGTATCATTATGAGATGGTTAGGACCTATATCTCCCTCCAATGCATTGGGTAAAGATTTATATCTCATGAGATAGATATGGCTGGAACGACAGGTAAAACCGGTTCAGTGAAACAGGACTGAAACGAGGAGTGAACTCGGTTCAAAAATGGACTTTGTCCGCTATGATAGTCTTGGAAATGAGTCTTGACTACTAAAAAATGATTCTATATGATTATGTGTGTATGCCACAATGTTTCATGTTTTATGTTATGATTATTGGGATTACATTTCACTACTTTGATTTATCCCATGTTATGAAATTATGATCTCTTTTGCAGGTTAAGATTTCCAAAATGTTATTTTCTTATGAATATGATGTTATTGATATTTATTTTGTTTACACTTACTGATCATTTGAGCTCACCCTTTTGTATTTTTTCTTTCCCCGGTTCAGGAAGAAGGTTATTAAGTACTATATGCCAAAAGGGATGCTTGATATGATGAAATAAATGGGAGAGAGTGTAGATGCTTTCTGAACCAGTTGTTTATGTTTCCCAGTTTCTAAAGACACTATACCTATACGGTCATTTCTTGGTTTTGTTATATGTTTTAATAAGTTTAATTCAATTTTGAAGTACTAACAATGTATGTAAAGTATGGTTCAATATAGTTGGTATCAGAGGAAAGGTATAGTCAACCTTTGGAAACTAGGATGTGAAAGCCTTAGTACAAACACTAAGGATATGTCTAAGCATAGAACCCAATATTACTGTTTTAGAAATTTCCATGAACAACCTATGAGAAGACCTTAAGTGTGAAATTTTATTCCTGATTATTTGTTTTTCCTATTATAATTAGTGTTGCTCACACTATTTTTCTGGGTTTTAGTTAATGGCTAGAACACGAAGGAACCGTGTTAATGCGGAATGCGATGGGAAATGAAATGATTGTCCCCCTGAGCAACCAAATGTTATGGGAGCTGGAATGAAAAGTCTTGTAGCCATTCTCACATAACATTCTCAAGCTATGAATCATGCAGGACATCCAAATAAGCAAAGTAAGGAGCAACATTCTGTTGAATCATTCATGAGGTAGCATCCACCTTCATTCAGTGGGTCTTCTGATCCATTAGTGGCTGAACAATGGATCAGTACCACTGAAAAGATATTTTTAGTTCTTCAATGTTCTGAACATGATAAAGACATCTTAGCAGTTTATTGTTTGGAAGGTGATGCTGATCAATGGTGGAATCTTATTAAGAATACGAGGCAAATCGATGAATTTGAGTCCATGGAATGGGATGAGTTCAAGAACTTATTTTTCAATAAGTATTTCCCTCGTATTCTTCGAACAAAGATGAAGAAGGAATTTCTTGAAAAAAAGCAAAAGGATGATGAATCTGTTGGTACCTATGAAGAAAATTTTACAAGACTTGCAAGGTACGCTTCTGGTATTATTATCCATCCTGAGAGTAAGATCGATCAATTCTTTAGTGGCTTAAAACCAAGTCTTCGAAGGGCATTAGCCATAAGGGACTTCAATAGCTACGAGGAAATCGTTCGATGTGCTCTCAAGGCTGAGATGGAGATTGGAGTAACCCATCAGTCATATGTGTTTGATAAGAAGAGGAAAATGGAGTTCAAAGGAAAATCAAAAGAGCACACTGAAAAGAAGATGAGCTTTCCCTTATGCTCAATGTTTGGAAAGAAATATGGAGTAAATTGTCTTAAGGGGACAAGAAAATGTTATAAGTGTGGAAAATAAGGTCATCGAGCAATTGAATGTCAAAATAATGGTAAGAAGATGTCTAATGATGCAATCAAAGGAAGGGATACACAGAATGAACCTACTACACATCAATGTTTCAAGTGCAAGGAGATGGGGAATTATGCCAATCAATTCCCAAATCCAAGGGTTGATGATGAAGATGATCGACTTCAACAAACACTTCAGGCCAAAGACAAAGGAAAGTCACATTCAATTACTATCCGTGATGTGGAGTACAACAACGTTGTGGTGAGAGGTACACATACCATCCACTCTAATGTAGAAAATGTTTTATTTGATTCTGGATCCACCCACTCTTTTATTTCTGAATAATTTTCTAAGGGTATCACCACATTACCTCAACAATTAAATGTTGAGTTAGCTGTGACAACCCCAAATGGCACAACAATCACATCAAAAGTTTATAATTCTTCTCCGATTGATGTTTGTGGGAAAGTGCTTCCTGCAAATCTTGTGGTCCTTCCTATAGTGGAATTTGATGTGATTCTTTTCATGGATTGGATTTCTTTATATGGGGCTCATATCAATTTCCAAAGAAGGGAAGTCACATTTCATATTGCAGATCAATCTATGATTGTCTATCAATGCAATGATGAACATAACCTTCCAGTGGAAATTTCTTCCATCTTATGGGTCTGGATTCCACTAAATCAAGGTTATTTATCTCAAATGGTTGGTGATAAACTCATGATTAATAATATTCCCATTGTACGGGTGTTTGATGATGTCTTTCCAGAGGAATTGTCGGGTCTTCCACCAAATCGTGAAGCTGAGTTTTCAATAGAACCCGTACCGGGTGCTTTGCCTATTTCAAAGACACCTTATAGAATGGCCCCAATTGAGTTGCAGGAATTAAAGAAGCAACTCCAAGAGAATACTTATAAAGGATTCATACGCCCTAGTGCGTCACTTTGGGGGGCACCTATTCTATTTGTTAAGTCTAATGATGGATAAATGAGACTCTGCATTGATTATCGAGAACATAACAAGATCACTATCAAGAACAAATATCCTCTCCCGCGCATTGATGACTTATTCGACCAACTACGCGGAGCTCAATACTTTTCCAAGATTGATCTTCGTTCAGGGTATCATCAATTAAGGGTCAAAAGGGAGGATATACCAAAGACGACATTCCGTACAATGTATGGACGCTATGAATTTATTGTGATGTCATTTTGTCTTACTAATGCCCCTACTATCTTCATGGATCTGATTAATAGAGTCTTTAGAGACTATCTTGATCAGTTTGTGGTAGTCTTTATAGACAATAACCTTTTCTTTTCAAAGAGCAAGTAATAACAGGAAGATCACTTGAGAATTTTATTGAAGACCCTGAGAAAGTAGAAGCTTTATGCCAAATTTACCAAGTGTGAATTTTGTCTTAAAAAAGTTGCATTTTTGGGTCACATAATCACAAAAGAGGGTATATCTGTAGATCCAGCAAAAACAGAGGTTATCGAAAGATGGTCAAGACTAACAATAGTAACTGAGATCCGAAGTTTTCTTGGTTTGGTTGGATATTATCGACATTTTGTGAAAGATTTTTCATGATTATCTATTCAACTCACCAGGTTGACTCGAAAAGGAGTTAAGTTCATGTGGACAGATGAATGTGAAGAGAATTTCAAGGATTTGAAAAGAAGGTTATCCAGTGCACCTGTACTCACACTTCCTTGTAGTGGAGGAAGGTTTGTGATCTACAGTGATGCATCCAAGAAGGGACTGGGGTGTGTTCTTATGCAAAATGATATGGTGATAGCATATGCCTCATGACAGTAGAAAATCCACGAGAAAAATTACCCAACTCATGATTTGGAGTTTTCTACGGTAATCGTTGCATTAATGATTTGGAGGCATTATCTTTAAGGAGAAATTTGTGATATTTATACTGATCATAAAAGATTAAAGTATATTTTCACACAAAAGGAGTTGAATATGAGCCAAAGAAGATGGTTGGAGCTGATTAAGGATTACGACTGATCAATTCATTACCACCCTGGGAAAGCAAACACGGTGGTAGATGCATTAAGTCGACAAGACCATTCTAGCTTATCCATGATGAGGATCACAAAAGATACAATATTAATGGATTTACAAAGAATGTATCTTGTAATTATAATGGAAGGGGAAAATAATATCTTTCTCAAATGAATGGTCAACCATCAATACATGTGAAGATTAAAGAGGCAGTGAAAGAAGATATAGAGTTATCAAAGAAGGTGACAAATATTACTGAATTCAACCTTGATTATGATGGGATAATAATGTTCAGGAATCGGGTTTGTGTTCCTCCCATCCCAGAATTAAAGAAGGAGCTACTGGATGAGGCTCATAGTTCTTCATTCTCTATTCATCCTGGAAACACGAATATGTAAAGGGATCTGAAAGAGTACTTCTGGTGGGATGGCATAAAAAGATATGTTTCTGAATATGTCTCTCGATGCTTGGTTTGTCAGCAAGTTAAAGCAGAGAGACAAAAGTCTAAGGGGATGTTACAACCATTACCCATACCAGAATGGAAATGGGAAAACATCACTATGGACTTTGTCATTGGACTTCCTAAAACATCCAAAGGCAATAATGCTATCTGGGTCATAGTTGATCATCTTACAAAGTCTGCACACTTCATTCCTATTAGAGAGGATTTCTCTCAAGATCAGCTTTCCATGATATACATAAAGGAAGTGGTAAGATTGCATGGAGTACCACTTTCCATTATATCTGATCAGGATCCGAGATTTACCTCGATGTTCTGGAGAAGTCTTCAGCATACTCTGGATACAGAGTTGAGTTTCAGAACTGCTTATCATCCTCAGACAGACGATCAGTTTGAGAGGAAAATTCATACTCTATAAGATATGTTGAGAGCTTTCTCTATAGATTTCAAAGGTAGTTGGGATCAACACCTACCTTTGGTGGAATTTTCGTATAATAATATCTTTCACTCCAGTATTCAGATGGATCCTTATGAAGCTCTCTATAGAAAGAAATGCATGACTCCAACTTACTGGGATGATGTTGGGGAAATAAAGCTACTAGGACCTGATCTTGTTGATGAAATGGTAGAGAATGTCAGATCTATTCAACAACACATAAGAGCAGCTCAGAGTGGACAAAAAAGTTATGCTGACAACCGAAAAAAGACCAAGATTTTGATGTGGGTGATAAAGTGTTCTTACAAATATCTCCCTGTAAGAGGGTCATGAGATTTTGAAAGAAGGGAAAGTTGAGCCCTAGATATATCGGTCCTTTTGAAATTCCGGATCATGTTGGGATGGTAGCTTAACGATTGGTGATTCCACCGAATCTCTCTCTAGTTGACGATGTGTTCAATGTATCTCTCCTGATAAAGTACATATCTGATCCTTCACATGTACTCAGATCAGAAGTTGTACCATTGGAGCAAGATCTTTCTTATGAAGAACAACCGATAGAGATTATGGATCGTAGTGAAAAAGTCCTACGGAACAAGACCACTCACTTGGTGAATGTTTTATGGAGGAACCACCAATTAGAAGAAGCGACATGGGAACTTGAGGATATGATGAGGGAGAGGTATCCTCATCGGTTTTTAATGAAGTGACGAATTTCGAGGGAGAAATACATTTTAAGGGGGTAGAATGTAACACCCTGATATTTTATGAGAAATATTTTTTTATGTCTTATTCTATACGCAACACCAAAGGAATCTTTCACAGTACCCAATACAGACTTGGCTTGCATTACACACAATCACGACCTTCCTCGATAGCTTGCGTCAAACATAATACCGAGTTTCACTAAACAACAATATATTATTATGGACTAGCAGTTATGAATATTATTAACTAATTTTTTAATTTTTAAACATTATTATTCATCTTACACATTTTCTAGAATATGGTAAGAGAAAAAAATAATTTTTTTGGTAAAATAAGTATTTTAAAAAAAATGCAGTTTTGCCGCCTTTTGATGGCGCACCCACATTAAATCTAGTTTTTGACCCATTTATAAGTTCAATTTGACAAAATAAAATTCTTATTTTGAATCAGGATATAAAAATTGACTTTGGATAAATTTTTGATATTTTTTCTGACAACTTTCAGATTTTGATGAATTGTGAAAATACGATAATTTTTAAATAAAAACAACTTCTTCCATTGAAATAATTTATATGGTTAAATTATAATATTAAATGGTTTTAAAGTATAAATATAATTTATTTTTACCATTTAATATAATGTATGTAATTAGCATTAATTTCACAATGAATTCATAGGTAAAAACATTTCAATCTTTGACAATGTTTTAACTTCTAAAACCCATTTTCTTAACAACGGGATTTATTTTAAATTAATTACTGCAACTTATGTGTTTTGAATTTTGAAAAATGGATTCCATATTTGGAATCAGTGGGTCCAAATTATGTTAATAGGATATTTTTTAATTTTTTTGTGCATTATGAATAGTAACTACGGTAAATTTTATTTACCATAGTTAAAGGTAAATCGGGTAATTAAGGGTAAAGATAAGATTATAAAAATACCCTAACACCTACCAAAATCCTATTGGATGACTAAACATCGACCCATATCCCATAAGGGCCGTATTATATTCATTTAATTAACTTTTGTCCATGAAAATAATTTAATTATTATTAAAACCAAAGAATGTGACAACATGTCACTTTCTTAAATCTTATAAGTATAATAATTTTAATTTAGTGATACACTTTATAAAACTTAGAACATGAATAGTCTCCAGAAATCTAATACAATTATCTACATCATAGAAATTTATTTATAATTTTTAGGGATTAAATAAGTATTATTAATAATGACACAATAGTGATGTTGAAATTATTTTGTTAATTAAAATATCAAATAAATGGTTTTAAAAATATTAAAATAAATATAATATGAACTATATAATTTTCTCCACTAATTTTCTAGATACATATGACATTTTATGGATCTATTAATGCTTTTAGTTTGATCATATCTTCTGTATATATTTTATTTATATTCAAATAAATGAATAGTGTCAAAATTGACACTATTGTCATTTTATAAAAATAACATATTAAAAAATTGTTTAAAATCACAAAAATATTTAAAAATTAAAAATTATAATTTATATGGTCTAAAATTTCATAAAGTGTCAAATTATGGAAAATTCAAAACACATATAAAATAATTTAAAATTTCGAATATGATTACCACAAATAAAATTAAATTGATAAATAAGGATAAATCAAGTTGATAATATTTAAAATAAATTCTGAACATGTCTAAATTTTATTGGTTGATGAGATTACAACCCTATCTCATATAATATTCGGATATTAGTCATTTTGGAAGTTTTTAGATGGCGTTGGGATTTAATATAAACTAATATTTCTTATATTTCCAAAGATGCCCCACTCCTCCCTTATAAAAGGGAACCTCCTCCCTCTCCTCCTCGCACCAATTTGAGCCTTCATGCTCGGACAATACATGCCCATTTCACTTCCCCACTTCCCTAGAAATATCATAGAGGTCCTGGTTTTCTTCAAAGACCAATTTTAGTGCCCTAAGAGGAGGTCTCAAAGAGGCGCTTCAAAGGAGAGGTAATGTCTGTTACCGATTCTTTCAACTTTATTTCTTCTTCCACTTCTTCTTCTTCTTTATTTGTTTCATTATGAAGTAATAAGATAAGTATCACTCATATAATGGTATGTTATTATAAGTATTAAAAAACCCTATTTCACCATCTATCCATCCTACGAAAAACGAAATCACCGCGCGTGCATACATACAGAATATCATCTCCATGCCGTGGTGTAATCTATTTTCCACCACCACCTTACTTGGATGGGTATAATGTTGCAAATAATAACTATATATGATTATTTTAAAGTTATATTGATTATGAAATAGTATAAATACACTCCAATACAAATCCATGATCATTGGAACGATATCATCGCTCGTGCGTACGTACGGAATACCGTCTCCATGATGTGATGTGATTCGTTCTACATGATATTCATTGCATAATGATTATATAAATGAATTTAATGAATAAATATGATATATAGTACACTAATACCATTCTGAAAATGAGTTATCTATAACCTAAAGAGAATAATAAGAATTTATTCGACAAAACACGAATAAGAACAAAAAGTAATAAACACCCGAATAACAAGTAGTAGTGAAATATTACTAATATGAAGCTAAGAATATGACCATATATGATATCATAACAATAAGTATGATTATATAATAAGTCAATAACATTAAGTAAAATCATTATACAAGAGGTTCGGACACTTACGAAGCAAATCGGACTTAAGGTAAGAGAAAATCCCGCAATCTCATTTTTATCCAAGATTGTTTATACTTCAGAATTTACTGGGGAATATTTATCATCCACATCCATGTTTCCACAATATATAATATTTATATCCTTATACAATAGTTTATGTCCAATTTTACCCTTCAGTGAGTTTTTAGTAAATGATATGAAAGGAATCTTTTGTCGTTTTTTCGTACGAGGTACTTTTTGACTTTTCCGACAAAAGTACGTGAAGAAAGTTTTTTTAACTTATACGTCATGAATGGATTTTTAAAAAATTATTTCCAAGAGTCTTACTTTAAAAGTTTTCAAGTTTATTTTTAATCAACTTCTTTTAGTTCAAAATTATATTACATGTTAAGAAAGGAAAATGTTTTTGAAGTAGAAAGAATATTTTCCTCAAGAATGGAGTTCAAGTGTTTTATCAAAATTATTTTCCATATAAGATAACATATGGTTCTGTTTATATCCCTATTATTACATTGATTTGATTAAGTGGTGATGGAAATATTTGTATGAATTCCTTTATCTTATATGAATTTTTATATGATGTCACGATGTTTACGATTCCCATTTTTATGACATGGGTTATGCTATGATGTATGGTTTATGATTTTGTGGCACACATAAAAATGGTATCATTATGAGATGGGTGGGACCTATATCTCCCTCCAATGCATTGCTTAATATTTATATCTCATGAAATAGACATGGATGGAATGGAAGGTTAAACTGGTTCAGTGAAACAGGACTGAAACGAGGAGTGAACTCGGTTCAGAAATGGACTTTGTCCGCTAAGATAGTATTGGAAATGAGTCTTGACTACTAAGAAATTATTTCCTATGATTATGTGTGTATGCCAAAAGGGACGCTAGATATGATGAAATAAATAGTAGACAGTGTAGATGCTTTATGAACTGGTTGTTTATGTTTCCCAGTTTCTAAAGACACTATACCTATACAGTCCTTTCTTGGTTTTGTTATATGTTTTAATAAGTGTACTTCAATTTTGAAGTACAAACAATGTATGTAAAGTATGGGTCGTTATACTGATGGATGAAACATCTCCTACCTCACAGTCAGGCATTTTATTCTTCTGGTCTCTAACTACTTATTCCATTCGATGATTCAAACAATCACGATGGTCATACGTTTTCAAAGGAATGCAACATGACGACTAAGAATGTCCGGATAGGCTATACATGTGGCGCATAAGAGAGAGGTCCGACGAACTTGTAGTCGTTACCAAGGAGGATGGTTTCTTGGAGACAGGTTACACCAGCCCGAACTCCATGCCAGGTGGGGAACCTTCGCGGAAATCAACCACCATTAATTACACCGAAAACTCCAACGATGATGAGACATATCATCTTTACTAGTCCAAAATTGAACCCTCAAATAACTCTATGTCCGTACAAACCTTAACTACCCTGGGAGTTCCCAAAAAACCTAAGACACAATATCTTTCAGAACAATACAACTACCTCTAACAGACTTTGCTTACCTCGAAAAGCAAGCAACACACAAAATGAACTGATAACTAAGAAAAACTCATTAACAACTTTTGTAGGATTTCTGGGCGGCATACTCATGAAAACACGAAAAACACCATCGAAACCGACATGAAGATAAAACTCAATTAGAGAGACCAAACATGAAATGGACAATAGGCCCATAAGCTAAACATATAAAACACAAGGAAAAATAACTTTTCCAAAACCATTATTTATTTAAAATTTTTAAAAACTCACATATGTCACCTTATGAACCATCACATGTGCGTTTATTCAATCTTGATCACCTCATCAGCAAACAAGTGCACCACACACTTTCTACACATACCCACACCCGTGTGACACTCCATAAAGAGTGCCAAAGTTGAAACACTTTTTTTTACCAAATCCAACCTCATACCAAGTTTTTCAAAACTGATACACCAACTCATTAAAAATCCATTTTAGTAATTTCAAAAAAAAATTATAAGAAACACTTTTCCATAAAAAAAATTTACTTTTAACACACACTCAAATAAACTGAAAATAAAACAAAACACAAGAAGTAATAACCCACTGGAATGAGGAACTAGTGCATATATTTGACCCTGCGACATGGTGGTGAGCCATGCCCAAAGTAAATCATAACACTAAGATGACCTTAAACCAGACACTTGGACTCCAAATGGGTCACCACCCCATGTGAGTCCGCAAATTGAACCGATTCATCTCTATTATCATTACTCAATCCAAAACAACCAAGGAAAAGTGACTCAAATCCCAGACTAACCCCGGTAACTCAGGCCTCATCACGAGCAGTGGTGATCAGGAACTGACCTGTAACCTACCTCTTAAGCCCCGATAGTCCTAATCTTCATCTACTGGACATCCCAAATAACAAAAGGGTGCTCTAAAAAGTGAGGTCCTCTATGGGCCGACCTGCTCTGATACCATTTTTTCACGAACCAGCCCGATTCGACCCTGAACCGGTCACCCAATCTGGTATCTAGAAAGTCCCGAGGGTTGTTCCCAATCCCACTGGGATGAAAACTAGTGGCGGGCATCAAAATATACACCAAAGAACAATTTAGGCCCAAAAAATAATAAACAACCATGACTAGATAAATAAAAGAAATAATCTAAGGACACAACATCATGAACAAATGAATGTAAATAAAATATACTTATCCTAAAGCAAGGTATGAATCAATTAAAAGAAAACTAAAATACAGAACTAAAACTAAAACAAACAAACGCAACTACCACCACACTATCTCCATGTGAGCGCTTGGTCACCACCAACCATAAGACCCGCTATGCTCCAACATCGATCACCTGCTAGAGAAACCTGAACAAAGGGTGAACCTACAAAACAGCTCGGGTCTACCGACACAGAGTGGTATATGTAGGGTGTGAGCTAATCGCTCAGTAATAAACCACCACAAGTATCATGTCATTTCTTTCAGAAAAAATTCCATTAATATTAGTTTGAACTACATTATCAAATTAGGTTGTGACACACACATTCCTTTTTAAAAAACAAACATACATGATCTACTACCCTTAATGTTTAAAACCAAATACAAGGGGAATGAAAGGGGAGTTGTGGTTTCTATTTCAAAACATCTAATTGAAATCCTTTTTAATGTGATTACAAATTCACAGTTTTATAAATAAATACCAAAACCAGGTGAAAAGAAAAAGTGTCCACCCAAAGAGGGAAATGGCTCTAATATTACTCATAACGGCGAAACAAGGGAAATCCTAGGAAAGAAGAGGATGACCAGAACATATTACACATGCGACTCATCCAAAAGGCATGCCCTAATTCGATGACGTCATAACACCCTAATGATAGGCATAACACTACAAGGCCTAACCGAGGGGACCAATCCCCATAGCAGCAATAACTCAGTATTCCCCTTCTATGGGGACACTAGCTAGTGCGCAATCTAAACTACTACAACAATCGTTCTCAGTAAACCACTTCGCTATTCTAGGTTCACACACAAATTTCTCAAGGGGGTTTTCCATATCATTCAAGAATCAAGTCACATACATATAATCAAACACACCACACAAACTGGCACCACCCCGACCACCTCAAGGTTTTGTCCCATACCTCAAAATAATTATCATTCAAAGAAGTCCCATACCGAGGACCCTTCAATCTCACGAGTCAAAATTTAGTCAGGGATACCAACCCAAGAAGGGTTTTCCAAAAATCTTTTTCAAAATCCAAACAGGCATTTACATGAAGAATTTACCAAACATATTTAAAGTCCCAATCAGGACATTTAAAGAAAACATGTAGTAAGTGAAACTTGATGAAAATGTGCCACACGTTGAAATCAAATTTTCAAATCATAGGCACTCTAAAACATTTTCCAAAAACAGTTTCACACTTCATACATAATTTAATAAATCATTTTAGCACCTTATAAAACAATTATAAATAACACTCAATGCATTTAAAAAAAACATGTTTTTAAAACAATATTATTTATCCACATTCAACAGCATAGGAAAAAACATGTGCATGAATTGAAGGACATTTCAAAAACTATATTTAGAAAGTTAAACTAATAAAAAATCATTACCATAAACTATGTACATTTGTAATAAAAGTGATAATTGGGGTGTAACAATTAAATACAAAAATACACGTATTGCATGGAACAAAATTGGAAGAAAAGGCATGGAAGAACCTACCTCACAAAATTGGCTGAGCCAATTCTTTCAAACTCACACAACCAACTGTTCATGTACACACACTCCCACAAAGGCACACACACTAGAAAAAAAACATCGCCACACCTTATCAAAATAGTTGACACCCAAGGTCAGTGCGACGAAGACCAAAACATAACCAAATAAACACCAGGGACTAAAAAACAACAAAAGAAACTAAATTGGATGATGAAAAATAAAACATCAGGTGCATTAACCTTAACTGAAAAATTGGCGGCAAGGCAAATTGAGTTCATCCGCTTTGCCCTTATCGACAGATGATGGAACATTGACCAACGAGTCCCGATACATTAATCACATAACCTAGGCACCAAGAAAGATACGCAAAACACATACTATGGTATTAGGGTCTGGTCAATTTGACTAAAAACACCAAAAATAAAATAAATACCCATAGATCAGAAGAAAGAGGAATTCGAGCAACGGGAAATGCAGTCGCATTGGAGAAAAAAAAGGATGCGCTAGGAAAGGGGGGTTTGGGCCATGGGAAAACGTGCCAAGAAGGGGGTCAGGTTCGCCGTAATCGTGTCGGGAAGGGGTGGTACGGCGCTGCAAAATATGGGCAAAACAGGATGGGGTCTAATGGACCAGAGATGATGGAAACATGGGAGTTTGGGTCGTCGTCTCTGCTGGCCAGAGCTTGGGCCAACGCCGCTGGCCAGAGCCGGAGAGAAGGAGGCCGCCATCGGGGGTGCGGTTGGAGGGAACTGGCAGAAGGGGGTGTGGGGTCATGGCCGGGAGGAGGGCAAGCTGGCTAAGGGGAGTAGGGTCGCGGAAGCACTGGGTGAGGTCGACAGGGAGGGCCGGTGTGGGGGTGCACAGCGAGGTGATGGGGAAGGGAGTTGGGGTGGCTAGCTTTGTACAAAGAAGGAGGAATGGAGGCGTGGTTCGTGGTGCACAAAAGGGAGAAAAACAGGGGGGAGGGGGGTGCGCCGGTGGAATAGGGTTTCTTTTTTTTCTTATAATAAAATTTAGATTAAAACCAAGGATAATAATAATAATATTAATAATAATCATAATAATAAATTGATAACAATAATTATTATAATAATAATATAACAAACATAATAATAATAATACAACCATAATAATAAAATTTGTAATAACGATAATTTAATAATAATAATAATAATATTCTTAATCATTATATTTATAATAACAATCACAATAATAATAATAATATTAAAAAATCATATTATTATTATTACTATTATTTCTAACCATTTTCAAAAATTTATTTCATACAAATTATATTTCTCTATTTATTTATTTATTTTCAATCACCAGCCAAATTAATTAATTTGTTTATTCCGAACCGACTGACCGTGCGATTCTCCAGTAGTAAGACGTGCTGCTGAGCAAACTGTGCTCGAACAATGCCACCTGGTACCGTCTGGTTATAGGTTTAACCCACGCGCTTGTTGCGTGACTTTATAAACTTCTTGCAGGTCGCCATCCATAACTCCGACCCATTTGGGTAACCACACAAGCAACACACAGTTACTTTTAGCAGTGCATACTGACCGCACAATAGATAAAGTCATCCGAAACTCAAAATAATAATTAAAACAATTAAAAAAATAAATCATGTCGGGGTGTGACACTTGGGAACCCTCTATTTTATGATTAGTATATCTTCAATCTTATTAAATAATGGAATCCCTCTATCAAACTAGATTTTACCCAAAAATTAAAAAATAATCATTTCATATCAAAGTAATAATATGTTTATTTTTATTTGAAGAAAAAAAATACAAGGGGAAAGGAGACCCAAACCACAGCACCCTCGGCGCCAAGAGTCTAAACTATGGGGTCTTGAAATAATGAATTCCAAGGGATTCCTTGTTAATAATATTTACCCATTCTGGATTCAGATTTCCCATAGGTTGGATGAAAATATTCTCAGGACAAGCGACATCTATCAAGGCTTGGTGATCTTGCTACATTGTTTCCCCCCACCATGTGTGGTCAATTTTAGTGGTGTTTTTTAGGATTATACTACACATTCTGATGATGTAGTTTCTCAACCGAAGAGAGATGTTAGAGTCATGTAGGATGTGGTGCACTGACAATGAATACATTTCAGCTTTAAAAGTGTCTAATCCTCTCTGGATGCATAGATTGTTCCCTTTGAACATCACCATGGCCTCTGCCTGGAGAGAGGTCCACTAAACTATTCTTATAGAGAATGATAAGTGGACCTTCCCTATAGAATCCTGAACCACTCCCCCTCCAGGCATAAAAACCAAGGTAAATGATCCTTCCGTATTGAATTTTAATCCTTTTGATGGATGAAACGACAGAAGCCAGTTATTCCTAATGCTTCTTATGGCCGGATGAATGGAACGAGCACCAACATGAAGCTAGAATAGAAAAGGTGCTCCCCAAGTTGTGAAAGAAACTTTCCTTGTTGATAAGAAGATTTATTGTGCCAGAAAATATTTCTTGAATCGATGTGACCCCCTTCATGAAGAGGATTATTCATCATATTCTAGAGACACCAACAACCTGCATGTGACATCAATGTGTGGTCTAATTTTCTCAGACCACCTTCAACCAAGTAATGAAACCACTTATCCAAGATGGGGTGGTTCAAAATGATAGATGTTGAGACAAAAATAAACTACCTGAAGAATTTTCACACCTCCTGTGCCCACTGAATATCAAAGAACAAGTGACCCAAACATTCCTCGCTATGGAACATACAGTGATCACAATGTTATGAAAGGTTTATCCTAGAAATTTTTATGTTCTCTTCCATTGTAATAACCCCTTTCCGGATCCTCTAGGTATGAAAATTAAATTTAGTTGGATTAATTTTAGGAAAGGGCTCCTGATCCCATACATCAAAATTAATCTTCATGTTATTTATGCATTTAAAATACTTTAATAAGAAGTATCCTAAGGGAGAAGGGGTAAAAATTCATTTATAGGGGTCCTAGTTCATCTCAATGAGATTGAATAGATCCATCCCCCTTTTTTAGAGATGAATTGATGAAGGGAGGAAAAAATGGCTTCCCTGAAGGAGATGTGGATTACTTCGCACCAAAGAGAACCAAGAATATCTCTGCACTGGTTTTGGTGCCAGAAGGAGAGCTCTCTATTCACATCCATCTTACGGGAGTGTAGGTAGAGAATGGACACCAAGGGACCGATGATCAACTATAAAGGGGATATATACCCCATATCTGAATCTTGGTGTCCAAAATAGTCATGCATGGAAATACATGAAAGGGTACAATGTTCTAGAACATACTATGCAAAGAGAGAATGCATACAACAATGGGAATCTGCAATATTGATGACATTTACACCTCCTTCACTAACCATCTACACCAAATTGTTCTAAAAGACTTAGGGAATTTTCATCTGAATGAGGGTCCGAGATGAATCTGAACAGGATCTAATAAATTTTTTTAATGACTCCTTTGAGCACATTAAGCATCGAGAGGGTAATTAATGGATTATCTAGAAGGACATTATTGACCAGTGTGATCCAACCTCCAAAAGGTAGATATCGATTATTCCAGTTAATGACCAGATCATTAATTCTACTTTATAGGGGGTCAAATCCAAAGATACACAACCATCCGGATGAGATGGGGTCACCCAGATAATCCATAATAAGAGACCCAAGCTTCATAACAAAAATAGTGCTCACATCCAAGACATTCAAGAAGTTGCAACAGCTAGATAGATCAAAGGTAATCTTAATTTAGCTGATAACCTTCCCTCTCCACTAATTGTACTACTCCAAAACTTTTTTCATGCAATTTTAGTGATGGATTGAATCATTCAAGAACGAAATAGTATCATCTGTAACCATGAGGTGGGAGAATCCTAGAGCTTTCTTCCTCCTTCTAAAAGGCAGGATATCACCATTGTTAATTCTCTACCGAATGAGATGGTTGAGCACCTCCATGACAAGGAAAAAGTGGCACTATGTGATCAGGTCCCCCTATCATAAGCTGTAGTTGGATTTAAATATTTTTTAGATTTTCCCCAATAAAGTCACTAAGAGCCATATAGATCCAAAACAAAAAAAAAATAATATCAATGTATCGAGACTTAGGCCTCATACCTGCCATCACGTAGATGATGAGGTTCCATTAATCCCGATCAAATGCTTTATTTATATTTAGGATTATTTCCACATTAGAACCAAGTTTTTTGAAATTAATTTACCTAATAAATTCTCAAGCCAAATAAATTTACTACTGAATTGACATGCCCTTAACAAATCTATGTATTTCTAAAAAGACCTAACGTGATAGATCAGTATCCAGCCATGAATTAATGATGTGTCCTAGAATATTATATGGGATATTGCACATAATCACTTGATGGTAATGTATAATTGAATTGGAATTATAGATGTTATGGAAGGTCACTAACATAGTTTCACATGAAACTCAAGGTAATATTCTACCACAAAAGAAGTCATGGATGGTTTAAATCACCTCTAACTTCATGATATCACAGGAAGTCCTATATTAAGCACCTAAGAAGACATACAAACCTACCATTCCATCTAGGATGAAGTGAATCATAGGGGCCAGAATATCTTTCTCATCTGGAACAGACCCTAGGAGTTTATTTTCCGAAGAAAAAGCAAGGGGGGATCACATCAATGATAATTGTGTTATCTAATGGGTTCCCATTGGAAAAATGGATGTTTTTACCAGCAAAAAGCTCGGTGAAGTATAATTTTTCCAAGCCTCCCACCACATACCAATCCTTTGTGAATGGCCTACCCTCCATCTTAATATTCCACATTTCCATCCACTTATTCACATTTATGCATTCATGGAAGAATGTTGTATTATTATCACCCACTTTGAACCATTTGATCTTCTCCCTATCCCAAGAGGTGCGTATCTTATTTAATAACACGTCCACCAGAAGATCATTTTTTTCAGAGAGTTCCTCAAAACCCGGTCAACCAATCCATCATCCAGAAGAAATTATAGATGTTCAAAGACCTGAATGGATGATTTTAATGGCATTATACACTCTTCTTATTCGTATAGAATTTTTAGTAAAACATTTCTGTTTGATAGTGTTTATGATATAAACCACTAAAATTTATGATGGTTCTATCAAGATGAAAGAATATTCCCCATCTAGTGGAATTTATGAGGTCATTCATCTTATAGTCTTTATAAAATCTCATCATGAAGGAATTTATACCTCTATATGACAATGAATATATGGTAGACTTCATATAACTTCACTTGATGGAACTCATTATATATTTTATTTTGGACTTTACAAACATCTTCCTGCTAAAATTATTATCAATTTATCCAATATACAATGTATGTGTCTTTTTGGTAAAGAATTTCCATCTCATATCCACCTATTAAATGAATTTATAATTATCAATCCATTAAAATTATATTCTCCATCCAGTAAAAATTAATGTTTTCAAAAAAAATAGCCCTAACATGGGAAGTAAAAAAGATTGAATTGTAACAGTATATAATGATGTTTATTATTACTAAAAAAAGTAAGGTTAGAATTTTTAGAAATAATTTTTTAGAATCAAAGTATTTTTCTCATTGATTTTATATAATTCATTTCATATATATTAAAAATTAATTGTTCATTCTTTCTCTCGCTATTTTACATTTTCATTGCTATGACCTCCAAAGGTCTTGATTGTGATGAAAAATCCAGAGGGATTTCATTAGTAATGAATATAGTGATGAGTTTTTGTATCAACATGTATGTGTTTAATATATATTCATTACTTTAGGTTCTTCTAGTGATGTTCATTAGTGGTTATTAGTGTTAGTGTCCTCACTATTGTTGTCTCCGGAAAAACATATTCCATAGAAGCTATATTCCACCCATCACTAGATAATATAGGGATATGATTCATAAAATATTTTTGAGAACTAAAAGGTTTTAATTTTATACTAAAGTGGTGTGTTTGGGGGTGATTTATATTAAGGGGATATATATATTTCTAGCTATGGTGTTAATGGATGTGATGTGTTTGTGGAGGTTGTTTTTTACCTTATATATTCACAATAAGTGAAGAGGGGGATAACTAAACATATGATGGAGTGTGATCATTATGTAAGTAGGAAACTAGAATTGTGTAAATATACACTCAATTAGGGTAATTATCTAGGGTTATCTATTTTCTCACCAACCGCATTATACTTTCATAATTGAATGATACATATTTTATGTTTTTATAAATCCATTTAAAAAATTATCCACATTACCATTGTTCTCATAAATATAAAATAATAGAGAATATATAATAAATTAAAAATAATATTGACTAATATAAAATAGTATCCTTTAAAAAAATCATATTTATCTAATTTGATATACTATTATTAATATTAGTATCATTTTATACCATTATATGACTGGTGTTTCAAAATCTTGGAATTATTCATAGGGAACTGGTTTGAATATATTTTATTTCATTGAAAATTTTAAATACATTTTACAGTATTTTCCTAAAAAACTAATGAAATTTTTGTCCATACCAATGGTTTTGAACCATTGGTATACACCAGGAAATAATTTGTATAACCTATACCAAAATCACCCAATACTATTAGATTCTAGGTTTTTGGGTCATATTTCTACCAATGGTTCATAAGAACCATCCTTGACACCCAAATGTCACAAAATTTAAAATATTATATAAATTTACGATAGTTTAGGAAAAATATATTCTTATATTTTTATCATTGAGTTTCGATGATTTTGGAACTTTCGGTGTTGTTTTAGGGAGAGTGAACTCACCATGTAATGTTGAAAAGAATAGTTTACATGGTTGGAATATTTATAATGAAATAGGGATATAACAACATAAATTATTGTTTCATAGGATGATTCCATAATGAGTTTTCCCTATAGGAAATAGGGGATGTGAGAAACTCTTGGGTCGGGGTTGTGGTTGTCACATTTGATGTCTGGGAGCCATAGGATCAATATGGAATCCATCAAACCAAGGTCCATTTTTAGTATATGTTTTGCGTAGATTATGGTAAGTATGATTTTCTTTTTCATTCCATGGAGGGTGTTCTAAATCACTATCTAGAAAAGTGAGTAGGAGAGGACCATTCTATGGTGGCAGGGCAAGTATGTATACATATGAGAGTTATATACTATTCTATATGTGGTAATTGCATGGAGATAATAATTATAATAAGTGCTTAAATTCCAATTTTTCCCAAAACCCTAATTTATCAATTTTTATCACTCCTCCTCCCTTGTATCATAATTACAACTCATGGGAGATATTAATGGATGTTCATACCTTCTACTTCTAAGCATTCAATCCTTTCCCTTTTGGATTTCATATAGATTGTTAGGATAGATCTTAAATTTTCTCTTCATCATCCCCCTACTATAATTTAATATTTTTTAATGATTCACTTATGAATCATATATTTTATGGTGGATACATATACGTTATTTTTTCTAATTAGGTAATTTCATTATCTAGCTCTTGTAAGGTTCATCTTCTTCCTCGGTTTAATATCTACCATTAAAGTTGACTTGTTACTAATTTATTGATGAAGATGAATTTTTTCATTTATATTAATTGAAATATCATTAGGTTCATGACTATTTATAATTATTTTCTTTTCCAAATTATACCTATAACCGATAACCATGGTGGATTTCAGAACTATTTAATGTGTTTTTATCCTTATGTTTAAATAATTTTTTAATCGTTATCTACTTTCCAAAGAGATTTAATTAATTCCAAGTGTCTGGAAAAATCATGATAGGATTATCCTAATTAATTTTAAGATAAATTTTATTTGACCATGCTTGGGTCCTGAAAAGGAAATAAGAAAGGTTTTTTTGAAGTGGGTTGGAATGTAAATAATGTTGGTTTTTTTAATGATTTAAAATGATGCATGCCATTATGAAGTGATAAAGGGGTTGTTATTTTAAATATTTCATGTATTATTTTCAATGTATTTTATTTAAATAACGTTCTAATGTTAGTTTTAAAGGGTGTAATGTGGCTTGGAATTTTGAGTCAATTTCTGAAAGGCCTATTTAGGACCTTATAAAATAAATTCTTATTATTATAATAATAAACTTATTGAAATCGTAGTTTTATTAAACATGATGTGGATTATATCCCTTAAGGAGGATGTTGTATGTTATCTGTGAGATGGATAATGTGGAAGGTTATATTTTTAATCATTATGTTATTAGTGGGATAAGACTAATGATTATGTTATTACTATTGATTGATATAATGATCATTGGATATGAACATTATCTCACATACAGTTGTTTTCTTTCAAGGGAATTTTATGCTAAAAGAGATTTATATATTTATTCTATACTATTATAGCACAAAAACAAGTTGGTGTCCCTATCATTATGATCCACTCTGTCTAGGTTTGTTCCCCCATAGTGGATAGTTTGTGTGAATTGGGTGCCCTGTGTATTTGGATGTAATATAGGTTGATATTTAGTCTGATGTTAAAGTATATTCTATAACTCTCTCACTTCAATACCATGTACAGTTTTAATAATACATTGATATTGGAAATGATATTATATATGTGACTACCATACATGGTTTCATAGTGGCTCATATGTCTATTATAATATATTTCACCATTGTGTGGTTACAGATTCATATTTACTCTTGTTTCATTGGGGATATTGTGGTTTGTATGGTTTCAAATTATACAATAAATTTGGGTTTCATGAAAATAATAAAATAAATTTGGAGGAAGATTCATGATATTTTTCTTTATTTCATTTTTTATCATTACACAAAGGATTGTTTATAAGGATTTTTAAAAGTCATTATAAAAAGGGGATATTTGAAAGGATAAAAAAGGAATGTTTTATATGTCATTTTTTTAAATACATGATAACTATTAAATCTAATATTTATTATCATCATAATTAATTATTCATTATTTTAAATTTTTATTTATAGTGGTTGGATCCACCCCGTTTTAATAAAAACAGATGGAGTATTTATAAAACTATTTATGGAATGCTTTTTTATACATAATTTTGAAAATCGAATTTTTTATTTATAATGTAAACAGGTATCAATGAACTGTATTTTGATGGGAGTTTTACAAACCCATTAGTGGTATCCTACCGAGGATTATTATTCTCACACTATACACGAATAATGAAGTTTATGTTTTTTTAGGCTTCATTTTAGGTTTCAAAATTTGAACTCTTTTATGTAATGTCTAGATTAGTTTAATAATAGAATTTTTGGTTATGGTGAGTGATCATGGGTCACTTGTCGATGTATTATTGTTTTTTTCCATTTTTTTGAAATGGATTTATAAATTTGAAAATATATCCATGTACAATTATTATTTTATTACCATTTTCACTTATGGTGTATTATTTTAGTGTTTTATACGTGAGAATGTAATCAAATTATTCCGGTGGGATATGACATGATAGGTTGGATTTACATTGATAAAATTTTTATTTTATTTGTGCTGTATCCCAACATATAAATGTTTCACCCAAGATTATTATAATTTTTTTTAATAATTAATTATTAATTATTATAGCATAAAATTATTCCAATATATTTATGTTTTTTTATCGAGGTTCTAGTCGCAAACCCATTGGGGCTTAGATCATGCAATAGGAATCATGGTAATCCATGTTGGGTAACTTATTTGGACAACACTAGTAGATTTTCTAAAAATGGTATTAGAGCCGTGTTTTTAAATTCAATGGTTCTTGAAGAGAACCTCTATTTTTTGTGTAAGAAAAATATGAGAGGTATAATTTTTACGAATAAAGAGGATAATGATTATGTGGGGATTTATCAAATCGATTCAGGATTAGAAATGTGCTTCCTTGTGTAGTTGAAATTTGAAAATAAATTTGAATATTTTTTCCCAAATTTTATAATGTATTTTGAATTCTATTGATATTTATTTAAAACATATAGTGTTCCATGTGTAATTTTTGAAATTTATTATTTTTATGGGAATATACGAAGAATTAGATATCCAAGGATAACTCACATATTTGGTAAAATCATATTATTCCCATGAACATAGTTCTTTCATTTTCAAAAATTATGTATCGTGATTGGAATATGAACTTCTGATGCATGCATTAAAACTATGAATAGTAATGTATACACCATTGATTATTCCTCTGGACATTAGTCACTATATAGTTTATTCTATTGATGTTATTTGTTTTTTGAGGTGAAATTAGGGGAGTATTTATCATGATTTAGTCATGCTGGTATTGGTTGACTTGGGTAATTATTGTTCTGATTTCATGTATGTAAATGTTTTGTAGGTTTTTCTTTGTGATAAAGGATAAATTTATGAAATTAATTAACTCAGATTGCGATTCTATAAATATTTTTAGACTTAGGACTATTTTTTTGGTTGTATGTTAATTATTTTAAATTTTAGAGTTACAATTTCAAAAGATTGACTATTACTAAATTGAAAATCATGGTGTGTTTTGATAATAATGGGAATTTGAAGATAACATAAATTAAATTATGTATTATTCAAAAAATATGTATGTTTCTAAAATGAGTATAAATGTTTTCAAATATTAAATTATTTCAAAGGATTTATTATTTATTAATATAGTCTTATGTTCTATAATATATTTTCTTTTTTTTGCGCAATGTTTAAAATCCTATATATCACAGTGAGTTATGTTTTTGATGTGTTTTTTGTTTATGGTGGTTTTATGTGGTTTGATATGCGAAACAATAACCATTAGAGCCTTTGTTTTATATTATTTATAGTATTCCACTTAAACAATTTATCAAATTGGTGTAGAAATTTTGTTCCTAGGAAAAATAAAGAGGGTGACCCCTCTCATCAATTATGAGTGATTTATTCATTTTTTTACTTTACCCAGACTCAAAACTATCATGTGGAGTCATGATATTTTATAATCTTAAACAACATCAATTTATTTCTGATTCATTAACAAACATGTTATTTTGATTTTTAGGGCCATCCTGAGTAGATCATGTGGCGAGAGAGGGTTTAGGGAATCTTCAAATCTATGGAGACAGCGGAAGCATCATTGGTGAATGTAGTTGATAGTTTATTTATTGTACCTAGATGAAGGTGGTTATAGACTATGATTTTTTTCAATTACAAGGTTATACAACTTTGGAATTACTAAATTATTATTTTTTCAATTGAATTAACCTATGGATGTGAATTTTTTTTATGGACATTGAATCGAAGAGAATTTGTCAGTATTAGTAGTTTTCGAATTAGTATTCTAATCATTTCATAGAGCTCTTATTATTTACTCCTGGTCATGATAACAACCACACTCTGATTGTTTACCTTGAATTATTCCACTACATGGTCCTTGAAAGAGATTTATTTTAATTTGTAGGTGCATATTAGGATAAATTTGTTGTGAAATCCATGATAACTGTATCACCCCAGAAAGGACTGCCCCAGAGACATCAAGTATGTATTCATCAATTAAATTCAAACACATCTACCCAATAACTATATTCTAATAATTATAAATGAGGTATTAAAATATCCATCTGGAGAATACAATTTGTAAAATGAAGCCTAGGGTTCATTCCTAAATCTATCAGAAATTCATCATGATTCATCTCTATATAAAAAATCCAAATATATATATATATATATATGTAAAAGATGGATCCCAAGAATCCTTCATATAAAAAGTAATTTTTTTATTCTATATATATGTTTTCTAAAAAATAAAATGAAACATTACAAAAACCTGAAATCATATAAATAAATGGAGAGTTTTCAATATCACCTATTAAACAATAATTTTTTTAATAACATAGAATATGAACCAATACATATAGTTATCCTTTATAATAATCTTCCTCTATGACCTTATGACAATTCTCTATATCCATATTTAAGAGATAACATGGTCTAAAATTAAAATATGAATGTTTAACCACATACATTGAAACTGATGTCATTTACATGGGATCATGGTGGGACTAGTGTCCCAGTATAAATCCCTAATGCATGAAAAATTATAATTATAGAATATATATTGAATCAATATCTATTTCAAGAGATTAAATAGATTGTTCTAAAAATGTAAAATGAAAATTGTGTCCTATAATAGTTTATGGATGAGTACTACAACTGAGAAGGTTAAATAACCACATGGTTTTGGTTGAATTTTTAGTCAATTAGGAATGTTAGTGCAATAAATGAAATATAAATGGGGTATATACTAAGTAGTCCACCCATAAATGGAGAATATATTCTACCCACATATTGTGTAAAGTGAAAAGTGCGATTGAATTCCCCTGAATATTTAGATGGATATGTTATAAATATGATAAAATATCTGATGATTGAAGAATATTACATAATTGATATATGATAAAATGTGAATAAGGAAGGATTCCATCCTTGTCTATGATAGTCTTAAATAATACGATTTTATTCCATAGTGGCTACCTCCATGGTGTTATGGTTATAAATTTATAAATCTTGATTAATGAGATATTTAAGAGATTGATCTATGGAGAATCTATAACTATGAACCTATGACTATATCTACTAGAAATTGTGAATAAAAAACACATGGATGAAGGCTGAATTGAACATGATATGAGAACTGTTTTCTGTGATATTAATGAATTCTCGGAGGATATATTTTGGATAATGTAAAGTTATTTGAAATCATGTAGAAGTGTTTGATATGTTTTATAAGTTCCAAAAAAATCATGTATTTATTAATGGTAGATATTGTCTAGAGATGAAATAGAGGATCCATGTTTTGAATGAATGATGTTTGAAAATTATAGCTTCCAAGGAAGTAAATTCATGAAATGTAGGTGAGTTGAAATTAATGATATATCTATGTTTTTGAATGTTTTCATAAAATAAAATCAATGAGTGTAAGTTCAATGTAATATATGAATTATCCTCATATTTAGCTTTTGTAGCCAAAATCTTCCACATATCATATCTCATTAACATCATATGTGAATAAAGTTTCACATATCTCAATATAAAGGCATAGACATACACTATAAAGATAAACCACATATGAAAATTCAATTCACATAAGTGAATTGAATCCCACATATGGGAATCCTCCACAAACATGGATCTATATATAAAAAGAAACCATTTACAAAACCAGGATTCCTATACATGTTGAGTGAAAGATATAAAATTTATGGTAGTTTATTCTAATGAAGAAAATAAAATTATATCACTCTTGTGTTATGAATTCATTATTGACACATCATGAATAATGTTTAATACATGATACATGACTTTTTCGAATTATTCTAAAGGATAACCCTTACATGTAGTGCATGGTTTATGAAATGAATTTATCTAGTTCTCAATGATATTTTAGATACAGATACAATTAATCATTCTTTTCAATAAATGCATACCTCATTAATTTTATTTTATTTTGGTGAGATTGAAGAATTATTGAAATATTATGGGTGTGTATTGAAAAAATAGAATTTATATATAATTTTATGTGATATTCTTAGGACGAAATAAACTGACTCTCATACTATATTAGATTTGTTGTGTATTTCTTATAACATTGGAAAATGTATGATTTGGATATTGTGAAATATATTTTGGAAATAAGAGGCTCGTCTTTATTTTATTTAATATTATGACATATTTGGTTGAGACATGGAAATAAACCCTAAAATGTGAGAGAACGAGGGTCATTTAGAAGAGGACCACCACCAAAAAAGAATATGTAGATCATGCTAATCTATGTGTTAAAATTGTGTATAAATTTATTCACACATATATTATAAAATTTAAATTCCTAGAAATAGAAGTAAATTGCCATTTAGAGCTTATATCCACCTATACCAATATTTATATCATGGGAATATAAATTGTTTAGGTTATTAGGATTTGGGAAAACATGGGCCATAGAATGGAAGTTATATTTATATTATAATATATAAATAAAATAATGTGCCCTATCTATAACAAGAAATCGATGAATAGGTATGTGATGTGATGAAGTGAAGATGTAGTTTATCTGAGATTTATTGTGCAATGTTTAATCATTAAAATCACCCTCACAAAGAAGGTGAATCCAATATATAACATTTATCTAAATAATGAGTAATATATCATTCTATGAATAGTTTTAGTGAGATTCAGAGAAGTGAAAAAGAATAAAATATTTATTCTGAGATGTTGTTTATTATCATTGATATTGGTGTCATGAATTTAGATATAAGAGGAGATACTAGTTATAGATGATAAAATGTTCTCAGTGTGATAAATCATGGTGAATAGATTTCGTATAAGTTAATTTAAAATTAGTTATAAGCATTGATAATGTTGTCTAGTTTTCTTGAGGAACTCCAAGAATTTATAGAAGTGACAAGAAGGAGATTATTTTTTCAATTGGACATACAAATTGTGATAAATTTATTATATATATATATATATATAATTTAAGTGGAATTAAACACTTTTATTTAAATATATGGCGTTTAACCATAGCAATTTTGGTACTTGAGGTATATAAGAGGACCACAATCTAACTCGGTGACTATAGTGTAAACCCATTGGATAAGTCCAGTGCGAATCATGCAATAAAAGTATTGGGATACATAGAAAATGTTTTGTTGTGAATCAATTTTAGAGATGATCACTAAGACTCTAATAGGATTATGTTTTGTGATGAACTCTCCACTTGTAGTTGATAACATTTAATTATAGAAGAGAATCATTGATTGAATTGATAAAAAACAAGGACGTGGGAATGTTTTAATACAAGACCATGAAATAACATTTATTTTCAAGTGATTTATTTTCTTAATTATCTGTGTAATTTTTTTTCACCACATAGTTTTGACCATGTCTGGATATTTTTATGATGTTAAATTTTATGGAAATGAATTCATAACCTTTTAAGTGAAAATTAATTCACCTATACCCACTTTGTAGTCCATTGGTTAATTGGTTACTTAATTTGGTATCAAAACCAAGATTACCTTTGAAAATATGTAGACAAATTTCTCCGTTTAGATTTTTTCAATGGAAGAGACTCAGATAGAGAATCTGGTTTTTATCCCTGACATTCAATATATGAATGTTTACTCCAGGACACTAAGAAAGGTGATGAATATTAAGGGTTAAAAGTGATGATATCAAAGTATATAGATTCCCTCCAACTATCTAAAAAATACATGATAGTTTATGTTAAATAAAGCATCATGATCGATATTTATCAGATGAATATTGTTTGATATATGAGGAATTTAAAAATAATGCATGTGATAAATCACTTCACGGTTTTAATTCTGTTGTTAAAGAACATATGAATATGCTTCATAATGAAGTGGTTTCATACATATTAACTAACATAAAATGAATATATAATGGAATAGCATAGCTAAAAAAAGAAGGTTATTTCATGTATAATTCATTAGTAAAAATTAATGAAGTATACAACAGTCCCGTGATGTTTTTTAAAGATACCAAAGAATCTACATAACATTTGAAAGAAAAATTTATTTAATTAATTAAAATTTGAAAATAATGTTTTTAATAAATACATTCTTATGAGTTATTTGGAATGAAAATATATTTATTTGTAGTATGTGATTTATACACTCAATAGTAAGTTCATTGATTTGGAAGTCTTCTTCAAATATCGGGAAGTGAAAAAATTTGGACATTTTCAACAGGATTAGAAAAAAAACATATTTCTAATCAGACACTGAAATTAAGTTATATCTCATTGAATACTCATAATGGTGGAAAAAATATAAAAATAAATTATGTGTATTATAATCTACTAATATTACATAAAAATGGTTATCCAATATGTAAATAATGTGGAATGCACTAAATCTGTATTTTTTTAGGTAATGTAATTACTTTTTTTCTAATTTTGTAAGAGAAAAATTGTTCTAAAACACATCAATGAATTATGGGTAATGTGAGTATTTCCTAATATTTCATCCCCATAGCAATGCTAAAAAATAGGGTAAAACATCCTGGAAACATCTAGCATCTAGATATGGAAAATTAGGGCGGTCTATAATAAAAATGAATTTAAAAAGGTTTTTAGTCTATTTTTAGTTATTGGAGATGTCTTATAATATATAAATATATTTCTGACATATTATTTTAGTATTTGAATATTATATTAGATCATTTAAGAGGGATTAAAAATATTAATGGGAGTATAAACATTTTATAAAAGTGACATTGGTTTAACATGAGGCAAAAAATATATTATTGAATAAATTATTTTAATAGATGGAAATATTATGTTACTCTAGAAACATTTCGGGCACAAATATAATGATTTTTAGTATACATAAAACCAATATAGAACATATTATTATAAGAGTATAATTCTTTAATCAAAGATGAATATGAAAAGATTAATTATGGTGGGATATATGTGTGACCAGGTAAAGAATGTTTATATAACCACACCTATTAATTAATTGATTGAATATGAGATATTTACACAAATATGTAAATCATTGAATAATTAAAAATTTCATGGTAGGTAAAATTAATTTTGAAATGTTTTTAAAAATAATATGACTACCCTAACATAATATATAAAGTCATTACTGAAACAATAGAAAAAAAACCACTAATACCAAATGTCAAATTTTATGTCATTAAGTAGTCCAAAACTGTGATGAAATCCATGCACGCAATTGTGAACAATTCTAGAAACTAATTAGGATGAAAGCATGAATAAAATTAGTTATTTGATATCCTAAAAAATTGATAATATGTTGTGAAATTAGTCTCAAGCCCATGGATACAAGTGAAAAGGAATATAAGATCCACTATATTCAAACAACCTTATTGAATACATTATATATAAGGGGATTGAATGTGATGAATAGGAAGAAAAAATTGTAGAATGTGATGTGGATATAACCCAATATTGAAAGAATGTTCCAAATTTGACGTACATGAAATTTATATTTCTTCCCTTTTGAGTAGCTACTAATTGATGTCAATCTTCTAGAGAAAAATGATTTATGTTAATCAATTATTTTGGATAGATTTATGGGAAATAGAATTGTGAGGTGTTATTTTACCCCTCCTAAAATAGTGTTTCCATTATACACATTCTATTATAAATGTGGATTGATTATCTAACTAAATTTTTATACCCCATCAACTAAAATATTTTTATGTATTTATTAATGTAACCTTAGGCAATTGATTATTCTTGGAAATCATTTTTTGATTTCTAGAAAAACTAACCAAGAGAAAATTGGAATCACATGCGATAATTTTGAAACCCTAATATATAATCATATCATACTTATTCTATATAAATTTATATACCACATATATTTAGATATGGGTTTTTGACGGAAAATTAATATGTAAAATTTGGGGCCATGTTTAATTCTTATCGTTCTATGTTTATTTTCATTTTTATGTGTTACTTTTAACAAGTGATTTTTATATTATAAGAATTATGTCCCTTATGGAATTACTGGGGATATTGGAAAACGGATAAAGGTTATTCCATGTTCCATGAATTTTGTTTTATTCATAAATTTTATTAGGATTTATAAGTAACAGTTGATATTTGAAAACACTACCCTTTTCTATGGTAGAATATTTTAGGACCCCTGAGAAGATAATATGAAGTCATAACCACATGGTTATATTACTAAAGAGATGGAAATTTTTTGATAATATTTACCATGTATTTATATTGGTATCTATTGGTATATAAACTAGTAGTTCAGGTGGAATCAACTATCGGTTGGAATCAAAATGAAGTGGTATCAAACATTGGTTGGGGGGAATATGTTTAAATCTATTGAAGTCTTCTCACATACCCTCATTGTCAATTTGAGAGAGAGGGTAGTTTCCCTTACATTTAAGGTGATAATAATATTCTAAACATGCATTTCATTATCAGTTTGGGGGATAAGAAATAAATTGACCACTGAATACTATTTTTAATTGAAAACAAACATAAATAGAATGAAAAAATCAACCAATGTATTTTGGTTATATTTTTTCACAACTACTATCTTCAATATAAAAAATGATCATTGATTTAGGCTGATGGATTGAGTAATCCACACAAAAAATAAGAATATTTTATACTCACATATTTAATAATGCATATAGTGGAATTGACTACCCTTAAATATTTAAGTTGACAGGTTATAAGGGAATCTAAAATATTAGATGATTGATATGGTATACTACCTGGTAAAATCATGACAAGTATCGAAAGAATGATTTTATCCTTAATTTAAATATTATAACATGATAAGGTACACGTTTATACTAAATACCATGATGTATCTATCATTTTCAATTAGAAATGCTAACTAAATCAAGAATTGATGAGATATAACTATAAAGAATCCATTCATGTGTACATGTGATAACAATTATTCAAATAATTGAATAAAAACACCTCAAAAATGTAGAATAGAATATGATGTGATAATTGAAATGAAAAATATTGAAAATTGTAGAAAATATGACAAAACATTGACCATAATCACATGGAACAACTAATTGGGAATTCTACCCTTCTCACTGCCTCAGCAACACACTAAAATTGTGCTAATCACATTGGACCAAGCCTCCAGTCTCTAACTCACCTCTACATTAATATCATCACACAAAGCGTTCAATAAAATCTATCCAAATTATGTCATCATACCTTAGAGGTCGATCATTAATCATTTTCACATATAAATAAATGGAATATGGGTTTAGCCCATGATGACAATCAAAGGAAACTGAAAACTCGTGATCTAGAGGATATTCTATTTTAAAAAAATTAGAACTAAACGCTCTAAAAGGAATGATAAAAAGTGGATCATGATTAAATGATAGAAAATCGGTGTTTTATGTATAAGAGAAATTCATTATGTAAAATTCAATATTGAATATGATGTCTGGTAAGTTGCATTCTAGATGGTTGAGACATTATTTAATATCTAATGTTCTACATATCTTGTAGTTGATGTCCCTAAAGATGCCACATAAGGAAAATTTATTATTAATGGGATGTTACTGATGTAATACATTGAGGGATTCACTATTCATGCATTTGATTCCCTCACACTTCATGAGCCTGTCATCACTTAAAATTTTTTGGATATCCCTTACCCTCTCAATTTTATGTCATTTTTGTAAATTATAATTCATCATTTCCTGTATATTTATATTTATATAGAGTCACGTTGAGTAAAATTTAATATTTTTAGAATGGGGGAAGGGAAAACAATTTTTTGTAACATATTTTAGAATATTATTTGTGTGTTTTTTTTGTTTTTTTGTAAATATTTTTTTTAAAAAATATATATAAAATAAAATAAATATATTTAAAATAAAAAAACATTTAAAATGCTCATTTACATGTGAAACATGTAGAAAATTCATGTTTTCAAAATTCATTATATCATGACAAATAGGAGTAATATTTCAATATCAAGGGATGATTTTATGAATAATAGATGTAGTTGATGATAATAAAAGTCATTTCATTATAAATATTTTAAGATTTAAACACCATTATTTGAGAGATTTTTTCATAATAAATTATTTTATTGATTTATCGGCACAAATTTTAGCAAAATCAGGAATTTTGAAACAGTTCCTACTCAATTTAATTTACAACTAAGTTAGTTAAAAAAAATTCATCTTATATCAATGGTTGATCCGTATGTTAGTTTCTATTCCAATTAGTTTCATTAAAATACCGAGTTGGACAATGTGTGTGTACCAAATATCCGACAGTTTTAGGCCTAAAATGTATATATATATATATATCATATTAATTAGGTTGTAATGAATTGTAAAACAGATGGGGATATCTTGGTCAGGTGTTTTAGGTTTTACGTTTAGGATATACTAAGTGATAGGGTCTTTAAATTTGATTTATAAGGAATTATGAAATGGTTTAGTAGATTTAAAATAGGTAATAAGAATTTTTTTACTTGACAAGGATGTACTAAAAAATGTGATGATATGATCTTGAAAAGTTAGAAAACATACCAATATGGAATCATAGGCATAATATACCCATGAAATGTTTCTCTAGGATTACTTTCATTAATAAAAAAAGAATTTTCATTTGATAAAATTTATGAGATAATAAATTTCAAATTTATGAAGGTTGACTCTTGGTGACATTATTAATTTTCATGTATTTCCACCATGGATTAGGGAATATAAACATACATGTCTTATCAAAATTATATGGAATACATGCCATGTGACGTTTCCTTAGGTATCCAATAGGTAAGTTATGTGGAGTTGATAAAGCATGTTTTTATTGAATATTTTATTTAATACAAATGAAATAATTCCTCGCATTGTGTTAATTATTTTTAGTTAAAAATATTTCATCTTTAATCATTCATAAACAAATTTGATGAAAAATCCGATTTGGACCCTTTAAAGTAAACATTAGTATTTGAGTCATGGCTAGTTTTTGTGGAAAATTTGATCCTTAAATTTGTGATATGTTTATTATCTTAAATGGATAGAACTTTAGTTTAGATCATTCGAGGTAGACTCGTAATTGATTGGAGTAAGTGTGTCATGAGGTCAATGTTGGGTTGGACTAGTAACATTGGTCACCACGTCACTATTTGGGACCTAGCTTCTTAATCTAGGATTGGATTTTTCTCAAATTTAAACAAAATATAGATAACCCAATAGAATAGAAATCAACATTACGGAAGGATAGATTGTTCAAAAAAATTAGGTGTGAAAATGACACTGAAATTGGATTAAAATATTTGGCTAAATTTATCATTCACAGTTACAAATTCATGGAAACTTAACCTCCCCAAACCTATATAAATGTGTAGTTTTCTACTTTTTATGCGGGTTTTAATTGAATTATATGATTTGAAATATAATTGAACTACTTATATACCATATAAATACACCATATTAGGATGTAATCCCTCAAGAAAGGATCTCATTAAAAATGGTATTCTTTTCATCTTCTTTGTTGTAATGATGATAATCTTGAAATAATATTTTCATTTCACATCAATTTATTCTATTTTATTATATTTTTTACTTTATATATTCACCTATTATTTCATTAAATCATGATTATAAATTTTATACGGTTATACCCCTTCTAAACTAGTGCGAATGAATTTGTTTATATGATTACTACACCACCCATGAAAGAGTATTTTTTCAAAGTAATCGATATAACTCCAACATTATTCATTAAATTATTTTGAATCAATTATATAATTTAATTAAAATAATATGATCTATGCATTTAGTTTTTAACTTAAAATAAAAAGATAATAAAATTTAACATTTAACAAAAAATACACAAGGTCCAGTAATGTGTGAATCATGTTGGTGTGATATTATTCGATAAAAACAAACAACATGGAATAAAGTTTCTGAGTTCAAATAAAATACCAAAACTAAATTCACATATTAAATTATTTGAATTATATTAGATCATTTTTTCAAAAACAATTAAATCAACATTTTTGGAGGTAGATATACTACTATGTGAAACTATTCTTCCGTAGTCTTTATAGTCATCGTAGAAACAAATTGAGCCAGAGAAGGTTGAGAAAGGGTATAACCAAATAATATTCATAATCATTATATTAGTAGAAATAAGTGAATTTGAGAGGAATAAAATTGACCAAAATATAATTAAAAAAATATAAATTGAGATTTATTTCAAGAACAACTACATTACATCAAAGAAGATGAAAAATAGTATTTTGGAGGAGATACTAGCTTGAGAACTACCCTCATATAATGGTGTATTGAAATGGAAATTAACCACTTATACTATACTAATAGTCCTATAATTCATTTCTAAACCAATCCAATGTAGAATAATACACACATATCTATATATATATGGGAGGGGAGGCTATAGTTCCCTGAATTTAAATTTGTGAGTGATAAATTTGGGAAAATATTTTAATCCAAGTTTCACCAACAAGTTGACACAAAATAGTGACAAAAACAATCATTATAGAATTATAATTGGTAAATACATGGTTTCTATATTTTCTGTATAAATTTGATCACATTCTAACATAGTATTACTACGTTTTGGCCCAAATGGGGAAGTTGTGTCCAATCGGGAAATAACATACTAGCTTTGACATATTGGACCATTTACTATAATCAAAGGCTCTATCAAGATTGTATAATAAAAATAAAATTTGTTTCCAACTATGAGAAGGATTCTACCACAAAATTTAATGCTCAAATATTCAATATAAATATATTTATGAAGAATGTACTATAATTTGAATTAAAGGTTCAAAAATTCATTTATTCCCCAAAAATTTGAAAAAGATTATCTACTTAGAGTTATTATATAATTATACATATTTAAAATGATGATAAGTAATATTGTCATTTATTTTCAATAAAATATTCAATAAATAATTTTTTTTGTTAAATTTATAGAACCGTCACACTATAGGGTGTAATTAGTTTCCCATTATACCTTGTTGTTATTAATGATATTATATATCATATTCCCATTTTTTATTATATCTCATTACTTGATTGTCTTATGTTGAACCATTATATTATTGTATATGAATTAGGAATCATATTCAATTGAGGATATAGTGCCTTATTGAGTTCTATTTTTTACTTATTTTTTGGTTTATTTATTTAATGTGATTTCCAATATGGTTTTGAAAATAGGGTATTTCAATGAAAATAAAATGTATTTTTTGTGGTTACCTTTTAAAAAGGATTTACCAGTGGAAAATGGATTGGTTTTATTTTTTATAATTTCAATGTGTCTATACTCTTGTTTTAAAGTTGTTATTTATATTGTTTGTTTCCAGCATTTTTTATAAAAAAATGGATATTTTATGGAAAAATTTATGGAATGATGTTTGTTTATTATAAAAACATATGAAAAATGTATCATCCTAAAATAATTTCTATGAATTTTAACTTTAAAAAATATATTGAAAATATTTTTTATCAGGAAATAATGAATTTTGATTTGATGCAACAGATTTTATTGAGATAATATATTTCTATACAAGATAAATTTTAATTCATTATGAAATTTAAATATGAATACAATTTAAAGAAAATTAATAAGAATAAAACTATCGATATATAAAAATACCATGAACATGTACTACCTATCCTCATTGTTATCACAGAAGCTAATAAACCAGATTATAATTTTGGAAATAATGAAAATAAAAATAAATATAACAGACATGGTGAGAGAGAAGTACATTAATTGTAAGAATGATTCAAATAATGTTTCTAAGGCAATTCAATATAATGAAATTTGACCAAAATATATATCATCACTGATATTTTAGCTATTGGATATATAGTCACTGAAAATATGGTAGTTGGATATAGGGTTATTGGGTAGACATGTATCTAATAGGTATATTGATGTTGTGTAATTTTTTTGTGAAAATTTTATAATTATTTGATTCTTAAATGAATTATAGAATTATAATATTTAATTTAAATTTTATAATATAATAATATATATTTATTATGTGTTACATAATATTATTGTTATTTATTATTATTATAAAATAATTATTTCATATATTTGGAAAATTTAAAAATTTATTTAAATAGTAATAGATTGATAAATGTAAAGATTTGGAAGATGAATAAATAATTTTAATAGGATGCTGATATATATATATTTAATGTTAAAAGGAATATTTTTTTAATAATATTTTTTTATGAATTGTATATATTTTAAAAAGTAAATTAGATTGATAAAATTTTAATGATTAATTTATGAAAATTATTAAATTAATAATTAGATATATTAATACTCATTTGATTTTTAATTTATTTAAAATAAGATTACGAAACATAAGATTTAAAAAAATTAAATTTTTTTATTTTTGTTTTATAAATTATGATTTCATTTTAAAATAAAGTTTACCATATGGAGAAATTATAATATATTAAATTGAGTTATTTTTTTTAATTATCATATAAAAATATATGAGAAGGTTAATTTAATTTTTAATCATATAAATAAGTTACCATGGAAAAAATTTAGTTACCTTGGTAAACATAAAAGGATTTATAAAGGGGTTAAACTAAATGGAAAATACATAAAAATAATAAAAAACTATTTCGAAATTTGTGTATGAGGAATTTATAAACATAAACATATCTCAAAACTATTATTTCTTAATTTTTATTTTTATTCATTTTAAAATCACTACCTTATACATTAAAAAATTAATATTTGAGGAAATATCACTCAAAACCCCCTTTAAAAAGTCCCTTGTATATCCTTTACAAACCAGTCAAATGATTTGGATATATCTATAATATGTACCCATTTTGATATAATAAATAGTTCTAATATGTTTGGAATCTTCTGTATCCAAAATTGGAGCATACATATTTCATTCAGAAGGAATTCACATCAAGAAGGGGTGAATTCATTAAGTATCTTTGTTATTACCTTAATATTTTCAATTAATATCTCTTATCCACTTGTTATAAACCTCACCATATAAATTAATGATATTATGTTTAAATTATTTTTAATTTTATAAAATTAACAATATTTACATAAATATAAACTCTTACTTAACATTTAGTATAACATGTTCTTATTTGGGTCAGGTGAAACACCTATAAGAATGATGTTATACCATCATCAACATTTTCATAATTAATAATTATAAAAAACTAGGATTTATGATATATTATATTAATTGTTAGTATATTTCATTAATATGGTTTTATAATGATGACATGAAAATGAAAGATCATTATAATTTAACTAGTAGTTATCAATAAATTATCATAAAAATGGTCATCATGTATTCCATTATCTCTAGCCATACCTATAAGATCAATAATATGATCTAGAAACTACACATATAAATGAAAAAAAGATATTCAACTACTAGGTATAAACTATTAATGATGAAATTATTTCCACGCATAGTACCTGAAAATTCCAAAATTAAATATGTATGAAAGAATCAAAATTACAAACAACGAATAAAGAATAAACAATAACTAATATATATGTAATTGATGGTTAAAATTTAAAAATATATAGGGGTAATTTATTTCAGTAATTTAATTAAATAATTTATTAAAATTTCTATGAATATTTTATATGAGGTTAATTAATATTCATGAATGTCTGGACTATATGGTAGGTGTGCACTTTAAAATATCATTTCTATGTTGATATTTTTATGATAAAAATTTCATCATCAAAAATTTTATTATATCACTACCAAAATGAAACTCTATTTTAACATTCTCTTGTTCATAAGTTTTATATGTCCTCTAACTATTCCACTTATTTTATTGTTTCAAATTTATATAATGTTATTCTTGTAAGAGAAATAGAAATTAACTATTTTTTACATTTAGAATATTTCTTTTTCGTTTCCATATTAAATATTTTCTTTAATGGATGTACATATTTACACTTCATTGATTTATTATGTTTGCTTTAGATTTTCATTGACTATATTGATAGTATTTTGGATGGAATGATTTTTACATTTTCCATATGATTTCTCCACTAATGACACTGACTTTCATTCAAAAAGGGTGAAATTAATATTTTATTTTATATTTTTTCCTATAAAATAATTTTCCACTCATCATTATCAATTTATTTATTAAGAACCCTATTCAATATTCATATTTTATAAAAATAATTATTCTATATGTTTTCAGAAATATTTTTTCCAAAGGTATTAAAAATGTAAATATTATTTCTTCTTCAATTTTCACTTATATTTTAATACTCTTATATAAGTTTTATTTATTTATTTTAGTATTAATTAATGATTATTAAATTTAACAATTAATGAGAACTAATTGGACCATACAACATAAATTTTAGGATGGAATATAGTAAATTCTTATAGATAATGTCAGGAATCCAGTTTCGTTTTCAATGGTTTATTAATATACGATAAAATTATGATTTTTTCACAACATTATGGCATACATATGTATCGATTTTCATTATCTGATATGTGGATCAATTGTATCCCTAAAAGTAAATGGTTCTTGATTTCTATTTCATATTATTTGGACGGGAAATGGGGTTTTATCCTATATACACTATGTTATGGGATATGGGTTGATATCTAGACTCCAATATGTTAGGGAAAACAAGTTCACAATGAAAATTATTATATGAATTTTTGGGGGTTATCCTTAACATATTATTTGATTTTTATACTTATATATAATCCACGTAACAATGTTATACAACATACCACTGTTATGGTCTCTATTCTCATGATAGTTGACTCCTGTGATGACACATCTATGACTCATGTATTAGGCGACACTGAAATCATTCTATTAAAAAACATGTTCTGTGATATATGTTTTACTATGTATAATTATCTTATTTCTTGTCCATGTACCATGATTATATTCTCATCCACATGTGTTCATCATATATTCAATTATGATATTCGATTGATTCATTTTATGTAAACTATTAATGTGCATTTGAGGTCACCCTTTCTTATATTTCCATTCCCTTGGTGATAAAGATGTCTATTAATTTTTATAAGAAAAAAATAGTATAATTTGAGATATATATTTTTGGGATATGTTGAAAATGTTATAAAATAACATTTTTATATATTTAATATCCATTTAAACCTGGAATATTGGTTATTATGTGATATTTATGGTGATATGTAATGAATATTTAAGTGAAATGATGTATTATATTTTCATTAAATGCTCAGGTCACCTCACTGTGTATCAATGAAGGGTTTAGTTTAGAATGGGGACTATGTTATGTAATTTGAGTGTATAGAACCTAAAACAAAATATTCTAAATTTGATTTAATATGAGGCTAAAATATCAATAATTTAAATTAATGGTTTAAAATTAATACATTATTGGATTTATTTTCATTAATATATTATTTTTTACATTGAATATTAATTTTTAATACTATGTATAATATTTTGGGTTTTAGACAACGGTTATAACTCGGCTGATTAAATTGAAACTAAATGTCATGTATAATGATATGGTTTTCCCAGTGCAAAAAAATATGTGAGATAGATTGAAAAATCTTACAAAAATTCTTTACAAGTATTTCGATACATGAACTATAACACAAATCATACTTAACTCTAGAATGTTCCAATGAAGGAATAACTACCCATTTATTCTTTCATTAAGCAATGAGCACCCTATTTTATTTGTTTATCTTACCCAATTATTTCCAATAAATTGATTAGTACAACCAAATAGATATCTCCCATTATCCAGTAATCATATCATAAAAATGAATGTTTTTCTCTTTATTGAATGGAAGGTAAGGTTGATTAATTATAGACTCTAATTAAGAATACAAGGATGAAGGAAGAAATCGATTCAATGGAAAGAGAGGTGTATAAGAATGTATAGTAAAATAAATACTTTCCCTAAACCTTTTCACATCAAAATGGGGAAGTAATTCATGGGGATAAGAAATGATTATGTTTAACCTATTAGTACATATTAAGAAAACATCAAAATAATTACAAGGTATTCTTATATATTTATCAACGATCAAAAAATAAAAATTAATTTTTTATTATTTCCTTAAAACTGAGTATTATAAAGTTAATTGTTATAATGTACATCAGTGATTATGAATTAATTATATTTTATTTAATAAAGTAGATATGGAGACTCTAAACACCAATAATTTATTAGATTTTGGGTATAAGAATAAAAAAATGATTTTAAATGAAACTCAAATTGTGAAAAAAAATAAATGGTAAAAAAATGAAGGAATGAAAAATTTTCATCCTAAATTTCAAAAAATTGGGAATAATCCATCAGTTATATTTATCATAGAAATAGTTAAATTCATTATGATTTTAATAGAAAGACATAAATTACATGATTATAAAAGTGATTTTAAGGGAAAAATAGTAAAACAGGTGGAGGGAGACATTAACTAAATTCAACACCAAAACATAGGTTCTATAATTATACGGAAAATGATAATTATAAAAAGAAGTCCACCAAGATCATGGTTAATAAAGAAAAAATATATTAGAATCCCCCCAAAAAAGAGAGAATGGGAAGTTTTATATAATCACAACTTCTTATGTTGGTCATAGAAATAAACTGCTGAAAGGTATACTTCATACCCACTCTAGAACTAAAAACTTCATATTTGATTTTAGATATTCCTAGTCCTATATATTTGGGTATATTACATGGAAATCTAATTATGAATACAACAACTATATATTTTGTTATTGGAAAAAATCTCTAGTGGTTCAATCATATCATATCACATATACAACTCTTACAATATTCATGTCTGTTGGATTTTGTTTCTTATAAATGATATAATTTTCCAATCATCCAAATTTGATGGGATTTTATGCATGCATTAGATCAATCTAGATAATCCCATATTATTATGTGGGATAGGTAAAATTACATTTCATATACCAATTAAACCCAGGATCATATATTAATCTAAATCTATCCATTAAATATCTATATAAATCACTTACATTATATAGGTCTTAATACCCAATCAAGTGGGTGAAATAAAAAAATGGTCAATGTAAATATCGATATTAATGGTATTCTTATTATATAAGAACATATCTACTTATTTCTATCTCAGTTGACTAGTGTTTGCCTTTATCATGATTTTCAGTTCTCAATAGTACTCATACATGGTTCTTTTATTATCTTGAAAACTACTTATTGAATAGACTTTATTTAATTTGTGAAATTTATGAATAAATTTTTATAGAATTTGGATAAGGGTTATATATGCCCTTTAACATCGTTGAGGGATATAGTATCCATATTTGAAAAAAATATTGATGGGTCAATTAATCTGTATGTTGATTATCTTGACATAACAAAATTTAAATCAAGAAGATGTTTTGTTTACCCCATATTGAAATAATTTTATACCAACTACAATGAGTTAAATACTACTCAAATATTGACCACCAATATAGATATCACCGAATAATAATGAGATGAGAGGATGTACCAAAGATAGCTATTCTTATAAGATATGGACACTAGAAATTTATTATGGTGTCATTTGAACACACAAATGTCAATGTTTTGTCCAATGAATTGACTGATATATTAATTAATGATTACCATAAAATTTTTTAGTAGTATTCATAAATGATATTATCATATTTTTTAAGAGTAAATAAGATCATGAAGATCATTTGAGTATTTTTATGAACCTTATGGTAAGAGAAATTTAATTTGATATTTATCATGTGTGAATAATGATTCAACAAGTATCATTAAAATGTCATGTAATAACAATATAGCGAATATCTCTCGATCCAGAAATGATTGAATTGATTGAAAAATATCCTAAAACAAACACTATTATAGAAAACCATAATTTTATTTTAGTACATTGATATTATTGATTCATTTTGAGATTTTAATCATAAATAATAAACCTACTAGAAAAATTAACTTTTAAGGGAACCAAGTTCCTATGAACCAATGAAAATTAAGAAAATCTTAAAGAGATCAGGTGAAGGATGGTTGATGCACCTATAAATTAAATACCCTATTGTGTCGAAGGGTTTATTACATAAAATGATGTATCAAATAATGGATTTAGGTGTCTCCTCATACATAATTACATGGGGGTTTCTTCTATTAGATATAAATTAATGATTCCTGAGAAAATTACTCAATCATGACCTGACAAAAACAAGGGGTCAAACAACCACTACCAGATGCCAACCTCTATAGTTTAGAGGTGGTGAAAAGTTCCAAAAGGAATATTCTGTATTGGTGTCAGGTTTATAGTGTTCTCATATGAACACACTGAACATTCTCAATGTATAAATGTATATGAATAGTAATAAAATGATACAACATTTAAAATATAATATATGCTTGAAAACCATATAGGCTGTATAAAAGTATGATAATGAAAACTGAAATGTAATGATGGAAATACACAGCCAAAAAGAAGTTGTACCATCCTTAAAAAAATAGGAAAGTAAAATTATGAGATATAATATCTATTTATCTCTAAGATACAATCATTGTACATGATCCAATGCCCTCTGTATCCCTTGTGTCATTTGACGTCACTATCAACCAATCCATCATTTTTATAAGACATGACATGTGGGAAAATCCAATGAAAGGGTGTGTATGTACATACAAGGTTGGATGCCCCAAAATACGGAGGGGGATAATTAAGATACATAATAGGAATGGAAGGATATTAGATAGTAAACAGTAAATAGCTCACGCAAAACCAAGAAGGTAATGTCATCCAACCATAGGTTCACAAAACATAATATAGGAGGAAGACCCGTCGGGTATATTTCACCCATTACAAGAGTGTTGAAAAAACAAAAACAAGGATTCATATATAAATATACTAAAAATAGATGCCCACATGGGAGAGAAATGGGATCTCCATTACATATCCCAATCCATGAAAAGAGTTTCTAAATGTTCTAAAAGTCCATCAATGATGCCTAGTAGAAAACACTCATGTTAAACCTCTCCACACCACTATGATGAATAGTCTAGGAGCCACATTATCTAGGTAAAGGACCCATGATATTGTAAAATATAAGGGTTACACTCTAATTCCCAAGGACCCATTCCCAACATAGCTATACAGCTTTACTCTAGTCATTTAAGGCCCATGCCTAGCCTGACTAGAGGGAACCACTTAGTAGGTCGGGGAACCATGCCATGTCTCCATTGGAGGGTTCCATTCTAGTCATAGAATAAAAATAACCATCCCAACTAGAGGTTTCTCATAGTAAGACTAGGGACCCATTCTGTATCACTGTAAGAGGGTTCCACTCTAATCATCGAGGACCCATGCCCAACTTGGTTAAAGGGTGACACTCATAAAGCCCATGGTGATCTTGTTTGGCCACTACTATTGTTGAGCATCTCCTAAATAATAATACCACTATGGACATGTCACATATTATATAAAAATCTAGTACAGAGGAAAACCATGACATTATTCCTGGAACAAGTCTTAGGATAGTCTACTCACAGTCCAAAATCTATTTCTGAAAAATGATATATGAGAGAATAAATTTTTGTAAATAATAAATTAGGGTACATGATGCGTTGGGGACACATACAACATGTGGTCCCACACCTTCGCATAGCTATATACATGGAGGAAAAAATCTCACCATAAATGTTGTACTAAATGAACTGTATGGAGTTGACACAGTGTGTAAAAGCCACTTGGGGACCCAACCCATGCACATTGTCCGTGTCCATGTACATTGGTAAACAGTGTATGACTATCCATGTCCTACCACACAATGTCATTACCTTGTTTTCACCTTATAGAATGTGAACCCAATGATGAATCCATGCTGTGTAGATGTAATATATACACTTCTATGCTTATACATTCCCAAACCCTAGCCACCATAGCATAGGGTTCACACAATGTTCTTTCTTCCAAACAACACAATGCGTAATAGGGATTTTCAAATATGTTCAGATCTGATCTCCATTATTTTGATCAAACCATCCCCCCATGAAATATTGACTCATCTCCATAAAAAAATGGTGGATATAACATAGGCTGGTAGATTTTATCCATCCAATGGATGAAAAACCAATTCCCATTACTTCTTATGAACCACCTCATCATTTCCATGCATTGGGTTCTTCTTACCATGATTATTTTGGTCATGTTGGTCAAAATAATTTAAAATAACCTACAATATAATTAAAATAAACCATTATTTTTGGATTTACTTCTCTCATAAGAATTTATAGGTCTAATAATTCTCGTTCATACCTAAAAAAGTCGAATTGATACCTTTTAGTCTAATATTCCAAGAAGAAAAATAATTTCTGGGACAAAGGCACAACCAACAAATGTTTAATAAACACTATTCAATCATTCATTTCCAACGAATACAATAGAGAGATCCAAGGTTTGAAAATAATGGATAATAAATATAATTTCATTACATGGGTGCATGCAACGTCTAGGAATCGATGTAGATCATAGAAATATATTGATTGTGCAAAAAAGATTTAAAAAATGGGGTGAAATCCAAAAATGAAGAGTCCAACTAGGGGATTGGGTTGTTCACCAGTGAGGAACATTCCCAAAAATGACTAATAGGTTTTGTTGCATTTCATGTGCTTTGATAAACATTGATATAGAGATGCATAATTGTTGAATATCGATTCACAAAAGGACTGAGGAAGAATGATCTAGATTCTTCTAGGGTTTTTGTGGATAACAATGGTCCAATAACAATAATGATTTATTTAAAAGAAAACTGTTTTGCTAATTTAATGAATTAATCAAATTAATAATTTAATTAACCCACTAAAGGAACCTATAAATGATATATTTTCTAAAAAAACCATGATGACATATTTTTTTCACGATTATGGTAAACATTTCATTATAGACTCTATGATGGTCTCAGATTATTGATTCAAGAATCTGTTTAACATTTGATATATTTTATCAAGAAACTGTGGGTGCATAAAATAAAATATATAAAATATATTTAATATAATTAATTTTGGGTACACTGGCTTCAAAATCATATGTGGTCTTAGGAAAAATCTCCAAAAATATAAAGAGAAATATTTCAATGACTTACAAGAAAAAACTGAAGTCTCTTAATAATTCCCTCTAATAATTTAATCAGTAAAAATAAAAACAACACAAAAATCTCAGGATAGTGAGGTTGCATCCCTCTCTTTTGCTACTATGAGTTCTCTTATGCACTCTCATGGTACCACAATATAAAAACAAAGGGGATCATTCTTCTAAGGAGGGACATATTTTATCAATCTTCAGTTGCCATCGGGTGCTCTGCAAAAGTTGATCTATATTTGATGATCAACTTCCCACAGATGATGATGTAGGTTGGATCATGCACATATCTCCTCAGTTGTGAAACCTGTAAAATGTCATGATCCCTCTCAAATTGTGGGGGTAGGGAAATGTGGTAAGAAACCATTACTACCCTCTGCAATATCATGAACGGCCTATTAAATGTAAGGACAATTTTTATCTCTAATTAAATATCCACAATCCTCATCATGGGAGGAATATTAAGAAAACATGGTCTCCCCTATCAAACTCCAAGGGCCTATAATGTCGATCTATATTAGATTATTTTCTACTATAAACATTTTTCATTAATCACATATGACTGGAACCTTCTCATTCATCACCTAAACTATCTTTGGACCCACAAGAAATACATCATTGATTTCTATCTAGCAAAATTGTGACCTAAAAGGACTCTCGTACACATCCTTGAAATGTTTCATGCAGATAATAGGGTGGTAGCTATTGTTGTCTAAAAACACTAATAATGGAACGTGATCCTCCCGGGTTTAGGATAATTATACCACGCGATCCCTTATCTTATCCTCCTACACCTGGATAGTTCTCTCTATTTTGAAATCTTTCTAGGGGTGAATTGTAGTACTTGTAACACCTAGATATTGTTTTTAAATATATCTCTTTAAATAAAATTATTTCTTTGATAGATTGTGATACATGTTTAACAAAATATTCTATGTCCGTTATAAAATATCCATTCAATTAGAGGGAATATATACAAATAACTAATTTACGAAATAAATATATATTTTTAATTGAATATGAATGTATTGTAAAGGTCTTATAAAATGGCCATACAATCTTTTGGTAGTTACATTATTCTTCAAATAAAATCTCTATAAATGAGATTCTCATATTTTTTTTAAAATTTTAATTTCTATAAGTTATATTAAATGAATTGGGAAAAATGAATTTCATATATTAATTGAAAATATTTTTTTTCTAAAAATGATTTCATACAATTCTCTCAAAACATTAAAAAAATTTCAGGAATAGTAAAAATATTTTTTTATAGAAATTAGTATTTTCATTTAAAATCATTACAAGGTCAAATTAAGTTTTCTATTTTCTATAAATTTTAATTATTACATTATTATTTTTTTAAAAATCTAATGATGTTTTTTATGTATTTTATAATTAAATTTAATATTTGAACATTTGATTTTTAAAAAGAGAATTTTTATGAAAATCTATTTTCATGTATTTTCAGTGGATTTATATTAAATTAAATTCTTAAAGTTTTGTGTCTTTAATTTTTAATAATGGATGTAAATTTTGGATTTATAAGAAATTAATTAATTGAGAAGGACCCTTTTATTTTTGTCCAAATATGAATAATAACCTTGGTAAATTTTGTTACGATGGTAATGGGTATGTTGGATAATTTGGGTTAAAAATAAAATGATCTCGACTATAAAATGACTCTAACACTTACCCAAATTTTGATAGGAGAATTTAATTCGACCCATAACACAAAAATATCTATGTTAAGTTGTTTAATGGAAACATTTCAATAAAAAATATTTATATAATATTTAATTCATAGAATGTCACACAATGTCACTTTAATTGTCTTAAATATTCATTATGTGTACACATGGTAAAATTAGTAAGTTATGAATGAATATAAATTCTATTTTTCAACATAATAATTATATTTTTATGGTATAATTTTTAATTTTGACATTTTTGGGTACATGTATGAGATTATGATATATATAATAGTTTCATTTTTAAACATTCAAATATGTCACATTCGTTTTTTAAATATTAAATAATTTTTAATATAGAGTTTAGATAGATATATAATTTATAATAAATATTATTTTTAAAGATAAAATATTTTATACATCATAGAAATTTATTTATAATTTTTGGGGAATAAATAATCATAGTAAATTCTTACATATTTCTAATTTTAAAATTATATTATTTATGGAAATAGGAAATTAATTTTATTATAAATATTAAAATAAAACCAATTTGAGTCAATTAATTCGATTAATTAATTTTAGAGATAACCATAACATATTATTAATATAATAAATTTTTTGTTTTAAGGTAACTTGATATCGTGATATTTAGAAAAGTTCAAGTAATGAATAGTATCCAAATTGATTGTAATGGTGTTTTAAGATCATCCAATCCATTTTTTTATTTTATTGAAATTCCATTTTCAGTGTCAGTGAGAACCTATAGTAAATATATAAAACTTTCTCTCCAGGATTCAAAATTCAAAATATCAAAGTGAACCATAACACCCCGTTATAAATGAAAAATCACACCCTGATTTATGATTCAAACGAGAGGCATCATCACCTAATTCCATGTAATTCACACGTTAACACATCAACTATTTCAAAATTCAAAAGATATACCATCATCACCTCCTAGAACCTACCGATTCTTGATGATTACCCTAATAAAAACCAACACTCCTCGGAACTTGTACACCAGAAACCATATCACTGGAAACCATCAATGTCACCAAGAAAAATTCGCATTGATTTCTTGAATGCCACACGATACCCCACTAATTATAGCATAACATCCACCATATAAAGAAAATATTCATATTGTCATCCTCACCTCCACCATAGATATTCTGTAACAAAACATTACAAAAAAATTGAAACTTTAGAATAACCAATCAAAAAAGCTTCATAAAAAACCTGAATAACATACCGAGCAGCGACCCATTTACTAAGACGAATCCATCACAAGAATTGCATCATGTGACTCCTTCAACCACTGAAACTGGAAAAACAAAGACTCCTTTGAAACTATCATGCAAGTCTAACTGGGAGAAGAGCGGAGGGATCAGGGAGCAAGAGTGGATAACGGAGTAGACTAAGTCCATAACATTGAGCACTAAACGTGTCCACCAAACCCTACCTTCAAAGTCACAACTAGAGGAACCACATCTAAAGAGGATAACACTTACTGTAGGCCAGGAAATAAGAGAAAGAAACATGTATGTAGCCACCACCAATAAAATATGAAATCATTGTGGTTACATTGTGTCAAACCAAGATGGGGTCTGTTCATGATTATTCCAGAAATAAGAGAAAGGCTGTACCAGACGAGGTTCATAAAGAGAGAAGAGGCTGAACATAAGAGAAATACCTCTCACCACAAGTGGAGAAGATAGTGAGGGACTGGTGGCTATGGTAAATCCCTAGTATGAGCAGAGAAGGGATAACATAGACCATGAGGCTCATGAGTCATCAATGAGGAATGATATATTATCTAAATAATATTTAATTAAATTATATTAAAATAATAAAAAATATTTAAAATTAAAATAAATCTAATAAATAATGAAATTTCATAAAATATTCATTTATGTTCCAATTGACATCACATAGGAAAAAAGTAGAACCTTTTAATATTAAATAATTTATTACCATAGTTAAAATTAATATAGGTTACCAATGGGTTAGTGACAATAATATAGTTGAAAATAATACCCAAAACATGATTAAAATACATTTTTTGACAATATAACAAAACATATATCATTTTATCTAAGAGTCCATGACCTTTTTTAGGTATTTGGATTGAGAATTAATTTATTTTAAATTAATATTTTGAAAAATTCAAAAAGTGTCACACGCCTAAATTAAAATGGAGACCTCCCCCCTCACTTATTCACATAAAATTGATTCATAATGCTCCACACTAACCTAATAAGATCTCTTATCATCATCCCTAGGAAAATTATTGTGTATTTTTTTCATCTCAAAATAACAACCCTAGAGTCCCTATAAAGATATCCAAAGGAAGTTGTCTGGAGAAGGGGTAATCGTCTTTACTGAATCTTTCATGTTTATTTATTCTTTTAATTATTATTTCAATATTATTTCCCATATAAAGTATTAACATCAAAATAATAAATATTTTTAGATTCTATTAGGATTATGGAAAACCCATATTCCCCTTTAATCAATCATAAAAAAAGCAATGCGCGTGCATACATACTCTTTATTTTCTCCACATCATGGTGTAATCCGTTTTTCTTCACTACATTACATTTATGGTTATAATGATTGAAATAATAGAAATAATAGAATATTATAATTTGATATTGATTCTGTAAAAAATTAATATACCATCCCATTTCTCCCCCTTTCAGAATCAAGGGAATGATAGTGTCGCTCATGTATACGTACGACCAATCATGTCCATGATGTGATGTGATTCATTTTCCATGTTCACTATTCAAGAATGATTAGATAAATGTATATAATTAATATAAATTATATATATTACCCTAATATAATTATTGAGATTGTGGACCTATACTTTATATAAGAGCTCAGATCCGTGTACATCGACCCTTTGCGTGTTTCTAAAGACAAAGGTGCTCAGAGGAGGCTCAAAGGGAGTCTTGAGGTACTCAGATACTAAATGTTGGATGAATGTAGATTTCATGTTGTTAAATAAGGTTACACTATGTTAATATTGGATTGATGATGTTTAATATTTTGGAGATTGAAAAACAAAATAAAATGAATAGTCGATATCTTTTTCAATGGAATCCAGACCATGGGAATTCCATTACATGAAAGGGAATTACATGTCATGTTATTCCATAATGATGTATATTTTAACACATTTGTATCCACTAGATATTACCAAACCCTATTACATCCCTTTTCTTTCAGAATTTGGAAGCTCTCTCCTTCATCATTTGGGTTCCTTTAAATACGAATCGATCATCAGGATTCTATTTTTGATCTGTGGTGACCCATTATCATCCAAGATGTGTTTTTCCTATATTTTCTAGAGTTTTTTCTAAATTGTTTTTCTAATTTTCCTCTCAACATTTTATGGAGTGTGATTTTATTTGTTTATAACGGTGTGTATCTATATATTTTTGGAATGATGGTGTCGCGACATCCTCAGATGGATGTAGTTCTAGCTGGTGGGTTGATAAGAGATCCTTTAAATAGTCAGTTCTCGTGATATGAACATCAACATAATTTTGAGGTAGGTAATTCATTGAATCTAGAATTATATACATGCAATCATAGAGTTAACATGATTAAACACTTTTATCATAATGAGTGTAAAATAATGATTATTCGAACCAGATTAAATAATTGGTTCTGATCGCATAGTGATGTTGTTGCACTGTACCATGATAAGGGGTTGCCTCTTGATTTCCTAGATAATGTGATATCTATTCCTTTGATGAATTATCATGTTGTTACTGATGTAAATTTTTATACAACATAAAGCTGTAATTAATTGATAATTAATTGGATATAAGATTAGGAGGAATGTTTAATGATGCCAGTTATTTTTTTTACAATTTAGTGATAATAAAATTGATTTATAAATTCATGTTAAATTTAATAGGTTATGAAATTAAAGCATTATGATGTTTTTTAACATAATTAAAGTCAAGTAAAAATAAATTTTAAGTTAATATGTTATTTCTTGAGATAGGTTTTTTCCATTTCTTCCCATATTTGAAACCAATGAATAATTAATGTGTTAATTCAAGAAGGAATTAGAATTATTTTTGTGATAAATGATAATTCCTTTATAGGGAAAATTTTTCCAACTTGCTTATAAATTAAAATTCCATGTGCTTTGTAGTTGTGAGAGAATTTTTTATGTGAGGTATGAATGCATTTTTGTGGATCCAAAACCTTGTTTTCTATGATTCTTCCTGATTCTTTTGTTGTGACATGAACATGGGATGGCTTAGCCTAAATGGATATTATTGTGTGTAGGGAAATAAGGCATGGATATGAAATAATCCTATAGTGGATCATATTGTAGGACTATTGTGGTTGAGGAGTGGGGAGCCTTGGTTGTTTTGGCAGCAATTGACACTTGGAGTGGTGAGATGCATTAGGATATGCAAGTGGATGTAATGGAGGACACTAGAGATAACAAAATTTGTTGAAGTTGGGATTACCAAATGATATAAAAAATGGTTACCAGATGAATGTTTTGTTCGGACAATAACAAGGTTATTATATTATCTACTTTCCCTTCCCCATTATTTCGGAAGATATTTTTGGTTAGTATCCTTCCAAGAAAGGTGATGATGCGTGAGGAATGACAATTTCATTCCATTATTAGCTTCTCGTGGTAAGATGTGTTTATGATCCTTCAATAGGTGGAAAAGGATCTATGGTTCGTTCATCTACTAAATGTGTTGATACCATTTTTATTTTGTAACATAGAATGTTTTCGTAGAATACCTGGTAACATGGAAATTAATGTTGTCAAATAAATGAATAAATGTTAAACCAGTGGGGTTGGAGCTTTCTGGGATGGAATGTAGAGGTTTTTATTTTAACAAGTAATGGACTCAATTTTCTTATAAAAGGAGGGAATTGATCTTTATGATTGTGAGATATATAATATCTTGTAAATGTGGTGTTTCTGTATGCCACTCCACCCTTTCAGTTTGGGAAAATGAAACTGCAGATATTTTGAGCCCTGTAGGGGGAGGGTGTTTTCCCCAACATTCCAGAGGGAGGATAGATGACTATCTACACCCTATGGACACACTCTAATCTCTAGGTAGTTACTTAGGATGGTATGGATGAATTTGTTTCACTTATATGTGTAGAGGGATATAATGGATTGTGGTTATTTCACACAATGTTTTTCTAAATATAGGTTCCTAAAGACTATTGTAGGTATAACATGTATAGTATGTGATATCTTGAGGATTTGTACTTGTTTGAGGCTTGTAACAGTTTGAGTTATAATACCCGATATATGACACACATTATGAAGGATATGGTGGCTATTGGAATTTACATGGTTAATTTGGTTTATGTGGCTGTGGTGGTATTTTTCATGAGGTTCATGTTGTGGTTCTTTCCCAAGGTGTTTGTGGGTTATCTTTTCTAGAGAGAGATGTTAAGGATGTGCGACATTGGAGTTAAGTGGAAATCTGTTGGGGAAGTGGTAGAGAGGATCCCTTGATATTCATTACTTTATTATGTTCCCTTTTATGTGATATATGGTGAGAGAAATAATTGTGAGGATGTGAACATAGTATAACTTTTTAGGTGATCAGTTAGTTTTACTTGTTGTTCACTATGCTTTTTGAGTGTTTTCTTTACCACTATGCATGAGAGGCTTAAAAGAGGATTCTATTGGGTACATTGTTCTACTCACCCTAAATTTATATTATCTTTTTTTCATGTCAGTTAGTGTAGGTTGAGGATTAGTCTGGTTACTTATAGCTCATGGTTTTCAAGACTTATTTCGGATTTGTGGTCGTTGTATCTTTAATTTATTTTTCTACTTATAGTTTTACCATTAATTTGTTGTATATCCTTCATGAAATTGCTTTTTTGTACTTGTGTGTTCTTTTATATTTTTTATTGAAAAGGATTTGTTTGGTGTCTTTTCTATCTTTATATTCCTTATGTTTCCTTATAAGGTAATTCTTAACATCTGCATGTTTATTATACCCTTAGTGCCAGTCACCAACTCAGGGCCAACTATAGGTGGGACTCGAGGGGTAAATATCTCTCTTCTCCCATTTCCAGTCCATGAGGGGGAAAATTGTTTGAAATGGGGTCATGATATATTGGTATTACGAGTATTTTTGAGGAATAGGATGGAGTTTGGAGTTAGGCATAGGTGATGTTTCTGGGGTTGGTACGGAACTGTGTAAGAGATGTTTAGAAAGCACACTAAACATGTAATATCAGCTGAGACAAAGGTATTTTGGCCCCCTTATGATATGATGCATAGACATTTTATATTTTGGTGGCTTCTAAATGAGGTGATAACAGTTTCAATGTGGAGACCTATAATTCAATCATGTATCATTATTCTTTGCACCTTTGTTTTAATGTGTAGACCATGGGATATGTTAAACAAAAATGAATAAAATAAAATAATTTATTAATGGTTATGAGTTTTATACACTATAATAGGATCACTATTTTTTTCTTGTGTAGGTATGGATCCAGGTTGATGTCTGCATCATGTGCATGCAAAATCTGTTCATAATGTTGCGCCAATAGGTCATCAAACATTATAGGTTGATAAAAAGGCCACTTGGAGAAGTACACTCTGATATTTTTAGTGCTAGAGTCAGTATAAGAACGAGGGATAAATTTTATTTACTATCACAAAGGATTTTTTGTATGAGGTTAAGATAACCTTCAGTTTAATCTGTTCTATGAAGGAGATCTGGGTATCATTGGTTGTAACGATGCTATGTGGGCCACTGAGGCTGTGGTTGCTCTTGTTCCAAAAATATCTCAAGAAGTTGTTAGTTTTGTGGGAGGATTTTAAAGACAAATTTCAAGATGGGTTTCATTATTTGTCTGTGAAGGATAGTAGGCTCTGTTAAGTACTTAAACTTTTGTAGTGGAGATCTTGTGTATGAGATTTTGAGATCCTTTTTCAAAACCTTCTACAATATTATTTATACTTATTTCTAGATGATGATGTCAGGGAGAGGCATTTATAGGAGTAATTGCACCCAATGATCTTGCGACAGGTCACCCTATTTAATATGAATATGTATCATGAGGTATTGTAAAAAGAATAGGTCATTAATACGATGATATACAGAATTGGATCGTCACGAGAGGGGAGTCCTCAAGTTATCTCATGAAGTAAAGAAGTGGTACAAGGTTCACAGTTGATAGGACATAAGAGCTTTATATCCATTGGGGGTAGGTCCTAACCCAAAATGTATCATATCTCTAATTTTTTAATCTCTTTAGACTATTCTAGTAGGACAAACTTTAATGAAGGTGAATTTTGAAGTAAGAAAAGATTTTTTTCAAGTTTGTTGTCTGTTTTTGTCAAAAATGATAAATCAATTCACATTGTAAAATATCTTGAAAAATACGATGATTCTTTTTTTATTTAAATTTCTCAAATATCATATGTTATTTAGAGAACTTTTTATTAAATAATTATGAATGAATGGGTGGAAAAAGATAATACCAATAATTTTTAGCATTGATTTGAATCAAACATTTTTCTAGAAGTCATGGAATTCTTAATACCATCCTCAAAAAATATGATAATGCTAAATGTGATTGATCAAAAACTAAATAACTTGATTGATGGGGTTCCTATTTAATGAAATCAATTGTTTTTTTAATGAAGCGATATTTGGTAGAAGTTGGTTGAAGCATTAATGATTTATCAGTGAAGATGAATCTGTATGGTTAGTGTTTTGACGAAGAGGGTTATTTAGGTGGAGTCATTCCCCAATGTTTGTAAATTTTTGGGCCTCAAAATATGGAATTATTTTTTGGGAAAATAATATTTTCCACAAAAGATCATATGTTCACAGAACATGAATGCAAGTTCATAGATCATACTATTGGTTCGTGGAACAGAAATGGATAATCAAACAATGATGCATTCCACATAACAACACTATGCAGACCACGAAGCATGGTATACGGACCATATCTAGAAAATCATTTGCAGGAGGATCAATGTTAATTAGATGTATTTTTTTCTTGAAGGAATTTCATTCTCAGTTGGGGTTTTGTGGTTTTTTGTAGAATTATTTTTCCTCCATGATGGATGGAATCAACTACGAGGATTGTGGATAGGAAACGGAATGAGGGAACAATGTATTACCCGGTGAAGGTTGTACCACAAAAAAAACATTACCGAAAATAGATTAGAAATATTTATGGAGTTATTTTAAAATATAAAATTTTCTAATACCATATTTAAGTAAGAGTGACTTTTATTATAAAACATATTTACTTTGGTGAAGAATTCAATAAAGTCAAAAGAGTTCATGAAGAAGTATTCTATGATGTAAATAGTTGGTGGTGAGTTTTCATGGAGGGAAAAGTAGTTCTCAAGGGATAATCTCTTCTAATGATATTGTTCAAGGATAGATTTTTAGGAAGTGGTTTTTAGGGTTTAATTTATCACAATGGAAAAGGGTCTGCATGGTTATGGAAGCTCGTGAAAGAGAGGTCGTTCGGAGAGCAGTGGTGGTCCATGAAGCATCAACAGTATGCATGGAATTTTATATCAGTTGAGTAGAGAAAATCCATGGAGGAAGTGGTGGTCTTAAAATCACTCATTCTACATGGTGAACTCAGTTTACAGAGGATATAAGTTATCCACAGAAGAATAAGGATAGATCATAGAGGAATAAAGAAAGTATCTAACAGCTTCTTGGTAGGAACGAGAAGAATTGATTTGAAAGATCAAACTCATAAAAAATGACCATGAGGCACCATAACATTGTATTTCATAATTTCTTTATAGAATAACCCAAAACAGTGTGGTATTGTTCTCAAATTACTACACGAGTGTAAGGGAATATCCTAGTCATTCTATTCCACCCAAAATGATTATTTTCTAGTGGATTGTGTGGGATTTGATTTTTTCCAAACCATAAAATGTATGTAGATACTCTTGTTGAGTAGTAAACCATGTAAATTCTTCTCTTCCTATGGATGTTTGTTTTAACTGTGATCACCAATGAAATAAATCATTAATAGTAGGTGAAGGTTGTTTCAAAAGTAAGGAAACAATATGGAAAATGATGTCACTGAATCACCCCATCCCCCTATCAGTGATACTTGAATCATGATTGTGAAAAATCATATACTAAGGGATCATGTGCATAGTTTTGTTTCAGTGGTTCAGTTCATTTGTGGTGAGGGTGCTCGACCATTCTGAGCATCCATCATGTGATAGTTGTTCCACTTCCGTTTCATCCATTAAGGCAGTTCTAGTTGAGGAACCAGCAACAGGTTGCTTCAGTTTCAAATCAAAAGAGAGTGGTTGGGCCATGAATATTATATCCCAAGGATGATACTGATCCTTAAAGAGAATAATTTTTCCCTATAAGTGGACTTCATTAGTTTTAGGGAGGTCATGTAGTTGGTCATGGGAAGCTTCATGATGTAGCATTTCCAGTTTCATGCGAGCCAGAAATCTCTTGAGGTACCGTTTTCTTGTTTTTTATGTGGGTGTATGCCTTGTTTGACCTTGGAGCAACAAACTCCTACATATATCCTTATCCTATAAATACTTTGGGAATTTAGGTAGAGATAATTATAGTTTCCTTGTCATTGAATACACTAGTAGGAGGTCGTGCTAATATGTTTGAAGTATTTAGAGACCACGAGCTTATGCTAGGGAAGACCTGCTCTTGAAGAGATTTCCTATGTTTACCAATACAACCATATGACATCATCATCAGCATGGAATTAATTTATTCATCTCATCTTATCATGTATTAATTCATGAGGCAAGTTGTGTTCTTCGATGATGATGGAGATCTAAATGTGATTGTTGGTGAGCGATATTTTTGTATGGGTCAGAAGCATGTTCAATTCATTACAAAAATAATGGATAAGCTAATGATGAGTTCATTTGAGGTTCAAAACTGTATTATCTGTGGTTCGTAGAAGAGTACCACAATTCCTTTCTATTGGAGGTTGCAGCATTACCCCCTCGATGAGTGATGAGGTTCATGATTGAACTAAATCCAGGAGTGTTTCTAATGTTGATATGTCATGATTCTACTTATTCAAGATTAAGAAAGGGATGTAAAAGTGTCATGACCATCCTTCTTCAATATGAAAAAGAGATAATGACTCTTGAGCCCAACCTCCAGTAGAACCTGCTGTGGTGACCAGAACCAAAGGTATACAAAACTCACAAAACGGGAGGCATTAACCTTTTATAGTAACCAAGATTGGATTATGAGATGAATCAAACACAAGACAAGTCCAATATATATATATATAATAGTCCAAAATCCATCCCTCATGCATGTTTAAAGGAAAATTCTCCAAATGATATTAAAAAATGAAAAGTAAATACCAAAAGAACAAAGTTATGAAGGGTATCAATAACTATCCTGATTTCTAATCTTGTAGGGTCAACTATGGTATACGTAATCTCCCTAGAAACCTCAAAAATAATTTAATATACATAGGGTGATCATACAAGTATACTCAGTAGGAAAAGATGAATTCACTCATGCAAAAGTGGGAGAATCATCTAATTCCCTTTTGAGAGAAATAAGAGAAACTCAAAAGCACCTAAAAATGTATACTATCCCCGCAACCTCACAAAGAATCACTCACCAAATAATGCAAGTCATGTAAGTTAATTTAGTAAGCACATAGATATTTTGGTACACCCCACCACTTCCAACTAGTTAACTTCTCTTCCTTAGCGGTGAACATTCTGATGGTACCACGCTATTCCAAAATCCCCACATCCACAACACTGCCACACACACCGGGGCCACATACAACATCCTGCCTATAAACTGATGTGCCACCACCACATCACATCCTACCCACAGACACTTGGGACAAAAAAAATACACCACAACCTACACAAAGAGTCACATACTTCAAATTATGAGAAGAGGTCGTATAGAAGAGAAAACAACAAGCCACCCATCCTCTCATCAGGATGCTGAAAAAAACACCCCCTCCCATGAAATTGGTGTGATCAGCAGATAGTTATAAACTATGGGGTGGTGTGCATAGAAAACACAAGGAACTAAAAATATGCAATATGGGTATCAAACACACATCCCAACTGATTTATTTCATACAACCAACCATCCAATAAAAAATATCCCCTACCACCACCTCTAATGCATAACCATAACCAGCCATAGAAATAATTCATAACCACATCCAATTCATTTAACCAATTATCATATATTATTTTATCAATCCAAAATTATTGATTCCATCACTACCTGGCTAACTACCAAACACCCCACATGTTATATGGTGAAGAAACCATACCAACCACTTCCAAATCCAAACAGAGAAAGAAGGACCATTCTAAAAAATCTACCCTAACAACCATTCATAATATACCAGTCTTTGGAAACATAAGGTGAAACACCCCCACAAGGTAACACCATCCTTCTTCAAAATTATCACTCCCAAACTATCTTCTACATCCCCGCTGCATGAATAGAACCTCATCCAGAAAAGAAAACACAACTTAACCAGGGTGTAGTCGAACTTCAAAAATATACCATGCTCAACAACCATTACACAACCCATGTGTATAATCAGTTTTCATCATGTTCATCCATTCCACTCTCAATCAATCTCTCAACCTGACACTCCATTTCAACCCCATCCATATGCACAAAACACCATTCTCTCAACAACAACACCACCCAACATGAACGAATCACAAAATAGAAAATATATACACATATTATAAAACCACACAAAACAAGGAAAAGTTTATTTAGATATAATACATTTATTCTATAATTCTACATAGATAAATTGGGATTTATCATAGAACAAGTTTGATCCTAGGGAATTCATTTAATTATTACGATATAGGTGATTAATCACGTTTTTAGGTTCATAGACATTAAACATATGATTAACAAAAACAATTCATGAGTATGGGGTGAAAACAGATACCACCAATGGACATGATTTTTAGAAGGCATATGACCATCACAATTCACAACACACATAAATGATAACAGATAATATAAAAAAGCATCATCAACATCTTTCCATACCATCATTTCTAACTAATATATCCTAATCCATTATCATAGAAGGTATGTTCATATTCATATCACCATATTTTATGATTTAGATTGGATCAAATTTTCAAATATATATTAGATTGCCCACCCTATAAGACACACAATTAAATGAGAGATGAAGAATTTTAAACATCAAAAATTAGATGATCAACAACTTCTCCTTGTACTAAAAATATGGGGTCATTGAAGCAACATGATACTCCAAAGGAAACTGAATGTAAAGTCCACATAAAAAACATGACTTTGTAGGAAATAATGGTTATGGGTGCACTAAGAGAAAAATTAAATAACACATGGAATGGAAGATCTCATCTTAGAAGATCTGTATCCTATATTAATATAAGGGAAATTATTTCAAGGTCCATTAAAATCAAATCGTGGTAAATATTATTCAGTTTCACAATTGAAAAGTCTCTAGAGATTTATGATATTAAATATATAGTCAATGTCCTTTGAAATTTTTTAGAAATTATTAAACATGGTTTTATGCTCGATTAATGTCATATAAAATGAAAGAGGTGTGAAACAGGAAAAATATGATAATGATAGAAATCACTCACCAATCGGTGAGTCACCGATGCGAGTCCCCAATATCGACTAACTGACAATAGTTCAGAAAAATTACACACCATTAGTGAGTAATCGAAGTGAACCACTAACACCTGATTCAATGACGTGAATCTCTGATGCCAGACCCACTGACACTGATCTACCAACACAACCTACTAATACAACCTTCCAACATGACCTACCAAATATGAGTCACAAATGCAGATCTATTTTTGTGAGTTATAGATATGACCTACTGATGCGACCTACCGATGATGATCTACCGACACGAGCTCCCAATAACACATATGGATGATGAGCTACCGACATTGATTCACTGACATGACCTAATGATAAGAGTCATCGACAGAACCCACAAATATAGCTTCACTGATGCCCATAGTAACATCAATGAGTAACCAATTTCCCAACATACCAATGCATGATCTACCAATGTCTAACCTACTGATGAAAAAAACTAAAATTTTGGATAACTCTTGAAATGATCTATTGTTTCCTCCCAAAAAACCGAAAAAAATATATTTTGACCCAATAATGGACAAGAGGAGTCTAGAACACTATAGGATGTCTTCATATATGATAGCACATTAAGAATTGTGAGAGCTATGTATATATCTTGATGGTATGTTGTAGTATGGTTTTGTTCATCCAAGTGTGTCACTGTGGGGTGAATCAATTTTTTTGTAAATAAGGTTGATGATAGTTAGTGGTGGTGTATCGATTATCATCGCTTGAGATAATTGATAAAGAATAACCACTTCCATATTCCTTAGACTGATGATTTATTTGATCAACTGAAGGGTTAAATTTCAATCTCGATGTTCGATTCGTGGTTAGGATATCATCATATGGGTGCAAAGGTTGAACATTTCCCAAATGCTGATTTTCAATATCTTCATGGGCATTATGTGTTATTAGTAATTTCATTCGATGTAAATAATGATTTAGTTATGTACATGGGGTTAATGGACACTATGTTATGTGGTTCCTAGATATGTTTATGGTGGTTTTCAACGATGACATCCTTGTATACTCCACATCTAAGGAGGAGCATGCAGAGTATTTGTGTTCCATTTTGGTGGTTATTCTCCCCGAAATGTTTCATGGGATTTCACCAAAGTGTGAGTATTGGGATTCATAATTACATTTTATGGGGCATGATATATCCTAGTAGGTATTTGTTGTGGATACATCGAACGTATAAGTATTTTTTCCTTGTAAAACCCTTAAGATAGTAGTAGAGGTGATAGTTTTTCTTTGTCTTTTAGGATATTATAGGAGGTTCATATTATATTCACCTCAGGTTGTGACTCATCGGACATTGTTCTATAGAATGGATTATATTTTCATCTGGAATGATTAGTTTCAAACATCTTTTTAGTATCTGATGTTGAATTTTTTCAGTTATCTATTTCTTTATCTTCCAATAGAAGAAGTTTAATTCGTGGTTTACTGTGATGCATCAAGTTTGAGGTTGGGATTTATTCTGTTGCAGTAGAGATCATTCATCTATTATGGGACTTGGTAGTTATGTACTTTTTAGTGTAACTATTCCACCCATGATCTATAGTTGTTAATGGTCATGTTTTGAAGAAGGTATGGAGACATTACCTCATCAGCTAGTGTTTTGTGGTATTCACCGATCATAAAATCCTGAGGTGTGTTTTCTCTCAACATGACGTGAACATGAATCAACATCGATGGATAGAATTATTACAGTATTTCGACATCGAGATTTTTTATACACCTAGAATTAGGAATTTCATGGATGATGCGCATAGAATGATGTTGCGTAATGATAAATTCCATGAATCTAGTGATTATTGGAGAGTGATGGAAGAACATTCAACATTACGCCCTTTGTGGGAGAAGATGGGGAAGATTGTGTATTTTTCAGATGATGTTGCAATCATCTCTGGTGAAAGAGGTGGAAGATTTACAATTTGTAGATCCTGAGTTGGAGATATGGAGAGACTAAGTTCTTTATGGTGAGGCCCATGATTGTTGGTATGATGATGAATAATAACATTGTTTAGGCAAGGATTTTCATCCATTTGGTGATGTGTGATATGGTTCTTAGAGAGTTCCATAGTTCACTATTAGGGGTATATCCTTAAGTGAAAAAGAAATATCATGACTTGAGAGGTCAGTATTGGTGGCCAAGGTTGATGAGTGAATTTTTCGGGTTTGTGTCTCAATGTTTGATCTTTTATAAGATTAATTTAATGCACCGTTTTCCCAGTGGATTTATCCAGTGGTTAGATGTTCCTCAGTGGAAGTTAGAGGACATTTCAATGGTCATTGTTACAAGTTTAACTCGAGATCAAGGAGGATACGACAATATATGGCTGGTAGATGACATTTTGATGAAATCACACCACTTTATAAAGATCAAGGATTCGAGGGCAGTGGTTGTTTTTTTGTGGTAGCATATGGAGGTGGTGGTGAGACTCCATAGAGACTTGAGGTTGATAATTTCATATTTATATCCTTATTTTACCTCTACGATGTGGAGTGGTCTCCAAAATTATTTTGGTTCCTAGATATACCTTAGCACGTCTTGTCACTCAGAGGTTGACAATGAGAAAAAGAGTAATATCCAGAACATTGAAAAAATGTTTCACTCTTGTGTTATTGATTTTGGAGGTTCGAGGATGAGGCAACTGAACTGGGTACAACTATATTAAAATAAATTTTTCACTCCACCATCTGTATGGATCCATTTAAAAAATTTATGCCCCACCTTCCTATTCTCCATTTTCATGTTATGTGGTTAGAGATTCAGTCATTTTTAGGCCAGAACAAGTACATAATATGATAGTGATGGTTCATGAATTTCATGAGAGTGTAAAAGTAGTAAAGGATCGTCAGAAATCTTATACTGGTCATAGGAGTATACCATGTGTAGTTCTACATTACGATCATTTGTTTTTTAATTTATCATTCCATCATGGAAAGTGAAGGTTTGAGAATAGGAGGAAGATTTTATCACCAGTTGGTTGGGTATTTTGAGGTGTGGGCTCATGTTTTTGGAAGTGGATTATCAGATAGAACTTCCCCTACAGATGATCCAGATACCCAATTTTTTTCCCATGTTGCAACTCTAGTATTATCTTCATGATGAATCCCACATAATCTATTAGGGCAAGATCGATGTTGATGACGAATCGATTCTCGAGGTTCATCCTGTATGGATCTATGATAGCCAGTAGAAGGTGTCATGTGGGAGTATTATCTCATTGTTTCATGACTTTTTGTAGCATGTTGGTGTGGAGTATATTACCTATGAATATGAGTCATAAATATGTTCTCAATACCCCATGATGTTTGATGTGTGTATCTTCTCTTGTAACATTGTGAATTTGGTGGTTATAGACCTTTCCTTTTATGAGATGGACTTATCTTGTTTCTTACTATGGATTTTTCCCTTTTTAGAGGTATCTATCTCGAGATAGTTTTTAGAATATGGTTGTGGTTGTTTCATGATTTATAATTGTTCCCCTAGTGTGGTGGTTGATCTCCAATGTTGATGAAAGCCTTCAGAGGTATCACATTGGGTGGCTATTTAGATGATCCGTTTTCCATTTCTACTCTCAGATAGTTTTGGGTTCTCAAGGATGAGAATGTTTTGATTGGTATCTAATGTAAGGTCCTATATCCATGTCAATAAACCCATTTCATGTTTCTGAAGACCGAGGTGATCGAAGGAGTCTTTGAGGAAGTCTAGAGGGACTTAGCTGCTAATGGTGGGATGTAGGGATATTTCACAGTATGAAATAATGCTATATGACTTGAAAATGGATTTCAAGTTGTGTAATATTTCGGGGTTTGGAAAAAAGGTAAAATAAAAGGTGACATGTTTTTACTCATAAACTGAACCCTAATAATTATTAGACGTGAAAGGGAATTAAATATAGTTTAACTCCCGGGTGCTATATGTTTTTATAAAAATTAATTCTTTCAGGTTTCGCAAATAATATATATTCTATCTTCATACAACATCATAAAGGACTATATTTCATGGTTTTTGATTACATTTTATGGGAATCAATAATCGATATTCCATCTTAGATTTGTGGTGATCTTGCATGATCTAATGTGTTTTTGTTAATTCATTTTATAGTAGTTTCTTCTAGATTATTCTCATTTTCATATCATTATTCTCATTGTGATGTGGATTTTTCTTTCCCTTGTTTATATTGGGGTTTCTCTTAGTGATTGTTGGTGTGGTGGTGCTAGAGTGTCTTTGGATTGATTCAGTTATTAGGATATGGGCGATCAGCGATTTTTTGTAAGGCATGTTCTCATAGGAAGAATAACAACGACCTCTTGAGGTGGGGAATTCATGTCTTCTCTACTTATTTAGATGAAATAGTAGAGTTATCCATATTTATCTTTTGAATCAAAAATAAATTAACATAATAATTATTCAAACTAGATTAATGTCTTGGTACCGAACACATTATGATGTTGTTGGTTCATATCATAATAATATTTTTCCCTTGGATTAGCTATATAGTGTGATATCCATGCCTTTCTTAAATTATAATTTTTTAGGGAATTGGTAAAGAATTCAAAGCTTAAAATAATTGATAATTAATTGGATAGAATAAATTGATTCTTGTTTAATGAATCCAATTGTTGTTGTTAAAATTTGATGATAATTAAATTGATGATGAAATGCATGATTAGTTGAATTAGTTAATGACCCTAAAGAATTATTATTATTTTTAATAAAAGAATTAATGGAATATTAACTTAACTGTGTAATTAAATTTTGATAACTTTAGATATCTAGTTTAATAGGATTCATGTAGTCGGGACTAATGAATAATGAATCGGGTAATTTAAGACATAATAAGTTCTTGTTGTGTGTTAAAAGGTAATGTCTTTATAGGGCTTTAGTCGCCCACTTTCTTGTAAATGTTGTGTGATTTTTTATTTGAAACCAGGAGAGATCGTTGTGTGTAAGGGATGAATTTCTTACTTTGGGGTCAAGAGAATGGTTTATATGATTTTTACCTACTACATGTGATGTAACATGATCCTCAGATGGCTGAACCTGGAGGGTTGTTGTTGTATGTGGGTAAGGGAGGCTCAGATGCAATAAGAGACTATGATGGATGAGCTTAGAGGGCTATTATGGTACGAGGGGTGCGGAGGCCTGGCTGTTGTGGTAGTAGTTAATTCCTGGACTGGTGAGATGAATTGGGATATGTGTGCGGTTGTTTGGGAGGACACCAAAGACGTCATAATGGGTTGAAGGTGAGATTAACCATTGATATGAATGGTGGATTCTTGTTTGAATCAGTTGTTTGGCCGATGACCTAGTTGTTTGTTTATTTTCATTCATTTTCCCAATTCATGTGGAAGATGTTATTGGTTACTCTCCTTATAAGAGAGGAGATGACACATGGGATATTCCATATTATTTCTATGTTTAGATTCTCTTGGTTTGATGATTCTATTCTCCTAGGATTCTGAGCCACATGGGGGGGGGGTGTCCCAACATTCTGGTGGGAGTACAGATTGACGAATACCCAATACGGCTTCGCTCTCTTCTATTGTTAGTTACATGAGTTGTTATGAACAATGGTTATTTTTCCATTATATGTGTATAGAGTTCTGTAATGGCTTGTGTTTATTTCACACACATGTATTGTGGAAATATTTCTTAAGGACTAATATAGGTATAACATGTATGGGTTATGGTAGCTTGATGATTCAGAATCTATGTATAGGTGTTGATGAATTGAGGTATAATTCCTAATGTATGATACACATTATGCAGGTTATGGTGGCTCTTGGAAACTACCTGGTTACATTTGGTTATGTTCTTATGGTGGTGTGTGGCATGAAGTGCATGTTTTGGTGTTTCTCTTAGGTGTATATGTGATATCCATTTTGGAGGGAGATACTCAGGACATGAAAAATTATGGAAAAGATGAAAACTAGAGGGAAAGTAGTTGTGGGGTTCCATTGATATTATATGTAATGTTATACAATCTTGTTTGTGATACATGTTTACAATAGTCGTGGTGAGGTTGGGAATATAGTATATATGTTTAGTTGATGAGGAAGTTCACTTGTTATTCACTACGATTTAGAATGATTTCTTTTCATTTTTGAGTGAGTGACTCTGGGGAGGATCTCATTGAGTATACTATTGCACTCTCCCTATGTATATATAAACATTTTTCCAAGTTAGTTGGTGATAGATTACGATCTGGCCGGTTACTACTATTTTGTGGTTTGTAGGATCTTTTTGGGCATTAGGGTCGATGACATATTTACTTTCATTTGGTACTAGAAGTTTTAACTTTTAGTTTTAGTAGTTCATGAATGAAATTATATTTGTGTAATTGGATTTTATTTTATAGTGTATTCTTAAAAGTAGTTGGTTGGTGTCTTACATATATCACCCTCTCCTACATTTTTTTCTTTAATTCCTCCCATATTCATGTTTATTATACCCTCAAAGCTAGTCACTAACCCGGATCGTAGTGAAGAGGGTACTCAAGGGTCTCAATATCGCTTCTCCAATTTCTGGTCCAAGATGTGTACACATTGTGTGGCTGGGGTTCTAAAATCACATTCATAAGAAATGATAATTTTATGTGAAAAAATAAAAACGAAAATGATGAATTTAACACCCAAAAGAAGAGTAAAAATGAAATAAAATTAACATACAGATGATAATATGATACAAGAGGATAATATATGATATCATTAATAAGAATATGTATATAGAATAAATTAATATCATTCATTAAACCATTTTAATGTATCTTCATATACATATGAAGGAAATCGGACCTATGTTATGGGTTAATTTCACTATCTAGCTATCATTTAGGATTTTTTATTAATATGTATCTAATAATGAATATTTCCCTTCTATGTCTATGTTTCCAAAAAAAATTTCACAAATATTTTTTATATTCTTTTATAATTTCTTCAAAATGATTTTACCCATTTGATAATTTTTACTAAATGATTTAAAAGTAATATTTTTTTTGTTATCAAAACTAAATGTATTTTGACATTTCGAGTAAATATATGAAAATAATTTTTTATCTTATAAGACATGAAGTATTTTAATTCTTTCAGGATTCATTAATGACATGAATCTTTTATTACTATAGTATATATTTCATTTCAATTTTATTCTTTTATAATTTCATGGATTAAAAAAAATGCTTTCAAAATAGAATGTATAATTTCGTCAAGAAATATTTCTAGTGACCTTTTAAAATTATTTTCCATCTAAATAACATTATTTTATGTGCTTATATTTTAATTGTGATATTCTCTAGGGATATGTTCCTTATTCATTGTCTCAATGATTTACGAAATGATGAAATGTTCCTGAAACACATTTATTTCCATGGGTTTTGATATGATGAATTAATTATTCTCTTGAGGAACAAAAATATATGATTTTTTGGATTTGATAGGTGGGACATATATCACCCTCTAATACAATGGGTAATTATTTATATCTCATGATAAATACAATACTTGAATGAGGATTGAAATCAGTTTAGTAATACATGGTTGTAATGGGAAGTAAACTCGTTTCAGTAATACCGAACTAGAATATGGAATCAACCTGGTAAAAAATGTAATATTTCTCCTATTTCGGTCTTGGAAATTAGCCTTGAATAATATATAATTTGCTCTCTATGCATATATATATATGCCACAATTTCATCACTTATTTCATGATCTCATGGAACTTGTTCTTTTATTCTTTTATGATCCATGTCTTATGAAGTTATATATTTATTCCCAGGACATAGTATCATGATCTGTTATATGATAGATATATATTTTGAAATGTATCGTTTATGTTATTATGAATTTAGGATTATGTAATAATATATTCCTTTCGTACCCTTCCTAGGAATATGAGATCCCAATTTTTATATGTTTCTTTTTCATAGGTCATGATGAAATATATTATGTATGATATATCAAAAAGGGTTCTAGTTATGAAAGAATAAGCTGGAGATGCTTTACATATTTTATGAATTATTTTTATGATTCCAAGCTTCCAAATACAAAACAAAAAACAACACGGTTTTGAAATGGTTTTGTTATGAATATTAATGTATTTAGATGAAATATCTATGTATGTAAATCATTTTTTTTCAGTTAGTAATAGATCAATGTTTATTTAAACATTTAAAACTAGCAAGAGAAAAACTTATTATGAACCATGGGGATAAACTTATATAAAGGATACAATCCTAGATTTTTGTTAATTACCATGAATAACATAGGATTAAACCTAAGGTCTTATAAATTGAAATTGTATGATAAATTTCCCTTGATTATGTGGTTTTCCAAATATGATTACTATTTCTCATACTATGATATTTTTCTTAGTCAATGGGTGCAACTTGAAGGAACCATGTCAATACTGATTGTCAAAGGCTATGCATTGACTGCCCTCTTGAGAAACCAAATGGTATGGGTGCTTGAATGAATAATCATGTTTCTATTCTCACATTACATTCTCAATCTATGTATCATGTTAGGATTCTAAATGAAAAAAATAATAGAACAATATTCAATTGAATCCTTCATGAGGATGATTCAACCTTCTATCATTTTGTCTTCTGATCCAATAGTGGCGGAGAAATGGATCAACACCATTGAAAATATATTTTCAGAGCTCTAATGATCATAATATGAGAAATCCATTTTGGATGTCTATCGTTTGGAAGGAGAAGTGGATTTGTGGTGGAATCTGTTTAACAACGTGAGGTAATGGGATGAAATTTAGTCCATGGAATGGGACAAGTTCAAGAACATTATTTTCAATAATTAATTTAATTATATTATTCATAAAAATAAAAAGAATTAGTCCTTGAGATTTTTAAAAAGTATGATGATTCCATTGGTACCTATGAGGAACATTTTAAAAAACATACAAGGTACATTTTTGGAATTATTATTCAACTTGAATGTAGGATTGGTCCATTAATCAGTGTATTAGAACCATGTCTCCGAATGGGAATTATACATAAGGGAATTTAGTAGTAATGAAGAAATTGTTATATGTTCACTAAAGGTTGACATGGATATTATAGTTACCCATGAACATTATGTGTTCAATAAGAAGAGAAAAATGGAATTAAAGGGAAAAACTAAGAACCATGGTGAAAAGAATATGATCATTTTGTTATAATAATTATGTCAAATTAAACAAGAAGGAAAAAATATTAAGGGGACTAGTAAATGTTTTATGTGTTGATAGGTGGGTCCCCAAGAAATTTTCTACTTATTGTATGGGAAAAAGATAGACCATTCTGTGAACAGATAAAAAATGGTATATAAATCACCTCACACAATTCAATGCTTCATGTCTAGGGAAAATGGTAATTTTGCTAATCAATTCCCAAATATGAGTGCTATCAAGGAATGTTTACATTAGAAAAATATTAAGGCAAAATAAAAAGGAAAATCACATGTGATCATTATAGGCAATGTGCAATATGACAATAAAGTGGTGAAAGGTACAATTACTGTCCAATCTAAATTAAATGATGTTTTATTTGATTTTGGTTCATCCCACTATTTTATTTCTAAATAATTTTCTAATACTACGAACATGTTAACACAAAACTAGATATTGAGTTAGTTGTGAAAACAACTAATGGCATAAAAGTCGAATCATAAGTTTAAAAATCTATTCCAGTTAGAATCTTTGGGAAAGAGATTTCTAAAAATCTCATGATTCTCTCTATAGTTGAATTCAATGTTATTCTTGGAATGGATGGTATTTCTCTATATATATACCATATTAATTACGGAGGACTGAAATTCACATTATTATTCAGAACAAATATATGAACATCTATTTATGAAAAGATGAATATGAGCATCCAATGGAAATTAGGTCTACGTTGTGGGACTTAATTTCTATAAATGATGGTTATCTATCTCAAATGGTTGGGGAGAAAATTACTATTAAGGATAAACCAATGATATGGGAGTTTATTTATGTCATTTGAAAAGAATTTCTAGGTTTTCCACTGAATTGTGAAGTTATGTTTTCAATACAACTCATACATGTTTCTGTTACCATTTCTAGTTATCCTTAAAGAATGACCAAAATTAAGTTGTTCGAATTGATGAAACAACCCCATGAGAATCTTTATAAGGGATTCATATTCTCTAGTGCATCACCTTTGGGTGCACTAGTTTTATCTATTACGAATAAACATATATTGATGATACTTTTCATTTATTATCATGGAAATAAAAAGATCACTATCAAGAAAAAATATGCTCTCTATTGTATTGGTGACTTATTTGATAAACAATATGGAGCTCAATACTTTTCATAGATTTATATTTATTTTAGATGTCATGAATTGAGGATCAATAATAAGGATATACCTTATACGACATTTTTTACATGGTATGGACACTAAGAATATATAGTGTCTCTTTTTGGTCTTAATAATTCCATCACTATCTTAATAAATTTAACGAGTAGAGTATTCAGATAATGTCTTGATCGGTGTGTGGTAATATTTTTAGATGATATTATTTTATATTTTGAAAGAAACTGAGATAATTAAGATAAATTAAGGATTTTACTAAAAACCCTAATTAAGGAGAAGCTTTATAAAAAAATTATCTTGTTTTCATTTTGACTTAATAAGAGTTCATTTAATAGTAACATAATATCAAGAGATAGTATATATATAGATCCAGAAAATAAAGATGTTATTTCATGTTATCCAAGGACAATAATGTTAAAATAGATATGATGTATTCTTGGTTTCTCTAGATATTATTGATGTTTTGTGAAATATTTCTCATGGTTATCTAATCCTATAACCAAGTTAACTTATAAAGGAGTTAAGTTCATATAGACAAAAAAATGTGGAGGGAATTTCATTGATCTGGAAATGTGGTTTGTTAGTGCACCTCTTCTCACACTACACTGTAGTGGGAAAAATGTGTGATATATAGTGATCTATCAAAGAAGGGTTGTGATGTGTTCTCATGTAATAGAATATTGTCGATGTTTATGCCTCATGACAATTGATGATCTGGGAAAAAAATTACACAAATCATGATCTGTAGTTAGTTGTGGTATTCTTGCACTAAATATAAATAATAATTATCTATATACAGAAATGTGGGACTTATATATTGATTCTAAATGTTTAAGGTATATATTTACCCAAAACTAGCTGATTATGTGGAGAATAAGACGGTGGGAGATGATTAATGATTATGATTACTCATTACATTACCACCATGAGAAGTATATAAAAGAGGAAGATGCTTTTAGTTGAAAGGACCATACTTTCCTATCTATGATTAGGATCACCAAAGATCAAATATTAATGGATATTTAAAGTATGGAACTAGAAACCTTAGTGGAAGTGGATAAATTTTCTCTTTTTCAAATGAATTCTCAATCATATATAATAGTGAATATAATGTGGGAACTAAAGGAATATGTATAGTTACAAAATAAGGTGAGAAATATTCTTGAGTTCATCTTTGAGGGTGATCGAATAATAAGGGTCCAAAACAATTTTTTAATTCCTACCTTACAAGATTTAAAGAATGATTTGTTGGATGAGGCTCATTGTTCATTATTCTCTCTTAATTTTCGAAGGACCGTCATGTATATAGACTAAAAAATATTATTTCTAGTGGGAATGAATAAAGGGAGATATTTGTGATTATATTTCGTAGTGCATGGTTTGTTGGAAAGTTAATTTTGAGTGTCATATTTTCAAATATATGATATAATCTTTACTCATTCAATAATGGAAATGGAAAAACATCACAATGGATTTGTATTAATAATTCCAAAAGAATCTAATGGCCATCATTCAATATGGGTAATAGTTGATCACCTTTAAAATTCAGAACAATTCATTACTATCATATTATATTTCTATCTTGATCAACATTCTCTGATATATATTAATAATGTGGTAATATTTCAGGGAGTAGCAATTTCTATTTTATTTAATCAGGTTTTGAGTTTTACCTTAGTGTTATAAAGATTTCATCTGCATGCTCTAGATATAGTGTTAATTTTCTGCACATATTAACATCCTGAGATAGATATGGCTCCTTATCATGATCTCCCTGATAAGAAGTGAAGAACTCCAACATGATGAAATGATTTTGGGGGGAAAGAAAGCTATTAGGTCCTAATCCAGTTTAGTAAATTCTACCAAAGGATAGATCTATTGAACAACACATAAGAACAACTAAAAGTTGACAAAAACGTTATACTGAAAATCGTTGAAAATAAATAGAGTTTGAAGTGTGTGAAAAGGTATTTATATGAATAATTGCATGAAATAGAGTGACGATATTTGGAATGAATTGAATTCCAAGAACTATTTATATCTATCATTTGGAAATTTGGGATCTTGTTGGGTATGTACTTTATAGATTGGCACTTCCACCGAATCTCTATGAAGATCGTGATATGTTCCATATATCTCTCCTGAGAAATTATGTTCTTGATCTTGCACATGTAATAAACTAAATGATCATAACACAAGATCTAGATCATTATTATAATGAACAATTGATAGAGATTCTAGATTATATAAAAAAAGTTCTATGAAATAAGATCACTAGTTTGGATAAAGTTTTATGGAGAGACCATCAGTTTGAGGAAGCTTCATGGAAAAATAAGGATATGATGAGTTAGAGGAAACCACATGTTTTTGTATTAGGGTGATGAATTTCAAGGGAGAAACTTATTTTTATTGGGGTATAATGTCACACTCAAATATTTTTATCAAATATTTCCCTTCAAATAATGTTTTTATTTGATAGATTGCATTGCAGGAACCGTGAAATATTATATGCTCGTTATATCTTATATATTAAATTGGTGGGAATAAATATTAAAAACAAATATAATTAATTAATATAAATTTCCAAATCAATATGAATTTTCTGGTATGTTCTTATAAAATAATCAAATAATTTTTTAGTAATGTCAATTTCTTCTTCATAAATACATTTTCTTCAAAAATGATTTCTTATATATTTTATGAGTGAATATTAATTTATATAATTTATTGAAAATATATTTTTGAAAATTAATTTCATTTTTAATTTCATCTGAAAAAAATTATCTTAAAATTAATTTATATAGTTTTTTGGAAAACATTTATTTTATTCAAGGAATAGTGAAAATACAGATTTTTATTGAAGATGTATTTTCTTTTAAAATATCTAAATTGTCAAATTATAATTTGGAATAGTTTAACATTCTATTAAGTTAATTTCAATTTAAATTTATTCACTTAATTTATTTGAAGAAAAAAACTTATCCATTATTTTATTATAAATACATATCAGGTTTCAAAGTGGCATTTTTTTAAAAACTCTTTTCATATAATTTTTAAAAATTTATATAATATTAAATTCAATATATTTTGTGTTTAATATTTTGAGACATAGATGTAAAATTTTTATTTTTATTTCCAAAATTTATCAAATAACATCCTTTTATTTTTGTCTAATATGTATATTATCCTTGGAAAATTTTGTTACCATGTTACTGGTAAATTGGATAATTTAGGTTAAAAATAATACGATAAGGACTATTAAATGACACTAAATATAGAGAAAATTTTATTGGAATAATATAATAAGACCCTTAATACCTAAGGATATAAATTAATTTGTTTAATGACCTCTATTTAAGGAAAACTAAATGTATAATATTTAAATCACTGAAAGTAACAAAATGTCACTTTCATTGTTTCAAATATCCCTTATGTGTCCACATGAGAAAAATTTAGGTTATTGGTGAATATAAATTTTCATTTTTAACTTTAAAAACATATGTTAGTGTTATAAATATATTTTTTACTTTTTGGTCCACCTGGGTGAGATTATGATATTTATGATATTTTATTTAATAAAAATAAAATTATATCACATTTATGATTTAAATACTATATCATGTTTAATATATGTTTGATCATGAAGTATTTTCATTAAAAAAAATTCTTTTTAAATATAAAGGATTCATCTAAATCATTATAATTTATGTATTATTTTCAGTGAATAAATAATTATCTCAAAATATTCATAATGCTAATGTAGTAATTAATTTACTATTTGAAACATCAAATAAATGTTATTAAAAATATTAAAATAAATATATTTTTAGATAAATAATTGGATAAAATAATTTCATATATTAAATTGATATCATAGGGATATAATAAAAATAATTTGTCAATGTTAACTTGATATCTATATTTTTATATGTTTATATAATGAATAATGACAAAATTGACACTAATGACATTCTATCAAATTAACATTTTCATAAATTGTTTAAAAATAATAAATCAAATTTAAAAATAAAATATAATTATTATATTATCTAAAAATTCATATCCATTTTATTCATTTTCCAATTTACCTCAAATTTGTAAAACAATCAGATCCTTTTAATTTTAAAAAAATTTGTTAGCGTAGTTAACATTAAAATAGGTTAAGTGAGGGTTAATCAAAATGATAAGTTTTAAAATAATAAAGAACATGTCTAAAATATATTTTTTAATGAGATTAAATTGATATTTAATTTTATTTTGGAATAAATGGCCTTCTTTATGTACTTTAATTAGTAATTAATTAATTATAAATTAATATTTCAAGAAATTTAAAAATGCCCTACACCTAAATTATAAAAAGAATGATCCTTCCCCAATTCAAAACATCACATTGAACCTTCAAGGTCGATGATTAAATTTAAATTTCTCTTCTCAACTTCACCCTAAATATTTTAGATGTTCTTTTCCACTATATGTGATAACTATAATTTCTTTCTGAGGAGATCTAATGGAAGTTCGTCAAAGAAAATGTAATCGCCTTTACCAACACATTCATATTTACTTATTCTTCTACATACTATTCATGTGTTTCATTAATTTAAAAGTAATAAATATTTTATCATCTATATCATGGTATTTTATTGTGATTATGGGACAACCATATTTCACCTTTTATCCATCCTACAAAAAATCAAAGTACCACACATACGTACATCTTACCATTTCCACGTCATGGTGTAAAATGTTTTTCATCACCACATTACATGGATGCGTATAATTATGGAAGTAATAGATATATATTATAATAATAAACTAATATTTATTCTATAAAATGTAAAAATCCCATCCAAATCCTTCCCATTTTACAATTATGGTAATCATATTGTTGCACATGCGTACGTATGAAGTACTGTATCTACGACATGATGCGATTCATTTTCCATTATCACAATTAAATAATGATAATATAAAAGAATATAATAAATAAAAATGATATATATTACCTTAATATAATTATATATATGCTGGAAATATATCATATTCAAAAGATCCAGGACATATATGATAACAAATTCATTGGAAAATGAAGCATTTAACACTCGAAAGAAGGGTAATAAAGAAATATGATTAACACACATGTTATTATATGATATAATATGGACATATATGATATCATTAATACGAATATGGTTCTATTATAAATTTATAGATTTATTTAAATGGTTATACATGATGTTCAAATACATACTATGGAAATTTTACCTAAGGTAAGGGTTAATTTCAAAAAGTCGTTATTATATAGGATTGTTCATATATAAGTATCTACTGGGGAATATTTATATTCCATATTTATATTCCTAAAAATATTTTCAAAAATATTTTTAATATTCTTCCGTAATTTTTTAAATTAATTTGTATACATGTGTGAATTTTTACAATACAATTTCAATGGAATCTTTTTGTTTTTTTCAAATAAGGTACATTGTGACTTTTTCATAAAAAAATTGAAAAAAATGTTGTTAACCTATATGGAATGAATGGATTTTAACAGTTTCATGACTCCTAAATATATTGATATGTAAATTATATTATCATAAGTTTCATTTGAATGAATAATTTTTCTTTTATAAATTCATGGCATTAAAAAACAGGTTTTTAAAACAGAATGGATATTTTCCTCAAGACCCATTTCATGTGACCTTTAATAATTATTTTACAGATGATATAAAAATATTTTATGTAACTTATTTATTACTATGGATATTAACCAAGGATATCGTACTTAATCTTTCTATGTATTGTTTATGAAATGATGAAATGTTTTTGAAACTCAATTATTATGGTTTCTCATATGTAGAATGATTTATGTTATTGTGGAACAACATATTCATGGTTTAGATTATGTGATGGTTGGGACCAATATCTCACTCCAATTCATTTGGTAATGATTTATTTCTCATGAGATATAAAGGACTGTAATATAGGGTGAACATGGTTCAGTAATATAGGGTTGTAATGGAGAGTAAAACATGTTTAGTAATATAGGGTTGTAATGAGGAATGAACCTAGTTCAATAAAATACTTTCTCCACTATTATGGTCTTTTAAATAAATCTTAACTAATATAGGAATGATTTATTATGCATATGTGTATTCGAAAATTCCATAGATTATGGTATGCCCTCATTTATTATGTTATTTGATTATTTATGGTTCATGTCTTTTGAAATTATAAGTTTATTTCAATGAAACAATATCATAATCAAAGTTATGTAGGAGATAAATTTTTAAATTTCTTATTTATGTTCCTATTACTTTATGGTTATGTTATAATATATTATTTTCTTACCCTTATTCAGCATCTCAGATCACCCTTTTCATATTTTTCTTTTCTTGAGAATGTGGAAAAAGGTATTTAGTATGCTAATTAAAAAATATTTATAGTTATTAAGTAATAAGATAAAGATGATATACAGGTTTTATGTATACTTTTTTAATATTTAAAAGTTTCCAAAGACACTAAACCTATGAAATTATGATGTGGTTTTGTTATGAATATTCATCTATATAGATGAAATATTTATGTATGTACATTATGGGCCGTTATAGTACTCATCCACATATTTTTCATGAATGAATTATATAGGCCTCTCCACAACCATGTAACGAACCATAGATTATTATCAAAGAAAATTGTTGAAGGAAACCCCAGAAGGTGAACAATCTACCAAAATATACATATTCACTGAACACTCCACTAAAATTTACTCCTTCATAGAAAGGTATTGTTCTATCTTTTTGATTTGGTCAACTATAAACCAGATGTCATCATGGACCATCTCTTTCTGTTGATTCCCTTTCAAAAAGTCCATTGACATGAATTTCCACTTCCACTCTTGGATCTTAATGGGATATAACTAAATTTCCAGATCATAGTGCTCGGCCTTCAATTTGTGGCAGGTGAGGCACCAAGAGATGAACTGATCATTTCTCTATCTATTAAAATACCATAAAAATATCGATTGAAGTTGTCTATATATATATCCCCCACCCCTAGATTTATAGTGAATAATGATATGTGAAACTCTAACATTTCCTCCTCCGACATTGTGACACAGACCACAATCTATACCTGCAAAAATAATGAATTAATTACCTCCATCATATTATATATCCATTGAATTCCCTATATTTATATTAACTGAATGAACTCACATTTTATGTCCCCTCATTGGGAATCTCTCACCTGCTCATAAAATGGAAGAGTCAGCATCATCGACTGTGTAAAATATTCTCCCTTCTCATCGACTAGGGTCATCATTATGGAAGCCAAATACTCAGATGCCTCATATAAAAATTCAGACTAGGACTTCATATTAATGTAATCTACTACAAAATTTCCCTTCCTAAGAATATAGGCCATTTTGAATTCTTAGCCTCGTAGGAACTCTAACCAACATTGTTTTCTCATGTTTAAGTCTCTCTGTATGAATACATACTTGAGACTCTGATGGTCTGACTAAAACCCAAATAAATCTCACCAAATATATCCCATCTACATCATTAGGATGAAGAATACCAATTAAAGCTATAGTTTATGATTCATGTAGTTTTTCTTGTGGGGTCTCAAATTACATGACATGTAAACAATAACTACCTACTACTGTATCAAAATAAATCCTAGACTAACCCCTAAGGCATCACAATAAATTATGTAATCCATGAACTCCTATGGTAGTATGAATAATGGATCACTCTTCAGAATTAACCTCACCTCCTCACAGAATATATGTAACTGCTAATCATTGAAAAATAATTCAATTTATTCATCAAGGTTACAAAGGATATGGAATACGTGAGCAGTATACTGCAAACCTCCTATAGTACCCTGCCAAGACAAGAAATCTATGATACTATGAAACAATCTTGGTCAATCCTAAACAATAACTTCATAAATCATCTCTATGTTAATGGAGAAGCCATGCTCAAAGATGACATTCATCAACAAGGAATATCATTAAGTGAAAATTGTAACTTCAAGTTCTTACCATAAAGCTGGATCTCCTAATGGAAATCTAAGACCATCCTCAAGTTCTCTAAATGATGGTACTCTGAATTAGAGTACATTAGTATTTATTAAATGATAAAAATCACAAATTGGACCATGTATGGATGGAATATCAGATTAATAAAATCCATAAACATTATGAGGTATTTTTCACACCAAAGGGAATCACCAGGAACTCATAGTATGTACAACGACATCAAAATGATATATTTTGAATATTAGCCTCATGAAACTAATACTGGTGGATGATAGAACTGAGATTGATCTTTGCGAACCATCTCGCACCTGAAAAATGGTCAAAGAGGACTTCAATCATTGGTAGGGGATATTTTTTCTTTATTTTTCCCTGGTTGAGGCAATGATAATCTATAAAAATTCATAAGCTCTGATACCCTTTTTTTTTGGAAAAATCACTAGAGCTACACAAGGGGAATCTCTAGGTTTGATTAAACCCTTCCCTAGATGGAATTCCATCTACATTTGTAGCCCAAATATCTTAGAATGGGCCATCCATTATTCTAAATGTGATATTAGAGAGTTTATAGGGTAAAAGTCAAAAAATTCCAAATCCCTCCTCAGAGTTAGTCCCATAAAATCCTTAAGAATGAAATCATATAATCCTCCAAAAATGATGGAATTCATATTCTGCAAGAGGCTGCTACACCATGGGATACACTCACCAAAAAATAGGTTATTGGATGCGACCTCTAACGTGTAGAACCCACGTGATCCTCCATGTCTTCTCTCTCACCCTTAATGGTGAATCTCATCCCATTAGTGTGATGGAATTAGAATCATGTACGAGGATATTAAATATTTTTTTAGACCATGGAGAACAAATATATACCTAATATGAAGTTATAGTGTTCCATCATATTGAACAAAATGTCACACATTAACCTCACTCCACAAATCTATAGTTGCACATCTGAAAGATTAAATATACAAAAAATGTTCTCCATGTAAAAACCTCATGATGAAGTTAAAAAGATAATCCCTCCCCTGGAAGCTCAAGATGTCACACCATGATTATAGATATGAAGGAATGACTAGAACCTCTAGATACTAATAATAAATCAATAGTATAAAACAAAAGGATCATACCGTTAATCATATTCTGTGTGATGGGATCATAAGACTCCATACCATGCAGTTGTATCTGGCCCTAGCCTCCAACTCCTTGAGTGTGACGTCAATTGCCTAGTAGTTGTGGTGGAATAATCTCATAGAAATTTCCAACACCTAAATCTCCCCTATAATAATTCATTATCTTCTCCCTAGGGGACACTCTTCCCTCTCCTGGGATATCCCTAATCAAGACACTACCTCATCAGTGGAGGTTTGTATACTATTTTCTTGAACACCTCATAAAGTCTGGTTGGAAAGGCACATGATTTGTGACCATGTACATCACAAGATTTAAATTTACCCTCTCTATAATTACATTGTCCACTCTACTCCCCATGACAAAATACTCTATCCTGGTCGAGGGAAGATCTCCTACAATAAGATATTATCGACTGAATTTATCTAGCCGTTGCAGACGAGTTTGTACTATGATGCCCATTGAAAACATTATCTACATTTCATAACATTGATAGGAAAATATCTATCAAAAGTTCCCACTCCAACACCACAATATAGGTGGGAATGAATAAGGGTACAAATCTAAAATAGATATATTAGTAGAGTCCCTTCCAAGACTTCTGTGCACAGAAGTATCCATCTCGGATGACATCAAGAGAGTAAAATATAAGGTGCATGAACCTTACAGTTTCCTCAGGCACTGTCATCCCTCCCGAGTGAATATTCTAAAGTAATGAAATTCAAAGATAATTCAATAATTATGGGTATTAATCCTCATGGAATTACTACTATAATTCAGTCCATGAGAGTGTCGAATCATTGTGCATCTAGGTAATAAGACTCCACTAGTGCCCTAATTCTTAACGGAAAATGCATTATTCTAGCTTAACCACAGGATCCATATGTATCTGAATTATATTAAATATAAAACCCACTAAATTATCCAATCCTACACTACCTTGGGATCTCACTTTCCAGGGAACCTCAATATCCAATGGTGTTGGAAATCATGTAGTGTGCTAAGCCTTCACACATCCTTATAAATTTTGAAATGTTTCTCTAAATCCCAAAAAAATAATGATAAGGTGACTACTCCAACCACCACACCAATGATAAAACTACATTTGATACCAATATATCATGAATGGACCCTAAATAGGGTTTGAGACGTACTACACCAAGACTATCTCCATTGGAAATGGGGTGGAAAAAAGTACCCATAAGAATATCCTATGATGGAGGACATTTACTAATGTACTTGAAATCAAATAGTAAACTATATCAATTTAAAATTATTGAGGAATAATAAAAAAAAATTGAATCAACTAGAATATAATTTATGATTGAAAAATATTTAGGGTGTACACGATTATGACAGTGTAAACAGAAATGTAAAGGGAAAAAATACACACTTAAAGAGAAGATGCCCCAATATGAGAAAATTGGATTGTATAATGACAAGAGATAAAGAATATAGATCTCTAATCTATGATCATATTATGAGATCTAACGAACCATGTATCCCTAAGAACAACAATGCCACCCCTGACCTTCTCGTCATCTGTATAAGACACAACATGTGTGGATAAAGACCATGCATGGGCATGTATATACATATCTACAAGGAATTCCCAAAATCGGATGGGGGAGTTGTATGAGACACAATAAAAAAGGGAATAAAATATATATTAATCAGTAAAAATCTCATCCTAAAGAGAGAAGATGACCTCATCCATTCACAGGGAGCTCAATAAGTCGTGTTGGAGGACTAAACATCGTGTCTCTTCCACCCATAGAAATAGAGTATAAAATTAAATCAAAATCGATAGATATGTACATATATATATTCAGTAAAATATTACCAAACGAGATAGAAGTGGGATCTCTATCTCAAATTCCATTCGAGGAAAACATTCCGTAACTGTTTTAGAAGTTTAACAATGATGCCAAGCAAAAAACATCAATGTCCAACCAAACCTCGCCGCTATACCTAAAATTAGAGGGTCAAAATTTCTATGTATAAGACCCATTCCATGGTAAAACATTAGAGTCACACTCTGATGGTTGAGGAACCATGCCCAACATATCTAGAGGGTTCTACTCTAGTCATCAAGGGGCCAATTACCACCCGACTATATGTTGCCACTTAAAGGATGTGGAAGGATGCCACATCTCAATAGGAAAGTTCCGCTTTTGTCATCAAGGACTCATGCCTTTCTTGACTAAAGGTTACAAATCATAATATCGAGGGCCAATTCCCTATAACCGTGAGAGGGTTCCACTCTATTCATTATGGACCAATTCCCATCCTGGCAAGAGGTTGACACTCAGAAGGCCTCAGGTGATCTTGTTTGATCACTACTATTTTTGAGCATCTCCTAAATATGAGTACCAATTATAAAATGATTGATGATATCTTAAAGTACAATATGGATTCAACCATCCTGGTAAGAATGTAAAATGACTTATTATTAGCCAGTTTTTGGCCAAAATCTATGTCCGAACAATGGGGATGCGAGAGATTTAAGTTTACTCAAAATGAAACTAGCAGTACACTACATGTAGGGGAACCACACAATGTGTGCTACCACTCCATTTATAGGGTGTGTCATTGGATGTATATGTCTCACAAAACATGTAGAAATACATGTCATGTGGGGAGTTTATAGCTCATGTCAAATCCACTCGGTGTCCTTGCCCATCCACTGTGGTCATGTTCGTGTACATTGGTATAATGCATACACCTATTCATGTCCTCCCACACAACATTACCATTATGTTTCTCCAAGAATCGATTCCACCCAGGGAGGTATACTCTATGTGTACTTGGAATACATGCAATTCTATCCTTATATATATCAAAACCCTAGACTTAGTAGTGTTGGTGTCACAAACAATGTGTTCATCCAAACTACACAATGTATAATTGTGGTTTTCACCTAAGTTTATATATGAACTTTGTGCATAAAATAAAATCATTCTTCCTTCAAAACATAAAATGGAACATGCTAAAAAATGGTGGATCTTACTATCACCAATGGATTCAGGCCATTTGAATGCCAGAAAACCTATTCTCATTGCATAACATGAACCACCTCGCACAGTGAACTCATTAAAATCTTCTTCCCTTGGTGATTTGGATTCCAATATTCAAAAACACCACAAAAATCATAAAATCTAACTGAAATCATCTTTGATTTTTTAATCCATCTCTCTCATGTGAATCTGTAACATGTCTGGTGGTCCAATCTAGCTCGGTCTTTCCTGATAATGTTGATGAGATACCCCATAGGCCAATCTATGAAAAATGTGATGTGTTTTTTGGACAAAGTTGCAAACAATATTTTTTACCAGAATTGGCCCATTTTTCTGGAAACATTTTCCAGATCAAGAGATCCAAAGATAGAAAAAATGGACAATCAATATAATTTTCGTAAATAAGTGCATTCAATATTTAAAAATCGACACAGATCATAGGAAGTAAGGGATCAAGCTCAGAAATTTATTAAAATAAGGGGAAATCCACAATTGAAGGTAAATACATAGATATTGAGTCATTATCTCTTGAGTAACACACACGTCAATGATTGATAGGCTGGTTGTGTTCGATGCGCTTCCATATTCCTTGATCTGTAGATTTAATGTCTAATATCACGAGTCGCCAATGGAAGGGGGAGGAATTATTTATATTCTTCCAGGATTTATACAGGCAACCTTGGCTAAATATTAATAAAGTTTTATTAAAAGGATTTTTTTTGAATTAATATAATGAATTAATATAATGAATAATTTAATTAGTTCAATAAACATACCGCTAATGGAAATAGTAACCTATTTTAGGCTGCTCATTGGCTATATACCATATTCCGAACTCAACCATAGTCTCTGATTTCAGATCCAACCTTCCTTTTATGAGTTATAATATATTCATTATGAACCCAAGTGCACAAAATATAAAATATATTTATTATTTTAATAATATTAGTTTTGAGCACACCGGTCTTCAAAATCTCATAGTGTCTCATCTAGTAGCTCAAATAAATATATATTTCAAATCCTTATTGGTAAAAAAAGAGTATCGATATACATAATGAAATATTTGTGGTTATGAAGGGTAATATTTTCATCAATCATATATAGGAATTATCTATATTCTGACAAATGAAAAATATATTTAGATTATAACAGATTAAAGTTTATATTCATTTAGAAAGATTTGACCATGATCTAAAAGATTTGGCTGGAGATGAACAAAGACTATGACTAATCCATATATCACTATGCTAATAAGTAAAATAAGGGGTATGATTCTATATGATTGATTTTATATAACTAATTAAGATTGAATGTAAACAAATAATCATTGATTTTGAAAATATGCCCTTGAAACTACGAGGTAAGGGAAGATATATTGTCCTTCCCAAAAGACAGTTCAACCATATATCTATGTAAAGATAATGGAGGAATAAAACCTAAATATAAGGCTATAAAAGAAGTTAGAAATTATTCTAGAGTTCAATTTGTATAATGATGGAATTATAAAACTTATGAAAAATTATGTTATTTTAAATACCATAATTGAAGAAGTATTTATATAATGATGCACATATCTCATTTTTCTTTATCAATCATTGATGTAAAATCACATATAAAGATCTAAAAACTAATTTATTTAGGTTGAATATGAAGGCAACAATTATAATATATATATTTTCATGACTGGTAGGTGAGTAATGTAAATACCTATAGTATTATAAATGATATTTTCTTTTAAAATTTATAAATCCCTTAGTACAAAATTACATTATTTAAAACACATGCATAAGTTTTTTAATTCCTCTAGATTATAAGTTATATACTATCACAGTAGAAAGACTTTTAAACAACGATAACCATTGATAATATGGCCATTTTATATTAATCATTATGATTATTATATACTGAGGGGTATGCTAAATCCAATTGAAACATAAAAATTATGTTATGTCCTTGACCAATAGCATCATACCCTATGAATCTAGTTTATGAGATCATTAGAGGGAGAAAGAATCACTAGGATTTTCCATCAACTAATCCCAATATGAGTTCCATCAAATAATTTTGGAGAGAAATTGTTTACAATAGATGTTCTAGATTATCAAGATCATGTACACAACTATATTCATCTAACCACCCCACAAAATTATCTCTATTCCAGACCTTACCATTAGGGAAGACATTAGTGTAATAAGTTGTTAGATTTTTATACCCCAAAATTATGAATTTTTAAATTTTAAATTTTAAATGATAAATTATTATATATATACTTATTATAAATACTTTATAAGTGATTGAATAATGAGTTTGATAAAAATTATATTTTTATACAATTAAACATGAAATATATATTTTGGGAAATATATTGTTTCATTCCATATTTCCTTTTTTATGAATTCAAAAATTTTGAAAATAAATTTTATTTTATTAATATATCACCCTGAAAATATATTTAATTTAATATAATGTTTAATATAGTTATATGTATTCAATTGTAATTTTTATAAAGCTTCGAAGATGATTTCATTGCCAAAAATTTATTTTTCAAATAAATAGTGAATTTTAATTTATTAGTGTAAATTTTGATATTTAGAAAATTATATTGATAAAATAAATATTATGTTTTAATTAATAATTTAAATATTATTTAACTATTAATTTCATCTATTTTTCATATACATTCAAATTTTTCTGTAAAAATTTAAATTGATATAAATATATTGTGTATATTATGACATTATATATGCCAAAAAAATTGATCTAATAAATACTATAATGAGTAACCATGAATAAAATTTATTTCCCTTTCAAAAATTTATTTCTTATGTTATTTGAAATATTCTATAAACCCTTAATAAATCATACATAACCTCTATTATGTTTTAAGGATTCCAAATAAATTCTTAATGAACATAAGTCATTTCCATATCCCCAATGGTATTATATAAATGAATTTGGTTATTTGAATTATAAAATATTAAATAACACTAATCTTTGTATATATCGTGTAAAAACTATTAGAATAATTGGATATTTCATTATTCTATTATATAGAGTCCAAACCTTTGTTTAGAAATTAATAAATAATTTTACCCTATTTTATTAAGAAAACCCACCCAACCTCCATTTCAATTCACTCAAAACCCATGGATAATAAAATAACCCTATTTTTACTTCACTACATCCCTATATAGGTTCACACAAGATATTATGTTGAACCTCCCAATCTTTTACAAGAGAGTTCTCTAGGTAAAGCATCATATAATTCTCGTTATTCAAGAACCTTCTATATAATATGCCTTTTAATATTGATTTTTTTATTCTTGAATACATTTGATAATATCCATATTAATTTTACTTTTCTTTAAAAGATATTTTATAAACCTTTAACTAACATGAAATCCTCCAATGAATCTTTATATACACCCATTATTTTTCAGAAATTATGTTCTGATTTTCCATGAATACCCATTGACTAATGAATACTCAACATCATTCACACTCGATGGTATTCATTAATATATAACTATCCATTATTGATTGGGGACTTCAATGTATGTGACCAAAAATAATTAATAATTTGATTAAAATTGATGAAATAATTATTTTTTTTGTATGATCGTTGTGGAAGATGTATATGATTTGAATGTACTGTGTGGGCCCAATATCATAAAGGCATCCAATGCATTGTGTAATAACATTATCTCACGAGAAACCGTGTAAAATTTATAGGAGGATATCTTAATAAAACTAAGTTACGATGTCGTGGTTGTTTGGCTTGACTTGTGGAAATGGATTCATGTTTTATGTTGTCCCCACATCCCCTTACTTCCTTATGAAAACATTTTATATCAGTCCTCGTTGTTCATAATTATGATTCATACCTCTGTTATGATACCTTGATATGACTCATAGATAACATGTACTACATTAGATTATGTTATTATTTTTCTTCCCAAACAGGGATATATATATCAATTAATTTTTTGTACATCCCCTTGATACCCCATGTAGCATTAGAAAAGAAATATAATTTTATAGACATGTTGTATTGAATTAAATAATTTTACTGCAACAATGTTTATGTTATTATTCTATTTACCCAATTTTCCAAAATATATTAGGCATAATGATTTTATAATATGGTATTATGAGTAATTTTTTTAATTAATCAATAATTAATGTGTATAAAAATATCAGTTTTTTGTAGTTGGTATTAGAGAAAAGGATAGTTATTTTTTGGATTAGGATTTAAAAACCCATGTGAAAGAATTTGTGATAAAACTAAAAGGACAAAGGAATCTATAAATTTTGATAAATTATAGATCACGTGGTCTTAAAAAAAATATATCAATAACATGATACTACATATTTATTTGGCTATGTAATAATTATACCTTGGGTTAATTATCCCAAATCGGGTGCATTGGGATAATCAAGATCATCACTAGATCAAAGATTACTGGCCTTGCTACAAACCTAGTTTCACACTTCTAATGGACATGCTTCGGTAAATTGAAAAAAAAACTATGAATAATTGGGAAGAGAACAAAAATTACCATGTAATTTTAGGTTAGGAAATATATCATAGATATGATATATTGTAACCTTGAAATTAATAGGTTAAGTAGTATATGTAACTTATGACTAATTCATTTATTATTCATAGTTTCCCTTTTCTAGGGTGGGTAGTTTTAAAATTTTCACCACTAATTTTCTACTTTATCCCAGTTAATGGTTGGGAATAAGAGGAACCTTGTAAAATAATAATGTAAAGAGAAATGTAATGGCTACTAGAATGAGGTTACCAACCCGATGGGAGTTGGATTCAAAAACATTATGGTAATAATTTCTCAGTTAACTCATGTATTTTATAGAAAAAATAACGTGGGGAAAATCCTACATCCCACTAAGAAAGATAAAGTATCAATTGAGATCCTAATGTGACCATGGACTATGAATTTTAATTGATCTTATGATCTTTAATCCTGGAACAATGAATCAACTCCATTAAAAATATATTCCCTATCCTTAAATTATCCATGAAAGAGAAGGTGGTGATTTTTGTTTGTAATATTGATTGATAATATAATCAGTGGTGGAAATTATTAAAAACATCAAAGCATGAGGAGGATATTGGTGTGATGAAGAAGAAAGAATTTTGGAAAAGAAAATTAGTAATGTATTTCCTCCCACTATCTAACATAAAATAGAGAATTATTTTTTTAGTGTCAAGAAAAAGGATGATGAATCTATTAGGGCACATGATGTGTACATCACAATAAATTCATGATATGTCCCCAGATTTTTCATATCCAAACAAACTAAAGCATAACACTTTTTGGGGGCTGAAATAGAAGTATATAAAAATCATTATAAATTAGATACATTGACACTAATGATGAAATTGTATAATTTGACTAAAAATTAAAATGGAGATTGTTGAATCTCGCTTGTCTCATGGGTTAAGTGACCTTAAGTGGATAACAGATTTTCATCCTCGTGGTATTATATAGAAAAAACAAGATTGAAATAATTTTCACCATTCCACATATCAAATGTATAGGAATTATAATATCAAATGTTTCATAAATGGGACATGAAAATACTTATAGTGTGTGAATAAAGAGAACAAATATAATAAAGGTAATCATGATAAACCCACCATTGTGATGGTAAAACGAAATGATCCTATTAGACATCATCCATCTATCTAATATTTTATCTACAAGGAACAACAAAACTATGGAAACCAACACACCCAAAATAGGTTTTTTACAATAAATAATGAAAAAAACACAAAGTCCTATTTGGAAAGGGTGGGTTTGTAAAATAAAAACTAGTAAGGTGGATCCCAAAAATGATGTGGTGATATTAAAGATAGTGTTTTATTCAAGGAATAAAAACACTCTATATTATTCTTGTACTCTAAATTCATCGGTATCATGTAATTTTAGTATAACATTTGAAACAACACCATGAAACATGGAAGTACAGTTATTGGTAATGATAAAAAACGGGTTAATTATTGCATCCCTTGTTTTTAACTCCTCCACTAACCATATTTGTTGGATAAATTTCTTATAAATCCTTAAGATAGTCCCCTTAGTAGAATCCAGAAATATTCAAGGAATGTATTGTCTTTCCATTTATATAAACAACATAAATTTTCAGGAGAAAGAAATCAACCTATATATGAAAAATTCCCATTAAATTCTATAAAAGTATAAGATGGGAGGAAAATTCTTTGTTATCATAAACCAAAGAATATATATTATTTAGTTTAGAGAAATATTATCTTTCTAAAATATTTGAGACTGAGGAAAAAAATATCATTAATTATTTTCAACCTATAAAGGAATATAATGATGTATTTCCCAAAGAACTGCATCAGCTTCTACTATGTTGTGAGGTTGAGTTATCAATAAATTTTATACCTAAATAATTTCCAATATAAAATAATACTTATTAAATAACCATTTTTGATCATTGGGAGATGAATAATATTTCAATGGATAATATATATAAAGGTTTTTTCCACCAATATGATTTGAGATAGGGTTCCAGGGATCTTTTCATCATGTGGATGGATGGTTCAATAGGCCACTACATTGATTATTGTGATATAAAAAAGATCACAATAAATAATATATATCCACTTCAATATATTGATGAATTGTTCAATTTTCTATTTCAATCCTAGTACTTATCTACGGTGGAAATTGATTTTGTATATTATCATGTAATTGTGAAGACATAGGATATACTGAAGATTGCATTTTGTACAACCTACAAAAAATAAAGTTCATAGTAATGAAATTTTCACTCAATAATTCACATGTTATTTTCATGGACATGATGAATTTATTATTTCGGGATTAAAAAGACATATTTTTGGTAGATGTTATAAAAAAATAATATTCACTTCATAATCACGATGAAGGATGAGTATAATTTGAATGTTTTCCCAAAAGATCTTGTGGAAAGAAAAGTTGTATGTAATGTAAAATAAATGTATTTTTTTGGATGGAGAATGTAACATTTATAGAAAATGTGATCTCAATCAAAGGGATATCTATGGATCCTTAAAAAATTGTGGAAATTGAAATATGTCCTAGACTAATATATATGAAATTAATATGTAGTTTTCTTGGATTAACTGGGCAGTATCATTGATTTGTGAGAAACTTCTCCTCATTTTAAATCCTACTAACCAAGATAACATGAAAAAGATTCATGTTTTTATGGACTGTTACATGTGTTGATAGATTTAAATTGTTGAATAAATGGCTAATTAATAAACTTATTCTAATATTACCCCTTAATGGGGAATGATTTATGATATATAATTATGCATCCAAAAAAGGCTTCGGTTGTGTACTCTTGCATGATGAAAACATTATTTCCCATGAACACGACCAATTAATGATCCAAGAAAATAAATACTAAACCCAAAATAAATTATTTGAGGATGTTATATTCAGGTTGAAAATTGGGGAAGTTACCTCTATAGTGATAAATGAGACCTATATATAGATCATAAAATACTCAAGATTATATTCAAAAGAATGGAGATAAAAATGTGCCAATGATGTTTGTTAGATCTAATCAAGGATTGTGATTGTTCAATACATTACCATCATGTAAATTTAAACAAAGTGAATGATGATATAAGTAAAAAGATCATACAACTATATCCACGATACGGATTCCATTTGATTTGAAATTCTTGGAATTTCAGAGGATGGAATAGGGAATCATAAAAGTATCTCCATACAACCTTGTTCATATAACTACTAAACTATCCATTTTTGAGATGATCATGGAGGCCTAGAATGATATTGTGGTACAACAGAAATATGTATCACATTTTTTGGCATTTAGAATTTATAAATAAAGAGTAATAACATTTGGAATATATATATTTGTCCCATAAAAATTTGAACTGAAGAGGTATGTTCTAGATTATTCCCATAGCTCATCCGTTCTTATTCATCCAGGATGGACTAAAATATATAGAGTAGTGAAGGAAAACATATGGGGGAAACAAAAAGAGAGATACTTTAGAATTTTTCTCTTAACTCATGGTTTGTGAAAAAGTCAATGACAAGCATCCAAATTATAAGATTAGGATGAAACCATTTCATATATTTCCATAGAAATGGGAAAATATAACCATAGATTTCATCTTATGAATACCTAGGACACCTATGATAAATAAAATCATCTGGGTGGTAGTCAATATCCATTCAATGTTACCTAAATTCATTATAAACAATGATGTTTTATCTTAATCCCAAATCATCAAGATATATATAAGAGAATTTGTAAGATATAATGGAGTTCCACTATATATTATATCTAATAGAGATCCATGGATTACCATGAGGTTCTCAAAAAGCCTTCCACAAGAATTTCATACAACGTTGAGTATTAGTACTACTTTTCACCCTTAGATGAATGGACAGTCTAAAAGGACAATTCATTCTCTATTAGTATGTTGATATCATGTTCAACGTATTTTATAGGATATTGGGATCAACAATATCCTAGTGTGGATCACTTAAAAAAAGATGATAGAAAATCAATGTAAATAAACAATAAAGAAACTGAGAGTTTAATTAGAAGGATAATGTGTTCCTTCTGAAATCATCGTACAAGAAATTTATAATGGTTGGGAATAATGGAATTCTTACTACATGAATCATATTACCCTTTAAGATCCTTGATCACACCATTTCTTAAGCTTTCCGACAAGAACTCCTAACTAACATAACTTAAGTACACGATGTGTTCCATGTATACCTCTTGAGTAAAAACATATGAGACCCATAAAATATAATAATTCCATAGGTGAAACCATTATAGAATGATATTTATTATTATTATAATTTGATTAAGATCATATATTGTATATATAATGTTCTGCAAAACAAGATAACTCACCTAGTAAAAGTGATATAGAGTAACCTCATGTTTGAGGAATTATCGTGGGAACTGGAAGTGGTAAATAATGTACCCTAATATATTATAATGAATGAAAAAAAATCAATGATATACTTTTTTAACATTTGATTAATGTAATAAAATATATATTTATAAATGAAATTTACTTTTTAAATTAGAAATTTCCTTTTTAGGAAATTAAATTTTAGAAAACACATGAACTATTTTGGTTATTTTAGCCCGTTTTAAGTTATATCCTATTAAATATAAAATATTTTTAAAGAATCATAAAAATTGATAATATAGATGTCTTAAAGTGATCATTATGATTATTATTTATTAAGGGCTATGATAAATTTAATTGACACAATCAAAGGAAGTGATAAACTCATCTATTAAGATCATAATATATAAAGTCCATTCAAAAAATCATCTTTGGGAGATAACATCCCTATAATTATACATTGAAAACTCCCAATAAAAAATTCAACAACTAAATTGTTATTGGATCCATTTTTGTAATAATTTCAATCTTATCATAATTAAAACAAAAACAATGTTCGTCGAACCAACCTAAGAAACTGTCAACATCACATACCAAAACCTTCAGAATTTTCTAGTTTAATAATTATCTATGTTTATAAAACCTAAAAATATAAATATATATATATTTTTCAATAGAATAATTATTATATTTATCCTTACTATTATTATATCATAAATGATTAAATAAATAGTTTGATATAAATTAGATTTTTATACAAAGAAAATGAAATTGTATTTTTTGATAAATATATAGTATCAATCCTGAATCTATTTTATGATGAATTCAAATTTTTTCAAAAATAAATGTTATTTTAATAAAATATTATTATTAAAAAAATATATAATTAATTTTAAATTATAAAATAATTTTAGAGATTCAAATTTAATTTTTATAAGGGTTATAAAACTATTATTTTCACAAAAATACATATTTTTCAACAAATTGGGGTTTTGATAAAAACTTGTAAATTTTTATATTTTTATAATTATTTATATAAATTAAATTTTTTTTATAAAAATCAGAATGTCAAAATTATAAAATGGGGAAATTTCATAATTTTCTGAGAGTCAATTTTATGAAAAAAAATAAATACAGTGTAAATATATGGCATGTATAGTGATATTATAAATGACTAAAAGTGAGATAATAGAACCTTTAAAGAGTACCCAGGATCAAATTATGTTTCCTCATTAAAAAATGCATTTTATAAAATTTGATTAATTTAATTAACCCTTAATGAATCTTCCAAACCTTTTTATATTTTAAGGTTTTAATAGTAATTCATAATGACCATACATTACCCCTATTTTATCAAGGGTATAATTAAAATGAATTTGGATATTATCTATATGAAATATTGAAACCACCCATATTGTGTTGAAATCATGTGAAAACCCCCATGAGAAGGATTTTAATTTTGATTACTTTATCATATACATTCCAAACCCCATTTTTAGAAATTAAAAATGAATTCCTCCCTAATTTTCTTTAACAAACACCGAACCTCTTATTTTTATTCTCTTATAATCCATATAGACAAAATTTACTTGGAATTTACCCTTATATACCCATCATATGGTGACCTATGATCTTAAGAAGCTAATCCCATGAATTTAAAAGTTCAATCTCATTTTAGTAGATCATCTCCTCATCCTCTTCATTCAGACACCATATTAATATTATTCCTTTTGATTTCGAATTATCATTTTGTAATAATTTTTTAAATACCCCCATATTAACCTTATAATTTACATGTTATAAGTTTCCCCTTTACCTACCATTAAACGCTACCATTAATCATTTTATATCCCTATTATGCTTTAATATTATCCAATTATATACCATGATAAATATTTGTGATGTGAATACCCTTTCCCATGCCCACTCAACTGTATTCATGTTAATGTATATATACTTCATTGATAAAGAAATTCAATATATGTTACACCTACTCCATAATAATTGTATTAAAATTAACGAAATGCATCATTTAGTAGTATGATCTATGTGGAATACTTTTGCATGTAAATGATATGAAAATGAAAGGTGTGCTAAGAATAATATAGCCATCCAATACATTGGGAAGTGTTTTTGTCACATTAGATACTTTGTATTGTGTATGGAGGATATCATATGCTTACTATTAATGAGGTCTTTTACATTATCCCTGAATTATACATATAATTTCATGTCTTGATTTTTCCATATTCTATTGGTTTATTTATATTATCCAGTTATATATTTCCCAATTATTGATGATTATGATTCCCACCCATATTATGTAACCTGAAAATGCCACATTAATCACATGTAAAAAAATTACCTTATGTTATTATTGTTTATATCCTAAATGGTATCTACAAACCACCTCATTATTATGTATATCCCTTTGTTATCACATATTTTTTCAGAAAAGAAAATGAATTTTCAGGGCTTGTTAGGGAGTTTAAAATATTTTTTTGTATCAATTTTCATGTTTTTGGGATATGTACCTAATTTTTATAAGACATTTGGCCTCATGGTCATATAGGATTGTATTAGGAGTACAATTATGTATTAAATAATTAATTAATTTTATTAAAATATGCTTTTTAATAGGCTATTTTTGATTGAATGATAGATGTTTAAGGGGATGATGAAACTATTACACATAAATGTATGTAAATGGGAGAACATCAGTATGTATTTCATTATAAGACATCCCAATACATACAAATTATAATTATATTAGGGTTGTGGTTAATATCCCTCTGATATAAGTAAATCTCATTTCAATTTAATAGTATATCCATTTCAATAAACTATTCATGATATTTATAAACAAATTTTAATGGTTTCATGGAGTACTACACGAAATTTTATCTGATCAATATCTAAGGTTTACTTCAATGATATATAGAATTTTTTATCATGAATTTAATATAATCCTATTTTTTGGTAGTTATTATCCTCTCCAAGAAGATGATTAATCTCAAAGTGATATTAAAACAAGGGTAGATATATTGATATCCTATTAAATTGTTCTTAAAGGTATTTAGGGTCATCACATTTCCTAGGTAGACTTCACAAATAACAATAATTTCCATTATATCATTGAGATGAGTCTACATATATCAATTTATAGAAAGAGGTGGATAACACTGGTATGTAGAGATTATGTTATACAAAAGAGTTATGTTTATAATCATATAGGTGATCTAGAGTTTGAAGTTAGAGAGAAGGTATTTCATTTAATATCAACATGGAAGAGGGTAATGAGATTAATGAAATTGGGTAAGGATATCCCTTAATGAATTTATATTTTTAAAATCCTTAATTATATAGAAATGATAAATTATCATCTTTCACTTGTAGTAAAACAATAACAAGTTCCTAGTGTATTAAATGTATCACATTATAGGAAGAAAACATCTAACACTTCACATTTATTGTACTTATACAATATATTATTTGAATAATATATTTCATTTGATGATTAGCTGGTAGAAATATGCAACCATATAGATAAATTTATATGAAACAATACCGGCCACCATGTTTATATTCTATAGAAGAATAAATTTTATGGTTAAATAAGTATGGGAAATTTATAATGTTATGTGGTATATGATCCCAAATTTTATTACATCATAGTAACATACTTTTTATGGGAAAATATGTTTAATGGTGTACAATGTGACACGTAATAATTTACCTATGTATTTTTCATTTTTCAAAAATATTTAAATAGATTGTTTCACATGAAACAAAATACTAAAATAGACCATAATACATTTTTATGAAATGAAATTTTATAATAAAATTCAAAAACCAAAATATTATGAGAATTCGAAAATGATACATCGTTAAAAAAATTAAATATTAAAAAACAACTAGTAAATAAAATAACCATGAGAAAATATTAATTATCATCATAATTTGTGTAGAAGATCATAACCCTGATTGAAGGTATGAAAATAAGGTAAATGATAATAATTATAATATACAGGTTTAGAGGGAAGTAAATGAATATGAGTAATTGTTTTAATAATATATGTAATGTTATGTATTTGAATAAACTCGGACCATTATATATATATATATATATTCATGGAAATATGGTTATTGGATATCTTTATTTTAGAAATATGAGCATTGGATATATTGTAATTTGGTATAAATGTTTCCTATCTATATATAGAAGTTTTATAATTTTTAGTAACAAAAAAAAATAACAATGTAATTATGTAGAAAAAATAATATTAAATTAAATTCATTATCAAGAAAGTATATTTTTTATGTTTTACAATTTTTTTGTTACTACAAAGTGATTTGATATATTTAAAAATAATTTAAACATTTTTTATAAAATGTGATGAAAATTTGAAATCTTTTGAGGATAAATAATTACATTCATTTGGATGTTCTTAACATTATTTTGGGTTAAAATTTATATTTTTCAAAGAACTATTTTTTTTAATATTGTGTACTTCTAAATTAATAAATTATATTCAGAACATATTTTTCATTCATATTATGTTATGATTTAATAAATAAACAAATATATCAACACTTATATAATTTAGAATTTATGTGAAAGTGTATTAAAATTCATAATTTTTAAAACTATATGTTTTCAATAAAAAGGTTTTTTAATATTTTATGATTTCATTTAATATCAAATTTTCATATATTTATAAATTAGTTATATAAATTGATTAAGAATTTACAATAATGTCATCAATGTTAGTTATATAGGTTAACTTATTTTTTAATTTCACTAATATGTTACCAACATAATAATTGAGTGCCCATAATAAAGGTAAAAAAGAGGTAAAATATGATAAACTAAGTGGTAATGGAATATAATTTCATATAACCCTGCCTATAGATCTGTTTATGAAGAATATCATGACTAAGTAATATATAATATATATTATCCAACATTTTATCAACATTACTTTTAAAAAGAAAACATAACACCCTAGAATAAGAATAATAATGAAAATGACACTAAAAACACTTATAAAAGGACCTCTCATATACCCATTCTAGACCACTCATAAAATTTCGTAACCTTTGAATTCCATAAAAATATTTCCACTTATAATGATTTATATGACATTTGGTGGGTTCTAGTTCCAAAAAATCCTAAATCCTTAATGGTACTCATGTTGATAATGAAAGAAATATTTATTTCATTTGAATGGTACCCCACATGTTCGAAAGAAAATATCCTGATGAAAACTATACAGTCTATTGTTTTCACCATATTGATAATAATTGATAGTTACATGATTTCATGTTTGGTTCACCAATTTTGTTTCATTGGAATGTTCACCCGTAAGGTAGTAAAAATAGCCGGATAATAATTGGAAAGTTTATTCTTTTTTTCATGTAAAAATGATGTCATAGTTAAATGATTCCAAATAAGGTTCACCATTTTTTGTTTCAAAGGTAAGGGAGGGTGTTTGGAAATGCCTAATGACTGATAGTGGGGGGGGGGTGAATTAGCTTCACATATCATTTTGTTTAGTTTACCATGTTTTCAGTTCATATAAACTCATAATGGTTCCCCCATCCATAAGTGAGTATGGAACTACATTCCAATGTCAGGTTCTGAATTTAGGTTTTAGACCAAAAAACGCTTATGGACTCACATTAGATGAGTGGATGGGAGTTCAAGATCATCACACTATTCTAGGGGAAATTTCTCCCTTAACTAGGAAACTCTTATAGATTTAATATATGGTCAATAATATCATCTAAATCCCAATAATATACAAGTTACTCTAGAAAATTTTTCAACTACTAATTCAATCCATGTATAAAGGAGTTATATTAATGATAAAATCATTATGTATCAAATCTTATTCATTTATTCCCCATTATTGGGTAGTTTCTGTTATGATGATGTCATGTAACCATGCACTATAAAGCTTATTATAATCAACTGTAGTGATTAATATTTTAAGAATGGGATTGAACCATCATGAGGTGTTCTATATTTCCTTCTTTTAATAGGAATTAATACCCACATCGTTTTTCAAAAAAGTGTAGTTTAGACTCATGAGAGACATAAATATTTGGGGGAACATAGGCAATGTGTACTTGAGCTCAAACCACGAAGATAAATCTTATATATACTAGTAATAGAATGAATTATAGTTCTTCTAGATCTGTCACTCCCTTATGACATACCACAAGGTTGATTCCCTTATCTAGGGTAGTCATATCATGCCACCAATTGGGTCTTACACACCAAGGATTCCCTAGATGTTTTAGATTCATGATGTGAATGATATGAGCATTAAAAATTGCAACATACGCATGATCCATTTTCAGTGTGAGAAATAAGGGAGAGAAATTAATCAGTCTCATTACATATAGATATAATCCTTATGCGATGGGGCTGACTATTGGATTTTTGATAGTGAGAACGGTCTTTAGGGAGGCATCATACATATCTTGGATATAGTGGGTATTTGAGTTCTCATATTTCAGTTCAAACAGGGCTTAGACACTCCTTTTTTCCTTATATATCCATTGTCAAAGGTTATCATATCCTGGGACATCTACATTACATGACATGTTTGTCAGCTTGAGATGTTCTGATTGTATTCCTAAATTGTCTACAACAATATGGACATGTCCTAGTTAACTAGAATAGATTTCCAATGTTAATAACCTGGTCCACTTTTTTTATTTGATGTATTCCACATAATTTGGATGAAATTTATGTAGGCCATCACATGATGAAGGAAAACATGCAGTGAAGGATTATCATGATCTTACTGACTTTTCTAGAAGACATGGTGAGAAAATTGATGAAATGTATGGATGGTGTCACACGATTTTACTAATTTGAATAAAAGGCATTGTGACATCAAGGTAGACATGTCTGGAGGGTGTCTCATGATATGATTGACTTGTTTAGAGGAAATTGTGATGTAAAGGATGGAATTTATGGAGGACACCATGAGACCTGGATGACATGTCTTGGTACCGCCACATAGCGTGGTCGACATATATGGAATATAGTGCATGATCAAGTCTGTTAATCTCAAATAACCTCACAAGACTCGGGGTGCATTCCATGAGTGTTTCATGTGACTTGTTAGATGGAAATTACAAGATCTAAATAGCATTTCAAGGGAGTTTCACACAATTTGGGAAAGATGTATTAGTGCTATCGTTTGATCTGGGTGTGTTTTCCAAAATACATGATGAGATCAAGGATGACATTTCTAGAGGTTTCCACATGATCAGTTTAATTGTTCTGAAAGAAAATTGTTAGATCTATTCTGACATGTGTGGAGGACACCGTGAGACTCGAACGACATGTCCGGGTCCCACTGCATTTCTCGGTTGATAGGTCTCCATGACTGTGAATGATCAAGGTTGATAAGAACAGAAGACTTGATAAGACTTGGGTGGTATTACTAAACAATTTTTTGTGACAATTTGACATGTAAAAGGGACATTTCATGATAAAAATATCATTTCAAGGGAGTGTCACATGATTGAAGGTTCATGTTTGGGTGTTGTTTCATAATCTAGGTGAGTCATGGAAAGTTCATGAAGATCAGAGAATCTATCCTTATATAAGACTCCAATATTTTTTTTGACATTATGTCATCATTTATTACATTTTTTCCGTGGGTTTTTCTACTTCTATAATATTTTATGTTTCTCGTGACCCATCCAACATGTGAGACCCCCTTCTCATAATCAATCCGACATGCTAGATGTCCATTGAATGATATATAGAGTGTTCACTTAAAGTTCCTATGAGTTATATGTGATCCTTTTAACAATTCCTTATGTTTAAACTAGTGGATGACGTTTATTATTTAGTTGTTGGATGATTCGAGAATTACACTCCATTTATCTCATGTGTTATTCATCTGCGAGAATTTTTTGTGCTGAGGGGGAGGGTTGTATTAGACTCATTTCTCAAGTTATATGTCACCTTGTGTGTTTTGTATTTCACGTATTTGATTTGCATTCAATGGAGGGTTTTAATTTCACATTTTTTGTGTGCTGATATCATGGGTCATTCATGGCATTGTCTTTGCATCCCATGAATGAAAGACCATGATTTAATCACTAAATTTATTGGACCTCGACTGATTAAAGATATTTCTATTGACCATGTGGACATGTGAAATAGTTTCTAGAAGGTTAGATCATCATGTCTATGAGTCTTCATGAGATCATGATTCACATGGAATGGTTTTTGTGTGATTGAAGATGACTTTTTAGGGATCCTCCCTGAGACTAATGTGGCTGGTCTATGGAGCCTTCATGAGATCATGTCTTCTTGTCTAAGGGCCTATCATGTATCATACTAGATTTTCAAGGGGGCCCTCAAATGATCTATGGTGACTACCAATGGTGTAAAACCCCTTTCGTATGAATGTCAACATATCTCCCCATCACAAGAAGCTCCCATAGTTTCTATTTTTTATTTCCTTATTTTTTTTTACAAGGGTAGTGATTCTCATGGTTTCATGTGAGTGTTTTCAAGGAAAATCAAAATCCTTGTCTATAATTTGTTGTGTTACCATAATGGATCTTTCATTGATTTGTGATAATTTTCATAGACACCCATAATTTATTATTTGGATTTGATGGGGGATGTTTAGAATCAAATGGACATGTTAGAGTCCCCTCACATGATGAAGGTGACAAGCCAATATGTTATTTCATGATAATTTAGAACCATCTCATGGACTCATAAGTGTCTTATAGATTGTGCGAGTACATCAAATGATGATCAATAACGGTATAATGTCTATACCTTTTTCATATTTTATTCCATTTGTTTAAAAATGGTTTTTATTAATTATCAAAAATGAGTATGTTTACATGTCATGTAATTCCGAGGAAGATGTATGGAATACTATACCAAATCAGTGATGGTCTTGGACACATTTTCAATAACTTTTATTCTTGTAAAAGGGGCCTCTCATGATCAATAGAATATTTCACTGTGCATTACCTTTTTGCGTTACCTTTTAAAGTTTTTAAGATTTTGATTCCTTTCAGGGGTCATGTGGTTTGTGTAATTTGGCAACATTCTAATTATTTAATTTTCACTGAAAATGACACCCATGATTTAGATATTTCATCCATTATAAATTTTATGATGTTCATATGGTAGACTTCAACAACTTCCCCCCTCAAAAGCAATTTTAGTGGTGACATGATCTTGGTTTTGAGGAAACCAAATTCTTTCTTGAGTCCTTTTGGATTACAAAAATTGGTCTATTGTGTGACATTTGGTATCTCGAATGACTAATGGAATACCACAAATTTCCTATATATAGGGGGATACAGGGGATCTCAATTCACTAGCCACATCAACTCCTTAGATCTCTTTGGATCCTACTCATCATTTGATACCTCTTATAAGACCTCATTGTAATATCCCTTTTGAAATACCTTCCATATGATCTAATCAATAGGATCTTTTCATGAGAATAAATCATGATAACTATTTATTGATATCATAATTCTCCCACCACTTTCTCAAACTAGTCATGAATGAGATTTTGAATATTTTTTGATCTTAGTCTTATGCCGTAAATAACATGGTCATATTCCATGTTTTTTGTGATCTTCTAGTTTAGTCATATAATTAGTTGACTATAATGTGGTTCACATGACCATGTCATGTTCATATGATCATGAGTCTCGTTACCAGTTACATGGTGTCAATATTTCCTTCGGGTCATACAACCTATGAGATCTACATGGGTCATGTGGTTTGAGAAACATATATCAGATCATGTGGGTGAAAATCCCTTCGTGGTTCATGTGATCCACTTGATTCTACATTATTTATGCATTTCTTATTCTAGGATTCATTATTTTGTGATATATTCTTTCTAATTTTATACATATTAATTTTAACTCTCACCATTGTACACACATGTATTTAAATAAAGTGGCTACTGCAGTGGTGGATCACTAGAATTCTATCCTAAAATGTGTGGTTCTTACATTCCACTATATTGTTGAATTTTTATATATAAGACTAATTAACTTAATGGGAGTTAACTTTAGGGAGTATCCCATTTCAAAATTCCTCCCTCTCCATGGGTTTGGTCTTACCAATTACACTCTCATCCGATTGAGAAATTTATCAATTTTACCTCCTACTTGTGTTCTAAAACCCATAATACCTTTGAGGTAGACATCTATAATATGGGAAATTTCATTACTAAGGGATAATTAAATGATGGCTACATAAGGATGTGTATTCCCATATAATTTGTTGGATACAATCATAAACTAAATCCAGATATCCATACATTCCATTCAATAATGCATAAGTTTTCCACCAGCGTGAGGTTTTGGTGGTTTCTTAATTGGGACCTTTGACAAGGGGGAAACACTGTAATTGACTAGGGATGTACATTCTAGATATTTTATGTCACCTTTTAATTTACATTGGATCGAAATAGATAATGATATTTGAATTTAGATAAATCATGAAAGCGTTTTCCGACTGTAAAAAGGGCTTGATGTCGGACCTACTCTGTCACTAGATGCCATATATGATTATAATATAAATGATTCATAGAGAGGTGGGAATTAGTCTCCATGATGTCAAATATATTTTTGGTTCACCAATATTGGGAGTAATGTATTATTTTTTTATCACCCCACCATCTGCATGGGATAAAATGGGGAGGACCCTCTTCATGGCTGGTAGATGATCATGTTAGTGAGGATAGCCCTTGAGAAGGAATTTCTTCCTAGAGTGTATGTCCCATTTAAGTAATGGGAGATATAATTCGTAAAGAAAGATAATATCGATATTTAAGACAATAATCTCAAGTATTTCTCCTTGAAGGACTCCCAAATGATTGAGGTAACCTATTGGCCCATGGTTGAATAATGGAATTTCAAGAACTGAGGGTGGGAGGATATCTTCGATGTTTACTAAACTATTAGTAATCCAGTTTTATTTTTATATACAAAAGTGAATAATTAATCCAAATGAAGGAAATGTGTGCAGTTATGGTCTCCACTTTAATGATGGAAACCTCTCTGGTAAATGGAAATGGTATCAGGTTAGTTATCCATTGGTTGGAAAAACTATATCACCTCATTTTCTATATTTATATGGGATGATTCCCCTATATAATATCTAAAAAATTTCATGTGTTATGTGGGTTTATGAGAATTCATTTAGAATTTTATGAGTACCTATGAATCCAGAACATCCTAAATGATATTTTCAAAAAACCATTTGCATTGCATCAGTGGGGTTAAAGAAATTGCAGTGATGTATTGGGAGTTCAATGACTTCATGGGATGTTATGATCTCTTCTCTTCCAAACCCTATGGGATAGTTCCAAAAATTAGTGTGGTTGACGAGTGGGGGGGATGTTGATGACTGAGTCTACAAGATGAAACTGAATGTGGTTTCCCTTTCTGGTTTCATTGAAGGGATCATTCCCTGATAATGGTACCCAGCTAGTAGGTTTAGCCACTAGTTCTAGTGTGTTCAGAAGAGATTTACTCAGCATTTTTATGTTATATATGGTTATAATTTAATGAAATTTTACTAATTCTGGATGATTATTACATAGAAGGAGACTAAATTCAAGATAGACTAACCTCCATCTGACGTAGAGATTGGTCTAATTGTAAATTATACTTATATTTGGATCTGCTAGTATCTGAATGGGAAAATTTCCAAACTACAGAAGCTACCGAATTTCAACCAACTATTGATTCCAATATGAGGCCTAGAAAACAGTTGGTTTCTAGAGGACCAATAGCCCCATACAAACTTCAAAATGATGTTAGGTTTTTATCATTACGCTAATTTCTAGTAGTTACATCAACTAAGAAGACCACAATTGACGTGGTTCCAATGATTGAAGACACTAAAATGATATTTCATTCTATAAAAAATCATTAGTGGATGAATTTGAGAAGTTTGAACTCAAAGTATGATATTTGTAGAATAATAATCCAGGCAGAAATACCATTAAAAGGTTTTACTCGCGTTACTTCTTCCCCATAGATTACATTAAAATATATACATATAAAGGTCAAGGATTTACTCTAATAACTTGATATAATTTTATAAATAATGAGAGGTTCGGTATAAAATTTACATATGGTACAATGAATTGTGGTTTTTGGAACGTTGGGGGTTTTGGAGAAGTTATAGGGTTATCCCATCCTCGAGTCAGTGGTAAGGATATTGTTGATATTGTGTTCAAAGGGACATGGTGTTTTTGAAATAGTACTAATGTATTATGTGTTTTCTCTATTATGGAAGTAGAGTATAAATAAAAAGACACTAATACCATAACCAAAAATATTATACTCATGGAACATCTATTGAAGATGAATTTAGCGGTGATCGGGGGACTGATGATGGGGGGATACCCATGTCAATAGGATCTAATGTGGGTGATGAGTTTTGTTACTAGAGTTACACACTTTGATTCAAAACCTTTTAATACACCTTCTATAATGTTATCGACATACATAACTTTTTTATATCCTTACATAGATGTGAAAGGAAAAAAAGGAAGTGTTTAGAGTTTTCATATTTCTCTCTCCCGTAATCATCATGTATGTACACCATTTCACTGGCTTCCTATTTTCACTATTCTAATATCACATACTGATTTTGTATAAAATTATGTGGTCCCCACAAATCCCTCTTGAGGGATCATGTATCTACCCATATCGATTTATGTGATCATTCGGTTTCTTTAGAAAAACCTTCGCTATTATGTGTGAACCATCAAGAAGCTATGATGGCTAATGTTCCATCACAGTTAGGCCTGAAGACGACTAAATAATTTTGAATGGTCATTCCATTTTATTGGGAATAGGAGACCATTTTTTAAAGACAGTGATATTGGTATCTACTCTATTAAAAAGATAGCTTTGATGGAGGTTCATTTAACATGAGGTGAATACTTCTTTAGATACTATACTTATGGTTCAATTTGTGTCGTACCACATAACATTTCATTTATTCTTTTAACCTTCATGGTTTGTAAGAAAATATTTTCTTTTAGGGAATGAATCAGTGGTTCTACTATGTTGCATGTCATAAGAGGGTGTTTACACTTCACTAGAGGATGGTTACGGGGTAATAGACATATCTAGAGAAGAAACCGAGAAAGTTATGATTCTAACATTGATAATATTTTTTGGTCACCTGATGATATTAGGTCATTTATCTTTTCACTAATAAACCCCAATTCCCCCCTGTGGTAGTGATTTCCCCATAGAGCATGGATGATCATATCCCAACCTCTTTGGGAATTCCTTGGACTAGATCAACTAATGTAGAGTTATTCTCCCTTACTATATCATCAAATACAATGATAATGACTCGCTAACATAGTGATATAGTCACAAATTACATTCCAATTCTTAGGATGGGATTTGGTCTAGGTATAAAGTCTATGTGAATTTACCAGTCATTCTTAAGGATATTTGGACATTAATCATGAGGTCTCCTTTTTAAGGGACAAAGTACCAACTGGGTCACCTTCGATTCATGTTTACAACCCTCAAATATGAGTGCTTCAATTATACCACCATTCACGCTCATGTGATGGATGTGATATCATTGAGGGAGTAAAAATGTTCCCTTGAATTAAGGGTAGTAGCAGTTGTGGAATTGTCTTCAATAAATAAAATATAGGATAATTCCCTAAATGAATCATCTTATTATGTTGTAGAGGCAAAACTCACATGTACATGATCAGTGATGAGAATGGTCAAATCGATCAACTCTAGTTTGAAATTAGTTGTTTATAAGAATAGTTATACTAGTTTTACCATGCACTTCAGATATCAAATAATACTATACTGGAGAAACATTGTCTCTTTGATATGGCTAAGAAGCCCTTGCTTGACAACGTAATTTGGGTGGAGGAATTGCAGTGGATTACAGAGGAAAAAACCAAATATTTTAATCAATTATGTCAATCCATTACATCATTGTAGAAAATGAATGCAGATATTAAGGACTCATCTAAACACATTCTATGACAGCATTTTAATTTAGATACTTTTTCATTACTTCTAGATTCATTGGAGATACTCTAGTATGTGGTGATTCCTCCTTCCTCGTTCTTTCAATGAATATATCTTCAAAACATTATATTTTTCCTTCCAGTTTTCTTTCACTCATGATGTGCATGATATTTCATTGACATGGTATTTCTTTAATTTTCAACAAAAACCATCCTTATAATAATTCAATGTAAAACTAATTTACTGGATTTGAATGATTATATAACATGTTTTTATTGAGAAATGCTCATGAATTCCTACCAACACGAGATTACTAATTTATCTATTTACTCTAGTTGTCTCAAAATCACATGATTTAAAAAATAATAATTCAGGTATGGGATATGTTCCAAATTAAGAATTACAATTCTTTGGTTGATGGTAGTGAACCTAGAGAACAATGATTTTTTTAATATTCTATATTATAGGACTCATAATTTTGTAATATTTTAATTTTTTATTTCCGAAAATGTTTTCTATGCTTCATATAGGGGAAGGCATAGAGGCCATGGACATGTCAGTTTATGCAGGCTTCACTCTTACATGTTTCTCAACTCACATGTTTTAGTCATTTTACATTCTTGAAAAATACATCATTATTGTGTTCTTTTTTAGGGTATGTTATTCAAGATATTGTATTTTTATAGTTTGTTGTCTTTTAGGTTGGATTTCCCATCATTTGTAATATACTGTTTAGGAAGTAGTGTAATCCAATCAGTTTATTGTCTTGTAGTATCGAACTTTTCCATGTATTATAATGTAATATGGTAAGGATGTATGACTCAAAGATTAACATCACGTGGTAATTAAATCATCTATTAATTTTAATGTCATTCTGTAAATACATGATTGATGAAAATTGAATACAGGGTAGTAATTTTTGGAATGACCCATAACACCTTGAGGTGCTAGGTTTTCTAGGGTGTTACTAGGGAATATAAGGAATCGAGTTCATTTCCTTCAAGGAGGGGATTCTACTTGTCGGTAGGTAAGGGACCTTGATCAACCTTATCATGGTCAAAATTATGTGTCCCTACTCTTTTACAAGGGCCATGAATGATTTTGGTGATTGTATTAGTAAATGACTATATTTTGGGCAAGGAATGTCCACACAGACAATTAAAAAATGGTTTGAGTAATTCATAACTCAAAAATACAGAATAGTGAAATATTTATTTTGGAAATTCCAGGAATGAACCATAACACCATGCGGCATTGGGGTGTTCCACTATGTTTCTTGTGATCATAAGGATTGGAGTTCCATTCCTGTAAGCATGGGATACCATTAGATTTCACAACAAATCACCAAATTTCGTAATTTCTCCAAAAAGAAGAAATAATCACTAAAGACAATTTATATCATGATTTTTAATACAATTTTAAAATCAATTTCAATATGTTAAATCAATTTGAAACTATGAAAATTATTTATATAAGGAGTATTCAATAATGAATCTACATACCTTTCATATTTAAAAAAAATGATAAATGAAACAAAAAAAGTCCCAAAGACAGGGTGAAAACTCTATGAACCTAACTTAGATCTCTTCACATATCATAATCCATTAAAAATATAAAGAAATTTGGAATTGAAAAACATTAATCTACACAGAGTGGGAGTTGATCTAATAAACTGAGAAGAGGGTGAAGTAGATCATAAAAAAAATCAAGGATTATGAAGAAATACGACTTACAACAAAAAAGGATCTTCAACGCACCAAGGAATTGCTCAAGATCACCTCATATTCAATGGGAGAACCTTACTTGACCTTTGATAATGAGAAATCCCGAGCTAGGGCTGTTTTGGGGACAAAAGAGGCATTAAATCGTTAAACCTGCATAGATCATCTTTTTTAGGACATAGTTTATTTCAATGCATGGTTTAGTCACACTGTTAGGCTAACCATGTGCTAATCATGTGCCAGCCACTACTTTATTGAAATCCCTTTCATGGTCATCTCACACGGTCTCCAAGCTGTGAACCAATCATGTTAAATCCACTATCATAAAAGACCAAATCCTATATTCAAACAACATCGTTTCTCCAATGATGACACATAGCTTTGGAAAACCGTGCGACCCCTGACCCTTTCAAGCACCTATTTCCCCCTATCACACTATGAATGGTTTCCTGAAATTTTTGTATATTTTCCACAAATCATTCATCGCATGTGAATATGAGTAAAATCCCAAAAAGACTCCCAGAAGTTCTCCAACCTCTCCTAACCCACACCCTTAAACATTAAATTCATAAAATTCCTTATGAATGGATTACATATTAGGAATTGGGGCGACTAAATTCTATAAATAAATGGTCTTTATATACCCCAAATGGTTGAAAACAAATTTTACTCTAAAGGAGTCCCTTCTATTGGTCTTTCATTTCCATTCCACATTCTGAAGTCTCTTCCTAAATATGATCATATGACAAATGAACTTGAACTAGACCAATGATTTTTTCATACAGTAACATCATTTTCCAATCCAACATATTCACACGGATATGTAACAATAAATCATATGGTTGTAGGTCAACAAGATCCCATCTGATCACATGGTCAAAGTTAGGTTGATTATTTTTCCACTGAGATGCATGAAACAAATTGTGCACCACAGTTAACTGTGGGGGGAAAATTCCAACTGATATGACACCTCTCTAACTAGTTCTAGTATCTAAAAAGGGCCTATGTATTGAGGAGATATCTCTCCTTGATTATAAAATTTTAAATGTCTAATTTTTGGAGAAATCCTAAAGAAATCATGATCACTCACTACGAATGACCATATTTATCAATAATAATCTAAATATGAATTATGATGACTCTGAGCCATATCCATTATTTTCTTTATCAACTCAATCTTCTATCTTGTTTCATGGAAAATACATTGCCCAACTAGTGAGGCATCACATTTTTTCCATGAAACAATGTGGAGAATGAAAAATAAACCCTTACATTCTTCAAAATGAGCCATATATATCAAGGCATTACATATGTTGTTATATGAGAAATCCACTATGGGTGTGTAATATTTCCAAGAGACACCAAAATCCATTACAAAACCCCATAAAATATCTTCTAATGTTTGTATCATCTTTTCAAATTGTTTGTCTGTCTAAGGATGACATGTCGTTATCATAGTAAACTGAGTTCCAAGGACTTTTTATAAGGATTTATAGTAATGAGACAAAAAACTCAGATCTCTTTCTGATATGATCAATACCGTTATGCCATGTCTCTTTACCAATTATCATATATATATTTCAAATAGCTCTTCTATCGTATGAATTTCATAAATAGGGTTCAGATGTGGCGGCGTCATTAGTCCATCAACTATCACCTATATGGCATCGTGTTTCTGAATCACTATAGGGAGACTAGTAACAAAATCCAAAGATATCAACTCATATTTACACATTTTAATACGTAAACTCTATTACATGAATACTAGCCACTAATATTTCAACTTAACTTATTGGTAGGTTAAGCATGAACTCAGTCTTTAAATACCATACGCATTTTGGATATGATCGATATCTTCTCCCGCACCACTAGTGTTTCTTTTTCCCACTGAGTTTATGAATTTATAAATAATTCCTCGACCGCTGAATTTCCTTTAGCAGGTGTATACATCAATTAAATATCTAAAATTTTTAGATATTTCATACATCTTATTTGCCTCAGATAAAAATCTTATAGTGATAAAATATTTATTAAACTATTGTGATCTGTAAACCCTATACATTTCTCACTAATGAGATAATGTTTCCAAACCTTAAAAGCATGGATGAATAAAGATAACTCCAGATCTTGTTTTTGGTAGTTATTCTATTTCACTCATTAAAACCATGATCCATATGAAATAACATGACCCCCATGAATGAGAACACATCCCAACCAAGAACTAATGTCATTACAATAAACCTAGAACCCTTGTCCAGATATTGGAATTACCAAGATAGGAACTAATGTAAGATGAACATTCAAATCATGAATGATTTCTGGATTTCCTCAATCCAATGGAAAGGAACATTCATATTTGTTAAAACTATAATAGATGAAGCCAGTCATGATAAGTACCAAACAAATAATTTATAATAAGCAGATATACTAAGAAATAATTGTATCTCAATGACCTTCTTCAACTGCTTCCAAGAGATAAAAGATTCTATATTTTCCATATCCACTAAAACACCTCTTTTAGAAGTCACATGGATATGAATGAATACCTGTTGTATCCAAAAATAACACTTAGAAAATTTTACATACAACCGATGGTATCTCAATATTCCCAACAATATCGCTAATTATTTTTCATGCTCATCCCTTTTCATTGAATACACAAATATGATATCCAAAAACACAATAAAAAATGAATCCAGATATCATTTAAATTTTCAATTCTTCAATGTCATAAATATTTCTGATGCATTCAAAAGACAAAGAAATTTCCACATATTAATAATGGCCATAACTTTATCAAATTTGTTTTTTACAGAATATCCTCCTTTAGATTTCTCAATTGGTGATATCTTGGATTCAAGTCGATCTTAGGGTAACATTGATCTCCCCTAAATTGATTGAACATTTAATAAATTTGTGGAAGTGGATATTGATTCTTTAGCATAACATGGTTAAGACCATGATCATTAACACACAACCAAATATTTCCATCTTATTTCTTCTCGAACTAGGCCGGTGCTCCCCATGAAGATGTGATAATCCAAATTAAACCCTTTCTTTACAGCACATCTAACTTCACATTGAACTCACATAATTGTATTGGGGATTTTAGATAAGATGGATTTTAGAAAGGACTGGTCACTGAGAGTAGATCTATAATAAACTCCATTTCCTTTTCAAGTAGAAACCCTAATAAATGTTCGAGAAACACATCCAAAACTGATCCATGAATATTGGAAAACTACTACAATCAATATCTTCCATAGAAACAAATGTTAACACTTACAAATGGAAAAAATAACATATCCACTTATAGTTCCAACAATCCCTTTTCACTTGTCTTTTTATTCCATTATCCACTAAAGAGACACTGAACTCTATCTACAATCATGAAACTCATTATTATTCTATAACGGTTGATATGGACCTTCAATGTTGTTAACCAATCCATTCCATTGATTACATCATAAAAATACATCTCCAGTAATGTGAAATCACATTGTATCTCAACACAATAAGAAGTTATAGAGCATTATCTACACAGAAAAGATTGACATTGTCTTTGACCATTAGGTGTTTAATTTTAATCACAGACGGTATCATATCATGTTTTAACATCTAAAAATCAATAGATTAATAAGAAATAAAACTATTAGATGAAATATTATAAAAAAACTTTCATAAGTTTATTCATAAAAATAATCATTCCACCCACAATAGATGGTGCACCATTGTCATCCAAACTCACCTATTTATCTTCATATAATTTCTCTATCACTACCCATTTTTCTATATTTCCCTGTTGAGATATACCTTATTGAGGAGTCATGTTATTCCTAGAATCACTATGGTTAGATCTATTCTAATTATGAGATTAATTTTGTTTTCCTCACACCGTCAAAGCATATTATTCATGTCATACCTTAGAAATATCTTGACCACCTGATCATGGAGCACTCTGACAATCACCTTGACAATGTATCATTTTTGATTAAAAATGGAATGATCTTAGTGGTTTTTTCACTCTTTCTTTATATGTTCATGTGAACCACATTGAAAACATCCAAAACTTATTATGGGTATTAAAGGATTATTCATTGATCTAGCCATTTGATTTTGATTCACACGCCAACCATAGAAATACATTTCCCAATTCTACTTTCTCCCAACATTATAGTTCCCAACGTTTCTCATGGGAATCAACATACTTACTCCTCCCATTGCTATTTAGAAGCATAAGTCATCCACTATTGTAATATTATTTATCTTAGTATAATATGTAATTCACGGAACAATTATATCCAAGTACATCTCCTACCTTAGTCCGGATTCAAGGATACATGAATTTATGGAAACACTACTTGCATCCTTGGGTAAATATCACACCAAATTCATAAATTTAGATACATACACTATAATAGTGATATTTCCTCCTCCATGATAAATAATACCATCATCATTTATATCTTGAACATGTAGGGATTTAATTTTTTGTTGAAGAATTTCTAAATATCCTCCCAACTATGGTCTTGATCCTCTTTATCCTATACTGTTAATTCCCACCACTAGAGAGTGAGATCCTCTCACATAAACATCACTAGATTGACTTTCAACCATATTAGTGTGATGATGATATCAATGATACAATTAATCCTATTCGAAAAAACCCCTTCCCTTTCTAGTTCAAAATCACCCCAGAATATGAGTGGATAATGCTTCTAGAACTTGATAGAATGATCAATGTGTCTTGGATCATCCCTTCGGTTCCTTGTTCCCATATCCTAAAATGCATAAATGATACTATAAACAAGTTATTTGATCATTTGTGTATCAGATGTAACCAAATTCTCGACAACCTCTTGCAGTTCCTTTCTACGATGCCTACCATTAGACATATTCTATTAAAAAAACAAAATAAGTCTCACTCTTTAGAAAATGATGTCTTAGTATTTCAAATTCTATCACATCAACCTTCAAAACATTGATTTAAAAAATAATCCATTAACATGTTAATTCATTTTTGAAAATAAATCCATTTTCAAAATACCACAACCATTCAATATTAAGAATATTTTTTTTAAATATCCTTTCAAAATTTTCATAAATCAAAACTGTTGGCCAAAATCATAATTCATTCCTCAAAATGATGTATGCACTCTTAGTGGGATGTCATTCCTCAAATGCATGTTGTGCTTTTCTCATTGGCTAAACCCATAAAAATAAGATTTCAAAACATTATGGGTCTCAAAAAAACATATGTACCCAACTCCCTAGTAACATGAAGTTCATCATAAAAATCTTATATACGTCTTTTTGTACTATAAATTTCACTTCCCAACAATATGACTACTTTCTATGTTCCCAAATCATGAAATAGACATGAATGAAATTAATCTCCAATACTAAGAAAACTGATTACTAAATATTCCAAATGGAAAAAGAAAATTTCATACAATTTGTCTCAAATATATTTTTACAATGAACATAACTGATTACATTTTTAACTTCTGACACCATTATCATGGGATCGAGAGAGAGGTGAGTCGTTACATGGCCTTAATAGACAACCCATAGACAGTAATGTTTGGAAATAAATGGAAAAGTGCTTCATTATATGTGGGGAATGAATTTCCCTATTAGAATAATAAAATTAATCAGATAATAAATAAAAAATAAAACCACTATATTATGCATGATAAAAATGAAATACAACTCAATGTTTGATTGATCAAAATCTTTCTAAAATTGAGTACCATAGTGGAAGAGTACAATATCAATGTAAAAAGTGGAGTAAAAACTACTAAAACTCCAAGAAAACCACAAGACTTTAAGATTCATAAGATATGTGTTCCAACATCACAAAACCCCATGTATCATGAAGTATCACTAAATACGTGTGATACAATACCATTTCACGTGTCCTTGTATATGGCATCTATAAAATCACAAAAAATCCAAAGAAGAGGTCAATAATAAAACTCAGTAGGTTTTCCCCATTGACTCCCCTACTAAAAACATTTATATAAGAAATATTATATAAAAATAGTTTCTAAAATAGACTATAACTAAATATAATCAAGTTCCATATCAACCAGTTTTCTAAAGAAGGGTATTTTTAAAATAAATAAACCAAATGATGCTTTAAAATCATTTCACAAGATCTTTTTTTCATAACCAATCCATTCCACATATCCCCACGACAAAAAATGCATGATTCATTATGATAGCTCCATACTCACGAGTGGTCTCTCATCGATCAACCAATTCATTATAATGTAATTATTTCCCATGTTTTATTACACCTTTGGAACTGAGAACAATATCATATTTCAACCAAACCTTGTAAATCCAATATGAAAACACACAATAACTATGCCCAAAATCCTTTCTAAAAAACATGACATATCAATTTAAATAAAACAACATTTTTATTGAAAAACTTTTACCAAAAATCGATTTCAAAAATATATCAAATCCATTTTTTTAACCAACATCTTAAAATCATGAAACCAAAGAACTTTTTACAACAAATCATCAAAATCCAACAATTTCTCCCAAAAACATAAATACTCATTAAATAGGATTTTTATCATGATTTTTACCACAATGTCACAATAAATTTCAATCAATTAAATGAATATGAAACTAAGACAATCATTTCTAGTTGGGAGAGTCAAGAGTGAAGCCATCAGCATTTTTTGTTTTGGGGAAAATGATAAATGACATGAAAAATGTCACAAAACTGGGTTGAAAACTCCATGAAACCAGTTAGATCTCCTCCCCTATCCTAAAATATGAAAAATTTAAATTTATTTGGAACACACAACCTACATTCTAACCAAATAAAGAATATATCTAAGAAACGAAGAAATAATGAGAATTATATTGAAGAAAAACACCAAGAACGATGGAGATAGAAGCCTCACAACAAGAATCGAGATTCAAAACACAAAGGAATGGCTCATGATCACTTCTAATTCAATGGGAGAACCTTTATTGACCTTTGAAAGGTAAAAGTCCAAAGTTAGGAATTTTTTTGGGAATGTAATGAATTGAAACATTAAACTGAAATATATCCATATTTTAAGGATCTAGTTTCATTCCATGCACAATTTAATTTAAGAAAATGACGCCCAAAATATGTGCCAACAAATGCCTTAGGGAAATAACTAACATGGTTGCCTTGAATGGGCTCCAAACCATGCACCAACCGTTCTGAATCCACCGACTCAAAACAACAGAATCCAACATTCAAATAGCACAATTTCTACTATGTGGACACTTGGTTTTTGTAAACTGTGTGCCAATCATGTGCATTTCATTTTCCCATGTTTCCCTGTACATAGTTTCTAGCATGGTTTCCTCAGTTTCCGAAAATCATGCACCATCCATGAACCTATAGGACCCCCACGATCTCAAAGGTTCTCCAAAATCTCCCAAACCTCACCCTTATACATTATATTCTTCAAAATAATAAATAAAAGGTTAAATACCGAAAATTGCGGGTGATACATCCCAAGGGAGGAAAATAATTTAGATTTTTTCTTCTAATGTAATGCACCTCATATGGATTAACATGAATTCCAACCATAAAAAAACAATACCTTTTACATGAACATGATTATATGGAATATGTTATATAACATAAGAGTAGATAATAGTAATATCATATGGATGGAAGGTATATGATTTAAGATTGAATCCACCTACATTGGATGTTTTGAAAAAAAATGCTAATAGAAACAAAAAAATCCCAAAACCTAGGTGAAAACTCCACACATCTAACTTAGATATATTCCCCAATCATAAAACATTAAAAATATAAAATTATATTGAATCCATAAAAATAGATCTACCCATAGTGAACATAGATCTAATAAACTCAGAGAGAGGGTGAAGTAAATATAATAAAAACATTAATAATTATGAAGAATGAAGCCTTACCAAAAAAATTGATCTTCCACGCACAAAATAATGGATCCAAGTCACTTATTATTCAAAGGGAGAACCTTATATAACCATTTAGATAGAAACAAACCGATTTAGGGCCATTTTAGTGATAAAATATTCATTAAAACAATAAACCTACCTAGATCCACTTTTTTATGGCTTAGTTTATTTTAGCCTATCGTGTGTTAGACACTACCTAATATAAACCCCATGTATGGTTACCTTGCATGGTCTCCAAACCATGTGCCATCCATACTGAGGACACCACCTCAAAAAGAACAAATCCAACATTCAAACCACACTGTTTCTCCTAGGAAGACACACAGTTTTGGTAAACTGTTAACCCCCCCCTCATGCACCTTTTCCCCATGTCACACAGTGAATGGTTTCCTAAAATTTTCTCATATTTTACATAAACTATGCATCACCCGTGTTGCTGTAGAAAATCCAAAAAAAAACTACAAAAAGTACTCCAAACTCTCGAAAACCACACACTTACACTTTAAATACATAAAATTCCTAAAGAAAGGATTACATATTTGAGACATGGTCTACTAAATTCACAACATAATTGGTATTTATGTCCCATAAAGTATAAAACCAATGATTTTCATAAAAATTTACAACTATTTTTCTTTCATTTCAGTATCGTATTGGCATGTCTCTTTCTGAATATGACAATGCTACCAAAAAACCCACAAAATACTAATGAATTTTACATGAAATAATTTCTATTTCAATTCAAAAGTCAACAATGGGATATGTAAAAACCATGAATATAGTTATTAGTAAACATGATCCCATATGATCACATTATAAAGGACATGCTGATAAATTTTCAAATGAGTTACATGAAACAAATTGTTTTCCGTACTTAAATATGGAGAAATTACAAATGATATGCCACATATCCAACCAGTTATAGTATCTCAAATTTTCCTTCATATTGAAGAGATATCTATCATTGATCACCAAAATGTAAATGTCCATTCCTTGGTGAAATCCTGATGAAAACATGCTCACTCACTGCGAATGACAACAATCGTCAATGATGATCTGCATATAATTTAGGAATACTCTGATCAATCTCTATCCTTTTCATAATAAAATCATTCATTTATGTTGTTTCATGGAAAATAATTACCCTAACTAGTGAAGCCTCACATTTTTTCACCCATCAAAGTGGAAAATGAGAAGGAAACCCTTAAAATTCTTCTAAATGAGCCATATGTATAGAGGCATGATAACTGTTCTTATATGAGAAATACAAGGGTATCTTCTCCATCCACGAGCCACCAAAATCCATTACACAAGCCTACAACATTTCTTCCAATGTTTATATCATCTGTTTAGATTGTTCATCCATCTGAGGATGATACATCGCACTCATAGTCAATTGAGTCCCATGGTCTATTTATAAGGATTTCTAGAAATGAGACATAAAACTCATATCTTTGTCTGATATTATCAATAATGGTATACCATGTCTTTTTACCACTTATCATGTATAGGTTTTGGATAGATCTTCACTTAATGAGTTACATAAATAGGGATGAAATTTGACGACATCGTAAGTTGATCCACTATCACCCATATGGAATCATGTTTTATAATCATTCTAGGGTGATCTGTATCAAAATCCCTAGCTATATACTCCCATTTCCACATTATAATAGTTAAAAACTATAACATTAATACTGGCCACTAATGTTTCACCTAGACTTATTGATACGTTAAGCATCACCTCAGTAATCTCATTCCATATCCATTTTGGTAGGAAACGACATCAACTGACACTCCCCTGAAGCTTATTTTTCAAACTTATTATATGAATTTTTGCATAATGTGTCCACCACTAAATTACCTTTACTCGGTGTATACATCATGAAAAAGTAAAATATTTAGAGATACTCTATCAATTTTATTTTCCATGGATATAAATCCCATTGGGATAAAATATTTATTAATATCTTATGATCCATAAACACAGTAAATTTCTCACTAAAGAGATAACGATGACAAGAAACCAAAGCATGGATGGCTAAATATAACTCATAATTTTATGTTTTGTAGTTATTATAATTCACTCATAACTTCGTTGATCCATAAGAAAAAAATGTGACATCCATTCATGAGAACACAACCTGCCCAAGATCCCAAATCATTAAAATAAACCTGGCACCCTTGTCCCAGTTTTGGAATTACGAATATTGGCACTAATGTAAGGTGAACTATCAACTCTTGAAAGATTTCTAGCATTCCTCAATATAATGGAAAGGAAAATTTATCTTTGTTAAAGCTATAATATATGAATCTATTCATGATAAGTAAAAAACAAATAATTGATAATTACCATGTATATTATAAAAAATTTGTATCTGAAATAATTTATTCAACAATTTCCAAGAGAGAAATGATTTTATCATATATGGATCAATTGAAAAAAATGTTTTAGAAATCACATGACCAATAAAGGATACCTCTTGTATAAGAAATCACACTTTGATAATTTAGTATACAACCTATGGTATCTCAATATTCCCAACAGTATTTCCAAGTGTTTCCCATGCTCAACCCTTGTCCTTGAATACACCAATATGTCATCCAAAAACACCACAAAAAATTAATCCAAATATCTATGAAATATCCAATCCATCAATTCCATAAATACCATTGGTATATTCATAATACAGAAAATAATTATCACATTTCATAATAGCCATATTTTCTTTTAAATGTTGTTTTTGGAATATCCTCCATCTGAACTCCGAATTAGTGATATCCTGGTTTCAATTCAATATTGGTGAACCATTTAGCCCCAACCAGTTGAATGAACATTCCATCAATGTGAGGATGTTTATATTGATGCTTTATCAAATCATGGTTATGATTATGACAATTACCACACAACCAAAGTGTAACATCACATTTCTTGACGAAATATACTGATGATCCCCACGAAGATTTACTCATCCATATAAAATCCTCTATATAGCTAATCCAATAGAAATTTCAACTACATTAATTCTATTGGGGATATTAGATAAGATGGATGTGAGATAGGACCGGTCCCCGGGAAAAGATCAATCATAAACTATACTTCTCTTCCAAGTCGAAACCCCAATAAATGTTTATGAAACATATTATAAAATTGATCCATTTCTTCTAGTGAACTACTACTCTCAATATCTTCCATCGATGCCAGATTCAACACTACCAACTGGTAAAAGATCATTCCATATTCTAGTTCCAACAAGCCCATTTACCTTTTATTTACATTCCTTTATCATTTATAGAGATAATCAATTCTATCCAATGTCATGAAACTCATTGTCCTAATATAATAGTTGATATGGGACTTGAATGTTGTTAACCAATCCATAACATGGATTACATCATAGAAATCCATCTCCAACACTGATAAATCCCATTTTAGATCAACTCTGTCAACAATTATAGAGCATTATCTACACAGAATGTTTTGAAATTATCTTCGACCATGATTAGTTTATTGATTAATCTGAAAAGAATTCATCTCACATTGTAAACTCTTAAAATCAATAGATTGGGAAGCAATAAATGAATGATATGAACCAGTATCAAAAAAACATGTATAAATGTATACTTCAAAATAATCATACCACTCCCATTAGATCGTGCACCATGATCATCCGCAATCACCTATTCAGCTCCATATAATCCCTCTATCACTACAAATTATTAATTATTTCCCTTTTTAGATTTCCATTATTGAGTAGTAATTTTATTCCTAGACTCTCCATGGATATATCTATTCTTATGATGAGATTAATTATGTTTTCCTCACACCGTCAAATCATATGATGCATGTGATACCTTATAATTAGCTTGAACGCCTAATATTGTAGCACCATGACAATAGCATTAAAGATACCTCATCTTGTTTCAAATATGGAATGATCATAGTAGTTTTGTGCACCCATAATTTACATGGTCAATTGAACCGCATTGAGAACATCCCACTCTTGTTGTGGGTCCCAGAGGAATATTCACTAATCCACCCACTTGATTCAGATTCATACTCCAATGTTTAAAATAAGTGTCACTCTTATACATTCTTCGAGAATTAGAGTTCCCATCATATAAAATGGGTATCAAATTGTTCTAATTTCTCCCAGCCTATGAATCCACCTACCATGAGTGTTTTGGAAAAAATGATAAATGACAAAAAAACGTCCCAAAACAAGGGTGAAAACTCCAAAAAAAAACTAACTTAGATCTCTTCCCCTATTAAATACCACACAAAATATTAACATATTTGGAATCCAAAAACATAGATCTACCCAGAGAAAGAGAATAACTAACAAACTGAGAGAGAGGCTAATGTCAATCTCATAAAAACATCATGAATTTTGAAGAATGAATCCTTACCACAATAATTGATCTTTAATTCCCCAAGGAATGACTCCGGATAAAATACAATTAAATGGGAAAACCTTACATGACCATTGAGATATATGAATCCAGACTTAATGCTGTTTTGGGGACAATGGAGTCATTAAAACATTAAACCTACCTAGATCCACTTTTTTAGGACTTAGTTTATTTCGGCACATGAATTATTCACACTGTTAGGAAATCCATGTGATTATCATGTGACAACCACAACTCTATTGACACCCATTTCATTGTCACATCGCACTGTCTCGAAACCATGAATAAAACATGCTGAAGCAACATCTTCAAAAACACCAAATCCAACGTTCAAACCACACTATTTATCCTATGTGGACATTCAGTTTGGGAAAACTATACACCCCCACCCCCTCATGCACCCCCTGTCGCACTATGAATGGTTTCTTACAATTGTTTCAACTTTTCCAAAAACTGTCCATCAACCTTGTAGCTATAGAAAAAACCAAAAAACTCCCAATAGTTCTCCAAACATTCTAAAACCACTCCACTTTTCTGTAAATATATAAAATTCCTAAAGAAAATATTATACATTTGAAACTCATGATACTAAATTTGCACCATAATATGTATGTATATCCCCAGATAGTGGAAAACAATTATTTCTCTGAAAGAGTTCCACATATTTCTCTTTCATTTCCATCATGTATTCATAAGTCTCTTCCCAAATCTGTCCATAATACAAAAAACCCCACACTAGAACAATTATTTTTTAATGAAATATTTTCTACTTCCAATCAACACCGGGATATTTACCAACAAATAATCTAGTTTTAGGTCAACACAATCCCATATGATAACATGGTTAGGGTTAGGCTGATACTTTTTCAAATAAATACATGAAACAAATTGTGTACCACACTTAACTGTGGGGGATATTCCAATAGATATTCCACCTCTCCAACCTGTTCCATATATCAAAAGATGATATGTATTGAGGAGATATATATCCTTGATTTCCAAAATAAAAATTTATAATCCTTGTAGAAATCCTCAAGAAAACATAATCTCTTCTTATGAATAACAACAATCATCAGTGATGATCTGCATATTATTTATGAAAACTCTGTACCATCTCTATCCTTTTATTAATCAACTCAATAATTTATTTATCTTCATAGAAAAAACATAGCCCAACTAGTGAAGCCTATCGTTTTTTCACCCTACAACGTGGATAACGAGAAGGAAACCATTAAAATTATTTAAAAGGAGCCATATGTATCACGGAATGATTGCTTTTGTTATATGATAAACACACTAAGGGTATTTTCTATTTCAATGGTCCACCAAAATCAATTACACAAGACTGCATCATGTCTTACAATGTTCATATAATCCATTTATATTGATTGTTAGTCATAGGATGATAAATCATACTCATAGTCAACTAATTATCAAGGGCTTTTAATAAGGATTTCTAGAAATGAGACAGAAACCTCCTATCTCAATCTGATATGTTTAATACTGGTATACCATGTTTCTTTACCACATCTGATATATATATATTGAATATATCTTCCACTGTATGAGTTTCATAAATAGGGTTGTGCTGTGGCGACTACGTAAGTTGATCCACTATCACGCATATGACATAGTGTTTCTGAATCATTATAGGGAGACCTGTAACAAAATACCTAACAATATACTCCAATTTTCACATTGGAATTTGTAAACACTATTAAATTCATATTTTTCTATTATGGTTCACCTTACCTTATTGAAAAGTTAAGCATCACCTCAGTCTTCACATTCTTTATTCATTTTTTCAAGGACTAAAATCAGCTACCACTCCCCTGAAACTTCTTTGGCTAACTATGTATATGAACTTCATAATAATGCAGGGACCACATAATTTCCCTTACATTGTGTATACATCATGTCAGTGTTGATAATTTGGTGAAACTCCATCCATCCTCTTTTCCTTAGATACAAATCTCCTTGTGATAAAATATTTATTAAGCTCTTATGATCCACAAACACAGTAAATTTCTCACCAATGAGATAATGATACCATGCCTTCAAATCATAGATGACAAAAGATAATTCCAAATATTGTTTTTTGTAGTTATTATAATTCACTCAGAACTTCCTTGATCCATAAGAAAAAAACATGACTGCCTTCCATGAGAACACACCCAAACCAAGATCTTAAATAATTACATTAAACCCAGAAGCCTAGTCAAGATTCTGGAATTATCAATATATGAAATATAGTATGGTTAACTTTAAACTCTTAAATGATTTCCATAATTCCTCAATCCAATAAAAAGGAACATTCATCTTTTTTAATCCTATAACATATGAGGAAATTCATGATAAGTAATAAACAAATAATTTATAATAACCATCCAGATTAAGAAAACATTGTATCCCAAAGAAATTCACCAATAGTTTCCAAGAGATAAAAGGGCCTATCTTTTCCAGATCCACTGAAACATGACTTTTAGAAATCACAAATTCAATAAAGCATACCTCTAGTATCCAAAAATGACACTTAGATAATTTTAAATACAAACGATGGTATCACACAATTCCCAACAGTATCACCAAGTGTTTCTCATGATCACCCCTTGTAGTAGAATACACCAATATGTAATCAAAATACACCACCAGAAATGAATCCATATATCAATGAAATATCCAATTCATCAATTCCATAAATACCAATAGTATATTAATAATTCAAAAATTCATTACCACAAAATCATAATGGTTACATCTAATTATAAAATTTGTTTTTGGGAATATCCTCCTTTTGAACTCTCAATTGGTGATATATTGGTTTCATGCCGATCTTGGAGTACCATTGTGCTCTCCTAAACTTATTGAACATGTCATCAATGTGTGGAAGTGGATACTGATTATTTATAATAACATTGTTATGGTTATTATAATTAACACAAAACCAAAGAGTTCCGTCTTATTTCATCACGAACAAGACCCAAATAAAACCCATTATTTCCATCTCGTCCAATAACACTTTCAACTCAATTAATTCTATTGGGTCTATTAGATAAGATGAATGTGATATAGGGCTGGTCCCCTAGAGTAGATCATTAATAAACTCCACTTCTATTTTTAGTGGTAACCCTAATAAATGTTCTGGAAACAGATCCTAATACTGATCCACGATTTCTAGAAAACTACTACTCTCGATCACTTCCATCAATGGAAAAGTCAACACTACCAACTTGTAAATGAAAAAAAATTCATATATAATTGTTATATGGGACATAAATTTGGTTAACCAATCCATACCCTATATTACATCATAGAAACCCATCTCCATCATCGAGAAGTTCATTTTTAGCTCCACTCCATCAACAGTTATAGTGCAATCTATACACAGAACGACTTGAAAATCTCTTTGACCATGAGATGTTAAATTTTTAATCATTTCTGGTTTCATATAATGTTTTAAACTCTAAAAATCATCAGATTGAAAATCAATAAAAGAATGAGATGAACCAGTATCAAAAAAACATGTAGAAATGTATACATCAAATGAATTATTCCACTCACAATAGATGGTGTACCTTGTTCATTCAAAATCACATATTCATATCCATTTAATTTCTCTATCAAAGGACATTGTTATTTATTACCCAGCTGAGATTTCTATTATTGAGGGGTCATGGTATTCATCGAATTACCATGGATATATTTATTCTAATGATGAGTTTAATTTTATTTTCCTCACATAGATGAATTATAGGATGACGATCATACCTTATAAATGTCTAAAGAACCTAACCATGGAGCAGTGTGGCAATAGCATTGAAGATTCTTCATCTTGTTTCAAAAATGGAATGATCTTAGTGGTATTTTAGTACTTCTTTATATTGTCAAGTGAACCATATGGAAAAATTCCCACTCTTATCATTATTCTCTCAGGAAGATTTACTAATCCAGCCTTTTTATTCTGATTCATACTCCCAAATTGGAAATAAGTGTCCCTCATATACTTTCTCCCAACATCAGTGTTCCCAATAGTTCTAGCGGTAATCCCACTCTAATACATTCACCCATCTAGTGAATCCACCAACATTGAGTGTTTTTGAAAAATTGATAAACGAAAAAAAACATCCCAAAACCAGGGTGAAAAATACACAAACCCATATTTGATATATTCCCCTATCATAAACCATGAAAAATCTGACCATATTTGAAATCCAAAAACATGGATCTACCTAGAGTGGGCATAGATCTAATAAACAGAGATATAGGGTGATGTGGATCTAATAAAAACACCAAGAATTAATAATAATGAAGCCTTACCACAATAATTGTTCTTAAACACACCATGTAATGGATTTGGATCACTTTCAATTCAATGGGTGAACCTTAAATGACCATTGAGAGATAAAAATTCAATGTATGGGCCGTGTTGGTGACAAACAAAGCATTAAAAATATAAACCTGCCAAGATCAACATTTTTAGGACATAGTTTAATTCAGAACATGGTTTAGTCACACTATTAGGAAAACCCTATTTTAATAGTGTTCCAAAAACTACCTTATGGAATCACATTTCATGGTCATCTAGTGTGGTCTCCAAACCATGTTCCAACCATGCCTCACTACCTCAAAAATATCAAATCAATCTTTCAACCCACAATGTTTCTCTTATGTGGACACACAGTTTGGGTAATGGTTCATCCGCCCCTCATGTAACGTTCCCCCTATCACACTTTGAATGGTACAATACAATTGTTATATCATTTCCAGAAACCATGCATCACCCGTGTAGCTGTATAAAGGACCAAAAACTCTTGAAAGTTCTCTAAAATCTCTCAAAACACACCCTTATACTCTAAATATATAAAATTCCAAATGAATGAATTTCTTATTAGAACATGAGGATACTAAATTCTCACCATTATTGGTCTTTCTATCCCCATAAAGTAGAAAAATTATTATTTCTCTAAAAGAGGTCTAGCTATTGCTCTTTGATTTCCTTCTTGCATTAGTAAGTCTCATGCTGAATATGACCATGGTAACGAAAAATCCTCTCTTGGAAAATGATTTTTCCATTCAAGAAAACCTATTTAAAATCCTCCATCTGCACTGGGATATGTACAAACAAATCATCTGGTCAAAGGTCAACATGATTCCATCTGATCACATGGTTAGGGTCAGGCTGATAAATTTTTAACTAATATACATGAAACAAATTGTGTACCACACATAATTATGGGGGAAAATCAAATCCATATTCCACCTCTATAACCTATTATAATATATCAGAAGGGCCTATGTGTCAATGTGATATCTCTCCTTGATTACCAAAATCAAAATGTCAAATTCTTGGAGAAATCCTTAATAAAACATGATCACTCACTCTGAATGAAAATAGTCATCATTAATTATCTGCATATGATTTATGAATACTTTGAGTCATATCCATCCTTTTCATAATCAACTCAAACTTCTATGTTGTTCCATAGAAAATACTTTGCCAAAATAGTAAATCATCACTTATTTCCACCAAAAAAAGTGGAGAATGAGAAGGAATCCCTTAAAATGCTTCAAAAGGAGCCATATGTATCAAGGAATGATAGATGTTGTTATATGAGAAATTAATTAGGGGTATGTTCTCTTTCAATGATCCACCAAAATGACTTACAAAAGCCCATATCATTTCTTCCAATGTTCGTTTCATCCATTAAAATTGTTCATCCACCTGAGGACGATACGACGTACTCATAGTCAACTGAGTCCCAAGGGATTTTAATAAGGATTTCCAGAAACGAGACATAATCCTCAGATATCTGTATTAAATGATCAATAATGTTTTACCATGTATTTTGACCACATATAATATATATAGTTTGGACAGAACTTCCACCACATGAGTTTCATAATTAGGGTCGAAATGGGGTGACATCATAAGTTGTTCCCTTATTAGCCCTATGGTATCGTGTTTCAGAATCATTCTAGGGTTACCTATAACCAAATACATATATATCTACTCCCATTTACACAATGGAATAGGTATGCATTGTAACAAAAATACTAGTTGCTGGTGTTTGACCTTAACTTATTGACAAGTTAAGCATCACCTCTGTCATCACATTCCATATTCATTTTGGCTAGGACTGACATCAACTACCACTCCCCTAAAGCTTTGTTTTCCAATTGAGTATATTAATTTCCACATAATTCAACAAACAATAAATTAACTTATCCTAATATATAAATCAATTCAAATTTGAACATTTTGAGATAATCCATCCATCCACTTTTCCTCAGATATAAATCCCATTGTGATAAAATATCTTGTAATCTCTTATGAACTGCAAATGCAATAAATTTCTACCCAATGAGATAATGGTGTTAAGCCTTCAAATAATGGATGACTAATGATAACTCCAAATCTTGTGTTTGGTAGTTATTGTTATTAAATAATAACTTTATTAATCCATAAGAAAAAATATGACCTCCTTGCATGAGAACACACCCCAAACATGATCCTAAATCAATACAACAAACCTGATACCCTTGTCGATATTCTAGAATGATCCAGATAGGTTCTAATGTAAGGTGAAATTTCAACTCATGAAATATTTCAAGCATTCCTTAATCCAATTGAATTTTATATTCATCTTTTTTAATGTTATCACATATTAAACTACTCATGATAAGGATGAAACAAAGAATTTATAATAACTAGCTATACTAAGAAAACTCAGTATCTTAAATACATTCTCAAAGAGTTTCCAAGAGATAAAAGCTTATATATTTTCTGGATCCACTAAAACCCCTATTTTAGAAATCACATTTCCATGAAATCATACATTTTATATCCAGGAATTGGACTTTGAAAAATTTTCATATAGCCAATGGTATCTCAATATTCCCAACAATATCTTCAAGTGTTTCTATTGCTCAGCCCTTGTCATTTAATACACCATTATTTCATCCAAAACACCAAAAAAATGAATCTAAATATAACTAAAATATCAAATTATTCAATTGAATTAATACCACTTGTACATTCATATGACAGAAAGGCATTACCACATATTCATATTGGGAATATTCACTTCTAAAAGTTGTTTTTTAGAATATCCTCATTTTGAACACTTAATTGGTGATATCTTGGTTTAAATTGACTATGGAGAACCATTATTAACAACTCAACTAACTGAACATGTCATCAATTTTTGGAAGGGGATATTGATTATTTATCATAACTTGGTAAATCATATGATAATTAACACACACAAAAATAGTTCAATATTTTTTCTTCAAGAACAAGACTGGTTCTCCCCACTAAGAGGCTCTTAGACAAAAAAACCCATTCAGTCCATCTTTTCAAACTGCACTTTCAGCTCCCTTACTTCTTTTGGGGATATTAGATTACAAGGATATAAGATATGACTGGTCTTCAAGAATATATCAATCAAAAACTCCACATCTATTTTAAGTGGAAAAACTAATAAATGTATGGAAAACACATCCTAAAACTGATCCATGACTGCTGGAAAACTATTACTCTCAATTTTTTCATCGAAACTAGAGTCAACATTGCCAATTTGTAAAACATAATTCCCACTTGTAGTTCCAACAAGACCATTTCACTTGTATTTATATTCCTTTATCCATTAAAGAGGTACTCAACACCATCGATAGTCATGAAACTCATTGTTCTTCTATAATTGTTGATATGGTCCTTGAATGTTGTTAACCAATCCATACCCTGGAGTACATCACACAAATACATTTAAAGTACTGAGAAATCACATATCATCTCAACTCTATCAACAGTTATAGAGAATTCTCAACAATGAAATTCTTGAGATTCTCTTTTACCTTGAGGGGTTTAGAGTTTAATCACACAAAGTATCATCTCAAGTTTAAAACTATAAAAATCAACATATTGAGAAGTAATAAAAGAATGAGATTCACGAATATAAAAAAATTATTATAAGTGTATACTTAAAAATAATCATAAAACACACAATATATATTTGACCTTGATCATTAATAATAACCTATTCAGCTCTATATAATTTCTGTATCACTCCCCATTTTTCTTTTTTTCCCAAGCTATGATTTCCCATTATTGAGGAGTCATGGTATTCCTAGAATCAGCATGGCCAGCTCTGTTCTAATGATGATATTAATTTTTTTTCATCCCACGTTAGAAGGATATGATACATGTGATACCTTAGATGTTCCTCAAGAACCTGACCATGGAGCACTATGACAATAGCATTGAAGATACCTCATATTGTTTCAAATATGGAATGATCTTAGTGTTTTTGTGCACTCTTTCTTTATATGGTCAAGGGAATTACATTGAAAACATCCCACTCTTATCGTGGGTATTAGTGGAATATTCAATGATCTAGCCATTTGAATTTGATTAATAATCCCACAATGGAAATAAGTGTCCCTCTTCTACTTTCACCCAGTATTAGAGTTCCAACTGGTTGCCATGGGAATCAACAAACTTACACATCCCATAGATATTGAGATTCCCCATTCATTCACAATTTCTTTATTCTCTGTCTCAGTATAATTTGTAAGAAAGATAATAATTATCTTCAATAGAATCTCAGGACTTATCCCCAAATCAAAGATATATTCATTCGAACAAGCACTAGCTGCAACCTTGGGTGAAAAGAACGAAACAAATATAAATTTAGTCGCATACACTATAACATTGTTTTTTCATGATTTATGCTGAAGAAGACCATCTTCCTTTGAATCACGAACATTGTATGATTGATATTGTTTTTCAAAATTCCTCAAAATCCTCCCAACCATGGTATTAATCCACATTAGCCTGCACTGTTGGATCCCACCTCTGGAGAGCAAGATCCTCTAGCATATACATCACTAGATTTAAATTAAACTCTGTTGGTGTGGTGATCATATAAATTATTCAACTCATCCTATTCAACCAGTCCACTTCCCTTTCTGGTTAAAATTCACACCAGAAGATGGGTTGATTCTTCTTCTAGAATCTGATAGAATGAACCGCATTTCTTGGATCATCTTTCCAATTCCCTGTGTCCATATCCTAAAATGCATAAACGATACTCTAAACTAGTTTTTGGTAAATCTGTGGATCTGGTGTAACCACATTTTTTACATCCTTATCCAGTTGGTTTCTAGGATTCCTACTAGGTTCCATTTTCTATACGAACAAAAAACACCATAAGTATCACTCGTTAGGAGCCAAATTATTTTAATTTCAAATTCTATAGCACCAACCATCAAAAAATTTATTTTAAAAAATAAAACTTTATCATATTAATCCATATTCTAAAACATTAAATACAATATTGTAAATAAATACCTTTTCAAAATACCATAACCATGCTATTTTAAGAATATTTTACTTGAAAATGGTTTCCAAATTTTCAAAATTCAAATCTTTTTCCAAAAATAATAATGCATTCTGAAAAATGATGTATGCTCTCTTAGTGGGAATTCATTCCTCTAATGAATTTCATACTTATATTATTGGATTAACCCATGAAAATGAGATTTTAAACCTATAAGAGTCTTCAATCCACTTACTTACCCAAATATCTAGTAACTTGAAGTTCAATATAAAAAGGTTAGCTACGTATTTTTTTCCTCTACATTTCACGTCCCAAGAATACAACTCCTATCTAAGATCACAACTAAAAAATACAAAAGAATGTAATTCAACTCCAAGACCATATGAACTGATGAATACTTGTTGTAAAAGTAAAATAATAATTTGATACCATATGTCTCAATTAGACATTCAGACTAAACAAAATTGATAACGTTTTTAACATCCCACCCCCTTATCATTTTTAAGTGGGAGGTGAGTAGTTACATGGCCTCAAGTGACTTCCCAAATACCATAATGGCTGGAAATAAATAGAAAATGGATTCAATACATATGGTGGGAGATTTTACCTATTAGAATAAATCCACTAAACAGACAATCCATAACCAATGAATCCACTATATTATGCATGATAAAAATGAAATACAACTCAACATTTCATTGATAAAAAACATACTAAAATCGAGTACCATAGTGTAATACTACAATATTAGAGAAAATACTAGAAGGTGAACTAATAAAACACCCAAAATACATTAAGGATCCAGGCTCGATAAGATCCATTCTCTAACTTCACCAAACAACCCAAGTATCAAGAATTAGTTCTAAATACGTGTGATACATTACCATTTACCATGTCCTGGTATATGATATCTAAAAAGTCACAAAATTACCAATGTAGGGTGAGTAATAGAACTCATCAGGTTTTCCCCATTGACATCCCCACTAGATACAGTTGCATAAAAACGATTATACAAAAATAGTTTCTAAAATATTTTTTAACTAAAAATAATAATGTTCCATATCAACTAGTTTTCTATAGATATATATTCTTAAATGAATTAAACCAAATAATGCTTTAAAACCATTTCATAGGATTCTTTTTTAATAACAAATCCACTCCACATATCTCCACAAACAACAATGCATGAATCATTATGACATCTCCATACTCAATAGTGGTATCTCATAGATCTACTAATTATTCATAAGGTAATTATATCCCATGCTCCATTACACCTTTGGAACTATAAAAAATGGCATATTTCATCCAAAACTCATAAATTACATATGAACACACACACCAATTACTCCAAAAATCCATTCCAATAAAAACATGGCAAAATAACTTTAATAAAATATCCATTTTATTGAAAAACGTTTACTAAAAATCCTTTTCAAAAATATAGATATCTGTATTATAATACCAACATCTATAAGTCAAGAAACCAATGCACATTTTAAAACAAATAACCAGAATTCCATATTTTCACCAAAAACACAAATCCTCTCAAAAGAGGATTTATATCATGATTTTTACAAGAATTTCTCAATCAATTTCATCCAATTATATCAATTTAAAACTAAGAAAATAAGTTCTATGAAGATGAGTTTAGAGTGAAGACACCTACCTTGATAATTTGTGGGAAAATGATAAATGACATGAATGATGTCTCAATACGGGGTTGAAAATTCCCTGAAACCATGTTACACCTACTCCTCTATAATAAACTAAGAAATATTTAATCATATTTCAAATCTATAACCTTTGTTCAACCCTCATAAGGAATATATCAATGAATCTAAAAGAGGTGGAGAGTTACATCTATGAAAAACATCAAGAATGATGGATAACAAAGCATTACCACAAAAATATAGCATCAACCCACCAAGGAATGGATCAAGATCACTACCAATTTAATTGGAGAACTTTTATTGACCTTTGAGAGGGGAAAGTCTTGAGTTTGGACCATTTTTTGGAAAAAATTCATTAAAACAATAAACTGACCTATATCCACTTTTGAAGATCTATTTTCTTTCTATACATATTTTTTATTTAGAAAATTATGCCCTAACTCTGTGCCAACTACTGTCTTAAGGTAACAACTAACATAGTTTCCCCGAACGGTCTTCAAAACCATGTTCCAACAGTGATGAATCCACTGAATCAAAATGAAAAAAGCCAACATACAATGAATCTTTTTTTTACTAATGAGACCCTTGTTTTTTGAAAACTATGTGTCGATCGTGTGCCTTTCCTTTTCCCTTGTCTCACTATATATGTTTTCTAGTATGTTTTTGATTGGTTCAAAAAACATGCACCATCCATGCACCTGTAGAAAAGTCTCCAAGATCTCAATGGTTATAGAAAATCTCCAAAACCTCACCCTTAAACATTATATACTTAAAATTAATAAGGCAAAGGTTACATAACAAAAGCTTGTGGCGCTACATCCCAAGTGAATTAAATCCTTTAGAATGTTGTTTCTTAAATAATGCACCTCATATGGTTTAACATGAATTTCAATAGTAACTAAAACCATATAATTTACCTGAACATGATTATATGGAATATATTATTTACTATAAGAGTCCAAACTAATAATAACACATGGATGGAATTAATCTGAATATGGTAACTTTTTGACTTTATCAGGAATTGTAATCATGTGAATTATATAAATCATATTGGCTATATTCGTATTGTATTAAAATACACCATTATATGCTATATCAAGATTAAAATGGATGGGGGATCTAAATTCAACTTGGTACATGCTTGTTATAGTTGAATTTTTAGGGACATTATAGGAGAATTTCTCTCATACTTTTTCATGGACGATGTACAAGAAATTACTTAGGTTGAATAAACTAATGGATTGATCAAAGTGATTTAAATTGTGAGATTTAATAAATAGGGAATGTTTCGGCTTGAAAACATTTCCTAATTTGTTATGATGTCCTTCATGATGTGGACGTATTCCCCAACTTGGAGGATTTCAATTACTTTGGAGGTTTTTCTTTATTTTTACAATCAAATTAACTTTATGGAATAACATATTTTTTAGAGAAAGATATAATGTCGGTGGCAATTTATCAAACATGGGAGTTGGGTTAGTGGGTACATATAGGAGTTTTTCAATCAATCCATTTTTTATAATATTGTTTTTACTATACAGTTTCGCCATATAATGGATTATTATTAATATTAATACTAGAAAATCTATTGTTAAATATTAAATAATGTAACGTAGAATTATTTGAAGATCTAACTAAATCATTATGAATAAATTTCTTTGAAATGTAAGAAGGTTACTGATGCTAGTACTATAAATTTCATACAAGTATTTCATATAATACAGTGTAATTAAAAATAATATATTTTTCATTTTATCAGAATCTCGATATTTAAGTGTCAATACATTATCCATAAATATTTTAACCCTATCAATAAAATCATTTTTGATAGTTTCATATCATGTACTCATACCATTGTTATATCTTGTTGACATAATTTTCTTCCCATGATGATGAGAAAATGGAAACTGATCGAATATAATGTTCTTCTATCCACTCTATTTATTTTGATCCTGTAAAGACTATTAGTTCATTATTTATCCATTTTGAAACTAGAAATAATAGGTATTTTTAAAATCAAAATTATATTATGGTTGTTATGATTTTTTCAACTAAATTAATGTATTTTGACACAATTATAACTAAGGGTGTGTATAATTCATCCGTATGAAGGAATTTTTTATGTAAAATATGAAAATACCAACATATTATGAATCAAAATTCAGATTTGATAAGAATTATACATTGTAATTATATACATTTTATTAAAAAAAAGTTTACTTAAATTTAAAAAATAAAATATAATTAAAAAATTAATGATATCCATGAATCTATTAAATAGTGTTGGTCAGAGTGGGTACTCAAGAAGGGGCTGAATTGAGTTCCAATGAAAAATTTCGCTTAAAAACTTTTAGGATTAAAATCCCTCAATTAATAACAACCTAGTTAATTAAGGCAGTAGAGATATAAGTCATTTATTGTTCAACATGTTTCTCAATTGTCGAATACTCCTCAGTTGAATCAGTGTAAGTACTAATTCAACTTTTGAAAAAAGTTTACTAAAATAATCACATATATGCACTAACCAGAACTAACTATCTGAGTGAATGTAAAAAAAAGATTTCTATATTTGAAAATATAAGTAGCAGATAAATGTAATATAGAGTACATGAAGGTAGAACACAATATTTAAACAAGAGGTTCAGTCTTAAGAAAAGACCTAATCCTCTCCACATTGTGATCGCCTACCACCATGTAGTTATATTAAAATGATACACATCCAGTATCGGGCTTTACAACAATTTTAAAAAATTGTCCATGTTTAGAAACTGCTACCATAGTTCTTCATGGGAAAATAAACTACCAAGACACACCAGGCTTCTTCCACAGTTATGCATGGGAAACAAATGTAAAGAGAGTTTGGTAAGGGGATTTTAAGAATCCCTCAGTCCAAGCACAAGATTCATCATTTTAATGACATACACACTACTAAAAGATTTAAAATACCTAAACATAATATATCTAGAGATATTAGGAAGAAGTTTAGAATGCTCTATGTGTTGGTAGATCACCTCTGGACTCCTTGAAATGAAGGATATGAAGCTTTTGTCCTTATCTGCATGTTTCCTCTAAAACAGAGTGTCAGAGCTTCTGGGTTTTGACATCCAAATGTAGAGAAGATCAGTTTATTGGGTCAGAAACTCTTTGTAGAACACCACCACATATTTGAATATGTTCTTCCAACAGATCTTTGTGAAGCTCTGGGATCTTATGAATGAGTGCTCGAGTGATTTTATTCTTTATATGCATGTTTGGTGTTGTATATGTATTCCTTATGGGTGTATCTCAATATCCTGATGTCTATGTACGTTTTTAGGTCTCTACACACACACACACACACACACACATATATATATATATCATTTTTCTAGCTCAGATTTTCCCTTATTTAATTTAGCATGGGCCGACAAGAGAAATGATTCTTCCATGTGTGGTCTTCCTCGTACCTTGTTCTGCTTCCTGATATGCCTGCAAATATCCTTTAATAATGTCAAGTGCATTAAATTTTCTAGACATGACTATTATAATAGTATTAATGAAATTGGTAAAGTGAAGAATGGGTTATCATTAGACTGGTAGTTGATGTATTTCACGCGGTAGACTTCAACAGTAGGCTCTTCAACTATGGACTTTATCGGTAGGCTCAACAATAAGCTTGATCAGCAGTAGACTTCAATCAGTAAACTTCTTACAGTATCTTTGTAACATCAGACTACATCAACAGTGACCTTTACAGTGGTAGACTATCTCAACAGTTGACTTCCTCAATAGTGGATTTTATCTATCAGTAGACTTCTACTAACGGTAGACTTGAACAACAGTGGACTACAACGATACTAGGAGTTGTCTAGCGGTAGCCTTCTACTAACGGTAGACATTTCCCAACAGTAGACTTAAACTGTAAGGCAACTAAATGAAGACCTAACAAAGAGTCTGATAGTGAACTTCTAATATAATCCTTGTCACAACAATGAAATGAAATACTAAATCTTGGTTTGTAAGGTTTGATAAGAAGATCAACAGTATACTTGTGACAGTGAACATGCACTAGTAGCTTCCAACGCTGACTGTGGATCTTCAACAGTGAGCTATAACGGTGACCTTGATGAGAAGGCTCTTATCAGTATCCTTTAACAGAGAACATGTAATTGGAGAAATGTAAACTGAACATTTGACTTAGAAAATCCATGGGATTTAAAAAGATAGATATTTATGCAAGATAAACAGTATTAAGGCAGATTAAAGAAGATTTTACAACTGAATAATACAGAATTAAACATGATTTGGGATTATAAAAACAGGCGAGTCCAACAATCTCCCCCTTTTTTGATAATCACAAATTATTCCAGTATATATTAATTATAGATATCGTATATAAGCATACAATATATAGATAACAGAGAATGATTGTATTTGAGATTAATAAGAGTACATGGTATCAGAGGGGAAAGCAAAAAAGTTCCATTAAAGAGTAATGAATCATAGGATCATATTAGGCATTCTTCCCCCCCTTTGTGAATAGAAAAAAGAAACACGAATAGAGGGAACATGGAATGCTTGTATTAATGGAAGGAAATTACAAGACCAAAAAATAATACAAAATCCCTATTAAAATATATAAACAAACTCAATCCACATTAGCCACAGGAAAGTGTTCTTTCCATTTGGAAGAAGAAGATGGAGAATGAGCTGGTGGATCAGCAAGATGAGGAATTGCTGCACGAATGACTGGAGGGGCATCAATAGAAGCACATGTGGGTCGATAGTGGGTAGCTCTCTGAGGTATCAGTTGAGTAAGGCTTCGGATGGCCTCAGCAGGAGACATCATGGAAGAAGTACTGAGTTGAGAGGTATGTAATTCAGGAGAGATTATGATAAGGGTACTGTCCACATGGAGAAAGGGTAGGAGAAGGTTTCTGAAGTCCATAATAATGCTTCATCATCTTTCCATAGCTGAGATAAAATCGTCCTTGTTTTCCATAAATTCCTCTATGGATGGAGTAATATGGCCCAGTTGAGTGACTTGCTCCTTGAAGGCTCTCGTGACTAGTGGAATCTTTAGGTTTTCCAAAAAAAGCATTAAATGGGAATCCATCTGATGCTTGGAGTAAATACTATTATAATATTAATTAATATGTTCCTTTATACTCTTTTAGTATTGGGCAACATCTATCATGAAGCCACTAACTACCTTCTGAACATATTTGGTAGTGGAGATAATCTAAGTCAAAGAATGAGGGTCAGGTGTACCGACACCAGATATTTTTTCTAACTCTTCACTGACCACTATCCAAAATGCTGACAAGTCCACATGTGGTGCAATGGAGGTTGAATCTGAGGCAAGGGCAACCAAAATCTTTATAGAGAACGAAATAGTTTCCTTAAAATACTTGGTCAACCCACTGATGAGATTATTCACATCTTCACCCTGACCCATCACATGAGATTTCATGGATTCCTTAAAACTTTCAAACACTTCAACCCTCTGTTGCACCACGCTTCTGTTGTATTGAATGTTTTTGTCTGATTGGCCCCTAGAATCCATTAGAGCAGTCAAGATCACCACTGAATATCTTAGAAGTTCCAAATACTGAGACACGTCCTTGAGTTGATTATGGCATTGAGATATTTCTTGGAAAAAACTGGCTTGAATGGAAGAATAAACTCTATCCATCTCAGAGGAAGTCATCTCTTGAATTAAGCCCATTGACTTTTCCATTTAAGAGGACATGTTATAAAAAATACGATGCAGATCTGTTTTTAGTTATTCCATAACATCCTTAGTGATAACGTTCTTAGGAAGGACAACCACTGGAGGCACTACTGTAGGTTCAAAAAACAGTAAGTACTAAAAAAGCAGGTACAAGGTGTCTTTTGCTTGACATATCACAATCTGAATCATCATAATCCAACCCAAGTACCTTGTATCCAGGGTCTTTTGACCATTCTTCAATTCCATGAAGAACAGATACAGAACCAAAATGCTCCCTCTCACTTGGAGCTCTTTCCTGAGTGTTATCCTCAGCTGGTTCTACTCCTGGTAATTCCACAACCTCCTCTTCACCTGTAGCAGATTCATCCACATTCTGCTCTATTAATTCACCTGTGGGGTGAATCACAGCCTTCAATGAGTCATCAATGACCTCTATTTCAAGGGAAGTAGATGTAACTCCTATTTCATAGTCTGACATTTTCATGTCTGTATTACCTATCAGAGGGCTCAAACTGAGAACATCTTCTTCACTGTCCTCCTCATCAGCTTCAGCAACAACATCCTCCTTTCCTTCATCTTTATCACCATCATCCTTCACCGGATGATCCGACTGATTTGACTCAGTAGCCTCATACACTTCGGAGGTGTCTCTGAAAATATTCTTAGACACTTCTACTTCTTCACTGGTCTTAGTATCACTGTCCCGTAGAATAGTCTCTCTTATTGGAATTTCTTTTGGAGGGCTAGGTGCTCCGAAAGCTACTATCATGATAGGATTTTCAGGTAAGTCAAGATCACTCACATCATCAATGGGGGTGTCTTTCTTTTAGGTTCCACAGCTATTTCAATTTCCACTTAATCATCTGAATAAGCTGTTTCTTGATCATCTAGCTTCAGTCCTAGATCTCTCTTGTCTTTTGGCCTAGATGGGTGAGTAGTAGGGTCAAACGTTTCATATAATTTTCTTTCATCATTTATCCATGACTTATTCCAGGGATTCCAGCTAATTTTCATGAATTTGAAAATAACCTTTGAGATACAAATATTGTTCTTAGACATCATCATTTCCTCCTTACTTCCATCCACACCCTTTATATTTAGAACTACTCAGATTAGCTTGGAATGGAATAGACCATTGAACATTGAGCTTCCCTTAGTCATATCCTCCAATTATGCCATCAGTAACCTACAAAGGTTGATATTCTCCCCATGCTTCAGTAAGTACATCAGGAATATGTCCTGATACTTTAGCACAACAAAATCCCCTCTTTTGGGACAACTCACATGCTTAATGAACTTAAACAATAGCATGTCTTCTCCATTCATCTCAGCTACAACGATCTTCCTCGATTTTCCATTCCCTGTTAACTCTTCTAGAGCTTTTTCATATCCAAAAAAATTTCAATGTTTGGAGGAGACACTCCATAATAGTATTCATACACTCCTTCATGAGGAACTCTCAAACTTCCAGCCCACTCAGAAGACAAAAAACAAACTTCATTCCCATTAACTCGAGAAACCAGCCTATGCACATCATCTTCCTCTCTGAACTTCAGGTATTCATATAATTCATTCACAGGCTTCAGTTAGTATGCCCCATTGTTATTGGCAATGCATTCGGTCCATCCTTTGGATTCTAGTGATTTCATTACTAATGACCTGCTCGATAGTTGCCATTATTCACTCATCTCCTTCTCAGCCACGATTTCTCTCTTTTTCAGATGCGGGTTGACAGGTCTCGTTGGGGTACTACTCATGCCACTTGACTCAGCTCGAGTCCTCTTTGGACTTGTCGTATCCTCATTGACAGATGGGGGTCGCTTGGTTCTAGCAATGGAGATTGAAAGGGGTTAGAGAGTTCAAACAGAGAGTTAGGGTTTATGGATTTCAAGAGTGAGGGTTTGATATTGAGGAAGAAAGTGGATATAAATGTGTTTGTAGACCATAGTTTTATCATTTAGGTATTAAAAAAATAAAATTGATATAATGAATATGAAAAAAACGGTTCGGATTCCCACATAAAATAAATGGTAAAAATCAAACAGTGAGGTATCCAACAGTGAGGTTCTAAATAGTGAGGTTCCACAGTGAGGTATATCAGTGAGGTCCTACGGTGTGGTGTATCAGTGAGTTCGAACGGTGAGGTATATCAGTGAGGTCCAATGGTGAGGTGTATCAGTCAGGTTCATTGGTGAGGTCTATCAATGAGGTCCAATGGTGAGGTATATCAATGAGGTCCAATGGTGAGGTGTATCAGTGAGGTCTAACAGTGAGGTGTATCATTGAGTTCAAATGCTAAGGTGTATCAGTGAGGTCCAATGGTGAGGTGTCCGAAAATGAAATTAATCATACCTAACTCATGTTTGATGTAATTTAACCTCTTATAATTCAATGGATTTGTGAATATATCAGCTAATTGATATTCAGTGCCAATGAATTCAAGAGTGATATCACCCTTTTGATAATGATCCCTCAAAAAGTGATTTCTTACATCAATATGCTTTGTCCTAGCATGAGATACCAGATTTTTGGAAATATTAATAGCACTTGTATTATCACACTTTATAGAGACATGTTTGAATTGATATCCATAGTCTACTAAAGTTTGTTTCATCAACAGAATTTGAGAACAACAACTACCAGCAGCTACATATTCAGCTTTGGCAGTGGATAATGCAATCGAATTATGTTTCTTACTACACCATGGTACTAGTGACTTGCCTAAAATGTGACATGTCCCAAAGGATCTTTTTCAATCTAACTTGCAAATGGAAAAATTAGCATCAGAATAACTCATTAAATCAAATGATTGTCTATTTGGATAAAATAGTCCTAAGTTTGGAGTATATTTGAGATATTTAAAAATAATTTTAAATCAGATAATGAAACTCTTTTGGATTGGATTGAAAGTGAGCACACATACATACACTAAACAAAATGTCAGGTCTTCTAGATGTAAGATAGAGTTGACTCCCTATCATACATCTATAGTTGGATTGATCCACTGGTTCTCCATCTCATCAGTATCCAACAAAGAAGTGGTGTTCATAGGTGTGTCAGTACCTTTACTACCATCCAAAGAAAATGGTTTTAAAATATCCTTAATATATTTACATTTATTCAAGACATTGCCATTTTTATTTTTAATGATCTGAAATCGAAGGAAAATTTTGAGTTCTCCCATTAAACTCATTTCAAACTCATTTTAAATCATTTTTGAAAAATCAATACATAAAGAATTTTTAGAAGATCCAAAAATAATATCATCAACATAAATTTATACTATCAAAACTTATTTGTAAATCCTTTTAATAAAAATATTAGAATTAGGTATACCTTGGGTAAAACCTTTTGAAATAAGAAAAGTGATGAGCCTATCATGCCATGCTCTTGGAGCATGTTTAAAACCATATAAAGCATTAGATGGTTTGAAAACTTGATTTGAAAAATGGGTATTTGTAAAGCTAGGGGGTTATTCAATAAACACATCCTCAATTATATACCCATTTAGAAAATCACTTTTCACATCCATCTGATAAAGTTAAAAATTTAGATGAACTGCATATGAAAGTAGTATCCTAATGGCTTCTAATCTAGCTACAGGTGCAATGGTCTCATCAAAGTCTATTCCTTCATCTTGAATATATCCTTGTTCAACTAACCTAGACTTATTTCTAACAATATTTCCAGACTCATCAACTTTGTTCCTAAAGTCCCATTTAGATTCAATTGACAAAGTGTCCTTAGGCCTTTATAATAATTCCTAGACTTTGTTTCTTTCGAACTGATTTAATTCGTCTTGTATATCCATTACCCAAAACTCATCATTGATAGCATCATTAATATTATTGGTTTCAAGCTGTGAAAGAAAATCTTGATGTTCAACCTGGTTTCTCAGAGAAGCTCTGTTTTGTGTTCCTCTATTTAAATTACCTACAACAGAATGTAGATGAAGATTTTTAGGAGTCCTAATGCCTCTATGAATGATTGAACTAGATTCCTCATTGTTTTCAATTGGTTCAGAATTATCAGGTGCAGATTCTTGAAAATTCCCAAAATTGGACACTTTTACAGGGGATTCACTATCTTTTTTATTAAGGTCCAAAATTGACATATCTTCCTCATGGTGTTGAAGAGAGGTTTTAGGCTCATTTGGATCTGTCTCATGGAATTTGACATGAAATAATTATTCCACACATTTGGTTTTCTTGTTGAACACTCTATAGGCTTTACTTGAGATAGAGTGACTGAGAAAAATTCCTTCATCACGTTTGGGAGAAAATTTGTCAAGATTATATTTATTATTAAGAATAAAAACATTGAAATGAAAAAATCTAAATTAATAAACCATAGGCTTTCTATTGTTCCAAAGATCATAAGGGGTCTTCTTTAGAACAAGTCTAATTAAAACTCTATTGATGATATAACAAGCTGTATTTACAGATTCAGCCCAAAAACAAATAGGTAAATCATACTCAATAAGAATAGTTCTTGAAATTTTTTAAAGGGTCATATTTCTTCTTTCTACTCCACCATTCTGTTGAGGTGTCGTAGGGGAAGAAAGGTTGTGACTATATCCATTATGTGAGTAGTAAGATTAAAACTCATGATTTTCAAACTCATGTACATGATCACTTCTCAGGGTCTAGATTATAAGTACACTAATATTTTCTACAGACTTGGAATATTTGATAAAATAGGAACAAACTTCACTTTTGTGAGCTAGAAAGTATTCCCAAGTTTACCTATAAATGTCATCTACAAGAACATAAACTTAGTGCTTCCCTTTTAATCATGAAACTCTTGATGGTCCAAATAAATCAAAGCAATCAAACTAAAGTGGTTGAAAATTTTGAAACTTATTTCATTGGTTTGAATGAAAATTTGTGTTGTTTTCCCTTTTGGTAGGGGTTACACACTTTATCAAGTGGGAATTCTAATATAGTAAGTCTCTAACTAAACTTTTCTTATATACTTTCCTAAGTGTGTTTACATTGAAGTGTGCTAAACTTTTGTGCCATAACCCTGATTCCTTATGAAAATAATTTATGCAGGAAACATTCTATTTGGATAAGGAATTCAGATCTACACCATATACATTCCCATTTCTACATGCAGTGAAAACTAAATCATTTATAGAATTAAAAACATTACATGCATCATTTTCAAAAATAACATTAAATCAATCATCAAATAACAGAGATATGGTAAGTAAATTGTATCTTAATCAATCAACAAAAAGTACTTTAGAAATTAATATTGTGTCAGGGTTACCAATCTAGCCTAACCTGAAGACTTTTCCTTTTTCATTGTCACCAATGGTAAAATTTCCACCATAAAATTTAATTAGACTCTTGAAGAAAGAATATTATCCTATCATATGTCTTTAACATCCACTGTCCATGTACCATAAGGTATTACAGGAACTCTTTAGACAATTACCCTGCAAAATAGATTAAACATGGGGTAATTTTGGTTCCCAGATCTTCTTGGGTCCATAGAGGTTAGCAAGTAAAACTTTGGGAACACATATTTGCATTATAGGTTTTCTAAAATCAAAAAACACATTTTGAGACATAAATACTTTGTTAGGTCCTTTAGAAATGTGTTTCAAAAGAGATGGTCTAGAACTAGAAACAGCAACGAACTTTCCAGATAGTGGAAAAAATTTGGTTTTGCTGATTTTTCTTTGTCCTCATTGATATCCTTGACCATTCGTATATATTGAAGCAATATATTTTCTTAGAAGCTGTGTCAAGGCATCCATACCAGTAGTGAACTTCTCATGATCATTTCTTAATTGTTTATTAGATAATTTTAACTCTTTATTTTCCATTAACAGCCTAGAAAATTTATCTTTTTCTATATCCATATTTGACATGAAATTTTTATTTAAAGCATGCTACCTTTTTAATGACTTATATTTGTCCTTGAGTTCATTAAAGGTATCCTCAATAATTTCTCAATATTCAAATAATTCTTCTTTATTCATGTCTTCGCAATTATGAGAGTCACTTTCATTCCCAGAATAATAAGTATTAAGCATAGGGGAATTAAGTGTTACCTTAGATGACTCTGTCATAAAGCATAGATTGGAATATTTGTTCTTTTCTAAGTCTGAAGCATCAGATCAACACAAATTATCTTCTAAAGTACTCTAGGTTGATTTTATAGCCTTTTTATAACCTTTTACATTATCCTGATATTTTCTATTGAATTTCAAATTCGGGTAGTCTATTTTCACATGAAATTTTCGTTTACATTCATAGCATACTATTTCACTTGTATTCTCATTCCACTTCATATATTTCATCCATTTTCCTTTATGATCATACCTCCCTATGAAGTTTGACACCCTAGAGAAGTTATTCTTTTGGTAGAATCTTTTGAATCTTCTGGTATGTTGTGTTATCTCTTCATCACTGTCTGAATTTAACTCTTCACTTTTATAACTGTCTACAGGTGCTTGAACTTTTTCTTTGTCTTTTTTTTAGGCAGAAGTATTGAATGCTACTGACTTCTTTCTTGGTTCTTATTCTATTTCATGATTCACCTTAATCTCTTCTTTATACATAATTAGTTTGACAATTATCTTTTTTACAGGTAGCTTGTTGATGTAACATGATTCTCAGGTTGATATAAAAGTGTCTCTCCATCTGTCAGGTAGGAATCTAAGAAGCCTCATGATTTGGTCTTTTCTTTCCATTGTTTTCCCAAGAAGATTCATGGTGTTCACTATTTCATTGATCCTTAGAAACATTTCAGAAATAGGCTCATCAGGCTTTATCTTAAAATTATCATATTTAATAGTATAGGTATTTAATCTCATTTCATTAAAAGTGGTTGTTCTTTCATGAGAAACAACCAAAGTATCCCAAATTTCATTATCAGTCATGCATGTAGATATTCTATTAAATTTTTCGTCACCCAAAGCACATTATAAGAATTCATTGTATTAAAATTATTAGTATAAGTGGTTTTCGTTACATGAGACCATGTATCCCTAGTAGTAGAAGGTAATGCATGTTGTTCCTCAATTGTGTCCTAAATTTCAGCTCCTATGATTTCAAGATACATTTTCATTTTCAATTTCCACTGACCATAATTATTTCCATTAAATAAAGGTGTTCTATTAGTAGAAGCATCCTCAACTCGATTATCCATAGAAAACTAAAAGATTAATGAACTGAAATTTTAGATATAATAAAAATTATGAGATCTTTAAGATACAACTAAAATCACAGTTGGAATGAAATTGTAAATCCTGAAAAACTGGTTTGAAGGTGTGAATAAAGAAACCCTCTCATACCAAATGTTGGTCAGAGTGGATACTCAAAAGGGGGGTGAATTGAGTTCAAAATAAAAATTTCTGTTAACAACATTTAGTATCAAAGTCCCCCAATTTAAAGTAGCCATGTTAATTAAGGTAGTAGAGATATAAGTCATTTATTGTTCAACAGTTTTCTCCAAGGATGATTAGTCCTCAGTTGAATCAGTGTGATTACTAATTAAACTTTTGAATTATGTTTAGTAAAATAATCACATATATACACAAACCAGAACTAACTATCAGAGTGAATTTAAAAACAGATTTCTCTCTTTGAAAATATAAGCATCGGATAAATTTAAAACAGAGTACTTGAAGGTTGAACACAATAATTTAAATAAGAGGTTCAGTCTTAAGCCAAGAAAAATTCCTCTACACTTGTTGATCACCTGCCACCAAGAAGTTATATTAAAATGATACACAGCCTGCATCAGGCTTTACAATAGTTTTCATAAACTGTCCAGGTTTAGCAACCTATACCATAGTTCTTCATGGGAAAATAAACTACCAAGCCACACTAGGCTTCTTCCACAGTTATGCGTGGGAAACAAATGTAAAGAGAGTTTGGTAAAGGGATTTTCAGTATCCCAATGTTCATGGACAAGATTCGGTGTGTGTATGAAATACACACTACTCACAGATGTAAAATAATAAAACACATTAGAGCTAATGATATTAGGAAGAGGTTTAGAATGCTATATGTGTTGGCAGATCAGCTCTGGACTCCTTGAAACGAAGGATACGAAGCTTTGGACCTTCTCTGCAAGATTCTTCAAAAATAGAGTGTCGCAACTTAAAGGTGTTGACTTCCAGATGTAGTGATGATCAGTTTCTTGGGTCAGAAACTCTTTGTAGCACACCACCACATCTTTGAATATGTTCTTCCAACAGATCTTTGTGAATATCCGGGATCTTGTGAATGAATGCTCGAGTGATCCTCTTCTTTCTTGGCATGTCAGGTGCTTTATATGTATTCCTTATGGGTTTATCTTAATATCCTGATGTCTATGTACTTTTTTATGCCTCTACACAAACACACACACACACACACACACACATATATATATATATCATTTTTCCATCTCAGCTTTTGTAACATCCCAAGTAAGTAATGAATAATATATATTTTTATCTATGTCAATTAATGAATTAGATAGTGTTTTAGAGGCTTAAAATGAAAATAAATCCAATCTTAAGCATGGAATACACTAATATTCTTAAAAGATTGTTTTACGGCCTTTTGATGGAAAACCATTTTTAAATCAATCATTTGAAATATTATAATCTATATTTGTCAAAATGAACATATTCATTATGATTGGGATATTGAATTTTACATTGGATAAATTTTTTGTATTTTTCTAACAATGTTCATTTTTTTAATGAATAGTGAAAAATACTGCATTTTACATCAAAACTGCGTTTTCATTTAATTTAATTATATGGTTAGATTATATTTTTATTTGGTATTAAAGTGTAATCTGAATATAATTTTACCATTTAATCCAATGGTGGTCATTAGAAACAATTTCACTATGAAATTTTACTTAAACTAGTGTCAATCTTTTGATACTTATTGTTTCATTAAAACACGCTATTTGTCATGACAATGGGAATTAATTATTAAATTAATTAATGTAACATATATGATTTGAATTTTGTAAAATATACATCATTTTTGAATTTGTAATATCAAATATTGCTTAGGGTGAATTTTTGGTAATTTTCTGAAAAACTTCAATTTTTGATGAATAGTGAAACCACTAAGTGGTACTTATGAAAACTGATTTTTCCGTTTAAATGAAATTTTGCAATCATTGTCATCTGAATTTAAAAAATCCGACATACATGGATGTCATTAAGATGTAAAATGTGGTTCAATAAGATTAAAATAATTTTTTGGTGAATAGTAACTTATTAAGTTCTTAATCGCGATTAGTGGTAATTAGTGTAGTTTAAGGTAAAAATAATGTTTTAATAGTATGAAATGAGCTTGAAACATGTCCTACCCTCATTGGATCTGTCAAGGCCGACCAAGACAAGCTATGGGTCAACTTGGGGACCCCATGGAGCCACTTTGGTTGGGAAATGACATAAATAACTTTTTATGTAATGTTAAAAATGACCCAAACATGAGTTATGTTACTAATACAATTTTTATATGGGTTTATACAAATCATATTTTTTACTATAATTATTCATTAGAAAGCTAAAACTATTTCCTACATCATAGTAGTTTTTTTTATAATTTTTAAACATGAAATAAATTAAATTATTTATGACATCATGATGATGCAACAATGACCTCATTATTTAACGATTTAAATAAAAAGGAAAGTTAATGTAAAATCTAAAACCTACACATGGCCAAAACCAATTTGAGGAGTGGATTTAGAACCCTTATAACCTTATAATAGAATTATATCAATTTGTGACCTTTTGAATCCGAAACGCATTTTAAAATAAAGTAACTTATGTTTACTTTCCAAGAGTGCCCCTCCTCTCCTCTTATAAAAGGCCCCCACCTCTACCTCCATACCCACACTCCCAAATCCTTTGGCTCGGCTAACCCCTGCCCATTTTGTCTCTACACTTCCCTATTTTACTCCATAAATCCTCACTTTGGTCAAAAGTCTTCCCAAGGAAGCCTTTGAGCTCAAACCAAAGAGAGTTACCCGATTTTAAGGTAATGTCTTCTTTTGAGTCCTTTTGTTTTATTTTGCTTCTACAACCCCCTAAACTCTTTTTATTCTTTTCTTTTGTAAAAAATACAGTATCCTCAATATACTAGGATGTTGTTATAATATGGATTCTAGCTACACTTACACACACCTACATCTAATGGTTAACAAACATACTGTTTCCGTGGATGGTGAATTTATGCCTCCTGAAACGATGATTGTTCAACATTATTTTAACACCTTAAAAGGTGGCCATTAAGATGTCACTATATTTATATATGATATATAATATGTTTATGTTTTTTTTAAGATTCTGTTTTTTTCTTTTTGGTCATACCTTTATGGTTTCCATTATGGGTAAACACGATATCTTCATTTAAGGAAGTGCGGACTACCGCCCCCTCAAAATGATTTGATTCGTTAAATACCATATGTGGGACGTATAAAGGATGGAACTATGATATTATATATGATATTATACTGGAATTATAATATACCTTTATATCATTATGATTCCATTCTATAAAATACGAAATAGAAATGAAAGTAGCGTTCATGCGTACGTACGGCATACCGTCACCATGAACGGTGCATTTCATTTATTACCTCTAAATGATTATGTAATATTATAAATGCATGTATATACTGTATATATATGATATATACGTAATGATTATAATTCTGGATATAATGGATACATAAATAACATGTAATTATAAAGGGTTTATTTTTTACTCAAGTACCAATGATCGTTAAAACGACCGTTATTAACTTAAATAATTACATAGTGTGCATGACATGGAAATAAGTGATATAAAAGGAATAATTAACTTGAAATAGGTTCTTAAATAAGTAGAATTTAACTCCAGTTTTTTATTCAGGACATTAATGAACGATCGAGTCAAGTTGGACCCGAGGTATGGGACTTCGTCTCAATCTCCTTTCATTGAGGCATATTTTGTTTTATACAAAACCTTCTTTTATATGGTGTATAAACCCCATTGACTTTTATGTTTATCCAAAAGGAATATTTTTTATACGAAGCGTTTACTAAACGACAAAAGGGAATGTTTTTGTCGAATGTATGCGGCGACAACGACATCTCCACCGCCGTGACCATTATTTGAGTTTCCTCTTCCTCTACAAGCCATACCATGTATTTCAAAGAAAAATAAATATCATGTTTTACTTTTCATTTATTTTGGTATTGGAAATGGTTTTCATAATGTTTTTATATCAATGTTTTTTATTGATATCTTGTGATTGAAAGGTGGAAATTCTATGTTTCCTTTATGTATGTTTTATGTGATACGATTACGTTGAGGTTCTTGGGCATTATTATGATGATGGGTGGTTTCGTGATAAACTAAGGGTAGGTGAACCCGATATAGCTCTCCAATGCATTGGGTAACGCGAAGGAGTGAAACGTTAAGGTTTCTCCGAAGAGATTTAGGGAATATACTGTGATGGGTATTCAAAACGTAACCAAGAGGGTTACTCCCTACGTAAAGATGTTATGAATGCCTCAAGTTACCTTTATGTCTTATGATTTCTATAATTTATTCATGATTTGATGAGGTATGTTAAAGTGCTTATGTTTTATGGGTAAAGTATGATTTCATTCTTATGTATATATGTACCCATGTTTCCTTTCCATATTTTTATATCCCTTACTGATCTTTTTATGCTCATCCCATGTTTTTTTGAAATGTTTTTCACAGATCAAGGTAAAGGTACATGATATGACGATAGTGTCAAGGAAGTGTCAAGAAAGAATACATGTTTTATTTTAAATATGATGCCATTGATGGGAAATAAGAATATTATCTTTATGTAACCACTTTGTTTGTATGTGGAATGTAATGCATGTTTTATGATCTAATTCTCTAAAACTCTAAACCCGAAAAGATCCTCAATGTGTAATCTTGTAATAACTCAAGATTATGTAAGGTTTAAGGCTGGGGCCTTATAGTTGGTATCATAGGTCGGTTTAGATAACTTTAGGAGTTATAATTCAATTATATGATTATCAAAAAATATTTTTTTTGAAATGATATAGCATTTGAAGATTACCATGTGGCTTCATCTAAGACATGTTTGTTCAGAATGGTTTTCCACAGAGGAAACAGGGAAGCAGTGCTAGGAAGGCATTCCGAAGGAAATAACCTTCCGAATCAGCATCTTGAGATGGTCGGAATTGGAATTGAACAATTTGTTGCAGTAATGAAGCAGTTGACTCGAGCAATAAATGGTGGTGGTATCCATACACGAGATCAGCCAGATCAACCGCAGAGGAACATGTCAGTGGTGGAACATTTCATGAGGCAACATCCCCTATCATTCAGAGGATCATCTGACCCTGTGCTAGCTGAAGGGTGGATTAAAGAACTGAAGAATATTTTTGATGTCATGGGATGTTCAGACAATCAAAAGGTCAGTCTTGCTATTTATCGTTTGGAGGGTGAAGCAGATTAGTGGTGGTTGATGGTTAAAAATATCAGGGACGCTGATGAGATTGATGCTCTCGACTGGGATGAATTCAATGCTATGTTTCTTAAGAAGTATTTTCCTAATGCTGTTCGACTTAGGATGGAAAATCAATTCTTGTAATTGAGGCAAGAGGAAGACTCAGTGGCTACCTATGAAGAAAGGTTCACTCGATTGGAAATGTATGCTCCAAATTTTCTCCGAGACCTTGATAGTAAAATCAATCGTTTTTACTCAGGATTAAATCCAAAATATCGAAGGGCATTAGATTCTCGTGAGTTTAAAAGTTATGAAAATCTTGTTCGATGTGCTGAGAAGGTGGAAATGGAGTTTGCCGATGATCAAGTGTTCTATAACAACCAACAGAAGAAGAGACCGAGGTGGTAGGAGAAAGGTAAGAACTCTTCAAAAAAGTCTGATGGTAAGAAAACTAAGTTTCTAGTTTGTGATAAATGTGGCAAAATGCATGCTGGGAAATGTCTTCTGAATTCTGGAAAGTGCTACCGATGTGGTAAGATGGGACATAAGGCTCATGATTGCACTGAAATGGATCAAGGTGAAGGTAAGACCAAATTTGATTTAAAGTTAGTGAAATTTTATAAGTGCAATGAGATGGGTCACTATGAAAACGAGTGTCCGACAAAGAGCTTGAGTGATGGGAAGCAGTTAGACTACAAGCTGAATGGGGTGGTGAAATCCTTTGTAACTACTTCAGCAGATGTCGGGCCATCAAATAAAGTTGTATCTGGTACTTTGTTTTTTTAGATTATTCCAGTGTGTTGTTTGATTCAGGGTCTACACATTCTTTCATCTCTGAAACCTTTTCTAGTAAAATGGGAATACCATCTCAAGAAATGACACCTGAACTATTGGTAAAAACACCTGGGGGAATGTTGAGGCAAAAAGAATTTATAAGAATCTTCCTATCCTTATCTGTGGAAAGAACCTACTTGCAAACCTTATTGTTCTACCTCTAGTAGAGTTTAATGTTATCCTGGGTATGGATTGGCTCTATATTTACCATGCTAAGATTGACTGTAGAGATAAAAAAGTTTCTTTTCAGAAATACTTTCAGTTTATGTACAGGAATGAACCCTTACAGTTGATAACTTATCAAGAGGCTGAGAAACCTGTAAAATATGGAAATGAATGTTACCTTGCACACATCATTGAAAATAAAGGAACTGTTCAGATTAATGATGTGACAGTGGTAAATGAGTATCCTAATGTTTTTCCTGATGAGTTACCTGGAAGAATACCAGATCGGGATGTTGAATTTACTGTTGACTTAGCTCCTGATGCTAAGCCAATTTCAAAACCCCCTTATCGAATGGCTCAAATTGAACTTTTAGAGTTGAAGGAGCAATTTCAAGATTTATTTGAGAAAGGTTTCATTCGACCTAGCACATCACCATGGGGTGCTCCTATCTTGTTTGTTAAAAAGAAAGATGGTTCAATGAGACTTTTCATTGATTATAGAGCCTTGAATAATATCACTGTTAAGAACATATATCCTTTGCCTCATATCGATGATTTGTTCGATCAGCTCCAGGGAGCTCAGTATTTTTCAAAGACTGACATGAGATCGGGGTACCATCAGCTGAAGGTAAAGGAAGAAGATGTTCCGAAGACTGCGTTCCGTACAAGATATGACTACTATGATTTTTTAGTAATGCCTTTTGGGCTTACCAATGCACCAGCTGTATTCATGGACTTAATGAATAGAATCTTCCATGAGTTCTTGGATAAGTTTGTGGTGGTTTTTATTGATGATATTTTGGTGTTTTCTAAAAGTAAAGAAGAGCATGAAAGACATTTAAGGGTTATCTTGCAAACATTAAAAGAAAAAAATTGTATGGGAAATTCAGCAAGTGCGAGTTTTGGTTGCAACAAATTTCTTTCCTTGGTCACACTGTTTCTAATGATGGGCAAACTGTTGATCCTTCAAAAACAACAGTGGTGGAAGACTGGACAAGACCCACAAATGTAACTGAGATTCGTAGCTTCCTTGGTTTGGCAGGCTATTACTGAAGGTTTGTTAGAAATTTTTCTTGGTTATCTAGTCCAATGACTAAGCTAACTCGGAAGGGTGTTAAGTTTATCTGGACAAAAGAATGTGATGATTGTTTTCAGGAATAGAAATGAAGATCGGTGAATGCTCCAGTTTTGGTACTACCTTCTAGGAATGGTGAGTTTGATATATACAGTGATGCTTCATTGGAAGGACTTGGTTGCATCCTAATGCATAATGATCAGGTAATTGCTTATGCTTCACGACAGTTGAAAAATCATGAGGTAAATTACCCTACACATGATTTGGAATTAGCTGCTATTGTTTTTTGCTTTAAAAATTTGGAGGCATCATTTATATGGAGTATAGTGTGAAATATATACCGATAAAAAAAGTTTAAAGTATATATTCACTCAGAAAGAATTGAACATGAGACAAAGGAGATGGCTAGAATTAATCAAGGATTAGGATTGTACAATTCATTACCATCCGGGAAAAGCAAATAAAGTGGCTGATGCTTTGAGTCGAAAAAGTAATGTTTCATTAGCAATGTTGTGTTTGGAACGTGATCCTTTGGTTAAGGATTTGATGAACTTTGGCATAGAAGTTGTGGGTGCAGGAAGTTCTTATGTTTTGTTTCAGGTATCAGTGAGATCATCTCTATCAGATAGAATCAAGCAAGCACAGAAGCAAGACAGTGAGTTGCAGAAAAAGTTAGAGCTGGTTCAGAAAGGTAAGTTTCATGAATTCAACATTGATAATGATTGCATTTTGAGATTTGGGAAGAGATTGTGTGTGCCTTGTGATTCACATTTGAAGAGAGAGTCGTTATGTTAAGCTCATAGTTCTACGTTTTCAGTTCATTCTGGTAGTACTAAGATGTACAGAGATCTACGGGAGTATTACTGGTGGGATGGAATGAAAAGAGATATTGCTAATTTTACTGTGAAGTGTTTGACATGTCAACAGGTTAAAGCAGAGCGGAAGTTACCGAAAGGGATGCTTCAGCCTTTACCAGTGCCAGAGTGGAAATGGGAGAATATATCCATGGAATTTGTTGTGGGATTACCGAAGACATCTCGAGGTAATAATGCAATCTGGGTTATTGTTGATCGCTTGACTAAATCTGCTCATTTCCTTGATATATGAGATACTTTTTCCCTAGATCAACTTTCCCTTTTGTATCTTAAAGAGATAGTCAGGTTACATGGAGTTCCTCTCTCCATTGTATCTGATCGTGATCCCAGGTTCACTTCTAACTTTTGGAAAGGCCTTCAGAAGTTTTTGGGTACTGAATTAAATTTTAGTACAGCTTTTCATCTCCAATCAGATGGCAAGTCAGAATGAACAATTCAGACATTGGAGGATATGCTACGTTCTTTCTCTATGGATTATCAGGGAAGTTGGGACTAACATCTTTATTTGGTTGAATTATCATATAATAACAGTTTTCATTCCAATATACAGATGGGACCATTTCAGGCACTATATGGGTAGCAGTGTCGAACTCCAGCTTTCTGGGATGAAGTGGGTGAAAGGAAGATGATGAGACCAGAATTCGTAGAAGAGATGGCAGAAAAAGTTCAGCTGATTCAGAAGCACATGAGAACAGCTTAGAGCAGGCAGAAGAGTTATGCAGATAACAGGAGGAAGGATCTATCTTTCGAGATAGGTGATCATGTTTTTCTCAAGGTTTATCCTTGGAAAAGTGTGACAAGATTTGGTAAGAAAGGGAAGCTGATTCCAAGGTTTATTGGACCATATGATATTCTGGAGAGAGTTGGATCAGTTTCATACCGGGTGGCTTTACCTTAGAGTTTATCTCAGGTACACATTGTTTTTCACATTTCGATGTTGAGAAAGTATATGCCAGATCTATCTCATGTTTTGAGTCCAAAGGTAGTTCAGCTGGAAGAGAACCTATCTTATGAGGAAAAATCGGTCCAGATTCTTGACCATTGGGAGCATGTGTTACGGAATAAGGTGATTAAGATGTTAAAGGTTTTGTAGAAAAACCACATGATGGAAGAGGCAACATGGGAATCTGAAAATGCAATGAGGGATAAGTACCCCCCATTTATTTGATAAGTAAATAAATTGCGGGGACATAATTTTATAAAGGGGAGAAGGATGTAACATCCCAAGTAAGTAATGAATAATAGATATTTTTTATCTGTGTATATTAATGAATTAGATAGTGTTTTAGAGGCTTAAAATGAAAATAAATCCAATCTTAAGCATGGAATACACTAATATTCTTAAAAGATTGTTTTACTGCCTTTTGATGGAAAACCCTTTTTAAATCAATATTTTGGATATTTTATAATCTATATTTATCAAAATAAACATATTCATTATTATTGGGACATTGAATTTTATATTGGATAAATTTTTGGTATTTTTCTGACAATGTTCATTTTTAATGAATAGTGAAAAATACTGCATTTTACATCAAAACTGCTTTTTCATTTAATTTAATTATATTTTTAGATTATATTTTTAATTGGTATTAAAGTGTAATCTGAATATAATTTTACCATTTAATCCAATGGCGGTCGTTGGAATCAATTTCACTTTGAAATTGGACTTAAACTAGTGTCAATCTTTTGATACTTATTGTTTCATAAAAACACGCTATTTGTCATGACAGCGGAAATTAATTATTTCATTAATTAATGTAACTTATATGATTTGAATTTTGTAGAATAGACATCATTTTTGAATTCGTAATATCAAATATATCTTACGGTGAATTCACTACTGGAAATTCGGGCTATAGCCACGGTTCTAAACCGTGGCTATAGGCCCTCAAACCGTGGCTATAGGTAATAGCCATGGTTTGAGGAACCGTGGCTATAGGTAATAGCCACGGTTTGAGGAACCGTGGCTAAGTTTGGCGTGGCTATAGGTCTAGACCTATAGCCACGGTTCCAAACCGTGGCTTTAACTCTATAGCCACGGTCCAAACCGTGGCTATAGGTTTATAGCCACTGTTTCAACCGTGGCTGTATACCTAATGCCACGGTTTCAACCATGGCTATACTAAAGGCCGGACAAAATCTATAGCCACGGTTTTAAAAACCGTGGCAATAAATCAATAGCCACGGTTTAAAACTGTGGCTATAGGGTGTCCAAATCCAAAAAAATACCCCCTGGACACACCCTGGACACCCCCGGCCAGTCCCCCCCTGCCAGTACCCCCCCTGCCCCCTGCCTGGACACCCCTCCCCCCTGCTTGTCCCCCTTGCCACCCCCTGCCAGTCCCCCTGCCCCCTAACACCCCCCTGCTTGTCCCCCACTGCCCCTGCTAGTCCCCCCCGCCACCCCCCTGCTTGTCCCCGTGCCAGCCCCCCCCCCACTGCTTGTCCCCTTGCCACCCCCTGCTTGTCCCCCTGCCAGCCAGCCCCCCCTGCCCCTGCCAGCCCCCCTGCCCCTGCCAGCCCCCCTGCCCCCTTGCTTGCCCCCTGCCAGCTCCCCCTTCCCCCTGCTTGTCCCCCTGCCAGCCCCCCATGCCCCCTACCAGCCCCCCCTTCCCCCTGCTTGTCCCCCTGCCAGCTCCCCCCTGCCCCCTGCTTGCACCCCTGCCACCCCCCCTTCCCCCCTGCCAGCCCCCCCTGCCCCCCTGCTTGTCCCCCTGCCAGCCCCCCTGCTTGTCCCCCTGCCAGCCCCCCCCCCCCTTGCCCCCTGCTTGCCCCCCTGCCAGCCCCCCTGCCAGCCTCCCCCTGCCCCTGCCAGCCCCCCCTGCCCCCTGCATGCCCCCTGCCATCCCCCCCCTCCCCCTGCCAGCCTCCCCTGCCCCTGCCCCTGCCAGCCCCCCCTGCCCCCCTGCTTGCCCCCCTGCCACCCCCCTTCCCCCTGCCAGCCCCCCTGCCCCCTGCTTGCCCCCCTGCCAGCCCCCCCCCCCCCTTCCCCCTGCTTGTCCCCCTGCCAGCTCCCCCCCTTCCCCCTGCTTTCCCCCCTGCAACCCCCCCCCCCTTCCCCCTGCCAGCCCCCCTGCCCCCTGCTTGTCCCCCTGCCAGCCCCCCCCTGCTTGTCCCCCTGCCAGCCCCCCCCCCCCCCCCCCCCCGTGCCCCCCTGCCAGCCCCCCCTCCCCCTGCCAGCCTCCCCCTGCCCCTGCCAGCCCCCCTGCCCCCTGCTTGCCCGCTTCCAGCCCCCCCCCCCCCCTTCCCCCTGCTGTCCCCCTGCCAGCCCCCCCTGCCCCCTGCTTGCCCCCCTGTCCCCTGATAGTCCCCCCTGCCAGCTCCCCCCCTGCCCCCTCCTTGCCCCCCTGCCAGCCCCCCCTGCTTGTCCCCCTGCCAGCCCCCCCTGCACCCTGCTTGCCCCCCCTGCCAGCCCCCCCCCCCCCTTCCCCCTGCCAGCCTCCCCCTGCCCCTGCCAGCCCCCCTGCCCCCTGCTTGCCCCCTACCAGCCCCCCCTTCCCCCTGCTTGTCCCCCCTGCCAGCCCCCCCTGCCCCCTGCTTGCCCCCCTGCCACCACCCCCCCCCCTTCCTTCTCTGCCAGCCCCCCTGCCCCTGCCAGCCCCCCCTGCCCCCCTGCCCCTGCCAGCCCCCACCCCCAGCCCCCCCCTGCCCCCTGCTTGTCCCCCTGCCAGCCCCCCCTGCCCCCTGTCCCCTGCTAGGCCCCCTGTCAGTCCCCTGCTAGTCCCCCTACCCCCTGATCTGATAACCAAGTTTATCTGATCTGATAACCACAACATCTTCAGCACTGCCAGATTCAGGTTTAACAGGTACCAATTCACCAATTCTGACATGTTTAGCAGCATGAGATAAGACAGGAACAGACTGAACTACATCAGATTTACAGACCATGTTTAGCACCCCTCCCCCCTGCTGGACACCCCCCTGCTGGACACCCCCTCCCTCTGCTAGACAACCCCCCCTGCTGGACACCCCCCCTGTCGGTCAGCATTGCTACAGTAGTCAGCATTGCTACAGTACCCAACCATTCGGCCCAACCAGATCAGGCAACACCAATCCAACAAAATCCTCATCCGCGACAGTTGCAGGCTACAAGCATTCAGTAGGGATTAATGGAAGAAATCAACATGAATACAACGACAAATATGTTCCTTTGAGGAACAAATTTCAGGGGCTACATGTAGAAAACTCCTATGCTGAGAGTAATGTAGAAAAAAAACTCCAAGACTAGTTCTGAAGCACAAACCTGCTGGAAAGATAAAAAAAGGGCTTGGAAGCATGAGAAGAACTCACATGATCCTAAAACTAGAAGGATTCATGTGAAAGGGGTTCCCCAAGGCAAGGTATGTAATGAAAATGCTTGCAGGGATAGTCCAAGCAGCAAGGTGATTTGGAGAAAGAAAAATCAACCTATAGTGAAAAGAAAAATCCTTGGTGGTAAAGCTTTCCAAGGAAAAACAGGTTGTGTTTTGGGTTGTGAAGAAGAGAACAAACCTAAAGAAGGGGAGACACAATCCATGGGGTAAGTGTGCTCACAAAGCATATATTTTAGAGCTGAAAACAGATCTGGTTTAGAGCTGGAAGTTGCATGCAGCAATGGTATCAATTCATGCTAAAAGTGGTATGTCACACACCCTTTGTGCTTTACAGTTTATATACTAACAATTTGGTGTGAGTTTGGTTTAGATCACAAGATTGTTGAGAAAAAGGAAAGGTGAAGCGGCCTTGGAGAGCCCTCTTGCACCCCCACTGAACCCCCATGCCCCCCCTGGACAGCCCTCTTGCACCCCCTTGCAACCCCCTGGACAACCCCCTTGAACAGACCCATTGAACCCCCCCCCCCCCCCCCCGCACCCCCCGCACCCCCATGCCCCCCCTGCACCCCACTAGATAGCCCCCATGCCCCAACTGGACAGCCCCACTGGACACCCCCTGGACACCCCTCCCCCCTACTGGACACCCCCCCCCCTGCCGGACACCCCTCCCCCTGCCGGACACCCCTCCCCCGGCCGGACACCCCTCCCCCCTGCCTGGACATCCCCTCCCCTGCTGGACACCCCTCCCCCTACCCACTGCACCCCCTGGACACCCCTCCCCCTGCTGGACATCCCCCCTCCGGACACCCCTCCCCCTGCTGGACAACCCCCCTACCGGACACCCCTCCCCCTGCTAGACACCCCTCCCCCCTGCCTGGACACCCCTCCCCCCTGCCTGGAAGTGGACCTTAATTCCACCCTCATTGATTGGGTTGTGTTATCCACAAATGAAGATGACTTGTTTTTGAAAATTGAGTATGAACAACTACCTGCATTTTGTTCCAAGTGTCTGTCTATAGGGCAATCTAAAAAGAGATGCAGAATGAAACTTGTCTGCTCTTTTCTCGCAAAAGGAACATGATTTTCAGACTTTCCTTAAGAAGAGAAAGAATGGTCCTGGAGCTGGGAATGGCTCTGGTCAGGCTGTGCAGGAAATGGAAGTGTGGAACTTGGGCAGGGTCTTGCAGGAACAGGTTGTGATCAACCAGGGACTGGAGTCAGCAATATGAAGGGGAATGCTTCTGATATTTCAGGTGAAGGTTTTCAAGAGGAGGTGAATTTTGATGATCCAGATTTGCAACCTGGACTGGGGCTGGTGAGGTTCAGGGGTAGGGAAAACTAACTGTAGAAGGGGCTGTTAGTGGCCGGATTGAGGATGAAAATCAGAGGCCAGAAGCAGATAAGTCAAGGTCAGAGTTTGATGCTGCCTCTCAGCAGCGGGGTCAAGGTCTGATCTCATCAGGTGTATAGGTGCAGGTAAATGTTGATGATCCAGGCTTGGAGAAACCGGGAATTGGGTATGGAGAGGTTAAATCTGTTCAAGGGCAGAAGAAACTCTCAGTAGCACGGGCTGATTGTGTCCAGTTTGTGGATGAAAATCAGCGGCCTGTTGACTTCCAGTCGCAAGGACCTACAGGAGAAGGAACAGGAGATCCAGGCCCTAGGCCTAGGAGCCAGTAACCTGGGTCAGAAGCTGGGTGCTTCACTGGGGCAGCCTCAGTATGGGTCTCAGCAGCATGAACCAATGGTTCAACCTTCTCAGATCCAGGAAGAGATCAATCGGCAAATGGAGCTTAATAATAAAGGGGGAAGTTGGGCCGGAATAGAAAATGATGATTATGCCCATAGAAGTGATCCATGTAAGGATATTTTAAGCAAGGGAAAGTTTCCTTCAGTTGATAAAGAGGGATTTCAAATTGTCTATTCAAGGAAATCAAGGACGAAGAAAGACTGCTCTCAATGGAGAACAATGATGGTGACTAGGTCTCATAGCTCATCTACCTACAACTTGGAATGAGATGATGATGTCAGGGAGGGGGGTTATGAAAACGAAATGCTTTATTATGAAGGCAGTTTTATCAATGTCTAGCCCCATCTCCTCTCTTATGTCATCTTTTGTTTGTAATAAAATGGATTTAGAGCCTTTCGGCTCGAAGCTTCTTTCTGTTTCGATGGATTTGGGGAGTTTGAACATCTCACATAATCGTTTAATTTAAATGTTAAACGATTACTAATGGGATTGAGCCGTACGCTTCAAATGAGCTGAAACGTTTGGGACATTTGCGTAACGTACCATGAATAGGCTGAAAATTTTGAGGTTCTCGAAGGCCTATATGAATTGGTTCAATTCCTATGCAAGTGGTTGCACTTGATGGATGAGATCATGTGATCGTTAGAACTCCTCAAAGACGATTCTCTCTAGCTCTTGTTTCTCTCCCACCTTTAAACAAGGTTCTAACAGACTGTGGTGTTGAGAGAGACACTACCTAAGCATCGGGTGAATCCCATGAACCTTGGTTACCTCAGAAGGAGTCTTTCGGTGACTTCTCGGAGATCTCGATCAAACGCTTGTGAAAAATTCGACAAGCAGGAAGGACTGGTATTGAGAGAGGTCCTACTAAGTGTCGGGTGATTCCCATGATTTGTGGATACCTCTGAAGGAGTCTTTCAGCGACTTCTAAGTGATCACAATCAAACACTTGTGAAAAGCTTCGAAAGACTGGATCGAATGGTGTAAGGTACACCATTCTTATTCTTTGTTTAGATTAATTACAAACGTATAGATATATTTCGGCGTGACTGTGGCGTGACCGCGGACACCCCTCCCCCCCGCTGGACACCCCTCCCCCCTGCTGAATGTGGCTGGAGCAAGGCCACATCACGGCGTGACCGCGGCGTGACCGCGGCGTGACCGCGGCGTGACCGCGGCGTGACCGCGGCGTGACCGCGGCGTGACCGCGGCGTGACCGCGGCGTGACCGCGGCGTGACCGCGGCGTGACCGCGGTGTGACCGCAGCGTGTTGGCCCGATCCAGCGACATCTGCGGGGCAGCATCTTCTGACCAGGAGCGAAGGGAGCGGGTGGAGGCTGGAATGCGGGTGAAAGGGGGGTCCTACTAAGTGTCGGGTGATTCCCATGATTTGTGGATACCTCTGAAGGAGTCTTTCAGCGACTTCTAAGTGATCACAATCAAACACTTGTGAAAAGCTTCGAAAGACTGGATCGAATGGTGTAAGGTACACCATTCTTATTCTTTGTTTAGATTGATTAAAAACGTATAGATATATTTCGGCGTGACTGAGGCGTGACCGCGGACACCCCTCCCCCCTGCTGGATGTGGCTGGAGCAGGGCCACATCACGGCGTGACCGCGGCGTGACCGCAGCGTGTTGGCCCGATCCAGCGACATCCGCGGGGCAGCATCTTCCGACCAGGAGCGAAGGGAGCGGGAGGAGGCTGGAATGCGGGTGAAAGGGGGGTCCTACTAAGTGTCGGGTGATTCCCATGATTTGTGGATACCTCTGAAGGAGTCTTTCAGCGACTTCTAAGTGATCACAATCAAACACTTGTGAAAAGCTTCGAAAGACTGGATCGAATGGTGTAAGTTATACCATTCTTATTCTTTGTTTAGATTAATTACAAACGTATAGATATATTTCGGCGTGACTGCGGCGTGACCGCGGACACCCCTCCCCCCCGCTGGACACCCCTCCCCCCTGCTGGATGTGGCTGGAGCAGGGCCACATCACGGCGTGACCGTGGTGTGACCGCGGCGTGACCGCGGCGTGACCGCGGCGTGACCGCGGCGTGACCGCGGCGTGACCGCGGCGTGACCGCGGCGTGACCGCGGCGTTACCGCAGCGTGTTGGCCCGATCCAGCGACATCCGCGGGGTAGCATCTTCCGACCAGGAGCGAAGGGAGCGGGAGGAGGCTAGAATGCGGGTGAAAGGGGGGTCCTACTAAGTGTCGGGTGATTCCCATGATTTGTGGATACCTCTGAAGGAGTCTTTCAGCGACTTCTAAGTGATCACAATCAAACACTTGTGAAAAGCTTCGAAATACTGGATTGAATGGTGTAAGGTACACCATTCTTATTCTTTGTTTAGATTGATTACAAACGTAAAGATATATTTTGGCGTGACTGCGGCGTGACCGCGGACACCCCTCCCCCCCGCTGGACACCCCTCCCCCCTGCTGGATGTGGCTGGAGCAGGGCCACATCACGGCGTGACCGCGGCGTGACCGCGGCGTGACCGCGGCGTGACTGCGGTGTGACCGCGGCGTGACCGCGGCGTGACCGCGGCGTGACCGCGGCGTGACCGCAGCGTGTTGGCCCGATCCAGCGACATCCGCGGGGCAGCATCTTCCGACCAGGAGCGAAGGGAGCGGGAGGAGGCTGGAATGCGGGTGAAAGGGGGGTCCTACTAAGTGTTGGGTGATTCCCATGATTTGTGGATACCTCTGAAGGAGTCTTTCAGCAACTTCTAAGTGATCACAATCAAACACTTGTGAAAAGCTTCGAAAGACTGGATCGAATGGTGTAAGGTACACCATTCTTATTCTTTGTTTAGATTGATTACAAACGTATAGATATATTTCGGCGTGACTGCGGCGTGACCGCGGACAACCCTCCCCCCCGCTGGACACCCCTCCCCCCTGCTGGATGTGGCTGGAGCAGGGCCACATCACGGCGTGACCGCGGCGTGACCGCGGCGTGACCGCGGCGTGACCGTGGCGTGACCGCGGCGTGACCGCGGCGTGACCGCGGCGTGACCGCGGCATGACCGCAGCGTGACCGCAGCGTGTTGGCCCGATCCAGCGACATCCGCGGGGCAGCATCTTCCGACCAGGAGCGAAGGGAGCGGGAGGAGGCTGGAATGCGGGTGAAAGGGGGGTCCTACTAAGTGTCGGGTGATTCCCATGATTTGTGGATACCTCTGAAGGAGTCTTTCAGCGACTTCTAAGTGATCACAATCAAACACTTGTGAAAAGCTTCGAAAGACTGGATCGAATGGTGTAAGGTAAACCATTCTTATTCTTTGTTTAGATTGATTACAAACGTATAGATATATTTCGGCGTGACTGCGGCGTGACCGCGGACGCCCTCCCCCCCGCTGGACACCCCTCCCCCCTACTGGATGTGGCTGGAGCAGGGCCACATCACGGCGTGACCACGGCGTGACCGCGGCGTGACCGCGGCGTGACCGCGGCGTGACCGCGGCGTGACCGCGGCGTGACCGCAGCGTGACCGCGGCGTGTTGGCCCGATCCAGCGACATCCGCGGGGCAGCATCTTCCGACCAGGAGCGAAGGGAGCGGGAGGAGGCTGGAATGCGGGTGAAAGGGGGCAGCATCTTGTCCAGGCGACACAGAGTGTATGGCTTTTTTGGAATTATGGTTTCTGTTGCTGTTCACAGCCCCACTCTCTTCCCATCCGTTGGCTCTACAATAGGGGGGCTTCACTTATTTCTTCTATTTCATCTTCTCCAGGCGAAACACAAAGTGTAAGAATTTTCTGGAAATCTGGTTTCTATTGCAGTTCACAGACACACTCCCGCCCCAACCGCTGTTGGCTCTGCAAGAGGCCGTGAACTAGCGAAGTCAAATCTGCGAGAGCTGTCTCGACGCGTCCAAGGTGCTGCTTGGCACCGTTGAATCACGTTTGGTTCCTGGTCTCCATGATTGGTCGAAGAAGATCAACGGTTGAGGAGAGTAGTAGTGGAGTAGATAACGAAGAGGAGAAGTTTGGCTATGTAATAGAACTGATTAAAAATGACCAATTCTGTATAATGCACAAAATTCTGTATAATGCACAATTCAAAAACGGTGTTTGATAAAGAAATCAGAATCAAATAAATGACTGACAATTACAAATATTTAAAAATGCATATGAAACAAAATGAATAATCGGAAGATAGAATGACATATTTCATCAAATGACATGATTACAAACCAATACCATTGAAACATGGAGTTCAAATAAAAATGAATAATCTGGCATTTCTATAATACATTCCATTATGGTGTGTATGTATAGTATGCAAACAGAAAACTGTAATGATAGGAGGCAACAAACATGTCGTATTTGTGCAGTATAATAATTCAGGCATTGAAAATTGAACATATAAAATTATCCTTAAGTAGTAGAGTTCACCTAGGTAAGTGCAGTATCAAAGCCGCAATCACAGACATCCTGATGACAAATTCCATCAGCCTGGAGCACAACCACACTATAGTAAATATCTTTGATGAAGATTATCCTGGAGGTGAGAAGTACATGTAGAAGAATATCCTGGAGGTGAGAAGTACATGTAGAAGATACAACTGAAACATCACCTTCTAATCAGCAACGGTCAGCACTAAAGGAAAATTGGAAGTCGTTATGCCCCGATGTTTGGATCATAGGCCGTCTTATGAGATAAGCTTGTCCAATCTCTATAATACATTATACCCTGCTCTAAAATTAATGATCCACTACTATAAAATATGACCCACTACAGAAATCATGATTTACTACCCACAAAACTGCATGTTCCAGTGCTTATAGTGACATAATAAAAAGTCTGAAATTTAAAACCTTGCACCATCACAGTTGAATGGTTCACCAATTTGCTACTGTTGAATAAAAAGTGAAACTTTAATATAACTGCACAAATAATGGTGACATAATAAAAGTCTGAAATTTAAAAACAATTGAATTAGATTCGGCCACATGAAAAAACATCCAGCATCCTGAAAGACCGTCATGGAAAACCATCCAGTATAATAGAAATACCTATTAATGTAAAACCGTCCTGCAAAATCTGATAATTAGTAATGGAATGTGACGAAAACCGTATAGCATCTAGGAAAATGCAGAATACAACAAAAGGCCCAGATTGATATACCGTCCAGCATGAAATCAGAAAGTTAAGCAATCTCTAAGAAACATTTGAAACAGTGCAGCAACAGAAACCTCCAGCATAAACTTCCAGTAGCTAAGACATCCAGCATTAAAATCTTGTAGCAGAATTCTCCAACATAATGATAATCATCCAGCAATCCTAGCCTCTAGCATGAGTATGAGAAAGAGATGTTAGAAATAAATGAAATAGATGCACGAAAACTTTGAAATGAATAGTCTGTAGTCTATCATGGTTCATACTAATCACAAAAAAAATCATCATTAATTCATGATATAATGACACCATTTATCAAATAATTGTGATAACCTCACCTAGAATAATAAGAACCCTAGAACACCTGACGGAAATCGCAAACAGGAGGAGGAGGGGGTTCGAAGAGGTGGATGAACTGTAGAAAAAAAAATTACCGAGGAAGACAGCTGCAGATGAGGAAAATGTGTCGGGAGGGAGATGGGGGTGTCGACCTCGGCGTCGGAAGAGAGCCGTCGGGGAGGAGCCGTCGAGGAGGAGGGCGCGACGAGGAGGGCGCGGCGAGGAGGGCGCGGCGAGGAGGGCGCGGCGAGGAGGAGGGCGCGGCGAGGAGGGCGCGGCGAGGAGGAGGGCGCGGCGAGGATGAGGTGTCAGGGAGGAGGAGGGCGCGGCGAGGAGGAATTGCGAGGGCTGAGGAGGAGACGTGGTCGGGAGGAGGGTGGTGTGCGAATCGGGGGAGGAGGGCTGCGGGAGGAGGAGCCCGATAAAAGATAGGAGAAAAAAAGTATGAAACGGATTTAGCCACAGAAGAAAAATTTAAGCGTGGCAATATAATGGCTATATCCACGGACCTACAAAACCGTGGCTATAGGTCCGTGGCTATAGCCCGAATTTCTAGTAGTGATTTTTGGTAATTTTCTGAAAAACTTCAATTTTTGATGAATAGTGAAACCACTAAGTGGTACTTATAAAAACTGATTTTTCCGTTTAAATGATATTTCTCCATCATTGTGTTTTGAATTTCAAAAATCCTACATACATGGTTGTCATTAATAAGTAAAATGTGGTTCAATGTGAATAAAATAGTTTTTTGGTGAATAGTAACTTATTAAGTTCTTAATCGCGATTAGTGGTAATTAGTGTAGTTTAAGGTAAAAATAATGTTTTAACAGTATGAGATGAGCTTGAAACATGTACTACCCTCGTTGGATGTGTCATGGCCGACCAAGATAAGCCATGGGTCAACTTGGGGACCCCATGAAGCCACTTTGGTTGGGAAATGACATAAATAACTTTTTATTTAATGTTAAAGTAAAAATGACACAAACATGAGTTATGTTACTAAAAAAATTTTATATGGGGTTATACAAGTCATATTTTTTACTATAAATATTAATGAAAATTCTAAAAATATTTCCTACATCATAGTATTTTTTTATAATTTTTAGACATTAAATAAATTAAATTTTTTATGACATCATGATGATGGAGTGATGACCTCAATATTTAACGATTTAAATAAAATGGAAAGATAATGTAAAATATAAAACCTACACATGGACAAAACCAATTTGAGGAGTGTATTTAGAACCCTTATAACCTTATCATATAATTATATCAATGTGGGACCTTTTGAATCCGAAAATCATTTTAAAATAAAGTAACATATCTTTACTTTCCAAAAGTGCCCCTCCTCTCCTCTTATAAAAGGCCCCCACCTCTACCTCCTTACCCACACTCCCAAATCCTTTGGCTCGGCCAACCCCTACCCATTTTTTCTCTACACTTCCCAATGTTACTACTTAAAGCATCTCTTTGGGCATTAGTCTTCCAAAGGAAACCGTTGAGCTCAAACCAAAGGGAGTTACCCGATTTTAAGGTAATGTTTTCTTTTGAGTCCTTTTATTTTATTTTGCTTCTCCAACCCACTAAACTCTTTTTATTCTTTTCCTTTGTAACAACTATAGTATCCTCAATATACTAGGATGTTGTTATAATATGGATTCTAGCTACACTTACACACACCTACATGTAATGGTTAACGAACATACTATTTCCGTGGATGGTGAATTTATGCCTCCAGAAACGATGATTGTTCAACATTATTTTAACACCTTTAAAGGTGGCCATTAAGATGTCACTATATATATATATATATGACATATAATATGTTTAATTTTTCTTTATGCTTCTGTTTTTTTCTTTTTGGTCATACCTTTATGGTTTCCATTATGGGTAAACGTGATATCTTCATTTAAGGAAGTGCGGACTACCGCCCCCTCAAAGTGATTTGATTCGTTAAATACCATATGTGAGATGTATAAAGGATGGAACTATGATATTATATATGATATTATACTGGAATTATAATATACCTTTATATCATTATGATTTCATTCTATAAAATACGAAATAGAAATGAAAGTAGCGTTCATGCGTACGTACGGCTTACCGTCTCCATGAACGGTGCATTTCATTTCTTACCTCTAAATGATTATGTAATATTATAAATGCATGTATATACTGGATATATATGATATATACGTAATGATTATAATTCTTGATATAATGGATACATGAACAACATGTAATTATAAAGGGTTTATTTTTGACTCAAGTACCAATGATCGTTAAAACGACCGTTATTAACTTAAATGATTACATAGTGTTCATGACATGGAAATAAGTGATATAAAAGGAATAATGAACTTGAAAAAGGTTCTTAAAGAAGTAGAAATTAACTCAAGTTTATTATTCAGGACATTAAAGAACGATCGAGTCAAGTCGGACCCGAGGTATGGGACTTCGTCTCAATCTCTTTTCATTGAGGCATATTTTGTTTTATACAAAACCTTCTTTTATACGGTGTATAAACCCCTTTTACTTTTATGTTTATCCAAAAGGAATATTTTTTTTACGAAGCGTTTACTAAACTACAAAAAGGGAATGTTTTTGTCGTACATATGTGGCGACAACGACTTCTCCACCGCCGTGACCATTATTTGAGTTTCGGCTTCCTCTACAAGACATACCTTTTATTTTAAAGAAAAATAAATACCATGTTTTACTTTTCATTTATTTTGGTGTTGGAAGTGGTTTTCATAATGTTTTTATATCAATTTTTTGTATTGATAGCTTGTGATTGAAAGGTGGAAATGCTATTTTTCCTTTATGCATGTTTTATGCGATACGATTATGTTGAGGTTCTTGGGCATTATTATGAAGACGGGTGGTTCCGTGATAAACTAATGGCGGGTGAGCCCGATATAGCTCTCCAATGCATTGGGTAACGCGAAGGAGTGAAACGTTAAGGTTTCCCCGAAGATATTTAGGGAATATACTATGATGGGTATTCCAAACGTAACCAAGAGGGTTACTCCCTACGTAAGGATGTCATGAATGCCTCAAGTTACCTTTATGTCTTATGATATCTATTTTTTATTCATGCTTTGATGAGGTATGTTAAAGTGATTATGTCTTATGGGTATTGTATGATTTCATTCTTATGTATATATGTACCCATGTTTCCTTTCCATATTTTTATATCCCTTACTGAGCTTTTTATGATCATCCCAAGTTTTTTTGAAATGTTTTTCACAGGTCAAGGGAAAGGTACATGATATGACGATAGTGTCAAGGAAGTGTCAATAAAGAATCCATGTTTTATTTTAAATATGTTTCCATTGATGGGAAAGAAGAATACTATCTTTATGTAACCACTTTGTTTATATGTGGAATGTAATGCATGTTTTATGATCTAATTCTCTAAAACTCTAAACCCGAAAAGATCCTCAATGTGCAATCTTGTAATAACTCAAGATTATGTAAGGTTTAATGCTGGGGCCTTATAGCTTTTCCCTTATTTAATTTAGCAGGGGCCGACAAGAGAAATGATTCATCAATGTGTGGTCTTTCTTGTACCTCGTACTGCTACATGATATGCCTACAAATATCATTAAATAATGTCAAGTTCATTAAATTTTCCAGACATGACCATTATGATAGTATTAAGAAAATTGGTAAATTAAAGAATGGGTTATCATTAGACTGGTAGCAGATGCATGTCACACAGTAGACTTCAATAGTAGGCTTTTCAACTGTGGACTTCATCGGTAGGCTCAACAATAATCTTGGTCAGCGGTAGACTTCAATCAGTAAGATTCTTATATAAGAATTGTAACATCAAACTACTTCAACAATGACCTTTACAGTGGAAGACTGTCTCAACAGTTGACTTCCTCAATGGTGGAGTTTGTCTATCAGCAGACTTCTACCAATGGTATACTTGAACAACAGTGGACTACATCGATAATATGATTTTTCTCATGGTAGACATCTACTAACGGTATACATGTATCAGTAGTAGACTTAAACTGTGAGGCTCTTAACAGAATACTTAAGAAATATTTTGATAGTGAACATCTATTAGAAGCCTTCTCAAAGCAGTGACCTTTAATGATGACTCATTGTCTGTAAGATTTGATAAGCAGATCAATAGTAGACTTGTGAAAGTAAACTTGCACCGGTATCTTCAAAAGATGACTGTAGATCTTCAGTATTGAGATATAATGGTGACTATGATCAGAAGGCTCTTATCAGTAGCCTTTAATAGTGAACTTGTACTTGGAGAAATGTAAACTGAATAGTTGACTTAGAAAAGTCATGAGATTGAAAAAGATATATATTTATTCGAGATAAAAATTATGAAGAAATACTAACGAATATTTCACAAATGACTAATAAAGAATTAAACATGATTTGGGATTATCAAAACAGTTGATTCCAACAAATAGATATTAGGACAATAATTTGAATAAAAAAATACATATATTTTTTCCATGTAAAGAATTATTATAGAAGAGACTTATTCCACAATATAGGAATATACATACCATTTATATATTTTTTATCACATAAAACATTATTAATACCATGATGATATAATTTAGCATCACATGTGTGGAAAAAATATCAAATATAATGATTAAAATGCAAATTTAAATTAAAAATTAATGAAAAAAATATTATTTTTCAAAATAACAAATCTTAAAAGAAAGAAGATTTTATAATCAATTCATTCTTGTAGAAACCATAACATAGTATAATACATATAATAATAATCCACAAATAAAAACTATAGTTATTACTCTCAATGTACATGTCTATAATTAAGAAAAAATAAAATATTTAAACATAAACATTAAATATTCATCATTTAAATAAATGTTATATGTTTTAAAATATATTTTAGGAAGAATTATTTTTATAAAAATAAAAACTATCGAAAGAAACAAGGTTTTTAATCATAAAACCCTTTAAATATAATGACTATTGCATTTATAAAAAAATTGGATACTTACTAATATATAACAAATGAAAAATGTATAGTACACAGAAGATAAATGTAATTAAATTATTTGAAAATAATTACAACTCTATGGTGAATATTTTAAGAAAAAATTATATTTTAAAATTCATGTGTGGTTCAATAACTAATGCATACCTAAATAATTTACTAGAGAGTGGTGGGAATGTGATTATTAAATTTAATTTTTTTATATTTATACATAATTAATTACCAAAAAAACACAACTAGTATTTAAAAAAAGTATATTCTGTTCAAAAAAATACTATATTCAACACATTTCATTGTGAAATAAAACTAATATAAATATTGTTAATGTTTTTATTAAAAACAGAATTAATGAATACATATATTAATTATGGGACAACATAACTAAAAAAATCGTAACTTTCATTCTTAACTATTAACCAAAATTAAAAAATTCTCATACTTTTTCCAAGTAACAAAGTTATATAAATATATAGAATGTTAGTCAGTTCCCATATTAATATAACATATCCATTTATAAATTTTTTTATTATACCATAAATGAAATAATTCAATATCATATATAAGAAAAGCATATTCAATATGATATTCTAAATACTAGTATTTATATTAATTTCACCAAATCATACAATTAGCTTAGAAAGAAAACCATAATCGGTGGAATATGCTATAATCAATTCATACCAATAGAGACAAAATTGTGTATAAATTTATAATAGGAAAAAATTAATACATATTACTATGTTTCCAATCAAAGAACAAGTCTTGGATTAACAAACAAGAAAAAAATTACAATAGAATACATTTATGTTCCTCAACCGAATAAGTTTTAAATGTTTTAAAACATTATTTTGGACAACATCTAATGAAGGATAAAAATAAAATCCATGGAAAAATATATTTAAAACATTAAAACCTTTCAATAAAATAATATCTTTATTTATTAAAATTATTTTTAGTTTTTAAAAAATACTAAATGACAAAATTTTAAGCTATAATGGGTAAAAGAAATTGAATTATTAATATATAATAAAAATTCTAAGTGATCATGCTTTAAAAAAATGAAATTTTATAAAATTTATGAGTGGTTCACGAACAAACGCATACATAGATCACATATTTCCTTAATATAGATTTCCAAAAAAATAATTTTATAACAGAACTAAATTAAATATTATTGAAAAAATAAAATCTCTTATATACAAAATTAAATACTAATATACATTAATAAATAATAACAACATCTAGATTACATGATTCTAAAATAATTAAATTTTTTATAAAAAAACATATAACAACTAATGGGGGTAAAAAATAAACATAAATTATTTAATATATCATTTTCATATCATCATGTTAATATTACATTAAAAATTATAGGGTTGGAGGGATGGAGACTGATGGAGAGGTTCCTTTGTAAGAAAATCATCTAGGTGAGTCTACTGTAAACATAAATTGCTCATTTACGGTGGTGGTTTGTAGAATATCTTCCCTGGTCAATTTGGTTGAATCCCTAATTCAGACATCCCTATCTTTTTTTGACAAATGGGGAACCCAACAATAACTTTTTCATGTAAGGATATACACATTATTATATCGGATTTCCAGTATATGCTTATTGGTAATTTTTCCCACAGGAATCCTGTTGTAAACATCATCAGGTGGTCCCTTAATATTAATTGATTATTCTTATTTAATATGGGGATTCATCTATATAGACTCATGCAATTTTATGTATCCTTGGAATAGGGATTCTATTGATATTGGTCTCATGATCAATAATAATTTTCATGGTGTATCCTGAAGATGAAAAAATATACTGTATATTTTAAGAAGAAAAATGATCCATATGTTGTCCCAATCTAGTTTGGATTTTAAATCCCACACATCCGCCTCTTTAATCTGGATACCTTGTCTTCCATTTCCATCCTCAATGGCACTTTCGTTAATATTTATTTATACACCTACAAAATTTAAAGGCCCCTTATTCAAATTATAACTATAGATGTTTTTTATACAAACTAATACTCTATTATATTAATTTAAAATTGTGAGAATAATTTTTTGAAAAAGGTGTCTTATAAAAAACTCCAAGATCACTACTTTTGTGTTTGCAATTCAGTATCTATAATGATATATATTATATGTTTTCACCAAAATTACTCATTTTATATCTCACTATTAAAAAATATATTTATATATTCGAATTGTAAACATGATGCTCCTAGTAGAGTACGTGATCACACTATAGTGAGGTAAAATGACTTATGTGTGATTATGTAGTAAGATGTAGTTAAGAATTATGATGGACCCTCCAAGCATAATTGGGATAAAAATGATGTAGAAGTTGTTTCTTTTGTTTACTTATTCATGATATATACTCTATATCTATGGAAGAGGAAACTGAGGAGATTCATTATCCTGATTAATCGATTCATGACACAGAATAATAACTTTTTAATTTAAAAACAATTATTCTGCTCTGGGTTTATAGAATGAAAGAATGAATTGGTGAATTACGACGATTTTTTTACTCCCAACACTAGTAGAAAAAGTTTATTTAATGTCTTCATTTTAGTCTTTGATCGTCAAGACCAATGTTAAAAGTCTTCAATGATGACTTTTAACATTGGTTATTCAGTATCATTTGTTAAAATATAACTTTTAAGGTTAGTTATTAAATAAAAAAAGATAAAAGTCCTAATAGAATAATTTTAACTTTAATTTTTTCAATATCCATTGATAAATCGTAATTTTAACATTGGTTACATAATAAACTACATTTAAAGTATTAATATTAGAAATTTAACGTTAGTTCTTTACGGAACCGACACTAAAATTTATTTTTTATGTTTGTTTTTCTCAAAACATATGTTGAAAATGAGGATTTTTTAATACATTTCAAAATATTCATTTTAAATAGTAATGGAGAAAAAATAACATATGGATCGAAAGTTATAGACATCATAATTTGAACTTTGGAAGACATTTAACATTGAATATTTTTAAGAACCAATTATAAAAGTCACTTTCAACATATGTTTTTAAATGAAATGATGTTTAAAATGTATAGAAAGATTTATATGATCACATTAGATTTTATTTGAATATTTATAGAGCATAAATATTGTTATGGATCAAACATTACGACTATCAATGGTTGGACATAACTAAGACATCTCATAGAGAAGTTCAACTTTTGATGTCCATAACATCTGACCTGTAAGTCTATTTTAGATCCACAACTAGTCAAATAGAATATTTGGAATTGAGATACAACATCCTAAATTTATCTATGTTATAGGTTTTTAAAATTTTATTTTAAATGTTACTTTTATCATTTGTTCTAGAAAAAACGATGTTAAAAGTATTTTATGAGGACTTCTAACACTGGTTTTTAATGAACTGACATTTTACAAAGGCTATTAATGTCAGTTACTAAGTAAAAAACATTAAAATTGATTTTTCAATACATTAAAGACATTTTTATAAAAAAAGTTAATGTTATAACCCCAATATATGATGGGTTTTAACTTCGATCATATATTTAACAAATATTATCAATAAAATATTAAATTTATAGGATCAATATTTGAATTTTTTTCACAATGCACATTTGATTTTTTACAATACCACCTAAATTTTAATACAAAATTTCATAATTTTTCGTTATATATATATATATATTCTCTTTATTTAAACATTTTTGACCTCTTATATTAAACATAAATTTCAGTGTGTTTTCAATAATTGATTTGAACATAATATCTATTTTATTCAATTAATTTATTTGTTATTATTTTCTTTTATTGATAGAAATATTGATAATTTTTTTTCAATGATGAATTATTCTAATGATCGTGTTATGAATATTAATAATCCAAATGAAATTTACAAACTGAGGTGAAAATATTATTATTAATCATTTTAGTCCCCACCTTGTAGGTTCTACCCTAAAAAGAATAGAAATGATGATAAAAACATATTTATTTAAAGGAACTACTAAAATCATTGAAATATGTTTGAATCCATAAGTTTTTTTCTTTTCGTTTGGTTTTTCTATTTTTAGTCATTTTTCTCATGTTTTCATTAAAATAATCAGTATCCTATGAAACATAGTTATGTGCAATATCCGATGATTATAACTTTAGATTCATGAATCTATTTTAGCTCCATGTCCAATAAAATAAAATATTGGGAAATTAAATAAATCATAGTATTCATTATTAACATCCATTATTTGAAACACTAATGTTAACAAATGAATTTTATCATCAGTTTGAGATAAAATCTGATGTTAAAAGTCTTCTACAAATTCTTTTAGCATCATTTTTTTCTGAACTAGATTTAAAAGAATGATTTTAATGTTGGTTAATAAATAACATAATTTTAAATCCATCCCTAAAAAACTAATGTCAATTTGAATCAAAAGGCGTTGTTAAAAGCACAATAGAACCAGAAATAAAATGTCTGTTTTCTAAAAAAACATACATCAAAAGTTTAACATTTTACATTTGGACATCAGTTTATAAATACTGATGTCAAGAGTCCCACTTTTATTTCCAGAAAAAATTCAATTAAAACCTGACGTTAAAATACAAAATCTGATGTGAACATAATGTTTTCTACTAGTGACATCCTTGAAATACATAGAAACATGGAAATTTTTCAATATAATGATTCCATTATTACTAGATCCCCATTAATTTCTATTGATGAGTAAAAATACATTCCCCCTAAAGAAATAATGGTGAATCATCCCTCATAATCTGTTAAAACCTCTTCTATGGTATCATCATCTACAGATGAATATGTTTCCAAGATCAGGAATGACAGTCCTATTATTAGGGGGTTATAATAAAGGAAGTATACTATTGTGTTACTAAATGTAATCTTTTATATTTTAAAAAATATAAAATTATAGAGATGTATATGGGTTAGTACCTTGATCATAGATTGCACATGTTTTCTAAAATTGAATCACAATTTGTTTAGAATTGAATGTTTGAATTTAAAATAACTTTTGTGAGCAATAAAGTTTGATGAATTGATTTTAATAATTTATAATTGATTATGTTGAAACTCTACATTTTACTATATATATTATTATAATTATAAACTTTGTATTGTAGATTACTCATAAAACCAAAAAACAATATCGTATTTTTTTCTAGCCTACATTATGATTGTGGTAACATTTTGAAAGGCTTTTTTTAAATATTTAATGTTCTCCAATGAGGGAGGAATTGATATATTATATGTTTTTTGGGGTTCATTAATGATGTAATTTTTTTGTTTCTATATGGATACTGAATTTCAATCCCTTATTTATTATGGAATGCATCTATCCATGTCTGATTCTACTCCACGAAGAATGTTAGTGCTCATCTTAAAAAATAATCAGTTGTATTACTTATCTTGTGACATTATGATGTTTCTAATTCATTCCATTTCAATTCCACTAAACATTGACATATGACAGACATAGTTTTTCAAAGACAACATTGGTCAGATGTTAAACTCATTCACTCTTATTTTTTTTATCTTGGGAAGTTCATTAATTTTGTGGATGATTCTTTTGAACGCTTTTATATCTACTTCTTCTTTGACATTTAGGATTTCATAATATTTTTATAATAATTTTTTTATAAACCAATTCCTATACCTACACATCATAACCTTATAATTTATTCACTTCATTTTAATTCACTTCCTATAAGTATTGCTTACTTTAAATATTAATGGGATTTATCAATGCTCCAATTAAAATTATCAATTAATCATCTTGATCATACCCTGAAATTGAAATTGGTAGAATTTACTTTATATTTTATCTATATTTTTTATTGTTCAAAGAATGTTATACATCTCTTTTTATCCTATATTGATATAATTTTCTAATTATTATTTTTGGTCGGTATGGCCTCTTCATACAAATCATACATTGACCTGTTTCTGATTACTTTGAAAATTATCATTTATGAATATGATACAAACAACAATAACATTTATATTTTTTTGGAAATAAAACACCTACATGTACATCATCATTATTACAACTTTAGATAATATAAATATAACTACATCTGATATCATATGCGACACACAATAACAAGCCTAAATGAACCATTAAATGTTATTATTTAAAAATGACTATTATAACATAGACCTTAAATTTGTGTGTATGAATAAAATTAAATTATTTATTAAATATATATAATTTTAATAAATAATATATATTTAGGGATAAAATATTTTTAAAAAATCACACAAATTCTTATAAATTCATTTAATTCATCAAAAAATGTTTTATTCAAACATGGTATTCATTGCTTCTTATGTGAAAATATTGAATCTAAATTCTAGAAATTTTAGAAATATTAGTAAAAAAGATGACATCATTTTTATGTAAGCATTTAAAAATTATATTATTGTGATATTTTATGAGTTCACCGAAATATTTATTTATTCATTGATTAAGGAAATACTATTTCTTAAAGTTTTATTTTCATTTATAGTATTAATAAAGAAAATTTTTATTTTTGGATTTGGTTAAAATTTAATTAGTTAATTTTTATTAAACAGAATTCAATTATTGTCTTTGGAATTAATATTAAACATAAATGTGGGTAAATCATTGTCTATACATAAAACAATATTTTTATGTAAAACTATTTTCATTGTGTTTTGAATATTTTATGTTAAATTTTGTTCATAAACATATTGAAATTTAATGTTGAAAAATATATTCAATATTTGGAATTAAGAAGTCGATTTTTTTTAAATATATCTCGTTTATTTTTTGTAACTATAAATATTAACCATTGTAAATAGTTGTCACCACGGTAAGGGTTAATATGGAAATCAATGTTGATAATAATAATATAAGGAATTTAAAATGACAGTAATAGTAGATTTTATCCTTTCATTTGGGTCTATGTTTTTCTAATTTCATCCAGGTTTTGAAATTATGGAATCATGGTACCGTATATCATTTATTTTTATCACTATATTATTTTATGTGAAAAATTCTAAAAATGACTTTCACTATATTAAAATGTATAATTTTTTATAACGTGATAAGAAATGGGTATATTCAGTTTCAAATTTTTTGTTTGAAATATAATTGAATTTTAATGATGGATATCTATTCGTAATTTTATTTACGAAATGGTTGCATTATACTTATAAAATACCGACCCAATATTTTTTCAATTGGAAGAAAAATCATATAAATTACTTTAAAATTATTAATAGAAATGTAATTTTAATTATATGTTATATTCCTAGAATTGTTTTTATATACACATACCATAATATAGTTTTTTTAGTGGATTATATTTAAATTATGTCTTATTTAACTTATAATCAATGAAACTTTCAATAAATAGTTCCGAAAATTATATTAATGTTTTTTGGTATTAAAAAATAAATTTTTCAATTATTTTAAATTACTAAAAATTTCATCGTTGGAAATTTTTTGGGATATGGTTTAAAAAAACATTATTGTGGTAATAATTAAAAGGGTTCACTAAGTATTAAAAAGAAGAGATATGCAAGAAAACATAAACTAAAATTTTCCAATTATTATTATATGAGAGGATTTATTATCAGTCTTATTTATAATTCTAATTAGAGACATTTTAATCCATATTTCTGTGATAAATAATTTGTATCAATTCAATGCTTTAATAAATTCCATGAATTCCCATCCCCTCTCATATAAAAGTAAACCTCTTATCCTATTTTATTTACAATTAAAATGAAATATAATTTTTAAATCATCTAAAAAATCAGTTAATAACTAAAATCCCCATTTTATAGTTGTATTATCATGGTATGTGTACCAATGATGATAGTTTAAGGTGTTATGAAAAAAATGTAATCCATAGAATATGTACTGTCATCAACTGAATATTTTAATTTTATTTCTTGTTCTACCTCCTTGAAATACTATTAAAAAAAATTATATAATAAAACTAGTAGCTTACATATTCTAATATTTTATTATTTTAATGTCATAACATTCATCCACCTCTTCTTCCATCAAATGAGAATTGAAAGCGTTGTTCATGTGTACGATGTATTACTTCCTCATGAACCGATATAATTCATTTTCCATAACTACCTCACATGGATGGTTATAATTATATATTTAATGAATATATATGTCATTTATGTAATTTTTTTATTCTATAATGGTGAATAATTATTTTAATATTCTTGTCTTCATCTATAAAAAATGAAAACAAGGGAAGTGATTCCTTACATGGTTCATGGGACACCACTGATCCTCCCCCTTTGATCGAGGAGCAGGGTAATCAATTGGAATCACAAGATGAACGAGCCGTGAGCAAGGAGAACTCTCAGATTCTAGTGAGCACTCACATGGAAATTATTATCATCCCAATCAGATAGATGAAAGATATCTAAACTCAATAGAAATGAAAGGGGAAAAAATACTGTGGATATCGATGGATTCATTACTCAAAAACCTAGAATAATGAAAAACACATTGATTAATCCCAACATGAAAGAAAAATTGTCACACGTTCTTTAGATGCCTCTAAGAAGGAAATAACTAGACCTTCTAAATCCAAAGTGATGATGATTCACTCAACTGATGAGGAGACATCCTGCTTAAATGACAAGGTGAATGATGATATGGAATCTCAAATGGAAGAAAGAGACGAAACAGCCTACCAAAGACTCAGAAATAGAGAAATTTTTGTGGAGACATACCTTCATATTAGACGTAGAATGTTTAATCAGAGGTTGGAGCAGGAGCCTAAGAAAATACCCTGATTTTATGTGAATCTGATCGCAACTTCCTGCGCATAGCCCATTATTTGAATTTGTTGCATGCAACTTGCTTCGACAGATCCTTTCTCTAGTATTCTTATTTTAATATTCTATTAGTCACTTCTGTTTGACAGTTGGATTCATGGAGGTTTGTCTACTGGGTTCTGTAGTAAATAGAGACCTCTCTTTGCTGATTTTTTGCAGTAATACATGAGCTTATATTGGAAGATGACTTTGTGCTTCTTGTTGACACCCGATAATGCTTTTTTATCCAACTTTTTCCTGGTTTTATCTTTTTTAATGCTGGTTCAGTGTCTTAAGGACTTGTTTATTTTTATTTTTTTCCCTTACACACAATTGTATAGCAGTTTGAGAGAAGTAGCTCATGTTGATAAAGAAACAACGTCGAGCAGCACTCCGGATGTTCAGTTACGAACAGAAACGATTTGAGCTTCTAGTGTCGTACCTTCTGGATTGAATGGTGGTGTCCCCTTTGGATAGCGCATCTCATGACTATACTGGATTTTCATTGGTGTTTCTTAGTTTATAATTCTCAAAATTTCGGCTGGTGTAAATTCATTGCACCTCGTGTTTGTACGATTACTTTTGTTTTTTAATAAATCCAGCATGAATTGGTTGACCAATTCATGTCACCACTTTTATAGAAAAACTTTCACTCACTCTTTGATGTAATGGAATGATTAAAAATTCAATATATATGTATCTTAAAATTTTAAATAACTTATTCTCGCTTAATTTTATTGGTTAATATATTTCATTGGTTCATTTATCAAACACATTCTTTATGAAATCTCCTTTGATTATGATATTAGGTATGATTATATAACAGATTTCATTCATTGGGTAATTTTTCTGATTATGCCTTATAATTTATATTAGTTTCTATGACACGTAATCATGAAAACGTTTTGAGGGGTTTAACTAGATAGATCCCCAATCCATTGGTATAGTTGTGGTCCCATGGTATGATATGTATGGGATTTGGGAGTAATCCTAATAAATTAAAGGAGACTATCCCCCATGTGATGTTGTCTGTGATGTTATAATTCACTTATAACTACAAAAAATAGGCTTTTATTACTGATAAAAAGTCCTTTCGAAGCCCTAAAAAGGTGCTAATAATAGAGCCACTATTATAGGGTCCTTTTAATCAGTTTTATTTTTATCGCTAATAAAGGACCCCCTTTATCATCCCTCCGAAAAACACTGATAAATATTCCCCTTTATCAGTTCTATTCAACGCGGTTATAAATTAACCATTTATTAGCACTTAAAACAGTGATGATAAAGTCCCCTATATCAGTTCTTCAAATTGTGTTGATAAAGAATATATTTAACAGTGCTTCAATTAGCGCTGATAAAGTGATCATTTATTAACACTATTTGAAGTCCTGATAAAGGATACCCTACATGGGTGTGCTATTTATATAATATCACACCCATCCATCCTACAAAAAATAACAACACCAAACCATAAAAAATAACCAACAAAAACTTGAAAAAAAGTGAAAAAATACCACCCATAGAGTATAAAAAATAACCACATACAAGATGAAAATTTTGAAAAAACAATAAGTGCACACAAAGGTTTGGAAAACAGTGTTATATAATTTTAATTGAAATAATGAATAAAAAAATATTCCGTCATGTTATATACCAACAAACACTTCTATATTGATTTTGTAAAATGTTTTATAAAATTAAATTTACAATTATCCAACAAACAATTAAAAACATCAATGTTTTCTCTTTTGATGTCAATGGTACCCTGTAAAAAATGTCCTCTGATGGTAATAGTCCCAGAACAAATCATACCAACTTGAGAAAAAGGTTTCACCTATATAATAAAACTATTATTATGTTAGTAATACTATAAAAAAATTAATTAAACATTAATATTAAGAATATATTAAAAAATGTCAATTTGTAATAAAAATGACACATTTTGAGTTATACTAGTCACATTGTTCATCATATCGAGGAGGGGATAATTCCTATGCATTGAAAACGACTAAGGGATCAGTGTCCTAAAGTATCAAAACAATCCGAATGAATTTATTGGACATGATTTTGTCAGATTTTTTTTTTATTAAAATATATATTCAAAACAAAAACAACATATTTGAGTCATATTGATCGTATCATGCATCAGTATGATGTGAGACTACATCATACATGTCACAAAAGGCTTATGAATTGATTTCCTTAATTTGGAAGAAAATCGGACTGTGTTTTCATTTTTTCAGTTAATGACACGTTTTGAGTTGAAATGTCAATTTTAAATTGATAACAAACAATTTTAGTCATTTTTGGTACACCATTCATCATATAGAGGTGGGGTTGATTCCTACATGTTAAAACTAACTTGTGGATCATTTTCCTAAAATTTGAAAATAATATGAATGTGTTTTCTTAGTTATCATTATTTCATTTTTGTTTTTACATGAATGAAGGTAAATTTTAACTAATATGAGACATTTGGAGTCATTCCGGTGACATCATGGGTCCGATTGAGGTGCAGTTGATTCATACATGTCAACAATGATTGATCAATATTTGAATTAAAGTGTCAAAACAATAAAAATTAATTCCCTTACTTTTTATTATTTTAGTTTTTTTATTTAATAAAATGTCCTTTTATACTAAAAACATGAAATTTGAGTCATAATGGTCACATTGTGCATCTCGTTGATATGAAACTAGTTTATACAAGTCAAAAAGAACACTAAAATTAGTGTCCTTAATTTGTAAGTCAATCAGAGTGTATTTTATTGGTTTTTAGTGACTAACATGTTTCAAGTTAAAATACCATTTTAGACTTATAATAGACACTTTTAGTCATACCAGTCAAACCATTCATCCGATTGAGGTGGGGTAGATTCATACTCATCACAACTGATACATGGATCAATTTCCTATAATATCAAAACAATATGAATGCATATTCTTGGTTTTTATCATGTTAATTGTGTTTTTTACTTGAATTAATGTCTATTGAAAATAAAAAGACACATTTGGAGTCATATCGGGGACACCATTGGTCAAATTGATGTGTGGTTGATTCATACATGTCAAAAATGATAAGTAAATATTTTTCCTAATGTATCAAAACAATCAGAACAGATTTCCTCAGTTTTCATACTGATAGTTGTGTATTTTTACTAAATCGTCATTTCAAACTAAAAACATTCAATTTAAGTCATAATGGTCACATAGTGTGTCGGTTTGATGTGATACTACTTCATACATGTCATAAATGTCATATGAATTGTTGACAATAATTTTTAAGGCAATCAGAGTGTGTTTTCTCGGTTTTCAGTTACTTACACTTTTTGAGTTAAAATGTCAATTTTAAACTGATAGCAGACAATTTTAGTCATACCAGTCACAAAAATTGTCAGATTGAGGTGGGTTTAATTTTTACACATCACAACTGACTCCTGGATCATTTTCCAAAAATATCAAACCAATTAGAATGCATTTTCTCATTTTTCACTACGTCAGTTGTGTTTTTTCACTATAATTAATTTCAATTTTAAATAACAAGACACATTTGTAGTCATACCAATTATAACATTCATCATATTGAGGACTGGTTGATTCCTAAATGTGAAAAATGATTTATATATCATTTTCCTAATGAATTAAAACAATCAGAATTCATTTCCATAGTTTTTAGTATGTCAGTTGTGTTTTCGGACTAAAATGACATTTCAAAATGGAAACATGAAATTTGAGTCATACCAGTAGCATAGTTCATAGGATTGACATGATACATCATCATACATTTCATAAAGGACATAATAATCACTATCTATTATTTGGAAGACAATTAGAGTGTGATTTATTGGTTCTCAATAAGAGACATGTTTTGAGTTAAAATGTAAATTTTAAACTGATAGTAGACACTTTTATTCATACCGGCGAAGCCATTCTTTGGATTGAGGTGGGGTTGATTCCAACACATAAAAATCGTCTCATTAATCTTTTTCCTAAAATATCAAAACAATACAAATTAATTTTCTCATTTTTCATTATGTTAGTTGTGTTTTTATGAGAATTATTGTAAATTATAAATAGCAAGACGCATTTAGAGTCATAACAGTGACATTGTTAGTCGGATTGTGTTCTGATTGATTCCTACACATAAAAAATGATTGGACAAATATTTTCCTGAAGTACAAAAATAATTGGAATTCATTTCCTCAGTTTTTAGTAGGCCAGTTGTGTTTTTTTACTAAATTATCATTTCAAACTTAAAACATGCAATTTGAGTCCTACCGATCACATCATGCATCATTTTGATGTGATACTTCTTCATAAATGTCATAAAGGAATGAAAAACAAATTTTTTTTTTATTTTGGAAGAAAATCAGATTAAGTTTTCTTTTATTTCAGCGAGTGACACGTTTTTACTTAAAATGTATATTTTAAACTGATAGTTGAATCTTTTAATCATACTGGTCACACCGTTCGTCGAATTGAGGTGGGGTTGATTCTTACACATCACAAGTAACTCATGGATCATTTTACTCAAATATCAGTACAATATGAATGTCTTTCCTTCATTTTCAATATGTCATTTTTGCATTATTACATGAATTAATGTCAATTTTAAGTAACATGAATACTTTTAGGACATAATGGTTACACCGTGCATTAGATTAAGGAGCGGTTGATTCTTACACATCAAAAATTACTGATAGATCTTTATCCCAAAGTATCAAAACAATCAGAATGAATTTTCATAGTTTTTAGCATTTCTGTTGAGTATTTTTACTTGAATTAATGTCAATTTTAAATAAAGAAACATTGTGAGTCATACCTATAACATTGTGTGTGGGATTGAGGTGATGTTGATTCATACACATTACAAATGACTCATGGATCATTATCCTAAAGTATAATAGAAAATTTTATGTAAATTTTTCTTCCTAAAATCTAATGCACCATTTCCTCTAAGACCTCAAAAAGGGACCTGAGCTGATCAATATACTCAATCTACCCATTTTAGAAGGATTATGGAAAAACCATTGATCCGTGTATGGTTGACACAAAATAAAACCCAATTTCTACAATTTGCTTTATATAGCCCAATGAAGAACCTACTTTCAAATATTCTAGACTGTCGATGTAATATATGACATTTGGTTCCTCACCGGGTCGACTAAAGAGGAAAACTTCCAGTATGGCAGATTGAATGGATGTTTTTTGGGGAAAAATACTTCTCATTTTAAAAAATTAGAATAGTTGTGGAAGCTCATCCTCTTATTATGTCTCAAGATGTCACAAAAACTCAAGGGATGTGGAAACCCCTTTTGGTTACTTTGGTATCTTTTGTGGTCTATCAACAAAACACAAAACCCCTAACGAGGACCACCAATTTCTTTAAAAAAAACAAATCAAAATGAAATTCACAATAGAGATGATTTTAAGCAGGTCGTTTAGCTAGTACAAATAAAAACATTAACATCAAAAAATGACAATGAAAAGGTAGATAGGATTATAAAATAAAAAATATTTGAAAAATTTTCCATCTTCATTCCATATTTATAAATTCTTCCACTAGGTATGTTTCCCATTCGTTTATAATTATATCTATATAGTCTTGTGAATATGACTTTTTTGTGAGGTCATGGTAGTACTGAAAAAATATAAATACACTAATTATTAATAAGTATTTTAAATGAAATATAAATTATCTTCTAAAATACCTCTTCAGTTATGCTGGTTTGTTTATGGAATATGATATCTTTCATAAAATTAAAAACATAATAACCACAGTCTTTATCATTTGTTTGTTTTGGTTACTACATAAACATTGAAAAAATAATTAATTTTTTTATGTGTTTCGATAGTGAAAACATATTATATATACCCTGATTCTTATCCAATCATAGTTCTTGTCAGGTTTCTTGTATTTTTTCCCTCTCCAAATTCCATGATGTCAATGATATTAATACAATTCCCTATCAAAATAGAATCGACATTAAAAGATAATATAAATTATATAACTTGATTTTTTTCAAAAATAATGGATTTTGTGTATTAAAATTTGATAAACACCATCATGTGTTGTTGGTTTGTTGTATATCCATGAATTGACTCCAAAAAATAAATCATTTTATTATCTAAATACACAACACTGAGCATCCAATGCTCTCTAAGAACTCAAAAAAGAATAATAAATGAAATAAATTGAAATATATTTGATATTATTAAATTGTAAACTTTTACCCCTAAATCATTGGTATTATGAATAGTTTTTCATCTGTAATTTTTTTTGATAAACTATTTGAGGAATCATACCACTATTTCTCCATACTTCATGGATGTTATGTATTCATATTTTATGGAGGTTACATGAAGAATAATGAGTCCAAATTTCTATTCATGGGACAAAACCTTCAATTTTTTTATATATGCCTATGAAAAATATGAAATGTATTTATTAGAAATTTTCATAATATATCATATTTGAAAAAATTAAATCATGAAAATGTATCTCATGTAAAAATTTAAACTGATCTACCTAACCAATCATAGTCGTGTATTTCAGTTTCACTGTAAACACTAATGATGATTGGAAATTCCCCTTCTAATATATTTAAATCAAAATAAATTATGTAACTACCACCATATTTAAACATTGTATCTACATGATCCTTCAATGATAACAAATTTGTATATATAATGGGGGTTAAGGTGTTTTGGGTAGATAATTTTGATCAGTTGGTTGATCCTTGAGATTGTTTTGAACCAGCCTTTCATTTCACTCTATTCCCTTTGTCCGTTTGTAATAACAAGCATCCATTTAGACCCTTTTCATTAAATGTTTAAGGTTTAGGATGAAAATAAAATTTGAAATGAATAACTTATTATCGACATGTATTTTATAGGATGTGATGGACATACGATGAGTGTTCTAAATCTTGTTTGACCGTATGAATATCTGAATCATCAATTGGAATAGGTTGCTAAACACTCAGCTCTAGGGATTTAACAACTGACACTCTAACATGATCTGCTAGAATTTTTCTATCATGAAGCATGTCATTCTGGATATTAAACATTGTATCCCTCGATATAAGGTGATGTGTGGGTGCTGATAGATATAAATCACAGTATTTTCACCCTATAGAATATCATTATAGGATAGATATTAGTTTCCTTTGAATACCTAATTCACATTTAAAAAAATAATTTTTAGAAAATTGAGTACCTCGGTTAGAAATATTATTTTATGGGAAAGTCTCACCTCAAAACTGTTGGGGGTGGGGTCGGATTTTCTTGCATGGGTTATTCTTGAGTTGTTTCTTCTTTTTTACACCCCCATAAAAACTTTTATCATCCCTCTCTGGAATTTTAATTCTTCTTTAAACATATCTAATATTTCTTTCATATTTTTCAATTATTTATTTTTATCATACTCTTGTTTTTTTCTCAAAATATGTTTAGGGGGTCACCCCAACACCCGCACCTCAAACGCAGCAAAAATTTTCTGGCAGCTTCAAGGCCAGTGAAGGTATTCCTCCATATGGTGTGGGTTTTGTTGATTATTATGACTATGTATGATATAATATATATGAAAATACATAATAATTTTTTATGGAATAGTGATTTAAAGAAAAAAAATTCATTATGTCATACATACACAAGTTTCCTAAACAATTTGTGTGTTTTCATTTATTATCTTTCCATCTTTAGTTATACGTGCCTCCTTCGATAGTACATGGAATGTAATGGATGTGGTTGTGTATTTGGACTCTTCAAGTTGCATATAAACAAATGAACATAGATATCATGTTTGTTATGTTACATAAAAGGATTATGGTAGATTTAAAATATGTACCAAATTTTTTTCAATTGATGTACACCACATACTTGCTTTATGGTATGGGTATGCTAGTTTTGATGCTCGTTGTTTATTTTTAGAATATAGTTGTTGTTTCATAAATAAAACATTGTCAATCTGGGTTATGAATACAATAACTATCCATCAATGTATTACCAGACACAATGTACCTAGAAAGAAATCTTCACATGATGGCCAGTAAATGCATCTCATGGTGCTTGGGTTACTAGGTGTGTATAAATAATAGGTGGATGTGGTTTTATTTTTCCTTTAGCATCTTTATGATGATATTTCATTAAACGTGTGTGAAAACCCCAGAGTATCCTTCCAGAAACCCATAAGACATAATCTTTGTGTGTTTCATCTACTATAAATGCACACTACGAGATATTAGGATGTATAAGTCAAAGTTTCATTAATTAATTTTCAATAAATTAAAAAAATGCTATCATAATGTTTCAATAATATCTCCCCACATATGTTTCTTAATATCAACCACAACATGGTGTCATGAAGTTACATCAATCACCACATGTTCCTATGTGACGATTCCAATTTAACTACTGAACGAAGACTTGTTGGAGTTAATATGATGGCCATGCTTATTCAATCCAATCCTATATTTTATACATTTATCTTTATCCTTAATTATTTTTTATAATACTGTAAAACTACAGCGCTCTAGTTATTTGGCATCGCTGATGTTTCGTCACCATTCATTTCCTCATATCTATCATCACTAGTATGTTCCTCCATATTTATAGGGATAGCTTCGGCATGTGTAGATGGTGGTTGTACCTCTGCACTGGGAGAAGCAATAGGTTGAGAAACATGACGTTTCTCTGCATTACGAGAAGCATTAGTTTGAGAAACATGTTGTGCCTGGGGATTTCAAGCATCATCACATGTAGAAGCCATTATCCACAAAAGTTGTTTAACATTTAATTTGGATTTCCTAAAAGTGTAAATTCACAGATATTGACATAAGGAAATAGGTTGAGAAATTTGTTGTTCATCTACACTGAAAGCATCCCGAAGTTGAGAAACCTATTATTCGTAGGGGTTGTGAGAATCATCGTGTGCAGAACTCAATAACATCAATAGTTTTTTAAAATTAAATTTATATAACATAAATGTAGAATTGAAAATATTTTAACATAACGTAACACAATATATATTAGAAAAAATATATAATATGATTATTGATCACCCGTTCTTTTTTTAATGGTTGAAGTGATTTGAACCCTCTATCGACTATCCAAATTCTTTCATTGGGGTCTCCTCTGACATACAAAAGGCTATCAACCCTGGGACAGTTGAGTAATGATTGTGATGTCCCAATGAATGGGTAATCCTCCATTAAATTTTCATCTAACTCTTCAGTGGTTTTTGTCGATAACATAACAATTTACCAATTTTGGTTTGTGGGATATGGAACATAAAATACATGTACTACTTGTGATGCCATAATAAATAGATTTATTTTGTACCCTTTTTTATTGAAATCATATTTAAAAAATCCCAACACATCTATTTTAACATCACTTCTGTTATCAACCCACATGCATTGAAAAAATTGGCACTCATTTTGTTGTATAATATAACTCTTATATTTTTTTGACGATTCAAAAATATGAAATATTCACTTAAATAGGATTTCATTCCATATAAATATAAACAAGAATCCCCTCATCCACAAGTGTAACTACACTATTCTTTCTATATATGTCTTTATCTTGTTAATTTGTATAAAACATATACCAATTAATTACATAATCATTGTAAGATAATAACTACACACTTGGTCCTCCAGCTAAATATCGAAGTCATTCTTAGATTGTGCCTTGATTTTCATTTGAATAATTAAAAATATGGTCCTGATACCATCATATTAACTATTTATTATGATTGTTTTATATACATTTTTGATCCCTTGATAGATTTGGATGACTAGATATTTCTTTTTGGGTTTCAATATATGGGTAAACGTCTAAACTATTATGCAAAACGTAAAGGTGGGTCTGCTACTAATCAATTATGTTTATTTTGATGACCACCTTTCCTAAAATTCCTTCTCAAACAAGTCACCTAGTGTTATGAGATTTCGTAAGACCAATGCTCTGTACACCATACAGGTATTCGGTATATAATTAAACGACTTCCTCAAAAATATATCACTCATCAATATAACCCTATGGATGACATCAATTTTTTGCATACCTTGTCAAAATCTTCGTATAACATTTAATGGGGTACATCCATCTATAGTGAACTATTCGAGATAGGTAAATATATCTCACCAAGAGAACCATCAAATGAACCATCATATGAAATAATGTAAGAAGGAAAAACATTTCCATTTCAAAAAATATGAGGACAATTTCGCATTCCATTGTTGGCAATTTCACCAGGTCAATGACATTGTTGCATATAACATTGAATAAGAAACATAGATTCACTAATGTATGACTGATATTCATTGAGAAAATGAAATGTAAAGCAATAGAAATTAGATATTTCATTAAAACATGGAATCCATAAGATTTCATACCTTTTAAATTTAAATCATGCATTAATATGATGTTCTAGATATTCCATGAATACCCCTCTGGAACCATTACGTCATTCAAGAATATTCAAAACCAATATCTCTCCTTCCTGGAAAGAGTGTAAGCATCTTGAGGAAGAATAGTTCATTTTTCATCCATCACTAGTGCCAAATCATATCATATTCCCATGCCAACCATGTCCAAACTAACCATAATTAAACCATTTGTTGTTTCCGCAGCCTTTAGCAATGTTCCAATGACACTATGACATACATTTTTTCAACATGAATAACATCTTGAAAAGTTATTTCGTATAGACAATTCCTATATGGTAATTCTAAAAAAATTGATTTCTTTTTCCACCATATTTTTATGGTATTTAAAAAATGGGTTACTAAAAGAAGTGTACTCATCATTGACTTTATCAATCATTTGATCACCTGTTAGTCAATATGATGGTGTACGTTCTTCTGAAAATCTATCGAATGATGTCGTACAAGTTCAGTATTTATGTCTTCGGTGTAGAACTATGGGATGTACTAGAAACACAGTTTTCAATTAATGTTTTGACATAATTTATTATGTACCAAGTTCACAGATGGGACAAAAAAATATCCTTTAATACTATATCTCGAAAAATTTCCATAAGAATTAATGTCATTTATCTTTTCATACAACCTATCTCTTAAAGTGAAATCTTCATTTCTATAATAATCAGACATTGTAACACCTAAAACCCACAATAATTTCAAATCCTCAATCAATGGAGCAAAAAAACATCAATATCATTACCTGGTTGATTTTTCCTAATATAATCATAGAGAACATAATGTGTTTTTGTTTCATGTATAATCACAATGGATAGATATAATTTAACAACATAACTAGGCATGCATGATGGTTGCTTCTTTGAGAACCAATGGGATTCACACCATCAATAGATAACACAAGGAAAAGGATTCTCAGCTCGTTTACAAATTCAAGATACTCATTATCAGTTCTCTTCCACTATGTAGAGTCTGTTTCATTTTGTACTTTTCCATCATAGTTTTTTTTTCTACATGCCACAACAATTTCCCTTTCAATCTCCTCACTTCCAAATAGGCACTTAAACCATGTAATTATTGAAATGTTCCCTTCAACTTTCATAGGACTGGATTCACCTTTCTTGTATCGAGAAGCACATCACTTTGGGATTTCACTAAACGATTTCTACTACTTGTTAATAGTATATAATCATTTGGGACAGAATGTATTATTTCAGAGATCATACCCATCAATCGTATCATTCATTTGGTATCATATGTTTGGTTTGGGATTTCAATATATTTTGGGAGCATGTCATTCAAGAGAACAAGTAATTTTGTTACACTAGAGTCATGCCATCCATTTCAAGCTTTTAAATTAATCAACATTATTATGACTAACAATACTTTATATTTACTGAAACAATCATACAATGTCATCTTTTCAAAACTCTTTAATAGCTCAATCAATTTTTTGAAATCATGAAGTTCATTTTAAACTATCCTTCTCATTTCCTTAATACTATATTTATTATCATGCACAACAATAATCACATCCTAGATATGGTATTCTTCATTATCCACATGTTTAATAATATCAAATTATCTATAAAATGAAGTGTTATCCTAATCACTTGCTACAATATCTTTTTCCACATGTTTATCCCACCCATTATAACATCGATCTATTTTGTGATAGATCATGTGTTCTTCAAACTCATCTGGACTAACTTATCATGAATTAGAATATTGTAAACATAATCAAAGGATTTTAGAAGGATTGTATGAATGATATTTTCCAAACATGATGAACTATTTCACTCATTCATTATAATATTTTGTCAAATGATTGGAATTCATCAACTCTTTATTCATATGAATCCAATTCTATTCGTTGATATTAATATTTAACAAAATAAATACACATAACATTGATATAAAAATTAACAGATGATAAAAAATTAACCGACTTTAAATATCCTTTGAAAACGATTAATAAAATCAAATTTGAAATCCCATTAAGAAACCCACCATTTACATAAATTCCTATTTAAAATAACAAACCCTTTTAAAAATAAACCAATTAGTTTCAAACATCCTTTCTCAAAACACCAATTCTTTTTTAAACAACTTAATAGTATTTCAAATCCAAAAAATTGTATGTCGAACACATATAAATTTTTTAAGATACATTTCAAACCACATGAATCATTTTAAATGTGAACCCTTAACTAAATCACTATATGTCATTGTCAATTCCTATTTTGATGGCCAATTAAAATCATTGATGGCTGCACACATTATATGTCTCATTACACCGCTTATCTAGCTCTGATCACTAATTTTTAGAGTTCCTCCCATCAACCTTATGGACTATCCAACCCATCCATGGTGGATGAACCCCTTTTTGGTTTTCTGACCCCCAATTGGCTACTCAAAATGATATTCACATTTAAATTTATGATTAGAGATTAACACAATCATACTCACTCATGAACATAGAAACATTATAACTTATTCTAGTTTATTATTATGAGGAGAGCTTAACATAATCACACTCACTAATTTTAAAACTATATACCAACATATGATATACATTTCATCCATTAATAACACGATCCACCAAATTAAACCACTCATAACTCATCAAAATAGAACCATTCATCTATACTTTTTTAAACACAACTAGGGAGACCATAGAAGAGTGTGTACCAAAAAGGGTAGCATGAATAAAGTCCTCCCACCAATACACCCAAGATACTATTAAAAACAACAATGGAGGTGAGAATGGAATCAATAAAATTACCAAAAAAAATTCTCATGTCACCTCAAACACCATCGTATATAAAATCCCCTTTTCAAATCCTAAATCTATTATATAAATAATCAATAACCCATAACTGGTGAAAAAAGTATAGGGGAAATCATTTAGAGTCATAGGAGAGATAAAACATTTACTTTTAAAATTAAAAAATAGTTTTTTACCTGAAAACAAACATAGTAAGTAGAGTCTCGCTCTCATTATTTAAAGTCTCATCATTTCAATGATTTTAGAAGCACTTAAAAATCAATTTTCTTACCAAAACATTCTCCAAGAACATTGAAAATTCATTTTAAAAACCAAAAAAGGCATAAGATCAAAATTTACTATAAAAAATTTATATGACCCTATGAACCTTATCAAATATTATTTTCACAAGAATTAATCTAATTTAAAAATAGTTCATGAAATTGATATAAAAACAATTATTCCAAGCCCATAATTTAAGAAATATATTTAAAATTTCAATGAAGAACCCATATATTACAATATATTAATTTAAAATAAATATATGATGTACACACATTCCATTAATTATAAAATAAAGTAAGAGAAATGAAATTCCTACCTCAAACATAATGTTAACCATTACACAACATGTCACCTTCCATTGAAAATAATCAAAAAACCTAAAGCATTAAATCCTCATGAAAAATTAATTTTATTTCTTGGGGGAAGGATAAACCTATTGGAAATAAAGAAGATTAGAGTTATAGTGGAGATAAAGGAGAATGAGTGTTGGGAATGCTTGAAATAGAATGATAAATGTTTTCATAAATAATTCAAAAAATAATAACATACCACCAACTTAAGAAATCAGATAATATTATAATTATAATTTTGGAACATAAATCTTGTCATAAATACATATAAATTATGACCATAATATCACTACATGGAAAACAATAATATGAATATAAATATATGTTAAAATACAATCATTTTCACAACAACATTTTAAAACATTGAATTGAAAATTATAGAGTAGGGATTAGGTTGTTAGGGGAATATATGGATTGGAGCTATTATGGTTTGTCACTTAGTTCATGGGTTGAATCATATGAAAAATAATAAAGATGTTTTATTTAGACATATACCATTGTAAAAGTATGAAAACATGTTATTATTTCTCATGATCATGAGTGGGACCCAGTGTGTGAGTTGTCAGTAGAAAATCCATTGAGTCAGTAGTTATCAGGTTGATTTTAGTGTAGGAAACCTCAGAGTGGGCCATATTAATTAATGAGTGGTTGGTGGCCTTTTATTTAAAACATTGTTCTTATATGTATCGATGATGGATACCTTTAGAGTTCTCCATAAAGGATTAAGATTTCTTGCATGTATCATCTTGTATGGGGAATCAGTTATTATTGATGCAAGGGAAGTTGGCACTATGGTTTGTGGGACTAATCAAGATAGTGGAATATATCAGGATAGTGTATCTAAATTTGCATCCTCCTCCATGACATCGAGGTGTTCATGATGTGTTCCATGTATCTCAACTTAGAATGTATGAGTTGGATCCTTCATATGTGATTGATAATGAAGAATTTAATTTGTAGGTAAATACTTCATTTGAGAAATATATAATATTAATTATTAATTTGATTGAAAAGGTTATTAAAAGGAATATGGTGAAAAAAAAATTATTTTTAAAATTATTGTCATATTCAAGAGGAATATTTGAATCAAGATTCTGATGTGTCGATTTAGTGGCCTAAAATGGTCATCTTTTTATTTATGTGATTTTAGTTATTATTTGTTTGGGTAAATTCTATGGTATATGATATGTGTTTTTAGAGGGTTTTAAAAGCCTCTAAGGGGGATTATGGCTATGGCAAACCATGTTATTTTTCATAGGAAATTATGTATCTTATTAAGGAGGAATGTATGGTGGAACATGATTGGAACACAATTAGATCTAACCATGTAAAACTCCCAATGTAACCATGTAACTCGATAAATAAACAAAAGCATAATTGGTGCACGATTAACCAAACCATGAATCTAAACCATGAGTGTTCCCTAAATAAGAAAATATCCATGCATTATTGTTATATAGTTTGATAAATTGTGAGACCAAACCATTCATATAGGACTATTTAATTAAAAATTGGATTTTTTAACTCAGAACCTCCCGAAAACCCCTCATTCTACCAACTATACCTAGGGATATCAAACATAGGGACTTTCATGGTTGTTATTATTAAATTAAATCCATATATAGAGCATTTATATTACATATATAGACATCAGTACATGATATTTCAAGGTTTGAAATAACTTTTCCCTCCATTATTATTGTTCATATAAGATCTTTTCTCTTCTCATTAGAAAATACCTATGATCCTAACTATTGTAGTTAGATTTAGTAATTTCAACATGATTCAATGTGATTCCTTCTATATTCAAAGAAAATAAAGGTAGAAATAATCTGTTTTTATATTTTTGTCAGATTTATCGAGATATGATCATTGTGTTTGATATATTTTGGTATGTATAAGCCAATATTTTCCCTTGACATGTTTTTATTATTGTATCTTCACTTTTATGTGGTGATTTTTGTTGGGTTATGGGGGTCATTGGTGTCACAAATTGTTTTAGTTGGAGAACCATGAAATTAGGATGTGATACTATTAATGTATAATGTTCATTAAATTGTTTTAGAAATTATATAGAATTTTATGATAAAAAATTATCTTGTGTTTGTGTGTCTTACCGTAATATGTTTCTTTGTGTCACATTATTGTGGGTGTGTGTATGACCCAAGATACCTATCTTAATAAGACATTATTGTGTGTGTCTGTTACCCATGATAACTCTCTTAATTTGACATGTTTATTCATGTGTATATCTCAATAATTTTCTTTTTATGGATTGTATTTGTATATATGTGTTTAGATGAAGACTTATGTTATCTGGTATCATGGTGACATATAGACCCTTCATGGCATGGAGAATCCAAAAGAAGGGTAGAATGAGAAATGTGATGAAAGATGATTATGGTGGGGTATTGAATGAAAATTAAGAGGACATGATTTCCATGTGGCATAACCTGATTCTAGAAGCAGGGCCCGATGGACTTGTGGCTTGACCAGAGATAGTTGGGGGGGGGAATTAGGGCATTATGGCTTATCTTGTGATAATTGTTGAGGCATGATGGACTTATGGATTAACCTATGTCATGATGGAATAATAACCTATTATGAGACCTAAATTATTCATATGGCCTATTAAGATATTCCTCGAAACCAAATATAGATCTTATTCTGACATGGAGTTGAAACAAGCAGGGTTGGGGTTCGTGGTAGGCCAGTTAGCGCACGACGGCCCAATAAGACATTTTTTTACATGTGAATTAACGTTTATATAATCATATACACTTATATATGACCTTTTTTATTATACTAGTAACTTATAAATGGTTTCATACAAATTTTTATACTCACATCATACAGAAGAATCTCAGTGCATGTGAAGACTTCTTTAACATGGGTTTAAAATAATGACACTCTCCATTCTTAGGGAAATTATTATGGAGGAGTAGGATAATCAATGTGATACCGGGATAGACTTCATAATCTTTGTATAGATGCCTCTGAATTTATCTATTTTTTATTGTTTCATTTTTCTGGTTCTACCGCGTATTCAGACCTCTTCACTTATTCCTCTGGATATTGTATGTCATATTTTCATAGAATGGACTGACATTTTTATTACATAAACTTCTTTTTTCCTTTTAGGTTTTAATTTATACTTTGATTATTATTTATTATATTTTGTACTCTAATTATTTTTATTTACCAAGGGGAGAGTATCCCCACGATGCCACTAATGCCCTCACCACTAGTTGGAAACCTGTTTTGTTTAGGGAAGCAAACATGAAGACATGTGACACTTCAGTTTAGTGTTAGTGATTTAAATTGTGGAGTTATAGTTGGGACCTATCATGTATATGTTTTTAGATGAATATTTACACATATATAGTGGTTTAGGGTCTCAAAGAAGCTCTAGAGAAATATCGTTGAGTTAAATTGTTAAAAACATTCATTGATAATAGAAACATTTGAAATTTATAATGTTATTAGTAAATGAAGTTGAAATAAATTGAAAAATTTTACTTTTAAAAATAGTTTATATAATAGAAACATAAAAAATACCTAATGTTTTCTATAAAAGAATTGGAAACACATTGATGAAATTTATGTTTTAGAAAAATATTTAATAATATAATCATGAAAAACACATAAGTGTAATAAAAAAATCGGAGTGGTTGATAAAAATTTTATTATTGAATGTATGGAAAAGCATAATGACTTTTTTTAAAATAAACATGACGAAACCCCACATTGCATTGTTCATTTTTAAATCGTTGAATTATAAATACAGTATTGGCAATTTAAAATTTACCAAATATAAATAATGTGCATAAAAGGACCACCGACAAACAAGAATTTCAATGGGTGTTTTAGCCCGTACAGTTCCCGACATCACTATCAATATCAAACTACAATAAGCGAACCTAATGAGAAAGAGGATAAAAGAAACTGAGGAGGTGTGGTTCTGCATGAGGTAGAGGTGCGTTCGAGGTATAGCAGAGGCACGATAGAGAAGAGGCATGATGGAGGAGAGAAAATATAGAGGAGAGGAAATGGTGGAGGAGAGACGAAGTGAATGAGAGGTGTTGCGGAGGAGAGCCAATATTGGATGAGAGGCACGATGGAGGAGAGCCGTGCGATGAAGACCAGTTTGCAGCGATGGATGAGTTGACATCCATTGACCAGGATAAGGTAGGAGAGGAGGGAGGAGGGGAGAGGAGGGAAGAGAGGATGGAGGAGGGGAGGTGTGAGAGACAATGATCAGCTTCCACAATATCTTGAGGGGTGCGAGGAAGGATGATAAACATAGGGTTTTTTTATAAAACATTGCGACACTTTTATCAGTTCTAGTTAAAAAGAGCTGATAAACGTATGTTTTAGCAGTGTTATAACTGACTTCAATGATAAAACATGCCTTTATCAGCACATTTGTATCTCTGATAAAGGCATGTTTTATCAACGCTACAATTGAAAGCTCTGATAAAACAAAACATTATCAGGGCTTTTTTTAGTCCTCATAAAGGCTCATCTATATTAGTGCTAAAAACATATATAAAAGTATATTTTATAAGCTCCTCATAAATAGAACTGATAAAACATAAAATTTATGCAAAATTATAAAATTATATCCAAAATATTTAATACATTTATAATTTTATACATATATATATTTATTATATTTATTATAATTTAATAATTTACATTTTAATTAAATATTTAAATATAAATACATATATATTTTTTTTTGTGTTTGTGTATAAATTATAATTATATATATATAATTATATTATTATAATTATAATTATATTTATAAATTTTAATTTATATATTAATTTTAATTTCAATTTCAAAAGCATTGAAATATATATATATATATATATATATGTATGTGTCTAAGTTCATATTCATTAAATACAGATATTTATAAATAAATATATTCAAAAGGTATTCATAAATTTATATTTATCATTTAAAAAAATATTTTTGTAATTTTATAATTATTTAAACATGTTTATATTTAATTAGTTATTTATAATTATAATTATATATAATATTTTTAAAAAGTATAAAACTATATATAACTAATTATTTATATTTTTAAATATAAAAAAAACATTTATTGTTTATTGAAATATATTATTCGTGATTTTATGTTTTTATGAGAAGGTAAATTGTCATATATATAGGAAATGAATGAATACACCAAGTATATATACTACTATAGTATATATGGCCAACATTAGAGTATACAATGAACATATATTCATGACAATATGAATGTACGTATCAATTGACACATTCATTTGGGAACATAAATTTATAAAAATATATATATTTAATAAGTTCTCATATAGATATATATATTATAAAATGTATTTATATAAAATATTATAAACATATAGTATAATAAATAAATTATAATGATGTAAATAAATATACTAAACACAATAAACATAAATAAAACAAAAACATAATAAGCATAATAAACATGTGTTTTTTATTTATTGTATACGTATAAACATTAATTTTGTATATAATTAAATTTTTTATATAATTTAATAATATTTTCTACTAAAACCTTTTAGAGATGCTATTATTAGCACTGATAAATTCTACTTTTTAATCATCTCTTTTTCTTATCAATGATAAAGGGGTGACTTTATCAATGCTAATATTTGTGCTGATAAAGGGTAGATTTATCAATGCTTTTTTCTAGAACTTATAAAATTCCCCCTTTTTATAAGCACTTCTGATTAGCACTGATAAAACCCGAGGGCCCCCCTTTCACACATTTTTGGTATTGTATTCTTATTTCATGTTTTGTGTTTATTCAATATTTTATATGTTTCTACGATCTCATGATTCCATTTTATTTTTATTATTCTTCCATGTGACTATTCATGAGCCTTCTCTTTTAGGATATAGAGTTGTACTTATGACTTAGATGTTATTATTCCCTATTATTTTTATTACCTTAATGAGATTTTTATTTCACCCATTTTTCCCATGTATTCCCAATTATGTCCCATGAAAATTTGTGAGCTTAAAAGGGTATAGGATAATATTATGGATAATAAAATAACATTGTACTATTTTCATATTGACGTTTTATGTGGCTAGTATTCCTAATATTATAGTCCTTCTTATCCTCGATTTCAAATTTAACATATATTTATGTTAAAAATCATGTAATAATATTTGTAATGAGGCTTGGGTCACTTTGTTTGGTTTTATAAGAAATACTCTTTATATTTGGGTATTATCACTAGAATATTTTATTGAGAATCCATCAGATAATTCATTGTATATAAAAATATCCTAGAATTTTGGTGACATATACACTGAGTGATTTAAAAATAATTACATCTCTTTTTGGATGCTAAAATATAATGTATCTATTTTTGTTATAGAGCAGTAATAACCTCAAAAAATATTACATTTGGAATTGACTCAATCATCACTCGTTGCATAAAAAATATTCTTTTATACACGCCTTCTTCGAAACACATGGGGGTTATTATATGAAAAAAAAATCATTATGAACCATTATGAAGGACCATAAACGATTCATAATTGATAAATTATAATATGAAAATTTCTATGGATAAACTATATTGAAACATAAGGACTAAAAAGTTAGGATATACTTATCTTTTATAATTTATTTTTTCTAAGATCATAAGTTTCAATTTTTAGATTTATTATTTATTGTATTTTAAATTTTATTTATTTATTTTAATTGGTGGAAATGTGAGAAAAAGTTAATTAAACAATATGATAAGGAATTTGACGATTTATGTATTGATATTTCTAGCCTTATTATAGTGAGAGCTAAAAAATTCATGGAAGTACAAGCTCATCTGACTCCTGATATTAATAGTAACCTGAATCATGCTGAACTCATTCCTTGTCATAAGATATAAAATGATATGATCAAGTATTTTATGTGTTAAAGAACACATATATTTAGTATATCTCATGATACCGAATATATTAATAGTGTATTAAATCCATTGATACAAAATTCTATATACATAAATGATAAGAACAATTGTATGTTTTTCTGGTATTTAATCACTTAAAGGGAGAAACGAATGAGTGGTGGACATTGTTCATGGACATAACGTCCAAATAATATACCTCTTCCATGTAATTGGATTAATTATACAAAATATTTTTAAATAAATATTGTCCCCAAAATATCCATCATAAAACAGTGAGGGAATTAACAGGACAGAAATAAATATAATATGAGTCTATCAGTGTGTGTGAGGAAAACTTTACTAGTATTTCAAAATATACCTCCAACTTCCTGATCAATTAAAAAATTAGGGTGGACAATTCATTAGTGGATTTAAACTGTGTCCACTAAATTATTTATAAACATTATGACATTAAAAAACTATGGTGAGATAGGTTTTTTTCTTATGATCAAAATGGAGATTACAAACTCTTAATGGTCATATAGGATGGGATATAAAGAGATTAAAATGATTTTTTATTCAGTAGGATCAACAGAAAAATATCCTGGTGGAATGAAAAACAGACATCCCATGTGTCAAAAAGTGTATGAAAAAGTATATTGGATAGTATTTAATGGTAACAAAGAGATTATTTAAATGTATAAAAAAGGGAATTATGATATCTAGTGTAGAAAATAAATGAAGAAACCCCCAAAAGTTATGGAATAAAAGAAGGATTTTATGAACACTCAACAATTGGTAAAGTGTTTAAACTGAATGAAAATGGGAATTATACAAGAAATTTCTCTAGTCAATAGGTTACTAGAGACAATCAGTGGCAACAGCCTCTATGTCATAGAAAGAAATGAAGGTGAAATGTTATCACTACTGTTAATGTTGATCTCAAAATTGATGCAGTGACATGTTTGATGGTTATTCATTTATGAATAGGAAAAAATACTTTTTATTCTATTTTTATACTCTCTTTAATATCTTTCATGTTTAATAGAACTATTAAAATCCTACCTCAAAATATGGAAGTTGAGATATTATTTAAAACAAAAAATAGAGCCATTATTGAATCCCAAGTATTCAGCAACCACCCAATCAATATTTGGGGATTTATTCTTCATAAAAATATCATATGAATTTTATTAGTGGACTTTGATTATATATTGGGAAGACATTTTATATCCTTATAAAAACTACAACATAAATATTGAAGAGTTGGAAATCACTATTCACAAGGAATGAAATCCTCCATTTTTATATAATTGTAAAGACGAGGATGAATCTCTCTAATGGCCCGGACCTCTCCGGCCCTTTCCTTTGTCGAAAAGAGGGTCATGAAGTGTTATGGAGGGTATAATGGTCTTTTCCCACACTTTTTTAGAATTTTTGTGACAACACGCCATGTAGTGTGAGTACACGTTGTGTACTACCTTGCCGAGTGTACCCCGTGTTTAATCCATGTCCTTGCCACATGAAATAAATAAGTACACACCGTGTATCCCATCCTACACGCCGTGTAGTTTCTCCCCGCGTACGTGTTACCCTCAAACCGTGTGTTGACAAGTCAATGGCCAAGTTCCGTGGTAAAGACGTGTCCTTGCCACATGAAATAAATAAGTACACTCCGTGTAGCCCATCCTACACGCCATGTAGTTTCTCCCCGCATAGGCGTTACCCTCAATCTGTGTGTTGACTAATCAACGGTCATCTGCCACGTTGAATCCCGTGTTGGAAGCCACGTGGTGACCATATAGAATGGCTGAGTACACGCCATGTACTAGGAAGTACACACCGTGTACATTAGTTTTTATCTCCTATAAAAGGAGGGGGACTCCCCTACTTTTTAGATCATTCCTCTCCTCCCCTTTCCTTCGAGCAGAGCCCTCCCGAGAGACTCCAAATATCCTTTCTTCCATAACTTCTTCATCCAAGCTCTGATTTACGATCTGATAGAGGCCATGAGATCGTAACGAAGTAGAGGATCTTCTGAGATTTGATCTATTGTTTTCCCTTCAGCTTTTCCTTCCCACCTTCCACCCATGGAGGTTTTTTCCGGGTTTGGACAGAAGTGACGGATGCCGACAGACTTCTTATAAAGATGATCTGGGGGAGCGTAGTGATTAGAACCTGTTGAGGTAGGTATTTTACCTTCATCTCCCTAAAATTTTCCATCATACGGGATGGGATTACTCGTTCTTTCATGAGACATAGTTGAACTAGTCTAATGATGATAATAACTGGATGAAAGAATGGGGGTGGAAATGTTGTTATGTTTACCATTGTTTATCCTATTGTTATGTTTTGAATTGAAGAGTCTTTTGCCTACTCAAAATCACGGTCATTGGGGGCCTTTGCTTGAACAATTAAATGTTTCCCTATCTTTATAGACCGTTTATGGATGGAATCTTTGTGGAAAATGTAAATTGTTTAATCACGTAAATTTGGATGATTAAATGAATATCCAGAACCCTTTTGTGATCACCCCGGTTGAAAAAAATGGAATAATGAACAAGTGGGTGTTGGTTGGTCACATGGTGTATGAAAAAGGGGTGTGAATCCTAGGTTATTACGAATAGGATGGGCATCAGGGCTGTAGTAAATGATATTAAAGGGGAAATGATGTGGCAGGAGCCTTATTTTATGATACGGTTGTGGAGATGTGTTTATAGTGGTGATAGGGCTGCAGTAAAGGGTTGTGATATTAAAAGAAAGTGGAATGTTTATAAATGGATTGTGGGGAATGATAATGAATTAAACGCGAGAACAATAAATGGGGATTGATTGATGTTAAAAAGGTTGGTTTTGTGTTTCTTGTGTTCTATCTAACTTGATTTGTGGTTGGCATGGTTTTTCTACGAAACGCTTGATCTGGTTTGATAATTTCCCAGTAGTTAAGGAACTAATAAACTAATACTTTTGAAACATGAAAACCTTAATGGAATTGGGATTGTTTGTTTTATTCATGCTTCTTAGTAGCGGTGCCGAGGCACGTGCTCAGATTCTATGTTTAGAAGCCATAGGTAGGAATGTGTGTTTGGTATACATATATGAATATGTATCTTTGTGTTTTGTCACACCCCAACCATGATGAGCACATAGTGTCGAACACTCCCATTTCAGGGGATAGGGTGTTTTACCCTTAGTTACTAGCTCATTCCTTATCCTTCTTCCATAGGCTATGATGGCTTGAGGTGACCTTACACCTAAGACTCTTCGGGTAGGTTTCAATTTGTGTGATTTTAGCCCAAGACCATTCAGGTAGTTTTACTGTTCCCAAGAATCTTCGGGATGAGGCCCACGTGTGTTCGTGTGGGGATGATATTGTGGTTGTGAGGCCCATGTTTGTGCGTCAGGATATGTGGTTGTGAGGCCCAGGTGTGTGCGGGCAGGATATGTGGTTGTGAGGCCCAGGTGTGTGCAGTCGGGATGTGTGAATTTTAAGGCCCATGTGTGTGCAGGAAGGAAGAATGTGGTAGTTTCAAGAAATTCGCCGTTAGGAAGAGCAGCCTACTAGAGTGGGGGAAATGGTGCAGGGTACCCAATACTCTTGTTCTTATATACTAATACCTATTGGTTTTTTGTTCAGCATGGCTGGTAAGGTTGTGTTGATAGAATTCCTTGCTAGGTTTTGGTTTCTTCTATTGTTATCACTGGAAATTAGGATGTCTCCCCACCTATGCACGAGAGCATTAGGTTTCCCTACTATGTATATTGTACTCTCACCCTACGTTTACATTCAAGTTTCTAGGAGGACCACTAGGGTCGTGTGGTGCCCTACTAGTCGGGACAGTTGGAGTGGTTGCAGTTGTTGAACTCTTGTTTCTTTTTGTATTGCACTTTTGAGTTTTCTTGTACTTGTACTTTTTTTAGAATTGATTAAAATTGCATGTGGGATTGGTTTGGGTTTATTTACTTGTTTCTTTTTCTTTTGTTGTTTGACTCATCATATTTCCCAATCTTAAATAATAAAAGGGTAATGCCTCCCACATTTGTAAAAACTCATACCCTTGGTGCTAGTTGCCACTCCGAGGCCTACTGGAGGCGGGACTCGGGGGACATTATCTCCCTTTCACCATTGCCAGCTAAGAAAGGGAATCTTTGGTGCGAGGGGGTCATTAGATAATGGTATCAGAGCTGATGGTTGAGAGATAGGATGGATTCCGGAGTTAGACATAGGGGGGATTGCATAGGATGGTAGGGAAACGATGTTGGCTGATTATAGTGCGTGACATAGGCCACGGAAGACCGGCTAGGACATGGGATTTTAGGGTCCCCCGTGATCTGATGCAAGGACTCTGAGCATACTGAACAACCAAGTAATACTACATTGATTGTATGGTAGAGACCCTAGGGAAGGTACATGCATCATCATGTTTTTGTTTTACTTGAATTGGATGTTCGGGGAAAGAAATTGAAATAAAGTGATAAAATGAAACCTTGAGGAATTTTCTCACTACTTGGGCTTAGGATATCTTTGTTTACCATACAGCTATAGCACCTGGACGTCGTCCCCATGTGACTTAGATAGTCGAGGCGCAACCGATTCAGGCGATCGATCAGTTGAGGATTGACCGATAGGAGGAAGATGATTAGTGGAAGAAGACTATCCATTATTTCCATCGACAAACCCTCAAGAAGTACGAGTGTAATACTTTAGATATCGAGATGAAGGGGTGGCATGAGGAGCTAGGGATTGCTTTTACTTTGATCTGTGCTCCGAGGGTGTACTGGGTTCCCCTAGCAGTCAGTCACTGAGAGGTGCGACATGTCAGTGGTGGATGCTCTACCTCGGGGAGAGGTCAGATGTAGAGGTTCTGTGGGCTACATTTGAGAAGGAATTCTGAGTGGAATTCCTTTCTTCCATGATCAAGGCATAGAACCAGGAGGAGTTAATCTCCCTCCAGTAGGGGAGTATGTAAGTATGATTGTTCAGGATCATGTTCAAGGATCTCCTACAATTTTCTCCGGTTCTCTTTCCAGATTAGGAGTATCGGGCGAGATGTTTGGAGGAGGTGCTTCGTCCTTCACTCTAGTATGTTGTCACACCCTTCACCCTTCTAACGTACTTGGCAGTATAGAAGAAGGTATAGGTTGTAGAGAGGATGCACTCGTAGGGAGGTGCACCAAGAGAGGGGATCCAGCCAGGTTCGTCGAAGGGGAAGGCAGTCAGCAGCATGTCTCCTATGACAGGACCTCCCAGATTCAGGCCAGCAAGGAGCATTCCCCAACAGTTCCAGTTCAGATCTTCAGGTCCTTGTCACTTTTTCACAAGCCCAGGACCGAGGTGTTTCTCTTGTGGAGTTTTCGGGTACATTCAGAGTCGGTGCCTGACCAGAGCTCAGTACGGTGGAGGTGGGAAAGTTCAGCACCTGCCTCAGCAGCACTAGTTTCCGGTGAGGCCCTTCCAGCAGTATCAGGACCCTGATCCTCCAAGTGCAGACTTTGCAGGAGGAGGAAGACCTCAGGGTGTTCCTCAAGGACCTCAACTAGGGCGTGGTTGGGGAGGTGGTCGACATCAGAGAGGCATAGGAGATAGGCGTGGTTAGTTTCACACAACAGAGTTGGAAGCTCTGGCAGGACCAGAGGTTGTGCGAGGTACGATTTTTTTTTTAGCACTCTTGTCTCTGTTTTTTTAGATTCGGGAGCTTCACACTCCTTTGTGTTACTCGGTCTAGCCCATGATCTGGGTGTAGACATAGAGATACTTTCCGTACCCCTGGTGCTGAGTACACTAGTTGGAGGTCTGACCAGTGTATCTTTTGTTTTCCAGGGATGTGGGCAGACGTTGGGACCACATCGATCTAGTGGGGATCTTCTTTTTCTACAGATGCATCCATACGATGTCATCCTAGGAACGACTGGATGTTTTCTATTAGTGCCGTTATCGACTGCTTCTGGAGAAGAGTCGTGTTCTTCGAAGTGAATGGGCAGCGTGTAGCTTTTGTTGGTGAGAGGAGCTATCAGGTGGGAAGACAGCATGTGAGGCCTCCCCTTTCCTTGTTAGGCATGTTATCAGTGGTTTCAGCCGATAAAGATATGACAGATGTTCCATAGGTTTTTGGGAACTTCCTTGATGTTTTTCCTGAGGAGTCTGTGACTCTACCCCCCCCCCCCCCCCCCAACGTGAAGTTGAGTTCGGGATAGACTTATAGCCCGGTTCCCGTACGGTTTCGGTGGCCCCTTATCGGATGGCACCATCGAAGTTGTGGGAGTTGTGGATTAAGATTGACAATCTGATGGAGAAGTGTTTTGTTCGACCTAGTGTGTTGCCATGGGGTGCTCCAGTTTTGTTCGTGATGTAGGAAGATGATGGTCCCAGGAAATGCATAGACTACCAAAGGTTGAATTAGGTAACGATCAAGAACTGTTACCCCCTTCCATGGATAGATGATCTCTTCGACCAGCTGAGGGGATCAGGTTGGTTTTCTAAGATTGATCTATGATCTGGATATCATGACCTGAGTGTAAAATACAGTGACATCTCAAAGACGGCTTTCTGGTGTAAGTATGGGCACTTCGAGTTTGTAGTGATGTTGTTTGGATTTACGAATGCACCAGCTGTGTTCATGGGACTTATGAACATTGTCTTCTGAGGGTTTCTAGACCGGTTCATCATTGTGTTTATCGATGAAATCCCGATCTACTCAATATTAGAGGAGGAGCATGTTGAGAATCTCAGGACAGTCTTCGAAGTCCTTCGACACCACTAGCTTTATGGGAAATTGTCGAAGTGTAAGTTGTTGATGCAAGTAGTACACTTCCATGGGCACGTGGTGTCTCAGCATGTAGTGTATGTGGACACATCAAATGTGGAGGTATTTGTTTCTTGGGTGGCACCCAATAACGTGGTAGAAGTTCATAGTTTCCTGGGGTTAGCATGTTATTATCGGAGGTTCGTTTCGGACTTCTCTCAAGTTTCTGCTTCATTAAAAGCTTTTACTAGGAAGGACCTGGTCTTCCTATAGAGCGAGAAATGCTAGAATGCTTTTGACTAACTGAAGGATATGTTGGTCAGTGCTCCAGTACTTAGATTTCCAGAGGAAGGGTTGTTGTATGAGGTGTTTTGTGATGCTTCTGGACTTTGTTTTGGGTGCGTACTGATGTAGAAGAAGGGTGTGATCTGTTATGGTTATAGGCATTTTCTCCCTCACGAGCGTAAATATTCAACCAATGACCTAGAGCTTGTAGAAATATTGTTCGCAATGAAGTTGTGGAGACATTACCTCTTTGGGGATCACTTTGTGGTCTCCGTAGATCACAAGAGCTTACGTTATATATTCTACCAGCGTGACCTGAACATACGACATTGGAGATGGGTCATGATTCTCCAAGACTATGACTTAGAGATCCCTTACACTGAATGTAAGGGAAACATTGTGGTTGATTCCCTGAGCAGTTACTCACATAATGATGTGGTTCGATAATCTGCTGATGCTTTGAAAGCGATGGGAGAGTTGGATGTCTTGCACTTGGATGCAAGGGTAGAGGGTGTTAGAGGCTGTTTGTTTCAAATAATGGTGCAGTCCTCCTTGTGTAGCAGGTGGAAGAGTCTTAGTGGAGATACTTCAAGGTGGAAGTAAAGCGGGATCATATCGATCAAGGAAACGCTCCAGAAGGATGGTCAGAGGACAACCGACATCAGATGCTTTTTCATGGAAGGTTGTTTGTTCCGGAGGCGATGCATGAGGGACATCTCTGTGAGTTCCATAGCTCTACCATGGCGGTATATCCCGGAGTTTCAAAAATGCACCGAGGCCTCAGAGAACAGTTTCGGTGGCCCAGGGTGAAACGGGAAGTGGCAGAGTTTGTGGCTAAGGGCATAGTGTGTCACCAAGTACAGGATGAACACCATGTTCCCAGTGGTTTCTTTTATCCATTAGATGTCCCAGAGTGGAAGTGGGATGGAATATCAAAGGAATTCATCATAAGACGACGCAGAGATCAGGGTGGTTATGATGCTATCTGGGTAGTAGTGGATCGACTGACAAAGTCATCTCATTTCTTAGAAACTAAGCAGTCGGTCCCGGTGAGTACCTTAGCATAGAGGTACATAGAAGAGGTGGTGCGTTTTCATGGATTTCCGAAGACTATCATCTCAAATCGGGATACTTAGTTTACCTCCTAAGTCTGGAGGGGTTTACAGCATGATTTTGGAACCCATATGTGCCTTAGCACAGCTTTCCACCCCCAGACCGATGGGCAGACAGATCGGACTGTCCAGAGGTTGGAGGACATGCTGCGATCATACATTCTAGATTTCGAAGGATCATGGATGCGACACTTGCCTTTAGTAGATTTTGCTTACAACAACTGCTTCCACTATATTATTAGCATGGAACCTTTTGAGGCTTTTTATGTAAGACCATGTCATTCACCCATTTCCTGGGAATAGGTTGGTGAGACAGGTACTCTTGGGCCAGAGGTATTACAGAGCACTATAGAAAAAGTCCATCTTGTGCATGAGAGGATGAATGTTGCTCAGGACCGACATAAGTCGTATGTTGGTCATCAGAGGAGGCCCTTGGAGTTCGAGGTGGGAGATCATTTGTTCTTGAAGGTTTCCCCTCGATGGGGGAAACAATGGTTTGGGAGGGGGAGCAAGCTCTCCCATAGGTTCATCGGACCTTTTGAGGTGTTGAGGTGAGTCGGAGAGGTGCCATATCAGCTGGCCCTACCACCACAGTTGGATAAGGTTCATGATGTCATCCACATCTCCCAGCTTCATCGGTAATTACATGAATACTCTCACGTTATCGACTGGGGAGAGTTAGATATGGGAGATGACACGACCTTTGAGGAACGACCAGTCAGAATTGAGGATCGTGAAGAGAATGTGCTCTGTGGATGAACTATCACCTTGGTTCGTGTGTTGTGGAGGCATCACGGCCTCAAGGAAAGCACTTGGGAGTGGGAGGATCAGATGCTTGCTCAGTACCCTTAGTTGTTATAACTTGTGTTTTTCTTTGTTTTTCTGATCTTTTTTATGATGTTATACTCTTTACCTTTGATATATGGAATTCTTGGCTGGTCGGTTGTGAGACATTTTGTTTCCTTGTTCTTTAGAAGTGTGTAACGTGTTCGGATGTGTGGGGAAAGGGAAAAACCAGATTATTAATCAAGACACATTAATGTGGTGGTGATTAAACCCATTTATGAGAGTCAGTGCCGCCTAAAGAAGATAATATCTCGACATAAGGGAAGGAATTACTAACACATATGATTAGGGTTTTTGGTTGGGTTCATGTTATAATAAGAGCCCTAAGAGGAATCTTGGTGGGTTCCTCTAGGTTGGTTTATGAATTATCGGGGATGAGAATGTTTTAAGAGGTATCCGGTGTAATGGCCCGAAACTCTACGGCTCTTTCCTTTGTTGAAAAGAAGGTCATGAAGTGTTCTGGAGGGTATAATAGAGTTTTCCCACATTTTTCAGAATTTTTGTGACTACACGCCGTGTAATGTGATTACACTCCATGTACCACCTTGTCGAGTATACCTCGTGTTTAAGCAGTGACCTTGCCGTATGAAATAAATAAGTACACGTCGTGTAGCCCATCATACATGCCGTGCAGTTTCTCTCAGCGTACGCGCTACCCTCAAACCGTGTTTTGACTAGTCAACGATTGTGTGCCCTGTTGAAGCTGTGTCCTTACCGCGTGAAATAAATAACTGCACACCATGTATCCCATCCTACATGCCGTATAGTTTCTCCCCGCATTCGTGTTACCCTCAAACCGTATGTTGACTAGTCAACGGCCGTGTGCCGCATTGAATGTCGTGTTGGAAGCCATGTGGCGACCATGTGGAATGGCCGAGTACACGTCATGTAATAGGATGTACACGCCGTGTACTTTTGTTTTTCTCTCCTATTAAATGAGGGGGCCTCTCCTCCTTTTCAGATCATTCCTCTCCTCCCCTTTCCTTCGAGCAGAGCCCTCCTAAGAGACTCCAAATCTCCTTTCTTCCATAACTTCTTTGTCTTAGCTTTGACTTAAGATCCGTCAGTGGCCATGAGATCGTAACGATGAGGCGAAACATCTAAGATTGGATCTGTTGTTTTTCCTTTGTCTTTTACTTCCTAGATTCCACCCGAGGTGATTTTTTTCGGGTTTTGAAAGAAGCGACGGACGCCGACGGACGTCTTCTAAAGTTGATCTGGGGGAGCATTGTGATCAGAACTTGTTGAGTTAGGGATTTTACATTCGTCTCTCTAAAATTGTGCATCATGCGGTATGGGTGTCCTCTTTCTCTAACAAGAAATAGTTGAACCAGTCTAATGAAGAAATAATTGGCTTAAAGAAGTGGGATGGGGAAGTTGTTATGTTCACCATTGTTTATCCAATTGTTATGTTGTGAATTGAATAGGCTTATGCCTATGGAAAATCACGGTCGTTGGGGGCCTTTTCTTGTGCAATTAAATGTTTCCATATCTTATTGTTTATCTCATGATACTCCTATCATCAAAACACTACTTTATAGGTTGAAATTGGTCCTATATCTCACATAAATAAATTCATACATATGTATGCCAGAAGATTATAAATCATTCATAATATCATAAACCATGAAAAAATGAGTTTCATAGATATTTCATTATATAATAACATGTTGAAATGAAAAAGTGATCATAATCATCTAATTATTTCATAAAATAATATCCCATGAAAAAATAATCTTGTTTCATTATAAATTTATAATTGTATATCCCATGGAAGAGAAATATGTTTCATAAATATATTTTCATCACAAAAAACCATTTAAATAAATAATATGAATTTTTTCCTTGGATCACATCCTTAGAAAGGAATATGTAACATTAGAGGATCGCACCTTTGATGACAAATTATTTTTAAAGAACACATGAAATATTTCTGGAGGAAAAGAACCACTTCACATTAAAAAAAAGTTCAAACTAAAAATTGAAAATAATTTTTTAAAATAACCTTTGAATATTATAATGGATTATTTACAACATTTTGTAATCATTACTAGGGATAATTACATTAATGTTGAATGAGTTATAATAAATATTCCTTTCACAGTCTTGATATAGGAAAGATAGATCTGGTTTGGAATACAACATTAATAATCCTTTTAAAACATTTTATAAAAAGTTAATATGGTAAAAATTTATTAAAAAATAATTTCATAGTAAAAAATATATTTTTTTAAACATGGTTAATGGAGGAAGAGGATTTTCAATTGAAAAGAGAAATAATGTGTATTTTTGTCAAAAAAAGTATTTTGCACTACTGAGTACATAAAGAGTGTAAAATGAGTGGAAAACATGTATTTTCATGAAATAACCACCAGATAACACAAGTATCGACATTATTTTGATATGTATTATAATATTTCATTATCTGAAGAATAAACATAATCAATCAAAATAAATGATGACATTGTATCAAAAAACCCTAACTACTTTATTAACATTGAATCATATTCCCCATGAAAAAATAACATTAAATAAATCATAAAATATTATTATAATTAATAAATTAAGGATATTACATGCCAATGGGTCTGTATATATACCTTGTAAAATAATATAGGTGCATAACCTAATGTATGTCCCAAAGAAGTAAAATTGAAATAAACCTCCCTAACCATAAGTTGTGACATCCTTTTTACAATTTAGATTCAAATTTATAATAAATATTAGTTTATTATGCATATATTATAGAACTAAAATCATATTTATCATTCTATATATGAATTATTTATGGATTTGTATTACCCATAAATCAGTAATTCCATGTTTAAATCACGTTTCTGGTAATAATTGCATCATTTTTCCTATATGTTTTTGTTTGGTTTTTTATCATTTCACACTAGATATGGTTATACAATATTTAAATTGTTTAACATGATTTTTATATCAAATATATTAATTATATACATATTTAATGTAATCAATTAATGTATGATATAGAAAATGATCTACATTGTTCATGGAGATGGTAAGCCGCACACACAAATGAACTGTCCTTCCAATTTATCGATAGATAAAAATAATAAAAGGTAAATAATATATAAAATATATTGAGTCATTATAATGTTATATTTTTTAAATATATTTATGAAATTTATCTTTATTAACTACCACATATAGTGTTTGTGAAAAATGAATCAAATCTCTTGGTGAGGCGGTAGTCCACCGTATACATGAACGACATTATCATATCTCCACAGAATGGAGAGTATGAATTAAGAGGTCATATAACGATTCTTTAAGAATAATAATATCATATATATCATATATATATATCATTATATCCAACTATGAGAGGCAGTTATGGAAAACAAATATCATCAATTTGTGTAGTTTTAGGCAACCGTACATGTGATTAATGGTTTCATCTCACATTTGAGGGAAGAGTAGAATGATTTTGTAAATTTTATTAACATAATAACAGATCAATATTTTAAATAAATTAAGGTTATTTTATTATAATGATTTAATAATATATTAAGTATGTGGGGTAATAAATAACACAAAAATGAAACTTCAAAAAAATTCCATCTTCTTTGGGGAGCCTATTTAGGGTTATACCTAAATCCTCTTAGGAGGGTATCCTAATGAAAAAAATACTCTAGGATGAGAGAATGTAATTATGGACTAGATTTTACAATTTATTATAAAAACTAATGGTTTTTTAGGTGTTAATATAAGTGGATATGGGTGTCCATTTATTAGTAGGGGAGAGGACAATCATGGAATATTTTAAAATATTAATGTGTACTCATGTTTTTTATGAGAAAGAAGGATCGAAAATGGGTCATTATCATCATTTTAGGTGATAATTACTAAATATGTCCATAAAATTGGTTCTAGAATCATTCATGGTAAGCCTTATCTTATTAGTTTAACCCCTCAGTAAAATAATTTTAACGCTTACTATGGTAATTAATTTCAATTGTCTTCACTATTAATTAAGATAAAAAAATTAAGAAAAGATTATTTGATAATATTACTTATTATTATTTCTAATATTTTATCCATTTTTACAACTTTAACTCACAGAAGTAGCATATGTTAATTTAAAACAAAACTTGTAGACAAAATAAAAAAGTTGATTTTTAATAAGATATATTTCCAAACCATAAAAACATTTAATATGACATTTATGTATAGAATCAACTAAATTATCCATATAGGATAAATTATATGATAATTGACCAATATTAATTTTAAAAACCATTTAATACCAAATTTTCCAATATAAATTATTTAAATGAAAAGGTATTTTTTGATAAGAAATTGTTCTTTTGACAATTAAACAAATAATTAATGTTTTTAGAAAAATATCAAATAGTAACTCCAAGATGATTTTAAAATTAAGATTCCAAAAATTATGTTCAGTTTTTAATATTATTCCAAAAAAATATTAATAATAGCTTTATTTTTTTAACAAAAATTATTAAAATCATTTTTGAGAAAATAAAATTTTTCGTATATATATAAACATTACAAGAAATTAAATACATTTTCGAAATTATTTTATTTATATAATACCATTATACTTAATATTTTGTATTTAGTTATTATTATTCAAATATATATTTTTTTTGGCAATGTTATAATTTCAATTTTAGATATTATCATATTTATTATGTAGTTGTTCATTAAAACACAATGTTCCATGTATAAAAAAATATTGAAGAAATTTAATTTATTAAAGAACTAAAAAATTCATAAAATCATATGGTTTTAAAAATAAAATTTATATTTTTTAATTATTTTATTAATTTATTTGAGGATATAATGTTATAAGGAAAAAAGATATTAAAATTTCTGAATTTATAAGTAAGAAGATGTCCCACGATATACGATGGGTCAAGTACTAAGCCTAAATCTTAAAATTGAAGATGAAAGTGAAAATTGAGAAAAAAAACACTGGAAATAGACCATTAAAATAATCAATGATTCATTGAAAAAATGAAATACTAATTAATGTGAGGCAAAATAATGTTGATATGAAAAAAGTAAATTGGGGCAATTCCACATGTGTCATAGTGTGACATATCTGGTCATGCCATGACATTCACAAAAGTAACCCAAAAAGATATAAGTGTTTCAATAAAAACCATGAATAGTTTTTATATATAATTTTATCTTCTTGAAAATACTATTTATGATATGAAAAATTTGAGAAGATCTATAATTGACCACCTTCGATGACATGAATGACTAATTTTTCACATAAATACACCATTTTTACCTAGATTGATTTTATGTGATTTATTTTTCTACTGAAGGATGATGATGGAGAAATAAATCTCTATATGTAAACTTGTATGGTGAAAAAAAAGTGTAAAATCCATGGATCTACCTCTTTCATTTAAGGTTCTACTACATTAGGTTTTTCTTTTGTTATTATTTTCCTTCTAACGTAAACACATATTAACTATTTTGTTTTATGTGCTTCATTCGTCTAATCTGAGTATTTTCCTCTTCCATATCTCTACCATGATATTTTACAATAGAAATGATGAGCAACTAACATGGTTCTTTCCTTCGAGGAGGTTACATAGAGTTCCCAAAATTATTGTTCATTAAATTCATATATTTTTTGATGAATGAGGGTAAAGTGTATTACTGTTGAAATTTTCCACCATAACATAAATCATAAACCCATTTTTATTAATTAATTTACCTCATTACCTCCCATTCCTTGAGTAAAATATTTATATAATGGACATGTGGATAAGTCACGGGATGAAATGGCATAAAATGGAGTCTTTCCCAAGAATGTCCACTTTCACAATTATGGTGTCTCATCAAACATTATCGTTGGAGGAGGTTGAATATAGTGTGCTAAATAATTATACTAGGTATTCAAAATGTATAACTAAATAAATTAAAGTGTATTAATTAAAATTTGGGTTTTCATAATTGGATTATAATATTGAATTTATGAAAATTATAAATAAATAATGAAGGAACCTGCATAACCAAACGCAAAGGCCAAAGATAATTATATCATAATTCAAACATTTTTTCATCTTCATGTTATGATATATTTAGTTATTCATTCAAAATTATAATTAAAAAAACTCCTAATTTATTTGTTTTTGAAAAACGTTAAAAAGAAAAAATATAAAAATATAATTATATTTAGTGATGAAACCGATGAAGATGATCCTTATGTGATATGACCCTAATAATCCACTTTCCTGCATTTAAAAAATTATTTATCTTAATTCGGCTCATATGATTGGAGTATAAACCAGGCCTCCCACACTAATAAGAAACTAAATTATACTATACTAAATAATCTAAGGGATTCATATAGACATAAACTATGAACCCTTATGCTTCATTTTCTTATTAGATGACATACGTGGCTAACTCAAATAGAAACAAATGTGGTACCTAAACCCATTTTCCAAGATATGTATGAATAGACCATATCATATTTATTAACCACATAAAAAAGGTTGGTAAGAATAATAGAGCCATTATTAACCAAATATCTTCCTTTGAACGCATCTTAACCATTTGATCATTAATGAAATCATTAGAACATGCTTGGGTGATAATTGAACCAACTAATCGAAATGAGAATCATACTCTATTATTGAATAATCACATTACCCCAAAGTTTCAATTTCCCTTGTCTTGACCTCTCGAAACATTCTTTTATAAAACTGTTGGATTAATAACTTCTTGAAATAAGTTGACATAAGATTCTCTGTAAAAGGGATTCTATGACTATATCCCACTTTTTTCAATCTACTCCTTTAAGATTGTAGGTGAAAAAATCCACCATATTGTATCTTATATTTTGAAAAATATTAAGATCATGTGAATAATCTCTAGAGACACTTCATATTCCTGGGGTCCCCTATCAGCACACAAAATAAGCAGATCCCTTTTAGTAAATATTGATCCCTGATCTATCACTAAACATTAATTTCAAAAACTCATCTATCCCATATTCTAAATTGTGATAATAAAATATTCCACAAATAAAATTTACATAGGAGGAATAACTTGAAAAATATTTCTCAATGATTCTTATCATAGATTTAAAAGATATTTTCTAATTTTTTTAAAAAAACAAAAATACAGAATCTAATTACGGTAATCGTATATATATCTATCAAAATATGAATAAAAGAATCCAATAGTATTCCATTAATAAAAGAATTTAATAAAATCTTTGTATTTGAAGAATGGGAGAATTTTTTTAAAAAAATTACTTCCTCGTCTAAATAAACACCAAATATTGTTCACATAAATAAATCCAAAAATTCTATACTAGCTTGATGAAGATCCTTGAACACCGATAGAAAGTCATGTTCATACATTGATGTGAGCTGATCACGTGCCCTTCCTTACATACTACATGAATTTTGATGATAATGACACATATTTATTATATACTTATACAAATAACCGGATGTTTCAACACTATTATGGCTAAAAATTTCCATTAATACCATTTTGTAAAGAATAATACTCGGTTGTCATGAAAAGTCTCCAAATATGTCCCATTATTCCATAGAGAATAACATAAAAACCAAAACATGAATCATCAGTAACTAAAATTATATAATCAAATAGATTACATTTCTAGAGAAATTATATATCCTTTTGAAATACAATAAAAACCTAAAATGATAAAACATAAAGCATAAAAAAAAGAACAATGACCTATCCCTAGGTGAGTATCCATCACCACTATTGATTCCCACTAAGAAAGAGAGAAAAACCTAAAAAATATGGTGAACTACCTAACACCATTCCCTTTTCATGTTCCCTACAAAACTAGATATGCATATCCATAAAGTAAAAAAGTATGGTGTGAGGAAAAAACCATATGGTATATAACACTTAATCTATAAAAAATATATCACCGTGAAATAAATAATTCTAGTTTAGAAAAAAAATTATAAATATATTTAAAATTAGAAAAAGAATTTTAAATCCAATATTCTATTTCATTCTTATAATTCTATATCCATATAAACTACGAATATAAAAAGTGCAAAAAATATTGTATAAAGGCATTTGAAAATTTATCCAGAGAAATACCATATGATAAATATTTGAGAAATCAGACACGAAACACTGAAATAATATATAAAACATAGAATTAAGGGAAAATATCATTGGTGAATACTTACATGGATTTGAGAAGTATCTCCAATCTATTGATGCCTTGAATCTCATTCATATTGATTCCTGTCATAGTTTATCGATACCCCAATAATTATCCTAATAATACCATAGTCACTATGGTTTTTATATGAGCAAAACCTAACGAACCAATGTTTTATAATATTATATATGAAACAGAATGAATTGAAAAACCATTATCACAATTTTAAAAAATATTTTAATAGGAACTAATAACTACTCCAAGTATTAAAAATCAATTTTAAATTCAAAATAATCTTGGAGTCATTTCATTAGACACTTAATGTGGATAAACTATTTTCAAAAAAACCACCATAAAACACCATTACATTCCTCTCATGATGTATTTTATAAAACAACTCAAAATTAATATAAAAGCATTCATTTTGATAAACCAATAAAAAAGAAATTTTCATGAAAATTAGTAAACATTTTATGGAGACACCTACCTTTCCAATATAGTAAAACTTGTTAACATATTGAACAATGATTTGAAAAAAGGAGATCCAAACCTTAGATGACTGGATCTATAATAAAAAAACAAAAATTCCCATCAAACCCTTTAGATCTTAATGTCTTGGCATAATTAGGTTCCAATGACATAAGCTAAACAGAGATCAATATAATATTAGGTAAGATGAGGAGAAATGGGTGTAAATCGAGAAAAACATTTAATATATAATCAAATATAATGTTAATTAACCAAGGATTCAATTATCTAACTATATTGAGTGTTGGGTAGTGTCATGGTCAATGAAATACTTATTATAAGTGGATTATATATAAAATAAACTATAGGAATCAAGGTAAATTTTAGTTTTATGAGTTTCGAATATGGGACAATGGTTAGGAATCAATGTTTAACAAACTATAATGAATCTATATTGTAGAATATATAAATTTAAAATAGTGGATCAAAATTACCTAGTAATAGCTACAATATATGAAAAACTATACTCAAGACATATAGTAGCCCCTATAAAGAACCTAAAAAAACAAACGTTTTGTCAAAAAATAGACACAATATGAGAAATTATGCTCAATACATTAAAAACCCCCCATTTTGTTTTATTCTTCCACACCACATGGTTCCCACATGGTTAGTGATAACTATGGTCCTAAATATTATTATTATACTTCTTCAAAAAAACTATAAAATTTCAACCCAATACACTAAAAGACCTCTAGAACCTCACATAAGATAATCCAAGGTCAAATTAAAGAATAATTGGGATGTAGGGGGAGAAACATATATAAAGCACACTATAAATAATAGATAATCCACCATGTATTTGAATTCATGTATGATTCATACTAGTTGGACTTTAAAGTGAAAATAGTGTCCATGTAGGGTACACCAACTCAAACACTAACAACTGCTTAAGTAGAGGATCCCTAAATCTCAATAAAAATGTTTACACCCATTTTACCAGGTGATGAGTAGATGATATTTATAAATGATGAGTATTTAATGTATATTAATTTTCTACTGAAGTATAAGACCTTCGCGAGAACCACTAACACTTTACATTAGAACTACACCATGGAAGATCCCCTGACCTTCAGTGGAAATAGCCATCCCCCCTCTAAACCACAGTTGATATGAACCATGGAATAATCATATAAGTAAATATTCAGCTAAATAAGAAATGAAGAAAAATCTTCTTTGAACCCTACCCTCTAGGAAACAACTCATTGAAGACACCTATAAAATATATAATGCAGTAAAGGAACATCCATGTATATGAACAAGATGCTTTATAGTAATAAAAACAAGTCCACCTTACCAAGGGAACCTAATTTGTACCTAGGAGAGAAAATAATAACTACAAAGAAGTTTTTTATTTCGATATGTAATTAAAATTCTACATATGTTGAGGATTTGGTGAGATACAAGAATTTAGGGATACCAAAAATGGGGAATTGAGTTTGGGATAAGACTATTTTTGAGATCTAGTGACAAGGGTTAGAGGGAAAGAAACATAGGGGGAACGGGGAATCTATAGAAGAATTATAAAGATTGGTAGGAATTATAAAACAACATGAACCATAAATAAAAATCTCTCAAGTGAAGCAATAAAAATAAACTCCTAATAAATAGAAATAAACCCAAAAATAAGGAATTTTAAGAGAGTTTTTTGAAAGCATAATGAGTGTGTTTCGATTATGGGTGAGCAGAAAATGTTTCCACCACTCCAAACTCATCACACTAGAGAATCCATTATTGTAAGAGAAAAAATCAGAGGACCTTATATTATTCCAAGTAAATAAAACATTTCATAATCATCCTTACATATATCTTTATATAATATCATTAAAAACGATATATTCTTTTAAAATGCACATAGGTCACTAGATTATTCATTGGTGAGTGTGGAAACATTATTAGTTTAATAAATATCAATCTTCAATTTTCTTATTTTGGTGAGTCATTTAATATATTTTGTGGCCAAATTGAATTCCATTGTATATTTTTATCCACAACAATTTTAACGCCCACATTCAACTCTTAAAAATTTAACAACATTAATATTAAAATTAATTAATTTCTAAATTCCTGATTTTTTGAATTCATGAGAATACTATGAATTTTTACATATTATTTAAGGAAATATAGTCTAATTTTAAAATCACTTAATTGATATCACTATAATCAATTTCAATGTATTATTTGTATATAACTTATTTATTAATAAAACCAACTGATTCTTGAATGACCATAATTTTTTTAAATTTCGTTCAAAACCTAGTTGAAATGAGGAACATCCATTGAAAATAATTATTGATATATTTTTATTGAAAATAATATATTACAATAAATATGTATTTACCCGTCAATAAAATTAAAATGAAATAAAAATACATATTATCTATCGTTTTCTATGTCATTTGTTTTTTTGAATCAAAAATAAAAATAATAATACATAAATAATATCATAGCCATATTAAAAATTATGCTGAAATAATAATCATAAAAATTTTTAATATAGTCAATATATTTAAGATCAATCAATTCCATGAATAGGATTGTGAAAAATTAAAACATAAATCATGCTCACACCCAAAATTTTGATCAAATAATTTTATTATATTTTCAATGCACAAACTTCTCAACATAGGAAAATGTTTTCATGTCCCTACACAGCAATGTGGATAAAGAATAATGTGATCAGTTCCGCACACAATATTTTGAATAGACAAAATGTGAACATACATATGACCAACATTATTAAACAACTATATGTCATTAATCAATAAATTTGAAGGCTATATAGGATACCAACCATAAACTTTCATACATATGTATGCCTTAACATACTAATCATTACTCATATAATGAAATATAAAATAATTAAAATTTTCATTATATGCACTCCAAATAGTATCCCATAACATGATAACAATTTTAGTTTTGTTGATATAAAATCTTCATTCACCAAAAATGAGTATTTATTAATGTTATTTAGAGGGTGGCTAATAAATCATTACTCATTAGGATATATTTAATTTTAGAATAATGATGAAAATGTAAGTGAAACATTTTTAAAAAATTGTACTTAGAAAACATTTCATAACATCATCGTAGAGATATAGTGTTATGATTCACTGTAAAAAAGATCACATTTGAGAATTTCTCAATAAGATATTTTTAACAATTGTATTGAATAAAATACTAATATATAATTATTGAAACATATTTTTTTCAAATCATAATATAGACTATAAAATATTATTAATTTCTATGAAAATTAAAAAAAATAAATATTAATGATCCCTTTATTAAAACCCACATAGTAAAAAGGGTTATAAGTCTACCATTAGAAAGGAGTTATAGAGTAATTTTAATTTTTTTGGAAAAATTCATATTTTTGTTTTTAAAATAATAAAGTAGAACATTGGCAGGGGGAGTGAGTATACACATGGAAGAAAAATAGTTCATTTGGAGAGGATGAGAAACATTTTGAATATTAATCATACCATTACTAAAACCCACAACGTTAAAAGTGTGATAAGTATAACGTTCTAAAAAAGATATATATTATTGTTAAGATTTATATAAATAATATATATTAGAAGTTTGAAAGAATAAATTATAAAATTTATGGGGAGAGTGAATATATAAATTAAAGAAAGAGTGTTCCTTCGGAGAGGATGTGAATTATTTTTTATATAATACAATTTTATAATAAAATAAATCTATCAGATATGATATATTTTAGGTAAAAATTAAATAATATAGAAAATAAATAGAAAATTAAATATAATATCATCATATAATAGATGAAAAAGTCATATGAAACCATAGTCATAGAGAAATAATTAGGGCTCACGAAATGTTGTTGAGTTGTGAAAATCATTTACCTTTTACTCTTGATTTCCATAAAATTTATTTGAATCCCTATATAATAATAATATCAAAATTTATAGCATATTTAAGAAACTTATTCATATACATTGCACTATATAATATTCAAATACAATCAATTATTATAAATTTATTAGTTAATTGTTTTATTTTAATCATATTATGTTGGTGATTTTGGTTGTTTATTCCTTGATTAAAAAATTAAATATTTATTCCTATTGTTTGATAAAAAGTTCATGAAACCTATATTATATTACATAAGTTAGTGAATAATTTATAATAATTAATTATGTTATAATTTAATTACAGGAAAACTTTGTTTCAATTCTTAACGACATAATTAATTTCTTTCTTATTTTTGTACTTCTTGACATATTAAAGTTGATATGATACAAATGATTTAAATATTAATATATACATTAATGATAATTCATCATGATATAAAAATATTTTTTATTCATTAAATAAATTAATATAATAATCCATATAGGTCGGTGATGAAAATTAAAATATGTTCTTCTATTGATGTTGCAGTATGCACATACACGAAAATGAAAATTCCATATTCCATATAAACAAATGATTGTATAAACTAATTAATATTCTAAAATACAATTCATGTGATAAATGTAATATTTCTAAACGGAATACCCCTTTTAAAATTCATATATATGTTATGGATGAATAATAAAATACAATATTTAGGGAGGCATTATTCTGCATTTAACAAGAACACAATGTTGGATTTTCTTCATGAAATGGAAAAGATAGTTAATGGTTATCCCAATAAAATAATTCATAAATTAACAATAACAATTTAATTAAACTATAATTTATAAATTATATTATGAATATGTAGTTAAAAATTAAATGGTAAAATCTATTAATGAGGGGAAAAACCTTGTTTAGAAGAATTTGGTTTCTTCCTACGAATCGTTTTGATTAAGAATAGTTCATTCAATATATAAGGATTTAAACTAAAAAGATAGATTTGTTTATTTTTTAAATAAATTATATTTTTATGGTGGATAATTACAATTTATAGCCAAGAAATTTAAGGGGTAATAGCAGTCACCATTTATAAGTGAAGGGAATGTAATTTTTCTAGATATTCTTATTTTCTTATTAAATTCATGCTAATCTCAATAGAAGGTGACTACTAAAGTTGAGATCAATGTATAGAGGACTATTTTTTATCAATACATCACTCATAAATAGACAAATGTAATAAATATTCGATATAATTAGGCATTTACCACAATTTATCTTTTTACCAAAATTTATTTCTATCACGCTAGCTATTTTTTACCATAATCACATATATTTATGACCAAAAATGAAGTTTAAATTAATAATAAATTTGAATTATTTTATTTAAAATATGAAAAAAAATCTTCTAATATAAAATTTCTTAAATTCTTAATAATTATTTTTTTTAAAATGTATAACGCATGAGAATATTTTTTAGAAACATATTATTTTTCATCAAAAATGAAAATTATATATTTTTAAATTTAAAATATATAATTTTAAATATATAATAATTATTATTAAATACATATTTCCTAACAAAGAAGTTTATGTAAATTTTTAAGCCACGATTTGATCAAATAAATTTATTAAAATTTACTGTTTTGCATGAATTCAATTTTATAATAATCACATGAAAAAAATCATTTAGAAAAATAAAACAAATGCATCATAATATAATATAATTATTATATATATATCCTAAAATTAATTTTTATTTCGAAAAAATAAATTCAAAATTTTAGGAATTTTACTTTTAAATGGATGCATAAAATTTAATAAAAAATGTTTTTAAAGAGAAAATAAATTTTATAAATATTTAATATTCAATTTTTTATTTATTATCAATTTATATTTTAATTATAATTATATTATTACTCATAAAAAATAATATTTTAACTTATTTTAACAAAAACTATTTTTTCCCTTAAAATAAAAAGTTCATAGCTCATAAAACGTTAATTTTTAGAAAAACAATGTTAAGTATGAAATAGATTTATTATTATTACATGATTAGAAATAACTATGTAATTATTTTTAAAATATTAACATTTTTATATTTTCAATTCATTATAAAAATTATTTCTTTATTTATTATCAAATTTCAGTAAATACACACCACTTTTAGAAAATAGTTCATTAAAAAATATCACTTTTATCATAAATTATAGTAATAAAAATGAAATCAAAATTGTTAATTAATTTGATCTTCATTTATTTTGTTTAAATCCATTGATTTAAAAATATTTCATTGAGTTTTATTATCTCATTCTTTTGTAATATTATTTTTATCTGTTAATAAAATTAATATAATAAAATATTTTAGTTTAATTTTATACTTTTATTTCGTTAATTATTATTCATAAAACATTATATTAAACTTTTTCAGTAAAAATAACAACATTCCATATAATTTTTGAGGAGTAATATCCAAGGACAGTATCTCTAATGACCGTATTTCTGATGAATATATTTCCAAAACCCATATTTTTAATCACCATATTTATAATGGGATTATTTCATTCCAATATATAGGAGTACTCAAATAATTCACCCTCTTCATTTACTATAATCTAAAATACAAAAAATATTTCTTTTTGTTATCATTATATAAATATTTATGATTAGTTGGTGTATGTCATGGGCAACTAAGAGAATGAAGATTAGTTTTTCAAGGAATTTATATAATATTATTCAATCTTAACCCATGTTTTATACGTATTTTTTATTATTCATACATCCTTGAATGTTTTAGTTTTTCCTTTATGTAAAAATATTATTATAATAATATATATATTGGGTATTTTCAGTTGAATGTGTCATTTGAAGAAAGATATTAATCATAGAATCCATTTGAGGTAAAATTAAATTATATCTTGTGGTGTTACATTCTCTATCCCATAAATTAATTGGGTCCATTCAATTTCAACTATTAATCACCTGTTAATATAGAAAATAGTTACAATAATATATCTAATAGGGATATAATCACTAATTCTATATCACCCTTATTATATAAGTTAATTAGGAGAAATACTTATTTTCACTTATAATAAGAATTTCCCCAATATTGATACTCTATCTAATATTTTCAGCTATTTGACCTAATACATTGGGCATTAAAACCCATATTATGTAATTTTTATATTTTTTAAAAGTCATTGTTAACCTTAAACTAATAGATGATCATATTTGGTTTGAAAAAGGAAATCATATTTCTGTATTTTGGTAATTAATATATTTTTATGTGAATAAAGATAATACCTTCCAAAAAGTATATTAAATTCGTCTAAAATATGAATTAATATTATTTTTCTGAAGTAAATTCTCATAAAATTCAGATTATCCTACGATAATTATAAAACTAAAATATTTATTTGATAATCAATTCATAAGGGTGGTCATTTAGTACTCTTACAAAACATCATATATAAAATTTTGTTTCAAGAATCAAAATCCAACAACAGATCGAAAACTCGGTCTTGGATGTTATGAATTCCTTAATTATCACGAACCACTTCACCAACTGATATTTTATAGTATATTCCTTGTTTAAATCATCCTGGAGGTTATTTTATTTTTTTATCCTCCTTAGACCTTGGATTAGGGAATTGATTTTCATAATTCCCAAACCATTTTTATTTAAAATAATTAAAATGTTGATGGAGAAATTTTTTTATTCCTTCTTCTACCATGTTGCATTGGCCATTCAATTTACTACTTTGTGGAAATAATAATAATGATGGAGAGCCCTTATGCACCAAAGAATTATCTCATTTCTTTTTTTAATCACCTAGATGATTCTTACCACATTTTTGGAATGTATGTGATTAAAATATATTTAACATCCATATTTACCATTTAATTTACATAAAACATATATTCAATTTTCAATGTATATTTGTGTAAAGATTCCGGGGATAATATTTTATAAAAAATAATTTCAAAAACTCCTCCCATCTCAGAGAGTAATATTTTTATTTTTCGAGTATAATTATTAATGGGGGTATACCATCAATTATTTGTGTCCAATATATAATAAAAAACACATGAAATATTATCATGGTGTGATCTATTGAGATAAAAAATATCATGTTTATAAAATTACTCTATTACATATCAATTTGTTGGTTGGAAATCCCACTAATATTGATGGATATTTCCACATGACGTATTAAATACCTTGTTTCAAATTATATGGTGTATTTTATGATGTAATCATCGTTATAATCATTATTCATATCCAGGAATAGTTGAGTGGGGATAACCATATGATTTTGTACTTCTTCCCCCATCCCATTCAATTTATCCATAATGAAATCATTATATTACCCATCACATCAATTGTTCAACCAATTTCACTACGTTAATCAATTTCATAATAGAGGTAAGGTTAAATATAATAATTTTATAACATTATTAATTTGAATACTATTAATATAAAAAAATATATCACAAATGGAATATGTACAAATAAAGGGTTTTCACTTTATATATCATATTAGGTTCTCTATTTGTACTATAAAAATGTGGCCAAATTATTTATAATGGTTCATAAATGGTATATGAATCAAAAAATGATATCCCTCATGATTTCATAATAGGTGTTCAGTTATGACTTTTTTTCTTGCAGCATGAGATGATTTAGTTAATACTCATCTAGCCTTCTCGTGGTTATTACCCCATGGTGCATATGTTCCGGAGCTTGAATCAACATATTTTTATCCATATAAAGATAAAATTACAAGGAAAGAACACAATCAATACATTACCAATTTTCCAAAATGATATCATATAAATTGACTTATATCTTGATATTTGAATAATTTTATCATGTCTAAATCAAAAAAATTAATTCAATTAATCACTAGTAATAAATGAACCTTTATCTCATACCAATTGATACACCGAAATCATAAGAAGAAAAACATATTCCAATTTTACTATTTGATACTACGCTATATGAATCCGGTCAAAAATAAATATACTTCAATAATTTAATCATTTTACATAAAAAAACAATATCATAACCCTAAGGTTTAGTATCTTTTAAAAAATAGTTATATAAAAATATTATTGTGAACAATCTTCTATATTCAAAATATACTCACTTCCCTAACCTCAATTAATGGAAAATAATAAATGAGTGAGATAAAATACTTAATTTAAAAAAAATATCAATAAGTCATCAATAGTTAGATCATAAGAGTGTGAAAAAAGAAGATTATGTAAATTTTATATTCTTAAAAAGATCATGACATAATAAGGGATTACCATGAGATATAATAGAAGTAAATATTATCTCAAATGATATATAATAAACCATTGAATAATTATGTGGGATAATTATACAAAATAATAATACATGGAGCATATCATATGCATATAACATATAATTGTGGCATAATAATATGCATTGGAAATTGAAATATTTTTAGCAAAGCTTTGTGAAACCATTTACAGGATTAATCTTGGGATCAAGGAAAACATGAATGTTTCCCAAAAAACATAACAATGTATACATGATAATGTACATGAATAACCTTTTGAACAATTTATTATATGATCATGAATACATACAACATTAAAAAAAGGAATATGCAGTCATGTTCAGACATAAACTTTTTATCACATTAGATATAAATCTCTAAAAATATACATCAGAGGGTTATATATGACCCAAATCATCAACATAAATTAATATATATAACATAAAATATTAAAAATTAATCATACAATCAAAACCTAGGGGAACATTTTTTTTATATCATTTAAAAATTGTTTCTTATAACATGATATCAAAGATATATCAGTTAAAAAGCTAGTCACTTGAGAAGAGAATCTCTTAAAAGAATTTATAGGTATATTTAAAAATCATAAACCTGTATAATATATATCGTATGGGAATATATAGAAAAATAGAACAAATTATTAAATAAAAGGCCTTTAAAAGTCATTTATTAATATCATCCAAAAGAGAAGAAGTTATGAGTCACATGTGAAATGTTTATTATTGATAAGTTTTAATGGATATTTCATAGAAATTACTAAGTATGAAATATAAAAAACTATAAATAATTTTTTTTAAATTATTTTCCAATGAAATTTTGAATTAAAAAAATAAAATATTAGATTATAAAGGCAAATAAATATTTATAATATTAAAAATTAATTTATTGGAAAAAATCATAAATAGAGTGATAAATACACAATTTAAGAAGATATAAATAGAATATTTAAGATGACCAAAATTAAAACTTATTTTGAATTAATAATTATAAAATATAACGTTATTGGGGGGTTGGTGTTTTTATGGACATAGATGGAAAAATTTCTCATTTAGAGAGGATGGGAATTATTTTAAATATTATAAAATTTTATATGAAAAAATCCATCTAATAGAATTTATTTTAATTAAATATGAAATTATATAAATATAATATAGAAAGCTAAATATGATACGATCATATGATATAGTTGAATAATCCAATAAACCCATAGTTGAAATAAATAATAATGAATCTAAAACATAAGCTGACTTAAGATATCCCCTTACATTTTACACTAGATTTGAAGAAAAGTTATTTAAATACCATTACAATAAACATACTAATATTAATAACTTATTTGAAATCCTTAATCATATGAATTAATCTATGTAATATTTTATTATAATCATTTATTCTACAATTGTTATTTATTAATATTTTATTTTCATCATTGGATGAAAGTTATTTTGATCGTTTCATGCATGAATTTAAAAGTAGGTATTAATTACCATTAATTGATACGAAGTTCATAATTAATAAATTAGAAAAGGTATTATAATTTATCATTAATAATTATTTATATTTTTATATTTTTACTATATTATAATTTTACTCATGACTAATGAAAATTGGATTAGTGACGACACTATTTCGATAATTTATTATGACGAAAAGTTTGTATATTAATAATGGTTAAAATTTTCATATGGATGTTACAAGAACCTTAATAATGTTATTATAATTATTTTTATTTATTTAATTCGTTATTATAATTCACCATGCAGTTCTGTGAGGAAAAATTAAAAAAATCATTCCATTGAGATGATATACAGCACATACACCGACGATGTTTTCCATTTCCATAAACCAAAAAATATTTAGAAAAAGGTTTATCTTATTATAATATTAATAGTGCAATAAATTTCATATTAATTCATTAAATAATATTTTTAACCAACTATAAAATTTAATTTTTACAATGAAACACATCATTTATTGAAACAATAGTCCACACATAACCCAAATGATAATTTCATTTTTCTAAAAAAATGTTTAAAGATAATTGAATTTTATTTCATTAATAGAAAAACATTTGTGTATAATAATTAAAGTGATTTGATTAAATTATAATTGGTATGATATATTTTATAATATTCATAATAGTAATAAATTAAAAAATGATTATTGTGGTCAAAATATTTATTTATAATAATTTATTTCATTCATGGAAGCATTTTTAATTTCGAAGGAATTTGGGAAATACCTAGAAGAAATAATATAATAAATATGTGATATGATTGTTAGGAAGAATAGTAATTATATTATATAGTATAAATATAATTTTCTGTTTTTCTTTTAAGGGGTGGTGGGAGACTCCTTTTGTAAGGGAATAGAATTTCATTTTTTGGAATATTAAAAATTGTTTATTTAATGTGTCTAATTTTCAATGTTAGTTCTCCCAATATGTATAAAATAATATAATGTGGTTGAGTCTTTTTCTATCCACATCTCATCCCTAAAAAATTATAGATATATTTTTGAGTTGTTTATCTATTTCTCAGTTATTTTTTAATATACATCTATCATGGTAGAGCTATATTTCATTTTAAACTTACAATTGTTTTATGAAAAATAAATTAATACTAATTATTAAAAAAAAATTAATATTCATATTCCATGTATGAAAACACTTTGAAAATAGTAAATTACTAAAATTGATCCAAAATTATATTTTAAATAATAAATGTGATCCATATAAATATAATTTTTGGGAAAATATTACATAAGATCCAATAAAATAAATTTAGGTTTTAACTATTTTAATAATAAATTAAATGTTTAATTTTTCTCATTAAAGACATATTTTATATATAAAATGGTCTGATTATTGTTTTATGTCACGCCCATATCCTAATTATCCAATTAATGTTACAAAATTTGTAAAACGAAATTTTTTATTATTCAAATAAAAATAAATCATTTAAATATAATTAGGAAAACTATTCTTAATATAATATTTCTATTATAAATTTATCACTTAAATATTAAAAAATAATTGTATTCTAAATACTGTATAAGACACACAACTCCGAGCATAAATGAACCAGAAAATAATATTATTTCAAACATCACCGATATAACAAAGCAACTAAATTGGGTGGGGGAGTATGAATAATATTATTTAAATTTAAGAATATGTATCTCAATTTTCCACTAAATGTTAATATATTGATAAATTCATTTAATATTATAAATAAATTTTCACAAATTTTATTTTACTTGTTAAAAATATGATTTCATTGAAAATGATTTTATTATTTTCTGAGAAAATAATAAAAATAACGTCATGAAAATTTAGAAAATTAATTAAAAAAATAAACATCATTAGTGAAATAACCATATTAAAATAAACCTAGATTTAAATTTTTGGATTTTTTAGAAAGTATTTATTTTTTGAAGGATTTAGAAAATTAGTCATTTTTGTAAAAATGGAATTTCTTTTCAATAAATTAAGAAATTTATTTGACCCACTATTTTTTAATTATAATTTCATGTAACATATTTATTATTTAATTATATATAATCCAATTAATTATATTTTAAACCTATTTATATTGGATTTCAGTCAAATATTATATTTCCGTTTAAAAACATGTTATTTTTCTAGAAACTATTTTAAAATGAAAAATGTTTCTCCATTTTACGTTATTATAATAATAAATAATAAATAATTATTTATATTAAAATAGTATTATAAATTTAAATTTTAATTTAAATTCATATAATGATTATATATAATCAATATTAAGTATATAATTATCTTTTTAATAAAAATACACTTCTTGAAAAACAACTTTTTTATTGCCTCTCACTATTTTATTTCAAATTAAATTATACAAATATTTTTAATTGAATTTTTTAAAATAGATTAAATATTAGTAATCATAATAATTTATATTATCTAAAATGTTCGACATACTATTTGACCATAAGGAATAGTGAAAGTAATAAAAATATTTTACCTTTGTTCGGGTAAAAATAGATTTACTCGGAGTAAATCTAAAAAACATAGATCATAATAACTTAAAATAATTTCTAAAATATTTTTGATGGAAATATAGAATATATAGATTTTCAAATACTTGATAATAGTTCATTTTTTGAGCCTTGTGTTAGGTGAAAACCATCAGTATTGCTTTTTAAAAAAAATTACAAGTATGCTACTCAGCTGACTTACAAAAGGCCTCCCACTCTAATTTCCACTTAAAACCATAAAACCATTTTTTAAGCCATTAACTAAACAAATACCTTCTTCACTTTGATACTCACACAATAATTCACTTTGTTTTATCAGAAATTTATCCTTATAAGGCTTTTGTTGTTGACAAGTGGAGGTTGTTTAATGAAGAGGAATCATGTTTAATCAAGAATTTATATTTCTTATTTCACCTAAATAAAATAATCCTAAATTTTGTTGATATAATAACAAAATAATTTCTAATATAATTATATGTAAATATGTTAATGTAATAAAAAAATTCCATATCCTCATCCATGAATTGCAAAACGAAGCCATTATTTATGTGTTCAAAAGATAATATCTTCACAAACCCACATAGTTTATTTTTCATCATCATCTACTCCACCTTACTATAATGATATATTTAATGTATATAAATTATATTTGAAATATAATTAAAATATTATAAATATTATACCACATATACCTTCATACAATCCTTTCTACAGGGGATATGACACCGTCATTAATGTTTACGTGTGGACTACCGCCCCCATGAATGATTTAATTACATGTTCATACCCAAATCATAAGGATGATATATATGAGTCATTTTAATGAAATACTATGAAATTTATTAGATTATTATCATTATATAAAGAAAAAATAATACAACTATTATTTCTATAATGAACATAAAAAATGGAAACTTTAGATAGGCATATGTATGTCATTCTGTCTACATAGTTGTAACATAGTTCATTTATCATAACCATCATTCATGGTTTGGTGAAAAATTATAAATAATTTAAAAATGATAATTATTTCATTATTTTTATTCTACATATCAAGGAATAAATAACTATTTTACATCATTTAATATACCAAAGTCTTTTTGAAGCAATGTACCTAACATCATCAAAACATTCCTCCTAGAATTAACTGATTATATATATAAATTTTTCTCTAAAATGAATAAACATAATGATTTACGAATAAGTTTTAGATATCAGAACAATTTCATATGAAATAAACATATGGATATGAGATTATTCGATAGGATTTCAAGTTTTTATATGGAATGTTTAGACCAAGGATAAGGACTTCATCTTAATTTCAATTCCTCAAGACATATTTTGTTGTTCTTATCCAATATATGTTTATGAGGGATAGATACAACCCTTTTATAAATTTTTTATAATTATTTTCACTATTAATATGATAGTAAATAATTTTTTTCTTTTTATTATCTCTTTGGGAATTCTATTTAATTATTTCCAATTTGGAATGAGACTTTCTTTTAAAAAGTTTTAATGATTTATCTTCCAAATATTTTTCACCCATGACCATGATATTAATATTATTTTATAAATTTTTTAATATGTAATTAATTTTTTTATTAATGACATTTTATATCTATTTTCACTATATATCAATATGTTTTCCAAACGAATATTTTATCATGTGTTACATGGAATGTTTTTGGAAAAATGAAAAATGAATATTCTTTTTTAATGTATACAGTGACAGAAACAATTCCCATCACCATAACCATTATTTTAAGGTTTACTTATATTACATGTTTTATTTTTTTAGTAAAATAGAAATCATATTCCTCAATATCTTGGTATTTTGTTTTAAATGTTCGTTTGAAAATTGAAGTATTTTGATATCTGAACAAATTTTTCTTATTGGTTAAAAATTGTTTTTACAATGGGTTTAATGATAAAATGTATCTGGAATAAAAATATTTTATTCATGATATGGTACATTATAATTATATATGATAATTTTTTCTTCCTAATAAAGATTATAAAATTGGTCGAGCCTCATTATAGCCCACAAATGAGACCAAAACAGATTATACGGCGGGTTAAGCCCCATTATAGATCATGGGTGGTGTCGATATATCTTATATGAAGATTGAAACTAGATAGAACTCCAAATAATTATATTCTTTTCATTTTAATAATATAAAACAAGGAGGGGATTTGTATAGGTATTATTATAAGAATTTATTATAATCCAGTTATTTCTTACATGGGTTTCCAAAAGGATTTGAATTTTATTATTAATATTTCCAAAAATGGGTATTGATTTATATATAAGGGTTTTAATGATTTTATTTAATAAAAATTTGTGTGTTTATTTTTTGCTCTAAATTTTTCAGTGCATTTAATAAAACCCAATTTTGATAATGGTAGACAATTTATGGGTTTTGACGTTTTTCACATGATGAATGTTATTATTTTTTTGTCCTTTACTGATCATTTTGGGAGTATCACATATTCTTAAAATGTTTTTAATTGGGATTAATGATGGGTATGGTAATGGAAGAATTCATGTTGAAAGTAATTATTATTTTGGATTAATATATATCATGTTTTATCTTAAAAGGTTTATATTTTCATTAAAGTGGAAACTAATGGGAAGTTTCCATTAGGTATTTTATAGTTTTTTCATTATGAAGTGTAACCTATTTATCTAAAATTTTAATCCTTAAAATATTCTCAAGTGTAATCTATTAAATTATTGAAAAAAATTATAACATTATGTTATGTTTAAGGTTATTTTCCTATAGTTAAAATCAAAGGAGGGGTTTGGAAAACTTTGAAAATTATACTGATTTTTTGTGATGATTAATTAATGGTTATAGAGTCCATGATGGGTTTAAATGTTTAAGTCTAATCATTAGTTAAAATTTCTATAAAACCATTTTATTTTTTTATAAAATGCACTTTTCAGGGGATTAATGAAATTGTTGGAGGCTTTTTATTAGAACTATGTATATATAACTCCTAGGTTTAACATGAATTGTTTTTTAAGAGAATTTCAAGTTTATAAAGTTTACATGTATTAATACTATTCGAGATTTATATGATATTGTTTGATTATGTTTAATTATGTTCACTATATTACTAGGATTGATATAATGATATAATTTTAGGAAAATGTACATCATGAAGGTTTGGTGACAACTCATCACATCTGATAAGGAGGCGATGCGTGAATCCGTAAATGAAGGAAAAAACATAGTAAAACACCTACCTCATTAAATTTTTTTTAAGGGTTGTTATAAAATCATTTTTTAATATATATTTAATTATAACGATTAATGATATTTTTATAACATGTGTTTTATCATATAGGCATTCGTGGGATTGAAATGTTACTAGGTTATTATTGAAATTTTAGATGGTGATGACTACATTTTTCTAACTAAGAGGTATAATATAACCATTTAAGATAAATCACTCATTAATGTTGAGGTTATCGTGGATAATTTTGGATATATTTATATTTATTTAAGGAATTATTTATTTTCAACTTTGGGTAATACAGTTTAATTTTGATGATTAATTTATTATTCTATTATATAAAAAAATTTCATTTTGTGAATATGTTACCATATTCTCCCAATTTTTTGTTGTGATTAATTTCTAAAGATAGTTTAAATATATATTTATACTTTTTAGTATTATGAAGCCGATTATGATATTATTTCAGTGATTCAGAAATAAAAACAATTGATCATGAATACTCATAATTTGCAGGAAAATATGAGATTTTGGTGGAAATTGAAGGATGAAATTATATTCATCAGATATTTATGTTTTCTCTTGTTCTTAATATAGATGGTTATGGAATTACTCAATTATAAAAAACAATTCTCTCAAAACAACTTTTTTTATTACAATTATATCTAATGTAAATGATGGTCCCTTTCACACCTATTTTTTGTGGTTTTGTGGTTGTAGTTTTTTTAATTGTCATTCTATTTCATGTTATTACTAATCTCTATCACTTTATAACATTATTTGGGCCTCATAATTTTATTCACATTCCAAATATTCACTTAAAAAATTGCATATTATTTGGAAACCAAGTCATGAGTTATTCATGAATAAATTTTTACCTCCCTTTATATCTTGTTAGGAGGATGATTTATTAACTCATTTTATGATTTGGGATTTCAAGAAATTTATATTCAAATATAAAAAAATTTATTACCAAGATAAAGTTCAAAATTATAGATCACAATTTATTATGGGTGAATGTGGGGAACTAAAACCCTACAATTTAAAAAATGATGCAATGCTCGATGGAAAATAAGACACAAAACATCGAGCTAAAATGAACCATGGAAGAATATTATTTTCAATACGACTATTTAATTCTAGTCATAAAATAATTTGTTATATATAATATTAAATAAATTATGATATATATATATGTCCTAATAAATTTAAATTAATTGATAATTACTGAGTAAATAATCTATCAAATTTTTAATATAAATTTATTCATCAAAAATATTTCCCTCCCAAAATGAATTTTATTTCTTAATCAAATTAATGTTATAATAATTTTCAATAAATTTGGTAAAATATTATTTTAATAAAAAAAGTTCATTTTTGAAATAAATATATTAAAATTTAATTTTTGGTTGAATATTTTGATATCTTTTGGAAATATTGATTTCTGTGAATAGTGAAAAATAATAAATTTTTTAAAAAAATTAATTTATTTTCACTAATTTGTGTAATTTATAATTCACAACATATTTTGAATATTATTGAAAATAATATAATTATTATATAAAAATAATTAATCCATTTAATAAAATATTAATCCTTTTTATAATTGATTTTAGTAATTGTTTATTTTTTTGTTTAAAACGGTATTTTTATTAAAATTGTTTTAGTTCACATAATGTATCTTCCTTATAATTAATTAAAATAATTCCTAATAAGTAATAATTTAAAATAAATTAATATATTATACACATATAAATATTTATTTAAATTCATATAATGAATATTAATGGTTATATTGTTAATATATAATCATCTATAACTTGAAAAATAATGTTCATGAAAAAAAATATTATTTCATTGTGTATGTGGGTTTTATTTCAAATTTAACTATGCCACTTCCGCATATTGAATTTTTTTTTAAAAAATTCTTATATTTTTAATTAGTATAATATATATTATCTAATATGGTCAACATAATTTTTTTCCTAGTTAATATAAAAAATAGTTTATATATTTTATCCTTATTAAGGAAAAGATGAAGTTTTTTATTGTTAAAATTAAATGATAATTGTGATAAATACATAAAAACATATATAAAATATTTTGAACGGTCTTATTTTGATGTTATCTTGTATAAATCATGATAATTTAATTTTTTTTATCATTTTTCAATTTGAAAAATGTGGGTATCACTTTATTTTTTAGAAATTACTAGTGTGTCACTCACCTAAATTTTAAGAGCCTCCCCATATAATCTCCTCTTCACAATATAAATACATTTTTTAGGGAAATAACTGAAAAAATATAATAATTATTCCAACCATGACCTATATGTCAATTTTTATCACGAAATCGTCCTATGATTGTTTTTGGTGATTACTTAAGGAGGTTGTCTGAATAAGATGTATCGTTATTAACTAATAGTTTTTATTTTATTTCTTTTTAAAAATAATTAAATTATTAATAAAATATGTTTAAATAATAAAACAATTATCATAGAAATAATGAAATATTTTTAAATTCATGTCAGAACCTATATCAATCTATTATTATATCAAATAGGAAACGAAACCATCTTTTGGGTTTATGGAATACTACTTTCTTGTGAAGAGATGTTTTTGGTTATTCACTATCACCTATCATATATTGTTATAATGATTGATTTAATTAATATCTATTTTATTGGAAAAATAATTATACTATTTTAATTATGAAATTACATATAACAACATAATTTTATATTCCTTGGGGGATACAATAACATCACTCGTGTGTGCGGAAGGCTACCGCCTAAGGAAGTGATGTGATTCGTTTTTTAACTCTTGATATACATAACATTTATTATGGATAAAATTAGTAAAAATATGTTATATAAATTAAATAACTATTATATAAATAACATTTTTATCGTTTTTATAATATTATAAATAATTTACCTTCATATAATGAAAAATGCTTATGTCGTTCTTGCTTATGTGTGGGAAACCACCTCAACAAAGCGATGCGATTATTTTTTTCTTCACCAAGTCACATAGATGATATATATTTGTATATATAGAGAACTAATATTTTATTTTATGATGTGATAATAATTAATTAGAGATAATATAATACTTACTTATTTCAATAATGATCATTGAAAAATAGAAACGTTTCTCATGTGTAATAATGACCTACCATCTCTATGATTAGGATATAGTTAATTTTTTCATTACAATTAATCATGGGTGGTTTTAAATTTATAATTTTTGTAGAAAAATTATAATTATGTAATAATTATTATTCAATATATTATATAACAATGACCACTTTGACATAGGTTAGCACACTAAAGCTATTTTGAAACATTGAACCAATCATCCTCAGAACACACAACATGGACTTAATAGATTTAGTGCTTAAATATTTCATGAAAATAAAAAATATAAATGATTCGGGAATAATTAATTTTTCTTGTATATTTTTCTTGTGAAATAAAATAATTTATGTAATATAAAAATCTGGGTGTTAAAGTTTGTACAAGGAATGTGTGGGATTGAGGTATGGCAGTTTTGACTCAACATCCCTTTATTGAGGAATATTTTTAACTTATGCACCTATATAATTTTATGTGGCTTATATAAATCCTCATTTGACATTTTACTTCAATAATTTTACTATTATAATCATATTTATTTTCTTTTTTTATTGTATTCTTTCATTGATATTATGACTCAATTATTGATTATGTTGTAAAATTCATTAGTTTTAAAAATATTATGTTCAATATTCATTTTTCAACTATTTTTCTTATATGATATTCTTTTAAAATGATTTTATTAAAAATTTTATGGAATGAAATTATTTATAAAGTAAAATTTATGTCTCTTTTGAATTTATTTAAAAATGATTTTTAAATGAACCCTTTTAAGAGTTTCATACAGATGGTTTAAAAAAAAGAAAAAATTAATGTTATATTGTATCTTATATATAATAAAAACATATTTTCCTACCAACATAAGCATTATTTGAAGATTATATTCCTTAAAAACATTTCTATTATTATTAAAATAAAATCTGTATTTTCCTTTTTTTTGTGTATTTCGGTATTGAAAAATGGTTTTAAAAAATAAAGGTATTTTGATATTCGAAACAATTTTTCATATGGTTTCAAAAGAGGTTTTGAAATGGTTTTTTATATAAAAGTGCTTGAATAAAAAAATTAGTCATGATATAGCACGTTATCCTTATATATAAAAAACAAGTGAGCATGATACAACATATACAATGGGTTGAGCACTATAATAGATCACATGTGACCTCGATAGATCTTATTCGATGTGTTGAACCCCATTATAGCCCACAAGTGAGCTCGATACACCTTATATGAATGGTTGAGACCAATTATAGATATTAGGTGAGCCCTATATAGCTTATATGATGAGTTCACCTAGATAGAGCTCTAATAAATTTTGAAAATTTCATTATCTTGTCAAAAATGAAGGAGGGGGTTACCATTGGGTTTCTCTAATGGATTTTACAAGGCTTGAGTTATTTTTAATATGGGATTAAAGAAGGTAATGAATGTGATGATATAAGTTGAAAAGGGGGTTATTTTTTTATTTCTATATATTTTAATTATTTTACTTGAGTAAAAAGTTTGTGTTTTTTTCATATGTAAATGACTTATTTCATTCTCTCAATGAATACTAAGATAATGTTAAAAATTTCATGGGTTTTCATATTTCTCGCTAGACTAACGGCTTTTTGTGTTTTTATGTCCCTTACTACAAATTTTTTAATCATCCCATATTTCTAAAATATCTTTCACATGGCATAATTATTTGTATGGGAAAGGAAAATTAATTTTATAATTCATTCATTTTTTTTCATGAAACAAAAATGAAGCATTATTTTAAACTTTTTATGTTTTGGGAAACATTGATACAGATAATAAGTGTCCACTTTGTATTAGATGGTTTTGTTATGAATGATATATTACATAATATGTAAAAATATAAACATGGAATGATAATAAAATTTAAGAGTACTAATTCATGTTAAAAACCTTAATATTATATAATGTTTAAGTTATGTTCCTTATAGTTTGTGTCAAATGTAGTGATTAAATAAATTTGTATATAATGATGTTTCTTTGTGAGATTTTCATATAATTCATGGATTCCATCATTCTTTTACCAGTATAAGGTTAATAAAAATATCAATGTATAAGAAAAATTTTTAGGTTTTAATTAATAAACATTGAGGTTAATAATGATATTTTGGGAGGTGTTTTATTAGATTTCAGTATATGTAACCCCTAGATTCAATGTGAAGATTTATTGGAGGTGGAATTATATTTTAAATTGTTTAAAGGTATTGAATATGTTATGGAATAATATGAACATTAATTAGTAATGAAATATTTAATTACGTTCATCATTTTTATCGTAATATTATAATTGCATAATTTTCTAAAAAAGGACAACCTGACAGTGGAGAAAAAATCAATCACATCCGATAATGATGTGAGGCTTGAACCTACAACTGAAGGGTGACAAGGTTACAACACATAAATATATCCTATGTGATGTCTTAGTTAGTATGAAATAATTTTTAAATTTTTTGAAATACAATTATTATGATTATTTTTGAAATATAATTGTTAATATACAAATAACCATAAAAATGAAAATGGGGTTGGTGACTGGGTGATTAGTTTTATTATTAATGGAAATCACCATTTTTTTGGAATTTTAAGATCAAAGGTATAAGATAAATTTTAAGGTTAAATAAAAATTTATTTTTGAGAATATTGAGGATTATTTGTGATGTGATGTTATTCATTTTTGGAATGATTAATATGATCTTCGGGTATTAATGTGGAATTTATTAGATTAATGTATAATATCATCCTATGAAGGTTAATTTATTTTGAGAAAAATTAATACCATATTCAAACCATTTTGTTTTCGGTTATTGTCTAATTATTTTAGGAATATGATTTTCCTTTTGGGGATTACCCATTTTATTTGATGTTCTATTTAGTTCTTCAAGCATAAAAATCATCACAATGACTACTCATTTATAAAAAAAGAGGATATTATGGTGGAAATTAATTAAAATATTATATTATACACATCATTTAAGTAAATTTATTCATATTATTAGTATATATGGTAAATTAATTCATCAACTATGTAGACATATATATTGAAACAAAAGTTATGTCCTATTACCATAATTTTTTATTAAATCAATGGTTATTTTCACACATCTTTTGTTTATTGTTTCTTTGGTTTACCATTTCATGATCATTATATTTCTTATGATCAATGTTCTTTCTCACTCTACATCATTATTTGGACATCATGATTTTATTATATGTTCAAATCGTCACCCCACCAATATTGTCTTATTTATAAACCTACTTATGTGTTATTCTAGATGAGATTCATACTTCCATTTCACTCCTATCAAGAGGATGTTTTGTTAACTCTTTTTATGATTTTAAATTTAATGAAATGTATTTGAAAATATAAAAATGATTACCATGATAATTTGAAATTGTATCAATGAAAGTTAATAATGGTAGGTTATGACATAACACCACATGATTTTAAAAAATGACACTATACTCAATAGCATATAAGACACAAAACACCTAACTTCAAGAAACATTGAAAAACTAATATTTTATATATAATATTATAATATTGTTATAATATTTTGGGTGTGAAAATTAGTTACATATTAATTAAATTTATATAAAAATTTCAGAATCAATATAAATTTGTTGATAAATTTTTATTAACAAATCATTCAACATTTAGTAAAGTAATTTTATTTATAAAAAATATGAGTTCTTCTAAAAAAAGTTTATTTAATTAATGTGAAAAATTATTATAATAATATTTTAGATCTTGTATAAAATTATAGTAAAAAAATTAACAAAGTTTTTTAAATTTGGATATCAAATTTCTCTTTTGGTGAAATTTGGGATTTTTTTGGAATATATATTTTTCGGTGAAAAGAATAAAATACTATTTTTTGTAAAAATGTTATTTATTTTCAATAAATTATTTAATTTAAAAGTACTATTATTTCATAAATACGATTTCTGGTTAAATATTTTTTATATATCATATTTAATATAGTACGTTTCATTTTAATTCTATATATATTTAATTTTAGTAATGTTTTTTAGGTTTAAAAATGTATTTTTTCTGAATCCTTTATGAATGTGCATAATGATTCCCCATTTTAAATAATTAAATTGACCCATCATGAGGAATAGTTTAAATTAAACATAAATATGATATATATATATATATATTATTTTCAATTAATATAATTATTCTTACTAAAAATATAAATTATATATAATCAATTGTTTCTTGACAAATAAACTTTTTGTAAGCTTGCTTAGTCATCATGTTTGTGGTCTTTATTTAAAATAAATGTCTAAAAATAATATTAATTAAATTTATTAAAATAGATTATGTATGTGAGATAATTATATTTTATATTATCTAATATGGTCAAATTAACTTTTAGTGACAATTAATAGTGAAAATAATAAATATATTTAACCATGGTTAATGAAAACACATATTAATAGTGGTATTAAAATAAAATCATAAAAGTTAAAATAACATAATTGGTTTTCTAAACTCCATTTTATAGCCATATAATAACCCTATCATCTATTATTTCAATAATGGTCCAATTTAGACCCTTTTGGCATGGAAAAAATGTGGGGGTCATGTTTTATTTTAAAAAATTACTAGTGTGTCAGTCACCTCACATATAAAAGGCAATCTGCTCTACTATCTTATGCACAACATAAACCATTTTGGTTTAGAAAAAAACCCCAAAAATTAATTATTTCACATGAAATTACCTATATTTATTTTTTAATCATATATCAATCCTAAGAATGATTTTTGTGCTAACCTATTGATGTTGTATAAAGATGAGGTATTTTTCCTAACCGAGCATTTTAATTATATTTATTCTTACAACATATTAATATTATTTTTAATTGTATTTATACAATAAAAATGTATATAACCGATAATGATATTTTATTATGTAAATTTATTAACTTAAATCCATATTATATTCCATCAAATGGGAAACAAAACCATCAATATTGTGTAAGGTGAACTACCACCTCATGAATTGATGTAATTAATTTCACTTTATTACCTCTCAAGAATTGTTATAGTAATGAATTTAATTAATATACATGATATTTTGAAGAAAACAATTACTCTATTAATTAATATAAAACATATATTTTTATACTTTCCATTCTATGGGGGTTACGATTACATCGATCGTGTGTACAACCAATTCCTGCCTCATGAAGAGATCTAATTCTTTTTTCACTAATTCTTAACATTGAAGGAAAAAAGGATAATGTAAATCATTAAATCTGATATATAAGAAATAATTTTTATATTGATGAAATATTTATCATTATTAAAAAATAATATATCTTTTTCCTTATTATACTTAAAATTTTTATCATAGTTCTTACGTATGTTTGGACTAACACTTCCACGAAGCGATGTTTTATTGAAAAAAACCCCCCATTAATTTTTATGAGAATTTTTTTGTTGATTATTTTTTTTGTAGAAAAGGTATTTTTATATATTAAATTGTTTTTAATATGATATTATATGTTTTTATAAATGGATTGATGATAAAAGGTAAAACAATAAAATGTTTTATAGAAGTTATTCTATATTATCATTATATGTGAGAAATAAGTGAACCTGATACATCATTTATAACATATTGATTACCGTTATATCTCATTGGAGAGCCTAGTTGAGCTTATTCAACATTTTTATCTCCATTAAAGCCCACAATTGAGGCTGATACACCTTATTCAAAGGTTTGACCCATTATTGCTCACGGGTGAGCCCGATATAGCTCATATGTGGGGTGAACCTAGATATCACTGTAATATAATGGATACTACTCCTTTTACTTATTGGAATGATGGAGGTTTTTAAAATAGGGGTTATCATATTTATTTTACTGGCATCTAGGAATTTCAGAAATCGGTTTAAAATTGGATTTAAATTTATGATCTAATGCAACACCTCAAGATTCCACGGTATGCTTCTCTTTGAATAATACAGTAGTGTGTGTTGTACACAACTTCGAGTTCAAACACACACCACAACCAATCAAACTAGTCGTTATGAATACTAATACTCACTTTTTGAACATTTATAAATTTTATCATTCAAAATGGACTTCATTTTTGGATTCGGAATATAGAAATTAGCTTAGGGTGAATTTTTGGTACTTTTCACATAACATTCAAATTTTGATGAATAGTGAAAATTACTAAATTTTAATTAAAAACATATTTTTAATAGAAATAATTAATGGTGATAAATTTTTAATTTGAGTGATTTTAAATTATTTTGAGAATTTTATTTTACCATTTAATACAATGTTGGTCATTGGACATAATTTCACATTTAAACCAGACATAAACAAGTGTCAATCTTTTGATAGCTTTTATTTCTTAAAAACACATTTTTTGTTTTGATAGCGGGAATTAATTTTAAATTAATTTCTTCCACTTCTCTGTTTTGAATTTAGATAAATGTATTTCATATTTAGAATCAGGAGATCCAAATTTTGTAAATAGGTAACATTTAATTTTAGACATTTTGAATAATAACTTCGGTAAATATTTTTTTTACCATGGTTAAAGGGTAAATCCAGTAAATAAGGGTACAAAATAATATTAAAATAATAATAAATTACCCTGAAACTCTTCCTAACACTATTAGTTGATACATATCCGACCATGGGAATCTTTGGGTCGAGTTTCGGACCTCATTGATCCACTTTTAAGTGATAATGACACTTTATATTAATTAAGTTAAAGTAAATACAAAAATGACATAATCATAAATCTTTTAGAAATACAATTTTTAGATAGGGTTATATATATTATCTTTTTGACTATGAAAATTCATTTGAAAGGTAAAAGGTTTTCCTCCATTATGTTATTTTATTTATAATTTTTAGAAATTTAATAAATAAATTTATTTACGACACAATAATGATGCAGTATTTTCATTATTAATGAATGAATCTAGTAATTAGTATTATAAATGTTAAAATAAATATAATCTGAATATTTTTATAACATCCATGAATTTTATTGGTTAATATGACATGTTATAACTTCTTAAATTAATTTGGTTAGAATTAGTATAGATTTTATGACTACAAAAAATGAATTATTAAATAGTGTCAAAATTTTCATAAATGAGTTTTAAGAAAACATATTATATATTAATTGAAATTATATTTCTCAAAATATAATTCTAGGCCAAAGGATTTATATCATGATAGGTGTATCACTAATGGACCACTTGGGGGTTTCTTGGAATTATATACTATGTTTATTAACCATATAATATAAAAAATTAAAGTGACAAGGTAAATGTCAAATTATTTAACTAAGAGTTAAATATAAATGATTTGGTTAATATAGTGACCCAAACTGGTCTAAAATATATTGGATGAAATTATTTCTACCCCAAACCACCTTATTATTTTAATAGTCCACTTAAAAGCCATTATGAACCGAATATCATTTTATAATAAAATAATATTTTCAATCTTTCCTAAAGAGCCCCTCCTCTCCCTTATAAAAGGACACCAATTAAAACCGATTATTAATACCTTAGAAGCCTTTTGGTTTGGCCAACCTTTTCCCAAATACCCTCTAAACTCTTATACCTTAATCCTAGAGGCCTTCCTTTAGTCAGAACGCCATCATAAAAGTCCTTTTTGATCAAATGAAAAGGAAGAACCTTAAGAAGAGGTAATGTTTTCACCACCCTATTTCAAGTTCCTTTCTTCTTCAACTTTCTCTTTATTTGTTATTTCCATTCGAAAATAATAAATATAGTATCTTCTATATACTGTGATGTTATTATAAAGATGTTACAACCATATTCAATATTCTATCCATCATTTGAAGGACATGTCACCATACATGTGTACGTACGGCCTACCGTCTCCACGTTGCGGTGTAATTGGTATTCAATATATTATTATTTGGATGAGTATAATAATGATGTGTAATTAATTTAAATAATAAATATAACATAATATTTATTCTGTATATATGATATACCTTCCAATTATATATTATTTTAATATCAAAATATTGATATTGTCTCTCGTGCGTACGTACGGAATATCGTCTCCATTAATGCGATGAGATTCATTCCCCATCATATCCATTCATGAATAAATTTCATTTGATGAATAAAAATAATGTTTAGAGACATGATATTATTCTGGATATTAATATGATTCATCCAATTAATAACAAATATGTCTCACATAACAGATAATATAAAGGAAAATGAATCTGTTTACACCTGAAACGACAATAATACTAAGATATTATTAACAAATAAATGTTAAAAGATCATATATGATATCATATTAATGTATATTATTCTTTTATAATTCAATAAAAATTATTTCACCGTTATACAGGAGGTCAACCTACCCTCGATGAAAGAAAAATTACAAAGTAAGGGGTTCCTTATCTCACTTTTAATTCCGTTAGATTTCCATTTTTCACCAATTATTTATTGTATGTGGTGTTTGTACTGCCCATTATTGTATTAATTGTGTAATACACATTAATTTATGGAAATTGAAATCATCATTGTATTATCCTTCTTTCATGGGTGTATGTTTCGTAAGTTACCAAATCGATAAGGGAATTTGAAATTTCAATTTCCACTCATTTGGCTTTACGCATACTTCATTGATTATTTTACTCCAATATTATGTGTGGAATCAGTATTCATTTTCTTATGTCGTAATTTCCACTCCCATTTCTGTGGATATAATTTTTATACACATAATCACTCCATTGATAATTTCTCAAGTCATCGATATGAACTTGATAAGAGTAATTTTAACTCAATATCCATTGGTTGAGTTAAATATCCAATTCAATAGTATTGTTTTTTCAAGAATATGTTTGAATGTCATCTGATTGATTTACTTTAAATATCCAATAATATTGACTGTATTTATATTTTTCACACATAATTATGTCGTTGATTTATCCTTAACCTAAGGATGTGGTCTTTATAGGATATTTCATCTCAAATTACATTCTATTGAGACTTCGTTGTTGTTATACACCAAATCACTTTTATATGGTGTATATAATGTACTTCGACATATTATATCATGAGTCCCTTTATTATCATTATATTAAAAAGTTTTTATTACTTAAAATATTTGTATTCAAGTGTCTCTCTTTTGGTTAGAAACTCTAACTAAAATATCATTTTTAAATGATTGAAAGGTTTATTCTTCTAAATAATTCTCATTATTGTCCACGTTTTAAATATGGTTTTAAGGATTTATTTAAATGGACATTAATGTTTTAAAATCAAAATTCATTTTAAATGTTTCAATGTGGTATGGGGCACTTTTATTCAAAAATCTATTTTTAAATGGCTTCTTGACAAATAGTGTGACATTTAAATGATTTCAAGAAAAAGGGGGTTTATTTCTCTCTAATAGTTTTGATGATGTCAATATCCTTCATTATTCTTGATTGAGGTTAATCTGATACAATAATATCTTCCATGTTGTATGAAATAAGTTTTTTTACTATGTATTTGCAATTATTATACCATTCATGGTTTCTGGATAAAGTATTGACATTTTGTATGCTAGTTTTAATATGAATGTTTATGTTATGTTTCAAACTTTTCATATGAGGAATGCATTGGACTTAGTAAGTGACAGGTGGATCCCGCTATAGCTTTTTGATGCATCAGTAGGTCTCATGAGACAAACTAGTGTCTTGGCACAAAGCCTTGACAAAATCATTTTTGTATTATTGGCACGAGGCCTTGGGTACGAGGTTATGATAGTCTGGCATTATGCATTCCATCATTATGAAAGTTGTTCTTGATATTTAATGTGATTATTAGATTAGTAGAATATCAATGTGAATATGTAAATGGAATTATTTAATATTATTTTTTCCATATTATGCTGAAGTTCAATTTTAAAAGACTTTTGTTTTAGTTATACACTTCCTTAAATGTTTATGATTATTTATGATAGTTTCTGGTATATTATTATCCTTAATGGGCATTTGAGCTCACCCATTTCCATGTTTTATTTTCCCCAGGATGTGAAGAAGTATTTTATGAATGACCTTCAGGGATAGTATAAGGGGATATGAGTGTGGAGACAAGATGGTGTTGTAGTTTTTCACTTTATTATGTAATGTAAATTTTATGAATGTATCTAGTGATTCCAAGGCTACTAAACTAATCTGTCATTATAAACATGATCTTTTGTGGTCAAGAAAATGATATGTAATAATGCACTGACTCTGGGTATCTGGGGTCGCAATGTTACAATTGGTATCAGAGGAAGTTTAGTAAAAACCTGAGAAACTATATTTATATAAACTCTGATTAGATCACATATCCCTAAGATAGTCTTTGAGAATTAGTATAAAAGAACATCTTAGAATTTTGGTGTTGTATTGATTTTATGTGTTTTCTATTAAATACATCCTTTTTTGGATAAGAGTAGGTAGAGGCGGCTCTGGCATAGATGTAAATATAGGTAAAACCAGAAAACACCACTTTGAGCTAGACTCGAATGCAAACTGGTGCATGAAAACGGGCCTTGTTGTACTCTTGGTTATGAAATTCCCGGGAAATATGATTAGAATAATTTATATTTTCATTACAAACCAATTTGAAGTATTTTAATATAGTATGAGAATAAATGACCTTGGTTAATCCTAAGGTGTTTCAACTTGTGAAAATGGTGTCATGATATTCTCTAAATGATTTTATGACTACTATTTCTCAAACAATGCTTTCTGGTTTTAGTCAATGGATGGATTCCAAGGAAGTCATAGTGTCTTTGAGAATGATGTGCATAGTGAGAACGGTGGTGGAAATGAACAAAAAAATGGAATTTTGATAGGAGTAAAAGATATCGTGTTAATGCAAAATCAGTTTTTACAAAATATGATCAACAATATATATATTAACCAACTCCCAGAATCAAAAAACAAGGGAAATGTGATGAATGATAAGAGCTCCAACAGAGACCATAGAGAAAAGAATCCTCAATTTCCATCATGCGGGAAATGTGGAAGTAAACACCCAGGAAACTATCTCAATGGACCATATAAATGCTTTATGTGTGGGAAAAAGGCAAAATGTGAAGAATTACTGAGGAAAAATGAAGAGTACTATAGAAAAAAATAAAAATGGTCCCAAGAATCCATTTACAGTCATTTTCCATAAATTTAGGGGACATGTACATTACCCGAGTGAATGCCCTATTCTATAGGATATTATCATGGTCAAATAGGAAGATATGTGGAAATAAATGGTTTGAGAAATGATTAAAATTATTAGTGCTCCTTGTTGATGGTATTACTTTGGAATAATTTTCTCTTGTATTTGTAACCCTATTGTTTTCCATGTGAGAATGATATTTGAGGAAGAATTATCTTTTCTCTTGTGGATATAGTTATAAATAACCATTTGTTTTTATATGATCATTGGGTTTAAGAAAATTACATGTTATTATATTTTGGGATTAAAATGAAAGGTATGATATAAAATTTATGGTTAAATTATGTTATGGCTATTTTGAGGAATTTTTCTCATTTTGGTAATTTTATAAAATATAGTTTTTGAAAAAGGACAACACGCAGACCGTGTGACAACCCGTCACGTCGAACAAAGCTGTGGGAATTGAACCCACAACCAAAGTACGATTTGGATTTATTGCCTACAATTGGACTAGGTGATGTCCCTGGTTAGTGTGACTAATTATTATTAATTAAATGATTTTATTGATCAATAATAAGTTGATTTGGGATCTTATGTCTTATCAAATTAATACTTTTAGTATATGAATATGATTTGGTGATTACGTCATAAATGTTATTTTGGAAGATGTTCGCTTTGTTGGGAAGACTATATGTACAAGGAAAATAGAATACTATGGGATTTTGTTTGAGGAGTAATGGTGGATGGTTATCTATGTTTTTGGTATTTATTTATAGTGATTTTGGTTTTTTATGAAAATGATTAACCTATAATAGAGAATATGTTATTAGGTTAATTACTTTAAAGTATGTGACTTTAATAGTAGTTGATTTCATTTGGAGATACAATTTAATGTGGAATACTACATAACCAAATTCTTTTATGTTTTGGGTTTTAATATTAGTTTGGATTATATTGAAGGATTTTAAGGACAATTGTTTATTGAATGCAATTTATTTATCTTTGGGGTATTGTTGGGTTAATTTTAGAAATTAAGATTAGTTTTTCTTTCCCTAATGGAATATACTTTTGGGGGATCATCAGATCATATACTAACCATTTTGTTTTTGATTAATCTCTATAGACAAGGTAAATATATAGTTTATCCTTCGTGGATCATGTGATTCTATAAGAATTTTATTCTAGCTCTTATAGTATGACCAAGTCGTTTTGAATACTCATCGTTTAAAAATGAGTTAGTATTTGAAATATATTAAAGAATGAAACATTACTTAAAAAGATTTAATATCTCTTTATGTTCTTAGTGAATCTCTGAAATTAATTCCTCATCTTTATGTAATGTGACTTAAAACAAAAAAAATGTTGTCCGTTTACTTTTCCTACGGGGAAACTAATGACAATTTGTCACATCTAAAGTCTGTGGTTTTCTTATTGTTATCTTTTTTTTGATAATTTTTTCTATCCCTCTCCATCAGAACATGACACTTTTTTATAATCCATATCCATGTTTTTCTATATGGAATCCATGTATGGGTTATCTCAGGTGACCTTTGTACTTCTCTTTCTTTCTTTTGAAGTGATAGATTTATTAACTCTTTTTCCAATGTGGGACATTCCATTATATTCTATAGAACAATTTTAAAAATTGTGGGGACAATAAATATTTAATGAGGGGAAAATTTAACACCCCAAGCTTCCATTGTACGCTTCTCTTTGAATAATACAGAAGCGTCTGTTGTACAAGACTTCGAGTTCTAACACACACCACAACCAATCGAACTAGCTGTTATGAATAGTAATACACACTTTTTAAAATTTTATACATATCATCATTCAAAATGGACTTCATTTTTATATTTGGAATATCGAAATTATCTTAGAGTGGATTTTTGGAACTTTTCAGATAACTTTTACATTTTCATGAAGAGTGAAAATTACTAAATCTTAATTAAAAACTACATTTTTAATCAAAATAATTAATAGTGTTAAATTATGAATTTGAGTTATTTTAAAGGATCTTTAGAATATATTTTTACCATTTAATAAAAAGTTGATCATTGGAAATAATTTCACATTTAAAGCAAACATAAACAAGTGACAATCTTTTGATAGTTATTATTTCTTAAAAATAGGCTTTCTGTTTTAAGAGCGGGAATTATTTTTAAATTAATTTCTGCCACTTCATTGTTTTGAATTTAGAAAAATTGATTCCATATTTATAATCATGAGGTCCAAATTGTGTAAATAGGAAACTTTTATTTTTAGACATTTTGAATAATTACTTCGGTAAATATTTTTTTACCATGGTTAAAGGGTAAATCCGGCAAATAAGGGTAAAAAATAAGATTATAATAATACTAAATTACCCTAAAACGTGTCCTAGCCCTATTGGTTGATAATTCCAGACCAAGGGCATATTTGGGTCAATTTTGGGACCTCATGGATCCACATTTAATTGACAATGACACTTTATATTAATTAAGTTAAAGTAAATACAAAAATGACATAAGTATATATATTTTAGAAAAAAAAATTTACATAGGGTTATATATATTATATTTTCGACTATAAATATTCATTATAACGATAAAACTTTTTCCTACATGATGATATTTTATTTATAATTTTCAGACATTTAATAATTAAATTTATTAATGACACGATAATGATGCTGTATTTTACTTATTAATGAAAGAATCAAATAAATAGTATTATAAATGTTAAAATAAACATAATATGATTTTTTTGATAACATACACGAATTTTATTGGTAAATATTACATTTTATGGTTTCTTAAATGAATTTGGTTCTAATTAATAATGATTTTATGACTTTAACAAAAATCAATTATTAAATAGTGTCAAAATGTGCAAAAAAAAATTTTAAAAACAAATATTATATATTAATTGATATTCTATTCTTAAAAATATTATGTTCATCTAAATGACTTATATCATGATATTTTTATCATTAATGGACCACTTGGGGTCACCTGGAAGTATATAGTACGTTTATTAACCATATAATATAATAATACAAACTAACATGGTAAATATCAAACTATTTAACTAAGAGTTAAATATAAATGGTAAGGTTAATATAGAGACACAAACCTGTCTAAAATCTATTGTATTGAATTATTTCGACCCAAAACCACCTTAGATTTTTAATAGTTCACTTTTGAGCCATTAGAAACTGAATATCATTATATAATAAAATAAAATTTTCAATCATTCTTAAGAGCCCCTCCTCCCCCTAATAAAAGGTCACCACTTCTAACCAATTATTCATACCATTTATGCCTTTTGGATCGGCCAACCTCTTACCAAATACCCTATCAACTATCCTCCCTTAATCCTAGAGGCCTAAGTTTATTCTGAAAGCCATCCTATGGATCCCTTTTGATCAAATCAAAAGGAAGAACCCGAAGAGGAGGTAATGTTTTCACCACCCTCTTTCAAGTTCCTTTCTTCATCAACTTCTTGTTTCTTTGTTATTTCCATTCTAAAATAATAACTACAGTATATTCTATATACTGTGATGTTATTATAAATATGGTACAACCATATTCAGTATTATATCCATCATTTGACTGACTTGTCACCATACGTGCGTACGTACGACCTACCATCTCCACGTCGTGGTGTAATTGTTATTCAAAATATTATTATTTGGATGGGTATAATAATAATCTGTAATTAATTTATATAATAAATTTAAGATAATAATTATTTTGTATATATTATATACCTTCCAATTATATATTATTTTAATATCAAAAGATTGATATTATTGTTTGTGCGTACATACGGATTATCGTCTCCACGAACGCGATGAGATTCATTCCCCATCATATCCATTCAAGAATAAATTTCATTTGATGATTAAATTTTTTTTTAGATACATGATATCATTCTGGATATAAATATAATTCATCCCATTCATAAAAAATATTGCCCATATAACAAATAATATAAAGGAAAATGAATCTGTGAACACTTGAAACGCCGATAATACTAAGATATTATCAAAAAATCCATGTTAAAATATTATATATGATATCATATTAATGTATATTATTCTTGTATAATTAAATAAAAATTCTTTAACCATTATACAGGAGGTCAACCTACCCTCAACTAAGGAAAAAGTACAAAGTAATGGGTTTCTTATCTCACTTTTAATTCCGTGAGATTTCCATTGTTCACCACTTATTTATTGCATGTGGTGTGTGAACTACCCATGATTGTATTCATTATGTAATATACATTACTTTATGGATATTTAAATCATCATTGTATGATCCTTCTTTCATGGGTGTATGTTTCGTAAGTTACCAAATCAATAAGGGAATTTGAAATTTCAATTTCCACTCATTCGACTTTACGCATACTTCATTGGTTATTTTACTCCAAGATTATGTGTGGAATCACTATTCATTTTATTATGTCATAATTTACACTCCACTCCTATGGATATAATTTTGATACACATAATCACTCCATTGATAATTTCTCAAGTCATCGATATGAACTTGATAAGAGTAGTTTTAACTCTATCTCCATTTGTTGAGTTAAATATCCAATTATTTGGTATTGTCTTTACAAGAATATGTGTGAATGTCATCTGATTGATTTACTCTAAATATCGAATCATATTGAGTGTATTTATATTTTTCACACATAATTATGTCCTTGATTTATCCTTAACCTAAGGATGTGGTCATTATAAGAGATTTCATCTCAAATTACATACCATTGAGAATTCTTTGTTGTTATACACCAAATCACTTTTATATGGTGTATATAATTTACTTTGACATAGAATATCATGAATCACATTATTCTCATGATTTTAAAACATTTTTATTACCTCAAATATTTGTATTCAAGTGTCTCTATTTGGTTAGAAACTCTAACTAAAGAGTCAATTTTAAATGTTTTAAAGGTTTATTCTTCTAAATCATTCTCATTAATGACCATTTTTTAAAAATGGTTTTAAGGATTTAATTACATGGACATTAAATTTTCCAAATAAAAATTCCATTTAAAAGTTTCAAAGTGGTATGGGACAGTTTGATTCAAAAATCTATTCTTAAAGGGCTTCTTGACAAATAGTGTGACTTTTAAATGATTTCAAGAAAAATAGGGATATTTCTCTCTAATAGTTTTGATGATGTCAATATCCTTCATTATTCTCAACTGAGGTTAATATGATACAATAAAATCTTCCATGTTGTATCGATCGAGTTATGTCTGAATGTGAATGTGCTATTTTTATACCATTCATGGATTGTGGATGAAGTATTGACATTTCGTACGCTAGTTTTAATTGGAAGTTTTATGTTATGTTTCAAACTTTTCATAAGAGTAATGCATTGGACTTAGTAAGTGATGGATGGAGCCCTCTATAGCTCCTCGATTCATCGGTAGGTCTCATGAGACAAACTAGTGTCTTGGAATGAGGCCTTGATAAAATCTTATTTGTAGTCTTGACATGAGGCCTTGGATACGTGGTTCTGATAGTTTGGCATTATGCATTCCATCATTATGAAAGTGGTAATTGATATTGTATTTTTTTATCTTACTAGTAGAATATCCATGTGAATAAGTAAATGGAATTATTTGATTTTATTTATACCATATTATGCTGATGTTCAAATGTAAAAGGCTTTTGTTTCAGATATACAGTGCCTTAAATGTTTATGCTTATTTATGAAAGTTTCCTCTATATTGTTATCCTTACTGGGAATTTGAGCTCACCCCTTTCCATGTTTTATTTTTTCCAGGATGTGAAGAAGTATTTAATGAATGACCTGCAGGGATAGTATAAGGGGATATGAGTGTGGAGACAAGATGATGTTGTAGTTTTCAACTTTATTAGGTAATGTATACTTTATGAATGTATCTAGTGATTCCAAGGATACTAAACTAATCAGTCTTTCGAGATGTGATCTTTTGTGATCAAGACAATGATACATAATAATGCACCGACTCTAGGTAATTGGGGTCGGGACGTTACATCTATGTTTCTATAAATTGTGTTTGTTTTATTCCAATTGGATTTAATTATTTTCATTGAGAATAATTTTTTTTCATATGGAAATGATTTACTTCATTCTCTCAAAGAATATTGAGATAAAGGTAAACATATTATTAGGTCTCTTTTTTTCACTAGACTAATGGGTTAGATTTTTTATGACCCTTGCTGATCATTTTGTGCTCATCTAATTCTTTTTAAATTGTTTTTTAAAGGGATTAAAAATGGTTATTTGAAAGGAGGAATTGATGTTAAAATTCATGATGTCCTTACATGAAAATAAATAAAAATTTCATTCTAAAACTTATATATTGTAGAAAAAGGGTATTGATCAAAATTATTCACTTTATATAATATAGATTTGTAATGTACGAGTTTTGACCTAATTATCAAATACTATAAACCTAAAAAGAATATCAAATATAAGAGAATAAATTCTGGAAAGAAAACTAAAGAATATTTAGTGCCAATGACAGGGTCATTATACTGAATCCAAAAACAAGTATTGTTTTCTAAAATTAATATTCCAAAATATATGAATTTAAAATTCTATTGGAAGCATAAAATATAATAGAAACATTTCTTCTAGGAAATGAGATTTTTTAAAATATTAACATTTATAATTATTATTTCATATTAATTTTTAACTATAAATGTGTGATTATATAATTTATATAAAAAATATATTTCATTATCAATTAACCATAATATTTTATTCATAAAATATAAATTCATAGCCTAGAAAATTGAATGTTTTATAAAAATATATTTTAAGCATAAAATAAATGTATTCTTGTGACATAAGTAGTTATTGATTTTGTGTTGTGGATATTTTGTCTCATTCTTTACATTATCAATTCATTTCATTTAAATAATATTTTAGTGTTGAATAAAATTAAGAAATATAAATCTCTTTAAAAAAACAAATGTCCTTCGAAAAATATTCAATTTTTATTAAATAATTTTAACTCAAAAACATTTAATTTTTATTATTTGTAATGTAATAATTTTATTTTATAGATCTATTCATACTAAATTTTCTCTTTGAGTTTTATCAGACCACTCTTTAAAAATTATACTTAACAAAAAATATATATTTTTAATAATATTTCTTAATTGAATGCAATATTTCTCTTTAGTTATTTAGTATTTCTAAAATATAATATTCATATCTATTATAGATATCTCAGAATGAAAAAAAAAATATTTGATACATGTATATCAAATTTCTATATATCCAATTACCATGCCCCTTTTTACTATATTTCTAATGTTCATATTTATTATTTTCATATTTCATTCCTATATCTAGACATACTAAAATCACCCATCATATTAATTTAAATTTATCAAAACATGTCTTCCAAAGTTCATTTTATAACTTTCAATATATACTTATTATTATTTTGATGATTTTAATGGAAAACCATGAGGAAAAGGAATATATATGTTGTATTTTTATTTTCTTTCACATTTATCCCAGTAGTAATATATTTATTATTGATTATTATTCCATACTCCAGGTGTATTGATTTTGTTTCTTATGTGGTAATGTGTTTTCTAATAAGAAATATCACAGATTTTTTAGTTTAGTGATGTTTTTCATGAAATATATATAACCTATCATTTATTAAAAACAAAATTTTTAAAAACAAATTGGGGTGTTACATTTGAACATTTGAATATAGTGGGATTTAAAAATTTCGTGGAACTTCATCAAACATTATTTCTTAGGTCATATGTTAATTTATATTCATGCCCATAATTTTCAATGACCGATTTGGTTACCATGAATCATATAAAATGAATCATGCCTTTGAAAATGATGCAACATAAAACTTATTTCAGAATTTAATGAAAGTGTTACTCTAATAGATCCTCAATTAGTATTTATCATTTTCTCCCCTAAAGGGGAAACCCAACTCAAATCCATGTTGTTGTCCTGATTTGAATGCCTATACTTATTCATTAAGTAGGATCTCATCATCAAATTTTCTTTAGAAAACCAATTGAGATATTAATCTAGAATAGTTTCTTCTATATCTTTTTTGTAATGTTTTTTGAAGAAACAAATGTATAATGCTCTTACCCTGAGGCCAAGAGTCACCCTTAACTCCATACATTGTTATCACATAATTAAGAAAATTAAAAACAATAATTTATACCTTATTATAAATCTCATAATTTCTAGGTATTATTTTTAAATATTATATGAAATTATTTCGAGACCATGTATGGATACAGCGTGCAAATCTGCAGCCCAGTGTGCCCAGAACAACTTTTAAAAAATATTAAACATTAAATAGAACATGTGATTGAATTCCCAAAAAAAGATGAATATATTCCAAAATGGTTCCTAAATTAAAAATCCAGGGGGCCATTTTCATTCCAATAAGTGATTTTAACTTAGATGCGGCCTATCATCGACCGATGTGGGTTGTCGTGGAAGTTATTTTTTTAGACATTTCAGTAATAAAATATCTATTAAAAATATTTTTTTTCAACGTAGTGACTCATTTTATTCTTTTATTATAGTTTTCCATAACTATAGTTTCATCACCATAACCATAGAAATTTTCGATGACACGGAATGAAAACCCTCTTGACTAATTGTGACGACAAATCATGTGGATCCTGGATCGTTGCACCGATAGAGTTAAAGGATATCACCGAAAATGGAAACATAATCGTTCTTCATCAATGATAAATCCAAAATCTAGGTCTGGCATTGTTTCATTGTTATTATTTTCATGTTCTAAAATTCAATGATGAATGTGGACTGACCAGTGAATAGGTTGATCCATAGTTTGATCATTCTTGTGGGGTGGATATTTGTTGCAGTTTTTGAGGGTTGATATATCTTTGTGATTATCTTTCATCATTATTTTTTCTAAAATGAATGGATTGAGGATAATATGAACAAGAAAAGGATATGTTCCTTAATATTTATTATGCATTTATTTCACTCTCCAAAATATCATGTTTTCTTCGTTCTTCGTGGAATATGAACAAAGAATCGTTGAACCTTTTATCCATGGTATAATGATCTAAGATTGATGATCTGACCTCATGATGATACATCGAAGGTGCGACAGTGATGGTGTAACACTATTCAGCCATGAAGATGGCATACAACGATGACCAGAGCAGTGGATCTAGTATGTAAATGAAAACTATGACATTGTGGGAACAGTCCAGGCGGAGTGTGAGGTGGACATCGGGCAGCCTATTAGGCAGAGTAAGAAGTCGACATGTCAGGGCCGCGTAGGAGTGTGAGGTGTAAGGTGGGCCACTAGTGGGGTGGTTGGTTGAGATGGTAGTATGCATCTCAGAGGGAATGCATAAGAACCTATGGCGGCAGCCAGTCCTTAGTCAGGCGGGGTGCACACAGAGGTGGCATGCCGATAGCATGGAACACATCACCACCATGAATGAGCCACGCAGTCATATTGGACTACATGGCTATGTGGGATAGGTCTTGGGCAAGCTTCACCTTGTGCATAATCCAAGACAGTGTAGATTCCCAAAGGGCCATTCCCAAAGGGACATCCCCATTGTGCCGATTAGGACCATGGTGGGCCCAGCCCAATGGGATGGATTGGATACAGAGAAGACCCTACTTCGACCTTTTCAACAAAATGAACATATCATTCAAACATTGTTTCTAATTAACAATAAATTTGCGTCATTGGAATCTTTATGAAGAGATTTTAGTTTTTGATATACTCTATGTGTGTTTTTGTGAATGTGTGAATAAAACCGAAATGCTTGAGGAGCTGATTCTCCTCGAATGAGCATGCTAAGAGTGGAATCTTGTGGTTGGGAGTGACCTTGAGGCTATGTGAATTTCTTAGACTACATGACTTATTAATACTACATGTTTCAATGATAGTGAATGTCTCATCAAAACTGTCTATCCTACAGTGACTTCATGTATCATCAGGACAACATTTCTTATAAATACTGTGTGTTTTGTGGATTACATCAGATAATACTGTTTTGGGTGTTATGGACCTATACCTGCGTGAGCATACTAAGTATCTTCTTTGTGGTATAATATTTTTATTTATTTTTGTTTTACTTCATATATTTATTTATGGTATACTTTTTATATTTCTTCTGGTATTCATCATGTATTTATTTGTGGTATTCCTTGGTGGTTTTGTAGTATCATACTGATTATTGTTTTACACAACCCTACGTGGGATTTGGCTGCACATTTCATGTCTTGTGTAGATGATAAAAATGTTATTATAATATTATGTGAACTAGGATCAGGTGGTTCTTAGAGATACTAGACAGTGGAGGTGTGCTCTAAGATCTTCAGACAGATGTCCAGTACGTTTTCATTTATGTTGGGTTTTCTGTGGATGAGTTTTAAGAACATTCACATTCACATTCCATACTATTTTTTAGGTGGGCTTCTATTCAATCCCAATTTACATTTAGGTTTTCAACTATCATACGATGATTTTTATATCTTCGATTTTTTTCATGCTTTTTTACTTATGTTTTTCCTTTTTATCATTTTGGTCATAGTGATGGGTATATGTGTACATGTACTTAGAAAAATGACTCCAATTTTTGGGATATTTCTACTCAGTTCTAGTTCCCATCCCCTTGCCTTTTGAAGGTGGACTTGGGGTATTCATGACATGGGAAACTCTAGGATGGTTACAATCATAATGTTATCAATGTTTGTCTGTTCTAGGGACCAAGATTATGTTAGAATGTTTTGGTGTAATAGTGTAAAGTGATTCAAATTTATCTTTCAGGCTAAGTATTCCAATGTTATTGTGGAAGATGAAGTATCTATAAATTATGAAATTAAATTATTATTTTCAACTCAATACAATAAATCACATAATAAAAGGAAAATAAAAGTACATGATTCCTATAGTACTTGGGTGTGTTCTCATTTCCTTTTAAAGTCATCTCACCTAGTATAATCTAATAACAGTGGTATATCATGTTCCAAATTAGGATTCCTCTACATATCCATCCAACCATCATTCCATTGGATGATCATTAGGATGATCTACCTAGCGACAAGGAATTAGTACAGGGTAATGTACCAATGATTGAACCTCCATGTGTTTTATCAGCAATTCCACTACCCGTCATGCATCGGTTACTAATAGTGCTACCGATTGAGGATGAATGAAGGAATAATGATTTTCATGAGTTCCATAGGTAGTAGCCTCCTTGTATTTGTTGTGAGATAGAACTTCAAGTTGCTGAGGATTTTCTGGAGGTAGTTACACATGTCTTCTACCATGTGAGGACACCTTCCAACCATAGGACATTCCTAGTCATGAGTCTTCTTCAGGTCTCGTCGAGGTGATGGTTGAGTTTAGTGACCCAGACTCATGATGATATGAATCTCTCTATGGAATAAATCACATACCTCTTTAGAGAAGAGTTATTTTTAGCTATGAAAAACTCAATACGCATACATGAGTTTTTTTATTTTCCTAAGGGAAGCCATACAGTGGTAGAGTACTCAGTGAGACTTACTAATCAATCTCAATACTCCATAGATATGGTATGAGGCATGTTCTTCAAGGATCACAACTTCAAGATTCACTTATGCCGGTAGATTAGGGAATCTATGCTATCCCATAGCATTCTTATATTTATTTGGGTACTGGAGTGAGGTCTTCAATTGGAAATCTTTCTATAAGTGAAAAAACTGGTAGTGTGAGCTACCAATGGGAACCAGGTAGATGATTCTTCATCAGTAGGTAGCCAAAAGTAGTCACAGGGACCCAATAAGTTTAGAAATTTTAGGGGATGACCCTGGGACATAGGATCAGTTGTGTAGGGCTCCTAAGTAAAATAATTCCAGTTAGAGTACATGTTGTGTTACTCGTGCGGCGGTCAAGGACATCTTGATTGAGATTTCCTGACCCATTTTATGACCAATTAGGGTATGATTTAGGAACTTCAGAGACAACTATGTAGGCTAGTTCAGGGTGTTATATAGGGTGGTAGACATGGAAGAGGATCTTGTAGGGGGGTTATAGGTGGACGAAGGTTCAAATTATTACCAACACTACCCCATGTGGTTAATGGGAGACTCAGGGAGCCTGTGGATAGGGATGATGATATCTCCATATGATGGAGGCTTATGACCTTGAGTATCGATGGATGATTATAGGTACAATATGTGTATTTTCCACCATAGATGAAATTTTTTTAGACATAGGTTCTAGTCCTTCTATTCATTCCATGACCCTATTTCAGGACTTGGAGATTCTGGTTAAACTATTGACTAAGACCTTATGCTTTGAGAATCTAATTGGATATATTATATGATCACACACTAGTTCTGGTAGTGTGACCATACTCTAGGAGTTATGATTTTCTGTTGGGTTCTGCGGGTAGCGATATAGAGGCCATAAGATTTCATTCTCGGTATGGAACAGTTATCCACAATCCATACTCTAATTGACAATTTGAGGTATAAAGCGTGGTCTGTTGATGGTGATGGGACTTGGTTTTCCATTATTGGTTAAATGTAAATGCATTTAGTGTGACATAGACTCACACGTGGAATGGTGTAGCTGATCACAAATGTGTTTGCAAGCCTGGACCTTGGTGTAGTAGATGATATTAGTCCCTAGTTTCCCACAATGGTGGAGGAATACAAGGAAATATTTCTTAAGGATATTCTAGGATTACATCATCATAGGGAGGTAGAATTATTCATTGAGCTATAACCCTAGAACGATCTGATATATATGACTGCATATAGGATGTCTCCCACATAAATTCATGAACTGAGGGTATTGTTAGAGGACATCCAGATGAAGGGCTTCGTGAGACCCAGTGTTTCACCATTGTAAACCCCATATTCCTATTCCAAGAAGGTAGATGAGTGATTGAGGTTATGTGTGTATTTTTGGGCTCTTGAACCAGGTGACCATTAGGAACAAGTATCCACTATCAAGGAAAAATTACCTCTTCAATCAGTTGAATGGGGAACCGTGGTTCTTAAAGATTGAACTCAGATCTGTCTATCACTAGCTTCATTTAAGGGATGAGGATATTTTGATGATGAATTTTAGGTGTCATTAAGGCCATTTTGAGTAATTAGTGATGTAGTTTGTAATTATGTACACCCAAGAAGTGTTCGTGGGAATCCATATAATGATCATCTAGCCTTATATGGACCAATTTCTGGTGGTCTTCATTGATGAAATCCTAGTGTAATCGATATCTAAGGTGGAGTACACAATACACTTGGGCATAGACCTAGACACACATTAGGAGAACTATCTTAAATAAGGTGTGGAGTTTTCATGGTTTAGTTGGGTGTTATTGGAGTTTTGTACCTGAGTTCCCTAGAGTAGAATCCTTCTTGGAAGCTCAGAAATAAATGATTCATCCTTTTTTATGGACAGAGAAGTTCCATGATATTTTTTAGTAGTTGGGGAAGGTATTTTTGAGTGATCACATCTTCGGATTTCCATTAGAGGGTATCGAGTATGTAGTTTTCTATGATGCATCTAGTACTAGGAATGGTTGTCTCATGATGGTGGTTTAATCCATGATTAACTGTGGTTCATGATTGTTGAGACAACATGAGAATAACTATGTCACTTAGGATATTGAGTTATCAGGGGTAGTGCTTGCATTGAATATGTGGTGACACTACATTTTGGAGAGAGGTTTGTCATCTACTCTGACCAGAAGTCTCTCATGTATATATTCTCTCATAAGGATATAATATTTAAACACTGGTTATGTATATTTTTTCTAAAGTACTATGTCTTTGGGATTTTCTATACTCTTGGGAAGGGGAATGCGGTGGTAGATTCACTCGGTAATATATTAAGTTCACATTTTCTGAATGAGTCATTGGAGCAGTTAAACTCATTTTAGTTGTCATTTATGGATGGAGATGAAATATCTTACCTCTAGCAGATGGTTTTCACCCCCACACTATTACAACAGTTCATGGAGGCACATCTCTGAGTTACCAATTATGAGACTTGTATGCTCATCTGTCCTCAAGGCTTTCTCTGATGGGACATTCTAATTGTGGGGAGAACGTTGCTATATTCAGAGGATGAAAAGTGTTACTGGTTGAATTACAAGAGAAGGAATTAAGGGAGTTCCAAAAATCTTCTTTATAGTTACATCTAAGAGTGATTGAGGTTTACCAAGAACTCCAATTCATGTTATGGTGGTCGGTGATGAGGATGGTACTTGAAGATTTCATCTCTCAATGCCTCAATTTTCAGTAGGTGAAGTCTAAAAAACATGTTCTAATTGGTTTCATTCAATCCCATGAGATACAAGAGAGGAAGTGGGATGAGATATCAATGGAATTCATGATTATGTTTCCTAATACATCTAGGGGCATAATAACATATAAGTGATCTTCGACTGACTCCCCATGTTGGATCACTTCATAGATATTTGGGAGAAGATTTCAGTATAGAGATTGAGACACCTCTATGTTAATGAAATTTTTCGAATCCATGGTGTTCCATTAATGATAGACTCAAATAGTGAGGTTTTATTTACATCATCATTGTATAAGAGATTGTAGAATGTGTATGGAACATAGCTGTGCTTCAGCAAATATTTTCACCCCTACGCGAATGACCAGATTGAGTGGACTATACAGGTTGTGGAGGAAATACTAAAATATTTTTTCCTAGATTTTTTCCACATTTTGTAGGATAAAATATCTTTTGTAGAGTTTTCATAAAACAACAAATACCATTCCACCATTGTTATGGAATCATTTGAGGCCTTGTACGAGCGACCATGCAAGTCACCACATTACTGGATGGAAGTAGGATATTCTTTACTCATGGGCCAAATGTTGGTGCATGTGACTATAGATAAGGTGAAGTTCATCTATGATAGAATGAATACTATGCCTAACTGTCATAAATCATATGCTAACTGACGAATGATGAATGTGGTGTTCAAGGAGGGAGACAATTTGTTCCATAGGGTCTCCCCTCAATGTAGGATATGGAGATATGGCCATTGAGAAAATCTATCTATAAGGTTCATTGGCACATTCCAGATACTACACTGTGAATTTGAGGTGGCATATTTCTTAGAAATACCTCCATAGTTAGTGCAGGGGCATGATGTCTTCTACGTGTCACATCTGTGGAGATACATGCCTGATCCGTGACACTACATTGACTAGGGTGAGATGGTAATTGATGATGGGGAGACATTTTTTTAGTACCTGGTGGAGATCAAGGATTTAAAATATATGATCCTTTGTGGGTGGTTTATGTTTTTTGTGCATGTTCGGTGCCATCATGAGAATCTCTAGAATGGACATGGGATAAGGAGGGTCAGATTCATGCTAAGTATCCTCATTTGTTTATATAGCCTTTTTTTATATTTCAAGGATTTAAATACCTATGTTAGGGATTCTATAACATTAGATAATTTAAATGTATTATTTGTATATAATATATAGAATTATTTTCAGACCAAGTGTTGATATGGTGTGTGATTATATGACCCGGTGTACCTAGAACAGTTACGTGAAAAATGTTGATCATTAAATAACACCTGCAAGTAGTTTCCCTGAAAAGTTGAATATTATCCATAGAGGTGTCCAGATTAGAAATCTAAGGGCACTATTTCATTCAATATAGTGATTATACGTTATAGGAGGCCTAACATCAACAAGAATATGTCAGACATGGAATTTCATTCTTGGACATATCAGTAATAACATAATTAATATAATTATGTTAAATTGATGCCTCAACTCATTTTATTATTAATAAAGTTTTTTAGGAATGTAGGTTAATCACCATAACCCTAGTAATCATCTGGAACATGGAAATGAAACTCATTCTATGAATAGCGATGATGGAACAAGAGGATAATGGATTGTTATACAAGAAGAGATTGAGGATATCATCGATGACAATGAAACAATCGTTCTTCATCAACGATCGATCTAAAATTTAGGTAATGATTTTTTTCATTGTAATAATTTCCATGTTTTTAAATTTAATGATGGATGTGGATCAACCGATGAATAGGTTGATCCATGGTTCAAACGTTCTTAATGGATGCATATTTTTTGTGAGGTTTGACGTCTGATATATCTTTGTGGTCATCTTTCATCATTCTTAATTATAATGTTATAAATCAAGGATATATTAACGAGGACATGATCTATTCCATTGAAATTCTTGTGAATTTATTTCTCACCCCCAAATTTTTTGTGTTCTTAGTTTTTTATGGGATATGACCAAAGGATCATCCCACCTTCGATCCATGGTGCAACGATCCAAGATTGAGGATCTGACCTCAAGACGATGAAACGAAGGTGTGATGGCGACAACACAGCGTGATACATCAAAAACAGTTGTGCATATAGATGCCCAAAGAAGTGGCTCCATTAGGTGATGGTAACATATGGAACAATGGGGATGTTCTAGGCGGAGCACTAGGCGGATGAAGAACAGCTATCAAGGCGGCTGGTAATAGAGGCGAAACACGTCCTGATGGGGCCGCATATGAGCATAATTTGGATGGTGAGCCCTCGGGGGACCTATCGGTAGTAGAGGAGGAATGAAACCCAGTGGAGCCATGTAGGATCCCATAGTGGGGGTGAGACCATAGGTAGGCATTGTGCAATAAGAGGCAGTGGTGTGATCATGTGGGACATAGAGGCACCGCAACACTAGGGGGAGACATTTGATTGGAGTGGACAATATGGTTATATGGGAAACTGTCGGGGCTAGACGAACTAAGGGAGATGAGCTGTTCTAGTGGCCCAAAGGGAAATAGTATAGTGGGATGTGCCCAGTGGGCCTATTCAGTCTATGGTCGTCTATGAAGGGAGGTGCCCAATGCTCAGGTCCGATTTTCACTGAAATGATCATATATTTCAAACCATTTGATCATTTAACGAACCATTTGCGATGTTCAGATCCTTGAAATGATATAATACTTATGAGAAACTCTACGTGTGTTTTTGAGAATTTTTTAATATATACTAAAGTAATGATAAGTAGGTTCTACCAAAATGAGTGTGCTATGAGCTGAATCCTATAGATGGATATGACATTGAGACTACGTGACTTTCCGAGACAACAACACTTACTGAAACCATGTGTCTTACTGAGAATAGGAATATCATTATTACTGAGTGTCCCATTGGGAATGTGTGTATTACTAGGATCAATTATATCATTGGTACTACATGTGATATCGATACTAGGTGTTTTGTATATTATGTCGAATAATCTTGTTTTACATACTATGGACCAATACATGTGTGAGCGGGATAAGTATCTTCTTTATGGTATACTAAAAGTATTTATTTGTGTTATAATTTATGTATTTAATTATGGTATAATTAGTGTATTTATATTGGTATACTTCATGTATTTTTTAGTGGTATTCCTTTGTGGTTTCAGGGTTTCCAACAGAGTATTTTTTTACTCACCGTTGCATTGGCTTTTCCGACACATGTTGTATCTTATGTTGACGATCGACACTCTGATATAATCCTAGGTAGACCAGGAATATGTGGTTCTTAGAGAGACTGGGTATTCTATGTGTTCTCCTATGACTTCATAAAATTTTATCATACATTTCCCTTCAGGTAGGGCTTTCTGCCGATGAGTTTCAGGAACTTATGTATACACAGTCCAGACTCCTTGTTTGGGTGGGATTCTTTTCTATCCCTATTTATATTCAAGTTTTCTACTATCATACTCTATTGTTGGTATATTAGTGGGACACATTCTTGTTTACTTAGTTTTTTTAATATAATCATTTTGGTCTTGGAGATGAGTGCATGAGTACAAGAACATAAGAAAATGCCTCCCATTTGTGGGATTTGTATATTCGGGGGTATTCGCCATCCCCTAGAATATTGGAGGTCGTCCTGGTGTTATGAGTAAATGTTACCCTATGGGAAGGTTCATGATACTTGTTGTTTATCAATGCTAAAAAAATGTGTGAGGGGAGTTTCTCAAACAAATATCTCCATTCTTTGTGCCTGCAAATATGTTCTTAAAATATAATTTTATTCTAGGGAGAATAGTATTCTTCCCTCCTTGCAATTTTTTGTGTGATTATCTTATTTTATATTTCTATTAAATTATATGCATCATTAAATGTACCCTTAATTTCTCTTATGTATTATTCTTATGATGAAATCTTGGATAAAAACCACTAGCATTGTGTGTAGCCTTCTTGTATCACACACATAGCTCTTCTTCATTTATATGGTTTTATTTGTTTTAAACCTACCATGAAATTTTGAATCATCACGTGGATAACCCACATCCCATTCAAAACAAACATTATCTTTTCATTATTACATCTTCTATTATCATTATTATTCATCTATATAAATAAATAAACTTCCAGTTGGTATATGAATGTTTTTGTGTTCCTTCACATAGATTATTTATGGTGTTATTATTTTAATCAATATTATAAATTTGATCTATCTTCTTCTAATTTTTAGAATTTATTTGGATGTGATTTTCCTACTACCTATTTTCCAATGCCGGTTTGTTTTTCTTTCAAAATTTCTTAGGGGTATTATGGTTTTTATTTTTATTCATATTTATTCCCAGGGATGTATCATCTTTCTTTTTTAGAAATCGAGAAAATATTTTTCAAGTTTTTTCATACATACATGGTAGAGACTCTATTTATTATTTGTACCCTCCAAATTCTATTCTCAGACATATTTCAAAATTATTCAATTTTGTTTGAGGCTAATCGATTTTTCATAATCTCGTAGTTTTTCTTCATCAAAATATATCCCCCATTCAGATGATATTTTTTTATACTTCATAATTAAATAGATTATACATGTATTACAATACACAGTTCACAAATGTGTTAATGTTTTAACTGAACCCCATAAACTAGGTTTTTCATCCTTTCTTACTCACTATCCAAATGTTATAGATTTAGTAGCATGATATTTTTGATATTTATCCTAAATATAGTAGGATATTATTATATAAACATAATAAAAAATACTTCTCATATCTCCCAAGGACATGGTGCTAGTATTCAATTAATTTTTCTTACTATGTTTTTACAATTTTTTTATATTTATCCCAAAGTAATTTTTGAAATATATTTATCATGAAAACAATAATTTAAAATGTATGGTATCTATTTATATTTTTTTTATGATTGATCATCTAATGATAACCTTATATTTTCCCATATAATAGTGGATCTTCTTTGAAAATTATGTTCTAGAATAAATTTCACTATAATTTATATGAAAACACGGATTTATGAATTTATTAATTTTCTAAATAGATATCATCTTCACAAAAATTTATATGGAGTGTGAATTTCACATTACCCAATAAAATTTATTTTATTGCACATTAGTTCTTAATAATTTTATCCTATTCATCTGGAATTTTGAACTTTGACTAGAAAACAATTTTATGTTATTTGGTCTTATTAGAAGTGACATTGAATTGTGAATTCTTGATATCAGTGTTTTTTTAGGTTTCCCTCCAATAATTTTATCTTATATACAAGTTAATTATTTTCTCGTCCCCTTACTGATATTATTTTGTCCATTTACAGTTTGATTTTGAAAATATAACTTCCATATATATATTTATTATAATATGTATTCAACCTATTTGGAATGATTTTCATAATTTAGAACCATTTCTCCTAAATATTTCCCTATGTAATATGACTCTCCTTCAAGAGTGGATATCTCATTGTGAATGATTTCAGTTATTAAAAAAAATATTTATTTGGGAATAAAATCCATAATATCAATTAATACATTAACTCATATATCAAGAAAATATATGGATGTACGATCAACTATCATTATTTCTATCTCTTCTACAAGGAATTTTGGGAAACGATTATCACATAAATAATATCCATCTATAATCCTTAATTAATTTCTGTTAAATTACTATCCAATCCCATTGTAGATGATTAAAAAAATTCTACGATTTCTATATAGTACTATTATTTATATAATTAATTTAATATTGAATATAAATCATTTTTTTATAACGAGATGGAATATTCATTAACCCTCATATTTCATTTTTTTGGTTTTTTATCATAGTTTTAGTCAAAATAAAATTATTATATAAAATTACTATATATTCTCCAATGTTTCAATTATTTAACAATTAAAAAATAGATATATATCTGTAAATAATAAAAAAAATCAATATTATTCAATCCAATCATAGATGTAATTATTTTCTGACTCCAGCATTTTAGTTTAATTGGGATATGGTAAAAACTATAGGGAAATGGGAATTTATTTTTGGTACCTATTTTATAAATTAATTCTTTTTATAAACTTAATTGTTTTTAATGTTAATACCTTGATTTTGTTTTTATATTAACCTACATTCTCTCTCCATGACACACACAATGTGTAAAATAGATTTACATGGTTCAAATTTAAATCAGAAAGGCTATTATATGATTTGAAAATGAAGAAATCCATGATCATGGTTACTAATATTAAAATACCTCTAAGTTATAGTGACTGTGAAATATAATTGAAAATATTTAACCTTAGTCTCATTATAGTGATTTGATGACCCTCATCGATATGTTCTTCCCACACCATATACTGAATGTGATGTTATAAATTGTTTTTATTATTCTTTTTTGAACTTATAAAACATATATATAGCCTATTATCTTCATATATGTGTACCTAAATACACACACCTCATCCTTTGTTTTCTTATATGCAATCTATGTGCTAACATTCTTCTTCTTCTCAGTAGAAACAATAATGGTCGTTGGTTCTTCTTCCTCCCTGTAAATCTAAATATCCCAAAACCATTATTCTTAATTAGTTTTTTCATCTATGTAGACTATATTATAGAACAACTCTTCTACATTATTCTATTTTCCCTTCATATTGCATTAGTGCACCCATTATTCATAATTAGTTTATTAAATAGATTTTTGGTTATTTTATTTTCACTTCTCTTAGATACTCGCTATTTTGGAACTATGATATAGAATTAGATATTATTTTTTAAAAAAATTTATATAATCACATAACAGCAAAACGTATCCCGCATTATACATTGATGACATACAATATAAAAAATTATCCTAAATATAATTTTTCAATGACAGTTTTTTCATAATTACAAATAAATGAATAAATATTATTTTCATAATATTCAAAAATCATTTCAATGAAAACCCAAGGATATCCCCTTAACCATAAGGCTAATATGATATATTACATACCCAAAGAGAGTTATATATCATTACAGGAAGATGATATCAATCATGTTCATTATGGGATAGTTACTAGGAATAATTTCACCACGAAATATAAACATAATAGGCATCCACCCTGATACCTATAAGAACATATTGTACATTAGATTGAATGAAAAGAATCATAACATTAAAATGGAAAAAATATAAAAAATGAGTCATGCATGAAATAATATCCAACAAATTGTAAATAAGAATTATAAATATAGGAACAAAATACATGGAGATTGACTGTGAATGTACACCCTGGACACAAAGTAAATAAATAAGTCACCCAGAATCATCATTATGTGACCTCATGGTCACCATCAATCCATATAACCAAGTCACATCAATGTGAACTCGATAAAAAACATGAACCTAAGAAAAAAATCAGATCTACCGACGATGATTAACATAAGTAGGGTTTTAGTATAAACTCAAGTGACCTAAGTGTGAAATATATTTATGTTTCAAGATTGTAGATAAATATTGAATAAATTTAAAAATAATAAATTCGTAAGGAACCTATATGTTTTGGGTAATTGATTACATCCTACATAATCAACTTATCTCATGAGTAATTGTAAACATTTTCCTCAAAGTTATGTTCTCATAGTACCCATCTTTGTTTATCCCTCATAAAACAATCCTTCATAACATTAGGTAAATAAGAAATATGAATGGGTGAGATACAATTATTTGCAAGGGTAAACATCAGAGATATCAATTGATAACCATATAAAAAATAATATAATCATAAGGGTATAAAAATATGGTCATAATTTAGAATGTTCACACTCAATTAGTTATTGATCATCAATCACGAGTCATCACATAAAGAATTATCATTTTAAGATAAATGATCCATACATGTTCGGAATCATCATTAATTAATCATGTCTGATGAGAGTATTTCATTAAAAAAACATTTAATAGGAATTAAGGTAAAATAAAAAGATTAAAAAAACATATCATTATTCAAGTTTCACATCCAAGACTATTTTAGTGGAAAAAGATCCATAATGGACTTGGTTGACTCCGAATATAACCATTTCCATTTTCATGTTTTACTCCCATGACTATCATATTAGAAAAAATTCTAATACTTAATTAGGTTGAATAACCATTCCAGTGCATATTATATTATGAGATATCAATTTTTAACCAATTCATTTGATGGGTTTTAAAAACTAACCTATCATATAATGAAACCCATATTTTTGGGTTCCATAAGATTATAAAAACATTCATCAATTCAGTCCAGCAAATTCTATTAAGATGAAATGTAGTAAATTAATATTTTAATATCATATAATTATAATCTATCCCACAAAATAACATCTATGGTTTCATTATACCATATTATTAGTGAATAATAATAAACAACCAAGGACGTTAACATAGTTGGGTGCATTTGACAATTTTTTTGAAAACATGATAAAAAATTATTTTTTCTTTTTATATCGTAAAAAATTAATTTTTTTCAAATAATGTGAAAAATATTTACTTAAAAATAAAAAAATGAATCTTTTAAAGTAATATTTTGATAGAATAATTGTCCTGATGGAGGGAAATTATATTCCTGTAGTAAATGTTAAAATACATATATCATTCATAACTAAAGTAAAAACCCCAAAACTATCTCATTAAAAAAATGATGAAAATATTCTTTCTAGATATTATAAAGAAAGTAAAATCTGTTTTATAATGACATAAAATACTAATTTTATCTTATAAAATAACATTCTTGAGAACACTTTATTGACCATGGAAATGGAAGTAAATGTTCAACTCCCAAAGATTAAACATGGTTGGCTTTTGAAAAGAAATATTTTCAGTATTGTTTTATATACCAAAGTGAGAAAAAGAAAAGGAAAAAATCTTATAAAAACATGAAAACAATATTTAAATACAAATATGGTTTTTAGGTTATTAATATCATATAATTCTACCAATGTATATTCACATATAAACGATCCTGCTACAAAAAAGAGATTTCCAAAAAAACACTTAACTAGTGTCTTTTCTTTCATCATGTATGTAATTAATAACTTTTATAATAAATATAAGTATTATATAAATCCATAACAAATCCATATTAATATTTTATAAATTATCTAAAAATTCTTTATAATTTCCAACATACCCATTTTTATTATTTTTTCATTAAAATAAGTATTTTGGTGAAAACAAGTCTATTTTTGAAGTGTGTTTTTCTTCGATTGTTATGTTACCTTCATCTTGGTAATAATTTAATCATAAATTGAATTATAATCACTTTATATTTATCATATTTATTAATTGTATAAAACGTTGAATACATTCATATTAGGTGGTGAAAGCTCTCACATTATTTTTTGGGTTTTAATATACCACTCTGACTGACCATCTGTATGGGGATGGTATGTGGTGAAAATGATCAACTCAAAATTCAATTATTATAAAAATATTAATCTAGAACATTGGGGTATACCTCAGTTAAATATAACATATTTTTTAGATTCTTACTCCATGAAACCTTACCACATTTATAATGTATAAATTTGAGAGTTAATCAAGAGGGACATCATTTCTAGTTGAAATGTAATGTACTAATTTCATAGGGATATTAACTAAATACCAAACATAATTATTTCACATAGATTTATTAGGGAGTATAAATATGAAATATGTGGTGATGTTTTCCTATTTCTTCTCATGTATGGGTACAGGATATAACATCCCATTAGACATGTATCTCTTAGTCATAACTTGATGACATACATAGAATCAATATACATAATACATAATACCTCTATTTCTGTTATTTAAATAGGGATAAATATTAGGTCATCATATATATATTTAAATGGATTAATAGAAATGGTTGAACTATTATATTTTGTAAAAAACTCCATCTTTTATTTAGTTTTTGAAAGGACATATACTATGTTTCGAAACTGTATAATTATATCATAGTCAAAACTAAATTAAATATCATCTCCCACTATTTTATATCTCCAAATCAACCATTTATTCTTTTTGAATAGTCATGTGAATAGATTATTAAATAAAAACCATTTTTTTATATTTTCCCATTACTTATTACTTCCAGGTTAATCCTATGAAAATAAATATCATTTGGATCTCTTTCTATCCCCATCATAAAAATCAAGAATGGCCTTTGTGAATCCATGTTATCCTTCTTATGGTTGTAGTGTATTGAGAATAAATAAACTTAAATCAGTTTCAACAACCTTATATGATTCTCATTCAATAATTTATGTGTGAATTTATTCTTCAAATTTGTATGATTTTTATACATTTACAATATTCACTATAAATAAAATTCCTTTATATCATCCAATAGAAAATAAATGATACAATTTCTTAATCAGGAGTTAGATAAATATTGTACATGACCATTTAATGGTAATTTTTCATAAGATACCAAAATGTAATTCTATATGATTATACATCCCAATCCATTATTTGATGGGTCACTATAGATCACATACCCATATCCACTATAGGGATGTGTGAGCTTTGGTTCACTGATTAATATTTTCTTTATTTGAATAAAATTCTATTCACATTTATCTATCTAATGAAACTTGGATCCCTTACGCATCAACTTGGTAACTAGATTTCATATCTCAGAAACTTTTCTCAAACCTCATTAATTATATCCATCTAACCTCCAAAAACAATTTATTTCAGAACATGGTAGTATTAGTCCATTGTTAAATAACATATATATTTGAGGGGTCCATAGACATAACATTATGAGTAATTATGTCACCTAGTAATGATACTTTATTTATACAATATTTTCATTAACTACCATTCATATAAAAATAAATCTTCAAATGTTTTTTAAAAAATCCTAAAAGTATCTTCATAATATTCTTTAATCTTATAATATTTAAGAATATCATCTATAATGAATACTAAAAACTGATCAAGGTAATATCTAAAAGTCTTTATTAGAAATAAGAATTTATTTAAGGAAGTGGTATATCCAAATTATTTCACTATAAATTAATAATGTATATACATCATATAGAATTTTTTAGGGAAATATCATCTTTTTTTACCATAAACTGATGAAATCCATAACAGAGGTAAATATTTATAATGTATTGAGCACCACATAGATGATCAAAAAAATATTAAATATGGTTTATATGAAAATTTTTATTGATATTAATCCTATTATATTAACGATTATGAATTAAAATGTGAATAGAATCATCAATCTTCTTAACAAAAATAAAAGGTTCACCCCATGATGAAACACATGGAATAATGAATCCAATTTCAAGATTCTCTCATTGATTCTAATTCAATTATTAAAAAAAATCTAGTATATTTTCTATGCAGTGTTAGAAATAGGTATACCTCTAAGAATGGGTTCTATAGAAAAAACATTATTATATAGTGGAAGACTTAGATAAATTATATGAAATAAATAAGAAAAAATCTATTCAACATGTATATATTAAAAATTTATTTTATCCCCAATAATTTATGGTACAGACCAAGAATGAATATTTTAGAAGACTCAAACAATGGATGTATATTACATTGTATTATCATACTTATCAAAAAAAATAATATATATCAATAATTTGATTTGAAATATCAATTCTAAATTCATGTCATAATTAATTCATATGTTATATATATAGACCAAATCCAAACACAAAATCACATCAAATTCAACTATAGAGGGAAATATATTTAATAGAAGTAAATTCCTAAAAAAATTATATTAGAAAGGAGCTGTAGACATGAGATGAGATCTTCCTACCATTATAATATAACACAGATTGTAAAACATAAAATTGTTGAGGTGGTGATTCGATATGCACAATAATTTCACAAGATGTAAAAGATTTAGTAAAACCAGAATAATATAATAATTTTAAAGTCGTTGAGTCATTGATAAGTGTAACTTACACAACTTAGTTATCATGATCCACTTAAATGATTATGATTTGATGATATTTCATTTTATCTATTAGATTTAGAGTTTGTGGAAGATGAATATCATCATTAACCAATGCATTTGTGAAATGTTTTTCATAATTCCAATACTCCTTTTAATTATAGAATTGGTGTGTGGGTGGGGTATTTTATAGATATCTTTATCCATTATTTTCATTAACATCCCATTTTATATATCTTTTTTATTCACTTACTTGATGAAATCCCTTTCCATATTTGAATGATTTACATGTCCTTTGGAGATAATTTCTTTTATACTTCACTCAAAAACTATTTATAAAGAATTATTAATTTTCATTCATTGGGGGGTTTTGTTATTAGAGTTTACTCAAAAATAAATAGTTCTCTCATTATTAAAACCATGACAGATATGGTATTATGAACTATATATTTCTATATTTAGATCACATTGAATGATTTCTTCATGGATGTAAAAGTCCATTATCGATAGTTCTTTTCTCAGTCATTATTTGAGGTAACTAAAGGGGCGATAAATTTTTTTATTTACTTTTCATTATAAAACTAATATAATTACGTATATATCTTTTAAAATTATCCTCATAGGTAACAATAGATTCACCATCCATATTATTAGCCCTAATGAATTTATATTCCATTTTTATGAAATGAGTTTTGGGAATATATTTACATAAAACATAATCACAAACTCATATCTTTCTATAGTGTAAACTTATTCCCAATGATCCTTATGTTAATAATATTCCACCATTATTAAAAATTGAATTCAAAATGATACACTTCATGGTCTAATTTTTCATAATGCATTCCCTTGAGAAAATAAAATATTTTTCTACTAATAGAAATCTATTTCCTATTGAATAGTGTATAAGAGGACACACTAAAAAAATGTGGATGTTTCATTAAAAAAGGATCAATGGCTTATTGCACCCAATTTTTTATATGGATTCTTGTAATTAATCATTGATTTATAAAGATGTGAAATCTCAGAAACATGATTTTTCATTTTTAAATCCAGTTTCTTTCAGTTTATAATGAGGGAAATCAATGCATTAACTCTCTCATTCATTGTTATCGGGATTCCTCATGGTTAAAAACATGTCATAAAACAAAAAAAATCATAGATATTGTGATAATATATGACATCAAGAGTGAGAAAATATATAATCACGAAAATCATCCCTAATATATTCTAAATTAATAATCATTCATAACAAACTACTGAACTTTTATGGTCACCCTATATCAATTTCAATTAATTATAAGTTTTCTAAAGTAATATCCACATATTATTCATAACCTAATCTACAAAAAATAACAAACATTTCCTTTGATATTAAATAATGTGAAATGAGAATAACATATATAAGTAGTGAAACATTTTATAAGAATATTTAAGAATTTTCACAATAGAAAATTCTCAAGGAAATTTTGTATTAGTATTCCTAAAGATAATATACATTATTTACTAATATTCAAGAACATATTAAACATCAACCATAATGTTCTTCTCTTATAGATCCTTTATAAGAAAAATTCTACGTAAAATAACTTTTCATTGCCTGTAGAAAATCGAAACCTAAGCATGTTAGAGCTCACTAGATCGGTATGGGTAAACTTGTAAAATATTAATCAATAATCATATATAACCATAATATATGAATAATAGCATGAGATAATGGTAAAATTTTATGATGTTAATACTCATTAATTATTATATCATAAGTCACAAACATGATATAAAGACATAGAACATGAAAAATCATAAGTCAAAAGAGTAAGGAAATATAATTGATCATTCATGATCCATGAGAGCATATCATAAGGATAAGAGTAATACATAGGATTTTTACAAAATTAATAAGTATTTAAAACAATTTCTTTAGTCAAATATGACTTATAATATTATCATTGTGGAAAATGTACCATAGTGGATTGGGTTCACATCTAACACTATCATTTCTTTAGTCATACCTCACTCCCAATTCTATCATAATGGATAGATTCCAATATCAAAAATAGTTTTTTACACATTCCCATATATTGTTTCTAATAATATATCAATAATTTCCCATTTCATTTGAGTAATTTAACGAACAAACTAACAACATAATAAAAACCATATATATGTCCAACGTTACATCTTAAAATCTTTTATCAATTAATCATAGCATAACATATGAAAAATAAATTAGTTTCATAATGATTTTCCCTTTACGTAATAAAAATCCATCTATGTAAATAACATGGATGTTATCATTAGATCATATCACCACCTATGTATAATAATAATCAATAGATGTTGACATAGATAAAAAATTCCATTAAAATAACATTTGAACTTTTCTTGGAAAACATGGGAAGAAATTATTTTTCTTTGGAATGTCCAATACTAAAAATATAAATGATACTAAGAAAATGATTTAGTTTAAAAAAATCATGGGATCTATTAATATGATAATAATGAAAACTAATGGAACCAATTATGGGAAAATATGTTCATTTTGTAACTTTTAAACAGATATCCCTTTCAAATATTGTGTTAAAAGTCCAAAATTACCACATTTGGAAAATCAAAAGAAGATTATTTATATTTATTTAAAATAAAGTGAAATATGGTCGAGAATAAATTTTAATAATAATTTTATTATAAACAAATTATTGAAAATAGTTCAATAAACATGGAAATTGAAGAATAATTTTATCAACTACAGAGGAAATAACGATGACATTTCATATGAGAAAATATTGATCTTTATAAGTATCAAAGTAATGAAAGTGAAATAAAAAACATGAAACACCAATAAATTACTATATTCAAAGAATATAAGTATTATTTAATAGGTAAATATTTTATAATTACCCTTATCTTAGGACATGTATTTAACCGGTAAATATTAGAGTGATTCAATCATAAATAATTCTGATTAAATAAGAGATTATAATTTAAACTATTATCTCAGGTCATGTATTTCATAAAATTCATTCAATGGATCTAGAATAATGAATTTTTATTTATAATAGATCAAAAAAATATATTAAAACTTTTTATATCATATAAAATTAACTAATAATTTCAAATTAACCATTTATTAATAATATTGAATTAAATTCAATTTTCTGGTCAACTGTGCTTTGGATTCATTGAATGTATATATACACCTATTCGAATCCTTGCAAAAAAAACATAGTTAAATAATATTTGGGATCTCAATAAATTATATATGTATAATAATGTATCATTTTATGCACTTTTATAAAATTTTATGTAAGGTGATTATGAAAAATTGATTAAATAACCTCATAGAGAGAGTAATACACACATATGCGCAAGCAATGTTTTCATTTTACTGTGAATGGAGACAAATAAAGGTAAATAATTGTATATATTTATATAATCTTAATATTATCATAAATATTAGATACATTCATTAAATCCAATGATATAACCAAACATTTGTTGAGTATAGTAAAAAATCACATCAATTCAAAGAGGTAATAGTCAACATGTATACATGAATGATGTTATATTTTACCATATAATTGAAAATAGGTAGAATTTTTTTTTAACATTAATATAAAATAAATTATTATAGTGAAAATATTAATTTAATTATTTTAGTATAGAAATAGTATATTTATATTTTTATTGATGAGTAAATCTCTTAAAAAATAAATAAAGACAATTTCCACTTCATTGAGAAAATCCTTTTAACACACACCTTAAGCATTCAAACGGTTATATTTTGGGAAGAAAAGAATATCTAGGATGATGTGAGTGATGTTAGGATGGTTTTTAGTGGGTATTGGAAGAACAATATTGATCAAATAGAGTGAAGGATTTAGGGGGAGAGGACATAAATTTATATGTGATGTGGGTGAAAACATTTAAATATATTAAACATTACAAAATATTGAATTAATATTCAAGATGTAATGGAACAAAGTTGAAAAATATTATAAATGAATATATTTTAAGGTAGAAATTTCATATATAAATCAGATATGGAAAATATTGTGTGATATTTTAAACATTATAATTTTTTTAACCCCAATAATTACCCATTTTAACCTTAAGGAGGGAAACATATATTTTCCAAAAATATTAATTCGTTATGACCAAAAGTAAAATTAGACAAATTAAAATATTTGGAAATACTAATTAATAATTTGGATAAAGTTATACCAAATTCTACTAAAATAATCTGTAGAAATTTACATTATAAAAACCATGGAAAACGTAACAAAAACAGTTTTTAGAAAATGGAAGATTTTATTGTAACACAGAATACATTTCAATTCATTGCAAGGTAAAAATTATTTAATTATTGAAAAAATAGTTTATGGAACTTATTTCGACATAATATAATAAAATAATTCATTACTATTGAATAGTTTATTTTAATAATATAAAATTTCATTACACATATAAAATAATTTTTTTCATAAAAATAACTCATGTTACAATAAAATAATTTTATTTTCAATTATATAACAGTTATAACCTAATAATATATTTTATTAATGTTTCATAAATATATTTTCATAATTTTATTTGTCTGAATGTTGGATTAAAATTTTATGAAGATATTTATTCTCAAAAAAAAATATTTCCAACTTGTTTATGAGGATCACATTAATGTTATAAATGAACTATAAATTTAATTCAATAATTAAATATATTTAAGATACCATATAATGAGAATTATTTTATTTTTCATAATAATTATTTAAATATGTTCAAGGTTATGTGCTTAATAATATATCAAACACATTTATTTAATAAAGGGAACTATTTTAAAAATTCTCAAGGTATTGTATAATCAACTACACAAGTTGGGACCATAAAGTTTATATATATCCCTTATAAAAATTGAGTATAAATAATATTTTGAAAATATATGTATAAATCATCCAATAACTAGTTTCCACATGTTTTACTTGAATCCTCCAACTAAAACCCAAAACAAATATTTTTAGAATCCTTTAGGATAACATTTTAAATCATTAATTTTCTGAATAAAATTTTTAATACATGATATTGGATTTTCATTTCTATTTTAAATATAATTCCCATCTAATAATGAAGTTGGTCAATGAGAATAAAAATGGATATATCACTCCACCGGAATTTTTTTTATGAAATATAGGAATATAGAACCAAAAATAAAATGAGGCATGTAAGATAAAAAACATATGTATTGTGTTAGTAATGAAACCCAAAAAATAATTAGGATAGGGGAATATATCCATAAGAAAGTTGAGTTCCTAAAAATAATCTAAAAAGTCCCTTTATGATCTCGTTATGGAACCATATTTCATTTAAATGATATTGTTCCTAAGTCAATTACCACCTGGAATCCCTCAGCTACCCTCACTGGTAGGACTCCCCTATAGCCTATAATTATAATAGTGTATATTTTCTATCCCATGAATAATAATTAGTAATCATATCTTAACCCTCACATTAATTCCTGGGATCATGAGTTGTTAATATAGGTGAGAGTTTGTTTTTCCATTATATAAAAATAACTCAATCAATAATTGATACACATAAATTACAATTGTCATTACAACCTCACATCATGAACCCATGTGAAATCAATTCTATGAATAGAAAATTTTCTTAGACCTATTCTATTTTAAAGGAAAACATTTTTTGATTCCAACCAATCATTTGGATTTCAATCCAATAATCAATTCTCTATCAAGTCACATTTCTTTCAAATTTATTTTTAAATCCAAAAAAAATAATCAACCCATATTCTTAAATTACTAGACAGGCCTCTAATTCCTGAATTTTTTATGGAATTTTTCATTTCCCTCTCTCAGAAAAAATTGGAAGCCATGAACCACATTATATAGAAAAATATTTCAAATTATCAGAAAAAGTAACTAAATATACCATGTATATATTTTAGGGAACCATATTTTTAAGTAACTAATTCCCTGAAATTTTCATTTGTAAACATGTACACGTATATTTTTACACATTTGGGTACATATAGATATGTACAAATCATACTTAATATATAAACACAAATTGAAATTATAAGTATTTAAATAATTAAACAAATAAAGGGGAATTAAAAATCATAAAATTTAACTATGTAAAATAATGAAAACCCTCAAAATGTTGACAATATAGAAAATATCAATTCGCGACCCAAACAACAATAAATTGTTTTTAAGAAAATGAAACCACTATTATAAACATGCAATAAACCTTTATAATTTTTTGAAAATAGCTATCACATATACACATTTATGACATAAACATTAAAATTTGAATCATTAAAAATTTCCAATATTACTAGAACTATTAATAGAAATGGAATTCATAATTAAATTAACAAGATTATAAATAAAAGAAATTTAATTAAGTTTAATTTATAATTCCACAATTTCCTCATGGCATGTTCAAGGAAAAAAGGTATTGAAACACCAAACTCAACAATATGTCAATATTAAACAAATCCTTGAATATGATAAAAACCAAGACCGAAGAACAAACCACATACCCTAACATCAAAAGAAAAAAAATCCAACCCTCACACTATGGTTTATCCATGAATGAAACAAGACATAAATAAGAAGGACAATATGTGTAAGATGAGAGTATGTAGAGTGTAATCAATGTAATTGGCACCAAAATCAAAATGTATAGGTGACGATGATACACTAAGGATCCCACTAGCCTGCTCAAATGTATAGGGTAATAATCAACCAATTTGGTGTCCTTATTTTATAATGAAAAAATGGGAATCCAAGGTATTAAATGTTATAGGAAAATTATTTTTTTATAATTATGGTTTACAAAATATTGCTACAATAATTTTCCCTCCCCTATAAAGTAGAACCCCCTAAAAAACTGACCACATGGTTTGGAATCCATGCACTAAACATGCAACCCTCATGAAGAATAGTTTCCTCTTACATTGGCCAAGACAAGTTCTAGTTTTCAAACACATCGTGCTTCTAAATAGTTTCCCATAATCCTAGAGTAACTTGGACTTAATATTGTACAAAAATATGTAATAAACTATAAAAGAACAAAAAGAAATTAAATTACCCATTATGTAATATTTATTTTAATGTTTCCCTAAATTGGGTTCACATACCATGTGTAGAGGTAGAAAACAACTCAAAACACAGAACTAAAACATTCATTGGGTATTTAATCCAAAACTCAATGAAAATATCAAAAACTAATAAATAAAAAAGTAATTGATAAATTTAATGTTACGGTGTGATAAAATTATCCACTATAACACGTTCTACATCTTGATCTCATTAGATTATGAATGATCCAACGAAAACATGTATTCTAATCTAAAAAACCTCATGATTGATAATCTCTAAATTTAATAGTAAACTAGATGTGGCTAATAAATGGATTGTGTTTTTTATCTCCATAAATTTCACCAAAAAAGAAGTGGAAGTTTAAATCCATGACCAAAATTAGTATTTACACCATTTATGAGTTTATTAAAAAAGTTTACAGAAGTGGTTTCTCTTGAAAAATGATAACCACCATTAAAAATGAGATATATATAAAAAGAACTCAAAAAACACACTCATCTATAAAGTAATTCATAATTTCATAAGATACATATCTATCCAATGAAGTACATGTTTCATAATGACACCAAAAGAAACCCAAATACCAAATTCTACAATTAAATGATAATGATAGTTTATATAAGGATTATGATACTAAGGTTTATCTAAAAATATAAAATAGGACCTAAATCATATTCTAGGGTTGAAACGATATTTTTTTATTATATTGATATCCCAAAAAAACCTCTGGATGTTTCACCATCCATCTAGAGGGAATAATGGTATTGATAGAACTATAATAAAATGGAATAGAATCCCCAAAATAACCAAACTAGAAGAATATGACTGAGAAATATTTCTTATGAGAATAATTAATAGATAAAGGAGAATACGTATGAAAATGTTCCACCAGTTTATGCCTCTCAAGAGATGGGAAACCTTCGCCAATACAATGGAAATCTGGACTGCCACCATATATGCATTTAACTATGGAAAAAGCTCATCCAAAATTGAACTGGTCACCAATTATTTGAATATATCATGTCATAAGGAATGATCATGGTCACTTATCACTATATGATGACCCTTAATAAAAATAATATCTTATATTAAATCTCACTACATTATATTTGGAGTAATGAGAAGAAGATCATTGACGTGGTTAATTAATTCCTTCACCATTCATAGACCATGATGAATACCCTTGTGGTTGTACACTTTTCGCACATTAACCTCCAATTTAATATACCATTGAGTTAACTTATTCCTGAAAAAATCCCACATCATTCCATCTTATAATGTGGATGGAAATAAAAACATCCAATGATTCTGACATATCCCCAAAATGAAATATAAGAGAGCCATAAACCCCAATGATTAAAGATCTTCCAAGGACCTACATATCATTTCATTTTACTCTATCCAATATATAGCTTGTAATGGTCCTCGATCACCATTGAAATTAGGAATCACTAAAGGGATATAGTCCCTAAAACTATACTAGTAGTATAGGTAGAGTATGACACAAGAAGAGCCCAGCTAAAATGTTTTTTGGTCCTTTATTTTTAATATAATAAACAAAATAAACAAAATAAAAAAACAAAATATCATTAAAATTCCATCAAATAAATTATCAACAAACAATTCAAATCTCATGAAACATAAGAACTACAAAAACAATAAAAAAATATCACCAATAAAATCAATTACCCACTATCAATTACTAAGAATTTTTTCAAAACCATCCATTTAATTTTCATAACATAATTTCATTTGTCAGCACACTTTTAATATTCAACTATTTCGAATATCAAATCCCAAAAATTATTTTTTCCATTTTTATCCATTTTTGAAATTAAAAAACTTTATTCTTCTATTTTAAAATAAAAAATATTTTAAAATAAACCCACAAAAAATCAAACAATTTTTAGTTCACAACCCCATACTCCTTAAGGAGGGACTAGGTGTGGTGCATGAATTTCCCACTTTCATTAATAGACAATGTCCTAAGAATGAATTTAATACTAGGAGTTACATCATAATATGTGACTAGATTATATATGGTTTCCAAATCCATGAGTGATCATAGTGTGGGTCTACTTAACTACCTTTATCATCACATAACACATTTAAATCTATCAAAGAAATTCATAACGCCTTCATCTGGAATCAAAAATAAAAATTATTGCCACAAATTCCAAAAAACACACAGTAACATAAGGCTCAAGGAAGGGAAGAGTTCATTATGCTCTTATTTCACCAACACCTTGTGTTCTGACAGTCCAACTACAATATAACAATCGTCTCAAATAAAAAATGAAACCAGTAAAAAAATTATCATGAATAGACCCTGTTAAAATCATGAACCAATCAACTAATATGGGTTCTGACATACCTAAGGGACATACTAGATCTCCATGGGATAAAAATAAGCATAATGAGAATCATGGAATAATCATGGGTGTTAATTCATTCTAATAAAAAGGATATATATATTATGGAATTATTCCTTGAAGCCCAATATGGTCGGCCTGTTGATTAGACTCCATATATAGAAGCCTAAACCGAAGAAAAATTTAATCAAGAAAATATGTAATTATTGATTTAAAAATAAAATAGCTCATAACTAAATGGAATTAAAATAGATCCATATATAAGGAGTTCAATTGGGGTAACAAATCTAAAAAAAAGAAACCTCAAAATATATCAATGTGACATATTGGTCACCATCTATCCGTGTATAATTTCCATTACATGAGTGGATAAAAACCTAGAAATAAACTAAAAAATAGCTTAGAATTACTGATGTTGATTGGGTAAGGTATTTTTTGAGGATATGAATATCAATAAATAATAACCCCTAGTTCATACACTTAATTTCCTAAAATAAACAATTAACAGTATTTTCAAAATACATGTAGAAACTATTATTTAACAATTTTAATGTAATAAATATAATAATTTCTTGAATCCATTCCCTAAAACCCAAGACATGATTTAATGAATCATTAATATGAATTTTTATAAATAATTAAATTCAAAATAACCATTTTAAATCCAGGCTATTATAAATACATTTGTATTTTAATGTAAAAAAAATCACACTAAAGAATCTCAAAGAGAAAATGGGTTTGTCATTATGGAATTAAATTAATTTCATAAAAACATGAACACTATAATAATAATACAATCATGTTCATATTTTGAAAGAACCATAAATTAATGTAGAATTAATAAAATCCATAACAATATCTAGGATGATGTAAGATATATATAGACCTGGAATATACTGAAATTTCATATTTAGAGATCCTTGATTTACCTATGTTTAAAACCTTTTTCTTCTTAACGGTGAAGTATCTAAATATATAACAACCTATCCTCCCTCAATTATCCTCATAGGTGGAAATCCACCATATTCTTTTAATATCATTGTAGATAACCTCAATCTAATTAGGACTATATATTAACCATATCAGAAATCTCAATAAGATAACTATGATTTAAAGAATATTATAATAGTGGGAGGTATATGGACTTTACATAAAGCATCTCAGTGAATAACAAATAAAAATAAATTATAAATTCCTACCCTTCCCACATACGTGCACCTATGTTAAATTCATCCTTAAATTAATGAATTTAAATTAATTTTTAGAACATAAAAAGAATTCTTTTTATTATTCTGACATGGCCTTTTTATTTGAATAAATCAATCATTTATCTAACAAAAAACATTAGTTAAAATATCATTTCAAAATAAAAACCCAATCATCATAACACATTCAAAGTATACCAAATAGGACTCTAATTCATGATTTAGAAAAAAAAATTAGTTACCCTCTCGTTGAAATCATTTAGATGTAAGGAACCCATTTTCTAAATTTAAGAGTTTAGTAATATCTTAAAAATAATTTTGAGATATAATGTGTAAATTTTTGTGAACAATGTTTTAAATGATTGGAATAAAAAGAATTTTTTTTTTTATACATTTATGAAATTTATATGTACAACAACATTCATATATATATATATGTAATTATTTCACTTATATATACATATTTGTGAATATTCAAAAAAATCTGAGGGCTTAAATAAATGAACACAAATAATAAGACACATACACAATATGAGTTTCCCAAGAAAACCCATGAAGACCCCTAAAAAGGAAAGAACCCAATGAAATTACCATTCAACACACAAAACCTCTTACATTTTTTTAATAAATTCTTCCCCTATTTTAATATCCCTAAAATACTATAATATTTTTCCTTGTAAATTTTATCAGAAAAAATTATGAATACACTTTTAGTAAAAGGGCATAACTATTGAAATACAGATAAAAGACATCACTTCAGAAAAACCATTTAGAGGATTATATTAAAGAAATCTATTAATAAGACCATAAATATAAAAATCCTAATCAAAATTAATTTATAATTCTACTAAATTCTTTGGAGATGTTCTAGAAAGAAACGAGATGGAAACAGCTACCTCAATTGTGTGTTATTGTATTAAAATATTAAAATAAATGAATTACCAAACATGAATATCAAACAATACATCTTAACATCAAATAAAAAAAACATATTATCTACCCCACACACTATGGTTCATCCATGAGGTAACCAATACAAAGAGATGAAGGAAATCAAGAGGAGGGGAAGACAATAAAAATAATAGAGGATAACCTAAAAAACATTCATACGGAAAATAATTTACGAGGAAATAAAATACAATGTAGGGAGAGATGAGTATGCAACAAGGCTTCAATGCTAATATTCTAATGAATTGGAAAAAATACATTTTGTAGTTTAATTTCATAATGTAAAAATCTGAAAACCTAAAATATTTTAGTTGTGGTAATGTCACAGTGTTTTGTCAAATGGATTAACAAATAATTCAACAAACATGTGCACTCTAAAATAATGTAAACCATCATTACAATTTTTTTACTCCTTTTTGAAACCATTCATCATCAATTAAAAAGATTTCTATCAAAATTGAATATATTATTATATTCTTTCTCCACCATCCTCTTCCAATGCTCATGTCTTTTTCAATCTTCCAGACAACCCAAGAACCCATGTGATTTACCTTAGTACATGTATGGTTTAAACTGAATGATGTTGTACCCATTCAGAATATCCCCTGAAAATAATAAAAAAACTTTACATAATAATCATGTAATGATAATCACATAGTTTTCCTTAAGTAATGATTTTAGTTAAAAACTACCTAAATGCTCGAAAAACTAAAAAAAATAGTAATGATTCAACCCAAAAATTGATGAATAGATAAAAACACATTAAAACCCTAAACCAATACATATAAATGTGATTAGGGTGTGATATTTATGATCTCTATAAATCATATCATTTAATACTTCATGAATCTCAAAAGTATACTCATTTGATTCTTTGTATTTCCTTTTAAAATTAAAAAACAGTGCACTCTTTTTATCTGAACTACTTTTCCTTCTAAATTCTATAACACTATATGTCTAAAATCCATTTAAAAATCATCCCAATATCTATGAGTGAATTCATAACTCTCTCCTGGCTACACCAACTATATTTTAGGAGTAAAACTCACATATCCTTCTTCTTTCAACAGCTTTTAGAATCATGAATGTCTAAATCATAATTTATTGAATCCATGATATCATGGTATACTTATAATTATTCTCTTAAAAAAAATTATGGTCATAAAAATAAAAATCAAACTACATTTTCTCGGAATATTTATTTAAAATGAAAAATTCATAAATTCATATAAAAGCACCTTGATGTAATTTGTAAGACACCATAAATTCAAATGAAAAATAAAGTCACACAAAAATCACTTCAATGTATTATGAAACATCATTTATCCTATTATTCTCCCAAAATCCAACTTAATTATTATTCATCATTTTTAATTAAACATGGTGGAATCAATATTTCCCAATCAATAAGTACATATCTAGTTAAAAATAATTACTTAGTATCTTATGAATAATTAAAAATTCATTGAAAACCCATTTCATGAGTTCTTCAATATTCAAATATTGTTTAATTGTATTATTAATATTTAATACATGTATATACCTATTTAAAAATTAAAAATACTACCCAATCGTTTCTCCTCCTAAAAACAATAATCAAAGACTTACCATGGTGTAGTTTCCTTTGAAAAATAGGGAAAGAAAAAACCCAATGAAAGAAAACCATGTATTCACTATAGAACCCATTGGTTTTCTATTTTTCCCATTTTTTGGTCTTAAAAATATTTACTATAATTAATATAATCAATGATATGGTAATAATTTACGATTTTTATTATACAAAAATTTTCACTATGATAATTGAAAACCCAAATGGACTTTGGTCATGGCCACAAACTAATAACATGTGTCATACCATGTATGTGAAAAGCATATATGAGATGCATACCCACTGTATATTAAATATGTGATAAACCCATAAGTAAAAGGTGTATGTGGGACTATCTGTAATTGGCTCAAAATATGTGTCAAACCATACATGAGGAGTGTTTGTTTTATTTAATTAAATTTTATATAAACAAGTTACCCCCAATATATCTGTCAAAACCAATCCCTAGGTGACAATCCTCAGGTACCTTAGGTATCAAAAATACAAAACCTACGTGATGAGAATTTGATCTCTTCTCCGACAATGTAGGTGAAGAGCCTAATATGTCACCTGATGTGGTGATCACGAGACTCCTTTTATTATGAAAATTAGAAGCTTATATATTTATAATTTGATCTCTACACTCTTTATGTAAGTGATAATCATCAGATTTTAACCCTCTATTATGATCATGGGAGGCCCTTGGTACTGAGATTTAGAAACCATTTCTAATAATAAAAAAGATTTCTATTATCGTGAGAATCAAATCACCATGTTAAAAATTATTCTCCACCCTATGTTATGGGTATATAATTCCCTAAGATATGAGATTCATATCCCATACCTATCATTAGTAATTTTCTTAATAGAAACCGTGTGATGCATTGAGATTTATACCATATACCACATATATAATGAAAAAAATAATCCATTACAACCTCATATGAGTGATAAACTAAAAGATAATTCACATAAAAAAACATAATCTCTAGCTCCTACAATAATTAGCCATCCTATCATTATATAAATTTACATAATTAATTGGTTTCCAAAACCAGACATAGTTCAGAAATTGATACATGAACATATATTAAATATACAATGGAGACCCAAACTAGTAGACAAAATACAAAAGGAAATCCATGTATAAAAGGGCTGATCACCTATTTTCCGATTTATACCAAAGATCAGAAATTATCAACCATTGTAGAGATGTATCTCCCCTTTAGAAAGAGTGAATTCAGGGCCACCGATACTGATTAGTCAACGAAATATATCCTACCTGAATGCACTCTATGGAGAAATCATCTGAGAAAAATGATTTGTGGTGCATATTTGTGATAGTATTCTCACTATAGTTACCATAGAATGATATTATTTTTCTAAAACTAATTTCCCCCCTTTAACCTGATTATTTGGGCATACAATGGATTCGTGATGGTTTAGTGGTTTATTGTTGTGAATATTAACTTGGAGGGTGGGTTAGGGAATGCTCTCATTTGGGAATCCCAATATAAGAACTAGTTCTTTTATAAGAAAAATAATATTTTAAATTTCATATAATTTTTTTTAAAAGAATAATTATGGCATATTGTGATTACCATTGATTCAATAGGTCTATCAGGGGTGTATGTGGATTTTTTAGAGCACGAAAGCTACTTTTTTTTGGAAAATCAAGGTAGTAAACACTGCTAGTATAATCTAGGTGGGGTAGGGGTCATGATTAATAATAATCATGAAATACTGGTCTAAGGGGAGATAAAAGCTGAATGGTTTGATGGAACTATATGGATGTAGGTGAACACCAATGCGAAGAACCTGTAATTTTTAGTAGGTCAAAATTGCATAGTTTGTGCCGGGTTAGTAAACTGGTGCACATTGACCATGTGAGGTGCTCCAACATATAGCAGTGGGCACACAGTTGGAGCACAGTTTTTATTACCTTGTGGCTAAACCTTGTGTCACATTATTATGGGATAAATTAAAAATCCAATGTTAAATTATCTTTCAACCTAAATATTTTTTTCTCATTTAATTCCTTAGATAAAACACACCCGTTAAAGCTCCTCTTGAAGTGGAATAAAAACATTTTATCACTATCCTCTATCCCATTATAAAATTAAGCACCATAATTCGTGATGGATCCACGTCATTGAGTGATCAATTCCTTTTTATTTTTTCTTAGTTATTCTTGGTATCAAATGTGCTATTTTGGTACAAGCTAATATACCATGTTTACATGTTCTTCATTCATTCATTGTTTTTCTACTAATATGAATCAAATCAAGAGGAAATCCATGATGTTCACTCCATTATAGACCTATAGTAGGTTGTATCATGTCTTCCTTCATATATGAGGTGTTTATATATATTTTGTTGTGTCCTGTAGCAAATTTTTTGAGTGACACCCTTGAAATATACTTTAGTCATCGATTAAAGAGAATATGAACGACCTTTGTAATAAATGAAACCTATTGATAAATGATTAATGGTTTTGATACTTGAATTGGAACCACCCCTTAGTGTAAATTTTTAATTAATTATACCACTATGGGTGGAATATAATTTAGAATACTTTTTAGTTGTTTTGTTTACACCTTTCCCTAATATGTTTAAATGATGAATTATAAATTATAAATTTAATGGATTAAGAAATGGAATGGGTAACCATGTCCCTAGGATGTAAATAAATATTTATTGTTTAATTTAGTGTTTCCTCTTACAATGAAATGACCATGTGAGATATTTAAGATGATATGGATTTTACCCTTATCCCATTCCTTGATGCAAATTCTGAGTTTAGGTTAAATCGAAATGATATTGGTGATGACCTGTAATTTTTTAAATCATATCGATTGAATGTTTTTATATGCCTTTGGATACACAAGGGTTTATATATGAGTGCCATGGACTGCCTCATTTTCATACTAATTTCGTTAATCTAGGTGACACTTTGACACCATAGTAGATAGTTAAGGATGAACTCATGGGGGCTGACTATTATATGCACGAATGATACATGGATTCCTTATGGACTTCCAAGGATGGATGTAGAGGAAATTGATTATAAACACCAGAGTTAAACAAGGAATTACTATAAATACCTCTATGGATAGAATCATATGGATGATTATGATTATCTAATTGGAGTTAGACGTGGTCTACCCTAGTGGACCACCAAGGATAAACTCAAATTGAAGTGATGTTATACCACGCCCAGAGTGATACCAAGATTCCAATGAGGAATACCTGTGATGTTCTTATGTGTTTTGGTTTAGGTTAATCATGGAGATATTCCAAAATTCCTTATAATGGATTTCAAGAATACGATTGGTTTCATAATTTATTATTTAATGAAATGATTTATAAGATTTCTCTGCCCAGAAAAGGTACAATTTTGGATTCAATCAAGGTCTTAAAACTTATAGATGGTCCGGTTAGACATCTCTTGATCACATATATTTAAGGTGTATTAGGCTACTACTAGGTCCCATTACCTTTTTATGAAAATAATACTTAATTATTAAATTAATTTGATTATAAATTGATACATTAATGACTGTTAATTAAGATAGTTTCTGGCTAATGATGATGTAGGTAGTGGAGGATGGATGTTCGTGAGAACCCATACCTTTTTGGGTTGTTTAAATTGAGTACCTCATTTTCATATTCTATTAATTATTCCACGTAGTTATTGATATATATTAACTAAATAAATTGAATTAAATACTACCGGTGGTGTCATAGAAGGATTTTATCTCGTACCTCGCTCTATCTCCCATTGGTAACTGGGAATGTTATATGACTACATGTATGGATAATTTCAAGCGGCTAGTTAGGGGTTTTGGATTTCTTCTAATGAGGATGGGAGACTCAAAATATGATGAATATTGTGATTCTAGTAAGGGTAGTTTTGGTTCTTTTTGTAATTTTTATATATATTGTACACCTACCAGGTATACATATTTTGGATGATTTGTAGATTTAAGACATGATCATCATTATATAAGATATTAATTCATGAATTTTATATATCTTTCCCTGGATGTTTCCTATCGTAATAATGTTTTTCATCTTTCACTATAGAATGTGTGAATGCTACCACTATGTTACTGTCTAATAAGACGGTATAGTCTCCTCGCAAACACACCACGGGACATCACTGCTAGTCAGCAACCTCTAACATTCATGGATAAGTTCTTGTGGCTACATGGATAACTAGAATCAGGGCACTGTTTAGTGGAATCAAGGTTAGAGAAATTGAAATGTTTTATCAGAACTTATTTTTTAGTTTTAAATAAAAAATTTCAATTATATAAATGGGTTAGATGGGAAAAAATTTGGTAATGAGTTGTGCCTTGGAATATCTAACCCACGTATAGTAAGATCCAAATTTCCTCGAATAATTTTTTTTTTGATATTAAAATTTGTTTTATTCCACCATTTCTTGATTCAATTGAATTGTGATGTTATCATTTATTAGTTTTGGGTTCTATTTTGTTGAAACACAATTAGATGAGGGTATTCCATCTCATTCATTATTTTAGGCACTTTACAACAATCAAATTCCATGAATTATTCCATTCCATATATGATGCAATTCTTATTTTCAAGATGTTTTGATATGCGTTGTGATAGATATATCTTATATTTTAATAATCCACAATGAGGCAGTTTGAAAAACATGGGGGGAACTTATAGTCTCTATCAAAACCTAAGTAGGTTTTTTCTAATTAGAATTCAAAAAAACATAATAATAACCTAATAGTGTCATGTTGAGTCATGGGAAATGATTCTCATAGACTGGAAAATGATATACTGTGAATTAGGTGGATTCCATATTTAGGATCCTGAGGAGTTAGGGTCCTTATATATCAGAATTTGGTGGACCAATTGGTTCAACTATTTAAAGTAAATATTGATATTATGGAAATGAATATGAAAATAAAATGGAAAATGAAATTTTTTATAGAAGAGAACATAAACCAAACGTAACCTTAGCAGTGGATAATAGGCAGTATCTCTTGATTTTATATGATATGTATGTCACCCATACCTAAATGAAGGAGTAGGTAGAGAATTTTTATTCTTATATAGGATGTATAGTAATAATCTTAATGTAATATTTTCTCATTTAGTGGTTTTAGAATCATTATAAAAGGTGTGTGCTTGAAATTTGTAGATATATTCAACCATGACGTCATCTAATTGCATTCCCAGAGGGTGGAGATGACCATTCTCCCAATGTGGTGGGCAATATTAATCAATTTGATCCTCTACTAGTGTTAGCTAATGTATCTATGATGGTATTGAAAAATGGGTTTGAGGAAATTTTCTTTGAGTAATTACAACATTTCATGAAGATAGTTCACAGAAAATTGAGACCTACCAAGACTATGGAAGAGTTGATGTGTGTGTTCCAGAAGCAGTATTCAGAAATCTTCCCGAGGGATGGTGGACCCCAGCCTGGATATTATTTAACAGTGGCTATTCTATCTATCATAAAGAATCCAGAGACACCTCCTAAAAAGAGTGTAAAGATCACTACTTATATATTGTGGGATTCCTCAAAAAGATGGTGGGATTTCGTTTCTCTAACAAATAGTCATCAGGAGATATATTGGATGAATTTTCATATGGACTTCTTTTATTATTTCAATACCATGACATTGAGGTATGACTGATCCTGAGAGTTCATGCACATAAATCATGGCACGTTATCAGTTATGGATACTTCGGCCAATTTAACAGAGCTCCAGCACATCACATCTATTTTGATGGGAGATGACTTATATTAAGTAAGGAAAATCAAGTATGGTCTCATATATGAAATATGATCACATGTGAATATCTATTGAATAAGTACCAGTTTTAGAATACTTTATTAGGTTATTATCATTGAGTGTAACCTGAGAGAGGATATGGGTTCGTGTCAGGGAGTTTCAGCACCGGGATGTGGTACTACATCGACCAGCAGTTGGAAGAATCCTCGAGAGATACCATACAATGATATTAGTGGACAGTGATTATTCTCAGCTATCCCAGAGATGTTCCATATGTATGGTAGACCTAGATATATGATGCCTCATTGTTCAAGGGACCCCATTGAGTGTTGATCTTACAAAAATATGGGTCATCTACAATGGTTTCTCATAACCTTTCCTCCAGCTGATAGTGGGAGAGGTTATTTCGCAAATACATGTATAAGAACCGGTCCGAAAACTTCCCATCATGAAAAGATCGGTACAATAGTTGGATGATCAAGACGATGTGGTGGTTGTGTTTGTGGTATCTATATCCTATATTTTTATTGAAAAAAAGAGAGGATCTTCTCAGGGTAGCTAGGATATATAATAGGGTTGTAGATTATGATAGATATAGAAAGTGAAATCGAACTCATGATGAGAAGAAGATCGAACCTTCTACAGTGAGAGGTACTATTATAAAAGCTTCTGCTTTAGAATAATCTATTTTTGATATAGTGGATTCTTGTAGATTTATATCTATTAATATTGAGAAGAGACTTGGGATCAATGGTAAGTGTTATTATGAATTTATAATTATTGACACTCCATTAGAAATTCATAAAGAGGATGTATATTAGTGTAGAGAGTTCCTCCTTGAGATTGGATGGTATCACTTCTTCTAGGACCTCTTTTTCATGAATATAATTGGATTTCAAATCATTATTGAGATGTACTAGTTGGTTCCATTTCATGATTTCGTTGATTTTTATCACTAAAGGGTGACATTTACACCACCAGATAGAGGAATGTTTATTCACAACGGTGAATGAGATGTATAGATGAGTCAAGTTATACTTGATCATTATGGAATGGGTGGGATGGTATCCCATATTACAATTTTATATTTTCATTATCAGGTAAAACATCAGGATGATTTCCCTCAACTGGTTTTTCTTTTTAGGAATGTTTTCCCTAATTACATTTCAATATTTCCACCCTTGAGAAATTTTGGGTCCACTATAAATCTAGTTCTAGGATATGCACCAGTATCCATTACATGTTACAGGATGGATGCTATAAATATGTTGTAGCTAAAGAGGCAACTAGTAAATTTAGTTGGAAATGGGTTCATCCAATCCAATACTTCTATGTGGCGTTCCCAAGTCCTTTTTGAAAAAAGGAGGATGAAACCACTAGCCTAAATTAGTATTACAATAATTTGAACAAACTAATTGTTTAAAAGGGGTATCCTATTATATACATAGATGATATTTCGACCCGATCTATTGTGCTCATGTATATTCAAATCTTCATTTCATATGGTGTTAACATCAGGTGTATGTTAGACTGTCAGACATAACTCGAACAAATTTTCACAGCAGGTATGGTCTATATGATTATTTGTTTATATTGTTTGGTGTCATGAACAAGTCACTAGTTTTAAAAGAACTAATGAATTTATTTTTCCATCCTTATCTAGATTCATTTTTCATAGTATTAATGGTTGATATGCTGGTGTATTATCACACTCTACATTACCATGCAAAAAATATTGATATCGTATATTGATACATAGAGATAGAAACATTTATATGCTATGCTCACAATGTACCACTTTTGGATGGATCAAATTCACTTATTGGGTCACATTATCTCATAGATAAAAGTATCAGTTAACCCATATATGATGAGAGGTGTAGTTTCATTGGAGCATCCCAATAATGTATTTAATATACAGAGTTTCTTGTGGATGGACAGATTTTATGGGCATTTAATACTAGACTTATCTTGCCTATATGTACCATTGATGGGATTTACTAACAATGGAGTGGATTTTTTATGTTTAGATGATTTTGATTTGGCCATTCAAGATCTAAAAGGGCAACTGAATTCACCACTGATATTGTTTTTTTTAGAACCATGTAGAAGCTACATAGTGTATTCTGATTCATCATGTATTGGGATTGAAGAAATGATGATATAGGGTGATAGAGTTGTGTGATACATGTCTCATTAGTTGAGGCCACATGGGTGGAATTATTAGACACAAAATCTGGAGTTAGTTTTGGTTGTTCATAATTTCTGATGTTAGAGACATTATTTACTATGAGGGATTCTTTAGTGTACATGGAGAACAAAAGGATCAAATATATCTTTGCATAGAGTGAATTAAATTTGAGGCAGTATGGGTGGGTTGAGTACCTATATTCTTTTGACAATACGATTTCATATACTCCTACTAATGGAAATTTAGTTGCTAATTCACTGAGTAGGAGGAGTCAGATACATATTGTGCATGAGGCTATTAGAGATAATAAACTAATGTATTTATTCTCAAAGGTGAACTTGAAGGTCCAAGATAGCTAGGGGATGTACTTTCTTTCATCCTTATCTAATACCTATATACTTATTGATATAGTGAGGTTGAGGATGACAATAGATTTTGAGGTCCTAGTAATATAGGATAGTACATAAAGTGAGGACCCCCTTTAGGGTGGACCATTAGTGAGGATGAAATTATGCATATACATGGTCATTTATGGGTTTCATCATAAATACATGAGGATCTAGTTAATTAATATCATTCTTTATCATTTTTATTGAATCTTTGGATCACCATGATGTTTTGGGATTTACATCGTCAATAATGCTCTTCAGATTTGAAGAGATATGTAGAAGTTTTTTCATGAGGTGTTCCTCAAGTCAGTAGGTTAAGGTTGAAGAATATTGACAACCCAGAATTTTACAGTAGCTAACCATTACCAAGTGGAAATGGGATGAAGTTACAATAGATTTCATGATTAAATAACCAATGTTATCAAAAGAAAATTATGTCATTTGTCTTCTTTTTGAAAATATCACAATGGATCTTCTTTTGTTGACTTTTAACAAGACCTTTTTAGTATTTGATATTTGGAGTTTTTATATCTTTGAGATAGTACAACTTCATGGGTTCCCTCAAACTATAATATTATATAGGGTTTCTTACATCACATCATGGCTCTATAAAAGGATTTGGGAGGAATTTGGTACACAGTTTCTTCTGAGAACAAATTACCATCGTTAAACCGATGTATGGTCATTGTGCAATATACAAGTACTTGAGGACATGTAGCGGGTATTTTTCCCAGATTTTTTGTTCTATTGGGAAAGGTAGATACCCCTGTTTTAATTCACCTACAAAAATAGATCACATGATACTATAAAGATGGATCCATATGAGTTTTTTACGATAGGACATGTCGATCACTCATGTGCTAGTTAGAGGTATGAGAGGTAGCTATGATTGAATTTAATCAAATACAAGATACTATAGAGTAGGTTCAGTTGATTCTGAAGTGGATAGATACTCCACATTCAAGATAGAAATATTATGCATATTTATGTGGATTAACTCTAGAGTTTATGGTTGGGGATTAGGTATTTTAACATTTGGGTTTCTGATGCACAAAGCGGAAGCTAGTGGGATGGGGATTCTAAATTTTTTTCCTCGGTGAGATGACGAAACTTGTCATCACCGACGATCCAAGCCCTGGAGAGGTATGGGGATCTCGCGTAAATTATAAGGAGCACACAATTAGAATGAAAACCTACCCATTTCAAATTTGAAGACATAATCTACTTCCACTAGTCGATGGTGATCGTCGCTTGAAGGATCCAAAATAGGATCCCTCCAGATCGTCCACACGCACTCTAAAATTTAGCTGGAATGTCGATCGTCAAACTCTGGGTTCTATCATGGGAATCCAACGATTCTTTCGACATCTCGATGATCACCGCATCGAGAATCTTTAGATGCATGAGGGGGGTCTTGAACCAAGCTTCTTGGATCGAGAGCTTCTCTCTCTAGAGAGAGAGAGAAGATAGTGAGGCTCTCAAATTTCATTCCATGAATGAATTAATAGTTATTTTAACAACATAAGAGTGAGCCTCCACCTATATTTATAGTGACATTGATAAATACCCAATAGGGTTTCCTGGACCCCGTTTATATCAACATTCACTAAATAAATAATTTTGATGGACTAAAATGTGCCAATATTATTTTTTATTTTTATCACATACTTGTAATATATATAAATAATCTATTACGTGATAAAACCAAGTCATTTAACTTCACTGTCTATCTCGCTTAGTAATAAAAAAACCTTAAATAATATTTTTTCGATTAATATTTTTCCGTATTTACTATTCTTGTAAATACATTAAATAAATTCAATCCCAAATATTTATAACATAAATATTAATGAATTTATTTAATTAATCAGATATCGATAACATGGAAAATGCTCAGACCCCGTTGCATGACCCACTATGTCTATATACCTATTCAACTGAATAGGGAGGATTCTTAAATATGTTATTGTGTGTGACCCTCTAGGCCCTTATCTCTAAAGCAGTGAATAAAATCCCCAGAATAAGAGCGGAGTCTAGCAACTCATCATGGCCCCTAAAGAGATAAGGATAGTTATAGCAATGACTACCAACCTACATACATTGAATGTGTACTATAATCTCTTTGTCATTAAATATCTCATAAAGCAGGACACACTCTTGTGTCATCATCCTTATCTTACTTTATTATTTTTTGATCTATCCGGTTGGATTTTCCTTTATACTATTTTTTCCAAATACTTATGAAGGTGGAACCATCCTGGTCAACCGGAACGACGATATACAACTTCCTAAACATGGAAGCGACAAATCCTTTCTTGACCATTCAAACAATGTCATACCACCAACGATGCACCCAGCACAAACTACCTTACCATAACATCATGGTCGTGGTTTCTTCTTACATAAATGTACATAATAAAATGATATACATTTGTAATGGACTAATTTTAGGTGTCCAATACACATTTCCGTATATAGGTACAACCAATAATACCCAAAACATGTGGTGTTCCTATTGATGGGTATGTCCTTAGGATCTCACTACTAGAGATCACCATGTGTGAACTTCATTTGAAAAGTATCAATGTTATGACCCCCAATCACCTGATAGTCATACATCTACTCTGTCCATTCAATAAAATGTATCTAGAATATAGAACATATATCTAAGATCAATGTCATTGTATCTCGAGCATCTCATTATAGCCTGGGATCTTCTAGAACCCCTCGACACGACAATTAATCTTTAAACATTACCATTATTATAATCGATTCAAAAAAGTCTGAAATATAATTGTAAGATAACATCATGCATAGATAATTGTACACATGATATGGTAATCAAAAGTCACTACATAGTTGGGTCTAGGGAACCCACTTTTTTAACACTCCCACTTCACCTTGATCCAACTTGCAAACTAAACTTGTTAGCTACTCACATGATAAATATCATGCTTCTTCTAGGTAATGGCTTTAACTACTAGGCCTGCCACATATTCACCGCGTGGCATATCTGATATATGCGACCACATCTGCTTGAGGAAAACATCTCATGGTAGGGTATCTATGATTTTATTACTTTGGTTTATTGTCATAACAAGACAACATGAATAGTTCGAATATATTAATTCCCTTTATGATAATACTTTTCTCACTAGGAGCGAATCCAAGAACTGGAAAAAATTGTTGCAATTGATAACTGCTTCTTAGCTACCTTAGATGCTGCAACATACTCAATATTTGTATTTATGTATTCCAGAAGCTTTTATAAGCTTGACTCTCTCATCTCCTTTTCCTAACTGTGATAATATATCAAATTGATCTACGGATTACTAGTTTGTGTCCCACAAAAACTAGTATACCTTATTCTCCATATTCAATGTACATATCATTTGTACTTTCTAAAGTCCAAGTTGATAGTTCTAACTTCATCACTTTTAGTGATCTTACATATAATTGATATTTTCCTATAAAAATTATATCCTGACAGTATTGATTATCATACGTAATATGCCATATGTGATTGATCCATCACTGAAGTGTATGGTACTCAACTCACAAATTTAATCTCTTCCTATGTTCTGAATATGTTAACTTGAAAAGATTAAGACATGTTACATAGGAAAAAATTCATCTCTTGAATTGTTCTAACTTGTATTTTTTAATTCACTATCATTATATGTATGAGATTGACTAGGATCAAGCAACCTATTGATCTACCTCAGTAGATCCTGTTCCAAAGAACTTAGTTTTCTACATTAAGTGAATCGTTGGAGAATTTCTTTTATTCTAATATGATCTAATTGTAAGATCATGATATGTTTTCCAAATGTTTCTCAACATATTTCACATGGAAAAAATTAGCTCTCCCACTATACTATGTTAGACACAAGTCAAAGATTCATTTATAATGAATCTTCTAAGATCTTGTCACTTACATTAAACAAGAATTGGATTTCAGTAACTTTCCACCTTCTTTGGAATCATATGATGTCATCTTCTCTTTCTAGTTTAATCCTATAGACACCTTCCATAAAGGATGATTCTTGACATCCAATGACCAATAGAATTATCTTAGAAGTTAGCTATGACAAGTAAAATTCTATTATATTTAGGAATACCGACTTGGTATAACCAATATAGCCGTATTGGCACTAAGCTTTTACCATCCATATATCTTCTCATTTGAATACCCACGATAGTATTAAATTTATAATCCCCTTACAAAATTGATACATGGAATCCATTATTTAATTTTAATTGATCTTATCAATCTTATATCGTTGCCTTAAACTGCTTACTTCTAGGATTTATTATTCTTAAATAATATTATATCACCATCCATAGTGAATATAAAACCATCACAATGGTTTCATCCTTCATATGCATTATGTATCACTGGAACATGCATATTCCACGTGTACTTGTGGAACTTGTTCTTATGTCGACCACTTGTGCTTCTCGAGAATTGACTAAGTCCAAGTCAATTCAGAACCCACTATCTCTAATATATTTTTTCACCCTTATATAGAAATGTAGTCTAATAATTGACTACATATTTTCTATCATAGGGATTTAGGTAATATCTTAATCAACCATGAGGATAATCACCTCATATGCACAATGTGTTTAGATTGATGCATATTTGATTTTAAAAAACACTTTGCATCCTAACACATGATCTATGGTATATTGGATTTTCATCATACTATGACTCATATGATATCCAATTTCCATTTTATTTTTCATATTGGTTTTCAGTTTAAGACATTACTTGCAAAGCACATCATGAAATATAATGGAAGTTACTGCATGTTGTAACATTGATACAACTTACATCATATATTTGATGTATAAAATGTGAATTTTGGAATTTGTCCACACTACATTTTTTATCAATATATACATGTACGACATTATCGTCGATCCTCCTTATGATAATCAATACGGTGATGTAGATAAGGTAATATGTGTTTAGTAATTACTTCATGCTACATTATCTTGATCGATGATTGTTTGGCCATGATATTATTCGGCATGCCGATATGAAGCAACTCATATCTTTTTAACAAACATATACATCAATTCTCTTTTATGAAATAAAGGAAACCTTTGAAGTAACTTTACCTCTTGCTTTTTTTTTTGAATAGTTCACATTGTCTTGTTGAACTAACCTCATAATGCTTTGTGACATACCTTTATTTCTAATGTTTTCTTTGTCTAATCTATGGATGTCAATAATACCAAAGGTGTTTAGCTGTGTTGACCCTAAATACCATACTCTGTATACATTTGACATCCACTATTAATTTTAATTTACAAAGAATCATACTTCCACAACTGGGTAGCTCTTGCAATTTTATATTCATCAGGTATTTCCTTTGATTCATGTAGCAAAGAACTATTTATTGAGTATGTTACCATACAAAAAAATTCATTCCAAAACAGGGAATAATGTTTCGTCAAGTCCAAATGGGCACATGAGATAAATGTTTTTGGATATACATAACAACTTTTTAAATTTGAGTCAATCACTTGGCAATTAGATGTTATGTGTTTCTTACCGCAGACTTAGGAATCACCCTTTCATAGGTGGTTAGAGAAGAAATTTTACTTATTGTAATGCTTCTATACTTTCATGGTTACTATATTTAAATACACTTATTTTACTGGGATATTATATTCAATACACAAAATGTATGTTAGAAACATTAATATATTTTATGAATATAAACTGAATGAGAGGTTGGTACTTGGTTCTTATATTTTAGTTTTTAAACTTACATGAATTCATTTCATTATGTGATGCAAATAACCTCCTATTAAGTAAACAATAACATTTCATTGAAGGACACGACAAAGGATCCTATTCCATAACTTTCGGTAAGACGTTTCACCATGTCATTCAATGTATTCGCCATAAGAATAAAAGATGGTGTTCTCTCCAATCTTCTTTTTTTACTTGGATAATGTTACCTTAAAGTTGATGAAGTTCTCAATCTATACTGTTAATTTGTACCTTTAGACGAAACAAGTGTAATTGTGTGTAAAAGGTATAAGAATGTATGACATGAAATATTGTAAACTTTCATTCACTTTACACAAACCAAGTTCGATCATCACATTCAAATCTTGCTTCACTTTCTCCTTGAAAAATTCTTGGAGATGAGACTACATGAAACATCATCTATGTTATAATGTAGTGTACGCAACTAAAATCAGACATTGATGATATAATTATGATAGAACCATCATATTACTGATTCATTAGTCTCTTGTAAGTATTTTTACACCCTCTCTTTTTGAGGTGGCTTAACAGGTTGGGACACAAGCACCTTGAATTTCTGATATGTGTGCATGTGCCTATACTACACTTGGAAATTAATTCTTGTTTATACATTAATAATGTCAAATATTTATCATAGTTTTTATTAGTTTATTACATGCCATTATCTATAAATATACTTTAGAGGATTTTACTTTTATGTGAATCTATAATGTGACATTGCTGATTATTTAATCATTAAATGTCTCCCATTATTTTCTCAAATTATAGGAACCCTTTATACTAGAATCAGAATACTCTTGAGTATACTAGTGCTAAGGATACCTAAACCTCCCTCGTAGTCTACGAGATATGGCTACTCCACTGCTCAGAGGGTCCAAGGTAGGATTTTGGCGGGCCAACCACATTAACTCACGGTTCCTTTATCTGTTGAGTGAAGTCCCAGTTTAAAAATAATTTACCGATTTACTCAATGATTGTATCTAAAATTACAACAAACTAGATAAGGCTGTTTATTTGATGAAATTTTAGTTAAGTAAACCCACCAAATGAATAAGAACTCCCCGGTAGTAAGAGGCACCCTCAACTAAGGCATGACCAGCTCCTCGAACACCTAGTTTTGTTCAAACTTTAATGATAGAAGTCTATTTGTGACATAATATTTTCCTTAAGGTTTTATTTATTTTTTCTCTCAATGAATTTAATAAATTTCTCTTAAGATTGTTCATCTATGTTGTCACGCTCAAATGTAAAATTTAATAGAAAAACATATGACTCTTCTTTATAAATTTTATTATCAATTATTTTATGTATTTTCCCACTGTTCTAAAATTAATAAAATACTAAATAAACGCATAAAGGAAAACTACTACCAGACTAGTCTTGTGAATCTAAATGACCTATGCGCATCGTACCGGAGTCGAAGCTTGACTCTTGATGCAGCTTTCCCTCGTCTTTTATGTCCACTTTATAATCTGTAGTATCGCCCTGTCATGGTGGGGTCTGCGTCACGTCTTAGAGTACCACCTCGTCTTGGTGTGGTCCATGTGTCGTCTTGCATCATCTTGATCAACGTGCACCGCTGCGTCTTGGAGGGGTCCACATCACTCATTATCTTCATCCGAATTACAAAGATGCGTGCGTGCAGGTGAGGGGGTCTTCAGTATAAATGTAAATCATATAAATATTGGGTGTGCAGGCCCTTATACATTTTAATTGACAAATAAAGATTATTTACAGACCATCGTTTTAATTAATTAGAATCATCGCACATATTTAAATAATTAATTAAGTAAGAAATTAAATGCAGACATACAAGGGTCGATGCTCAAGACTAGACGATGGATAAAATAAAGCACGATAAAATTAAAATGAATGAATTAAGTATGAGGGTTATCTAATTAAATTAAATGAATTTAATAATTCAAATAATTTAATTAACTATCGGCCTTCTGAAAAATTTAATTTTAATTTCAAAATGAAATTAATATTACTTAATTTATTTTATTAATCAAAATGAATTAATTTTTCATCAAAGTATTAATATAATTAACAAAAAAATATTTTAATTACTTTATCTTATAAACTAAAATTAAATTTATTAATTTAATTAATCTTGATTAATTTAAAATTGGTATGTCCCCAAAACACGAATTCATGGCCTACGCGAGTCTGGCCAAACCCGCACAGGGCCACACTCGGCCATACTGATCCACCCAAACCAGTTCTAGGTTGGATAGTTCCACCTGGACCTTTTTGGGGTCAAATTTGGTCAGCGGAAATACTTGCAGAAAAAAATAATACCTCTAGGGTCTTCAGCGAAGGCGAAGGTGTGGAGCGGAGCTCTACAGATAAGGGCGGCAGTTGGTTGGTTGGGCAGCGAGAACTGATGTCTAGTGATAGGGAGGCCAGAGGCACGCCTGTTGTACCGTGGAGCTGCAGGGTGGCACACTAGCCGTGACGCGGTCTGGCGAGAGGGAGGCAAGATGCGGGTGGCTAGGCAGAGCTGGCAACAAAGGGAGTCTAGCTGCACATGACTGAAATAGGGAGCCCGACCGATGTTTTTTTTCCCATCGTTGGCTACGAACTAACCGGAGTTGAGTCTGGATGACGATGCATCTAGTTTGGATCAAGACAGAGGAGGCCGCAGTAAACCTTCTTTAGGTGACGAACTCCTGATGATGCAGCAGGGAGGCATGCTGCCCCGGGAAGGAGATGGGTCACCGGGACTGTTGCTACACACTAGAAGAAGGTATCGGATGGCCGGACCCACTGTGTTCGGTGGCTTACCACATCAGAAGGAAGGCCGAACAGTGGTCCAGACCTGATGCGGAGAGGTAGGAGGCAGCCACCCCTGGCTCTGCTATGGCGTTCTCCTGCACTGCGGCTGGAGGCCAGACGGATGCTTGGTCGGAAAATCAGGAGGCCGACCGTTTAATACGGCGCTATAGTGTGCCGCTGGATGGATGAAAGATGTGTCTTGTCCAGTGCAGGCGGAAGCGGGAGTGGAGCGGTGAACTGAGAAGATAGGGATGGGAGGCTCCAGCTATGCGTCTTGCTGGTGCGGTGCCCCCACTGGCTACTTGATATGCGCCGCATGGAGAGACATGGGTCCACCTAGAGAGGGGATGGTTGTGGGCCGAGCCGCCTGTGCGGCGTGCGTGCACCGTGTTCGGGATACGAGGGGGTCCGTGGACCCCTTGTTTTCTTTATTTTATCCACGGCCCAGCCCAATTTTTTACATATTTTTTTAAAAAAAAATTAAATAGAGACTTCTATTGAAGTCTATTCTTCCCTTTTTCTTAGTCTTCTTCCACCCCTTTTGAGTCAAGTAACCAAAAAAACTAAATACTAAATAATAGCCATTCAATTTAATAATAATAATTTTTTTATAATAAAATAATAATTTATTATTATTATATTATTATTATAATAATATAAATATTAGTATAGTAACAAAAGTAATATGAAAATTAATAAATGTAAAATTTCTAATTCGCACAATTAAATTTATTTCGGATGAACCGATTGAAACTTAATTGGTTTACGAAAATGAAATAAAAATAGAACCTGAAGCCTAACCACATATTCAATCCAATCCGAAAAATTAATCTGGCCATAAATTGGCTATTCGAGATCGGATCGACGCATGGTTTGAACCGATGTGACCTTTTTTAAACCATCTACATAATTTTATGAAAATATATTTTTATTTGGATTAGAAAATTTACATGATTCCTCAGATACAATCATTGGGTTCTAAGGCTCGCAGCGGAAGCTAGTGGGTTGGGGATTTAAAAACATATCATCGACGGGATTACAGAACTTGTTGTTGCTAATGATCGAAGCCCTGGAGAGGTCCGAGGATCTCACCTAAATTATAAGGATAACAAAATTAGAATAAAAACATACATGTTTAAAATCTGAATCCACGGTTGACTGTGACATGTCGATGGTGATCATTTCGGGAAGGATCCAAAGTCGGATCCCTCTAGATCGTCCACACGCACTCGAAAAATCTATTAGAATGACAATCGTCAAAATCTACGTGGTAGAAGGGTGATCCGACGATGCTTTTGATGTTTTGACGATCACCGCATCGAGAAGCCATCGATTCATGAGAGAGACCTTGATCTGAGCTTCTTGGATCAAGAGATTCTCTCTCTAGAGAGAGAGTTGAGAGAGAGGCTATCAACTTTCATTGCATGAATGAATGAATAGTTATTTGCACAACATAAGAGAGACCCACAACCTCTATTTACAGTGAAATTTAAAAATACCCGGTAGGGTTCCCCGACCCCCGTTTATATCAATATTTACTAAATAAATAATTTTGACAAACAAAATTGGTTCAATATTATTTATTATTTTTATCACATACTTATAATATATATATATAATATATTACGTGATAAAACTGAGTCATTTAACTTGACTCGCTATCCACCTTAATGTTAAACGAACCATGACTAATATTCGTTACATTAATATTTGACCGTATATAATAATCCTGTAAATATATTAAATAAATTCAATCCCAAATATTCATAACTTGAATATTAATGAATTTATTTATTTCCTTGGTGATCGATAACTTGGATAATGATCGAACCTCGTGGCGCGTCTCACTATGTCCATATACATATTCAACTGAATATGGACGATTCCTAAATACGCTATAGTGTGTGACCCTCTAGCCCCTTATCACGATAGCGGTAAATAAAATCCACAGACCAAGAGTGGAGTCTAACAACTCATCAGGGGCCCTAAAGAGATAATGATAGTCATAGAAACAACTACCATTATACGTACATGGATTGTGTACTATAATCTCTTTGTCATTAAATATCTCGTAAAGAAGGAAGCACTCATGTGTCATCGTCCTTATCTTGCTTTATTATTTGTTGATCCATTTGGATTGATTTTCCCTTCCACTGCTTTCTCCAAAGACTTATGAAAGCGGAACCATCATGATCAACCAGACCTGAGATATACAACTTCCTAAACAAGGAAGCGAAAAAACCTTTCTTGACCATTCAACCAATGTCATACCACCAACGACACACCCATCACAAACTACCTCGCCACGACATCACTTCCAGGGTTTTAGTATTGCATGAAAGTATGTAATAAAATGATATACATTGCTAATGGTCTCAACTCAAGAGACCAATACTCATGTCTGTAGATAAGAACAACCAATGACACCCAAAACATGTGGTGTTCCTATTGACAAGCATGTCCCCCTGATCTCACTACTAGAGATCACCAAGTGTGAACATCATGAGAAGAAGTCTCAAATCTTATGAGCCCCCAACACCTAATAATCAAGAATCTACAATGTCTAGTTTGTAAGATGTAACTATACTATAGAACATATATTTAAAATCAGTGTCATTGTATCTCAAGGTTCTCATTATAGAATGCTATCTGTTATAACCTCTCAATATGAAAATTAACCATTGGACATTACCATTATTATAGTGGGTGAAGAAAAGTATGCACTATAATGGTAAGACAACATCATGGATAGATAATTGTACACATGATATGGTAATTAAAAGGTACTACATAGTTCGGTCAAGGGAACTAACTATTTCAACATAAAAATCTGTCACTGAGGCTGGGATATAGATGGGTCAGAAGATATTGTAAACATTCATAATGATATGATGGGTTGTTCATGGTTCTCAAAGGGATATGGGCTGATATCCTATTTGATGTTGTTACCTTAGAGGAACTGATCCCTACATAATGTATTTCATCAACCTCAGATGTGCCATTATCATTCAGACACAACTCATACTTTTCATCCTGAAGAGGTTGATTTACAGTTAAATACACCTTTTGATAAACATCCTATTTGTATTATGGATCTTATCATTAAAGTTCAATGAGGCCAGTTAGTTCATCTAGTATAGGTTATATAACCGAATGACTATGTACATGAAGTGACTTGGGAGTTGGATCACGATGTATGAACACAGTGGGAAGAGTTGTTCATAGATTATACTTCACTACCTTTGGAAGGTAAATTTGGGGATGAATTTCTTTATGGGGGGTGTTTGTAAGAACCTGGTTCTTTATTGAGATACAAAATATTTTTCATTTTATCAATATTCAGTTTAAATGATTAATTATGGCATATTTTGATTACCATTTGAGGTCATAGGTGTATCAATTTTTTTTGGGATTTTTTGGAGTCTAGATCTTTTGTTTTCGAAAATAAGGTTTGATCACATGGTTTGTAGAAACCCTCAATAGAAAGATTCATGGTTACAACAAACCATGCATGGATGGATGGAGGGGAGCTACAAACCACATGGTTTTAGGAAACCATTATGATGGTGGTGCACGCCCAGGCGAGGATCCTGTAATTTTTAGTAATGCCTAAATGCAATGTTTGAACTTGATTATTCAATCTATTCATAGTGATTGTGTGAGGTGCCCCTCCTTATAGGAGTGGGTGTATTGTTGGTGCACGGTTTGCCAAATTGTGTGACCAAACTATGCAGCCCATTATATTGGGTGAAATTTCAAAATCTCCTGTAAAATATATTATAATGTAATTCTTTTTTTTTTCATTTTATCCATTGGACAGACCTCAATCGTTGGAGCTCCTCCTGAATCTAAATCAAATATTTTGTTCCCTCTCCGCCTTCTAATCTTAGAATTGGACACTGTATGTCCCAATGTATCAATGTATACGAGTACTCAATTCATTTTTATTCATCCCACATTCTTCTCACCATGGTATGTTCTATTTTGGTGCAATCTAATTTTCAATATTTCTAGGTTATTCATCTGTTTTTATTTTTTCCCCTTACTATAGTCGAATGAGGATCTAAGACCGGATGCGAACTATACTATATATCTATGGTAGGTGGTATTGTTATTTAACCTCAATGTCTTGGTGTTTATATATATGTTATTGTGACAAGAAAACGATTTTCCAATTGTACCCCTTGAAATATATTTTATACTCAATTAACGTGAATATGTATGACCTATTTAATTTACTAGACCCTTTTATAACTAATTAATGGTTTTGAGGCTTGAATTGTTACCACCGTTTGGGTGAGTTGTTTAATTAGTTGGAAAACCATGGGTGTAATATGAAATTGAATGCATTTTAGGATATTTGTTCACCCCTTTCCATTGTATGTGTAAATGATTAATTGTAAATTGTTAATTGAATTGATTAATAAATAGAATGAATGACCTTGTCCTTAGTATATGGAATGTATTTATTCTTTATTAATTTTTTTTCTACTATAATGAAATTTCCACATGATATATTATAGAGGCTAATCCTCTTAAGATTTGACAATTCCATAGGACACTATATGAGGTAATGTTAAATAGAAATAATCATGGTGATGACCTTGAAATTATTTAATTATATTGATTGAATATTTTTTATTTTCCATGAGTGGAATAATGGTTCATAACCAAACACCATTGATGACATTATTTGGACACTAACATTATTATTCCTGAGTGATACTTAAACACCCTAGTAGACTGCCAAGGCTAGAAATATGGGGGATTACTGTTATATGCCAGAGTGATACATGGAATCCTTAGGTATTTCTATGGATTGACATATTTTTTAAATTGATTATTAATGTCTTAGTGACACATAGAATCCCTGTACGGACTCCCAAGGATGGACTTCGAGGTTAGATTATACATATATTCTATGAGTGAAACAAGGGTTACCCTTGTAGACCATCAATGTTAGGATAAACCGATAGTGATGTTATAACATAACCAAAGAAATACCAATATTCCAATCGGAAATTACTAGGATTGTATTGTGATGTTTTGGGTCATGTTAATCTAGAAAGATAACCGGATTCTAAATAAGTAATTACAATTATGGGATAAGGTTATTAATTTATAAATCAATGAAATTATTTATATGAATCATTTTCCAAGAAAAATCAAAAACATTGATGTGATCATTATCTTAGACATTTTATATGGACTGGATATGAATCTCTGCATCACATATCATCATAAGAGACGTAAGGATACATGAAGAGGACCAAGAATTATTTATTAAATTTAGACTAAATGATTAAATTAACTTGATTATCAATTGACACATGTCTTATAATTTATGTAGAGGAATTTCAACAAAGACTGAAAAAAGTAAATAGAAGAATGTTTTCCATGGGATCTCTATCCTTTATAGTGTGTTCACTTTTAATACATCCTTTACTTATTATACATCTTATTGTACCCTATTTTCATTATATATCCACTGATTGGATGGAATTAGACATCGTCGGTGGTGGACAATAGGGATTTTATCTCACACTCTACATGGACTACCTTTGGTACATGAGATGATTATAAGATAGTAGGTATGGATATAAGAAAGTTCACTATAACAAATTTTGAACTGTTGTTCAGGAGAAGTGGATTAGAGGACTCATGTGAGCCTTATGATGCTAGTTATGATAGTTATTGGTCATTTCGTATTTTGTTAAATGTATTATACACCTCTATGTATACCTATTTTAGATGCTTTGTAGATACATGACATGATTATCATTGTATAAGATATTACTTATGGAATTATTATATATATATCCATGGATTTTATCAATTTCATGATCATTTAAATGCTTTCATTGTTGATTTTATGAGTACTACAACTGTGTTACACTCTGATAAAAGGGAATAGTTACCCCACAAAGATACCATGGGCCCTCATTTCTAGATGGTAGCCTCTAGAGTTTATTAAGATTCCCTTAAGGACATATGGATACTCTTGCTCGAGGTACCATTCTCTAGCATCTGGGTTAGGGACGTTACACCCTCTATATTTTTAATAACTAAGGTGGATGTTTATTGTTCTTAGGATTTTTTATGTGAATTATGTATTCACAACATTGGAAAAAGAGGATGAATATAAATATGATTTATTTTTATCATTTAGTGTATTAGAAACTTTTAAATAGGTAATGATGGTTTACATAAAGTAATTCCTAAAGGATTATCTTATTTTTTCTAAACGTCATTTGGTTTGTATCTACACTTGCATACATGTTTTTTTCTACATCCATTTACAAAACCCCCAAATTATTTCATAAATATATAAAATTATATAATAAATTATAAATATTATTATGTTCTATAAAATCGACTCATTGACACCGAATATTTTTCATCCACCACACCAGACTAGATATAATATAAATACCTTTATATACAACCCCACCAAAGGGCTATTTGGAAAATTTTTCCACCATGATAATAAATTCAGTGTTGTAAAATATAATGTCCAATTATTTATAATATCTATAGATTCTTCCTCTATAAGTATAATTAAATAATTACATTCATTATAGAATTCATTGAATATTTCCTATTTTATTTATTTAATCATCATAAAAAAGGAATATTAGTTTCTCGCAAATTATTTAAATTTTCATTTCATAGAAAACATCTCACAGGTCATGTTAATTAAATTTATTCAAAAAGGAAAATAATTTTCATTATGATAACCACTATTATGGTCATACTCCAAAAGTATTTTAATGTTCTATGAAATTATTACATTGTTCATCGCATGTCATCCCAAATTAAAATCCAATTAATTAAACATATATTTTATGTCAAGTATGGACACCTATAATCATTTCTTATTTGATACTTCCCAAGAAATTATTCCAACTACAGATACATGTATTCATGAAATTTTATTTTGGGAAAATTCATCCAATCACATACCATAATTCTATTCCAAAAAAATAACTAATAATTTTTAAACCACTAAAAAAATGTTATTTTTGTATCATTAATGAATCAAAAGTTATATAGTGAATTTTTTAGTAAATTTTTCAATTAATTATCTTCGTTTAATTATTTTTGAATCGTCATTAATCATATATCTTAATATATGAGTCCATGTGGAATCCCTATTTTAATTCCCACCATTTGGTGACTTTGTAAACCATCTAACCACTTTTCTAAACATCAAAATAATTTTTCATTCCTATTTCATAAATAGAATATTTCTAATTGTTTCATAATTTTAAACTCTCCCCATTATTCATTTTCCCTATATAAAGAATATTAATATTCCAAAATTTCTTCTCCTCATTCACACCTATGTAGAATGAAATATTATCATTATAAAATTGAATGAAATTCCCATTGTACATTGCTTAATATTAATTATTGCACAATAAATAAATATTATAATGATATAACAATTATTATAAATTATCACTATGTTCCAACTATTATAAGAATAGGATACAACTATCAAATTATGTCTCAATATATTAATATATAGAACATCTATTATAGTGATTTGTTTCACGAATTTGAGTTTCTACATTGAATTTAGCAATTAGGTTGTTATCATTCCAAAACATTAAAAAAACCTTTAACATATATTGTAATGCCTCTTTAAATAATTTTACTATTAGTAATTTGTGATGAAAATCCACATCCATGATAAAATTTCCTTAATAGTTTTTATAAATATTGTGTAACTTCATCCACCTTTTCATATTCTTGACCATTACAAAGATTCTATTTGGATTTAGAGTTATATATATTTTTATCTAAACCTATACAATTATATAATAGTAATATGGGTTGTTCGCTTCTTGTCTAGGAATTCCACATGCCTCCTAAAGTGAATCAATACAATTCCCCCTTTCACTTCATTCATAAGATGTTTCATGATTTTCATTCATATAAATAAAGATTGAATCTATTTTAATTATACACAATATTAATATAAGAGAAACACATATTATAATAAAAATTAAAAATTATTTCCATGTACATCACAACACTGTTATATGTGTTAATATTTAATAATCATAATAAGTCTATCATTTCACATATCAAAATCTATTTATCCCTTGTTCAATGGATGCAATCTAAATTAATTTTCCTCACATTTTTCATTCATATCCTTTAATTCTCATTGAATTTTTTATTTGTATTATCCTACAACTACATAGTCCTCTTAAAAAACTGTTGTGATTTTCATAACATGTAAAAAAAATTTGAAAATGTGTGTAATTTGGTTTTTATGTGAATAAACTAAATTCTTTTTTATTTTTTCATTATTATACATGATTTATACATTTTATTTTTTACACAATATTCAAGTTTTATAGTGTGACTGAAATATTTTCTCAATGAATTTTATGTTTTTCCAAATACATTATGATAATTATTTAAATCAACACAATTTTTTTCAATGAAATTTTCTTTTTATAAAGTATTCTTCGAATGGAGTCTGCCTCATCTTTTATTTCAATGAATATATATCTAATATCATTAATTATATTATATATTTCGAAAATATTTATATCGTTAATTTTTTTCAATATTTAACCATCCATCTTATAATCCATACTAAAAAATTTTGTATTTATTTTTTTCAATGATTATGAATTATAGATTTTATGTTTTGAAAAAAAATCAATATATTGAGATACACCCACATTTGGAACTGCCTAAATATTTTTTCCTCCTTAACATCTTTATCATCTTCTTATTCAATCAAGGTTTTACGTGGGAATTTTGATTATTAATTGATGTTTTAAACACCTTAATCCTTTAAATAATCCTATCCTTATTAAAATTCTTCATCACAGGATGAGTCATCATGATTAAATAGAAAATTTCACATTTCTGGGTAATTTTACTTCTATATTTATTTAGTTGAATTCCTTACATTGTGATGAGAATTCACAATTTTTATCATTTAGATAATTATATGGGTTGATCATCCATATCCATGTCAAGATTAACATTGAATAATTTATATAAAAATATCAAATAAATTATCAATTTTAAAATTTCCAAATTAAATTTATCCTTGTACCTTACGTTTTTCTCTAAAATTATTTTCAAAAAATGAAAACAATTATAGTTGATGTATTCAACCTCAAATTAAAATTCATTATCATTAGAAAATTATTATTTATTTAATGTAATGTATTAGATTAATTTATAAGTATCCTACTTATTATTATCCAAATTTTATCCTTATTAATACCCATTCCCATCTCATAAAAAATGAAATTTTAATAAAATTTCCAATTATGATTTCATCCAGGTATTGATAATAGTGATCATATTTTTTTCAAATATATATGATATAATTATCATATATTTTGTAGTAATTATTGAATCGTAATGTATTTAACTGTTCATACAAATATAGTGATGAATATGGTTCACCTTTATAAAATATTTATCCATGGATTCATCTTCACTAATAATTATATAATAAAATCAATCACAATAACTTCAAAGTTAAAACTCACCAACCTTCATTTACTTTTCATGAATATCAAAAATAATTTTCCATATTCAATTCACTGGTTTGGAACCCATCACCCTTGAATTTTCTTTATCAAAGAGTTGTGAAATCAAGGAATTATGATCCCTTTATAAATCCATTACAATATTTTGATATGAAAAATAAAAAAAACATTCTCGAGCATTGAGTGAAATAAATTGATTCTCTCAAATTTTATTATTTTTCAATCAAAATATGAGAAATCATGGAACCATCATATTTATATTTGTGAAAGAAATTTTTATAGAATAAGAAAATAGACGCCCTTTTTATATAATTCGTACTATCATTGATAAATTAATCCATTCATAAATACATGATCAATATCATACCAATTCAAGATACCTTATAATGATCATATTATTTTATACCAATTGATATGTGAATGGTGTAATATGGATCACTCATAGGGGTTGAATAATATCTCAACAAAACAATAAATCATATAAAAAATTACTTTTATTGGTTACTGTATAATATTCAACAATATAAAATGAATAGTTACATATAGAAAACATATAGGGAATGAAAATTGAACAAATGATATTTTTACAAGGTCCACTATCTCTTTTCCAATGTCTAGTTAAAAATAATTGGTCTATGATAACACATTCCTTAAGAAATTGTCATTATTATCAAGACAACGACAAATTAGAAAGTTTGTAGTATAGGAATCTATAAAATGTAAATATAAATATTAATACCTGAAAAATAATCAACAATTAGTGTAATAATACAAGAGTGATGTTGTTCCTCCAATATCATATATCACGATTCAATTTCTGATATATGAACCACATTATTTATTAATGCTTTACTTTTTACTCATAATAAATATCTATAGAATGTATGAGTATAAATATATTTAATATACCAAGTGACTCATAATTTTTAGCTAAAATGTAATATACCGTTGAATGGTTTTATAAAACATTATTTTCATTCAATATGTAAACTAAAGATCTAAAACCTCTATAGAAGTCATGAAAATCAATAAAATATAAATTTATTTTCATTGAAAATTATATATTTTATTGAAACATTGATATGGTTACCATTATATCATGATAGTATCTTCTATATTAGAACATACAATAACCATAATCACTTGTGAGAGAGTGCAACATGATTGATAAAACCAAGAAATGGTTTATACATGTGGTGTATAAGGTCTAAAACAATCATCTTAAATTACCTTCGAAAAACCATATTTCATAATAATTTCCATTTATTTAAACTAATACATGGTTTCTAGAATCACTACCATGATTTCAACGTGTGTCCACATGTAACTCATTCCCTTTAAATCCAAGAACACCCCCACGACCATTTTATTATACTACATATTTTATTTTTCAATATCCTTAATGAAAATGTATATCAAACAAAACTATGAAATGAATTTTTTGTGATTGTTAATTTTCCATGGAGTTTGATAGAATCATGGAATAGTTTTTGTTTGACAATGATGTGTTTTTTAATTTCCATAAAATTATTCATTATTTTTCAATATTTTAAACATCAATCATTCACAAATAAATTACTTGCAAAAGTTAATAGAAAATATAATAAAACAACTTATTCAAATATATTAAATCAATAACTGAGTAACCTTGGAAATGTAATTACAAGTATTATAGTTATCTAGACTCCATATGTAATGGCCCAGACCTCTCTGGACCATTCCTTTGTCGAAAAGAAGGTCATGAAGTGTTCTGGAGGGTAAAATGGACTTTTCCCACACTTTTTAGAATTTTGTAACTACACGCTGTGTAGTGTGAGTACACATCGTGTACCACCTCGCCGGGTATACAACATGTTTATTCCATGTCCATGCCGTGTTAAATTAATGAGTATATTCCATGTAGCTAATCCTACAAGACGTGTAGTGTCTCCCCGTGTACGCGTTACCTTCAATCCTTGTGTTGACTAGTCAACGACTGTGTGCCGTGTTGAATTCCTTGTTGGATGCCGCGTGGCGACCGTGTGAAATGGCTGAGTACACGTTGTGTACTATAAAGTACTCTCTGTGTACTTTAGTTTTTCTCGCCTATAAAAGGAGGAGGCCTCTCCTCTATTTTAAAGCATCTCTATCCTCCCCTTTCCTTCGAGCAGATCTCTCCCAAGAGACTCCAAAGATCTTTTCATCCATAACTTCTTAGTCCGAGTTCTGATTTACAATCCTTCAGTGGCCACAAGATCATAACGATGAGGCGGAAATTCTGAGCTTAGGTCTGCTACTTCCCCTTAGCCTTTCTTTCCCATCTTCCAGCCGAGGAGGTTTTTTTGGGTTTTTCAAGAAGCGAGGGACGCCGACAGACGTCTTCTAATGTTGATCCGTTGGATCATTGTGATCAGAACCTGTTGAGGTAGGGATCTTACCTTCATCTCTCTAAATTGTGCATCATGTGGGATGGGTGTCCTCTTTCTTTCACGATACATAGTTGAACCGGTATAATAAAGATAATAACTGGCTTAAAGAGGGGGGATGGGGAAGTGGTTATGTTTATCTTTTTTTATCCTATTGTTATATTGTGAATTGAATAGGCTTATGCCTACTGAAAATCATGGTCGTTGGGGGCCTTTTCTTGCACAATTAAATGATGCCCTATCTTTCTAGACCGTTTATGGATGGAAAGTTTGTGGAATGTGGGAATTGGTTAATCACATAAAGTTTGCTGATTAAATGAATAACCAGAACCCTTGTGTGATCACCCCAGTTGAAAAAAACAGAACTAATAAACAGGTGGGTGCTGGTTATGGTTTATTTATATGAAGGGGGTGTTTTGTTAGTTTTTGTGGATCGGGTGAGCAGTGGGGCTGCGGTTGGCTTGGTTGTGGGTTGGTGTGAATGCTATGATTATTATGGGCAGTGGGGCTACGATAAATGGTTTCAAGGGATGATGATGTATGGGTTTCAGTGTGTTTTTGGTTATGGTGGTTGGCAGTAGGGATGCAGAGATGGGTTTGAATGTGAATGAACTATGGGTTGTGAATAATAAACAAAAGTGGAAGAGTTAATGAATGGTGCGGCATGGTAATGGAACGGGAATAATAATAAATGGGGTTGGCTGGTTAATATAAAGGGACTTGATTGTGTTTCTTGTGTTTTCCTAACTTGATTTGTGGATGGTAGGTATATGTTTTACGAATGATTGATATAGTTGGTTGTGGATAATTCCCAGTATTTAAGAACTAATAAACTAATTCTGTTGAAACATGAAAACCTAAATGGGGTTGGGGTTGTTTGTTGTATTCATGCTTCGACATAGCAGTGTCATGGAACATGCTCAGTTTCTCTATTTAGATGCCATTGGTTGGTTTGTGTGTTGGTATACATATATATATATCTGTATCTCTGTGTTTTGTTGCACCCCACCCATCTTGAGAACATAGTGCCGAACACTCTCATTTCATGGGAGAGGGTGTTTTCCCCTTAGTTACTAGCTCCTTCATGCTCGTTATTCCATAGGTTGTGATGGCTTGACGCGACCTTACACCTAACACTTTTCAGGTAGGTTTCTATTAGGGTGGTTCAATCCCAGTACTCTTCAGGCAGGTTTACTTTTTTCCAAGAATCATTGGGATGAGGCCCAGGTGTGTGCGGGCAGGATATGTGGTTGTGAGGCCCCTGTGTGTGCGGGTGTGATGTGTGGTTGTGAGGCCCATGTGTGTGCGGGAGGGATGTTTGGTTGTGAGGCCTATGTTTTTGCGGGCGGGATGTGTGGTTGTGAGGCCCATGTGTGTGTGGGTGGGATGTGTGGTTGTGAGGCCTAGGTGTGTAAGGGATGGAAGAGTGTGGTAGCATAAGGACATTAGCCGTTATGAATAGCAGCTAACTGGTGGGGTAAAATGGTGCAGGGTACCCAATACTGTTGTTCTTATATACTATTACATATTTTTTTGTGTTTTGGTGCATGTGGCTAGTGAGGTTGGGTGGATAGAATTCCATGATAGGTTTTGGTTTCTTCTATTTCTCTCACGGGACATTAGGATATCTCCCCACTTGTGCACGAGAGCTTTAGGTTTCCCTACTGAGTATACTTGAATGCTCACCCTAGATTTACTTTAAGGTATCCAGGAGGACTACTAGGGCCGTGTGGGACCCTACTAGTCGGGACAGTTAGAGTTTTTGTAGTTTGCTTTACTCTTTTTTCTTTTTGTACTGTACTTTTGAGCTTTCTCATACTTGTAATTTGTTTCAGAACTCTATAAACAATCATGTGGGATTGGTTTTGAGTTTATTTACTTGTTCCTTTTTATTTTGGTGTTTGACTCATCCTATTTTTTGATCTTAAATAATAAAAAGGGTAATGCCTCCCATATTTGTGAAAACCAATACCCTTGGTGTTTGTCGCCACTCTGGGGCCTACTGGAGGCGGGACTCGAGGGTCATTATCTCCCTTTCACCATTGCCAGCTCAGAAGGGGCACCTTTGTGGGAGTGGGTTATGAAAGAATGGTATCAGAGGTGATGGTTGAGAGATAGGATGGAGTTTGGAGTTAGGTATAGTGAGGATTGCATGGGATGGTAGGGAAACTATGTTGGCTGATCATGGTGTGTGACATAGGCCAAGGAAGACCATCTAGGACACAAGATTTTGGGGGCCCCTGTGATTCGATGCAAGGACTCTGAGCCTACCAAACAACCAAGTGAGACTACATTGATAGCAGTGTAGAGACCCTAGGGATGGTACATGCATCATCATCTTTGTGTTTTACATGATATGGGTGTTTTGGGAAAGGAATTGAAATAAAAATGATAAAATAAACCTTCAGAAATTTTCCTTACTACATGGGCTTAGCTGATCTTTGTTTACCAAAAAACTATGGCACCTAGAAGTCGTCCCTGGGTGACTTCGACAGCCGAGTCCCAGTAGATTCTAGCAGTCGATCAGTTGAGGATTGACCGAGAGGAGGAAGATGGCCAATGAAAGAAGACTCTCCGTTCTTTCCAGTGACAATCCCACAAGAATTACGAGGGATGTACTTCGGATATAGAGATGGAGGGGTGGATTGAGGAGCTAGGGAATTCTTTTACATTGATCTGTGCTCCGAGGGAGTACTAGGTTCCCCTAGCAGTCAGTCAGCTGAGAGGTGCGGCGTGTTAGTTGTGGATGCTCTACCTTGGGGAGTGGTCAGAGGCAGAGATTCCATGGTCTGACTTTGAGAAGGAATTCCGAGAGGAATTCCTTTCTTCCATGATCAAGGTAGAGAAGCGGCATGAGTTTCTCTCCCTCCAGCTGGGGAGTATATCAGTATGATAATTAGAAATCAAGTTCAAGTATCTCATATGTTTTGCCCCAGATCTCTTTCCGGATGAGGAGTCCCGGGCGAGTCGTTTGGAGGAGGCGCTTCGTCCTTCACTTCTGTATGTCGTCACCCCCTTCACCCTTCCGACGTACTTGGAAGTAAAGAAGAAGTTAGAGGTTGTAGAGAGGATGCCCTCACAAGGAGGTGCACCAAGTGAGGGGATCCCGCCAGGTTTGTTGAAGGGGAAGGCAGTGAGCAGCAGGTTTCCTATGATGAGACCTTCCAGATTCAGGCCCGTAGGGAGCAGGCCCCAGGAGTTCCAGTTCAGATCATCATGTCCTCATCCCTATTCATGAGCCCAGGACCAAAGTGTTTTTCTTATAGAGGTTTCAGGCACATTCAGAGTTGGTGCCCGACCCGATCTCAGTTCGGTGGAGGTGGGAAGGTTCAGCGCCCACCTCAGCAGCACAAGTTTCCGACGAGACCCTTCTAGCAGCAGCATGACCCTACTCATCAGAGGGAAAACTTTGCAAGAGGAGGCCGACCTTAGGGTACTCCTCAGGGACCTCGACCAGGGCATGGTCGGGGAGGTGGACAACATCAGAGAGGCAGAGGAGCTAGGCATGGTCAGTTGCACACAGTATAGTTGGAAGCTCCGGCAGGACCAGAGGTGGTGTGAGGTACAATTTGTTTGTTTGGCACTCTCGTTTCTTCTTTGTTAAATTCATAATTTTCACACTTCTTTGTTGCACCCAGTCTATCCCATGCTTAGGGTATAGACGTAGAGAGACTTTCCATACCCCTGGTGCTGAGTACACTAGTTGGAGGCCAGACCAGCATATCTTGTGTTTTCCGGGGATGTGGGCTGATGTTGGGACCGCATCTGTAACGACCCAAAGTTTCATTAATGGAAAATTTCTCTTGATCTGGTAAAATGTCTCTTTATGAAAAATGTTTTTATAAGATGTGAAATTCTTCGGTTTTATGTTAATAATCGTGACCGTTTTTAATATAGTCATTGAAAAATGATCACATGATTAGTATAAATATAAAACCATAACAAATCCAATTTACTCAGAAAAAAGAAGTGATGGCCTCATCCAGTAGAATTTCCCCTTACGAAGCCCATTTGTCGGAGCTAGGAAAAGAGGTGGCATCCTTGGGTTTCACCCTCGACCAAGCCCAAGCTGAGCTTCACCAGGTCAAGCTTGAATGGGAGCCTCTACGGGAAAAGTGGAAGTTGATAGAGATTAGCACTCCGACGATGTTATCCGAGCCGCCCCAAGAGTCTGTCACCATCGCACCCCTTACCCTTAGGTCTTATGCAGCTTTTTAAAAGGGGTTATGTAACAAATATGTAGTACTATGTTCATGTACATTATTTTTTTATATAATAATGAATATAATTTCTAGTCATTTTTGATACATTGTAAATAGTTTTTAAAAGTACATATGGTGTTTTTAGTTATTATTTTATAAAGAAATCTATTTTATTAAATTAAGGGATTTTTTAATTAAATAAAATTTTAATAAATTAATAATATTAATATTAAATTAATTTTTTATTAAATATAAATGATCTTATAATTTTCTGAGACAGTCAAATTGTTGGGTAAAAATTAAATACCGTTTAAATATATAATTTGTTTAATGACATCATAATGACCCAATGGTGATCTAATAAAATTCCATAATCCTAATGTTCGGCCAATATATGTTTTACCATTAAAATAATGTGATTTTGGGTTTTTTTGACTTACTTTTCAAAGCATTAATCGACCCCTCAAGTCATATTCAACACTTTGCCTTTTTAAATTAATTTCCATGGGAGTGTAACTCACCACCACATAACAAACCTTGTTATTTTAAGAATTTCGGACATGGGACATATAAAATATTGTTTTCCTCTTCCCTTTTCCAAAAACCATGGGCAAAAACCATGGGATGGTTTGTGGTTTGGATTAATTTAATGTAAGGGGACCCAAACCAAAATAATAAAGAATTCCCTCACCTTTCCTATATAAACCCACCCAAGCTCCCACATTATCCTCACTCAAAGCCCTTGGAGTTCTTCCAACCTCTTCCCAGCTCACTCTAGAATCCTCCCATGGTTCCCCAAGCTCCCAAGAAGCCTCTCACAAGCCTCTCTCTAGCCTTTGGAAGCACACTTCCAAGGAAGGGTTTTTTCTTCCTGTCTCATTTTTGTCAATTTTCTTTAAGTTGTATTGCCCTTTAAATTTCAATTATGAATGTTGGGGTATGGTTTAACACCTCCCTCATACAGCCCTATTATGGTTTGAATGATGGGAGACCCGTTTCTCTCTCATTAAATTCCTCCCATGTATAGTCGTTACTATGCCGAAATTCTTAAAGGAACTTCTCTCTCTTCTTTTAGATTCAAGCAATAATTTTGTATCATGAATCTAAATTCCATTACAATTATTGGGAAATTTATCTATATGACCTACTTAATTTCCATTACATGTAAATATGATGAGGAACCCCTTTCTCTCTCATCAACCATTTTTTTATGAATTCTTATGCCACGCCGTTACGCTGCCGAAATCGCACCGAATTTCTAAGCCAATGCCATTGTTTAGTTGATACCATGCCCATTTCTCCATTAACGGTATACACCTTTATGTACCTTTACTTATTGATTACAAAGATTCATGTATTAATTCCACATTCCTTTATCTTGGAATAAATGTTTATGTTTTATGACTCCATGTTTTATGATCCATGTGGCACACTTATGCATGAAACGGAATGTTTAAGAAGGTTGTGCCCTTATAGCGCTCCAATGAATTGGGTAAAGTATAGTATCATGATAAGTCATGTGCAATGAGTGTTGAATCATGCTAATTCAAGTGCACTGAGGGTTTACTCATGCTTCATGTGCAATGAGGGTTTATTCATGCTTTATGTGCAATGAGCCTTGGCTCGTGCTAATTCCTTGTTAAGTGTTGTTGCCACATTTCCATGTTATGATTATCATTCTTTACATGCCTTTATGTTCACGTTTCTTTTATTCTCTATTGATATGCCTATTGTCTAACATGTATTGTACTCCTCATGTTATTCCATGTGTACTCCCTTACTGGGCTTTATAGCTCACCCTTTTCTTATGCATGTCCTCAGGTTATCCCATGCAATGCTAAGTATGAGAGAATGTAGTGGCCATGTAAAGGAAGTTTTAAATAAAGATGTTGTATTTCATGTTCTAAGTTTTTATGTAATGATCCTAAGCCCCAAAGTCACTAAACATCTTGATCATCTTTTTTGTATCAAGTGATGTTTTATGTAATAAATCATGTTTATGTTTTAATAAAAGAAGGGTTGTCATAGTTGGTATCAGAGGATATGATTAGTTATTTTTGGGATTAGGAAACCCTAGTAAAGCCTTAGATACAAGACTAAGTATAATAATAAAAAATCCCTAAGTATTGGTAAATACTAAGTAAGCGGTTTATCAAATAGATACATCCCTGTCAGGATACGAGCAGGTAGAGGCGGCTTTCGCACAGATGTATCGTAGGGGTAAAACCCTAAAACACCAATTTGAGCTTAACTCGAACGAGAACTGGTGCACGACAACGGGCCTTGCTGCACTCTTGGTTACGACACTCTCCAGGGATACATTTTGATAAATTCACATGCTTAGTATGAACCCTTATTAAGAGAATTAAAAAAATGCCCCTATGAATACATGTTAGAATGTAGATCCTGAAAACCCTAGATTGAAGCCTATAGACTCATGAGTTAATGAAATGAAAGGTTATTTATAAGTCATCAAATTTTGTATTTGGATTACCCTTTACGTGTTACCCCTAACTTTCCTTTTATTCTAGCCAATGGCCGGTAAACAGAGGACTCGGGCTAACAACCGTTGTGAAGATTAGTGTGATGACTGTACTAATGAGATGCCAAATCCAATAGGAGTGGGAATCACAAACTTTGTCATGCTTCTCTCTCAGCTAACTCAAGTTTTGAATAGAAACATGGGTCAAGAGGAACGTTCAACCCCCCCCCCCCCCTATGAAATAACAAGTCTCTATTGAGAGAATCATGAGACAAAGTCCTACTTCTTTTAGTGGATCATCTGATACCACGATCTCTAAACAATGGATCAGCTCCATTGAAAATATATTCTCCATCCTCCAATGTTCTGAACAAGATATGGTTCTCCTAGCGTCTTATCGTATGGAGGGTGAAGCTGATCAACAGTGGATGTTGATCAAAAATATGAAGCCTGAGGAGGAGATCGAGGAGTTAAAATGGAAGGATTTCTGGAAGATTTTTTTCGATAAATATTTTCCATGCACCCCTCGACTTAAGATGGAAAGGGACTTCTTTTCCATCAAGAAAAAAGATGAAGAATCTTTTGGAGTGTACGAGGAAAACTTACGAGGCTTTCACGGTACGCCTCCAGTTTTGTTGCTACCCCTAAATGCAAGGTTGACCGCTTCTTTGGTGGGCTCAAGCCTAGCTTGCGGAAAGCATTAGTGATCCGTGACTTCGACAGCTATGAGGAAATTGTCTGATGTGCCCTCAAGGTTGAAATGGAGTTCGGGGAATCACAGGGGTATCATGGGGACAAGAAGCGTAATGTGGACTTAAATTCTGGTGGTCCTATGGATAAATCCAATGCTGCTAAGAAGATCCAGCACCCCACTTTCCAAAATTGCGGAAAGAAGTACCCTGGAAATTGCCTTAAGGGGATGAGAAAATGTTTCAGGTGTGGAAGAGAAGGGAACCTAGCTATTAACTGTCATCAAGAAGGACCCGCGGCTGCGACAGAGGAGAGGAACACTCCATTCTAACCTCAACGCATCGTTCAATGATACAAATGAAAAGAACCGGGTCATTTTTCAAATCAGTTCCCTAATCCAACGGTTATCGGAGGCAACCAACAACCTCCAAGATAGAAAGTAAGAGCTTTTTCCATCACTTCTGCCGAAGTGAACCCCGACAATGAAGTGGTGACAGGTACGCTAGTTATTCATTCAAGAAAAGTGGACATACTTTTTGATTCAGGTTCTACCCATTCTTTTATATCTCGAAAGTTTAGTAGAACAATACCAGCACCACCACAAATCGTGGAATTAAAGATGTCAGTGAGTACAGAAAATGGGTCAATCATTGAATCCCGGGAATATAAGTCCTCCCCTGTTATAATTTGAGGATTGAATTTCCCAAAAAACCTCGTCATACTCCGTCTGGTGGAATTTGATGTAATTCTTGGCATGGATTGTCTTTCCTTATATAGAGCATACATAAATTTTCTGGAGAGGGAAATCACACTCCATATGGAGAATCGACCCCCGATTCATTACAACTGTCAGGAGGAAGATGAATCTCCTTTCGCTCCATCATCTCAAGCATGGATATTATTGCCTTATGATTATCCATATTTGGATCAGATGATTGAGTCCAAGGAAGAAACCATCCTTGAATAAATTCCTATTGTGAGGGAATTCGCTGAAGTGTTTCCTGAGGAACTGCATGGTCTTCCTCCAAGAAGATATGTTGAGCTCTCAATTGAACTTATACCTAGGTCACTACCTATATCCATGAATCCATATAGAATGGTTGTTGTAGAGCATTAAGAGCTGATGAAAAAACTACAGGAGAATCTGGATAAAGGGTTTATACACCCAAGTGATTCACCATGGGGTGCACCAGTCCTCTTCATCAAGAAGAAGGATGGGTCAATGCGGCTTTGCATCGATTATCGTGAACTTAACAAAATCATGATAAATAACAAGTATCCTCTCCCAAGAATCGATGACTTGTTTGATCAGCTGCGTGGAGCACAATACCTCTCCAAGGTGGACTTGCGGTTGGGATATTTTCAAGTAAGGGTGAAGAAGGAAGATTTCCCCAAGACTGCTTTTCGTACAAGATACGGGCATTATGAATTCATAGTAATGCCTTTCAGACTCACCAATGATCCATCAATATTCATGGACATGAGGAATATAGTCTTTAGAGATTACCTTGAAAAATTTGTGGTAGTCTTTATAGATGGTATTCTAATGTACTCCAAAACCAAGGAGGATCATGAGGAGTATTTAAAAATTTTCCTGGAGACTTTGCGCAAGGAGAAGCTATATGTAATGTATAGCAAGTGTGAGTTCTAGTTGATGGAGGTCTCATTCATGAGCCATATCATCACAAGCAATGGGATATCTGTGGACCCCTCTAAAACAGATGCAACTGAGGGATAGTCAAGGCCAACATCGGTAATGGATATCCATAGCTTCTTGGGGTTAGCTAGATATTATCGACGATTTGTGAGAAATTTCTCACTATTGTCCATCCCTCTTACCATGATAACTCGAAAGGGAGTAAAGTTTTCTTGGAGTGATGAATGCGAATAAGGATTCAAGGTGTTGAAAAGGAGGCTTATCACTAAGCCCGTTCTCACTTTACCCACAAGTGGGGAACCTTTTGTGGTATTCAGTGATGCCTCAAAGAAGAGCTTAGGTTGTGTGCTGATGCAAAATGATAAAGTGATATCCTCTGCCTTAAGGCAGTTGAATATCCTTGAGCGAAACTATACAACACATGATCTGGAGTTGGCAGCTATGATCTTTGAATTGAAAATCTGGCGGCATTATCTCAATAGAGAGAAATGTGAGATATATACTGACCACAAGAGTCTTAAATATATATTCACACAAAAAGAGCTTAATATGCACTAGAGAAAATGGATAGATCACACCAATGATTATGACTGTTCAATACATTACCACCCTGGGAAAGCGAACAAGGTCGCAGATGCCCTAAGTAGAAAGGACCCAACAATTCTATCAATGATGAGAATTGATAAGGATCCAATATTCTTAGACTTGATGAAGATGGACGTGGGAATCATAAAGAAGGGAACATCATCAATACTTTCAGAAATGATTGCTCAGCCATCTCTTTTGGAAAGGTTAAAGGATGCTCAAAAGGATGATGTGGGAATTTAGGAAAAGGTGGAAGCTATCAAAAAAGGGAAATCCTCAGAGTTTACTGTTAATGAAGAAGGAATTGTGCGGTTTGGGAAAAGACTATGTGTTCCATCATGTCCGGAGCTGAAGAAGGATCTTTTGGATGATGCACATAGTTCAAATTTCTCTATTCACCTAGGGAGCACAATGATGTATCATGATTTCTGAGAAAACTTTTGGTGGGATAATATGAAGAAAGAGATTGCTGAATATACATCAAAGTTCCTAGTGTGTTAGCAAGTGAAGGCAGAGAGGCATAAGTCTAAGGGGACAATGCAACCATTTCCCATACCAGAATGGAAATGGGAAAACATCACCATGGACTTTGTCACCGGACTTCCGAGGACATCCAAAGGCAACAATGCAATATGGGTTGTTATGGATCATCATACCGATACTTCACACTTCATTTCTATTCGGGATGACTTCTCTTTGGATCAACTGGAACAGATTTATATCAGGGAAGTGGTAAGGTTTCATGGTGTACCACTATCTATTGTGTCTGACCGAGATCAAAGATTCACCTCTAGGTTTTGGAAGAGTCTTCAACATGCTCTGAATACTGAACTGAACTTCTGTACGGCCTATCAACCTCAAACTGATGGCCAATCTGAGCGGACTATCCAAACACTGGAGGATATGTTGAGAGCCTTTTCAATGGACTTTAAAAGAGGATGGGATCAACATCTTCCTCGGGTTGAGTTCTCTTATAATAGTAGTTTCCACTCGAGCATCCAAATGGCACCATATGAAGCCCTGTGTGGGAAAAGGTGCAGAACACCGGCATGTTGGGATGAGGTCGGTGAACGTAAGCTACTTAGACCAGAAATGGTCGAGGAAATGGTGGAGAAGGTGAAAACCATTCAGCAGCATATCAAGGCAGCTCAGAGTCGACAGAATAGTTATGCAGATAATCGCCGATGAGACCTTGAGTTCAAAGTTGGAGACATGGTGTTTCTACACATATCTCCATGGAAAAGGCCATGAGGTTTGGAAAGAAAGGGATGTTAAGTCCAAGCTACATCGGCCCCTTTGAGATTCTTGGTCAGGTTGGGGCTGGGGCCTATCAACAAGCACATCCACCTACCATGGCCAAAGTGCATGATGTCTTTCATGTATCCCTCTTAAAGAAGTACATACCGGACCCTTTACATGTACTCTCTTATGAGGTGGTACAATTAGAAGACGATCTTTCTTATGAGGAGCAACCAGTGAAGATCTTAGATCATAGAGAAAAAGTTCTACAAAATAAGACAATTCCCCTCGTCAAGGTGTTGTAAAGAAACCACATGATTGAAGAAGCGACTTGGGAATTGGAGGATATGATGAAGTTGAGTTACCCAGATTTGTTTTATTATGGGAAAAGGAAAATTTCAAGGGAGAAATTTCTTAACGGGGGAATATTGTAAGAAACCAATGTTTCATTAATGGAAAATCCATCTTGATCCAGTTAAATGTCTCTTTACGAAAATTATTTTTATAAGATGTTAAATTCTTTGGTTTTATGTTAAGAATTTTGACTGTGGTTGAAATAGTTGTTGAACAGTGATCACGTGATTAGTATAAATATAGGACCTTAACAAATCCAATTTACTCAGACAAAAGAAGCGATGCCCTCATCCAGTAGAATTTCCCCATACGAAGCCCATTTTTCAGAGCTCAGAAAAGAGGTGGCATCCTTGGGCTTCGCCCTTGACTAAGCCCATGATGAGCTTCACCATGTCAAGCTCGAATGGGACCGTCTACGGTAAAAGTGGAAGTTCAAAGAGATTACCACTCGAGCAATGTTATCCGAGTCGCCCCAAGAGTTTGTCACCATCGCACACCTTACCCATAAGTCTTATGCGACTGTTTTAAGGGGTTTTGTAACAAATAAGTAGTACTATGTTCATGTACATTTTTTTCATATATAATAATGAATATAATTTCTAGTCATTTTTGATACATTGTAAATAGTTTTTAAAGTACAAATGGTGTTTTTAGTTATTATTTAATTAAGAAATCTATATTATTAAATTAAGTGATTTTTGAATTAAATAATATTTTAATAAAATAATATTATTATTAATAAATTAATTATTTTATTAAACATAAATGATCTTATAATTTTATGAATGCAATTAAAATTTTTTATTAATGTTTGAAAGCCATTTTTGTCAAAACCCATGAATTTTTTATAAATGTAGGTTTTTCTTTTAAAAGATAAAATTACCATATTTAGAAATTTTTTAGATAAAATAAATGTCATTTCTAGAATCAGGATGTCTAAATTATCCAATTGTGAATTTTTCATAATTTTCTGAGACAGTAAAATTGTTGGGTAAAAATTAAATATCGTTTAAATATATAATGTGTTTTATGACATCATAATGACCCAATGGTGATGTAATAAAATATGATAATCCTTATGTTCGGCCAAAATATTTTTTATCATTAAAATAATGTGATTTTGGGTTTGTTTGACTTACTTTTCAAACCATTAATGGACCCCTCAAGACATATTCAACACTCTGCCTTTTTAAATTAATTTCCATGGGAGTGTGACTCACCTCCACATAAGCAACGTTATTATTTTAAGAATTTAGGACTAGGGCCTTATAAAATATTGTTTTCCTCTTCCCTTTTCCAAAAACCATGGGAAAAAACAATGGGATGGTTTGTGTTTTGGATTAATTTAATGTAAGAGGACCCAAACCTAAATAATAATGAATTCCCTCACCTTTCCTATATAAACCCACCCAAGCTCCCACTTTCTCCTCACTCAAAGACCTTGGTGTTCGTACAAACTCTGCCCAAATCTCTCTATAATCCTCCCATGGTTCCCCAAGCTCCCATGAAGCCTCTCATAATCCTCTCTCTAGCATTTGGAAGCACACTTCCAAGTATGGGTTTTTTCTTCCTTTCTCATTTTTGTCAATTTTCATTAAGTTGTATTGCCCTTTTAATTTCAATTATGAATGTTAGGGTATGGTTTCACACCTCCCCCATACTACCCTATTATTGTTTTAATGATGGGAGACCCCTTTCTCTCTCATTACATTCCTCCCATGTACACCCGTTACTATGCCGAAATTCTGAAAGGAACTTCTCTCTCTTCTTTTACATTCAAGAAATAATTTTGTATCATGAATTTAAATTCCATTAAAATTGTTGGGACTTGTATCTATATGAACTCCTTACTATCCATTACATTTAAATATGATGAGGATCCCCTTTCTCTCTCATCAACCATTTTTTATGAATTCTTATGTCACACCGTTACGTTGCCGAAATCGCACCGATTTTCTAAGACAATGCCATTGTGTAGTGGATACCATGCCCATTTCTCCATCAATGGTATCCACCTTTATGCACCTTTATTTATTGATTACAAAGTTTCATGTATCAATTCCCCATTCCTTTATCGTGTAATAAATTTTTATGTTTTTTGAATCCAATTTTTTTGATCCATGTGGCACACTTATGCATGAAATGAAATGTTTAAGAAGGGTGTGACCTTGTAGCGCTCCAATGCATTGGGTAAAGTATAGTATCATGATACGTCATGTGCAATGAGTGTTGACTCATGATAATTCAAGTGCAATGATGGTTTACTCGTGCTTCATGTGCAATGTGGGTTTACTCATGCTTTATGTGCAATGAACCTTGGCTCCTGCTAATTCCATGTTAAGTGTTGTTGCCACATTTCCATGTTATGATTATCATGCTTTATCATGCCTTTATGTTCATGTTTCTTTTATGCTCTATTGATATTCCTATTGTCTAACATGTATTGCACTCCTCATGTTATTCCATGTGTACTCCCTTACTGGGCAGTATAGCTCACCCTTTTCGTATGCATGTCCTCAGGTTATCCCATGCAATGCTAAGTACGGGGGAATGTAGTGGTCATGTAAAGGAAGTTTTCAATAAAGATGTTGTATTTCATGTTCTAAGTTTTTATGTAATGATCCTAATCCCCAAAGACACTAAACCTCTCGATCTTCTTTGTTGTATCAAGTGAAGTTTTATGTAATAAATCATGTTTAAGTTGTAATAAAAAGTAGGGTTCTCATAGCATCGATCTAATGGGGATCTTCATTTACTAAAAATGCAGCCATACAATATCATCCAAGGCATCGACTGGTTGTTTTCTGTTAGTGTTGTCATCGACTACTTCCGAATAAGGTTCATGTTCTCCGACGTCGATGGGCAGCGTGTATCTTTTGTTTGCGAGAGGAGCTATCAGGCGGGAAGCTGGCATGTGAAGCCTCTCCTTTCTTTGTTAGGCAGGTTATCAGTGGTTTCAGCTAATACAGAGATTATGGATGTCCCAGAGGTTGTTGGGGAGTTCCTAGGTGTTTTTCTTGAGGAGGTTTTGACTCTACCCCCCCTTTTGTGACGTTGAGTTCAGGATAGACTTACAGCCTGGTGCCCATCCGATTTCGATGACCCCTTATATGATGGAACCATCAGAGTTGCGGGAGTTGCGAATTTTGATTGACGATCTGAGGGAGAAGGGTTTTGTTTGACCCAGTGTGTCGCCATGGGGTGATCCAGTTTTGTTCTGGAAAAAGGAAGATGGTGGTATCAGGCTATGCATATACTACCGAAGGTTGAATCAGGTAATGGTAAATAACTGTTACACCCTACAAAGGATATTTGTTCCAGAGGTGATGTGTGTGGGAGTTCTCTGTGAGTTCCATAGCTCAGCCTTTGAGGTACATCCAGGAGTTTCAAAAATGTATCGATGCCGGAGGAAACAGTTTTGGTGGGCCGAGGTGAAACAGGAAGTGGCAGAGTTTGTGGCTAAGTTCCTAGTGTGTCAGAAAGTAAAGGCTGAACACCGTGTTCCTAGTGGTTTGTTTCATTCATTAGATGACCCCCGAGTGGAAATGGGATGACATATCAATGGAATTCATCACAGGACTACCCAGAGCTCAGGGTGGTTATGATGCTATCTGGATAGTGGTGGATATACTGACTAAATCAGCTCACATCTTAGAAAATAAGGAGTTGTGCCCGGTGAGTACCTTAGAATATAGGTACGTAGAGGAGGTGGTGAGTTTTCATGGAGTTCTGAAGACTATCGTCTCATATTGGGATACTCAGTGTACCTAACGATTCCGGAGGGGGTTACAACTTTCTTTTGGAACCCATCTATGCCTTAAAACTTAATTCCACCCCCAGACCGATGGGAAGAAAATGCGTACTATCCAGAGGTTGGAGGATATGATGCGAACATGTGTTCTGGATTTCAAAGGATCATGGGTGTGACACTTTCCTTTAGTAGAGTTTCCCTACAACAACACCTTCCACTCTACTATTAGCATGGCACCGTTTGATGCTTTGTATGGAATACCATGTCATTCACCGATTTTCTGGGTAGAGGTTGGTGAGAGAGGTGCTCTTGGGCCAGAGGTAGTATAGAGCACCACAGATAAAGTTCAGCTTGTGCATGAGAGGATGAAAGCGGTTCAGGACCGAAAAAGGTCTTATTATGATCATCGGAGGGGGAACGTGGAGTTTGAGGTGGGAGATCATGTGTTCTTGATGTTTTCCCCTTGACAGGGGAAACAAAGGTTTGTGAAAGGGAGTAAGCTCTCCCATAGGTTCATCGGAACTTTTGAGGTGCTGAGGCGAGTCGGCGAGGGGGCATATCAGCTAGCCCTGCCAGCTCAGTTGGAGAAGGTTCAGGATGTCTTCCATGTCTCCCAGCTTCATCAGTAATTACATGATGACTCTCATGTTATCGACTGGGGAGAGTTAGATATGGGAGACAACGGGACCTTCGAGGAATGACCAGTCAGAATCGAGGATCATAAAGAGAAGGTTCTTCGTGGACGAACCATAGCCTTGGTTCGTGTGTTGTGGAGGCATGGCAGCCTCGAGGAGAGCACTTCATAGCAGGAGGCTCAGATGCACGCTCAGTACCCATATTTGTTTTGACTTGTGTTTTTCTTTGTTCTTCTGAGCTTTGTTTTGATGTTATACTATGTACCTTTGATATATGGAATGCTTTTCTTGTCGGTTGTGATCCTTTTTGTTTCCTTGTTCTCTGGAAGTGTGTAACATGTCCGAATATGTGGGGAATGGGAAAAACCGGATCCTTAATTGAGACACATTAATGTGGATGTGATTAAACCCGTGTTGGTGAGTCAGTTCCACCTAAAGAGGATAATATCTCAACATAGGAGAAGTAATTTCCCCAGACTACGTGTTCGGGTAGTGTGTTGGTTGTACGGTGTTGGGGGCAGTGCAAGTTGAAAAATCCTAATGTATGGAAGTGGTAAGACCCAATTCATAATCGAGACACATTAATGAGGACGCGATTAAACCCGTTCAGGAGAGTCATAGCCTTCTAAAGTGGATAATATCTCGACATAGGAAACGAAATTTCCCCAAACCATGTGTTCGAGCATGTGTTGGTTGTACAAAGTTGGGGGTAGTGCAAGTTGAAAAATCATAATGTATAGAAGTGGGAAGACCCAATACATAATTGAATCAAATTAATGAGGATGTGATTAAACCCGTGCAGGTGAGTCAGTGCCTCATAAAGCGAATAATATCTTGACATAAGAGAAGGAATTCCTAACACATATGATTAGGGTTGTTGGATGGGTTCCTGTTATAAATAGAGCCCTAAGAGGTATATTATTGGGTTCCTCTGGGTTGGATTTTGAATTCTTGGGGATGATAATGTTTTAAGAGGTATCTAATGTAATGGACCATACCTCTCCGTCCCATTCCTTTGTCGAAAAGAAGATCAAGAAGTGTTCTAGAGGGTAAAATAGACTTTTCCCACACTTTTCAGAATTTTGTAACTACAAGCCGTGTAGTGTGAGTACACGTCGTGTACTACCTCGCTGGGTATACCCTGTGTTGAAGTCATGTCCTTGCCATGTGAAATAAATGAGTACACATCGTGTAGCACATCCAACACGTCGTGTAGTGTCTCCCCACGTACGTGTTACCTTCTAACCGTGTGTTGACCAGTCAACGACTATGTGCCTCATTGAATGTCGTGTTATAAGCCGCGTGGAGACCGTGTGAAATGGCCGAGTACATGTCGTGTACTACAAATTACATGCCATGTACTTTAGTTTTTTTCACCTATAAAAGGAGGGGGCCTCTCCTCCTTTTCAAAGCATCCCTCTCCTCTCCTTTCCATCGAGCAGAGCTCTCCCAAGCGACTCCAAAGCTCTTTTTTATAACTTCTTCATCCGAGCTCTAATTTACTATCCGTTATTGGCCATGATGTCGTCATGACAAGGCGGAACTTCTGATCTTTTATCAGTTACTTCACCTCGGCCTTTCCATCCCAGCTTCCACCCGAGGAAGTTTTTCCGGGTTTTTCCAGAAGCAACAGACATCGACAGACATGTTCTAAAGTTGATGCAGGGGAGCATTGTGATCAGAACCTATTTAGGTATGGATCTTACATTTGTCTCTAAAAATTATGCATCATGTGGGATGGGTGTCTTCTAGCCTTCACGAGACATAGTTGAACCGGTTTAATGAAGATAATAACTGTCTTAATGAATTGGGATGGGGAAGTCGTTAAGTTTATCTTTTGTTTATCCTATTGTTATATTGTGAATTGAATAGGCTTATGACTACTGAAAATCACGTTCGTTGGGGGCCGTTGCTTGCACAATTAAATGATTCCCTATCTTTCTAGACCGTTTATGGAAGGAAACTTTGTGGAATGTGGGAATTGGTTAATCACATAAAGTTGTATGATTAAATGAGTAACCGGAACCCTTGTGTGATCACCCCAGTTGAACAAAACTGAAATAAAAAACATTTGGGTGCTGTTTATGCTTTATTTATGTGAAGGGGTATTTTGTGGGTTGTTGTGGATCGGGTGAGCAGTGGGGATGCGGTTGGCTTAGTTGTGGGTCGGTGTGAATTCTATATTGGTGATGGGAAGCGGGGCTATGATAAATGGTATCAAGGGATGATGATGTATGAGTTTCAGTGTGTTTGTGGTTATGGTGGTTAGCAGTAGGGATGCAGGGATGGGGTTGAATGTGAACGAACTATGGGTTGTGAATAATAAATAAAAGTGGAAGAGTTAATGAATGGTGGGGCATGGTAATGAAATGAGAAAAACAATCAATGTGGTTGGTTAGTTAATAAGAAGGGAATTTTTTGTGTTTCTTGTGTTTTCCTAACTTTATTTGTGGATGACAGGGATATGTTTTACGAACGATTGATATGGTTGGTTGTGGATAATTTCCCAGTAGTTAAGGAACAAATAAACTGATTCTGTTGAAAAATGAAATCCTAAATGGGGTTGGGGTTGTTTGTTGTATGCATGCTTCGACATAGTAGTGCCAAGGCACGTGATCAGTTTCTCTATTTAGAAGCCATAGGTTGGGCTATGTGTTGGTACACATACATATATCTATATATTTGTGTTTTGTCACACCGCACCCATGTTGAGAACATAGTGCCGAACACTCCCATTTCATGAGAGAGGGTGTTTTCCATTTAGTTACTAGCTCCTTCCAGCTCCTTCTTCCATAGGCTGTGATGGCATGAGGCGACCATAAACCTAAGACTCTTCAAGTCGATTTCGATTCAGGTGGTTTTAGCCCAAGTCTCTTCGGGCAGGTTTAATTTTTCCCAAGAATCTTCGGGATGAGGCCCAGGTGTGTGCGGGTGGGATATGTGGTTGTGAGGCCCAGGTGTGTGCGTGCAGGATGTGTGGTTGTGTGGCCCAGGTGTGTGTCGGAGAGATGTGTGGTTGTGGGGACCAGGTGTGTGCGAGCGGGATGTGTGGTTGTGAGGCCCACGTGTCTACGGGAAGGAAGAGTGTGGTGGCGTCAGGACGTTCACTGTTAGGAAGAGCAGCTAACTAGTGGGGTAAAATGGTGCGGGTTACCCAATACTCTTGTTCTTATATACTACTACGTGTTGTTTGGGGTTTTGGGGAGCGTGGATGGTGAGGTTGGGTAGATAGAATTACTTGATAGGTTTTGGTTTCCTCTGTTGTTCTCACGGGACATTAGGATGTCTCCCCACTTGTGCACGAGAGCTCTAGGTTTCCCTACTGAGTATACTTGAATGCTCACCCTACGTTTACTTTCAGGTTTCCAGGAGGACTACCAGGGCCGTAAGGGACCATACTAGTCGGGACAGTTGGAGTTGATATAGTTTTTTATACTCTTTTTTCTTTTGGTATTGTAATTTTCAGCTTTATCGTACTTGTACTTTGTTTTAGAACTATTTAAACATGCATGTGGGATAGTTTTGGGTTCATTTACTTGTTCCTTTTTCTTTTCTTTTTTTACTCATCATATTTCCCGATCTTAAATAAAAAAGGGTAATTCCTCCCATATTTGTGAAAAATCATACCCTTGGTTCTAGTCGCCACTCTGGGTCCTGTTGGAGGTGGGACTCGGGGGGTCATTATCTCCCTTTCACCATTGCCAGCTTAGGAGGGGAACCATTGGTGGGAGGGGGTCGTGACACCATAAATCTAGAAAAAATAATGTTTTTTTGACAAATGAATCCCTCATGTAAAGGAATTATAATATGATAACCATGTATAAATGAGGGTTCCTTAATTTCCTCCCATGAATATATCAATATCTATTAGATCTCATTATTCATGTTACCAAATATATTACTCTAAATCCATATGACTTTAGACCATATCAAAATATTTTTTTCAAACATTTTTTATTATCATTGCTTTTATTTCTTATGATAAATATCAAAATAATCTATTTATTTAAATCCCTATTTAATATTGATGTACATAAATTATTTATATTATGAATGATGTTATTCATTAATTTTAATTTTTTAAATTTATTATTAAAAGTATAAAAGTTTTCAAATAAGGCTTCATATTCTCACTATTACATAATATTCAGTATCTTTTAACCAAGAATATACTTTTTTAATTAGTTATAAACCTTATTTAAAATACATATGTATTTTTATACATATACATTATTATAATTGTGTTATAATTAAAGTATCTATTGGGTATTAATCTATGTATAGGGAGACTTTAGGTTACACTACTCAGATTCTAGAGAGCATAGAAACTTTTTTAAATCTATGGATTGGATAACAATTATACATTAATTTCCATCAATTTTGTTGGTTTCATATGGAATTTTCCTATAAATGAAAGTGTTTTATGTAAATTATTAATGAAATGGAAATGTATTTGAATGGTTAAAATAATATTTAATTTTTTCTTCATTAAGATAAATAATTAGTTGTATAATGTAATACTACTGATACAATAAACTTTTAGTGGATCAAAATAAGATATTTAAATTATTCGAACTTGTTTCAATGATAATTTTAAATAAAAAATTTAATCATCTAGGACCACTTTTAATGTTTCTTTGAAATTTTTATAGAGCCTTAAAATATATAAATATGTGTATAAATTGATTTTCGTATTTTTTTCAATTATTTTAAAGTATATTAGTGTATAGTAGATGGAGGGAATGGGTACCTAGTGGGATAACATGGGATGGATTTTAGAATTACCAAACAACCATCCTAGAATATCACCCTTAGGTGGATGATGAAATACGACAAATTACCAAGTTGAATTTTGGGGTTATAATGAATTTTCTGTGTAGCCCATATCCTTTTTTAAATCAATGTAATTTTTTATATATTCTAGATTTTATTTTTAAAAACATTGTAGGGAATCTATATTTAAGTTATCAAATGGATATGAAATCCACCCATCCTTACATATTGGTTTCCTTTAAATACTTCCTTTACCATTCGTTTTATAAAATGGTTCTAATTATGTATTGATATAGGTTCTCTTTTATTTCCTCCACCTCCTTTATTTTCCTTTCTTCTCTTGGATATTTATGGTCTACGATTTAGGGTTTTGATTATTATTCAATGAGATTATGGTGGATAAATATTGGAATCATTGTGATTTTATTTAAAATTATAGTATAGTTTTAATAACGATATGTTCAATCCATTTTATTTGATGCATGCTTCCATATGTGGTATTATTTTTTACAATAATTAAAGTGAAATCGATTGATTATTTGAATTTATTTTTTATATATTATGCTACATGATTTTTAAGAGAATTTAATTAATCATAAATATATCATTTCATGGGATTGTGGAAATTAGGTCACTGTATGAGTTTTATTATATATTTCCTTAAGAGTTTAATTTTTTTTCAATTTATGGGTTTATAAAAAATTACTATTATTAATTATTCATCATCTATGAGTTAGAATGGGGTGAAAAAATAATTTTGGTTATAGATGAAGGATATAAAAGATATTTTAATACGTTAAATCTATAAATATAAGGAAGGAATCACCTTTTATATATTAATTTTATATGTAATTAATAGTATGTTTTATTTTGAAATAGGGTTAATCTTGTATGATTGATATGAGGGTGACCAAGTAAAAGATGAGTGATATTTTGGAATTAAGAATGAAAAAATATAATCTTTGTTGAGACTCAAAAATTGAATCCATGGAATTTTAGTCTCTTTATTTCTCTGATTAGGAGAAACAATTGAGTTAAATAGTAAAGGACCCTATGTAGGGTGTACTGCATAGGGAATAACATGATTATACTAGTGAGTTCATACAAGTGGGTATTTCATACATTATTGGGAGTTATGAAATATGGATGACTAATTTAATTAATTGATCAAATAACCCTATATAAGATTGGATACATATTATTGGGTAACATATTGGTTTAAACTAAAATTAATAAAACTTTACTCCTAATTTCTTGGTTGAATGTAAAGAGATATCTCTCAAGTTTAAACTAATAGGTTAGCCACACTAAGAGAAGTTCTTTATGGGGGTTCATTTGTGTTCTGAGTCCATGTTGGGAATTATAGGATATGTTATGATTAGGGGATGTGAATTTAAAAATATAATATATTGATTGTTATAGAAATATAGTGTTATTATGCCATTTATAGTGGTGACCCACTTAGTGTAAAATACCATATAGGTTAGTCGATGAGGGGTTGACTCTATTTCTATAGGAGTGGGTAATTTAAGGTTCATCATCAGGGTATAAATCACTATATAGGTGAATATTAAGGATTTTAAGCTACATTGAGGATATTCAAACCAAGTGTTGGATATATTAAAATTTTAAACATAAGAATTTTTATCACGGATCCTATTCAGGGACTGGGTGAGTGAGATATTTTTACTTCTTCCACATAATGTATGAGGTGCTATTAGTTAGGGGTTATGATCGATCAAGTTATTTTTCATAATTTTATTTATGATGATGAATTCTTACATTTTGATTATTGATATGGTGTTTGGGCGTAAGGGATAGAAAAATGCATTAATCATACTATTTAGCGTGTTATAGAGTTCTAAAGATGTATATTACTACAAATGAAAATTGACTGACTCACCTAAATTAGTCTGTTTCTATCCATAAGTCTAATATATATATATATATATATATATATAATATTTCCCTCAATTAAGTGTATTTTATTCATTATTTTTTCAATATATAAATGGTTTTGGATGGGGGTTTCCTTATTAAAACAGAAGAAAAATAATAAACTAACAACCATTTTCCATTGATATAAAAATTCATATTTGAATGATTGATATAATATTTTCAATGATGAAACTATTATATCAATTCTCTTATTATTTGGTCAATGAGGAAATACTATAAAAAAAGTACCTCTTCATTTAGAGTAATATATGTTCTATAAAAAATCTATCAAATCCTGGGATGAATTTCATTTAAAAATATAACAGTCTTTATAATTTGAATATTATTTGGTTTCATTGACGTTATGATATAAAATGGTAGATTTTATAGTGTTTATAGTTTTAATTATTAGATATTATTTTTTTACCTTCGTTCAATGAAATATATTCATTGAATAAACATTAGGGATTTTGATGATTATAATTTCAAAAAATATATATTTTGAGGTGTTTGGATTAAAGGAGTGTAGTCATTTACTGTAAACTAAGGAAGTAAGATACTTTAAATGTGTATAATAGTGATAAATAATTGTAAAATCATGTTATAAAGGAGTAAAATAATAATATAGAAGAATAAACTATCATAAAATTGAGATAAATGAAATCTAAAGAATATGATATCATACTATTTTAAAATAAACTATATAAAAAATGTGTTACGGATGCTTAAACTAGAACATCCATCATAGCTAACACAAAATTGGGTTAATGTTTTAGAATATAATTTTGCTCTAATGTATGTTGGAGTTGGTAACCTAGAACTAACTACTTTGTACATTATGAAAACCTTCATTCATTTTTTTTAATATTAATAAACACTTTATCACATCATTACTGTTCTTCTACGTAACATAGTATGTGATAATTTCCAAAGAGTAGTTGTCACTCTAAAAATTCATATTATTTCCCTATTTTGATACTAACCTAGAAGTTAGAAAACTATTCATAAATATCTATTATATATCCAGATTAATTATTTTTAGGGAAACAAATGATACAGGCAATAAGGGTTTGGGACTCATAGGAAATTCAGGTACCTTATCATGACGTACATCCTTGGTAATGACCAGTGTATGATATTTTGAAAATGAGACTCACCAATTGGAAATACAAATTTATATGTGATAGTGGATTTTATAATATACGGACTTGTGTATTGATCCTTAGACTTTATGATTATTGTTTATGAGAATTATAATTCTAAAAAATAGATGTATTGGTGAAAAACATGGTGACATATTTTCATATAAAGGTATGATATATATGGTGTGTCACAAGTAATATTTAATTATTAAATAATTTGAGAATGGAATTTCCCCTTCTCATTTTTTATAAATGTAGATATCTCATTATCTATTATAGAAATGATATAGTCTAAATAAATCCATGGACATGGTGTTTTATAAGAATTTTCTATTTAAACAATGGGAAATAATCGGTCATCCAATACATAGGTTGGTGGCACCGACTATCAATCATCTTGATTAGATATAATAAGATAAAGAGATTATATTTTCTAGTTATATTCAATCTAAGGAATTATGTCATTGTGACATTAAAGTATTTCTCAATTGGTAACTTAGCACTAAACATAGACTTTAGGATGCTTCACCTAATTCCACTAAGATAGAGGCCAAGAGAGTCACACCCTAAGAATATCTGGAATCTCAATTAAATAATATATAATTATTTATTATTTTACAAGATGACTATATTATATTACCATAAACGGTTTAACAATTATTATGGGTTTTGTGATCATATATCTTCCAACCCCAGTTATTAGAGAAAATATTATCTGAGAAGAATATTTTAAAAAATATTTATTCTCTATACAGTGAACAAAATATTAATTTTTTTATTTTTGAAAAATTTAGTTATACTTATCCATTAAATAAATATCCATTATTAAATCCCCAATAAATATTGTGGAGGAATTGAGGACCATGTTTAATGGTTTGGTTAGAAATTATATATATTAAATATGTTTTCGATAAATAATATTTCATTTAATTCATGATGTTAGGGAAGGTCTAAAAATAATAATAAATTTATTGTTATTATATTCATGGTGTTTCATAGTGATTTAAGAAATACTAAGGATGTGTGCGCAATTATTATTTTCTAATTGTACTTATGTATAAACCCAACTATATTATTTTCGAATAGAGATAATTTATTTTATAGTGCCCAATGACATATAGAGAAAATATTCTTGAAGGCCAAGAGAGATCCCTCTTCAAGAATGATCTCGAGAATAGAGTGTTATCCTCCTCTATCACCACTACCAAATACATAGATATTGAATAGAACCTTTCCATGAAGATATTATCATTTTGTTCAAAGGAAAATGACACAAGGAATCATGATCTACCATGCTAGAACACATGGATTCCAATGATAATGTTCAATGGTTCAAGGAACATGTGTGGATCACCAGAAGTGAACATTTTCTATTTGTTTTGAAAATACAATCAAAATGCGATGTTGATATGTTGGAAGATACAAAAATGAATAACTAATTTCTCTCATTATAATTCCTTAATTTCTTAAATTGTTTATAAATAATATGTCTTGACTCATAGCTTCGGTTATTTCATTTTTCTATTATATATATTTTTTTAATCAATTCCATTTATTATGACATTTATTATAGTATAAATATCTTATTACTCATCAATAATGATAAAACTAGTATTTGATAATGCCCCATCTTCTACTACCATTATTCATAGAACCATATAGTCGTATTAGAGTGGGTCAAAAAAATATTTATAGTTACATTAATATTCTTTCTTGATGTATATAGTTGAAATTAGTTTTGAATTCATGTTAAATTGTTCATTATTCTAAATCACATGATATGATCTTATTTATAAAAATAATATCTAACATAATAAAATTGATTAATCTTATGAACAAAATAGATACAATAATATAATCCAAGGGTGTCGAGGATTCTGTCCTGAAAACATAAGAGTACACATCATGTAACCTATAGGTAGATATTTTGTACCTTTTTTTATTTCCCCTATGTAAAACCATAATTTATTCTATCCTTGGGAATTTATTAAATAATATGAATTTGATTACACTTCGTGTGTTAATCAGACCATCCTAGAACATGGTTGGCCAAAGAACACACCATGTAACTTCCATACACAACATGTATTCCTGTAGTTATAAATGGGCATTGTATATTCTAACACAACCTACATGACGGGGGACCATGTAACTCTGGGTCCACATACCATGTATCTCGTCTACACATCATGTAATCCAATATTTTCCATTTAATGTGTTTGAACAAATTCCTGAGGTGTGTTATGTTAATATACTATGAGGATAATACATGACAGGTGAATGTACATGCTGTGAACTTTTACCAAATTGCACAGATTTAAAAATTAATATTTTAATATATAATCCTTATCAAAATGTTTTCATTTTTTTCATTAATTTGATAGTAAAATACATGTTATTTTCTATATATATATATATATATACTATAAGTGGAATTAATTTTCAGTATATTTTTCATAAATATATACCATGTATAAATCATAAAATAATTATTAGTCTACATAGATCAAAATATTTCATGCTACGTAAATACCATGTGTTCTATGTGATCAATAAATTGATAGTACATATTGATAAATTGAATTATAATTCATCTGTATTATATTACAAATGAGTAGACAATATAAAAATTTAATAAACATTGAGTTTTTGGGTGAGTTGTCACCCTATTTCCTCAAATAAACATTTTTTAACATAGTTAATTTTAAATAAATTTATTTAGTATTTTACAAATTACAATTCTTTATAATCTCATGAAAACTGAAATGGGAATTAAAATAAAATAATTGGTTAATTAAAAAAGATAATTAATGTATTCATCGATGATTTATAATAATTAATAATGGATAGAATTTAATGTTATTTTTACTAAATGTATAATTTGTTGTATGTATGTAGATGATCATAAGAATAGGCATGAACTTTGTTTTGTGGGTGATTTATTTTAATTTATTAAATATTTAAATTTTTTTCATGCCTTTATTCTATCCTCTCATTATATAAGGCTTGTTTGGAAATGATTTATTTTTTATAAACACTGTAATAAATCTTTTGGTTAACCTCCCCCACATGTGGATAAAATTATATGTAATTGAAGGAAGTCATTATATATTAGTGGAAATTAATTGTATTAGATGAATAGAAACTAATCCAAGAAAGATATAGAGGATGATAGGTGTAAATATGTAACAGAAACCATAAAACGGCTCAGGTTTCCCACCTAGGTTGACGGTTAGTTTATCACTCACTAGATAAAAAATAGTTAAATATCTTGATAATTATGATTTATTATTTAACTTATGTCTAGTATCATTATTATTCCACTATGGTTGTTTTTTCACAATCAAATAAACTAATAGACTAATAAGAATGAAAATTGTACTAGAATAATCATGCTTATGTAGAAAAAATATCTACGATATATTTAATCACTTCTCTAAATCAACATAACGTTGAAATGTGTTTAATAAATAAAATAATTGGTAATTTAAAAAAAGATAAAATCCCACAGTGAGGTATATTAAGTCTGCATATCCTTTAATTAAATATATTAAAGTCTTACCATTGTTAAAAGTGATTGACCAACAAATGTTGTGGTGTTATAAATTTTTAGAGAAATTTAACTTCTTATTTTGGGTTGAATTAACTTTGTTCAAATCAGGGGTATATTTATAAATAAGGAAATGGTGTAACTAAGAGGAAATGATTGAGAAAATCTAATATATAGATTTCAAAATTGGGTAATCCATTCAACATATCATGGATATGTATGTTAATGTAATTGGAATTTGGAATTACTTCCAAAAAACCCTTTAAATTTATTGATGGGATAATGCTATTGGGGAGGGTCTATTGTGTTCTGATAAAATAGTGGAAAAATAATATGAAATATTTATTTATTTTTTTAATTTTTATCAGATATAGTAATAAAATTATGCTCTTCTTTTCTTGAAATGGGAATAAAAATGGATTAAAACATATCACTAAAATAAAAATATTAGAATGATAAACATGTCAACATTAAAAAAATCCATGATTAGAAAATATACTTATGAATTAACTTATTCCATTAAATGAAATTGTATGTATTAAAAGAAAAGATTTTTGAAGTGCATGTTGAAGAAGCTAGTGAGTAAAATTTTCTCTCTAAGAGAATTATTGAATAATTCAATATATTTTTATTGTTTCTTGTTAGCATCCATGATGAATGTGCTTCAACATCAACCTGAGCACATGGATTCATATTGCTTGATGCCTCACCTTCTGGATCTATATCAAGAGAAGGAATGAAAATAGTAATAAATTACATATAATTTTATATTTGAAACTATTTTTAGAGAGTCATTTCCAAATAGACCTCGTATAATTAAGCATTTTAGATACACTGAATGGTTAGACGTCATTGTGATTAAATTCATAGATGAGTTTCTTAAGAATCTTATACATTTTGTAGTACCCAATTCCCTCTCATTTTTTATTAATTATGATATGATAAGTAATGAGAATAACCTTTCAAAACATATTACTTGGATTCTCAAGGTACAAAAGAATACAGGGAATAACCAACCAATATTCCTTATCACTAAAACATAAATCGCCTTTAGCGGCGGTCTTTTAGTGGTAGTTTACAAAACTGTCGTGAAACCTTTCGTTAAAAAAGATTAGGGGCAGTTTATTAAAAGTAGTTGTGAAACCCAATTATTTTTATAAAGAGTTCACACTCCCCCCCCCAACAAGAGCCGATGCTCTTCTCCCCCAACCTTTCTACGCTTCTCCCCCTGACGAGCACCAACCCTAGCACAACTCCCCTCTCATGCCTCCGGTGACCTCATCGCTGGTCACTGCTGACCCCCCTTCTCCCCCCGACAGCCACGATGTCAGTTTCTCCCCCAACCTCATCGAGTTCCTACCCTAGTTAGGATCCCCTCCCCTGCTGCTGGTGCTTTTCTCATATTAAAGTATGTTCATTTGTAATGGTTATAGGAATATTGTGGAGGAAAAATGCATATGGTTTTATGTAGTTTCACTATTGTTGAGTCATTTCCATAATTCATTTTCGTTTATCAACAAATTTGGATGAATTCATTTAATTGATTGACTTCATATATTTTGGTTTTGTTTGGAAATGATCTTAGAGGTGTTCCAAGAGTGATCCATACACCATTGCTTGAAGTTACAAGGAGGATACATAACTGTCCCTAGAGTATGACAAATTGGATTAATACAGATTAATATGGATTAATTCTGTTAACTAATTATTATTACTTTATAATATATGTTTTAATTTTCTGATTTAGGGGATTGAAATGGTGTTGGTTCCTAGAGATGGATTTGATGAGGATGCAATGATATTTCATAATGGGATAACTCTATGGTCATGGTAGATTATTACTAATATTACCATAGGATATGGTTATACATTTATTATGTGGATTGAAATTTCATGTAGGTGGGTATGTGACATGAATGGGATCCATGAGTTATTTACCTTATGAGACATGAGGATAGAGATTCATTTTGGGTTCATAGAATTTCGTTTTGTACAATGCATTGATTATACAACCATTGATGACTATGTTATATATGTGAGAGGCTTAACTATAGGGAAATTAAAACCCCAATAGGGTGTCCATCATGTATTTATGGGTCAAGTTATCTACAAAGGTCTTGTTTTAGGTAATTGATTATCTCATAATGAAATTTCTTGGGGTGAGGCTAGGGGTTGGTGTGGTAATGGTCATATATGGTATGATAATCTATGAGAACATACAAATGACCCAACATGAAGCCACGATAGGTTATTTTGCTCGATGAGCAATTAATGTGAACTATATGGATAACTATAGGTTCTCCAAACCATATGAGTTGGGAATGTGGCCCTTGAAATACATTTATCCCTTAGGTATAGGTGAGACACCTAGGGAATGGAACCGTAAGCAGTGTCTTTATCAACCACATTAATCAATTTGCACAATATCAATATAACATCAATATTAGATTCATCATGTCAATAACAACTTACCAATCACACTGAAACCTCACTAATGATAGTAATAGAATAACTACTTACTCCTATAAATTTTTCTTCTTATTAGTGATCTATTTCTACTAAATTCAGTGCTTGATATCCATTCTTATAAACCAAATTAAATATAACTTCATTGATTCTCTTAGTTAAGGCTTAGAAACCTCTTTTTATTCTATAATAATCCATTTTTATGTAATTCAATGATCAAAAAGTAAATTTTCATCAGCATGAAACTTATATATCATGTTTTGAAGAAACAAAGTTGTTTCCTAACCCCGCTTTCTCAGTCATGATCATCCATGACACGTTTTGATCATATTTTATATCAAATGAGACTTGAAATAATTATTACATCACTTATTTCTTGCATTTTTTGGATTTAATTAGATCATCCTTTAGCTGAATAACATGTACTTTATTAGCACATCCAACCCATGGATCATATCTCCCCCTAAATATTGGGCCACATCAAAAAATGGTTAGAATTATTTAATTTAATAGGAGAGGGGAACCTCCAACTTTCTTAAGTTGATTAATGTGGTTGTACTTTGTTCACTCACCCTAATATCCAAGTTTAATTCTAATCCTTTTTGGTGGTACTACATTATATGACACTGCTAGTGGGTGATCTACCATATGTATTGATATAGGAAAACCTTATGTAACATACTTATATAGTTTTTCAGCTAGTATATATAAATCCTTTTCCCTATTATATAATAGGTATGTGTTTTAATTTTTTTTTAATATTGTGTAGGCACATTGTGATATACATGGATAAAAGCTGGATCACATTACTGAGGAATGCACCTCAGTATATTAAGGGTTTGAATAAGTTTCTAGATTTTGAAATTTCTTATCGATCTATTGAAGGGAGAATAATATTTCCATGTCCTAAATGTAAATTTATAAGATGGTTGAAGGGAGATGATGTTTATGAACATTTAATGTTGAAGCAATTCCCAGGTGAATATTTGCATTGGATTTGGCCTGGAGAATTAAATGTTACAGAAAGGTTGAGCACTAATTTCAATCCACAGAATGACCTCCCAACTTCATCGATAATGGCAATTGAAATGCCAAATCTTATAAATGATGCATTCATCACTACAAGAGACCACCATCAATATAATAACATATCAGAACAACCAGATGAGGGTGATTCAAATAGAAATGAGAATAGTGATGTTTTTTAGACTGTAGGGAAACCATATCATGATTGTAACATATCAGTTGATCATCCTCTTGATTTTATGGAGACTAATGTAAGATAAAACTCCATGGAAGAAAATGTGTTCCATGATTTAGATGATGGTTGAAATCAATAGTTTTATCGTGGATGTTTGAGATATTCAAAACATTCTTTTATACTGAAGTTGTACCATATCAAATGTCTATGTGGAATTACAGATAAGGAAATTCCCGATATATTGGAATTGTTCTGTGATGCATTTCCAAAAGAAAACATCCCCATGCCTTTTTATGATATGAAAAAAGTTGTTAAAATTCTTGGTTTAAATTATACAAAAATACATGCATGTCCCAATGATTGTATGCTTTATTTTCAAGAGGATTCAAATAGACATGATTGTAAAAAATGTTCTTCTTCTAGATGGAAGTCAATGGGTGATGTTAGAAGTCTGAATCGACATACATTCATGATAAAGAATCATAGTAACACACCTACAAATGTTTGTTTTACTTTCCTTTAAATCATCGATTTCAAAGAATGTCCATGTCATCCAAAACCTCCAAACACATGAACTGACATTTTATTGTTAATAAAAATGATGGGTTAATGAGATATCCATGAGATTCAAAATCATGGAAGAAATTTGATTCATTACATCAATTTTTCTCAACTGATCCTAGGAATATTCAATTGGGATTGGCTATTGATAGATTCAACCCATTTGGGACTTTATATACCAGTTATAGCATTTGGACAGTTGCTTTGGTCCCTTACAATCATCCTCCATGGATATGTATGAAACAAAAATATTTTATCATTTCAATGATTATTCCTAGAAAAGAAATGCTTGTAATTGATATTGATGTATACATGCATCCTTTAATTGAATAATTACAGGTGTTATGGAGAAACGGTGTTAAGACATTTGATGCTTCTTCTAAGATGATGTTCAAAATGCATGCTTCATTATGTGAAAAAATAGTGACTTCTCTGGGCTATAGAATTTATCTGGTTGGAAGACATACACGGGTTTGGATGTCCTATTTTTAACGTTTATTTTGAGCCCAAATGGCTACCTCTCAGTAAAAAATAGTGCTTCTTGTGCCATCGAATATTTATCGATGCATCTCATAGATTTTGGATGAACATATCAAAATTTAACTGTTTCATTTATATTTGACCAACTCCAAATTTGTTAACTGGATATGAAATATTGACACAACATTGAAAAACAAATACAGAATCGGTGAAGCTACGGCATTGGTTGGTAGTGGGAAGATGTTTCAAAGCGCATTATCAAGCGAAATCAGAACACAACAATAAGAAGAAAAATGGATATTCTTCAAACATCCATATTGGGAATTTAACTTTTTGTGGCATAATCTTGATGTGATGAATATTGTAAAAAATTTCTGTGAAATTTTGATTTTCAAGTTTCTTAATGAGTATGGAATGTAGAAGGATCATCTCAATGCTCAAAAATACTTAAAAGCAATGAACATAAAACGCGATCTCTGGCCAAATGAAATGAAAAGAATCCTCCAGCAATATTTGCAATAAAAATAGGGATAAATATACATTCCTTCAAGTTTTAATGAATGATAAGGTATCTTATGGGTGTTCAAGTAACATCTCAACATTTTCTGACTTGAATAATCTTATGTTACGTGGATTGGAAAGTCATGATTCACATATTTTGTTACAACAGTTACTACCATTGGCATTGCATATATTATTACATAAAAAATTATTACTGTTGTACTCATATTATGAACATTTTTCAGAAAACTATGTGAGAAATATCTATATCCATTTCAGCTTGACAACCATGAGGAGAGGTTTTTGTTGACAGTTTGTACAATGTAGATGATCTTTCCTCCATCGCTTTTTGCTCTAATGATCCATTTAACTATGCATTTGGTGGAGGAAGATAAATTAGGAGGCCTCGTTCATTATCGATGGATTTATCCCATTGAGAGGTACTTTATTTATATGTTTTTTAGTGAATTAAACAATTTTTGGAACTTAGTTAAATTCCTAATTATTTATATTTTATTTCACAAATATCGTGCGGATCTGAAATCATACGTGAGAAATAAAGCTCAACCAGAGGACTCTATTACTGAAGGCTATTTGGATGAGGAGTTTCGTACCATTTCTTTAAGATACATGGATCATATTGGGACAATATTTAATCAAGTAGGATGTGTTGATGACACATCTACTCAATCTCAAATACATCAGAAACACAAAATATTAATTTCTATTGGATGATCTGTTGGGAGGACCTCAAATGTGACACTGACAGAATTGGAATTATTACAGACACATAGATATGTGCTGCTAAATAGTGAAATTTCATATACATTTATTGAAGAGATGAGGATACAGATAGAGCGAATTATGAGAGGCCGAACACGAAATGAGAAATATATAAGGAAAGGTGTTAATAAAGAGAATTTAGAATGGCTATCACGACGTGTATGTTCATAAATATTGTAATAAATATGAATATTAGTTTTACACATATATTTTGTAAATCTAAAAAAGTATATTACTTTTTTTATCATGAATACTGATACTCGAGCAGAGGTGTCACAATATTTGATGTTTCTTTCTCGAGGTGCTCAAAAAGAAGATATAAAGTTTTATTCATACAACATGAATGGATTTACATTTCATATAGTCGATCGAGAAGAGGGTTTGAAAACACAGAATAGGGGTATATTTAAATTTTCTTATGTGGAATACTATAAAATACTGACTGATGTTATTGAATTAAACTACCCCCAGTATATTTCAATTGTTTTATTCAAATTCAATTGGGTCGATATTATCAGAGGTGTTAAAAGAGATTCCTTGCAATTTACTTCTATGAACTTCTTTCTCTTGATGGATGTTGGTGATCGTGAACTGCATGATCCATATATCTTTTCATAATAAGAAGAAATGGTATATTATGTGATTGCTATCATGGATGAAGGGTGGAGTGTTTTTGCTCACATAATACAAAGATATTTGTATGATATGAGTGATGAAGGGTAATATTTGACCTTTGAAATTGAATCTTATCAACAACAAGAAGCTGAATTATTTGTCCATCATGATATTGAAAATATTATTTTATCAAGGATGAATGATGTTGATGAAGTAATGAAGCAAGAAACGACATGATTGAAGGGGAAAATGATTGTATGTATATTTATTTATTCATTCAGAAACCACTTATTTCATTTATGCAGTCATTCATTATCATTGTTATGTATATTTTTCTTACTAGTATTAAGCATCTATTATCATTTTTAAATTTTTTTCTGAATAATTCTTTTATAATATATATTTTGAAAATAATTTTATTTGATGAAATGATAGGAATTCATAAGAGGAAGTAATAAACTGTTTCATCCCCTACTACAGCAGATGACAATCACTTTGTTTCCCTCTCTACGGAATCTAAGCCACCAGCTTCCTTCCCCCTACACCATCTCCCCCCCACACCATCAATCAAACCCTCTATGAGTGTCCCTCTAGAATGTGAGTCGATGACCCACCCATCAGTAGCATCATCATTCGGGCGGTGGTGTGCCACTTCTAGTTCATCACAAATATACTAGAGGGTCACTGTTATAGGTACAAATTTTAATATAAATAAATTTATTGCACTTTTTTTATACTAACTGTTTGTTCATTAAAGAAGAAAAAAGTGAAACTATGTAGAGAAATATAAAATGTTCAGTAGTGTGGAATATGAATGGAGATAAGATATTTGTCCCATTCGATTCATATGGGATCCCTATAGATGATGCTACAAGATTACATGGCCAAATTCTAGGACAGCTTGAAGCAGAGCCCATTTCCCTTCCTATTTCTTATGATGATTGGATACATATGCCTCCAAGTTGGAAAAATGACGTTTTTGATTCCCAAATAAAGGTAAATTTAGTACATTATGGTGTAATCAAATGTCATGTCATTAATGTTTTCAAAATGAATTTATGTATACAGATGATTTTATACTTTATAGTTTTTGATGTTATATCATGATAGTGGACATTGAAAAATCTTGGAAAGATATGGAAAGCCGTAAAATGGAGATTGTGTGACGATGTCAATGATACTTCATTGACAGACGAACAAATGTATGAGAAGCTACCTAATGGGGTACCCTAGGAATAGTGGAAAGTTCTTCTTGATAGATATCGTGATGTGAAAAAGAAGTTATTTAAAATATATATTATTATATTAACCTCATTTTACATTTATACATGTATATGATGAGGATATGACCTTGAATACATTAATATTAAATTTCATTTTATTTCTTACAGGATCTCTCAAGAAAAAATTCATCAAGCTGGGCAAAGAAAGTCATCCCTCACACTGTATGGACAATAAGCTTTTCTAGAAGCTGATCGTCTCTAGTAATATTTTCATTAGTTTAAATATTTATAAGAAAATATTATCTGTTTGATATATTAAATTGTTGATTTATCTTTATTTAATGTAGTCACAGAGTTTAGGGCACGAATCCGCCAGAACAGAAGTGTGGTTGGATCTTTACAAAAAATCTGATTGAAGTTTTGATAATGAGCCTGCAATAGAAGTTGGAGTATAAACTCATTTTTTCATTATAATAAATTATTATAAGTTTTTACTAAGTTAATATATATTGATATTTTATTTATAGGTAAAAATTAATGAAATATGGGATACTAATACTGAGTAGTCCTACTCAGTCTCCCAAGATGACCTGTTTGCTAAAGACCTTGGGAAGGAGCATCTTGGTAGAGTGTGTGGGCTGTGTTTTGGACCCATACCATCTAAGGTTTTGGTGGGCCACTGAGTATTGAAACTGCATTTACACCTAGTTGTAGTCATACCATACTTGAGATTCTAAGAAAGAGATTATTTCTCTACAAAAAATAATTCAGGAGCAGGGGGACTAGATATCCGTTTTGTAGAAAGAGTTGACTGATATATGTCTGTCGATGAGCAGATATGCCCCCAGTGGTACTTTATCGACTGGTGGTGAGCAAGAAAATCACAAAAATTAAAAATCATTTAGTGTTAAATCCTTTATTTGTTTTAAGTTTAAATATAAATATGCAACACAATTTAATTTTCAATATAATATTTTTACAGGTGGTAGCTAGAAGTGGAGAGGGTGACGATATGTGTTAATCATCAGTTTTCAAATGTATCATGTGGGGCACATAGTTGCCTCCAAAAGTTTGCATGACCTAACATTTTCTTGATTTGTCATGTTTACATTCATGTATTTTATTGATTTCGGATGTTTCCTTCTATGACTTGATTTCTTGAGTGTGATGTGCATATTTAGGACACAACAACCTATATCTGTCCCCTACCTAATCATTAACAGAACCAACCATTCACTTTCCAACAACATTACCATAGTGAAGAATAGGGAAAAAATTAGGAATGAAAGGTTTGAGGAATGTCATGGTATGTATATTATATAGTGGTTTCTCATATATCATAATTATGTTATTATACATAACAAAAAATTGTGGTTATGCCGGTAACCATGAAAGGGTTTAGGACTATTAGTGTTCTTGGGAAGAGAAACAATCTGAGTGGTTTTAGTATTTAGTTCAGGGAAGAGGGTGGGGTCAATTTAGTCCATTGAGAATTGTATGTTGGTATTGTGACTCCTAGTGTTTTATTATAGTGACCTTGTTAATGAATATTGATATCTTTTAATTCATCCATGGTTTTTTTTCTAAAGGTGATTCATGTTTAGTCCCATGAGAACTATATGTGGTATAAGATGCTATGAGGTACCTTCACGTTGTGATGGGTCCAAGACACATTAGCCTTCCTTTTTTCATAGAGATATGTTGTGGAGTGTTGATGAACATTACATATGATCTCTCTTAGGATATGATTTCGTACTAGATGAAGGTGTGAAGGTTTATGAAACCTTGTCTCATATAAGAGTGTTGAACTTCGAATAGTATAATTCATTAGCTAACGTAGGGTTATTAGATATTTTTTATTGTATGATGTGGGAACTGATTATGTCACTAAGGAGTTTTACATGAAAGAATGTATATGAGTGGATTGGATTGATTAGTGATGTCTTCAATTGTAATACAATAATTATTTGATATTAGAAACCAATATATTATTTGAAACTAATAATGAAGTTGGATAGAATTCGTAGTGGAATTGAACACTGAAATCACATGGTAGTGACAGTGATCACTAAATTTTGGGTTGCTTCCTCTAATACCAAGCTTCTGAAAATGGGGTTTCTTTTTGGTTTTTTTAATACTGGTTGTGTTTATTATGTAATTATTAATTTCTCAAATGTGAGGCTCACGGGGGGCGGGTATTTTTCAATGCGTCATGAAAGGCCTCATGCATATCAGTATTGATATGGGTTTTTGATTTTTGGATAATAGTATAAAGGATCAATGGTGTTTAAATTATATATTTTAAATCCACCATTATTACATTTTCTATTCTAAACCATCATTGAGTGAAATATACAGATTATCAGATATTTTAAATTTGAAGAATATAGACTGACAATGGTTGTGGTTCTCTATTGGTACATTTCTATAAGAATCCTATATGCATGGACATATCTGCTCTATGGGAGAGGAAAACATTCTTGTATTAGATATATATTAAATAGATGTTTTGGTTATTCAACTACTAATGTAATGGAATTTGATACATGGATGGATATTGGACCAGGTTTCTGGGTGTCAGTATTCATACTAAGATAGAAGAACTAAGAAATAGATAATTTATGTTTGTTTTGGTTGTGTCGAAATTGTAAGACTATAACTTGGATTCATAGTGGTGAAAGGTTGTTATTTCTCACATGTAGTGGTCTGATTTAGATGATTCTTCTAATTGTTTTTTTTTCAAGGAACTGGTATAGAAGCTGTAGAAGCTGTTGTTTTTTTGTAAAAGTTGTTTTTTTTGTGGTTTAAACTACCTCTATATGTCATCATTTTTCTCTTTGAGACGGTTATAACCACTACTACATTGTTACTTTTCAGGGAGTTTTTAACCAACACTACAGTAGCCCATCTTCAAGGAAAAGTTAGCAGCGGTTATGATGCTTTTAGTGCCGGTCATACTGAGCAGGGCTTGCATTGTTTTACCGTCCGTTTTATCCGCCGCTAAAAAAATCAATCCCTTGTCTGGGAAAAGTGCCGCTAAAAGAATCATAATCGCGGTGAAAGGTGATATATATAATAGTTTCTAAAAACCATCACGAAACGTCTATAACGTCCATCAACAATGTCCCAACACACAATGTAGCGGTGATTTTCGGATACCGCCGCAGAAGCATATAATGGCAGTTTAAACTGCCACTATACCCAAAAAACCCACCACGAATGTTGAATTTTACTATAGTGTATGGTAAATATGGTAAGTAATAACATGATGACGGGTCTTAATTCACATAACAAGTCCAAATATTCCATGTAACATCCTTCAATGAAGGGGAAAATCTAGATATGGGGAAAATAAAAGGAAGTTGTATGTTTTTCCTATGTAATGTAGGGTCACTAGTAGAGGAATTTCACCTTGATGTAAAGGTAAGCTAAAAGTGCATTCATTAATGAGTGTAATACTTCAAATATACACATCGAGTATAAGATGTTTCTTTTTCCCATATCTATATCCAAATTTAGGAACCAAGAACATTCTGAATGATTTCAAGTGGAGAGGTATATTTTTGAGTTGTTAATTGTGTGAGACTAACTATTTTACCCATTGGTGACTACCATTATTCATTATCAACGTGCAGAATATTGAATTTATGATATTGTTATTATGTACCAACAATTATCAAGAACAATAATCCTATATCATTCCTAGATATATATGGTTTGATCTTAAAACCTCTAAATAAAAATTGTTTCTTTAATAATGAAAAAATATGTTATTATATGTCACATTAAAATAACAATATTTATGTGTTAAATAATAAAAATAAAGAATTCTAAATTGATAATGAATAATGTTTACAAGACTCATATAACACCAATATATTATATTAATATCATGGTCATGTAAACTGGAATCATTTTAATAAGCTATATCATGAAGGTTATTTGTAAATATTTGAGCTAAAACCACTTGAATGATGTCATACATTATTATATGAAAAAAGGAAAAACCACCACTTAATGGATAGGTTGAAAGGGCCACAAATATTTTATGATTGGTAAACACTTATGTGTGTCAACCATTCTTAGTAGACGTTAAATGTATGTATTGTCACTTCATAATGTTTTATGATTACTTAAGTCGATATGGATATGTATATTTTATTATCTATAAGATCGATCCCTTTAAGAAATTCAAAGAATTCATTAATGTTGTAGTGAATAAAACTAGAACAAATATAGAGAATATGTTATTGGATCGAGGTGAGGAATATCTTAAACAATATTATATATAATTTATATAGGCATTTGGGATTGAATCATAAATCACTCCACCGTAAACACCATAGTGGAATTGTGTTAGTGAAAGGAGGAACCATACCTTGTTAGACATAGAAAGGTCGATGAGAACTCATGTAGACATTACATTATCCTTTTAGGGTTATTCATTACAAATTGTAGTACAAACACAAAATAGAGTACCATATAAATTGAAAAATAGAATTTCTGTCACGATATGTAGTGGATTAAAACGTGTTTTATCAGATACATGTGAATGTGGTTTTTGTAGGTTCTGGGCTCAGCGGAAGCACATTGGCTGGAGTGCCCAACTTTGATTTTAGCATTAAACAATGTTCAAAATGAGATCTATCATGATATAAAATAATAGATCTTCAGAAAAGAACGAAGAATGTAAAACAAAAGAGGGAGTCCTGGAACCATATAGATAGGTTCCCCATATGTTGGTTATAATTAATTTAATTAATTTACAATAATTACCTTGGTGGAATTCATTTTTTGTTGATGTTTCCGGTCACGATATTGTGATCCATCGTTTCATCATAGATTCCAAGTGTAGGATTCCTCTAGCGGTGATCCACACGTGTTCCACATATCTCTGGACATCTCTGAAGGGATATTCGGGTGCTAGTGCGAAAGAACCATAGCTTGTTATGTCCGACATTGATCGCCTAGATCCGATGGAGGAGGATCTATCTCGGTCTTGAGAGCGTTCTTGGAGGAAGTAGTTCATTCGTCCATGAAATAATTCTCCAATATTGTTGTGCACAATTATTGGGGAAAAGTGTTGTGGTTGTGAGGATAATTATAATCGGGTTTGAGGTTATAGAGTTGTGACAATAAATAAACGTGTTACGCGTTTTATTTATTTCCATAACTCTTATTGAATACCCCCATGTCGAATTATTAATTTCTTGACATGCGCCCATGCTGATTATATTAAATATCATTTAATAAAAAATATTATGTCCTCAAAATTCTGACTGGAAAAACTACACGGTGTGTACTCGTTTTCCATAAAACTACATGGCATGTATATTTAATATACACAGTGTGTACTTTTATTTTCCATTTTTCTTTATTCCCTCCACCACATTTATTAGACCTTGAGTATTGGATATTTATTTCTTAAATAAATGTAACTGCATTACTTGCTAATAAATAAATTATTTCACCCACAATATATTCTCTAAAATAACTAGTGTCGAAATAAATGCGATCATATATCCTTAAATTATTATTAAAACACAGTTGGGAATAATCATTATTTAACTTGTTAAATTAATATTTTACTGAGATAAATAGTCACACTTAGTTTGTGACCCTCTAGGCCACTTTCTCAGTGGCATTAGGCGAAGCCTACCTAATGTCCAAGGTCAGCATCTAGTAACACGCCAAGGCACCCATAGACAAAGTAGTTAACACCGAAATTTCGTTTCACCTCCTACGAACGCTTACCGTGTAACATAATTGCTTTGTCTCGATATCTCTAATCAAGCGGGTTTCATTCTAGTGTCATCAACACATGTACCTGATTATTCTTTCTTTGACTTTTCGGAATTAAACTCTCCCATTCTTTACCATGGCCATGGGTTTTATTTAGTCTATATCAGTTTTATCAAAGGGCATGAGATATCTACTACCGTTATGGAATAGAATGGAAAAATCCTTTCTCGCATTATCTGTTAATGAAGTATTACATGTGACGCAACAAATGTATCCTACCTCTTTGTGAATAGTGTTTTTTCATGGTTTTCGTCAATAAATCTAAGTGTTTGAGTTTTAACACCCATTAATAATACTCATAAAGTATAAGGACCAATACACATGTCCTCGGAAAGGAACATCCAATGACACTAGGAAATGTGGATTTCCTACTGGAGGGTCTCGTTCTCATAATATCCTCCCGGATATTACCAAGGATGCAAACCCTGAGAAGGTGCCTCAAAGTTTTATGAGTCCTCACCCCTAATGTCATGTGTTATTTGTGTCCCTCAAATAACATCATCTGGCTATAGAACATATATTCAAGAATAGTGTTATGGAATTTCCGGGTTCTCATGATAGCAGGGATCCTCTACGACCCTTTAATGTAATAGCTATCCATAGGACATTATCAAATTCATTTTAATGAAGAATAACAATCATCATGTGATAAGGTATTTATTAATGAATAAAGTACAAAGTAGTTGGTTTTAAGACAATAACTCCAACAGACTCCCGCTTGGAATAGATCCAACTGCAAATAACCTTTAACCCTCTAGATCTCACATGATATTCATGCTTCTTGTGGAGATATTCCTTCAGTCATAGGGTCTGCCACGTTCTGTTCCATGGACACTCAGCTCGCAACAACTTCACCCCTCTAATAGAAATCCTTCAAGAGGTGATACATCTGGAGTATGTTCTATGTCCGTTGATGTGACCTCAGTTCTTTTTCAAGATCCACAGCGGTAGTATTTTCACAATACAATGTTACAGTGTGTTTACTACTATGCACCACATCAAGCTGATGGACAATGCTTTGAATCCAGACGGCTTCCTTGGCTGCATTAGAAGCCGCTATATATTCATACATCGCTGTAGAATTGGCAACAACTGGCTGTTTTGAGCTCTTCTAGCACACAACTCCTCCATTGAGAAAGAAAACATATCCAGATTGCGACTTCAGATCATTCTGACCTATCTGAAAACCAGCATCAGCATACCCTCTTATGACAATCCCATCATCTCCTCCACACACCAAGAACATATCCTTAGTTTTTCTTAGATACTTAAGGATAGTCTTACCAGAAGTCCAATGTTGTTCTCCTTGATCTACCTAATATCGGCCTACCATGATCAGTGCATAGGAATCATCAAGCTTAGTACATAACATGGGATACATGATGGATCCTATAGCTGAAGCTTATGGGATCTTATTCATTCTATCTTTCTCTTATTGTGTCTGAGGAAACATTTTTTTATAATGATGTATGCCATGTGACACTGGGACCAATCCCCTCTTGGATTGTTCCATAGTAAATAATTTTAGTATCTAGCCAATGTATGTACTCTGACATAGTCCACGCACCCTCTTAGATCTATTATGAATGATCCTAATCCCTAGAATGTGGGATGCTTCACCCAAGTCCTTCTTTTAGAAACACTTGTTCAACGAATCCTTAACTGACTGTAAGACTAGTACATCATTTCCAATAAGCACTATGTCGTCAAAATATTCTACTAGGATAAGGATTTAATTCCCACTAAACCACTTATAAACACATGGCTCACATTCTTTTTATGGAACCCAAATTACTTTATGGATTCATCAAATTGAATGTTCCATGACCTAGATTCTTAATTTAATCCATAAATGGATTTCTACAACTTTCAAACTCGTTTGGCTTCACCTGGTGTCAGAAAGACTTCTGGTTGTGTCACATAGACATTTTCCTAAAGGTTCCCATTAAGGAATGTTGTTTCGACATCCATTTTCCAAATCTCATAGTCATGGTAAGCTGCTATGGCAAGTATTATTCTTATGGATTTAAACATGGCATCTGGCGAGAAGGTTTCATCATAGTCTATTAATTGATGATGTTTGAATCTTTTATCCACTAACCTTGCTTTATAGGTGCTAACTTGACCTTCCATGTCCATTTTTCTCTTGAATACACATTTTCATCCAACAGGCTTTACATCAACTGGCTCATCGACCATAACCCATAATTGGTTCTGATTCATGGAATCCGTCTCATATTTCATTGCTTCTAGCTATATTACAGCTTCTGAACTTTCTATTGCTTTATTATATAATTGAGGTTCATCATTGTCCAACAATAATGATTCACCATCCTCGGTAACTAGGAAACCAAATATCTTTTCTTCCCTTACCTCTCTTGAGCTCCTATGCAGTACTTGTGTTTCTAGAACCTCTTCCACGAGGACATGTGGAACTTGTTCGTGTACCACACCTGGTGTATCTTGAGCATCAACTTTGTCGAAGTCAATCTTTCTCCCACTATCCTTCTTGAGGATGTTCTCCCTCTAAAGAAAGACGGCTTGTCTGGCGACAATCACTTTCTTTTCTGAAGGGTTATATAGATAATATCCTTTTGTTTCCTTGGGATATCCTATAAAGATAAACTGTATGCCCTGGGATGATAATTTTGTTGCTTAATAAGGCCTTAACAACTGCCTCACATTCTCGTGCATGGGTGCGTGACAAAGTGGGTTTCCTTACATTCCATAACTCGGATGGAATTTTATTTTCCGCCTTAGTTGGTACTGAAGTTAATGTGTATGTTGTTGTTTGTAATGCATATCCCCAAAAGGATAATAGATGATCTGCATGACTAATCATCGACCTCACCATGACCAACAAGGTGTGGTTCCTCCTTTCACTAACACCATTCCACTATGGTCTATAAGGAGGATTGAGCTGAGATAGAATCCCAATCTCCCATAGAAGATCGATGAACTCTTGGTTAAGATATTATCCACAATGGTCTGATCGAAGTTTCTTTATATTCTTACCAAGATGATTCTCCACTTCATTCTTGAATTCCTTAAATTTCTCTAAGGACTCTGACTTATACCACATTAAGTATATATAGTAATATCTACTTAAATCATCATTAAAAGTAATTGATGTAAGAATGTCCACCTCTATCTTCTACTAGAAATGGTCCACGTACATCTGTGTGCACCAATCCAAGAAGCTCTATGGCCCATTTACCCTGTCCAACAGAAGGTGGCTTGGTCATTTTACCTTATAAACATGTGAGACATCTATCAAGTGGTTTTACCACAACAGAGTCTATATTTTCATCTTGTCAGAGCTTTGTCAAGCTCTACTCTTTTACATGACCGAGACGGTGATGCCACAATTGGGTGATGTATGAGTCATGTGAGTTTGTTTCATTGTCTATTACTAACACTTGGTTTTTGTAATTTAATACATACAAACCATTATTTAAATGTTCCATACAATAACATACATTTTTCTTATAAAAGAGACATCCCTAATTTCCAGACATGGAAATAAATCCATCCATATTCAAACAAGATACATAAATTATGTTCTTTTTAACACTAGGCACATAATAACAGATTTGAAAAAATATAATCATCCTAGTCGACAATGAGAGGTGGTAATATCCAAAAGCCAATACAGCCAGCTTTGTGCCATTGGCAGCTCGAACATCCACCTCTCCTCTGGAAATCTTTCTAAATCAACTTAGTTCCTGAATTTGAATACAGATGTGATCCCCACAAGTTCTATCTAATACCCAATGTGTAGAAATAAAAATATTACACTAGATAACGAACAAACCATTAGTGTCCCCACACTTCTGGGTGGAGTTCCTCTTCTAGTGGCCTTTCTTTCCACATGAAAAACACACTTCTCCCCATTCCTTTCCATGCCTCATGATCTTCCCCTTCTTGGATGGATGATGCTCAGGGGCTTCGGACAGTTTATAAGTCTTTGTCCCATTTCCTTGTCCTTAATTTTCTTATTCACCATAAAGATTGTGGGGTTGTCACGCCCCATGTCCTTATCTACATGGAGAATTAAGGTCATAAGTTCTGATAGACACTTCTCATTATTTCTCATGTTGTAGTTGATAATAAAGCTTGAGAAGGCCTTGGGCAGTGATGATAGGATAAGATCTGTACGCAACTGATCTAGGAACTTAATCCCTAAGATGTCCAGGCGTTCACTGTAGCCAATGAGCTTGACTACATGATGCCAAGCTGGCACAGACTCTCCAAGCTACGTTTTAAACAATGCGTTGGAGATCTCATATCTCTCCTGTCTCGCCTTCTCTTGGTAGTGATTCTTAAGGTGAGACATCATTCTATACACGTCCATGTTTTCATGTTTCTTCAAAAGCTCATTAGACATGGAAGATATCATGAAACACTAGACAAATATGGAATCATCCATGTGTTTTATGTAGATATATAGATCCTAATCACTGGCCTCCTTTCCAGGCGCAACTGGAATAGGCTCTTCCAGCACATACAATTTCCTTTCGTGGTGAAGGATGACGCGTAAATGCCACTACCAATCGTGGAAATTGGTGTCGGTGAGAAGGTTTTCCTTCTCGAGTATAGTTCTCAATGATATGTTGGACTTAATTTTTATTGCCATTTCTAAAAATTAATATGATCAATGGTTTAGTACATAATTACAAAATTGAGACAAATAATTAAATTAATACTTATTAGTCTCCCACTATTTTATCGAAATCCAATAGCCCTCACCATTGACTTCGAAATATTTTGTTGCCTGAATATTCTAGTGGAAATAATCCATATTTCCATTCGCATTACCCCAACTAGGGTTGGTCAAGCAACTTGAAGAGTTTAAGGTAGGCATTCCAAATGCCAACTGCATTAACCCACAACTCCTTGACCCATTGAGTGGACTCACCAATCATGAAATCTTTTTATTTTGGATTTCCTCAACCTTTGCCTCTTGGTCACACCAATTCCTGATGTGGCAGCCAACCCTTGATGCGAACCAAGTTAAGTCAAACCAAAACCTTGAATTAGAATTCCTTGATAATTTGAAGCACTCCAACTAGTGTTTGTCAATCACTTAGAACTATGGTTCGATTATAACCAAGATTATGGAAGGCTATAACGACTTAATATTTCTTTTGGAGGATTTTTTACTTATACGTAAATTGACATTTTATTATCTTTGATTACATGGGTTTTAATATTAATAGGGATATACTTAAGTTATTAACCATGTCATGATAATATTTATGCATAAGCTGGTCTTATTTTAGTTCCATCATGCATGCATGTTTAATTAATTAATTGTGTGATTGTGACAACACACCCACAAAAAATAAACCATGAAACTAACATAAATAAAATAAATGGAATGATCATGAGTTTTTCTCTATTCGTTAGTTTATCTTGCGGTTGATAAAATAACCCAAGACCTAGGGGAGAAACACCTTGATCCTTTTAGGTTCATGTTTACAACTTTCCACTTGTCCACCATTGTATCTCCTTGGATTGGTTTCACCTTGGCTTCTAACATGAGACACGTCCACTATTTTGGGAGCTCCATCCATTACATATAAATTTATCTCACACGCAGGTGAGGGGTAAAAGGGGTTTTTACATAAAATAATCCTTGTGCGTGCATGTCCTAAATATTAATGAGGTGATGGATCGAATGCAAAAAAAATTATTTTAAATAAATAAATAAAAATAAAACTTTCATATACAATGGTCTTGGACTAGCTCATGATCATCCATACATGAAATGATATTTATGCATAAATAAAACAAGCATTCAATTATTTTATCGTTCTTGCTTAAGATAAATCATGGTAAAATTCAGTATATTTAAATAATAAATCCATTTATCTTAAACCCTTTTCTAAATATCCTTGAGATTCTCATCCATCATAATTTTAAATGAATTAAAATTATCTTTGTACGTATCTTGTAACTTGGAGGCAACCTGGTGAATTCCCATTCACTACGTAGATGTTAAATTAAAAACATATATATAAAACACATATCACATGTTCTGCCTCGGCTTTATACCTGCACCATGGTACACGTATCAAGGGTTTTTATAATATAATATTAAATTTTAATAAATCTTCCTAATTTGGGTGAGTACAGGGCGTGTAGTTCCAACTACACAGCGTGTACTTTTCTTAACCATCAATCCGAAGTACACACCCGAGGACATGGTGTGTTAATGTACTTTGGAAATTTTCGGAGTACATGGCGTGTTCAGTGGGACATAATCTGTGTAGTTTCCTTGTTAAATGGTTTCTAGCCGGGAAGTCTATGTATTGGATACATGGTCTAAACCTAACCCGAAGGGACTACACGCTGTGTCCTATTGGACCACACGGCGTGTAATCTGGAAACTGTGTGCCACTTGTTCCTAGTCCACACACGGTGTCCTAAATGATTTATATAGGATCAATATATAGCCTGATTTAGTAGACCAGACCGATGCATGAACCTAGACTACACGACGTGTACTTCCGAATACATGTCGTGTATTCTAGTGTTGTACGTCCAGGAAAATTATGCTCTTTCAGATGAGATCCTCTATTTTATTTTAATAAAAAATTTAAAAAAAGGTCATTTTGGAGATTCAGATTTAAGGAATGATTAACATGAATTGAAACAACTAAATTATTAAATGCGTAAATCACCAACGAAAAACTAAATAATTATAATCAATGATATGACCGCTCTGATACCACTTGTTGGTTCCAAGAATAGAGGAAGCACGTTGGTCAGAGTGCCCAACATTGATTTTAGAGTTCAACAACATTCAAACAGAGATCCATCTAGATATAAAACGTCAGATCTTATGAATAGAATAAAGAAGGAAAAATAAAAAAGGGGGTCCCAAAACCATAGATATAGGATCATCATATGTTGGTTATAATTAATTTAATTAATTCAGAAGAATTTCCTTGGTGGAATTCTTTCTTCAATGATGTTTCTGGTCATGATCTTGTGATCCGTCATTGTGTTGTAGAATCAAAGTGTATGATTCCTCTAGAAGTTATCCACACGTGTTCCATGTATCTTTGGACATTGCCGAAGTGATCTCTAGGTGCTGACGTGGAAGAACCTTCACTTGGGATGTATGCCTTTGATCACCTCAATCAGATGGAGGAGGATCTCTCTCAATCTTGAGAGAACTCTTCGAGGAAGTATTTCTTTCAACCATGAAATAATTCACCAGAATTATTGTGCACAACGATTAGGAAAAAGTTTTGGGGTTGTGAGTATATTTATAATCGGGTTTCAGGTTGTAGAGTTATGATAATAAATAAATGCATTACATGTTTCTTTATTTCATTAACTCTTATTGAAAACCCCCATGTAGAATTATTAATTCCATGACATACGACCACGCTGATAATAATAAATATCATTTAATAAATAAATATTATATCCACAAAATCCCAACTAGAAAAATTACACGGCGTGTACTCGTTTTGCATAAAACTACACGGCGTGTATATTTAATATACGCGGCGTGTACTTTTATTTTCCATTTTTCTTTATTTCCTCCACCAAATTTATTAGACCTTGAGTAATGTCTATTTATTTCTTAAATAAATGTAACTTCATTACTCGCTAATAAATATATTATTTTACCCACAATATATTCTCTCGAATAACTAATGTCGAAATAAATGCGATCATACATCCTAAAATAATTGTTAAACCTATGTCGGGAATAATCTTTATTTAACTTGTTAAATTAATATTTAACTGAGATACATGGACACACTTAGTGTGTGGCCCTCTAGGCCTCTTTCTTAGTGGCATTAGGCGGAGCCTGCCTAATGTCGAAGGGTAGCGTCTAGCAACATGCCAAGGCACACATAGAGAAAGAAGTTAATGCCGCAATGAAGTGTCACCTCATATGAATGCTTACCATGTAATATAATCCCTCTGTCTCGATATCTTTAATCAAACGGGTTGCATGCTAGTGTCATCAACCCATGTCCTCGATTATTCATACTTTGACTTTTTGGAATTGAACTCGGCCGTACCTTACAATGGCCATGGATTTTATTTAGGCTATATAAATTCTATAAAAGGGCCTGAGATATCTATTTCCATTATGGAACATAAGGGACACATAATTTCTCACATTATCTATTAATACAATATTACTCATGACGCTCCCAACGTATCCAACCTCACTACGAATAGTGTTTCATCACAGTTTTTTTCAATACATCTAAATGTGTGAGTTATAATACCCATTAATAATAATCTTAAAGTCTAAGGACCAGTACACATGTCCATAGATCGGAACATCCAATGACACTATGAAATGTGGATTACCTACTTGCAGGTCACGTTCTCATAATATCCTCCTGGATATTATCGTGGGTGCACACCATGAGAAGGTTCCTCAAAGTTTTATGATTCCTAATCCCTAATGGCCTCTATTATTTGTGTCCCTAAAATATCATCATCCGGCCATAGAACATATATTCAAGAACAGTGTTATGGAATTTCCGGGTTCTCATCATAGAAGGGATCCTTTATGACCCTTTAATGCAATAGAATTCCTTAGGAAATTATGACATTAATTGTCACGCAGAAGAACAATCCATATGTGATATGGTATTTATTAATGAATAAAGTACAAAGTAGTTGGTTCTAGGCCACAAACTCCAACAGTTGTGGTGTATTTTTAATACCCTCTCAGGAAACAAACTAGTACCCATGGGCACAAAGTATATCTTTATTGGGTATGTCAACGAAAAACAGACACTACCTATACAAACCCTTGTAAAATAAAGTGTATATCTCTTGAAAGGTTGTCTTTCTTTAGGGGTATAACATCCTTAAAAAGGATTGTGGGTGGAATATTAACGTCGATGAAGTTGATTATCAAGTTAAACAAGGGTTAGTATAGGAATAGTTTACATATATCCCTATGAAATAAGTAGTTCCAAAAATAAAATTACTACATAGGGGCACTAGAGAGGTAAGAAAACTATATAGATATGGTATTCTATTCACTTATGACAATGATTCATTATTGGATTAAAATTATGAAACTCTATCTTACAAAAGGAAAAATAGAACTCAAAAGGTAAAATATAGAAGGATTCCACAAATTATAAAATGAAATCTATGTATTAGAACGAGGTTTGGAATTTATTCAAGGGGCTAGTGGATGTTAATACCATTAGGTGAAAATATGTATTTTATAGAAAACCAGACATGAATGGTAATTTATGAACCTACAATGAAAGGATATTGGCTAAAGGGTTTAAATATTTAAAATAAATTTTCAAATAATTTCTTGAATTTCAATTTCTAAATACATATTAATTCTACTTGATATGATATTATATCATTACTATGAAATTTTGTAGACATATATATAAACATCTCTCCTTAATTGGATCCTTTAAGAAAATGTGTATATGAAACAACTAGAAGGATTTTTTACCCCAAGTAATGCCAAAAATATTTTCATGATTTAAAAATACATTTATGGATTCATGCAAGAATCCAAGTCATTAAATATTTGATTGGATGCTATTATAATAGAATTTAGTTTTATTAAGAACTAATGTGAGACATGTGTTTATAAGAGGTTTAGTGGGAATTCATTCATTAACCTAGTAATATATGTTGATGAAATATTAATTATCTGAAATTACATGCCATTATTAAAGTAAATTACTAACTATTTAAACATATAACAACCCCAAACCATTAGTCCTAGATCCTATACTGAAATAATAAACTATTCATTTTCATCATTGATATTGATAATTGCGTACAATTTTTTCCCATCCAATGCATACCAAATCAAAATGATATATTGGATCACTTATATTTTCTTTGAAATTTTATGTTCATAGTTTTAATGAAATATAAAAAACACATACATAAACAATACCCCAATCATTATATGATAATTTATCTCACAGAACCTATATTTTATTATTTAACAATATATTATCTTCATTATCCATATAAACAATTAAAAAATTATTTAATCAATATCATTCATGAAAACTTAGGGATAATGAAACATACGACGGGTGATTCCAAATGCTCAGTATGTGTAAATAGAAGCAATAAAAATTGAATGTGATCAATGATCATAATAAGTGCATAAGAGTATGAAGAAAAAATAAAAGTGAATGAGATAATAATAAAATAACTCATACACATCATTACTTGAATTGACAGTCATGAAACATTAAATAAGTATTTAAAAAGGGAAAGAGTCATATTAATCATTAATCATGAGCCATAATATATTAATCTTGATCAAAGTAAACATCATAAACCCAATGACATAATTGATAAAATGTGTTTATATCATGGGATATCATATTCATCAAACACTTCCAAAACACTTACAGAACCCCCAAAATTGGAATAACCTTAGGAATGAAAAATAATATAATTATTCAAAGAATATAATAAATAGCCAATGCTTCAGCATTCTATATGGGATCACCCATCATATAAGAAACAATGGGATTACCTAATGCTATCTAGGCCACCCCTTCATATAATCTGTAATGGGATCACCCAACACTATCTAGGTCACCATATCTTATATGATTTAACGGGATCAACTAGTGCTATATGGGACACCCCATTGTAATGAAATGTCTAACAACTACAACATGAATAAAATTTAAATAGATTTCATTTCTTCATAAAATACATTAAAATATTAATTTCACATTCATAACATGATTAACCAAATGAAAACAAATGGGTTTTCAATAAATCTCTTTGAAAATGATTAACATACCAATATGGAGTCTATTTGCTAATAATAACTTTGAAACAAACATAATACAGCCAGAAAAAGAATGAGGATGATGTATTTAAAAAATATCCACACTAGAGAATAGGTAACAATAAGGGTTTTTTTCATTTAATGACTGAAAGTAACTTTAAAATTTCAATACATTTTTTGAGAAAACTACAATTTTAATTTATAAAATATATATTAAATAACTATAAATTCACAAAATATTTCAAAAATAATTTTCATTGAAAATATTCTTTTTCACATAAAAGTAATGATTTTAAAAATCCATTTAAAAAAATTCTTTATGAAGACATCCATTCAATTTTTAAAACATTTTTAAAATACACTTATTTTAATATAACCTTTATGACATATAAATGTATCCTAAAAAAATAGTGATCATAATAATAACAAAATTTGTTCTTGTTGTACATGTTAAAATAAATATTACTTTCCCATTTTTTGGTAAAATCCAAATAATAATTCATTTGAAAAATAAAAAAATCTTCATTTCATAACTTTTTTTTTCAAAATAATATTTGGGTAAAAAACCATAAATAATTAATTATAAAATACTAAAAAAATTCAGATAATATTTCTTGAAAAACATTTTATGGTAGAAAATATATTTTCTCCGGAAGGGAGAATTGATGATAGAGTTTCAAATATACATTTTTTTCAATTATTCTATATATGAAATAGTAGAACATGGACTTATTATATAAAAATATCATGAATATGCATAGATGAAAAAATTCATGAGATTCTTAAGAGATGGAAAAAATGTCTCGTCATTGGAATCATAATCATAAACAATCTTATTAAATGATGATATTTTTTCATGACACTATGAAAACTTTGGTAACATTGAAAAATAGTATAATTGAAAGGATATAATTAAATGAAACATATATTATCCTAAATAAGAAGATATTAATTATATAACATGGAAAATATGAAATATATACACCTCAAAAACGAATATATGTGTATAACATTACATAAATCTCATAGAAAGAAAATTGGGAAAACAATCTCTCACCACATTTGCAACATTGAAAATCTAATCTCCAATACTGTGAAATCATATAATGGGTATAAAAAACAAAAATATTTTCTGTATATTAATCATATAATAAAATATTTTTAAGTATATACACCCCACAACAAAAATTAGTTGTAATATGGAATATATTTAGCAGAAATAAAATGGAGATTAAAAAACACTTACCACAAGTTTTATTTGTCACACATTTTTTTTATCATACTGAATAATAAATTTATGATAAATATTTACATTAAAAATAATCCGTTTCATGATTTTTATTTCTTTTATTTTACTTATTTGTCTCTTTTATGTTATTACATAATCAATTAGGTTTACAATAGATGTTTTTACCATATTAGGCTTATCTGTCAAAAATAACATCGATATGTTTACTATGGTAAAAGAGGTAATAATAAAAAATACATCATAATAATCATAATATAATTATCATACCAATATATAAATTATACTTTAAAAAAATCATGAAATTTGGTTATGATAAATTAAGTAACGTTAGTATCATGGAGTCAGTAGGCCATACATACAATTAGGTAACATTTCTATTTTTAAATGATCATTATGGGAATAAGGGTGAACTATTTTATAATTAAAAAAAATATTATAACATAGTAATTAGTATATTATTTAATTATATATACTTATATATTTCATTCTTAAGATGTGGTGATGAAAAAAATAATCACATCCCTTTTATGGAGGTGGTTTTCCACATGTCCAAGAACACCATTAATATTATTCAATGACAAAAAGAAAATAATATAATTTTTTTAAGAATTATTAATATTTCATTAATATAATAATTATTTAATTTATATAACTTATAATTATTATATTTTACATTATTACCTTCCATGTATTTCATTTGTGAAAAATTGAATCACATCACGTCGTGATGTAGTATTCTGTCATACAGAAGTGTGATGTTTTTATAATCCTCATATAAAGGAATATAAAAGTTATATATATGATATAATGACTAAAAATATACATTTATATTATAAATATAATTTATATAATTTATATAAATCATCATACCCAACCTTGAATGGTGGTGTAAGAACCCGGTTCTTATTTTTGATGTACGGGCTTCTTCCTTTTCCTTTTCCTTAAGTGTTTTTGGAGAAAATATGGAAAACGGAAAAGAATGCTAAATTTTGGAACGACACACCATGTACTTTTTCCACACACCGTGTACTTTTGGCCGTGTTGGGATGAGTACACGGGGCATGTAGCCTTATCGGCGACGAGGGGTGTAGGAACTATCTACACGCCCTGTAGTGGTACCTTACACGCCGTGTAGTCAGTCGACAGGATTGAATAGTAAGGCGGTGGAGTCGCCGCCACCTGGGCGGCAGTACACGCTGTGTACTCAGGAGTACATGCTGTGTACTCTTGTCTGTAGGTGAACAGTGCCGGTGCCGCCAAATGAACAGTTAAATGAAGGGATTACACACCGTGTAATTTGTTTTTTCGGCTTAAAACAGTCAGTAGCCTCCTCATTTGGAAGAGTAGGCGTTTGAGCCGTTTTGGAGCCAAAGGAGGAGGCAGAATCTTTGAAGATCCACCGACCGTTCGTCTGGAATCCGTTTCTGCTTCGGACGATCTCGTTGGAACCGAACGGGTAAGCCCTCTCCTCTACTGGTACCGTTCATGCCAATTATTCTCCCAACGTAAGTTATTTACGTTTGAATGGGTATTGTTCTTTGTCAAATCTACGCCGTTCTTGGGCGTTTCTGGAGCCGGCGTTCGGGTATAGCGTTCGTTGGCATATAAGGTAGGTGGCTTGGTGTTTATTTTCTAAATGTCGTTCGTTTTTGTGCATTTTCGTGCCACGAACCCATGTTGGGGTGTCGTGTGGCTGAAGCCATTGCTATATTTAATGCCTAGAATTGCATAGGTGATTAAATTATGATAATAAAATGTTGTTTGGGATCGTTGCTTAGATCTGGAACCACCCCTGGGGTGTGTTTCTCTATTTAGCCGTTTGGCCAGGATACCCGAGTGTATGCCTTCAATGTAGTAATTGTAAGAATTGCCTTGAGAGGAATTTCTTGTTTACTACATTTTGATATGTTGGGCATGGCCCGGTTACCTATATTAGCATGAGGGCGTGACTAGATTAGCCTGAGGGCGTGATTATATTAGCCTGAGGGCATGACTACATTAGCCCGAGGGCGTGACTATATTAGCCTGAGGGTGTGACTGTATTATCCTGAGGGCTGTCATTATTCCGCCTGAGGGAAACCTTTCATGCCTGAGGTCTTGAATTCTGTGCCTGAGGGTGAAACTTCATATGCCTGAGGGAGAGAATTCTGTTACAATTCCTGAGGGTGAGATTCAGTATAGCCTGAGGGTGTGGTACACTATATTAGCCTGAGGGCGAGATACTAGTTGGCCTGAGGGCGTGGTGCTGTTGAGAACAGAATGATACTAAATTAAATAAATTAAATGAATAATAAAATGGATATTTAATTGTTACATTAGTTACTTTTGAGTACTACTTACATTATTTCCTTTTACTATTGCAAACTGTTGTTGCATGCTTACACGCAGTTGGGCACGGGCCTTTGGTGGGTGCCTACTGAGATATATTTCTCACACCCTGTTTGGGTCATGCTTTTTGGCCCAAACAGATTACATTTCTGCAGGTGTGGATAGGGGCAAGAGTCCCTATACAGGTACTTAACTGTTACTGAGGAGTAGGAGGGCATGGGACTGAGCCTAGGCTCGCGATGCTGCTGCTAGCTGTTTTGCTTGCTTTGTTGTTCTCTTTTTTTCTGCTGTACTATATTGATGTATAACATGTTCTGGCTGTTTTCTTAGAATTTGAAACATGTAGCATCATCACTCATATACTGTTGGTTATATCCACTGCTGTAGTTTATTTCAGTTGTGTGTGTTTACTGCTTCCACTGTTTGTTGTATGTTTATTTTAGCATTCCGCTGTGCTACACTTTGACAAATGAGGGCATAGTTTCCCCACTATCAGACCTGGTCCCTCGCTACTAGTCGGCAGCCTCTGGAGTTTGGGGAAATGCGCTTGAGGTCACATAGCGAACTGGGCTCGGGGCACCCGTTGCGTGGCACCCGGGTCCGGGATGTTACAAAGTGGTATCAGAGGGGTTTCATTTCGTTGAATTACTATTTGGAGCCGTAGTCAGTGATAGGATAGAATGGTAGTTGGTAATAAGTTGTTCCCGGGCGTAGCTAACCCGTGTACAGGGAAAATCCAGTCTACCTCGTATTTTTCATTATTTGATTTGCAATTTTATGGTTGATTTGTTTTCACCATTGGGTGACACACTTGGATTGTGCTGTTTATATTTTATCTATGGGTTCTATTTAGTTGAAACCCGATGAGATGAGGGTATGCCGTCTCATGCATCATCTAGGCACATGCTATATATCACATGCCATGCATAGTTTCCATGCCATATAGGTGCATTAGAAATTCGCATGTTTTTGTGATAGTTGTTGTGCTAGAAAAGCATGCTGTTGTGATAACTGCTTGATAAACACATGCCCTGTGATATGGTATTTTTGTTTGATCTTGTTTATAGAGTGGATTCCAAACTTTGGTTTTTGGGAAGTATGGGCCCCATTGACATGAATTTGGTGGATCATTGATTGGTTATTGGTTACATCACAAATAAGATGTCAAACTTTGATTCGTGGGGTGTATGGCCCCCCACGGGTTGGAATTTGACACTTAGGTGTTGTTTTTCAGTATTTTCTGGGTTCTAGAGAAGTTTCTGAGGCATACTATCCGGAAACCCAATATACACGCCGTGTAGTATTTTTATACATGCCGTGTATGTTCTTCTGTTCGGGATGAATCTTGAACTTTTTGAGTAAACGCCGTGTACCCTGAGTACACGCCGTGTAGTCTATTCCCGTGTCACAAACCGTGTGGGCGGTGACACGGGGTAAGGAAGGCTTGGGTAAACCATGCCGTGTAGTTTTGTACACGTCGTGTAGTGTTGACCCGGAGTCTGACCATGTAACTAACAACACGGGTCGGCGAACTCCTTGACAGAACACGCCGTGTCAGTTATGGACACGCCGTGCAGAGTGACCTGGGGACTCAGCCGTGTAACTAACATCACGGGACGGTGTCACCTCTTCTAGAACATGCTGTGTACCTTTGGGACACGCCGTGTAGTCTTGTCTGAGGACAGACCGTGTGCAGTTAGCCATGTGGCTGGGAAACGGGATGGTGTACACGCTGTGTTCGGGTGTAACACGCCATGTAGAGTAAAGCCGAGTAGTTGGCCGTGTCAGAGACGACACGGGAAGTTGGAATATAACAGCGTAAACGCCGTGTAGATATTATAAACACCGTGTAATTTTGTTGAACGGAAGTCGTGTGGATTATCCGTGTAAAAGGACCCAGGCAGGGGAAGGGAAGTCAAGTACACACCGTGTAGTCATTGTACACGCCATGTAGTCTTGTTTTTCCAATTTTGAAACGCCTTCTTTCTCTTGTTCTTTTGTGGTTCCTTCATTTCAGTCTTAATAATTTTGAATCTGAGGCGTGCTTTTGACCATGTAGGGTCATGCCGCCTAGACAACCGTGATTTGTTCGCCAAGAGAGCGGCGACGATTATACTTCGGAGATGGGGGGGCCATGGGCTACCAGTTGATCCACCAGCATAGCCAGATGCGGCACCAGCTGTTATACCGGACACAGGTGCGGAGGCGCAGTTCCATGAAGGCTTATTTCGGTTCATGCAGACCTTTCAGGAGCACTGTAGGCTGCCACATCTATGGCCGAGATGACACATATCTTTTAGTAGCAGCATCTGCCTACGTTTTCAGGGGATGGAGGACCACAGGTTGCAGAGTCTTGGCTTGGATCTATGAAAACTATTTTTGAGCATCTTGAGATGCCTCCAGGGCGGAGGGTCAAGCTCGCGACATACATGCTGCGTGATTCCACCAAGAGGTGGTGGGATGTTACCACCCAGTCAAAGCATCACAGGGACATGGTGTGGGAATATTTTCAGGCAGTCTTCTATGACTTCTTCTTCCCTAAGACGCTGAGGGCAGATGGAGCTCGAGTGTTCAGGAATCTGTAGCAGGGCGCCATGACAGTGATGGACTATTCTGCTCATTTTACGGAGCTTCAGCACTTTGCACCCGTGCTGGTGGGTGATAAGACGCTGAGAGCCAGACCTTTTCAGGATGTTCTTCGGTATGACATCCGAGTGCTAGTGAATGTTTTCAGGTTATCTACTGTACATGCGATTGTGAACTAGGAATTGATTACAGAGAGGAACCTGCAAGAATCTGGTGGTGTGGTCCAGGGTGGTTCGACAATAGTTACTCGTACTATTTCTACTGGAAAGAGGAAGAGACAGATGGACTTCTCTCAGGGTGGCAGTACCAGCCAGGCAGTCTCTTCAGGGGGCCCGATCAGGTGCTTCCAGTGTGGCAGAGAGGGGAGCAAGAGGTCGCAGTGTCCACGAGATCCGGTGGAGTGTCGAGCTTGCGGCATGATGGGTCACCTGCACTTCTTTAGTAGGGTGTATCCACCGATGGCTAGTGAGAGGGGTTCTATATAGACTCCATGTGCGGGAGCAGGACCAGTGGATTCTTACCAGTCAGGGAACTGAAATGCGTCAGGGCGTGCATGCAGAGATGGTGGTCGTGGCCGTGGTAGCCAGACACCAGGATCACAGAGGCAGTAGGGCGGGACAGCTCAGGGTTTCCAGGCTGTGTCACAGGGCCGCGGCACTGGGTAGGCATATGTAGTGTAACAGACCCATCAGGAGCAGGATCATGGACCTTCGACAGTCAGAGGTACTATTCTAGTAGATTCTGTCTTGTCTTCAGTACTTTTTGATACGGGTGCTACACATAGTTTTATATCTGTACCCATTGTGGAGAGCCTCAGGCTCGGTGTTTCTACTTCTTATGCTATCTTGACGCTAGAAACACTATTGGGGACTAGGATGGTTGGTGTGCGTCAGTGCAAGGAGTGTCCCCTTGAGGTTGGTGGGTGTCACTTCCTATGGGACCTCTATGTCCTGGAGATGACAAGCTATGACGTCATTCTTGGAATGGACTGGTTGGTTCCATTTCGAGCCTTTTTAGACTTCTATCATCGTAGGGTGTGTTTCATGTCACCAGAGGGTGGGGAGTTTCTATACAAGGGCGAGTGGGATGTTCAGGCAAGTCAAGATGGACTAGAGCATCATGGGAGAGGTGGAGTCATAGCCCAGATTGTGAGCTTATATCTGGATGACCAGGGGACTTTTCAGACATATTTCCCTCTAGTTTTCTATCGTTTCAAGGATTTCTTCCTGGATGACTTTTCAGGTCTACCTCCTGTGCGTGAGGTGGATTTCTCTATTGATCTTGTCCCAGGAGAAGCACCGGTGTCCATTCCTCCTTATAGGATGGCCATGCCTGAGTTGCAGGAGCTCAAGAGGAAGTTAGAGGAGCAACAGGCGAAGGGTTTTATCCAACCTAGTACTTCTCCTTGGGGTTCTCCGGTCCTTTTTGCGAAGAAGGTGGATGGTACCCTTAGGCTTTGCATAGATTATCGAAAGCTGAAACAGTTGACGGTTAAGAACCGATATCCCTTGCCGAGGATTGATGATCTGTTTGATCAGCTTTGTGGAGCACGAGTGTTATCGATGATTGAACTGAGATCCGGATATCATCAGCTGCGCGTTAGACCATCTGATATACCTCTCATAGCCTTTAGTAGCAGGTATGGTCTATATGAGTATACAGTTATGCCGTTCGGACTCACGAATGTGCCAGCAGTTTTCATGGCTACGATGAATCATGTGTTCCATCCGTATCTTGATTCATTTGTGGTAGTATTCGTGGACAACATCTTGGTTTACTCTCACACTCGACACGACCATGCCACCCATCTTGAGATCGTATAGAGTACACTGAGAGAGCATCGCCTCTATGCTAAGCTCTCGAAGTTCCACTTTTGGATGGACCAGATTCACTTCCTAGGTCATATCATCTTAGAGGCAGGATTTGCAGTGGACCCAGAGAAGGTGAGAGTAGTATTTTCCTGGGAGTATCCCAAGAACTTGTTGGACATACAAAGTTTCTTAGGGCTGGCTGGTTACTATAGACGTTTCATACAGGACTTCTCTCGGTTAGCAGCACCGTTGACAGGTCTGACTAAGAAGGGTGTGAAGTTCGTTTGGTCAGAAGCTTGTGAGACAAATTTTCAGGACCTAAAGGGATGGGTGACATCAGCACTGATCCTGATACTCCTAGAGCAGGGGAAGAGCTATACAGTTTACTGTGATGCATCAGGGATTGGGCTGGGAGCCATTTTGATGCAGGGCGACCGAGTTGTGGTGTACGGGTCTTGGCAGTTGAGGCCACATGAGAGGAATTACCTGACGCATGATCTCGAGTTGGCTGCAGTTGTGCATGCATTTCACTGTTGGAGGCACTATCTATTGGGGGAGCATTTTGTGGTTTTCACCAACCACAAAAGCCTCAAGTATATCTTTACTCAGCGTGACCTGAATCTGAGGCAGAGAAGGTGGGTTGAGTACTTGCAGTCCTTAGATTTTGAGCTTGCCTATACACCAAGTAGAGGTAATGCAGTAGCTGATGCACTGCACAGGAAGACGCAGATACAAGCAGTGCAAGAGGCCAGTGGTGATTGGAAGCTTATTGCTTTGTTCTCTGAGATGTATCTAGAGGTGCATGATAGTCAGGGGAAAACTTATCTTTCCTCGTTAGCTGTGACTTCTACCCTCCTGGACAGAGTGAGGATGAGGCAACTATCCAATTCAGAAGGCCTAGTTCTACGGGAATCAGTGGCAAGTGAGGACCCTCCTCCCGGTTTGGTGATAGGCGATGAAGAGGTTTTGCGTTTACATGGGCGAGTATGGGTTCCAGAGGATATACGCGAGGAGCTGATGTGGGATTTTCATGCATCAGCTTGGGCAGTTCATCCCGGGGTTACCAAGATGTACTGAGACTTGAGACTTCAGTACTGGTGGCTGGGTATGAAGAGAGAGATAGCTGGTTTTTTTGCGAGATGTTCCACCTATAAGAAGGTGAAGGCAGAGCATCAGAGACCGGCTGTGCTGTTACAGCAGTTGCCCATTCCGGAGTGGAAATGGGATGATGTCGCGATGGATTTCATGACGGGATTGCCGAGGTCACCTTGAGGAAATGACGTCGTATGGGATGTTGTGGACCGAATTACGAAGGTAGTTCACTTCTTGCCGATCAAGGATACTTTTGGTGTGAACGAGATCAGAAGTCTGTATATCCAGGAGATCGTACATCTGCATGGGTCCCTCATTCTATCGTTTCAGATTGGGATGCCCACTTCACGTCTCATTTCTGGCAGTGTTTTCAGAGGTCGCTGGGTACACAGGTGCTTCTGAGCACAACATACCACCCTCAAACAGATGTCCAGTCAGAGCGGACGATACAGTTGCTAGAGGGCATGCTGCGTGCATACGTCCTAGACTTTGGGGGATCTTGGGAGAAGCATATACCCTTAGTCGAGTTCGCTTATAATAGTAGTTTTCAGGCAACTATTGAGATGGAAACTTACGAGGCTTTATATGGTAGGCCATGTCGATCACCTTTTTGCTGGTTAGAGGCAGGTGAGGCAGCTTTACTGGGGCCACATCTCGTGCAAGAGACATCTGAGCAGGTCCAGTTGATTCGGAATCGGATGGCTACCACGCAGTCTCGTCAGAAGTCTTATGCTGATCGCCGCAGACGACGTTTTGAGTTCGTGGTCGGGGATCAGGTTTTTCTACGTGTTTCGCTGAGGCTGGGACACAAATGAATCAGGATACAGGGCAAGCTTTCGCCGAGGTATGTGGGACCATTTGAGATTCTGGAGAGAGTCAGGCTGGTTGCCTATCGGTTGTAGTTACCGTAGTTGAACCGAGCCATGCACGACGTCTTCCACGTGTCTCAGTTGCGTCGCTACCATTCGGACCCGTCTCACACCTTTCAGCCTAAGGAGGTTGAGCTTCATCATGATGCGTCCTTTGAGGAGCATCCGATCCGCATCGTTGACAGGGGCACGAAGGTTCTCTGAGGCCGATCAATACCTCTCGTACAGGTGCTATGGATGCATGGCCGAGTGCAGGACGAGACCTGGGAGCGGGAGGCTGATGTACATGCTCAGTGGCCAGAGCTGTTCTGAGCTTTATCTTCTCCACCCTTGGAAGGGAAATTTGGGGACGAATTTCTATAAGGGGGGAAGTTTGTAAGAACCCAGTTCTTATTTTTGTGGTATGTGCTTCTTCCTTTTCCTTTTCCTTAAGTGTTTTTGGAGAAAATATGTAAAATAGAAAAGAATGCAAAATTTTGGAACTACACGTCGTGTACTTTATCCACACGCCGTGTACTTTTGGTTGTGTTGGGATGAGTACATGGGGCGTGTAGCCTTGTCGGCGACGAGGGGTGTAGGAACCGACTACATGCCGTGTATTCAGTTGGCAGGCTTGAATAGTAAGGTGGTGGATTCGCTGCCAGCTAGGCGGCAGTACACGCCGTGTACTCAGGAGTACATGTCGTGTACTCTTGTCGGCAGGTGAACAGTGTCAGTGCCACCAAATGAACAATTAAATGAAGGGAGTACACGCCATGTACTTTGAAGTACATGTTGTGTACATTGTTTTTTCAGATTAAAATAGGCAGTAGCCTCCTCATTTGGCAGAGGAGGCGTTTGAGCCGTTTTGGAGCCAAAGGAGGAGGCAGAATCTTTGAAGATCCACTGGGCGTTCGTCTGGAATTCGTTTCGGCTTCGGACGATCTCGTTGGAACCGCACGGGTAAGCCCTCTCCTCTCCTGGCACCGTTCTTGCGAATTCATCTCCCAACGTAAGTTATTTACATTTGAATGGGATTTGTTCTTCATCAGATCTACGCCGTTCTTGGGCGTTTCTAGAGCCGACATTCGGGTATAGCGTTCATTGGCATACAAAGTAGGTGGCCTGGTTTTTATTTTCTAACTATCGTGCGTTTTTGTGCGTTTTCGTGCCACAAACCCATGTTGGGGTGTCGTTTGGATGAGGTCATTGCTATATTTAATGCCTAGAATTTCATAGGTGATTAAATTGTGATAATAAAATGATGTTTGGGATCGTTGCATGGATCTGAAACCACCCAGGGGGTGTGTTTCTCTGTTTAGCCGTTTGGCCAGGATACCCGAGGGTATGCCTTCAATGTAGTAATTGTAAGAATTGCCTTGAGAGGAATTGCTTGTTTACTGCATTTTGATATGTTGGGCATGGCCCGGTTACCTATATTAGCCTGAGGGAGTGACTATATTAGCCTGAGGGCGTGACTATATTATCCTAAGGGCGTGACTACATTAGCCTGAGGGCGTGACTATATTAGCCCGAGGGCGTGACTGTATTAGCCTGAGGGTTGTCGTTATACCGCCTAAGGGAAACCTTTCATGCCTGAGGGCTTGACTTCTGTGCCTGAGGGTGACACTTCGTATGCCTGAGGGAGAGAATTTTGTTACAATGCCTGAGGGTGAGATTCGGTATAGCCTGAGGGCGTGGTACACTATAATAGCCGGAGGGCGAGATACTAGTTGGCCTGAGGGCGTGGTGCTGTTGAGCACAGAATGATACTAAATTAAATAAATTAAATTAATAATAAAATGGAAATTTAATTTTTAAGTTAGTTACTTTTGAGTACTGCTTACTTTATTGCATTTTACTTTTGCACATTGTTGTTGCATACTTACACGCAGTTGGGCACAAGCCTTTGGTGGGTGCCTACTGAGATATATTTCTCACACCCTGTTTGGGTCATGATTTTCGGCCCAAACAGATTACGTTTCTATAGGTGTGGATAGGGGTAAGAGTCCCTATATAGGTATTTGACTATTGCTGAGGAGTAGGAGGGCATGGGACCGAGCCTAGGCTCATGATGCTGCTGCTAGCTGTTTTGCTTGCTTTACTGTACTCTATTTTTATGCTGTACTATATTGATGTATAACATGTTCTGGTTGTTTTCTTAGAATTTGAAACATGTATCTTCATCGTTCATATACTATTGGTTATATCCACTGCTGTAATTTATTTCAGTTGTGTGCGTTTACTGCTTCCACTGTTTGTTGTCTGTTTATTTTAGCATTCCGCTGCGCTACACTTTGACAAATGAGGGCATAGTTTCCCCACTATCAGACCTGGGCCCTCGATGCTAGCCTCTGGCGTTTGGGGAGATGCTCTTGAGGTCACGTGGCGAACCAGGCTCGGGGCACCCGTTGCATGGCACCCAGGTCCGGGATGTTACAGGTGGGAATGAAAAAAAACCGATGGCATTAGTTTGCTACACAGAAATCCGATGTACCCACAAATGATGATTGCATAACCCTTTTGATGAAAGTGTATTTCGTTTATGTGAAGAAATTTACGTATAAAAATGTTATTATATGGAAGATAATTAGGTTATTATGTCATCATGGTGTTATTAAATTTGAATAAGGTGGAGAAATGTATAAAACAAAAATGCATGATGAAGAACATTATCTCTTCTTTCTGTATAATCAATAAGATTTCACTAAATTATTTTATAGATTCTATTTCTTAGAGAGAAATTCTAATTGAATTATAGGATGGAATATGGTGTATTATTTTTTTAATTTGTTTTCTATATAACTAGTTATAGAGGTTTCACTATGTGATGGGAGTGAATGCCCTTTTTTAATTGAGGATGATGTCATTTTTCTAAATACCCAAAACTATTCACAAATAGGAGCTAAATATTTTATCAAGTGCATCCAATATGGAAAATAAATGAGTTTTATGTATGATATAGTCTAAAAACCCTCAACCACACTATAAAACTCATTTTTCAAACATTTATTTCCTTAACCTTTATGTTCCCATATTTTTCTTTTTTTTTTTGTTTTTTACTATGGTAAATAGTACTTTTAACCTATGTACTTTATCCTATAAGTATAAAATAAAATTAACATTAATATATAATTTTTACCCACTATTTAAAAATATGAATATTTAATTACTAAATATATATACATTTTTTTTATAAATTAATTTTATCAAATTTTCATATAATGTGAAAAATAACAATTTTTACTTTAACCAAGTTATCATAGTTTTTAATATATATTAGTAAAAACAATAATTATAAAAAAAATATTATCCATGAATTTCAAATATATAAAATTTATTGTAATATAAAAATAACATGGCATACTATTTTATTTTTAGTAACTGTAATTTATTTCATAAAATATAATTTATCATTAAATAACATAAAAGACAATTTTGGAATTATTTATATAAATTGAAGATAAAAATATCAAGAAAATTATGGAATTATAATTTATTTTGTCAAAAATATGTAACATGATATGTTAGACAATATATATAATAGAAAAAATAAATTATTCAATCTAAATCACTTATAATATTATTATTTTTAATTTTTTAATTTAATTTTTAACTAATCAATTACTACGGTGGTGAGTATTTAAAGTAAATATTTCAATTCTAAAAACTAAAAAATAATTATCATAAAAATAAAAAAATTATATTTAAAATTTATACTTATAACTGAACCTATCATGTTTTCCTTAAACCGCAACTTTATTAATTTTAAAATTTAGAAATGTGTCATTTTTTCTTCTTCATTACATAACATATTATATATTTCAATTTCTGGAAAAGTGTCCCAAAAACTCATAAAAATATTACATTTTGACATAATTTTATATATAGGGACAAAAAATGGGCTTCGGATAAATGTTGAGGATTTTTGAACCCTCTTATTCTTGGTTTAACCCCTTGTAAAACCATTTTTACCGTAACCAATGTAAATTATTTTTACAATTCTCAGTATTCATTTCGTTAAAAATTACGTTGAACATATTATAAAATATAAATTATTATAACTCAAATTATTTAATAAAATTTTTCAAATTCAATTCTCAGGATTGGAAATTTTTAATTTAAAATTAATCTCACAATCACGACAAGAAAGCTGGTTTATAAAGAGAAAACTATCCAAAACATTACAAAGGTTTTTATTTAAAAATTATATATAAAAATTAGTGAAATGAAACAAATTGTATAAGTAGATATAAAATTTTACAATATTTAATTTTATAAAATTAAAATATGATTTAATAATGTAAATAATTTAATTGAAAGGTCAGTTTTCAATTAAAAATTCCCTATTTTTTCCTATTCATTAGAAAATAAACCTTTTCAAAAAAGATAAAAAAAATTCACACTAAGATAATTTTTTTATTCATATTTTAAAATTAATATGATTAATTCCAATAAGTTCTCAAAAACTGTACAAATACATCTTAAATTATATATACATTGGGCGATTAAATCGTTTTTAGAATAAAGAATAATTTTTGGGAAAACATTTATTTTTTCTTTCCAAAGGTCCTAATTTTTTCACTAATCAATAGGTATCCATTTAATTTATTTTTTACATGGTTGAGCTATATTATTTTATTATTTTAGTTATTATTATTCATACCCACCAATTTAATGGCAATGTTATAATGGTAATGTTTAAATAATAATATATTTATAAACTGTCTTGTTTGGTTCACACTAATGTTGTGTGTAATGAAAGATATTGAATATATTTAATTAATATAATAACATGTTGTCTTAGGATTTTATATTATCTTATATACATGGTGTTTCATTTAATACACACTATTAAACATAATTTTCTTCTATTAAAATATTTTGGTGTTACATACTCCCCCCTCAATAAATTAAGTACTATCAATTTGTTGTTTACCTCAGTAATAAAAGGTTGAATATTTATAAATAAATTTTATTTCAACCCAATACATATAAATTGTTAATAAAACATTGTCTTTATAATAGATAAAATTACATGAAAAGTTTATATGGAACAAAACACACTAGGTTTTCAAATATGAGAACATAGGTGGTATGTTAAGCTTTAGACATGGAAAAAAGAATAAATAATTATATATAGTGATATAGGTCATTGATAAAATGAAATTGAATTATAAGAGGAATGTTAAGGACCTAAAAACCATGAATATTGGATGATATAAATGAACAATGGTTTATCAAAAATCAATGTACTCTGATAACATTTTTGTTTAAAGATCATTTTCCTTGAATAGAGGAATTTTATTACGATCTAAACTAATTAATTATGCAAATATCAATTATTAATGAGTATAATTTTATCATTTAATAAATTTTAACCTCAATAACATCTTTTTTTTCAAACAATATGTATTCAAGATGATTTTTTCATTCATGAAGTACTAACATTATTTTTTAAAGGGAAACATAATCCCCCAAAGAATTAAACGACATTCCTTATGTATTTAGACATTCACCAAAACCATAATGGTTAGCACAAGGTAATATAAAATAATAAATTTCCATAAATTAATCTTAATATTTCAAAACTGACACCCAAATTTCTAACCAAACAATTCCATCAATAATTATACATTAAATTCTTCTTATTTTCCTAAGTACATTGAAACCCCAAAGAATAAAAGGATTTGATCATATATTCCACCATGATAAAAAATCTGATATTACTCAAATAAAATCCCAAAAGTTTTTAAAATATATATATAATATTTTCTAGTTATAAAGTTATACTTTCCAACACATCATGTAAACTAGCGGTAAGCGCTACACCCTTATCGCATGTTAGTTGTGGGTTCATGCCCAACAACCTTATGTATGTTGTAAGTTATCACTTGACCTTCGGGTTGTTAAATTTTTCTTTAAATATGAAAAAATCAGTCATCCGTAAAAATATTCCAAGTTGATCCTAGGGTTTAAAAACACCCCATCCCAATAAAAAATAACCCAAAATTTCATAATTCACCTCAAAATATTTTCTTATTAAAACATCAAATGGGTTGTCAAATAATTTGGACTCATGATTTTCCTTGATCTTATCTACATATAATGGTATCCGTTATTATTAATATGACCTCATATGAAAACATTTTCATCATTAATGTTATCTAAAAATTTCCTCTAATACCAACTATAGCATCCCTAAAACCACACTCTTGGATCCAGTGCTTAAATCATAAACTATAAAGTTCTAGAATTTATTCCAATAATTGTGAGCCAATTTTTCATCCATCCAAACCATACAACATACAAAGGAAACATGATATCACATTCATTTTCACGGAATTTTTGTTTAGGGTTTTAGAGATATAGGAACGAATCCTACATAAACAATACCCATGTCATTAAATGAAAATTTTTCTCACTTAACACATATTTTCATATTTCTCATTAAGTTAACATCATCATCAATATAAAACCATTCTAGTTATAATTCATTTAAATACATTCTTGATTCCAACTGGAAAAATAAAATGTAATAATGGAAACCTCAAATTATCAGAAAGGTTAAAAATACATAACAACAATTGAATGTCATCATTGAGTACAAGAAGTGTATAATGGTATGGAGACATAATCAGAGTGCCTGAGTGAATCATAAAATAACTCATACTAATAATTAACAGAATCATCAATTATAAAACTTGTAATAATGATTTCAGTGGGGAAATAATCATAAGAATCAATAATAATGTGCCATAGAATAACAATATTGGTGAAAGGAAGCATTATAAATCCATATAAATAATAGACAAAATCATTGGTACCATGGGACATCATCATCATCAAAGAAATTTTATTGAACCATTAAAAACCAATTAAAATGGTAATAACTATACATTGGACTTCAAATATAATTATCCGACTAGAATAATCACTGTGCAATGCATTGGAGTGCTATCAGGGTGCACCCATCATATTAGCTCTAACAGTCTCACCATATGCTATCTAATATTCCCCATAGTATAAGCTATAATGGGATCAACAGATGCATTCTGGGACGCATTATTGTATATGTAATTTCTAAGAACCACAAAACGAATAATAAAAATTGAGTTTGTATTTCATCATGAAACTCAAATAAACAATTATTATTATTTCATAACCTAATCAACCCCTGGAAGGTAAATTAATTTCCTCTAAATATCTTTGATACAAGTATAACCTATGGAAATTAAATGGTTTCTAAAAAAATCTATTTGAAAAAAATATTAATCCATCAATAGAATAAATATAGAAGGAATTGTCATAAAATATCCCTACTAGACCATAGGTAATAACAAATTTTTTTTAATGATGATGGGATGAAATTACATTAATATTTCATAATTTATTTAGTAAAATAGATTTTTTAATTTTTAAATAACTTTTTTAAAATATAAATGGTCAAAAAATATTTAAAAATTCATTTTCATTGAAAATAACCTTATAATGATATAATGGAATCATTTTAGAAATCGTATAAATTTTGTTTGATGCAATATAACCTTTATATTTTTATTTCCTAAAAAACATTATAAAAATAATCATATAAATTAAACATGATAATTTATAATGGAGGACTAAAGGGAATTTATGTTCATTACATAATAATATTCTTCTCGTGTTGTATGTGTTAAAATGATGATTCATTTTACATTTTTCAAAAAACATAATAGACATTTATTTTAATAATAAATAAATATTCCATTGAATTAATTTTATAAAAATAAAAAATTGGGTAAAAATTTATTTAATAAATAATTTTGAAATTTTTAAAACTAATATTAAAAAATTTTCTTGAAAACATATTCTGTGTAGAAAATAGATTTCCCACTAAAGAGAAAAATGAAATCTTATTTCCAGTAAAAGTTTATGAATTATTAGAAGTTCAAAAGAGTGGAAGAATGGTTCTATTGTATGAAATAATATGAATAAACATAGGATATGAAAATTAATATGTTTATCTACAGACGGATCATAAGTTATCATCATTGAAACCATAAAAAACAAACCTAATAGAAAATTAGATTCAAAAAAACGCTCTTACCATGTTGTTAACATGGAATCATAATCCCTAGAAAATAATATCATTAAATGTAACATATATTTTCATAAAAATAAGTATATTCATGACATAACCTGTCAAATGGGAAGAATATACACAAAAGTATGTAACATAGGTTTATAATAAAACATAGTTCTCATAGAAGACAAATTGAGATACAAATCTATCAAGATTTTGGTTATTATGAAATCATAATCTCCATGAAAGAGGGATAAAAAAATAGATATATAAATCCCATTAAATCCAATTCTATGTATAATATGTTAAATTTATGGTTATTATATACACCATAAAAAATTAATTGTCGAATATTGCATATATCCTAAAAACATAACAGATAGAGGGGAAAATCCTATCCTAGAGATTGATTCATCAAACATGTTGTTTATCTTCTAGAATGATAAACATGAGTTATTTTTCACATTCTTAATAAAATTTTTAATGTTTATTATTCATTTTATTTCATCTATAAAAATGATTTATATTATTACATAATCATTTAGGTTTATATCGGATGATTTGACCATATTTGGCATATTTTTCCAAAATAACATTGGTAGGTTGACTATTATCAGAGTTGTAATTATTGAAAGATATAAAAAATATTAATCAGCACATAATTATCATATTTATATATCAATTATAATTTCAAAACTTATCCTGAAATATGGTTATTACAAATGATTTATTGTTGTGATCATATAGACGGTTGGTTGTACGTATGAATGAGTAACATTTCAAATTTTCAATAATCATTATGTAATGAAGATACAAAATATTTTATAATTCACGAATGGAGATAGTATAATAAATAAAAATATTTAATAATTTATTATATATAAATATATATATCATTCTTGTGATGTGGTGATTAAAAAAATGAATCAAATCACCTCATGGTGGTGGGTGTCTACACGTCGACACATCTACAAACAACATTAGCTTTTTTAAGTGAAAGAGAAAAAATGATATAAATTTTTTCAAGAATGATAATATATCATGAATATTATAATTATTTAATTCATATCTTATAAATTTATTCTATTTAACCTCACTACTTTTCTTGTAATGTTTTTGAGATAAATGGATCAGATTGCTTCGTGAGGCAGTAGTCCTCTATACACAAGCATAGTTTTATCATATCTCCTACGAAATGGAAAGTAAAAAAAAGTTTTATATGATATTTTTGATACATTGGTATAATATTATTAAACATATTACACATATATATACATTATTTCATTCTCTTACACGACCATGATAGGTGGGAATGAGAAAATGAATGACATCCGTTTGCAAGGTAGTAGTCTGTTGTGCACACGAATGATGATTTTGTAACCAATTTGATGGTATTGAAGATAGTAGTAGGTTGTTACCTTTAAAAAATAATATATTAGTATATGGTAGATATGTAGGTTATCACATCACCATGTTATAATCACAATTTATGTAGACGGAGAAAGAAATAAAATAAAAACAATTATTAAAAAATGTTAACTCTTATTTTGACACCCATTTAGGTTTTAAAAAAAAATTACAATGTTAGATTTATGAAAAAATAATGGCTTATAAGATGAAATAATGGATATTTAAGGCCTTCTTATAGGCATTTTCTGATGAAAATGGCATAAGAGGTGTGAGGAAGTGAGGAATGTGAGTGTCCTCTTATAATTAAAGTTCAGTGTCTTTTTTGTGATTAAAAAAAAATATTCACTATTTGGAGGTCAATACTACATAAAGCTCCTTCAATATTGATTTGTAATGGGGTTTAGGTGTTATATGGTCAATCCACAAGTTTACATAAATGTAAAACATATTTTATCAACATTGTTTTCATTAGCTTATATGTTTCCTTATTATTACCATTTTTTCCAATATGATAACTTATTGTTTTAAGCTACATTTATTATCCTTTAAGACTAAATTAAAATGATATTTATTAAATATTTTTGTCCCATTGATTATGAATATAAAATCAATATTGTCAAATAATTACCCTATTTGGTATAAAAATTAATTTTAATACAATCACAAGTAATGTGAAAAACATTTTTTAAACATAACCGTGCTAATTGACTTTTTACTATTTGAGTGGAAAAATAATCATAATATAATAAAACAGGGTTATTGAATGTAAAATAGTTTATATTTAATAATATTATTAAATAACATGGTATAATATGGGATTTTTAGTGACATATGATCAATTAATAAAATAAAATTTATCACAAAATTACATTAATGTCAAATTTTGAATTATTATTTTAAATTAAATTTTAAAATATCAACACAATGATATAATTTGAATATATATTTTTTTAAACTGTAAATTGAGATATTTATATTAAATAATTAATTAAACACAATAATTAATACAATTTAATTAACTTTTATTATTTTTAGTATAATTTATTAAAATTAATTGTATACTAAAAAATTATTCCATTAGCGTTTCTTAAGAATTTAAAGTAATTATTTGTTCCCTAAAAAATAATAATACATTACAATAATATAAATACTCATTTATATTTATAAATAATATTTATAACTGAATCAATTTTTCTCATATAACAAATGTTTTTTTAAATTAAGAATGCTACCTTTTTTACTTTTTTATTACATAATTTTTCAACAGGTCACCTTCATGGAAAAGTGTCTTAATACATATACATATTTACCATACGATTGTATGGGTATAAATAGATCCATTAAAGGGGTTTTGGAAAAACTTTATGTCCATTTTATCCCATATATTACTATTTTTACCACTTGGTAATCCTATTTTCACCCAAACTATAGTAAATAATTTTTACTATTTTCACTATTAATTTTGGTTAACAATTATGTAGACATTATTAGAATTTAAAAATTATTATAATTTTAAATATGGAATCATTTTTTCCATCATAAATTCATAGGATTATAGAATTTTAATTTTAAATTAATGACACAGACATGATGAGAATAATGATTTTTAAAGAATAAAATTACATGAAATTTATAATATTTTTTATAACCAAAATTAAAATGTAAATTAATAAAGTGAAATAAATTGTATAAATAGATATATAATTTTAATAAATGTAAATAAAAAAAATTTAAAATATACTTTAACATTATAAAAAACCTAAACGAAATGACAGTCTTTAATTAAAAATATTATATTTTTCACTAATCATCGAAAAATGAAAATTTTCATAAATATCCCAAAAATTTATCTTAACATAATTTTGGTATTACAATTTCAAAAATTTTGGTTATTTTTCTAATAATGTTTCTATTTTTGGTATAAAATAATTTTAAATTATTTTAGAAAAGTGTGACTAAACAGTGTTTTAGAATAAAATATTGTTCTCCACGAAACATTTACTTTTATTCCAATGGTTTTAATTTTCTCACTAATAAATTGGTATTTAAATAATTTATTTTATAAATTATTAAACCAAAAAATGTTAATAATATATTTGGTATTAATCATAGCATCCAATTTAATGGCTTGGTTATAGTGGAAATTCATAAATAATAATATTTTATAAAAATATTGTGTTTTATTCAAACCCAATGCTATGTAAATATCATTCCATCAAATAGATTGAATTTGTAAATATATCATAAATTCTCATGATGTTATATTCTCCTATTATATTTTTATTTTTTGTCATACACACTATCAAATGAAATTTTATTCTTTTAAAAACTCTATGTGTTATAAAACAAGTGTTTCACCCTGATCAAAAAAGGTGAAGAATCCTATATTCTGGGGATTAAGATCATTCGTGATAAATCATATTGGATTCATGGAATATATGAAAGTACATACATTGACTAGGTTATAAAGATATAATTCTGAAATAATCAAAAATGGGATTGGTTCCAATGTCACATGGTATTCCACTTTCTATGAAAATGAGTCCTTAGAAATAATAGTATAAACTGAGAATAAGTAAAATACCATATGATTAAGTGATAGTATCAATCATGTATTCCTTATTATGTTCTATAATTGATGATTCCTATTCTTTCATCTTGGTAGTAAGATATCAATATGATCCAAGAGAATAGCATTGTCATTCCATTAATGATATCCTTATGTATGTGAGAAAAACTGGGGATGTGTCCCCGATATATAGAGGTTATGAGAAGTTAGTCGTAAAAGGTTATACAAATGTCGGTTCTCAAACCAAATAGAGTGATTTGAAGTCCCCGGTAGGATACATTTTTAGTCTCAATGATGGATTTGGGACATATAATATTTCAAATAAGTTAGTTTTCACTGGTTCTATAGTAGAGTTTGAGTATATAGTGGCTTATGGTGTAGCCAAGGAAGCCATTTAGATACGAATATATTCCCATAAGATTGTTTACGTACCTATTAGTAATTAAATTATAACATTTTATTGTGATAATAATATAGTGGTGTCTCCAAACACTACTGGAAAAGGAGGATTTACCAATGGTTCTGAACCATTGAAAGAGGCTAAAGAATCATTGGTATACCTTATACCAATGGTTCTGTGAACAATTGGTAAGTAATCCATTGGGATAGCTTTTCCCAATGGTTTACATAGAACTGTTGGGATAGGTTAGAAAAATTAGCATATCCCAATGGTTTTGGGAACTGTTGGGAAAATGTTTTCTTAACAGTTTCCCCTGAACCATTGGGAAAACCAACATTTTCCCATGGTTTCCAATAGTTTCTAAACCCGTTGGGAATGTATTTTTTCCAACTGTTCCCTTTGAACCCTTGTTAAAAACATTCAATGAACCGTATGCCAACGGTTTGAAACCGTTGGCATAGGCTATGCCGTGCAAATTGCACAGCAGCCTGCAATTTGCACAACACTGGCAGGGTGTCCATCTATTCACCCATCCAGTCAAGAAATTCTCCTATATTCTATCCGATTAATATACCTGAAATAACCAACTAACACATACATATATAGAACAAATTCATACAAATTTAACATATAATTCATTTGGAACTATAGTCATCCAGAATTAAATCAGAATTCATAAATTAATTATAAACATACATAATTCATTTAAACATACACATTTAAATGTGTTTTTTCTAGAAAGAATGTCCATTTTAAATAGAATACATACACATGGAGTGATAATGGCCACACCATTCTAGGGATTATGGCGAGGTTGACTCGTACACTTCACAAATGACCGAGGGATTATTCTACTAAGGTATCAACATATTTTGAAAGCATTTGGTCAGTTTTACATATGTCATTTATTATCACTTAAAATGTTGTCCATTTCAAAAAAAGGAGACACTTGGACTGGTGTCGGCCACACCATGACTCAGATTATGGAAGGGTTGACTCGTACACATCACATATGATGCATTGATCATTGTTCTAAAGTTTCAATATATTCCGAATGCATTTGATCAGTTTTATGTATGACAGTATTTTTTAATTAAAATATAGTCCATTTCAAATAAATGTGACACTTTGAGTGGTGTCGATCACATTGGGCCTCATATCGAGCAAGGGTTGACTCTTACACGTCAAATATGACCCGTGGATCATTGTGGTAAACTATCAACAAAATCTGAATACGTTTGGTTGGTTTCCTGTATGTCAGTTGTACTTTTGACTTAAAATGTTAGACATGTCAAATAAAAGTGAGACACTTCGAGTGGTTCCAGCCACTCTGCACCTCGTATTGAAGTAGGGTTGGCTCGTATAAATGAGATATGACCCATGGATCACTGTCCTAATGTTTCAGCAGAATACGAATGTGTTAGGTCGGTTTTCCATATGTCAGTTATTGTTTTCACATAAAATGATGTCATTTTGAAACAAAAAAGAGACACTTTGAGTGGTGCCGAAGAAACCATGCCTCGGATTGTGGGGGGTTGACTCGTACACGGCACATATGACCCATGGATTGTTTTCCTATATTTTCAATAGAAATCAAATTCTTTTGTTCAGTTTTCCGTATGTCATTTGTTGTATTCACTTAAAATCCTATACATTTTAAACAAAAGAGAGACACTTTGAGTGGTGTCGGCCACAACGTGCCTCGGATTGAGGCGGGTTGACTCATGAATATCATATATGACCCATGGATCATTTTGAAAATGTATGACCACAATCAGAATCTGTTTGGTCGGTTTTAAGTATGTACTTAAAATGTTGTCCATTTTAAACAAAATAGAGGCACTTAGAGTGATCTCGGACACACTGTGACTCAGATTGAGGTGCAGTAGAATCTTACACATCACATATGACCCATGAATCGTAGTCCTAATGTTTCAATGGAATCTGAATAAGTTTGGTAAGTTTACTATAAGTCAATTTATGTTTTCAATTAAAATGAAGTCCATTTTAAACAATAAAGAGACATTTCGAGAGGTGTCAGCCACTCCGCACCTCATATTGAGGTGAGGATGATACTTCCACATCACATATGACCCATGGATCGTTTTCCCAAAGTTTCAACAGAATCTGAATATGTTTGGTAGGTTTTCTATAGGTGAGTTGTTGTTTTCACATTAAATGTTGTCCATTAAAAATAAACTTGAGACACTTTGAGTGGTGTCGGACACACCGTGCCTCGGAGTGAGGCGGGGTTGACTCATACACATAAAAAATGAATCATATAACATTTTCCTACAATTTCAACAGAATATGAATGTGTTTGGTTGGTTTTCTGTATGTCAGTTGTTGTTTTCACTTAAAATGTTGTCCATTTTAAACTATAGAGAGACAGTTCAAGTGGTAATATCCACACCGCACCTTATATTGATGCTGGGACGACTTATACACATCATATATGACCCATGGATAGTTTCCCTAAAGTTTCAATGGAACTCGAATGTGTTTGGCCAGTTTTCCAAATGTCAGTTGTTGTTTTCACTTAAAATGATGTCCTTTTGAAACAAAAAAGAGACACATTGAGTAGTGTCGGCCACACCATACCTCGGATTGAGGAGGAGTTGACTCATACATGGCACATATGACTCGTGGATCGTTATCCTAATGTTTCAGTAGAAACAAAAAAATTTTGGTCGGTTTTCCGTATGTCAGTTTTTGTTTTCACTTAAAATCATGCCCATTTTAAACAAAAGAGAGACACTTTGAGTGGTGCAGGCCACACCGCCTCTCGGATTTAGTCGGGGTTGACTTTTTCACGTCATATATGATCCATGGATGATTATTCTAAAGTATCAACACAATCAGAATCCATTTGTTTGGTTTTCCATATGTACATAAAATGTTGTACATTTTAAACAAAAGAGAGAAACATAGAGTGATCTCGGCCACACTGCAACTCTGATTGAGGTGCATATGACTATTAAACGTCACAAATGACCCATGGATCATTTTCCTAAAGTTTCAATAGAATCCAAATGTGTTTGGTCAGTTTACCGTATGTCAGTTCTAATTTTTCATTAAAATGAAGTCCATTTTAAACTATAGAGAGACACATCGAGTGGTGTCAGCCCCTATGCACCTTGGATTGAGGTAATTTGACACATACACGTCACATATGACCCATGGATCATTTTCCTAAAGTTACAACAGAATCTGAATGCATTTGGTTAGTTTCTTGTATGTCAATTCTTGTTTTCACTTAAAATGATGCTCATTTCAAATAAACTTGAGTCACATTGAGTGGCTCCGGCCACAACGGGCCCTCATATTGAGGTGGTGTTGACACGTACACATTACAAGTGACTCAGGTATCTTTTTCCTACAGTTTCAAATTAATTTGATTGCTTTTGGTCGGTTTTCCGTATGTTAGTTGTTGTTTTCACTTAAAATGTTGTCCATTTTAAAACTATAGAGAGACATTTCAAGTTTTTCCGGCCACACCGCTCCTCGGATTGAGTCTGAGATGACTTGTACACATCACTTATGACTCATGGATCGTTTCCCTAAAGTTTCAATGGAATCCGAATGCATTAGGTTGGTTTTCCGTATGTCAATTGTTGTTTTCACTTAAAATGACATCCTTTTGAAAACAAGGGAGACGGTCTGAGTGGTTCTGGCCACACTGTGCCTCGGATTGAGGTAGGGTTGACTTTTACACGGCACATATGACCCATGGATATTTTTCCTAATTTTTTAAAAGAAACCGAATGTGTTTGTTCTATTTTTCATATGTCAGTTGTTCTTTTCACTTAAAATCATGTCCATTTTAAACAAAAGAGAGACACTTTGAGTGGTGACGGCCACACCGCACCTCGTATTGAGGGCGGGTTGACTCGTGCACGTCATATATGACACATGGATCATTGTTCTAAAGTATCAACACAATCAGAATCTGTTTGGTCGGCTTTCTCTATGTACTAAAATGTTGACCGTTTTAAACAAAATAGAGACACTTATAGTGATTTCAGCCACACTGCGACTCAGATTGAGGCGTTGTTGACTCTTACTTGTCACATATGACCCATGGATCATTATCCTAAAGTTTCACCAGAATATAAATGCATTTTTTTAGTTTACCGTTTGTCAGTTGTTGTTTTCAATTAAAATGAAGTCCATTTTAAACTATAGAGAGACACTTCAAGTGGTGTCGGCAACTCCGTGCCTCAGATTGAGGCTGGGTTGACACATACACGTCACATATGACCCATGGATCATTTTCCAAATTTTTAAATAGAATCCTAATGCGTTTGGTTGGTTTTCTGTATGTCTGTTGTTGTTTTCACTTAAAATGTTGTCCACTTCAAATAAACATGTGACACTTTGAGTGGCGTGGGCCACACTAGGCCTCAGATTGAGGCAGGGTTGACCCGTACACGTCAAAAATGACTCATGTAACTTTTTCCTAAAGTTTTAACAGAATCTGAATGTGTTTGGTTGGTTTTCTGTATGTCAGTTGATGTTTTCGCTTAAAATGTTGTCCATTTTAAACTATAGAGAGACAGTTCAAGTGGTTCCGACCACACCATGCCTCAGATTAAGGCTGTGTTGGCTCTTACACATCACATATGACTCATGGATTGTTTCCATAATGTTTCAATGGAATAAAAATGCATTTGGTTGGTTTTCCATATGTCAGTTGTTGTTTTCACTTAAAATGATGTCCTTTTGAAACAAAAACGAGACACTTTGAGTGGTTCTGACCACACCATGCCTCATATTGAGTCAGGATTGACTCATACAGGGAATATATGAAACATGGATTGTTTTACTAAAGTTTAAATATAATACGAATGCGTTTGTTCTATTTTCCATATGTCAGTTGTCGTTTTCACTAAACATGAAGTGCATTTTAAAATAAAGAGAGACACATTTAGTGGTGATGGCCACACAACATCTTGGATTGAGACAAGGCTGAATCATACAGGTCACATATGACTCATTTAGTTTTTTCCTAATGCATAAACACATTCCAAATGTGTTTGTTTGGTTTTCTGTATGTCAGTTGTTGTTTTCACTTAAAATGATGTCCACTTTAAACAAAAGAAAGATACTTTGAGTGGGTATGGAAACATAGTGGCTCATATTGAGGTGGGGTTGACTTGAACACGTCAAATATGACCCATGGATCCTTTTTCTAAAGTATCATCACAATATGAATGCATTTGGTTGGTTTTTCGTATTCTAGTTGTTATTTTCACTTAAAATGTTGTCCATTTCAAATAAACCTAAGAGACTTTGATGGTGCTGGACACACTGGGCCTCAGATTGAGGTGGGGTTGACTCTTACTCATGAAAAATGAATCTTGGAATGTTTTCCTAAATTTTTATTAGAATCCAAATGCATTTGGTTGGTTTTCCGTATGTCTGTTGTTGTTTCCACTTAACATGAAGTCCATTTTAATCTAAAGAGATACACTTTGAGTGGCGTCAGCCACACCACATCTTGGATTGAGACGGGACTGACTCGTACACATCACATATGACTCATGCATCATTTTTCCTAATTCATAAAAACATTCCGAATGCGTTTGGTGGTTTTCCATATGTCAGTTGTTGTTTTTCACTTAAAATGATGTACATTTTAAACAAACGAAAGACACTTTGAGTGGTGTAGGCAACACCATGAATCAGATTGATATGGGTTTGACTTGTAAAGATCACATATGACCCATGGATCGTTGTTCTAAATAATAAACATAGTCCTAATGCGTTTGGTCAGTTTTCCATATGCTTGTTTTTGTTTTCACTTAAAATGTTGTCCATTTAAAATAAACCTGAGACACTTTGAGTAGTGTCGGCCACACCCGAGCCTCGGTTTGAGGTGGGGTTGACTTGTACGTGTCACAAATGACTCATGGAATGTTTTCCTAATGTTTCAACAGAATATGAATGCGTTTGGTCAGTTTTCCATATGACTGTTGTTTTTTCACTTAAAATGTTGTCCATTTTAAACTATAGAGATACAATTCAAGTGGTGTCGGCCACACCGTGCCTCGGATTGGGGCTGGATTGACTGTTATATTTCACAAATGGCTCATGTATCATTTCCCTAATGTTTTATGGGAATCTGAATTCATTTGGTCGGTTTTCCGTATGTCAGTTGTTGTTTTCACTTAAAATGATGTCCTTTTGAAACAAAAGAGAGACACTTTTATTGGTGCCGGACAAAATGAATCTCAGATTGAGAAAAAGTTGACTCGTACACATCGCATATGACTCATGGATTGTTTTCCTAAAGAAACAACACATTCTGAATGCGTTTGGTTGGTTTTATTTATGTCAGTTGTTGTTTTCACTTAAAATTATGTCTATTTTATACAAAAGAGAGACACTTTGAGTGTTTCCAGGCCACACCGTGCCTCAGATTTAGGCGGGATTTCCTCGTACATGTCACATATGACCCATGGATCGTTGTGATAAATTTTCAACACAATTAGAATCCATTTTTTTAGATTTCCGTATATACATAAAATGTTGTCCATTTTAAACATAAGAGACACTTTTGGTGTTGCCGGTCACATTGGAGAATTTACAACAAGGATTTTTATTCAAATTAAATCATATAATCACATGCATTTGATGAGAATGATCTAATAAGCTTACAAATACATTCATATAATTCAATACATACAAAAATGGAATAATCCAAAATAACATTGCATGATCAGAGAAATTAAAAAAGGCATGTCAAATCAAGGAGGAGGGTGGGGGATGTCTGTGGGTCCAGGGAGTAGGGTGGGGGGGGGGGGGGGTTGTCCAGGGGGGATGTCTAGGGGGCTATCCAGGCTCCAAGTTGAATGGTGGGGGGGGGGTGTCCAGGGAGCTGTCTGGGGGGTGTCTGGGGGGCTGTCTAGGGGACCAAGGAGGAGTGTGTGTGTGTGTGGGGGGGGGGGGGCTGTTCGGGGGGCTATCCGAGGGGTTCCCGGGGGGCTATATGGGGGCTGTCTGGGGGGTGTCCAGGGTCCATGGAGGATGGTGGGGGGTTGTCCACGGTCCAGGAAGGTGGGGGCTGTCCATGGAGTTCCCAAACACACAAAACTCTATAAATATGCTCACAATACACTACAACCACTTAAAGACATCAACATCCATGAAAACAGGCAATATATAAAAATATCTCAACTCCAATACTATAATACGGGTCTAGATAATACCAACAACTAGAATAGATTAAACATCAAATCTCAGTAATATTAGTCATAAATGCAACAGATCAATTTTTCCGACTTCACCATCAATATTTCAAAAGGTTATCTATACCTACTCCCTTCCAAAACAAACATATAATTATAAACAAGCCTATAAAAATCCTTTATTTCAAAACATCCCTAAGGCATTAAAGGATGTTTTACAATTGAAATTTCTGAATATTAATTCAAAACATGGGATTCCAACATATTTCCACATGAATAAATATCTAATTTAAAATTACAAAAGAAATCTCATTTCAAAAAAAATCACTCCAAGAGGGTTCATTGTCATTTCACAAATTAAATCATTTGATACTACTTATAAAATATTAAATAGGTCTACTCATTTCATGAAAATAATTTATTTCATTCTTTGAATAAAAACTCGAGACAAAGACTCAATTTCATCAAATCATTCTTTAAATATTATTTGAAAATAAATCTAAAAAGTCATGGAATTGAATAATTCATAAATACTTGAAAGATGTAAATATTATAGTCATCAAACTAATGACTTGTTCAATTCAATGAGAATAGGGTTAAATAATATTTTACAAGGAATTTCAAGGAAAACATTCATAGAAACTTTGCTAAAAATTAATAAACACATATAAATAAATTTCCAAGTAACAATTAATTACAAGATGGGGTAAAATCATAAAAACACATACATATAAAATCTGGAATCCAACCATAATTTATTTGAGATGTTTCATCTTCGATGGAGGGTTAAAGATATAATTAATTAAATATAATGGAATGGAAAAAGTCTAGGTTAAATTAAAACTATAAAAAAGATATACACATAAAAATAAAAATTTAGAACTAAAATATTAGATGAGTAATAATAAAAACAAGGTAGCACTTAAATATTTTATGTCTATAAAGAAGAAAATATTTGTTATGAGAATAAGGGGATGAAGTTTCAGCGGTTCGGATGGGGGAAGTTGAGAGAGGAGCACTGCAGATTTAGGTTTCTATCTCGCAAATGGGGGAGAGGAGCGGCCCAGTGTATTTAGGGTAAACCATTCCCAACGGTTTTTAAAAACCCTTCGTAAAAGGGTTTCAAAACCATCTTTTACCAATGGTTTACCAGAACAGTTGGCAAAGGGTGGGTGACCCCCCTTTAACAATAGTTTCTTAAAAACATTGGCAAAGGGGACCCTTTACCCGCGGTTCTAGTGAACCGTTGGTAAAGGGTGTCATGGCCCTTCTTTACCAATGGTTTAAGAAAACCGTTGGTAAAGAAGAGTGGGGAAAACCTCACAATCCAATAGTGAAAAAAATATCCATAATCACACTATCAAAAATTTAAACAAAATATATAAGTATATTATCTTGATATATTTTCTTGGATGGGGTTATGTTACCTTAAATATTGTTTCTATAGAAGAAAATATGTTCGAATCCTAAACTAATGTATTATCTCTGTAGAATCATAAGTATCATGTGGGAGCAAACAGACTAAGGGTTGTTATCCATTGCATCTGTTGAATGTGGTTGTCTTTTGGAGTTTTTTCCTTAGAACCAACTTTTGTGTACTTTATGATAAGATGTATTCATTTTGTAATACAAGTAATCACTTTATAAAATCATGATTATTCTTATATGTAACATAGTATGTTATAATTTCATATGAGTAGATATCATAATAAACGTCACAGTAGTTCCCTCTATGATTAGAAACCATAAGTGCAAGAATAGTATTCATAAATATATGTTATATATATAGATGAAATAATTTTTGGTGATTAAATGAAACATGATATCATGGGTGGAGACTCATAGGATATTCAGTAAAATTCCCGTTATGTTTCATCGTGGTAAACTCTAATGAATTATATAATGAGAATGAGACCCACCAGATGGAAATCCACATTTACAGTGTTATTAAATGTATCAATCTGAAGACATGTGTATTGATCCATATACATTAATAGAATTATAAATTAATATTATCATTCACATTATTTTTTATGTTGTTGATAATTATGAAGAAATATATTTTTGGTGAGGTATCTTACATTCAGTGTGACATGAGAAATATTTCATTATTGAATAATTTGTGAACTAATTGTCCATTCTATTCTTCAATGAAATTTGATATCTTTGGAAAACTAATAAAAATGATATATACCAAATAAATCCATTTCCATGGTTCTCTATATGCATGTTTGAATTCCGAAAATTTAAATATAGAGAAATCAAGAACATATTTTGATAGAACTAGCATGAAACATTATCTTTAGAGGTATTGTGATAATGGGATTGTATTTCACCATAATGATATGCATGAGGTATTATGTCATTGTGACATTAACTTAATTTTTTAGGGTTTCTTGTCATGTTTCTGGATTCTAACCTTGGGATTTGGGCTACTTCACCTAATGAGACAAAGAAAGAGGCATATATTTTCATATAATAAGTATATCCAAAATCTTAGTTAAATAATATATTGTTATTTTTTTTTGCAAGTTGAATAAATAATATTCCTTCACATGGTTTAAAAATTATTCAAGTTTTCATGATCTAATATTTTCTACCACCAGTAATTCCATATAATATTACATGAGAAAAAATATTTATTTAATATTTATTTGGAATTCACTGAATATAAAATTTATTTATTTATTAGATTATAATTCCGTGATATATATATATATTAAATAAATAGTCCTTATTCAAGGCCCAAAATATATTACATAGGAAGGGAGAACCGACCTCAATGGTTTGGAAAAAATATAATATATTGAATATTATTTGAATGAATAATATTTAACATAATTTTTTAGTTTAACACTTTTTAAGAAATAATAATAATATTATTATTATTAAAGACATTTTCTTCCATAAGGGTTATAGAAATAATAAGGGTGAATTTGAATCTATTGTTTTTCTACACTAGTGGTATAAAGACCTAATTTTGTTATTTTTCAAGAGAGGTAGTTCTATTTGTTGTGCACAATGACATATGGAGAGAATCCAATCGATACCCTAGAGAAATCCCTCTCTAATAACACTCTCAAGAATAGAGATATATCCTCCTACACGACCACCCCCAAATCAGGGAATATCAAAGTGAACCCTTTATGATTTTTAATAGTGAAATTAAAGAAAGATGGCGTAAACATCAGTATCTACCATGTTACTACCCAAATCATCCTATGACGATGATTAGTAGTTTTAGAACACATGTGGATCACCATTTGAGGGAATATACTTTTGATGCCAATAATGAAATGGTATTATAGAATAGATACGTTGGAAGATTCATCAATGAAAAAGTAATATCTTAGAGGTAAATTATATAATTTCATATATTATTTATAACTACATTTTTATGATTTTAATCTTCTATTTTGGTATTTTTCAATTATCCATATTATTTCATAAAAATTTTTTATCATGAAATTTTCCATTCTGTAATTATTTTGTTAATCGTCGATCACGACAAAACAAATTGCCAATAGCATATCTCCTACTTACAATGCTCCCAAAATAATTAATTTAAGCATTCTACCATCATTGTGATGTGACATATATTAATTAATTTATTTTTTCTCACCTTAGTAAGACTACAATATCTCTAATTTAGTGTGGGTAATTCGCTATACATCCCATTAATACCTATTTATTCTCATCGATGGAAATAAGGACAATATTTAATATCTAAACTACCTTGGAGTTCCAATATATGATAGAAACAGATTGTGATGCCATTATAATTTCAATTATCTTTCTTCAGAAATATAAAAAGTGAATTTTTTGATATTATATTTCTAAACTGGAAAAATTATCACCAAATCATATTGTAGTGCCCACATAAAAGATTCATGTATCAATCCTTGATGACATGTTCCCTTCCAAACACAATTTCAATTAGTCTATATTTCATGTACTAGAATGTAAACATTACATCATTAAAAATTTCATGATTATGTTGATGAGAAAATACAATTCTATTCTCTAGAACAGACTATGTTATCTTCAAAAAAAGCATATGGAAAAGTTTTTTAATTTTTTCAAGTCTCATAGTGATGTCTCAAAATATAGAATATGTGTTTTTAATTCTTATAATAGGAAAACCAATCCACACAATGAATGAGGAATTATTTATAGATGATAAAGCATTAGTTGTTATTGAACAATTGGGGATTCCATTTGTGGAATTTACATAAGGACAAGGGTCTAAAAGAATTTTTATAAAAACTAGTCTAACCAATATTAATAATCCTTGGTTGAAGTAAGACAATGAACCTAATCCTTACATTTGAGAGGATGATGTATGTTTTAATATTTGAGGTTATAAAATAATATAATTATATGTTTTCATCTATGTAATATTATTTAGATTCACAGGATCCTAATCGAATTATTGTAGAAGCTGTCATATGGTACATAATGATGATTATATGAAAATTGGAAGGATTTTAGAGTCTGAGTAAATAATTTAGATAAGGATAATATATATTTAGTTGCTTGGTAACTGGGGGATCTTCAGGACTATTATTAGAGATGCCTAATTTTCATTGATATTTTGATTTTTTTTTGTTGATCATGTATGGTAAGGGCCTAGTGGGTCTCATGTGTGATAATGATTTTGACTATTATTGAATAAATGAAATATAAAATCCCACTTTAATTGTCATTATATATATATATATATAATATTTTTATTTTATGATCATCTAGTAGATAAACATAGGAGAGACTATAATATAATAATATTATAAATTCATTCCAATTCACATTCAATAGTTTTGTATTTATTTGATGTATAAATGTTCCTAAAGAGTATAATGTGAACATAAATCACAAACATAATGTATTAACTATTATATAATTGTAATCATGGGAAATATTATCGGGAACTATGATTACGCCAAGATACTAAAGACAGATTTCAAAGATCACTTGGAAAAGGAGTATTGTGTGTTGGGGTGGATCATGTTAATTCACGGATAATAAAAATAAAATAACATTTTAAATCCCATAAAGCATTATTTCCATCTTGGATTCTTTAATATTTAAATCATTTCTCCTCTAAACCTTATAATCCATTCAATAAAACATGATTCTTATATTAATTTAATAAAATATTATAACATCGATTCCCATGATCACACCATGAAACTTGTTTAGTGAATTTAAAAAGTCATCTATATGAATATTACATAGGGAATATCGTTATTAATGTGTTTCTAAATACATTGAAATTATAGAGATACTGTGTAGTTTCACTACACAGTTAATCATCACGAATATTTGGAATTGTTTAAAGTTATTGTGGTGAGAATTTATTTTTTCGTTTTTGGACGCACTTACAAAACATAAAAATAAGACAATGCAGTATACACAACTTTTATTGATTCAAATTTATTCATTCATTATATATTATCAATTACTCAGATATTAATTTTGGGATTTTTTTGGTACATGAACACTAATAATTTACGTGAAAATATAATGCCTATGATTTCTGAAATGCAAATAATATCAATGATACCAAGTTAAAGTCAACTAGTTAAATGTGTAAGGTGAATTATTTTAGAAGAAAATAGAACAGTGAGGTACCTAAATTAAATGAGGAAATGATAAAAATGATAATGGTTCACCGTGTCTTAGGGAATTAAAAGTACCTATGTTATTTTGGGAAACCATCATGTATCACACCAACACGGAATGAACGAAATTGTGATATAAGCAATCACCACCTAAAACCTCTACTACAATTCAATGTATTTAGTTTTAGAGTATTTTCATTCATTAATGAGTAATGGTCCATTATTCAATATGTAATACCATTTATATTGACTGACTATAAGTTAAATATGAGATTCTCTCCCATGTGTATTAAGGTTAAATTTTTTACATGGTTATTACAATAAGATGAACATTCATTTAGTACATTAGGGGATATTAAAATTTTTGTGATAATAAGTTTGAATATTATATAATGGAGAATATAATTAAGGAAAAGATTATCTAAAATTGATTAGATAGATCAAGATTTTTTCCCAGAATTATGTTGAAGATCGATGAATTGCTATGAAAAATTCCCATGTCACTAATTCTCTATTACTTAATTATCCAAATATATTATGAGATACTAAACCCTATGTTACAAACATTAAGGGGTACTATTTAAATTGGTTACTAAGGAGATATGACAACATATGAAGTCTATATATAAAACAATATACATTCTCCGAAATAAAAATAATAAATATAATAGGATAAAAAGTTATTTTATGTGAAAAAAGTAAGGTATGGTTTGAATACAAGTAGAAATGACTAGTAAGGATAAATTAATGGTCATGTATTAATAAATAAGGGATAAATAAACATATGTGTTTTTAGTATAATTTATAGATATAGGGACACCCATGGATTTAATTTTATCACGATTTCTCATGATATATTCTCAAATCATATGGATATAGAAAGTTATATAGGAAACAAGAGGTGGAAACCAATCAGGAACGATCCATTTCCAAACATGTAGAATCTAAGATAGAACAGGAACCCGAATTTATCAAGGATGGATCAAGGAAAATTTATGTTGGCTAGAAAATTTCAATTTTAAGGACACTCGAAATATAGTTCCCAATCCAAAAATAACTATGATGGTTGTGGAAATCAGGATTTTACATCAAAGAAAACATATTCTGGAATAGGAAAGATCATGGAAGAGCTTGTAGGAATTGAGGTGAATCAATTAAAGTTTAATTTTATTTTGAAAAATAATTAAAATATATAATGAGTTTACTAAAACATATAAATAAACAGAAAATAATACACAACCTAGAAAAATCGGATGATTAATTGGAAATGAAAATATAGGAAGAGAGAATAAAACTTTCCATGAATAACTAAGATAAATCCAAGGAAGGGTACATGAAAATAATTACTAGAGGATATAGAAAATTACAATTTTTAATAAATTAAAAATGATGCAACAAAATATAAAAGTTGAAACATGTAAAAAAGTTGGATAAATTGGGAAAAAATAAGAATGTTTGACTAATAAATAGAAAATAGGAATTGAATTTCACAGAAAATTAAGAACATAAGGGAAATAGATTATACAAGTGTTAGTAATAAGCTATCAGATATTTATGTAAAATTATATGAAATGCCTTCTCTATTTCATTAAATAGAAAGAGTTCAATGATAAAAATTTTATTTATATCATTATGGTCAATCAAAATTTCGAAATGATTATAGTTGTTATTCTATATGAAAACATTCTTGAAAATATTTTATCAAGAAAAACTTTAAGGTAATCATTTTAAAAATAATTCTTGGGGAGTTTACAACCATTTGATTAATATTAAAATTATGTGGTGTTATCCTATGAAAAATTCCCCCAAAATGGATCGTAAAGATCCACAATGAATTTGGATGTAATGTAATTGTCACATGTCCTTGGGATTGGTCTGGTAGTTTCAATTTTGTTCCTCTATCAATTTATAGTAAACTTGTAATTTGATTAATTTGGCATATAATCATGTATTTTTAGTAGGCTAGTAATCACTGATAACCCTATCATGTTTTATTGATAATTTATTCATCCATGTTTCAAAAATCATCCTATTAAATAATATTTTAGATTTAGAAATGGAAATTTTTGAAGGAGTTAAAATAATATGATGTAGACAATTACTATCAACTATAGGATCATTGATTGGTCTATAACATGAAAGTCTCACTTATCATGTAAGGGAATAAAATTAAAATCTAAATGTATTTTAGTATATAAATAATTCAGTTGAGATATCTGATTCATTTTTGTTGGTATATGTGATTAGGATGTGATGAATGAGATACGTACTCCAAATGATAATGAACATACTATGTTAAAGGAATTAACTAAAACAAATGAGAACATAACACTGGATCTTGAGTAATCTAGCCTGATCAGTAATGAGAACATTAAATGTTATATATTCGAATGGAAACAATAAAATATGTATAAAAATACATATTGAAAACTATTATAAACAATCCATCATTTCAATAATTTATGATACTTTCACTCAAGTCCATATAATCCAATATGGGTAAAAAGAAACACTTATTATCATTATATAAGAATGATTAGAATCTCTATAAGATGAATCTTTGATTAATGTGTTGAGAATACAATATAATACCATTTATTACACTATATCATACCTTAAGATAATAAATAAAACAATCTACATACACGAAATTTTCATAGATGATAAGGTAAAGTAAAATAATGAGTGTAAAATAGGATACAATCTTATAATGAAATAATTGTCAAAGGTTGAGACCATCAAATTTCATGTGGTTGGGGTTGTCTATCCAATTTTTGAATTTTATTAGGTGAGTCTTTTACTTTCAGTTCCAATGAATGGTGGTATTATTGTTATCATAAATGAATGGGATGAGTATAAATCAATAAGTACTATGACATGGTGTATATGTTTTTATATACTATATAATATTATTCATGAAAATATGGAATGATCATTTCCCACTATTGTTAATTAATACAATATTAAGGATGCACATAGTAAACCCCAACTTTTGTTTTTTTAGATAGATATTAAAGGTATAAAAACTGCATGTTGATCTTATAAACTTAAAAAAGACAATAATTTAATATCAATATGATGTGTTTTTATTTATCAAATTTCCTTTTGGAATCTATTAAATAGTTTCCCCAAATATTATAAATCAAAGTAGAGAGTAATTATTGAAGTGTTCATGAATGAATATTATTTCAGTGTTATAAAATTCAATGGTTTATTAGAAATTATATTAAAAGTATTATTTGTATGTGAGGAGAAAAAATAAATTCCCAATTAGAAGAAATTCAATAATCGGAGTGACAAAATTTGTTATTTTAAGACTCCAATTATTAGGATATTTTATGAAAGTGGATAGTGAAAATAAATTAGAGATGTGATCACTAACTCAGAAAAAATAAGTTGAGTAATATAATAGATTCCATGGACAACATTTCATTATTGAATACAAATAAAGGACTTAACATTGGTTTCTAGACAATTATGAGAAATTATAAAAAAGGAGACAAATTTCATGTTTGATGAAAAATTCCTATAATCATTGAATAGATTTAAGAAAGATTTAGTATTAACATCTATTATAAAGACACTTCATTACATTTGAACAATTGAAATCAAGTGTGCAGGTACACATTTTATTATTAGAGAAAATCATGGTCAAAAAATTAAAATAAGAAATATGTAATATATTATAATAATAATTTTTGACTAAATAATAGCTCTCTGAAGACTAATTAGAAAACTAACTAATTATATTTTTTTATGTTGGGGTTAAATTCAGAATATATCTCATTAGAATGGAACTAACTATTTTTTATAGATTACTTTTAATGGATGTAGTTGTATTCAGATAATGAATTAAATACAATGGTTAATGTATAGGTGCATCTAAAAAATAATTTCATCTTTAAATTTAAGACAAAATAGAATGTATATAATCAATTAGCCAACCACTTATAAATAATTCATGATTTATTAGATTAACTGAAAAATTTTATAAGTGGATAATTCTTAAAAAAAATTGTATTAAAGAGGAAGCAATGCACTATATTTGTTTTTAGTATTTTTAATTCCATTTACTTTTCAAATAATCCACAATATAGGGATAGGAAAGAAAAAAAGTCTTTAGGACTTTGTTAACGATTACATCTCAGAAGATCCATTTTTTTACAATATATTATTAGATTGAATTCATAGATGGTATCTTTGAAAATGAGATGTTTTTTCAATTCTAATAAAATTTTACAATGTTATTTGAAGTGGAAACTGTTATAATTTGAGGTTATCTCCCCATGATCATTAATGTTGATACTAATATCCCACACTATAAATAATTACTAATAAATTTACTAAAAACTATGATACCTATTTAAGGATATGAAAATTACAGATGAGAAATGAGATTCCCCAAACTTATATTACGAAACATTACAATTTTGATGTAGAGGGTTTGAACTTCATTGAACCATTACCAATATATAATGGTAATTAATATAATTTTATAGAAGTATACTATGATTCTAAATTGAATAAAGCTATTTCTTCTCAAAATAAAATGGTGTATTCTACAGCATACTGTTTTAGATAATATAATTGAATAGATATAGTGTATTTTGAACCGTTATCATTGAAAAAGGCAAACATTTTCAAAATAATTAATTTAGTATTATTATATATGGTTAGGTATGATAGATTAAAACTTGATGAATATATCATCCACAAATAAGTTTATATGAAAATTTGAAAAACAAGGCATTATAAGTAGCTTCCAAAAAAATTGTGACTTTCTCTATAAAGCTATAGACTGATAAGCTATTGGATTTCCTATAGGATATTAGAACTAGTTATCCAATTATCAAAGGTATGACTTTATATCTACATATATTTTATAAAAACATGCGACAACACAATAATGATTTAAACAAATGATTTATGGGCTATAAAAGTTATTAATATGAGCCATATAAGTGTTTTAAATAATGAAATAAGTGAATTGTTTGAGTTTGAATAGTTAAAGAAGAAGATATGATAAGAATTATAAAATTATGAAATAAAATAACATGAAATATCATGATGGGATGATTAAAAGGAATAACATCAAAGAGGGATAATATTTCCTTCTCATTAATTTTATATTTCATATTTTCCCCAGAATGGTGAAGTCAATGTGGTCTAGAAAAATGTATGATAGAAAAAATTTAACTAGAATGAAGTAGTAATGATTACTAGAGAATAAATAGAACTATTCATAATTAATTTATATAGATTATGTTATATTAAAATTTTTAGATGGAAGATAAATCGAACGCATTTCAAGATAAACATTATACAGTAAAATATTTAGGTTTGGGAATATAAAATAAGAACTCTTAAGAAATATCCAAATGTTTTTACCCTTGATTGTCAGTTTCAAAATAATAATAATTCCTCCCACTTGGTGTAGTTATTGTATATTAAATATAGTTATATAAATGATGATTGAAGAATTTAAAAATATTACACCACATAAGAACATATTTAATTTAAGAGAATAATTATAATTAAAATATTTATGCATTTTATTTAACTTCTATATAATAATTAAAATTAAAAAAATCCATTCATGGTAAATTCTAAATAGATGTCAATTTTTGTGGGGTGTTGAATGTGATCCATTATATAATAACACTTGAGAGTCACTTCCAAATATAATCTAATAGATAAATCATTTTTAAGGAAATAAATATCATTAATTTGAAAAAAAAAAGATAATTCTCAATAAAAATACACTACTTGTTCATAATATTAATTCAAAACACCATTATATGAACATAAACATTTCTTGACTTTTTCACTGTTAGGGGATAACACACAAAGAATTCAACTTAAAATAAAATACTTAATGTTATTTGAAACTATAGAAAAATATTTAATATGTATAACACTAGAAATTTCAAAGATGATTAGTCACCTATTGTGTGTGTGTAAAAACATATACATTTTAGGTAAAAAAAGATTTTTAGAGTTTGTTTACCTTTTTCTACTTCAAGGAACTCACTATTTTAGTTATACATAATGGATACCTATTATAGTGGATGGTTTTTTTATAGAATAATTACACTCAATCAATCATTGAAAATTTCATTTCATGGAAATAAATAACCAAAACAGTGTGTGCGTGTTTGTGAAATTTTTATAAGAAATGTATCATGATATTAATTTTTAACCCATATAAATAAGGGTAATATTGATTTTTAATAGTACAATTTATTTTGTATCCAATAAGTGATAAATGGAGAAGATAATGGGAAAATTTAAGGAGGGTTAACTTTAAAGGGTTTGGTATTTGAGAAATTATTCAACTAATGTATCTTTATTTAACATTCAACAAGAATAGAAGAAAACATTAGATTATTTTTGTTATTTATAGAACATGTTGAGGGAAACAAATTACTGACGAAATATCACCAATGATTTGTAGAAAATTGTTTTCCCAAATATTTCATTTTTTAAACTTTTTTTATTTTATATATTATGTGTTTTATTTTATATTTTGATATAAAATGCTAGTTTTTTAATTTATAATTGTTTTGGGACTATGAACGTAGTTATAAAAATTTATGTGGCGGATTTATATCCATTAAATATTTTTTTTTATTCTTACATGAATTCACTTATATTTTGATGTATTTTTATGTGAGGTGAGGAAATGTACAGAGAAAATATAGAATTTATGCAGTGTATAAAAGTAAATCCACTCTATGTAAGAGTATAAGAATTAAATGTAAGAGTAAAATCATTTTATAGAATAATATAGGGTATAAAAATTAGTTATGTAAGGATAAAAACATTAGAAAACTTATAACATAATAATAAACTAGAAAATAATCTAATTGTGATGGATTATCCGAAATCAAATTTTAAGGGCCCCATAAGGGAATGGTGTATGATAGAATTCTCTTAGATGGAACATGAAACAAATTATGTTTATAAACATCTTGCATTCTATAAGAATCTGAATCGAAATAAGAATACTTCATCTAGGGAAGCAATGACACCACTCCAAAATATTGATAACCTATTAAATATGAATGAAAATATATAGTTAAACTAGTTAAATGTAATATAGGTGATGGAAGGTTATTGGAACTCAAGTCTGTTCCATCAGAAGCACAATGAAAATCACTTAAGGGCTTGGAATAATGTTCCAATCATCAATTGATGCCTATAATCTTCTGAAAATGAAATATCCAATGAAACAGTGATATATATAAAATATATTTACTCTACTAATGGGATGGAAAACACATAAAATATGATTGATAACATACCCATCTATATTTATGATCATGTAAACTAGTCTCTTCACATGGCCCCTTATAAATAGTATTCCAAAACTTCTCTCTTCTCCCACAATAATGAAATTGATACTCGCATGGATGGCTCCCCCAATAAATTATTCAAATTTAATTAATATATATTGAATGATGAGTTGATGAATGCGGTCAGGAAATTATTCAACCATGTCTCTGTTCAATATAGATTTTAATCAAATTTATTTTCATTGATACTCAATAAATATAATGTAATTGATATCGATGAATTCAGATCAATTACTAATTGGATTAAAATTCCAAAAATTATATGTGAAGTTATTATGAATCAAATGGGAGATACTTTTATGGAAACCATCACATCGAACTATTTTTTCTATGTACCTAGAAGAAATATATAATTTTTTTCTTTAAGAGCAAAGGAATGTGGTAATTTAATGAAAAGTGAAATGAAGGATGGAAACACTTCCCTCAAAATTGACATCACAAAGTCCTTAGAAACACTGTAATTGAGTTTTATTTTTATTATCCATGGGAAATATGGCTTCTCAAATGAAATTATTACTTCAAACAACACCATCATATCCTCTAAAAGGATTTCAATTATCATAAATGGATCCCCATAGTTTTCATCTAATTCACTAGGGGTTTTATATAAGGATACGAACTCTTAAGCATCGAATTTTCCATTATTTAGGACTATATGAGTAAATGTGTAAATATGAATTATGAGATTGGAATCTATAAAAAATTAATGTTTGGTAGGGGATATTTCACTCTATCGCTTATTTTTTATACTGATGACATTCTCCATCTTAGAAAATCATATAAGAAAACCATATCTTCTAATAAATAGGATTTTATTGATTATAAAGAAGTTGAAGGAAAAGATATTATTTCAAATAAATCATCCATTTTGTTTGTGAATAGAGCATACATTACCAAAAAATAAGATTACGAGAAATCTCTGGGTTTAAATGGTATCATCCCATTTATCTACCTTGGATTCCACTGGTTTTTTGGAATGTATATAAGTTTTCATCTTGGAAATTTATTCTTTTCCCTCATTAATCAATTGTCTAGGTGAAAGGGAATGAATATGTCCTAAGCTGGAAGGGTGTTCCTCATTAACATGATGACCACATCTAAAGTTTTACATTCATATTATATTAATGGATGGCCTAGATGACTCTATAATGATCTATACGACATGATTTGAAACAATATCTAAACTACATATGTCCATGGAAGGAAATTGATAATTATTGAACTGAATGAATGAATTATGCCCACAGGCATGGGTGAACATGGAATACAAGACCTCAAGATCATTATTGATTGAATTATTTAAAACACACTTGTAAATTAATGATTTATAATGACTCACCTATTGATTCTATCTCAAATAGGTTCAGTACAATCCTGTTGGCAGGATATCCTCACTTTATATCTTCATCTATTTGGTTAGAAACTATGTACAATTTTACTGAAATCATTTTTAAATCCAACTCTCTTGTAAGTATGAATTCCAATATCATATTTTATACTAATATCCACCTAGATATACACTATATGTATATCATAGTTGTCTGTCCAAACAAGCACCATTTTTCAGTTTGTGACCTCATAGCATATGACAACATTCGCAGTGAAAATTAATCCTCTAAAATTTTCTTATAAACATAGAGGTATATATTTAAGGATAGATAAACACAAACCCAGAATGAAAATAGAAATAGTCTATTTATTTCCATGGAGTACTAAAAACTGAAATTTTATGGCTCCATCATGAAACCACCTTGGTTGCTGAGATTTAAGACACACTTTATACACCCTTCATGATCATTGATTCTCTAGAAGATATAGAAAAACCGACTAACCACCCAAAATCAAATGAATAGGGATAGCCAAAAGAATTCTTTGTCTTACTACATGTGAATGTGAAAGAAAATAATCCATAAAAAGTAATTTTTGGTTGTACATTTTCCCATGACCTTTGGTATTATACATGAAATCAGTTGAGCATTATCACCTATACAAATGTCTAGTTGGGAGACCTCATGGTGTCCATCTTTGAGGAGGGAAAGAGTAATCGAATATATAAAATTCTTCTTGCAATCATGGACATAATGTTTTCGTTCGTATGGTATGATATAAATACATTTCTGATTTATAACCATCACCCCATTCGTCATTTAGTTATTTTTTCCATGAATAGAGATGTCTATGATTCTTCCAAGGTTAAAATGATTGAAATGGGTAATAGTATTTCAAATGGTAAAACAAAAACACTGATCGATGTTAATGTTATACATAAAAAACAATTGTTTCTCGAATATGTACATAGTATTCCACTAATACCATCATAAATTAATGTGAATGTGGATTTTGAAGCCACTAGTTTTCTAGGACCCTCCTATTGTAGATGCATTTTCCAAAACCAATGTGGCTTAACTATTCAATCAAAAATTACATTTGATTCAAAAAAATGAATATATGAAAAATATGGGTGGTCTATATTGATGTGGATGAACGTTATATCTACTAAAAATAAGTACATAACGATGAGATATAACTCTTGTTCTATTGTAATGAAAAAAACTATCACTCGGGCTCTCTTTCCTGGAAAGAATGTCAATGCAAAAGTTCACCTCCCACAGTAAGTAACACCACGAGATTTTATGAAAAATATTCTTTTTAATTTCATTAATATCTTGTGTTGTACACTACACCAAAAGGAGCTTGCACAACACGCATCCCTAACTTGGCATGCATTACACGCAATCACAACCTTCCATGATAGCATGTGTTGTATGCAATATCGAGTTTCGCTAAACAACGATATGTTATATAAACTAGCTGTTATGAATAGTAATACCCACTTTTTGAAATTTTATAAATTTTACCTTTAAAAATGGACTTCATTTTTGGATTCCGAATATCGAAATTAGCCTAGGGTGAATTTTTGGTATTTTTCTTAAAACATTCAATTTTTGATGAATAGTGAGAACACTAGGTTACTATTCAAAAACCGAGTTTTTATTTAAATAATTATTTATTTTATTTAAATTTATTTTAGGTCAAAATTGATACATAATACCTATATAAGTTCAATTTAAGTCATTGGAATCATTTTATAATAAATTTAGATATATAAAAATATTATTGAACTTTTCACCGTCATTTACCCACCTCCTAAGAAAATTTTCCAATTTACAAAAAACATAATTTTACCACTTCTGTGAGTGGAATTTCAAAAATCCGAGAGACACGGTTAATATCAAGGACTGAAATTTGGTTCAATGAGATGAAAATAATTTTTTTTGAATTGTAACTTTTTACTTTTTTTACCACGGTCAAAAGTAAATAGGATAATTAAGGGTAAAAATGATATTATTATTACCCTAACACATGTCCTAATTCTATTGGATATGTGTAATTCGACCAATAAAACCCTTAGGAATAAAATATGACCATTTAGGCCCACATGGATTAGATTATGACATTTATTATTATTTTATTTAATAAAGAGTTAAAATAGTTAAAATCGAAGTTTAATAAATAAATCATTTTTAATATAGGGTTATACAAAAGAAATATTCAACCATAAATATTAATTAGAACTATAAAAATATTTCCTACATAATGGTATTTTATTTGTAAATTTTAGACATAAAATAATTTAATTTATGTATGACACAATGATGATGCAACAATTATCTTATTAATGAAATATTGGTATAGATGATGTTATAAATACCCAAATAAATGTAATTTGAGACTTTTTATAAATTCCCATAATTTTCTAGGTTAACATTACATATTATTACTGACTTAATTAGAATTTTTCAAACTAATATTTCTGTTATGATTTTCACAAAAATCAATTACCAAATAGTGTCAAAATTGACAAAAAATAGTTTTTAAAACAAATATTATATTATTAATTGTTTTTTTATTACTAAAAATCTAAGGTTCTGCCAGATGACTTAGATACGGTTATATATACTAATAATAAACAACTTCGGGTTCGTTTGTCTTGTTATAGTAAGTTTATTAACCTTATAGTGTAAGAAAACAAGAAGACACGGTAAAAGAAAAATTATTTAACTTAAAGTTAAATCTAAATGATATGGATAAAATAGAAACATAAACTTGTCTAAATTCAGTTATATGAGAGGCTTTCGACCCATCCCTACCTTAGATTATAGATAACTCAATTTGGATCTATTAAAAACCGAATATGACATTATAATAAAATAATATTTTTTGTTATTCCAAAGTTACCCCTCTCCTCCCTTATAAAAGGGCACCTCCTTCCTCTCTTCCTCACATCATTTTGAGCCTTGATGCTCGGCCAAACTCTTCCAATTTCACTTCCCCACTTCCCTAGAAACCTTATAGAGGTACTGGTATCCTCAAAATACCAACCCTAGTACCCTAAGAAGAAGTTTAAAGGAGGTGCGTCGAAGAATTGGTAATCTCTTCTACCGATTATTTCCAGCTTATTTCTTCATCAACTTCTTCTTATTTAGTTGTTTCATTATTAAGTAATAAAATAAGTATCACTAATATAATGATATGTTATTATAAATATGAGACAACCCCATTTCACCTTCTATCCATCCTACGGAAAACGAAATCACCGCGCGTGCGTACGTACGGAATACCGTCTCCACACCAAGGTGTAATCTGTTTTTCCAACACCACCTTACTTGGATGGGTATAATGGTGTAAAGAATAAATATAATTTGTTATTATAGCATCATACTGATTCTGATATATTTTATCATCCACTCCAATTCAATTCAATAATTATGGGAACGATATCATCGCTCGTGCGTACGTACGGACTACCGTCTCCACAACGCGATGAGATTCATTCTCAATGATTATCCATTCATGAATGATTATAAAGTATATATAATATGTAATAATGAAATATATGACATAATAATGATACTTAATTTATTTATATATATATGTATATCATCCAATTTATTCCATTCAATTCAATGAGGAAATGAAAACAACGTTCATGCGTGCGTTCGGCCTACCGTCTCCATGAACGGTGTATTTCTTTCCATTTATTGATTTATTATATATATGTATATTCTGAATATATATTATATATAAATCATGTTTTATATGCTGGAATTAATTCATAATTATCTATGTAATCATATGAATAATTACAAGTCAAAACACAGATGACAAATGAAACGATTTTACCCAAAACGCTCTTTAACAAGGAATTTACAAAAGAACGGGTAATATAAAGTCATAAATGAACCATATATGATATCATAACAATGAATATGATTCTGTAATAAGTGAATGACATTATTTAAATCATAATACATGAGGTTCGGATACGTACGAAGCCTATCGGACCTAAGGTAAGGGATTACTTTTCTAATCTCATTTTTATCCAAGATTGTTTATTCGTAAGTATTCACTGGGGTTATATCTATCATCCATGTCCCTATTTTCTAAAAATGTTTTCATTTATGTTTAAAGTCCTCTTTACCCATTTTCTAATTTTACTACATGGTATGTAAAGAATATTTGTTTTGTTTACGTTACGATGTACTTTTTTGACTTTTCCAGCAAAAGTACGAGAAGAATGTTTTTTAACTTATATGGCATGAAACGATTTTTGAGTTTTTATAAAGACTTATTTTCATGAAGATTCCTCCAAAATATTTCATGAATATTTTCAAAAAAATACTTTTCTATTAAATTACATGACATTTTGTGAAAAGAAAATTATTTTTAAGAAGAAGGGATATTTTCCTCAAGAATTCATTTCAAGTGTTTTATCAAAACCATTTTCCATATATGATGACATTATTTTATATGTGTATGTTTCAAGTATATTGTCTCCATGAATTACATGGTTTCACTCTTCTTATTATGAAATTATATCCATTTATTTTATATGGATTATGTGATGATGGGATGATGTTTATGAAACCCATTTTCTTCGTTGGTTTATTATGAATGATGTATGTTTATTTTGTGGCACAAGTAAGAATGATTTCATTATGAGATGGGTTGGACCTATATCTCCCTCCAGTGCATTGGGTAAAGATTTATTTCTCATGAGATAGACATAGATGGAACGGTATGTTAATCCAGTTCAGTGTTACAGGACTGAAACGAGGAGTGAACTCGATTCAGAAAGGGACATTGTCCACTAAGATGGTATTGGCAGTAATGCCTTGGATACTATGGAAATCAAGACATGTGCTGAATGATTGCCACAACTACATGTTTTATTCCCATTAAATTTTATCATGATTGATTTTCCATTATGATATATGACTTACGTACTTCCACGATTTATGTCATTGCTCAAGATTTTGATGTTTAAATTTCATGTTCATGTTTTTGCTTTCAAATGTTTATGGATTGTTTTATGTTCACTATTTTTTCCCTTAATGAGCATTTGAGATCACCCTTTTTATGTTTTCTTTTTCCTAGGATATAAGGAAAGGATTTAGGTAAAAAATGGAAGATCTTTATGGGAGATGTTGAGGATCTTTCACCTATATTATAAGATTATGTTCCATGTTTCCAAATACACTAAACTATTACGGTCCTTGTGTGTCTATTTTTGATAAGTATTAAGTATTCCGCAAAAGTAATGTAATGTCCATGTACTTCATGTTTAGGGTCTTTATAATTGGTATCAGAGGAAATGTTTACTCAACCTTTGGAAACTAGGATGCGAAAAAGTTAGTGAGATCCCTAGAGATATTTTTATGGTATGTCTAGGGATGTCCCTAAGGATAAGTATATGTATAGGATATAGTCCTAGAACTATGGTAATGATCTTAGAATTTAACCTAAGATGTTAGATATTTTGGGTACTCCCCCTTTACTATGTTGTTTTCGCTAGCATGATTTTTGGCTCTCACAGAATTCTTTTTGTGTTTTAGTCAATGGAGGGAACTAGAAGGAATTCGGTTAAAATTGAATCCAATAGACAAATTGGTGACTATGAGAAACAAAATTGCGTAATGCCTAGAGAGAATGATATTGTGATTATGCCGAATCAGTCATCACGATATATGATTAACAAGGTGAAATTTAGTGGTATTCCTAATTCATCAAATAAGAGGAAGACATACTTTTATTCATGTTCGCATGTGGAGGGGCATAAAAAAATGGACGATTGAGATTTCTAAAGAAGGGAATAAGAACCTTGAGGAATACCTCAAATGGAGGAACAAATGTTATCTGTGTGGAGAAAAGGGTCATAGAGTGACAGACTGTTATGGAGTTCAATGTCTTATTTGTGGAGAACATGGGAATTAACCAACTCAATGCTCTGACATAAAAAGTTACTTCTAACTCAAGGAAGGACTTATTCCAGGTCAATCATTAAAGATGATGGATTGAATTGTTTATGTATTGGTATTCAAGAATAATGTTGTTGATGTACTTTTATGGTGTATTAGAATATTTTTGTATTAGTCCATTGTGGTTTTCAATAGTTTTATGGTACCGATAACCATGGAAAGTGATTCAAATATTTTTGGAAAGTAGATGATATGCGCATAATGAAGGGATAAGGAGAAAATGAAATGTTTGACAGTATTCATGAGCTCATGATTGATATAAGGAATAAGTGATATAATGGTTTGAGTATATAGAATTTTGAGTATTTTGTTATGTGGAAAGTGTTAACTTTTAACCACATTCATGTTTTACTAAGGTTCAATGGGTATTCATTTTTTCCAAGAGAATACATGATTATAGTTTTAGAATGTTTGGAATGTTACCAACAAGACATATCTTATGATTTATGGGGATCAACGATGGTATTAACATGCTTGTTATATGAACTCTTTGGTAATCGTTTTCACTATAATATGAGATTGGACAGCAGTATTTTGGATAATCCTAAAGATTGGAATGGATTATGTTGGACATAAGTTAGTATTCATTAAGTCTAGAACATTATCAATATTATTGATGGAAAGTTATAATAATGTTTTTTTAGAAAAAAAAGGACAACCTGGAGGACGAGAGAGAGCCCATCGTGTCGGACAAGGCTGTGCGAATTGAACCCACAACCGAAGTACGACTGGCCTTTATCACCTACCACTAGCCTATAGAGAGTCCCTAGTTAGTAGAAACTAGTTTTATTTTTATTAAGAGGTATGATAGATGAAGTATAAGTCCATTTTAGGAACCATATACGATTAATCGACTTATGTATATTTGTTAACTTTTGCTAACCTTTTGTTTCAAACAGATGGAATGACCCATCATTCTATCACATGATCTGCTAACACTTCACGAATAACAAATTCGACTTCATTTCTTTAAGATATGAAGTGGAAATTGTTCAAGGCACGAACAATAGTGATATTGAACCAAAATCATGTAAGTATTCTTTTTATTCATCAAATTTAGGGAAATGATCTTCAAACCCAAAAATGTTGTCCGAGTTCACTTATATCAGATTAATCAGATGGTATCCTAGATAATCACAAATATATGGCTTTATTATTGTTGGCTTTTTCATAGACATGTTCTCTACCACTCTCCATCAGAACATGATGGTATGATTTCTCTTCCATATCCATATTTTCACCTATGTTCTCATATGTGGAAACCCAGTGATTAGTTAATTTGGGTAACCGTTACATTTCATACTTTAGTTTCTAAAGCCACGTTTTGTTATACCTTTTTATGATTTGGGTTTCTATTAATGAATCTATTGAGTAGTAAACCATTTATAAGTCCGACGAATTTCGAGGGAGAAATTAATTATATGTGGGGTAGAATGTAACACCCTGAGATTTTATGAAAAATATTTTTTTTATTTTCATTAATATATTGTATTGTATGCTACACTAAAAGGAGATTGAACTCACGCATCCCTAACTTGGCTTGCATTACACGCAATCGCGGCCTTCCACGATAGCGTGTGTTGTACGCAATACCGAGTTTTTCTAAACAACGATATGTTATATAAACTAGCTGTAATGAATAGTAATACCCACTTTTTGAAATTTTATAAATTTTATCTTTCAAAATGGACTTCATTTATGGATTTATAATAACTAAATTAGCCTAGGGTGAATTTTTGGTTTTTTCTGAAAACTTTCAATTTTTGATGAATAGTGAAAACACTGAGTTACTATTCAAAAATCGACTTTTTATTTAAATAATTATTTATTTTATTTAAATTTATTTTAGGTCAAAATTGATACATAATACCTCTATAAGTTAAATTTAAGTCATTGGAGTCATTTTATTATAATTTTAGATATATAAAAATTTTATTGAACTTTTCACCGTCTTTTACCCACATCCTAGGAGAATTTGAAAATTTACATAAAATTTAATTTTACCACTTCTTTGAGTGGAATTTCGAAAATATGAGAGTCATAGTTAATATCAAGGACTAAAATGTGGTTCAAAAAGATTAAAATAATTTTTGGTGAATAGTAACTTTTTACTTTTTTACCACGGTTAAAAGTAAATAGGACAATTAAGGGTAAAAATGATAATATTATCATCCTAACACATGTACTAATTCTATTGGATAAGTGTAATTCGACCAAAAACAACCTTAGGAATAAAATATAACCATTTAGGCCCACATGGTTTAGATTAGGACATTTATTATTAATTTATTTAAAGAAGGGTTAAAATAGTTAAAATCAATGTATAATAACTAAATAATTTTTAATATATGGTTATACATAAGATAAATTAGACTATAAATATTAATTAGAAATATAAAACAATTTCCTACATAATTGTATTTTATTTGTAATTTTTAAACATTAAATTATTTAATTTATGTATGACACAATGATGATGTAATAATTATCTTATTAATGAAATATTGATATAATTGATGTTATAAATACCCAAATAAATGTAATTTGAGACTTTTTATGAATTCAAATAATTTTATAGGTTAATATTACATATAATTACTGATTTAATTAACTTTTTTCTAACTAATATTTCTGTTATAATTTTTAGAAAAATCAATTACCAAGTAGTGTCAAATTTTACATAAAATAGTATTTAAAAAATATATTATAATATTAATTGTTATTTTATTTCTACAAATCTAAGTTTATGCCAAATGAATTATATAAGGTTATATATACTAATAATAAACAACTTGGGGTTTTTTTGTCTTGTTATTGTAAGTTTATTAACCTTATAGTGTAAGAAAATATGAAGACACGGTCAAAGATAAATTATTTAACATAAAGTTAAATCTAAATGATAAGGTTAAAATAGAAACCTAAACTTGTATAAATTCTATTGGATGAGGGTATTTCGACCCATCCCCACCTTATCTTATAAATAACTCAATTTTGAGCAATTAAAAAATGAATATAACTTCATAATAAAATAATATTTTTAGTTATTCCAAAGGTGCCCCTCTCCTCCCTTATAAAAGGAAACCTCCTCCCTCTCTTCCTCACACCATTTTGAGCCTTGAGGCTCGGCCAACCTCTGCCCATTTCACTTCCCAACTTCCCTAAAACCTTATATAGGTACTGGTATTCTCAAAATACGAACCCTATTGCACTAAGAAAAAGTTTAAAGGAGGTGCATCGAAGAAGAGGTAATCTCTTCTACCGATTATTTCAAGCTTATTTCTTCTTCAACTTCTTCTTCTTTAGCTGTTTCTTTATAAATTAATAACATAATTATCACTAATATACTTATATTTTATTATAAAAATGAGACAACCCCATTTCACATTCTATCCATCCTACGGAAAATGAAATCATCGCGCGTGCGTACGTACGGAATACCGTCTCCACTCCGTGGTGTAATCTGTTTTTCCAACACCACCTTACTTGGATGGGTATAATGGTGTAAATAATAACTATACATAGTTATTATAACATAATAATGATTCTGATATATTGTATCATCCACTTCATTTCAATTCAATAATTATGGGAACGATATCATCGCTCGTGCGTATGTACGGACTACCGTCTCCACGGCGCGAGGAGATTCATTCTCAATAATTAAACATTCATGAATGATTATAAAGTATATATAATAAGTAATCATTAAATATATGACATAATAATGGTACTGGATTTATGTATATATATATATGTATGTCATCCAATTAATTCCATTCAATTCAATGAGGAAACGAAAACAACGTTCATGCGTACGTACGGCCTATCGTCTCCATGAACGGTGTATCTCATTCCATTTATAGATCTATTATATGTATTTATATTATGAATATATATTATATATAAATCATTTTTTATATTCAGGAATTAAGGAATCAGGATCTAAGTAATCATATGAATAATTACAAGTCAAAACACGGATGACAAATGAAACGATTTTACCGAAAATGCTCTTTAACATGGAATTTACAAAAGAACGGGTAATATAAAGTCATAAGTGAACCCTATATGATATCATAACAATGAATATGATTCTATAATAATTCAATGACATTATTTAAATCATTATATAGGAGGTTTGGATACGTACGAAGCATATCGAATCTAAGGTAAGGGATAACTTTTTCAATCTCATTTTTATCCGAGATTGTTTATTCGTAAGTATTCAACGGGGTTATATCTATCATCAATGTCCTTATTTTCTAAAAATGTTTTCATGTATGTTTAAAGCCCTTTTTACCCACTTTTTACTTTTACTACATGGTATGTAAGGAATATTTTTTTTTATGTTACGAAGAACGTTTTTGACTTTTCCGAAAAAAGTACAAGAAGAATGTTTTTTTAACTTATACTGCATGAAAGGATTTTTGCGGTTTTATAAAGCCTTATTTTCATGAAGATTCCTCCAAAATATTTCATGAATATTTTCAACAAAATCCTTTACTTTTAAAATTTCATGACATTTTGTGAAAAGAAAATGATTTTTAAGAAGAAAGGATATTTTCCTCAAGAATTCATTTGAAGTGTTTTATCAAATCCATTTTCCATCTATGATGACATTATTTCATATGTTTATGTTTCATGTATAATGTCTTGATGATTTACATGGTTTTAATTTTCTTATTATGAAATGATATCCATTTCTATTATATGGATTATGTGATGATGGGATAATTTTTATGAAACCCATTTTATTCGTTGGGTTATTATGAATGATGTATGTTTATTTTGTGCCACAAGTAAGAATGATTTCATTATGAGATGGGTGGGACCTATATATCCCTCTAGTGCATTGGGTAAAGATTTATATCTCATGAGATAGACAAGGCTAGAATGGTATGTTAATCCAGTTCAGTGTTACGGGACTGAAATGACGAGTGAACTCGATTCAGAAAGGGACTTTGTCCGCTAATATGGTCCTGGCAGCAATTCCTTGGCTACTATGGAAATCATGACATGGGATGAATGGTTGACATAATTACATGTTTTATTCCCATTATATTTTATCATTATTGATGTTCCATTATGATATATTCCTTATGTACTTCCATGATTTATGTCTTTGCTCATGATTTTGATGTTGAAATTTCATGTTCAAGGTTTTGCTTTCAAATGTTTATGGATTGTCTTATGTTCACTATGTTTTCCCTTACTGAGCATTTGAGCTCACCCTTTTTATGTTTTCTTTTCCCCAGGATATAAGGAAAGGTTTTAGGTAAAAAAAGGGGATGATCTTTATGGGAGATGTTGAGCATCTTTCACCAAGATTAGAAGATTATGTTCCACGTTTCCAAAGACACTAAACTATTACGGTCATTGTGTGTCTTTTTTGATATGTATTTAGTATTCCGAAAAAGTAATGTAATGTCCATATACATCAAGTTTTGGGTCTCTACACAATATCGGTTTCATAGTTTTATTTAATCATTATATTGATATAAAAATTTAATATAATGCTATGTTATGGGAAATGATTTGTGGAATAAAACATGTGGTCCATAATTCTTGCAATTCACTCATGATAGATTCGAACTCCAAACATGATTATGAAGCCATAAAGGCCCAAACTCGGAATATTCCGCCAAAATTTTACCTCATTGTATAGAATGTATTCAATATTATTGTCACATTAATATGAATATATTATATTTTTGTAGAGTAACCAATAAACTAGAATTTATTTTCTAATAGAGAGATCAAAAAATGTGTATAATGTAATATTTCTGGAAAACTGACTAATGTGAACCAATGGTGGATATAGACATGTGGGGTGAGATTTTCTCTCATCATTATAAAACCCATTGTAATTCCATATCTTTCTATTTACACATTATCATCTTAATTTTTGGATTTCGTTTTCCCATATCCTAAATCCTTTGGGTATTTTAAAACACATTCAAACATTTTTCCATTATTATTCTTCACAACACCCTTATTTTGATATCCATTATTCTATTAGTGTATTTATAATTTTTGGATTGTAAATATATTAATTGAGTGATCTAACACACTTAGAAAGGGAATAAATATCTAATAATGTGAAGGATAACATGTTAGATACTAAAATATTCTAACAAAAGATCATAATTTGATATATTATAATCATTAAACATGGTTTAGAAATATAATATTATAATAATATCATATATGGATCATAAAATTTATAATATGAAACAAACCACATACCAATAATCATATAAAATTTGTGGATGATAAAAATGTGTGGAATACTTTAAAAACAAGGAATAATCCTTAAAACATGTCAATTCATGTAAAATAAATGCATCTTTCATAATTTTATATAACATGATAAACAAAATGTGAACATGGTACATGTATAAACATAGTAAAACCAATGTGAGAATACATATTATGAAAATTACTCTCTGAAAAAACTCATTATATCCATGAATCAAATTTTGGTAAATCCATCATGCCCACGCCTATGTCAACAAAATAATTATTTCCATATCTAACTATCTCATTAGATTTATGATTAGACCATTGTATTTGAGGGTTATAAAAGACCCCACCTATCATCATTGGTACATATGTGTACCAGTTAAATTCAATAATAAAAATATCTTCATTAACCCATTAAAAATTGGGGTTTCACATAACATTATCTTAATGAATCATCGATATAAAAAGATTATTATCCAATAGGAATCATTACATAATAACATATAAATTATGATAAAAACTTCACTTCATTGATTTTAAACTTCGAGGTTAAATAAATATGAAATTAAATAGGTTTTAATAAATGATTTTAAACTTTTTTCTCAAAGATCAAGTATAATTTACTCTTGATAAACACATTTTTGAGATGGGAAATTGAATACTTTTGGAAAATATTATTATAAATTTTTCCAATTGAATTATAATTAGATAAAATTAATGGTTATCTATAAAAAATTGGAGTGTAATATAAATCATTTTATTTTATAAAAATGTCAAAAATCTATTTTTATTTAATATTGTAAAATGAATTTGTAAAAAAAACACATCATTAAAACGATAATTTGATTATCTTTTTGAAAATTCATAAATCTAATAATGATAATAATATGAAATAAACACTTTTAAATTTCTAAAAAATGAAGGATGAATTTTTTGGATGTAGGGAAATGTATATGGAATAAAAATCCATTAAAAGTAATTAGTATGGTTATTTAGATAATGATTTTTCATGAAAAAATATAGACATAAATGAAGATTAATTTGTTTTGAAGAATGATTTTACCTAGAAAATAATTTATAAGTAAAAAATTACATCACAATAGGTGTATAATAGTTAAATATTAGATGTGAATCATCAAATAAGATTTATTATGACCCTAGGAAAAAATTTGATTCATAATAACCCCTTAAGAACATTGATCAATTTTAATCAAAACTGCATGATTGGTATATAATTATATAAAACATTTAATATCATAAAATATAATAAGATCAAGATTAAAATAACCATATATATTATTTTATACCATTAATAAAGAAAACATTAAATATTCCTTAATATTTTCTTCAGTGATTCAAATTTGACACAAAGAACCCCTTACCTTATTTCTCTTTATAGTCAAATTCACTCTATAAAATATATAAAATAATATAAATATCCTAATAATTAATTTTATATCCATATTAATAAATAAAAAATTATAATTTCTATTAATATAATTATCTACATTCATATTAGATATTTTTTCATATTTTCCCATGATGGGTGTTTATAGTTCAAATTGTATATAGTAGTATCATTGGAGGAGTTTTAGTATTAATTATATCCCCAATGTTCGTCCATAAAATTTAATTAATGTTACTATACATTAAGTCTAATAATTAATTATGATGTGGAAATTTAAATTTAGGAGTAATTTATTCATTATCACTTAAGATGAAATTAAAAATGAACATCTTTAGGTGATTTTCAACCTACGAAGTTTGTTTTCTTAATCAATGAGTTCAATATTTATATATATTTTATAGAACCATAAAAAATTATTATTTAAATATTCATATTATATTATAAAATTAAAAATTCTTACTTCCATATCCATGATATAAATTCATTGCATTTTACAAATCAGTTGTCAAATTGGAAAAAAATTAACATACCATTATTATCGATGATTATGAGGTGATTTAGATTTAATATAATTACATTAGTGGAATAATGGTACTATTTATAATTTATTAGTGCTATATATAATAATTATAATGTAATAAAAAGATGATGTAACTAATATAAAATATTACATGCTCCAAAATAATGATTTTATATTAGTATTATTTTTTAAATTATTGATATTAATATAAATATTTTTATTAAATATTTTAAAATCAATCTAATTTATTTTTAAAAAAGAATAATTGTATTATAAAAATATTATTTATTCTTTAAATCCATTCCCATTACCATCTATGTAAGTTTGTTATGAAATGAAAACTATGAATCAATAATCCAATAGATACAGTAGTCTACACCAACACATGGTTGGTAATTTGGTTTTAAATATATTTTGGAAAATGAGTAACATGTTGTATAATTTATGAAACTAAAATTTCTAATTATTATTATAATATATTTAATTATATATCATGAATATGCTCATATAGGGTTACGGAAAAGGGAAAACATGTGCCATAGAGGTGTTATTCCAAAAAAATAGAATTCATATTTTCATTTTTATTAATGTAAAAGGGGTGAGTTAATGTAAAATCCCTTGGAATTCTGTGAATTGAATATTAGAGGAAACATGAAACTGTTTTTTTTTGGATGGGTCATTCATTGAACATGGAATTGAACTAAGATGTTATACATCATAAAAAACTTGAGATGAGTTTTTAGACATGAATGGAAGCCGGAAGGGTGACTCGGTGATCAAGATGTTAATAAATGAGATCTAGATTTTCCAGATTATAGTAGAAATCCCAACTAGGTAGTATTCACTTCCAACAATATTGTGGGGTGTGACGAAGTACATATAGCATATATGGAATCTTGGTCCAACCAGTGAGCCTTCTCTAGTGGGGCGGTGAGGTAGGAAGTGGGGATACTACCTAGTAAGAATCTCTGTCCCATCAATGAGCCCACATCATGATACCAGTGGGGTGAACGTGATATGTGTATAGTGATGTTAATTCTGTAATTTCATCCATTAATTCCACCATTGATTTTAGTATGGTTGGCTTGGTTTATTCAGTGAAATTCCCACATGTATATCACTCCTCCATCCTCTACGATCATAATTTTAAAAGTGATGGATCTTTATTTGAATCATTGGAATATCTGGGTATAGTCACTCATTTTTCATTGATCTCTTAGTATATTTTACTTCTATGGTAGAATATTTATATGTTATTCATCATGTATGCTCAAAATTTTATATTATTTTCATTGAGAGCCCATCGATATCTCAATTCTATCTAGATACTCTTCTATCCAATGATCTTAATCATCGATCCATAATATTCTAGTTCATGATTAAATGAAATAGATGACAATTACAGTAGATCTTGGTTGAATTTTATAAGAACATTGGATCATTAGATCATCATAGGTAAGGTAAATTTCAGGATGATAAAGATATATATTTGATTTGAATTTCAAAAAAGGTGTATCCCTTGATGATATCATGTGTGGTTTTATGTCATATTAAGTTAAATTGTTCTTCATATCAGGGAATTGAGTTGAATATTTTTTTCATCTTCGAATCTGAAATGTTTTAGGGGTAGAAAAGGCACTTTGGATGAAACTAAAGCTATGTTATGTCCTTGGGTTTATTTTATCTAATGTTTCTTATTAAATTATTTTAAATTGTTGATTATTGTTTCACTATGTGATAGACCTTTTTTCATAAAAAAATTGAGATAAACCTAACAAAACATCCATAGGAGGTCATTTATGATTGCGTATAGCTACCCAAGTTTTCATACATAAATTTTACATATTTTTATATAAATATACATAACATAACATAAAATATCCCTGACACATTCATATAGGTCTAGTATATTTTGAAACATAGATAAATAAACAACTATTTAATTAATGAACTACATAATCATCTAATAAGTTATTCCTAACTAGAAATATTGTTATATATAACATACATAATACCATTATTAATATCCTAGGGAAAGGGCATGTATGAAATTGTGAGATCATCCACTCAATAAGGGTAAAATGGAGAGATATCAACATAACCCGAGTATTATTATATGAGACCATGAGAATAACATTTGGAAACCATGAAATGAATATCATAAATCATAATCATAAGTAATCAAATAAATTAATATTGATCACCAGATAAGAATTATAAATGAAATAGTGGTCATAACCCATGACAGCATAAAATTAGCATAAGTTAATTATTTATGGCATTTACAAAATCAAATAAAATCTAATGTTAATGACAACAAGGAAAAAATTCATAACATGCTAGGCTTAGGATAACAACATATTTTCCTGATTTAGGCTTGATATTAGCTCATATGTTTTTGGGTTTGAGCACAATGGAAGTGTGTAGTGGTTGGCAATATATTAAATTTTATTTTGATATTTCTATGCTTTTACAAAAGAATCATGATATTGCATATCAACATTATAATTAATTTATTTAATTTTAAAATACACGATTACCTTCAAATAGGACCCATTATTTTTTGAAGACGTTGATCGTCCAAAAATCAACCTTTGGTATTTCCATCATTGTTTTGTGATGATCCAATTATAGAATCTCTCTAGTAGTAATCCACATGGGCCCTATTGATCTCCATTCAATGAAAACCGATCTCCAAGTTATAGAATGGTTAATTTATTATCTTTTTATATTTATTCTGATCAATTTTTCTTTTTATTCATTAAATATCTCATTAATTTATAATTCTTTAGAGGGGAGAGGTAGAGTTGACAGAGAATTAATTTTTCAATATAATTTTGTATTTTGATTTAACTGATTCATACCCTACACAATATATATATATAACCATTTATTTATATGGATTTGGATTAGGTTGAAATAATTATTTAATTGCATGAAAACCCATAATTTATAATACAACCTTCAATAAATCCCAGTAAACATAATAATAGAAATATTATTATTATTATTTTCTGGCACACACTAACTTTCAAAATAAAAGATATTATTAAACTTGTTATTTAATTAAATTTGACCACCAGGCACTATATTTGTTCAAATTACTATGACATTTATTGAAAACCCAAATAAATATTTGATTTAAATAGTTCATTTATAAAAAAAATTGAGATGAATACAACATGAATAAAACTATTCCAGAGTCTTGATATTAATATATATTTAGTTAATTAAATTCAAATATTATATTTTTCGAGATCATTTGTAAAACATAGTATCTAACCAAATAGGCTTATTTCCCATTCGAATTTGGAGGGATTTCCCAATGTCCAAGATAAATGTCTAGTATTAGGTAATGAAACCCAATAAAAAGAACATAATGACACAACAAATAAAACCACATATGAATTAACATTGTATAATATAATCCTTTTGTCCCAATATTTCATCATGCCTATTTCACATCCATTTCATCAACCTATATTCTAGATATATATTTCATTGACTAACTTAAATAAACAATTCTATACCCCATGACCATGTAATTAGGTTGATGGTTGTATTCTAGTAAAATGGATGAGATTTCAGCTTCCAAAAAGATGAAAGGGAGAAATCCTTGAAATATAAATTATTGAAATCTAACTAATGACACACCCAACCAACCATTCATTGAATTATTATCATCATGTTTTTTGACATAAATATATGTGTAAGAGTCATAATAGAATGAATAATATTCATAAAGTCCAAAGACTATTACACAAGAATATAGATACTGATATTTGATGAAAATAAATCTTGTGGACTTCTTAATAGTGGTTCTTTTCTCATAATTTCCCATAATGGAGATTACAAATTGAAATATTCATGAGAGGAATCCCTATATTCTTATGAGTACTCACAGCTGATATTTTATATACTATGTGTCAGATCATAGTATGTTGTCAATTAGAGGATCATTATTTAATTACATCATCATAGAAAAACAAGTTAATCGCCATAGAAGAGAACTATTATGAACCAATCAATGTGATGTATACTCTTGGAAATTATAAAATTCGAGTGATTCAGAACAGAGAAAAAAATGTAATAATTTTTTAATTAATATGATATACATAAAATATAAATGAATTAAAACTAAAATAGTTTTACTTTGGACAAAAAATAAAAAAACTCCAACTTGGTCTAGAGCTAACAACCTATGAATTTCAGTTCACAAGACCTCACATGATAATCATGTTTCTTATAAGTCAATTCTTTAGACAATGGTTCTACCACATTTTATTTATAGAAAAACTTCTCACTCCTACTTCGCAACACTAAGAAAATACCTCAAGAGATGATACATTCAATGTATGCACTTCATCCGAGGATGAGAACATGGATATTTTGAAAGAGGTAAAACTCCGTTTTTAGCACAATAGATAGTGATATAATATTTTCTCCTAGGAACCATATTAGGTTTTGGATGATTATGAACAAAAATAATGATTCTTTAGCTACGTCATAATTTTCAATATAATCAGAATCTATTATAGAATATTTGACCATGGACATATTTGAGCACTTTCATCTCACATCACCTCAATTAAATATAAATATATATCCCATTTGGGACTAAAATTAATCTTTATCAGTTTAGAAATAATTATATGTGTATCCTCTAATGACAAGATCCTCGTCTCCTCTATGAAATTGGATCATATCCATAGTATGCCTCAGGTACTTAAGTATAGTCCTGACTACCATAAAATAGAGGTAACTAGGATTAACTGTCTATCTTCCTAACCACACATAATGTAAAGGATACATCTAGGATAGTAAGTATCATATCATACATGACTATCCCAATCACTAATGCATATGAAATCCTTGACATTATATTTCATTCCTCATGTGTAAGATGACACACTTACCTTGAAGGATGACTTCCAAGTAATGCTAACAACAATCCCCTCTTTGAGTATTTCGTAAGGAATCTCATCATTATCTTGTCATTATTTTTAAATTGACTAATCTCTAGAAAACTCTTCGATCTATCATAATGGATCTTAATACCAAGAATATTAGTGTTTCCCCCTAATTCCTATATAAAGAAAAATTTATTCAAAAAAGAATTAGTAGAATACAATATTGGTTTTTCATTTCTAATGTGTACAATTACATCAATATATACTGTTATGAAAATTACTGAAGTCCCATGAAACTTTTTGTAGACACAAGGGTTGGACTATTTCTTTATGAAAAAAATTGTTTTGGATTCGTCATAATGAGTTTTCCATGACATATATGCTTTCATTAATTGATAGAGGGATGTTTTAGATTTTCTTATCTCATTGAAATCATTTAAGGTTACAAACCATTTGGGTTTTGTCATATATACATCATCCAAATGGTTTACATTAAGGAAGGATTTTTTGAAATCCATTTTTCAAGGCTCATGGTCATTGTAAGCCATAATAGATAGTATAACTATTATGGATTTCATCTTTGAAAATAGTGAATAGGTTTAGTCGTAGTTAAAACATTGATCCTATTTAAACCCTTTTTTAACAAATAATTCAATATAGGTCCATAATTGTCACTCCATTTCATGTTTCGCATTGAATACATATTTTTAACCAATAGGATTTTCATCTACTAGAGGATCTACCAAAATCCAAACATGTGTTTGGTACATGGAAACCATTTTAGAATAAGTTGCTTCTTGTGACATTGAAAAATCTATTACACTCTATGAATCCATATCGGTTAAAGGATCATTATTACATGTTAATAATTATTTTCCATCATCAAATAATAAAAAATACCCTTCTATTTATCTAATATATCTTGAACTTCTCTATAGAGTATGTGTCTCTTGAACATTTTCGTATTCCATGGGGCTTCGTGGAATCTATTTATGTTCCAAATATTATGTTTCCAAAGCTTGTAATTCACAATTTCTATCTCTCTCACACTATACATTTTATAGATAATAACGTTCTCAATAAATTTGAGAAAAATGTAAGCCAATAAATTATTTTCCGAAGGATTTTATAGGTAAAATCCCTTTAATTCAATTAAATATCAAATAAAATTATAATTTATTACCTGGGATAAATGATTTTTACCTAATGAGGAATTAAAAAATAAATCTCAACCCTAAACATATAAGTAATACTACAGTAGTTTCATTCCATTCCACAATTTGTATGGTATATATTTTTTCTCTTTAGTTATCACTTAGTTTAGTACGTATGCTACTATTTGTAATGTGTGTCCCAAAAATAACAATGGGAGACTCACATGAATAATCATTGATATCACCATGTCCAAAAAGGATTCATTAGTCTATTTTCTTAAAAGACATATCTAAGGAATATAAGTATGAGTGAGTTTTGATAGTGTCATATATTTTTCTTAAAAATCAAGGAATTCTTGATAGAGATATTATACACCATGTTCTTAGTGTAGTTTCCTTACCTTCTTAAAAACAATGTTATCACCTTAAATATTGTATTCCATGAATTTATCAAAAGAATATATCTTATATATAATCATGTAGAAATATATATAGCTACTAAAATCATCATTAAAATTTATGAAGATTGAGTGTGAACGCCTATCTTCACTACGAAATGGACCATACACATTAGAATGAACTAATTAATGAATCTCTTTATCCCTTTCTCCTATTATAATAAATTGGACTTTATTAATTTATTATTATAATCCTAAATTATTTAAACCAATTTGTTTTAGTTCAAAATAATTTAAATATGCATGTTGGTAAAAAATTTCAAGCCATTTTCATTTACATAACCATGCAGGGGATTACAAATTTGGGTTCGGTATGATTCATCAAACGTAACATTATTATCTATTTACATTACATTTTTTTGTGTAATTCAACACATAAATATCATTATTTAAATGTTCCTTATCATAAAAATGTAAACTATTGCATATTAAAAAACATTTATTAACATATATGAAAATTAAAAAATACAAATGCTGTCAATATATAGATCAAATGTTTTTGGTAACATATGAAACAAAATAATAACCTCTTAAGACAAAGATCATTTCATTTAGAAAAGTGAGATGGTATGCCTTGGGAGCGATAATAGAAAATTTAGATCTGTTGAATTCTCAACGTTATACCACCCCATTGTGAACTTTATTTACTCTACATGGTAAATGTAATTGAATTAAAATATGAGGAATAATTGATATATCTAATACCTAATTTTAATAAATATAAAAATTTAACTAGAAAAAAACAATCTAGAGTCTTTCCCTTATTCCCTTGGTTGGGTGTAGTTTTTCATCTAATTTCCCAAAATTTCAAATGTAAAATAGATATCATCTTTTTTCTTTCCATTCAACATATTATACTTATTTTTGGTAAGGTGTAAATAAATAATGAAAATAAATCACTTCACATTACTATTCCTTTTTTAACCATAATAATATAATAATTTTCATGCTTCATATCCATATTTACTTATATAATTAGTGTAACAAGATCTAGTAAAAACTTATTAATTCATTCCCTATTAAAATTTACAAGAGACGTAAAAAAATCTCCAAGGGAGTTATTCCAGAATGAGATTGGTGCCAAATTATTCTAGAATATTAGACCCAAGAAATTATAGGCACTCATTGTATTCACTAATCATGACTATGTGAGGCACATATAAGCAACCCTCTATATTATTACTCTAAAAGGGATCCTTGTAAATATCAACTTGCTCTAATATAGTTATTTCCTAGTAAATACCATAGATGTTCTGAAGCATACTATACCCATCAATGTTATTGTGAGAATTCACGAGTTCAATAGACATAGATGAAATCATCAAACATTTAATTTCAAATGTGTCTCTCATGAATTTTCTTTATACATTCATAAATCTTCATCACTCACCTCTTTTAAAGGAGGATCGCCCTTTAAGTATTCAAGCATATAATATTTTTTTATGGCATAGAAAAACCGAAAGGAATCTGAACCACAATTAGATGTTACTTTTAGTTAATAGGTTGTATTTATCTAATATTTATCAGGATGGTGTGGGTGAATAAATTTCTATTTTATGGTAAAAAGAAAAAAAATATAATTATAATTGTTAGATTAAATTTTTTTGGATAAATAATAAATTAATTTATTATATTAATTCTCACACTATTTTAACATGTTTCAATTGAATTCACCATTAAAATAAGAATTCTATTTTTCTAAAACATTGTTATGTAAAGGACCTGATTATTTCCATTAATGATCCAAAATTTTGGAATGGGAACCATAAACAATTAATTACTTAGGAAGTCATTTTAACTGTCGGCATGCAACTTATTGTTTCATTTATATGGTTCCCTTATCCAGAAATCTTGACTAAGATTTCTCCAACACGTGCCTATAATATTTTATATAATATTATATCTTAATTAAAATAAATACATGTTTAGTTATGTCAACCTATGTACCTCATTAGAACGCCCCATTTAATTTATGTGTTTAGACTTTTTCCATATACCACACATAGTTCTATGGATTCATACACAATCATGTAATTGAGGGATTAGTCTCACATAAAATTAGGTTGAGGGATTTTAAACAATAATGCATACATTTTAGATTTTTTTATCCCTCCATTTTATCTTTAATATTAAATGGATGTTAATTAATTATATGACCATGTTGGACGAAACATGTATGCATAATATATTTATTCAGTTTCTTTCATGTCACATAAATTTATTTATTTATGTGATCACATCCTTGCATCCTAAAAAAATAACTTTATAGACATAAATAAATAAATGAAATTTTCATGATATTTTTCTAATGGTTTATTTAATGAGGGGATTTGAAATAATTATTTTACTTAGGGTAAAATAATCATTACTATGGTATCAGAATGAGTTTTAGCATTCAACTAATCCATGTATTCAATATCAAGGTTGGAGTAATTCTGGTTTCTATCATGAAATGCCTCCACACTCCTTGGGAAACTACAATAATTAAAAATATTTGTAACTCACATGAATGTGAGGGAAACCAATGGATTTTTTAAAGGTATATTACATTATCATACATGGACACAAAGGTCTTGCATAATAATAAAATATGGGAGGAATCAAATTCAATATAGTATTATATTATAATAAATAATTGCCAAACCATGTAATAAATTATAATAAATCAATTCTAGTAAATATATTGGTCTTAGACTACCTCGTGAACAATTATACATTAAAGGTATGTGCACCATAAATAGCTAACATTAATTTCATTATACATTAATTACTATTAAGATAAACGGACATGAAATTATTTATTTATTCATTACCTTTCATCTTAAAGAACATATGAATCCTCCTAAAGATAACCAATAATAATGAAATAATAAAAAAATTAACAACAAAACCAATAGTTGAATATATATTAAAACATATTAATTGATCATTTAAGTTTTTTTAAAACTTTTTAATTTTTGAAACATATAATCTTAAAATTCAAGAAAAAAGGTTTTAATGATATATTTTTCCAATTTAATTTATTTTAATTATACTATTAATTGGTAGACTACACGTTGTGCATTATCCATCTACATGTCGTGTACCACTAAAAAAATGTACCACTAATATTATATATTTGAGTCCCATGCCTAGTGCATTGTCATGAAGAAACTATTACACTACATGGAATGTATATTCTAGATACACGTTGTGTATCGTTACTTCGTGTTCTTGAGATAATCACTTGAGTTATTAGTGTGTATTTTAGTGGATTACATGGAATTCAGAGGCCATGTACTGGTTTTGTGATCTAGAATCCACAAGCTCAGGCAATGATCCAAATGAATCACTATGATCTCAGGTGAGAGACTATAAAACTTGTTTACTCTAGATACAAGTAATGTTTCTACAATGTTTTGTTTCCATATAACTCTTCATGTATATTGGATGTGGTAATTCATGAACTATACCCTTTTTACACCACATAAAAATCATTTCTATCATAAATATGTCATGTTTTCAGATTTATGCAATTTGACCGTGTATAATTACATTATGGATTGAGAGATTTACACCATGAAACCATGTTTACTACTCAATGTGTACACAGATACATGCTGTGTAGTCTGACATTTGTGTGTTAGGTTGGTATGTAAAAATGTAGTATACACCATTTTGAATAACTATTTGGCCATGAATGTCGCAACATGTATAGTGGTGGCATACTATGGCACACTATGTATACTTCTGAGTACATTTCATGTAACCCTTTCATACTAGCAAAAAATTAGTTGTTCTTGATGGAATCTCTATAAGATCATCACTATTACTAGTAATTTTAGAAAATTAAACACTCAAAAAAATGACTAATACATTGAGAACATTTTAATTAAAATTGGATTAAATATTAATAATATGAAATGAAAATGAATCCACAATTTTGAATGTAACAATAATAAAATATATTTTTATAAATTTAAATGTGACCCCTTGGAGGCCACTTGTTGCTTTTGGGAATAGTATAAGCGTACAATGGTGGGTGATAAAATAAAATTCATTTTAAAATTTATATTTATTATTCTAAGAAGGATGATCATTCATGTAATATTTATAATTAATTAATTTAATTTCATAGGAAATGATTACATTCTCTTAGGAACCCTACTTCGTTGATGATTTTTATCATCCATAAAATACCCATTCAGATTAACTTGATTGTGTTATAAGGATCCAAGGATATAACCCTCTAGCAGTGATCCACACATTCTTCTCCAATCACCAACCAATTCCAATCGATCTATGCGTTATAGCATGATGAATCAATTGAATTGAATTTTTTTATGTTTATTTCTCATCATATTAACATCGAATAAACAATATTGAATTTATCACTCTTGATATGAAGAGAGGATGAGTTGAGAGAGAATTTTTTATGTCCAAAAATTCTCTATTTTGATTTCACAAATTGGTACACTATATAGTAGACTTAATTATCTATTTATGTATCTATGGTTAATGATAAAATAATTATTTAATTTTATTCTAGTCCTTAAATAATATTATAATATTCAATATACCATATTTGACATATTATTATTATTATTAGAATTTTGTGGGACACAACAACATATTAAAATAAAAAAAATATTATTTTACTAGTTGGTTGAATAATATTATTCACTAGACACAGTTTTGCACTGTGTGATCTCATATAGCATGTGATGAACACGCTAATAAATATTTAACTTAAATATTTCATTAATCAATAAATATTTTCTATCAATTCAACATTACTATAATTATCTTTTTATCATGAGAGTAATATTTATTTATTTAATTAAATTTAATTCTAATTTAATCGAGATAATAATTAATACATTATGTTGTATCCTTTATGATTATTTACCATTGGAATTATGTTGGCATATATATTATCCACAATTACTATATATAAATGGTAAGAGTCACCCAAGTGAAATAAATCTATATCACAATTATTAAAACCACATATGAATGATCATAATGAAATATAATATCTTTTTCGCAATACCTCATCTTGTAGTTTTCACATCTGTGTCATCAACCTATATGATTGATACATATTCTATTTACTATCTTATGTAATCATATCCATGCACCGCATACATAAAATTTAATGTGATGGTTATATTCCAATAAAAGGTATAAGATGTCATCTTCAATAATGGTGTAAGAGAATATCCTTCCTTATCTATTAATGACATGTCACTTGTGAGGATATAAAACTATCCAACTTCACTATAAACTATTATCTTCATGTTTTAAGAAATTCAGTTATGTTTTCATGTCTTGACATGCATGAATAAGAATCATAAAGTCTGAGGACCATTACAGATGCTCTCATATAGGAATATATGATTAAACCATAAAATGCGTACTTCTTACTTGTATTAGTTTTCTCATAATATCCCATATTAGATATTACCTAGTGTGAACATGATTATAAGAATCGTCATATTCTTAAGAGTACCCACAAATTACATTCTATTTACTACGTGTCCCGTCATATTATGTTTTCTAGTTAGAAAAAATTATATTAGAATATCCTCATTGAACATAAAAGTTCTCAACATAGTGGTTAACAAATATAAGCCTATCAATGTGTAAAATAATCTAGGAAATTATTACATTATATTCATGAAACACAATGAACAATTTGTTATAGGATTTTTTATTAATATTAAATAAATAAAATATAAATGTAACTAAATAAATAACATTTGGTCCAAGGAGATGTAATCCATTATGTGTACCATCTTTTACGATTTGGATAACCTACCAGGTAAAATATTATTGGAACTTTGTATAACCTCATATGTATCTAATTGTATTTATCTTGGGATTACCTCCCTTATACCCTTTCATCATCATAAACTTAAACATAAACAACCCTAATAACCTATGAGATAGTAATGTAAAACCCTTACCTCTTTGGAAACTTATGAATCATAAACCCGTGAAAAAATAACTATATTCTGATATGTAATTCCCCCTAAAATTAATTATAATCACTATAAAATTATTTCATTTTTTGTATATAAACCACAAAAAAAATATGTTTTGATTATAGCATGTCTCTCACATAAATAACTGTGTGATGGAAATACTTTAACTCATGTTTTAGATTTCTTCATACACTTTTTATTATCCTGTATAATATATAAAGATTCATTATAACCTAATTAAAAAACCATAATTATATACATAAAACCTTAATAATAATTACATACATCAATTTAACACCCATTTATATTCAATCAATTATTAAAATCACTCTTACTGGTGATAACTACTTAATTTTTAATGTATGTTTTGGTTGGGTGGTTTTGGATCATGTAATTTTATAATTTTTACATCATATCCATTATTAAAATACAGAAATTTAATATATATTATTTAAATACATATTTCCTATCGTCTAAAAAATTTATATATTGAAAAATGTATCACAATTTATATGGAGACGGTATGGCCTTCGTACACATGAACCAAACTGTCATTTTTTCTAGATGAAATGAAAGAAAGTTAAAAATAAATTTCTATTAAAAATAATTATTATATCATTTATATTATATATATTCATTAAATATATTATTTTGATCATCTATGTCAAAATTATATGAAGAATTTATCACAACGATTTGTAGAGGCAGAGGTACATAAGTACACATGAGTAATGTTATTATTTTCCAGTAGATTGGAAGTTCAGAAGTTAGATATGATATTATAATTAAATAACTATAATTATGTCATGTATTTATAATATACATGCATTAAATCCATAATTATATACTTCATTGACAGGTGGTTATTAAAAATAATTACATCAGTTCGGTAGCCAGTAGTCTTCTGTACACACAATCGACATTTTTATATCCCATTTTCTTGAAGAGGGGATGTAATAGGTTATTATAAATAATAAAATATAATCAAATCTAATATATTGGTATAAATATTTAATAATATTTTAATATTATTTTAAATATGTGTAAAAAAGAAAAAAGAAAAAATACTTGGCTTAAAACTAAAGTGTCGAGATCAGTGTGAGATCACTAAGAGGTGGAGTGAGTGAAACAGTTGCTCCATATTATTTTTATAAAATTTTAGTTTTCACCAAAATATCTAAGTATTTAAAAATCATTAATAAAGTATTCTTGGGTCTATCATTGATAACTCAAATAATCAAAACAATAAAAAGGAAAAAACTCAATAATTTAAAAGGTTCTGTACAAAGTCTTGCTCCTTTTGATTTTGGTTACTCTCCCCAACATGGATTAACTAAAACAATTTTATAACAAAATAAAATGATTAAAATATAGAATACAATATCGATCCTAAATATATATATATGTGGTTATTTGTTCTACATCCCATAGTGTTACCAAACATCACAGTGACCTTCTCTAGAATCCACAGTAGATACTTTTGCTTCAAAATCACACGACATACTTATACTGCCCTCAACTCCAATTGAAATACATTCTCATTTCACCAAGGCTTGATAAACTGTAGGTTAATCTATTGATATTAATCAAAAGATATTTTTGAATCAAATATTTTAGTTTTCAGTTAAATAACCTTTACAGTCAAATGGTCTTACTCAAATATCTCTTATCACAAGTATTTGATTAATTTCCTCTATGTAACTATGCTCATAAAATTCTTCCTTCTATATGAGGAAGTCCTTATCACAATTAATGTGTGAAAGTGGTGCATATAAACTCTTCAATTGAATTATATGTTGGATATGATCTTTTATAGTTTCACTGAACCCTCCCCCTTGAATTTTCAATCCTCATGCATGTATGATACACTGCATGGCGTTTTGGATCATGAACACCCATTCGTATAAAGAATTAAATAATTTTTATTTTATGTTAAAGTTCATTATTTTGATTAAACATAATATATTTATAGTTGAATTCCATCATGCATGCTTGAATTCTTTCTTATGAATCATTCATATGTATACATGTAAGAATGAATGGGTTGCATGAGACATTTCTCTTCCTCCCATCTTCTCAAGTGTATTCACACAATAAACAAGGTACTTCACAAAATCCCGTATATGAGGGTTCTTATAAACTTCAATTTCATAATAAATAGGTTACTTGTGTGAAGGATTCATGAAATAGATTTGGATTTCTGTGAGTTCCTTTATGTGTTATGAAATTTGTAGACGATGTTTCCTTCATAAGAGATATGTTGTATGCTGGTCTGTCTCAAAGTCCTCACAAGACTTGGATGGATTGTGGGTTTCTTCTTTTAGGATATTGGTTTTTTAAGTATCTTTCATGTAACGAATGAGGATTGTTAGATATTATTCACCTAATGGGATCCTATAAACACCATTTTTCATTCTCATGAATGATTAATTCAAGTCTTCTATATTGAAAGTTCACCCAAAATATTACCGGAAAACAACATGCTTCATATCTCATGTATCGGTTTTTGAGGGGTGGATAAATTTCCTCTCCTCCACATTTTAGGTAGTTTCATAGAATAGATCAACCATAATAGGATCTTGTAATATCATCAATGGTGAAACATTCAACTTGTTCAAACCTCATGAAATGTTGAAGGGATCATGAAATTCACATGGCCACTATTATTGATCACAACCATTATCATGTGATGCCTCATTATAAATATTCTTTTTACTTTCAAAACCTAAGAAATTATATCACAAAAAGATTGATTCTTTCAATGGCCAAAGATACGTCCATATTAATGTGACATCTACATTATAGTCTTTTGTCCTCAAAAACTATTCTCATGATGTCTCTTTGATTATCTGTATTATTTCATGTGATCTTAAGATCCACACATGATAGTATCATGTGATTATAACTAATTCATGTGACAAATTAATTCAATGACATCATGTTACAAGTTGTTCATCCTCAAAAACACAAATTTTTGAAGCATTACATGCATGAAATATATTAATTTCATGCACATGTTATATAAAACTGGTAATGTCCCATTTTATTGGCATTATAACGTGTGATGTCTTATTTTATCATGTTCATGAGGATAAAATAACTTTCCTTTGAATGATTAAGGTGAAGGAAAAATTCAAAAATGTGGGGTATATGATATTAGATGGAGAAGATCTACACAATCCAATGATATTCATTATTTTGGTCATTTTAATATATTGGTGAATAGTGGTCATGGGAATGCATCCCAGATACGAAGAGTGATATATTTGGAATTTGAAATTCCATTCATTCCCATTATATATGTTGGTCAAGATGGATATGGGGGGATCAAAACCTATCACACCTTGGACCCACCCCTCAAGTGTATCTCCACAAATGTGATGGCCCACCAAAACCCTATAAAGAATATACACAAGATCATGTACTTATTTGGTAATGTGCTCTGGTGGGACAATAAATAGGACCTCCCACCGGTCTTCCTCGATGTTGGTCATCCTTTAGTTGGATCCTTAAGGGGGTTTTCCCTTAGGTCCCATTATATGTGGTTGATAGCTAGACCTTGGGGGATTTTATGGTTGGCTACAATTCTTAATATGGACACCATTAAAATTAATATATAAAATATATTATGTGTGTATAATATAATTCTAAGCATTAATAATTTTATATAAGCTAACCCATTATACAAAAAAAGAGACATAAAACCAAGTATTCCTAATCTATTCATATAATTACATGCCTATAAAATCATGTTTTGAAATAGTAAAATATGGGATGAAAATATTCATATTTTTCAGCAAAATGGTACATCCATCACATATTTTAGCAAACACATAAGAAAATACATGTTAATAATATATATCTCTCAAATTTTTTAAAATTATCATCAACAAATAACACCCCCTTAAATGGTTTGATTAATATAATTATGAATTTGGGATGGATGTTTGACTAGAATACCTTGTCTTCCAAATTTATAATGTTGGTCACTAGTTTCACATTCATTATATTGTAAATATTTGACATCTCCACCTCATAAATTAAGCCCCTTAATGGATTTATCCATATTCTTTCATTCTCTAAATTATATTACAAAAGAAATCATATACATGTTAATAAGAATTTACCTCTTGGTCTCTCATAAATAACATCCAGAATGAGATCCTCTATTAATTCATGACTTATTATTCTTCTTTGATTCATGAGAAGGTGTTTTTTAAATTTCCTTATTAGTTGAATCATCTAATATGGATTAAATTCCTTTTTAGTATTATACAAATAGTTTTTTTCTTAAAATATATTCCTCATTAATTCTTCATGTATAGTAGAATTATCAAAAAATATCTTCTATCATGCCCGGTTTTTGCACACCATTCGATCTTAATGATTTGATATTCATATCATTTATATAAATTCTTATCAAATTATTTTTCATTAACTGTCACCACATTCTTTTCTTTTACATTACAATGTTTGTAATATTTCTCTAGTTGTTTAGACATTTCCAATTGATTATGAAAACTATGTAAACATTCTTTCTTGAGGTTTTTAATTTTTTTGAGTTTCTCACATAATACATAGGTGACATTTTCATCCTTAACTAACATTTTTCTCTACATATTTACAATGTGTAATATTTCACAAGTTGAGTTAACTCTCTATTTTATAGAGTTGTGATCATCTTGACCACATCTTCCATAAAATTCCTAAATGAAATCAAATTTTTTCTATATTGATAGTTTAAATGTTGTATTTTTTAATAGCCTATGATTATGATAAAATGACCTCATTTTTCACCATTTTCAATGCTTAATTCATGCCTCATTACTAGTTGTGACATGTACTACCAACATTAACAATCCTTAAGACCAAACACTCCATAACGCCAGTAGTATCCTTTTATCCATGATCTTTAGAAATGATAATGTTTATTCACTGATGATTTCTTTTACTATCATTTCTGGATTTTGGGTGTTTCCACTTAAAAAGAATCCTTTTTTATGAATTACTTTTGTCTTCCATTGTAGATGATGTTTTCTTATTTTTTAATCTAGTACCTACATATTTATTCTTATCTATTGGGCTAATATTTTTTGGGAAAAAATATACAAATAGATTCATTAGGTTAAGAATAAATAATATTTATGGACCATTATACATAGTAGATTTAGAAGATTAGGCCATAAGTAAAATAGGTTTGGTGAAGTATTATTTCGTATTCTTTAACTCACATTGTGCTAAATGGAATAAATACTATTTCTTAAATAGTTCTACCTCTTTCTATGCGGGACAATATTCAATATCACTCAAAATATTTTAATGTTCATCTATCATTAACCTATTTTTTATCTTTAATTAAATGAGTATCATCATTTATGAATTCCTATCTTATATGTAAATTTTCTTTAAGAGTTCATTCCAACTCATATAAATTTATTATGTACACCCTAATCTCATTAATATGTGATTCTAATATCATAACATGTTTTTATTTTTCAAATATCATTTTTTTCTACTTCTGGAGATTCATTTCATTCTCAATAGTACCTTCTAGATAATATTTCAAGAATAATTTTAGATTAGTTACATCATTACCATCTTCACATTCTAATGTGTCTTTAGCTGATTTTATTTTTCCAATAATGGACATCTAATTTCTAGAAGGTTATTCATCTTCTCTACCATTTAGTATTGATATAGATTCATGAATTTTTTAGCTTTATATTTCCTCTATTTTCTTTTAGTAATTATTTTTTTTCGCTCATAATAATCCATTTTTCATTTATTATATATTTTCATAGAGAATAATTCTTATTTATTAGATTTGGTGACATTGGATTTCGTATTTTTATTTTCATATGAAAAATGTATAAATCCCATGATAGTTGTAGAACATTAGTCTTCCAATTAACTATTTTTTCTATTATTCATCCTTGTAGTCCCTCATTTTATGATAGTCTTTTGCCGAATCCCCATTATTAGAATCACATGATTTTGGTCATTATTCAACTATATTGTTACCTTTGGTCATGTATTTAAAGGCTATATCATTTTCCCTATTTTTTATAAATGCAAGAATTTTTCTCATTTCAGATGCTATGTGAATATCATTGAGTTCATCAAAATATATAAAATCTATGTATTCTAATGCAAAATATTTTGAATAAAGTCTATCTGGAATGTTTTTCATATGCTTTCTCACAGTGAATGAATCATCTGGATTCTCCCCAAAACAAAACATGATACTAAAAATATCATTCAATCATTTATATTATTCATTTAAACTTTCATCATAACCAATTTTATTATCCTCAAATATGTTTATCCCTATTTTTAGCTTATCTTCATTGACTTTAAAATTTCCATCATAACTACTTCATTGTTTATCCCAAGTTTCCTTGGTCATTTAGAGACTCTTCAAATTAGTGTATAAAATTCCTGATAGGGAAATAAATAATTCATTTTTTGCATTACCACCCATCAATAAGTCATTATTATAATTAAAATTCATTGGATAATTCACAAAAAAGGAGGAAATCCAACTGTATCCACATCTCTCACTAATACAAAAAGTGTTAGGAAATATGATACAATCCTAAGAAAATTTCTTGATAGTTTTAAACATTGAAAATAGGAATATCACAAATCTTTACTGAATTTATGTTCTCATTCTTCAGAATTATGTTGGAATTTTTTGAGTTGACATCCCTCTGATGCCAATGGTTGTTCCTAGATGAGTTTGAGTTCACTGTTGCATGCCTATCATGGGGCATGGAAAATAATATTTCTATGTTTTACAACTGAAGACTAGAGGTTGTTCAAGGTTATATCACTTGAGGTTCTTTCTCATTTGTTTAATTATTTAAACAAATTCGTTAAAACTACTTCTATTTTCTTTGTTTTTATTTATTATATTAAATGAATTTAATTTAAATGAACAAAAATAATTCATAAATAAAACTAATAAAATGTGGTTAATGAAGAAATGACATGTAATTTTTGGATCGATTAATTTGTTCCATCACTCTCCTTGTTGGTGTTTAAATTTACATTTACTATTTAATCATTAAATATAACTCTCAAACTATAATTATTTTATTAAATGGTATGAAATGTGGAATTCCATTAGAAATATCAATTCTACCTCCTCCAGTAATCATGGTTGATGGGACACCATAATTGAGAGTATGATATATTATAGGCCCTATGTCCATCATATAAAATTTCATCCACTGACTGTCTTGACTGAATTGTATGGAGATATTGTATCATTTAGAAGAGATGAAAATTATTTAAATAATGAATGAAAATATGTTTGTGTTCAGTGTCTTTGTGGAAAATTACGACACTCGTTCACTTCACTATTTCCCACCACAAACATAACAGAACTAATAAATTTAAGTAAAAAGGTAATGGAATCATCACATAACTCCCCTAAGTCATTCCTCTAGTTATCCACTCATTATTGTGTGTTAGAGGTAAGATTGGTAAGATGAGAAGAGAAAAAGGAGTGAAAATAAAAAAAAAAGCGATGAGAGAGATATACAAGATAAGAATAGATAAAAATAATTAAAATGGATTAAGAAAGAGATGGATAACAACAAATTAAAATAAATAAATAAAATTAAAGTAAAACCAATTATTTTTACACATATAAGAATAAAAAAATAGAAGAAATATTAGATGAATAAAAGATGAAATGAATAATGGGTGAAATGAAATTTGAAAGAAATAATATGCATGTCATGTTTAGTAATATAACTAAAATAAAAACAAAATATAAATTAATAATAAAATAATTAAAAAAAGAAAAAATAGTGAAGAAAAACTCAGCATCTACATGAGCCATTGGCTCCCCTCTAGTTGGTGTGCAGAGTCCTCTTCGATAATCTGTGAGGCCGACTTTTATTATAAAAGGAGGAGAGTATTCAGCCTAACCCTCCTCATTCAATATATTTAGGGAAATCATTTATGATTGAATATAATAAATCTTTAACACCTGAGGGATTTGGTATTGAATATTAAATATAGAAACACCCATGAAGACCGAGTTTCAATCCATGTATTGGACTGTGTCCACAAGGACAGTGCTTGAAAAATAATTACAAGGGATCATTACATAGTGATAGCTTGCAAGGAATGAATTTGTATGTAGAATTATCTTGATAGTGTCAACTTGAAGGTACCAGTCATAGTGGTGGTGTGTGGAATTTGATAATCCCAACAATGGTGTGTGAGCATCAATGGCGGTCACCTCTAGTTCCTCTCATATTGCATTAACGGTGGACCGAAGAGGCTTAAAATAGTCTCACGATGGTTGTTTGAGTCATAGATGGCCATCCAATTGTGTTTTGGAGTGGATATAGTGGAGGGAGAGCTAGAAATGAGTTCTATTTTAGGTATTAATGGTGTTTTCAGTGTAAAGTGGTTGCAGACAAAAAGAATGAGGAATGATGTCGAGTACTGGCTAGTAGGGGAGAAGGCGATGCACATGTGTCCAATTAGAGAGATTGTTTTCTAAGAGAAATAAACAATACCTATAATATTTTTGTCCCACACTGGAACAAAATATGGAGGTCTATAGTATTTATAATAAAATCCCCATGTTAAGAGGTCATAATGCCTACAATGGGCTGAGAACCTGAACTCCACATGCACAAAGTCACGTGGGACACACACATGTAGCATGTGTGGACCCTTGAACCATTCTTTGATTCCCTATAATATTGACTCCCAAAGGTCCACCAGTGCATGATTATGATTCCACTGCTCACCACTTTACTCAACAAGACTTCTGTGTGGCTCCACATTGCTGGTCGGGCCCTGTTTAGCATAGCTATTTAGCTTATAGGGATATTCGGGTTGTGGTCCAGCAAATGAATCTATTTTTTTTGTAAACACTAGAAAAAAATAATATAAATTAGAAAATTTAAATCTTAAAATAATAATAATCCATGTCAAATTCAAATACATCATTTTTATTATTTTTTATAAACATCAATGATTTAGTTGGAAAGTCACAAAACAATATAAAAAAATTATTTCATGTTATTATTTAATTAAAAATAATTTAAAAACAATTGAAATTATATTTATAATATGAACCAAATATGACTTTTTCAATTACACCCACACTAAAACTATTCTTGTCCTCAAGCATTAAACAGCATCATTGAAAATCATAGGGTACCAATGTTACTTATATTTAAATATCAATAAATTAAAATATAAGGATTATCAATATCAATTAAAATTTTCAAAATTGTAAATAAAATAAAAATTTCTTTTCTCACTTTTCAAAAAAATAATCATTTGGTGCCTTTTATTATTCCCTTTTATTATTAAAATAATGAAACTTCTCCTTTTACTTATTCATGTTCCTTAATTAATTAATATTAAAATTTATATATGATGATTTAACTATATTTGTAATATTTTCTTCAATAAATCATGACATAATTCCAGATGAGTTATTTACGTATCATCACTACATGCTCCTTATCCATTTTCTTGTAACAAAAATAATTTCCCCACTTTGTAATTAAGAAAGACAAATAATGTCATCAATGATTTCATTAAAGGTTCGAATATCTCAGAGGCTTAAGTTTAGTAGGATTTTATGTCTTAAAAATTATGGCTTGAGGAGAACTTTTATCTCAAAAGTATAAATAATTATAAGGAAATTCAATGTGTAATGAAATTATCCCCTTTAAAAGTAACAACTCCCAAATCCCCCAAATCTTCAAGAAAAGGTCATGATCGAATAGATCACAATTAATGATTTTTTGACCCTCCTGAATTTTTTATTTTCCATTTAACATTTTTTCAGATAACTTTTTCATTTTTTGAAATGTTATTCTTAGAATAAGACTTACAACCACCACATAACCACATAAGATAAAATTCATCTGACCAGTGATAGTAATTTTTTATTCATCTAAGTTATACCACATTCTTTTCATTTTTTTGAAATATTTTTTATTTTTTTATATATTAAATTGGATAAAAACAATAAATTGTATCATAAATAAAATAAAAACATTTCATAACACCCACAAATAGAACCCACACAAGTTTTCCTCACAATTCATTTCCTCACATCCACCGAGGCACCCATCACCCTCAAACTTCATCTTTAAAATATCATCTAATTGCGAAAATTAAGGTAGGAATTGGAGAAAATGGATTTAATCATAGATCATTTATAACAAGATAATTCATGTAATTTATAAGATAAACCAGGATTTATGTAAATGTATAATTTTAAGGATATGGTATTTTCAGAATATTCCCTGATCATTTTAAATGTGTTCTTGTACAATAATAGAATTAATAAGTTCAATTCATGTTTTGGTCGGTGACATATCTCAAGATCACTCAGGAGATATATCCATTAATAAATAGGAATTACATGGTCTAGATATATTATTAGGAATTGAAATATGATATTGGACAATCAATCAAGGAATTGTTATAAATATTAGACCAAATCACAAAAATTTTAAAAATTCACATCATGAAAAATTGTTGGGGAATTTAATTTAAATGAATCAATTAATTCCCTTAAGTCATGAGTCCTCTTTTTTAATATCCATGATACTCATTAATTATATAATACTTCATTTTAGTCATTCAATCTCACAAACATTGAAATCAAAAAAATGGAATCACGATATTCATATGAAAATCATAGCTCTTATATGATTTAAATAAATCAAAATAAATATTATTGGAAAATTTCATAGAGTTTTAAATATCAATATAAAAGTGAACTCTCTTTCACATTAAGAATAGTCATCTTTTATCAATCACCATTTACAAATTTTCAAGAAATCCTTATATAATCATCAACCTAAAAAATAAATTACTCAATTAAGAAGAATGATAATTTAATTTTATCTCAAAATATTATAGTGGGTGGGACTGCATGATGGACTAATACTATTGAAATTCTAGAAAGCAAGAAAGAAAAATCTCTGTATAATGTCCAATGTGGGCCTTAAATATTTACTTCCTCTAGATGGAATTAATAGTTGTCATCCATAGTCTTATGGTGAGTAGATATTCTTGGACTTGAACAACCACATGTGGATTTTTCCATCATGTTATTTTTACTTCTTAGTTGGGGGGAATGATCTGTGGATGAGGTATACAAGATCATACCCCTTAACAAACAAGTACATCTTTACAAGAAGGGGTAGGCTGAATTTTGAATCATACACCTTCTTGGTTGATAATTGTGCAAACTGCTCTTAATTTTCAAGTGTGAGATCAATATGGGCCACTTGAAATTAATGATCAACGGGAAAGTAAGAATGAAATTTTACTTGAATACAAATTAAATCTAAATAATTAGAAATATTATCGAATACCAAATGAATATTATCTATCGGGATTTCCTCATGCACAAATACTACGACTCCATCATGTGATTTTTCACATAAATGTCCATTGAATTCAAAAATACCCAGGTGCTCCTAAAAAAGTTTCATATTCAGTATTTTTATCTTTCTCTAAGGAATAACAAGGATTTATTAAATATAAAAATTCAAAAAATAGGATTGATACACAAATAATATTGAATAAAATCATAAAATTAATCGGTTAAGAAATGATCATCTCCCTAATTTGGCTCTATTTTAATAAATCAATCCATGATAAGTTCCTCTTGAATGTTAGTCTTAGTGGATAAAGGTAGGTATTCAGGTTTATCCTTGATTTATTAAAATTCATTTGCTTGGGTGGTGTATTCCTTAAATGTTGATGGTTCTTATTCTTTAGGGATATCAATTTTTTCTTTTGAAATCATTCTATATTTCATCTATATCTTGTTGATACCCCACATGTAGCTCATATTTAAATTCATCCATTAATTCATGAACATATTCAAATTCTTTCTCCATTTTCTCTCCTAATGTTTTATGTCTTTCAAAAGTTCTTTCACCAGAGCTTCGTCATAGCCAGCCCATTCTTCTTATATCTATTTCACCTATGAGTAGTTGTTTAATGAACAATTTTTTTTTATTCTTTGATACATCATGTACAGATTATTTTTTATTGTTTTTTTAATTTTTAAATCAATGAAATATATCTATTTTGATAATATAGAAAAAGAAAAGAAAAATCGGATTGGATCACTGGTAATGGAACCAATTTTGATGTATGCATGTTGGGGATGGTTAAGGAAGATATAAAATGACCATTGTGGTTTTTTATTGTTTTTATCACTCTTCTTGTGGAATATTAAAATTTAGATAGACGGTTTAATCATGAAATCTCCCTCTTAAACTATTATTAGTTTATTTAGTTGGGTGATTTCCTTAATTAAATTAGCAACATCAATTCTGTATCCTCCTATAATCAGGGTTGATGTCACTCCTCAATTTAGAGTGTGACAACTTATTGGACCTAGCTCCATCATATCACACTTCATCCACTCAATGGATCAACTACTTTATATTAAGAGACTATATCTAGTAAAAGGAAGAAAGATATATATATAAATAATAGAAATGATTTTGATTTCAGTTTCATATTGGAAAATTGAAATAATAAATCAATTTGGTATTTCTCATCAAAAACCTAAAAAACATATGAATTAAGTGCATCATGAATGAGAAAAACAAGTTACCTCCCTGGGCCAAGCCTTAGGTTTTACAGTAATTTTTAGTGGGAAAGAGGTCATGGTGGTATGATTATACCAGATGAAGAAGAAAAATAAAAATAAAAATTTTGAGAAAGAGTGAGATAAATAAGAAATGACCATGTAAAAATTATAAAAAATAAATAAGACATATATGTATAATAATAAATATATTATAAATAAAGTAAATAAAATGAAAATACAAAATGTTAAAACACATAAGAAGATGAAAATAAAAAATAAGAAGAAGATAATGATGAAATGATGAAGAGATGAAGAATATGTAAAGCAAAATTTGATTGAAATAAAATAAATGTGTTATTTATTAAGAAAAATAAAAAAATTACATTCATATGAAAACCACATCTAAATTAATAAAACATAATAAACAAAGGAAGAATAACTGCGTAGCAGCATCAGTTATGATCTCTCCTCTAGCTGGTGTGCGGACTAATCACGGGTAGTGGGTGATGTCGTCTTTTATAGGAAAAAGAGGATTGTAGTTGGCCATCCCCTAATCATTGAGGATCCTTGGGAATCTAATTTATGTTTTAATATAAAAATTCTTGAACACTTGAGAGATACTAAAATTAATATTAAACCTAGGAATAGCCTTGAGATTCATGTTTTATTCCATAAAGTTGACCATTTCTATGGGGGATTCCTTTGAAAAATCATCGTATAAGCATGGTACTTGGTGAAATATTTCATGTAATGTGGGGGTATGTGATATGATATTCGCAGTTGCGAGTAGAATTCACCGATCATGGAACTGGTGCATTGTAGTGGATAAGACCAACAATGATGAGTAAGCATAAGTGGTGATAGCCTCTCCTTCCTCTCATCCGGGCTTAATAGTGGAAGGATGAGGCTTGAAATGGTTTCATGGAGGTTATCTAAGCCACAAAATTTTATCATTCATGTATTAAATTGTAGGAGGATCCCAAACAGATATGCATTGTGGGAATCAATGAGGTTTATGATGTGCATCAATGGAAAATGATAAGGATGTGTGGTGGCATGCTATGGTGTTGAGCGGCGGAGCTGACGATGCATGGGCATCAAAGTGGTGCAAGTTATTTTTTAAGAAAAATGAACAGTACTCATAATATTGGTGTCCCCAATCAAAACCAAATATGGAGGGGTGTAATGTTTCTAAGAAATGTCATGCAGGAAGTGTTCAGAATCCCTTTACCATGGTGAAAACCTAGACTCCACACACACACACAATCATACAGGCCACACATATGTGTCTTATGAGGTCCTTTGGAAAAATATATGCCCCCCTGCCAAATTGATCACCTGAAGGCCACCTGTCCAAGGGCCTGATTCCCTCATGAACCCCTGTGCTCTACAGGCCTTTCCTAGGGATCCTCCCTGTAACGCCCCGACACCAGTTACCCGGAGTCGGTGTATTATTGCGTAACATTGGCATGATCACAAGAGATCAAGTCTCGAAAGACCGATTAGTTTAGTAGCCTTGGAAACACTAGATACATTCATAAAAGTTACATTACATCATAAAGTGAAAAACTACAATAACATAGCATCCATTTTATACACTCATATCCTCTTCTGACTATCCCTACAGGTCATTCATACAATACTTCTTCACATCCTGAGAAAATATTAAAACATTTAAAGGGGTGAGCTCAGATGCTCTGTAAGGAAAACAATATAGTGGAAGCTTTCATAAATAAACATTAACATTTAAGGAAATTTAAAACTAAAACAAAAGCCTTTTTAAACATGAACTTCAACATAATATGGCAAAAGTAAAATGAGATAATGCCATTTACTTATTCAAATGGATATTCTAATGGTCGAATAATCACATGCAATATCAATAACCACTTTCATAATGATGGAATGCATAATTCCTGACTATCATAACCACATAGTCAAGGACTCGTGCCAAGACCACAAATAAGATTTTTTAAAGGCCTTGTGCCAAGACACTAGTTTGTCTCATGAGACCTACCGATGCATCGAGGAGCTATAGCGGGCTCCACCTGTCACTTATTAAGTCCAATGCATTCCTCATATTAATAGGTTTAAACATCTCATAAACCATAACATAATCATATCACATAAAACATGCATAAAGGAAACATAACATTTCCCCATTTCAATCAAAAGATATCAATACAACACATTGATATAATAAAAAAGCTTTCAAAACCATTTTCAATACCAAAATAAAAAAAAGTTAAAACTTTGTATTTACTTTTCACTAATAAAAAGTGATGGCTTGTAGTGGAATCCAAAACTCAAATAATGGTCACGGCGGCGGAGAAGTCGTTGTTGCCGCATATGTACGGAAAAAAAACATTCGCTTTTTGTCATTTAATAAAACTCTTTGTATAAAAAAGATTCCTTTTGAATAAACGTAAAAGTCAAAGGGGATTATACACCGTATAAAATAAAGTTGTGTATAAAACCAAATATGCCTCAATGAAAGGAGATTGAGACGAAGTCCTTAAAAAGATTATTTTTAAAATAAAATAGATCTATTATGTGTATTCACTATAAGTACACATAAAGAAAGTAAAAATACAAGATAGGACATAATAATATCATGAAATAATTTTAAAGTAGGAGATTAACCCAAAGAATGTAAATTGGGTTAATAAATTCCCTTACCTCGTGTCCGACTTGACTTGATCGTTCTTTAACCTCCTTAAAATCAGGTAACTATTTTTGATTTGAGCCAAAGGCTTCCTTGGGAAGACTTCTGCCCATGTTGAGGCTTATAGGAGTAAGGAAGGAATGTTGGGAGAGTATTTGGGCATAGGTTGGCCGAGCCAAAAGGCTTTGATAGTGTGAGTAAGGTGGTAGTGGTGGGGGCCTTTTATAAGTGGAGAGGAGGGGCACTCCTGGAAAGTAATAAAATGTTACTTTATTATACAATGCTTTTTGGATTCTAAAGGTCCCACACTTATATAATTTGAGGATAAGGTGATAAGGGTTCGAAATATTCTCATACAATAAGCTTTGGACAAATGTAATGTTTATATTTTAGATTATCTTTTCATTTTATTTAAATCATTAATTAATGAGGTAATCGTGACATCATCATGGTGTCATAAATAATTTAATTTATTTAATGTCTAAAAATTATAAAAAACTATCATGATGTAGGAAATATTTTTATCACTCTATTGAATATTTATAGTCAAAAATATGACTTGTATAACCCCATTTAAAAATTGTTTTAGTAAAACAACTCTTGTTTGTGGCATTTTTATTTTAATATTAAATAAAAAGTTATTTATGTCATTTTCCTACCAAAGTGGCTCTATGGGGTCCCCAAGTTGACCCATGGATTTTCATGGTCTGTAATGACACATACAATAGGGGTAAGACAAGTGTAATGGTCATTCCATATTTTTATAATATCATTTTTACCTTAAATTTCACTAATTACCTTTAATCGCGATTAATTAAACGTAAAAGTTACTATTCACCAAAAATTATTTTTATCCCATTGAACCACATTTTACTTACTAATGACAACGATTTATATAGGATTTTTGAAAATCAAAACGCATAAGTGTTAATGATTCATTTAAACGAAAAATCAGTTTTTTTACTACCACTTAGTGGTTTCACTATTCATCAAAAATTTATGTTTTTCAGAACAATGCCAAAATTTCACCATAAGCTATAATTGATATTCCGAATTCAAAAATGATTTCTATTTTATAAAATTTCAAACATATAAGTTGCATTAATTAATTTTATAATTAATTCCCACTATCACAACAAATAGCGTGTTTTTGAGAAATAATATATATCAAAATATTGACAATTGTTTATGTCCAATTTCAAAGTGAAATTAATTCTAATGAACACCATTGGATAAAATGGTAAAAATATATTATAATTATACATTAAAACCACTCAATAGTATAATTTATCAATATAAATTATTTTGATTAAAAAAGTTGTTTTTAGGTATTTTTCACTATTCATAAAAAATGGAAGTTCTCATAAAATTGAAAAAAAATCAACTTAGGATAATATTGATATTAAAAATACAAAAATGAAGTCCATTTTGAAATATAAAATTTCTATAATTTTGAAAAGTGGGTATTACTATTCATAATGGCTACTTCGATTAGTCGCGGTGTGTTAGAACTCGAACTTGCGTACAATGCAAGCTATTGCATTCTTGCAAGAGAGGCGTATTGTGAAAGCTCGGGGTGTTACACTCATGGCCGGTCGGGCACTGATGGGACTAGCTATGTGTCTTGTGGGCCTCATCTTGTTGAGGTCTAGTTGATGGGTCTATTTTTTGATAATATATTGAAAAGAATTATATAAACTAGAAAAGGTAAATCATCATAAAATTATCATCCCAGTCCAAATTAAACTCAAAATTCAAAAACATAATTTTTTATCAATTTAGATAAACCTAAATGTTTTGGATGGAATTTCCCAAAATTTGATAAAACAAAAATTTTCTTCTCTATATTGAATAAAACCCATTTAAAATACATTCAATGATTACTAAAAAATCACCATATATGACAATATGAATCAATGAGAGGGGAATTTAGAGAATAACCTCTCCCTTTTTATCTTTATAGATTGTTTCTTTTCAATTAAACCTATGTTGTATGTTAATGCCTTAATAAACTAATCATATTTAAATAATTTTTACGTAAAATAATATAGTAAATACAAACTCATAAAACATAAGTATTTCCAAGGTTTGTACAATGTCATACTCCTTGTCATGTTAGTCATTCTCCATTTAGTGGACTCTCTTCTATAACATTATAATAAATAAAAAAGGTCAACATAGAGTCACACCATATCAATTATAAAAAACATATGAGGTTATTTAAAATTCATCCCATAGTGTAACTAGAATCCACAGTAGCCAACTCAAGAATCCACACATGAGACTTCATCTCCGAAACCACACGAGTAACCTCTCCTATTCCCATATCCAAAAAAATCACTTCCACCTTTTTTCAATGCTTGATCCATTATAGGTTGTTCTATTGATCTTGGTACTAGATATTGTTGGATCAAAATTTCCCATGGAAAATTCAAATACCATTTCAGTATTATTTTTTCCTCAAATATCATGAATCACCTATATCAAATTAGGTAACTTAGTTAAACTATGATTGGGAAATTATTCCATTTTTTTCAGATTAAGTTCAGACCATAATTAATAAGGTTGAAAACATATCTTTAAATTATATTATATGTAATAAAATATCTTGGATAGTCTCACTCTGTCTACCTCCTTGAATTTTTAAACCTCATTCATGTGTGATACACTATACGACCTTCTCACATATGTAAACCCTTGAACATAATAAGTTGTAATTTATTATTTTATGTGTAACTAAAATGTATTTGGGAAAATAAAATATATTTCAATGTTTATTCCATCATTTGTGCATTCATGTTATCATATTAATCCATCGAATGTATTCATTTAATCATAAATGGGTTGTATGAAACCTTTGGTAAATTTCATTAAATTCAAGTGTATCCACATTAGAAATACATTTCGTTGTAAGATCCCAATTCTGCATGTTGTTCCCAACTTACTTCATGTAAGAAATATGTGCTTTTCCTAAAGGATTTCAAAAATATGTTGTCCTAAATGTGAGTTCCTTAAAATGAATAGCGATGAGTCTATAAGGTTTCTATCACGAGAAACATGTTTTATGTGGGTCCAACACAAATTATTAGTAACAGATAAATGGATCGATGCATTCTTATTCATTGGAAAATGTTTTCCCGAAATATATTTCACCTAATTAAAAAGTTTTGTGAGATCTTGTTTCTATAATATGATCATGTGAACTCCATATATCCTTCGCATGAATAGTTCATGTTAGTTCTATCATTATTGAGTTCTCAAAAAGGATTAACGGACATTCATATAATTCATCGCTCATTACATGATTTCTATAGAAGTGGGTACACCACCTATAATCCATATTTCATGTCATGCTAAGGATTCATTCATACACTATATGATAGAAGTATATCATTAATCTAAATAATTTTTCTTCTTCAACCCTCATGAAATGCTATAGTGATCACATGATTCGTGTGATTTCTTTGTATGATAACTTCTTTGATCATGTGATGCCTTGCTAGGAATCATTTTAATACTCCAAATAATTCATTAACAATTTCTTTTAAAAATGAATGGTATTCACTACTGATGATTTTTTCATCTTCTTATGACAGCTTCGGTGTTATATTCTATTTTAGTGACATCTTCCCATGGTGGATTATTAATTGTCTCTATTCAATCATGTGATAATAAGATCATCACGCGATAGTACCAAGTTATTGGAACTAGTTCATATGATAGGTTCATATGATGTATTTATGTGACCTATCGATCATCCTCATCCAAATAAACTTCTTCGAATTATAACATGCATGAAGGACATCAATCACATGCATGTGATCCGAAAGATTGTTCTTGTATCATTGTCTTTCCTTGATAAAATGTTACAAACATTTTCCTTGATCTCATGTGAAAAGAATACACATCATTTTAAAGTTGATGAGGATGGGAAAATTCGAATATGTATGGAATGGGAAATCACATGAAAGTGTTGTGCATGATATGACAACGCTTGTTATTTTAATCTTTTTATGAGACATGTGAATAGTGTCCATGGGAATGTGTCTAATATATAAATAAAGTGCCCTAAATCAGGGATTAGGTATATAATTCAATCCCCACCACTATAATTTCTGAGTGTGATATTAGTGATCATCACTTGTCACACCATTCACCCACCTCTCACGCACATGGCCTCACATGGGCAAGCCCACCGGCAGTCTATAGCCCATATACCTGGGCCCATCCAAGCCTTCATGCACATGCTCTTACAGACCTTATAAAAGGTCCCTACCAGTCCACTACCATAATTTACAAACATCTTTGGTGGCCTCCTATATGTGGTTTTGTGCCATGTTACCCCTAAATGTGGATTATAGATATCCATTTGGGGATTATATGGTGGGCCACTATTTTTAATAAGGCACCCATAAAAATGAAACTTAGCTTATATTATAATTATAGAGTATTATTCCATGAATTAATAATTACTTCCAAACCACCACACACATATTATTATAAAATTAATGATACATCTTTCAGAATGGATCTAAACATTGGTGGTTATGAATGTCCATTGAAATACATCATTTGAATTGATTATTTCATGGTTACATGTTCTTATTCAAATTCTATCTACACTATGAAATTGTAATAAACAAAATGTATTCTATGAAATTTGTATTTTACATTAATATTGGTCAGAAAATTCTCACATCATCTAGCATCACATATTGATTTATTAATAATAAATTATAGGCGCAATAAAAAAACTCTTATTTAGATAATCTATTAAGATTTTCACCAAAATCACTCCTAGGAGGTTATTAAAAAAATGACTCTAGGATGTGGTAAGGGAAGTAAGGAATACATTTGGTAAGGTATTTTTTGAAATAAAATGCTTTTTATTTTCATGTAAAGAGGAAAGGATGTGCCCTTTAATTAGTGATAAGGTGTGTAATTTTATAAATAGACAAAACTATTCAATAATGGGAATCTACTCGAAATCCAAGTGCCTCTAAAATTGATAAATAATGGAGTGAAGGGAAGATAATTTTGAGACACACCACCCCCACAATAAATTCACATGTTTTATATATAATATTCTATTAACCTCTAAGATTACTTAATTTTACCATTTTAGTTTTCAACATGATAACTGGTTTTTTAAACAATGTAATTTATCCATTAGTCATAAAAATAAAATAGGAATATTTGAAATTATTTACCCAATTAATCTATATATTAAAAATAGTTTATCAAAAAAAAATTTCTTTTAGCATAAAATTTATTTTAACACAAACTTGCTTCATGAAAACACCCACTTTTATCCTTAATCATAGTAATTAAGTTTAACAATTTTATTAGTAACACTAAATAAAAATTAATTTTATCTTATTATAAAATACTGACTACACTAATTCAAAATATTAAATCTATTTTATTAAAACTTTTTTTAGATGTGGAAAATTTTAATTAAAAATTAAACCTACAATTGCGGGGAAAATTCAGTTTTCCGGTGATAGTTTTATATATCAAAATTTAACATAAAATTAATTCCAATGGAAAAATATTGATTTAATAATAATAAAATTGAACTAATTTTAATTCAATACTATTTTAAAAAATATGGAACCTCATAAAGTCATGAAATTGAAATAAAAATTATAATAAAAATCAGTATTTTTAGTATTAATTAAAATATAATGTTTTCCAAATAAAATCGAAACATTAATCAATGGTTTTTATGAAATATTTGTTTCAAAATTGAATTTTATTTTTTCAAATAAATATTATAATATCTTAAAAATATAAATTTTATATAATTACATTAAATTGTTTGATAAAACATTTAAGAAAAATCAATATTTAAACATAAATCATGATTTATTTTCATCCCATAACAAGAAAAAATATTATATTAATGATAAATAATTTTATTGAATACATAATATATAAATTTCATTAAAATCATTAAAAAATAGTGAAATGTTTTATTTATTATGATAAAGACCCATTGCATACCGAAAATCATTTTTTCAATGAAAAACAATTCTTATATTTTAATTTTTTCATTTATAATCAATTAATATAAAACAAAATTATTTTATACATATGTAAACCATATTATTTTTTTTATGAAATTGTTTATCATTCAAACATGGTAATTAAATTATATGATATAATGGTACAATATATTATGGTTTGTCAAAACATAGTGTTGGGTGTAACATTAGTTATCAAAAAAAATTAAATTTATGTGAACAAAACAATACTTAAAATTATAAGGTTTTCATTTCGAATAGTATATATTATCTTTTAAATACTTAATCAATTATTAAATTTTACTTTGAATTTGAGTTTACATGAAATAATTTAATTAATTATAATTTAGTTCTAATAAATTATTTTTAATTCCTTGGAATTAGTTGAATATCATGGAGATCGATGGAGACCAAATGGACATTAATAACCTAGAAAAAGTTGCAGATCATTTCAAGGTTTACAATTTTACTACATTATACGTATAGGGTTATTAACAAAAGACCCTATGTTTTATAATTATTCTATTTTCACAATAAATGTGGTTATTTTACCTAATGATGGTTGACTTTGAGATTATTGTACTGCAAGGAAAAACTAAATGGAACATGTATCACGATATTTCAGTCAATTGGTCTAATCATTTAAATTATAGTACTAGTTCGATGTTTAATTAATATACACCATCTCCAAACTAATTAAATGGATATTACTAGGGAAATTAAAATGTGGTAATGTCAATTTTGGACCATTTTTGGATGTATTGTAACATGGAGTTCGATTAATGAGGTTTTCCTAGTAGTGTATCCATGTGAACCCCATGTTTGATTCCATTCATATGGTGTTCATGTGTATCCCATGAACTATGTATCAATATATGATCACCTGCATGTGTATTTGTATCCCCATGAGACCAATTTTTTATGTTTTTTATCAAAAAAATGTTCATGGTCGTGATTGATTCCTTTTATGCGGTGATGATGATATGTCATACACAATATGTGATGGAATTTTTTGTTCTCCCCATGTTCAATAGTTGATCTAGGTGGTTTCATATAGATTAACCCCTACCGCACCCCTCGAGAGGGACGTCTGAGATATTGATCATCTTGTACAAGGGAAATCCCTTCCAGTGGGATGCGTAAAACATGTTTTTTGAATAGTACATTCATGGAAGAGGATCAACTAGACATGGATGGTTAATTAATTTATAGTATTGAGTTATAGAATGTAATGTTTGGAGACGTAGTGGATTAGTGGACACACAACAGCTTGATATACGTTTGATATTTCATATATATTCACTGTTGGTAATATGATTTATTTATACAGTTATGTATTTTACATTCATATTCAGTTGATCTTATCAGAATCATGCACCCAACATTTAAACAATTGGTACTAGAACGCATTAGTGGGGTACTTTTTAGTTCTTCTCGCATCCTTCTCAAGAACCATGGCACTTGTCTAACTAACCAGACCTTAGTTATTACATGTATAGGTTAGGTTGAGGATCAATTTTTATTTTGTAGCAAGATATCTTTCTATAAGTTTATAGGCAGAGTGGATGTGTGGATCGGAGTCACAGGGTATCTTAAAATTATATCCTTTTCTTACTATATATATTACATGATTATGGGAGATCACTAATTTATTTTCATAATGTTTTTTAGTATATTGTTTTTATATTCAAGCATTATTAATCTTGTGTTATTGGTTTTTTTTCTTGTGTTATTTTATTTTTTGTTACAAATGATTCAACCACAGACCCTCACAGCTATTTGGAATACATTGGAATATATGGAGTCACACCTAAGATCATGTGGTAGTCTAGATCCAACTCTATTTTTTTGGGTTCGGATGTTAATAAATGGTATTAAAGATTTTTTATTTTGCAATTATGTGACATTGGTAAATAGGAGGCATATGAATTCATCAAGGCATATAAAAAGGCTCACTAATATGTTAAAATACCTTTTCTAAGAGAAGTATAGGTCACCATGAAATGTAATTGATATTTAAGATTTTCATGTTTATGGATATATGCTTTCACCTCATGTGAGATACATGGATTCTGAGTTACATGATTTCATAAAGATTTTACTCTAGGTCATATCCATAAGAGGGGTCACATGGAACAATTTTGGAATATTGGTTTCTCAGGACATATATGCCTGATGTATGTCATTATACTATGGATGGAAGCTTCAACTACATAATAGTTAGGAACATACACTATGTTTACAGATATAAGTTTTTGGTGACATTTGATCGGTTGAATCCATATTTATTTTTATTATTTAAGGATGTTCATGTGTGACTATGTTTTGGTGAAACTAGGCGATGATTATGGGCATGATGAGTGTGATGATAATGTCATACATATATGCATATATAGGGTATTGTGCTTGTTGTGTCATTTTCATGAATTAATATCATTACTGAAGAACCATATGCATGTGGCCATTAGATAGGTCTAGACAATTAATATTTCAATTTTATTGTATATGGAGCTATACATATAGAATCTAGTGTCGTTATTTTTATATTATAAATACATCATTATCCTTGACAAGATGTTATGAATGGAGAATCAATCTAGAAATATCAGGAGATGTGTAACTAGATTTCTCCACATGGGTTGGGACACAATGAAACATTTTCAAGGATTTAGGTATGATGTTATGGTCATATAAATGTTACTTTGGTTACAAGTGATTTGGTTTCTCGTAATATTTTAGGTTAACCCAAGTTATTATATTATCTAAAAAATAGTAAGGGTTAATGCACTAGGGGATGTTTTCATTGATTGAAATTACCTTTTCATGTGAGTAAAAATTGGAAGGATTTATGATTGTCTTGAAGGAAACATTATTCTAAGGACTATTAATAACCTATAACTCCAACATACATTGTAAAAGGTTAGTTTTGGAGGACTCAGATTTCTTTTGGCATTAGTTTTTGGACTCGATTTTTTTGGACCGTGGTTTTGGATGAAAATATCATTTAATGCTGCGTAAAAAACCTAGGTGGTTAGACCATATAAACTAAGAGAATGGGTGGAAACTGAGAGGATTAATATGATAATTGTGTGATGGGTTCTGTGTGGTGAAACTTAGTATTACGGAGTATACATTTCAAATATGTGTCCTTGGAGAAATATTGTTTAGAAGAGTATGTTCCTTGTGTATGTGGACCACAAAAGCATGTGAGTCCAGCTTGGAGTCTCATGGATCATTATAAATTATTAATTTTTAAAACATAGTAGTATGATCATGGATTCCAAGGAAACCTTGGTTCAAGATAATTCATGGTCCGGTTTGGCATGAAATCAATTGAATCAGCCAAGTGGGGTGCAAAAATAATAATTGACAATATTTTAGTTTTGTGGATGATTCTCTGGGTGTAAGTGATAGACGGATACTAACAAATTAATTTCAATGTGACCCCTACTATAGAAAACTATATTTTTTGAAAAACGTCATTTATCATGGTATTTTTGAGGTTTATATGAGGTAAAATATCTTTTAGGATAGATATTTCTTCATCAATTGATTGAGGTATCATTTTGTGGTCAACCAGAGTTTTTCTTCGGCGTAAATGACAAGGTGTGGTGAAGAGGATTACATAGGGAGTTGAGTTCTTAGTGAGGAAGAAGTCATAACATGTAGTTAGGATATCGAAGAATGTTATGAACATCATAGATGGACCATAAAATGTAGTTAAATTCAGTATTGGTATCTATTTTTGTGCATTTTTTTGGTTTCTTAAAGAAAATCGAGTATGAGAAAATGATTATGTTTGGTTGTGGATATCAATGAAGAAATAATTTGGGGTTTATTGAACTGATGTAAGAACTATGCGGATTGAAATAAGGACACTCCAATGGTGGGGAGAATCTTCATTTTTACATGTGAATGATCCTTCTTAGGGAATGGGTCATGGTCTGGCATAATAATGGTCATTCAATGATCATGGTGACTCTAGAAAAATGAAATGTGATAGGCCAGATAAGTAATGGTTCCATAATTAATGAATGGTTTTGGATTTAGATGTAACACTGGATAGAGACCAAATATGGGTTTGGAAATAGGGATAACATGATGCGAGCTAAGAGGGAGTTTGGTCATTTGTTCCTTAATACATGGCTAAGAGCCTTGTTGCTACTGAAAGCAGTTTCCTAATCATCTGGGGAAATTCCTCAAAATCCATCTCATCAATTGATTAAAAAATGGAACGATTTATAATTTAATCAATGTTTTATGGAATTTTTATTTGGGTTTTGTGGGATAATCTTGTTCTATTTCATTAACCATTATAATTAGTCAAATGGAAGTAAACAAAAACATGTTTCCCAATGAATCTGTTTACCGTGGGTTGGAACCAAATCATGATCATTTTATCATATACAAATTATGATTTAAATATAAACATGATCCTTGTGGAATCACTAGAATGTTTGAGTTACAGTTTTTTGGTAGAGACTCAGTAGTTTGTCTTGGAACCTAGTATGTGGTTTTTGTATCAACATTAATCAAGGACATGAATGTGGTCAAGCATGGAAGAACTGAACCACACTATGTGAGTTGTTATAATTAAAGAATAATGTAATGTGTGATAATTCCTATAGTGTAGAACACCATATAGATTTATATATAATTGGATAACGAAACTCCAGAGTGCTCAAATTAATGGATTTACTGATCACGCACTCAGTATTAGCTAATAGTGAAATTTTGGATCGACTTCTTACATTCGTTCTTAGATTCACACAATAAGAGTGTGTTTGCCATTCAATGGTGAGAAAAACCTTGATAAAATATATTGGATCACGAGGATGCAATGTAACGAGGGAAATAAGAATGGTGAGGGAGTTAGATCAATAGGTTTTATCCACATGCTACCCCAACAACTTAAAAAATGAAAAGTGTAATGATGGTGAGATTTTAAAGCTCCGTGTCATTATATTCCTTGAATTTCGAAGGTAACATGAAATTTTTAATATGATGGATGGATAATTATGGAAGTTTTGAAATTAATTGAGAATTTTTATGTCCAAAATTCCATGAGGTTATTTTTTTGACCTTAATGGAAGCACTGAGGCTGACTAGTAGCTCGAGATTTGAAAGAGGATACCTTAAGTTTGGAAGTGGCTACAGCAGCACCAGTATGCTATTAGAACCCAACAACATTCTTGTCAAGTGGGAAGATTCACAAGCTACCTATTATTACTAACTATTCATCTAGTGAGGAAAATAGTGGGCCTTTGACCTATTATGTCTAACCAAATAGTTGGTGGACCTTGACCAAGTTCTCGATGGGGATCACATGGTGTGGGTTAAATAAGGTTCATTTAGTCATTTATGCAACTGATCTCCCTTCTAGATTATAATGATGGATATATTTTCAAAGTTCCATTTATTATTGTATTCCTACCACCTACCGCCATAAAATTTTTCTAATCAATGATGTATCTATATGGAAATATTTGTATAATCAGGGTGAGATTATTCATTTTTATTTCATCTTTTCATATTTCTTCCTTCGATGGTGGTGGATCATTGTGTTTTTCTGCATGGTTGATCCTCTTGGAATGTTTATTAACTATAGATACCGTTGATTTAATAATAATTTTCATTCCATCTCTGTTCTTGTGATCTTCCCCACCAATCTATAGTTTGATTGATAATTGTTAAAGGATTCAGATGATGATTCAACCAGATCATTGTTTAATTTTCCAGGAATGGAATAGCTTTGAATGGATATGTCTATAGAATATTTTTTATGATAAAATTTGATTGTTGATAATAATTTGATCAAACTAATATCCATATTATTATCAATGATATGGCTTTGGTCATTATTTAATTTATATGAATTGGTTATTTTAATCAGAATGATTTTGGATGAATGTTACAGACCCTCCTTGTTAGGTCTATCATGGTTTCAGCAAGGTAGTGATATAAAATAATTCCATTTGAAATTATGTATTTATATTTTTAATTTAAATATACTTTTTGTTATTTAATTAATTATAATTTATTTATAATTAATTAATTTTAATTATGTGTAATTTGTAGAACTATGTAGCCATTGATGAAGGATGAATAGACTTGAAAAAATAAGACATAACTAAATATTTTTAATTGATATGGATGTTAACATTGTTTGAGGAAGGTTCTCATGTGTACATGACAAAAATATATATTCTAAGTCTATTGTAATTTTTTATGAGGTCACATAATTCGTGGGTAGTTGGCCATGAGATTCATGTAATGCTTGAAAAAAAATTGAATACCCTGAATAGTACTATAATTGATTTTTCTAATACATTTCATGAGATACATAGTACCATGATTAAAATGTTAATGACGTACATTTATTCACTAATGAAATTCATACTCCTAATAGACTAAAATGTGTGAAGTTCCACATAAAAACATTATTTGTTATCATTTTGTCTTTCCACCAATGGATGATGTTTTATTGGAAGGGTGGCTCTATGAGTCAGAGGCATAATTGCATGCATGTGTAGCCCATAAACCAGGTTTTATTCTTTCATCTCATGTGTTTCTATTTGTGGACCCATGAAACCTATGTTTAACATTTTTTTTGCTTATGTTTTGTTCTGTTTGTGACTCTTACATGACATTATGTAATGCATATATGTCATCCTATATACATGTTTTAAATTCATTTTTATATAGGTATTATATAGTTAATATAGGTTGTTCTATATAGACAATCCCTACCAAAGATGGGTGTGTGATATTCTAATCATTATAAATAAAGTGTATCCATTACAATGTGTTGTTTCAAACACATTTTCATAACAACCCCATAGAGGATGGTATGCATTAGAAATGGATGGCGTACTCATTTCAATAATGGAGGTGATTTAGGTAAAACTACAGTTCTTAGAGAGTTAGTGAGTGCATGGCCACTTAGGACATGTGTTTTAAATTTTATATTAGAACTAGTGATTTATTTTTAGTTTATGCGGTTATGTGTAATGTGTTCACTTTTTGTACATCTTATCACGTGAATATACACATCATTGTACCAGTTGTATACTATACTGAGTTAGTTTTTTCCTTATGTGTTTCACTCCAAATAAATTCAGGAAGCCATGGAACATGGGTACCTGAGCATACCTCTCTTATTATTGGTATAGGTTTGGTAGATTCCTGAGTTTGATCATTTTTCATGATAGCTTACTTTGATTTAGGAGACTAAGATGATGTAAGGCATGTTTTATATATCCATATAATATTATTTCCTGTTATTATTATATATGTTATCGATGATGGAGTAATCTGTACCTTTTTTCCAAATACGTTTGTTGGGTTTTTTCTGCATTAATACTTTAGTAAGGTAATGTGAAATTTTAGCCCATTCATAGTAAAGATGTCATAGTTATTTCTTATAACATGATTGTAATAACATGCTAGAATAATAATGACATTTAGGATGTCATTTTAGTAGGGTGAATTGAAACTTGAGGAAGAATAAAATAGCTTAATGAAATATAAAATAGAGAGAGAGTATAAGATCTTATACCTCACATCATGGATTATCTCTTTTGTGATGGGAATTAAACCCTTGAGGTACTATCATTTAAGTTGAATATAACCTCCATACAGTTGGAAATGGTTGTAAATGAGTAGGTTAGATAGATTTTAGGAAAAACATATGATGTTTTTGTGTGAGTAGAATTGATGAGTGAAGTTCCCCCTTTATACGTGAGAAGGTGTTGAATTTCTGAAAATGCCTAAAATATTTCAATGATGGGATGTCACTGTCATGGGATTTTTTCCCAAAAATTGTAAATAATTGATCGGAAAATAATTAATATTGAACCACACCTACACCATACAAATAAAAACGATTTTTAAACATGTTAGGCCCTTTACATTTAATGATACTTACTTTTTCCATTTTATTTTTCACCATGGTAACTAGTTTTTAACTAGGTAATTGATCATTTACATCCAAAACTAAAATGCTCCTTATTATATAAATCATCCCTAATTATAAAAATTTTAAAATTTATTCTATTTTATATAATTAATAAATTTTAGAAATAATATTTTAAAATTACTAATTGTATATTGTATTGAAAAAAATAGGAAAATATAACACAAAATATATAAGGTCAAATATGGTTTTTAAATTTTAAAAAATATATTTAAAATTGTACTGTTTCTTGTAAAAATATCCTAATTTCTTGTTAAAAATGGATAATAAATTTACCAAAAAAATTATATACTAATAATTTCATAGAGTCATGATACTTGTAAAAATTGCATCTTACAATATTCCCTGAAAAATAATTTTATAAAAATATAATATAATTATATTAATTTACCATGGTCATGATAAATATAAAAATGATGTTTTTAAAAAAATTACATGTTAAATGTTAAAAATTTTAATTTTAATTTAAAAAATATAATGCATTGAAAACACTTTTTATGTAAAATCAATTTTTGGAATATTAACTATATTTAATTATAAGTTACTAACTAATATAGTGTAAATATATCTTGTTATTATGAAATAAAAATTATCCTTTTTTATAAAAATAAAATTCAAACTTCTAAAAAATATATATTTTTATTATTAAGAGGTTTTTTAAAAAAATATCAATGTATATAGATTCATGATAAAAGTATACATTAAAAATTATAACATTTCCATATATTTATAATTTATACCTACTTAACCCATTTTGATCCATTCTTGAGACCTAAAAATCAGATAAACTATAGTTGTTGTTTCAGTTGTAAATTTTATTAACATAGATCTTGTTGAAATCTCTATGGGCTTTTACTTATCCCCTATATGATATTTATAAAACCATAATCACACTATCTCAGCTTGAGTTTCGTCAAGGGAAAACAGTAGTGAAGCTACCCCTCTTCCATGTTTGGAGAAATTGGCTTCATAAATAAGACCTTATTGTTTGGATTCCATATATGGATTTTTTTTGTTATAATATTACATCAATTTAAATCCTATAATTTATTAGATTTTTTTGAAAATACAAATATAAGATTAAAAATATATTTTGTGTTTTCAATTTAATTTTGTTTTTTATAAAACACAATATTAAAATATATATTTATTTAAGAATAATATATATAGTGAATTCTAATTCTTTTACATTCTCCCCCCTGTTATATAAGTTGTATCGTCATAATTTTAAATGTTACATACCAAAAATATTATCTAAGGGTGTTTTTAAGATAAATCATGATTTAATTTTAGAATGAGGTATAAATCATGTCTAATTACTTATATCAAGAATAATTGCAATGTTTTGTTTCTTCTAAACCATTTAAATTAAATATCCCTCGTCATATGGTGTTATTTCTTATTTTATTTTTCTTCGAGTTCATATTCCATACCTATAGTGAAATATATTCAGAAATTAGTTAAATGAACAAAATGTGACTCCTTATTATTATAATATTGACACCACAATCACTTATCTCCTATCTCCCACAGCTCCTCAACTTTGTGATGTTGGTTGAAAGTTGAGGTATAATGATAATGTTGATGATAATTATCCTCATGTTTATATGGTAAATTGATATCCATGGTAATACCCATCCCAACCCCTTTTTGGAGTACCTTTCTCCAATGTATCATCATACACACAATCCATCTTATCCCCCTCCTGTATTTCCAGTATCAACACATTACCACCCACCATTTCATAAGCCTATTACACTTGTCTATGTACATCCCTCTCCATAAAACCCTCTCAAATAAATTATGGTTGTATATATATGTATATTCTCTTCAACTTCTGGTGTATTTTCATATTCACCATTAGGGACCTCTATGACCCAAACTATTTCACACAAACAATTCACATTCTTCTATGCTTTGGGGAATTAAACATGATTCCAAAACAACTCCCAAATCTGAGTTCACCATGTGGCGTCATTCATTCTTGAGAACCATGTCATGTGTAACTTGTGGTGGTGGAGTGTAATTGTATTCCATATCTACTTTTGGAATGGATCTTTCAACTTCATTTGAAACATCAAGAAATACATGTTGTGGAAGAGCATTGGTGTGTTATGATAATGATTTCATTGGTCTCATCTATTGTTCCAATGATTATATGATATCATTCTGGTGTATTTTTGTGTTTCTTTCCACCTCTATCCAATTTTAAGGATGATGGTATTTTTGTAGTCTACCCAAGTTTGGAGAATATGGAATATATGTTCGAAAAGTTAATCCATTATGTCATGTCTATATAATGGACCCATAATAAGATTCATATTCTCAATAACCGAAATTTTTTAATGAAACCATCATAAGAATATTTTTTTTGATAAATACAATCTGTTTATTACATGGTGAAAATAATCTAGAAAGCATAATGTTGATTGAATAAATATCCTATATTAGAAATTCTAATGTTGAGGAATTAGTTTTCACCCTCCACCACATCATTACTCAATGAATAGGCTCAACCATGTTCCAGTAGTTGGGGTGGTTGTTCATGACTATAATTATTATCATAATTGGATTCATAAAAATAAATGGAGAAATTTCAAATAATTCCACAAAAATTAAATTGAACTCTTATTGGTTCCTTTGGATATAAATTTTCCACTCCCATTATAAAAAAGTTCCTATTTTATTCCTATGATTTATTTGTTACGACCACATAATCCAAAAGTAAAGCATATTTGAGAGCCCTTGGAGTAATTACCATTAATATTTTTTGCCATATATTTTTCATTTATGAAATTGTACATTTTTTTCCTTCATCATATTGATCGCATAATCAATTGTGGGACTTCCTCCTTTTTTTGTGGTGTGTTTGAGAAATTGACAACGTTACAAATGTTAATTATATTTTTTGATTTCATGATTGGCATAATTGAAATTTTTCCCACTCTGGACCCCATTCTAATGGGGTGTTCATTTGGGTAACTTTTGCATTGTCCCTTGAAATTATAGAAACTTGTAGTTTTATCTATTTATAAAACCAAATGTTTGTTCATGATTGAAAATAGTAATATTATTGAAAAATTATAATAATCATAAAAGTAATACAACCAAAAAATATATTACTATTTTACATTATCACAATCTCAAATAGTTCCTTTTGTTCAACCTAAATAAAATATTATTATAACCTGGGTACTTTAAAATGGATTTTTTTAATGATTCTCAACATAATCCCTTGATATAACTATGTAATAAATTCTTTATATAGGTTGATTATAATTAAGGGATCACCCAATTAATATCGAGTAGAAGTTCCAAATTATGTTTGGAGTTATTCCTCTTTTCCATTCACCAACTGAAAATTAAGTTATTACCCAATATGCCCTTATCAATGTTATTACCACTATGCACATCTATATTAGAGCCTTTATCTACATGTAGTATCAAAATAGGGATGTATTTCTAGGTAATAACATCTACTAAAAATTTTATCAATGTTTCAGGATGTAATATAATACATAGACTAATTTATAAGGTTTTCAAAACAGTTCTCTTACCATATCACTAAAGGAGACTAAACTAATCACTAAAAACAACTAAACCCTTCTCTAATAAAAACTAAACAAACCTAATAAAATCATGACATAAAATTATATTAATACAAAATTTTAAATAATACATATAAAAAAGAGTCGTATAACCTAAATTCCAAAAATTTTAGTGTCTTTTATATTAACTTTATAAATATGATATTTTATAACATTTGAAAATATTTATCCATAATATTAATCCAAAAAAAAGTTTCACCATATATCACATGAGAAGATCATATTCATAAATAATGGATTGTAAAATTAATGAAACGATTATATTAAATTCATAATAATGGAAAATATCATAATGTGAAACAGAACGTGAGGGACGCATAAATATCATTATAAAAGATTATATGACCCAATATTACTGTAATAAAACTTTTTAGACTAATAAAATATCCTAAAATGATCATAAAGGATAAATAAATGGTATGGCATGGCTAAAATAGATCAGAATAATCAAATAACATTTGATCATGATAAAAATGTGTGGAATAAATTACAATTTTTGATAAATAATGAAAACATGGAATTTCAGGGAATTGAAATGCATATTTAATTTTATTCTTATCTTAAAAAACAACATAAAAATGTGGATTTTGTCACTCACCAAATGATATTCATAAAATTCAAATAGAAAGAAATACCTGAATATGAGTATTAATTTTCAAACAAAAAAAGAAATCAAATGAGAAGGTAGTCGAGGCTTCTGGATCTCATAAACCTATAAGAGACACATGATCACATGAAGATCACAATGTAATTTAAAAGAACCATGTGCAGTGAATAAAATTTATAATATCAAATTGATACCCTCTTGAAAATATATCTTGCTCTTATGAAGGCACTCTCAAAATGAAAAGGTTGCGCGGTTGTAGTCGGATAATATCACTTACATCATGAAGTTTTTAAACTGGTGAACACATGAAATACATTATGAGAATCATTCAGAAATATATGGTCAATTTCCAAGAGGAGGAGGCCTCTTACTGTTAAAACACGAGAAATGGATCATCAAAGTAGAGAATGTTTTCCCTTGACATCATTCAAAAACCTCACAAAACCCCCGATCCATTTTAAGATAAAAACAAAATAAATAAAAGTGGAGGACACTGGACCCACTTGTAGTCATAAATTTCATGTAACATGCCCCTAGATATATGAAAGAGACCACGAGACCTTAATTACATTCTTCTTTACCATGTGAAAGCCCACCAACATGTCATCCTCATCATGTGAATATCCTCAAGTGTGTATAGGAAAAAAATGATTTCTCTTTTCCTCCTTAAGTAAAATAAGATGGAATTGTCTATGAAACTATCAGGAATCTCCATTGGACCTTTATTGGTCATGTTATGAATCTCTAAGAGATAGAGTATTTGACTTCGAAATTACATACACAATCTTGTATGACTCCTAAACATTATAAAATATAAAAATAAAATAAAATTAAAATGAGGTGATAGCCTCTCCTGGTCATACAATGCTTGAAACACATTAAGGATATCTGCATCACTGTATCGTAAGACCCCTCAAAAAACATCATAATAAAACAATGTCCCCTTTACAGGCCATACTTGTCTCACGTTAGTTCTCATACAAGCCACATGTGACCATATGAATATCTTTTGATTGGAATCTTGCTCTGAGGAAGGCTCGTGGACATGCCAATTAGACATTATGGAATTCATTCAACATACCCTCATTATTAAACGAGTCCCCATTAATTGTAAATAATCCAATAAAGGGGTTCATAATTGGAAGGACTCGCAATAACTAAAAATCATGTGATTCCCTTAAACAGTTCCTCAATAGAGACCTATGAAGATGCATGAAGTCAATTCTCATCATAGACTCTATCATAGATTCATGTGATACTCACCATGGAAATTGGAGAATTATCGGGGTGGAGACACCAATAAATCATCCACCGAATCATGAAAAATGGAGGGAAACTCTATATGACCAATAGGTGATTCCTTCGAAGATAATTTGGACCTTTTATATCCAAGATATGGTGTAGATTTCACAGAGTAGTGGATCTGATGACCGACTCATTTTTCATCTGATAAGATACTGATGAATAGCTAGACTAATTATGCCCGATAAATAAAGTACATCACATTACCACTCATATATCACATGAAGGGGTTGGAGGGAATTGAGAAACATTCTGCACATCTTCTAGATCATACAGAGCTTAAAATAAACTAACATTGAATAAATCCTATGATTTTTCAATATAAATGATCGGATAAAGATAAAAGGTGAAATAGTTACTTGAAGGACATATGAAATAATCCTCATGAACTTTGTGTGAACCATATAGGACCTGATATAAGACCAAGGTATGTCACCTAGAGCTCATGATGTCCATTTTCTATAATAATTTTATCACTCACCTCCCCAGGGACATGTTGAAGTATGTCGCATGTCACGCTCGGGACAAGCAACAAAATTGTTATGATTCCCTCTGAGATCGACATCCAAAACATGTCATTTCCTTTGTAGATCTTTACTAAATCATATAATGGAACCCGCTCATGTCTGTTGGGTCTCTATGGAACCCGAACATGTTAACCAGATCTCATGATGCCCTTTGGGCAAGCCATCCAGGTCTTGTGATTCCTTCTACACATATCATCCAGGAAACATGGCACCCTCAGAGATATGCTACATTGACTCTCAAGATTCCTTCTATTTGTGTGAGGCATATCTTCTGATGAATCCTAGGAAATTGATATTGATCATTTGATACCCTTTGTAATAATAATCATGCCCATGTGATGGATCCTAGTACCAAATGTATATGTCATGTGATGTCCCCTCTACAGGTTATCCTTGATCATGAGATAGCCCTCATATATGCCATCACGATTATCCAAAGTTCCACTGACAATTCCAATAGATCATATATATGTCTTTTGACTTTCAATGTATATAGACAATCAAGAACATGTTGAGAAATAAGTGGAGTCATGTCTAGTGGATAATTAATATTTGTAAGGAAGGAAAGCAGGGCAGGTCAATTAAGGAATCCAAGGACATGATATCTTTTTTCAACCACTTTGTGTACGCCCTGACTATAGGGAAACTTCATTATCTTTTCCCTGAAAAAATGAAAAATGAGAACTCTGATTCCCCCCATAACCAGGAAATTTAAGAGGCCTCTTTGAGGAATGTGATCCATATCAATCCATCCAAAGGGTTGTCTCAATACATACACCCCACATCTATAAGAAGTGAGACTGATCATTTTACATCCCTTGTTTCTCACACTAAGAATAGACCATGGGGTAATAGAGATATCAAATGATCATATAATTTGCATCAAAAGCCTCTATCATGTAATGGGAAACCTCATAGTGTATTCCCCAGGCATCAGCATAATATGATATGTACATACTATAGGGAAAAGTTAGTGTGTGATACTTAACTAACTAAAATATGGGAAATATGATTCCCACAATAACCAGGATAAATATGACACTTCCCTAAGTCATGTGCTCAAATAAACACATGTTTTGATGTAATTACCATGTCTCTGACATTTCAACCATCAGAAACCAATCATTCCCATGGGATGATAATTCATATTCATCCCTCAGTGGATTGGGACTCCAAATATACTTTGATGAGTCTGATTACTGACATAATCAGGATATAAAGGACACCACTTTGAAGTCTGAGCTCCATATCAAAAATCATAAGGGAAATCCCAGCCCATAATCCCCACATCTACATTCAATGATTCTGATTCAATACAATCCCTTGTTTCTCACACTGAGCATAGCTCATGTGGGATAAAGGATAAACAATGAACACATCATTGAAAACATGAATCTAATCCACGTAAAGAAACCCCAATATGTATGATCTTAAGAGTGGAATGATTTAACCATCTCTATAGATATGGGTAGCTTTCTTGGGTCCAATCCCAAGGGAGTGAACAAAATATGATAACTATAATTACATCCAAAAAGAAGATACATAGGACTTCTCCTTGATACTTGAACTCAAACATTTGGTGCCTCAATTAACATAAATGTTTCCTCTCTACATGATGTTAAACTACATGGGTTTAATGAATTTTTTTTTTGATTCCTACAATTACCTAGATATGTTGGATGTCTCATAATGGCTCAATGCCCCACTCAGAATATTAACTGCCTCCCTGGGTGGATACAAATTCTGAAGCACCTGGTTATATGGATTCATTACATAAGATGCTACCATCTACTCATAAATAGTTAAATAACCACATATGCATATGATGAATTCACTAATTATACTCCCACTCATGTGTTCACTAATGATATCCCATTTCATTAGAATACAAATAGATTAACCCATAATAGTTTGTTTGTGTAACAGGTCCCATATTGGGATTAGAAAGTTATTCACAAAAATATTTTAATTCTATATTAGATTTCTATAGTATGAAACAATTCCCATAAATAGGGTGTGATGTGCTCAAACTACCATCCTCTCAACCAATGCGAGTCCCTAGGAATTGTTGGGTCTAAAACCCCAATTGATCACCCTATATTGGAATGTAGTTTTGGACCCAATTATGGATGATGGAACCTTGTGGTGTTTTTGTTAAGAATTATTGTGACCGTATTTTAATGGTTTTTGAAGTGGTCAAAATTCCCATTATCAACCATCAGGGTAAACCAAACCCACCTCAATGAGGGTTTCCCTAGTCTACTCTTCTCTATTGAAACAGAAATGGTAAATCAGATGTGAATATATGATATTACAATATGATTAAGTTATTATCAGTTTGGAAATTTGTTTTTCACACTACATGAAAATAAAAATGTGGATCCTAATGCGAATCTCTAAAATAACATGGTGATTTGGTTATTATCTATCTGGCCATTTTTATTATTCACTCTGTATAAAAATATAAATGTTGATCCAAAAATGAAACTCTACAATAATAAAATTAAATGGTTATTCTCCATCAGGCCACTTTTTGCACAAAACACACAAATATAATTGGAAAACCCAACACAAAACACTCAAATGAAAAAATGATAGTTCGTCATGCCATATTGTTTTTTATATCATAGACAACCAAAGAGGTATGACAAGCCTGATCTTTAAAATAATAATCTATTACATGGTTTTTCATGAAATAAGTCCACCCTCATTTTGACATGTCTAGATGATCGGAAGGGATTGATCAGTAATAATATGAAAATTGTGTTAATATTCATATTTGATTGTTCACATCATGCCTATAATATTGAAAAAATCACTGAACTTGTTCTCTATTGTCTGCATCATTAAAGGCACTACTCTCCTCGATATAATACTGATCCAAGATAATGTCTTCATCATCCAACGATCTCTTCGAAAAAAAGGTTTAAACCCACGGGGGTTTCAAAATAAACTCACTATCATGAATATACATCATTTAGTATCTAACACCATGGACTGAGAGTACCACGAACATTGTACAATATCAACCTTGGAATCTTCCCATGAGGTCCTCCGAGAATGAAATACATTGAGCCTGAATAACCTAGGGAAATATATAGTTAAGAATATCACCCTCATCATCTCACCCAACTGATTTTTGAGGTTATCCCTTGATCCCAACAACTGAAAAATTAAATATATAGTTAATGCGGAGGAGGAATCCAAATACAGATCTTGTCTGTTTCGGGTGTAGCATAGCAGGGCTCCTATCAAGAATTGGCATTTGCATCATCACACCGGTACCAACCAGTCTCCAGATGAGGGTACCACTCAACACACTACGACATATGATCCCATGGACAAGTAATAAGTAAGGATCATCAAGTGAGGAAGGAAATGGATATCCATGATAGGTATCATATACCCACTTTTTTTATTCTAACTGCTAGAATATTCTAGTAGAAACTAGTAATTACGCTCATATCCATGCTTTCCCAGAATATGTATGCATGCATATTCTCTCCACATAAATGGGGGAGATTTATATCCCTACCCCCATACACAAAGACCATACAAATATTATAGTGGAACATGGAGGATAACAAAGATATCATGTCCCTAATTTAGTAGAATATATCTTTCAATACATTATAGAGATTGAGATTTTGTAGGAAAATATCTATGAACACACTTTATTAAAAGGATAATATATTTTTAAACCATCTTATGAACTCCTCCAAAATATTCTAGCTCTCTTGCAGATTAACGGAATTCCACATATTCCTATCCAAACAACCAGGTCTGCTAGACACTCTGATCATTGCGAACAAGTTGTTAAGCTGAATAAATTGCATATTCTTGATCCCATTCAGAAGGATTATTATGATATTCTATTAAAGGGGGAGGCATCTAATGAGGATCATATTTCCATTAAAATTTGGGGCTCACCAGGTGAGAGTGGAACATGCCTCAGGATAGGGTAATATTCCTCTCAATAAAGTATTGTGGCATATTTCAAAGGCCTAGGATCGGGCTCATATCTCTATTCTCTCTAGGGATCACCAAGTGAGAGGAAAAAATAGGCTAGGATAGGCACATATTCATGTCGAGGAAGTCCAATTTCATGATTAAAAGGCCCATGATCAGGAATATATCCTTGTTCTATCCCAGGATAGCCAAGTTCTAATGGCACAAGACTTGGGATAGGTTTATATTCCTATATGTGAATCTCCCAAGAATATTCCTACATATAATGGGTGACATAATCATATTACTACTTCTAATAGTGAACAAATACACCAACATCATTCATATGTAATATTGGAGAAGTCTTACATTCACTATCCCATTCTTGAGGTCCATAGTTATATTTTGATGGGTAATTCATATTTGGATCAGCCTCAAATTCCAATTCCAACTGGGGCTCATCAGATGAGAGAAATGGATGCCTTAGGGAAGGGTTATACCCATGGAAATAAAGACCAGTTGTATATCCCAAAGGAATAGGATATAGATCAAAATCCCATCCTAAATAAGGTTCACCAAGTGAGAATGGAACATTCCTTAGGATATGATCATATTCCTGAAAATAATCTGACAGATCATTGGAATATTCCAACAACTTCATTGAATCAATCCCATATTACTGCATAATTAAATAGTTATAATCATGTTCTAGAAGCAGTCACACACTAGGCTCATATCCCAGCATGAATCAAAAATACGGATTAAAATATTCAATCCATGACATAGAACATGACATGTATTTTAAATCTACTCTATTCTAATGTCAATTGGTTAATTAAACACCAACTCAACACCATAAGGTCCATAAAATCATCAACTAAATAATAATATGATGATTACTATGATATTCCTCCTCGTGGTAGTGTGGAGATGTGTCATAAAGACTCTACTCATGACATCCACCATGGTCTAATTTTAAAAAGTGATATCTCCTAGGGAAAAAGAAATCCTCCCATTTCCTAGACACATATGTATAAAGAGGTGTTAGAAAATAGGACTCTATTATATAGATCAGTGATCAAAATATTTGGGTCAATAGAATATAGTTCCCTATAAAAATCTAATAGAACTACACTCCTGTTAGCATGAAACCCTTAGAAACATCTTCTATGTTATGACTATATGGAACCATACAAGTCTGATGAAGAGGAGACCTACATTGAAAAATAGATAAAATTATATGGAAACAACATCCCCATCAAGTTGTGGCCCCTCTCCACCAATGACTATGAGATCCCAAATGATATATAAAAGGAGTGAATTATTTTTCTATGCAAAATATATGGGTTACTAATTAGAGACTAAAATTTTGATATCTCCTTAATCTAGGATTCAATTGTCTACATTATTCATTCAAGATAATCTATTGTCAGCTAGACCTAGATGATATCTCCATAGACCAATATCCAAAACTTGAAAAGCACAATGAAAATATAAAACACGCTTTCCCAAATTTCATCACAACCATTGAACATATTATCATTAAATCCACATCATATACCCATAATCAACTTTGGGGAGAGTATGGAGCATTACACTTTGTCACATATATGGAACTGTAGACCCCCCCCACCAATACATTGATCAGTAATTTTGAATCCATTAGTTATGTCAAAAGACCTGGTAATGCTTGGTCCAGTTGGTCATTGGAATATAATTATCCCACTTTAATTGTGCCCATATATCAGGAATAAAGGGATAGGACATCCAAAATGGAATTAAAATTATCTCATAAAAGTAGAAGTAAATAATTTCCATCATGGGGGACAATGCAGTGATCTACCAGAAAACTTCTTGTATTCAATGATTCACATCATGAGCTACCATTGCACTCAGCTCTAATATGAGAACAATTATGCCACATAAAATTACCCAAAGTGAATGTTTCCATATCATCTATCTAGGAGGGGATCCAGCTCAACAATCCAATAGAATATTTGTGACCACCTCTACCTCCTAAATCATTAATTCATGAGGGGATTTGGGACATGTCGGCAGCTGCTTCAAAGAAAACACAACCCATTGAGATGTTGAAATTTATATCTCAATCCACATCCCTAGGTTCTTCATCCCCTTAATGGTTCCCAAGGAAATCAATTTTCATTCCATATTGAACCCATACTATTGATATTGGGGCATTTATATCTCACTATCCATCCTGGGAATCATCAAATCCCTAACTGTAATCATTGGATCCTTAGTTATAGGACCAGTTAATGGAAATTGTGGCCCTGAATAACCCATACCCCATAGGGTTGGGAAATTTTTATCATCATCCTTGAACTATATAGAATCATCCATATCTAGGTCGGGAGGGAATGATAAATAGTGGACAACCCACATATTCCCCTAACTACAAGACAAACCTCTTCTGGTCAGGGCCCGCTCAATATCTAAAACTGAAAACTCCCTCAGAGTCACTGTTTATATACCAGGATGGGATGAATGTATGAAGAATGATATTAGATCCTTTTGGGTATATAATCCAGAACAACCCAATATGGCTAAGGGTTTGAATAATGACCCTAATGAAGGCATAGCAGAATCAAAATGATGTGTTCAATGTCATGGTGACACAACTATTTTCAGATCTATCTCTGTTAATTTATTTGTAATCTACTTAGAGAAAATTTGGAATCAAGACAGAAATGAATCGGTCTGCAACATGGAAAATGTAACCTGAGATGAGAGGAATTTAGAAGCACCAACTAAGGCAACACATACCTCGAACCAAAAATTTTGGAACCACTAAATACCACATTTCCATATCCATATTCGAACACTGCCAATAAAAAATGGAAATCTGTTACTATATCCCATTGAACACATAAATTATTTAAGGTTGCTTCCATAGAGGAAAAGTTTTTACAATTTGATACTGATATAAAAACTATCATACAACTCAATGAGGAGTTAATTAGGGTTAATATTCCCATAGGGTTTCTTCTATAATAAGAGATGAATATTCTCCCTCTAATAGACGATCCACAAATTAGAGAATTTTTTGACATTCATATTGGAATCATATCAAGTTATCTAATCTATATAAATGACATAGCTGTAAACAAACATTAATTCCCTCAATTTTGGGGATATCCAAACCCTCATAATGGAAATTATTCACTCTTTTGACAAATTGAGGATCAAAATGACACAAATACTATGCCTCCTCAATGAGCCCCACCTGCTCCTTGTAGATTGTAGTTGTATTAATCAACACTACACCAGAGATGATTAACATTATTGTTTCCCTGACTATGTGAATGGAAGAATGGAAGAGAAACACTTCATGTACATCCTAAAAAAGAATACATATCTTAAAAGGTTGTGTGAAATTCATCCTCCACCAAATTTTTGAAATCCTACCTTATCTACTTTTGATAGTGTGGTAAATAGAAAATAAAATCTCACACAATTCATATCAATATGTCGGTTGATGATGGGATATCAAGATTAGCATGAGGCAACCAAGTTGAGGTGTTTTGTACAGACTCGGATATGTCCAAACATAGTTTTGTACAACCATCTTCCATCATGATTCATTGTAGTATTGGAAGACATTCATCATAAATTCCATTATTATTTCAAATAACCACTATGGAAAATGATGATCATTGACTCTATATACTGTAATAAATTAAAAAATGAGTGGTTGGATGAATTTATAGCGACGTAGAAAGGTTTAACGTATTCAATCAACATTAATCTCTTCGAAGAGTAACTATTATAACTCTATGCTGAAAAAATCTATAATGAGTTGCAGACCCCTCTAATCCCAATAAATTATCTATGTGAGTTTGGTGAGTATGATTTAATATCCCAGATTCTTGAGGAATCCATTCAGTGAACCTAATCGAAAACTCAAACCATCCCCACTGCATAGGGGAAAAGTCCAGTAAAAGAAAATATTACAACTGTCACTCTCAAGCCTATAGTAATGCCCATCCAATAACCAAAGATGGTCCCAAACCACCGAATACCTCCTGTAGAGCAGTGAAAACAACAAAATTTCCCTCTTTTAGAAGCAGTGAGAAATCATGGTCGCCAGATATATTAGTAATGGATGAATATATTGTACTCATTAAATAAAAAATTTCACGTTTATTTATTGGAAGCCATGGAAAATAACTTTATCATGCTAACATATCTTAATAATCCTGATGAGGTCAGCCTCACTGACCCTCTCGACTACTGCCTTTAATATATAAGGTTCCGTCATAATATCTAGGATAGCTTCATCTTCAAAAGATTTATTCATGTCATGGGCAATTCCGAATAGGTAGTGTTAGATAAATCCTTAGATCATGTGACCAATGTAGCTATTTCCTAATTATACGAATAGTATTGTTCGTAGAATGTTCCATCAAGGTGTGCACGGAAGTTTAAAAAATGGATGGATTGAAAAACAATTAATCAGGATCATGAAACCCTGAGAGAACTTCTACACAGACCCACAATAGCTCCACCAATAAAGGAGGAAATATCAAATATACCTCACAGTGATTGGTGTGACCACCATAAGAAAGAATATTCAGAAGAGTATGGATTATATTCAACTCTAAATAATTCTCTAACTCTATCAAACTTCTTCCGCACAACATCTGCATAACGAGAACCAACTTTCCAAATGCAATCCTTGTCAAAAAAAGAGATTGGCGTTGATTTTTTCAACTGGAAAATTTTGGAAAACACCTTCCTTAAAGATGAATATGCCTCAGAATATGAGTTCCATGCATATAAATATGGAACAAGAGGATGAATGTTCCAGGAACAAGGATAATGAACTACACATATGTGGTCAGACCTAAAATTCTAGATATGTCCACACAAAAAATAAATATATAGCTCAGACATGTGGTAAAGTGCTCTAGCAGGCACAAAATAGGAATGGAGGCTTCCTAGAACCCCCTATTGGTCATCCTCACCCAATTTTCATGCATGACTACCTTTCTGGGGTTTGATTATCTAATAATTCCAAAAAATGGGGATTGTTGGAATGACATATTCTACTGCTGGATGATACTCCCTTGACCTCCACACAAGAACTAGGAAAATATACCTAAAATACCTAGTTTCATGAACTACATTCCTCGGAAAATAACCACATCACTAATTTGCAACATTTGGAAGAAAATTATAATGTTTTGAAACATCTGGTAGTTTTCCCAACCAATATCTCAATCATTTCTGTGCTACATCATTCCAAATAACACATGGAGGAACTTCACGAATCCTTCCAAATCCCACTATAATTTGAGAAACAATTCATTAAATCCAAGGTAGATCAATTGAAGACCATGTCTTTAATGTTTCATATCTCTATCTAATTTACTGATCAATATCATGAATAGGTAATCCAAGGAAAATCACGACCTTATATTTATAGGTAAGACTCAATATATTGACATCAAAATAGACCTGATTGATAAAGGTTTTGTGATCAACTATATCCTGGTTTGAACCCTTCAACATTTGGTGCATTATGAAGGGTATTTGTCTCCCACAAAGCTACTCATTCAAGGGTATGATAAGCATGATAAAATTAATCTTAAGAAGATCAAACAAGTAGCTCAGTTTTGGGAGAACACATATGACACTAGGTTTTTGGTTATCCATCATTACACTACATATAATTTCCTTCATGGAATGCCCCTACTCTATAGCCACATGGCGGTAGCATTAACATTCTGTCAATGTCTGAAATACCACATTGACAGAAATCTCAGAAGAGTACATGGTGATAGTGCCCCCTTCAAGACATGATGAACCACATATGTTGGATAACATTTTTATAATATGGAATGAAAACAACCAATAGTGGATGATTATAGGAAGGTTTCTTCCCTCAACGGATTAGGTAATGCCACTATAAATCTATGTAGTATTATCAATAGTGACTATGTTTTACCCATTAATCGAGTTGAGGTGGAAGACATGACCCCAAATCACTAATCTACTTATTTCACATGACAATGTAAAAGGCGATCAACTCCAACATCTCTCCACAATGACTCAAGTAGTAGGGAATGATAATATATATTTAAATGGACTACCACACCATGATAGTGTTGGATATGCTTCTATATTTTATTCTTCATATATAAATCTCTTCAAATTAATAGAAGCGGAAGAGGATGATGTGTCCTCTGGAATTCCCCTCTCGCATTTGAGGAAGGTGTCTTCACCAAAACCGATGAGATCAGGAATATAAATCTATTTATGTAAAAAGATTCTTGACCTAGTCTGTTTAGTTTCTCTATTACAATAGATTACTAATATATTTACATTGTATTTCTGAAGAAACATCAATATTTTTTTTCTTGGAACTAAACATACATTCCAAAACTAAATCCTGATGTGGATATGCACCATCTTAGACTTCGTAATGATAATTGTGGCTTTAAAAAAGAAACCATGTGGATGTACCCCTCCCATTCTTGCAATGTGGAGTTGGATGATGATAATTTGATCAAAGAAAACATTTTTTGAGAAGAAAAATACCCAGATGGATTGCCAAAATCATCCATATAAAGAAAAAGAATATGAATATTAGGGTCTTCATTTATTTTATAGTCATAAATTGGAATTATCTAATGGTTGAATTCCCATTTTCAATCACAGAATTCTTGATCTATGCGACGGTTAGATTCTATGCCCTTTTATTCTGGGATGGGTATTCATGGTATAATCAAATAAACATTTCCATAGAAGTTGTGGAATCTATGACCTTCTAAGTGCCTCAGGGGATATTCTTCTATTTGTTCATGCCCTTTGGGATAATTAATGTTAACACTGCATATCAGATAACCTTTCAACATATATTTAATGTATTATTGTAAAAGATGGCCGAACATTATTCTATATCCCTTGTTATAAAATCCCAACATTGATGTGATCATTTATCGGACCATTAAATATTATATCTAATGCTACATGAGCACAATCTGAGTATGAAAATGATAAAATGTGCTTTCAGGGTAACATTACATAAGTTCCTTTGTTTTTTGGTGATCCACCAAGATATCATGGTTGGTCTAGATAAAAAGTGTGTTGTCATAGAAATTTCACCCCTATACATTTTAAATAACTAAGTGGGATTTTAGGGAACCACTCCTACATTTGGTGATTCATTGCCAACGTAGCGGGAAAATCTATCCCCTTGACCTATCTAATGGATAAGGGAACCTATTATACATAGTATGATGAATACAAAGAATCCTTTGAAAGTTTCATGAAATATATCCTACATCGATTGGTATTTGTGAATCCGGGGAAGGGAATCCACAAATATTATATTTGGCCATCGTGGAGTGCTCAATGGGTTCCCTCCTTGGACATAATAAAGATATAGGGAGAGAGAATAGCCTCTAACACATCACTCGGACTGGGATTGGTAATGATACCCATACTCCGACATTGAGAATAATTTCCTTTCACTTATCTCCACAAAAGAGAGATGCGGAATTACTTGATGAACCAAGAAGTCCATCTTGTCTCTTGTATCGATCCTCTCAAGTTCATCCCTTGTCATCCTATGATTTCTAGGAACATATGATAATGGGAGTTCGTTCTATAACAATATGAAATTCAATTTATATTGTAGATGTAAGTGTAAAGGAAATCACTATATGAGTTCCTAATAAAACATTCTACCAATCAAATATATCAGTGGACACTGAGATCCCAGATGAGGAGGTATTTTATGCCTATAACACTCCCTGGATATGAGAGATTTATTTTTGTGGTGCCTCCTGGAGTCCTGTCAGTAAAAGGAAAGAAAACCTAATATTGAATTGTGTTGATCTGGGGATTTTTTTTCATTCCAAACAAAAATATTTTTCCATACACTTTCTCACAATCTAATGGTTGTACAAAAAAGGCAGAGTTTGAGGCCATCGTCACTAGCATTGAATTAGCCATATAGTATAATATTTCCTCCCAGTATATCAAAGGGGATTGATGATCTATGATAAAGTAGATCAATGTCAAGAATTTCATCAAAAAGGAAGAACTTACCCCTCTCACTAGCTATGTTAGGGGATTGATAACAGAGTTCCCTTTGGAGCCCACTTTATATCAAATTCTCATATCACATAATGTTCTCATTGATGTATTGGCTAATGCAACCACCATCCAAGCCAACCCTAATCAAGAAGAAGCAATATTCTATATCATAAATCGAAGATTGGTCTCATTGATATTTATATATGATATGGAAGAAATCAACCACTACCATTGGGAATGAATAATCGATATATACCCCTAGATGGATAGAGAATATCATCGGTTTTCATCAAAACGGGTCTCTGCAAATATACCTAGCTAGAGGGGAATAGATTTGGTGCCATGTAGAGAATTTTACCATGTGAGATAGCCCAAATGAAAAAACATCCCTCTATAAGCATGGATTTGATGGGGTCCTTCCCATATAAATAGAAGAAGTACAAATTTTCACCATCATGTTGGATGTCCATGCATGCTCGTGTGGTGATAATCAGTCTATGATTATAATCTCCCACCATATCTTGAGGTTGTGATATTATTGGAAAACCATGACACATAACTACATGGATTTCACCATGAATTATCATGTCTTCAAGATCCTTGAAAACTTCTACCATAAATAACAGAAATTGTGCCATATAGATAAATATTCTAGGATAATTTCCATTTGTGTAATGGATGTTGTGGGGTTGTATCCGCCTACCACAACTACGTGGTTCAAGTACATCCTTACAACCACTGACCTGTATTCCAAATTGGGTGAGGAAGTAACCCTAATGTAATTCAGGATGAAGAACACCCTAAACATCATAATGTTCCGTATCATCACCATGTTTTGGATCACTCACACAATATTTGTGGACAACGACACATAATTCATTTCTACAAAGTTGAAGAATCTCTACCAGGAGTACAATATCAATTCCAATCACTCATATCACTTCATGAATTGAAAAATGGATAGAGAGAGGCCTTCAATAAGACTCTATTGAATATAATCTATACTATTATGAAATAGGATAAAAATTCCTAGCCATGAGAACACCTCCATGGTTAACGTCCCTAACATACAACTAAACAAACTGCTACACAAGCCACGCAATACACATTTGTGTACAGGACTGATGCAATAGTACCCATATAAGTCTAGATGACTTATATTTGAATAGCCATTTGTAGAAATCTATTAGATGCAATGAAATCATGGAAGTGGGTGGATGAATTCGAGATGCTTGAATAGAATAGGTTGCATCAATTGAATAACTTGGAGGTTCATATGTAAGAAGCCAGTTATGTTGAAGCATATCTGATGGAATCCTCTAATCTCTTAGTGTCTGAAAGTTAATGTGGATGGGGTGGCTTCAGGTGCTCCGGGGCCTTCGACATGTGGTGGTGTTTTCCGAACATATCATGGATTTGTCAAAGGATGTTTTTATCAATATTTTGGAAATGGACTGGCTATCGAGGAGGAGTTATGGGCTATGATCGAGGTTGTTCGGTATGATTCTTTTCATGGATGGATGACCATATGGATGGAGTCTGACTCAACTCTGGCAGTTGATATTCTTAGAAAGCGATCTTGAAATGCCCCTTGGAAGCTGCTTTCTGCATGGGATGACTGTCTCAAGATTGTGGAACATATTTGTTTGGTCGTCCCTCATGTATATAGAGATGCGAGTCAGGTTGCTGATTCTCTTTCCAACCGTGCGATTGAGGAGGTATGCTCTTTTTGGTACATTCATACACAAACCTTCTGCTATGGTTTGGTTGATGTTGATGTGTGTGGTGATGTTTACACGCGTCTTTCTTGAAACCATGTTTTTTCCTCTTTTTCTATATTTACTCTTATTATATATAATGCTTTTCTGGGAGTAGACTTTCCTGCTCCTGAGTCTTTTGATTAATAACTCGGAGTTTCATCATAATCAGATCACACAAGCCCTAAAAAAAGGTTTCCTTTTATTCATTCCTCTAAGGAGAATTGTTATTGGTGATAATAACTCCAATGATACCTAGAAATAAACCTCCTATGAAGGAACCCAAATGGGAAGGAATTTATTTCATACATAAGATCAACTACAATAGAGCTTACTCATTTTCCATAATGGATGAGGAGTGTGTTACACCACCCACTAAGGAGAGGTTTCTAGGGAAATAATCTAAAAAGATTTCACCCTATGGGGATCCAAATTAGTGTAAGTCCCCCAAATTCATCATACATACATGATGTTAAACTACACAACATCATCCTTGGTTGATGACGGTAAAATATGCCAATTCATCCAAGTTACATAACATTAAATTTTACAATATCGTTATAGTAACATGACATTAAAATGTACCAATTCATTATGTTTCCATGAATTTAACCTATAATAGCTTTTCCTAAACACAAGACATTAAACTACATAGATAATTCCTAACAATAATACTTTAAACTACAGGGTACCCACATCCTTGCAGCATGACCTTAAACTGCATGGTTCTTAAATAACTATGTATTGAAGGATTCATGATATAGAAGGATACATAATGATGCCAAAATCTCTAGTTTTTAGACTAAAAACTATCTTCCTTTTCCATAACATTAGGTTATCTTCATCCTCACTGTATCGAGATAAACTACACGGATAATTCTCTTTCTGCATGACATTACACTACACGAGATTTCTTCTATTAAGTAAGACTTATTCCCACTTTTTGTGAGATGCACAGGAACTCCATGATACTATATCTTGGTCGAGACACCATATAATAAAAAATAACACATTAATAACCTTAATTTCATTTATATAATGATATAAACCCTTATCATTCCTTGTTTATCAGTCTGATCATATCTTACATGAGTTTTGGAATTTCATTAATGGATTCCCCACACAAAAAATACACAAAATTTTAACATGAAATCATCATGCACCTAGGTGAAATACTATAAAAATAATACAATGAGTCCTCAATGATTGATGTCAAATTTCATAGTTGATATCTCTTGAAAGGCATAAAAATTATCATTCTTATGAACCTCGCCAGAGAGGAACACAATTTCTCGTGTTAGTATCCTAACACACGCGCATTCAAGAACTATATTTGACTTGATAACTAACATCACTTGATATATAGAGATGCTTGAATCTTAAATCATGGGTCCAATAACAATAAATATAATAATGCCCCATCTCTGTATTTTTTTAAACTTGTATAGGAAATTCATTCTTTAAGAACTACATGTGGCTAGATTCTCATTTTCAAGAGGTATGTAGTGACACATAGACTTCCACCCCTGGGTCCGGCCAAAACAATTCCATTATTTGAATTTATTTAATCATCATCCTCACTAGATGACATTAAAATGAATTACATTTCAAGAACTATGTAGTATTTATTCACACTCCCATGAGAAATGTAGTGACACCTGGATTCCAATCCTTGCATCCAATAATAATTCCCCTTTTCACATCAGGAAACCCAAATCCTCGTCCAATGATGTTAAACATCATAGTTACTCAAGAAATATGTGTGGAATGATTATTGTCACCATACCATATGTATTGACATCCATATCTCAAATACCGGCCCTAGCTACAATAATCAATAGAAACAATTACCACTTCTATATATGTTCTGGACATGTAGAATGTTGCTCACTAGAAAACTATGTCTGGCTTCAATAAAATCATCATTGGATACATAGTGATGTCCAGATCCCCAATCATGGGGCCATCTATGAAAAAAATTGAGACATTAATCCCATACTGAAAACGGGGTATTGGGTCACACAATCTCACTCTACCTACATACGAGTAAAATATATAAAACACCTTGTTACTCACATAATTATCCTCTCACAATTTATTATGTCAATTCCCATGTTTATACCACATGTTGTTATACTATAAGATAGTACATCCACACCACATGAAATTAAATAGCAAGGAAAATTTCCAAGTCACTTGACAATAAAACAATATAAGAAAAATGTTCTTACCATAGGAAAATAATCATCATGGAACATGCCCTTAATGTATGATGTTAAACATCATGAAAAACACCCCAAATACATGAAGAAAATATGATTAGTCCATCGCCAAATTTTCATCCCCTATAAAGGGACCATAAGAGCATATCCCCAGTCTGCAAGAGTGTGGGGTGATTCTTTCAATATTTAAATCACATCAATATACAATCCACACTTCATACATTGGGTACTTTAGGCTACCAAATACCTTCCATGACCCTTGTAAAGGATACTGAGTTCAAGGTACACTTTTATAATCTATGAATGTATTCATTTGGCACATGTATATGAGCCTATAGTGTTCAAGAAAATGTGTCACTCAATAAAATGGGATTTATGGTCATTGTGAACCATGAAATCATCGTGGTAGAACTAAAAACATTAGTGTATTATGAACTACTCCTGGTATTATTATATTATATCATTACTAAAGAACTGAGAACCTTGATCAATGATTTACAACATGTTCATCACCCACATGAGAGGATAGTGGGGTAATCTTAACCTTTGGTATCCTAATTGGGATCTTGTGTTTCACCCCACACATTAGGTTTGTGTGCGTCCTGACCTTAAACTGCATGCACTACTGGTCAAAGCTACCTGATCATAAAATCATGAAAATAATGGTCCAAAATTCAATATTTTAAACTGCAAGAAAAAGAAGAAAAAAACTTCTCAGGATGAAAACCCTCAAAGGGAAATCTGTGAAAATGTTAATTCTTCACTCTCAAAACTATTCATAATAAGAATTTTGGAAGAAATTAAGTTGAAAAAAATAAGTCATAAACATATAGGGTTCACTAAGTAGCCATAAAAAATTCCAAGATTTGATTTATGGACCCCTTGGTTTGTAAATGGTTATAGTAATGATTTTGGAAGTTTACTAATAATTAGAATATTTTATCTAGGTAGTGACAAAATTGCTAGGATTCTTAAAACATAATTTGATATTACACTTTATGCCAATCTAACAACAGAATTTGGGGTGCCTCAGATCACATTAAATATTCCTCGGCCCTATAAAAGGATATTTAGCTTGAAGGAACCATTTTCTTAACTATTATTGTCTTATTATGGATCATTCATATGCCCGCATGGTCATCAAACAAATGTGTCAATAAATAAAAGTTATTTTTAATCCTTGTAATCCTTGACATCATTTTGTAAGAACTCAACACCTTAGTGTGACCTAAAATTATCCTTTTATGAATATCCCATATCATTCTCTTAACATAATCACTTAAAATTATCACTTAGAATATATGTTCCAAACTATCCAAGAATATCTGATTTCCTCAACATTACAAAATCATGTTTCGTACAATTTCTCAAAGAAATAGTGTGGTGCTTCATTCCTAAATCCTTTATAGCCCATTCCCCATGATTTAAAAACACATGACTTTGGGATAAAGCTTCAAATTTAAGACTTTATCTTCTTTACGGTGTTATAATCCTTCCTAGATATCCTTACACCCATACTTTACCTCAACATCTAGATGTTTGAGTTTTCACAAATCATTTCTGGAACTCAAAAATAAGTGGAAATAATCTTTTTATTAATCATTCTACCGATGCATATAGGCCTAGACCCACCACCTAATGGAATATCCTCCTTTCTATAGAGGATATTCACTCATTGTGAGCCCCAGAAACACCACGGCGGAACCTGGATTCTCAATGTTTCAATGTACATACCTCAAATTTTTACCCCATCTCATATTAACGGGCTTAAACATATGGGTTATAAATTAAATTACCCATAACCCAAATATATAAGAAGATTTAGTATCCATAGTATTTCTCCCTAAACTGATATTACCTCCATAAATCATCCACATCCCCTGGAAAAGATAATCAACTTCAATATGCCATTTTCTTGACTATACATGTATGCATATGGATCCTACATATGTGCCTATGGTTTCAAACCAAATGAATCACTATACATAAATGGATTTCTGATTATTATGATACATGGAAACACCATGACAGAACATAGAACCTCAGTGTGATTTGAGTCATTATTGGCATGTCGGCACTATATTCTATGATCATTGATCTGCTCTAAGCTAAAAGAGCCTAAACTAAAGAAATATTCTGTCTGGCCTAAAATAAATTAAAAATTATTGATATATGGTACAAGATAAAAGACCCTAAACAAAAGTGATATAAGGTATAAGATAAAATAAACTAAACTAAAAGAAATATAAGGTACAATCTAAAATACCATAAACTACAGTGATAGAAGGTATGACCGAAAATACTCTAAACTATATAAATATAATTACAATTCTAAATGAACCTAAAATAATGAAATATATGGTCTGAGCTAAAAGATCCTAAACTAAAGCTATTGAATGTCCCATCTAAAAGAAAATAATATAAATCAATAGACGTTCTGATATTAATGGCTCTAAACTCAACTAATAGAATGTTAGAACTAAAAGACCCTAGACTCAAAACAATGATTATTTAGCCTACAAGATCTTGTGAGTCTAATCATGTGGCCTTAGAAGAAATCAGAATATACTCACAAATCCCATCATCTTTATAAAAAAAGTGAACCCTCCCTTCATGACACATATCCTACACATTTTTCATTTTCTGAAACAAGTGACTTCATGAAAGAAACAACAAATTATCAATGAATAATCTCATTTTGGTGGACATTTATGAGAATTTTCAACATGAATATATTAGAATTTCAACACATAAATCCTTTCATTCATTTTTACATGATATTATGCATGGTATGAGTATCATAAAGGATTCATATTGGAGCATAAAATTGATATTCATATCATGGATTGAAGGAAGACTAGAAAAAAACATGGAAGGTGAATTAAAAATCCTTCATTAATAATATGAAAATAATGATGAATCTCTACACATCATAGACTCTATATGAATAGAATCAAAAATAAATTACATCAAATTATGATAACATTTGGCAAAAAAAGATGGCCAAGTATATGATGGTTTGATAGGAAGAATCAATAGAATGCTGGAGTGACGCTCTCCCCACCTCTTCTGCTTATTCCATTGGATGGAGAGTCTTGACCACAGTAGTCAACTCTTCAACTCTCATATAAGTAGTATCCAAAATAATGATGATGGTTTTGAATGGGAATAAATTAGATGGGAAATTATTTCCTCATACCCTTATAAATTTCTAGTCCAAGCATCCATATGAGCATACAGTTTAGATATCAATAGAGGAAAGTGCTCCAATTCCTCTAAAGTCATCTTCATCTACCCCAAAAGTGTAGATTCTTATAGAAGGTCATGATAGTAACTCTAATTTATTTTCATGTCTCACCGATTCAAGAAAATTATCATCCTGATATCGTATAGTGGTTACTTAATGAAACCACCTTCCCCCAAGTTATTAAATTGTAGATGATCTTGGTAATTTTGGTCACGGAAAGTTTCCAATGGTGTCTTATTGATCAAATCTTACATTTATTTACATATAAGACATAATTTAATCTTATGCTCTATGAACGATGGAGTTTTTGTGAATAGAGGAGGAATTACCAGTTGAGTTCGTAGGAAATCAAGAGATGAAACTTCACATGCTCTCATTTCAACAAGTTTATCATTAGTATACTGTGCTAGAGGGATAAATTACATAATAGATTATGTTTCAAGATAAAATAGTAATCATTGGAATGAGGTCACGTCTTGATTTCTAAATCCGAACTTCAATCAATTCTATCATCACCACAGACAGAGGAGGTGGCGAGGCAAATGGCCACTCCACATGATAGTCCATCTAGATGAACACAACATCTAGATACACTACAACCCAAGCCTGAGAATTATCCTTGGTAACAAAGGTGGGATCATTTGCAAGTAAAACTATGATTTTAGACATAGTATCTTCACCTTCCAACATCAACCAAAACTGGTGGATGATCTTAGGATTCCTCTCTCCTTGTTCTCCAAACAAGTGATAAGGGGAGACCCCATGGATGCATCCAAACTAATGAGTGAATCGATATGGTGTATAAAGATATAATATGATTTGATTGACCACCATATATTTAACAACCCCATCCCAACGAGATACCACATATGACATTTAATATAGATAATGACTTCCTTTATCAATAATCGGCCCATCTGGGGTATGGTATGGGGTGAAATCAAAGCAATCAGATTGGATTAGTGCATAGTTAACCTTTATAGGGCTTAGAAACATGGTTATAACCCCATAGAGGTTCATAATTTTGGGATAGGATAAATAATCTAGGATCCTAGTGACATTATAATATTCATAATAATGAAATTGATCCCCTATCCATTAAAATAGATAGTGGAGAAGACCATTGGTCCTCTAAGGTGTGTTTACTTGTTGAATATGGGACAAGAGTTGATAAAGTAATTTAAGGGATAGAGCTACCAACTGGGGGTGTTTTTCATCCTCAAGAATCCCTACCATCACCGACATATTGGCACAGATCCATCTACACACATCTCTATTCAGGAAAGGTCTTCCATTAAAAAAATTGTCATAAGGCCTACCAGCCTATGGTATGGGAGATATTCAAGTTCACTCAGTAGCCCCATGATCTATATTCCCAATATTCCACGATGGACCAATTTGAGCCAACACTATCATAGGCCTACTAAGAAGGTTACTTATTAGGGTGTATAGTATGTGTCATGAGCCTACTGTAGTAAGGAAAAATATTGAGACAGTCCTTAAAGAAAATGATTGAGTGCATCATTAGTTCCGTCTTAATTTTATTATTCAGAATGGTAAGAATTTCCTTTTCCAAAATGAGAGTCTATTCAGGATCATCCCAAACATCTAAAGAGGTGAGAAACATAACATATATCTATCTGATACGGTGGATCCCACCTAGTTTATATATGTTCATTAGGATGATTCCCCCATCACCATGGGACTAATGGAATGTGTTAGAACTGAGGAACCAATGGGTAATGATTAATTGAAGGAGAATGAGCTAGTGGTATATTATGTATTATTAATGATACATGGATTCATAAATATGGACCCCATATAATTTATTAGAAAAATCAATGCATATTTTCCTAACCCTGATAGTTCATTCCCAATCGTCAAAAAAAAAACAATCGACATGATAGAGATCCCTTATAGATCTATATACTCTTCCATGATTATTTTTATAGGATGAAAATAAAGTCTACTAGTATGAACGAAAGGATAATGAGTGAAAATGAGGCCATGTGAACCCAAAAAAATATTTCCATTATATAAGAAAAATCCAAATGTTGAAATGTGACCAGCTATCCTTCCTCAACAATTTCTTTATGAACATTTGTATAATCAGTTGACACCCAATGAGATAAAATATTTATGTCTATAGAAGGTTTGAAACCATCTTCCAGCAAAATGAACATGTACATAGAAATATTATGTGATAATGGATAATGTTGAAGAATAGATGACACTGTGATTAGTCATAGATGATAAACCTTGGTGAGAACTAAAATCCATTTCATTGATATTATTTGGTGTATTCCAGACTTATAAAAAATTACATTCAAAGAAAATTCATAAATAAGAAACATCTTGCACATTACATGAATCAGTAAGGGATTCTGGAATTGAATTAAACATTTGTGAATCATATAACCTCTAGAGTTAATAGAGGAAACATAAATATCACAGGGAATCACACAATCACATGAACCCTTGGAGTCTCATGATTTCATGGCCTGGACATGGTCATATGAGTTTCATGATAGTCTATGGATCGTATAATCATGTATACAGATGTATTAGAACCCTTAAGACAATTGAAATCCTCATGAACAAATATCAAATGATTAATGATATATATTTTGTAGTAGGTTCGAATGAGGTTAGGAAAAAAGAGGTCTTGTGGAATAGTTCTTGTGAAAGTAGGCTTGCCAAAAGGTCTCATGAATGGATCTTTTGGAAGGTTCTGGCGAAGAGGGAACATGACAGAAGTGATGTGAGATAACTCTAGATGAATGTGTATCCATTGAAATTAATGGATCTCGTGTCCCCTATATATAGGGATTCTTGTAGAATGCCAAGCATCACCTGGAAGACCAAATGTCGCCTAGGAACCTGATTAGTAACATTGACAAAGACTCAAGAATTTAGTAGAATTCATTAGAACCAAGACGTTTTCCCTGAATAAATAGTTTGTGGGGGAATTTTTTGATTCCTACCAATTGAGAATTACCAAATTCAAAAAGGTTGAAATTTCTAAATATATGTATTCTTTTCAGAGAAAAAGTAAATGAGAATGTATTCATGTCCCCAAGAGAGTGTAATATTATAAGAAACATGTGATCATGTGGCGATACTAAGGTCATTAGAATGGCCATAGACAGAACATAACCAGAAGAAGATCCCGCAGAGCCACTATTGGCAAGTCCACCTTCTCTTAGAAAGGAAATATAGACAAGTTGGGTTTGAGTAGTTGTAGTAGGATAATATCCCATAGGGAATGTGATTTTTTAAGTATCGAGGTCCCGACTTACCATCCGATAATCCTTTAGAAATAAAAAAGAAAATATCCCAGAGGTCGTGGCCTATTTCTGTTATAACACTCATGTGATGGATTACAGATGGGGAGAATACATTTCCTTTACAACATTTAAAAGACTCATGAAACTCTTAAGCCTTTCTAAAATAAAAACAAATGAAATAAAAGGGAGGAGGCTAGATCCAAATGTAGTCATAAACATCATATGATATGCCCCTGGTGATCCAAAAGACATTGTGAGACCTCGATGACATTTCACCTCACCTCACAAAATACCACCAGCATGTCATCCTCACCATGCAATGAGGCTCGAGTATGTCCATGCAACTACATGCATCACCATTGGGTTATTAAAGATATGAATATGGATTTTCATATCAATTTCTCATAAATATCCATAGGACCTTGGCGGTCATGCGCTGCATCACCAATTGATAAATTATTTTTTTTTTGACATTACTCAAGAAATATAACATGAATAGTGGCCTTTATAAAATAAACAAAGGATATAAAAAGGAGAGGATGTCGGAGACTCTCGTAGAGGTAAATCACATGAAACATGATAATACTATCAACAACATGGTGTATCTACACCCCTTAAAATGTTTACCTCATCCCATGAAGGTCCCTTGAAAATCCATCCTTGTCTCACACAAGTTCCCTTAAAAGTCACCTTTGATTTTGAGAATGCCTTTTGACAAGTGTCCTGATCCCAGGAAGGAACATGGACATATCAACATGATAATATTGAAGAAATTCAACAAACCTATATAATTCAGAATGTGCCCAATAATTAGAAATAATCCCATAAATATGCAATTTATGGGAGGGACTCGCCGTCAATAAAAATGCTGTGACACCCACATAGTGATCAAAGATTGAGACTCATAATGACGTGTGACACTGAATCCCTTTCACTAACTCTGGCCATAATTAATAAGATATGAACCACCCAAACAGCTGAATTATCAGGGTGGAAATACCTATAAATCCCCCACAACAGTACAAAAATTACATGGAGACTCGCCGCAACCAGAAGGAAAATTATATAGATGAAAATTTGGTTGTCTTTCATCCAACTCGATAAAAAAAAATTTCTCAGAGTGGTGGATCTCATGACTGACTTGTTTTCCACTATGTAGGATATAAGACAATTTCTGGTGAAATCATGCACCATGGATAATTTACTCTGTGTGATCACTCATAGATCACACAAAGGACTTTTGGTGGGACATATTATGTAATTCTTCCTTGTATTATAGGTAACATAAGACATAAAAGAAACTGACACAGAATAAGTCTAAGTAATAATCAATATAAATTGTAGAAAAAAGGTGGATGGTTGGATGCATACATGAAGTACATATACGCTAATAATCATGTGCTTCATGTAAACCATCTTGGAGACATGACTACACTAGGGTACATCACCCATATCACGGGATTTCCCTTTGGTAAATTATATTGATCTTGCGATGTCTTCTGGGACTTTTTGAAGAAATTCATATTGCACCACTCAGGAACACAACCAATGTCTTGACAATCCATATGAACTCATCATCCAAACCATTAATTTTCCTTTATACGTGTTAGATAATGACACCCATTCATGGTAGTTAAGTCTCATGATAGAAACTAGGAAAGTCAATTGTCTTTCATGAAGCCCTTTGAGAAGTTTATCCAGGCCTCACGATTCTATCCATACATATCATCTCGAACATATGATATCCTCTGCGGCATGTTTCGTTAACTCTAGTGACACCATCTATGTTGTGTATCCAACTCTTACAACAAAACTTGGAGATTTCAGCTAGATCATGTGACACCCAATGGATAAATCAGTCATTTCATGTGATGGATCCCAAGAACAATTGACTAGGTCATGCGATGTACGCTAGACAATTAAACCTTGATCATGAGGAACCCCTTAGATATTCAGTCCAGATTATGTGAAGTCCCTAGGACATGTCAATTGGATCATATGGTCTTATTTTGATGTGTCAGTTAGGCATACATTCTATGACATGTCGATCAGTCTATATAGGTATGCTAAGCAGCGAATAAATTCTTTTCTTCTAGGAAAGTATTCCATGTCAAGCTAGGAATACTAGGTCTTGATAAATTTGTCCAACCATCAAGTGCAATCCCCTAATATAGAGAGAAAGCATTTTGTATGAACTGAATGAATGAACTATGACAACCCAAACTCCTTCCCTAACTAGGATATGTAGGACACCTCTTTATGGCCCGAGTTCCATCTCAAACTATCTGAAGGGATATCTTAGTTAAAAATTCCCACATCGATAAGTATTGATACTGATCATATTTCATCCATTATTTCTCACATAAACCACAACTAATATAGGATTTCGGATCTGCAATGATCATATTATCTTCTTCGTAAGCCGATACCGAAGCATGAGAAACATCAGAGTGTAAGCCTCATTCATTAATATAATATGAGATGTCTCGACTATAGGGAAATGTTATTGTGTAATACCCAACAAACTAAAATATAAGAACTTTTATTCCTTCTATATCCAGGATAATTATGATGTCTTCCTAAATCTCATGCTCAAATAAAAATTTATTTCGATATAATCCCAATGTATTTGAAATTTCAACCATTATAACCCCATCATTCCCATGGGCCAATCAATATAACACACCCCTCACCAGATTGAGACACCAACTGAAATATGATTACTCTAAATCCTTCAATAATCAAGATATGTATGGCACCTCTTTGAGGCCTGAGCTTCATATAAAAAATCTTACGGTAAGTTCCATCATATAAGTCCATCATCAATATACAATGGTACTTATTACATGTTTTCCACTGATTGTCACATCAATCATAGCTCACGTTGGATAAGGAAGATTTAAAAAACACCTCATTGGCAACATGAATCTCCACTGGCTAAGTAAATCCCATAATGTTAGCCCTATTGAGTGTCATGATATTGACACCCCTACACGTGTAGGCATCTACCATGGGGATAGTCCAAAATACATGATCGAACTCTGCTAAATAAGATTCCTTCTCTAACTAGGATACGTAGGATGTCTCCTTGAGACTCAAGCTCAAACATGTGGTGCATTAGTTCCCATATATATGTCATCTTCACATGATGTTAAACAACATGGGCTTAACATTCTATGTGGTTTTTGCATCCATAAATAACTGTGATATTTAAAATTCCTCATAACGGCTCAATACCCCCCTAATAATATTAATTGCCTCGCGACATGGTAGTAAATTATGAAGCACTTGGTTATAATGATTCAACACATAAGAATCTACCCATTACATGGAAATGGATGAAAAACCATAGATACAAACAGATATATTCACTAATGAGATCCCATCTACTTTATTCATTATTGAGATCCCCATTATTTTTTATATAAATAGAATTAGCCTATAATCATTTTTTATGGTAATAAATCACATATCACGATTATTATGATATTCAAAAATGTATCGTAAATATATAATAGATTCCCTATGTAGGAAATAATTTCCCTTTAAAGGGTGTGATGAGCCCGACCTCGCATCCTCTCAACCAATGCAAGTCCCTAAGAGTAATTGGGTCTAAAACACCAACTGATGAACTGCATCTAGAATGCAGGGTTGTACCCAATTATGAACGAGGGAACATTTGGGGGTTTACATTAAAAATTAAAGGGCCTAAATGTTAGTGATTGTCAAAGAGGTAAAACAACACAAAATTAACCATCAGGATAAAATGAAGCTCCATCAACAAGGTTTCTCTAGTCTTCTCTTCTCTATCGACACAGTTGAACAACCATATGAATAGTAAAACATGTGTAATAAATCCCATTATTCCCTTATATATGTGACAAAACTCATTATTTCCATGCTTGAAATGTAATAAAACCCATCATTCTTATGCTTATTGGAAAAAATTTATTATTCCAATTCCTGACTATATCATTGGATATAATATTAAATTGAGGAATTATAGGGAGATATATGTCCCCAACTGACCTCATACATTCATATGTGTTCCACTTAAAATCAATCAAAAACACATCTTTAATTAACCAATTTCAAATGACTTGTTTTTCACAAAACAAGAAATTATGTAACATTGGATACCAAAATACCATTCTACAAATAGAGTAATAACATAATATCACATAAAGGGTGATAAAAACATCTCATCATGTGACATAATAATTGGAGGAAAATTAAATGCTAAAATATTAATCTATTCCCATAACCTTTGAACCATTTTTAACGTAGATGAAGGGAAAATAAATTTCAAAAAACATATTTTTGTGAAGGTACAAGAACAATTTTTGAAACACTTTTTATAAATATATATAAATGGCAAATATTTTTAACACATACATTTTAACCCCAAATGATTGAACTTTATGATAAAACATTTGATTTTTTGAAATTATTAAAAAACATTTTTCTTTAATATATTGAAATTATTTTATTTCAAAATCCACATCAATAAAAATAGTGTTAATTTATGATTTTGTAACCCAGAAATGTAAATTTTAAAAATAATATAAAATAATAAATATAATATTTCACAAAAATTGAGGAGAATAATGGTGGGGTTTTAAAACATGGATATAAAAGAAAATTCCATTAAAATTAATTGGTATTATTTTTATGAAAATGAATTTTATTGAGACAATATAATCATTAATGAAGAATACTGTGGTTTGAAAAAATATTTTCCTAAGAAAATAAGTTCTAAATATAATATAACAACATCATAGGTCATAATATTTCAATATATACAAAAAAAATTCAAAGAAGAGTGACTATAACATAAGGAAACAATTTTTGTCATGAAAACCCATTAAAGATTTGTATCATTTTACACCAAACCATATGAGATATATAAAATTAAATTAAACATTGAATATCATGAAATATAATATGGTAATGAATCAAAAATCCTATAGCTGATTTTTTAACCATTAAAAATGAATCATGTTGTATGCTTAAACATTTATCAAGGGACTCAAATATGAAAAAAATATACAAACACCATGTTTCTTAGCATTCTAAAATGTACTCTAATATTCCTGTATAAAAAAACAAAAATATAATAATAATCAATTCAATAACATAATTCATAACATAAAAAAGTTTTAATATTCATTTTTAATCACAGTCATTATTGACATTTGTTAGTTTTTTCTAAGATTCCCAATTCAAATGTATATAGTTTGGATAGTTTGTGGTAGTTCATTAGAAGCGATATCAGTATTATGGCTCCCTAAAAATGTCATCATTAAAATTTCAATGTTTTTTTAAAAATTATTTGTAAATATGTATCAGGTTTAAATTTTATTTCATGAGTAATTTATATTTTATCTGAGAATAAAAAATCAATAATGAACATTTATTGGTGATATTCATCCTATAAATGGCGTTCTCTTAATTAATGATTTAAATATTGATGTATCTTTTATATAAAAATGATATCATTACATACATATTAAAATAATATTATACCAATAATTATCTTTTCAATCTCATCCAGGATTCAATATTATTTCATAATTAGAGTAGGTGGTCAGAGAAACCAAACTTTTACATACAATGATTATTAATGATTATGATGCGATTTAGGGAGAATATAATCACACCAATGGCATAATAATATAAATTATTACAATTGTTTTAAATGATTGAATTTATGATAATAATTTGTGGATCACATCATTAATAGGTTCTCAAAATTATCGTACCCTGAAATAATGATATCACAAAAATCATTCCATACTTTAATATTATTCCCATGATAATTTATATAATGTGTTTATGAAATAAAAAATGGAAATTAATCTTCTCATAGAGCTGGTAGTCCACAAATATGAATAGTGGGTGATTTTATATTCTATAGAGTGGAGAAAAAGAGTAATATGGGTTATCATTTACGAATCTAAAATAACTCAGTAGTATCATAATTATATATTAAATTATATAGTATAACTATACTATAAATATGCTGATGTAAAATGTATGATGTTTAATCATGGAGGTGGTAGTCTTCATGACATGTGATTATTGTTTTTTCCTAGAGGAAAGTGTGAGGGTGGATAATTATTATACCAACATTATAATAATGTACTAGTATAATAATTAAACTAATATTATAATTTTAATTGGGTTAATTGAATTTCTTAAAGAAATAAAACATCTTAAATAAATATAAAATAAAAATAAATACTGTGAAACAATACCTCAATTCATAGACTATCTTCAGTACGTAGGGTATTAAACCATTGAAGGTTGTTCATTTCAGAGGACGAAACACCTTATAGGGGCCACAAATGTATAGGTTAAGGTTGTGTATATTTTGGACTAAATTAATATATTTTTGTGTGGGTTCAGTAAGTAGTGGAGTTTCCTTTGTATATGTGAAAACATGTTTCATTTTTCAAATACATAAAACTTTTCAACACTGGGAAATCAATATCATGGGTAATAGAAAAAAATATCATAATAAGGGAATGAAGAGGAGATAAGGTTAAATCACATCTACACCACTAACATGTAAACATGTTTTAATCATTTCAGGTTAATTACTTCAAATGTAACTCACTTTTTCTAATTATATTTTCACAATGGTAACTAGTTTTTACCAAGGTAATTTATAACATAATCACAAAAATAAAATCTCCCTTATTATATATCATGGAAGAAATTATTATAATTTTAAAATACAAATTTTTGACTCAATTATTAAAATTTATGGAAATTAATTTTAAAATACTGAATGTATAATGCCTTAAAATAATGTTTCAAAAAAACATAACTGAAATTATGAAATAAAAATATTTGGTTTTAATTTAAAAAATCATTTTTTAAATTATAAATTCACTTTTAAAATACATATTTGGTTTTGAAAATTTTGAATAAAAATTAAATTCATAATTATATATTAATAATTTTATAAATTTATATAAATTTTTAAAATGGTATTTTAAAATATCCATATAAAAATAAATCTCTTTTGAATAATAAAAAAATTATTTAGGCCAATATAGTCATGGTAAATTTAGAAATTATGTTAATTTTGTAAAATTGAAAACCTAAAGTTCATAATAAAAATAGTAATTAGGAACATAAAATGTTGGAAAATATTATTTTTATTGAAAAATGGAATTTGGTATATGAAACATTTTTTTTATAAATTAGTTATTATTCCAATGTAAATATATCTTTTTATTATTAAATGAAGTTTAGAATAGTTCCTATAAATAGAATTTTAATTTAAAAATAATATAGTTTTAAAGAATAATGAGATTTTGGATCAAATTAATTTTCAAAAACAAAATAAATTTTAGATATATTTCTCTCTATAAATAAATATTTTGTTATATTTTTATATGATTTTAATTTTTACATACATAAATAGTTATGATATATGAGTAAGACCTAATAATCATATAATCTATAGTTACAGTTTTGGATTATGGTTTACCTAGCATTGATCTTAGGGAAACCTCTATGATTTTAAACTTCTCCCCTATATGGTTTTCACCAAACATTAATTTCTTGAGTTGAGATTAGGATTGGTTATAGTAAAACCCTAGTAAAGTTACCTCACTTTTGAGTTTAAAAAAATGGTTTTTATAATCAAGACATATAATTCTACATTACAATACTTAAAACTATATTAATAGCCCATTTGATATTATTACATAAATTTATACTGATTAATGTTACAGCTGTTCATATATAATATTTAAAATATCATTGTTTTTTCATTATTTTGTTTTTATTTGCCTAAAACACAACTAAAACATATTTTTTAAGGATTTTATAAAGTGAAATATTAGGTAAGTAAAATACTTATATTCATTAATGAACATTTCATCTACCTAATAGTATTACACCAGTACCAATGTAGTTCTGTTTCATCATATGTTATCTCGTAGATGCTAATGAAAATTGAATATTAGATTTAACACAACATATATATCCAACACACGATATGAAATTAATGAAATTCAAACATTTATTATATTCTATATTTATAATAATCTAAAAAAATGTAAGGATAAGATTGTGTTTACAAGAAAACATGACTATCACCAAATCCCAAGGCTATGCCCATACAAACTAAAATTATGTCACTCCCTGAAGATGAATTATATTCCAAATAAAATTCCAAGTAAAAAATCTAGGATATAATAGAATTTATACATGGCCTAATGATGACATTAATGATAATATTTTTTAGAAAATAAAATTTTAGGATCCTGTGCTATCTAGATTGACATCAACTCACTCTTGGGGTTCTAATATTTTATTTTTTATAAGTAATCCTATAAACATTTAGAAGTACACTAGATGTGTTCATGTAGCACTAAATCAATATGAAACTACTCCAAGAATAAAATTCTGAATTTTTTTGATGGTGATATATAATTAATGGCCCTTTATTAATTAGTAATTCTATATAGATAATATAAATAGGTTTTGGGGACTACAAGAATAATCATAGAAGATAGTTTAACCAGTTCGCGGAATCTCTGATAGAGGGGATAAAATGATCTATACTGGATAAACACCGAGTGAAGATAAATGTGGTGTGGTTTCAGATTATTGTTAAATGCAAGAATAAATTGAATTATATTTTTCTTTTATTTATATATTTAATGATATGACAAATTGATCAAATTAGAGATGATATCAGTAGAGAGGAAAATTAAAGAGTGTTGGAATATAATCCCACTCAATTGGTTTAGGAGTTTTTCCCTATGTCGCTATATGTTTTATAAATTATATGCCTTGCATTAATAATAGAATAAAATACCTCAATTCCCTTGTAACAATTATAACAAAACACCTCATTAAGACTAGTGATTACAAAAAGATTTTTAATAGAGACATGTGAGTGCACAAAAAATATAAGAGTGAGTATACAAAGGAATTATATTTGAACTATTTCATAAGAAACTTCAAGAAACAAAACGATTCCAAAAACTCCCACAATTTACTATTTTTACTAAAAAATATGTTAAAATTTTCTTTTTACATCATTGTTTCTAATTATTCAATAAAGTTTTCAATTCATTATTTTAGATAAACAATACAACTTCCTTACACATTTTCACTCATGTAATCATTACTAGATAATTGAATCAGTCATCCCAGTGGATATTAATTCAGGAAAGTCCTAGTTAATAGACTAATAGACGCTATTTTCTCATAAGAAGACTATATAGATTCAAATTTAGGTCAATACTACTATGCTGATCTTCACATCCACATGGTTTTATTGAACATTTTTAGAGATCGAAATAGTTAGATCGATTTAGCATACTTTGTTTCAAGTATTTTTCATATAATAATTAATGTATTCGTATTTCATATAGTCTAAATTGAATAATTTTTTTAATGGCCATCTAAGTACACTCCATTGAACTCAAAGGGTTTTATGTAGTCCAACCATTGATTAAAATTATCTTTAAATAATTAAGATACTAAAAAACATCATAAAATTTGATTTAAACATATTCTTTATTTTTTGACATTTAAAATTTAATAGGAATTTTTAATATTCCAAAAATATCATTTCTTGACATTATAAATTTATGATCGTAAATTATTTTATGAAATTACCCAAATCACATGATATCATATACATCATAAAATTACAAGAAAAAATACATGGAAGAGTAACATTGAATGAATCCTGGTTTGCATTATCACAATCCATAATATAGATTATAAAACAAATTTTTTATTTAACTTATATATAATTCTATTAGTCTCCCACTTTCACAAAATCTTCAGAGACTATAAATTTTTTACCCATAAGTGTTGTTAGGGGTTTGAATAGTAATTAGTGGATTTGAATGGTTTTAAATGGTGTTGAATGCTTTTTAAGGAAAATTGTCACATTTTATGTAATAGCCTATGAAACCATATAAAACAGTTTCATAATATCTTCTAAATCCCTTTTCATAAGAGAAATCATTCATTTTTACCAATCGTTTTATCATATTAACAACCTAACGAAATAACCAAAATTTTATTTACATATTTTTGACCAAATATTGGGTTAGATGTCAATGATTTCTTAAAACACATTATTATTCAAATTAATAATCATTCATACCACCAAAAATATTAACCTCGCAGATCATTAGGAATTGAAAAAATTTATGACTTTAGAAATATATAATTTTTAGAAAAGGGAAAACAAAAGAGAAATGCCAATATTAATCAAGATACAAATGGATATATCATGATTTTCATCAAACACATGTATATCCATACATATGTCTAGAAGTTATATCATATAAAATATAGTATTCATTATAATCTTATTATCCTTGAAATTGAAAGTCTAGGTTAAATTGAGTTTTCCATTACCATTGAACCAATACATATTTCTTGATTTCGTAAGTATACATTGACAATATATATTAACACATCTCTTATAATTTATCTAAGTGGATGATCACACAACTTTTCCTTCATAAAAATATATTATCAAATCACCTATCACATAACTATTTATTTCAATAGACATTCTCATAATATCTTAATCTATTACCTAGATTTCATACTCGTCAAACAAGATTACAAACCCCATTTTTTAAACCATCAAAAATTAAATGATATACAATTTACCCAATTACTTCTTGATTAAATCAGCCTCCTGGTACACATATAAAATGTATCAATGTGTGGATATTTTCATGTCTTGTATCCTATCATATTTACCCAATTGGGGAGAATATTTAAAAAAATCCCTTAGAAGTACCAAATGAAAAATGAATTACACTATAATGTAGTATACATAGTGTGTAATCAAACTAAAAAAACACTTTTCCCCATAACTGAATTCCATATATCTATATAAAATACATCCCATGTAAATATTCACAAGTCATCATAACCTAGAATGATTCAAGAAATGTATCGACAATATATATCTAAAATTAAAATTATAAGGTGTCAAATATCAATTAATTTAATTTATTATATGCAACCACTTTGTTTCTTATCCTCTTATTATTTCATGATAATATGTTTTTTACCATCATTTTCTTCTCTTTCTATACTCAACATACCATATTATTGCTTTTATGAAAAATCAACATTTTTCCCTATTCGGTCATAACCCCTTTTTCTTAAATACCCATATTTTCTAAAAAATTTCCTTTTAAAAAACATAAAATGAAATTTTAAATACAATTTTAGACCATTTTGTTGTTTTCCGTAAATGTTTTTAAAGGAATATCCATGTTTTTTTCGAAACAAACAACATTTACCTTTTTCTGTAAATGTGGAAGGACTTATTTTAATCATGTACGCCATGAAAAAAATTTCCAAACATCATGAACATTATTTTACTAAAATATTCATTTATAATTTTCAAGGTTATTTTCAATGAAAATTATTTCCACAATATATTATAAATCTATACTATTAAAATTTTAATTTTCCAACTAAATATATTTTCCTCAATAAATATTCCAAATGAATTTTCATTCAAAATCATTTTCAATTGAACATAATATAATTTTATGTATATATGTTATACATTAAATATGATCTGAGGTTACCATTACTATTCATTTTATTAATGGTTCATATTTATGATGATTATAATTTTATGAAAGCTGTTTATCTTCTATAGGTTATTCGGTTAGAAAATTCATACAAAACCCACTTCTTTTATCATGGGTTATACTCTGATAATATATTTAAATGATTATGAAACCGGTTTTTTCTATAAGTTATGTTATTATGAATGTTTATGAAACCCATTTCCATTAATGGATTTTTATATGTGGAATGTTTTATGATATCAAAGAAAACATATGTTTTATTTTCATTATGTGATATGTAGGATCTATATCTTCCCCTAACACATTGGGTAAATATTGATATCTCTTCCATAAAGAAAATACATGAATTGGGAATTAAACGAGTTCAATAGGGGTATTTGATAACACTTTTAGTCTTAGGAGTGAACCTAGACTACTATGATGGAATATGGACTGAACCCATTCCACTGTTATAGTTTCAGAAATTATCCTTATACTACTAAAGAAATGATTTTATTTTCTTATGTGTATCCAGTAAATACATATATTTTTACATTATTTTTCTCCCCATGATCATGTAATAGGATTCAATTATGATTTGTGTCTTATGAAAAAATACCTTTGATACCATGAGTTCTGATTATAATATTGGATATGTTGGGTATGGTTCTAAAATTTTATACTGATGTTATCATACCATTCTTTTCAGGTAATGTTTGTGTATATTTATTGTTTAACATTAGTAAGATTTTTATATCACCATTTATTTAAGTTTCTTTTTTCCAGATTATGAAGAAATTTATTATCTATTATTTGTCTTTGAAGGGTGGTAGTTATAAAGAACATAGTATGAGATGGTGTATTTCACCTATAAATTAGATGATTGTGTTTAAATGTTTATAAATGATATGTATATTTATGATCCTTATGAATTTGTTTTGGTAATATAATGAATATTCATCAAAACGTTATGTAATTTATAAGTATTAAAATCATAGGTAATTATATTTGCTATCTTAGTTTGTTTAGCTAACCATTTTACACAAAGCTAAGAAAAAAAAATGAGGGCCATTAGGATAATCCTAGGTATAAGTTAACATAATTATGTTTGGTAAAGAATAGATTATGTGGATTACCTAGAAATAATTACCAATCTAGAAAAATACAAGTAGACATGGTTCTAGAATAAATGTACCAATGGGAAATAACTCATTAAAAAGGCACATAATTATTTAATAAAGAATCGCCGAGTATAAGACAATATGCCTTAATGTGAATCGGGATTGAAACTCTATGGAGACATGATAGGGTTACAATAATTTTTTTAATTACCATCACGAAGGATTTAATAGATGATGATAATTGATGAGCTATTTTTAACCTAATCTTTCATAGATTTAAATGAAATTTTTTTGATATAGAAATCTTAAAATATTTTTCAAAACTATGTGGCTTTACAATTTGATTATTGTTTCTCACACTATGCTACTTTGTTTCAGTAGATGGTTGAAACCTTTAGAAAAAATGTTAATGATTAATGTGAGGGAAAATGAAATTATTTTTTTCCTAGTCAACAAAATGTCATGGGAGCATGAATGAAAAATATCTTTGGTATTCTCAAAAGAAATTCTCAATATATGAATCATACTGGACTTCAAAATGACCAATGATGGGAATAATATTCTTTTGAGTCCTTCATAAGGAAATTACCACCTTCTTTCAATGTGAATAATGATCTACTGGTTATTAATGAATGGGTCAGAACCACTAAAAAATATTTTTTTCATCATCCATTTTTTAGATAAAGAGAAAGTATATTTGGATATCTACCATTTGGAAGGTGAAGCGGATCAATGGTGGAATATAATGAAGATTTTTCTGAAATATGATAAAATTAACTCTATGGATATGGATGAGTTGAAGAACGTTTTTTCCATAACTAATTTCCGTATATTCTTCATTAGAAGTTGTAGAAAGAGTTTCTTGAGATAAATCCAATGTATGATAAATATTTTGATACCTATGTGAAAATTTTTACAAGTCTTTCATGGTATGATTTTGGTATTATCATCAGTCTTAAATGTAAGGTCAATTTATTTTTTAGAAGCACAAAACTATGTCTCTGAATGGAATTACGCATAAGAGAATTTATTAGCTCTGAATATATTTTCCTATTTTCTATCACGGTGTAAATGGATGTTTTTGATGAGTATTGATTTAATTGTTTTAAAAGAAAATAAAATATGAAATTCAAATGAAAATATAAAAACCATGGAGGTAAGAAGCTCATATTTTATTTATGCTTAAATTGTGATAAACAATTTGGAGGAAATTGTCTCAAGGGGACTAGTAAATATTTTTTTTATTTGATTTAATGTCATTAAGAAATATACTAACATGGTGATAGTAATGATATAAAGCACTATAGAATGAATGCACCATAGAATGAATGCACTATATAATAAAACCACCATATAAATTTCCAACCAAACATTAGTGTTTAAAATGAAAAGATTATGTGAACTATACTAACCAATGCCCAAATCTAAAGGATAAGGAGGATTATTGACATCAATAACGACTTAATAAAGTCAAAAAGGTTAAATAACTTTCTTTAACTATTTGTAATGAGGGTTGTGATAATTATATGGTGAAAGGTAAACTTTTCATTTACTCGTCAGTTTCTAATATCGTATTTGTGTTTGGACCACACATACATTCATATCTAAATAATTTTATATGGATTTCAATATTCCAAAGATATGATTCTATATATAATAAAATTTGAAAACACTTAATGTTATAAGGATCTCATCTTATGTATAGTTCTGCTATCTGATTTATGTTTGATATAATTTTCTTCCAACAAATCATGTCATTCTTCCTTTAGTTGAATTTGATATAATCTTAGGAATGGTTTAATTTTTTCTATATATATCCAATATTAAATTTTATGTAATTTAAGTCACATTTTATCTTCCAATTGGACCTATGATCATACATCAGTGCAATGATAAATAAGAAAATCTGATGGAAATAACATACATTTCATGGATTTTGATTCCTATTCAAAATTGGTTTTTATTATAGAAGGATATCAAAATAATTAAAATCAATTATATTCCAATTATTTGATATTTTTATGATTTACATCTATAATAACTTACTATCCTTCCACCAAATTGTGATTTTGTGATGTTAATAAAAACATACATGGTTTCACTCTTATTTCAAATAATCTTTATAGAATGTCCCCTTTTGAGTTAAAATAATTTGAAAAATGGCTCCAGGAGATAGTTGAAAAGAGATTAAATCATTAAAGTGTTTCACCGTAGGGTACACCCATATTGATGACTTGTTTGATATACATCATTAATCATAATTCATTTCAAATATTGACCACCATTATTGATATCATCAATTGGAGTTGAAGAAAGATAATATATCCAAAAAAACATTCCATATAAGTTATTGACACTATAAATATACAATGATTCCATTATGTCTCACTCATTCGCTCACTTTATTTAGGAATTTAATGAATAAAGACATATTATATTACCATGATTAGTTTGTGGTAGTTTTTATATAGGATATTCTATTATATTCAAAGTGGAAGAAAGAGAATAATTATCAAACGAGGATTGTATTAAATACCCTAAAAATGAGAAATGATATGAACCATTTTGTTCAGAAATTAAAATTTTTGGGTCATATCATCTTAAGAGAGGGTAAATATGTGGATCCATCAAAGTTAAAGGCTACTTAAAAATGTCCCAAAACAAATACAGTGACAAATCATATGTTTTCCTTTTTTGGATAGATATTATTAATGTTTTGTGACATATATCTCATGATTATCTAATCCACTCACCATATTAACTTGGAAAGGATTAATGATCCTCTATAAGTATGAGCATAATAAAAATTACTGGGAACAAAAGAAAATGATCAATAGTGTACATGAGCAAACATTATTGTCATATCTGGTTTTTAAATTCACATTTGTTATAAATCAAGTTGGGTCCTCGATTCTTTTTCTCAGAAACCAAGTGTTACGAGTTTTAATTTTTGGATGTATTTTCATTTGTTTATTCTTAACCTAGTGCCTACCATTGAGTCTCCCCTTTGATTTTCATGAAAATGTATTTTTTGTGTAGGATTCCATGGCTCATGGTTGGCACATGGTTAGTAATAATTGTGATCCCTCCCCAGGTAACCATGTGGTAGCTATAGGTCATGGCACCAGCTACCGCCCAACTGGTGCATGGACTTGTACCTCAGCCTAGAATCTGTATAGTAGATTTCCTCCTTAGTAGAGGTGATTTCACTTTCAGCAAATTGTTTGACAAACCTTGTAGAATATCCATACATCCTACCATATCATTGAAATTTGGGGGTTTATTTACTCTCTCCTCAAATTTTAACCCCCTTAAACCCTTATTTCCCCCCTCCATCCAGAATTTAGACCCTGGGTGTGACTCTCCCCCAAATATCTTCGCTTCGAGCATCAATTATGGGCCAAATTTAGGTGTTTCTTCTTCAATTCATCAATTAAGTTCCCTCACTGTCATCATTCTATCTATTTTAGGGCGTATTACATCTTTTCTTAGGGTTCCTTTCCCTATTGGCTTGGGCTCTGATTTTTAGGGTTCAATATTGAATTTTTTATTTCTATCATCATGCTTGGGGTTCAATATTCACTCTTTTTGGTGTGATTGATGTTCACACATAGATTCAAACTGATTTTAAGGGATTCCATACTTTACAATTTTTAGTTATTTTTAATTTGAATATTTGTGAATGTATCCTTAATATATGAATTAATTGAATCGTGAAAAAAGTGTTATGAAATGATTTGGCCTATATATGTTGTGAAAATATAATTTTAATTAGAAAATTGTTTTATTTAGTGTGTGTTCCATTGTGACATTTCATGAAAGGGGTTGGTGCCTAATATGGAGGGAAAAAAATGTGTTTATCAAGGAACCCATGGTACTAGTGTTTTTAATGTGAATTGTTTCAATGCAAATGGGTTTTTATGGAATAATGGTTTCCTTTTCATGCACTTTAATTAACATTTAATTTTCCTAATGATTGGAAATAATGTTTTAAAGTAGAAATTGGTTGAGGTGCCGTTATGAAAAGGGGCATGGCTCATGTCTTTGGTTGATTAATTGTATGTATTTCTTATATTTTATAAAAAGGGGAATTCATGAATTAAAAAATTGATATTAAATGTAATTTAAAAATGGATTTTGAGTGATTAAAATAGAAAATGGATTTTTTTTGTGAAAGGGTGATTTCTCTGGAATATTTGGAAATGATTTCTTGAAGTGGTATGTTGCGTTAATATTGAAAACTAATTTGATCACAATGTAATCTCGACTATATAGGTGTTAAGACAAGTTTTAGTATTTTAGACATATTGGATGTGTTTTGTCCCAAATTCATTTCATAGTATGAACACTTACAATGCTATCTAATCATTTTGATAATGGGAGACAATGAGGACATTTGGGTTCCCCTAGTGGTGCCAACATGAGAATGATTTTAGTTATGGTTTCTATGTAACATCACAATTAAGTAAAGAATAATATATTTTCATATGTATGTCTATTTATGAATTATATAGTGTTTTAGAGGCTTAAAATGAGAATTAATCCAATCGTAAGCATGGAATATTCTAATATTTTTAAACAATTGTTTTACCACCATTTGATAGAAAATGATTTTTAAATATAACTTTTGACAATTTTATATGCTCTATATTCAAAATAAACTTATGATTTAGAATTTCGACATTGAAATTTACTTTGGATAAATTTTTGATATTTTGCTGACAATGTTCATTTTTTAATGGATAGTGAAAAATACTGTATTTTACTTCAAAACTGCTTTTTCATATAATTTAATAATAAGGTTAGATTATCCTTTTTATTGGTATTAAAGAGTAATTAGAAAATATTTTTACCATTTAACCCAATGGTCGTAATTGGAATTAATTTTACTTTCAAATTTTAAATAATCAATTGTTAATCTTTTGATAAATATTGTTTCTAAAAAACAGGCTATTTGTTTTGACAACGAGAATTATTTTTAATTTAATTACTGCAATTTCTGTGTTTGTAATTTTGTAAAATGGATTCCATATTTGGAATCAGAAGGATCAAATTATGTAATGAATTCTCTTTTGTTTTTGGACATTATGAATAGTAACGACGACAATTATCGTTAATTATCATGATTAATTAGTAATCGGGTGGTTAAGGGTAATTAAATAAAATCATAACAATATAAAATGAACCCAAAATGTGTTCAAATCCTTTTTTTTTTGTCATGGAAGACCTTGGGATTCTTTGTGACAACTTACGGAACCCATCGAATCACTTTTGTGTGATAGTGACCTTTAATAATATTATTTTTAAAGAATGTAAAATATAACCAAACTATGCAACACCTAAGTAAAAAAATTTTAATTTTGTTTAAATAAATGATCTCTTGTACTATAAATAGTCGTTAGAAATCTAAAATTATTTCCAACATCATGGTTTTTTTATAATATTTAGACATTATATAAATAAATTTATTTATGACACCATTATGATGTAGTGATTACCTCATTAAAGAACGATTTAAATAAAATGAAAAGATAATGTAAAATCTAAGACATAAACTAGAATAAAACCAATTTTATGGGTTTATTTAGAACCCTTATCACCTTATAATCTAAATATATCTTTTTGGGACCTTTAAAATAAGAAAACCATTTTATAATAAAGTAACATTTCAAGACATTCCAAAAGTGACCCTCCACCCTCTTATAAAAGGCCCCCACCTCTACACCCTTACCCACACCTCTCAATCCCTTGTATCATCCATCCACTTCTCATATTATCTCTTCCCATCCCTCTATTACTTTTTGAAGCCTCCCTTTGGGAAGAGGTCTTCCCAAGGAAGCCTTTGGTTCAAATTAAAAAGAGTTACCCGATTTAGAGGTAATGTCTTCTCTCGAATTTCTTCCTTTTATTTTCCTTCTTCACTCAACAATATCTTCTTATTATTTGATCCCATAGTAACACTAGTATCTTCAATATACTTGGATTTTTTTTATGAAAACAAATCTACCTACACTTACACACACCTCATTCTCAGGGTTAAAGAACATACTGTTTCTGTGGGTGGCGAATTACTACCTCATTAAACGATGATTGTTCAATATTATTTTAAAACCATTAAGGGTGGACATTAATATGTCACTATATGATATACATTATGTTTATGTTTTCATTATTCTACTGTATTTATTTTATATAAAAAACCTTTATGGTTTCCATTATGTGTAAACTTGATAATTTCATTTCAGGAAGTACGGACTACCACCCCCTCAAAGTGATATGACTCGTACATACCATATGTGGTACGTATTAATGATAGGTTTAATGATATTATATATGATAAAATACTATTATTATGATAATAGTATGTATAATTATGTTTTAATTCCATTAAATATGAAATATAATGGGAAGTAGCATTCATGCGTACGTACGGCTTACCGTCTCCATGAACGGTACATTTCATTTCTTACCTCTAAATGTTATGTACTATTATAAATACATGTATATGATGGATATATGTGATATATATGATATCCAAATCATGAATATCATTCTGGATAGAATGAACCTTTTACCACATGAACATCATGTAATTATTAGAATTCCATTTTTGACTTAAGTACCAAATATCGACAAAACGAACATTATTAACTTAAATGATTAAATAATGTTTATAACATGGAAATAAGTGAAATAAAAGGAATAATAAACATGAAAAGGTTCTTAATCAAGTAGAAATTAACTTTAGTTTATTATTCAAGAGATTAAAGAATGATCGAGTCAAGTCGAAGATGAGGTAAGGGACTTCGTCTTAATCTCCGTTCATTGAGGAATATTTTGTTTTAATACAAGACTTTATTTTATATGTTGTATAAACACCATTTAATTTTCATTTCATTCAAAGGGAATATTTTTCTAAAAATCATTTTACTAAAAAATTAAAAGGAATGTTTCTTTTAACGTACATGGTGACAATGACCTTTTCGCCGCTGCGAGTATTATTTGATCTTTGGCTTACTCAATAAGTCGTAATGTTTTTAAAAGAAAACAAATACCATATACTCTATTATGTATTTTGGTATTGAAAATGGTTTTGATAATGGATTTTTTATATAAATATATTTCAGTGATATATTGTGATTGAAATGTGGAAATGTTTTCTTTCCTTTATATTTTTTTATGTATTATGATTTTATAATGGTAATTGGACATTTGATGGGTGGATACGTAATAAACCAAATAACGGGTGGTGTCGTGAATACCAGGAGGGGTGGTTATGTTATAACCTCCAATGCATTGGGTATGGACATCAGCCTTATGGATATTACATTTAGTGACATGTGTGGAAGTCTACTGTATGGTTATTCCATTTAAGTATGTTTATATTTCAAGTTACCTTTAAATGTTATGTGTTCTTTATATGGGTAATATTTTGGTTACAAAAGGATAAGTAGTGGTATTTTATTCAGTGAAGAGTATTTACTACTACATAAAGGTGAAAAGTATTACTATTGTTAAAGTATTCATGGTTTACTTGTTGTTTTGAAAAACTAATAGTTTCCTTATTTGTGTATTCCTTACTGATATTTTAATGCTCATCCCAAGTTTTTTATATGTTTTTCACAGGACATAAAGTGGAATAGGGTCAATGATGGGATCAAGGAAAGTCATGTTGTCTAAAACATGGTGTTGGACATTAATTTTTTATCAAGAGTTTTTATTTTATGAAAAAATTGAATATAAGTAAAAGTTTATACTTTGTAACTTTTGATATGTAATAGTTATGGCCAAATTCTCTAAAAATCTAAACCTTAAAAGATCCTCAATGTGAATTATTCATTTAATTCAAGATTAAGTAATGTTTTGTGGCTGGGTCCGTATAGTTGGTATCAAAGGTCGGTTTAGACAACATTAGGAGTTAGAATATTGTTAAAATGATGTGCATAAATTAATTTATGGTATGATTGAAATGATATAGAATTTAAATATTACCATATTGCTTCGCCTAAGATATTTCTGTGTTCAAGAATGGTTTTCCACAGAGGAAACAGTGCATCTATGTTGGGACGACATCAGGAGGAAAACAACCTTCAAAATCAGCAACCTGAGATGGTCTGAATCAGAACTAAATAGTTTGTTGCAGGGATAGAACAGTTGACTCAGGCTATAAATGGTGGTGGCATCCATACACGAGATCAGACAGATCAACCACAGAGGAACATGTCAGTAGTGGAGCATTTTGTGAGGCAACATCCCCCATCATTCAAAGGATCATATGACCCTATGTTAGAAGAAGGGTGGATTAATGTACTGGAGAAGATTTTTGATGTCATGGGGTGTTTGGAACATCCAAAGGTTAGTCTCGTTGTTTACCATTTTGAAGGTGAAGCTGATCGGTGGTGGTCGATGGTGAAAAATATTAGGGATAGTGAATATATTTTTGATCTTAACTAGGATAAATTCAAAGGTATGTTTCTTGAGAAGTATTTTCCTAAGGTGGTTCATCTTAGGATGGAAAAAAAATTCCTTGAATTGAGGTAGGAGGATGACTCAGTGGCTTCTTATGAAGAAAAGATTACTCTACTATCAAGGTATGCTCCAAATTTCATACGAGATATTGAGAGTAAAATCAACCGTTTTTACTCAGGATTAAAGCCAAAATATCGAAGGGAATTAGCTTCTCGTGAGTTCAAAAGTTTTGAAAAACTTTTTCGATGTGCAGAGAAGTTGGAAATTGATTTTGCCAATAATCAGGTATTCCTTGACAAACAACAGAATAAGAGGTCCAGTTGGCAGGAAAAGGGAAAGAATTCATTAAAGAAGCCTAAAGGTAAGAAAACCAAATATCCATACTAGGATAAGTGTGGTAAAATGCATCCTGGAGAATGATTATCCATGTCTGTAAAGTGCTTTCGGTGTGGTAAGTCTGGTCATATTGGTCGTAAATATAAGGAAGATGGTCAAGAAGGCAATAAAAATCAAGCAGTAATATGTTTTAAGAGTAATTAAATGGGTCATTATGAAAATGAGTGTCTAACGAAGAACTCAACGGTGGGAAAGTAGCTAGACTACAAGAAGAAAGGGGTGGTGATATCCTTTGCAACTACAAAAGAAGATGTTGGGCCATCGAATGATATAGTATCAGGTAAACTTTTTGTTTGTTTAGATTATGCCAATGTGTTGTTTGTTTCAGGGTCTACACATTCTTTCATTTTTGAGAAGTTTTCTAGTAAATTGGGAATTCCATCCCAAGATATGAATCATGAACTTATGGTAAAAACCCAAGGCAGAAACGTTGAGACAAAAAGAAATTATAAGAACCTTCATATCCTTGTGTGTGAAAGAATCTATAAGAAAACCTTAATGTTTTTCCTCTAGTAGAGTATGATGTTATTTTGGGAATGGATTGGCTTTCTATTTATCATGTTAAGATTGAATGTAGAGCTAAAGAGGTTTTCTTTCTGAAATATTTTCAGTTTGTGTACATGAATGAAACCTTACTTTTGATAACATATCAAGAGGCTGAGAAACTAGTAAATGATGGAAATGAATGTTACCATGCACATATTGTTGAAACCAAAGGAACTGTTCAGATTAATGATGTGCCAATAGTAAACGAGTATCTTGATCTTTTTCCTGATGGGTTGCCTGGAATAATACCAGACCGGGAAGTTGAATTTACGGTTTACTTAGTTCTTGATGCTAATCCAATTTCAAAACCACCTTATCGAATGGCTCAAATTGAACTTTTAGAGTTAAAGGATCAATTGAAAGATTTATTAGAGAAAGGTTTCATTCAACCTAGCACATCAGCATGGGGTACTCTTGTATTTTTTTTATAAAATGAAATATGGTTCAATGAGACTTTCCATTGATTATATAACATTAAATAACATCACTGATAAGAACAAGTATCATTTTCCTCATATCGATGATTTGTTTGATCAGCTCCACAGAGCTTAGTATTTGTTCGATGATTGACTTGTGTTCGGGGGGCCATCAGTTGAAAGTAAAAGAAGCAGACATTCCAAAAACCACATTTTGTACTAGATATGGCCATTATGAATTTTTAGTTATGCCTTTTGGGTTGACCAATGAACATGGTGTATTCATGGACCTTATGAATATAATTTTCCATGTGTTCTTGGATAAGTTTTTGGTTCTTTTCATTGATGATATTTTGGTGTTTTCTAAAACTAAATAGGAGCATAAAAGTCATTTAAGGGTTATTTTTCAAAGCTTAAAAGAAAAGAAATTTTATGGGAAATTCAGGAAGTGTGAGTTTTTGTTGCAATAAATTTCTTTCCTTGGTCGCATTGTTTCAAAATATGGTATAACGATTGATCCTGCAAAATCAAAGGTTATGGAAGAATGGCCATGACCCACAAATATAACCGATATTCGTAGTTTTCTTGGTTTGGCAGGCTATTACCAAGGTTTTGTTAAACATTTTTCACAGTTTTCCAGCCCATTGACTAAGGTAACTCGGATGGGTGTTAAGTTTATCTAGACAAAATAATCTGATGATTGTATTCCAGAATTGATAAAGAAGATTGGTGAATTATCTAGTATTGGCACTGCCTTCCAGAAATGTTGAGTTTTTTATCTATAGTGATGCATTATTGAAAGGACTTGGTTGTGTCCTTAAGTAGAATGATCATGTAATTTCTTATGCTTCATATCTGTTGAAAATTCATGAGTTAAATTACCCTACACATGATTTGGAATTATCTGTTGTTGTTTTTGCTTAAAAAATTTGGAGGAATCATTTGTATGGAGTAATGTGTGAAATATCTACCGATCACAAAAGTTTAAAGTATATATTCACTTAGAAAGAATTGAACAAGAGACAGAGGAGACGGCTAGAATTAATCAAGCATTATTATTGCACGATTCACTACCACCCAGGATAAGAAAATAATGTGGCAGATGCTTTGAGTTGAAAAGGTAATGCATCATTAACCATATTATGTTTGGAACATGATCCTTTGGTTAAGGATTTTATGAATTCTGGCGTGGAAGTTATTGGTGTAGGAAATTCTTCTATTTTGTTTCAGGTATTAGTGAAATCTTCTCTATCAGACAGAATCAAGAAAGCACAGAAGCAAGACAGTGAGTTGTAGAAAATGGTACAGCTGGTTCAGAAGGGTATGTTACATGAATTTAACATTGATAATGATTTTGGTTTGAGATTTGGGAAGAGATTGTCTGTTCCTTGTGATTCACAGTTTAAGTGAGAGTTGTTATGTGAAGCTCATAGTTCTCCATTATCAGTTCATCCATGTAGTACTAAGATATATAAAGATCTGTAAGAGTATTACTGGTGTGATTGAATGAAAATAGGTATTCCTGATTTTACTGTGAAGTGTTTGAATTGTCAGTATGTTAAAGCAGAGTCGCAGTTACTGAAAGGGATGCTTCAGTCTTTAATGGTACTAGATTGGAAATGGGAAAATATATCCATGGACTTCACTATGGGATTACCAGAGACATCTCAAGGTAATAATGCAATCAGGGTTATTTTTGATCGATTGACTAAATCTTCTCATTTCCGTTATATTCGAGATATATTCTCTCTAGATCGACATTCTCGGTTGTATGTTAAATATATAGTCAATTTACATGAATTTCGCATCTTCATTGTATCTGATCGTGATCCCAGGTTTACTTCTACCTTTTGGAAAGCCCTTCAGAAGTCGTTGGGTACGGAATTAAATTTTAGTATAGCTTTTTATCTGAAATCAGATGGGCTGTCAGAATGAACAATTCAGACCTTGGAGGATATGTTAGGTGCTTGTATGAGGGATAACCAAGGAATTTGTGACCAACATATTTCTTTGGTTGATTTTTCTTATAATAAAAGTTTTCATTCCAGTATATAGATGGCTCCGTTTGAGGCATTATATAGAAAGTGTCACGAACCAACCCGGGTCGACCCTAAACCGGTCACCCGAGTCAACACGCAACATGACTCGAGAGGCGTTCTTGATCCTCCCGGGCTGGCGACAAGAGCCAGGGTATCACAGAGTACACGTGGGAATGATTTCGCCCAATAAAAATCTACTAAGAAACAGAAATAAATAAATGACAATAAAATAAAACAGACAAGAACATAACTAACCTGACCACGAACCAAAATCCTCGCGACCCTGGGAGTCGATCGTCAAACTACAACCAACTCTCATCCACCGAGAGCATGCTCGAGTCAAACCTACAACAGAAACTAAAAACAAGAAAACACTATAGGCGTGAGTATTAAAACTCATTAGGTTAGCCCGATAAATCTATTCCCAAAGCACTACCAATAAAATAATAATTTACCAACTTCATGTTTGAACTACATTATAGAAAATATGGTTTTTCACACACACACACACTTTCCATTTTGAAAACAACTAATAGTCCATTTCCCTTTTTAATTCAGAATAAGTTTAATGTTGTAAGAAACGGGTGAATTGTGTTTTAAAACATTTTGTGAACAATTTATAAATTAAAACGTTAGTTGTTAGTCAAAAGGAAAATCACACACAATACACACTAGGGAAATGGGAAAAAGTGGCACACAAGGGGAGGCATCCAAACTCGACCTCTCAATTGTCTGCTACATAAAAATAGACACTAAAAGAGAAATGGGTCGAACCTAGGAGATCGTGAACAAACCAGAATGTACTATACATGGGACTCATCCGGAAGGCATTCCCTAGCTCAATGACGTCATAACGCCCAAACTCTAGGTATATCCCTACCTAGCCTAACCCAGGGGCCCAATCCCCTGGCGGCTCCAACCACACTAAGGGCCACTAGCCAGTGCGTAATCTAAACTAGTGCAAAAATCGTTCTCAGAGAATTCACTCACTATGCGAGGTTCCCATATCAACACGTATAATCATCAGGGTGAGTCAAAAATGTAAAACTAGTCACGATGCACAAGCATCACATACTTAGCTCACCCAATCAACACACACAAAAGATCACTCCTGAGTCACCCAAAGAGGGTTTTCAAGTAACTAATTTTCTAAAGTACCAAACAGACCTCATGTACTTATTCAATACTAAATCAATTCTGAAATAAAGATCAGACATCATCACATTTAAAACCAAAAAACACATTTAAAATCTCATTTAGGTAAACCAAATCAACATTTTAATTCTGAAGCGCAAACATACGGGCCAAAGGGGAATTTTCACTGTTGCGAAACAACTAATCAATAAAAAGCTTTTGAAACGATGAAATGAAAGAAGCAATACCAATTCCAGCAAATAACTACACTAAGTATAATATTTTAATACTACTTTCAATTTGATGAAAATTAAATAAATGACCAGAAATAAGTAAATTCTAAATTTAAAGGCAGGTGCAGTGGAAACCTACCTCGAAATGCAGTCAAAAAACAACGACGCGAAACCCCTCACACTTGCGCACAAGAAAACGCCAGCAGACAATTCCGGTAATGCGGAATTACCTCACCAACACGCTGCAACAAATGCAAAATAACTAAAAATACATAAATACTAGTTCAAATGGATAAACAACACAAAAAATCCTCCTCGACATGTTTTCAAAACATAACTCACACTAGAAATTATTTAGTAAATCACTTTAAAATTTATAAAACAACTATAAAGAGTAACTCAAGGTTTTACACACCCAGAACGCAATCTACATATCTTACCCGACCAATTAAAGAAACTGCATAGACAATGGAAACACTTTCATTCTCAAACACACCACTAACAAAAAAATTTAAAAAAACTCCGCCCGTGTCGCCTGACTTTAAGCACCAAAATATTCACACAATTTAATCAAAACAATTTTTTCACCCTTAATACTCATTTAATAAAACAACCCAATTTCTTTCATAAATAAATTTTTGAGAGAAAAACAATGCTTTACACACTAAACGGAGAAAAACCCTCTTACATGACCATATGCACACCTCGCCGCCCCAAAAAAACAATCCACATCACACACACAATTAAATAAATCACCCACACCGTTGCCAACCCATTTTAAAATACATACAAAAAAAAAGACAATGCAAGCCTTTAAACTCCACAAACATGTTCAATGTTCATTTTTGACAACACGCAAATAGACGCGATGCATAAAACAACATTCTCACCCATTTCACATCCTAACAAATAATCCATGTAATTTATAAACCACTATTAAATTGTTCAATATGGGTTTTCCACAAACAGCATAAACATGATACTGCCAAATCAACTATGCATTAGATCTCAAACACAACCCAATTCGCAGTAGTAAAAATAATAAATAAATATGTTAATCTAATCAAAATCGCAAATTAATTTGTTAAACAATAATATATATGTGGAACCACCTACCTCAGTATAGCGGACATCACAAATATTGTGTGAAAGGATCGTTGCACACCAACCGCAACTCAAACAAACCACAATTGATGCTAAATTTAACAATCGAATCAATTTCATCGAAAACAGATCAAACACAAATCTGAAACCCTTACCCGAAAAATCCAAAGCAAGAGATCAAACCATACAGGGGGGGGGGGGGTTGGGACCGTCACCGGATGGAGCACGAGCAGGGGAAGTTGGCCGGAAGAAGGAAATTGTGCGGGTGGCAGTCGGCGACGGCGTCGGGGTCGGAGGAGGCCGGCTGGACGGAGGGAGGTCGGAGGCTAGAGTCGGAGGAGGCCGGACGTCGGAGGAGTCCGGCGGAGGGAGGAGGTGCGGCGGCCGGTGGCTGGAAAGGAGGGAGTGCGGGAGAGGAGAGGGCCGGCAGGGGCAGCTGGGACCGGCGGCTGCAGGAGGCGGGCCGAGAGAGTCCGGTGAGGCGGTCCGGTGGGAGGGGAAATCGGCGGAGGCCAAGGGGGGCGCAGGTCTCACAGGGGAGCACTAGGGTTAGAGAAAGGGGGGAAGAAGGGAAACGCATGGGAGAGGGAGAGGAGAGAAGAATGGAAAAAAAACCAAAATAAAATAAATTTGAAACAAAACTAAACAAAATAATTTAACTTAATAATAATAATACTAAATTAGTTAGTTAATTATAATGGTAATAGTTATTATAATAATACATACATATATTACATATATCTAAACAAATATAAAACAAATGAACGTATATATGAACCTATATAAACATATATATAAACATACATAAATATATTAATAATAATAATATTAAAATAAAATTATAATAACAAAATAAAATAAAAACCTATGACAAAAATAATAATAAGTTAATTATTATAATGATATTTATTATAATTATAGATACCTATACATACACATATATAAACATATATAAATCATATCAACATATATACATATGTTTATTTATAAACATATGAACATATAAATGTATTTACATAATAAATGTATATACATATAAACGTATATTCACATATATAAACATATAAACGTATATACATATATAAACATATATAAAACATATAAACATATAAACGTATAAACATATACAAACATTTTTACACATAAACACATATAACATATATAAATCAACATATATAAACATATATACATATATATTTATTTATTTATTAATCTGTTAAACCAACTAATTTAATTAATGTTAAAATTTGATGACCGTGCGGTATCTGGGCACCGTACAGTACCAAGCGGACTGCAAGCAGGCCGCGCGTTTTAAACTCAAGGAGTTTGCGCACTATATTAAACCATAAACTCATCCCAAAAATAAAAATTTAAACCAGGACTCGCCCGGACACAAGCAAAAACACCCGACGTTAAGATAAATCAATTAAATAAATAAAAACATGTGTGACAATTCTCCCCACCATAATGCTTTCTGCCCCCGGAAATCCATAACAAGATCAAAACCCCAAACGGAAACCGACATTACTTTACAATTTAAAGAAATATCTGAAGAACGAAAACAAAGAGATCGTGAAACACTCCCAAAAGGGGAGAGATGAACCAAAAGAACTCATGTAATATGAAAAACTTACCCGCTAAGTGTCACCCACCCACAAAAGTGAGACCACCTCCAGTTGATCACTTCAAAGGACAAAGAACTTTAACAATAGAAGATCCAGGCCCAACATACACACACCTTAACACTATTCAACAGAACTCAACCAATTTCTTCATCCTCAATTCAACCTTAAAACACAACATCCGGAACAACGCTAATAAAAACATGACGACTCTTTTGAAACTAACAAACAGGTCAAAACCACATCCAACGTGTATCTCTTAAAACCTTACTCCAATCTGACACTGGAACTCTCACGCCACAACTCTTTACCAAAAGAAAACCTAGAATTTGGTGATTCTCTATAAGACCGACCACAACCCAACCGAAACCCAGAACAAAACTGAGAGATTGACACGGGAGGTTCGAACGGACTCCCCACCATAAGAAATAAGCTAAACTGAATTTAGCAAGACCCGTGACGGGTATCCACACCATAAGAATCAAGTCAGTTCCTGGAATAGGGCCAGAACGCCATCACTTGAGACAAAAATTCATGATCACAATAATTTTCAACATGGGGAGACCGAATGCACTCCCCACAATAAGGCTTCCAAGGAGAGAATAATAGGAGGACCTCCAAGCATCATCACCAGTCATCACTACCCACGGGTGGGAGGGGGGCCATGTCCAACACACCACCCCCACCCAGAAAGCATAATGCGAGCAGCTCTTAATAAATGTGAGCAACGACATGACCAGGAAGTTCTTACACATAAACTAGGCATAAGGCATAAAATGATTCCAACTATGCGCTCTTACTGAGATCAACACCCTGCCGCATGACTTCACCATTCATTGGATTCCCCCGACTACGTGCTAGCTTCACTCTGAGGCCTGTGGCTGGAGCTCCGACGAATGAAGCATTTTTTCAGATTCACAGTCAGGTTTTTGAAATCCCAGAAGCATCACACAAGAACCGGAATCTTAACAATCCCACATCCATAAGATCAAAGGTTTAAAAGAGTTCAGCCACAACCATTCTTTCAACTGAAAGAAAAGAACACCAAAAAATAGTACAGTTAACGACTACTACATCCAAGAGGGATCACAAAAAATGAAAACATCAACCTCATCCACCAACATCTCCCTACTCTTGCTGATGGGCTGAGGTGACCTTCGACGATCCAGGTCTGGATTTTGTGCGCTTCTTGGAAACACCTCGGCAGAATCACTTCAAGTGACCCATACGTCCACAGGTGTGGCAGGGTCTTGGAGCACTTGGGCACACCGGCTTCTTGTGACCCTGCTTACCACACTAGTGATAGGTCACGACATTATGCGGCGAAGAAGTTGATTGTAGGCCTAAGGGCCTCTTGATTCCTCTATTAGAGCCACCAGATTCAGGTCGCTTCCCATTCTTCCTATCGTCATCCTCTACACTATCACCCAAGGCCGGGGAAGGATTTACAACCTCATGGCCTCCTGGTAACTCAAATTCAGCCAGAAAGGCTTGCTCCACAACATCCGAGAAAGTGGTTAGGTCGAGCTCTTCCACTTTCGATCGCAGTTCAGGTCGAAGCCTCGACTCGAATTGTCGAGCCTTCCCTGGATCATTTGCAATGAACCATTGATCGTACGGAACTAGGACTAGAAAATGTCGATAGAACTCCAGTACCGATTCAACACCCTGCTGGAGACAACAAAACTCCATCCTCTTCCTCAGCTTCATTAACTTAGAGAAGTGTTTTTGGATGAATGATGACTTGAAAAACTCCCATGTCAAATCTTCCCCAGGCTTGTTCCGAGACATGGACTTCCACCATTTACAGGTTGGACCTTCAAGCATGAAGGTAGCCAACTTCACCTTTAATGACTCGGGTAGACCAATGAAACTGAACATCCTCTCAATCTTCTGCAACCACTCCTCTGCCTCATGAGGCCCTGCTTGTCCATAAAAGAGAGGAGGGTTCAACTTCCAGAACTCCAAAACATAATCGATGGGCTGACCAACTGGAGGATTAGCTGTGGATGCACCACCTGAAGCTGTACATTGAGCATCCATCGAGCCTTCGTGGGGGAGAACACTATGGAACAAGGAAACGAGGAACTTTATCAAAACATAATCAATACCATTTTAAATTCAACATTGCTCAATGAGTTTCAAAATGAAGGAAAAACCCATTCACTAAAGGGGAAACTAGTAATGATGGGTGACTCGACCATATGATTGGCGGCCATACGTCAGCCAGACCACCGTCACTGAGAGAATTGAATGGTGAAGTCTTCGGCTCCACATGGATTTCCAGGCCCTGCGATCTCACGGAGCTACTTCCCCAACTCCCTTTTCATTTCCCAACATAAAACAATCCAAAAGATACAAAAGACAATAACAACCCGGACATCTCATGGTAACTTGAGGTTCATAACGAGCAAGGGTTCATGACGTCCTTCTCGTTCCTATGCCTCTAGTCTGAGTAAATTTACTCCCTTTACCATGCCAATTCCAAATATCAATGGGCGCTCTGAAAAAAAATGTTTGCTCATGAGAAAACCTGCGTTTGATACCATTTTTTCACGAAACAACCTGGGTCGACCCCAAACCGATCACCCGAGCCGACCTGCGACATGACCCGAGAGGCGTTCCCGATCCTCCCGGGCTGGCGACATGCGCCAGGGCATAATAGAGTGCACGTGGGAACGATTTCCACAAATAGAAATCAACTAAGAAACAGAAATAAATAAACGACAATAAAATAAAACAGACAAGAACATTACTAACCTGACCACGAACCAAACTCCTCGCAACCCCGAGAGTCGATCGTCAAACTACAGCCAACTCCCATCAACGTCGAGAAAGCTCGATTCAAACCTGCAACAGAAACTAAAAACAAGAAAACCCTATAGGTGTGAGTATTAAAACTCAGTAGGCTAGCCCGATAAATCTATTCCCAAAGCACTACCAATAAAATAAGAATTTACCAACTTCACGTTTGAACTACATTATAGAAAATATGGGTTTTCACACACACACACACTTTCCATTTTGAAAACAAGTAATAGTCCATTGCCCTTTTTAATTCAGAATAAGTTTAATGTTGTAAGAAACGGGTGAATTGTGTTTTAAAACATTCTGTGAACAAATTAGAAATCCAAGCTTTAGTTGTTAGTCAAAAGGAAAATCACACACCACACACACTAGGGCAATGGGAAAAAGTGGCACACAAGGGGAGGCATCCAAACTCGACCTCTCAATTGCCTGCTACATAAAAATAGACACTAAAAGATACATGGGTCGAACCTAGGAGATCGTGAACAAACCAGAACATACTATACATGTGACTCATCCTGAAGGAATTCCCTAACTCGATGACATCATAATGCCCAAAGGCTCGGTATAGCCCTACCTGGCCTAACCTAGGGGCCCAATCCCCTAGCGGCTCCAACCACACTAAGGGCCACTAGCCAGTGCGTAATCTAAACTAGTGCAGCAATCGTTCTCAGAGAATTCACTCACTATGCCAGGTTCCCATGTCAACACGTATAATCATCAGGGGTGAGTCAAAAATGTAATACTAGCCACGATTCACAAGCATCACATACTCAGCTCACCCAATCAGCACACACAAAAGATCACTCCTGAGTCACCCCAAAGAGGGTTTTCAAGTAACTAATTTTCTAAAGCACCAAACGGACCTCATGTAATTGTTCAATACTAAATCAATTCCGATAAAAAAAAGATCATATGTCGTCACATTTAATACCAAAAAACACATTTAAAATCTCATTTAGGTAAACCAAATCACCATTTTAATTCTGAAGTGCAAACATAAGGGCCAAAGGTGAATTTTCACTATTGCGCAACAACTAATCAATAAAAATATTTTGACACGATGAAAAGAAAGAAGCAGTACCAATTCCAGCAAATAACTACATTAAGTATAATATTTTAATACTACTTCCAATTTGATGAAAATTAAATAAATGACAAGAAATAAGTAAATTCCAAATTTAAAGGCAAGTGTAGTGGGGACCTACCTCGAAATGTAGTCCAAAAACAACGACGCGACACGCCTCACACTTGTGCACAAGAAAACGTCAGTAGACAATTCTGGTAATGCAGAATTACCTCACCAACATGCTGCAACAAATTAAAAATATCTAAAAATACATAAATACTAGTTCAAACGGATAAACAACACAAAACATCTTCCTCGACATGTTTTCAAAACATAACTAGCACTAGAAATTATTTAGTAAATCACTTTAAAATTTATAAAACAACCATAAAGAGTAACTCAAGGTTTTACACACCCAGAACTCAATCTGCATATCTTACCCGAGCAATTAAAGCAACTGCATGTTCAATGAAAACACTTTCATTCTCAAGAACGCCACTAACAAAAGTTGTTAAACAAACTCTATACGTGTTTCCTGACATTAAGCACCAAAATATTCACACAATTTAATCAAAATAATTTTTTACCCTTAATACTCATTTAATAAAACAACCTAATTTCTTTCATAAATAAATTTTGGAGAGAAAAACAACGCTTTACACACTGAACAGATAAAAACACTCTTACATGACCATACGCACACCTCGCCACCCAAAAAACACAATCCGCATCACACACACAATTAAAGAAATCACCCACACAGTTCCCATCCCATTTTAATATACACACACAAAAAAAAGACATTGCATTCCTTTAAACGCCACAAACATGTTCAATGTTCATTTTTGACAACACGCAAATAGACGCTATACATAAAACAACATTATCACCCTTTGCACATCCTAACAAATAATCCACGTAATTTATAAACCACTATTAAATTGTTCAATATGGGTTTTCCACAAACAACATAAACAAGATACAACCAAATCAATTATGCATTATATCTCAAACACAACCCAATTCGCAGCAGTAAAAATAATAAATAAATATGTTAAACTAATCAAAATCGCAAATTAATTCGTTAAACAATAATATATATGTGGAACCACCTACCTCGGTGTAGCGGACTTCACAAATATGGTGTGCAAGGATCGTTGCACACCAACCGCAACTCAAACAAACCACAGTTGACCCTAAATTTAACAATCGAATCAATTTCATCAAAAACAAATCTAACACAAATCTGAAACCCTTACCTGAAAAATCCAAAGAAAGAGATCGAACCATACAAGGGAGGTTGGGACCGTCGCTGGATGGAGCACGAGCAGGGGAAGTTGGCCGGAAGAAAGAGGTTGTGCGGGAGGCAGTCAGCGATGGCATCAGGGTCGGAGGAGGCTGGCTGGATGGAGGGAGGTCGGCAGCTGGACTCGGAGGAGGCCGGATGTCGGAGGAGGCCGGCGGAGGGAGGAGGTGCGGCGGCTGGAAAGGAGGGCATGTGGGAGAGGATAGGGCCGACAGGGGTATCTGGGACCGGCGGCTGCAGGAGGCAGGCCGAGAGAGTCCGGTGAGGCGGTCCGGCGGGAGGGGAAATCGGCGGAGGCCAAGGGGGGCGCAGGTCTCACAGGGGAGCACTAGGGTTAGAGAAAGGGGGAAGAAGAGAAACGCGTGGGAGAGGGAGATGAGAGAAGAAGGGAAAAAAGAAAAATAAAATAAATTTAAAACAAAACTAAACAAAATAATTTAACTTAATAATAATAATACTAAAAAAGTTAATTAATTATAATGGTAGTAGTTATTATAAAAATACATACATATATTACATATATCTAAACATATATAAAACATATGAACGTATATATGAACCTATATAAACATATATATAAACATACATAAATATATTAATAAAAATAATATTAAAATAAAATGATAATAACAAAATAAAATAAAAAGCTATGACAATAATAAAAATAAGTTAATTATTATAATGATATTTATTATAATTATATATACTTATACCTACACATATATACACATATATAAATAATATCAACATATATACATATGTTTATTTATAAGCATATGAACATATAAATGTATATACATAATAAACGTATATACATATAAACGTATATTCACATATATTAACAAATAAACATACATACATATATAAACATATATAAAACATATAAATATATAAATGTATAAACATATAAAAACTTATTTACACATAAACGCATATAACATATATATATCAACATATATAAACATATATGCATATATATGTATTTTTTTATTAATCCGCTAAACCAACTAATTTAATTAATGTTAAAATTAGATGACCGCGTGGTATCTGCGCACCGTATAGTACCAAGAGGACTGCAAGCAGGCCACACATTTTAAACTCACGGAGTTCGCGCACTATCTTGAACCATAAACTCATCCCAAAAATAAAAATTTAAACCGGGACTCGCCCGGACACAAGAAAAAACACCTGATGTTAAGATAAATAAAATAAGTAAATAAAAACTGGTGTGACAGAAAGCGGTGTTGAACTCCAGCTTTTTGGGATGAAGTAGGGGAAAGGAAACTGATGGGACTAGAATTGGAAGAAGAGATGGCAGAAAAAGTTCAGTTGATACAAAAACACATGAGAACAGCTCAGAGCAGGCAGAAAATTTATGCAGAAAACACAAGGAAGGATCTCTGTTTTGAGGTAGGCGATCATGTCTTCCTCAAAATTTCTCCATGAAAAAGTGTGATTAATTTTGGAAAGAATTGAAAGATGAGTCTGAGGTTTATTAGACCTTATGGAATCCAGGGGAAAGTTGGATAAGTTTTATATAGATTGTCATTATTTCCTTTTTTCCCAGGTACACAATGTTTTTCTTATTTCAATTTTGAGATAGTAAAAGCCAGATTCATCTTATGCATTGAGTCCAGAGGTAGTTAAACTAGAAGAGAATATATATAATGAGGAACAACTAGTCCAGATTCTTGACCATAGGGATCAAGTTATGCGTAATAAGGTGATTCATCAAGTAAAGGTTCTATGGAAAAACCATACAGTTGAAGAGACAACATGGGAATCTGAAAATGTAGTGAGGGATAAATACCCTCACTTATTCGATAAGTAAATAAATTTCGGGGATGTAATTTACTAAATGGGGAAGGATATAACATCCCAAGCAAGTAAGTAATAATATATTTTCATATCTATTCCTATTTATAAATTAGATAGTTTATTATATGCTTAAAAAGAGAATAAATCCAATCTTTAGCATAGAATACTCTAATATTTTTAAAAGATTGTTTTACAGCCTTTTGATGGATGAACATATTTAAATCTAACTTTTGACAATTTTATAATCTTTATATTTTAAAATAATCTTATTTTTTAAAATTGGTACATTGAAATTTACTTTGGATAAATTTTTGGTATTTTTCTGACAATGTACATTTTTTTAATGAATAGTGAAAAATACTGCATTTTACTTCAAAACTTCTTTTTCATCTAATTTAATAGTATGGTTAGATTATATTATTAATATGTTTTAATGTGTAATTTGAATATATTTTTACCATTTAATCCAATGGTGGTCATTAGAATTAATTTCACATTGAAATTGGATATAAACAATTGTCAATCTTTTGATAGATATTTTTTCTTAAAAACATGCTGTTTGTTTTGACAACAGGAATTATATTTATATTAATTATTGCAATTTCTGTGATTGGAATTTGGTAAAATGGATCCCATAGTTGGAATCATAAGGTTCAAGTTATGTAATTATGACTCTTTTGATTTTGGAAATTATGAATAGTAACGACGACAATTATCATTAATTATCATGACTAATTAGTAATCGGGTTGTTAAGGGTAATAAAATAATATCATAATAATATAAAATGACCCCAAAATGTGTCCAAATAATTTTTTTGTGTCATTTCCGACCATGGGATGCCTTATTCCAACTTAGGGACCCCATGTAATCACTTTTTTCTAATAGTGACCTTTTATCATATTATTTTTAAATAAAGGAAAATATAACCAAACTATGTAACACCAAAGTTAAACAATTTCATTTTTTTTACATAAATGATCTATTAGACTATAAATATTCATTTGAAATATAAAAATATTTCCTACATCATGGTATTTGTTTTATAATTTTTAGACGTTATATAAATTAATATATTTATGACACCAATATGATGAAGTGATTACCTCATTAATGTATGATTTAAAAAAAAAATAGATATTGTAAAATCCAGGACATACATTTGTCTAAACCCTATTATATGGGTGTATTTAGAACCCTTACTACCTTATCCTATAAATATATCATTGTGGGTCCTTTAAAATATAAAAACCATTTTATAATAAAGTAACATTTCAAGACTTTCCAAAAGTAACCATCCTCCATCTTATAAAGGCCCCCCTCCTCTACCCCCTTACCAACACCTCTCAAGACCTTGGCTCATCCAAAATCTACTCATATTATCTCTCCAAATCCCTCTATTATTACTAGAAGCCTTAATTGGGGAAGAAGTCTTTCCATGGAAGCCATTGGCTCAAATCAAAATGAGTTACCTAATTTATAGGTAAAGTCTTCTCTCGAGTTTCTTCCTTTTATTTTCCTTCATCACTCACCACTGTATTTATATTATTTGATCCCATAATAACATCAATGTCCTGAATATACTAGGATTTTATTCTGAAAAGGATTCTACTTAAACTTACACACACCTCCATCTAATGGTTAAAGAATATACTGTTTCTGTTGGTGGTGAATTGCTGCCTCATGAAAAGATGATTGTTCAATATTCATTTAACACCTTTCAGGGTGGCCATTAAGATGTCACAGTGTGATATATATTATGCTTATTTTTTCTTTATTCTTATGTTTTTTTTATATTTTTATTAAACCTTTATAGTTTCCATTATGTGTAAACACGATAATTTCATTTGAGGAAGTGCGGACTACCACCCCCTCAAAGTGATATGACTCGTTCATACCATATATGGAACGTATAAAGGATAGGTTTAATGATATTATATATGATAAAATACTGGAATTATAATACTACTATGTATGATTATTTTTTAATTCCATTATATATGAAATAGAAATGGAAGTAGCGTTCATGCGTACATACAACTTACCATCTCCATGAAAAGTGCATTTCATTTCTTACCTCTAAATGTTATGTACTATTTTAAATACATGTATATTCCAGATATATATGATATATATGATATCAAAATCATGTATATCATTCTGGATATAATGAAACTTTGACCACATGAACAACACGTAATTAGAAGAAGTCCATTTTTGACTTAAGTACCAAATATCGACCAAACGAACATTATTGACTTAAATGATTACATAATGTCTATAACATGGAAATAAGTGATATAAATGGAATAATAAAATTGAAAATGGTTATTAAGAATGTATAAATTTACTTTAGTTTATTATTTAGGAGATTAATGAACGATCGAGTCAAGTCGGACATGAGGTAAGGGACTACGTCTCAATCTCCTTTCATTAAGGAATATTTTGTTTTAATACAAGACATTCTTTTATACACTGTATAAACACCTTTTAATTTTCATTTCATTCAAAGAGAATATTTTTCTATTTATATTTTAACTAAATTACAAAAAGGAATGTTTCTTTTAACGTACGCGGTGATAATGACCTTTCCACCGCTGCGAGTATTATTTGATCTTTGGAATTATCAACAAGCTGTAATTTTTCTTCTATGAAAATAAATACCATATACTCTATTATGTATTTTGGTATTGAAAATTGTTTTGATATTGGATTTTTTATATCAATTTATTTAAGTGATATATTGTGATTGAAATGTAGAAATTCTTTCTTTCCTTTATATTTTCATTATTTATTTTGATTTTGTAATGGTACTTGGACATTTGATGGGTGGTTATGTGATAAATCAAATGACGGGTGGTGTCGTGCGTAACGGGACGGGTTGTTATGTAATAACCTCCAATGCATTGGGAATGGAAGTCAGCATCATTGCTCTTCCATTTAGTGACATGTGTGGAAGTCGTCTTTATGGTTATTCCATTTTAGTATTTTATGTCCTAAGTTATCTTTATATGTTATGTGTTCTTTATATGGGTAATCTTTTGGTTACAAAAGAGTAATTAGTTATATTTTATTTAGTGAAGAGTATTGACTACTTCATAAAGGTGAATAGTATTACTTATGTTAAAGTATTCATGGTTTACTTTTTGTTTCTAAAAACTAATAGTTTCTTTCTTTGTGTATTCCTTACTGAGCTTTTCATTCTCATCCCATGTTTTTGAAATATTTTTCAGAGGAAATAATGTGGAATAGGATCAAGGAAGGGATCAAGGAATGTCATGCTATCTAAAACATTGAACTGGACAAGACCTTTTTATCAAGAGTTTTTATTTTATGAAAAAATGGAATCTGAGTAGAAGTGTCTACTTCGTTACTTTTGAGATGTAATAGTTATGGCCTAATTCTCTAAAACTCTAAACCTGAAAAGATCCTCAATGTGAATTTTTCATTTAATTCAAGATTAAGTTATGTTTTAATGCTGGTTCCTTATATTCTATGCCATTTTTCACTGGGGTATGAGGTTCTAGTGTCACAATTGATCTAGATTACCACTAAGGATTTACCCATGGTGCTCTACCTTATATGATATTGTTCCTTCCTTCATCATATTTTGGACCTAATGTGAGTGTATTTTCTTTTCATATTAATTACCCTCGTATTTTTAAAATGTGGTTGTGAAATGGGGTTCCTTTAATATGTTTTATTTTTAGAATTATTTCCCATAAAATATTTTAATAGAAATTTTTAATATATTTATTTTATATAAATGATAATCTATGATTGTATTTTAATGCTTTATAATGGAATAATTTTACTTAATTGACATCTTCTTGGGATTTCGTTCACACCCTACATATAGCGTTGGGTGTATGTGAAACTAGTTGTATGTTTTGGTTCAGTTAAAGTCATAGAGTACCGGGATGGTGGTTCAGGTTCTAGTGGTCTTCTATTGTGGATGATGGTGACGGTGGATTGAGGATGTTTCTCCTCTTATTACATGGATTTTTGGGATGGAGTTATATTTCCCTTCTTTGTAGTATTATTTAGGAATATTTCATAAAGTATTAATCATTAACATTGAAATCAGTTATTCCATGTTCAGTTTCAGGTCTTAAGTGTTGGTTTATTTATTTTATTCATTTTTTCTTTATAAATTATATTAAAATGTTTCCCATGTCAAAATGTTGATACTGATGCACAAGTTTTCAACCCATGGGGAATGTTAAGGCCCTTCATGCCTTTTCATGGACTCAGTGGCGTGCCAAGATGGATGGTGACCTATATTGGTTCGTGGAAAAATTGTATCAGAGGATGTAAAACTCTTTTGGGTCATGTTTCTTATGGGAGAGTCTATGTAGACTAGAGATATGGTTTTCAGAGCATGATATTCTAGTCACAAGTATAGTGCCTGGCTAGCTCATCATGTAATGGGACTCAAGTTACCAGGGGAGGTCGGGTTTTGTTTGGATGATTTGGTTCTTGGGGTTGTTAATTTTTTGGTAAATAAAATAGGTGTAGGATAAATGGTCTTAGATACGTCGTAGGGCCCGGAATGCTGGGTATAGCAGAAGACAAGGTCCTATAACACTCTCTATAATGGTGGTGTGACTGGAATATGGCTTCCAACCCTATCTCGGAGTCACCCAACAACACTACTTTCCTTTATTGAGAATTATATTGTGTCTCCTTATGTTCTAGAAATTGAATTAAAAGCCCATGTTTTGGAATTATGGGATCATGATTTCAAATTATAAATTATTCAGTTATGGAAATATGCAAAATGGGATCACAAAATTATTTTGTTTGGAACATTAGAAAAGTGAATTTACATGAAACTGGCACTATGTTAAAGGATATTGATTTCAATGAGATTGTGTTTTTATAATCATAATTTTGGTTAATCAAGAATTTATTGTTCAAAAAATTGGTTTTTGTATTCAAAAAGAGGTTTTTGAAATTTTTTTAAATTAGAATAAATAACTTTATAAACTAATTGGTAGAGATGAAATGGGTTTTTTTGGAAAATTGTGAGTGTTTTGATAGGGGTAAAATGTTTTTTAATTGATGTGTAGAGTTTGACAAAGAATTTTAATTGAAACTATTTTTTTGGTGGTTAGTGAATTTTTGAAATTATTACATAATTTTGTAAATAGAGTTCAATCTAGGGGTTTACAGTGTGGGTTGAATGTTGTTTTTGTAAAATGGAATGGTTTCTCTGTATGACTTGAGAGATGAATGATTGAGAACCCATGGGATACGATTTTTAAATGTTCAACCACCAATCATTTTTTATGTGATTTTAATTAAATGATATTTTTTGTATTTTTTGTATTTTTTGAATTTTTTGTGATTTTTTTTGATCTTGTAAACCCCTATTTCATAAATAGTGTTTTTATTTTTTGTTATTTTTGTGAGTTGGAATTAAAAATAATGGATAGTGTGTTATTTTTGATGGGTTGGGAAGCCCTTGAGTTATTCCCTCAATGTGTTCAATGTTTTTTTTGTGGTACATTTTGTAAAATGGACTAGACTTATTGAGTCCTTGGTTTTCTTTATTGGCTACTATATGCACCCATAAAGAATAAATTCATGTATAGAGTTTGGCAAAGGGAGATTCACCCTTATAAGACCCTCCTGTTTATCAATTTAAGGAATCGATTCTATGGTTTAAGGGTTGAATATATCACTACTACTTTTTGGTTAAATATCTGGAAGGGGAGTTGAAATAATCATTGGTTTTTTTGATCTTAAGGAGTTAAAAAAGGTGATGTTTTACACCTATAAGCCTAAAATTACTAATTAGAAGCGGAGAATTGAATTTCAGTGGGGAAAGGTGTAAGTGTTCTTGGTTTTTGGTGTTTTCTATTGTCTTAAGAGGTCTTTAGTTCTTTTTTTGGTTTTTTCTAAGAAAGAGTTCTTGATAGCCCACCATTGTGGCATGTCTGTTCAATAGAAGTTGTTACAAAAGCTTATAGATATCTCGTTCTATTTAGGAAACAATTTAAGTTCCCTTCTATTATAATTCCTCTTTGGTTGTAGTGGTCATGTTCAATGATGTCTTTCATTATTGTTTTCTCATCTGAATAACAAATGCATGTTGTAAAACCTTTCAAGAGACTATATTTTAATAAAAGTGTGTCATCATTTCGGGGAACTTTGATTTTCTATGTTTCATATGGGAGTGTCTTTTCTGTGTTCCTCATTTCAATGTTTCTTATTCAGGGCGGGAGGAGTGATGTCTATTCATCTTCTAAAACTCTGTCTTGGTGTAAGATTCATGTAGGAGTGAGTATATTTTAGGGTGTGTCTTGTGTGTTGGTGTTGTCTGAATTTTGATGTGGTTGGTTGTGGCACTAGTAGGATAGGTTCGGTTTGGGGAGTTTTCAATTCTAGGCTATTTTGAAGGATATTCTTCAAACATCAGGGCTCCATCCACAGGTGTCTAAGTGAAGCATGCACTTATTCCAGAACCTAAACGGTGTAAAGGACCTTAGCCTAATGGTTTTCATTAGTGTGGAAAAAAGAGGAATGTTTAATCCCTAGTGTAGTTTTTTCATTTCAAGTGGTCGCATGTGGTGGGGAGATTCATGGGGAACCAGATCCTTTACTGTGAATTGTTAGAGTAAAATAGTTCCTCCAATGTTATAATAATGCATGATTGTCTCTTTTTTAACCTCAGTGCTTGTGCCCTTATTTATGTGGATCCTTCGATGGTTTTCTATATATAGTCATCCTTGTGAGTGAATCTCATTTTTGGTTGGGATCACCCGATGGTGGTAATGCCAGTGGGTGTAGTGAAATGTGGTGTGTCTTCTAGTTGGTTTGGAGTTTCTTTAGACTGGTCCCTTATGGAGGGAGATTGGGTAGTGCGGGGAGCTCTGAAGTTAGCCAGGTCAGGATTCATGTGTCAGTCCATGCTTGTTAGTTAATCTAGTTTGTTCAAATGGAGGAGAGTTCCACCAGGGTTCTCACAGAATTATTTTATAATTAATAGATGTTAGGACATTTCTTATAGTGGGGAATCTATTTTGGCCTCCATGTGCTTGGTATTTTGGAACTGTCTTGGGTGTTAATTATTTTCTTATAGTGGGGAGTCTGTTCAGTCATCCCCGGGTTAGTAATTTGGTTTCATTCCTAGTGTTTCCTTGGTGATAGTTAATCTAACATAGATTTGTATAACCCAAAGATACTTCTTTAGGTAAAACTTCGGGTTGAGGGCACCCAACTATTTCGTTGAATTAAGGTGTTGGGAGTGTTCATTGAGATGTTGTCTGATCTTGTTTCTTGATTTTAAGATATTGGTGTGGGTTTAGTTTGGTAGTGTTAATGGTTTTTTGTTTTAAGAGGTTGGAATTTATTTGGTGTGAGTTACCCTATTTTGATCAATCAACATGATGTGTATAATATTTTGGGGGTGTCTTCCACACAATGAGAAGTGTATTTTGGTCTTTAGAGTTCAGTATTAAACAACTTTTCACACTAGTAGTGTTCTTGTCATCTTTTTAGTTTTTGTTCATTAGGAATCATGTTGAGTTGTAAATGGGCAATGGTTAATTATTTTGAATCAATTTTGGGATGGATTTCTAGGGGAGGAAGTCATTATGGGGGGGAGAATTTCCAAACTATTATTTTAAAATTCAACATTGTTCTAGCTGAGGTAATGTCCTTGGTACTTTTTCTTAGGAACCATATGTGAAGGGTTTGAATGTTTGTGGTTTTATCTTTTATTTATTATTAACCTAGTTCTTACAGTTGAGTCTCCCCTTTCATTTTCATAACAAATGGAATTTTTTTGTGGGTAATCAATGGTGCATTGTTGTCACACGATTAGTAGTAACTATTCACCTTCCCAAATTAATTGTCTGGTAGATATAGGTCAAGGCTGTAGCTACCATACATCCTGCAAAAGGTCATGTTCCTCACCCCATGAAATGTGTGGTAGGTATCCTCCATGTATGTGGTGGTCACACAGTCACTTCACTTTTCAAAAAATCATGTTGAAAAACCATACGACATTCCATCCCCTTAATATTTGGGTGTTTTTTCTCTCTCCTCTTGGTTTTAACCCCCTTAACCACTCATTTATCCCCTCCTTCTACATTTCAGACCCTAGGCATTCCTTCCCACCCTAATATCCTCCCTTGGGACTTCAATTTTTAGCTAGAAATTAGTGGTTCATCCTCAATTCATCAAGTAAGTATCCTCTCTCTCATCATTCTCTCTATATTATGATTTTTTCCTTCTTTTATTGGGGTTCCTTTTCTCCAATAGATCGGGTTAAAAATATTATTGTTCAATATTGAATTTTTTACATTGATCATCAAATTAAGGGATTGATCGTGCCTCCTTGGGGTGTGGTTGGGGTGTGATTGGAAATTCACACTAGTTTTAAGGGATTTATACACCCTTGGTACGTGGTTCCATGCTTTAGCATTTTTAGATGTTTTTAATATATGTTTTGTTTGCATTTATCATTGTTCTATGAATTAATTTTGTGGTGTGACATGTTTTTTGAAATTATTTCTCTCATATATGTGGTTGAAATGTTTTTTTGAAGGGATGATGGTTATATTTGGATTGTGTTCCACTATGACCTTTCTTGAAAGGGTTTTGTGCCTAATATGGAGGGTGAAAAATATTTGTTTCTCAAGGAAAAAAAGGTGTGTTTTTATTTAAAGGGAATTTTTTCAATTTAAATGTGCTTTTATTGAACGATGGATTATTTATCATGCACATTGATTAAATTTTAGTTTTCTTTAATGTTGGAAGTCATTTTTTCAATGAGGTAATTAGTTGATGTTCAACTATGAAAAGTGTCTTGTCCCATGGATTTGGTTGATTAATTTTATTAATTTCTTGTGTTTTATAAAATGGGGAAATTTTGATTGATGAAATTGATGGTAAATGTAACATTAATGTGGTTTTTCTATGAGAAAAAATTAAAATGGTTTTTTTGTGTGAAAAAATAGTGATATAACTAGCATAATTGGAGATAGTTTATAGAAGTGGTATGTTGTGTCACATGTGAACATTAATTTGATTAGAAGGTAATCCTAGGTATCTAGGTAGGATAAATAGTTCTAGTATTCTAGACATATTTGAATTGGTTCATCCAAAATTTATATAGTAGGATTAATGCTTAAAATTATAAATAAACATTTTAATTATGGGAGACCACTAGGCCATTGGGTTGTCCCATCCCAGTGGATCGTGTATGAGTACATTGATAGTCACGGTTTCTAATCCTCGTTTCACTAACGTACAATATTCTAGTATCCCTCTCGAACTAGATTTCCCATAGGAATTTACCCATGGTGATCTACCATATATTATATGGCACTATCCTCCGACATATGGTGGACCTCATATGATTGTGATTTCTTTTCATTTAATTTTTCCTCCTATTTTAAGAATGTTGTTTTGAAATGGTTTTCATTGAATGTTCTTCCTTTTTAGAATTATTACCTGTTAAATGTTTTCTTAAAAATGTTTCAAAGTTTTCTTTTATATAAATGAGCATTTTGGATTGTCTTTTAATCAAAAAATAAAGAATTTTTTTATCTTGGTGGAATCCTATAGGTATTTGTCTCACACCCTGTATACACCTTTGTGTGTATGTAGTCATTGTTGTTTGATTTGGTTCAAGTAAAGACATAAAGTAATGAGATTTTGGTTTGGGTTTCTAGTGGTCTTCTATTCAGGATGTCGATGGTGGTGCCTTGATGACTTTTCTACTCTTATTACATGGATGTTTGGGATGGAGTTATAGTTCTATTTTGTGTTGTAGTATTTAGGGTTTTTTTATAATGTGGTAAACTTTAATTTTAAAATAGGTTATTCCATGTTTAGTTCCATAAATTCTATTTGGGTTTAATTATTTTTTTTGTTGTTTTCATTATAAATATTTGTAAAATTATTCCCATATATCATTGTTGATACCTGAGAAATATTTTCTACCCTGTGGAGATTGGGAACAGTCGTCGGGCTATGCCAAGGACCGGGTCGGGCACGGAGTATGATAGTGACCCAGCATGGTTCGTAACAATTACCCTGTAGCTAAGAAGGGGTTTTAATCGATATTTATGCATCAAATAAGGAATTATAATGTGTTATTATATATAATTGTATGGTTATACCTCATGCCTCAAGAAAATTTTTGGTTGAGGATAAAAAATACCAAATATCCTGATTTAGATATGATGTTTAATTTTTTCCTAAATGATATGGAGGAGTTATATTTAAAAAGAAAATTGTGATATATATATGAATAACAAAATTCAATATATATATATTCACATACAAATAGTTTAATATGTTCTAGATATTTTTCTTTGATTTGATTATGATTATGATTTCTCAATACATTACCACCCTAGAAAAGTGAACAAGGTGGGATTTGCTTTGATTCGAAATTATTGTTCTATCTTATCCATGATGAGGTTTACAAAAGATCTATTATTTAGGAATTTTGATATAATGAATCTATAAATCCCCAATGAAGGAGATACATATTATCTTTCTGAATTGTCTTGTCAACCATCAATCCAAGTGATGATTGAAAAGGAATGGAAGGAAGTTTAGGAGATGAAAAATTAGGATAGAAATGATCCCAATTTTAACCTTGATATTTATCAAATGATATGGTTCATTAATTGTTTATGTGTTCCATAAATACCATATTTAGGGAATTAGTTGTTTTTGGAAGCCCATTTTTCATCATTCTCTATCAATCCTGGAAGTACAATGGTGTATAGGGATTTGAAATTTGACTTCTATTAGGATGAAAGAAATAGTTTAATCACATAGTTTATATATCAGTTCTTGGCATATAAAAAAGTTATGCTGGGTTGAAAAAATTATATGGGAATGTCACATCCATTTCCCATACTAGAATGTAAATTGAAAAAAATCACCTTGGCAGTTGTCTTCATACTCCACAAAATATATAAATAGCACAATACTATATGGGTTGTGGTTGGTCTCCTTATAATGTTAGAAAAATTCATCACTATTATGTGATATTTCAATTTGGATCTATTTTCTTGTATATATACAATGAAATTTGTTTCATTTCATGGACTACCAAAATCAATCATATGTTGTTGGTATTTGAGACTTACCTATATGTTCTTGAGAAGTGTTCAACAATCTCTTATTATTGTGTTGAGTTTCAGAATTTCATATCATCCTTAGATAAATGGTCATATAGAGAGATTAATTCATACTTGAGATTATATGTTTAGATATTTTTCAAATGATTTAAAAGGATGATGGAAAAAACACATTCCTATAGTTTAGTTATTATAGAACAATATCATTAACATGTGTATTTAGATGGATTCTTATTAAACCCACAATTGAAAGAAGTTTAGAGATCCAACATGTTGGAATGAAGTTGGGGAAAATGGATATATGGTCCTATGAGAGTTGAATACATGGTATTTAAGGTAAGATCCATTCAATAGGACATAAGGGTGGACCGAAGTCGTCAAAAATACTATGTTCATAATCACTAGTGTAATCTCGAATTTAATGTTGGTGATAATGTTTTTCTATGAATTTCACTATGGAAAAAGTTATGAGATTCAAGAATAAATGGAAAATATTTCTTATATATATTGTTACCTTGGAAGTTAGGGATTCTGCTGGGATGTAGCCTTTCAGTTGGTACTTCCACCAAACCTCTCTCAAGTACATCATGTGTTCTTGGTATCTCCTCCAAATAAGTATATAAATAACCCTTAACATGCACTGAACTCTGAGGGAATACCGTTATAGCATGATATTTCTTATTATTTACAGCCATTTTATATTTTGGATCATATATAGAATATTATATGAAACAAAGAGCACAATCCTTGTCAAGATTTTGTGGTGAAACCACTAGTTTGAGGAAGAAATTTGATAAACTAAGGACATAATGAGGCAGATGTATCATTAGTTTAATATACCAAAGTGGCCTAATTATAAGGTATAACTTCATTTTAATGGGGTGTGGATTGAATATAACACAGTGTTATTTATGAATTTAATATAATTTGAATAACTTAAATTTATTCTATAATTTGTTTTACACAAAACTATGTGTTTTATCAAACTAAGACAAACTATTAATACTATTCTTTAAAAATGACCATTATTACCTAGCCATTAAATTAGTAGGAACGAATTTTAATAACCAAATTTTAATTATTATGCATAATTATTTTATATATAAAAAATTTGATAAAATTTCTTATTTTTTAGTAGTCTTTAAATGTTTTGATAATACAATTTCCCTAAAAAATATTTTTTATGAAAAATAATAAATTATTTTTTAACACATTTATAAAATTAATTTTAAAAAAATATGTTCATAATTCATCATATAAACAACATACTATGGTGAATTTTTAGTATTTTATTGAAATTATTACTTTTTTTATGAAAAGTTTAAAATATAACTTTTTAATGAAATAATTTTTTTCATTTAATAATTTTTAAGGTTATTTTGTGTTTAAAATGGTATTAAAATTAAAATTACATCAATAAAAAATACATTTATACAATTTAGGTAATTTGAATAATTTTCACATATAATTTTGATATAAAAACATTTTAATATTTTTTGTATTTTCTCTTTGGAAGACAACTTTCCCATCATGACTAAGGGTTTAATTTTAAATTAAAATTTTCTAGATATCTGAATATAATTTACTAAATTATATTCAATATTTGTAATTTTAATATTATATATTATATAATATGATCAACTTAATCTTTTTCAATAATTAATAATAAAAATTTTAAAAACTAATTTTTTTTGTTAACATGAAAATGTGTTTCCGAGTGGTCAAACTAAATATATAAGGGTTTGAAATGATAAAAAACAAGTATAATAACCAGTTTATGGACATATTTAGACCCTAAATCATATTTTATATATTATATATCACTCTTGTTACCTTTTTCATGAAAAAACATTGGTACTCCTTTTTCTTTTAAAACATACAAGTGTGCCACTCACCTCACATAGAAAAATCCACCACTTGTCCTATACTATCCACACATAAAAAACCATTTAGGTAAATTAATTCCTAAAAAAATACCATCCTAATTTTCATAATCTTATCCTAAAATCCTTAGTCTGATCATAAATCCACCCTATGAAGGTATTTGGTTAAAACCCAAGGAGGTTACCTGAAGAAGTGGTCACATTCTTCACTGAGATTATTTATTTTATTTCATCTTTCATACAATTATATTACTATTAAGAAATTATGATATAGTAAAATAAATATATTAAATAAATATATTTTTATGTTATGGTCATTACCTATATCCATCTCCTCTTCCTTCAAATGGGTACCCATAACATCACTCATGTGTATGACAGGGATCCTCACGAACTGATGTCATATGTTCTTCATCAACACCACTCATGGTTGGGTATGATGATGGATATAATTTATATATAATTTATATTTTAACTTAAATATAATTATTTTAATATATTATCTATTATTCCTTTTTTACATTCCATTCACTAGAGAATACGATAATGTTATTCTTGTGTTTGGAGGACTACTACCTCGTGAAGTGAAGTGATCTCTTTTCACTTAATTTTTATATGGAGTGTCATTTTGGTTACATTTTATGAATAAATGTTATAGGAATGAAATATATATGACTCTATAAATTTAATATATTATATACCTTTATTTTTGTCCATCAGTTGGAAAAATGGAAACAACATTCATGCGTATGTACAAATTACAACCTCCATGAACGGTGTAATTCATTTTCGATCTCTAAAACTTATGGACAAATATTAATATATATATATAATATATATAAAAATATTTATATAATATTTATATGAAGCTTAAAAATATTATGATAATATAATAATGATACAATTAACAAGACCAAAAATTAAGAATTAAAACACTGACACAAATAAAGAAATTATTGCCCGAAACATGACTTAAATGAGGAATTGTTGATGGAAAATAATAAAAGATCATAAGTATGTTATAAATGATATGATAAATAAATTTATAGTTAATTAATAGGTATATAAAAAACATATATTTATTATACATGTGGTTTTAATATGTACGAATGAAGTAGATATTTTAGGTAGGATATTTTGTTTTAATTTTCCTTCTTTTGGGCATGTGTTTTTCCTATACCTATCATTTATTATGACGTGAATATACATAATAATTGATAAGTAATATCATGAATTTATTTATTCTCATGATATTTTTTGTTTCTTTTAAAATTATTATTTTGTGGTGTTTATGCTTCATATTTACCAAGTGGTAAGGGTTTTATTTTAAAATCTCATTATTTATATAGATTACTAATGATTTTGATTCTAATTATGAAATCGCTGGATATATCTGTTAATAAAATCTTTAAAACTTATTATTATGTAGTTAATTAATGATAATACCTATTTTTACTTTATTTTTCTCTTTTTATGTACTCAAGACACAAATATAATGTTTTTTTCAGAAAAAATTTCTTTTCTTACTCTCTTCGGATGAAAAAACATTTCCCTACCAAAACACACCTTCTAGAAATGTTTTAAAATTTATTATTAACATTATAAAAGTTATTTATTCAGATATTTTTACCCATTATTTATTTTTAATTTTTTTGAAATGAATAACCATCTCTTTTCACAAAACCTGGCTCATTTGGATTTTATAAATGATTTTACTTTTTTTGAATTAATAAATTCTTTATCAAGTAGTGTATATATATAAACCACATGATGTACATTGGTTATTTTGGACTATTATAAGTTATACCCTGTTATATTTAAAATAACATTAATAATGATAATGATTGATAATATACCCAATATATAATGACCATTAAGAGTAGTTTATAATATATTATTATATATTCCATATGACACAGAAAATATAAGTGATGTCCTCGACCTGTATGATCATACCCTATAAATCCCATTTATCGAATATTCTAATAGAGTTAACAACAATTGGATTTTCTCTTGACCAAGACTGATCCATGAGTTATCAATTGATAAAAACTAAGAACCATTTACAAGATAATTTCAAGATCATTGGGATCACTATCCAAACAATATCCATTCAACAAGTAAATAAAAATAACACCATCTCACACTTTACCCTTATGGAATTAACTGGTGTAATAAAGAGTTATGTACATGGACCCAAAGAGTATGAATGTGTACATTTTTTTTAATAATTTAATTATTATATTTATCACTATTAATATTAAATTTTATAATTCTTACATAATAATTGTAATAAAAAATTAGATTCTCCTAAGATGACCCTGATATTTTATTTATGGGTTAAATATATTTTCAATAAAAAAACCATTTTTTATGAACTCAATAATTTTTTAAAAAATTTGGTTTTAAAATCATATTATAATAAAATAATATTTTCTAAATTAAAAAGATAATATAATTTTACAAAGTCAGCTATAATATTTATATGGTTCATAAAAGATTTTTTTAAAAACCTTGTACTTTCAATAAATAATGACTAATACTGAAAAGTCTATATTATCCAATTTAGGTAATTAAATTAGTAAAATTAATAATATTTTTCAAATAAGAATGTTACAATTATTACTGAAGAATTTTTCAGAATTTTTCGAGACAGTCAATGTGTTCTGTAAAATTTAAATGTAGAATAAATCTACAGTATGTATTATGACATCAGAAAATCCCAAATGTGATGTAATAAAAATATGTAAGAGTATATTAATAAAAAAATTGGTTTCACATTTAGTTTATAGTTTTTTATATTATTTGAGAAATTTTATATATCTTTTATGAATCCTCCAACACCTATATAATTTGTTAGGGTTTAAAACCAATAATTTATAAAAACTACTCACTTCCACATCACCAAGGGAATTATTTTAATATTTTTAGTTATTACCCTTATAAAATAATTCAAAAAACACTTATTTGGTATAATCCTCGGTAAAAACACGTGTTAATATTTTTGTTTTATAATATTTAATCATATAGTGTCCAAAACATAAGTTTAGAAATTAATAAAACAATCTTCTCTATTTCTCTATATAAAACCAAAAAAAATCTTCTTCCTCCTAAATAATAAGTATTCATGCACAAATTTAATCTGATTTGTCTTCTCTAGAGACCTCCCAAGGATCACAAACTATCTTACGATGATCCTCTCATCATTTTAGAAGTTCCCCCTTAAGGTACAACATCAATAATTATCATATTTTCTCAACAACATTCTTAATTTAATTCCTTTTGATTTCCAGTTGTTAAATTTTGAAATAAATTTTATACATACCTATTACTATCATTATGATTCCCAACTAATGGGATACACATCTATATTTCATTCAAACATTCTATAAACCTTTCTTAACACCCATTATTCTTGCCAAATTAACCTATGATTTTCCATTTCAATCATTATTCAGTGAATACCAATCTCGATATCCACTCAAGGGTGGTCACCTAGTTATATGTATCATTAATTTATTACATATTTATTGGTCTAAAAAACACACTCAATAATTATGTGGTTAAAATTTGTGAAATATATAGTTTTGTTATATGATCTATGTGTAAAGCGTGTGTATGTTACATGATATAAATGTGACAGGTGGTCTATGAATTATATTGTCCTCTAATGTATTCGATAATGTTTTTATCTCAGGAGATAATGTTTATAGTTCATGAGATTTAATCCTGAGCACACTATGTTATGTTTTTTGGTCACCCCTGACTTATGATTTTGATGTCATGTTTTATTTTGTTTTAGTATTCCTAGGACTCCTAGATGTTATCATGTTATATCAGGCATAATTATTGAATATTATGATTCTAATCCTTTTTTGTCTCATTCATATTCTTATTGACTCACATTTATTACTTTATTCATGTTATTATTTCATAATTACTTTAATTTAATTTATAGATCACCCTTTTCTTATGTATTTCCCCTTGTTAACTCGTGAAATTATAGAGGATCCAAATAATATAAGCACATGTTATGGAGTTTTTAGGTTCTTGTAAATTTTTTTGTTTTTTGGTTTTGTACCTAATTACCTAAATATAAAATTCCTAACAATCTTATATTGTTTTATTAGTTGAACCATTATGTAATAAACTATTAATTAATGTCAATTAAACTATGGGTTATCGTAGTTGGTATCAAAGAAATGATGTGTTATATTTTTTATCAGGGTTAGAATACACTAGTGAATACCTTTTGTATATGACTAAACGTATGAAAAGTCACCTAAATTTTTGTAAGTATATATCAAGTGGCTTCTAATAAAATACATCCCGTTCTGGATATTACAAGGGTTTGTGGCTATAGATTAGTTGTACCTATGGGTAATAACCCTAAAAAGGGCCCATGGAGTTGGACTCAATAATTACCTGGTATATAAAAATTTTCTTTCATTCAAACCTGGTATGGAACTCTCGAGTGATATGATTTGTTAAAATCACACGCTTCTGAAAACCATTATTAATGGAATAAAAATTACCATGAGATTTTTTGTTAGAAAATATATCAAGTAAATATTATACTGAACCCAAAAAAATCCAAATCATAGGAATATATTTCATTGGTTAGTTATCACAATAATGTTTTTGTTTTCCTAATTATGGATTTTATTATTAAAAAATATCACCCCCAAGTTTTTATTTATTTTTAGTCAATGTCCAGAAATAAGAGGAACCGAGTCAACAAACAAGGTAAGGGAATTTTTATGACTTTCCAAATGAGATACCCAAACCCATGAAAGATAATTTCACAAAAATCACGAATATACATTCTCAATTAACAAAAGTAATGAATAAAAAACTAAATCAAGAGGAATACCCAAATTTAATTATGAAAAATAATGTTTTATATCAGATATTTTGGTTCAACAGGCCTCCAATTTTATGTTCATCTATCAATCATTTAATCTCATAACAACGGTTTGAATTCATTGAAATGACAATCATTATTGGTTTATTCTCTAAGAAAGAGATGGTCAAGATTTATATTTATAATATGGCAAGATAAGCTAATAAATAGTGGTTATTATTCGAAAAAATGAAGCATGATGAGGTGATCAACAGAATGTAGTCGAATAAATAATGAAAGATATTTTTCAATAAATATTATCATCACACTCTCAAACATAAAATAAAGAATGATTTTCATATCCTCATGTAAAGGGATGAAAAATATAATAGATAAAATTAGAAAAACAGCAATTGGATTTAACAATTCACCACTAGATTTACCATTATCTCTGAAAGTAAGATTATTTACTACTTTGGAGGTATAAATTTGAATCTTCAAAATGTTCTCCCAATTTTAAACTTTAAAAGCTATAAGTAATGTTCATGATGTTCGATTAAATTGAAAATAGTGATTTTGGAATCTCATGTGTCTCTTATAACTAGAGACAATTAGTTTTTAATTAATTGTATTTTGTGGGGTGTTATGGAAAACCATCATGGGGTAAGAATGTCGAACATACCACTTGTAAAAAGTGTTGGACGAAGCATCATATATTTTACATAAAATGGAGAAGGAAATACTTTATATATGGGATGAAAGGGAATCTAGTTGTTGATTTGTTAAGGGAGAAACCCACTCATGTGATGTATGAGAGTAATTATCTATTAAACCCTCATGTTTTCATCTAATGTTTCAACTACATTGAATATAGAAACTTTGGGAATAAATACCCTAAGTTAAGGGTTGTAGACGATAACTGACGATAACAACCTCCAAGGCCTAAAGATAAAGGGTGATCGTATTCCATAACAATTACTATAGATAATCCTAAAAATGATGTTATTATAGGTATTATTGTTTTTCATTATATTATAGTGACCATACTATTTGAATCAATTTCTATGCATTCTTGCATATCATGCATATTTATTATAACTATACGAACACCACCACAAAACAACGAATCCAAATAAATATTGAAGAAGATAAAGGGGTCAATTGTTGAATCCCAAGCATATATATAATCTTATATCTGAATTTGGAGCCACATTTTCTAGAAAACAATCTGATTACCCCTTAGTGTAATTCAATGTTATTCTGGGCATGGACTGGCTTTCCTGGTTTAGATCCAATGTAAATTGTAAAGAGATTTAAATCACCATCTATATCCAAACTCACCATATAATTCTAAATAATTTCAAGAAATATGATAATATTATTTTTGAACCTATATATCAAGAAATGATATTATTTCCTTATGAGAAATAATATCTTTCTCAAATGACTAATACTAAATAAAACACCATCTATGATGACATTCCCATTGTAAGTGAATTCCTTGATTTATTTCCTAAATAATTTTATGACCTTCCTCCTAAGAGTGCGGTTATATTCTCAATCAATACCATCGCTGGGTCAATTCACCGTTTCATTGATTATCATTAGCACAATTAGATCATTATATATAAAAAGTATCATCTACGAGGGATTGATGAATTTTTCCATTAGTTATATTGAGACCAATACCTCTCCATGTTGTATATTCAGTTAGGATATTATCTACTTATAGTAAATAAGTAAAATATAACAAAGATTTATTTTCATACAAGGTATGATAACTATGTTCTCAAAGTTATTCCAGTTTGACACACTAATTATCCAACTACTGTCCTGGACTCGATGAATATTGTCTTTTGGTATTACCTTGAAAAAATTTATTGTAGTCTTTATTGATGATATTCTTATCTACACTAAATGGAATTTGGAATAATAGGAGCATTTGAAATATTTGTTTAAGTTATAGTGAAAGGAATTTTAATTGAAATTTAAATTAAATGTTATTTTTTTATGGAGAATGTATCTTTCCTATGTATTTTTATAAATAATAAATGGTTATATTTTTATCCTTAAAAAATAAATGTAATTCATGGATGGATCACACCTATATCAATGATGGAAAAATGTAGTTTATATGGAAGATATGGGTACTAATATTGATGTATGAGAAAATTATCATGATTTTCAATACCTCTATCAATTCTTAATCAGAATATATTCATTTTCTTCTAGACTACTGAATGTGAATAAATATATAAAGATCTTAAGAGTGGCTAATGTCTACACCTGTGCCAACATTACCCACCAATAAGAAATGATTTCTTTTTCTAAATTGATGTTTCAAAAAATGGATGGGTTATTTTCTCAACAAAGACAAAAAAAGTGATATCTTATTCCATCTTCCAATTAATATATCCATGATTAGAACTATATAACCCATGATCTACAATTAGATGCAGTGATATTTGCATTGATAATTTCAGGAAATTATTTATACACGTAAACGTGTGACATATATGACATTCAGAAAAAACTTATATATATATATTCACATAAAAGAAGTTTAATATGATTCATTGAATGTCGCCAAAGATAATCAGGGATAATATTTTTTCCATCCAATACCATTTATGGGAAGGTAGTGAAAGTGGCAGATGATAGGAGAATAAAGTATACAACAACCCTATCCATGATGTGGACTGTAAGAGATCCAATCATATAAGAAAATATAATGATGGATTTGGGATAAATAAAAGTATATTCATCAAACCATGCCCAAATAATTTCTAAACCACCTATTCTTATGAGGATCTAGGAGGCCAATAATGATGATAAGTGTCTATAGAATATGGTAGTGAATATTCTAAATTTCAACTTTGTTGAGGATAGTGTTATATGGTATGGAACCAAGACATGTTTCCCATAAAAACAAGAATTAAAGTGGGATCTTATGAATGATGTGTATATATCATCCTTCTCAATTCATACAGGAAGAACTAAGATGTATTGTGATTTGAAGAAAACAAATTGAGAGATAAAATGAATAGAGATATTTTGGATATTGTACGTTGATACTTGGTGTTCCAATAAGTAATGGTGGAATGATATAATTATAAGGGTATGATACAACCATTTCCCATATTATAATAGATATTGGTAATCATAAAAATTCATTTCATTATAAGAATACCAAGTAAACTTAAAGAAAACAACACCATATGGGTGTGAGTTGATCTACATATAAATACAATACATTTTATTCCTATTAGAGAAGACTTATCCCTTGATCAACATTCCATATATATATAAGGGAAGAGTAAATAATGCATGGAGTTTCACTCTCTATTATATTTGATCATGATATGAGGTTTACGTCGAGGTTTTGGATAATCCTTTCGTAATCATTGGATATATAGTTGATCATCATCAACGCCTATCGCCCTAAAAGTGATTTGTAGACTCAACAGACTATTCAAACCCTAATGGATATGTTAAAATCATGATCAATTGATTTTAAAGGATACTATGACCAAAAGCTTCCCTTAGTGGTGTTCTCATAAATCAATAGATTTTATTTTAGCATTGAAATGGACATTATGAGTCTTTCTATGTAAATAGGTGTCATATGTTGACATGCTGTTATAAATTCAGATAGTGGAACATAATGGGATCTCACCTCATCTAAGAAATTAAATATAATGTTCAAACCATTTAACATCACATGAAATCAGTAAAAAGTCGATAGAAAATATGTGAAAATAGTCATCAATGGAACCTTGAGTATGAGTTCAAATATAATCAGTTCCTTCATATATCACCATGGAATAATTTTGTTAGGATTGTAAATAATGGAAAGAATAATAGGAGAGTCTTTGGCCCCTTTGATATCCTTGATCACATTAGAGCTGTGGCCTATTTACTAACACACCCACCAAATCTATCTCAAGTATATAATGTGTTCAATGTATTCCTTTTGAGGAAGTTTATATAATACCCCTCACATTTAAAGAGTATAGATGGAATACAATTTGTTATTGGTATTTCAAATAAAGATAAGTTGATAATGATCTTATATCATAAATATAATTTTCCACAAAACAAGAAAACTCAACGGTAGATGTTTTTTGATAGAACAAAAATTTTGAGGAAGATACATGGGAACCGGAAGGGGTTGTGAAATAAAAGTACCCTCATCTAATTTCATGTATAAAAATAAAATTTCAAGGTAGAAATTTCAAATGAGGATAAATATATAATGAATCAAAATTTTATAAATTAAATTACATTTTAGAATGAATAAATTCTTTATCAAGTAAAATAGTAAAAGAAAATACATGTATTACATTGGTTGTTTTTTACCATTATAAGTTATATTTTATCAGATTTAAAAGATAGGTAAAAATAATAACTGTTTATAATACATTTATTATATAGGGACAATAAACATTTTTATATTAAGGGTTATGATAGTTTCCATTTAACATAAAAAATGAAGTGGTGGTCATGACCATTTTGATTAAACAATATGAAGACCATTTATAGGAGCCTCAGAGGTAGATAACAACACTAGGATTTCCTTTTAACCATGCCCAAGATGAGATTAAATAACTAAAACATGAGAGAATTTATTTTTATATAGATGTTCAAGGTCATTCAGAACACAACAAAAACCATGTCAATCAAACTAGCTCAATAAAATATCACCATCATACACCTTACAAAAAAGTAATTCACTGGTGTGATAATGTTAAATGTATCTAGAACCATAGAGTGCGAATTTTTTCATTTTATTTTTAATTAAATAATAACTATATTTAATTATTTTCTATATTAGTTCTTTAATGATAAAATAATAAATTTGATAAAACTTTTATTTTGATATGATGAAACAATCATTGTATTTTTTGGATATATAAAGTGTCAAACAAGTCACTCTTTTTGAAAAGATAAATACATTGTTTAATAAATTATATTTTACTAAAATATTATTATTAATTAATATATATTAAATATAAGTAATAATCTAATTTAAAGAAGCCAAATGAAATATTTATAAGGGTTAGAAAACAATAATTCTCAAAATGACCACTATTTTTCTATAATTGGGTATTTTTTTATTTAAAAATGTAAATTATCATATTTAAGAAATTATTTCCATAAAATAACTATTTTTCCTGAAATCAGAAAGTTTCAATTGTCTAATGGTTTATTTTTGTTAATTTTCATAGATAGTAGTATTTTTTGTAAAAATTAAATATGATATAACTACATAGTTTATATTATGACGTCATAAAACCCCAAAAGTGCAGTAGAAAATAATATAAAGAGTAAAAAAGACCAAAATTATAATTCCCCTTCAAAATAATGTGTCTTAAAATAATTCAGATAAATTTTATAAACCCTTAATGAATCTTCTAAACCCAATATTATGTAGTGTGGTTTAAAAATAAATTCAATATAAACATGAATCACTCTATTTACCTCTATATATCCCTCCAAATGTTCCCCTAATCTATTTAGAAGATCCTCATATTCTTTTTTATGCTCCCTATAAAGGTTCGAGATCATATCCTTGTCTTCATTATTCTAACACCTACTTTATTATATACATTGTGATTTTCAATTTTTCAAGTTCTGATATGTTATTACACATCCCACTTACTATCATTAATATCCCCAAGTAATTATAAACTCATTTATCTCTCATTGACCCCTTCTAGAAACTATTATGTACACCCATTATGATGCTTAAATTATCTTGTGACTTTCCATGCCAAACAATTTTATATTGAATAAAAATATCTATTTTCATAAACGTTTATTCATATAGTTATACATATACTTCATTTATTTGGAATTTATATGTATGTATCCTATAATCCTTAATAATTGGGTTAAAAAATATAGGCAACTTTCTTATGTAATATGATCTATACAACACCCTTTTTTATGTACACGATATGAAAGTTTCCAGTGGTCTAGAAATTATCTATCCCCCCAATGCAATGGGTATTGTTTTTATAAATTCCATTTATGGTGTAGGAGTGGTTATCTTAATCACCGAAATTTATTTTTTCTGCGTGTTTATACCTGACTAATTTTTATCTTGCAATGTTTCGTATTTTTTTTAAATTTATATGTTTCCTTTATTTTATCATGTTTTACCATGCCTCATTATTCAAGATTATTATTCTCCACCCTTTTAGGTATCATTTTTATTCTTATTGAGTCTCATTTATTTCATTCATTACCTTATTCTTTTTTATCATCTTATTGTACTTTATATATCAACCCATTCTCATGTTCATTCCTTGGTGACCCTATAATGTTTTATAAGATCCCTGGATTATAAGAAAAAAATTTAGTCATTTTAAATAAATTTTTTATATTTAAATTCAAATTTGTATTTGAATGTTGGTAGTTACACAAAAAAACATGCACTCACGATCTTATGGGTTTGTATTAAATGTATCATTCTATTATAAAACATGAATTAGGTTGTATTAAAATATTGGTTGCAATATATACTTTATCTTCCTTAAAATAGGTTTTATTTATAACCACATTTAGATGGATTATAGATACTTAAACCGAATGTGAATTGGGGTTTTATGACATTATATCAAAAATTATCTTTATATGGTTTTCCACATGTGGTGATGTGACACAATGTTCCTAGAGACAATAATGTTAATACCTCCCCTGGGGTGATGTTCCAGTTACGTATGCAGGTATCTTCTAGGATTTCTTGACAGGCGCTATATTTTAAATAAAAATATATTTTTCTACGAAATTGATATATTGGGGGAAATTATAATATATTACCCTAATTATATAAGTATTGGGGCCTTGCGGTGCCCATAACATTGAATCGCCTCAAAAAATATTCCAAATTATTTATAAAAATATTTCAAGAGATCAATTGGGAAAATTGAATTCACTCCATTACTATTAATATGAGTGTCTGAAGTTATTAAGAGTAAAGAATGATGATTAAAAATAATGTGACCAATATGTGCTTTGTTTATTTGAATACAATTTATTATCTAGAAACATTATGAGATTTCGAATTATTTAAAATTGAATATATAAAAGTTAGTAAATAATTAAAACCTAAAAATATTTATTTTATTTTCCATGAAAAATTACAAACTTTATAATATTGATTATTAATGAATATAGAGAACTTCTTTTAGAGTATACTATAATAGAGGTTGAAATAAATATATTTGATAATTTTCAAAATATCATTGTTACATTATGAGAAAAAATTGAGATAATATCGATTGAGATACATATTAATGATAAATTAATTTTGGAAATAACATATATATTTAATAAAATTATTCAATTTTTGGAAATCATGATTTGGTAAAGTCTCTTCGTTGAATTAGATCACATTATTTATCATAACTCGGAATATGTTTTCATGATAATGATACCAAAATGTATATAGTAAAAAATAGAATCATTATCATCTCAATAGACAGTATGTATGAACACTTTAAAACAGAATGGAAAGATAAATATATTAAAGCATACCAAGATAATGTGGTGGTTCACATGGTAAAATTAATTTCAAGGGGGGGGGGTTCTAGATTCCCTATTTAACTTGTAAATGAATAGGTTGCAAATATTGGTCCTTCAAGAAATACATATTATTTGTCAATAGTAGTGGATAAATCAATATATAGTGGTTTATATCCAAGAATCTAAACCCTTTTATATATTATGGGTTAAAAAACTAAAAATAGGGATTTAAATAAAAAACTGTGAACTCTTCTGCAGAAGGAGAATAATTTTAAGGTGTTTTATTTTTTTATTCTAATAATTTTATCATTATTTGGTTTTTCATTTATAATTATTTTAATTTTTCTTTTGGAAATCATTATTCAATATACTTTCTCAAGTATAATCATTTTAAGAAGAAGAAATTAGGGTAAAATGAAACTTATTTGACAAGACCTTTGGTGGTTTCATATCACACATGATGAGTATTATATTTCCTCCTTATTTTTAATATTCATTGCGAATACATACAATAAATTTATTATTTGCCTTCATTGGATATAGAAACAATATATACCATCTTTTGATAAAAGTACTATGGAATTATTGGATAGAACACACTTATGTTTTGATAATTTTTTACCTAGAAGACATGTTTTATAAGGATTTACATGGTTTTATTATTTAAACACCATAATTTTATTTAATTTAATTTAAATGATCATGAATATATTATTTTTAAGGCATTATTAATTTAATTAATAATTTATTCTAGGGGCAATTTAATGGGTATTTTCAAGTAAAAAAGTTAATGTGTTCAATTTTGAATATTGGATTAGTATGAGAATTACCCAACAGTGTTCTATTATGGGGACCTAAATAAGAAATTTTAATTAAATTTAGTCATTATATATAAAAATTCATATAAAAAAATTAAAAATACCAAGAATCCATAAGTGTATAAAATAATTTTTTGATTCATGTCTTCATTATAACACATACTATATCGGGTAATTGTAGATAGATGGTTTTGTTTTTAAAAATTGTACCTTCATATTTTGAAATAACCCTTGGTCACATTACCCATCACCTTTGTGACATGACTAAAATACATAGTCTCAAGGATAAACTCATTCTATAATACAAGGTATTTTATTGGTCTAACCTCAAAACATTGAAAAAGTTATTTAAAAAAATATTGAAAAAAATATTTTGTGTATGTGAAATTTTATTAGGGAATGGAAAATTAGTGGGTTAAATATTTAAACTTACGAATTAAATCAATCAATACCAATTTAATTTTGAAATATACAATTTTAGTACTTGGTTCATTTGTATAGTCTGTGGATTGGTCAAGACACCCCTAGGAAGGGGTAAATTAGTTGTTGTATTTTTTTACAAAGTAAAAAATATTATTTTAATCATTTTACCCCCTTTGGTATTTGAAGATTTTGGTTGGTTATGAATCAATCAGATCCTTTTTTTCACTCAATTCACATTTGGAACATCTGAGCATCAAACTCATGAATGTTAAACATGTGGTGTTTTTATATGATTTTAACCTTATTTTGGAAACATGATCCACTTTATGGTCATTTTTATGAAAGTAATAACTATTCTAATTGAATTTATTATGTAATACAATGGTATGGGGGTTTTTATATCACAACCCGTCAGTCACAATGTTATATTGTTGACGGTGATCACAATATGAAAAATTTGAACAAGGAAGAATCCCACTATACTCCATCATGTCGACACCCCCACTAGTATCAATTTCCTTTCCTCATTTACTTTTATTATATAAAAAATATTGAACAATGATTTCACTACACCAAAAAAATTTACATTCTTCATCAAAACAGAGTAAATTATTTTTTTAAAAAAAATTCAGCAATGTAATATTCAACTCTGTCACTTCTTTTCTTCATATTATTCTGGTTCTTCTTTCACTAATGGAAATGGACAATTTACCAATAGTTTTGAACCGTTGGGAAATCCTACAGAACCATTGGTATATCTTAAACCAATGGTTCTGCAAACCATTGGTATGTAAGCCATTGGGAAAGCTTTTCCCAACAGTTTACACAGAACGTCTGGGATAGGTTAGAAAAATGAACCTATCCAAATGGTTTGGTACAACCATTGGGATAGTTTTTTCCAACAGTTTGGCTTGAAACATTGGAACAACCAACCGTATGGCTTCTTTCCCAACAGTTTCTAAACCGTTGGGAAAGGTTTTTTACCAACGGTTCATAGAAAACCATTAGTATAAATCATACAAAGAATACTATGCCAATGGTTTCAAATGGTTCGCATAGCCTATGCTGTGAAAATTCCATAGTAGCCTGCAATTTGCACAGTAGGCACAGAGCAGGTTGTCTATTCCTTCTCCTTTCCAATTCCCTCTCATTTCTAATTATTGTACCTACAATAATCAACTAACACATACGTATAAAATTACTGTACATGAAATAACCAACTTACACATACATATATAGAATAAATTCATACACATTTAACATATAATTCATCCTTGAACTATACACATCTAGAATTAAATCAGAATTCATAACGTACTTATAAACATACATAATTCATTTAGAATTCAATTTAAAATCTAGATGACAATTATATGTGAAATCCGTAAATCAATTCATAATTTGATCGATTTTTCGTATACCAGATGTTTTTAAAAGAAATAATGTCCATTTTAAACAAAATACATACACCTGGAGTGATATTGGCCACACAGTACCTCATATTGAGGCGAGGTTAACTCGTACACTTCACAAATGACCCATGGATTATTGTCCTAAAGTATGAACATATTCCGAAAGAGTTTGGTCGGCTTTCCGTATGTCAGTTGTTTTTTTCACTTAAAAAGAAGTTCTTTTCAAATAAAATAGGGACACATTGAGTGGTGCTGGCCAAAACACTACTCGGATTGAGGCGGGGTTGACTCGTACACATCACAAATAACCCATGGATTGATGTGCTAATGTATTAACACAATCAGAATCCTATTGGTCAGTTTTCCGTATGTACCTAAAATGTTGTCCATTGTAAACATAAGAGAGACACATTGGGTGGTTCCGGATGCACCATGACTTGGATTGAGGCTCGTTTTACTCGTACATGTCACATATGACACATGGATCATTGTCCTAAAGTTTCAACAGATTCCTAATGCATTTGGTTGGTTTTTAGTATGCTAGTTGTTCTTTTCACTTATAATTATGTTTATTTTTTAAAAAATAAACCCAATTAGAGAGGTACCGGCCACACCGCACCTTGGACTTATACAGGGTTGACTCACACACATCTCAAATGACCCATGAATCATTTTTCTAAAGTATCAACACAATCTGAATGATTTTGGTCAGTTTTCTGTATTCCAGTTTATGTTTTCACTTAAAATGATGTCCTTTTGAAAAAAAAGACACTTTGAGTGGTTTCGGCCACACCGCACCTCCGATTGAGGCGGAGTTGATTCGTACACATCACATATGACCCCTGTATTGTTTTTCTAATGTATCAACACAATCAGAATCTGTTTGGTCATTTTTTCGTATGTACTTAAAATGGTTTCCATTTTAAACAAAAGAGAGACACCTAGAGTGATCCCAGACACAATGTGCCTTTGATTGAGGTAGGTTTGACTCATACACGTCACATATGATGCATGGATCATTTTCCTAAATCATAAACACATTTCGAATTCGTTTGGTCAGTTTTTCATATGTTAGTTGTCGTTTTCACTTAAAATGATGTCCATTTCAAACAAAAGAGAGACACTATGAATGGTGTCGGCCATACCACGCCTCAGATTGAGGTGGGGTTGACTCGTACACTTCACATATGACCCATGGATCATTTTTCTAATGTATCATCACAATCAGAATCCATTTGGTCAGTTTTCCGTATGCGAGTTGTTGTTTTCACTAAAAATAAAGTCCATTTTAAATAAAAGAGAGACACTTTGAGTGGTGTTGGCCACACCACACCTCGGATTGAGGCGAGGTTGACTCATACACATCACATATGACCCATGTATCGTTATCCTAAATTTTCAAAAGAAACCTAATTTGTTTGGTCAGTTCTCCATATGTACTTAAAATGATGTCCATTTTAAAAAAAAGTGAGACACATAGAGTGATCTCGGCCACACCGTGACTTTGATTGATCATGGGTTAGCTCATACGCATCACATATGACCCATGGATCATTGTGATAAAGTATTAATAGAATCAGAATGTATTTGGCCGGTTTTCTGTATTCCATTTGTTCTTTTCACTTATAATCCTTTCTATTTTAAACAAAAGAGACACAGTTAGAGAAGTACCGGCCACACCTCGCCTCAGATTTAGACAAGGTTTACTTGTACATGTCACAAATGACCCATGGATCGTTGTCCTAAAGTATCAATCTATTCCAAAATCATTTGGTTTGTTTTCCGTATGCCAGTCGATGTTTTCACTTAAAATGATGTCCTTTTGAAACAATAGAGAGACACTTTGAGTGTTACCAGCCACACTGCACCTCGGATTGAGGCAGGGTTAACTTGTACACGTCAAAAATTATTCATGGATCGTTGTGCAAAAGTTTCAACACAATCAGAATCCATTTTGTCGGTTTTCCGTATGTACTTAAAATGTTCTCCATTTTAAACAAAAGAGAGACAATTTGGGTGGTTCCGGACACACCATGACTTGGATTGAGGTTTGGTTGACTCATACACATCACATATGACAAATGGATCATTTTCCTATACTTTCAACAGATTCCGAAAGTGTTTGGTCGGTTTTTCATATGCCAGTTTTTCTTTTTCACTTATAATCCTGTCCATTTTAAACAAAAGAGACATAATTAGAGTGGTACCGGCCACATCATGCCTTGGATTTAGATAGGGTTGACTCGTACATGACTAAAATGACCCATGTATCATTTTCCTAATGTATCAACACAATCTAAATGTGTTTAGTCAGTTTTCCATATGCCAGTTGATGTTTCCACTTAAAATGATGTCCTTTTGAAACAAAAGAAAGACCATTTGAGTGGTGTCGGCCACACCGCGCCTCATATTGAGGCAAGGTTGATTCATACACGTCCCAAATGACCCATGGATCATTTTGATAAAGTATCAACATAATCAGAATCTGATTGGTCAGTTTTCCCTATGTACTTAAAATATTGTCCATTTTAAACAAAAGAGTGACACTTAGAGTGATCACGGCCACACCGTGCCTCGGATTGAGGTGGGTTTGACTCATACACATCACATATGACCCATGGATAATTTCCCTAAAGCATTTACACATTCAAATGTGTTTGGTTAGTTTTTCCTATGTTAGTTGTCTTTTTCACTTAAAATGATGTCCATTTTAAACAAAAGAGAGACACTGTGGATGGTGTCGGCCACACCGCACCTTGAATTTAGGCGGGGATGACTCGTAAACATCACATATGACCTATGGATCATTATACTAAAGAATTGATACACCAAAAATCCGTTTGGTTGGTTTTCTGTATTTTAGTTGTTGTTTTCACTTAAAATGAAGTCAATTTAAAAAAAAGAGACACCTTGAGTGGTGTCAACCACACCACGGCTTGTATTATGGAAATATTGACTCATGCACGTCACATATGAAATATGGATCGTTCTCCTAATGTTTCAACAGAAACACAATGCTTTTGGCCAGTTTTCCATATGTACTTAAAATGTTGTCCATTTTAAACAAAAGAGAGACACTTAGAGTGATCCCGGTCACACTGTGACTCAAATTGTGACTGGTTTTTCTTTTACACGTCACATATGACAAATGGATCGTTGTGATAAAGTATCAACAAAATCTGAATACGTTTGGTCAGTTTTCCGTAAGCTAGTTGTTCTTTTCACTTATAATCCTGTCCATTTTAAACAAAAGAGACACAGTTAGAGTGGTACCGGCCACACTGTGGCTTGGATTTAGATGGGGTTGACTCATAGACGTCTCAAATATCTAATGGATAATTGTACTAAATTATAAACTCAATCCGAATGCGTTTGGTCAGTTTTCCATATGCCAGTTGATGCTTTCTCTTAAAATGATGTCCTTTTGAATCAAAAGAGAGACACTTTGAGTGGTGACAGCCACACCGCACCTCTGATTGAGGCGGGGTTGAGTCGTACACGTCAAAAATTACCCATGGATCATTGTCCTAAAGTATGAACACAATCAGAATCTGTTTGGTCAGTTTTCCATATGTACTTAAAATGTTGTCCATTTTAAACATAATAGATAAACATTGGGAGGTACCGGCCACACCGTGACTCAGATTGAGGCGTGGTTGACTCATTCACATCACATATGACCCATGGATTGTTGTCCTAAAGTTTCAACATATTCCGAATGCAGTTGGTCAGTTTTTGGAATGCTAGTTGTTCTTTTCACTTATAATCATGTCTGTTTTAAACAAAATAGACACAGTTAGAGTGGTACCGTCCAAACCACGCCTCATATTTAGACAGGGATGACTCGTACACGTCTCAAATGACCCATGTAACATTTTCCTAAATTATCAACACAATCCGAATGTGTTTGGTCGTCTTTCTGTATGCCAGTTGATGTTTTCACTTAAAATGATTTCCTTTTGAAGAAATAAAGAGACACTTTGAGTGGTGCTAGCCACACCGTGCCTTAGATTGAGGTGGGGTTGAATCTTACACGTCACATATGACCCATGGATCGTTGTTCTAAAGTATCAACACAATCAGAATCTGTTTGGTCAGTTTTCCACATGTACATAAAATTTTGTCCATTCTATATAAAAGAGAGACACATAGAGTGATCCCGGCCATAACATGCCTCATATTGAGGTGGGGTTGACTCGTACACGTCACATATGACCCATGTACCGTTTTCCTAAAGAATCAACACATTCCGAATGCGTTTGGTCAGTTTTTCATTTGTCAGTTGTTGTTTTCACTTAAAATGATGTCCATTTTAAAAAAAAGATAAACACTATGAATGGTTCTGGCCACACCACACCTCAGATTAAGGTGGGTTTGACTCATACATGTCACATATGACCCATGGATCATTTTTCTAAAGTATCAACAGAATTAGAATCTGTTTGGTCAGTTTTCCGTATGCGAGTTGTTGTTTTCACTTAAAATGAAGTCCATTTTAAACAAAAGAGAGACACTTTCAGTGGTGTCGACCACACCGTACCTCGTACTGAGGTGAGGTTGACTCACACACGTCACATATGACACATGGATAATTCTCTTAAAGTTTCAACAGAAATCGAATGTGTTTGGTCGGTTTTCCGTATGTACTTAAAATATTTTCCATTTTAAACAAAAGAGATACAGTTACAGTGATCACAGCCACACCGCGACTCGGATTGAGCCTGAGTTGGCTCATACACATCACATATGACCCATGGATCGTTGAGATAATGTATCAATAGAATAAGAATGCGTTTGGTCAGTTTTCCGTATGCCAGTTGTTCTTTTCACTTATAATCCTATCCATTATAAATATAAGAGACACAGTTAGAGCGGTACCAGCCACACAGTGCCTCAGATTTTGATGAGGTTAACTCTTACACATCTCAAATGACCCATTGATTATTTTCCTAATATATCAACACAATCAGAATGTGTTTGGTCAGTTTTCCATATGCCAGTTGATGTTTTCACTTAAAATGATGTCATTTTGAAACAAAAGAGAGGAACATTGAGTGGTTTCGGCCACACCGCACCTCGGATTGGGGAGGGGTTGACTCATACATGTCACATATGACCCATGTGTTGTTGTGATAAAGTATCAACACAATCATAATCTGTTTGTTCTGTTTTTCATATGTACATAAAATGTTGTCCATTTTAAACAAAAGAGAGACACGTAGAGTGATACCGGCCACACAACGACTCAGATTGAGCCGAGGTTGACTCGTACACATCACATATGACCCATGGATCGTTGTGATAAACTATCAATAGAATCCGAATGTGTTTGGTCAGTTTTCCATAAGTGAGTTGTTCTTTTCACATAAAATCCCGGCCACACCACGCCTCGGATTTAGACGAGGTTGACTCGTACATGTCACATTGAGTGGTGTAGACCACACCGCTCCTTGGATTTAGGCGGCCTTTCTTTCCAAGTATCTCATGTAGGGGACCAGGTATCACCAGAGTCAAGGTATTACCATCTTGCAAAATAGACATGTCCTCGTTTTATCTTCAAGGAAAAAATATCACTCATGAGTAATAGAAACCATCCTGGTAGCCCTCGCCTAGAAACCAAAGAATTCATCTTGGAATTTCGAGTCTAAATTCCTTGAGCCTGAAGAGTCGGTCCATGAGTCCTCAACATATAACCCGTGTCTTATCTTAAAAATGGACAAGCAAACCAAATCAGACAAGGTATAATTCACATAACATGGAGAATGTACAACAAGGATTTGTATTCAATTTAAGGCATATCATCACATGGATTTAATGAGAATGAGCTAATAAGATTACCAAAACATTCATATAAATCAGGACATAAAAAAATTAATAATCCTAAATAACGTTGCAGGATCAGAGAAATAAAAAAAGGCTTGTGAAATCAAGGAGGAGGGTGGGGGCTGTCTTGGGGTCCAGGGAGGAGGGTGGGGTCTGTCCGGGGTCCAGGGATGAGGGTGGGGGCTGTCTGGGGGGCTGTCTGGGGGGTGTTTGGGGGGGGATGTCTGGGGACCAAAGAGGAGGGTGGGGGTGTTTGGGGGGCTTTTTGCTGGGTGTCCCGGGGGTTGTCTGGGGTCTAAGGAGGAGGGTGGGGGGTTATCTGGGGGGCTGTCCGTGGTCCAAGGAGGAGGGTGGGGGTTGTATGGGGGCTGTCCGGAGTCCATAGAGGAGGGTGGGGGGATATATGGGGGTTAGTCTGGGGGGCTATTCGGGGTCCAGGGAAGAGGGTGGGGGGGTTATCCGCAGGGCTGTCCGTGTGGCTGTCTGGGAGGTTGTCCGGGGGTTGTCAGGGGACCAAGAACGATGCTTTCTATTTATTATTGTTTTATGTTCCCTAGAGATAAAAAATATTAATAGTTTAATAGATATAAATATGTATGATTTACATATTCAATTTAGTTACCTGATATAGTCATCGAACAAATCACAGTTGAAAAAAATAGTGTGATTTTCCATCTCTCGCTCTTCATGGATTAATGTCTTCAATGTATATGATCCATTAATTCCTCCTGTTTGAGGAAATGATGGAAAACTAGGTTCAATTTTATCATATTGTTCTTCTTCTTTTCTCATTGATTTGTTCATTCTTGTAGTAAGATTATACAAATACATTGAGTAGAAATCCATTAATTCTTGATCCAAGTAACCGTTCACGATAGAACCTTCGAGATGATTCATGTTTCGGACATAAGACTTTAATGTGTACATATTTTTTTCAGTTGGATACATCCAAAGAAAACAAACAGGTCCCCTGAGAAGTATTTCAGTGGGAATATGGACAGTCAGATGCATCATGCATGTGCAAAATTATGGAGGAAATATTTTCTCCAACTCACAAAAAATTAATTGGGAATCTGTCAATATTTTTTACAAGAAATACTTGGACAACTTCTTAGCACAAAGATCTCTAAACAAATAGCAAAATCGAATTACAGTCACCCTTACATTATCAGACGAAATAAGACATATTGATATTGGAAGAAACTCATGTAGAAGAATGTGATAATCACGAGTCTTCAAAGATTTTAGCTTCAAATATCTTCTATTGAACAATTTAGATATTTTTCTTGAATATCCATCAGGAACTCTAATAGTCTCTAATTGTAGAGACCCAAAGCTTGACTTACATGGAAATTACATTACTTTTGCAGAATACTTAATACATAAAAAAAAGAAACACAAGGATCGTAATAGTTTAGTGTCTTTGGAAACTCGGAATATAAAATTCTAATCATGATGAAATATTTTCAACAACTCTCATAACGATCTTCCCGGTTTTGTTACCTTACCTAAAACCTTTCTTTATTTCCTGGGGAAAATAAAACATAAAAAGGGTGAGATCAAATGCTCAATAAGGGAAAACATAATGAACATAAAATAATCCATAAACATTTGAATGCAAAAACATGAACATAAAATCTAAACATCAAAATATTGAGTAGAGACATAAATCATGGAAGTACATAAACAATAGATCATAAAGGAACATTAATCATGATAAAATAGCATCGTAATAAAACATGTAATTGTTTCAACCATTAATCACATGATATGATTCTATAGTAGCCAAGGCATTGCTACCAAGACCATCTTAGTGGACAAAGTCCCTTTCTGAATCGAGTTCACTCCTCGTTCCAGTCTTGTAACACTGAACCAGATTAACTTACCATTCCAGCCATGTCTATCTCATGAGATATAAATTTTTACCCAATGCATTGGAGGGAGATATAGGTCCCACCCATCTCATAATGAAATCATTCTTACTTGTGCCACAAAATAAACATACATCATTCATAAGAACCCAACGAATAAAATGGGTTTCATAAACATCATCCCATAATCACATAATCCGTATAATAGAAATGGATATCATTTCATAATAAGAAAATTGAAACCTTGTAAATCATAGAGACATTATACTTGAAACATAAACATATGAAATAATGTCATCTTATATGGAAAATGGTTTTGATAAAACACTTGAAATGAATTCTTGAGGAAAATATCCTTTCTTCTTCAAAATCAATTTATTTTCACAAAATGTCATGAAATTTTAAAATGGAGTTATTTTATTGAAAATAGTCATGAAATTTTTTGGAGGAAGCTTCATGAAAATAAGGCTTTATAAAACCGTAAAAATTCATTCATGTCGTATAAGTTAAAAAACATTCTCCTCGTACTTTTGTCGGAAAAGTCAAAAAGTACCTTGTAACTTAAACAAAAGAAAGATTCCTTACATACAATGTAGTAAAAGTCCAAATGGGTAAAAAGGGAATACATAAAAACACTTTTAGAAAACATGTATATGGATGATAACAATAACCCTAGTAAATACTTACGTATAAGCTATCTCAGATAAAAATGAGATTTGAAAAATTATCCCTTACCTTAGGTCCAATATGCTTCGTATGGATCCAAACATTCTATATAATGATTTAAATAATGTCATTGACTTACTAAATAATCATATTCATTATTATTATATCATATATGTTTCACTTATGACTTTATATTACCCGCTCCTTTGTAAATTCAATGTAAAAGCAGCGTTTTGGGAAAAATCATTTCATTTATCGTATTTGTTTCGACGTGTCGTTCTTGATATTATTACTTATATCATGATTTACATAATTCCAGAATGTAAATCATGATTTATATATAATATATATTCATCATATAAATATATATTATAGATCAATAAAAGGAATGGAATACACCGTTCATGGAGACGGTAGGTTGTACGTACGTATGAATGTTGTTTTCGTTTCCTTGTTCAATTGAATGAAATTAAATAGCTGACATACATATTTATATACATAAATACAGTAGCATTCTTATGTCATATATTTCATTATTATTCATTATATATACTTTATAATCATTCTTTAATGGTTAATCATGGAAAATAAATCTCATCGCGTTCGTGGAGATGATAGTCCGTACGTACGCACGAGCGACGATATCATTCCCATGATCATGGAATTGTATTGGAGTGTATGTATACTATTTCAGAATCAATATCAATTTACAATAATCATATATAGTCATTATTTACACCCTTACACACATCCAAGTAATGTGGTGGTGGAAAATAGATTACACCACGGCGTGGAGACGGTATTCCGTACGTACGCACGTGCGGTGATTTCGTTTTCCGTAGGATGGGTAGATGGTGAAATAGGGTTGTTTCCTACATATAATATCATATCATTATGTGAGTGATACTAATGTTATTACTTCATAATTAAACAACTAAATAAGAAGAAGTAGAATAAGAAATAAAGTTGAAAGAATCGGTAACTGACATTACATCTTCTTTGAAACGCCTCTTTGATACCTCCTCTTAGGGAACTAAAATTGGTCTTTGAAGAAGACCAGGACCTCTAGGATGTTTCTAGGGAAGTGGGAAAGTGAAATGGGCAGGGATTTGCCGAGAATGAAGGCTCAAATTGGTGTGAGGAGGAGAGGGAGGAGGTTCCCTTTTATAAGGGAGGAGAGGGGCACCTTTGGAAATATGAGAAATATTAGTTTATATTAAATCCCAACCCCACATAAAAACATCCAAAATGACTAATATCCTAATATTAGATGAGATATGGTCGTAATCGCATCAACCAATAAAATTTAGACATGTTAGGAATAACATTTTAGACCATATAAATTTAAATTAATAATTTTTAAATATTTTGTGATTTTTAAACAATTTTATAATACGTTATTTTTATAAAATAACAATTGTGTCAATTTTGACACAATTCATTTATTTGAATTTAAATAAACTATATAAAGAAGATATGTTCTAACTAAAATCTTTAATAGATTCATAAAATGTCATATGTATCTATAAAATTAGTGGACCACATTAAATAATTCATATAATATATATTTCATTATTTTTAAAACCATTTATTTGGTTCATCTCTTAACAAAATAATTACTACAACATTTATGTATAATTATTAAATATACTTATTTGTTGCATAAAAATTAAAAATAAAATCCTATGATAAAGATAAATCTATTAACTTTCACAATAATACTTTTACGCGAATTTATCTTCTTAAAATCACAATATTTAAATTGTTATATTTATTAAATTATGAAGGTGACACCTTTGGCATCATTTAAAATAAAATAATATAAGTGTATTAATCGCCATAATAAGGAACAAAATGGTCACAAATACGGCCAGTGGATGATTAGGATTTATATATACACTAATAATAAGTTTTTTGCAGATTTTTGGGCCTTTTGATATCTATTAATATTTAAATAAAATCTATATTATTTATTTTTCACTAAATAAATAATTTCTGTATCATTAATGTATAAGATAATAAGGCAATTAACTAACTCATAAAAATTAAAAATAAATTACCATGACAAAGAAAAACATTTTATATTTTAAATGAGTATTGATAACTGAATTTATATTCTGTATAAACTTATATTAAAAATACTTTAATTATTAAAGTTGAGTGAGATATATTTCACTTTCCTTTAAATAAAATAAACTAAAGGTCTTAATCACCTCCATGTGGGTTCTAATGGATTCCATTTTAACCCAAATATGACTTAAGACAAATTATAATCATCCAATTGTATTAATAAAAGTATTAAGATAATTTTTTAATATTAAATTTACCCTTAATTACCCAATTTACCTTTTACTAGGGTAAATAAAATTTACCGTTGTTATTATTCATAAAGCCCAAAAATAAAAAGTAGTCTATTAATATAATTTGGACCCACTAATTACAAATATGGAATCCATTTTTTCAAATTCAATAAACATAAGTTGCATAAATTAAATTAAAATTAATCTCGTTGTCAAAAGAAAACGGGTTTTTGTTGAAAACATTGCAAAAGATTGAATTTATTTAACCAACGAATTCAATGTAAAATCATGTCTAATGACATAAATTATATTAAATGGTAAAAATATATTGAATTTATACTTTAAAACCATTAAATATTATAATTTAACCACATAAGGTATTATGATGAAAAATGTTGTTTTTAATTAAAATATAGCATGCATTTACTATTCATTAAAATATGAAAGTTATCTGAATAATAAGAAAAATTTATCCAAGGTAAAATTATATATCCTGATTCCAAATAATAATTTTATTTCTTATAATTGAACTTATAAACATGTCAAAAACTAGATTTAATGTGGGTGTGCCATCAAAAGACGGCAAAACTGTATTTTTTGAAAAATACTTATTTTACCCGAAAAATTTATTTTGTTCTTATACCATGTTCTAGAAAATGTGTAAGATAAATAATGATGTTATAAAATTCAAAATTTAGTTAATAATATTGATAACATCTAGTTCATAATAATATTATAATAATATATCATTGTTTAGTAAAACTCGGTATTGCGTACAACACACGCTATCGAGGAAGGTCATGATTGCGTGCAATGCAAGCCAAGTCAGGGTTGCGTGTTATGCATGAATCCTTCTTTATTTAGTATAAAAGAATCCAACCATATTTCATTTATACATTGAATATATATATACACTCAATGTTGCATAGAATGACTATTATAAAACGAACTTGAAATTGTGTGTAACAAAATCTAAGAATAGTGTTGCGTATACTTCAAGATAATACAGTTTGGCGTATAACACAATATAATCTTGTTGTAGCATAAAACACATGACATAAAATAAATTAAAAAGAATACTTATCATAAAATATCAGGTTTTTACATTCTACCCCCCTTAAAATGAATTTCTCCTTCGAAATTCGTCAGGGTTATACATGGTTTTCTACTTGAATGTTTCTTTAATTGCAACACACATCGTAAAATGAAATACCAATACATAACTATAAAAACTAAAGTATGAAATGTAATAGTTACACAAATTTACTATAAATTGGGTTTCCACATAGGAGAAAATAGGTGAAAAATATGGATATGGAAGAAAAACCTAACCATCATGTTCTGATGGAGAGTGGTAGAGGACATGGCTTTGAAAAAGCCAACAATCACAAAGCCATAAATTTGTGATGATCTAAGGTACCATCTGAATCATCGGATATAAGAGCAGTAGGAAAACATTTTTGGATTTCAATATCATTTCCCTAAAGTTGAAAATTTTGATTTAGAAGAAATACTTGCTTGATTTTGGTACAATCTCACTGTTGTTTGTGCTTTAAACAATTTCCACTTCATTCCATCTATTTCAAACAAAAGGTTAGCAAATGTTATCAAATATACATAAGTCCATCTATGGTGACGTTAATCATATACGATTCCAAAAATGAAATTATACTTCATATATCATGCCTCTTAATAAAATAAAACTAGTTTCTACTAACCAAGGACTTCCTGTAGGATAGTGGTAGGCGATAAAGGCATGTTTCACTTTAGTTGTGGGTTCGATTCCTACAGCCTTGTCCGATGCGATGGGTTGTCGCCAGTCTTGTAGGTTATCCTTTTTCTAAAACTACATTACTATAACATCCCATCGAAAAAAGTTATATCCTTAAACAATACTATCTTATGTCCAACATAATCCATTCCACTCTTTATCTAAAATACATTAATCCAAGCTCATAGTATAAAGAAAAATATTACTTGAAATGTCATCATCCAAGCATGTGAATACCATCATTTATCCCCCATATATCTTGTCGGTCACATTTCAATCATGTGAATACCTTAATCATGAATTCTCTTGAAAAATTAATACCCATTAAACCTTAGTGAAAACATGAATGATGTCATACGTTAACTCCTTCCATATACCAAAATCTAAAAAATCTATATACTCAAACCATGACATAGACTTCTCCTTATATCAGTCATGAGCTCATGAATACTATCAATCATTTAATTTTCTCCTTATCCCTTCATTATGCGCATATCATCTACTTTCCAAAAATATCTGAATAACCTTTTATGGTTACTAGTACCATTAATCATACACTTTCAAAACATAAGGAAAGACAACAGTGTAACAATCCTTAGATGTCTCTTTATTCCATAGTACCATGAGATTAGTTATACAACATTACACTTGATAAACATGTAATCATTCCACTACCTTCTTAAACCATTTACTGAGCTTCAACAAATCTTTCATCTCACATATCATTTGTAGTCTCTTCATCATCATCAACATAAATACTACCCATACGACCATACTGATTCTCTTCATAAGACTTTACCTTAGGGCATTGGTTTGCATAATGCCCATACATCTCACATTTAAAACATTTAACCATTGTTGATGTCGTAGCAATACCATTATCCTCATCCATGGTGTTAACTGAACCTTTTCCATTTCACTTACTAGCTTTGTGTCCTTTTCTACACCCAAATCATCTTCTAGTACCTTTGAAACATTCTCCCTGATGCCTCTTACCACATGATTTACATGAGGGAAATTGAACTTTCTTTCCTCTATGATCATCATGAAACTCCATCTTTCTCTTATTGGCTGAGTCAGGAATCTTACCAAATTTGAGTTTGTTGATCATATTATGAGATTGCTGATTCGGCATAATAATGATGTTTGTACTTCCAAATCCCATTTCATTTGGTTTCTCATGAAGAATATCATTTCATTGTCCATCATATCCTCTATTATCGTGAATCTTCTTGTTTCCAGTCATTTTCTAAATCCCAAAATGAATAGTGTGAGAGGAAAAAATCATGTTAGGGAAAACAACATAGTAAAGGGGGAGTACCCTCAATATCTAACATCTTATGTTAAATTCTAATATTGTTACCGTAGTTATAGGACTATATCCTATATGTATACTTATCCTTATGGACTTCCCTAAATATACCTTAGAAATATCTATAGGGATCTCACTAACGTTTTCGCATCCTAGTTTCCAAAGGTTGACTAAACCTTTCCTCTGATACCAACTGTAGAGACCCGAAACTTGACGTACATGGACATTACATTACTTTTGTGGAATACTTAATACATTACAAAAACAGACACACAAGGATCGTAATAGTTTAGTGTCTTTGGAAACATGAAATATAAACTTCTAATAATGTTGAAATATCTTCAACGACTCCCATAATGATCTTCCCCTTTTTGTTTCCTTACCTAAAACCTTTCCTTATTTCATGGGGAAAATAAAACATAAAAGGGTGAGTTCAAATGCTCAGTAAGGGAAAACATAATAAACATAAAATATTCCATAAATATTTGAATGCAAAAACATGAAAATAAAATCTAAACATCAAAATCTTGAGGAGAGACATAAATCATGCAAGTACATAAAGAATAGATCATAAAGGAACATTAATCATGATAAAATAGCATGTGAATAAAACATGTAATTGTGGCAACAATTAAGCACATGATATGATTTCCATAGTAGCAAAGGCATTTCTTCCAAGACCATCTTAGTGGACAAAGTCCCTTTCTGAATCGAGTTTACTCCTCATTCCAGTCCTATAACACTGAACCAGATTAACATACCATTGCAGCCATGTCTATCTCATGAGATATAAATCTTTACCCAATGCATTGTAATGAGATATAGGTCCCACCCATCTCATAAAGAAATCATTATTAATTGTGCCACAAAATAAACATACATCATTCATAATAACCCAACGAATAAAATGGGTTTCATAGACATCATCCCATCATCACATAATACATTTAAAAGAAATGGATATAATTGCATAATAAGAAAAGTGAAACCATTTAAATCATAGAGACATTAAACTTTAAACATAAACATATGAAATAATGTCATCTTAGATGAAAAATTGTTTTGATAAAAGACTTGAAATGAATTCTTGAGGAAAATATCCTTTTTTATTCAAAGTCAATTTATTTTCACAAAACATCATGCAATTTTAAAATGGAGTTATTTTATTGAAAACAACAATGATGTTTTTTGGAGGAAGATTCATGAAAATAAGGAGTTATAAAACCGTAAAAATCTGTTCATGTCGTATAAGTTAAAAAGACATTCTCCTCGTCCTTTTTTCGGAAAAGTCAAAAAGTACCTCGTAACGTAGACAAAAGAAAGAATCCTTTCATACCATGTAGTAAAAGTACTAATGGGTAAAAAGAACATATAGAAAAACACTTTTAGAAAACATGTACATGGATGATAATAATAACCCCAGTAAATACTTACGTATAAGCAATCTCGGATAAAAATGAGATTTTCAAAATTATCCATTACCTTAGGTCTGATATGCTTCGTATGGATCTGAGCCTCCTGTATAATGATTTAAATAATGTAATTGACTTATTACATAATCATATGCACTGTTATGATATCATATATGTTTCACTTATGACTTTATATTACCCGTTCTTTTGTAAATTCAATGTAAAAGCAGCGTTTTTGGTAAAATCATTTCATTTATCGTAAGTGTTTCAACTTGTCGTTCTTGATATTATTAGTTATATCCTGATTTAAATAATTCCAGAATTTAAAACATGATTTATATGTAATATATATTCATCATATACATATATATTATAGATCTATAAAAGGAATTAAATACACCGTTCATAGATACGGTAGGTCATACGTACGCATGAACGTTGTTTTCGCTTCCTTGTTAAATTGAATGAAATTAAATAGATGAAATAAATATATATATATACATAAATACAATTGAATTATTATGAAATATATTTCATTATTATTCATTATGTATACTTTATAATCATTCTTTAATGGTTAATCATGGAAAATGAATCTCATTGCGTTCGTGGAGACGATAGTCCGTACGTACGCACGAGCGATGATATCATTCCCATGATCATGGAATTGTATTGGAGTGTATGTATACTATTTCAGAATCAATATCACTTTACAATAATTATATATAGTCAATATTTACACAATTATACCCATCCAAGTGAGGTGGTGGTGGAAAATAGATTACACCACGGCGTGGAGACGGTATTCCGTACGTACGCACGGGTGGTGATTTCGTTTTCCGTAGGATGGATAGATGGTGAAATAGGGTTGTTTAATAGTTATAATAACATATCTGTATATGATTTATACTGATGTTATTACTTCATAATTAAACAACTAAATAATAAGAAGTAGAAGAATAAATAAAGTTGAAAGAACCGGTAGCAGACATTATCTCTTCTTTGAAGCGCCTCTTTGAGACCTCCTCTTAGGGCACTAAAATTGGTATTTGAAGAATACCAGGACCTCTAAGATGTTTCTAGGGAAGTGAGGAAGTGAAATGGGAAGGGGTTGGACGAGCTTGAAGGCTCAAATTGGTGTGAGGGGGAGAGGGAGGAGGTTCCCTTTTATAAGGGAGGAGAGGGGAACCTTTAGAAAGATCAGAAATATTAGTTTATATTAAATCCCAAACCCACTTAAAAACATTCAAAATAACTCATATCAGAATATTAGATGATATAGGGTTGTAATATCATCAAAAAATAAAATTTAGACATGTTAGGAATTTATTTTAAACATTATCAACTTGATTTATCCTTATTTAATCAATTTAATATTATTTGTGGTAATAACATTCTAAATTTTAAATTATAACAAATAATTACTTATTTGTTGTTAATTTTCCATAATTGGATACTTAAGAATGTTTTAGAACAAATAAATTTAAATTAATAATTTTTAAATATTTTTGTGATTTTTAAACAATTTTATAATATGATATTTTTATAAAATAACAAGTGTCAATTTTGAAACTATATATTTATTTGAATTTAAATAAAATATATAAAGAAGATATGTTTGAAATAAAAGATTTAATAGATTCATAAAATGTAATATGTATCTAGAAAATTAGTGGATCACATTAAATAGTTCATATAATATTTATTTTATTATTTTTAAAACCATTTATTTGGTTTATCTCTTAATAAAATAATTACTACAACATTTTTGTATAATTATTTAATATACTTATTTTTGCATAAAAATTAAAAATAAAATCCTATGATAAAGATAAATCTATTAACTTTCACAATAATACTTGTAATAGAATTTATCATCTTAAAATCACAATATATAAATTGTTATATTTATTAAATTATGAAGGTGACAACTTTGGCATCATTTAAAATAAAATAATATAATGTCATAATCGCATTAATAAGGAACCAAATGGTCAAAATTCGGCCAGTGTATGATTAGGGTTTATATATACACTAATAATAAGTTTTGTGCAGATTTTCGGGCCTTTTGATATGTAATACTATTTCAATAAAAACTATATTATTTATTTTTCACTAAATAAATAATTTCTGTATCATTAATGTATAAGATAATAAGGTAATTAAAAAACTCTTAAAAATTACAAATAAATTACCATTACAAACAAAAACATTTTATCTTTTAAATGAGTATTTATAACCGAATTTATATTCTCTATAAACTTATATTGAAAATACTTTAATTATTATAGTTGAGTGAGATATATTTCACTTTCCTTTAAATAAAATAAACTAAAGGTCTTAATCACCCCCAAGTGGGTTCTAATTGATTCCATTTCGACCCAAATATGACTTAGGACAAATTATAATCATCAAATTGTATTAATTCAAGTATTAAGATAATTTTATAATATTATATTTACCCTTAATTACCCAATTTACCTTTTACTAAGGTAAATAAAATTTACTGTTGTTACTATTCATAAAGCCCAAAAATAAAAATTAGTCTATTAATATAATTTGGACCCACTGATTCCAAATATGGAATCCATTTTTACAAATTCAATACACAGAAGTTGAAGAAATTAAATTAAAATTAATCCTGTTGTCGAAAGAAAACGGTTTTTGTTTAAAACTTTGCAAAAGATTGAATTTATTTAACCTGCGAATTCAATGTAAAATCAAGGCTAATGACATAAATTATATTAAATGGTAAAAATATATTCTATTTATACTTTAAAACATTTAAATATTATAAATTAACCACTTAAGTTAGTACGATGAAAAAAGTTGTTTTTTATTGAAATATAGCGTGTTTTTACTATTCATTAAAATATGAAAGTTATTAGAATAATATGAAAAATTTATCCAAGGTAAAATTTTATATCCGGATTCCAAATAATAATTTTATTTTGTAAAATTGGACTTATAAACATGTCAAAAACTAGAATTAATGTGGGTCCGCCATCAAAAGGCGGTAAAACTGCATTTTTTGAGAAATACATATTTTACCCGAAAAATTTATTTTGTTCTTGTACCATGTTCTATAAAATGTGTAAGATGAATAATAATGTTATAAAATTAAAAATTGAGTTAATACTATTCAGAACGGATAGTTCATAATAATATTATAATAATATATCGTTGTTTAGTAAAACCCAGTATTGCGTACAACACACGCTATCGAGGAAGGTCGTGATTGCGTGTAATTCAAGCCAAGTCAGGGTTGCGTGTTGTGCAAGAATCCTTCATTATTTCATATAACAAGATCCAACCATATTTCATTTATAAATTGAATATATATATATATAGACTGAATGTTGCGTAGAATTACTATTATAAAACAAACTTGAAATTGTGTGTAACACAATCTAAGAATAGTGTTGCATATAATTCAAGATAATACAGTGTGGCATATAGCACAAGATAATCTTGTTGTAGCATAAAACACATGACATCAAATAAATTAACAATAATACTTACCATAAAATATCGGGTTGTTACACTAATACCTCCAAAAATTGTTTTTTTTTCGTTTCTTTCATCACATAATAAGAACATGGAAGTTTCCATTTATTTCCACTGATACGAACATGATGCAATTCTGGTCCGATTCCTCAATCCACCAAGTAACGCTGAGATCGTAAATGATGTTTTGTTTTCCCGTGACATTAAGAAGAATCAAAAACAACATTTCACATATATTATTTTCAATATGCATTACGTCTATGTAGTGACGTAACAAATTTATTGACCAATAAGGAAAATAAAAAACGATACTCCTCTTCCTCCAATTGTAGCAGGTTTTAGTGGAAACATTCTTTCTCTTTCCAGATTTTATTTGACCCTTCCCGAATAAAAAACTGAAATCTTTCATTTCATTAAACACATTAGTTCCAGACATACGCTGAGGTGGATCAACGGTCTCTATAGTATTATCAAATCTTTGACGATTATTTCTATATGGATGGTCCATTGGAAAGAATCGTCGATGTCCCATAAAACTGAAAATACAGCGATGTTTCAGTCTTTTAAATCTTGTATTCTTCATACAAATAGGACATGACAGTTTTCCCTTAGTGCTTCATCCAGACATCATTACATAAGCTAGAAAATCATTGATCATCCACATAAGCGCAGAACACATCTGAAATATGTCTTTTGAAAATGCATCGTTTGTGGGATCACCCACATCCAAAAGAAGATTCAACTCTTTTATTAAAGGTTGAATGTATACATCAATATCATTGTCGGGATCAGAAGGGCCAGATATGAGTAAACTCATGAATTTGAATGGTTTTTTCATACACAACCATGGGGGAAGATTATAAATGTGTATACAAACTGGCCATGTGATGTTCGAAGTAAGCATCTTCCCAAACGGATTAAAACTGTCACATGAAAGACCTAGCCTCACATTACGCATGTCAGCTACAAAATCAGGATGTTGAGCATAAAATATCTACCATGAAAATCCATCTACAGGATGAACCAACTCATAAGTAGTATTCTTTCTCTCGGTATCATGCCATCTCATTTTTATTGATATTTCATCAGACATAAAAATATTCTGGAGTTTGGGGATCAATAGAAAGTGCCACATTACTTTCTATGGAACGCAAGATGGTGTTTCATCAGATTTTGACTTCCAGCGGGATATACAACATTTTATTCAATCATTTCATTCAGTGGTTTCCTCCCATAATAAACTACAATCTCTCGTGTAAGCATGAATTTTGTTTCTTGAAAATCAGTGTTCCTCAACTAACTTCCATGCCATATAGTGGTTTGAGGGAATATCTTTATCATCTGGAAGTAAATCCTTCAAGAGGGTAAGAATGGAATCGATTTCTGCATTAGAAATACGATACATTGTTTTCCCATTAAATAATCGGATTAAAAATTCCAGCTTTATCATTTTATCGCATTGTCGATATACTGGAGTCGTGGTAGCATCATTTAATGTTTTCACCTGATCAATATCATCACTTTCACTAGATGAATTATTTTTCCTCATATAGAAGTCTTCTTAAGTAGAAATCCTTTCTTTTTCATGATGATGAATAAACAGAAATTGATCATATAACAAATTCCCCATTCCAGTCCTTCCATTTTGATCATCACTAATTTGAGATTTAATTTTCTCCCCATTGTGATACCACACAAAGTACTTTTCTTGAAAACCATATTTGGTTATGTGGTAGCTGATTTCTTCATGGCTCAACCAAGGACTACCAACACAATTGGAACATGGGTAGTGTATGCAACCACTATCTGAATCCTTGTGAAATTCAAAATCTATAAAGCTCTCCAAATTGTTTTGAAAATCGGTTGAGATCCGATCGGTTTCATACATCCAGCTTCGGTCCATTCTTTAAAAAGAATTTATATAAGTCATTTTTTCATAAACAATTCAATTGGATTGAAATTTAATTGAAAATACATTTATGTAAACAGTAAAGGAAGAAGTTTCTAGACGATGTAGTGAACTATTAAAACAATGTAAAGAACAAGTACTCAAAAATTAAATGAAAATTTATTTATATTAATTTTCATTAGTTCTATAATAGGAACATGCCTTAGGTCCCCTTATGTGTTATAGGCATCCCAAATCATTACTCAAGTTCAATAACTCATTATTGGCACCTCTATGGCCATACCTTTCATTACCCAATTACTTCCCCAAGTCAAGCACACCCCATGGGAAAATAAATTTTAAGATTCTACACTAATATGTTGTTAATGGCTTGTAAAAAGTTTTAATTTCATAAATTATAGGCAAATACATATATTTTTAAATTTTAGATTAATAATAAAGTACACTGATGATAACAACATTACTGAATTCAACTTGTGACTTATCTAACATTTTTATGGATGTCAACACATGCCAACATGGCTAGTGAAAAGCACCCCACCATCATAAAAGTGAATATTGGCCAAGAAGGACACCTAATATACAACGTACAATAAGATCCATATTTAATTGACCATAAATAAATATTATTACAGTTTTCTTGGGGGAAATGGAATATATGATCCTTGTTAACTGAAGAATTCAAAAGATCGTATTCCATATGTTGGACACTATCTAAGGTATGAAATCATGTGAGGATGGGTATACATAATTCAATTTATTACATGCTAGTGTGAATTGTGGCTTGAATTAAAGGCCTGAGTTCACTGATTAAATGATGGTAGAGGTCGCATAGGTTGTGTAAAAATAATGATTGAATAATGGTAGAGGTTGCATACACTTTCCATGGTGGGGGAGTCTCAACCGATTTAGAAACTAAAATAAATTCCCATCATAGGTATCAATAAGAAACATCATCATCAAAAGAAACTCCAAATAAAAAAGGACTAAAAACATCAAACACTTCAAAAATTCACAACTATTCACGGTTTATCAATATGTATAGCACTAATTATATGCCTTAATCATGAACCACCTCTAAAGTTCCCAGTTTTCACTAATAAAAATATAATATCCCTCATGATCATTGTATTACTTAACACCAATAGGTAAATATCTCAAAATATCATTAAAATAACTCATTAATAGGCTCAAAATGTAAATATAATCTTGAACAAACCATGGAATCTCTTTCAAATCACATTCTCACACACCAATTATCTCATGTGTTACTAAATACCAAACATAGTCACATAACAAGTGTTCTATAACAAAATACATTATACAAGCCTTATTAAAAAAAATTCCCATTTTAATAACACACTTTCCTCAAGATTAAATCATTTCTTGAATATCTTTCTAAATCCATTTTAAATAATAAAATCCCTTTCATCATTTCTAAAAAATATTTAGAGTATTCTCAAGGCACATACATTTGGAAAAGTCGCATTATATGACCAATTTCCATGCCAAACCATTGAAAACAACCAACATGGGACAATCATCAACCAAAAATAACTTAACTGGAAATTAAAAATACATAAACCAAATGTGATATAGAATTTAATGTTATGTCAGGGGAAATGAGATTAAATAGAGACAACAACGTCATAAATGGTTCCAAAATCATAACTTTTCATTAAAACCACCCATATAGGAAGGGGAATTCCTCATACACATAATCCCTAATAAAACAAACTAAATACCCAATTAAAAACCATAAGTTTTTACAACACCGAATTTAGGGTTGCCACCTTCAATAAAAATGAATAAATATGTAAGATAAGTCAAAAGTGAGAAAGAAGTCATGATGATTTGGATTTATCCTATCCATCCTAGTGGGGGAGTCTCAGTCGATTTGATGTAAGTTCACCTAGGGCGCGTGCGGGGGATTTTTTATATTGGGGGAGAACTAGCGAATGTAGGCATATCTGCTCGATTTTGTAGCAATTTTGGGGATATTTTCTCAAATGGTTTTTAAAAACCGTTGTGAAAATATTACCTTTACTAATGGTTTGTATAAACAGTTGGTAAAAGGAGAATCCTATGAATATTTCCCAACAATTTTATTCAAACCATGGGGAAAACATCACCTATATCAAACTTTAATAATTATTTGACGAAACCGATGGTAAATTTATCCTATACCAACAGTTTTGATGAACCATTGGTATATGAGCGTAGGGAAAACCAAAATATCCAGTAGTGTTTTAATTTTTATGCTCAGATCTCATAACTCAGGTATTTTAGAACTCAATATAGACCCATTATTTACTTCCATAAGTGGTACATATTTTTAGATTAGTATTGAATTTATCAAACATATAAACACCTAAAGATCATAAATATTCAATGTATTTATAAACTAGATTCAAAATATGCTTATTTCATGAAGGATACTCAATATCTTCAAAAAAATATTCCCATTTTTTAATATTCAAATACATCTTGTAATTAAAACCATTCTCCATAACCTTGGGAAATGTAACATAAAAAGGGGATACCTCAGATACTCAGTAAGGGTGGACATGGGTTATATAAATGATCACATAGAGAAGACACCAACATGAGAGTGTAATAACATTGTATTAACATTTGAAAATAATATATTGCGCATCATATATAATGATCCTATGTCAAGGAATATGGGTATGTAGTTTATAAGAACTGAATCACAATAAAAATCCATTATCATTAACTTGGAAAGAATAACATAGAAAATGGTATATGGGAAAACAAAATATTATAACATTATATATTTGTATAAAAATAAATAGGTTCACTAATTATGTTAAGGAATATTAATCTGTATCTCTAATAAACATAATAAAACAATTTCCTCACATAATATTATGTATATGAAACTAGGTCCAGACATAAACTTATAGACAATAAATATGGTCCACACATAACCATATGTAAATGATGTGAGGTCTACACATAACCATATGTACCTAAAGACATTCCACACATAACCATATGGACATAAACCCTAGTCCACACATAACATTGTCAATATTAAATAAGGTTCCTGAGTAACACAATTTACTCATGAGTTATACATCATTATAAAATACATTAGAGATAAATTACATGCTCACCTTCCGCAGATTATAATGGAACCACCATCCTGGATTTATAAGATAACCCACCTTTAAATAAATAATATCATACAAATATGTTCCATAAACTCATTAAACATTTAGCATATAACCATATCATAACCCAATAAAAGAACCAAGGTTTCATAAGCATTTAGAAAATCCATCTTAGCATAACCCATGAAAAATAAATAGTATTTAAAAAAAATTCATCACTATAATAATAAAACATCCAAAGAAAGGATAAGAATGGTAAAATTGGATCATATCCCTAAACAACATAAGAAAAAAAAATGATATTTTCATTGATGAATAGAAATTCCATAAAAATTCATCAAATGTTTTGGAGTAAAATATCATTTCCATTTTCAATTATGTTATTTTAATTCTAAAAAATTACAAAATATTAAAAAATAATTTTAAAATAGGCTTGGGAACATATAAGGGAAGACTTAAATCCATGAGTGGTCATGATAGTAGAAAATATTATTCATTATATATTAATAAAAACAAATATTCCTTTCACATTCTTAGAAAAAAGTCAAAAGTGCCTTGTAAGGGAAATGATAAGATGATTTGTTTTTAACAATTTTCTACAAAAATGTCAATCATGGGAACAAATGACTTTAAAATATTTGGATATTTTATTAAAAAAATGAAAATATTTTCTAAAAACATGGACATTGAAGAGAATTCATTTTCAACCAGGGAGAGGGATAAAGGCAATTTTTCATAAAAAAACTTTTGGACTCTTGAGTATATAAAGAAAAGAAATTGAAATAAAAATATGAAATTTCTAAAAATAACTACAAGAGAAGAGAATTCATGATTTTATTGATATATAGATCCTAATATTTCACCATCAAAATTATAATCATAACATATCCCAACAAACAGTGACATTATATCCTAAATCCTTCAATACATTAGTAAATTTTGAAACATAATCCCCATAAAATAAATAACATAATAGGGATATGTAAATCCCCATAATGGTCACAAGATGCATAAATAATAAATTAATGTTAAAAATATACACCAAATGGAAGAAAATTGTGTTGAACATGGAATGTTCCCTAAAAATATTAAAATGAGAAGAAAACTACTAACCTCAGGTCTTGAATTTATTTATACATGTTCAAATATCATCTTCCTCAGAAAACCACTTTATGTTAGAATAAAAAAAATTATAAGAGTATTTACTATTCAAAAAAAGGAATCTAAGACATGAGTGGGATTTTAAGAAATATATTTTGATAGTTCATTTCTGATCCAAATGGATTTGGTAGTGTGAGGAGAAGACAAGATGGAGTTACCTTTTGTAAGTGGGGGAGAGGATATACATGGAATTTTTTAAGAATAAAAGATATAACCATGTTTGTAACATTCCAAATGTCTATAAAATGGCTCATTATCAAACCATATATTACATAAGGTCAACCTATGGTAATATTATAAGCGTTTTACATGGTTTTATGACATTTTAACACTTATCTCTGTAGATTTACATCACAGTAAATCCATTTTATGCTTAAATACTATAATTAATTTTAACTGTTCTTTCTGTTAATTTTGAAAAAAAAAATTAATATTGACCTTATTATAAAATATTATTGATAATAATTCCACATATGAAATCCATTTTTCCATATTTAATTCCAATAATTGGAATAATTTAATTTCAAAATAAATCAGTAGAATAGTTGAAAAAATGGTTTCAAAAGAAAATTATTTCCTAACTATAAAATTATTTTACAAACAATTAGACATCATATCGATTCTAATGTCAAAAATTTAATTAATCATAATATAATTTAACTAAATTTAATTTAATACATTTTAAAATGAGATTACAGTTATTAATTATTTTTAAGAATTGTTGGTTTTTAATAAATAAACATTATTTTACCATTAATTAAAAATTTAATCTTTTCAGAAAAATGTAAAATATTCCACATTAGATAATTTTCAAATTTTTATTACAAAAAATTGTTTTAATTTAATATCCTATTTTTTATAAATTTTGATAAGAAATATTAATAAAATACTATTGTGACAGAACCACTTTTTAGAAAAAAGTAAATTTTAAAGTATAAAACTAGATTTATGTTTATCCCATGCTTATAAAAATATTAGAGGAATGATAAAATATTTTATTGAATATAAAATATGTAAATTTCTTAAAATAATTCACCAATAGGGATTAAATTATTTCATTAAGATTAAAACACAATGTATCCATAAAAAAATTTCCAAAAAACATTTATTTTACTTTAAAATGATTTTTATTTTTATTTTTAATCAATTGATAACCAATTAATTTATTTTATTCATGTGTAAACCATATAAATTTCAAAATTTGGTTATTCGTATTAATACCAATCAATTTAATGTATGTTTTTTACCCAACACATTATATAATAATATTTTAATAGAAGATCACAGTTTGTTTCAAAAAGTGTTTCATGTTATTCAAGATATGAATGAAAAAAAATTACTCGAAAAGCTATTTCATAAAATATATAGTTGTTACAAATTAGGTCCTAGAATAACATATCTATTGAATATGTATTGAATATAACTCTCTTAATATTCATTGGTAATTGTAAACTCTGAACAATCCTTTGTTATTTCTCACTTGTGTGGATCCTTAAAGGTATACTCTTTCATGTTACTTTCATCTTTCTCATACTAAATTAAAAAAATTCTTCTCTAATCATTATCATCTCCTTGCACTTATTCCTTTTTCTTCTTCTTCTTCTTAAAAACTCATTAGGTTGAATCTCCTCTGAACCATCTTGGTAATTACTTCTATGTTTTTAAATTTTCTTGTTCTCTTAGGACAATAACATCTCACTCATATATACTCTCATGTATATACCTTCTCAAGATCAATATTTTATTCAAATCATCAAAACCTACATTGAGAGACACAGATAAGAAATTTTCACATACCAGAACATCCTTTTCTTTTTGGTACTCTCATATTTCATAGAATATAAATATTTATGCTTTATCATGTAATTATAACAAATTATCATCAGTGGGTGTAACCATTTATTCATGAGATATCATTTTTAAACAAATTATCCTTATTGAATGATAGTTATAAACTGAAAATTATTTATTCTCATTTATAATTTATCTCAATGCCTCATTCTTATCCAAAAACCCAGCATTTAATATAGTACACTCAACTTTTAATTGTCAAAATATTCATTCCGTAAAATAAATATTGAAATATAATTCCAATCTATATAAAAATATTGTTTTTGCAAATGAATCAAGAGAGAAAATAAAATTATATTTATAGTACATCATTTTTTAAGATAAATTCTATTATTAAAAAAGGTTATTAACTCTGAAATCTTAGATATCTGTACTTATTTTTCATTTGCGAAAGAAAAATTATTTTTTAATAGTTTACCCATTGATTTTTAACCCTTACATATTCAATTTAAATTTTAAATTTACATTTTTATGCAGATATTGAATACATTTTATTTCAAGATTACATAAATTCATAACAATATATCTTATTTTTTCACTTCAATATCAATCATGATCATAATAAAATCACTCATTAATCATTAACCATATTGATTTTGTATTGATTTAATCTATGATAAAACTCCTAATATTCCACACAAATTTGTCTTCATAATTCTTTAAAAATAATGATGTATTTTTTACATATAAATTTGATTATTGACTTGACATTATTCTGACTCGGGAATTATTTGTTGATATATGTCATGAAATTTATTACATGATATTAAGCGTAGGCATCCTCACCTCTATTTTCCATTAGATTTAACAATTTTTGGAAGCATAGATTACATACATTAAAAATTATATCAAAGTCCACATACTTTTGTATGCTTCCTGAAGTAGAAAGATGAACTTATAAAAGTATTAGATTTTGATTCAAACACACTTTTACGAATTTTTTAATTTCTATATCATTAAATATCGGCTTTAGAAACATAATAATTGATATCTTTAATCAAATTCTAAATCTAGAGTCTCATGTATTTAGTCTACAGAAATCCCTTAATTTCTATATTTGTTGATAAAAAACCAATGAATCTTTCATAGAGGGCATAAATTGAATCATAATCAATGGTAAAATCACTCAAACACATTCTTCTTAATGCATATGTTGAAGATATGATGTTGACATAGATCATGAAATTTTCATTATTCACTCTTCCATACACTATTGTTTATACACTTATGAGGGATAATTTTTACACTAATCAAGAGTGACGCTTACCCAAGCATAAGGGATTCTTATATATAAAATTCCATATACATTATTTTACACATGAGGCAAAATTATAATTATGAAATATGAAAAAGTGGACCATATATAGATATCTAGACTCAACCAAATTTTATCCTTCAAAATCTAAAATCCAAAATATCTTCATATAATTCAGGTTTGTTTCAAATGATATCTGGTTATCTGTTCTCATATTTAAACTTCATCCAAGACTTTTTAGACACTATATAATGTAATATTTATGAAATATTCTCCTTGGATTATTTATTAAAACATGCTCAAAACATCATTTATGTTAAAATATCCTTACTATAATGTGTTTTCAGATAAATTGGAATCTTTTGTAGAATGTACTTTATAGCATTAATAATTTAATAAAAAAAAATATCAAATATCCAGTCATATGATCACATAGGGTACTAAAGAAGTAGATAACTCCTTGGAGTTAATTTCTATAAATAAAACAACTAATCATTCACTTGATTAACGGAAGAAACACCATTCTTATTTAGTATACATTAACATTAAAATTGGAAAAAATAACTCCACCTTTATCCATCCAAAGGGAACAAAAATATCACTATTTAGTTGTGTTGTCAATTACAAATATTATTCCAAACCTATGTATCCATTCTCCCAATAATTAAAAATAATGGAAAATAAGGGTTAAATATCCCTCTCCATTGTGAAAATTCAAGAATGGATTTCCTATCCATATCTCCAAACAAATCTTCTCTAGTTTTGGGTACTCCACATTCCATTTTTTTAGTTTACTACATGGTAAAAGGGTGGAATAACATTTTACCATAGGAATGTCACATTATGTAAAAGACATTATGTATACTAGGTCTAACACTTTGTAAAAAAATAGTGGCTGATTTTGATAGAAAATTTATCCATAACTATTTACCAAGGTTATATCAGCATTTAATTTTAATTCATTGGTTTTATTAACAAATATTTTCAATAAATTTCCTTAATATACACTGTCATGAATAGAAACATCAAACACATTCATGTGTATGTTATGTTATCATATTTGGTTTGCAAATAAATTCCCCTTAATGATATTATTAAGTATAATCCAAAACAGAATTATGGCAGTGAATACCATTCCTTATCATTTAGTTTATAAAATTCTTTGTTCAGAATTCCACATTTTATTATAATTTATAAATCATTGATAACTTCAACCTTTTTTCTTCTCACCCATAAGGGATTCTATCCGTCATATTCAATTCCCCATTCTTTATGTACAAGTGATAATATTTATAAATTAAGTCTATCGTAATTAGTATCTTAATTAGTGTAGTGGTTTTGAGTCCTATATCTCAACCCATCTATCTATTTTTAGAAGCTTCAAATAATTAAATAATCCTAATTTTATCTTCTCCATTAATTTTATGAGTTTTTTTGATAGGGAAGCATAGATTTATACATTTTATCATTCATTTTATCCAGATTAGAATTCTTAACTTAATAAAATAAAGTATTTTCTTTCTTTTCTAATTCCTCAAAATTCCAATCATTTTCCAACTAATCTAGACATATGATAACACATTCATTTTTAACCAACTCAATACTCCTTTTTAGGTAAAACTCCTTATTTAATGAAACTTTTATATAACAAGTAGTTATTGTATGTTTACCCATATTAATTTTTAACCATGAAAAATATTCATTCTCCCTATATTTATATGTATTACCTATAAGCGCCATCATCACACGCCATCATCATTTTTGAACTTTCCCTTCTTGGGTAGCTTCTCAATATCACCCCAACTAGTATTATCCATAATTCTAGTCCAACCATGCCTTTCTTATATTGACTCTCTTTTAGCATTTTTCTTTCTACATTTTAGTTTGACATTCATGTACACCTTACAATGGTAACTAATGTATCATCTCTTTATATTGTATAATTGACTTCTTTAATTTAGTGTGAAATCATTTTCATCTTTCCTTTAAATTTTCATAAGAGTGGTATAAATTACAGCTTTCATATTATATTTAATTTTCATGGCATACTTTTATCTCTTAATTTTATTGATGACTAACTATTAAGAAAATATAATCTTATCCATGTTGTATTTTTGTTAGGATTTTACATTCCAATAGTCCTCAATATAATGTCTATATCTGTTGAAAATTTTATTGATGTTCTCTAAACACACAAATAATGTATTTATAGACAAATATTTATTCTTATTGGAGTATTTATTTTGGGTAGAAGGAATTATAAACTATATAGATAAAATACACCTATCATTAGGCCTTGTTATACTTTTAGAAAATTATAGGTTTTACCATATATATAAGGACCTATTCCAAAACATTAAATATCACTAACATATTCAAACAAGCCATTTTATTTTTCTTCTGTATATAAACTATCCAAGATTATACTGATTTCAATTTTTGAGATATAACCCCACTCTTTTCTGTTCCATTTAAGAATATCATTTTCTTTTAAATTCACTAATTCCACATTAATGTTCTAGAAACATTATTCTCATGTTTCTCTATTTATGTATGTTTGGATTTTAAATTTCTCAAATGTTTCTCTAAAAATATATTTAGTACTGATTGGTTTCACTAGAATTCCCATTACCTATTTTTATGATAATAATATAGGTTATTCCCCAGATGATCATATACTATTTGAGCCACTATTTTTTGTACTCATTCCTGAATTTTATATGATATCTCTTATTTAATCTATATATTGTGATGTTTTATCATGGGTGGATTCCAAATTTATTATTATTTCCTTCAACTCTATATATTTCATATTTATATTGTACTTCTTTTATTCAATTAGAAAGTTCTTATCTTTAAAATATTTTCTTATCTTATTAAACTACACCTCATGAATCTTACATACCACTTGCACGAGGTTCTGAATCTCTTTCACCCTATTTTCATTTACTCATACATGAGAAGTTTTGAAATCTATTAAAACATTTTATATATTTATAAAAGAATGGAACACATAATTAAAAACCTTATAAAGAACATTATTCAAACACTCATCCCATTGAATGTATAATACATCTAAAATGTTTCATTTCAAATTGTGGTTGTTTCTTATTTTATTAACATAAGTATTGTGATAGTGTTATAATATATCAGTTTATTTAGTCATGTTAATTCCATTACATCACCTACTTCCACTAATTGTATCTTTTCATCATGAAATCACTTGATATTAAAATATTTGTATGTGACTACCTCCAAAAAACAATATTTTTATTTATAAATCAATTTTTGGAAAAAAGAACATCTAAAATAGCCAAAATATAGGGTAAGATAACACAGTAAGAGTTCAAAAAATAATTAAAAACTAAACTAAAATTAATGGAACCACTTACCCTATATAACCACAATTTTAGTTCACATAACATTATACCCATATATTCCTTGAATAAATCTGTAATGTGAGTGGCCAACAAGTCAATATCCTAGATATATTCCACCACATTTATCTTTATTTCATTAAATCCTCATGCTAATATTTGGTCTTATTTACTGATACAAGACCATTGATCCTCCTTGATGTTGACTCGAATTATTCTTTATATGATACATTTCAAAACCTCCTTTGAATGCTTAATCTTGAAGGACCCTACCTACAGTTCTTCAATATAATTTTGGATGATCCTTATATGTTTACCATTTTAATTTTCTCTTGCCCCATCCACCTTCCCTACCCCACAACCCTTCCCATGTTCCTTGGGGTCACAACTCTGGGAATTTCATTCTCCAATTCATACACCCAGACTCTATTTTCCTTCCTTGTCATGGTTAATTGTGACTTTAACCATCTCTTTATTCCTTCTAGAATACCACGTTTTCATCGGCTTAGGTAGCTATGAATAATACCTTATACCATTAATTATATTCTCCCTAACCACAATGCAGCCCCCCCTGAATCACAGTTCCCCTTTCACACATTCTTCTTCAATGGAGTGTGAATGCTGTTATGATTTGATTCCATGACACTGACAGCATAGAATTAAATATATATATATCACCATCCAAATAATCCTCAGAGAATCCTTGGTCAACTATGGGGTTCTCTAGTGATAATGGTGTACACATGACCAAAGTAGAAACAACCAAATCTCATGTTCCCAAACTAAACATGAGGGCCTAATATCCTATTCTGGACCATCATCGAATAACCCTTTTAAAAACAAACAAATATTAATATTTCAACTACTATAACATTGAATTATCCTTACCATTGTCTTCTCACAACCCCCTTATGAAGCCTGAGAATCCTAAGTGGCATTCTCCTTGAATATACCATTCTATGAGACTCCTTTATTTTAATCCTCAGACTTCCCCTCCACATTGTGAGGAAACATGTGGAAGTTATGGTTCCACAGTGATGTCTCCACACACATTTTCAACCCCCCTAGACAAGATGCCCCCTCCCTATACTTAGAGAAATATTACTCTTCATCAAACCTGTTGACTACAGAATCACTAGTAGCCTCTATCCTTGGATCTAGATTCCTATTAGAGATAGTCACTTTCTAGACCATATATATTTCAACAAATTCTTAAACTACATTCCACAACCATATCTAGGATGATTATATAAGACTCAAACATATATTCATTCATTCACAAAATAAATATTTTCTGAATGAAAGATAGTAAATAAAGAATGTAAAACAAACATTGTTTTAATATGTTCCAACATTGATATGGAAAACCTAATCCTTGTTATACTCATTGTTATCTTATTCATATATTTTATATAATGATATTTTTATGAATTATAGATGTATGTGGGATATTATTTTCTTAACGGAAATTATCACCGTATTACACATGTTTAGATGTTCATAATATTGTGAATGTGAACATATAAGTATCCCATAATAAAATATCATGTTATCATACCACCACCAAGTCTTGATTTTCCCCCACCATTTAATTTATATCAAAAATACTATACAAGGATTTCCCTACATCATAATATTTTATATGATTCTATAAATTATAGTAACACAGAAGGACAAAAAATATTCAATTATTAACAAAGAAGAAAATATTATATTTTTTCATATCATTAAAGTTATTCTTAAAAATAAATATTTTTACTATCTAAAATCAAAATAAAAAAAATATTCCCATAGAAACTTACTGGGTGAATATGAACTGAATTGTACACATGTAATCATTCATAGATATTACAAACAATCAAAATTTTAAATTATATCACATTAATTTAGATATTTCGTGGTCATCTTTTTTTTTCATATCTTTTTTAAACTACTTCTGCACACATGATTTTCATAGGTAGTAGAAATATTATAAATCTAATTTAATGTCTACTCTACTTATTTAAAAACAAAACAAGTTATATCTCTTCATCAATAGCATCTTAACTCCTTCTTCGTCATTGTGATTTTCTGGTTATCGTAGCACACACACAAATCACAATCTGACAATTTCATTTGTACCCCTTCTCAAGTGTGATATTGTATTCTGACTAGAACTACTTACTTCAATAGACCCACTCATTAGTTTGATATTCACTACACCATTTTTTTGTGAACTCTCTTATTTTTTTCAATAGAATATTTATGTGTTATTATTTAAGTTAAGTAAATAGGATTCACATTATTCTACCCATGATCTATCATATCTAATTTTTCAATAGAATCCCTTCATTGAATGATAGATCTACCCAAAAAATTATTTCATTCCTTTTCACTTTTTCATTCTCTCTCAAACTCTATTGAAAAAATCTTTATTTTAAATATAAATTTTTTCTTACTGATTATAAAAATATTCATCACCAAAAATACACTTTAATATATTCTTCCAAATTGTACAAGATATATATATAGAAATATTATATATAGACCAACTTATTTTGGTCTGTTTGTACATACATTTTCAAAAAATATTCTAATTTAAAAATAGATTTTATCATTACCATGTCGTCACTCCCATACTCTTCTCAATGGTTTAATAAATACTAAATTGGTAAAGTTTTATCTAATTACGTTCATCACTATCATCATTAAATATTTTTTCACATACATGTTTAACCAAATATAGAATACATTTTATTTAAGGCTGAGATATATTCCCAACTGTTTATCTCATATGCATCTCCTCTATATCTATTAAAAAAATTAGTATTTCATGTACATGATTATTTGGATAGAAATTTGTCGGTTTTCATATTTTAGTTGATATTCATCACTTTCTTCTTTGATATAATGGAAATGAATATAGTCCAACCCAAACATTGGCCATGGTTTGTTCCTTATTTTTTTTCTTCATTTCATCCCCTATTCTTCATTTTTTTTTATATTCTATGTTCATTCTGGATGGTGGTTTAAAAAATAACTAGTAATAAATCATTTCACAGATGTTTTTTAACATAACATACTGAGACCATAGACCTTTTTTTGGTTGGATGATTGAATTGAACTGTGATGGAGAAAATAATAGATCATGTTCAGATTTCGTGATTACAAGAGGCAGTTTCAGTGTGAGATGATGGAACAACTATATGAATAATGTTTCATAATCTGTTTAGACAATCGGGAATGTGATCTATGGTGATGATCAAGTTCAGTTGACATAGATATATGGCTTGGGGAAAATGTTGTAGAGGAAATTAGTGTGGCAGTGGAAGTGGATGAATTTGAATAAATATACATATATTCTAGAAATACTTTGTATTGTACACCATATAATAGATGAAAACATGTTGTGTGTAGGGAAGTGGTTGTAGAAATTAGCTTTGTTGAGTGTGTTCCCTTTATCTATTAAAATGAGGGTTCGGTGTTTCATTAAATCATTATCATAGGATCGTGAGACCTATATAGATTTCCCAGACTTGTATAGTGTGAGCGAGTTCCCATTTTTGGAGTTATTTAGTTTCAATCTACTTCCATGATGGTTTAATGTGAAATGTGGTCTCAACGATCAGACTATTGACCCCTCAATGGATTAGGGAATCAATCACTTGCAGAGGCTCAAACCAATCCTCTATTACAGTGTACACTACATATAGGGTTATTGGAATTTGTTTGACTAACACTTAAATGGGTGTTGATATTTTATCTAGTATGATAAATTCAGTAGGTTTGGGTGTCCCCCTAGTGGGACTTGGGAAACAACTACAACACACATAGATTTTGAGACATATTTGTTTCAAATGAATTTAATATTTTGGATATATAGTGTTACATAAAATACTAATTTTGGGATTCATTCATGTGACACAACGTTTTGAATAAATTACATGCAACAATGAGTTTGTATTGTTCTAAAGAAAACGTCAATTGTATCATTTGTTATACACAACATAGAGTTTAAATGAAACGTGACATATGATTAAAGTATTACTATTTTATATTATATTTTTTCCAATCCCTAGGAATGGAGAGTATCAATAAGATAAACTAAATTATGAAACATTTTTTACACATTTTAATATAATGAATTATTTGGTGTCTAATTAATTATAAATAAAAATAAAACTCTTTAATAAATAAATTGTAAACATTTCATTAAAAACTATATTTATGTGCACAAATGTGTTTTATATAAATAAATTAAAAAATTAAATTTAATCAAAGATTCAAATAAAATTTAAATATTAAATATTCAATTGAATTTTTAACATTTATCAAATATTTTTTTAGATAATATATAAGAAAAATCCAATTTAAGGCTTAAAAATAAATTTTACAAAAAATGTTTTTTCAACATTTTATGGAATGATAATTTAAAAAAATTTCTTTCATAAAATTAATTTTATAAAAAAATTAAACATTTTTTAAATAATAATATCAACATTATCTTATGGTGAATTATTGGTGTTGTTATGAGAGATTTATTTTTGATTAAAAGTGAAAAATACAAAATTTTAATGGAAACCATCTTTTTGTTTAAATAGTTTATAATGATATTACATATTATGAATTTTTTTAAAGTAAAAAAGGTAAAATTATACATCTGTTAATTTAATTAATTAATTTTAAATCTTATTAATTTTTTATGTTGATATAAATCACGTTAAATATTTGATCATTTTCACATTAAAGACATGTTTTCCCTAACATCTCTGGGATTATATTTAAATTATTTTTTTCTAAATGTGTAAATAAAATATGGAAAATTGATTTAATTTTTGAAATCAGAATAATTTAATAATTTATTTTATTTCCATCATATACTTTTACCTAAATTATTAGTGAATATAATTTATAATAATCATGGTGATTAACCCCAAAATGCGTTTACCAAAGGACTAAACATTAAACGTAATTTCACTCATTATCTATAATATTTTACAAGAACAATTTGATAGCCACGTATTGAACCGATACATTATAATATTTGAATAGATACATTATTGGAAAAACCTTATATGGGAAGAATTTGGGTGGAATTATCTCTTTTAAAAAATAACAAAAGTGCCAGTAAACTCCCTTATAAAATGCCACTCCCAATCTGCCTCTGTTCACACATTCAAGATTAATTGGATTGGCCAAAAATTTCCAAAATAGAATTTAAAATCCCAAAATATCATTATTTTATCATTAATTAGATAAAAAACAAATCCATATAAGGCCTTTTGTAAAAACCATAAGGAGATACCTGAAGAAGAGTTAATGATCATCATTGAATGTTTTTGTTTTATTTCATCCTGAAACCCCTACAAAATTTATTTAAGGATTTTATAATAATATAAATGTATTAAATATAGTTTTATGTTGTTATGTTAAGTTATTTACTTATATCCACACAAAATTCAATAAAATGTGTTTTAAAATCATCATTTGTGTGTATGGAATACTACCACCTCACATACCAATGTAGTCAATTTTAAAATTACCACCTCTCAAGGCTAGGGAAAATGGACATACAATTTATATGTGATATTTATAATATTTATTATTTATTTATGTTAATTGTATTATTATATTACACATAATTTCATTCTTTTCATTTTATTGTACTATGCTAATGTCGTTCGTGTGTTCAGAGGACTACCACCTCCCAAAGCGGTGTGATTCATTCATGCATTACATCGAATATGTTAAAAATGATTTTTAATATAAATATGTGTTATATAGGAAATAAAAATGATAATTTAATTTAAATATGTATATATATATATATAATTATTTTTTATTTCTTTTAATACAATAAAAAATGGAAAGACAATTCTTGCATACATATGGCATACCGTCTCCATGAACGGTGTATTTCATTTCCTATCACTAAATTTTAAGGAATACTCTATATAAATATGGTATATATATATATAATATTTATATCATTTATATCATTATTTAGATTATAAAATCATTATAAATGTGAGATAATCAATGATATAACAAATTAATACTTTTACGAATAAAAAAGCATCTATTAACCAATACGTAACTTTAACATGAAATTTAAAAAAAAGGTAATAAAAAGTTATAAAATATAATATATTTTTATGATATATATGAATATGGTTCTATTATATATATATATATATATATGATAAACCAATAATTATTATATATAAATCATGAAAAAGTAAGACCATATTCGAGACTTAAACGACGATGATTTCTAGTCTCACTTTACTTCCTAAGAGACTTATGTAATTGTCACAAATCATTTTATTCGGGTGGTGAATATAATTACCTATTACATGATATATCATGAATCTAAATAATTTAATTATAAAAAAATTATCTATTAATATTATTATTTCGTTGAAATTATGATTGCAAAGTTACTCAATTAGTAAGGATTTTCTGTATCACTTTTTAATTTCGTGAGACACATGCTCCATCCACCAAATCTTTCATCTATGTGATGTATATACATATCATAAATATACTTTATTATTGTTCTAATTAAATTTTCTTTATTGATATATCCATTTTAAGATCTATCATTCATGGGTTCTATGTTTCAGAAGATACCAAATAAGTAAAAAAAAATTTGTCTCAATTTGTGTTCTTTTAGACGTATGTTATGGTTTACAGATATATTCATTCATGATGTGTATATAAATCCACATTGAAATGTATTGTCATCAATATTATTCACCGAAAAGATATTTTAATTTCTATTTTATTTTATTTCGTAATGGGGATTACGATTTAATGTTACCAAACAAGTAATGATTGTATATTAGAATCTTATCACTTTTTAGGATTTTTTACCATCAAGTATCAAATGTTAAAATCTCATGGTAAACCTATAAATAATTATCATTAAATTTCTTATCCTATAGTTATTCATGATATATTAAATTAATTATTCCATTTTCCACTTTATGGTACTTAAGATAACTAATAAAATGATTGTAAGAATATCAAACATTATTTCTCAATTCGATTTGAAATCTATTTTCTCACAAAACCATTATTAAAAAAATTCAAAAATTGTTTTGAAATAATATTTTTATGTCATTTTAATGGAAATGTATTTTGAATTTTTTTTATATTTTAAAATGTGTTTTAAATGGTTTTCAAAGCTTCTTTATAAGTCACAAAGGATATTATCAAAGAAAATGATTTAATGGATTTAAAGGCTTACGTTATTATTTTTTCATTGATATTTGAAAAGATAAATTTTTTAAAAATTTATTATTTATATATAAATAATCCATTGAATAATTAAATGTTTTCTCAAAAAATTATTTACATAATTTTTATAATTTTCTTTATAAATTGTCAAGGTAATTTTCAAATAAAATAATTTTTTTTTATTTTTTTATGTTTTAAATATTTATTTTCAAGGAAAATATATTTTCCTCTTGAAATGTCCATAGTAGTATTTAATAATTATTTTATATCTATGATGTAAATATTTGAGCTTACTTATGATTTATTGGGTAAATTATCAAAGGAAATCATTAATATTATTTTTATAAATGTTTTATGTTTTAATGGAATGATGTTTAGGAAACCCATTTCAATTCCATGGTTTATACCTTAATAAAATGATTAGGAAACACAATTATTTAGATATACTATTCTATAATGGAATTATTAAGAAACCTATATCTTTTCAATAGGATGTGATATGATGAAACGTATATGATTCTAAATTTATTTCATGGGTAATGATATGCTGATTATTGATGATATTCAAGAACACATAAATATGGTTTTCATTATGATATGGGGGGGGACCTATATGAAACATTATTCTATTGGGTAACAATATGTATATCACATGATATAGGCATGTCTAATATAGGATGTTAACATCGTATAGCAAGACATGAATGGAATGAGGATAGAACACAGTACTGTAAAGTTATTTTTAAACTATCATAGTCATGTGAGTGAACCTTAACTATTATTATGTTATATGTGGAGTCATATTTCATGTCTAAAATGTTATGAATGAACTTGATTACATGTTAAAACATGTTATGCATGAACCTTATTACATGTGCACAACATTGTGGATGGACTTATCTTTATCTACATAATATTATGTGTAGACCTGGTTTCTTGTCAATAAGATTATATGTGGGTCTTATTTCATGTTCATAACTTAATTAGTGAACATGTTTCTATTTATAAATGTTCATAATCTTATATGCTGACGTGCATGGAAAAAATTCAATTCCTTTTTCCAATTTTATGATCATATATCTCATGATCATTAATTTCCTTAGGACTCATGTTATATGAAAAATCAATCTTTATGTTATGAATTGTGATTATAATATTTCAATGCAGGGTATGATCTTCAAATATTATTCCCTCATTCTCATACCCATGTTTTCTTGTTATTTTTACTTACATTCTTTATTTAATCATGCATAGAATCATAGCGCTCACATTAATATGTTTATTTTCCTCAGTTTATGAATATAGTTTTTAACTAGGTGTATTAAATGGGAAGATATTTGTTTAAAAAATTGATTATATTGCACTAAATTAAAATATTGGGTTCCATGTTTCCAAATAGACTGAACTATTATGAACCTTGGTCATGTGTTTGTGTAATGTAATGAATATTAATCTAACAAGATGCAATATCCATGTATGAGAATCCTTGGTCACTATAGGTGGTATGAGAGAAAATTTATAGTAAACCTTTGGAAACAAGGTTGATAAATATTTAGTGAAATCCATTTGGATATTTCTAATGATATTTATAGGGATTTCTTAAAGGATATGTCTAAGGATGAGTCAATGTATTGGAAAATGTATGGGAATTTTGGTAATGGATAGAGCATGTGGATTCCTAAGAATATATCCATGTATGGATAGTACCAATGAATGTATCTCTATAATGGATTTACCTTGGGGAAACATCCACAAAAACACTATATTGAGCTAGCATTTATTGGGAACTAGTGCATTACAATGGGCCTTGTTTCCGACCCAGTTTGACACTCTTGAGGGATCTATTTTTGGAAATTCAAAAATTTGTTTTTAACCATAATAAATTCTTTAAATTGATGATGGTCATGGATTAACTAGTTTAATCCTAAGGTGTCATATATTTTTAATAATGTGTCATGATTTAGACATCCTATAATTGTTTTTTCATGATTATGTTGTTTTCAGATATGATTAGGGTTTCTCACTCTATAATTTCTAGTTTTAGTCAATCGTGGGTACAAGGGGGGATTGGGTTAACATTTAATGTGATGGAAAATTTCATGATTAGTTGTCAAACTGGGTGATTACTAGAGTGATATAATTCCGGATTATTCCTAACCAATTTTCATGGAACATGATTACTAACATCTACCTCATCTAACTCTCACACTCACTAATAATAGAATGAATGAGTTATATTAGATTTTGGGAGATGGTAACCATATAAGAATGAATATTTAGTTTCCTATATGTAAATAATATGGAAGGAATCTACCTTGTTAATATGTTAGAGGAATGGAAGGATTTTTTTACAATGGTAAAATAAGACAAAGTGAATGTAATAAAAAAATGATGATTTTGGTTAATGAAATGGATTGTACTATTGGAATCCCTAAGGTATTATTAATGTGTAAAACCTTTATATTTGGAATGTATAGGAATTATTAAAATAAATATCCAAGGGGGAATGTTTTTGATGAAAATTATCAAGGGGGTATGAGTAATGTTAATATTAATGATGATGAAGAGATTAAAAATGACATGTGAAAAGAAAAAAGTGTGAAGAAATAAATGATGAAATTTAAGTGGGATGAAAAAAGTATTTAGGTATTGGAACTAATATATTATGTTATTTCAATCATGAAATATATAATTATTATTATATAAAAGTCATTTTTATAAGGATTTGAATGAATATGTTGACTGATGTTGATGGATTGGAAATGTGATTTAATGGAAAGGTGGTATTCTTGGGAAACAAATGGGTGAAGGTAATGTAACCCATAATATGTTACTGATGTTGAGATAATAATGTTGGGATAAATAGATATTTGATTTAGATTAAGAAAATTAGATAGTATTAATTACCTTAGAACCGAATAAATATTTTTTTGAAAAGTGGTTAACGCTACCATTAATGATGAATATAACATTTTTTGGATTTAATGAATAAATCCAATAATCTTCTCTTTATTTAAGTAATGAGGACTAATTTATGTGTTCTAAATATTTTTTGGGTAATTGTGGCCATTAACATGTTTCCACCGAATATGTGATGAAGGTATTAACATGTTTGGTATGTGACCATCAAGAGGTAATTTATGATATATATGGGATCAATGTTGAGCTAGTTTCAAGAATTTTAGTGATCATATTAATCAAGTTTTGGATTTTAGTTGTTTTAAAGTGTCATAAGCCAAACCATTTATTAAATCTTTTTTGTGAAATATTTAATTTGGATTTTGAGATTATTATATTGTTTCTCTATATAAAAAATTAATCATATTGGATAACCTTGTCTATTAATTTTTTTGTGCTAATAACTAAAGATAGATGAAAAGAATTATCAATCTATTTACTGATCTTAGGAACCATTAGTGATTCTAACACAAAAAAAATTCATCTTTATTTTTTGGAGTAATAGATTAATTGAAAAATGATCAATGAACAACCAATGGATGAGTTTGTACATATTAAATTGAATGAGAACCGGTAATAATATCTTATTATGAAAATTCGTCCACTTTAGGAAAATGATTTAGGAAAAAAATTATTATCTTAGTACATTCATTTTTTATCAATCAATTGGTCACATATATCATAAAATATTTATGGTTTTATGATTTTTAAAATTCATGGAATCATCCAATTTTTAGTGATCAATGATCCCAATCATTCTCTGTAATTAATAACTCTTTTCTTCTATGTCCAAATATTTACGTCACACCATTGTTCTCCTATGTTGAAAGCTTGTTATGTGTTACATTGGGTGACTATTATGTTTATGTGTTTCTATTTTTAAAGGATGTTTTATTATTCATTTTTATTATGTAGGGTCTATAAATGTATCATTCACATGATAATACTTTATGACCGATACAATATTTGATAGTGAAATTATTTTTAATGGGGTATAATGTAAAATCCCATAATTTTGTGAAAAAAGATTTTCTCAATAAATTTAATCCTTTCAATATTCATTGTAACGAAAAATCTTATTTTTTATTTCCTTACAATTAACAGTAATTTTATCTTTTGTTACACAGAAAAATGGATTGTTCTACATGAAACACTAATCTTAAAATTCATTATAGGGAACACGAGGTTTAAATGAAACATTACATTTGATTAAATTATTACTATTTAATATGGTATTTTACACCTAGTTTTTAAAACGGTTAGTATTAATATGAATATATAAATTTGAATATATGGTGACACATGTATATATAATGAATTCTTTTGCGACCAATTTATTAGAAATGAAAATAATAACATTTTAAAATTAAAATTGTATCATTTCTCTGGAAACTATTGTTATGACCACAATTGTGTTTTATATCAATAAATTATCCCAATATTTTTTTTGAGTGATTTTAATTAAATATATAAATTTTATACATTCAATTAAATTTTTAACATCCATATTCTATGTTTTCTATACAAATGTTAAAAAATAAATTTTATGCTTAAAATTGTATTTTCCGTATGAAAAGTGGTTGTATAAACCTTTTATGCCGAAAATAATTTATAAATATTATTTTTCACATTTAAAAAATTAATTTGATAATATAAAAAAAATATTGAAATTATAATATAAAATTATTTTAGGTCATATTTTTTTAATTAATTTTTGAATATTTATTATTTGATCAATTATTATAAAACTGAATTTTAATTAAAAACATCATTTTCATTTAAATAGTTTATAACTAGATAAAAAGATTTTATTTGATTTAAATGTCACAATATTAACAGTATAAATCTATTAATCCAATTTATAAAATTTAACATATTTTCTTATAGAATGTTGATTTTAAAACACTTTATACATTGAAAGGCACTCTCTTTAAAACCCTGCTTTCTCGACACATTAGAAGGATTAATTTTAAATTAATATTTTCCAATTCTGAAAATATAATTTGGAAAATTTTATTTCATATTTTTAATCATAATAATTTATAATTTATATTTATAATATCTTATTATTTTACATAAATAATATGTGAAAATAGTTAAAATTAATCATGGTGATTAACTAAAAATCGAGTTTACAAGGGGACTAATATTTAAAATAAAGTGTAAAAATTAACTATAATATTCTAAAAAACCCATTTTGGAAATATTTTTACCTTATCCCTTATAGTATATATATTTTTAAAATATTTGTTCCACTTATCATGGGAAAATATCCCTATAAATCTCTTTTTTAAAAAATTTAAAAAGTTCAACTCACCTCTCTTCTAAAAGGCTACCCACTACCCCCTCTCATAACACCATAAAATCACATTGGTTAGGAAATTTCCTAAAAAAATATACATATAAAATACCACCCCCATAACATTATCCTTAATTTGGGTATAATCCAACCATGTATGGCCTTTGGTGAAAACCTATAATAGATACCTAAAGAAGAGGTAACGTTCATCAACAAATGTTTTTGATTTATTTATTCTTCAACCCCCTTAAAATATTTTTATATAAATATTATATAATAAATTAGTACATTACATATTTTTAGATATATTTTTTTTATGTTTATGACCTAGAACCACATAAACTTCAATCAAATGGGTTAAAAAATCATTATTCATGTGTATGGATGACTACAACACGGCGAACCGATGTCGTTTTTTCCATTAACACCTCTAAAGGTTGGGAATTATAATGGAAATAATATTTATATATGATAAATATGATATTTATGTTGTATTTATACTTCTCTAATTATTATATTGTACACACCGTCATGCTTTCATTTTTGTGGGAATACGATAACATCATTCATGTTTATGGTGGACAACCGCCCCACGAAGTATTGTGATTCATTCATGCATTACATGAAATGAATTTAAAATGGAGTTCCTTATAAATATGTGATACATATGACATAAAAAATTACAATATAATGATAATAAATAATTATATATATATATATATATATATCATTTATATTTACTTCTTTGAATATTATATGGAAATGGAAACAACACTCATGTGAATGTATGACCTACCATGTCCATGAATAGTATATTTCATTTCCTATCACTAAATTTTAGGGATTTCAATAATTAAATATATACTAAATATATATTTTAATTATTTCATTTATATTAGTCTAGAGATAATGAAATAAGAATTAAATTAATAGAAGAAAAATATAACAAATCAGAACATTTACTAAAAGCAAAGTGGTTGTTCCCTGAAATGTTACATTAACATAGAATTGTTATTAGATTGGTAATAAAAATACATAAATAATCATATATGATATTATATATATTAATATATTATTTTGATATATTTATTGTAATCTTTTATTTTTTATATATGAATTTTGAACGAGTATGATGGGATTCCAGACTTGTGGTAAGGAGATTTCTTATCTCAATTTTATTATTGAGTGACTTATCTCATATTCACCACTGATTTATTTTTTTTTGAATATATTCTGACCTTTTCCATGATATATCAGGAATATATATATCATTTAATTATAATTAATATTTCCGTTAATTTTGTTATTACATGGGTATTAAGATTTACAAGTTACTCAAGAAGAAAATGATTTATGTCTCCCTTTTATACTTTAGTGAGACAAATGCCATATCAACCACATATTTCTTCGATGAGATTTATATAAATCTGATGAATACAAATAATGGTTATTTTACATAAAAAATTTGGTATTTACATATCAATTTTAGGATCTCTCTTTCTGAGGAACTACATTAAAAAGTTTTCAAATCAGTAAGATATGATTATCCCAATTTTCATTCATTGACACATAAATTAAGTTAAACAGATATATTCATTCATGAGGTGTATATACATCCCATTTTACATGTAGTAAAAGGAATATTATTTATTACCATGGTATTTTAATTTCCATTTTAGTTTATTCCTTCACAGGGATTAAGATTCAATGACACCAAAGTGGGAAAGATGATATTATACAATCTCATTTTTTATCAGGATTGTTTATGATCAAGCCTCTAATGTTCAAGTATCAAGATGTTCCTATTTGTAATTCTCAATAATTATTTTTAAATTATTTATTCATGATATATTCAATTTATGGTACTATAATTATACTTTTTATCATAAGATAATTAAGATTATTTTTAAAATAAAATATGAATTTATTTATCTCCTAAGTATGAAATCTGGTTTCTTCCAAAAACATGTTTTATAAAAATGTTTTACAATGTTTTTACAATTATAAATTATGAAAATTTTCAAGGAAGAATATTTTTGTACTTTTTTATGTTTTAAATGTTGTTTTAAATTATTTTCAAACCATAATTTATAAGTTTCAAAGTTTATTTTCAAAGAAAATTATTTCATTGATTTTAAAAGATTCTATTATAAGGTTTTCAAGATATTTTCATAATGTTTTATATCTTAAAAGGAATTAGAAAAATATGAGAGGATATTTTCCTCGAGAAATATTTTAAATATTTTTTAAATGTTTCCTTTATTTGTATTCATTCTTATTTTCAATGAAAATAATTTTCATAATGTTTTAGGTTTTAAAATTTTATTTTAAATTAAAATCTATTTTCCTCAATAAATTTACCAAGTAGTATTTAAAAATTATTTTCAATATAAGATGAAATTCATTGAGTTTATTTATTAGATAATGTTTATATGATATAGTGAAACCATTCATTTTCTTTATATAAATGTTATACGATTTGATGGAATGATGGTTATGAAACCTGTTTCTCTTCCACATGTTATACCTTGTGCTGATAATTATGAAACCTAATTCATTAAATAGTTATTCTTTGATAAAATCGTTTTGAAAAATGTATCTTTTTTCAAAGGTTATGATTCGATTATATTTTTATGATTCTTATTTCATTTTAAATGTTATGATATGATAAATGTTTATGATCTTGTGGAACAGATGTATATGAATACATTATGAGATAGGTGGGCCTATATGTCCCACCATTTAATTAGGTAATGATTTATATATATCATGAGATAGACATGGGTGTAATGGGTAGTTAACATTATATAGTAGGATATGGATGGAATAAGGAATGAACTCGGTATAGTAAAGAACATTGTTTTCGATTATGGTATTGGGAGTGAACCATGACTAATATAATGTTTTGAATGGACATGTATTTCATTTCTATAATGTAATGAATGAACCTTATTACCTGTTCACAATGTTATGCATGAACTTTATTAAATGTTTAGAATCTAATGTGTGGACCAATATTTCATGTACATAATATTATGTGTGGACCCGGTTTTATGTCTGTAAGTTTATGCATGGACCAAATTTCATGTAATTCACACAATGACTGAACTTGTATCTATTTATACATGATATTAATGTTATACATAAATTTTTATGCCAAAAATCCAATGCTTTATTGAAATGTTATTCTCTCATGGATCTAGTTTTTTTATTGTCTAATGAATCATGTCTTCTGAATGTACAATATTTATTCCATGACTCTTGATTATGATCTTTGATATATGGGGTATTATCATAAAATTTAATAATTGGTTTCTCATAACCTTATATTCATTTTATGCTTATGTATCTCTTTTATTTACCCTTATTGTCCATCTATAGTCAAATTTTATTAGTTTTCTTTTCCAAAGGTTATGAATAATGGATTTAAGTAGGAGTACTAAATAGAAATATATATTTGGGAAACATAGTACCAATTTCACAAAAAATAATAAGATTACATTCTATATTTCTGATGTAACTATACTATTCCGGTCTACATGCATGTGTTTTTATAATTTAATGAATGTTCATAAAAAATGTGTAATATACATGTTAGATAATCTTACGTCACTATATTGACCCCCTATTTCTGTATTCGGACTTGATCCTTTTGATGGGGTATTAATAAAATTTAGTGGGTGTCTTAGATGAACCCTCTTAGTTTCCTTTAGGATTATAATTATCAAGACATGATGAGTGTGACCTAACTAATGATATCCATCAGTGGAGTAAGCCCCGTATAGTATGACCTCTCAGTAGAGTGACATCAGTGGCAGTGTAGATCAAAGAGTGGTTTCCCCCAATAATAATGATACCTTTCGAACACGAGGATCATATTATAGATATAATTATATATGTGATGATTTGGGGGTGCTGCCTTTATATGTTTACCTAGGTATATTATTTTTTCCAATAATTTCTAATATCATGTTTGATATTCCTTTATAGAGATGAGGTAAAAACTTTTGATTCATTATGTTTTTTTATTTCAATGTTTCCTTATAGGTTTTCTTATAATAACCCCTCAATTGGATCTACCCACACATGTCATGTTCGATATATTTGAAGGATCTTTAATAGAGTCTTGATAGGAATAGTATTTGGTGAAGCATTATTTTAGATAGACAGACCATGGTGTATTCTTGTGTTTCATTTGACGGCATCACCCTCCTTCTGAGTAGGTTAGAATATATTTTATTTAGTTTTTTTTCTTTTATTTTCAACCATTCATTTCTATCAAGTACATTTTTCATATATTTATTTTGGATAGAAGTTATACGTTAATTATTTGTATCAGTTCTTCCTTATATTTCAACATAAAATGGGCTTGGATAGGTGTGATTATAATCAAGTAATTTAGGAACATTCCTCTCATATGTGTAATATGCCGACACAATGCTAGAGGCCAGCCCATGGACTATTAGATGTGGTATTGTGGTAGTCACACTCAGCTAACCATCAAACAAGGGTCCGTTGTTAGGTTGGGGTGTGATAAAAAATACATATGTAATGGAATTCATCATTCATATACTATTTTCTATTAAATAAAGATAGGGAACCAAATTTATTTATATAGGTAATTTAGTTAAAGGATTCAGGAATGTGTGAGAAGTTTATGGAAGATTATATAACTTCATTTATTGATTATAATAATTGGGATTCGACTCCTATTTCATAAGGAACAAAATCATTTGAAAAATTTTGTATATCTGGTCTTGGAAGAAGATAATGTTAATGGCTGATCTTTTTGAATGGATGGTGGTCAAATGTTTCCACTAAAATTAATGTGGGTTTTTTCCTAAAATTTTCTCACCTATAGTGATACTTACCATATTCTAACTAGTTTATAGTATTGTTTCATAAGACTATTTACTTCATGATAATCTTGATGTAGTTATTTAATTCAATTATATATATTTTTATGACATTTTTATGATGAAACTGGATGGATTTTTTATTCAATAAAGAGATAACTAGTGTGTAAGATAATGAAAAATTATATTGGTTAAAATTGAAACATACATTTTAGGACAATAAATTTGATGCATTCATGATCATGGATCTATATAAATGGTGTGGAATTGATCAATGTTGTTACGTCATGTGTTTTGGTGATGGAAACATTATATTGATTCTATATATGTGGATGGAATTCACATTATGGGATCATGTAGGTAGATGATTTATTAAATAAAAGGGTAAATGGTTGAGGAGTTTGATATGGAAAAACAAGAAAATTATAGTAAGAATTTGGTGATGCTTATAAAGAGAGAATATTCAAATAAAAACATGATTTTATCATATAGTGACAACATTTGAATTTATTTTGAGTAGATTATTATTATTATAAAAATTTCTATCTTTATTCCCCAAGAAATCCATTTTAAATTATTAAAGGATCAAGCAAAAAAAGACCTAATAAGAGGTTGAGTACATAGAAAATATTCCTTACGAATCATCTATCAAAATATTGATGTATGGCATGGATTATAATTTACATGATATTTATAATGATTTGGTATTTGTGAGTTAGTAAACGTATAATAATAGAATGGAATATTGGGAAGCAATAATGTGGATACTGATTTATTTTAAGGGATAAACTGAATCATCTTTGTGCTTTCAGAAGAAAATTCCATTACATGTCTATATAGATATTTATATAAGAGATAATGATGAATGTTAAATGAGTAATTTAAATTATATTTTTACTTATAGATGAACTAAAACAATCTATATATCCTAATAAAGAAATATGGTGTAACTATTTACCAAAATGGTGTTGTAAATTACTATAAAATATCATAATTAGATTATTCGTCTAAAAGTATTCTTGGATGAGCAAGATAAAAAGGGATAGAAAATATGTTTCACTATTACATACAAAGTTCTATACATCTTTCAAGAAATATACTATTTCGATCATAAATAAACAATATTCAATTAAAATATATCATTAACATAGGATTAATATAGAATGGGATATTGAAATTGAAAGAAAACATATAGAATAAATAATGTGGATGAAATTTTGATGAATATAATGGTGATTCAGTAGTTATGGTTATATTTTTCCTATGTTGGTTTTCATTGAGGAATGGTGTGTGAGAGGCATAATATTGAATAATATAATGGGAGAATTGAATTAAAAGCACCTTATCTTTTCGGAATCATTTTCATCATACTGAATAAGTCAAAGGAAATAATATAACATTTCATGAATAGTTATCTTGAAAATGAAATTTTCACTAGAATGTCCATGTGAGTGATTAAACAATATAATGATATAAAATTAAGTAATTTTGTTAAATCTAGAACCATATATGTAGGTTAGTTTTCTATATTCGGCTCTATGTGAGTCATTATTCAAATGGTGGATCCCAGTCCATTGGATAATTTTGGGTAAAATTTTAGTGTCCCTTGTTCTACACCAGTCTGTAACTCTCATTATTTGACCATTGTGTTGAGAACATTTGGGGATATAAGGGTTTTTCACCCTAGACTGGGGTGTGGGGGCCTACAAACATCATCTGAAATTTCATACATACTATTCCTTATCAAACACACTATAACATAGTTGTGAGGAGAGAATAATAAGAATTAATATGGTAGTGTAGACCATATCACCTTGGTAATTTATGAACATTGACTTTATTATAATGGGTATTATGACATTTTAAAATTACTTCCATCATTATTGTTGCATAATAGAGAAATGTTTTGGATTTTAACACTCTATGAATGTTTATTACTATAAAACCAATTTTCATTATGAACTAATTTCAATATAGGGTTTCTATACATATAGTTTTTCCCCATAATGTTTCTCCTAGATATAGTAAAATTTTTCATCCTGTTTATAGTTGAATAGATTTTTAATGAACTACATAAATCTTGTGTTCTTATTCGTATGATAGAGTTTTTCATTCATGTCCCATTTACTCATCTCATGGAATTGAATTTCATTGGTTATCCCAAAATTTTCATAACAAAATAGAGATAGGTAGGGAAGCGACTTTTTTTATGTTCTATTGAAATATGTTCAGTAGACACTAACATTTTTATTATAGGTTCATATGGAGTTATTTTTTCCCCATTAGTATAATTTAAATGTAAATTTATAGTGACTCAATTACTATGTTCCATGTTATGTGATTAATGTTTTTAGGGTCAAAATACCAATTATTTGTAGTCAACAATAGTAAAATATGTTCTGATAAGGGATATTTTTAATTTTTTAAATAATAAATTGAAATTATATATAAATATATGTCCTATAAATAAGGGAATTCAGTATTGTATATATTTTTTCAAATATTAAGAATTTATGAAGGAATTTTTTTATGGTCTATTGGTTATGCTTTTCCCATGGATGAAGCAATTTCTTACCCACTGAGTTTATGTTTTACGACTGAACAGATTATAATTTATGGTATTATGGTCATATATTATGGGGAATGCGATGAATCCATAATTTTAGGCAATTGATATATGTTGGGTTTTATGATAATGTGATCACTAGAAGTGACCATGAAGTGTAAAGTGCAAGTGGTCCCGGTAATGAATTTTTTAAAGTGGGGACTCTACATTAGTATTACACATGGTCGCTCATGGGATTAAAATTCCAAAACATGATTATTATATAATAAATCACACCCAATCTCCATACCTCAAGCATCACAATACACATCATGACACAAACTAGCCCTGAAAGAATCAAATCTGGGTTTTGTCTCAAACATATATATAACACCCCAAAATACATCTATCACTTCTCACTCCACTCAAAATTAACTGATTGAGTCAAGGTTTTCATATTTAAATCTAGTCTGGAGAAGTTTTAAACAAAGGGGAAATGGTATTCAACCAATCCAAAAATTTCACTCATCACAAACAAATTCTTTGGAATCCATCAAGATAGCATGAATTTTATTTTTTGGGATATATATAGATTTTTTTAAATATCACATTACCTAAGAAAATTTCATCATAGATATTAAATTGCAATTTAGATAGCATAAAATGTAAGAAATGGTTCATTGATCATAATAAAACAATATCCAGATGGTCTCAAAAATCCTCATCCGTCTTAGAGTAAACCTTTATATCATCAATGAACACAAAAATTTAGTCTGAAAAGTGATGATATTTCTAATTAATCAAATAAATAAACAACATAGAAGTGTTGAAATGTCAAAGTGGCATAACTAAATTTCAAAAATTTCTATTCCAAAAATGAAAAATATTTTTAGGAATATCCACTTCCAGAACCCTCACCTGGTGATACCCAAGCATCATTTTATTTTTTTAAACCACTAATATCCCTTGATCTGATAAAAATTGACATAAATCGGAGGAAAAGGTATTTATTCTTAATTGTAACCTGGTTAATATTTTGATAATTTATATAAATCCAGAGACCAAACTATACATTCCTTGAACAAAGGAATAGAAGAAAACATTAGTGAGAAGATAGAATTATTAAACATCATGATTTCATGATCCTTCAACAAAACATTTTTACCCTTTTAACTTGAGAGGAGCCATTCAATGTGATGATAATGAAATGGTGGTTTTCTTAGGGACTAGACTGGTAGTTTACTCAACCTCGTGTTATGACTGAAATGAAGATAAATCATGTTGAAATACTTCATGGTATTAGTCTACTGCCTCTAAGATTTAACCATAAATTTCATGCTCTAATTAATTAGTGAGGAACAAAGATAACTAGTATAAAAGAAAACCAAAATCTCGGTTAATGGGTCCTCCCACTATAACATAAACACCCACTGACCTTGGAATTATTCTTTGTTCCATTTAAGAGATAGAAACTGGACACCACAACAAAAATAGATAATTTGGGACTTAAAAATAATCACAAAATCCATGTTGGTGATTAGATCAAAATAATAAACGTCTGGTAAAATTAATTCCAATATAACATCCACATTAAAAATAAAAACATTTCACTCTATGATGATAATGGCTTGATCTTTATTCGATACAAAATATTGTATATAGATCCATCAAAAATGGATGTAACTTAAATCGCATTCCCAAATAAGAAAGTGACCTTAATGAGATAAAGTAATGGTAAGAACTTATATCAAACAAATCCATAATCATGAATGTATAAATAAACAATGTACATGTAATGGTGGATGTTCCAGAGTCTGATTCCTTGGGTGTCTTATCCATTGTATTAAAATTCCATAACTCGGGCCCACAATAGACATTCTATGCCTATTGGGAATCCCTTCTAGATAAGTTATAGATTTATACACCAAAAAAATTATCATATCAAACCATTGAACTCTTAGAGAATGTGGAACCAAATCTGCTCCCCTATGGATGATTAATTGAGAAGTTTTGACACAACTCAAACCCAAAGACCAGTGATATTTTAAATGAGTATATGGGTATCCAGTAATATATTTTCCAAATTTACCATATGAAAAACATGTCACATGATTTTACTCAAAAAATCAATAGTGTTGAACTTAATGACTATTGACCAACCCTATCACTACCCCATCTTGGTTTATCCCTCATTATGTTCAGGACAATGTTAGACCTATCGCTACCCCATTCTATTGAAGAAACCCTCATAAGAATAAACATTCTATATAAATATTCCATATTATAATAAATTTCATCAACCAAATGGGAATAATTTCTTATGCAATTAGTAATAATAATTGATCTAATCATAGGATTCAGATGAATTTCAATGTGTATTTTCTTGACATAGTCATTCCTGATGAATTTTAGAGACAAATGAACCAACTTGGTATACTGACAAACATATTCCAACATTGAAAAATCTCCATGATCCATGTTCAGGAATTTATAGGGATTTCCCACCCCACATGTCTCAGGATAATATAAAAAACGGAATTCCTTCATTAAGGTATTATATTAGAGACCCTCATGAACCATTTCATATACTATGGATTCCCACCAACTTTTTCCAAGTACTTCTAATTGATATGCGTAGAATACTGATTTTGAGGCCTTAGGGGTCTTTATGAAAATAAATATACACTCAATCCTTCTAGTCTTCTTCACATGATCCGAGGTTACTTCTACACCATGAAAAAAATAAGTGGATTATTCTATGTAATCTTTTAAGAATGTTCCACCATTGATTCCCAATATCTTCCGCCCAATGGACACATGGATTTTTCTGTAAGGATAAAAAAAATTTCAAAGAAGTCTTAATGGGAGGCTTTTCGTATGGAAAAAACATCAAATCGGCCTCCCTTAGATTAGAGAAGGACCTTATGGAAAAAATTATCATTGAATATAAAGAATAAATATCACTCAGTACAAAATAAAATTTTCATAAACATCCATTTTTATATATATAATACGTTCAATAATTTTTAAATAACAGACATTAATGTTATTAAAATGTATTAAACAAAAGGGTTGAAAATGCTTTTTTTTTTAAATATTATTCATTTTGAAGATTTTTCCTGCATAGTCAAGAAATCTATAAATAAATTAGGCATATTTCCACAACAGCGATCCCATACCATTATGCGCGGTTTTCTATAATGTGTTCCCAAATCATGTACCTTTGTTTTCCCCCATCAATTAACCCATAAACACAATATTTTTTAAAATAATTTACAATAAAACCACCATGACTCATAACTAGTAGATAAATACTTCAAATTTTTGAAAAGCTTCATAATATAGCACAATTTCATTATATAATTCCCAACAAATTTGGGTATGTCGAGGCTCATCATGATGTAGAGCTAGACAAGAATGTTACTTCACTGACCTCTCAAAACTCATGTATCATATCTCATATCTACAACAAAAAATAATATATATATATATATATATGATATGATTCCATTTTTAAATGAACCAAATACAGTTTTACTAAATCATCACTCAAATCATTCCACCATAAGGCCTAAAACATGTTCTTAAATCACTAGTGCATCAAAATATTAATTCTAGAAATGATTTCTCCCTCAAAATACAAATACAATAGAAATAATTTCTCCTGCAAATCAGGAACGAACCATCTAAAAAAATTTCTCCAAACAATTAAATAATAAGTCTCAAAAATTTAAAATATGTAAATGGATCATGAAAAAAAATAACTAAAAGAATATTACATAAATTATATCCATTTACAATTTTTAAAAACCGTTATATAAAATAATTACTATATAACCTGAATAAAAATCAAAATATAATCAAGTCTGGTGAGGCAGATGCACAACATCTCACATGGTCTAAAATAAAAAAATTATTTAATAATGGTAAACTCTATGAGGCTATTATCTCTTTTATAACAAATAAATCATCGGCATATATATTCAAGAGAATTATTTGAATGACATGGTCACCTTACTTTTACCTTTTTCGTAAAAAAAACAACTCTATATACTCTTAACAGCATATGTTGGGTTTGAAGAAAATCAGTTGGATACCATAATAATTATATAATATGTATTTCTCAATAAAAAACAATAGTTCTAGTTTTAAAGAAACATTTTAAAACAATTTCACGTAGGAAATATTAATATTTTAATCCTCTAGGTTTTTCTCAAAACAATTTTTTTTCAATTGTATGAATAAATAAGGATCATTAAAGAGGAAGTGAAGCCATATAGCATAAATAATATCAACTCATCCCAATATTGAATAAGTATAGGTACAAACCTCATTATACATTTATGTATGTGAATTATGCATAGAAAGACAGGTATCTAAAATAAAATAGTCACTAAAAACATGTGTCATGTGAAATTACTAATTGGATTTTTCATAACTTATCCGGACAGGTGAATCACTAGCTAGCTATGGGAGAAGAACAATATTGGGAGCTCCCATTTTTTCTGTGTTCCCTATATTCCTCCCATGATCTCTCTTGAATTACATAGGGAAGATTCCCTAGATAATTCTCAACCGTGGAAAGGGCTTTAATTTTTTATGACATCCACACATCCAAGGCCACCAATATGGAATACATTTCCAATCATAAAAAAAATTAAAAAATCATATTTTATACAAAAACATTCCCATAAAAAAGAACCATCAATCATAATGTAAATACCATTTCAAAAGAACCAATAAAACTCACATAGATCCCAGAAATCTTTTTTCATATTTTATTTATCACCTTGAATGAATCAAAACCTAGTCCTTCTGAAATTCCTTTCAAAACCAATAAATATACATCACATGTTATAAATAAAATTATACATATATGATAAATAAATATATATTTAATTTAAGAACAATTAAAAGATAAAACCCCAAGGGAAACCAATAACTAATTATGAGATTTTGAAAATCACCCATAGGTAGAACAGCTACCGTAAAACTGAATTATAACTCACCATCATTGACAAAACTAATCAGACATTATTTTAAAGGGAACTAATAAAAATATATATTTAATAAAAATCATTGAGGACCCACTTTAAACCTTAGTATTGGCCTCCATGGCATGTTAGGGTTCCAAAACTCCAAAAAATAGATGAATAAAAAGGTGAAGGGTAGAGAGGGATTAAAATGAAGATATTCAGTGCATACAAAATTAAAAACTACCCAAGGCCCAAGGAGATTCACCAAAGAATGATGACATAAGAATATCTATGAAATGGGGGAGGCTTAACTTGAAAAGGGGGTAAATAAGGGAGTTGGGGATTAAAAATTGATAGGGTTTTGAAGGAAAAATCCGAAATTTTGAAAAACTAAACAAACCGCTTGGTTTAGTCTCACTATTATGAAAATCATGAAACAATTATAGGATCCCACTATCATCGCAAAAAATACTGCACAGTTTCTTAGATTATACCACATTGTTTTAAAACCCATGTCAAAAACCTGCAAGAAACCACTGTTCCTCTAACACCAACCTCTCATGTTTAGTTTCATTATTACTATTAATTTTGTGCTAACAATTAACTAAAATTATTTCTCCAAAAAATTGTATTTTCATCTCTTAACTCCCTATAATTCTGATAATAAATGAAAATAAATAACTCAAAATAAAAATTAGTGACATGGTCAGTGTCACATGTTTGTGTATATATGAATCTATGTTTGTATGTATGTATTGATGTATTTATGTATGTATGTATGTGTGAAGCTATGAATCTATGTGTGTGTGTGTGTGTCTTTATGTGTATCAGTATGTATGCATATATGTATAATGTATTTATGTATGTTTCAATGTTTATATGTATGTATCTACGTATGTACATACGTATGAATGTACATTTGTAAATACATACGTAAGTAATTAAGTAAGTGAGTAAGAATGTATGTACATACTTATGTATGTATGTATATATGTATGTATGTATGTATGTATGTATGTATATATTTATGTATATATGTATGTATGTATGTATGTATGTACGTATGTATGTATGTATGTGTGTATGTATGAATGTATGTATGTATATATGTATGTATGTATGTATGTATGTATGTATGAATGAATGTATGTATGTATGTATGTATGTATGTTTGTTTGTTTGTCTGTATGTATATATGTATGTATGTTTGTTTGTACATATGTTTGAAAGTATATATGATTGTATGTATGTATATAGGTATGTCAATGTGTATGTATGTATGTATGTATGTATGTGTGTATGTATGTATGTATGTAGGTATGTATGTATGTATGAGTGTGTGTGTGTGTGTGTGTATGTTTTCTTTTTGTTTTCTTACTTGTATTTATGTTTGTATGTTTGTTTATTTCTTTATTTTTATGTTTTCATGTATGTACATATGTATGTTTGTATGTACATAGATAGGCTTTCATGTAGGTAGGTAGGTATGTACAAAGGTTCACATATAGGTAAGTATGTATGTATGTACATATGTTGGAATATACCTATGTAAGTATATATTTATGTTTTTATGTAGGTATTTATATATGTAGGAACGTATGTATGTAGGTAAATAAGTTTATACATACCTCGGTATATATTTTTCTACCTATTTATGTATGTAAGTATATATGCATGTAGGTAAGTATGTATATATGAATGCCTATATGTATGTATGTTTGTATGTATGTATGTATGTTGGTATATATGTATGTATGTATTTATTTATATATTTATTTATGTATTTACGTACATAAGTATGTACGTACGCATGAAGGTATGTAGGTATGTATATACGTGTGTATTTATGTATTTGTGTATGTATGTATGTATGTATGTATGTATGTATGTATGTATGTATGTATGTATGTATGTATGTCTGTATGTATGTATGTATGTATGTATGTATGTATATATGTATGAATGCATGTATTTATGTATCTGTGTATACATGAATTCATGTATGTATGTATGTATCTCGGTATGTATATGTGTATGTATTGATGGATGTATGTTTATATCATTTTATGCATGTATGGATTTATGAATTCATGTATGTATGCATGCATGCATGCATGTATGGATGGATGTATGTATGTATGTATGTACATATGTATGTATGTCTGTCTGTATGTATGTATGTATGTATGTATGTATGTATGTATGTATGTATATGTTTGTATGTATTTATGTATGTTTTTGTGGATGTATGGATGTATGTATGAATTTGTGTGTGTGTGTGTGTGTGTTTGTATATATATATGTATGTTTTTATGTATGTATGTATATATATATATGTATTTATGTATGTATGTATGTATGTATGTTTTTATGGATGTATGGATGTATGTATGTGTGTCTGTGTCTGTGTGTTTGTGTGTGTGTGTGTGTGTGTGTTTAGTTATGTATATATGTATGTACGTTTGTAAGTACATACTTACTTAAATTAGTACATATGTATGGAAAAATGAAGAAGGTGTAAATATGGGGATTTTTAGAATAATAATGTATGTTATTTAAAATGAACTTGGTTCAAGATAATATCCATATCCATGAAATGTTTATAAAAAAGTCATGTGTAATTTGTTTCAAAAATATAATTTTTAAAAATTATGATTGTTACAACATAGTTTTAGGAAAAATAGTTTTGGTTTATAAAAGAATTATATTTCCATATTGAACACCATGAAGAATTTAAACAAAACCACATAGTGCTTCAAAAGGGTGACTTTTAAAAGTTTTCTCAAAAAAATCATAAAAACTCATGATTAATTCAACAATGGGTGTAATATAAGAAGAACCAAGTCATAGTTTATAGTAATAAATAATTTTTGTTATCATTTGTTATGATTTATTTAATTAAAAAAATCATCATATCTGAAGGGGACTTCATACCATACTATAAAAAATTCTAGAAGGGATATATTTTTAAAGACGTGAATTTATATATATTATTAGTTTATAGAGACTTTATAAATTGAAAAATGTAAAATAAAAAATTCTATATTTTTTAATGAAATGTTCAAAGAATATTATATGAATTGTTCATTTTCCATATCATTTTTTAAAAACTTATTTAAACTAGGAAAAAAACTTACAGATTTGATCAAAATATTAATTAATTATTTAATAAAAGATATCAAAATAAAGTAAATTATTCAAATTATTAATATAAAAATATAGTAAGTTATACAATAGGTTTATTTAACATAGAGAATAATATATTATATTACAAAGAATATCTAATATTTTTTACCTATATTATAAATATGACATGTTCGAATGAGTTAAAAAAATATAATGTAATAATATTAATACGATATGAAAAGGCTACAAAATCATCTCTAAATTGTTAGAAGATTACAATTTTTTGTTTTTGAAATGTTGAAAGATGTATAACCCATGTAAAAATATTTATATGTTATTTTTATTATTTTTTAACTAATTTTTCAATATTCAGGAATAAAAATTATTTATATTAGGAAATAATAAATTCAATGGTTTAAGTTTTTTGAATTTCATTAATTTCATATAAGGATTTTTTATTAGTTTCAATGAAATATTTTGTTTTATTCAACCAAGTGTATGTTATTTTCATAAATTTCAGAAAACATTAATTATTATTTAGTTATAATCATTTTTTGGATTTCAAAAGAATTATGGTCACTCTTATGTATGTATTTTTGGATACTGTGACTTTATAATAGTGTTCTAACGAGCTTGGAAGAATATGCTCTATAAGTAAAAGGGTGGTTTGTTTACAAGTCACAAAAGACATACTCTTGTAGAGATCTTAGTTTCATAAAATTGTGAAACATTACATCATGGTTTTTCTCTTACCTTATATATGTGATTAATTTAATTATTTGTAGATATATTTCTCTTTTATCCTTCGATATTTAACATAATGATATAGCTGTATGACATGTTATACATTAGTATTTTTTGGGAATCATTAATTTGGTTATAGGTATAGTATATAATAAATTTATAATGAAGCATAAATGTTGGGGATACGGGATTTCATATTGTGAGATATTAAAGAATACAAAAAAATACTATGCGTTATATTCATTTCTAACAAAATGATTTTTAAGATCACGATTATTTAGTATTTGGAAGACTGATTGGATCAAATGACTGAGATTATCTTTTTTTGGGAGATCTTGTGGTAGATGTCACTAATATAATATAGTGAATATACATACTATTATAATTGGTTCCAACTAAGTAGGGAAAATCTAATTTTTAATATTCCATGGGAATAGAATTTTAATGATCCCTATTATGGGTTTAAATAAGATGTTTCCACCCAAATATCTAGGAGTCAAACGTGATATAATAAATTTGATTATCTATATAAATACTTATGAAAGTGGAAAAATGATAAATAGAAACCATAAAAAAGTGAAATATGGATCTCATACCACTATTATATATAATGTATAGAAAACTGATTGATTATTCTAATGAGACAAAATTTAAGAAAATATTTTTAAATGATTTGAAAAACAAAAAATCATATTATAAAAGCATATGTTTTTTGATAAAATGAAATCATTAACCTCAAAAAGGACTTCAAGATCAATATTGTAGAATTATATTATAAATAGAATAATATTATTTTATTATTATATAATATTTTGAATTATACTCTAGTAATAATAAAATTTTAATATGCTTTAGAAATCACTTCTTGTTCATTCAACTCATTAATCCATTCAATTTCCAGATCATGATTCTTGCTGAAACCATATAAAGGACTCTCATGGAATATCAACTCCCTTTTTTATGTCCATAGAAAATATGATAAAACATAATACATGAGAACATGGATCCCTTAATAATGATAGATAACCGAATATGTATCTACAAATAAATATAAAAGAATAAGAATTATGTTGTTTCATGGGAGGACTATAGAAAAAATAGTCAATGGAATTTTAGACTCCACACATATGCTCAACATTATTGAGATTGTCAATAATTGGGAGACTTCATTGTGAAATAATTATTGAAAATGTTTTTAAAATAAATTCGGAATTATGATACGAATACGATCTATAAATATTTACCTAGTATCTTCACTTTGATAAGGATAGTTTACTAGGACGTGGTATGTGTAAGATCTAGCGTGAATATGTTGTAAAAAATAAAATCATAATCTATAAGAATAATAAATCCATTGGAAGTTCCAATATCGTGATAGAGTAATTAAAACCTAGAAGCTATGTCAGAAAGGATGGTAAATTATTCCATTATGAAAACCATGGACAATATAAATGAAAATTCATATAATTCCATATGTAAATTAGGAAACATTATGGGGAGACCAATTCAGGTATGGATGTTATAGAAAATAATTATTCTACTTTCAGGGGGATAAGATACCAATTACACCTTAAATATATATTATTAATATTTACTTATAATTAAAATACAAGAAATAATAAATATTGGGAGAATAAATATTAAACTATGATAATGGGAACAATTTTATTCTGTGGAGAATTAAAATGAAATGTATTTCATCAATATTGATTAATTTAGAAGTTATAAATGATATGTATTTATAATATTTTCATTCTCTTATGAGATAAGAGAATTGTATTGGTAAACAATTATTCTTATCAATAAATGTGAAAATTGAATTGTAAAATATGGTTTATAATTGTATTCATTCTATGACATGGTCTAAAAAGAAAATATGAAAGGGTATTTAGCTAGGAGAAAAGTTTTTTATCTTGTTTACATTATTAAAATATGATGTACATATTTCCTTCTAACCATCAATGAAATACTTTGATTAATTACTATTTTTTCAATGATATTATTCTAAAAATATAAAATTTAACATAATACACTATTATTAATTGTTTATTTATATAACAATATCATTAATGGTGATATTTAACACACCAATATTTTTATGAAATGTTTGTCTTCAAATAATTTTATTTCATTGTTATATTTCGTTATATGAAACATCGAGTTTAGATGAACTGTATAACAGTATTAAAATACTATTATCTAGCCATTTTATTAGAATATATGGTTAATAAATACTAAATTATGAATAACTGATGGTCTATAAATTTATAAAATGAATTCATTAGTTATCATATTGTTATAAATTAAAAAATATTTTAAAATTAAAGTGTTGTTTTACCCGAAAAATTTTGTTTTTATACATGAAATTTATTTTTATCAATAAAATAAGTAGATCTATATTGATGAATCATGATACAAAAAATATATTATTTAATTCGTTAAATATTTTAATTACTCACCAAATATTTTTCTAATCATATGATAAGAGTATATCCAATTTTATTATTAAAAATATTTTTCTATAAATAATTGTTTTTGACTAATTTTACACACTTACATTAAAATTAGAATTTTCTTATTATATGTATTGAATTAGAATAAACGAGTTACATATATATAATCATGAGGTTAAATTCTTGTAAATAGTCTCTATTTAGGTTTGTTCAATATAAATACTAACCACAGTAAAATGTATCACCACAGTCAAGAGTAAATCAGATTAATAAACATTGAAAATAACTGATAAGGACAAAATTTATCATATTATTTCTTATTATATTATGTTAAGTATATTCTTATCACGATATGATTTAATTTTATTTTTTTAGTTAAAATAGTTCCTGAAAATGATTTATATATTATTCAAATCATGGAATGTAACACATGTCACTCATATTGTTTTAAATATTTTTTATCTGTACACATAGAGAAACAAGTAAGTAATGATCAAATATATGAATCTATTTTTAGATTAATCAAAAAAATAATGATAATTTTTTTTATAATTTTATTAACTATATAATAAACCAAATTTCTTATACAACACTAATGAAATATTTTTCAAATTATCAAATAAATATAATATATCAATTTAAAACACATAAAAGAAATAAATTTTAATTGGTTAAAGTGTTACAAAATAATTAAATGTAAATATAACAAATTGTTGTTATTTATGAAAATTATATTCTAATTTTAACTTTTTTTACTATCTTTTATAACCAATTATCTGAATAGTGTCTAAATTTACAATAATGATATTTTATGAGAATCATATTTTATTAAATCACATAAAAATACAAAAAAACATTATATATTATAAAGGGGATAATATATGGTTTCAAAATTCATTCCTACTATATTTATATGTTGTTTGGAACCATTTTTCATGAGAATGACTTAATAGTATTTTAGTCTTTCAATAAATTCCAAGAGGACACCTCCCCTCCCTTATAAAAGGGCACATCTCCTTTCTCTTTTTCACAATGCACTGAGAAGTGTATCCGGAAAAAAACAAATACAAACTTTTATATTATATATTATTCAATTTATATATAATTTGGTCTTCCAAAAATACAAACTATTTGGTTCTTTAGAGGTGATCTAAAGGACTTCTTTCTAAGAAGAGGTAGTTACCTTAGTCGATTACTTTGTTTGATACTCTTTATTACATACAAAAAAATCTATGGTATTTCTTTTAAAATAATAATTTTTGTATCTTGAATATTATTAAATATTTTTATGATTATAAAAACAAATATTATATATCCTCTATCTCATCAAATGACAAGTTAATGTATTGCTTCTGTGTGTGTACGACTTACTATATACACACAAACAAACAATTAATTTACCATCACAATATTTTATGGAGGGGTATTGTGATCATTTAAATATATATATATGATATTTATGACATATTTATATTTATCTAATGATAATATCATTTATATCTTCTTACCATCCCATCATTTAGGAAACTATAAAGTCGTTTTTGGGTATGTGTGGATGCCACCTCCTTGAAGCGATGTGTTTTGTTTTTCATTTATATTTTCCATGTATAGTAATAAGAAAGTATTTGATTATTATATATGATTTATATGATATAATAATTGTTTTTAGTGTTTAATTATTATTTACCTTTCTATCATTCCCTCTGTCAAAAAATGGAAGATGTGTTCATTCATACATAAGACCTGCCATTGGAATGAACAGTATGATGCATTTTTCTATCGAAATTATAATGGATGACTCTTAATATTTTTTAATATATATATATTTGAAATTTATGTCATGGATAATATTATTTAGGTGATTATAACAAGATAAATATACAAGGACCGAAACTACTGAACTAAACTAAGCATGATAAATTAAAAAATTAATACCATGAAATTACGATTTTCTTAGGGAATTATTGATAAAAGGGGTGTTGAAGTGTTATTAAAGGCATCATATATGATGTTATAAGTACTAAAATGTATCTGTTATATAATTATAATTATTTTTAATGTATTATATAGTGTCTTAGAGTTTTTTAAAGCTATGTGAACTCAAGGTATGGGTTTTATTTCACAATCTTGTCAATATTTAGGATTGTCTATGTTCAAGTATCTATTGGGAGAATTATTTGATATTTATCTTCCGTGTCTAGTTTTATTTAAAAAGTAAATAAAATTTTGACTATTGTACACTAATTTTTGAAATTCATTTTTACCCATTTTTTCTTTTTTACAAATATTTTTACAATGCATATTTTTGTGGATTTCTGAATGAGGTATGTTTTGACTTTATGAAATGTATTTTTAATCATATACACCATGATTGATTTTTCCCACTATCATGATGCCACAATTAACTGACAAGGAATTTATAAATTATCATGTCTCTTTTCAAAGAATCTTCTTTCTTTATTATGTGTCCAGTTTTTATATATTAAAAAGTGATTTTTAAATTTCAAAGTGTATTTTCCTCAAGAAGGTTTATTTGACACTTTAATTGAATCTCTATTGATTAATTAAAACATCCCTTGATTTTAATTTTAATTTTATAGGGTTATCATTATAGGATACCAATTTTATTTTTTATTTTGATGGATTTTGATTATAATGTAAATTGATTATTAAAACCATTTCCATGGGTTATGCTACAATTAATTATTTATGAAACACATTTCATTTCATTGGTTTTGATACGATGAATGTTTTTTGATCTTTTAGAATATATATGTATGGATTTCATTTTTTTTATGGGTGGGAATGATATATCCCTTGATATCTATGTAAATTTTTATATCTCATGAGATATTTATGGGAATCAACTCAATGCTATTGATTCGTTAAGGGAAACTAGTTGATGTTCTTATTTCGTTATAGAAAACATGTTTATCTACTTCATTCACTATGGGAACTCGGTGTTGATGCATAATTTCATGTTCCGGGAAGTTACCCTTTATATATGAAATTACTCACATATGAATGTTAGTTAAAGATACATTTAAGATATGAAATAATAGATTATGATTGAGTTATGTTGACTTCTTATTCTTGTGATTCATGTAATAGAAATTATAATTTTATATTCCATTACACATGTTTATGATCTTTGTTAGATTGGGTTTTAATTTTTTTTGTTATGATCATGATCTCATATCATTAATCTTATCTTATTCCTTTCATATGAAAATCTATTGTTATCTCTCTTTTTACCCTTAGTGTGGATATAAACTCACGCTTTCTAAATTTTCCTTTCTCCATGTTGAAATAATTTGATTAGTAGGGTGTGACTTTAAAATGTATGTTAACGCCAATATATGTGAGTCATATGAGTGGTTGATGATGTAATGACTCGTTCAAATCCAATCTGAGCCAAAATGTACTAAAAATCTACTTAAGTGACTGCGTTTGAGAAGCTACTCAACCTTGTTAGAAATAAAAGCTTGAGAATTCCTCTGCCAAATTGTGTTTTGAAGAAAAAAATTTCACTACCGAAGATTATCTATAGAGATACCCCTTCTTCAATGTGAAAACGATTAATAGAACCATTTTCCCTGCTCCATTTGATTTCAGGGAACCCCATCCAGTTCTGATGTTTATAAGGATTTGTAAAAGGGCCCATAATTTTCAAAACTCACAATATCATGTACACCAAGCCTATAAAACCCCCTTATGTATGGAATTTTAATGTAAATACACTTTTTACTTCAGATAAATGATCTGATTTCATGATAATCATGAGCTCTGTTTGTGAAATATAAAGTGGATAACCCAAGGTATCCTTCCAACAAGAAAAAGCATCGCATTGTTTTTTGAGAACCACAACCCAATATATATATTCTCTTCAAGAAGTCACATTCCTTTTGCAGAATAAAAAATACAGTTAAGGATCTAGGGGTATCCTAAGGAACCTACCCATCATGAATCCCACACCATGGGAACCAGGACATGACCCCAAGGTTGGGTCACTCTTTCACAAAGGATACCCCTTCTTGACACCCTTTACCTTACCGTGATCCCTAAGATTCACAATTACCACCTTTATGATGACCCCATATTTACGATGAACCATCTTTGGGACTCTCCATGGTTCATCCAAAAATTTGAAACGGATTCATGAAGATTGTGTCCCCAAGGTCCCCATAAATGACGAGGACATGTTCTACTATACCCTGAGTCATAGTGTGATGAGTGAAATCCACTCCCTAGTCTTCCCACTTTTCTCCAGTAGAAAAATATTCCGTTAACCTACCATTTTCTATTAATGATAGGTACCCTAATTACCTTTCCTCGCAATCATAGGAGCCCAAACATTTGGGCTCTTTATTTCCACTCCTCCATGATAGTTCCAACCACACGTATCTCATAGAGATTAATGAAAAGTGGTCTGATAGTCATTATAGTTCGAATCATTTTGGGAAAACATCCACCCATATTATTAGAGGGTTATTATGTCAGATATTCCTCTTATATTGTTATAGTCACCATTGAGGAGTGACCCCAAACACATCTTAGCTACATGAGATAAAATTTCCTTGCTCAATGTCCTAGTCCTATGAAGTTAAACTACAAGAAAAAATCTTCATCACGTGATATAAAACTGTATCTTTTCCCTATATGAGGATCATAGTGTTTCCTATGTATTATTATGATGGGATCACACCACACCATTTATCCTTTTTGAAAAAACATACGATGTCCCACGTATGATCATCTTGGGATGCCACCATTCCCCCTCCATGGGATGAAACCCCTACAATAGGTGTTGAAAAACCCAAAATGGACAATTTTCACACTTAATCCCCTCAATATATTATCTCCAAGTGGGATGAAACTGCACCCCTGGGAAGCCTCAAAAAATAATACCCACACTATTTCCAAAAGAGTGATATTATTGAAAGGAATTATTCTATGTATAATCATCACACCATCCCTTATAGACACTTCTTCCATGACTCGATTGTTGTTAATTTATGATCTTAATCTGTATGTATTAGTTTGGACACATAAATATAAACTATGGCATCGAAATAAATTGGTTTTGATCCATATACCTAAAATATTCTATATATGATGTATCTTTATAGTTCAATCCCAATATACATCACCTCCATAAGTGAAATATTCCCTTCTAGGGACACTCTACATCATGTCCCCACCTGATTTCCAATATGCACCCATCATTCTCCTAAAAAATTTAGATCTTTCCCTATCTACTTCCTACAAGACATTAATCGTGAAATCATATTCTCCCTACAATATGTTAAGACAATGCCCATTTTGTCCTAGCAAGATGTTAAACTTTCACACATCTTGTCCACACAAGATGTCAAACATGATCCCATTCTATCCCCGTAAGAAGATAAAACTATGTCCAAACTGTCCACGCATGAAATCAAATCTTAACACGTCATATCCCCCACATATGTTGAACTTGCACCCACCCTTTCTCCACAATATTTTAATAGAGCACCCATGTTGTCCCTCCAGGACATTTAACTTGCTCCCATCCTAGCCCTACAAGACATTAAAGCTACACCCATTCTTTTTCCATAATGTGTTAATCCATTTCCATTCTATTCCCACAAGATGTTAAATTTGTGCCTATTATATCCCCAAAATAAGTTAAACATACACCCATCCTTTCCCTATAAGAGTTTAAACCTACTTCTATCATTTCCCCACAAAAACTTAATCCTACAAAAAATTCTTTGCTTGGATGAAATCAAACCTACACCCAACCTATCCCCACCATACATTAACCACGTCCTCATCTCCATAGGAAATTAGACTTGTGACTTTGTCCTTAATACCTACCCCATGAAATGTGTTAAATTATTGAGGTAATGATCCTTAGAAAACTTTCTCCCTTATAATCCATTACCTAATGACCAACATAGAATTACATAGTTTCTACACCTAAGAAACATCATACATGATATTCCCTCAAATGTAGAGGAATTTAAAGGTTCTAAATATACCTAATTTCTAGACAATCACAGATGTTCCCAATGTGGCAACTATCGATATAGAGACCCAGACATTTCAAAACATTATCATTATATAACATCTTATGAATACGTAATCATTTTAAAAACACACTCCCAAATACCATAGTAGGTATAGTGTCTTTGGAAATAAGGAATATTAAGAACTAGTAAATATATGATCAAAATCATCTCCCACTAGTTTCTTCTTTACTAGAACCCTTCTTAGATATATGAAATATAGTATATATCATCATAACTTGGAGAAAAAGAAACAAAAATTTGTGAGCTCAAATTATTAGTAAGGGTAAACAGATAATAAATATAAGCATAAATATGAATATAAGGCTATGAAAACATGATCATGAAAATAGAATATCATACCCTACATATCAGATACCATAACGGAAATCATGGTATAAATATATGTATTTCATAATACATGAATTACATTAAATAAAGAGAATAACACATGGAACCATAACATAGGAATAAGACATGTAATTGGGGGAAAACATAATCATATAAGGATTTCCATAGTATCCAAGGAATCGCTTCCCTGACCATCTTAGTATCATGGGTTCACCCCCCATGCAATCATAGTAGTCATGGTTCAGTCCCATGGCCATCATAGTAGCATAAGTTCACACCTTATACTATCTTAGTAGTCATGGATCACTCCCATGGCCATCATAGTAGTGAATGTTCACTCCTAAGACCATCTAGTTTATGTCATGAGATATAAAACTTTACCCAATCCATTGGAGGGAGATATGTGTCCCCATTATCACATAATGAAATCATACATACATGTTTCAAAATATCAGAAATAAACATATCATAACCCATGAAATGAAATGGGTATCATAAACATGTAATCATATCACAACCTATAGAACATTCACATGTTTCATAATCCTTTAATCACAATTATAACCCGTAAACGAGTAATAGATTTCAAGTACATATTATCCATGAAAGAGAAACATGTTTCATAAATACCATGACCTGAAGTACAACCCATTCAATTAAAGGATATTAATGGAACCTTTATATTGGAATGAGTAACATCAATAGATCTCATATTAGATTAAATATTATTTTGAAATATATTTAAAAAACTATTCTTGAGGAAAAAATCCATTATTTTATAAACAATTATTTTTAATAAGTAATACTATTTGAAAATAGTTTTCTTAGAAAATATGTTGAAAGCATATAAAGAAGGCATGAAATCATTTTGAAAACCTTTTCCCTTAAAAACATATAAAATAAGTCTAAAAATTTTAAATAAAAATTTTATTCCAAAATACGTTGAAAAAATATAAAAATAGCATAAAAATGTTTTAAAAATAATTATAATTTAATATTTATAAGAGAATCTAGAAAACACTTTGAAAACCATTTTTCGTGAAAACATATAAAAGATGCTTTAAAAAATTTCGAAACCCATTTTTATTCAAACGTTATTAAATAAGATTAAATTTTTTTTGAAAACTATTTATCATGAAAATATATTTCAAAATAATTTTCTTAAGTAATAAATTTTTAATAATGAAATGGGATCTTTGAAGAAATGATCGGAGATAAATCTGTATATCTTACACGCAGTCCAAAAAAACATTTCTTTTTCACGGTAAAAAGGGTTAGAAAAGATCATTGTTCATAAATCGATAAGAATAATCCATTGGATATATTAGTAAAATAAATAAAAGGTAAAAATGTATTTTTGATCTTATAGGGTAATGTTGTAATATTCTTGGAATCCCTTTTTTGAAAACATAAATTTCCGACCGAAGAAAGGGTAAAGCTGGGCTTTCCTAAAAACAACTTCCTAACTATATTATATACCGAAGAGTAGATTATGGTACCAATACATGAGTATATAATTAAATAGCATAGTATAAAAAACTCATGAATATTCTTGAGTGACAGATCATAATATTTCACCAAAGGTAGTATAAACATAAATAATCTCGAAAAGCAATGAGATTGTCTCAACAAAATCTTAAAACATAGTATCTTGGGTTAATACTCTCCATGAAATGAAATGAAATTAAATTAAGAAAATAATATCCTGAAGATATTTTGATTCATGATAATTCATGAAAAATGTAATTATATTCACCTCAAAAAAGATTTTAGGTTCATAACAAAACATGATCCACAAAGAAGGAAAAATGAGACAAACCATTTTACTAATTTGGTAACTTTTGAATGTGAAACAAAATTAATTAATGATCATAAAAGATAAAAGATAATACCCACAAATTGTATGGTAGGATACATAGAATAAAATCATGGTCTGTAAATATACCAAACAAATAAAAGAGTAGCGAACATAAAATGAATATCACAGAAATGAAAAGTGAGATAAAATACCCTTACCATGTGTCTTGACTCTCTCAGTACTCATACTAGCTTCCTGTATAATAATTATATTTTTATTATATATATTTTACATAATAATATTCCAATATATATTTTCATATATGGGTTTATTATAAACTTATATAATAATCTTATTAACGATCCTATGTTAAGGTTTGACTTCGGGTAATATTCACTTTGTTCTTCGTATGTGTCTTGATTTGTTATACCATTCATCCTTGTACTTATATCGTGATTCCAGAATTTAAATAATGACATTAATATAATTTATATTATTTATATTTATATTTTAATAATGTATAGCATAAAATTTATGAAATGGAATACAATGTTCATGGAGACAGTAAGTTGTACGTTCACATGAACGATGTTTCTATTTTTATTGTTGTATTGAAAGAATGTTTATAAATTAAATATGTATATATATATATATATATATATTATTACAATATCATTACTATATCATATAAATTATATAATTTTATTAAACCCATCTTAAATACATTACATTTTGTGTGTGAGCGAATCACATTGCATTGAGGGGTTATCCACACTTCCTCCAACGAGACCATCATATTAACAGCAAATAGAATGTCAAGATACGAGTTCTGTAAAATGAATAAAAAAGATTAAATAAATAATAAATATAATATATGAATTGTATAAATATATTTTCCCTTATAATGAACACTGTGATCGGTGGTAAATGAAAAATGAACAATCATTGTTTTGTGAGGCAATAGTACTTTATACATAGAAACAAAATGTTCAACATATATTAGATGGAGTTGTGTGTATGTGTAGGTTGAATTGATTTAATAAAAAAACCTCAATAAATGTATGATACTGGTTTATTCACAAAATAATGGAATAAATATATTGAAGTGGGTAAAGAAGGAAAATAAAGTAAAGGACCCTGAGAGAACATGTTACATCTTATTCAGGTAACTCTTTTTGGTTTATAACAAATGAATTCCTTGAGAATATTTCAACCCAAAGTGATGATTCAAGGATGAAGGGATAATTTTTGGGAGGCTAATTGGGGATCCATTTTCCAATATTAAATTATTTGAGAGGTGTAATGAATGGGTATTGGTGGTGGCCTTTTATAGAGAAGGAAAATGACTCACATGGAATTTTCAGAAACAAATTCGGTGTGAACAAGTTAAAACCAAGCAGAAGATATAAAAAACTAAATAATGTAAGTTTAATGCCCGAACTATTTACATAAAATGGATAAAATGACAAAAAATGGATTACAAGATAAAAATATTACCAAATTAAACTTTTAAATCCAATTAAAATATAATTTAACCTTATAAATAAATTGATTTTTAAAGTCATTTTTAATTAATAGCCGATATTTTTAACTATTCATGAAAATAATGAAGTTTCTGAAAAACCCCAAAATTTCCCCATAACAGAATTTTTGAATTGTAAATTCAATAATGATATTTTTATCAAATTAAATTTATAAATATGTCTACATTTAATTTCATTATAAAGACATTAAAAACAATATTTTTAGACATAAAAGGACATTACAAAAAACATATCATTCATTATCAATATGATTTATTCATATAAAATAATTGTATACAATATTTTTAACGTTGTTATTACTGTTAATATAACTATGTTTAATTTTTATGTTGTTCTTATATTATTTATTCATTAAAATTATGTTTTGTATAAACTCAGTGTGGAGTGTGTTGCACACCCACTCATTGATGAATTTATTGTAGAACAAGTTAGTGTTTATTGTTTCATATGAAATAGTGGTTTATTGTGAAATTCATATTTTAATTCATCCACTACAATATGAAAATATTAATTTACTCAAAAAAAGTCCATAAAAACTCAGGGTGTAACATTCTACCCCCACTTAAAATAAATTTCTCCATTGAAATTCATCTAGGTTATGAAAGATTTAATACATGAAAGATTCGTTCATAGAAACCCATTTTATATAAATTTATACTAAAAAATCACTTAAAAAATTAAATTTGGATCCATAATGGATACCCATAATAACATATAACTGTGTTTTCATATAAGAGAACATAGGTTGGGATTTATGGTTGAATATGGAGGAAAATCATAAATATATATAGGGAGTGATGGAGGTTATCAATCACAAACAAGTTAATTATCAAGGGAATGGTGAGGGCCTAAATGTAATAAATCAATGATGATTTAAAAGGACGACATCTTAACAAAAATCAAGGTATTAGGACAACACTTCTTAATCACATTTCGAGTGTTGAGTAATTATGGATAAATTTCTATAAACCAAACTTCCATATTGGGTTATGATTTGGAAATTTTATAATAAATCTATTACCTCATGGAATGAATGTCTCAAAATTAGCTTTTTAGAATAATGCACTAAAATACACATTTAACGAATCTTAATGTCTAAAAAAGAATAAAAAGTCTAATTATTGGTCTCTTAAAAACAATGCTTCAAAAATATAAAGTAAAACTAATATTTTATCATGAATATTTATTAAACAAAATTAATTACACCTTAACTATGAAATCACATAGGATAGTGGAAGGTGAAACACATTTCATCCTTCGGTCATGGGTTCAAGACCTGTGGCTTTTTCAGACTGGATTGGTTTTAACCTAACATACATGATGTCCTATTTTGAAACAAGTCCAATATAATATATAATATGGACATCCTTGAAATATGTTTAATCCCCGATTAGCCTTTCAATAAAGGTTTTCAACAAAAACTCAGTGCACAAATACTTCTTTTTATGTTTAAATTAATCATTTTATGAATAGTTAAACTTATAAACCTTATTAAAGATGAAAAATCCAAAACATTATAAAGGGTGTCATTATATCAACTAAACAATAATTCCCCTATATAAACATCTCCTGGTTGTCACAATTCATACATGTGAATACCCTCACCAAATATTCTTTTGAAACATTGTAATAACCCGAACTACCATAAATACTTTTGGAAAACATGTATGCTTCGTTATTCCATAGTATATTATATTCATTCCTTATATCCCAAAATGTTGTAAACATCATCAGTGATAGTACAACCCACTGATATTCAAGTCTTTACATAGATCCAAGGTAATAAATAATGTCCAATTTACTTATTCATATCCCATGTATCATTATCCATACAACATTATCTTATCATAAATAACATAGTAAGGGTTATCTTTTGATAGTAAAAATATCATCTTATCATTAAATAACTTCCCCAGTCCAACATCAACCTGTAAATACTAAATAATAAAGTCATAAGAAGAACAATACATGCATATTTCATCCTTCGTAACTTTTGTACCAAAATACATAAAAACAGTTATTACTTCATCCTTATTCCATTACCAATAATACCTTATTCCTTTCACATTTCATCAGTAGACTCGTCATCATTAATAATGTAACCATTACTCGTACCGCATTTTTGGTTCTCTTCAGGAACATTCTTCTTGGGACATTGGGTTCAGAATGACCCTTTTCTCCGCCCTTAAAACACTTAACCTTTGATGATGACTTCGGGAGTCCAAACATCCCATCAATTTTGTTAACTGAACTCTTTATTTTTTCATTGCAGTCACTAGATTAGTTTCCTTATTTTAAATAGTCAAAACACATTCTAGTTCCTATAAGACATCCACATAAGGGATTATTTCTACATTATTGACACAATTGAAACCAAATATTCTTTCCTCCATGGTCCCCATTACTCAAAATATCAGGAAAAATCTTCTTTCTATTCCTTGGTGAGCCCGAGAGTTGGTTAACGTAAAAAAATTTTAATCATGTACTATGAAATCTGATTAGGCATGATCTCAACATCATTAAATCTAGTGATCATCCCACTTGATAGATCATCAAAAATCCTCCATCACATTCATCATTATTCATGTTCCTTTTAGTTCCCTCCATTGAATAAAACCAAAATCATCATGTAAGCATTACTTATCATAGAGTAAAAGCACATCCATGAAAATAATTTTATATATGATTTATAAATCATGACACCTTCCACAATCTATTACAAATGTTGTTTATTCTACATTATTCATAGCTAACATATATCTAATTCCTTAATGATGGTTCATGAACAGTTTGTGAATTCCCAAAGCATATCCCCCAAGAGTGTCAAACCAACATGGTAGTAAGGCCCATTTTCATGTACCAGATTACCATGAGTCAAGATTGAAACATATTTTGGGAGTTGTTACCCTTAGGTACATCTATTCTAGTTCCATATCCACATGTAGTATCTAGACAAGGACTTATTTCTTAGAAACCACTCACTCTCTCCTTTACCAAACTTCCATGACATTTACCTAAACAGTAACACATCATTATACATTCCTCAGAGCCATCCCTAGATATAAACATAAAAAATATACTTTGTGATATCACTATGTTTTTCTCATCCTAGTTTCGAAACGGTAACTATAACTTTTCTATGATACCAACTACAGAGACCCTTGATTTTCCAAACATTAACATTACATAACTTTTTTGGAATACTTAAAAATTATACAAACCAATGCCCAATTACTGTAGTTTATATGGCGCCTTTAGAAACATAGAAAAATAAACACCGGTAAATATGTGAGATATATCATCTCCCACTAGGTTCTGCTAGATTAGCACCCTTCTTAGACATATCAAACATAATACATATCATCAAAACCTGTGGGAAAGGAAACATAAAAGGGGTGAGCTAAAATATTCAGTAAGGGAAAAATACATGTAAGAATAAACATGAGAATAATGGTATGTGACAATAATCTTTAATATAGAAGATCATACCATGCATACCAAAGATCAAAACTGAAATAATGGTTTAAAGATTGATAGTTAATAAGACATTAATTATATAAAATAAATATCATAATTCCTGAAATCAACACATAAGAATAATATATGGAATTGAGGAAAACACATAATAATATAATTATTTAAACATTATCCAAGGAATAGCAACCCAGAACATCTTATTAGTACGGATTCACGCCCCATACCATCATAGTGGTAATGGTTTACTTCTATAGCCATAATAATAGCATTATATCACTCCTCATACCATCTTAGTAGTCATGGTTAACTTCTATGACCATTATAATTGTCAAGGTTCAGTCCCAATACCATATTAGTTTATCTGATAAGATATAAAACATTTTCCAATGCATTCGAGGGAGATATATGTCTCACATTTCACATAATGAAATCACACATACTTGTAACAGAAGATCATAAATAAACATATCATAACCCATGACATGAAATGTGTATCATAAATTTTTAAACATATCACAACCAGTGAAAAAATCATAGGTTTCATGTTCATTTTATCAAAATCATAACCAATGAAAGAGTAAGGATTTCATATACATATTACCCATGAATGATAAATGTGTTTAATAAAGTCCATGATATTAAGAATTGCAAATTAATGGATATTATTTGAATGGAACCTTTAGATTGTCATGAGTAACATCAATAGATGTCATCTTAGATGGGAAATAATTTTGAAATTTTTTTCAAAGATTTTCTTTGGGAAATATCCTATATTGTTTGAAAAATTATTTTTAATACATAAAATATTTTTAAAATATTTTTCTTATAATATACATTTAAATTATATAAGGAATTAATGAAATCATTTTCAAAACCTGTTTCCATGAATACTTTTAAACTAATCTTCAAAATAATTTAAAATCATTTTTCTTTGAAAACAAATAGGAAACTCATAAAAAGAGATTGATTTTTTTTAAAAATCATTGTAATATAAAGCATATAAATGAATCTTGAAAATATTTTTATATCAATTTTTCTTCATAACGTATGAAAGAATCTTGAAAACATTTTGAAAACCATTTAATATGAAAACTAATAAAAGATGATTAAAACATTTTGGAAACAATTTTTCATGAAAAATACAAAACAAAATTGAAAACATTTTAATTTTTTTTTGAAACTATCTTTTAAAAAATATTCTTAAATGTTAAACATTTAATATTGAAAATGTATCATCGAATAAATGATAGCGATTAAATCCATACATGTTGTATAATGTCAAAAGAACATTCTATTTCAATGATAAAAAATAATAGAAAATTTCTTGGTGCTGAAAGAGACAATAATTTTACCTTAAATATGTTTTGGAAAAATTAAGGGTAATATTTTATTTTAAATATTATTTGATAATGGAAGAATATTCTTCGAATCCCTTTTTAGAAAATGTATATTTCTGAATGAATAAATGGTAAAGTCGAGCTTTCATAAAAACACTTTTCATAACTATCATATGTCCTCCAGAGTGTAATATGGTAACAATACGTGAATTTATAACGAAATAATATAGTAGATGGTAAATCATTAATTTTATTGAGATATGTATCATATGAGTTTATCAAAGTATGTATAAATATAAACAATCTCCAAAAGAAATGATATTGTCTCAATAAAAACTTATAACTTGGTATCTAGGGTTCATACTCTCCATGTAAGGAATGTAAATTACCTGAAGCTTATAATATAAATAAAATATTCAGATTCATGTAATTTCATTAAAAATTTAAATATATGACCCAGAAAATAGATTTTAGGTTCACAAAAAAACATGAGCCTCAAAAAATACAAATTGATATAAAACATTTTAACGATTTGGTATCTTCGAAGAGTTAAACCCGATTATAGAAAGATAAAAAAGAAAATCTTTATACCCAAAATTTTAATTATAGGATATTTATAAAAAAATAATTGTTATTAACACAAAAAAGTAAATGTTGTCAAACATAAAGTGTATCTTATGGAAATTAAAAGTGAGATAAAATTCCCTTACCTTATGTCATGAATCTCTCCATACTCAAACATGCCTCTCGTATAATATATATTAGTTTATTATATATATTTTAAATAAAACTATTCCTATATATATTAACATATATGGTTTTATTATGCCTTATAATACTCTTTTGTTAACGATCCTATGTTAAGGATTCGCTTCGGGTAATATTCACTTTGTTCTTCGCATGTGTCTTAATTTTGTATACAGTTGGTCATTATACTTATATCATGATTCCAAAATGTAAATAATGATATGAATATAATGTATATATATTATATTTATATTATAATAATTTATATAATAAATATTTATAAAATAAAATCCACCATTCATTGAGATGGTAAGTAGTATGTACGCTTGAACTTTTTTTCCATTTTTAGTGTCGTATTGAAAGATAGTATGTAAATGACATATATATATATATATATATATATATATATATAATTGTTATAGTAGAATTTATAAATCATATAAGTTCATTAAATACATATTTTATACCATCCATGTGGTGTGTCAATGAATCACATCGCTTTGTGGGGTGATAGTCCACACCCCCTTAAATGGGATTATCATATTAACACCAAATAGAAAATAATGAGATGTGTGTTTTAAAAATAATAAATAAGATTAAATACATAATAAATATAATATATGACATATATTAATATATGTTCTATCATAATGGGCACCATTATAGATGGTAAATGAAAAATGAACAATCATTATTTTCTAAGGCAGTAGTTCGCCATAAACAGAAATAATATGTTCAATATTCATTAGATGGAGGTCCGTTTTAGTTTAGGTCAAAAATATTTTCATTAAAAATCCTAGTATGTTTAGGATAATGGTTATTTTATACAATAACAAAATTAATATATTTTTTGGGGAGGAAGTAAGATAATATAAAAGAGCTTGAGAGAAGACGTTACCTCTTAATTGGGTAACTCCTTTTGGTTAATGCTAAAAGGCATCCTCGAGTGGCATTCTTACCAAAGGTAGGGATCGTGGACTAATGGATTATTTTTGGGAGGCCAACTGAGAATATATTGGATGAGAGTAAATGGTTTGAGAGTTGTGAGGAATGGGTAGAGGTGGTGGACTATTATATGGAAGGAAAGGGACTTGCATTGAATTTTTATAAATAATTCAGGTGTGCACTTGTTATTACATAAAAAATTCCTAGAAAACCGAAACAATTTAATAATGTAATTTTTATGGCCTGAATATGGAAAAATGGGTGTTGTACATATCTCTCGGTCTTTTGGGCCATAAATTTATGGTTTAATATTTATTAACTTATTTTTTTCTTAACAGATTAAATTAATTTTAATCACCATCAGTAAACAAATTTTGTAAAAAATATTTGACCATATTATAGGTTATAAATTATTCTGAATAAAAATATGCAATCCATTTCTTACAATTCCAACCACATTAGTGGTAGAAATTAATTTAATATCAATCCCACTCTCGGGGTGACACTATGCGTTTTCATGGTAAAAAAATCAAAATTTTGTAAAGTATATATGTCCAAATTAAATATGTAAATGGTTCCAATGAACAAAATTGGACTTATTGATAAAAAAATTTACTAATTAAAAATTTAAATCAAATTAAATTATTTTTTATACTTATAAATAAATTGAATTGAATTGTAGTTTTGAATTAAAAACCAGTATTTTTCACTATTCTTCCATAAATGATGTCTCCCAAAAAAATCTCAAAATTTCACCCTTATCTAATTTTGAAATTATAAACTCAAAAATTATATTTATTTAATCAAATTATATTTCTAAAAGTGTCTAAAATTTAATTTATTATAAGGTAATTAAAAACAATATTATTAGACATAGAATGTCTTTACCAATAAGCATGTCTTTCATTATCAATATGATTTATTCATATAATGATTTTGTAGAATTTTTTTGAAAAATATTGATAAATATTCATATAACTAAATTTAATAGTGATTTTATTATTATATTATTTAATAAATAAAATTGTGTTTCATAGAAACTCAGTGTTGTGTGTATCATATGCCAACTTAGTGTTGCTTGTATAGTATGCCAACTTAGTGTTGCCTGTATCATATGCCAAATAATTATTTTATGTAACATATAAAAATTTGGTGTTTCTTGTGTAATATGACATATTGGTTTAGTGTGAATGTAACCATTGACTTAGTGCATTGCAGGATGAAAATTTTAATTTATTTGAAAAAAAGTCCATAAAAACTTAGGGTGTTAAACTCCAGACTGAAGGCTGCTATCCTGTTGAGATAGAAGCGACATAACTAACAAGATCCCACACTGAGATAACATTAAAAATATTTCCATTAATGTGAATTAATCTATTAGGGAGACCAGTACAAGGCAACAAGTTCTGATGTAGATTCCATGAATGGAGGAACTAATATCCCATCATCCCACTTCAATCAAGGAATATATAATGTCTTTGAAACTGATTGAAGTCACCCACCATAAGAATGTGGGAATGTTTTGTAATAACAAGTGCATTATTTTGCCTGCCAGAAATAAGGGATAGAGCATCAGTCCCAAATGATTGCTTTAGAATAAAAATTTGTGAACCGGACGTGAAACTCATCTCCTAAACATGGGAGCTAGTAGAGTATTGGGAAGCAAAATATTTACATGTAACTGAATCCAAACATACTAAGCCTGGTCCAAATAGGAATATATTGGACCTAATAGGAAACTAAATAATGTATTGCTATAGTTTTAATTTAGAATACTCATTCTATGAAATTTTCATAATGGATCCCAACACCGTTTTACAAATATTTGATGACGTTGGAGAATTGGGCATCACATTCATTGTACCAATAATAAAAGATGATTCCATATGACTTACATGAATCCAGAATCTGGAGATATGTGAGCTTATGCCAATAAGAATAGGGGCTGGGATAACATGAATGTTGATATAGCAAAAAACCACACCTCCACCATAACTTCCACCACACCTTTGGGTGTTGGGTGCCCACACCTCCACTCACCATTGTATATCATCCATGCGAGGAAGATCAACACCATGGGGAACTAATAAATGTACAAAGTGGACATTCCCAAAAGACAAATGCCACATATAGTCATGTAGGATTCATTTCCTCATTGACATATCTTCCCCTGAGGGTCTCATTGGGTGAAACCAACCCTATCCTGATAACGAACCAAAATGGGTCTCTCTCCCTAGAGTGGTCTGACGACTTGCTACCATATGCTAAGGTTGTATGGAATTTTTGAATCAAGACTAAAATGACTACTATTTGAAATTCCCCTAGAAGGGATCTCACATTCCTCTTCAACACCACTTCTAACTGACCCCATATACCAAATAGTAGGTCAACTTCACCCATTATTTTCTTTCCCTGATCTAGTGCACTCAACACCAATGTTAGGGATATGTCAATGATACCATCTTGAGATGGGTATCTCATACAAATCTGGTGGCCCCATTCACCACTGGTGAATCCCACCATATCCCTACAATGGGTGAATAGTGATCTATCTATTCCCAATTGGGATGGAGACCGCATCCATCCCACAAGAGGTCTGGGCTGAATCTCTCAAACATCGGCAACAATGAAAACTATTATAGGTCATCTCATGACTAGAAAAATTAGTATGCAGGTCCTCCCAATATAAAAGTGCATCATGCACTATGGTCATCTACATGATCTTATGGTTCAATACAGAGGTCCTCACTATTTTCCCAATAATCAGAGAGAAGGTCTTCCCCAAAACACCACCAGTCATCATGGAGGTCCTCCCGGTGCTGCTACCGATCTAAGAATAGGTCCTCCTCCCTCTAAATCCAACTAGAATAGTGGTCCTCCACATGTTCCCACTAACCAATTTGGAGGTACTCTCCTATCAACCATCAATAAAATTGAAGGCCCTCCTTTTTCTATTTCAATCTATAATGGATGTCCTACCCAAGACGTAAACATATCATTCCCTATTAAACCACCCCAATCTAAGAAGGAGAATACCCTCCCATAGAGGCAGAATCATGGGAACTGTCAAGTCAATTATGAACCCTCATATTCTGATGTGAAAGACGAATCAACGATGGAACCATCACCCCACCTTCCATAGTCTAGGTTATAATCCATAAAATTTATATTTTTTATACCAGAAACCAATTTCCACTTGGTTCCAATATCCCTCCACAATTACCTGTAGGTTGATGATGTTGTGGTTCCCCTCTAGGGGGTTACTATTCATCTTTCTCTTTCACTACCAGAATCCCTCCACTCTATAACTATAAAATAAATTAGGTTTATTACAAGGGTTGTATGGACTCTATTTGATGGTGAGAATTATGTTGGTATATAAATCAATGTTGTTCCCATCACACACAAGAAAGATGTGATAACTCCATCGTACAAGAGTTTAATAATGAGTTTGGATCCACCCCTAGAGACGTTTCAACATGAAGAACACATTTGACTCACACAGTTACTCGTATTTCTTTAAACTAGTGTAAGAACTTGTATATAATGGTGTGACCGCCCTTAACATAGATTACACCAATCGGGGCTTGGTCTGAACAAGTACAACACCTGATCATAGAAAAAGATACATGTTGGAGGATTTGGTTGCCGAAAAACTATATTTGTTGTTATGGTGGCCTAAAACTCTAGAAATTTCTATCTTGAATTCGATTGTCAAGTTGCATTATTTTTTTCATCAGGTCCTCTTGAATATGTATCACCGCATCCAAGATCTACACTGGACCTACCCAGCAAGCTATGTGAACCTCAATATAATTGACTAGTAGTGCAGGATGGGTCAATATTACTATGCTCCCCAAAGCTCAGTACCCTACATTATTTGGTTACCACCGAACCCTTCATCAGAACAATTTCAAGAGACTCATAGTACTCATCCAGGTCATGGAAGAGGCTCCGGTGTTGGTAAAGATCTAAGGATGGGGAAAGTATGTTTCTCTCCACATTAGCCTTATATTTTGATAGTTAATCCTCTCTCCTGATGATGAGAGTTCTCCTCCAACACAATCCATGGTGAATATCTTCATCCCCTACCTACCAGATGATCATAGGGAATATGGATGATAAAATTCAGGATAGGGAAGACATGCCTCTAGGAGTGACACATTACTATGAAGATCCTCCAAAAAAATGTTCTCACTTGTCAGTAGAGGATGACCCATTGGCTCAGATATCCCAAAAATAGTCATTTTTTTACCATCAGAACACTAGAAAAGAAAAGAGACAAATTGGACCTTCTAACACAGTTGAGGTTCCAATAAAAGTAGAGATAGATCCCATTATAGATACCTACCTCTAGTAGTTTGAGGACCATAAAGGGCACATCACAGATCTCATTGTTGACCCATGCCCAGACTGCAACAACCACCGTAGGGACCCCGTCTCTCCACTGGTGGGGAGACTAATCCTCCTCCATTTGACACCAAATTTCATGCTATGTGGACTCACAAATCCCATCATGGGGGAATTTATAGTATATGGAAAGTGAATAAGGTATGAGTTACTAACCCCACCTGATTAGCATGATTATCCACTTTCGTATCAAGACTATGTTTTTCCCTAAGTTGGTGAGCCTTTAAATGCCTTTGGGTATATTTAACCTCACCAAGATGACTCTATAGCTGCTCTTAACACACAACTTGATGCCCTGGTAACACAAAATATATAAATTCTTCTTGACAGGAAGTCATACCCAGCATGGGTGGATAGTGTTTGATCACCCCTAGAGTATGGATACCATAGATTCACTCTATTTAATAGGATGGTTTAACAAATTTATCAACATTCACACTTTTATTAGATGTGGATACCTAGGTTGGGGATCCCATAATAGGAGGAGGCATCTAGGATCTAAAGATTCATCTAGAAAATGGATGGACCCGCATTCGTCTGGTATATCCAACTTCCCATAGGGTACATTGTTGATTGAGACGACCTTCATAGAGAGTTCATCTATTCTTCCATCTCTAATACTCTAAAAAAACTATCAATAATCTCTACAAGTGAAATTGAGGGTCTGATGAGTGATTCATATACCTTTTATCCTGGTTAAAGGTCTCACTTATTCACTCAACATGTCAGTCTCCATTGAACAACTACTTACAATGTATGCGGTGGAATGTTAATTGTGAGGTTGTCCCTAACAAAATCACCCTAAACTACCTGGGTGGATTCCATATGTTCCCTTCAATGGTTTATCATCTGGAGTAATCCTTTAATTATATGATACAATAGTTGCACATGTTTCCCCTTCTAGCTCTCGCAAGAATTTCAACAAAAAAAGAATCTACTAACTCTATTCATGCATAGATTCCCAATCCAGAAAACCTATTGTGATCATTTCTCAAAGAAACTTTATTAGTGTATCCCAATAAAGTGTAGCTTCACCCAACATAAAACTGTCAGGAACCCCATTTCCAAGAACAAACGCTTAGATGATAAAATTTGGTTTCATCCCATAATCAAGGATAGGATCCTAGGGAACCTCTCTAGACCTAAGAAACTACACCTACTCATTTAGGGATTTCTAGTTCCCAGGGTATTTTATCTCTTCCCTGAATAAAGTATTCTGTCAGTTTCTAGAGTGCATGATTCCCTAGGAGACTCAAATCACTACACATGTTAATCATTTCCTGAACCAAAATATCATGTGACACACCATCAAGAAATATTTGGCATTCAATGGATGTCTTCAGGATCAAGTGGATGAAATAATGGTCAATTTGGGTGACGTTCTATCATATGTGACACATGTATCTTCCTTCCTCGACAATGAATGTGAAGGCTCTAGTTAATGGAAATAAACCCATTACAATAGAATGATTAAATATTATAACTAGTCAGCCTATAGTGTATTTGACCACACAGATGTTATTATATGTGCCTTATTGGGTAGGTTCATCCCTCATATGGTTATCGAGCCTCCTTTGACCACTACCTCCACATTCAAGTTTCATTAGTCCAAGGTTAAAAAAAATTCCATTGGATTAACGAAAATTAGAGTCCCTCTATGGTGTCCAATCCATATCATACTCTAGGAGACTTCATGCCTCTATTTCTAAGTGAATAAACTAGAGTATTTAATGTTTTTCACTATATTGTGAATGATAAATAGGAGTATGCCTCAATAAATGTCATTAATCTGGTATATCACTTCATGACACCCCACAATGAGAAATACCATTAAAACCCCTTAGGTGCCGCCAGCTGATGTCGTCGAAGGAAATGTTGAGGCTATATGATCCATAAAAATGCTAAAGATAACTATTCAAATCATTATACTAAGACAATACATGATGTTTTTCAGAGATATTAGTAGACATTGTACTGTTAGTCTGCTTCGTAAGGCACTACCCCATAACGGATTGTGTTAGTTGACTAAGTAGCTCAAGAGCAACAACAGTGTGATTTGACACAACAAGCCAGATCCAGAACTCAGCTAACTGGCAGTTAGATGGATGTTTTCAAAGTAATTCATTTATTTTTTAGCATAATAGTTATAGTACTAGTCAGATATTTGTGGTTTCTCTTGTGGATCAACTAGCGGTTCATCTAATTATTCATCCAACAACATCCATTATTCCCCTAACTAAGGAGTGACATGCCACATCCAATAATATACTAGTGTCATAGGGGTATGATTTTAAGAAGAACCTCGTCACACTAAACATGAGTATTTCAATGCTAAAATATTTTTTCATTGAAAAGAATTCCAAGAGGGCCTTTTGGAATCTTTAAAAATCCCTCCCTAATTCAATGCTGATGTAGCTCTGGATCAGACATACAGTCTAGTATATTCTCATAAAGAGGAGTTTCTATACACCATGTCATTCTCTAGGGAATATGAATGTGTCATTATGTTGGTGCACATACATCCATTGTACATCATCTATATGTTCAATGGCCTGAAGATTCACCTCTACCTAGTGGATACAAGCTTCGGGGTCAACCTCATCCATACTTAGAGACTCTAAAAGTATGGACTAAATAAATAATATCTCACTCTCTCTCAAACCTGATGATTCAGGGTTATGATATGAGTGATAGAAAACCATTTGGAATAGATATCCTAAATTCCAAGTTCAATTTCCTTATATGAAAAACAAAATCCATGGTAGCCTCGTATGGTTCCACCTATAAAACATTACTGGGTTTTCCCCAACATAATTTTCAAACCTATGTCCCGTATTTTTATCATTATTACCTCATGTACCCACTTAATGGTTGATTAGGGTTATTCTATGTTGATTTACCCCCCTTTGACTCATATTAAGACCACTGTCAAGATTTTAAGTAATACAAATATTAAGGGGGTAGGTTCCGACTGATGGGGTATAGCACGTCAATGATCAAAATGATTTGATCGCCACTACAGTCAATCCATGAAAATACTTTAACGCAATTCTTATTCCCATGATTCCTTCAATAGATACCACAATTCAAGAACTATAGGGTTTCTTCATTATCTTCAATAAAAATGTTTTCAATAAACCTATGAAAAAGGGGAACCCATAGATTACCTTTCAATCATACACTAGATATGCCTGGGTGATACCAGAAGCCCCTACTCCTTTGAAGAATATATCATTTATCCCTATATAGAAAAATTCAAGGAATTGATTCATTTTTTAAAGGGTAGGTATAAATCAGTGGAATTCAAATCATCACCACTAATTTTACATCAAATGTGGACCATGTGGATGAATACCAGATGCAATTGGTTTTATAGTTTCTATCCCCACTATCTCAAAAGATCAATAGCCCCACAGATAGGATTATGTATCAAAAACAGTAGGGTCTATTTCTACCCCTATATCGAATGAATTAAATGTACCACCTTTTCCTCTGATTCCATATCTCAAACAAAGAACATGACTTGTATGATGCCCCACCTACATTTGTAGAAGGTGTCTATACCACCATTTATGATTCAAACCATGTTAAATGTGGCCCCATGGAATATGTTATTCAGAAACTAATTAGTATATCCATGCCTCTACAGGAGTGACAACATTATGTGGCCTTCTGAACATACCATTGCAATTTGTTTTCTTGGATACATGACAACATGCCAGGGCTAGAGCCCTATTTTTTTATTCATCGTCTTGGAATCCCTGAAATTCATCATGGATTCATGAACTCTTTAAGAAATATAAACCCATCCAATGGTTCTATGGATGACGTTAAATAGGAAAATATTATCAAATACAACATTAGGATTTAGTTGCAATATCCTAGATGTCTAGCCAATGTCATCTAGATTTGGTATAAGAACAGGAATATCAGAATCTATATCAAATTATTGAAGCTCAAGATCCACTATCTAGAGGATGATTTTATCCTCCCAGTGATTGATAAAATTATTTATTCAGTATAAGGGTTTTATATCCTCCTCTTTGTGCATGTATATTCTGGGTATAATCGGATATAGTTGTCTCTCGACGAGGAGGAATACGCTACCTGTATAGAAATGCAGACGAATTTCTGATATCCGATAATGACCTTCGGTTTGAAGAATGTTTGGGAAACATGTATGACTTCCCTTCACCACATCATCAATCCAATTCTTAGGACATCGGTGGAATTCTATATGGATGATATGGTAGTTAAATCCCAATAATTTCAGTACTACCTCAATGATCTTTTGAGATTGTTGGTCTTCCTCTTCACCCGAAACATGAAGTTGAACCACATGTACTGAGAATTGGGGTTCACCTCTAAGAGGTTTCTTTTATGCATTGTAAGATATTGAGGAATCAAGATCAACCTAGATAAGATCAGTTACATCATCTAATCTCACCCCCAATAAATATCCTAGAGGTGTGATACCACCAAGGACACTTAGCCTATATACAATGATTTATCCTAAATGGTGTAAAACAGTTTAATACCTTCCTGAGGTTCATGAAAATGGAACTAGTTATCAGTGGGATGAGGAATTCCATGCACCCATTATGGACATAAATATGTACCCTCTATAACATCTAATACTAATTCTACCCATCTTTGGGAAATATTTTTTCTTTTATATAACCACCCATGAATGGTACCTCCCCAAACTAATATCCCATAAAAATAATGAGGGTATGTAAAACATCCTATAATATCTCTATACCATGTTCCTCAATATAGATACTAGGTACTCTCCCATAAAAAAGAGTTGTTTCACTTGGGTTTTCAGAAAATAGATGTTGAAAATATATTTATAGAATCATGATATATAGTTTGTCTCCCGAGAAGACCTACTGAACTATATCCTCAATCGCCTCATGTTGACCGGTTGAATGGCCGGATGGGTGGGGATCCTATAGAAGATCTACATAAGTACTGTACCATAATATGTTGTTAAAGGACAGTAACTGGAAGTCTTCTTGGATTCCCATCTATCCCTGACGAAATAGTTCCTGCATGTTGATTTCCCAAATGATATGATCCCATAATTGGATTCTTATATATTGTGTTGGAAGATTAATTTTTTGGGTGTCTCCCAGAGCCTACTTGTTAAAATGCTCAATCTCACAAAGCTTAATAGGGAATATCTATAGATCATCATAATCACCCTCGTAAAATATGTGTTTTCATACTCAATCCTTTTTCTAGAACACTACATCAACAATAATGTAAATTATCATTCCAATGTCACTAGTCTTAAGTTGGACTTTGATATTGATTTCCCCACTTTAATATAAATGGATACATTGAGTTAGACATCAAATAGATCAACCAATGGTGACTAAATCATTAGGAAGAAATAGATTTCCCCCTAATCGACCACACACATCAACTGATGGCCCAGTTCCCTCCTCATTTGAAGGGTACTCACATTCACCTATCATAGAATGGTCAAAAAGATGAATTTTACATTTTAGTTCTATTTGTTACCAAGCCTGGCTAAGATGACCTGGTTAATCATGTGGAACACTATAGGTTCATATACCCCAACACATAAGATGTTGGAAACTAATTGTTAAACCAAATAGATTGTAGTGCCTCTATGATATGACCCTTAGTTCTAATACAGTGGAAGAAATTACAAATTTGATGACTTTATTCATTGACATTAAACAGAATGGAAATATCTGTCCAAACTAAGTTCATAATAGGATAATATGTTGGTTTCCAATGCATTTTATTCTCTAAAGTGGAACCATCATTAAGAAAACCATCTATAGACATGGTTCATATGGATTTTTCCCCTTTCACTTCTACGAAGATGAAATCCCTAATGTTATGCAAGTGGTCCAAACCTTATCCTGTGGAATCCATCAGGGGGGATAAAAGATCTCCAATGAGATTAAAGGGATGGGTTACTTCTAAGACACCATTTTCCACAAATGCATTAAGTTCACCAAGAGGTTTCATGTGTACCATATTTATGCCAACTTTTTTTATCGACCTCTAGATGTTCTCTACACCACCAAGTATTCTCATCCCTTTATGGCATGAGGACTCAACATCATTGTGGAATACCTACAATCCATATATTGCCAGTGTAGGTTTTTATTAACCACAAAAGTCTTATTCTCTATTTTTTCATAAGTGGTTACCATCAAGGTAGTCAAAGCCTCATATATGATCATGTTTGGGATCTCCAATGACATTAATCAATTTTGAGTTTCTCACACTATTGTCACAGACAATATAACTACCTTCTAGGATCTTTAGATGAAGAATTTTTTTGAGCCTAGTGATTTCATTTGTTGTCAATAACATGTCAATGTGTACCTAATGATTGAATGATTGAAGTAATAATGATTGGATCATCCTCAATTCAGACAATTGTAGAGCTGGTCTTATGTTACAAATCGTGTGTCTAAGAATGACACAATGTTAATACATTTAAAGAACCCCATTTAATACTCTATTTCATGATGAAAGTGGAAGATCTATCCAATTCCTTCCAATTTCATGAAGTATGTGAATTAAAATAGAATTTTTTTGTGGTGATATTCAGTGAAGAAGAGATGTGTTTAAAATAGAAAATATAACTCAAAACAAGGATTCCATGTATTATGCTTTAATTCATGAGGTGAATAAGGGTTCCATGCATCATTTATTATTGAATTAACATCAGAATATGGAAAATGTTGTATTTTTTAATCCAAAAATAAATGGAGGATAATGTTTGAATATGAAGAAAGAAATGAGGAAGTTCTTGGTATTTGAAGGTGGCATATTATATTTGTTATACTTAGTTTTTTGAACAATTTTATTCTAACTCTTATCAAAAATAGGGGACAATGTTTATTCTTTCCCTTATCAAAAGTAATGCCAACCAAGCATGCGAGCTGAAGCCCTCGCCCAAGGCATATGCGAGACCCATGGGTCTACTGTGCCCAATGGGGAGGCCTCGAAGCCAACTAAAAAGAGGCGGATGTGGGCCATGTATAATCTTGAAAGTGAGTTCATGGTTTTGAACCCATGCAGTGAGTGCATAATGGGATCTTAGGGAATTCGAAGAGGAGGAAAATTGGGAATAAGTGTGTGCCCACAGAGAACCGGTGAGGGGCAACAACAGAGGGGGGAGAGGAGTGATCTATCATTATGGAGAGGAGAGTTGATTGGTAAACCGAACACTTATCATGTGTTTGTTTCGATGTGGGGTGAAAAAAAAATCTCAGGAAGCAATCTCAGTCATTCGATGCATCATATACATGTGGTTCACCTTCCGATCAATCGCAGGATCAATCGCACACATCCAAGAAATCCATATGATCTCCATGGTTTGGGATTGGTCTAGGGAAGTTTGATCTCCTCCGCTATGGTTGTCTTCAACCTTTGGAAACCCACGAACACCTGATGTGAACCAGTTCACCAGGGAATCCCCCGCACCTCCCTGATCTAACTCCATCCACTGTTCAATCTTGTACTTCTGTGCATTATGGTCGGCTGAGATACATGATACATTGCATGGAACTACATTTTCTTGCATGTATCGATATAAATAATATGAATGTGGCCGAAGAAAGCAGAGTTTCAAGGACACATCATAGAGCTCAAAGCCTTTCAAAATATGCATTACATGTGTTCCTCTTCGCATGCATGAGAGGATGACAATGAGAAATATGATCCCACAGTAGAAAAGAAAACACCCGTGACTTGCACCAAATATTGTCCCACATTCCAAATATTCAAACTAAAGATCATGGGTATTAAATGATTTTAATACCATGTAATCTCATGCGTATTTGAAAGTCCATGTGATCCAAACCTTACCTATAAATAAAGGATCCCCAAGACAAGAATTTTTGTTGAATATATTGAGAGAGGCTATCGTTTTCCCAAAAACAGAGCACCGCACAACTTGGGTTCCATGCATCCTTTATACGTGAAAAACATCTATGCATCCCATGAATGAAAAAGAAATGTGAACCATCTATGTTCACAAAAAAGACTAAAATATATGTGAAAAGATAATAAAAAACACGTGAATGGTTTCTCAAACCTTTGCCTGTGATTTTTGAAGAAGATCCTAGGTGTACACAACTGGTGCATGTCACCCATATTGTACCATTGATAAGACAAAACTAGGAATCTCGTTGTGGTTCTATGAAAGAGATCAATGCAAACCAAGTGATTGAAAGAGAAGAAACCTAATACCATTGAAGAATAAAGAGAACTCATCAATAAAACACGTACATTGAATACAAACAACAGAGATACAAGTTTGGGTGTGCTAAGAACAAAAAATAATAAAGGGAAAGTGAAATTTGAATATAAAGAAGATGTAGATTGTATAAGGAAAACAAGTGGAAAAATTTTGTAAGACCAATCTTGCATAATTATTATTTTGAATAAAGTGTGTCCACCACTTGAACAAGTCCTGGTGAGGTTAGGACTTCAATCAGATGAAAGAACATTAAGCTAAGTATTTGTTTCACTGAGGAAACTAATCATTATTTGTGATCAGAACAGTTGATCAGGGCTGAAAGATTCTATCAGAGATTTTTGATGTGACATAAACTATCGAACATGACATTTATAGAAGGAGAAGTTGAATATGGGGAGCATAACCAGTTTCTGAAAGAAGAAGAAGGCGCAGAGAATTGGTGTGTGTTTAACCGTCTTGTAATTGAGGGGTTTAACAAATTACCATTTGTAATCATCTTCTAATATAGTAAAGAATACATGTTGGGGAGAATAACCAACATGGAAAGGATTAGGTATGTGTACCTAATCTTTTAAATACCTGTGTTCTATGATTTTGTTTTGAAACATCATTTGAGTTGTAGATCTATGACTTAACTAGCTAGAGAATTTTAATTTAAAATGAAAGGAAACAATTCATAAAAAGAAAAAAATTTATCAGGGGATCACTGATTCGCCCCTCCCATCTTCATGATTTGGACCCTTTTGGGTATATAAATTGGTATCAGAGGGATGTTTCCTCTGTAAGGTTCTACTACATTGACAATATAAACAATCTTCATTCTATTAATATTAGGGTTGTACCTACTTTCTATGGAATTAATTATCCCAGTTGTATGAATAGGATGTTACCCTATCTTCTATCCCATGGTCTTGAAGTTAGAGATGCTACTACTTTTATATTCCCTCCAATTACTAAGGAAGCTGTTATGAAATTCGCTGAGAAAAGAAATATGGAAGTCGATGGAAAAGCTCAAAATTCCATCTTGATGTCTCTTTCCGAAATGGTTCACACAAAGGTTATGATACTTAAAAATGACAATGAAATTTGTGACAATTTGGAAAGCATCTATGAAGGTAACATGAATTTCAAGGAAGCCAAATTGAAAATTTTGAGGTGAAAATTCAAAGGTATCAAGATGTGAGAAGAGGAAAACATTGAAGATTATTTTATAAGTGTCACTGAGATTATCACTAATATTTGGGTCTTTGGAGAGAAGTTGGATTGTTCACCTATTGTCAAAAAACTAATAATAGATTTTCCTGACAGGTTTAATCCCAATGTATCAGATATGGAAGATAGATAAGATATTTATTTTGATTAATTACATAACATTATCATTGCATATATTATGAAAATATCACAGTCATTAAGAAGAATATCAATGATTTGATGGATTTTGAGGCCATGAGAAAACTCAAAATATAGAATGATGAATCTTTTGAATCAAGTGAATCTAATGATGAAGACAAATATGAAGAATATAACAAAATAATTTCTCTTATATAAAAAAGATCCACGAAAGTAAAATTTAACGGAAAATGAAAACTACCAACACGGTATTACAACTGTAATAAAATTCAGCACATCACTGTTAATTGTTCTAAGAAAAGGATTCATGCACCTAAGACAGAAGAAGTAAAAAAATGGGTTAAAATCTAAAAATACTCAATAAAAATTGGTATAAGAAAGAAACGTTCTTTCTAGTTGAAAGAAGAAGCTATGTGAAAAAAGAAAAAAATATATACTCCACATCAGACATCCAACCAGAGGATGGAACTAATCTTATGGATCATGTGGGAAAAGGGTTTTATACTTCTAGTAGTGAATACGATGAAAGTGGATGAACAGATCGTGAACATATGTTGAATAATGAATTAGAAGATTATCTAGAGAAAAACAGAAATATCAAGAAATATATGAGGTTTTTAATGAATAAAACAGAAAGGATTAATGAAGCAAAAGAAGAGTGTATAATGAAATAAACATTTTAAATTATTTAAATAAAAATACATAAACTAAAGATTTCTGAAATGGAAAAGATCATAAAATACCATAATGATAATCTTCACCTCAAAGAAGAAGAGAAATCATTGACTTGGTATATGTGGCATGAAGCACATAATAAATTGAAGAAGATCACAAAATTTTAAAATAAGGGTATTGAGGTCATGGAAGAATCACCACACACTGGTGAAAAGAATAAGGTCAATTCCAAACTAATAAAATCTCAAATTACTTCTGTTATTTCTAATAATGCAGGTTCCGAAAAAAAATACGATAAAAGTTTGGAGCACAAAGGCATGTGAAAAATCTTATTCTAGTCTAAAAGAAGAGAGAGGTTCTCGAGGAAGATTTACTCGGGTTATGGAATGGAAACAATAACAATATTCTAGAAAAGTCTTCTATTGGCAGGGAATATCAAGGTTTAGAGTATACTGCTAGTGTTGTGAAGTGTTTGGGAACAAATAATATTTATTCTGGTATAAGATGTCTCTACTAAAAGAAAGGCATGAATCAAGGGGTAGATATTCTGAAAACAAAAGGGAAATGCAGAAATCATCAGATCTGTCCACTCAGAACAAGTTTTCCTACTTGAAAGAATCTTGTCGAAGATGTGACAAGCAAGGTCATAGTGCTGAAAATTGCATGATTTTTCATCTTGAGAAAACCCTAAATGTCATGAAAGAAAAATGAATTCAAAAATTAAGTGAGGAATACTCATACTTTTATGAATTAGATTTTATATCCACATGTAAAACAATGTCAGGGATTCATGATAGTGGATGTTCATCACACATGACTTGTGATACAAAAATTCTATGCACCATAGAATGTCATGAGGGTGGTGCAGTGATATTTAGAAATGATTTTTCTCTTAAAATCAAGGGATTTTGGAAAGAAGTGATTGAAGAAAAAAATATGAAATCCATGGATTTGTTATTTGTCGAAGGTATAAATCATAATTGCCCTAGTGTAGTCCAACTGTGAGATGATGGACATGAGTTGTTATTCCAAAATAATTCATGTATCAACAATAACTGAAAGGATGGAAAAATCATCCCTCAAGGAAGAAGGACCACTAGCAACCTATTTCAAATTGGTGAGTATATTAGTTCTCGTTATTTGAGTTACATGTATGAAAACAACCTTTGGAATAGAAGACATGGCCATCTTAGTCAGAGCAGTATTTGTAAAATCATGAATTATAATGTTGTGTGAGATCTTCCCAACTTGAAGAGAGAAAGATTTGAAATTTTTTAAACATGACAAAAGGGAAAATTGATCCCAATTTCACACAAAGGGGTAGATATCATATCTATTAGGCCCCTTGAACTCATTCATAAAGACATTTTTGGGACAATGAGACAAAAGTCTATAATAGTTGATCTATATTTCGTAACATTCATTGATGATTACAATCAAATGACTAATTTAATGTTTATTAAACATAAGTTATAGGAAACCACAATGTTCAAAAAAATTAGAAGGAATGTTGAGAAAGAGATGGGTCTCATCCCCAAAAAGGTGAGAATATATAATGGTGAATTGTATAATTATGATGATTTTTAAATTCTTCTTTGTGATAATAGAATCAAGCATCAATACAACACATTATATACTCCACTGTAAAATGGGGTAGTTTAAAGAAAGAAAAAGAAGTATATTTGAAATGTGGAGGACAATGTTGGTTGAACACAATATCTCAAAGTTTTTCTAGAGTTAAGTTTAATGTAATCCCTTAAATATATAAAATAGATTTCTTCTAAGACTAGAAAAGAATGAAAACTTATGAAATGTGGTAAAATAGAAAACCAATTGTTAAATACATCAAATTATTTGGTAGTCCATGTATCATAAAAATTAGGAACATTAAAATCATAATCATTGAGGAAAAAGCAAAAGAAGAAATTTTCATGGGCTACCAACCTGATGTTAAAGGCTATATATGTTGGAAACTAAGAATGAACAAGATAGTAAACTGTAGTGACGTCAGAATTATTGAAAATCATGGAAAATAGACATTGTTGATAATTCTGATTCAATAGATGGCATAACTATGGACCAAAATAAATATGAAGCTATTGAGACAGTACCAACAAATGGTGATACCAATTCTTAGCATACCAGTGATAATGAAGAAGGTGATGTAAACAAAAGATGTTGATAAATCATATTGAAGAAACTTTTTGAGATAGAAAATATCATTGGTAATCAATAGTCTCCCGTGAAAACTAGATGTTTATTGAGAATAGAATATCACACTACAATTGTTTCTCAAGTTGAACCTCATATAGTGGCTGAAGCAGTTGAGCATTAGAAATCGATACAGGCTATGCACGACAAGCTTAAACAAATTGAGAATAATTCCTCCTAGTATCTTATATAAAAATCTCAGAATAAAAATGTTATTGGAACTAACTAGGTTATCAGAAATAAACTAAATGATAATGGGTTAAGTCTATATAAATAAGGACATGATCATACACAAAGGATATATGAAAATTGAAGGAATTGAGTTTGAAGAAACCTTAACACTAGTAGAAATACTAGAAACCATTATTATATTCTTAGAATTTGTCACACACAATCATTATAAGGTTTCTCAAATGGATGTGAAGTATGCATTTCAAAATGGAGATCTTTAAGAAGAGGTATATGTCGAAAACCCATTTTTTGTTTTGGACATTGATTCTAGCACGGTATGCAAGTTGAGGAATGCCTTGTATGGATTAGAACAGGCCCCTAGAGCTTGTCACTCCAAATTAGATGTTTTTCTATGGGATATGATGTTTGTCAAATGTACAGTTCACAATAATTTTTATGTCTACTAAATGGCCATTGGTACTCCCATAGTCATTATATATGTTGATGACATTACCATTTTCACTGACAAGGAATGTCTATGTGAAGAGTTTTCTGAGAAAATGAATATAATATTAGAATGTCCATTCTTGGTAAAATGATATATTTTCTTGGATTTCAGGATGAACCAAAACAAAATTCCATATTTCTATCACCAAAGAAGTTTGAAATGGAATTGGTATAAAAGTTAAGAATGAAGAATGAAAAATAGGATTAAACACCTATTTCAATTAGAAGAAAATTACCTATGGTTGAAAATGGAACAAGTTTTTATCAGAAATATTTTAGTAGAACCATTGACAGTATACTTTAGCTTATAGAATAATGTCCAAATATCAGTTACGCAGTAATTCTATGTTCTAGATATCAGAGTAATCCAAATAAAATCTCACTTATTATCAGCTAAGATAATTTTGAGATATTTGAAAGAAATGTTGAACTATGGGTTGGTATACCAACATGGTGGACAAATGATGATGTTCTGGTTTACAGATGCTGATTGGGCTAGTGATTGTACAAACAGGAGATCCGCCTTTGGTGGAACCTTATTTTTGGGATAAGTATGTGTTAGCTGGTATAACAAGAAAAAAAATCAGCAACATTGAGCATATATGAGGTAGATTATCTGGTATCCAAACATGGATGCACACAGATAATTTGGATGCAAGTATAGTTAGAGGACTTGCAAATCAAAATTGAGAATCCTCTAAATATTTTATGCGATAATTGAAGGGCCATTGGGATTATCAAGGAATCCCATATATCATTCGATATCCAAGAATATTGATATAAGATATCATTTTATCAAAGAAAAGGTGGAAGGTGGAGAAATAAATCTTGGATACATCTCTACTCAAGATCAAGTTGCAGAAATTTTAATCAAAGCAATGCATGTAGAGAGGTTCAGTGAGATAAGGCTAAAACTTCATGTTCAGCCTTCTCCTCTCACATGATGACCAAGAAAAGTTCCCTCTATATTCCCTAAATCTATCTACATGCTTTTGAACTAATTTTCAGGGAATTTAAGGAGATGAATGGATCCCTTGAGGGGAGGATTGTTTGTTAAACGTTTGTGCATGGTTATTGATGTTTAATGAAGAATATTTCCACTTACATACCCTTGGAGATTAGTTGATTAATTCTGTCCATGATTTCACATGTATGGTGGACTCTATATATCATTGAATACATTGGTTATATTTCTCTTGTTTTTTACATCAGGTTAGCCACATAGACTTATAGTTGACTAACTACAATGTCTTTGCTATGTGAACCATGTGATATCCTCCCATTGAATTTTCATTCCAATAAGTTGGAGAAGACATCATATCACACATATTGACTATACCATGGTGTTTATATGAGATATTGACAACAAAATAAAATGGGGATATTTTTGAGCCCAGTGATTTCATTTGTTTCCAATAACATGTTAATGTATGCCAAATGAATGAATTATTGAAGTAATGAATATTGGAGCATCCTCAAATCAGACAATTATAGAATTGATCTTAACTTCCATATCATGTGTTAAAGAATGACAGATTGTTACAACATTTGAGGATCCCAATTCAATACTCCATTTCATGTTTAATGTGGAAGATACATCAAATGTCGTCTAATGGGATAAAGGTTATGAATTAAAATAGATGATTGTTTATTCAAATCTTAAATGAAAAAGACATGTGTTTAAAAGAGAAAATATCACTCACAATTATGATTCCATGCATTATGATTTACGAATGAGGTGAAGAGGATTTCCATGAATCATTTATTATTGTATCAAAAGACGACTATTGAAGATGTTGAACTTATTATTAAAAAAGTAAAATAATGATGATGTTTGGAGATGAAGAAAGAAAGGAGGAAGGGATTGGCATTTGAAGGTGGCATATTATATTTGTCGTACTTGGTTTTTTAAAATGTTTATTCTATACCTTATAAAAAATAGGATAAAATATTTATTCTTTCCCTTGTCAAAAATAGGGCCAACCATATAGGCTACCTAAATCCTGCACCCAAGGCATATGCTGGACCTGAGGGTCTACCACATTCAAAGAAAATGCCTTGAAGAAAGCCAAAAAGGGGAACATGTGGGTCGTGTATAAGTTAGTAGGTGTGTGAACAGTGGTTAAATCATGTAGTGAGTGCATAGTGTGCGCTAGAAGCATGCCCACAGGAGAAAGATTGGGTGTTATGAGCGTGCCTGTAGAGAACCATTGAGGGGATACACCGGAGTGGGGAGAGGAGTAATATGGAATTAGGGTAGCGACAGTTGATTGATAAACTGAACACAACATGCGTGCTCATTTTGATGTGGGACAACAAAAAATTATCTAGAAGCAATCTCAGTCTTCCGATTCATTGCAGACAAGCGGTCCACTTTCTATTCAATAGTGCGATAAAACACATGAATCCAACCCATCCATATGATCTTCATAGGTTGGGATAGATCAACGGTCATATGATCTCCTCCACTGAGGTTGTCTTCAGCATCAGGACACCGGCAGTCACCCAACGTGAACAATTTCACCGAAGAAGCACATGCACCTCCTTGATCGAACTCTGGCCACCGTTGAAGCTCATACATCAGGGTATTATGATCGAATGAGCTACATGATACCATGCATGCAACTATGTTTTCATGCATGCATCATTTAAAATAAATTTTATGCAGATGAATCAAAATTAGTTGTAAGGCCACGTCATTGAGCTCGATACCTTTGGGAATATTTATTTCATATCTTACTCTTCACATTCATGAGGGGATGACACCGATAAATAGGAGTATGTGGTAGAAAATTAAACACCTTTGACTTACGTAAAATATTATCCCACATTTGAAATATTCAAACTGAAGATCACAGGTATTCAAATATTTTTATACCATATAATCTCACGTGGATTTGAACGAGCAAGTGGTCCAAATCTCTCCTATAAAAAATGATCACCAAGGTGAGAAGTTTTGTTTCAAATATTGATATAGGCTCTCATTTTAAGAAAAACAGTGCACCACAAAACTTGGGTTCCGCATATCCTTGCTATGTGAAGAAGTTCCATGCATCCCTTGTGTGGAGGAGAAAATCAAACCGTCTTGGTTCACAAAAGAGACCTCACCCTCTATTCGAAGATAATCAGAAACACACCACAGATTCTTAAAAACATCGCATGTGTTTTTCCAAGATGATCCTGAGGGTACAAAACTAGTTCATGTCTCCCTTGTTGTACCTTTACGAAGAAAGAACCAAGAATTACTTTTTATTTCTGTAAAGGAGATCCATATGCTCCTTGTGCATGAAAGAGTAAAAACCCAAGGACATTGAAGAAGAAAGTGAACTCAAGCATAACACACATACATTAAATCCAAACTAAAGAGAAAGAAGTGTATGTGCACTAAGAACCAAATGTAATATATGGAAAGATAAATAGGAATATAAATAATAGAGAGATTGTGTGAGAAATTCAAAAGTGAATAATCTGTGCAAGACCAATCTAGCATAATTATTATTTGGAGAATTGAATGTGCACGACATTCACACATCCAATTGAGGAAATGATGTAAAATATAATAAATAACTCTAAGGCATAGAATTTGATTCACAGAATGAACTGAACATTATTTTTTATCAAAACAGTTGAGCAAGGCCTACATGTTCTATGATAGTTTGTTGGACTGACGTGAATAGTGAGACAAGCCATTTGATGAATAATATGTTGAATCTGGGGTGCATAACCATTTTTATAGAATAATATGGTGTATAAAATTTTGTGGTTTTATCCATCTTGTAATTGGGTGATTTAACCAATTACCATTTTTATTCATCTTCTAATATAGTGAAGAATCCACGTTGGGGAGAATAACCAGCATGACAAGGAGTATGTCATTGTATCAAACCTTTTGAATCCTTATGTTATGCGCTTTTATGTTGCAACAACTTTTGATGTGTAGATATAGGGATTAACCAGCCACATAGGATGAATTGAAAATAAAAGGAAACAATTCATAAAAACGATAAAATTTATCAGGGGATCACTGATTCACCCCTCCTCTTTAATTGATCATGCTCCCTTCCGAGTATTTCATTGTTGTATGCCAAGTACAATACCAAGTCTAACCAAACATATCACTAACAAGAATTGTTAAATGGTAAAATTGAGGCATTAACAAGACCCTCTCTAACATCCTGTTGAAGATGGTGTTTGAGAAAAAAATGATTTAACCTGATAGGCTACCTAATACCCTCTGGTCCCATTAGATGATGACACGAAATTCCACCCATGTGACCCCATACTCCATGATATATTGAAATGAAGTATCCTTTTCCATTGAGGATCAATTCGAATTAACACAAACAACACTCTATTACTTGAAGATACACTAAATAATTGTAGAATTCCATCTATATAATTTTGAATCCATTTAATAAAATAGAATCCATAGTATCTATAATCTATAGAGGCACTAGAATAGGATAGTGAGAGAAATCAAGATGAAGGTCCTCATCTCCACCTTCCTAGAAAGAGAAATTGTATTGTCTATCAGGATGTCGAAGATACCCTAAAAATACAGCATAGTTTGAGCATAAATGGGAAGGAATTCACATAATCCATAAGGTCCATTATAATAAATCATACTATATGATAACCATTGATAGAGTTCATTTTATAAATTCCACTACCACCCACATTCTCAAGAATTAAACTACATTAGAATCATCATTATCCAAGTAGTATGAATGTAAACTATATGCATTTGGTCCATTAAGAACCCTCAAACTATTTTCAATTGGTCAATGAAACATGAACTTAACCTATTTTCATGGATCATGGAAGTGCGTTCTTTATCTTTTTTTAATGGGATTGGGCATTATGATATTAAACTAATAACATGAAAAGTCTTAGAGAAGTAAAACATTAAACTATTATAATCTAGTAAAATATATGTGATCTTATAGTGTATTAACATTGGTCTAAACTCTATTACCATAAACTAGAAGTCAAACTCCAAGAATTGTGACCATATACTATTTGCATCACCTATAATTTTATCTTTATGAATTTAAACTAACATAATAAATTGTCGGAGTTTTTTGAATTTAAACTACCAAAATAATTTCCTCAACACACAATGATAAACTATAGTCCTAGCCCATATAAATATTTGGTTCTCAATATACTAATACTGTATTATTTAGAGTTCTCACTTGAGAGGACAACCCTCTTCCAACATCGGTCTTGTACGATGATATCTTCCATAACTATATTTTTATTGATTCCAATTCTCATGGGATATGTTCCAAACCCCATACATCTCATCTTTGGGTCTAGCTACAAATTTTTCAACCCATCATAACCTAGGCCCAATTTTCGGTTCGATCATTATGACCCCAATATACGTGCACTTCATCTCAAGGTGTGGATGTGGTACATGAGCCTCATTGGACCTTTTCTGTCAGGTTTCACCTAATATGTTCTACAAATATACCCTTAAGGAAAACAACCTCTAATTGGAAGCATGATTGCTTTATGCTATTTTACACCATCACTACGTTCCATGAATTATGACCATTAACTATATGCCTTTTTCCAAAGTATTTTTGTGGTAATTTTTCTTTCATTCCCTCCCTTAAAATTTGGTTCTTCCTTATTACTTCCTCACAAAATCCATCAAATAATATGTTCTCCATAAATCTAAGAATTAGGAATGTAAACTTTTTTCCATGGTCTGAGAATCACAAATTTAAATTTTGTGCAACCAACATGAAGATCTATTCATTTTGTGTAGGGACTCTATCGATCCATCCATAATGAATTTTAACTTTTTTCACTACATAAACATTCTCAATTAACATCATTATGGTCTAACAATTGTGAACATAAAAAATTCAAAATTGTTCTAAGATCTATAAACATTAACTAAGATCCATAGTCTATGAAGTTTGACCCTAAAATATTTTTATTTTTCCCACATTAATGGTTTTCCTCATCCCTATTATTTTAGCAAGCCTATTCCTCCACCACTTTATAGAAATATGTGTGTATTGATTCCCATTTTCATGAGATATGTAGTTACACCAATACCTTATTTCTCTAGGAAAAGTCTTAGATTCACTACAATTCCATCTATAACTTTTGGTGCTATCACCACATAATTATCCCATGTGAATACTCTTTATGTATAATACACATTTATTTTCCTTGACCCATTGGCATGACATGATTCTCTCCTAACCTAACGTTATGAAGAAAAATAATGGGAACCTTAATGTGAAAGTTCCACCAGTATCATTAGTACATGATGCAAAACTGTATCCTTTCCTGGTATAAAACCGGCAAGCCTCATAATTTGGGATGATCTAACCCATGTAAAATTATGATTCCTATTATGATGCATATGGTGTGACTATCAAAACAACAATCTCCGTGCACAAAATTAACCTACAACCATACCCCATAAAAACTGAGATACCTCAAAGAATGAGATATGGAGTATAAATCTAATATTCCTCATGTCATAATATGAGAAGATTTAGTTTCCATGCTTAAGAGGACATCAACCATATGGTTTTGTCTCCCACCATACCAATTTCTAAAACTGCATTTGATATAATTCCCATCCTAATTGGATATGTATTGTTTCCCAGAAACTTTATCTCAGTCCCATCCTCATTATAGACTCATTATATGATCTATATCCAATCGTGGAATAGTTTGTTGAGTTTTATGTGGTAGAGGGTCCCTTTGGCACTCATTTCACTTCCGGTTTTCACCAACTCCTCCCCTGCAAACCTCTTGAAGATATCAATGTCCCCTTAGGTCCATGCTCTCCATCCTTAAACTAGTAGCTACACCTATGGATAGATTTCAAAGAACCTAAACTACTTTCAATTACAATCTGAGTTGTATGACTTTAAACATAAAATCCCAATGTCCTTAGTACACAATGTTAACTATAACCTCACCCTATATGAAACTAAGATTCCACATATGATAAGTATTTGATGAAAAAAAATACATCATATGAAATAGGGATTCCTCTTAATGTGAGATGAATTTCCCTATGAAAAAATTGATATGCCTTATATTATAAGTATGAGATGAACAATATATTTTCATATAAAAACCTAGGATTCCCCTTACTATAAGTATGGGATGACACCAAAAAAACATCCAAAGTACTCAACATTAAACTATAGTGTTAACTTATATAAATTAGGGATTACTAATAACAAATATGAGATGAGTTAGTGTCCTCACTTGAGAAGAAAACCCTCCACCAGCATCGGACTCCTAATACGTTTTTTCCTTGAAATACGTATGAGATGAATCATATACTTAAGTTATTTGTAGTTATTCCCATATATTAAATCATATTCCCATCCATATTATTAATTCACCTTAAATAATTTCCACTCTATGCCAGGTTTGATTCTCTCCTACGCACACAATCAACCAACACATTTGAGTACATGGCATGATATCTCCCAAAACACCTACTCATTCATCTAGGACATTACTCAAGAAAACATATATACATTATACTTTCTCCAATTTGTATATAAATCATCCCCTTGATATGAAAAGGATCCCTAATGGAATAGTATCATTCCATATTGGCTCACCTACTATCCTTAGCTCATGCATCGATTGATCTTACATAACAAAAATTGGCTCCCATGTTTTAAAATTTGTCTATGGTTGATCATGCATTTTTTTCTTCATCCTGATCTGATGTTGGTATTGAACCTATCTATATGACATGGTAAATATTTTTTACCTTCTTTTGGTCACCCCATTTCATTATCCATGAATAAAAAATTATGATATCCTTTTTGAGATTCATCACTTAATTTTTCCCTCATTTGTTTCTCCCCCACAAGAAATGATAACTCCACATCACACATCATTTCTCACACTTATAATCTCTCGTGTGAGCTTAGGAGTTGTGAATAAGTTATTTTTGAGAATTTTTTAAACACTTTTTTCCCCTTTGGGTTATGAATAAATACATTAAACTATGTTCAATCCATCGTAGAATTTTTATTTATGGTATCATTTGGCCACCATGGACCTTCTACACATGTCGAAAAATGTTTCTTTGATATCACACACATTCCTTCAACAAACAAATCCCTTTCGTCCAATAATTATCACCTTAAACAATTTTCCATGATCCAAACACTCTTATCATAAAATAAGATCCCATGTCCCAGTTTTATGAAATCAAACTATTTTATAACCTACCACTTATGTTTCTCATTGAATAGGGCCTCACATGGCCCTCTGTTTATGTCATGTTACTACTATTTCATGCCATTTGAATCACATTAAAGTTACCATGGTCCAAACTCTATGACCATAAACTATGATACCATGGTCCAATATCTATGACATTAAACTAGGAGACAAATTACAAGCATGATGTCCTTAAACATTTTGAATGTATCCTCGAAAAAGTGTTTTGCAGTGCCACATCTTCTGGCCCACAATTCATGTTAGGTAGTAACTCTTTTTCACAATCGATATCCTTTTTAGACACTCACCCTATGATCCAATCTACATGACTTTAAAATAAAAGTCATGGTTCAAGCATCAAAACCTTAACATGTGGTTAAAATTTCATCGGGATATTTTATGTGTTAAGGTCTTTTAGGCTCCTCATTCATGTTGGGTAACCACTTCTATCCACACATATCCCCCATGAGATACAACCCCTTGGTCTAGGAATCATTATCTTGAACTGTGTGGGACTCTCTCTAGATTCTTTATGTTAATGTAGGGTCCTCTAACCACCCTTTTCCTTATAGGACCCTCTAGGGCATTACATTGTTGTGATCCCTCATATACCTCCAACAACATCAAATACAAATGTACCATTCATGTTTGTTCACATATCCCAATAATATGACATTAAAATGTGTGACCATGTCCTACTCATAATATGTTATATTTTAGGACTCAATAACCTAGTAAAATTATGTTAAAATATGTGATACAACATCCTCACAATATATTCTCAAACCGGTTGACCAACTCCCTCATCGTAAAAAGTTAAACTACATGTCTATCATCAACATTCCATGATGTAAAAATATGTGGCTTCTTAGGAACATGCACGATAATCCATTTTTTCAAGTGTCATTCACCAATGACATTGTTCATGTTTTATTCCCCTCAACTTCTGAAGCAATGATCCCCCTAGAAGTTTACTTTGACACTTTTTTGACTGATACACCTTCCTCATATTCTCAAATCAATGTTGGTGTAATTATAAGTTGTTTTGACTCATTTTAATATTCTATTACTTCATCACCATGATTCATATATCCCTTCATTTGGATCCTTATCCTCCTCCATATATCAACGTCCCCCCCTGATGGGAATTGTGGTTATCCATACTATCTCACCTACCATCGTTGTTACAGGCCCTGGAGGACTACAGAAGACATTTTTAGATAGGTCCCATGTTTTGAACCTGGTGAGTGGTTGGAATTCATTTTTTTTCTCCCCATCCTTTAAAAAATAATAATGTATTTTTTGCTTCAATCATGGTTAAAAGTTATCCTCAATCATAACACAACTCCCATTGTGTTCCAAAAATTAGGTGACAGAATTCAAGCAATCCATTCATCTTTTCTTAAGATGAATTATGCACACTTAGTGTTTCCCCATTCATATACTAGCACATGTTAGAAATTAAAGTCATCTGTTTAGAGAGCCTCATTCCCTTCCATAGACCCTCTCGTACTGAACACTCAGAACGATTAGTCAGAAAATTTATATCTCCTGTGTTTGAATTTTTCATGACACACTCCTAAAAATGAGAAATCACATGGTCACCCACTGTTTTTTACACTGAGCATGAATCATGTGATTTTGAGATTAGCCACTGGTTTTCTCATGGGTATGGTGTATGTGTGATAATAAAATATTATGAAAAACACATGAAGTGGCATGATGAAATTTAAAACAAATCAACCAAATTTCTAGAGTTCCATATAAATATTTGAGCTTATACTTTAAAATATTCCCTATATAATGAATCCAAAAATAAAACATTTGATCTCTTCTAGCCTCTATTGAGAATCCTCTAGAGTCTACTGGCACTCCACTCGATAAGATGCCTCTTCGTTGGATTTATGATGGGATTCTTCAGCCCAGATCTGTATCTAGTTAATCTTGGGATATAATTCATCTTCCAACCATTTCACCTCATCCTCCTTGGTATATACTGCCACCAACTAGACCTTCATATGGTTGATGGTATCATCTTGAGAAGTGGAAATAATCGCAAGCTCGTGTACCATCCCTTTTTGGTGGGTGATCTCCCCTTCATGTGCCAAAATCACCTTGGATGCCTTACCCTTGTGCTTTTTCTAGGTTATGTAGAACACTTTTTATTTTGCATAAACCCACTCAAAAAAGAAGTCCCGACCGAGCGCATGAGGAATTATGCATTATACCCCCTAGTCCCTTGGATGACTTGAAAATGGGATACATATCCTACATGGGTTAGCAGGTAGGCCATCAGGGTGAGGGTGATGAAGTTCTACTTATTCATATACACCTTATTACGAACAACCCAGTTCTCCTCAGAAGCTTCGAAGCCCAAACCCTCAATGTCTTGAGGTGATGTAGACACATATAGAGGAAATTCCCCTAAATATTTTATGTTCATATTATATATAGACCGGACCCTAGGTAGAAAATAACCATCTAAAGGGGAATGTTTCCTTTACAAACCCCTCACCTATAGAAACTTCCCCCACAGAATCCTATTGAAACTTCATCATAGACCCAATCGTACCATCCTCATTGGTTTCCCCTGCTGCTGGCATAATATCTGACTTTATTAAAGTCTCTTCCTTTGATATAAATCAATATGTAGGCATATAATGTAACACCCTATGATTTCATAGTATTTTATTACTTTAAAGTAATTGAATAGATTCCCCTACACACAACACAGTGTTCGAATGCACCATGAAATAACAAACATGTTGTTCAAAAAGTCGTTATGAATAGTAGTAACTACATTTTGAATTTTATATACTCTTTATAATTTTAACTTCAATATTATCTGTTTCTTAGACATAATATAAGAACAAATTCAATTTTTCAGATAAAATAAGTATTTTTCAAAAAAATATTATTTTACGACCTTTTAATGTAGAACCCTTTTTAAATACAATATTTGACTCCTTTATATTTTCAATTTGAAAATAATAAACATCTTATATAGAATTAGGGCACAAAAATTTAGTTTTGATAAATTTTTATAGTTTTTCTAATAACTTTCATATTTTTAGGAATAGTGAGAGATAATAAATTTTAATTGAAAATAACTTTTTTAATCAAAATAATTTATAGTGTTAAATTATATATTTGAATCGTTTTGAAGTATAATTAGATTATAATTTTATCATTTAATCCAATTTTGGTATTTTTTAATTAATTTCACATTTAAATTAGACATAAACAAATATCAATCATTTGATAGTTTTTACTTCTCAAAAACCTACTTTCTAGTTTTGACAATGGGAATTAATTTAATTAATGAAAATATTATTCTTTTAATTCGGTAAAATAGAAATCATTTTTGAATGTTTAATATCAAAATTATATTTGGGTGTATTTATGTCATTTTTCTAAAAACATTCATTTTTTGATGAATAGTGAAAACCATTGCTTTGTAGATAAAAACCGACTTCTTCATTTAAATAATTATTTTTAAATATAAAATTATCTTAAAGTAATAAAAGAAACATAAATATAATTCATTATATACATTTTATAATAATATTAGACAAATAAAATTTTGTTGAACTTTTTAATATCGTTTACCCACCTTTTTGGAATGTTCGTAAATTTGCAAAAAAAATTAATTTTATGGTTTCTGTAAATTGAATTTTAAAAATCTGAGATGCATGGTTGACATTATTAACTAAAATTAGGTTTAATAGGATTAAAATAATTTTTGGTAAATATAAACTTTTGAATTTTATTTACCACGGTTAAAAGTTAATATGGTAATTAAAGAAAAATATGATATTATAATTACCTTAAAATGAGTCCTAATTCTATTGGTTAAGTTTTTTTGACCCAATTATACCTTAGGAAGTAATTATGAGCCTCTATGATCCACTTGGATTAGGTTAGGACATTTATTATTATAATATTTAAAGACGAGTTAAAAGTGTTAAATTCAAATTTTTATAACTAAAACATTTTTAATACAGGGTTATACATAAGATATATTAATCTATATATATTCATTAGAAAGACTAAAAATATTTCCTACATCATGTTATTTTATTTAGAAAATTTAGACATTATATAATTAAATTTATTTTTGACATAATAATGATGCAGTAATAACCTTATTAATGAAAGACTAAAATAATTGATATTATAAATGTTAAAATAAATGTAAATTGAGTGTTTTGATTCATTAAACAGATTTTCTAGGTTAATATTACATTTTAAGGTTTAAATAATGTTTTTTTCTATGAAATCTAGTTTTTTTGACTTTCACAAAAACCATATACTAAATACTGTCAAAATTGACATAAATAGACTTTTTAAAAAATACTATATTATTATATGATATAACATTCCTAAAAATCAATGATTTTTTCAAAGGAAATTTATAATGATATATATTTCATTAATTAATCCCTTGGGGTTCTCTTGGGATTTTATAGTAAGATTATTAACAATGTAATAGAAAAATACAAGAAGACATGGTAAAGGTTAACATATTTACCAAATAGTTAAATATAAAAGATAAGGTTAATATGGTGACCTAAACATGTTTAAAACATTTTTTTGAGATTTTTTTGACCCATACCCTCATTATCCATGAAATAAATCCATTTTATGATATTATACTCTAAAAATTATTTTATAATAAAAAACATATTTCAAGATTTTCTAAATGTGACCCTCACCTCTCTTATAAAAGTGTACTTACACTTCTCTCAAAATCACACCTACAAATCCATATGGAGAGGCCAAACCCAGCTCAAATATATTTCCAAAAAATGCCTCAATTCAACCTAGAGGCCTTACATTGATCAAAAATACAACATAAGGAGCCCTTTTGATCAAATCAAAAGGAAGAACCCAAAGAAGAGAAAATAATTTCATCACCTCTTTCAAAGGACTTTCCTTTTTCCAATTCCTATTTTTTTGTTGTTTCCATACCAAAAAAATACATCCAGTACCTTCTACATACTAAAATGTTATTAGAAATATGGTACAACTATATACGTTAATATATCCACCCTATGAATGACAAAGTCACCATACATGCGTACATACGAGTTACCGTCTCCATGTCATGGTGTAGTTTGTCAATCAACAATTAATTATTTGGATGGGTAAAAAATGTATATAATTGATGTAAATAATAAATATTTCATTTTAATGATTCTTTATATGTAATATAATATCCTATTACAAAATATTTAACCATAAATAGAATGATATTGTTGCACATGCATACATATGGATTATCGTCTCCACGAACGCGATGAGATTCATTCCCCATCCAAACCATTCATGAATAATTTTCATTTTCTGATTTAAAATAATGTTTGAAAACATAATATCATTCTGGATATGAATCTAATACATTCTATCCAAAATAATCATGGCTAACGTAACAAAACATATAAAGGAAAAAAGAATCAGTTAATACCCAAAACAATGATACTGCAGAAATACTATTAACAAAGAAATATTAGAAGATCATGTATGATATCATATTTATATATGTGATTCGTTTATAATTTAAAAGAAATTATTCAACAATTATACAAGATGTTAACATACCCTCGACTAAGGAAACGTACAAGGAAAGGGTTAAATTTACAAACTCTTTATTATCTGAGGTTGTTTTTACAAAAAATCAACAATGACTTCTTTATAATCCCCATGAATGTTTCATATAAATTTATTTCTAAAACTTTTTACTATTTAATAAAATTTGGGTTAAATTCATTTATACCCTTTTTGTATTTTTATAAAATGGTTTTAAAGGAATCCTTCTGTCGCTTTCCAAACAAGATACTTTATGACCTTTTCAACAAATTAAAGAAAAAATGTTTCTTAAAATATAAAATGGGTGAATATATCTTCCACCATTATAACACCTTATAATATTCCCTTAAAATCATATAAGAATAGTTTTAAAATAAATGTTCTCTTTTATAATTACATGACTTATAATTGATTTCAAAATATAATGATATATTTATATCAAATAGTTTTGATTTCATCTATGTCAACATCCTTTGATGGATTTTACAGTTGTTTAAAGTTGATTTATTATGACAAAGTCTTATATATTGTTTTTATGGTTTTGTGATATGATTGACTGTTTATATGTTATTTTTATACCATTCATGTTTTATAGTTAAAGTGTTAACATTTCTTATGTTATTTCTAATATGAATGTTTATGTTGTGTTTCAACCTTTTCATATGTGGAATGAATTAGACTTAATAAGTGACGAGTGGATCCAACTATAGTTCCTTGATGCATCTGTGGGTATCATGAGACAAAATAGTGACTTGGCATAAGGCATTCAAAAAATCTTATTTGTAGTCTTGTCATGAGGCCTTGACTATGTGGTTATGAAGTCCGGCATTATGAATTCCATCATTATGAAGTTAGATATTGATATTAAATGTGATTATTAGACTAGAATAATATCAATGTGAATAAATAAATGACATTATTTGATTTATATTTTCTATATCATACTTAAGTTTAAGTTTAAAAGTCTTGTGTTTTAGTCTTATACATTCCCATAAATTTTTATGCTTATTTATGAATGTTTCTTCTATATTGTTATCCTTACTGAGCATCTAAGCTCACACCTTTCTTATTTTTTCTTTTTTCCTAAGATGTGAAGAATTATATTATTATTGACTTGTGGAGATCAGATAAGGTATATGAGTGTATTCAAAGGGGAAACAATGTTTTTTTTCATGATATAATTTAGAACTTTTGTATGTATCTATCACTTCAAAGGATACTAAACTAATGACTATTTGGAGACATGATCACTTGTGATCAAGACATTTTTATGTAATAATTAAATGAATCTAGGTAACTAGGGTCGGGGAATTACCATTTGTATCATAAGAAGTTTATTACAAACATTCAATACTAGATTTAGATAAACTCTGATAAGAGAACATTACCATAAAATAGACATCGAGTATTAGTATAGAAGGACATTCAAATATTTTGGTAGTGTAAATATTATGTGGGTTTTCCCAGAAACCATATCCTTGTATAGATACAAATAGGTAGAGGTGACTCTGGCACAAATGTACCTAGGAGTGAAAACTTTAACAAGGAGTTTCCGACTTGACCTGGGGTATCTTGGTTCACAATAAGGGGCCTTTCTACACTCTTGGTATTGACAACCCCGGGGGATATGCTTAGGGTAATTCACAATTTCATTACAAACCATTATGTAATATTTATGAGTAAATACTTCCTCAAATAGAACATTTTTATTATTAGGTATTATATGCATAATGATTTCAATTTACGCTATGTATTTTAAAAGTTTGGAAGTATACATTACAATTCATAAACAAACCTAGTGTATGCCATTCTTTAGAAATGGTTCCTAGTAGATGGAATGAGAAGTCCAGCAAAACACATCATCCAAAGAGTAGAAATTATCATATCATTTATGGTCTTAAACTAACATTTACACGGGAAATATTCTCCCACATATTCTCATCATATGGATAAATAATATATATTTTTATAAGATACGTAAATAATTATCTGAGTTTTATGGATTTTAAGGGAATCCAGAGAAGAAGTAGATGGTGGAGATAAATATAGATAATGGTAATAAAGGGAATAAGGATTTTCCCAAATGTGATAAATATGGAAAGAATCACCTTGGTAAGTGCTTGAAGGGAGTGGAGTTTGTTATAAGTGTGGTGAAAAAGGACACTGAGTACGCGATTTCAATGGTAAAAAAATGGTTTCAAATGTACAATGCTTCATCTATAAGGAGTAGTGATACTATAGGAATAAGTGTCCCAATAATCCAAGTATACCACAAATGAAGCTATGGGATAGTAATCAATTTATGATACTAACGCAGATCAAGAGTAATAATTAGTGTTCTTATATTTTTTTATTAATGAATTACATGATTTGAGTGTTTTATCAATGATGTACTGGTTATATTAATTATGGAAATAAATAAGGACTGTATTTCAGTGCTATTTCATTGAGGAATTGATATTATATTGTACTATGAAATGTGACTCAATAGTAAGTTAATGTTTTTTGGAAAATACATGGTAGAAGGAATGATAAACCGTAATATGGTCATGATACAATGGTAGTGATTTTGGAATAAGAGATTATTGAATTTGATAAATTAAATTGGATATTCATGACTAACTTGGAACTAATAAATGGTTTTTTAATTCCATCATAGTTGGAGTATTAACATTTATTGGATATAGGGAATATATCTAGTATTCTATAAGGAATATGGGTGACTTAATTTAATTAGTAATGTTTTGTGATAATACAAGGTGTTTCCATGATTTAAGAGAATACATGATGAAGGTACTCACATGTTGTTATGTGGAAAAAAGATATCATCATTATGTTATGTTTACCTTATAAATTTTTGGACTACGAGTTTAGACACAAGTATTTGAGATAATTATAAAGGTTGGATTTGATTAAAATGGACATCAGATACTATGGATTAAAGTTAAAACATTTCTAAAGAATAATTTTTTACTTTTTTTATAAAAAGTACAACCCAAAGCTCAGGGAACAATCTGTTGAATATGGAAAGGCTGTGAGACTTGAACTCGCAACTGAGGAAAAAAATGGTTCATCACCTACCAATGGCCTACATGATGCCCTAGTTTGTGTAGAGTAGTTTTTTAAATGATTTGATAGATGAATTATGAATTAAGTTTTTTAAACCCTATATTATTAGGATAAATAGTATATTTTTGACTTCTATTATCTGTTGGAGTGAATGATTAGTTTGTGGTAGAAATTAGATAATTGATAGAACCCTACTTGTCAAGTATTTTTTTTCATATTCTATGAGGATATTAATTATTGAACTTTAGGGAAAGGATCTTAAAACCAATAATTTTTTATCCTAATACCTTATGTTTTGATGAACCAATAATATTTTAAGTCTTTGTAGATTTATGGCTTTGACAGCCTCATTTTTCTATTTATTGTTCACTTGTTTGTGATTTATGACCTCAATCACTCCCTATAAATATTTACATTTTTTATCCAATTATGTATCTCAAATTTCCCCCAATGTTCTTCTATTCAAAAACCTAATTTGGTGGTGACTTTTTCAATTCCATTTTCCTCTTATTAGGACTAAATTTTATTAACCCTATTTCTAATGTGGGTTTTCCAGAAAGGAGTTTTATATTTTTAACATATTATTTTGAAAGGACAATTTCAAATTGTGAAGATGGAATTTATTGTAGGAGGTGATAATGTAACTCCCTAGTATTTCGTAGTATGTTATCTCTTTAATGTAATTCAATAGCATTCACTACACGCAACATTGAGTTTGAATGCACCATGACTTACCAAACAAGTCGTTAAAAAAGTATTTATGAATAGTATTAAATGGATGTTAAATTTTATATACTCCATATAATATTAAAAACCATATTATGTTATTTCTTAGACATAATATAAGAACAAATTCAATTTCTCAGAAAAAGTATTTTTTTTCAAAAAATGAAATTTTACTAACTTTTAATTGAAAAACATTTTAAATAAAATATTTTACACTTTATTAAATTCAATTCTACAAAATATACTCCTTCATTAGAAGTGGGACATAAAAATGTAGTTTTGATAATATTTTGGAGATTTTCTGATAACATTCATATTTTGATGAATAGTGGAAGATACTAAATTTTAATTGAAATTTTTTTAATAAAGATAAATTGTAGTGATAAATTATAAATTTTAATGGTTTTTAAGTATAATTATATTATATTTTTATCATTTTATCCAATATTGGTCATTAGATGTAATTTCACAATAAAATTGGACTTAAACGCGTATCAACCATTTAATAGTTTTTACTTCTCAAAAACCTTCTTTCTAGTTTTAACAATGGGAATTAATTTAATTAATGAAAATCATATGTTTTGAATCAGGAAAAGTAGACATAATTTTTTAGTTTGGAATATCAAAATTATCTTTGGTTAAATTTCTGTAATTTTTCTGAAAACATTCTATTTTTTATGAATAGTGAAAAACACTACATTGCAGATAAAAATAAACTTTTTCATTTATATAATTTTATTTAAAAAAATATCTTCATGTCAAAAGAGATACATAATACATATATTAGTCCAATTTAATTCATTAGATACATTTTATAATAATATTATACATATAAAATTTTATTTAACTTTTTAACGTCATTTACCCACCTTTTAAGAAAATTTTCAAATTTGCATTAAATGTAATGTTACCACTTCTGAGAATGGAATTTAAAAAATATTAGGGTCATTGTTGACATATTTAAGAAAAATGTGGTTCCATGGGATGAAAATAATTTTTGGTGAATAGTAATGTTTGAACTTTATTTAACACGGTTAAAAGTAAATATGGTAATTAACAGTAAAATTGATATTTTAATTACCCTAACACATGTCCTAACTCTATAGGATAAGTGTTTTTTGACCAAAATAAACCTTAGGAAGAAATTAAGACCCTATTTTATCCACTTGGTTTAGGTTAGGACATTTATTATGATTTTATTTAAAGAAGATTTAAAAGTGTTAAATTCACATCTTAATAACAAAACCATTTTTAATAAAGGGATATAAATAATATAAATTCTTCAATAAATATTCATTATAAAGATAAAAGTATTTACTACATCATTTTATTTTATTTATAATTATTAGAAATTAAATAATTAAATTTAGTTATGACACAATAATGATATAGTAATTACCATATTAATGAATTTTTAACATAATGGATATTATAAATATTAAAATAAATCTAAATTTAGAACTTTGATGCATTCAAAAAAATTTATAGGTGACTATTACATGATAGGGTGGATTTAATATATTATTTTTGATGTAATAAATATATTTTGAGTTTCAGAAAAACAAAATTCAAAATAGTGACAAAATTTATAATAATGAGTTTTTAAAACAAAAACTATATTATTAAATGATATAATATTTTAAAAAAAATAAGTTTCAGAAAAAGGACATATATAATTATATATAGGTCCTTAATGAACCACTTGGGTTATCTTGTCATTTTATAGTATGTTTATTAACCATTTAATATAAAAATACTAGAAGAAATGGTAAAAGATAAACTATTTTACTAAGAGTAAAAACTAAAATATAAGGTTAATATGGTGACCTAAACTTGCCCAAACCCCAATTGTTGAATGTTTTTCGAGCCATAACCATGTTCTCCTTGAAATTAATCCATTTATAGACATTTAAAACCGAAAAATGTTTTATGATAAAATAATATTTCATGATTTTCCTAAAGTCAACCTCTCATCTATTATAAAAGTGCAATTCCCCTTCCCTCAAAATCACACCTCCAAAGCCATTTGACTCGGCCAAACACTACTCGAATATTGACCCAAATACCCCCAATTCAACATATAGCCCTTATATTGATCAGAAATCTAACCTATAGAGCCATTTTTATCAAATCAAAAGAAATCACTTGGTGAAGAGGTAATAATTTCATCACCTCTTTCAAAGTTCTTTTCTTCTTCCATAACTTCATTCATTGTTGTTTCCATGAAAAATAATAATAAATACACTATATTATAAATAATTTTATGTTATTTTAAATATTTTACAACTATATTAATTATTCTATCCATCTAATGAATGACAAAGTCACCATACGTGCGAAAGTACGGCTTACCGTCTCCACGTCGTGGTGAAGTTTTCTATTCAACACTTAGTTATTTGAATGGGTATAATAATAAGTATAATTGAGGTAAATAATAAATATAACATGTTAGTGATTCTGTATATTCAATATACCATCCAATTACATATATTTTTACCATTAATAGAATGATATTGTCGCTCGTTCGTACGTATGGATTACTATCTCCACGAATGCAATGAGATTAATTCCCCACTATAACCATTCAAGAATAATTTAATTACGATTTAAAATAGTGTCATATAACTTAATATCGTTGTGGATATGAATTAAATACATCCTATCTATAAAAAACGAATTATACAACAAAACATATAAAATAAAATGAATCAGTTAACACCCGAAGCAATGATACTACTGAAATATAATTAACAAAGAAATATTAGAAGATCATATATTATATAAAGGTTATGTTTGGGGTTATTTTATAATTTAATAATAATGATTTAACTATTATATCGGAGGTTAGCATACCCTCTACTAAGGAAATGCCCAAGGTAATGGTTAATTTTACAATCTCATTATTATCCAAGGTTGTTTTTACAAAAGTATATATTGGGACTTCATTATCATCCACATATGTGATTCTTAAAAATGTATTTCAAAAAATTTCTATTATTTACATAAATATGGTTTAATATCATTTATACCCTTGTTTTAATTTTTATAAATTTTTTTTAAAGGAATATTTCTGTCGCTTTCCAAACAAAGTACTTTATAAAATTTTTGAAAAATTATGGAATGAATGTTTTATTAACTTATACGATGGGTTCAGCTATTTTCCGCCATTATAACAACTTAGAAGCATCCCATAAAACATATAATAACATTTTCAAAGCAAATTTTTTCTTTTATAATTACATTCCTTTTAAATTATTTCAATATAAAAAGAGATATTTCTCTCAAATAGTTTTGATTTCATCTATGTCAACATCCATTCATGGATTTTACACTATTTTGAAGTTAATTTATTATGATACAGTATTCTATACTCTATTAAAGGTTTTTTATAAGATTGACTATAGATGTGTTATTATTATACCATTCATTGTTTACGGTTAAAGTATTGACATTTCGTATTCTAGTTTTATTATGATTGTTTATGTCATGTTTTAACCTTATCATATGGGGAATGAATTGGACTTGGAAAGTGATGATTGGAGCCTGCTATAGCTCCTCTATGCATCGGTAGGTCTCACTAGACAAATTAGTGTCTTTCCATAAGGTCTTGAGAAAAATCTTATTTTTAGTCTTGGCATGAGACCTTGAATTTGTGGTTACAATGTCCGACATTTTTCATTCCATAATTATGAAATTAGATATTGATATTACATGTGATTATTCCACTAGTAGAATTTCCATGTGAATAATTAAATGGAATTATTGAATTTATATTTTCGATATTATACTAAATTTTAAGTTTAAAACGCATGTGTTATAGTCTTATACATTTCCTTAAATGTTTATGCTTATTTATGAATGTTTATTCATATTGTTATCCTTACTGAGCATCTGAGATCAACCCTTTCTTATGTTCTTTTTTTCATAGGATTTGAAGAAGTATATTATGACTGATCAGTAGTAATAGTATAAGGGATATGAGTGTGTTTAAAGGGTAAATAATGTTTTGGTTTTTTTATTTCAGCATGTAATGGAAAACTTATATATTTATTTTGTATTTCCAATGATACTAAACTAATTGGTCATTCGAGACATGATCTCTTGTGATCATGCTGATGTCATGTAATAATACACCAACTTTGGGATACTAGGCTCGGGCCATTATACATCCAAAATTGCATCCTCATTCACTCTAACTAATGTTAAAATTTTATACTCCTTTTTTGAGGCTTTAACATCATTAGTCTCTTAGGAAGGATCCTCTATGATAGGCTCCTACACCGCATCCACCCTAGATTACCCTACCCTGGGAACCGTCTAAACCCCATCCATCAAGGAAAAGATATTAGTACTCTCTTTTAGTGTTACCTATACGGTTGGTTAAACTTTCATGGCCTCCCCATCAATTCATCCCTGATACCAACACTCACTAACACCATGTTGACCTCATGTACCTCCGACTCAGACATCAACTCTAGGAACTAAGACACAAACATAGTTTGAAATATCATTTAATCATGGACCATTCAAACAAATAAAGGAAGAATATAACTGAAAAGTGTGAAAAGGGAGAGAGGATTACATGAATAGTACTTATTAGTGAAGATCTTAGACCGGTTCATGGTCGATACCCCATGAGAAGTAATTTCACTAGTGATCATCTCCTCAGTCACGGGCACTACTTAGGCTGACGTCTAACCCCCATTGGATGTGACATTAGGGTGGGGACCCAATATTTCCTCTCTGAAGACTAAGGCACCCTTACACTATACATCATGTTCATCACATACCAATTCCACTTTTATAATTTTTGATCTCTACACAAGATAAAGGATAATTAGACATCACTCTTTTGGGTTTGGTAGTTTCCAAAACATGAAATATCAGAGTATATACCTGATCGAAAGAATACACCACCCTTTTACACAAGAGTAAAGTAGGTGACTCTACCCTACGACTAATATAACTATTCTTATAGAGGTTTGTTAGTAGGTAACTCACTAGCCGAGAGATTTTAATTGGAGGTCATCCCCAATATCTCTTTCTCTTTTGTGGTCAATAAATGTGTACTGCCCCAAGAGTGAACCAAGTCCCCCAGATCCCTCATGTATTGCACCGCCACTTCCCAGAACATGCAGAACCTGGCCCAAGCATGACACAACCCAGTGAGAAATATTCCATATCCCTTTATATTCCCCCACATTGCATGGAGGGTTTTTATCTATCTTATGTGACCCCATATCTCCAATGCGTTTGGAAGTATAATGTCATTGGGGATATCTAGATGGCACAAAAAATACATTTTCCTTCAAAAAAAAGTCTGCAGGACCATCCTAAAGTGTTCACATTCTTCCCACTACTGATTTCTCAGGACCATTGAGCTTAATGATACACTTCACTAGGTTGTATGCACCTATGTCAGGGCAGGGATTGCCAGCTCTACCCGTACTACCCTAACCACTAGGCCAACCAGTCCTCAAGGACAAGATCCAACCTCTGTTTATACTTGAACTCATACTACTAGTACTCTACTAACCCAATTAGAACACATCTCTACATTAGGATCTCTACATCATATTCACTCTTCAAACTCAGTTCATAGTTTTGGGTTTGACCAAACATAGAGGTATGTGGTGGAAACTCATTCCTCTCTATCTCACCCTCATACATGATCATGTGAAAGATATTCATAAGACCTAATGGATGAAACTCATAGATCCCCTTAATATACACCTTCATGTTCAACAAAATTTAGAAATAGAACTGCCTTGTGTACATGTAAGGGTTGTATAGCTCATAGATAACAATGCAATCGACCCACACCACTAATACCCCACCTCTAAATTCTAGGTGGTACGACCACTGTTCAATGGGACTCCTGAAATAATTGGTCAAAATACCCATGGGAATGGGGAAAAATTGTAATATGAATAATTCTTATGAATTAACCCTTATAGAATGTCTATAAATCCCAATTTGAGCAGGGAAATCTTGAATTTTTATAAAAAAAATTGGATTGAATTTCATGCTGGGATGGGATACAAGGTTCTGGTATTCATATCCCCACATGTTCATTGAGACCCAACTGTAAAAAAATATTATGGGATCACGAAAATTTTGTAGATTATTCCCTTGGTGATAATGGTGAAAAACATTATACAGCTTCTACCACACCTGAACAACCTTCTTGATCTGTTCCCCCATCACCATAATTTCAGCCATGATGAAAGTCTTGGTCACACCCCCATATGTTCATCCATTTTAAGATAAAAAATTCATTGATTAATGTAGATATAACCTCAGCTAGCCTGATTATGGGAGCCTCGGGTTTCACACTATAACATCTGGGATTCTCTTATCCCTCTTCCAAAAATATCCAATAGGTGTTCTCATTGTCCCTCTAGAATTTTACAAAAAATGTATGTGGCCTCTCATGAATAGTTTCCACTGTATCATTTATGATATAAACAAACCACTATGTCAATGGTTTTTCCTTTATCCATAACTATTGGTAATCTATATCTTACACCAAGCACAATAATACCCTCTTTAGATTTGGTTTTTTATCCTAGTCCTCCCACACATACTATGTACAAAACAATTCATCATACATTGCTACATATATTGGTATCCCAAGGATCTGGTGAAGATCTAACATATTGATTCCCACATCCCCATAATATATCTAGAATGATCTGGTCCCTGTAGACAACCTACTCAACATCTCTGGTGTGTTATCCAAGTGGTGGTAATCATTTAATTATGAAGACCATGCATCCTAAAGAAGACATACTTTCATTAGCATGGCCTGAAACTCATGGAAATATGTACATTACTAATAAGCCAAATCTCATTCATTTGTAAAATTTATCCCCATTCATAGATCTCATATTTCTTTCCAACCCCATAGTGGGTACATAAAACACTCCTTGGGAATCATCTCATGCTATGGGGGAATCCTTTCATCAAACATCTCCCCATTGATATTGTTGAAATGGTTCTAGAGAGTTTTCACAGTGATAGTATTATGGAACTTCCAAATATGTCCTCTAGTAGAACTGTTCTGCTAGTATACTCTATGGGAGCACCGGAACCAATAGTTGGGCTTGTATCTATTCATAAAAAGGATGAATACAACATCCCTAATCCAGAAGGCTTAAAGCATCAGCCTATTGAAAAGATGGTATTTTTGAGGAGCCCTTTTTAGCAGTGTAGTGAGTGAGTCCTGGTATGATTCACTCTAGACACTCCCCTATATCACTATGTTCTTGACCATCTATTTTAGACAAGTGGAATTATCATTGGGACCAATAGTGTCCACTTGGTATGAGAATGAGAAGTTTTCTCAGTCTACTTTGTGAATATTTTCTCTTGAATAATGGGTTTTCAAATCATTTCGTGGGATGTATGGGTTCTTAGAGGTTATCTTGTGAAGGTCATTTGTGTATATAACTATTCCTAAAAATTAGTTTGTTATTGTTTTGATCATCTCAAGTGATCAGTATGGAAATCACAAAGCTCTCATAGTGGGTGTGAGCTTCTATAATACATAGCTCAGTTTTTCATTTCATGAAATTACCATTACTATAAACGGAATCTATCCCAATAAATCTATATCCATGGTTTAGAGGAGCCAAGGGTATAAAATTTCATCCCAAAGAAATACCCATGATTTGAAAAAATTGTTGGTATGTCTTGAGTTGTTGTAATAGTTTTTCAATAAATATTGGTATAGATCCTTCAAAAATGGGCTAGCCTTAGGCTTCTAATTCCCTCCTTATTAAAATCCTTAATCATATTCCCTTCTACGACCATTGGAACCCACCATACCCTCTCAACACAACATTTCCCTCGTCGTTCGGGTGTCATTTCTCTATTTCTGGGGATTTTTGTTGACAACATTTATAGGTAAGATTTCCTATCCCCTACTATTTCTTCTCCCCTCACCCATGTGATGAAATATATTCATTTCCAACATTCTCCCCTCATTAAAGGATTTTTTTTTATTTTGACCTTCTTCTACATTAGATTAGAAAGTTTCAAATTCGTCTTCTCTTTTTCTAGTTGTTATTTTCATTTTTATCTATAGTTATTATTATATTGGAGTATGTTGGAATCATTTATATCATTGTTTTTAAAAATTTATAGTCTAATAGAGATCAAATATAGTCTATAAAATTACTATAATTATTGTTTTAATTATAATATAATTATTTTGAAAACAATACCTGGGATTCCAATGTAAGCAACTTAAATATGAGATTCTTTTGTTGGAATATTTTGAGGATTTATATATTTTTAGTGTTGGGGATCATATTTAACTAAACTATAAGGGTAATGTTTCATGTTTATTATCATAGAGTCATGTGATTTTATTATTAAAATATAATTTATTATATCATGAACTGTGGTTAAACTATTTGTTTGGTTGTTTTAACCCAAAAATAAAAAATCTTATGATGATGTACATGATTATTCTATTATAAGTAAATATATAATATTACATTATCTATGAATGTTTCTTCTTCTAGAATTAACTATTTTAGTTATAGTATTTTAAATCATGTTTTTTAAAATTCATTATTATGATTTAATCATGAATTAACGATAAACGATTATTTCAAATTATTATATATTTTGATATCTAATATTTATGAATTCTAATCATTTTATATGTAAAAATATTTATATAATCCTTTAGTAAATGTCATGAAATAATTATAGAAGTTCAAATAGCTCTATGTTGCATCATATTCATTTTATGAAACATGGTTTCCATTGATAAAGTTGAACATAATATTTTAATTCATTAAAGAAACTTTATTGGTATGGAACATTGTTCCACCTATTTTTATTAACTATTGGAAATAACATCGTACATTTATATGAACACTTACTTAGATCATTTATCACATGTTGTTTAGTTATCTATATATTTATAATATAAGTTAAATGAATTAGATACAATCTAAACACACTTTTCCTAAATTAAGATTTTTCATCATTGTTGAAGTTACGGATTGGTTTTATAATGTAAGATGTAATGGATATATTACATAGTTATGATGAATCATACCCAAATAAAATAATACTTAAATTGAAATAATACATAATTTAAAATCTTTTTTCCATGTGTTTGAATAGTATTGGAAATTTCAACCTTATATAAAATCCCTTCACGACTAAATTTAAACCCCAATAAAGTTTTCAAATGAGAATACCCCTAAGTATAAGAAATACCCATTCTCTACTAGTATTTCTAATTGTTATTTACACTAATACTAAAAACTATTTTGGATTTATATATGTACTCCTTGTTTTTTTCTTATGATATTCCTTATTCTTTTATTGGGTGGATATTAGTATTCAATAATGGTCACTTACACCATGCACTGCTTTCAATTTTGGTTTCTTATTACTCCTCTTTAATTTTCTTTACTCTATAATTTTAATTTTGTATTCGAATTTGGATATAATTATAATTATGGTTTTAATTTTTTATTGTAACATACCTTTTTCCCTAAAATATAATGGATTGAGTAATGATGTATCATAACGATCATATTCCAACTGATTTTTAAATGAATTTTGAATTTTTCTTAGATTTTTTATTTAACAGTGATTCAGATGGGGATCGTATAAAATGACCAAGTTATAATTAGGATGGAAGAACATGGTTAAGCCATGAAGTAGTTATCTAACACATAACCACTGCTCAATTTAAAAAAATGATTCTATATGTCATCACAATGGAGAGACGAGATAATATTTTATTGTTCATGAATATAATGAAAGATGTGGTGTAGAGAAATTGATATTCGATTGGTTTCCATTTGTATATAATCAAAATTAAAATAGTATTCCAGATTTATATGGAAATTATATCAATGAACCTAAGTAAAAGACTGAAGATGGTGATGTTAAGAGTGTGAAAAAATTAATGGACAATTCCAGAACAACTATATACCAAGAAAGTGCTCAAATGAAAAAGTTTTTATTTTAGTGTTGTAATATCACAGAAAATACATGTATGGAATTTAGAATACCTCCGTTGAGTATATTCTTACATTTTTGAAGGAATTTATTTCTGATGGTTCATATATTACATAAAGTCATAATATGGAATCAAATTTATTTATGCTGGTTAGATTTTCTACTAATAAAATTAAAGCATGTTTAAAACATTATAGTATATTTTAGGAGGACAAAATGAACATAATTAGTATATATAATTAGGTACATGTTGATGGAAGGAAATGTATATGTAACACTATATTGTTTTCTATTGAATTTATTGTGCTAATATCCACAGATTACCAATCATTAAAATCTATTCATGTCTATAGAAATATCATCCAATATGTGATGGAATGATGAAGAGACTATTAAAGATAATGATGAGTTTTTTCATCCTGTATATGGATTAGTATGGTGGGAATTTGATTCAAAAAATCCCAATTTTTTAGCTGAGGTATGTAATGTCAGGTTGGATCTGACTTCTGATGGTATTAATATATTTTTTCATTTGTTACTACTCACAACATGTGCAATATTTTTCATCAAATTGATAATCATCCTTTGTGTATGTGTTGTAAAACAAATTAACTTTATTTCTTATACTAATAATTGTAATTTATGATCCTGGAAATTATACATATTTATGTTTGTAACCATTAATAAGATATTTAAAGTAGATCTTGACTACGGTTGTCCATACATTCGATGCTTCATCAAAAAATATATTTCATATGATTATTTACCTTCTATGGACTCTAAATTACTTACCTAATTTTGCAAAGATTCCGTGTTGGAGAAATAAGGTAAAACTATCATGTCCTATTTGAATAATGAATACATGATCAAGAGGGGTTAAATATAACCGTAGTTTTAGTTTCATGGGGGATCAATGATTCATTCTTCTAGATAATCAATACTAGGAGATTCTATGGGGGATTAATAATAATGTTGATGCTAAATAGACAACTCAATGTTTGTTAGTAATTAATGTGATTAATGAATTGAATTATTTCATTTCTTTAATTCGGTAAAGGTCAGCTAAAATCAAAATAGATGATGAATGATAAAACAAAATCCACTTATAGTTGAAAAAATAGATCTATATTTGTTTATTTTCCATATTGGTATACCAATTTGTTAAGTCAATAATTTTACATTATTCCTTTGAGAAAAAAATATGTGAACTATTTATTTAAATTCTCCTAAATATCATGTTGAATACCAAAGAAGATTTTTGATCTCATTGGGGCTTTTTGGATTGGGGTATTCGACCAGAATTATATCCTATGTGTATTAGTGAAAAAAATGGAATGTTATGGGTGATTCTTTTGTGGAGAAAAAATTAGAGAAAAATTTATTTATAGAACCATTGGAGAATATAAATGTTTCTGATGGATATTCCAACAAAATATCTAAATGATATAATAGAATTGATTGAAACTAAAATCCCTAAAAATTCATGATTATCACATCATTTTTCTTTAATTGAATCCAATATCAATAAATAATTTTCTATCCAATAATTTAATAGTATCAGTTATTTGATTCTTACAATTTTAGAGACATTTGTTCTTATAGGTTATCCATATCATCATTGATTAAAATATAATAAGAGGCACCACTAATTTTTTGAGATTCATAAAAAAAATTATCAATCATTTTTCATGTGCATGCTGCATTTAATAGTTCTTCTTCCAACTAAAACACTTCTTGGGGAAACCATTTATTTTTAATTGATGTATCCTTTAAAAATAAATATATGTACAATGAACCATTTTATATGAAATAATAATCATCCTAAAGATTCCATTTTGATAGGTTATATGGATCATGAATTTATGGATTTTGGTTCATTGTATTTATCTAATGTGAGCACAAGAGAAAACCGACCAATGAGAAATTAATTGAGAAATGTGGAGAAATTGATCCCTCTTTTAAATTTCTTCCCCAAATAAGAGGAATTTTTGGTCCATATAAATTTGATACATTTAACCTTGAATAGAAGGATATGGAAGATCTCATAGAAATTTTTAACAATGGTTTGTTCGATAACTATATCATGTAAGTAATTTTAATATTTATATTTTATCTTATACTATCAAATTTTATATAAAACCTAATATTTTAATATAATTTTATGTAGAAACAAAAAAAATTTATATATTAAGTTCCTCAACCATTTCCTTTGAAAATAATAGAGGCTTTTCATAGATAAGAGTTATTTTCTTGGGAGAAACCAAATGTATTTTCATCACATTAACTAACTTAAAATATATATAATAATTGAATATAATTATTCATATATATTTTAGGTATTGAGTTTACCTATTAACTTTATCTATCAAGAATTAAGTGTGTTTGATTTTGGTTCCAATTGTTTGGTTTGTGAATAAAAATATTTATTAATCATTGGGTATAAATTTGTTACAACTAATCTAGTATTGAAAAAGAGTACCCAACTAGATAGTGTTATGTTAACTTCTACAATGAACTATTATTATAGTAAATCAGATATTATGCCTTCATATAAAAAAGTGTCTTGTGATGTACCTGTTGAGAAAATATGGTTATAGGATTACTACTTATATGGTTGAGTCATTATTATGAAATATAAATATTTTTATTAAATGATGGCATTTGATAGATTTTCTGATGACTACAGATTTAGAGTTATTTACATGAGTTGATTCATAGCTACCAATGAACCCTACATTTTGGTATCAATAGAAAAGAAAATTATGTGAATGATAATCTGAAGCCTAGTTACGTTTTCATTGTCGATGCAATCCAAAGACAGATTTTTGATAATGGTGAGGACTAAATTGACACTATTGATGCCCCTATTGGTTTTGAACAAAATATTTCATTTGTTGAATAAAATGTCCCCATTTTGATAGTTTATGTTGAACCAGAATTAGTGGTGGGTAATATATAAGAGAAACCATATATGATCACCTTTCAATCATTTTACCTAGACATGGGTTTCTCAGGTTATTGGTACTATAATTTCATTAATATTCTTTCATTTCGAAATGATATGTTTGTTTTAGAATTTTTTTTCTCATTGCATTTAATTAGTTTTTTTCGATTTAAAAAATAATGTTATAAACAGGTTTTTAAAACTATATAACACTATTTTAAAATATTTGTTGATAAAAAATATTTAAAAATTGTTTATGGATTTATTGAATTATTATTTTTTTCATAATTTGTATAAACTCTTTATAAAAAAATATACATTTCATTTTAATGTTGACATTGAAAAATATTTATTAATTTTGATGGAAGAAATGATTTGATAATGATTCACAGATGTAGAATTTTAGGTTTTCTCTTTTTGTTCCATTAGTGACTATAACAATTGTAATATTTTTCTTCTAAATTACTTATAATGTCATGGTCAAAATCTTAGTAAAATAATCTAGGGAACTTTTTTTGAACTAGAGTATCAACTACCTATCCTACTTTTATTGGTATAAGCAGGGGTGGTCACAGAGTTATACAGAGAACCCATCATACCTATTCACACACTGAACCACCTTAAGACACCCCATCTACCACACATTTTCATCCTCCATTATAGCCTCTAGGGATGTTCCCATACATTCCTCAATAATTATCTTATTTTTTCTCTTCTTTACAAACAATGCCACCTTAGGGGATGTTACCACCTTTACCATATACATATACTTTTATGTATCTACATCCCTACTACCCATATCTTACCATGTCTACGCCACCACCATTGCCTACTATCCATCTGGTTTCTGATGATTCTATTCCTTTAGTTTCCACTCCATTAAATTTAGATCACCTAGAGAATGAATTACAATAGGCACATTCATTGGAGGATACAGATTCATGATAACCATTGGATCTATTAGATCCTAATGATAAGACTTTAGTAGGTATTTTATAAGCATTTCAAATTATGTCACATCATTTTTGTCTTTTTGTATTGGGACTTAATTTTTCTTTTTTACAATTGATCTTATTTAGTGGGATCATTTACTAGGTTATGTGGGTCCACCCCTAAGTGTAAATCCTTGAATATCCAAACAAAAAAGGTGGATTATTAAAATTAGGACAATCTGATGATAGTTAAAAAAAACTAGGTAGTGTATAAGTTTCATGGGAGCATTATCCATGAAAAAGGATATCATTATGGTGAAACCTATCTCAGGGTGTAATATTAGTAATGACGTCAAGGATAAATAATGGGTGGAGATATGGGAATGAAAATTTGTTACAACTATATGTCTATATTTTTTGTTTATATAATAATTAAAATGTTCAATACAACATCAATTTAACTTTCCCTACCACGAAACTGCTAAGGATGGAAGGTTGATGGATCATGGGGCGTTTTGGGGATCATATAGGCATGCATTATATGTTTTTTTGGAAGATTAGAGTATGTTTTTATTTATAGTATGTACCAATATTCCCTATATGTCCAACAACAAAATATCAATAAATGATTGCATATTGGAAGAGTGATGAGTTTATGGTATTCTGATTCTCTAATGGGTTTCAAGTTAAATTTAATTCTTACTGATTGTATTGACTTTTTTTATTAGGATGAGTCGGTAAAGATCCAAAATAACAAATATTCAATGTCATATTATCATAATTTTAGTCACATGAAAATTTCTGATCATGAAAAGTACTACGTACATTAATTTTCACAGAAGTAATATCCAGATTCATATTGTTTCATACATTGATTTTTAGGATGAAATTTATGTTTTATTTTCACTAATCCCTTTAATATAAGGTTGTAAATATACCTTTCTAATGGCCTAATATCCTAATGGCATAATGTTATGATTGGATAATGGAAAAATTTCATGTTGGCGTAATGGCCTAATGACTAATTGGAATAAATGACTAATATCCAATTGACATAAGGGACTAATGGACAATTGGTGTAATTTGATACGGGATAATTGTCCTATTGGACTAATGGCATAATGACTAATTGTCATAATAAAATTATAGATATTTTTCAAATTGGGATAATAGACTAATATAAAATTTTCCAATTGTCCAATTGGCATAATGTCCTAATGAACAACTTTCCAATTCACCTTATTGCCTAATGAAAAATTGTCTTAATGGAATACATGCCAATTAGAAAATAAGACTATTGGCCAGTTGACCTAATGGCCAAATTTGATAACTTCCCTAGTGGTCTAATGTCTTAATGGCCAATTGGCATAATACCCAAATGGCCAACTGTCTAATAGTCCAAATGGACTAATGGCCTATTGTCTAATTTCCATAATTTCATAATGGCTTAATTTTCCTTGGGGCCCGATAGCCTAATGAAATAATGGACAATTGGATAACTGGACTAATGTCCTAATATCTTATTTTCTTACTTCCCTGATGTAAAACATGAAATTTGGCATAATTTTGTAAATTCATAATGTCCAACTGGTCTAATAGCCTAATTGGTCAATTTGTCTAGTGGCCTAATTGGTAAATTTTCCTAACATCCTAAGGGATTTATGGCCACATGACATAATTCCATAATAGCCAATTTTAAAATTGGAATAAAGGGCTAATGTCATAATTTTAATAATGGCTTAATGATCAAATTGGACTAATTGGTGTAATGAACTATTATCTAATTGTCTTAATGGCCTAATGACCAATTTTACAATTGGAATAATGGTATAATGGCCTAATGGACAATTGGACTAATGTCTTAATGACCTACTGTCTAAATGGACTAATGGCCTATTGGACACTTGGCCTAAGGGCCTAATGCCCTATTAGACGGATTTCCTAGTGGACTAATGGCCTAATAGCCAATCAGTATACTTTCCTAATGGAAAATTAGCCAATTTTCATAATGGAATAATGGATAAGAATCCTAATGTCCAAGTATCCTAATGACCAACTAACCTAATAGAAAAGATTCCTAATAGACATGTGTCCTAATGGAAAAGTGTCCAAATGGATGTGTGACCAAATGGCCTACAGATCTAATTAAATAATTGGCCAATTGAACTAATGGGAAATTGGCCTAATATCATAATTTTTAAATGGCATATTGGCCTATTGGCCTTATTTCTTAATGGAAAATTGGCATAATAACATAATGGGAAATTTTCCAATTGTCCTAATGGATTAATGGAAAAATGGCCCATTGAAGGATTGGAGTAATAGACAATTGGTCGAATGTCTTAATGGTGTAATGGCCTAGTGGTCTATATTCTAAATGGCCTAATGGCATATTGGACTAATGGAATCATGGCCTAATGCAATAAATGGCCTAAATGGCCAATTAGGTCTAACGGCCAAGTTGTGTGAATGGCCTAATGGATTAAATTGCCTAAATGGAATAAATGACATAAATTTCCAAATTGGAAAAAATGAAAAAATAAAATAATTGATATAAATGGCCCTAAGTGGCCTAATTTTTATAAATGGAATAATAGGCCTAAATTCCAAAAATTCACAAAAATCATCTAATTGGGATAATTAGACTAATTGAACTAAATTTGTCAAAATGGCCTTGTTGGCCTAAATGGAATAAATTGTGTATTTGGAATAAATATTTTAAAATTTCATAATTGGCCTAATTTGGATAAAAAAATGGAATAATTGGCATAATTGGTCTAAGTTGGACTAACTGGCCTAATTGACCAAAATGGCCTAATTAGCATATATGGACTAAATGGCATAATTTTTCTAATTGGCCTCATATGCCTAATTGATTTAAATAAACTAAATTGACTAATTTCCTCATTGTCCTGGATGCACTAATTATATAAAAGATCAAATGGACAAATGGCCAAATGGTCAATTTACCAAACAACCTTACCTAAAAATGAACCTAAAGGGAAAATAATAAAATTTATCAAGTGAACAAATGACTAAATAAGATATCACAACATGAATAATACCTAAATGAACATAAAAGAAAAATTTATATCATACCCATGTTTAGGATGCAAATTAGTACGTATTGTTAATGTTATTCCACTAGTATTAATTCTCTAATTAGATGTATATTAAAATTGTTCATTATTTTTTTTATTTCTTTAACAGGTACAATGTAATTTAATTCAAAGTTTATATCATTCATATTATTCAATAATGTATTATTATACTGATCAATGACATTTTAGTCCAATGACATTGGGAATCAAAGGTCTTATGCCTTGAGAGAAATTATATTTCCCAAGTAGGAAGAAAAAAGTGGGAAGTACAGAGAATGCACAAAAAAAAGAAAGTATTATATGTTTTTTATTAATATTTTAATTATTTATAATTAATTAGTGAATAAAGTTTTTTATGTTTTGAATAGTGTGATCTGGAGGCCCACTACGAGAAGGAAGATGAACACTTTAGGCCAAATTACCATTTGAGTTAGTTATTATGTGATGAGAATGGGGGGAGAGTTTGATGTAGAACCATGAAAAACATCATCTACACGGGGTATTATCCCTCATCAAGCAGCTCATGAACCTGTCGGAAATCTGAGATGAAAAATTCTCATGTAGAAGTTGTTAAGGCCCAAAACATAACATCACAAGTTCATTGAAAAGGTAAATTGAACATTGAACACTTCATGAAAGACATGTCAGTTATTACACCATCTCTTGAATTAGAGGTTTATCATAATTTTAATTCATGTATGGAATAAATTATAAATTTATATGGTTCCATTAGTGATGTAAATTGGGGTCCTAGTGTTGTTTAAGCGGATGAGAGGGGTGACGATGATGATGATGACAATAATGATGATGATGATCATGAAGCTTCTCTAGATGATGTTGTTGGTGATGAGGATGTTGTTGATAGTGATGAGGAAAAGTATGTTGGTGATGGTTAGATATTGAACCCCTTTATTTTTGATTTAGTAGTAATGAGACGTGTAGATGTTGTTTAATGACTTGAATTGATTGGTTTTATCTATGTATATGTATTTTATAGTATTGTAAATGGTTTGAAAAGAATTAAAAAAAATTGGTTGAATACTAAATATAAAATTTATATTGAATTGAATGTGTACAATGTTTTAAATTTTGTTTACAGGTTTAAGATCCCCTATAAGGGTTTCTGCTTCCAAATGGGGATTGAAAGATATGCCCATTGTTTAATGAACTGTGGGTATATTATTTCTACTGGGAAATGTTGTACTAATCATTATGCAAAACATGTATATAGATATTTACCCATGGTTTATCCAAAGCTATGGGTATTGTAAAATATCCTAGTCTTTCTATAGAAATGGTGTGTATAAATCTATAATGGTGGCTCCATCGGCCTCGTTTCATAAACAAGTTTGTATAGGCTATACCCATGGTTTCATGGGATATGCCCATAGTTCTAAACACTAGTTATAGGCTATGTTATTAGTGGCTTCAAGTAGTCCTCCTATTTTTCACCTATTATATTTATAGGTTGATGGACACACAAGGTTCATATAAGAGCTTCATGATCATGCTTCGTGAAGGAGGAATAATTTAAAAAAATTGGTGTTTTCCCTCAGAATCCAACCCTCCTTCTCCATAAACTCTAATTATCAATGGGGGTATTTTTCATTCTAAAATACACATGTAACAGGAGTGTTAATGGATGGAATGTCCAGTTCGGAGTGAATCTAGGCCAAAACGGCCATTGAATCAGCACAATGGAAAGGTTTAGTGAATATCGTCACCTTTGCGATCGTTCCGAGCTCGCGATGGCCTCGTCCATATAGATTTTTGATAAATCCACTGTATAGCAAAAGGATATGTCTATAGAGATAGCTTAAATGAATGTGTGATGGTTTAATATTATACTTTTCACAATTCCATTCATGTTCATGGAGCCCTAACCACTCTTTTCGCTAATAATGCATCATAAAAGGGTCTAGAAATCAAGAAATCCACTCCACCACATCCTCTATGACTATATATTACATCATTTTTCTAAAATTCTTGGAGATGTAATATTTTAACTTCCAAGAAATGCTCTGAGTTTTCAATACTTATATGATCCATGTGTGAAATAAAAAATGGATCACTAGAGGTATATGGGCATTATGAAATAGCCTCACATGGTTTCATAAAAACCATAACCCATAATGGAGTTGCCTTTCCTGAATTACCATTTCATTTGTGGAAGATGAAATCCCCCTGATTTAATTTGGGTTTTGTGAGGAACCTACCCTTCCTGATGCCTTCCCCAAGGGAACTAGGACATGACCAAGATGCAAGATCACTTTGTTTCATGAATCATACCCCTTCTAGAAACCCCAAACCTCTATAATGCCCCTATGATTCATGAAAACATCTTATACACCTCCCCAATCATCAAAAACCACCTCCTTGAGGCCTCTCCATGGTACCTCCTTTAAACTAATTCCATTTTGCAAATGTTGGGTACTCATGGTTCCAATAGCAGTCCAGGACTAGGTCAGCTATAACCTAATTCTCATTGTGCCCAGTTCCATCTAATCTTGTGTCTTCCCACTTCTCTACAATTACATTCTGGACCTTTAACCTACATTTTTATCTAAAAAATATGTACTCAAATGACCTTAGATCCTGTTTATAGGAACCCTAACATTGGGCCTCCTAACTGTCCCTCCCCTACAACAGTGACAATGCCATGCCCCACCGATGAGGTACAGGTTCATTGGACTTGTAATCCCATGATGTGGAATCATCATGGGAAATAGTTTACATGCCTTGATAGAGGATCCTTTTGTTAGATATTTCTCTCACCTTTACACGATCTCACGTAAGGTGTAACTCCTACCAGATCTGAACAACGTGATGAAAAAATTCCTTTCTCCATCTCTTATTCATATGACCATAAACTAAATGATAGGATCCTGAGCACATGATGAATAAAATGTAACCTTATCCTATATGTTATTTACATGGGATGACCAAAAACATTTTACCCTGTATGATAAACATAGAATACCCCATATATTATCATCATAGGATTCCTCAATTTCTCCCAACAATTGGAAAAACCCCCTGACCAAGGGATGAGACACCCGCATCTAGATTCTTTCATGCATAATCCCCAAACTTCCCTCTCTCTAGATGGTATGAAACTACACCCAAGGGTAGATTCCACACATAATCCCCACATTATTACCTAATGAGTGATCCTCTTTCAAAGAGTATCTTCTATTTGTAATCCCTATACCATCCACCATAGACTCTCCTTTCGTGACATGATCATCCTTAATTTACAATGTTGAATTACAAGGATTGGTCTTGTTAAATGAATTTAAACTGTAGAATCAAACTCGATGGGATTTAAACCTTGTCTCTTGAGTAGGGTATGTAGGATGTTACCCATAAGTTAAATATTGACAACCATCACCTCCATGTGTGAAATATTCCCTCCTAGAAACACTGCACATCTTGTCACTACAAGATGTTTAACTTGTTTCCATATTTTCCCTACATTGTATTACAAATGTTCCTATCATATCCCTAAAATATGTTAAAACTACGACCAACTTGTCCCAAAGTGATGTTAAACATGTGCACATTATTTCCCTTCAATACATTAATCATTTCCCCATATAGTTCCCTAATTCGTTAAGCTTGTTCCCATTATGTCCTCCCAAATTGATAAACATGTGCCTAACATGTCAATGATGGAAATTAAACTTTCTCCATATAGTCCTTAAAAGACATTAAACATGAAACCATCATGTATGTACACGATGTTAAACTGTTTGCCTCCAATCCACACAATATGTAAAACCTTCACTCGCCATGTCCCTGTAATATTTTAAACATGTACCAATCATATTCATGTTAAATGATAAACCTAATAAAATCATGTAACCAAAATAAATTAAATCTTTTTCCAATCATGACCCTATAAGATGTCAAACATGCACCCATCATGTCCAGGAAAGAGATTAAATGTGCGCCCATCATGTCCCCATATAAAATTAAACATGAAATTAATTATGACACTGAAAGACATTAAACCCATGAACAAACTATTTATACAAGACTTCAACCATATTCCCATCTCTGTAAGACAATAAACTCACACGCTGGTATATAATACCTACCCCATATATATGTCTGGGATGGCTGAGGTAATGGGACTTTAAATTATCACACCACTGGTTTCCATTACCTGATGACTGACATGGGATTCCTTACTTTATTTAATCAACATGACTCATATATGATATTCCCTCCAAAGATTATGAATTTATAGTTTCTCAAAATACCCAATTTTTAGACATGCCTAGATGCTCCCAACATAACTAATAATCATACCAATGTCTATTACCTTATCAAGATAGAAGTAATGTAATTAACTGGAGTCATCATTGAGAATCTTTCACGGATATGTTCCACAAAAAATTCTTAATATACATGGGAGACTCTGATTAGGCAATGATATCAAATGAAGAGTCCATGGAATGAGGAACCAAAATCCCATCATCCTATTTTGATCAAGGAGAATAAATGACCAATGAAAGTGATGGAAGCCTCCCACCTTTGGAATGTAGGAATAAGGGGAAATAAGAAACACAATGCATCATCTACCACGTGGAAGGGACAGAGTTGTGGACCCCTTCTAATGTTATAGAAATAGAACAATTGAAAAAATATTTTCTATTATTCAATGATTAAGATATGAAAATATTGTCCTTGTTATTTATCATCTAGAAGCTGAAGAGTAAGAAATTTAATACATCAAATTGGATTAATTTAAGTGGATATTATTCTGTATTTTATTTCCTAGTACTCAATGAACAAATATGAATAATGAATTTTATGGGCTAATGTAAAATGTTTTTGAATGTATTGTAAACTTTGAAGAAAACTCATCAAGCCTTACAGGGTCAGCCAAAAGATTATTTACCATCCATGAAATTAAAGTGGACCAATTATTTGGTAGCTTAAAACCATGAATCTAAATGGAATTAACTATAAAATACTTCAGTATCTTTGATGAAATCATTCAATGTGAACTAAAAGTAGAAAGGTAAATTGGTGATTCGCACCATTTCTATGGTTTCAAAAAGAAAATAAATATAAACACTAGAAAAAATTTAATAAATCACATGGTGGAAAGAAATTCCAAACATATACATGACAAAAATGATGTTTGAACCAATAAGGTATTTTTTGCATATAATAGTGAGGTGAAATAAATGTGGAAAGGCAGGTTATAAATTTCATCAATGTTAAAAGGTGATAAATATGTATGTAAATTAAATGGAGGAAAAGATGATTCCAACTAACAAACCACCCACACTCCAATTCTAGATATTTAACTAATAATGAAATTATATAGACTAGTACACAAATCTGAAGGTTTTTATGATCTCTCATAGTAACCTCTTAAGCCCAAAGATAAAGGAAAATATCATGTCATCATGACTACTAAACTGGGTTACAAGAATGCTATTGTGAAAGGTATAATTAACATCAAATCTATAATATATAATTTCTTATTTGATTTTGTGTCCACCCGTTATTTAATTTTTATATAATTTCTTAATGGTGTCACTATATTACATCAATTATTAGATGTTGGGTTAGTTGTGAAATATCCAAATGGAATAATGGTTTTATTTAAATTCTATAGTTCTTCTTTGATAAAACGTTGTGGGAAAGTCCTTTCTAAAAATCATATGATTACCCCTTTAGTTGACTTTTATGTTATTATTGGCATTGATTGGATTTTAATATATGAATCCCATATCATTTTTCAATGAAGGTAAATCCCATTTAATTTTTCTAGTTAACCCATGATCATTTATCAATGTGAGTATGAATGTTAACATCAAATTGAAATTTCTGGACTATTTTTGGTCTTAATTATAAATAATGAAGTTTATCTATCTGAAATGGTTTCATAGAAACACAACATGACTGATACATATATTTTATGATATTTTTTTGATGTCTTTATAGATAAATTTTTGGGTATTCCACTAAATCATGAAGTTATTTTTTCAATAAAACTCATACTAGGTGTCATTCCTACTTAAATTAATACTTGTGAAATGGTCCCAATAGAGTTATAGGAGTTGAATAAGAAACTCCAAGAGAATCATCATAAGGTATGAATTCATCCAGGTGTAAGCCATAGGGTCCTCTTATTAAGTTGGTTAAGAAGAAAGATGGATCATTGTGACTCACCAATGATACTGAAGAACATAAAAAGATCACTATCAAGGAAAAATATCATCTTCTCATTATTCCTAACTTATTTGATCAACTATACCGAGATCAATAATTTCCCATTCTTTTCCTCCAATTTTATGTCATCAATTAAGAATCGAGAAGGATGATATACTCAAGATGACATTCAATACAAGGAATGAAAACTATGAATTTATGGTGCTAATACACCCACTTCATTATGTATTTAATAAATAGAGTCATTAGATATTTACTTGATATTTTTTTGGTAGAATGTATGAATGACATTCTTATATATTCTTTGGGAATGTAAGATCATGAAGTTCACTTGAGGAATGAGCTAAAAACCCTAAAGAAGGAGAATCTTTTTGGAAAATTAAACATGTGTGAATTTTTTCTATGAGAATTTTCAATATTGGCCTATATAATCTCAAGTGATTGTATATTAGTAGATCCATCAAAGAATGAATTTATTGAGAAATGTCTTTAAAAATGATGAAAACGAAAATATATAGTTTTCTTGGGTTTTTATGATATTATTGATGATTTTTGAGATATATATCATGATTATCAAATCCACTCAACAAGTTGACTCAAAAATGATTTATGTTATTATGGATGGGGGAATGTGAAGATAATTTCAGGAAGCTAAAAATATTGTTTTTTAGTGAAATTGTGCCCACACTACCCTATACTAGATAATGGGTTGTGATCTACAATGATGCATTAAATATGGTCCTCCAATGTGTTCTTGTGAAGAATGACATACTGATATCTTATGCCTCTCAATAATTTAAGGATCATGAGAAAAATTATTCATATCATGACAAGGAGATAGATTAGGTAATTCTTTTCATTAAAGATATATAATATTTATCTCTATGGATAAAGGTGTTAAATATATATTCATAAAAAATGTTAAAATATATTTTCACTCAAAAATAGTTGAACATTTATGAAAGAAGATGGTTGAAGAATAATAATGATTGTGACCGCCCAATACATTTCCACCTTGGGAAGGTGAACAAGGAGGAAGATTTTATGAGTAAAATGGACTATTCATTCTCATCTATTAAAAGGATAACAAAACATCCAATATTTCTATATTTTTTACAGATGGAGATGGAAATATTGAGGGAATGGGATATGTAGTATCTTTTTCAAATGAATTTGTAACCATATTATTGTGTGAAGATTATGGAGGTGAAAAGGAAGATATAGAGCAACAAAAGAAGGTGAGAGATGTTCCTGAGTTCAACCTTGATTATGAGTGAATAATATAGTTTAGAAACCATATTTTTGTCCCTATCATACAATATTAATGGAAGCTATTAGATGAGGCTCGTAGTTTAAAATTGATTATTCATCCTAGAAGGAAAAATATATATGTGTACATGAAAGAGTATTTCTAGTGGTTTGACATGAATAGATATATTTCCATAATGAAAATTGAAAAAACATTACCAAGGTCTTTCTTTTCAGACTCCAAAGAACATTTAAATGGCATAATGTTATATGGGATATAGTTTATTACCTTTTGTAGTCACAGAACAAAATTTCTATTAGATATAAATTTCTTATAGATTAAATTACTCAGTTTCACATTTAGAAAGTGGTGTGATTTCATCATGGGACACTATCAATTATATTATATTGGGATCTGAGGTTTACCTTGATTTTTTGGAGAAGTATTCAGAGGTTTTTGGATATAGAGTTATTCTTCAAAACATTTTATCATACATAGACCGATATAAAGTGTTAAAGTTAAATTAAAACTCTAGAAGGTATGTTGAGATATTTATCTATAATATTTAGTGGTAGTTGGGGTCATTACATTCTATTGTTGGAGTTTTCTAACAACAATACCTTTCACTCAAGAATTTAGATGGAGCACGATGAAGCCCTCAACGGAAGGAAGTATAAGAATCCAACATTTTGGAATGAGTTATTAATATAAATCTTTATAGACTTGATCCCTCTAAAGAAATGGTTGATAATGTTAGAGATATTAAATATCACATTATAGCATCTCAAATTTGATAAAACAGTCACTAGTGAGATATGGATATTGATGGTTGTGAGATGGTTTTCAAAAATACATCACCATAGTAGAATGTTAAGAGGTTTGAGAATATGTTCAATCTAAGACCTAGATATAGAAATAATTTTTAAATTATTTATCATATTGTGATGGTAGCTTATCGATTGGTGCTTTTACTGAATCTCTCTCAAGTTCATGATGTGTTCCATGAATCAATCCTGATAAAGTACATAACTGATCCTAAAAATGTACAAAAATCCAAGGTAGTAACACAATGGAAATAACATTACTATTTATAAAAGTTGTATATATTCTATATCATAATGAAAAGTGATATAAAACAAGACCACTCCCCTTGTCAATGTGTTATGGTGAAACAACCAATTTGATGAAGCAACATGGGATCCTAAGGATGTGATGTGGAAGAAGAATCCATATCTATTTGTATTAGATAGTTTATTTTCAAGGTTGAAATTAATTTTATGGAGGGATTGAATTTAACACCCCAAGATTTTTATGAAATATTTATCTTTGTGTAATTTTATTTCTTATAAACCATTCACTACATGCAACAAAGAGTTTAGATGAACCGTATAACATTAATAAAATATTATCACTCAGCTGTTGGATTGGTATATAATAATTTTAATAACTAAATTATGAAGAATATAGATTTTACAAATTTATAAAATTTATTCATTAGTTTTCAATTTATTTTAATTTGAAACAGAAATCCTATGAAAGTAGTAGATGTTTTTTTTTCTGAAAAAAAATAGTTTTTATGAGCGTAATGTATTTTATATCAATAAATTAAAGTAATCCATATTATTGAATTATATTAATTCGATTTATATATTTTTTTAATTTATAAATTTTTTTACAAATTCATCAAATAATTTTCAAATCATAGGATAAAAATAAATCTAATTTTATGCATAAAATGTATTTATTTTGAAAAAATAATTTTTGTCACATTTTCTGAACAGACATTAAATTTTATTTTTACCTCTTACATGTATTGAATTACGTGAAATGATATAATTAATTATAATCCTGAGTATGAAATGTTTAAAATACTGGCCTTTTATATTTGGACAATTTGAATAGTAACTAAGGGAAAATTTATCAGTTCGGTAAAGTGTAAATCTGATTAATATAGATTAAAAATAAGTGATAAAGCCGCAATTACTCTCCTTAATTATTATCGTAATATTTTAATTTTCAACTTACCACATTATAATTTAATTATATTTTTTAATGGAAATTTTTACATGAAAATGATATATATATATTATTTAAATCAAAGAAAGTTACAAAATGTCACTCTCTTCATTCTTAATAACTCTATCTGTCCACATAAGTAAAATAATAATTTATGAATGATTATAAGAGAATATTTTGAGAATAATATAATTAAATTAAATATTAAATTTTATTTATATAATGACTCTAATTTCATATGCAGCACTGATGTAGTATTTCTCCAACTAATAAAAAAAAATAAGTCCATTTAAATATAATAAAAGTAATAAAATTTCTTGGATTTAATGTGTTATGAGAATTTAATAAGTAAATATAACATATTATTTTATTATAATATCATATTCTAATTAAAACATAGTATTTATGTCTATTAATCCAAATTATGTGAATAATTTCTAAATTGAGAATAATGATATTTAATGAGAATAATATTTCACTGAATCAAATAAAAATCCAAAAAAAATATTAAATTAGAAAAAGTGGTTTAATATATTGTTTAAAATTTTATCCATTTTCTATTTATGTGTTTTTTATAACCATTGTGTTTGATATTTACTTCATTATATTTTAATATTTTATGAAATCTCTAGAGTTCCATTCCTATCTCATTAAATGGTAACCTCTCCTTTTAGTTCTGCAAAATACTATAAGCCTTCTTGTTGAACATAAACCTGAAAAAAAAATATTTTCCACTTCCCTACCCAAATTATATAGGCTTTTTTTCTTCTTAAATGACCAAGTCGTTGGTCCTTAAGAGAAAATCTAAATTAGCTCTTTCCAATAAGTGATAATTTCATTAATCGATCACATTATTTTATACTCTTCCTTAACTCAAATAAACAATATTATTTATTAAATAATAATAAATTAATTTTCCTCTATATTAGTAGATTTTATTAGTATTAAAACACAAAAATACACCCATTTTCTCATCAAACAAGATGTGAAAATATCACCCCATCAAACATATGGCTTACCGTCTCCAAATAGGGATACAATTAATTTTTCATCACCATATTTTATAGATGGGTATTAAGATTAGTTTAATTTATATATATGATATTTATGGAAAAAAGTAATTATTAAATTTTAATATCAGTTATACCTTTTTAAAATCCAATCCTTTGGGAAATGATATCGTGATTTGTGTGTGTGTGTGGACTCCCACCTCCACAAAGTGATGTGATTAATTTTAAATTTATATTTATTTTGGATGGTAATGAGGATGGATTTTATGAATATATATGACATATATGATATAGTAATGATTATAAAAACTGGAACTCTTTTTACCCTTTTCCATTCCATTAGTCAAAAAATGGAAACAATATTTATGTGTACGTATGACCAACCATCTTTATTAATGGTGTAAGTCATTTTTCTATATCTATATTTTATGGATGACTATAAACAGTTAAATAATGAATATACAGTATATTTATATATTGGTTTATATTTTTGTGGTTGTGGAATCAATACAAATTTACATGCACAGAGCTATTTAACTAAAATACTCATGATAAATGACACAATTAACACACATAAATAATGATTTTATTTGGAAATTATTAGTAAAATGAGTTTTGAAGTGTTAATAAAAGATTATATGTCATGTTATAATTATTAATAAAAAATGGTATATAATTATAATAAATTTAAATTTATTATATAGTAGGTTAGAGTTCTTTCTAATCAATTCAAACTCAATGTAGGGGTTTTATATCACAATCTCATCAATATTTGGTATTATATACGTTTAACTCACCATTGGGATAATTAAGAGATCTTTATAATCCATCTACATGTTTTCTAAAAAAATATAATTTATTCTATTTGCAAATGATTGTTTATATTCATTTTTACTAACGATTGAATTGTAATAAAATTTTTTAATGGAATCATTTCTCATTTTCCTGATGTGGTATATTTTAACTTTGTGAATGGAATGCTTTTTAAACTTATAAAACATGAATTTATTTTACTTATTTCATGGAATATTAATGATTTGAACAACTATTCAAATGTTTATAAGCTTATTTTCAAATAAAATGGTTTCTTTATTACATGAACCTATTTTATATTTTAACTTTTTATTTTTAAATTTTAATGTTTATTTTATTCAAGATGGTTTTAATGAATTTTTTATGGTAGCTCAATTCATCAATGACAACATCCCTTGATTTGACTAATATGTTGATAGGATTATGATTTGAGGATACCATAATTATTCATTCTCATGATGGATTATTATTATGAAGAAAAATGATTATACAACACATTTCCATGGGTTATTTTATAATGAAGTTTTTATGAAATCCATTTATTTCAAGGGGTTCTCGTATATTGAATTTTTATTATATTGTTGTTCAAAAATGTATGGTTTTAATTATGTTATGTGTAAGACCATTATATCCCTCCAATACATTGGGTAAATTGTTATATTTTATGATATAGATATTCAAAAAAAATTCTATGTAATTGATATATTTTTGGAAACAAATCAATGTGATTTATCTGTTATGAGAATCAAGTCAACATGCTAGATCAGATATGGAAAATACATGTTGACACCAAATCCTAGTGTCATTATTTTTAACCATGACATTTGAAATAGCTTTTATGCATATATTGGTTCCACAAAAAAATCATTACAAGAACTTATGGTTCACATTGAGTTATCAAAAGTTCTATTTTGTATGATTCATGTCATTTTATATGCTAATGTTAATGAAATTACACATTTTTATGATACTTATAAGATTGGGTATGAAAATTTTAAGTTTAGTTCATGATCTCATAACCTTCTGCTTATTTTATTCTTTAATATGGTCATAAATTGATCTCTCTCATGTTTACACTTACTCAGTATCTGAGCTCGCACTTTTCTTATATTTTCATTCCCCAAGTGATAATGATTTATCTAGTATGGTATTCTAATAAAGAGTAATATGAAGGAAGACCATTATGGGACATGTTTAAGATCTTTCATAATAACAAAAGATTTTATGTCATATATCTAATGACTCTAAACCTTTATAGTTATAGTGTGGATCATATTGTTATGTATATAATATTCATCTAAATAGATGTATTATTTGTACGATCATATCATCACACTATAAAATAAGTGTTATTTTATTTACATTTTTATGAAGTTTATTAAAATATATTTTTGGAAAAATATAATTGGTAAAAGGATAGTGGGATTGGAAGAAAACTTATAAATGTTAAAAATACAAATAATTAATGATTATACTAATCTAATATAAAGTGAATGTCACTTTACCTATTAATTGTGTTTGGGATATGTTGGAAAATGAATATTTTAATGTATGGAATTAAATGTAAAAATTCTTCATCAAAGTGGGTATTTTTTTTTAATTAGGGGATCATACATTTCACAATTGGTCAGGGTGGCCTAAAATAATGATGACCCAATGCATCGGCCTTTGAAAAATCTGTAGAATCATCAATTAAGGAACCCAAATTGGTGTAAAACATATGAGGATTGTTATGGCCCCCTTGGAGGCAAGGTTGTCAGCAACAGTGTTCCCTTCACACCATGTATGTTTCAATATTTCTCCACCAATAATCTCCCTTCATTGGAGAATAATTTAAATGATAGTTCAATCATAATTTTACTATTCTTGGTGGGAGTCACATAGAACTAAGGAGTCTATTATAATTTCAATGAGATGAAACATATTAGGATGACAGTTTTCCAACCCATTAAGTAAATCATATGCTTACACCATGAGAGAATCACTAGTACCATAGAAACTCCTAAAATCAAGCACCACTGATCCATTGGAATGACAAACCAACACACCTCCTATCATGATGCTGAAGATTCATGAACCATCATTCTTAAGCTTGACCCCTTGCAAGGAGCCTTCCCCAGAACCCATCTATCAAAAAAATGTCACTACTGTTGAGCTGGTTCACAACTTCTTCCATGAAATGTTCAATGCAAGGACTTTGAGATTTTTCAACCTATCAACAAGGTCCCCAAGTCAACAACAAGGAATCTGGTTTGGGTTTGTAGTTCTAGGAAAAATGTGGTGAACATGTTCTCCTGATAATTATTATGGCCATCCCATTAGATCCAACAACCAGTAGTGATTAGGGCAGCCCTCTCATTCCCCTCCACTCTATTCACATTTAGACTACAAAAACAAGACAAGAATAAGAATTTTCAACTGTCAAACGACACATCGATGCTAATCTACTTTCCGAGACTATTCCAAACTGACCTCACCCAGTCCCTGTCAAAGAATAGATGATGTAAGGTTTCCACGGTTGGGGAATGAGAGTAGAATAATTTTGATCCCATACTAATACCTTTCTTCTTGATTGAATAATCATTTGGAATTGAGCACTGGCATACCTACCACAAAAGAAAATTCAATTTGATCGAATGTTTGTTTCCCCAAAGAAGAGTTTCGTCTCCCTCGACAGAACTGGATATCAATGAATGATGATACTATTTGGATGAAAAAATCCCTAATGGTGTGACAGTATAAACCATTTTATCAGGTCCCAATGATAAACTACGGTTTTTGAAAATATCACATTGTGAATCATCGAGGGTAGCATGAACAAAGGTGGGGAAGGAACATTCTTTTTCAAATGTGATATAAGGTGTCGGACATCCCGGAAAGCCAATAATATTTCTATCCCAGTTTTGTTTTCAGTATTTAATCACACCACACCCAATAATACACCACGATAGAAACTAATGATCACATAAATAGTTACTCAACATGTTCCATTTGGCGGAAATGTGACCTCATCGCTCATCCAACACAATTCCATACTTACCATTAACAAATATTCCCCAAAGTATTCTTCCTTCAAGATCTTCCCATGCATGTCTTGATTTCCAATTGTTCATAGTATCAATCACACTCCGGAGCTAGATCCCACCTGCCTCAACCAGGTTTTCCATTCGGTTCCAAGACACACAGTGGCATTTTGTCTCCATTTGAGCATCCCAAACAAATAGAGCCAGGATGTTTTCAATATTTCTCAAAACTATTTTTAGGAACATTGAGTACCTAAAGCCCATGAATTGGTATTTTTATAGGACCCAATTGAGTAAAATAATGTTCCCCAAAAGAAATTATAATCTTCTTCCAATTATTAATAAAACCAGTTATTTTTGGTTGAATATTATCAAAGTGATGAATGCGGTTGCCTCCAGGAGATATGGGTGCACCCATGTAATCCATGGAAAATGTTTTTCTATTAATCCTCATGAATTATTCAATCCCCCATGTTGAAGGATCAGAATAAGTTTTGGAGATGTATATGATTCTCTTGTCGTAGTTGATATATTGGCCACTCCATTTTCAACAATCCTTCATAACCTTAGATAATCCCTAGAGAGATCTTATGACAACATTAATGAAAAAAAAGAATGTCATCTGCAAAGAGGACATATGAAATTCCATTGAAATGATTTCTAGAGCTATAAAGAAGAATGGATTTGTTTTTCAAAGAGCTATAAAATAATTTGAAAAGGGAATCATGGGCCAAAAAAATAAACTACGAGAGAGAGAGAGATGGATTATTTATCTTATCCCACATACTAAATTTAAGAAACCACAATTTTGCCCCTGAACATTATTGGGAACAAGGATGAACTAAAACTCTGAAAAATTATTTCAGAATCCCACTGAGAAAAGCCCATGGAAGCTATCACATTTTGGATAATGCCCCATTCAAGCCTATCATAAGCCCTATCCATGTCCATATTAAGAGCGACATTAGAATCAAGAGTATTCTTGTAAATGTCACCAAAAATATCTTGAATGATAGAAACAAAAAAATCAGCAGATATTACTCTAAAAAACTCATGCTTCTCCTATGAGATCCCATCATGTAGAAACTTGGAGAGCCTCATGTTGATCACATCGGCATGAGTTTTGTATGGTAAGTTACACAATCTAATTTTATTATTTTTATTTATTGAATAATGATTCTTGAAATTTGAGAAATGAATGATAGAAGTAGCACAAGACACCCTTGGAAGGATACCCACGCAATAGAAATCATGGATATTTTTAACCAGATCATCATTAACCATTATATTAGAATCCACATAAGAAGAACATAGAAATATATTGGGTTCGGGGTATCTCTTTTGGTTTAAATATTTAGTGACTTTCCAAATAATACATTCACCCAAAAAAATTTTGAGATCCAAATTTTTACCATTAGGAACCACCCTTGCAATGGCTTCCCATTAAAGTGAATGATCCCATGGGATCCATTACTACATACATAGGTTAACACCTAGTTGAAGGGTTTTGAAGAGATCCTCCACTATCCTTCCCACCACATTCAGGTTGTTCGTAAAAGAATCATCATCTAAGCGTATGTATTGAAGAATATTATTCATATTATATTTAACTAAACCATGAAAAAATGATGAGTTTTTTTCTCCCTCCTTGAGCCAATTTTTCTTATTTATTTTTTCTAACACCCCATTCATGATCAAGCTTCAAATCCACTTGATCCTTCTTCTTAGAAACGAGACTAGAAAACCCAACATCATCACATCCCTATTTAAGAATGTATTATGCCAGCTCAATCTCAAATTAAACTCCTTCTACCTCTTGAAACCTTCGAGGATGCCTTTTGATCCAAGACTAGAGGTCCCCACTCAAACACCTGAGTTTTTTTGGATGTCGAGCTAGAAAGAGTCATGCATGGGTTTATTCTAGGAATCATAGATAATAGAATGGTTATTAGGAATTCTAGTCCACTATTTGAAAAAAAGTATTTTCTGATGCTTCTTCTCTAAGAGAAACATGAAACAGCAATAGAGAATGATCAGAAATTTCATGAACCATGTGAAGGACATGATAGTTGGGAAATTTTGTAACAACATGAATGTAGGATAAACAGTGATCATGCCTGAACTAAAAGCAATGACCACCTTTCTATTTGTTTCACCGAGTGTACTAGTTTCCATAACACCCAAGGTCCAATAAAACCTTTCGAGTCAAGAAGGTTGAGAATTCCTACATATCTTCCATGTTACGAGCCCTTCCACTCATCTTTTCCAAGGGATCAACAATGACATTGAAGTCTCATCCAATCTGACATTCCACATTCCCAACATCAAAGGATTTAAGGTCACTCCATAATGGGACCCTTAATCTCATATCACAATTTTCATTAAAAATGATATAAAACACAAATAATCATCAAATCCAACCTTAACCATGATGTATTGATCAGAAATAAAAACATGTTTCACAAATACTAGGTTACTCTAAAATATCCAAATGTGTTGTTTAAAAGGATCCTCATGCATGTTGTTACGCAAACCCATCATTCCATAGAAAACTACAATATTGTAATGATTTTATTTTTCTTTCAGGAATTTCCTATAAAGATACCTTATTCCTTGAGATTTCATTGGACCTGAAATCAGTTTTCACTCTTGTACCCATACCACGAGAATTCCACATGATAAAATAAATCATCAAGACAGATTGCGCCTGGCTTTAGACCCATGTGATGTATAACATGTAAAATTAATAGGACAACAAGGAGAGCCTTGTTTAGTCTTGGATTTTATACACAATCCTCTTAGAAAAAAATAAGGAGAGGGTTTTGAGGTAGATTGATCCTCCACGAAAACATTTTCTACAATTGTTTTAACATAATGATAGTAAAATGTTAAAAGAGTTATTTGTTTTTAAAAATAAATAAATTAATTGACATTATGACACTATATATTCTATTTTTCTTAATATAATATTCAATTTTTATATATAAGGATTATGTATCATAATCTCATAATTATTCAAAAAAAATATATATGTATCCTTCTAAAGGATATTTAAATGATGAGTTTTTTTATATATTGAGATTAATATGTACTTTATGTCGAATAGAGGTGTCATTAGTGATAAATATGATGTAACTAACCTAATAAAATAAAATAATAGAAACATAAGATCTTTTGGAGTGGTCCTAAAATATACATGATAAAAATTATAGTTTATGTAATGTTTTTGTAGAATTTATAATGGATTTTAATAAGATATAAAATATATCATGTTATGTAAAATGCCTATTTTTTCAACCATGTGATTTAATGATTAAATTTTTTCACAATAACTACATGATTTTATATAATATAAATAAAGATTAATACATGATAATAAATTTTTCATGGACATTCTTGGATAAATATAGTGATGGTTACCATACCTGGGATCCACACTTTGGTGAAGGATGTATAACAATGATCTACCTGGAATTCGAGATTGATGATGCTCTCAACTAATTAAGAACTAAAAGTATTAAAGTCATTAAGGTAGATTTATGGAAGGTTTTCTAAAATAAGTAACCTCAATAGTACTGTATTTATATTCCAGAACATTATTGGATCAATATTTGGAGTGTTATTGTAAATATATAATTTATGGAAGGTATTATGTGCATAAAAGTTTTTTTCTATTGAGGTGTTGAAAGAAACAAGAGATTTTATTTATTTATTTAGAAAATTATGGATGTATTTTTATTTTGAAATAAAATCATGTAAAAACCTCAATAATCATTCTAAAGATAATACAATGTAATATTATGTCCCCTTATATTTAATATTATTTTAGGTGAATCATGATTTGACACACTTAAAAGTTATATTCTTCAAAATATTTTTGGTTTCATATGAAAAAAATAGAAATTGATATGAATGATTATAATGTCATGAAGGAAGAGACAAGATTCCAATTTATGTTATTTGATATTAAATAAATTATTTATATGAAAAAATATATCAATCTGGAAGGGTTTTTATCATAAAGAAATAGATGTCATCCGAAAATATTCAACATCAAAAATGATAGCAGTATATTGTGATATGCATCGTCAAATCATGTCTCATGAGTTCTCACAACATAATAAGATAAAGTTTCTCAAAAAACTATGATATATAGACTCATTGGGTTAATGGTATTAAATTATCAGTATAAATAAGCCAATATGTTTTTGATCTTCAATCCCACACTATAAAAAGAGCTATAAGTGATTGAAATTAATGGAGAAAAGTGGACTGTGGGATTAATCCACATCATAGTGTGAAGATTAGAGAAATTTATGTGGGATTTGAATATAGCTAACTGGAAGAATAATTCCATATTGTTGTAACCACAATATGGAAATTTTATAGAAAATAAGGAAAATGGAATGATATCGAGGTTGATTCATATATGACTTGTACATAGAATAATTATATACATAATTCAATGAGGAAGAAGATCTTTGTGTTTTTAAAAGATCACTGCTAAAACCTATATGAAATTTCACAAGATTAGGAATATCAATATAAAGTATTTATAGGTTGAAAAAAATATTTTTTATTATTTTATGGATCAGGATGTTCAATATAGAACATGACATATTGCGAAAGATCATAACATTATATGGTTGAAGTCGAAGTTGATCACACTATGGTAAAGTGTCTCACATAGTGACTACTGATAATTTTGTAATATCAACAAGATTTTCGAAAAAAAATTAAAAATAATCAAATATTTGTTACACCCAAGACCCACACTCTGAGATCTAGTCTTTACAGACACATAATTTACATATTTAATTTGATACCAGTTGTAAAATTCTGGATATGACCATCAAAAATTACAAAATCAATAAATATGATTTCATCATTTATATCCAATAGATATTTTCATATTTACATCTGTAGATAACTAGAAAACAATATAAACTAATAAATTACTTGTCTGTGTATATATTGAAACATTTACCATTATATTCAAAATTAATTAATTAATGAAAATTACTTACCATCTCCCACATTCATTCACATGTGATATCATTCTAACCATGTTTTTCATACTAACATTCTCCATAACCATGAAAAATTGATAAAATAAGAAGTGGTGAGAATAGATGCTTTGTAAGGTAAATATATTATTGAATCAATCATCGAATTAACATGAAATAAATATTATGGAAGGAATATGTACACAGTATGAGTCCAAAAGAAACATTAAATGGAAATCATGTTATATCCATGAAAATAAATGAAAACATGGATATCAATAATATAGATATCATGTTGTTTTAATGCTTATTATTAGAAATAATAACATATTTTCATGGACTTATTCTACGAAACTTTACATTCAATCAAGGTTGTGGTTAAGAAATCATTTAGAAATGGGTAGTGATAAAATGATTACTAAAACAAGATTTCTCTCATGATACCTTCTAATGAAATTTGGGGCTATATAATGTCTTACCACTCCCATGACATAATTAAGTCAAATGTAATCACCATAGGACCGAACAATACATTTAATTCCAATAAAAAAGGGACCTTTTACTATATAAAACTTGGTTATTCATATAATGAACAATATTAAATATCATTCAAGATCAACTTTTATTAGTATTGAATATTCATCAAGATTTCCAAAACATTCCCCCATGTCAATAAAAGGAATAACATGATCATAACTCATCAAGATAGAGAAGTTATATGATTAAACAATATATAGTCAACATTATCAAAATGTTAAATAGTGTAGTAATAGTTTACAGAACCCCAATACTCATCATCATTTCAATAAAATAACATTCATTCATGGTGAACATCAACCAATCATAATTTTGTATAATTTCATATTCAATCCATATAATTAAATGTGTATACAGAAAAGTCAATACATGAATAAAAGATCATAAACAACTCATAGGAATAAGGTGTGTTGTTTTCAAATAACACATCCCTTATGTAACAAAATACACCTCTAAGGTTATTGACATAGGTGAAATACAACATTATAAAAGAATATTGAAATGATACCACTCATCAAGGGATCATGAATATCATTTCTTGGTATAATTAATTCATGAACAAAATATATAAATATATATACAAATATTAATGTATAAAAAGTGAAACATAAAATGTATTAGCATACATTATTTGGAAGAAGGAATGTGAAATTGGAGTGAATGCTAAAAAATTATTTCTGAAATTTTTTTTAACATTGATGTAAAAGAGGAAGTTATGAGAAACATAAAAAATTACTCATCCAAAGGTGTAGTGAAAAAACATTCAAAAACTTTTAATTTTGAAACAATATACAATAAAATAGTCTTTAAAATTAAATAATACTTTTTATATGAAATGTGGATCAAACTATTTTGACTATAAGATGGACATTTTTAGTACTCAAAATTACCTTTTATGAAAACACATATTATAATAATATTAATATAACAATATTTGCACGGAATCATAATTTAAAAAAAGTGGCATATATAGTATTGTATTATAAACTCTTTTTTTGCGAGTACCCAACCATGTTTTAACAACGTTCGAGATAAAACGTTATTACTCCGAGAAGGATATTTTTGTTACAAAAAATCCTTACTACTGAGGAAACAACTATATAAATATCGAATTGAATAGGAGAATATGAATTGGAAATTAAATCATGTGAAATAAAAATGTTATGATAAAAATATCTCCTTGGGGAGTTAAGAAACCATAAAAAAAATATACAGTGTGTAACATGTAGCATCTCTCAATGAATCATATTTGATACCAAGAAAACTCTTAAATATTCAGTAATACTTCAATCAAAACTCCATGAAAAGAATAAATTTTGAATTTGGATTATAAATACCATAATTAATGATAATAGATATATTAAATATCAATTTGGTATTATATATACCCCTTAATACTAATTAATTTCAAAAAATAACATATGTATTTAAGAAGGTAGTTTTGTGATGAAAACCCTTACCTCTTTAGTAACATTTGGATCATAAAAAATTGAGACATAAAACATAGAATTTAAATTTATATAACATGAACTAAAATGGATTCTTGTTATGATATCTAAATTTTTTTTTATACAAACTGTGAAATAAATTGTGCATAAATATATTAATAATCTAAGCGAAAGATAACTAATGTGAAAACCATTACCCTATTCCAAATTCATTCAATTCTTAAACAAAAGATATTAAATAATAAAGTAAATTATATTATGTACCTTCTTAGCAACCTTATTATTCTTCATTTAATTTAATATGAACTATTTATTATCATATTATTTTACCTGTTTTTTTCCATTCTTATGACAATTACTTGAGGTTATTCGGGTAAACATTCATAAATTCTCATGTAGATTTACCATAGAAGAAGCCATCATAAAATAGTTTAATGCTATCAAAAAATTTATATTGTCATGGAAACAATATTTATATATTAAATACATATTTATAAATCAATCCATGATGTGTTGTGATACAAAATGAATCTCATTACTCATTGAGGTCATATTCTACATGCATGCACAGTTAATGATTTCAGTTATCAATTATTAGGAGGTAAAAAGTTAAATTTTAATTTGAATTATTAAAATAACAATTATATTATTAAATCATGTTTATTCACACATAAATTTTTTTAATTTTTTTGTCTCAATATTGGTTCACTGATACGTAACCTAGATCAGTCGCACATGGCCTCAAGCATGGCTCCCAATATTCATGAGGTTTTCGAATAGTAGTGAGTGTTTATGATGGTTTGGTAGGGATATTAGACCATCTTTATTGAGGGAATATAAAAATAAATAATAAATAATTACTATTTTTGTAATGAATAAAATAACTGATGTAATCCATTCAAAATATAATAAGAAGGCAAAAAAAATAATACCTGGAGTCATATACATGATGATGATGTCACGATGATATATAAAATATGGGTTTAAGGGGAACATGGAATCATTTATATAGAATAATACAAGATATAAATATTATAAAAATACAAAAATTTAACCTCCACTAGCATCATGATCACAATCTCAGTCCACTACTCCCATACTGCATCTTAGTATAGATATTATGTTTCTTTATTTGGGTACATTACTTTGTACCTACCTACAATCATGAAGTATATTTGTGTACCAATAGGGAAACCAAATAGGATGTGAGTAAAATTTAGTAGGCCCCAAACAATGGTTCCTAATAATGTCCAATATAGGAAAATTTATTGAATCAATGTGCATATAATATCAGAATAGTTGAAAAATGAATGAAACCCTTTTTTGATGTAGTTCCACATGGGATACCAAACCAATACTAACATCTTTATCATAATCTATAATTTCTATAATTATTTATTATTTTATAATTTTTCTTGATAACATAAGTCACACAACCATGGATTCCCTAAATTAGGATAATTATTTAAGGGATCAACTAGTCCCAATAAATCTAAGACTTAGCAATCATATGTGAACCAAGATAATTATGTATTTATGTTTTTTATGAATTTATAACATTGATTAGAAACATGTATTTTCATTGACTTGGAATATTAAAAATTTAATTTCTTGAAACCTGGAGCCTATCCAAGGAATTACAAGAAAGTAATATAGGTATCACTCCATACATAATATAACCCCATTATTCTATAGGCTCACCCATTATATTACATATAAGAACCCATGTATCACCTTAAGCGGGGTATAATTACATTTTCTCATCATACCCCTCAAAACAATTCAATATAAGAACCCAATTACTAACCATGGAATAATTTAAATACACTTCCCAATGATCCCATACAATTTATCCCATCTCAGAATCCAAGTATCTCCCCTGACTTGGTATAATTTAGTTAATAATTATTAAATGTTGTATGAATAGTGATCCCATCTAATGAATTTTTAATCATAACCCCATAATCACCCATGACATAACATATAGAATGACCAAGAGTTAACTAATTACCCATAAAATTTAACGATTTAATTAATTCAAATTATACCTTATCAATCTCTATTATAATTATCATGTATAATGTAATAATAAACAAGTTTCTAATAGGTGAGGTCTCACCATTCACCTTTCACTTAATGAATGGGGAAATTTCATTTATAGGGGACAATCTAAACCCACATTAATAGTGTTATATTTCATAAGTGAGGAATTATATTAATGGGATTTAATAAACTCACCCAAGTGGGTGTCTGATATCTGTAAACCAAAGTTTAAATTGGAAAAAACATAATATTCACACCCAATGTTTTGTGTGGAGTTGAGGTGTAAAACCTCCAAAAATGAAATTGATGGTCCAATAACTAACTAATTTAGGGTCTTATCATTTTAATTAGTTAGTTTTTAATTTAAGAATTTATGAATGGAAGGTCTGGAATGTGGCACAATGGAATATTATATAGACATCAATTCTTTTTGGGAAAGTATGTTTAACACATAACTTATTGAAATAAATAAAACCCCATCTAAATTTTCTCTCTGATTTGGGTTGGAAAGAGTGAAATGAAAAGAACTAGAAAAACTTCCAAAAATAAGGAATAATAAATAACATGAATAAAACATCAACTAAGTTGAAAAAAACTAGTAAAATAATCAACAAGACTCATAGACTTATTCAGGGTGATCTAACAATACCTATGGTGTTCGATTCGAATTCCGGATGAGGGAGATCTTACTAATACAAGGAAGATAGCCAATGGGGATATCAAGTAGTCATAGTGTGGGAAATGGGAAGAAAAAAAGGGTATTATAAATATAACAGGAATGAGGCGAAAATATAATTTCATACGTTTTTCAGAGGGTCCATCGTTTTGACACACTGTTTGCAAAACTGTTTCCAACTCTTTGCTACAATTACCCATGTTGGAACCTCCCCACAAGGACAGATTCCTGGTTAAAAAATATTTAGATTTCCCATGTGTTCTCATTGTTCAAATCCTCCAACTCTTATACAACTAGGCTTATGATTTGCAGATACTTACCCCTACCGAGTAACATATAAATGAAATTTATATAATGTTTTACATGGAAATAAAAGCTCCCTTTCGAAGTTAAAAATGATCTTCCTCTTTGGGCCACACGATTGAGCTACACGATCATTACTAATCAGGCACCAAATGTGAACCTTACTATAATTCTCAAATAACTATGTATATGGTCTATGTAAAAGATATATATTCTCTCAAACCATTCCCTAGAACACTATAAATTTATATTTATATAAAGTGAAATGTTTATACTGAATATAAAAGGATGTGTACCTTGTATGAAAACAATGATCATGCATCCTCCCCTCCATAATACAACTCTTCTCTGAGATTCCCTTGTAAGGGTGGTTGAGTGTCATTAAAGAATAATTCCATAAAATAGTCACAAATATCAACCTATCTCTCACAATTCTCATTATGCACGTTGTTTTTTAACTATAACACATTCATAAGAGAAATTTCCCTTCTTTAAAGAGCCTTCATTCTGAGAACCACAATAATAATTGGATACTCTTCAAAAGATGCATCGTCAACCATGTAAACACCATAAATATGAATTGAATAATATAGTTCAAGATAATAATGAAACAACTTGTATACAGTGAAAAATATCTTACATAATCTTGTATCTCTGAAAGACTATTATCTGATATTCCACTTGTCTATCACACTAAAAAATCCAAAAATTTACAAATGATATATGCACCGGATTCCTTATCCTACAAATTAATCAATCCCTTTGTCTAAGTGAACCATATAATAACACATGATCTTACACCTAAAACTATAGAGGTATTCAGTGATGATAGACATAAGAATTATACCCAGATTAGGATATATCCATGTGATTTTGGATAAGTTGCAGCTGCTTTAATATCTTATGACGAGATTTGGTCACGGTAGCATATCCTCTGAAACCTCTAACCAAAACAAAGGTGGTCAAAACAATCTATCATATAGATCCTCATAAGTAACCATCTGTAGAGTCACATGGAATATTTTTTTATTGGTGGTTTCATCCAATATTATATATTTCCCCCAAGAACATACCCATTCAACCACACATGCTTGGATCATTTACTATATATAATTACCCACACCCGCACTTCTAGATTCAATACTAAAAATAGTGATGTGAATTTTTTAAAATAAAAGAAAACTGGAAAATAAAAAATAATATATTAAATTTTAGAAACTTTTTTCATTTAGGTTTCGTAGAATTGGTAAAAAAAATTAAATATATCAGATCTATAAAAAATAAAATTAACTAATCTTCTTCTCATTGAAAACATCCATCTTAGAACATATAATAAGACCATAAAAACATTTTAAAAATTTGGTTGAGCGACAAAACACAATAAGGTCTTTCAAAACATGTGGATACCAAACAAGGTTTTCAACTAAATATAAAATTAAACCACGTTATAACTTTCAATAATGTAGACTTGGGAAATCATGAGAAATTTTGAAAAAAATTATTTTTCTAAATGCATTTCATCATATAGAACATTTGAAAAATTAATATCAGTAATTAATAAAATAATAAATATTTCTCCTCAAACCTCATCGGTATTCATATATTATTTCCATCGGCACCTTGGATCATACAATAATTTCATGGTTTACTCTTGAGACAACAAAACATATTGGACATAGTCCTATGATGGATTAGGTTTACTCACTAATCACAATGTTTTCATAGAATAAACTCTCGTGCACCATAAATGACACATCATCAAATTTGTACTATTACCCAATGCTTTGGGGTGCTATCTTGGTTCACCCATCATGTAAACTATAAATGGATCACCATGAGATATCTAGGTGAACCTATAACACAGTTGAACAAAGTCATATAAGGGAATGGGTTTACACCCCATCACATCATAGTGACATTATTTGGATTAAAAAATTCGTCCTAACATTTATTTATAATCATAAAAACCCTGATTTTTTTTAAAATGAACATTGATATCCATCTCATAAAAAAGTAAATTCTTTGATATATAAATAAATCCAAATAAAATAAGATTATCATGAAATGATATATGTATATATACATATATAAAAAGATACATTTATTCATATTAATACATTTATTTACATACATATTCATATTAGAGTACAAACCTGATTACATATTCATACTCATCTGTAAATATATCATTTAAAAATAATTTAACATAAAATGACATGTATATGTATATATATTTTTATTTATCTATATACACATATATATCTAAAATATAATAATTTTATATAAATTGATTCATGTATACATACATTTAATTACATGTATCTATTAAAACAAGAGTAAAAATTAGTTTTATAAAAAATGATAAATATATGTAGTTAGATATATATATTTTTGAATAAAATGGTTTTAAATAAATCTTTATATATATATATATACGTATTTGAATATAAAACTATTTTATGTTAAACATTAATATTAAAATTTTCATAACTTTTTTTGAATTTATAGAAGAAACATTCAAAATAATTTTATAAGTTTATATCCATATGCATAAGTGATTCTTAACATGAATGATCTATATATATATATATTGTACTTGAATGATTTTTAGATGTAATCAGTAGAATAGAAATTTGATTGTAACATTTCCAATATACTAATTGTAATTCAAACTGAATTTTTTTATATACATTAAACCAGAATTCTAAAATAAAAACAAATTAAAACTCACCTTTGTCATTAAAATACATAATAAAAAAAATAGTACAAATGGATGAAAAAAATCATATGAAGATTGAAATGCACAATTTTTAAAAAAAACCCACTTATAAATGGATTTTGAAAAATAGAACAACATGATTATAATTATGAACAAATAAATTTTAAAAATAAAACCCTTACCCTAATTGTTGAAGACCTTCCTATGGGATTCTTTTAGATACTCTCTATCTCATTATCTATTTATCTCTCCTCTTCTCAAACATGGGGCATCAACAGGAAGTTGTGATTATATTGATGATTCTGGGATATCTTATATTCATAAAATATATATTTATATACATTTTTTTTCTTTCTTTGTAAATTGATTAAAAAACAACCAACGATGGAAAATAAAAAAACATCTATAAGGACAGTGAAAATATATATATATATATATATGAATTAATTTGAAGACAATTGGAATTGTTTTTGAAAATAAATACACTCATAGTTATGTTGTAGAAAATTAATCAAGATTTATTGTGAAGATTCAAATAAATAAGATAAAATCAAACTAAATCATTGATTTGAAAATTGTATTTAAAATAGATATATAGTAGGAGAAGAAAGATCCAAAATAACAACCAGAAAAGGGACTGTGATATTGACCGATGAAGAAAATTAAGATGAACATGAAATTGTAAATTAGTATACTAAAAATTATTTGGACTCATAAAAAGAATAAAACACTTACCTCCATTCTAAAAATTGATTACATGAGGAAGAAGATGATCCATTATCAAAATCCATCCACAGATGAACCTCTAACCGGTGAAACCTCACTCGGACTCCCCTGAAGGCCGACTAGAAGTACAACCTCCTCATTGGTAGCTAATTCTATCCAGTTAATTTACACTTAGGATCTTCATCTGGTTGTCAAAAACGTCCATATATACTTGGTCTTCATAGAATTGGCTCGAGGTATTCTTGGTGAGCCCTTGAATTTGATTTTCCAAAAATGGGGTCGGTACCCTTTTTCCCCCAAATCCCCATTTATGTTTTTATTCTTTTCATTTCATCATTTTTTATACAATTCCCATTTCACTTTTTTAATAATTTCTTTATTAATATATTTTATAATTTCATAAATTTTATAAAACAAATAGTAATATTATTTTTTATAACAATGCTCATATATCAGAATAATTTTATAATAATATGTCAAACATACATAAAAAACTAATCATACTCATTTATATATATAATATAATCATATTTGTTTATAATAATTAACATAATTCATATTTTATAAAAAAATAGTACACATATCATAATTTAGTATCTAATTATATTTATAATAACCATATAAAATTAAAAATGAAAATTTGAATTTCATAAAATTTATATTTTCTAAATACATCTTTAAGATGATTAAAAATAATTATAACATAAATAAAAATTCATATAGTTTCTTAAACACTTAATTATTTTTTTTTAATTTTCTTTAACATATTTATAATGTTAAAATTTTATAAAGAAACATAATTGAAAATAAAAAAAAATCCATTATATATATTTAACATTTAAAACATATTACCTTAATAATGAAAAATATGATTATTTCATTAATTCCATATAATGTTTTATAAATTATATTTTTTTGTTTTTATATTATCATTTGTATAATTTATTTATTATTCTTAATTAAATATAATTATTTTTTAATTAATATATTTCCTTTTACAAATGTATATTTCAAAAAAATTATTACATTTAAAAAGCATGCAATAATTATAATATTTAAATGTATACAGGTTGAATTTTTCATTTCAAAAAAATTAACATAAAAATTTATCATTTCTATCATTAATATTTTGGTATGAAAAATTAAATAATTTTTTTTAAAATATTTTTAAATACATTTCTATAAATATTCTAATTTGACTACATATAACTAAAATTTTAAAAAGGGATTTTATAATAATTTTAAAAATACATTAACATAGGATTAACATAGAAATAGTTTTTCTTAAAAAAATTAATATTTTATAAAAATTAAAAATTAAAAAATACATCTAAATATATCAGATTATTTTTTAAAAAACAAATTTATTTACAGAAAATATTATTTCTGGAAAAATAAAGTTATATTTTAAAATATGAATAAAAATTATTTTAATTATATAAAATATCTTAGTAACATAATTTTTTTTATCTAAAACTATTATGGGTCAGTTTTAAATTATAAACAACCTGGTAAATAAATACTAAATTAAAACAAAATTACTCTTTCAATTTTTTTGGATGTTAATTTCTCCCCCCCCCCTTAAATATAAATTTCACCCTCACAATTATTTCATTAAAAATATCAGAATTTCCATCTTTATAATTATAATTAATTGAATTCTATAATCATAAGGGAACATAATTACCAAGAAGTTGAAAAGAAAATTTTATCTATCATATATTTTCTCAAAAGATACCACCTGATCTCCAATGTTGTCTAGAGCATTTCATTAATACCATGTATTACATCCCGAACACACACTTCCCTATTTAGGACTAAAAAAATTTGTGTAGTATTTTATAAAAGACAACGTAAAAATAAATACAGAATTTTACATTCCAATACCATTTCTGTTCCAGATTTTTGATAATTAGGCCAAAAAATTAAAATTTAATAGATCTATAAAAAAATTATAAAATTAACTAATATTCTTCGTGAGAACTGTCCATCTTAGAACCTATAAAATACCTGTGAAAAATATGTTAAAACATGGGATGAATAATAAAATACATGTATGGTATTAAAAAACATGTGGTGACAAAACAATGTTTTAAATTCAATATAAAATTAAAACATGTCATATGATTCGATAATGACGACCATGTAAATCATGATTACTTCTTAAAATTTACACTTTTTCTAAATGGATTTCATCATAGAGAACCATTGAGAAATCCCATTCAGTAATTAATAAAATATTAATTATTTCACTTGAAAACTAATATGCATTCATAAATAATTTCCAAAGGCACCATGGAAGATATTATAAAGTCACCTTTTACTACTGATATGTCATAACATGGTAAACATAGTCCCATAAGGGAATAGGATAACACCTTAATCTCATAGTCTTATAAGGATTACCTCTTATGCACCATACATGGTATCTCATGAGATTTGTAACATTACACATTACAATGGGATGATATTTGAGCTCACCCATCATGTAATCTATAATGGTCTCACTCGGTACTATCTTGGCATACCGATCACATAGTTAGAGAAATCCCCATAACGGTTTGGGTTTAATCCACATCTCATCCTTGTGTAATTCTTTGGATATAAAAAACATCGTTACTTGTATTTATTATATATATATATTTCAAAAATAAAATGGTTTTACACCAATTGATTCATATATACAAGAATTTAAATACATGTATCTATTGAAACCTGAGTAAAAATCCATTTTACTTAAAATTATAAACATATATAGATATAGATATATACATGTTTGAATAAAAGTTTTTCATAGGAAATTTTATATTTATGTTTATAAATACAAAAAAAATATTCATATTTGAAAACAGAACTATTTTAACTTAAGAAATAAGTTTGAAATATTTATAACATCTTTGGATTTTATAAAACCAAATTTTAAAAAAAATATAAAAATAAATCCATACATAGGAATGATTTTTAACAGAAAATGATGCACACATATATATATATATGATTATATATATAATCATCATAGATTATTTTTAACGTAAATACATAGAATAAAAATTAATTGCATCATTTCTAGAATACTAATTATAATTTAAAATGATTTTTTTTATAATTAAAACTAAAATGTAAAAACACAAAAAAATTAAAATTAAAACTCCCCTTTCCCATCAAATGGCATAATAAAAATGAATAATATAGATGTATGAAAATTCTTTTTGATACATTGTTTGAAAAACAAAAATTTTAAGAAAATATCCCCTTATTTTCGTTTTTCTAAAATTAGAACAACATAATTATAATTATGAATAAATAAATATTAAAAAAACCCCTTACCTTAATTACCAAAGACCATCCCATTGGAATCTTGTTGCAAGTCAACCTCTCCTGATATATTTATCTCATATCTTCTCATACAAGATATAGCACCGACAATTGATGATTATATAGACGATTTTGGAATATTTTATATTTTTAACATATATATTGATATACTTATATTGCAGTTGCTTCATCTGTAAGCTGAGTAGAGTGAAAATGAAGGTGGAAAATCAGAAAAAAAAAATCTAATGATTTTTAACTAATATACACACATATATATATATATGTGCATTACGTTGAATAAAAAACAAGCCAAAACCATGGAAAATAAGTACAATGAAAGTTAGATTACATCAAATTAATTAGGCTTCTTTGTGATTCTACAAAGAAACATGATATCATCTGTCAGAATCGTTAAAAAATTCTATTTAAAAAATATATATATATATGCTTGGTGATGAATGATCTTGAATAAAAATAAAAAAGGGACTCTTAAAACGGCTGATGATGAAAATGTTGAAGATGAAGACATGGTAAACTAATATAATAAAAATGATTTGGATACAAAAAAATGCCTACCTCTGATCTGTAAATCGATTATAAGAGTAAGAAGACAACCCGTGTTTGAAATCTTATTGAGGTTGAACAACGAACCGGTAGAAACTCGCTCGAACTCCCCGAAGGCTAAGAAGTATATGTGCCTTACCGATAGCTGATTCTCGTTAACTAAGCTCACTCATTCTCTTGTTCTAGTGGTGGAACCCCTCCATCATCACATGATCTCCTTCGCTTTGGATCCAAGGGATATCGGTGAGCACTTTTTTTCTTTCCCCAAATGTGGGGTCGATTACTCTTCCACCCATCGTCATTTTTTATTCGTTTCATTTCATCATTTTTTATAGAATTCCCATTTCTGTTTTTTAATAAATTTTTTATTTATAAATTTTAAATTTTTAAATATTTATAAAACAGATTGTAATCTGATTTTATATAAAAATATTCACTTATCAGAATAATTTTAAATTCATATTTCAAAATTTTCTAAAACTACATTAATAATAATTGTATATTTTTTTAATACAATCAAATTATTATATTAATAATAATTAACATAATTTGGATTTTATAAAACAGATAATGCACATATCATAATTCAGTATTTTAATATATTTATAATTATCATGTAAAATTTCAATGAATATTAAAATTTTATAAAAATTATTTAATCAAAATACCCCTTTAAAATTTTTAAAAATAATAATATATATATATTGATGAATTTATTCAGAATAATAATAATGTAACATTTTATAAAACAAATTAATAATTCAAAATAAATAAACATCATTCTTTTATATATTTTAAATTTAAAATATATTTCCTTAATAACCAAAAAATTATTGTTTTATTTATTTGATATGTTTTATAATGAAATATATTACATTTAATTTTTATTATCATTTATTTAATTTCTTTAATATTCATAATTAAAAATAAATTTTTTATCTTTAAAAAAGTTATTTCCCTTAAAGAATGTTTATTTCAAATATTTTATTACCTTGAAAAAGTTATTATTAATAAAAATATATAAATATACACAATTGAAATCTTTACATTCAAAAAAATTTGACAAAACAATTTATTATTTCTATCACTAATATTTTAGTAAACACAAATTAAATAGTTTGCATCAAAATAGTCTTATATACTCATTAATAAATCATCCAAAATTAACTACTTATAATTTTAATCTGAAAAAAAGGATTTTACAAAAAATATATAAAAATATAATTACTTATGAATTATTTAAAATAGTTTTTCATTAAATTTATACTATATTTGGATCCTTCAATATTAAAAAATACTTTTAAATATTTTAACTTATAATATGAAATATAAATTTATTTAAATAAAGTACAATTTCATAAAAAAACATAGTGATATTTTATAATTTGAATAAAATCCTATTTTAATTATAAAATATATATTAGTTCCATAAATGTTTTTATTTAAAACCTTTTTAAAATAGTTTTAATTTATAAAAATACAATTAAATAAATGTGTAATTAAAATAAAATTATTATTTTAATTTCACCAGACGTTACATTTTAGAACCTATATATTATGTTCATATGGTAAAAAACATGGTAATGATATAACATATCACTTTTATTTTTATTTTTATTTATTAATTAGACATTAATATTTATTATAAAAATATTAAGAAATTTTTACAAAAAAATAAATAATTTCAAACAAAGACTTTTCTTATAAGGTTATTATTTAAAATTTTAGTTCATAAATTATAGAATTTTATTTTGAAATAAATTAATTTCCATTTTTAAATCAACATATACAAATTCAATTAGAGATTAATTTTTTGATTTATATAAATATATTAACTTTTTAGTGAATAGTGAAAAATACGGATTTTTGTAAATTAGTCATTTCAATTCAATAAGTTAAACATTTTAAAAGTAAATTTTTGATTTAAATTTTATAACAACAAAAATAATTATTATTTATTTATATTTAAACCAATTAAATAAATTTTAAATATCATAATATTTTTTTGAGAATAATTCTATATTTTATTTTGAGAAATTCATTTTTTAGGCCGTTTAAAAGTGCATATTGTTTCTCAATTTGAATTAATTAAAAAATCCTTAATGAGGAATTATTTAAAACAAATTTATATATTTTATATAAAATAAAATAATTTAAAATTAAATATATATTATTTATAATTATAGAGTTAATATAAAAAACTCTAATGTATGAAAAATAATTTTCTTGGTAAACCGGTTCTTCATTATGTATGCGGGTTTAATTTAAGTTAAATGCTACATATTAAATAAATTTTATTCGTTAAAATTTATTAAATATTTGGAATCAATATAATTTATATAATTAAAAAATCTAAAATTACGTTTTTATTCATAATGAGTAGTTTAAACAGCAAAAAACTAATATAGTTAATGTTAAAATGTGCAATTCATGAGGTCAAACCTAAACTATTAGGGTCAAAATGTACAAAAAACATATCTAAAATCTATTGGATTCCACTATTTTGAACATATATCATCTAAGAACCAAATATTGTATATTTTAGAGACTCTTTGAATATGAAAAACGTGGGTATACCATTTTTTCACAATGATTTCAAGTTTGTCTGCTCCCCCACTTATAAAGTGTCACTCACTCTACCCCACTCTTAATGCCTTAAAATATTTTTTATTTATAAAATCATAATGAAATAAATTTAATACATCCCTAACCAGATCCTAGATTCATCATTTTTATCATAAAGACAACCTAGGGAGCTTTTAGTTAATCTTAAAGAGGAGGCATGTAGAATATGTAACATTTTTTAACGAGGAATTTTTTTGATTCTTCTTCCAACTACATAAAATATTCTAAAAACCTGATGATATAATAAAACTTGTATATAAAATATGTGGATATTTTATTATGTTAATAGAATACCCTAAATCCATCTTCTCTTCTATCATAAGGGAAATGTAACCATCGTCCAATTATATGGAAGACTACAACATTGCAAACCGATTTGATTCATTTTTCATCATCTCCAATCATGGATCGTAATAATGATAAAATTTTAATTTACATAGGATAATAATTACATATTTATCATTATGAAAATATAATATATCACTTAATTTTTTACGTTTCCACTTACTGAAAAGTATAACATCTTTTGTGTGCATGGGTGGACTACCAACTCCATAAAGAGATGTGATTATTTTTTCATCACCATATCTCATGGATGATATATATAAGTATATTTGATGAAATAAAATTTTATATATGATATTATTATCATTATTTAATGTTGAAATATTACTTACCTTATTTCTATAATGATCATTAAAAATGTTAATGTTACTCATGCGTACATACGACATACCATCACTAAGGTGGTAATGTGGTTTCTTTTTCATAATCATCATTCATTATTGATTTTAATACTATAATTTAAATCAAAAAATGATAAGTATATCATTATTATTATTCTTGATATTATGTAATAATGACATATTTTACCATGTTCAACCTACCATAGTCATTTTGGAAATGTGAACAGAATATCATCAAAATATTCGACAACAACTTAATTATTTATGTAATTTAATATAACATGATAATAAGTGAAATAAAAGGAATAATAAAAATTAAAAAAACTATTTAAAAGGTATATAATTAACAACATTTTATTATTCATCAAAATAAATAGCATTCATTATGAGTAAGAATAAACTTAAGGGACAATTTCACTTAAACCTCGTTTTAATTGTGTTAAAGATTTAGTTTCAATAATGCTATTTTAAATGTATATATTATTCTAAATTATTATATAAAATTATTATTTCTTATTCAATTGATTATAAAATTTATTTTTACCATATTTGAATTAATTTATAATGATTTTATAAAAATGAATATATTTATGGTCTAATGTAAGGGTCTTTATATTAAAAACATATTTTAAGTGTTACTCTTTCAACTCTTTTTTCCAATTTAAATATTTTTAAAATTATATTATTTATTTTTTATGGGCATAAAAAATTTACAAAGAAAATTTTGTGTACCATTTTACTTTTTTCAATGGTTTTTAAAAATTAAACTTTTTAATAAATTTTTAACATTCTTTATAAAATACAAAAAGAATTTTCTCTTTTATCATATACTATGACAATGACTTTTACTGCCCCCATAAGCATTTTTTGATGTTTGGATTGCTTTACAAGGATACTTTTTTTTATTAAAAACACTCATATTTCATTTGTTCTATGTATTTTTACAATGAAATGGTCTTTCAAAAGAACAATTTGTTTTAATATAATGGGTTGATCCTCAATATATCTCATGGGTGAGCATGATATAGATTATGCAACCAGTGCACCAAAATATCCCCTTAATGCATTATATAATAAATATGTTCCCCAAATAATTATTTTGGATTTTGGGTGTATATTTATTCTTTGAAAAGGTTTTTTAAGGTTTATTTGAAATTAATTTTTTAAGACCCCTATATAAATTTTCTATGTTTTTCAAATATTTTTCCTAGAAGTAATAATATTTTAAAAGGTAACATAAAGACCTTTTAATGGTAAATATGATTCCTTTTAGGGTAAAAAGTTATGTTTTCAGGAAAATGTTAATCATGGGTTTTCATATTTTTCTCAGTAATGATATATTTATTTGTTTCAGATACCTTAGTGAGATTTATGTGCTCCTCCAATGTTTTTAAAATATTTTTAAAGGGTTTAAGGATGAATACCAGAAATGGAGAAATAAAGTTGAAAGTCTTTAATATTCATTAGGAAATGAAAATGTGTTTTATTTTTAATGTCTTATATTGTGTGAAAAAATTAATATTAATCAGAAGTGTCCACTTTTTTATTAATGGGATTTATATATATATGTTGTTATCTAAATCTATAAAACATTAAACCTGAATAGATCCCCAATTGTAATAGAATTAATATTTGACTTAAATCTAAATATTATGTAATGTTCAAGGATGGTTACATATAGTTAGTAATAGAGGAGTGCTTTTGATAACTTTATATAAAAACATAAAATAATTAAAATCGTTTGAGATATTTTAATATGTAATGTTCATGTTATAGAATTTTGTTATTACCATTTTTTCACTTAAATTGTGTCTGTTAAGATTGTATTTTTCATAATGAAATAGTATATTGTAGTAGGAATGAATTGAGATAAAAATTTCCCTAAAAATAAGTAGCCCAAGACTGTTGGAATTGGAACTATGAAGACTTTTTCTATGATGGATTGGTTGGCTCAACCTACAGATGGTTATGTAGTCCATTCTAGAGAGCAGAATGATCTAAAAATCAGGAACATGAAGATAGTAATGAATTTTATGAGACAAAATCCTCCAGAATTCATTTGGTATTCTAATCCCATTTTAGTTGAAGGATGTATCAATTTACTAGAATTTATATTTAAAGACCATGGATATTTATAATGAAAAAAGGTAACCCTTTACATTTATCCTTTCGAATTTGAGGTTGTTTGATGGTGGTATTTGTTCAATAATTCCAAATAGAAATGTGATATTAATTCCATTTAATAGGAACATTTTGAGATTCATTTTATATATAAATATTTTCTTACGGTTATTTGACATATAATGTAGAAATAATTATTAGAATTGAATCAAAATGAAAAATATTTTGTAGTTGTGTATGAATAAAATTTTACTTGGTTGACCACGTATGAACTATATATTATCTAGGACATTGATTGTAAAATTACTATATTTTACTATGGATTTAAACAAATTTTACGAAGAGATTTCTCCATATGAGAATTTAAAATCTATGATAAAGTTATTTTATATGTGGAGAATGTTGATATAGACTTTGCTGTTATTTATGTTCCTTTCGAAAAAAATGTAAGAAAAATGTTAAATGGATGTAAATTGTGAAACATACATTAATGAAATCTAGAGGTATGAAAATCAAGATTTCATCCTGTGATATGGGTGGTAAAAATATCCGGGTGAATGTATTATAAAATATAGTAAGTGTTACCAAGGTGTAATGTTTGGACATATGGATTGTGACTACATGGAAAATGAGAAGAAAAATAATGAAAAGTTGATGGTACGATTATTCAATTATAATGTATGATAAATTTTCATAACATGATTCTTAATTAAGTTTCATAGAATGGAAACCATCATGATCAAAAACTAAAATTTCCAGGATAGTCATTTTTTACTTCTAGGGATGATGAAAGACTATTGATTAAAGTGGTTATAGGTAAGATGATTTTCTATTAAAATTATTTCAATACAATATTGAACTCTAGATGTTAAAATTAATTAATTTATATGAAATTTTAAGAATACAAGGAATATCACCACATGAAAAGAGGATAGAACTTTTAGAGAAGTAATCTAGAGGAAATATTAAAACCAAAAATATTTCTAGGAATAATCATGTTTTAATTATTTGAATAGCATTTATTGGAAATCATGTTGAACTATATGTACTAGAGTTTGGTATTAATTTGGGTATATATTGGAGTTTCGATTATCATACTACGATAGATTTTAAATTCATGAAATTTGTATTTAATGTATTTGTAATATCTTATGTTTAAAAAATAGGTAATGATATTTCTAATTTCATTTTAACTCCTTGATTTTGACCTTATATGACTGTATAATGATATTACAAATGTTTCAGGGATGTTTAGGGCATTTTCAGAGCTGTGAGGCTCAATTTTTTGAAGAAACATATGGGCCACACTGTAAGTATAAATCATGTGACCCATGTTTTACTGTTAAGCGTAACCATGTGGGGATGGGCAGAGAAAAACAGAAGACTCTACGGTTTGAGGGAACCATAATTCAAGGTTCATATGCTGTTGAAAAAAGTTTTGTAGTTTTTATAAGATGTTTATAATAGGGTTTTCATATTTTTTCCTAGACCATGTGCATAAACCTTGCATATTCCCTATTAAGACAGCTGGGAGTGCAAGGATGGTGCACGGTTTAGCCAACCCCGCGGCCAAACACTATGACCCAATTAAAATGTGGGAAATGATTTTCTTACATTAATTTTTCTTACAACCTAAATTATATATTCCTCCTCTATCCAGCAGACATCCTTGACATTTGGGAGATCCCTTTGACTGCCAAATCCTAGTCTAATCTACATATTATTTGCTCATACCTGGAATCGAACATTGTTTGTCTCGTTGGAACTGTGCTAGTAAGTTCTAGGTTACACTTGTGTCATTATTAGTTTTTATTCATATCAATGAAGTTACATTGGGTAATGATAATATTCCATATTTCCATGGTTGTAATTGGTTCTCAATATTTCTCATCATCAAGATCGAATCAGATATTGATATTTGATGAGTGTTATACCATTGACCTAGGGAAGGTGGTCTATAATTTTCCCTTAAATATTTGTGTATTATATTCCCTCTTTAATATGTAATACACATCGTACCTTATAGATTTTAACCTAAATTTAATTTAATTACTTGATTTAAATTATTATATCTTTTTTAGGTTTTCTATGTGTCGGATCGGGTTATACCAAATATACACAAGAGGATGGTGAATTCTTTCAGTTATAATTTCTTCACAGATTCGTGATATGTCCTTTTATCTTTATATAAAATATTTAGCAACAGAAAATAAATTGCACAAGACGTACGATGTATAGTGGTTCGAGGTACAGAAGTCCCCTAGTCCACTCCACCAATGCTCTACTCCACGAGCTCAGTGATTTTTACTATCTGCTCTTCTTATCAACAGACCACTCCACAACTAAGTGCAGGCAGTTGACACCTTTACAAGTTTAAGGCTAAATAGATCCTTATGGTTTATACACAAAACCTAATACACATCTTAGTATGAGAATCTCATTACACCAAATAAAAGTGTATTTTTTATTTGAAATACATTCAAGTTTTTCTTCACAGTTGCAACAACACGCAATTGACAATTGATGAATTGTATTATTCTGAAAGAATAATCATCAAATTGAATTAGATCAGAGTTGATCCAGTTGTAGTAGATCATGAAATATAATTGTCAAATTTAATAATTATCGATTCACAAAAATATATTTCATGTAGATATGTTGAATATTTAATCATGTTTCATCTTCTTCAGAAAACAGAGCTCTGACACTCTTCGTAAGAGCGGATATTCTATTCAATAATTCACCATTGTATATGTAATAAAAAATAATATAGGTATATATAGAATAAAGATGATCATTCTACATTTAAATTTAGATCCACAAAAGTCACTTTTAGAATCATAAAATTCAAAATTATGAATAGCAGAGCAGTCGTAACTCCCATGAAAATTTGGCATTAAAATATCCCCTTAAATTGATCCTTTTAATAAAAAGTTAATGACTTTGAATCAGTCAAAGGATCTCTTTAAATTAGTTATTTTAATAAGGCTTGAAATCAGCCTAATAATTCGCATAAATATTGTTGTTTTAATAAAGTTGTAATATATACATCTGGTGTCAAATGTAGGGTGGAACTGCATAGCATACATTCTCTGAACGTAATGTTCACAACGTATGGTTGATCTAAAACGTAATGTTGATCTCAAACATTTCTCTTAGACTCTCAAACATACGGTATATAATCCATAATTTTCAATCAAATGTATAGTTGTTCACAAAAGTAAGGTTTATGAACCATACATTTATCTTTAGCTTTAAAACATATTGTTTTTTACAATATTAAGGTTGATAAATCATACATTTAATAAACAAACATATCATTCCATACTTACGTTGTGATCTTCTTCCATACTTTTTTGATTTCCCAAACATAATGTTCCTTCCAAATGTAGGGTTTCTTCCCAACATAAGGTTCCTTCGACCATACTTTTTTGATAACGTATGGTTGTTTAACCATACTTTTCAGATATCTCATAGTGTAAACACTACATTCCATCCTTACTCTACACTTCTCAATGTATGGTATGAATAGTGTTTCTAGAACATGATAAAAACGATCTCTAAACACTTTTTCAAATATACCTCACAGATTAAGTTATTTAATATTTATCCAAAGATAATAATACAAGGAATATAAATTAATTGAAATATATTTCATGTAAAATCATTAAAAATAAAAAATAATGATATTTGTGAGCTTCAAAATCATCATAAAGAGATAGAGTATTGTTTCTCAACAATCATCCCATTATAAAATTATGTATTGTTGAAAACAACACATGCTCAAAAATCTATCCCTTTTTTATGATCACAAAACCCATGAAATAACCAATGAAATTAACATAAAAAATTAATTACATATAGTTTATAATTTTTCAAAATTAAAAAGAATATTTATTTTTAACACATTTATTTTAACAAAAATATTCATTGTGTTATCCAAAGTCAATAAAATTCAAAAATTTAAAAATTTCTCCACTTTTATAAAGTAAAAAATATATCCCCTGAGTAAAAAAGAATAAAAGAAAAAAATATTCCCTTAAAATAAAATTTTGTGTTTATCTACATTTCTACCCCTTCTATGATATCAGAAAGAATTATAGAATAAGGAATATAACACATTTTAATGTAGCACTAAACATAGGTAAATTTTATGAAGAACAATTTATCAATATCTGAATCCAGATTACTAGAATTCTATCATAGATAGTAATTAAAAAAAAATAAAACACCAGAAAACGAGATGTAAATATGTACAAATGAAAATAGATTTACAAGTATAGTAATTAAAAACAAAATGAATCATGGTTGGGTAAGGGTGTGTGATAGGGTTCATCTCCTCTGATCTATTTCCTTGATCTCTACCAATTGTTCCCTCAACCTTCTAAACAATACATCTCCCAACTAGATAACTGGATCTCTTCTTTCCTGAGTCAAATGAATATCTTCAACCAGATTCACTCTGAAAAACTCATGAATCATTTCTTATTCCTCCATAAAAAGAGTCAACTTGTTTGTGAACTAATTCATCACAGTTCTAATTATGGGTTCATTTGAAGTCAACTGATCAACTAGAATCTTCTGATTATCTAACAGAACTGACAAAGGAGCACTATTACACTGTATGTCCTGTAGTTTTATATTCATATTCCTTTTGACAACAGTAATAGCCTGAAATATTCTTACTAAATCAGGTGAAGTACCTGATGTATTGGAATCACTGGTTCATAGATGTGCAAATTGTGTCTCTATTAAATATATAAACTATATCAAATTAGACTTCATAGTCTTTTCTGATTTCAACTTTTCAACTTCATTGAGCATATATCTCTTAAAATTTTCAACTTCCTATCTAGAAACAGTACTATTTTTGAAACTATTCATTTTCAAATGTTCCCGTTCTAATTCTCTACTTAGAGCATCATTCTCAAATTCAGCAATGTTCAACTTCTTGCATAGTTCCTCAACTTCTTCATTTACTAAATCAGAGGAACATTCTAATTGATTCTCAGTTTCAGCTGGATTTAACAATACAATGGGAAAGCTTCTACATCTGATTTCTCATCATCCACTCTATATACTAGTTTCTCAATAGATGTTTCCACCGAACCTTTCTGAGACTCATCCACAAAAACATTAACATTCAATATCTCAACATGAACTTCTGAAACATTATCTTCTTGAGTTTCAGTAGGTGTTGTAGTTTTCTCCTCATGAGCATCATCTTTATGTTCATCCTCCATCACTAGATTCTACAAAATAAGATTTTCTTGATTAACCTCTACTTGATCAATTTGAGTCTAGGCCACTGGTTCTCCTTCACCAGACACTATCTCAGCTAATTTTTCTATAATTATTTTCTGCTTCATCCTCCACTACTATCTCTGTTCATTTATTTGTTTGACCCTCTATTTCTGTCACATCCTGAGCCAAAGCTTCTTGCTCCAATAGAGAAGTCACCATATCCGTAGAAAATGATTCCTATAGAGTCTCTTCAACTGCATCTTCTCTCACAAACTAATAGCTTAAGAGATCACCATATGTTAAAACAGTAGAAGATTCATTGGGATCTTCCACAAAATTTGGAACCCTGCCCTTTTGAATTGAATACCTTCCTGAATTCTTTCTTCAGGTGAATTTATATCCTCAAACCTGATTCTTCTTAATATAGCACTGGTTCTAGATTTAGCTACTCTTTCTTTTGATTGTGTTGGTTGGTCCTGAGCACTTTCTTCATCTTCTTCAGCTCCAACAGGCTATATCATTCCTTTAATAGTGCTCTAGAAATATAAAATTTTTATCAATGTACCAGCATTGAAGAGATTTCTATGGTGGCATCTCACCTGAGCATCCACCAATCCTACCATATCTCTCTTAAATATAATTTTTGAGATGAACCTTCCAAAAGGATAAAAATTCACCCTTTCCTCTGGTGTGAAATAGATACTAAGATACCACATCATGTACCTCTTAAAGTTCAATTTGATATCACTAATTAGAAAAAACATTATATACATATCGGGGTAAAGAATATTTTCCATCTCATACATTCTATGTGCAATACCAGTTTGTAAAAAAGTAACCAATATCTTCTGATCAGGTTCTAAATCCGTAAAAAACATATTCTTTAAAGATGTAGTTCCAAACAAAAAAGGAAATAATATCTTCTGACTTCTGCACCGAATCACCATTATTCTTTAAATAAAAATGAAAAACTCCCTCATGGGGGAAGTTAAGAATTCGAGCAATTTCTATAGATGAGATTGAAAAATCTCGACCCTTAATCTTTAAAATAATCGAATCCTCATCTGTTCCCGGAATAAATTGTACCGACTAAAAGAAATTAAGAAGTTGTACCTCATATAAAAACACTGTGTAATCTCCCTTAAACATTGGTTATATGTTATGAAAAGATAGGGTTTTTTTTCATTAGGTTCGTCTCATATAGCCATTCCAGATCTATGACTTTTCCATAAAAAATCATTCTCCCAGCCGAGCGATGCCTCTTCACAGTGCTGGTCTTTGGCTCATTGGTCCTCTTGGTCTTGTCCATTTCTATTGTAAATCTCTAGAGGTTCGAAAAGAACGAAGGTTTTGAAGGATCAGGTACAGGAGATAAGAGCAGTAAATGTTTTTGAAATTTTTAAGAGTTTTGAGAAAATGAACAGGTTTGGAATTCAAAATGGTTTTTGACATCCTTGATTCCCATGTCATTATGAAAAAAGTAATTATTACATTATTTAAATGTAGAATAAATAAACAAACAACAAAAATAGAAAAAAATTATAGTTGTACATGATAAATTTTAAATTATTCTAAAAACAAATAATTAAACCAAAAAAACATTATTTAAATATAAATAAACCTAGACCCCCTTAATGAAATCCAATCTTGCAGTGGAAAGTGGTTTAGTAAAAATATCAGCTAATTGAATTTTAGTACTTACCAATTCAAAGAATATATCCTTTTAAAAAACATGGTCTCTTAGAAAATCATGTTTGATATCGATATGCTTAGTCCTAGAAAGATTAATTGGTTTTTTTGAAATATTTAAAAAAACATATATTATCACATAAAATAACTGTATTATTAAAATTTAGTCCAAAATCCATAGGAGTGTTTTCTTCTACAAAACATGTGCACAGAAACTGTCAGCAGATACATATGCTGCCTCGACTGTTGATAGGGAAATAATGTGTTGTTTTTTACTAGACCACGATACAAAGTATTTTCCTAAAAAGTGGCAACATCCTAAGGTTACTTTTCTATCTAATATATAACTCCAAAATTCATAATCTGAATATGAAATTAAATAAAAATCAGACATTTTTTGATAGAGAATAGATTGAATAAAATTTCCATTTAAATATCTAAAAATTATTTTAACACCTGGTAAATGGGATTCTTTAGGATTTGATTTAAATCTTATACAAAGACATACTGAATACATTATATCTAGAATTGTAGCAGTAACATGTAATAAACTACCAAGCATAACTCTATATAACTTATTGTCAACTGATTTCTCAGTTTTTTTCAAATCATGTTTTATATTAGTACACCTAGGAGTTGTATATGTCTTGTTGTGTTAAATTCCAAATTTTCTTCAGTAAAGAAGAAATTTATTTTCTTTTATTCAAAAAATTTCCTATTTTTCGTAAATTTGAAGTCATAAATAAATTTAATTCTCCTATCATAATCCTTTCAAATTTTTTTGCATTAAATTTGAAAACTCGTGACAGAGAGTTTTATTTGTTAAAATATAAATTACATTATCAACATAAATTTCAAAAAATAAAATAATAGAATTGATAGTGTTCTTAAAACGTTTTTGATCTGGATTTCCATCAGTAAACTAATTTTTCAAAATAAAAGAACATAATCTTCCATACCAAGTTTGAGGTGCTTGTTTAATATTACAAAGAGCTTTAGTATGTTTAAAAACAAAATCTTGTTTTTGTGAATTTTCAAAACCAGGAGTTAGCACAACATAAACTTCCTCCAATAAATAACCATTTAAAAAGGTAGAATTAACATCCATCTGAAATAATTTTAATTTCATATGAGATTCATAGGAGAAAAGGATTCTAATGGCTTCTAATCAAGCTATAGATGAAAAGTTATGATCATAATCTCTAAATTATTCTTGATTCTATACTTTAGCTACTAGTCATTCTTTATTCCTAGTTTTTATTCCTTGATCATCTTGTCTATTTCTAAATACCCATTTCATTCCAATAACTGATTAGTTCTGATGGCTTTCAACTAAATTTCAAACTTCATTTATTTTGAACTGGTTTTGTTCTTCTTGTATTTCTATCATTCAACCTTCATCCACTAGGGATTATTCTATAGTCTTGGGTTCTAATTAGGATAGAATGGAAAAAACCTCATCAATATTTCATATGTTCCTTCTAGTTTTTAATCATGTGTCTAAGTGTCATATTATTGTTTCTAAAGGGTGATTCTTTGGGGTTCTTTATTTTTAGATAGTACACTTATAGGTTCATCAGTGTCATTTTCTTCTGGACAGGAATGAATTTCATTTATAACTTTTTCAAAATAATTTTTTATGATCTCAAGTCTCATGTTATCATTAGAGTTAGATTCATCATTATAGTCATTCCTTTTCTCAAAGATATGAGATTCATTAAATTTCACATGAAATGATTCTTCATCAAACATTGAATTTTTATTAGAATCTCTATAAGCTTCGGAAGTATCATAATATCCTAAGAAAATGCATTTATCATATTTTGGATCAAACATAATAAGGTTTTCCTTGGTGTTTAAGATGTAAACCTTTTATCCAAAAACATTAAAGTAATTTACATTAGGTTTTATGTTATTCTAGAGTTCATATGGTGTCTTTTTGAAAATTGGTCTAATTAAAACTCTATTCATTATATATCATGTTGTACTTATAGCTTCTGTCCAAAAATATGCAGGAAGACTGTATTCATTAAGAAAAGTCCAAGACATTTCTTGAATAGTCCTATTTCTTGTTTCAACAATTCCATTTTTTTAGGTGTTCTTGGTGCAGACAAGGTGTGATTAATACCTATATTTGAGCAAAAGAATTGGAATTATAGATTACCAAATTCTCCACCATGATCACTTCTTACTAAAAAAAATTTAAAACCTTTTTCATTTTGAAAAGCTCTGCAAAGACTTTCAAATATTATAAAAGTTCATTTTCATATTTTAGAAAGAAAATTCAAGTAAATATAGAATAGTATCAACAAAAACATATAAATATAGTTTACTAGCCAAGATTTCTACCCTTGAAGGTCCAAAAAAATCCATTTGGATAATTTCAAGAGGTTTAGATGTTCCAGTTCTGTTAACTGATTTGATGGATGATTTGTGTTTCTTGGAAAGTTGACATGCGTCACAAAATCTATCATTTCCAAACATGAGACTAGTAAAATGAGAAACTAATTTTTTCTTAGATAACTTATGTAAATTACATCCATTGGAATGTCCAAGTATCATATTCAAGATCTAGGATTCATTTATCTTATCATTTAAGCAGTAAACATGTTTTTTACACAAGGAATTTAAATCCGAGGTAAACCCATTATCATTTTTACGTGATCTAAATTTAAATAATTTGTCTTTGAAAACAGTACAGTAATTGTTAGAAAAATAAACAACAAAACCATCATCACAGAGTTTGAAGATACATATCAGGTTGTGTTTCAATCCATGTACATAGAGTAATTTCTTTATTGACATAGCTTCTAGATCTCTAGAAGTTCCAATGCCAATTATATTTGCTTTGGCATTATCACAAAATGTGACTAGACCACCATCCTTTTGTGTTAGACTTCGGAAATTTGATGTATTTCTACTCATATTCTTAGAGAAGCCATTATCCATATACCATATGGCATTTCGGCGTATGTCACCTACTTCCTACAAAGGAATTTAAATAGATTGTTTTGGTACCCATATTCCATTGGCTCCAGTTGTGTTAGCCAGCAAAGATTTTAGAATCTAAACATTCTTTTTTTCTATAATAAAATGAATAATATAAATTGTTTGAGACAAATACTTTCTTTATTCCACTTATCTGGGGTTTCCTTAAATAACAATTTGTAGATAGATGTCCTTTTGCACCACAATAGTTATAGATTACTATTCTAAATCTTGGTAAAAAGTTATTCTTGTACAGTTTTGGCTTTTCACCTTTACTTCCTATTCTATTTTTTTTAAATCACATTCTTCCTAAAAATTTATTTTAGTTTATTTTCTACTTCTATAAAAATAATAGCTACACTTTTATATGTTCCTACTTCAGTTGGTAGTGTTTTTATTTTAGCTTCTTAATCTGTATTGTTTGTATTTATTAAGTTAGATTTTTTCAGTAATTTCTACTATTATTTTTGAATAGTATCTATCTCTTGTAAAACAAAATTATGAATATTTTTTAAATACTTCTGTTTCTTAAATAAAGATTCATATTTTTCTTTAAGCATATTATAGTAGACTGTAGGTTTATCATTTGTATATCTTGATTCATAATTAGAGTCTGAATAATAATAGGATTGTACCTCATCAGTTTCTTCTATAAAGAACATATTATCTTTCAAATCATATTCCCCCATTTCTAAATCAGATGTTTATGAGATGTTGGAGTCTTCAGATATACTCCATGTATATTTTATTTATTTCTTCTCTTTTTTCTCATAAGCATTCCCCATGAATCATTTCTTTTTCTTATCTTCCTTTAATTGAGGACATTCAGGTCTGATATGACCCAACTTCTTGCACTCATATCATCTAACTTCTTTTTTATCCTTTTTGAAGGAATTTTTAAAACATTTCTTCTTTCAATAAAAGTTACTGAATTATCTGGCCCGCTGATCCAGTTCCACATCTGAATTGGATGAATCAGAACTTTCTGATTTCAACTTTATTTCTTGTTTCTTTAGCTTACTACTTTATCTTTGAGATGACACCTTTAAAGAAGTGTCTTCTCTCTTGATCAGATCCTTATGCTCATTTGATTCATCCTTCATCTCAGGCTCATAAATCATAATATTTCCAATTAACTCTCTCGATGTTAAATCATTGATAGGATAAGATTGTTTGATAGAAGTAGAATTTCCATTATATCTAGGTGGTATTACTCTTAGTACTTTCAGAGCATGATAAGATTGTTTTATTAGATCTCCCAAGGTAGTGATATTTTTGACATTCTGTTTCGTCTTTCCATTAATTGGGTGATAATTTCTCTTTACAAAGACCTGAATGTATCGAGTATATATTTAGCAGTATCATACTTCATCTGTCTGACATTGTCAGTTCCTTCATAAGAAATTGCAATTTTCTGCACATTTCATAAGTCGTCGGCCACTGAGATACTCTATTGAATTCATCTAGTCCAATATCATATATGATAGCATTCATAGATTTCATGTTTATGTCATACTCAATTTCTTTATTAGCACTCCATGTTTCAGATTTCTCTAGAATCACATAGGGAGTTAGAATTTTCTAGCAGACTCTGTATCCATGATTATTTTAAAAAGGATCATTCTTGATTTCCAACATCCATAATTTTCACCGTTGAAGTAAGGAACTAGAACCATTGACATACCATCTCATTTATCAACCATTATACTCTTTACAATCCAAAGACTTTAATATTATTATTTCTTTTAGAAAAATATCTTCCTTTGATACCAATTTTTGGATTGAGTTATACGAAATATACACAAGAGGGGGTGAATTGTTTCTATTATAATTTATTTTCTCAATCATGATCTGTCCTTTTTTCTTTATATCAATGAATTATCAGTTGAGAATAAATAGAACAGGATGTATGATATATAGTTTTTCAGAGTACAGAAGGCCCCTAGTCCACTCCACCAATACTCTACACCACGGGCTTGTTAATTTTCAATATCTAGTCCTCTTATCAAAAGACCACTACGCAACTGAGTGCAAGTAATTGACACCTTTACAAGATTAAGTCTAAATAGATCCTTCAGCTTCATACAGAGAACTGGATACATATCTTAGTATGAGAGACCATTTACTCAAAATAAATGAGTATGTGTTCTTAAAAATACTTTCCAGTTGTTCTTCACAATTACAACAGCATTTAATTGATATTCGATTAATCGTAGTCTTCAAAAAGAATAATCTTCAGGTAGAAGTAGACTGGAGTCGATCCATTTGTAGTAGATATTGACATATAATTTTTAGCTTTAACCATAATCGATTCACAAAAATATAATCGATGTAGATTTGATGAATCTTTAATCATGTTTCTTATTCTTAAGAAGACAAATCTTTGTCGTTCTTCAAAACAAAATATATTCATTTCAATAATTCACCTATGTATATATAATAGAAAATAATATAAGTATATATATAGAATAAATATGAGTGTTCTCCTTTTAAATTTAGATCCACAAAAGACGCCTTTAGAATCGTGATATTCAAAGTTTTGAATAATAGAGCAGTTGTAACTCCCTTAAAAATTCAGCATAAAAAGCTCCTCTTAAATTGATCCTTTGAATCACAAATAAATCGCTTTGAATCAGTCAAAGACTCTCTTTAAATTCAGGATTCTAATATATCTTGGAATCAGCCTGATAATCCACATAAATACTATTGCGTTAATAAAGTCAAAATTTAAACATCAAACATCAAACGTAGGGTTGAACTGCATAGCATAAATTCTCTGATCGTAATGTTCACAATGTAAGGTTGATCTCAAATGTAAGGTTGATATAAATTTTTCTCTTAAACAATCTAAAATATGGTATATAATCCATACTTCTCAATCAAATATAAAGTTGTTATTAAAATTAAGGATGATGAACCATACTTTTATCCTTAACATTCCAACTTATGGCTCTCTACAAATGTAAGGTTGATGAGCCATACTTTTAAGAAACAAACTTATAATTCTATACTTACATAATGATCTTCTTCAACACTTTTTCGATATCCCAAACATTAGTTTCCATAAAAACGTAGCGTTTCTTCCAATCATAAGGTTCCTTCCACCATAATTTTCTGATAACGTAGGATTGTTTAACCGTAATTTTTTCATATCTCATAGAGTAAATAGTGCATTCCATCATTATGTTATGATTCTCAAGGTAGGGTATGAACATTTTATCCATAACTTGCTAAAAATGATTTCCGAATAGTTTTTCAAATATACCTATCAGATTATGTGCTTTAATATTTCTCCAAAGATAATAATATAAGGAATATAAATTTCTTGACATATAATTCAAGTAAAATCATTATAATAACAAATAAAGATATTTGTGGGCATCAAAATCATTATAAAGTGATAGAGTATTGTTTCTCGATAATATCCCCCTTAAAAATTATGTATTATTGAAAACAAAACTTTCTTAACACCATGTAGTTCCATTTTATCATTGGAGGTTGTTAGCCCCTTCCTCGGCCACCCATTGGGTGTTACCTTGTATCTACCCTATCTTATACGACCACATTGGGAGTTTGTGAGCTCTCCATCAATATTAGGTTCCTCAATGAATTGAATGAGTGAATTGGATAAGGTTATTCCACCTATTATGAGAATACATGAATGATAAATGCTGAATAAATTGGTTAATGGGTTTAAATAATAAATGTTGAATGAGTTGGATGAACTCATTGATTTTATTATGGTTATTAAATGAGATGTATATTGATATGTTTATTGATTATGGTAGTGAATGTACTGAAAATTTTGAATCCTTATATCTCAATTACATGTGATTCAATTGGCATTTCTACTTCATTTATCTTGATAGTGGTAGTGGATACCTTGGAAATTTCTACACCATGGATCCTAATTCTATTTCATTCCATAGAAATTTATCTCTATGGATCAATATTGATTATCTTACTGGATGTTTCTGAAATTTCTACTCCTTGGATCACGATTCCATTGGATGAAAAGAGAATTTCTACCACTTGGATCTATCTTTCTTAGGCTCACAATGGACATGTATAGTGGTCATGCTACATGTACTCCTCCTAATTTGTTACTGAGTTTCTATATAGTTTCTTTGTAGATTATATGATGATTCCTTGGTCTTTTATACCTTGGATCCATAAATTCTTTATCTGATACTGGTTACATAGTGTAGTCTATTGTGTATTTTATAAAATGCATTATATGATATGTCCTTTAGGGATATTTTGATGTTATTTATGGATAGCCCAATATTATGGTGGCTTGATTACAATTGACCCTTTCTAGGTTTTTTTGTTATAGTTGGTATATAAGACAGTATTACTTCTAAATTTGACTCCATGCCTTTATTATTGTCATAAATGTTATATATTGTGCACAAATTTAGATTGTATTGATAGAGTGGTCATGTTATAGACCCCAGTGGTGGTGGCATACTGATTGTTATATCACACATTGTACGGAAAAATGTTCGATACCTGAAAAAACATCACGGATCCATGCGGGGATCAGTATAACTTCTCACTATATGATTCTTGATTTCATCACTTATTATAGCCAGGGGATCATAGAACTGAGCTATGATAATTATTCTACCTGGTGATAGTTCATTTTTGGCCTTTTTGAATACATTTATTTTACTGGATTCATTTTTCTAGGTATATGTTACCATATTTTACACATACATGGCATGATCATCATATTTTACATGGAACTGCTTTTGGATTTATTATTATTACAATCTTATGGATTTTATATTATTTCTGGATTTATATTATGCTTCATATTATCTATTAACATGTGACACCATTTCATTACTCTGATCATGAGGTTACAGAATCCCCATCATTCCACATTTTACCCTCTCTGGTAGTCGGAAGCTCTAGTGTACAAGGAATCCCACTTGAGGCCATGTGACCCACGATCTCGGGGATCCATTCAGTAGAACCCCAGTCATGACATTACAAATTGGTCTCATAATGTTTTTTCTTTTCCCCATTTACTATTTTGAGACAACAAAAAGGAGATTAGTGTTGGAATTTTTCAATTAGTTTTGTTAATGAGTATCTAATCTATGTGCATGATAAATCCGTATTTCCTAGAATGGGACATGTTTTTCATAATTTTTCCTATTACCGTTTATTGGATTCAACCATTGGGTGATTCACTTGAGGCTTGATGTTCACTATGATTACAAACTTTTATATTTGGGCTAATAATATGAGGTAAAAATTCACATTCATAATTTTAGAAACATATTTGAACTCATATTCGAAGCATTATTCCAAGCAATATAGAATGAATTTCTTGACAAGATGGCATTATTATTTTTTCCCTCTGTGATATACCAATTGTTTGATAAAGTACTAGTTTATAGAATTGATAGAAATAATTAGTCCATAAATTTTCTATCATAATATATATATATTTATATATATATGTTTCCTATATAAATTATCGTAGGAATCCTAAGCTTCCAATTATGGTATGTTTACTCATGGGCCATTGGTTGCATGGACTGAAACATGTTATGCTTTGGATTGAATAGACGACACACATCAGTTTATAACATGTTTGGGCCATTATAGATTGTAATAGGGGATCGATTTAGATCATCCATTTAAATAATATTTTTAATAAATTTGAATTTAAAATGACATAAAAATTGTGAAATAGGGAACATGACCTTAACCCAACATTATAGTGTGTAGTAGGAAGTGTCTTTCATGCCTTTTATAATTTATTTTTTTATCGAGACGTAGATTTTTGAGTAGGCAGAGGGGTGTGAATTGTTTATAGGACTTATTTGACCTAAAATACGTCATTACATTTTATTTGTTCTCTCATTCATTCGTTTATAAGGTGTGTTTTTTGAATTGTAGAGACATAACATGATGATGACCTCCAATCAAGAATTGAGAGGTTGGGGATGACAATAATCCATAGGTGATAGTCCTTGTCCTACTAGTATGACATCTAGTAGTTCTAGGTTCATCTCCGATGGATATTCTAGAAAAAGTTGTTAATACTCAGTTCTGTAAGAGTGTCATGTGATTTATCAAAACCAATCAAGGAGCCCCTCAAACTGCCTCGTCTATGGAAGAGAAGACGTGTGTGTACTAGAAGAAAAATCATCCCTAGTTTTTGTGGGATGATGGTCTAAAACCTTCTAAGTTGATTCCTATGACTATATTTTCTATCCACAGTCAATTTCAATCACCTCCTAAGAGGAGTGTTATTATCAATACATATAATATTTTTGGAGATGATAAGATTGAGTGGGATATTTTGAACCAGTCTAATATGCATAAAAATGTTTTTTGGAGGGATTTATAATGTTTTATTTAGGATTAATTTTTTCATAAGACCATATGAGATAAATGTTCTAGTGAGTTTATGCATCTAGATTAGGGTGTGATATATGTTATGGAGTATTCGACATGATTCATAGAGTTCAAAATTTTTTACCAATTTACCTTGTGGTTGAACCATCGAGGAAGATAAACCTCTATTAAGGTATTAGGAATGCCTTTTTATTTCAGTTTAATCTGTTTTAGTTAACTACAATTACAAATAAAGGTAATTATGATCTTACAATTGATTGAAACCTGAGGGAAGCTAGTGGAGAAAAATACAGTTCAGCCTTCGGACCCATTGGTTCAGTTTCAACAGGAAGAAAGTATAATTTTGAGGATTCTCATGAGGGGAATACAAGCCATGATAATAGTGATATTAGTTTTTTATTTTCTTATTAGTTTAAGATACATGGTCTATGATGAGTTAGTGTGTTAAATACCCAATCGAGAATCAAGCGTGTGGTTGGATGGACCGTTTACAGTGTCTCAGCAGGACCTTTTCTTCTATAGTCAGTGGAATGAGATAAACTATGACTCTAGGTTTAGGAGTATGATTCACATATCCTTGTCAGGATGGGTGCTAGAATAGTTCACGTCATTCCGGTCATGGTTCTGGTTGTGGCCAAGGCAGCCAAAAAAACAGTTCCACCACAATAGTAGAGTGGGCCTTCACTGGGTAGTGAGGTTGTTTCATAGGGTCATGGTTTAGGACATATATATTCTATAAATCCTACACCATAGGAGAAGAGAATCCAAGATTCTTTTGTGATAGGTTATATTTTAGTAGTCTCTACTCTAGTATCTATAATCTTCCATCTAGGTGAATCTTATTTATTCATAGTTGTTCATGTTATAGAGATGCTTAGGATTGTTGTTTAGATTTATGATATTGTTATGATTATTGTTACTCTGTTAGGAATTATATCGGAGGATGTATGATATTTCATGGATTTTTCCCTTTATATAAGTGGGAGTCACTTCTTATGGAATATTTTTTCATTGATATTATAAGATTTGACGTTATACTTGGGTTGGTCTATATAGTTCATTTTCTTGACAATGTAGATTTCTATCACATGAGGGTGACCTCCACATCACTGAGGGTGTAGTTTTTATTCATAATGATATATTGGATGTCCAAGAAGGTAGAGATAGAATTGATTTTTGTGGGATAGGTGGGATGAAAACCCAGATTGATAGTTTAAATTTTCATGATCAGGGAGAACATCAAGTGGACTTTCCTATTATGGTTGTTCATTTAAAGAAAATTTTCATTGATTAATTTTATATTTTACCTCCTGAAAAAGATTTGTATTTTTCTATCGATTTGGTTACTGGTGTTGCTTAGTACCATTTTCCCTTATAGGACGGTTGCTATGGAATTTCATGAGCTCAAGAGGTATCTAAATGAATTATAAATGAAGGGACCTATAAACCCCATTAATTATCTATGGGGTTATCTAGTACGTTTTTGGAAGTATGGTAGAATTAGTATTCTACGAGTGGATTATAAAAAATTGAACCAATTGGCATTTATGAATCAGTATCACTTGCCACAGATAAATGAACTTTTAGACTAGCTCTGAGGAGATCAGGATTTCTTGAGGATTTATTTGGGATTAGAATATAACCATTTTTTACCATTATGCATTCCTTTTATATTTTTCTATAGATGGTATAGTTTATATGAGTGTTTGGTTATACAATTTAGTCTCACCAACATGCCAGAAGGTTTTATGGCATTGATGAACCAGGTTTTCCATATTTCTCTAGATTCATTGGTGGTTGTATTTTTTGCAAATATCTTCGTGTATTCACACAGTTGAAATGACCATGAAAAACATCTTCTGGTCATTTTTTAAATACTGAGATTGAATTTTTTATATTCTTTGCTCACAAATGTCCCCTTATGGATGGATAACATTCACATCTAGGGTCATTCGAAATCCAATACATGAATATTAGATGGCCTATAATAGAAGAGAACTATCACAACTTAGGATCATCCTAATAAAATCTTCGACATATGTAGTTTCTTCAGGATTTTTGGATATTACATTCATTTAAAAAAGGAATTTCCATTTCTAGTAGCATCTCTTATAGGCTTGACTAATAGGGGTGTAATTATTTTATGGTTAAATACCTGTGAAATTGTCTATTAGGAGCGGAATTGTAGTATGAATTTAGTAAAAATCTTGACTCTTCCTGATCAAGGTATGAGTTACACTACATATGGTGATGCATCATGTATCAAAATATGAGTGGTTATAATGTAGTAAGAGAGATTTTTAGTGTATGGGTCTATTCAGTTGAGGCCAAATGATAGGAACTACCCAACACCTAATCTCAAGACAGTTGATGTTGTTCTTACCATACGTAGATGGAGGATTTGTTTACTATGAGAGTGTTTTTTGGTGTAAATGAAAAACAAAAACCTCATGTATGTATTTAAATAGTGTGACTCTGACACTTGGAAATGATTGTGGGTGTAGTAAATATTTTATTTTTATATTACCCATGAAAACAATATGGGGAAGGAAAATGTAGTTGTTGATTCACTAAGTTGTTGGACACACATACATGTAGTTTGGGAGGCTTGTAATGAGTGAAATTTTATAACCTTACATTTATAAATTTACCTAAATGTACAAGATGGTCATGGAAAGAATTTTCTTTCATCCTTGCATGTTAATTACACTCTAATAAATATATTGATGATGGGGTAGTTATCTATTTCTGGCAACCTAGTCATATGAGAGCGTGTGGTAGGTGAATACATGACTCCTAGTTGGGCAGTGGGTGAGGATGAAATTATGTGAATTCATGGTCTCATTTAGGTTCTAGTAAATATACATGAGGTTATAATGTGGGAGTTTCATTCCTCAAATTGGTAAGTACATCTTTCCATTACAAATATGTATCATGGCTTGTCCCATCAATACTGGTGGTCTTCGATGAAATGAGAGGTACCAGGTTTTATCACGAGATTTTAAACCTATCAATAGGTAAAGGCAGAACACCAGTGACTAGAAAGGTTTTTATACCAGTTATCCATTATTGAGTGGAAATGGTATAATGTTATAATGGACATCATGACCAGGTTTCCAAGGTCACCTTGAGGATGTAATGCTATTTTGGTTATTGTGGACAACCCCTAAAGGTCACACATTTCCAACTAATTAGAGAGACCATCTCAATATATTATCTTGAATGAAATCATATTTGTGAGATTTTTTCCCTTCATGTTGTTACGTATACCAATTTATTCAATAGGGATATCTAGTTCACATCTCGGTCTTAGAAGACATTATAGAGGGAATTGGTAAAAAATGTACTTTTAATAATAAAATACCACCCTCCAACTAATGGTTAGTTATAACACACCATACTTGTTCTTGATGAAATTATTATATCATTCTAACTTGATTTTAGGGGATATTGGGATAGCTATACACACCTAGTTGAATTCTTATACAACAATAGCTATCAAGAAATGATGCCGGTGGAACCTTATAGGTATTTTCATGGTAGTCCATCCTGATATCCTTTGTGTTGGTAAGAGGTAGTGGAGGTATCCTTTTGTCGACCTTGACTTGTATATAATACTTTATAGATGATCCATTTGATCAAAAAGCGGACGGCTACTGCAATGTCTAGGTATAAATACTATGTTGATCTCCTCAAATGACCTCTATAGTAAGTGGTAAGGGAAAATGTAGTTCTACATATCTCAATAGGATAGAACACAGATGTATTAAGAGAGAGGGTAATATTTTACCGTGATATGATTGGTTGTTAAAGATTCTATAGAGATTCATATCGACAGCATTTCAGTTTCAATTACCTCTGTGGTACTAATCAACAAAAATAATCTTCCTTGTATCTCATCTATGCCATTATTACATAGACCAATCTCATGATCTTTAGTTAAATCAGGTCGAGTTACAGGTAGATGCGTCATATTATGAGAATAATATTCGTTTCGATGAAAGGATCATGAAGGTTATCTAATGATGGTTGATTCCACTATTATAGAAGTTATCTCAGCATGGTCGTTCCAAGGGTGAGACTTGGGAGAGGGAAAATTATGTTTGTGGTCCGTAGAAAGAGTGTTTCTCATAAGATTCCTGACCACCCTTGGAAGATAAATTCAGAGATTAATTTATTTTAAGGATAGATATTGTAAGATCTTGGGATTTCTTATGAGGTACATATCATTATAATTTTTATTTAGCTCATTGTTTTTGAATATATGTGAGTTTTTCATGAGATCAGATAGGTTTTAGGGTCCTTCGTTGCTTGTTTGGAGCATGGAGGCTCGGTTTTTTGAAAAGTCAGTTGGTTCACAAGGAACTTAGATTCTGTGAAACTGAGATTCCATGGTTAAAATTAATCATGCAGGGTTTGGAAGAGAGCATCAGGAGGTTGTACGGCATGAGGGAACATTCTAGCTAGTGTTACACACCCCTGAGATATTCTATATATATTTTTGTAGACGCATTCATCATGGGTTTCCATGGTTTCCCAAACCATGTGAATGAACCATGTAGGTTACCTAACAAGACAGTGGGGTGCAAAAGGTTGGTGTGTAGTTTGACCAACCGTATGACAAAACCGTGGGACATAATTAAAATATGGGAAATCAACATTTTATCATTAAATATTCATATAACTTAAAAAATGTTTTCCTCCTCCCTCTTTTGGATAACCTTCTCATTTGGGATGTCCCTTAGAAGCTAAAATCCTAGCCTCGTCTCCCATTTCTTTATTCGAACTCAAAATCTGACACATTTTGTCTCATCAGATCTTCTTGGGTAATTTCTACATTCCCCTTGTGTCATTTTTTGTTTTAATTCATATTGAAATAGTAATTATAATTCAAGGTAATATTCCTTATTTTTATTATTTTCATCTATTATTTATTTTTCTATAAATATGGACTGAATCAAAGGTTAATACTTGATGATTGTTCTACCAAGGTCCTCTGATAGGTGGTCTATACCTTTTCCTTAAATTTTTTTGTTTTTTATAACATATTTAATTTTTTTCCTCATGAAAAAAATTATATTGTTTCCCTTATAATTAATTTAGTGCCTTGATTTAAATTACTGTAAACAGATTATTTTTCCCATGAAGTTCCATTTTATCATTGTAGGAGTCATCCCCAACTGATCACACCCATGGGGTGTGCCCTTATATCTTCACAATATTATATCATCATATTGGGTGTGTGAGTGCTCAATATCTTTATTGGGACCCTTAATAAATATAATTAATGAAATAAAAAAGGTTAACCATCCATTTATTTTTAACAATTGATTGGTAAATGTGGAATAAATTGGTTATTGGTTACAAATTGAAAATGGGGAATTAGTTGGATGAACTCATTGATTTTTTTGAGATTATTAAATGTGATGAAAATTGATGAATGTCATCATTGTTTTTTTAATATAGGTGGTGTTCTGGTCAAAGACCAAAACACAAACTTTATTATAAAATTAAAAATAAGAAAGGATTACATGAGTCTAAAGTAAGGAATTTTTTGAGCATCCCTGACATAAAGAGGGAGTAAATCTGGAGGAAGGTCATCCCTCCAGGAGACCTCCTGATTAACTCCCATTTTGTAAATTCCATCATTGATCTTGTTTTCTTCTCGGTAGGTATGGGTGACAATGAAGTTGAGTTCTGATAGAGAGTGCAAACAGTCCATCCATCAGAGAGTGAGATCCCATGATAGGTGAACGACGCCATTCCAAATAGCATGGACTATAGTAGTTGAGTCACTCTTGATCTAGATTTTGTTCCAGTTAGGCAGCTTGGAAAAAGAAGTAGCATGAATTATACTCATCATATCAGCTTCCATAGTAGAAGTGAAGCTGCGGGATCCATAGAAGCATCCAAGAACCTAGTACATATGGCTTCTAAAGATAGCACCACATCCCGCAGGGCCTGGGTTTCCTTTAGAAGCCCCATCAACATTTATTTGAATCCAACCTAGAGGTGGAGCTTTCCAAATGACTTCCATGGTGGATTTAGTTCAAGGGTACCTCCCATCTACACAGATGTTCTTGAGAATCCCATCATCTCTAACTGAGTTGTTGCAATGATCCTTCTAAAGTAGATGAGCCTCCTAAATAGCAATGAGAGTTCCCATTTTAACTACATTAACCATAAAAGATTTATTGGCATAAATATATTCAATTCTTCCATACCATATAAAATGTAGTAGCTCCACTACAGCTGAAGTAAAACAGATTCCTAATTAGCTGGGAGTGAGATAAGTTCATACATCACTGTAACAGAGATGTTATAGAGATATAAGGCAACCATATGCACTCAAAAATATAAAAAATGTAATTCCAAAGGGTAGTTGTTGTATCACATGAAAGGAATAGGTGATAAATATCCTCACGATACTGATTACACATATGACATTTGGAACATAGAATAATCCCGAAAGATTGTAAATAGATATAAGTGGGAAGACTACCATGAGCATTACGCCAAATGATAGTGAATCTAGAGGGATTCAACCAAGATTTATTAAAAAAATTAACTAGTTTAAATTATTATCTATATTGTTGAATAAATGGTTATTGTATTTTTTTGAATCAATCATACCCTTATGAACAGGTTCCCAAATTAGAAGATCACCAGAAATAGTGAAGGGATAAATGTCCACAATGTGCCTTATATTGTTGGGTAGGCAAGGATTTTGTATTTTTAAAACGTCCTTGATGGTTTCATTAGTATTTTCGCTAATTTGAGTGTTAGTTTCCAAGTATATGAGGGGTTTATTAGTCCAGTTATCAAGCAAAAAATTTAAATTAGAGTCTTTTCTAGCCATCCATCTGGAGTTAGACATAATAGAAACGAATGTATTCCTGATGAAGGGATAGATAGAGGAGGTCAAATAATTGAAATTTTTATTTCTTAATTTATCAAGGAAGTGAGACCTAAGAAAATATATGGAAGGATAATTGTTTTGAATGAGGTTCCAAGGGATCTTAGCTTGAAGGGATTCATTAAAAATATTGATTTTTAATGCCAATGCCTTTTTTCAACTGGTTTGCAACAAGAGGACCAAGGAATAGCAACTAGTTTTCTCTCAAGAGTGCTCCATATCCAGAAAATGTTTTTAATGGAAACATTAATGCATTTCAGGAGACTAGCCAGCCATTTATAGATCGTCATGGAATAAAATAGTTTGGAGAAAATGGTAGATTTCACAAGGAAAAATATACCTACCATGGAGAGGTTTTTACCTTTCCAAGAGGAGAGTAGTCGAAGGGTTTGGTAAATGATGGGAGAGAAATAGGTAGTCTTAGTCCTACCCCAGGAGATAGGGACATTGAGATAAGTGAAGGGTAGAGAACCCACATTGATCCCCTAAGCACTGATAATGTTCCTTTTTCTTCTAGGGGGATATCCTTTTCCAAAGTAAATAAAAGATTTATGCCAACCGACATGATGACCAAACAAAACATCATAGGGATTGAGAATGATTTTAAGGTCATTAATATTTCTTTTGTCCCCCTGAATAAACAAAATAATATAATCAATATATAGAATATGCAAGGGGGAATTTATGTTTCTAGAGGCATTGATCGGTTTGATCTTGCCTTGTTCCACAGACTGAGTGAGTAATCTACTCAAATAGTCTTCAGCAATTGAGAATAGAATAGTAGAGAGAGGGTCTCCTTTCCTAACCTCCTTTGAACCTTTGAAATATCCTCTACTAAAACCCTTTATTAGATTGTAAATATGATCTATGTTAAAAAGTGTTTTCATTCTATTAATAAACATGTCATTAAAACCAAAGTGTGTAAGGACCTTAAAAATAAAGTTCCAATCTATGGTATCAAAATCCTTTGTAATGTCATGCTTAATGGAAACATTCCCACCTTTATTGTTTCTGTTTAAAAGGTTGGTGGATTTAGGGGCAAGGAAAATTTAGTCCTGTATTGATCATCCTTTTATAAAATTGAATTGATTACAATAGAAAATTCTATTACTGATTGGAGATATTCTATTAGTAAGTATTTTAGTGATAATTTTGATAATATAATTTAGGATAGAAATGGGTATGAAGATATGTATTTCATCATCATTCTCTAATTTAGGAATAAGGGAAGAAATTGGGAGTTTAAACCATGAGGGAGAATACCCTTATAAAAGAATGTTTTAACCATGTGACCGACGTCTTCATGAATAATATCCCAATGATTTTTATGAAACCCCCTTTTTAAACCATAAGGTCTAGGAGCACTGTCAGGGTTGAGACTAGTGACTGTGTATTTCATTTCCTTGTCTAAAGTGATGTTATTTAGCAGAGAGTTGTCGTCTCCAGAAACCATAGTTGGAATGACATCAGGGAGAAGATCCTTATCAATTCTAGGACCGTTGATGATATCACAGAATTAGGAGACCACAATATTGGAAATACCTTCATCAGTGTCAATAAGATTCCCCTCATCTATAAGATACGTAAGAAGCCTAAAATCATTTCTAACTCTGTGAATATATTTATAGAACTTAGTGTTTTTATCTCCATCATTCAGCCATCTTATTTTAAAAAATTATTTTTTGAGGTTATACATAATATTATGTAATGTGACCATCTTAGAAGAAATGTTGATTTCATGGTCGAATTGTTTGTTGATTCTTGAAGAGGAATTTTTATTTTGAATTTTTGTGAGCTCATTCTCTAGAAGGGTAATTTCATTATCTATTTCATTAGATTTGTTTTTACACAAATTATTTAGGACTTGATTGAGATTTTCTAATTTCAAAGGACAAACAAATGGGTCTCTATGAGCATACATATTAGTCCATGAGTTTTTGATAATGTTCACACAGTCAGGGTAAAAGGACCATGCATTATTATATATGATAGGAATCCTAGGTTTGATGATATTAATGGAAAAATTAACCAATATAGGGTGGTGATCAGAGGAAACTTTTAGAAGGGTGATGCATGAATTTTTATCCCATTTATCTAGGGATTGATCATTGGTAAAATCCCTATCAAGATTACTTTCCATGACCCTATTATGATTATGTCAATACTAGGTAAATGTTTCCCCAATTAAATTTACCTCAATAAGGTTATTAGTTTCAATGAATATTTTAAATTCTCTAGAGGAAATAGTGGAGTGATAAGGGAATAATTTCTCACTAGGGGCTAAAATGTCATTGAAGTCCCCAACTATGAACTAAGGATTTTGAATAGTGCTACTAAGTTGAATGAGATAATTCCAGAGGATACTCCCATCTTGATATCTATTATTAGCATAGATGAAATTAGTTAAAATATTAGAATGTTCAAATATGAAATCACAAGCAGAGCTCTGATTCGTGATAGTATGAATGTTCACATTTTTCATGGAAGAATGAGAAAACATCCAGAGGGTTTAAACAGTCTAACCATTATTATAGGATCCTAGAAAAGAATAACCAAAATGACATAGATACAAGAATTTATAAGCATAATTAATTTCTGGTTCAGAAATGGAATAAAAATTAGGACGACGAGTGCTAATAAACCTTTTTAAAACATTAAAGGATTCAGGGTTGAAATGACATGAAAATTCCAGAAAAACAAATTCATTGGGCATTTTTTTAGTGGGGTTGTCCCCTTTATTTTTTCACCCAGTTGAAATTTCTCTGGTTGTAATTCGAGAAGGCTTGGTTTGATTAGTGCTGCCTTGGTTCACCTCTGCAAAGGAAACTAATGAGGTTCTAGTATCACCCACACAATCAATTTAAAGAGAGTCAACATCACCTGGGGTGAATGGAGCTGAGACCAGCTGCTTTTCCAAATTTGTTTTAGGGTTAGTTTGGATAGGTTCTTTTGAGACCTGCTTAATATTAGATTTTTTTCAGAACTATAGAACAGTTGGGAGATGATAGGGGGACAGTCGCACTATCGTTCCTCACAGGTTGCAAGGAACCTTCAAGGAGGACTACAGTGATTTCTTGTTGATTTCCCATGATACCCATTAGGGCAGAGATGGATCCAGGCTCAACATGGATATAAGAAATCATTTGTTCAGATGGGGGGAGCTTAGGCTCAATGCTGGAAATTTGAGCATCTGAGGAAATTATTTCTGAAGCAGCAGGGATGAGATGGGGTTTATGATCAGTGCAAGGCTGGTACACATTCTTTGAAGTGGATGAGTGAGAATTCATCTCTTCAAATATCTTTAAGGGGGGGGGGGGTCAGTTCATTATAGATATTCAAACTAGAAGTAGAGACCTATAAATAATTCCAGGAGGGACTATAATAAGAATTGGAGTGCATGATTCCCTAGATTTATGATTCAATGTCTTTTCTAATAACTTGTTCAATTGATTCATTATCCCGTCCCTCAGTAAGTTCTACCCATGTTTTCACATTTCCTTCCTCCAACTGACCTATGATTTTGGGTTTAACAGCCCATTTTCCCTCTTTCCTTCTAGATGTTTCATGATTTTCAAAAACAGGTTCTTTATTCATGGTTTTTTTATTTCTGTCCATTCAGAACAACTTGGATGGTGGGATTGTTTGTTCACAATCCTACAATTGAGTAATTAGTGCCCTACAATTTTGTAGTATTCACAGTAGGGAGAATCCTTTAATACTCAATTTTCACCATAGCCATATACTCATTAGCATTGAAAACTATAGAAAGTGGTAACTTACATTCATGATTAACTACAATCATAACCCGATCAAAGATACCTAGGTCTCCATTTAATATTTATTGATATATTTTAAAGGGAGAACCAATTTTAGATGATATATCATTAATAATTTGAGCATGACATAAAAAAAATTAAGTTTGTGCAGCCTAACCCATACTTGGGTCGTGGTGTTCCTCTGCTTATTAGAATTGAAAGAAAAATCCCATTCAGAAAAATGATGGAAACCATGTTTCAGTTGAAGGTTACCTAATTTCCAAATTCTATAAAGATCATTTTTCATATAAAAGAGAATATGGATGTATCTATTACTAAGTGGGACCTGTTTCCAGTTCAAAAAACCCAAACACAAAGCAATTGGAGTCTTCAAATAAGAATAGGTCCAGGGTTTTTGACCTTTGATGTAGGAAACACAAACCATAATTGAAAACGTACATAGTTGAGTACGATGTTGTAAAACATCTGGGTTGGCCTCAACAAAAAAACATCCATCCTCTATTTTGCTTATCTTTTATGGCTTCATCGATGGAGGTTTGGAGTGATGTAAACTCGTCAATGCTTTGAGGAAGGAAATCCCTTTGATCTTCATATTCGTGGATTATAACGGCTTCGTTTTCTCTAGATGAAACCCGTCCTTCGTGTGTTTGCTCTGGGATCAAAGGGAAGCTCCAATCTGGGATCAAACATGGCCCTGGAAAAACAATTTAGTGATAGAACGCTAATATTCCAATATTTTCAATAGATTAGGGTTTAAGGAGCGGGTTTTCTCGTCGAAAGACATCTCTTCAATCTGAATAGCCCACCTAAATCAATTTCATCTTTGTGATAGTGGATTCAATGAAAATTTATAATCCTCATATCTTGATTCCAAAATATTAAACTGACATTTCTACACCATATATCATGATAGTGGTAGTGGATTCTTTGTAAATGTCAACTCCACGGATTGATATTCATTTGGATTAAATGAACACTTAGACTATATAGATCTCTATTAATTATGATATTGGATGCCTCGTGAATTTATACTACTTGTATCCCGATACCATAGGATTACATGGGCATTACTACCCTTGGATCTAGATTGATTGGACTCGCATTGGAAACACACACTAAACTTACTCCGCAGAATCCACCCAGTTCATTACTTAGTTTCCATCAATATGATCCATAGACTCTATGAGGATATATTGGTCTACTATTCTGTTGATCCTTTCGTTCATAGTCTCACATTGTATTACACAACATAAAAATTTGTGGATGTTGCACTAGATTATATGGCATGGCCTTTGTGGAAATTTTTCATTGTTTTACTGATAGCCTGTTATTAAAGTGGCATGATTATGGTTGAACCTTGATAAGAGTGTTTGATTACCATTGGTCAACAGAACAATATTATTTATAAATTTGACCCTTTACCTTTATTATTGGTATACATTATATATATTTACAACTTATTTAGCTTGTATATATAGACGAGACATGTTTTGAACACCATTGGTGATGGCCTACTCAGTGTTATGTTGCACACTATTCCGGCCACTGTTGGGTACCCAGAAAAACATTATTGATGCAGGTTGGGATCAGGTTAGGATCCCACTATACAATGATTCATTTTATTATTTATTATGGCGAGGGGAGCACAATACTGATCTATTCTCATGATTCTAGCTAGAGATAGTTTTTTTTCTCTTTATTGTATTTTGATATATGTATAATACTATGTTCTTATTTCTATGTACTTCATGCAATTTTTTATACAGACATGACATGATCATAATTTTTTACATGAAACAAATTTTTGTTTTAATATTATTATAGCCTCAGAGATGTTTTATTCTATCTTCATTTATGTTATGCTTCCACTTATCCATTGAAAATTGATGATGTTGTGTTACTCTAATCAAGATGGTATAGTCTCCCTACTATTCTACTTTAGACTCTCACAACTAGTTTCAAGCCTCTAGAATACAAAGAACCACACAAGAGGAAATGTGACCCACTAGATTAGGGTATCATTTAGTTTCTCCTAGGTAGGTACATTACATATTTCATACCTTTGATAACTTATCACGAATTTGACAAATTGATTGCAGATGGAATTGAATGTTATCTTTCTCGTGTTGCTAAAAAGAATATAATGTGTAGATTAGTGATTTCCAAGTAGTGGATGAATATGTGGATGTATTAATTAAACAATTTACTAGTGTTATTCATGGTTAGGAGGTTGAATTTACTATTAACTTAGTTCATGATTATAATTCTATAACAAAATCCCCAAAAAAATAGATGAAGTATTAAATATTCAATTGAAAAAAAATCACTAGAGTTTCTATATAACGGTTTATTTCTTCCAAGAACATCACCATGGGGTTATTTTATTTTTTAAGTAAAGATAGATAAATTGGTACTTGAATTGATCATAAAGTCTTGAATAATATCACATTTAAGGAAAAATGTCCATTCGCTCGTATCGATGATTTGATTGATTAACTCAAAAGAGTGTAGTATTTTTCATGGATTGGTATTTGGTCAGTGTACCATTAGTTGAAAGTGAAGGAAGAAATTTTTCTGAAGGTGGTGTTTTGGTCTAGATATGGGAATTATGAGTTAGTAATTAAACACTTATATTTTTGTAATAAACGATAGGTATTTACAGACCGTATGAATAGAGTTTCTCATGAGTTTTTAGATAAGTTTTTTGTTGAATTTATTAATAATATTTTTTTTATATTCTTAATGTTAGGGGAATAAGATGTACATGTTTGACTTATTTTTCATGCATTAAAATAAATGAAACTAAAAAAAATTAATTAGTGTGCATTTTTTGTTGCAATAAATTTCCTTTCTTGGACATATTTTTTCTAAAGATTGAATAAATGCTGACCCTTCTAAAAATAAGTTTTTCAATAATTCTGAAGTCCCAAAAATACCACATTGATTCATTGTTTTCCTTCATTAGCAGGTTAATAACAATAGTTTTTTGAAATCATTATTCGGTCTTCAACCCACTAACTAAGTCAGTTCAAAAGTGAGATAAATTCATCAAGATATGGGAATGTCAATATTTTTTAGTAACTAAAAATATGATTTTTGAATGATCTAGTTTTGTAGGAAAATTTTAAAATGTTGAATTTTTCACTGATAATTGTGCCTGTTTGAAAGGACATGGTTGTGTCATAGTTTAGAATGGTCAGGTAATTCCATATGCTTCACTATAACAAAATAAAAATATGTTAAATTTTACTATAGATGATATATAATTAATTTTTGTTGTTTTTTCATTTAAAATTTTGATTCATCATTTAAATGAATTAATGTGAGAAATAAATACTGATAAAAACAATTAAAGTATATATTCACAAAGGAGTTAAACATGAGGTACAGACGATGGAATGATCTATTAAGGGATTACAATTTCATGATTCATTACCATCCTCAATAATCAAATAGAGAAGCTGAAACATGAATTTGAAAAGGTCATGCATCATTGGCTAATATATGATTAGAAAAAACCCCTTTGGATAATGATTGGATTAGTTTTGGCTTAGAAAATGTCCTTGCGGGAACATCCTCCTTTTTTATTCAAGTGTTAATATAATCACCTCTATCAAAAAATAATAAAAAATTATAATGAGGACCATGTTTTATAAAAAGAGGTAAAAATGTTTTATAAGGGTTTTTTCAAAAATTTAAATTTGAAAAATGATTTGTTTAGAGATTTTGAAATAAATTATGTGCACCTTATGATTCCTAATGGATGATATATTTATTGAGTAAAGATCATAGTTACCTATTTTTTGTTCATCCAGACACCACTATGATGCACAGATACCTTCAATAGTATTATGGGTGGGATGGAATGAATAGAGATATTGATGACATCAACACGAAATGTTTGATTTTCATGCAGTTTAATGCAGAAAAATCATTAGAGAATAATCTATCATTTTCTAATAAAAAGGTGTAAATGGGAAAATATATCAACGTATTTTGAGGTGGGACTTCCGAAGACATCATGAGGTAACAATGTTATTTGGGTTACTATTTATGGATGAACTAAATATAAAAATTTCCTTCACATTAAGGATATTATTCTTTTGTATATACATTCTAAAATTTATCTAAGGATTCTAGTTAACCTATATGTATTTTCTCTCTCAGTTGTATTTGACTATGATAATAGGTTAACATAGAATGTTTATAGAGGAATTCAAAAATCTTTGGGTAATGAATTAAATTTTAGAAAAACCATTCATCCTCTATCTGATGATAGTTAGAGTAACAATTTCAGGCCATAGAAGATATACTTCATTCTTGTTAAAAGGATTTCTAGGTAATCTTGGATTGTATATTTCTCCAGTTCAGTTTTGTTATAACTACTGATTTTATTATAGTATATATATTTAACCTTTGGATTCAGTATTTGGAAAGCGATGTTAGATTCTAGGTGTCAAGGATTAATTAAGATTTATGAAGTATATGTGACTAGTTTTTGTAAAAATGGAATGGATGGTGTATTTTATTTAGTAAAAAAAGAGAATGAATCAAAGATTAATGAAATTTTATATAGATAACATGAGGAACAATCCTTCTTTCTAGGCTGGTGATTTTGCCTTGTTTAATCTACTTCTAGGGGGAAATGTTATGCATTTTAGTAAAAAGGGAAATATAATTTTATGGTTTATTAGACAATATCATATCTTAGGGAATGATGGATCAGTAACATACCGAGTGTCTATGACTATGAGTTTATCTAAGGTACACAATGTATTTTGGGTTTCAAGGTTTTGGAAATATGAATCAGATTTATCCCATGATTTGATTTATGTATAGCTTCCATTGGAAGAGAATATTTTTATGTGGAACACATAGTTCGTATTATTGACCATAGAGACAATGTATTGCAGAATAATTTCATGCACTATGTTAATGTTTTTTTTGTAAACCCATATAGTTAAAGAAGTGGTATTGAAAATGGAATATGTTATGAGGGAAAGATATCCCCCTTATTCTATAAGTGAATAAAATTGTAAGGATTAAAATTCAAAACTGGTTGAATAATATAAAAAATTAGTTAATAATAGAATAATTAATTTAATTTTTTATTAATAATTAAAAATTATATATTTATATTCACTAAAATAATATTAAGTTATTTTTAAATAAAAAATTAAACAGTTTCAATTAAATACTATTCTTATATGTTTTAATTTAAAATATTAATTCATAAATTATATTTTTAGTTGTAAAAAGAAATTTCATTTTTTAAATAAGAATATAAAAATTTACATTGGTTCAAATTTTGTGTTTTAAGAAAATATTTATTTTTATGTAATAGTGAAAATGCAGATTTTTTTTAAAAATACCATTTTATTAATAAATTAATTAATTTAGATGTCCCATTATTATTAAAAATTTATTAAAAGTCATATAATTATTTTTTTTATTTATATTTAATAAAATTAATTACATTTTAATTATATTTATACTAAATTGTCAATATGTTTACTTTTTGGATTAAAAAACATTTTTCATAAATTTTATTAAATTTCATAATGTTTCCCCAGTTTCATTAATTAAAAAACCACTAATGAAGAATAAATTAATTTAAATTTTGATATAATATATCTATAAATATTTACTAAAATTCATATAATTTTTATTAAATGTCATAGAGTTAATAAAAAATCATCTTATGATTGAAAAATACGTTTCTTGAAAACCCATTTCTTTGTCATGTCTAAATGTTTAATTTTATATTAAATGATAACATCTATATTAATTTAATTTGATAAAATGATTCAAAATTTTAAATTACAATAATATATTTAATATGAAAACTTCAACTTAATTTTTAGGCATAATTAATAATTTAAATTGTAAAAACAATTACCAATTTTAATGTTATAATGGTTTTATTGGGGAAATAAACTGGGAAATAAGGGTTGAAATAACCTCAAATTTTTTATTAAAATATATTTATGGATATATATATATAGACCTTAATTCATCTAAGTCTCTATAATGATATATTTTAGAGCATTTTGGAATGTAAAAAACATGGGTCTACCTTTTTCATCTCAAAAATTCTATGTGTGTCCTCTACCGCACTTATAAGAGGTTACCCCTTCTACTATTCACTTCAACTCCTAAAATCATTCTAGATAATCCAATACAAACCCTACACCCTTCATTAATTTTCTACCCACCTTATACATTTATATATTGATCAAAGAAATCTAGTTAGGCTTTGCGTATAATCCTAATGAGCTGGCTCGAAGAAGATACACCATTCATAACAGTGTGTTTTTGTGTTCATTATTCATCCACCTCCTTACAATATTATTCAAAAATGATGATATTGTAAAAATATTATCTCCCATATACTGAGATATTACCTTATTATTTTAATTACCAAATTCCATATAATATTCCATCAAATGTGAAACAAAACCATCATTCGTGTATACGGCGGACAACTGCCTCGTCAATCAATGTAATTTTTTTTTCAAAATCACCTCACATGGTTGGATATAATAATGTAATTAATGTTTATATATGATAATAAAAAAATTTATCATTATAAAAAAATAAAATACATTTTTATTTATTAAATTTATACAAACAAAAAAAATGATAACTCCATTTTTGTGTATGGGTCGACAACCGCCTCCACAAAGTGATGTGAGACTTTTTTAATCTCCACATCACATGGAATATATATATAAATATATTTAAAAGAAATAATACAATAGTTATTATATTATGTATATTATATAAATATAATATACTACATACCATATTTCAATAATGGTCGTAAAAAAATGGAAACATTTCGCATGCATATCTACGGTCTACTCACTCCATGATTGTAACATTGTTCATTTTTTCAGAATAATATTTAATCCACCTACTCAAAAAATGACATATAGTTCTATAGCTATATTCCTAACAATGAGAAACTAATCCGGCTCTAAAACCAAGATTCGGTGTAGAGCCTGCCTCATTGAACACTCGAGTAAAGGGCCTATAAAATAGTTGAAGATATATCATCTCTCCACAAGCCCAACACTCAACATGGAATTTTCTAAACTAGTATTTCATGGGTCTAAGCCTATTTAATTAGTGTAATACCACAAAAATACCATATCACACACTCTAACTACATATATCCCCGCAAAAAACTTTACAGTGACATTTTCTACCCCCAAAATAACAAACGCCTTATCTAGGCTCCAAAATACTACACCACACACCACCCATTTTCCCGTAGGTTATCCTCAAATATGAGTTTTGCATTCAATATTTAAATAATTATAGTCAAATAGAGCCATATATTATATGGCTTACCTTAACCCATCCTCAAATAACCTCACCCATGTAAATTCATCACTAGAAAAAATTGGTACAAAGATACTGGAGCTTAGTAAAGTGAGATGAATAGTCCATCATGAAAAAATAACCCCAATAAAGAGACAAAAATTCCCTAGATCATTTTGATATTGATGTATCTTATTAGAAGTATTCATAAAGGCTATATTGGATATTCCTCTAAACCATATCTTAATACTGACCCACCAAATTTAAGACATCCGTCAAATTCATGGAGGACCCACGAAGTATATCAACTGCGAGACTAACCCTCGTTTTTTGAGTCATTGAAAACTTCTTTAAGATGAAAAATATATCCTCTGACCATGACTTAAAAACCAAGGTTCCATCATACCCCAAGGAAGTAGGTTGATGCTGCTGATGAAATATCCTTGTTATATTAGAAAATGTTTTTTCATGCATTGGATCTCCCTACATAGACTGTCTTAGTGATAATAAACCCTCTCAAAGCTAGTCATTAGTGGCCATTAAATGTAAAACAGGATGTATAATTTGGGTTACACAAGTGAAACTTCTATCATTTTGGGTCCCACAACTTTAGGAACATGGTCATCATAGGCCTCCGGGAATTCATCTTAAGGTTTTCATGTAGGTATATATCTACAATTCAAAGAACACCCCACAAAACATGATTTTATAATGAAATAATATATTGATTTACGGTAATGATAAAAGGAATAATGTCTCACAAAAGAACTATTTATTAATCCAAAAACCTCCTACTAATTCTATGGAATTTGGTATGATTTCAATATCAATCACAATGTTTCCATTATTTGAATTATCAATTGTGGATTATAGAGGAAAACATATGCTAAATTTCAAATGGAGACCCCATTTAAGGAAAACCATTTCATGTATGAATCATAATTTGAAAAATTCTATATTTATACCATATTATAGTTAGATGAGTTTCCTTTTATAAGTTATAAATTAAAAAATATATATGATGCAATAGGAACATCATGTAACTACAAACATACATGTTATATCCAATATCAATATGTAAGAAGCCATATTCAATAATTTGATTATATATATAACCAAACCAAGATTAATTGTTGATCACACTTTATAAATTATAACTAGAATCAATATAATCCTAGTAAACTATCTTTTTATCCCATGTAACAAATTGTTCGTGGATTTAACATATGATTATCGGTTATTTAAGAGGACACCATAAATTTTTATGGGAAAACACCATTTAGGTTGATGTTGACACATTATGTTTCCAATATTATATACTTTTCCCTATAAGAAACATTAGTCTAGATACAAACATAAAAATCATGGAACAGAAAATATGAAGTTGGTCATGTACACAGTAAATAAAAAATCCACATCATATTCATGACATAAATATACTCTAGTGACTATAACGAAGCATGGAAAATGGTTCCTTTTAATATCAAGGAAATATTAAAAGAAAATACATAATGATAAAAAATTCAACAAGTCATGTGCATCACCCAATGGTAAAATTAGAAAAAAAGTTATAACATAAATTCATAATAGAAAGTATAATCACAAATTACTTTGGTTTTTCCTATATGTGGGTTAGCTACATGCATGTACATTCTAATTACCGAATTCGAACTGGTCCTATTCTCTGGACTACTAATTCTAGAACAGTAATACAAATGAAAATGTGCTCTTATACCACATTGTGGAACCCCCATCAAGTTTCATTAAAAATTAGCCTATATAGATGGCCACAAGGACCCAATCACACATCCCCATTCGCAAAATGATTCCTACTAGTATCCAAGGTCTATGATGGTATGATGGGGAGTATATATCCTCTTTATCAATGGTGTAAAAAGGTAAATAATTGATAATCATTGGAAACATAATAAATAAATCATTGGAATTAAACCATTCAAATGATAATAAATATATAGGAGCAACAATACCTAGTATCATATACATGATGGTGAAGTTATGATTCTACACAAAAGTAGGGAGAAAGGGGAACATTGGAGAAATCATAAAGAATGGTAAATTATTTTCCAAATTATAAAAAAATGCCAAATGATAATCTCTACTAGCGTCATAAGAACTAGTTCTTTACTCTAATCCCACACACAATATTTGCAGAGAAATCAAGCATCCATAGCTGGGTGCTTTCCCTTATATATACCTTCATTCATACAATATTTTTATGTACCAATCTATGAACCTGAATAGGTTATGAGTAAAAATTAGTAAGCCACCACCAACGGTGTATAATATTGTCCAGTCTACAAATCTATAATGATGTAGTGTGTGTGAAATATCAAAATAAGTGAATGAAATGAATAAAACCCATGTCGGCCTATGTCCCTTAAGGGATTCCTAACTGATACTACCTACATCTACATAAAATATAATGTCATTGAGCGTTTATTATTCAATAATATAGACATAGAACCTTAGTCACACAACAAAGTCATATGTACATCATGATAATGAGGATTGGGTTTAATAAGTCCCATGACATTTAAGACTTAGAAGTTATAGGTAATCCAAATAAATTTGGTATTAATTTCCATTTTTTATTTACATCATAGAGTGAATCCAAATATGTTCTTTGACTTAGAGTGCATGTCTTTTAATTGGTTTAAATACTTAGCCTAACCAAGTCGTTATAATTAAATAATTCTTGTATTGCACAAGACATAATATAATCACACAATCATATGTTTCTATCCACTGTATTCAATATAGGAACCTATGTATAACCCAAGGTGGGTTATAACAACTTTTTCCCTTCATAAAAGTCCAAGATATTAAATGTCGGAACATAACTATCACCCATAGCCTAATATAAACCCATCTATCCAGTGAGACTCCCAAAAGTATTCCATGTAGGTATCTATGTATCACCCCTTTTATGGTGTATTTCCATTTTTAATTATTAAATTAAATATTCTTTGTGGGCCTATCCATGTTATTCAGACTCAAAAATTTAGTATGACTCATAACATAACATATAGAATAGACAATTTATAAGTTATTACACACACCATTTGACAATTCACTTAACATAAATTATCCATTTCAATTTATATGACACAACTCTGGTATAAAGTTAAAATGAAACAAGAGCCTATGTTAAAACATCTTACCTTTAACCTTTTGGTTATTTCGTTTGGATATTTCGTTTATAGGGGCACGTCCAAACTAACTTCAATGAGGATCAATTACATAAACCATGTATTATAGTCATGGGATTTAATAAACTCTCTAAGGGGTTTTTTGATTTCTGTTGACCCAGGTTGAAATGGTCTATGCATGTAAGCCACACAACCTGAGGGGTGGCTCGAGTTAAGTTGGAAACCCTCCAAAAATGATTTTTTGTGTTAAAAATAACAAATGCAGGGGGATTATAATTTTAATTAATTAGTTTCACATTTAATAGGTGATGCATGGAATTTCCATCACATGAAACAATGATGTATGATATAGACATCAAGGCAACTATGGATTGGTATAAAACTAGCTTCCTTATACTGATAGAAACATCTATGTACTGTCTCGAACTCTGATTCGAGATGGAATGAGAGAAATCATGAGAACAAGATAAAAAATACTATAAAATAAGGGGGAAATCGCACATGAAGATATCATCATGTTGGTGAGAAAAACAAGGAAAATAATCAAGAGGACTCATGGACTTACTGATTGTAATTAAAGGTGACTCACAATTTTTGATTATATCTTCAGATGATGGAGATATTACCCAGAATAAGAGGTAATCTAAGGGGGAGATTGAGCAGATGATATACGTGAAATGAGAGGAAGAAATGGGGTATTTATATTTATGAGGAAAGAGGGAAAAACAATAATTTAACAAATACTTAAGGGGTGCACAATAGACCAATCCATGCTCACCTATTTCCCATAGTGGCACCCTCTTCCAATGACTATGTGCAAGGTCAAACTAATTTCTCATAGCATGTGCATGTTCACTATAAAAAATCCACCACCCCATCATAACTAGGAACATGGTTAGCAGAAACTATGCACCATCCATGAGACGTAAACCGATAATTGATTATACATTTTACATGGTAATTTAGCTTCCCTAACATGGTTTGAAAAAAAATTCACCTCTTTTGGTCACATGGTTGAGCCACACTGTTAGTACTAACTGTGAACCTCACTCAATATCTCAAAAAACATCAAATCCAGGAACCGAAGAATCCCCAAACGATATAGAACACTTCCTTTTTATTTTAGAAATTTCTATATAGATAAAAATTAAGATCTAGACCAAATAAAAATTGAACATTAACTTATATTAAATCCAGGATCATACATAAATAAATATTAATGGTGGTATTAAAAAATGGAAGATTCCATTTTGTGGAGGTGATAGTCTTCACAAGGAATTAACAACACATTTTTATTTAAATATGGATAGGAATAAATTATGGTTATATCATTAATATAATATCATATTAGTACAATTATGATAATGTTTTCAATATATGCTTACTAATATAACAGATTTCGAAGAGTATGATTAAGGAAAAAACATGTGAATTAGATAATACAGATATTGGAGACTTGATCTTTTCTTGGAAAACTCCATGTAATTGAATGGATTGGGCTAACATAGTGCGATCAGGGGATTAAGATAGTGTCATGGATTCTAGTAGATGATATTTTTGTAGAGGATTAATGTAAATTAAAATATAATCTGCATGTTTGGAAGTTTTTAGTGATCCCATTCTATAAGAGAGGAAAATAGAGCATTTTGAAACATCCTTTATGTTTTAATCCTTTCATGACACAATTACAAGTTCAATGGATCTAAATATCCTAAATAATGAAAGTTGGTATATATTTTGGCCAATAAGGACTGAAAAAAATAATTTTTCACATGTTTTAAACATAATATATGTTTTTTATAAATTTTATCACATTTTACTCTTTTACATTAAAAAAATTAGACTAGTTTTTAACTAAGTGATATTATGATCTATTAAAAATAAAATATTATACCTATAAATAAATTTTGGTGTGATAAAACCAAATTTGAACTCTATTTAATTGAATAATATTTCTAAACATTAAAAAATTAACATATAAATTTAAACAAATAATTTATTGAAAAATATTTTTTGCAGAAAAATTACATTTTCACCATTACGGATTTTATATATTATTTCGTATATGTTAACAAATGAATAATTTTTCATATATTTAGTTATCTGTTTATATATCATATAATATACACTATTTAATGTATTTCATTTAAATTCATATTATATAAATTATTGGCATTAATAAAAAACTTAATTTTAAATAATAATTTCACCATTTTTGTGGTAATTAGAATTAATCCTAACAATATATACCTTATAAAAAATTAAATTCTTCATATTAAATAATATAAAAATTATTTTTCTATATAAAGGACTCATTTTATCAAATTAATATTCTATGTTTTTTGGAATTAATCTTAATGTTATTGTATGTAACATGTGAAAACTCCTTTATATGAAATGTGTACTTTTAAGGATAATGTAAGCATATAAATAAAAATTATCATTGTTTCTGATTATCATGATATTAAGATGATTATAATTTCTTAATAATAATGTATGTGATAATAAATAAATCCAAAACTTCATTCCCCCATGCATAAATTTAATTAAATGAAAAAATGAAAAAATAGTTTTCAAAATATATCTCTTCGTTTTCAAAAATGATAATCAAGTGTTTTATAATTTAATAATATTAATTTCAAATTAAATATTTTAATTTATAATAATATATTTTGTATAAAAAAATTAAAAAAATCTATTTCTTATAAATGTGACTGGATTAGAAAATTTGATATTTTTTTACTCTACACATAAAAATCCAATATTTTAGAAAAATTTAACAAATACATCTAGAGTTAATTTTCTTATGAGTAATTAAAAAATATATTTTTAATTATAAAAAATATATTATAAAATTTTAAAAAAAATTAATGAAATTATAAAATATAAATAAAATGGATTTAATTGAAAATAACTATTTCAATGTTATCTTATAGTAATGTTTTAATAGGTAAAGGTAATAACTATTAATATTTTACTATTTTATTATTTATTATAGATTTATTAATAATGTAATCGTAATATGTTGTGTTTTTTACATAGGGTGTTGCATATGACATAGTTATAGAACTCATTGAATAATTTAAAGGTAATGATATATTAATATCTCAAGGTATTATGTTCAATCCTCTTTCCCCCCATAAATAAATTACATCATCAAAATTTTAATCCTAGAAATTTCTATAGGGAACTCATATTTAACCACACACGGTTAGAAGATCATGGGTTCATTTTTCATGTGGAATGATATTTATATATAAGAAAATTTATTATAATATTCTTTAAATGAGAGATAAACAAGTCTTAATTTTACATTAAATTATACTAAGGGATGATGATCTAGATCAATATGAAATAAATTCTCAAAAACCCTAATAATTATTTATATAATAATCATACCACTATAACTTTTTAAAACTCACTATCTAGTAGTAAGTGAAACCATACAATATATAGGACACAAAACATTTTCGAGTGAAAACTCACTATCTACCTCATTACATGTAGTTCTATAGTATTTTCCATGTTTTCATGGTTATGGTGGATATCTCGTTTGTGGGCCCTTGGATTTGGATATTTAGTCACATCATTCCCAATTATGATGTAGTTTTAGAAATATATTTGTTGTAGATTCTCCATTTCCCTTACACTTTTTAATCTGATAACCTTTATAATATGTGTCACTTGATCTTTAATGAAAATCCATATTTAGATTATTTAGTGTGCTTTGTAATTTGATTTTGATCTAATTTTTAATCATATATAATGATTAATGGTTTTGAATAATAATAATATTTATCACTCTAACCCTTATCTTGTTAGGTTGTTTGTTGGTACAATTAGGTATTATCCATGTAATCCATTATTAACATTGTTTCTTTTGGATTCATCCACTACTAAAACCAAAATAATTATCATGATTTATGGTCATTACATCATAATTATCATAAATAACTATAGGAAAATTTATTCTTGATATGTATCACATTATAACAATATTATTTTCTCATATAGTTCTTTAAACATAACTTGTGTCATACCTGGTTCAACCTATATCACCCTAAGTTTATCATATATAATTCATGGTTCAACCTAGACTAATTTTATTTGGGATTAATCATACTTTTTACCAACATTCTTAAAATATATATTCTAAATTACAATGATCATTATTAAAATATTCTTAACCCAAAAATCATCAATGTTTATGCTCTCATAATCTTTCTTATCCTTCCTCAAAAAAATTTATCATTCCTATAATTTTGTACCCATGTATATATATACCGTAATAATATAATCTCAATAAAATATATTCTAAAAATATTTTTCAATCAACAAGATATTAAACCACAATAATACTAACTATTCCTTCCAAATTAACTACACATTTGACCCTCAAGTTTTATTAACCACTCATTCATACACTAGTCAGTATTTATCATATTCCTAAAAAAGTAATGAAATTATCTAAAAAGAATACCATGAATTATTTATCAATCCCAAATTTCTAATTTATATCTAACATACATGTAAATATTCAAACTTCAAATTTTTATATCAATATCATTTTTATATTGAACATAAGAGATATCCATTCCACAATCATGTATGCGCAAAAGTTGTCCCAATATATAATATTTTCATAAAATTAAATTACATGGTTGATAATATTATATAATATTTTATTCCATACCTTCGAATTAATAAAACATAGTAATAATTATTATATGTTTCACATATTCCCAATATCTTTTAGAATATAGTGGAATTTAATTAATAGATATCAGTCACTCATGAAAATAGTTATGTTTTTCCAAAAAAATACAACTCCTTATGACATAGGTAAGACTTGGAGACTCACTTTTCTCAAAATAATTGGAATATACTAAAATTATCAACCCTTTAAATATGATCCCTTATTAAGTTATAAGACATATTGATTTTAGGATATATTCCATTCCCAAATTCATATTCATGATCCTATTTCAACCAAATAAAAGAAAGAAAAATGGTTCTAAAAATATCCCAAATATGAATATAAAAACATTAATTCAAATATTTATTTCCCTATAAAAAGTTTGTTTTAATTTATGGTTAAAATTTTTCATATTATAGAAAATAAAACTATGCTTGAAAAAAATTTCGACATAAAACATGGAGCTTAAACAACCCACTATATAAATAACTTCTATTACCAAGTTGTTAAATTGGTTGGTATAAATAATATTAAATATTTTATGATATAAATATATATGTGTGTGTTTGTATTACTCAATATAATTTTTTGATAAATGATTATTAAATAATAAATCGATTTTTAGGGAGCTAAATTTAATCTTTAAAAATATATTTTCTTCAAACATGATTTCTATCAATTTTCATGTAACAAATATTACAATTAATTCTTATAACATATATAAACTGAATTATTTAAAATGAATATAAATTTCTAAATCATAATATAAAACCTTACATTGGGTTAATTTTTTGTTTTTTTAAAAAATATTGATTTTTTAGGGAATGTCGGAAAATAGTTATTTTCTTAAAATGTCTTTTATTTTCAATAATTTAAGCAATTTAAAAATACCATTATGTTTTGAATATGACTTAAATAAAAAGTATTATTTTTTATTTATATTTAATACATTAAATTTCTGTTTAATCAACATCATATGGTATTTTAGTATGAGGTTGTCTTTGCTTAAAAATTAGTATTTTACTTAAAAGAGTTTTAAAGTGCATAATGTATCTATATTTTAATTAATTAGAAAAATGCCTAATGTGGGATGATTTAAATAAAATTTATAGATTATATATAAATAAAGATGAACTGACATTCAAAAAAGGATTATTATTAGTTTTATTTTTAATATAAACACATATTTTTCTTCCAAAATACACTTCTTAAGAACCCTCTTTTTCATCATGTCTGCTAGTTTAATTTTAAATTAAAATTTTCAAATTATATGAATTAAATTTGATAAAATGGATTAAATATATATATTCATCATAATTTAGATTATTTATGAAGGTAAACATAATTTTTGACCATATTGAATTTTGAAAAACAAAATTACCGTGATTAAGGTGAAAACAAGATTAATAGAGGTTAATATAAAACAATATAGGTCAAAATGACCTAATTATTGTATAAAAACAATTTTCATGCCAAATCTATTCCATATAATGTATAATTATCGGATAATTATCCATTTGGAAGCCTTTTGGAATGTTAAAAACTTGGCTACACCTTTTTTTATCAATAATTAAAAGTGTCCCATTCACCACACTTATAAAATATCACTCTAATCCACTCTTGTTAACTCCATAAAAACATTTTTTACCCAATAACCACCCATATAACGTCCAAAAATCCATACCCTCATAATATAATCCTTGGTTTCATTATAAATTCTTTCAAATAATACATTTGGTATCATCCTAAAGAGGTAGTCTGAAAAAAGGTAAAATTCCAAAAAATACATTTTTATTTTATTTCTTCTTATAACTCCTTAAAATGTTATTTTAATATGTTAATATTATAAAAACAGTATATAATATATATAAATAATATTTATATTAATGTAATAAACTTAATCTACATCCTCCTCCATCAAATGGGATATGAAATCATCAGTCGTGTGTACAGCAGACTACCGCCACACAAGCATGGTTGTTTGATTTCAATAATCCCTCTCATGGATTATTTTAATGTTATATTTAATGTAAATATATGATATTTGTAACATATTTAAAATTATTTAGTTATTATATTACATATACCTTCTTAAGTTCCATTCTTTTGGTGGTGTTACTGTAGGACCATAGACCACCCTCAAAGGGGTTGAATCATGGTGTCATATTTTTCTATTATTTAATGGATCATATTCCCAAATTTGTAGGAACCAATATAAATCTATATGATAGATATGTTTAGTAACTAAAACATCCACATGAATAAGGACAAGACATAAATTTTTCTTGGTTCACCATTAAGGGCTATGTTAAAGGAGTAAACGCCGACAAGTTGTTAATCATACCAAATTCTACTAATCATCGCTAGATATGGATTACAAAGGTTAGGGAACAGTACTTGTCCCAACCAAATTGCCTTTAAAAAGTTTTTGGGATAGCCCACTACTTCCTTCATATAACTTATATTGACTCTCGATGAATCACTACCTTGGGAGAGGTCTGACTCAACTTATCGACGTGATGGTCACTTCAACAGATTGGCATGAAATTCGTTGTCTTTGTTTATCAAGAGACATTACTTGAATCGATATCCCGAGTTGATTCTATTTTATATCCAATTTTCTACTTTTGTGGATTTACTGAATTCACTAAAACTTATTCTTCTTTGTGCTAGAATCACAAACACCATTTATGATGTTTTCATTTTCACAAATTGTCCCTGATTTTGTCGAGCGTCTTTGATCTGCATACCATTCATGTTCTGTGTACTATGCATGTTCTGTGTACCACACATGTTTTGCATACTGCACATGTCCAGTGTACCATTCCTTTTATACGTACATCACCTATTTTTGTACCACGCATGTTCTTCGTTCCATCCCTGGTCTATGTATCATGATTGGTATGCGTATTGCATCTACTCCACATACCTCATGTACTCCTCATGTCCTGCCTGCTCTGCAAACCACCTCTGCACTGTGTACTGCCTCTTCTTCACATACTTCCCATGCTCCATGCACCGTGCCTTCATCAAACATTGCTCCACTACATATCGATGTCATGTACTACCTCTGTGTACCACCTTCATGCACTATTTCATCCTTCCAAAAACTTCTTTAAATTCTGGGAATTATTTTGTCTCCTACATACCACTTTTTATTACGCAAAATATCTTCTGTGTACTACTCCTTCCAATTTTTCAAACCATTTGGTTTGTCGCGTACCACTTCTACCTATGCATATTCTCACTAGCATACCACTTTTTGACTTAGGAAATTTCTTCCACTGAGTTGATATTTTCTTATCGAATTTACTCTAACATAAAAATGGGATTAGAACTCATTGTATAGGAATATAACTCTGAAAAATTATCTAATATATTTTACCCATATTTTCAATGTGGAAAAACTTCAACACATACTAAAATCCATCTGCATACTGTAAGCCTCTACTTCGTACGGTGACCCTCCTCTGAATTTCAAACCATCACCACATACCGTGAGTCTCTCAGTCTACATACTGGATCTCTTCCACCAATGATTATCTATTCTGTGTACCATGACTCCTTTATGGAAAACCATCAGCATTACGCGTACTACATGACTTCACCACATACCATTGTAGTGAACTATTTTCGACAGCATTTCACATGCTGCATTCCTTCACTGTGTACCATTTTACGTACAACATTCCTTCACCACAAACCGTCGCTGCAAACCATTTTCAGTTCCACACATCGCTCTACATACCATTTCAACTTCCAAGTATGTAGTATCAAACAGTTTTCTGGACATGGTATGTGTTCCATGGTCCAAGGTATGCAGTTTTCGTCTTTTTCCAATTTCAATTGCCATTCTGCATCTCGTTCACTCCTATATAGAAATACTTCCATTTTCAAAAACAAAATCCTGATTTTGATGTCCAATAATATCGAAAACACTGGGAAATGAAATTTAGCAAGAACAATAATTCTAATTCACTATCATCTTTCATCTACAACAATCATCTACTTTCTTTACTATCCTTATTTGTTGTAAATCCCTACAATAGTAATATTTCTTCCTGCAACATCAGTCTTTCATTTCAACACTGAATATGACTCATATTCATCTCATCATTGTATAATCATTCTAAAATATTCAAATCTCCACATGATCTATCATACATTTCTGTTTGTCTCTTCAGGTAACTCTCTATGAGGGTTTCATTGTTTTATACAATTTATCACCTTTGATACATGTATTTTTAACTTAATATCAGTCCAATAATTATCTTAATGAGCACTGTCCATAACACTAAAGTTCTTCATCATCTCCTTCTTCATTTTGATCTTCATTGAATACTATTGACAAAAAATACAACCTTATACACAAAGTGGTCACAAAACCCACCTCCTTTGTATTTTTTCATCACCATAATGTAATCCAAGAATGAATGTGTCAATATCAAAATGATAATCTTCTCTCTCTGATTTTTCTTTTCCTTTATCTCTAAATTTTCGAACATCCATTTCACATTCTCTCCCCCTTATTGACAAGAAATACAAAGTTCAAGGGAAAAGGGTATCAGCCCATTCTTATGCAGTGTTTCATCTATAATTTCACTCTAAGTCTACTTGAGAAATGCTTTGGTGTAGAAGATAGGGGGATTTTATTTAGATAACAAGGTTGTCCATTATTCACACATCATGATACCTCATGTGATGAGAACTCATGTAGTTGGTCCTCAAGGGTATTCCACTTTCATTCCAAGATGAATAAATTGAATGTGGTAAAGAATAATCAACTTGAAACTCATGCACTCACTTCAAAAAACAGATCAGAAACATTCAAGTGCAGTTTGCAGGACAAGTGGACTTGGGGAACTTCTATTCTTCTTATGTCACTAATTAATTTTGTTAATCCCCCTTTCTAAAATGATCTTCATTCTGAGTAACCAAAGACGTGAGATTGATAAATAATATACATTTTCCAATTAAATATCCTTAAAGAAATTTCCAGAGTAATTGAATTTAATACCATCTAATATTGATACGGATTGACGTAATAATTATGAAAGCTTCTTCATTTTTCTCCCCCTCACGGGAAACACTCCTCATCATATTCATAAAGGGAGATCCTTCATCATTTTAATCGTTAAATATCAATTGAAGAATATTCCAAGGATGGAAACATCTTCAGCATTATTATTAAGAGTTGATAGCATTCACTACTTCTCATGTTCTCCCCCTGAGAACATGATTCACCTTCAATTCCATGTATTATCGGTACAAATTCATTTCACAAATGATTAACGGAATAAGGTGTTTCCTCTTTACTTATTCAATGTGAGAAGGATGGAAAAGATTGTTTTATCAACCAAGTTGATCCATTTTCTCCAGTTGTCATGATTGCACATCTTATCATATTTTCTGATCCATGCTGATACTTTATGGATCTTTTACAGTATCTTTTGCTTTTCATGGAGAGTTGATCTTCATAACATTCATCATGAATGTCACATTCTTACTTCTTTTAAGTAATTCTTCTTTTTATGGTATCAAGGTTCGACAACATTTTTCAACTCGACTAGATTTCATACACCTCTAACATGAAACATCATCCACACGTGTGTTTCCATTGGTATTCACTCTCTCATGCATTTTATCTTCAACATGTTAAGGATTTTCGTTTCCTTTAGCACTAGACTTGGCCTTTTCATCTTAATATTTCCCTATTCCTTCCAAATCATATTTCTAGATGACCAACATTTCATTTGGAACTATTGCAACATGCTTGGCTCTTCCACATGGGTTCATCTGAGTTTCATCTCTATTACATGATATTTTAGATGAGTTTCCCTTCAGTTTCATGGATCTGAAAACTAGCATCCTCTCAGCTCTCCTACTTGAGATCTTCTTGGGGAAATTTTTTTTCCCAATATTCTTCGGTCTTCCTCCCAATAAAAGTGATACATACTTATCTGGTGTGTGAGTTATTCTTTTCCTATCAATAATAAATTCATGTTGAGATGGTCATGTACTTACATTATGACCACTGCCATAGCATACATCATAGATGTTGTCAAGCATTCCAAATTTTTTAGCAGTAAACATATGCTTCTGGATATGTGGATGTTGATTCTTATTCTCTATATTTCTTCCAAATTAGGTAGGTTTCATTTGTGTATTTACATTATGAGATTTTCACCAATAATTTATTGCACAGTGACCATATCTATTGAAGCACCAACACTAACCTAAAAATCTTGATTTCTTTGTATTTTGTTGATGGTCCATCTTCTTCACTTTTTGTGCTCTTTGTGAATAACCAGCTTTCAAATTCTTATTTCTATTCACCCCAAATATGGTGTTAGGTAACACTTCACCTTTCCTCATCCATAATTATTTTTAATTTCCCTTCCATCCTTCACTCCTTGTGAAAACATAATTAAAAACATTAGTTTTTGATTATTTTTATAATACCTTATTATTCTCAATTACCTGTGATATATCAATGAGTGAAGCCAAGTTATTCTTATCACATGTTGGATGTATTTTTAATGTATAATCATCTAGTGAGCATTGAGTAGAAACCAAAACTATCTATTGAGATGGATAATCAAGATTTTTCAGCATCTTCTTCTCACTTGTTGGAGGTATTTCAGCTTTATAATCCTCTAATAAGAATTGAGTACTGGTAGTGACTATTTCATTCTTTCGTAAAGTATCAATATGGGTCTTCTCAAGATTGGTCTACTGAGAATTTAATTATAGACATTTCCTATTGAAAATGACCATTAGATCTTCAAAAATAGTCATCTTCTCTTCACAAGCCTTCTTCATTCTAACAACCTCTTCTTATGAAACATCATTTTATTTTGAATCAAATAGTAATTTTCCTTGACCATCTTGGATGTCCTTTATTATTGTAGACCCTTGACATCAGACCAATTTTTCAATTTCCCTTGAAGAACATGGATCTTTTCTTCAAGGGCCTTTCTAACTAGCTCTTCCTCCTCAACATAATTGAACCATTTTGACGTATTTATTTCATGTTTCCTACTAGTTTATGCAAATGAATCAATCTATTTTTTGAGAATTAATAATTCAAGTATTTGTTTTCTTCCACACCCTTGTCTAAATTATCAACATCTCTTTCTAATCGGGTGATCACAACCTGCATGCATTGAAATATTATAAAAACAGAAGAAACACTTTCTATATGTATATCATGCAGATGGGTTCTTAATTTATTATGATCACATTTGATAGAAGTGTCTTACTTTCTTATGGTAGAACCCTGAGCAACCAACTCATTACATTCTAAGACTGATATTTCATTATTATTGGATGTGAATATAGAACCAGACACGACATCTTTTTTGGACATGATGGACATCTTCAACTGATTCTTCTATTTCTTTTTCCTATTTTTTATGGTCATTCTAGATATAGACACCTTCGCATAAATGAATAAATATTCATGAAGAATGGAATTCATTGTTGAATTTAGGAGAGAAACTCAATTCATCTTCTGAATATAATTATTGTACAGTGTCCAACATTTGTGATTCTTTGGGCTCAGATGCCAATTGTAGGACCATAGACCACTATCTGGGGAGTGACACAGGGTGTAAAATTTTTCTCTTCTTTACTGGATCGTGTTCCCATGTTAGTAGAAACATGATCAATCATGTATGATAGATATGTGTAGTAATTAAAAAATTCACATGCAGAAGGACATCAGAACAATTTTTATTTGGTTCACCACTAAGGGCTATGTCCAAGGACTATACGCCGACCATATTTCTATCATACCAAATTCCACTAATCTTTACTAGGTGAGGATTATAAATGTTTGGACACAGTCACTCTATCCCTATAACACTTCCATTACAAATGTTTAGGGATAGTCCACTACTTCCCTCGGATCACTTTTGTTGACTCCCACTAGCTCACTGCCTTGGGTGATGTCTCACTCAGTTTATCAACTTGAAGGTTTCTTCAATAGTTTTCATGAAATTATTTATCTCTATTTAGCGTTAGACATTGCTTGAATCGATTTCCCAAATAGTTTTTCTTTTATAATTAGTTTTCTCTTTTAGTGAAACTACTAAACTCACTAAAACATATTCTTCTTTTAGCTAGAATCACAAACTCCCTTTATGATGTTTACATTTTCACGAACTGTCCCTGATTCTATCGACTATCTATAATTAGCTTACCATGCTTGTTCTGTATACCATGATTTTTCTGCGTACGACACATGTTATGCGTACCATGCCTGTTCTGCATACCACACATGTTCTTTGTATCGTGCATGTTCTTCGTACATCGCCTATTCTCCCTACCGCGTTTGTTCTCCATACCGACCATGTTCTCTATACCGCTCCTATTCTATGTACCATGCATGCTCTGCATACTGCACCTCTTCTGCGTACCAATACTGGTCTACATACCACTCTTGGTATACGTACCACACATGCTCTCTGTACCTCTCCTTCTCCGCAAACAGCGCCTTCTCTGTATATCGCCTATGCTCTGCGTAACACCTCTTTTCCATGTACTACCTCAACTTCGTGCATTGCACCTTCTCTGTATACCATGCCTCTACATACAATCCTTGCATACTGCCTTCATGTACTGCCTCTACGTACCGCCTCTGTGTACCGCCTTCATACACCATTTCTTCCTTCCGCAGACTTCTTCTTCAAATTATGTGAATTATTTCATCTCCCTAATAGTAATTTTTCTTACGTAAAATCTCTTTCTCGGACTACTCCTTCCAATTTAGTGAACCATTTCTTCTTTCATATACCACTTCATCCTATGAAAATTCTCACTAGAATACCACTTTTGGACATAGCTGAGTTCTTCCACTATGATGTTATTTTCTTATTGAATTCTCTCTACGTTAATGAATGTACTAAGACTCCTTATATAGGAAAATAACTCCGCAAATTTAACTAATTCATTTTACCCAAATTTTCAACATGGGACAAATTTTCCTTTATACTGAACTCCATCAACTTACTTTAAGCCTCCACTATGTACTAAGACCCTCCTACGAACTATGATCCTTCACTGCATATTGTTCCATGCACCGCTTTCCTTAACCATGTACCATCGTAACAAACTACTTTCAGATCTATGCATCGATCTGTGTACCATTTCCTCTACCATTTACAAAGTCGTGAACCATTTCTCGAACATGGTATGTGGTCTATGCTCCAAGGTACGCATTTTTCTTCCTTTTCTGATTTCATTCACCATTCCACATCTCATTGAATCCTATAAAAAAATCTGTCCATTACCAAAAACCAAATCCTGATTTTCAGGCCCAATAATTTGGAAAACACTGGGAAACAACATTCGACAATAACACCCATGATAATTCACTATCATTTTTCTTCTTAAACAATCATCTACTTTCTTCACATTCCTTATCTATTGTGAAGCCCTTTCAACAACAATTTATCTTCCAACATCAACAGTATTCCCATTCAACACTGAATATGACTTGCATCATCTTCTCTGCTTTGTATGATCATTATTAAATCTTCAAATATCAACATGATCAATTATGTAATGATGTATGTCTCTTCAGGTAACTCCTTCAGAAGGTTTCATTATTGTGTACAATGTATCACCTTTGATACATGTATTTTGAACAAAAGATCAGTTCAACAATCATCTGAATTAGAAATATCTTTAACTTTGATGATCTTAGTCATCTCCTTCTTCATTCTAATCTTCATTGAAATCTTTAGACAAAAAATAAAACCTTATACACAATGTGGTACCAATAGTTACAATTCCACTCAAGTATACGGTGGACTATAACCTCCCAAAGTGATGTGATTTTTTTCACTAACACTTTACATAGAAGTTAATAACAATAATTTTAATGAAGATATTTTATATAAATAAAATTATAATTTTAATCATTAAATATTTATCACTATAAAAATATAATATATAAATTCATCCCTTATAATAAACAATGATAATGTCATTCGTTTACGTGTGAACTACATCCTCCACGAAGCGATATGATACTTTTTCCCATTTCCAAATCACAATAATTATATATATTACTATTTTTAAATAAAAAATATTTTAATTATAATATTATTATGATTTTGGTAAGAAACAATAATACCTACCTTTTTTCTAAAATGATTGTTAAAACATGGAAATGTTACTCATGCATATGTACGGCCTACCTTCTCCATTACCGTGACGCATTTCAATTTTCATAACCATTTTTTCTTGATTTATTTTAAATGTTTAATTAATTAATAAATATTATAATTTTTTAATGATTATTCTTTTGGAAGTTTTGAAATAATGACAACTTTTTATGTGGTTAACACACTAAATCTATTTTGAAATAGTGAACCAAACATCCTCAAAATAATTGATGTGGAATAATTATTATAATATGTTATAATAAATAAATATGATAAATGGTAATAATATATAGTGATAAAATGTAAAAGGTTCTTAAAAATCAAATGATTGATATAATTTTATTATATAGGAGTTAAAGGAAATAAAATGAAATTATGGAATCAAGGTAAGGGTTTATCATCTCACTTTTATTCCTATGAGACATATTTCATATTCATCACTTATTTTTATTGTGTGGTAAATATTATACCTTGGAATTTATTTTATAATTTTTCATTAAAATAATTTAAATTTAAAAATCCAAATGTTTTTCTCTCTGTCATGGGGTTATAATCAACAGACTACCTAATCCATAACAAATTTTATCTCTATTTACATTCATTAAGTCATATTTTATTATTATACACCATATCTGCATATATGGTGTATATAGTGACATTAACAAGGTTTGGTGAGGGTACATCTTGTCCTAGGTGATGAGGACTTGGCTCCACATTCTTCCGGTTACCTTCTAGTTGTTCCAGAAACTACAATGGTGGTGGGAGTCATGAAAAGTGCGGTGGACGTCATCCTGGTAGTTGTCTTAGTAGAGGATGACTCATTAACTGTTGTGTGATATTGCTGAATTTTGATACCAGGGTATCCTTTTTGTGATGGTGATTCATTTTGGTCCTGTGATTCTTGGTTTGATGAATAATGCAACTATTATCATATAAGTGATTTCTATAGATGGGGTTCAGAGTAGATAGTTTTCGTCTGCTCATCGCTATCTATAATTGGATGTTTGAGAGGGTATGGTTTTTCCATTGGTTATAAGCATATGAATTCATGCATGAGATAGCTAACTGAGAAGTAATGATAGGAAGTAAGATAATATGAATTTTTTATGTTGGGTAGGGGTTCTTTCATGTAGGTGAATGAGTTTTTCAGTCTTCAACTCTTCTATTGTGGTGGTTATGTAGTCTTAACTTGTTGATGTCATGTCTGGTTCCCCTTCATCCCTCAAAAGGGGTATTATACTGTTAAAAAAATTATTTTAAAAAAAGAGTGACACTGATTTTTTATTACTTTTAGACCGGATACCTTTCTATTACCTATCCTAGTTTTCTAAAATGCTTTCGATAATTTAATATTATAAAAATAAATTATTTTCTAAATTCATTTTACATTATCTTTAACCTACTTTTAAAAGGTTTGAAATGTATATTTTCTAATGTATTCGAAATGGGACACTTTCGACACCCTTTTTAATAATGTTTTGAAAAGAATCTGTCTTTTTTACATTTATGGCCTGAAAATATTTTTCAACAAAAATGTCTAATATTTCCCTTTATGTTTTCTTCATATGTTTCCAAGGTTATTTCAAATAAAAATTTTTTCACAATATATTTTAATTTTTTTATTTTTTTAATTTATCTTCAAAATGAAAATATTATTTTTCAAAAAAAACGTCTTAATGATATTTTAAGGGTATTTACATTAATTAACATATCTAAAACTTCTTATTAATTATGCTCCAATGGGGTTATTTTCTAATGATACAATTCTTACTATTTTTTAGCATGGATAAAGATTTATTTAATAATATTTTTATGGAAACCTGCTTCATTCCCATTGGCTACTCATGTTTGAAATATATTATTATTGAACCCATTTCTCTTATATTGGTTAATCATGTTTCAAATAGATTTTTGTAGAACCAATTTATTTACTAATTGTGAATTGTGTTTCAAAGTTATTGTCATTGAACCTATTTATTTTCCATGGTATATTCATGTTATGAAAAGAATAAGGTTTGTTTCAATGATTTTATAATCGAATGAATTGTCTATATAAATTTTTTTCTTTAATGGTACTTAGACATTATTATTGATCAGGGGTGCACCCAGAAAACTCTAGGAGAGCCTATTATATCTTATATAATGGTCTCAATTAGATTGGGTTGGGTAATCCCATTATAGCTTATTTGATGGATGCGCCCAAACTGCATTGGGTGAGCCTGTTATATCATATACAATGGGTACCCCTAGATTGATATGTAATGATATAGGTACTGATTATGTTCTCTAGATAATTATATTGGAAGTAATTATTATGGTTATTCAAATTATAAGGGTTTTGTAGGGGTTTTATGAAAATGAGATTACAAATACCAATACATTTTGTCTATACTTTCCAAGGGATTATTATTTTTTCTATGATCAAGATTGAAATCACATGGTTCGGGATTATTAATTATTAGGAACCTTTCCACTATTATATCCTTTCTCATTTTTCATGGTTGATGATTCAGGTATTTATGTGTATAAGTTATTTTATCATTTTCTCATTCTATGTAATTATATCATCATACCCTTGCACACTTATTATGCTCATTGATTATACTCAATTATTTATGCTTCTGTTTACCCTTAAAAATAATTTAAACTAACATTTATTATGTTTCATTTTCCCCTGGTTATCAAGAATGATGTAGAATTATTTATATCTAGAATTGTTTCATTTGGATATTGATGATAACCTAATGTGGAATGTGAAAAGATGAGTATATTGGGAGATTATATTCCTCTTTAAGAATGAGTTGTTTATAAATATATGATGTTAAGAGTTTTTCCTAATTCTATAAAAATCTAAACCTAAATGGTTATTTAGAATGTATGTAATATAATATTTTCCTTTTGATTTTATATGTTTTAGATAGAAAAAATTGGGTCACTATTATTGGTTTCAAAAAAATATTACCATATTATTTTATATTTAATATTAAATATAAAAGATAAAATTGTGGTTAAAACACTCTTTAATTTCTAGGTTATTGAGGTTATTTGGAATATAGTTTTATCCATTCATGTAACTATTTAGATTCAACCTTTGGTATTACTATTGACTTTTTAAAAATAATGAATCATATAAAAGATTAATCATTTAGGTAATTATCTTACCATGTGATAACCATTTCGGTTTTGGTTAAATTATATAGATAATTGGTAGTAATTATTATTCCATTATGTTTATACGGGCTTTAAAAGTTGATTTTAGCGCTTCAAGAATTAAAAATTCATATTGAGTACACCTTTTTTGATGAAAAAGATGAGAATGTGGTGGAAATTGGAAAAATAATGAAATTTTACTCAACAAGTTATTTTATTTCCTTATGTCATTAGTCTATATAGATAATAATTCATCAAAACTAGGTGGAGGGTATTGATACAAACTTTTATCACATTATCATCATTTCTGATGATATCAAAGACATTTTTTACACCTTTTTGGTTTATGGTTTTATAGTTGTATACTTTCTCTTGATCATTCAATTTCTTGTGATAAATTATTTCTATCACTCGATATCATTATTTTTCCATTAATAATTTCTTCCATGTCTAAATATTCACTTATCACTTATGTTCTCTTATTTGGAAACCGTTTATGTATTCTTACAGATGACCTTCTTACATCCTAAGAAAGAGAAAGTCAAATGAGCTCTTTAAATGATGTGGGTTTCCAAAAAAGATAATTTAAAATGTCCAACATTTTATTAGGGAGATAAACATAAAATTTAAACTAAAGAATTTATCAAATGGATGACTTCGTAACACTCTGATATTTTATAAAATAAAAGTATTTATGATAGTGTATTTGCACACAACACAGAGCATAATCGACCTGTGATATATATAACAATTATAACCGCCTATTAAACTAAAGTAAATGAATTGTAATAATTAAATTATTACATATATATATAAATATATTTCCTAACAAATATAAATTATTAATAAATTTTTTATAAAATAATCAATTACTTTTTAAAAATGTAATTTTATTCTCCAAAATTATATTTTGTTCAAATATTATTTTTATTACTTTTCATAAAAAACATAATAATTAATTTTTGGAACAATTATAAATTAATTTTATAAAACTAAATTCATTATTTAAATTGTAATATTAAAATTAACTTTGAGAAATTATTTTTTATTTTTCATAAAATATAGATCTTTCGTAGGATAGTGAAAACAAAATATTTTTCAAAAAATGTCATTTATTTTCTTAACATTAATAAATATAAATGTCACATTTCGTTATGAATATCATTTAAAGTTAAATAAGTATTATTTATTTATATTAAATTAAATTAATTTATTTTTAATCAAGTTCGTTTTGGATTTAAGTATAAGTTTTTATTGTGTTTAAAAATATGATTTTTTTAAAAATTATTTTAATCTACATAACATTTATCCTTTTAAATTAATTAAAAAAACCCTTAAGATGAATAATTCTAATTAATTGAATATATTATATATAAATAAATATTCATTTATATTAATACAATGATTTTTATTATTCAATATTTAATATAAAATCATCTTTTTCTTGCAAAATACACTTCTTGAAAGAAAACTTTTCATCGTGTCTGTGAGTTTAATTTTAAAATAAAATTTTATACATCCAAAAAATAAATTTTCCAAAATAGATTCAATATTTAGATTCAGAATAATAAAAAATTCATAAAAAGAATAAATTAAATTTTTACAATAATTAATAGTGAAAAATTAAAAAAAACATTTTTTTTCAAAATGGGTTTACCAATGATTAAGCTAAATATACAAGGGAATAATGACCTATAATTATATAAAAAATATTTTGTGGATATATTTAGACCATACAATGTTTAATTTTCCATAATTATTTATATTGGATCCTTTTAGCATCTGAAAAAATGGCTTCTCAATTTTCAATTCAAAATTTACAATTTTTCTACTCACCACACTTATAAAAGGCCATCATCTCTTCTCTTATTCACGCCATTAAACCCTTTTGAATCTCCCAATACCTTCCCAAATAAATTCACACCTTCCATAAAATTTCTGACAATGCATTTTTGTTTTATTTTTTCGTAAATATTCATAAAAGTTTATTGTAATAAATTCATATGATAACACCAACATCTCCTATATTATTATATATTATTATATTAAATTAATAAACTAAATCAATCTACTCTTTCGGAAAATCTGATACAAAATTAGTATTCATGTGTATAGAGGACTACCGCCTAGTGAAATGAAAAAAAATCATCGTCACCCCTCAAGGTTTGTTTTAATGATGTATTTAAATTATATAAATGATATTAGTTACATATGTATACTTATATAGTTATAATCACATATAATGTTTTTATATTCCACTTCTTTGGGGATTTGATAACGTCAATCTTGTGTTTGGTGGACAACCGCCTCATGAAGTAATGTGATTCATTTTTCCGTAATACATTATGTTGAAGGTAATTAGGATACTTTTAATGAATATATGTGATATAAATGAATTAATAATGATACTGATTACATATTTATCATTCATAAAATATAATATATCAGTTTCCTCTATACATTGAAAAATGATAATGTCGTTTATGTACGTGTGGATTACAACCCCCATTAAGCAGTGTAATTTTTTTTCATCACCACATCACAAGAGATCTATATATACGGAAATTTAAATAAAATATATGATTTCAATAATATTTTTATAATTCTATATGTACAAAATAATGCATGCCTTCATTCCTTTGTGATCATTGAAAAATGGAAGCGTTATCCAGCCGTACGTACGGTGTCGTTATAAAGAAATAAAATAAAAGGATTTAATATATGGTGTTAATCATGTAAAAGGTTTATAATAATAAAATAATTGATGTGAGATTATTTTATAAGAGTTAAATTAAAAACAAGGAATGTTAGGACTCGAGATAAGGATTTCTTGTCTCACTTTTATTCCTTCTGAACATATTCTATATTCACCACTTAATTTTATTTTGTGGTGTATATACTTCCATTGAATGTATTTTATGTATCATTTCATGAAAATTATTATAATTTACAAATCCTTATCTGGATATATCTTTCATGGGGTTATGATCCAGTGATTACAAAATCAATAAGGGATTTATCATAAACCACATAAATTTATTCATATTTTATTATTATGCACTTAATAAATTTATATGTGATATATATAACCCTTTGAAATTTTATATCATAGACATAATTATGTTAAATATATTCAAAGTATCATTTTATGATATTGTTTAATGGGGATTACAATTGATGTGTTACCAACGTGGCACCAGTTTTATTTCCAATCTAATTTCTTTTTAGGATTATTTATATTGAAGGTTATTTTTTAGAGATCATATCATATTATATTTTATACCCTATATATTGATTCCTCCCTATTAATGAATGTCAATAACATTTTTTCCATTTCCATCTTTATTGATTAATGAAACATCAAGAAATCCGTTTATATATGATATTGATGTTGTATTTTCTTTTAAATCAGTAATATTTCACTTCCATATCCATGTTTTAAAGAATATTTTAAAAAATGTTATTTTCTATAAAAAAATATTAAAGACATTTTTATGATCTTTTACATAATTTTAAAAGGTTTTAAAAAGGACTTTATTAACATTTTCCAAATGGTCCAACTTTGACTCCCTTTTTCAAAATGATTTAAAACAAATGATTATTTTTAACATTTACCAAATTAATGGGTTTTATCATAACTATGTTAACTATCATATTTGAAGTATCCTTTATAATTTTTCACATATGTTTTCAAATAAAAGTATTTTCATATTATTTTATTAATTTTTTTTAAGATATATTTTAAATTTAAATGTTATTTGACTCGAAAATGTATTTAATAATATTTTTATGTTATTTCCACTCATCAAGATAAACAATTGTTTTGTTACATATGATATAATGAGGATATTTTTTAATTATACTATCCTCATTCATTATATTTATGAACTAATATTTTTTAAAATAGATTTTTACAGAAGTAACTAATTTCCCACGTGTTAATAATGTTTCAATGATATTTTTATGGAACCAATTTTTTTTACATGGTTTAATCATGTTTCAAATAGATTATTATGGAAAACATATATTTTCCATAGGTTTAAATTTTTTCGAATATATTTTCCTGGAACCCATATCTATTTCATGGTTTAATCATGTTTTAAAGTGAATAAAAGTTGTTTCTATAAGTATATAACGAAAATAATGCAGTATGTACTTTATTTTATAAATGGTACTTGGGAAATATTTCATGATCATGGGTGTTCTCAGATAGAATCAGGTGATCTTGTTATAGATTATATGATGGGTGAACCTAGATGGTTTTTGGTTATCCTGTTATACCTTCTATGATGGGTATGCCTAGAGAGCATCCAGTGAGCCATATATAGCTCATATGATGGGTGTACCTTGATAGAACTCCATTACATTGGGTAATGATTCTTTTCTCTTGAAAATTATATTGGAATTAAGTTGTATAGTTATTTAAATTTTAAGGGTTCTATAAGGGTTCTATGAGGATTATATTCCAAGATACTGACACATTTTATCTATTATTTCCATGGGTTCATAATGTTTCATTTTATTAAGGCTGATATCACAGGGTTCATGATTATCTATTAAAATGAAACATTCCTTTTTTAAATTATTATTTCTTATTTTATGATTAATGATTCTGGTATTGATTGGTATGAGTTGTTTTATGATTTTCACATGTGATCTCATTATTTATTCATGCTATTATACACTTCTTATGCTCATTTATGAAGTTGAATTATTTATGATTATGTTATCCCTTACTATTCATTTTATCTCACCCTAGTTGTGTTTTTGTTTCCCCATGTTATCAAGAATGATTTTGAATGATTTATTTCTATAATGGTTTAGTTTAGATGGTGATGACGACCAAATATGGAATATAAAAAGCAAGGTATAGGATGACATGATGTTCATATTAAAGAACCAATTTTGTATGAATATATATGATTATATGAGTTTTTAAAAAAAATTGAAACCTCTAAACCTAAATGGTCACTGATAATATAAGTGATCCCATATTTTCATTTTTTTTAACATTTTGGATAGAGAAAATTGTGTCACCTTCATCGGTATCAAAGTTGCAAATGTAATGTTTATGTTTTGAAAGATAGATCTAAGACTGTGGTTTTGGTACTGTTATATATTATACTTTTAGATCATCATATGACACTCTCATTCAACCTTAACTAATCTATAGTAATTTTTATATTAAGTTCGCTAACCGAATTAGTTAACATCACTATTAAACAATTAATAATGTTATATAAATAGAATGTGATTAAACAATTCATATCCCATAGGAGTGTCTCTCTAGTTTTGCAGCATTAGACACACTCATCATGATTCATATTAATGATTGGGTCAATTATCAAGCAACACTTTTCAATGTGATAACCCAAAGGTTATTTTGTTCCACAACCACATCCAGAAAACAATATCCCTAGGTTCTGTATTGCTAAGAAAAACTACATAATTTCTATATTACCAAAACACAAGCATGTTATCCAATACATAGAGTTATTACATTTATTTTCACTAAAGTTATATTATCTTAATCCCAAAATATAATGTAAAACATTACTTTAGCACTAAATCATAAACTATACCAAAGGGTAATCTATACCTTTGAAATTATGAACATAAACTTATAACCCACTAAATTATCATCAGCAAACATCCTAATGTAGATAGTCATATAAGACTTTCCCTTTATACAAATTATGATTCCCTAAATCCGCACTCTTGGATCTTGTGCCCATAGACACTTACTTTATATAATTAACTTCAATCCATTTGAATAATTCTACAGATAATTATTAGTAATTTAAAAAAATATAGATTATTTCATTCTCTTAAATTCAAAGTATATATCCATTTTTATAGTATTATGGAATTGGGGAACAATATAAATTTATAAATCCCATATTCTTTGTATCGATGAAAAATTTTCCTATTATATAAAAAACCACATAATCTTTGAAATGTATCTAACATCTCCCACAAATTCATTCACACATAATATCCATCTAAACATGGTGTATGTACAAATTACCTCAATTACATAGGAAATGGACAATATAATATGTTGTGAACTCAAATAATCAATAAGGGAAGAAAATAATAGAAGAACACATGGAATAAACATGAAAAAATATTTTGGAATGAATAGGTAAACAATATGAATCCATAGTCAGCATGAAAGAAAAATAAAATTATATCAATAAAAATTTAAAACATGGATATGAATAATATTGATCTCACACTGATATGATGCATAATGTCAAACATAAAATCTTGTTGTCAAGGCCTTCTATTAAAGAACTTTACTTACCGCTGAGACTATAGACAAGACATTTAGATGACATTTCTAAGAATACACTGAATACCAAAACCTATTTTTTCTCATGATATCTATCGATCCATCAAGGGGATATATAATTTCATTCCCCACTCATCACCTAATAAAGTCCATTGAATTCACTATAAAAGAAATAATGATCATTCATAAAATTCTTTGATAAACCTTTTACTAAAGAAAATATTGATATATGTATAATTAAGAATATGTTATACCAATTCATGATCAATAAGCATTAGAAGTCAATAATCCTCAATATTACAAATATGTTTCCCTATGTTAATAATAATTATAACATTATCATAACCCATCCAAAGAAAGAATTTATATAGATAAACAATGTTTTTTAAACTTAAAAATAATCTTCTCTATTGGAATAACAATATATTAAATGTCAATAACCTTCCCCATGTCAATAAAATAATATTCTATCTCCATAAACATCATACAATAAATTATATATAATTTTATTTTCAGGTTTTATAAATAAATGATTAGTTGGATAATAAAAATACTTTAAAAATATGTTACTTATCCATCTATAGGAAGAAGTTTAATTGATTCAAAATAAAAAATCAATGATGTAATAAAGGACACATGATGGATCCTGAAATACAAGAAATGAAACATTTAAAAGAATGCAAGAAATATATCATCCAAGGAGTGATTTTGAATTGATTTTTTTGTATCATGAGTTAATTCTCAAAAAATATATAAAAATTATAGAATAAATTATAAAACATAATCCCTCTTTTTGTAAATATTGTTTTTAATTAAATGTAATTGAAAACATAAAATATCCTTTCGAAATTTTTTTTTTACATTGATGTTAATGGGAAATTAATAGGTCGCTTTCAAAATAAATTCAAATGGTTCAGTGAAAAAATAATTGAAAAAATTCACTTGAAAAAGAATATACAATAATAGATCCTTGAAAATGAATGATGTTTTCTTTAGGAAATATGGATCTAACACTTTGGATTATGAGAATGACAATATTAATACATGAAATTACCTTTCTTGAAAACCAAAATTCTAAAAAGAGAAATAAAAATTTATTTATATTAAAATTTATTTATCCCAAAGAGGATTATATAATAACATATAATAAAATATTTCTGTGGTATTACCCAATCATGTAATGATAATGTTCAAGATAAAACATTATAACTCAATGTAGGGGATTTGAGTTACAAAAAAAAATCCATACTACATGGGAAAAAACTATATCAATAGATAATTTAATATGTGAATATTATTTGGATAGTATATACAATGATATAAAAAGAGTATGTCAAAAATATATCCAATGGTTGTTAATACACAAAATAAAGAAAACATCAGGCATAACATGTAGCATGTCTCAATAAATCATATTTGAGAACAAGAAAACACATTCATCTTGCAAAAAACATTAATCAAAACCCATTGAAAGATAAATACAATGAATTTGAATATTAAATGACATGTATAATGATAATAAATAATATTAAATATCAAATTTTCAATATATAAACAATTCAAAAAAAATTAGTAGAATAAAATAGTATTTGTCTTAAAGAATGAGGTTTTGGGAAGAAAATATTTTTGTTTTTGTAACTATAGGATTAAAAGCTTATAAGAGGTAAAACAAATAAAATTTATATTTGTATAAAATATAATAAAATGGATGAATGATACAATGTATAAAATAATACGTATACAAACCCTATAAATGAAAATAGGTTCTTAAATACAATACTTATCTCAATTAAGAGATAGTGAGATAAAAAATCAAACCTTGTTACATATTCATTATGCTCACTATATTAACATCAATAATAATAAAGTTATGATTATTATATTACTTATTATTAAATATATTCTTATTGATTTAATTAAATATTGATAATTTATTATCATGTTTTTTTATTTATTACGTAGTTTATTTACTAATGTCATTTACTTGAGGTTATTTGATCAATTTTTTGTAACATCTCAATTATGTTGACCACTATAGAAAGAAAATTAAAATAATTTCACAATATCCATAACATTAATATTTTAAAAAAGATATTAAATATAAATTTATAATCCCAACCATGATTGGTGGTGATGACGAATGAAACTCATTTCTTATGGTGGAGATATTTCAAACATATGCATGATTAATCATTCCATTTGTTAATGAATTTTTGGGAAACATGGTAAATGATAATATGAAATTTAAATATCATATTTATATTATATAATTATAAATAATCATCCATTACATATTTTTTGTCATCTTAGAAATGGTGGTGTAGAAAAAATAAAAAATATGTCTCTTTTCGATGGAATTAGTAGACGCAACGCACTAACCATGATTTATTTCATAGATAATTGAATGGAATAAATAATAATTATTCCTTTAATATGATTTCATATCAATATAATGAGTACACTGATATAATTATGTTATTATGGTTATACGATATTGGGAAGAGGAATATTAAGGAGAAAAACATAAGAAGGAGATAATACATCCTTGGAAAACCTAGCGGAATTGAAAAATTAAGATAGCTTAGTGTGACTAGGGGATTAAAAGAGTGTGATGAAATTATATAAGAGGATATTGGGGTGGATTTTCTTGGAAAATTCAAATATTAAGATCTACTTGGAAAGGGTTTTAGTGATCATCTTTTTTAAGAGAGGAAAAGGGGACTTTTTGAAATACAGGTTATGTTTTAATAATTCCATGACATTATTTCCTGGTCAATGGATACAATTATTCAAATAAATGAATTTTTTGGATTTATAAGGGATTATAAATACTCAAATAATAAATTTTAACACTTTTGGCAAAAATATTATAGGTTTTCTACCATTATTTTCTTACATTTTAATCTTTTACTTTTAAACAAGGTAAGTAGTTTCTAACTATGTGATTTTATGTTTTATTAACTATATATACAAAACCATATAAATAAATTTAGCTTGTATATATCCAAATTTTACTTCAATTTAATCCAAAAAAAAATTATCAATATTTTATTAAAGTTAAATTTTAAATTAAAATATATATTGTTCATAAAAATCTATTTTACTTAAATAATGACATTCAAACCATTGTAGAATCTTAATCTTATATATTGTTTATTGGAATATGAATATCTGGTAATATATTAATTTATGTGTTTATACATATTATTAGGTTCATTATTTAAAATATTTATTTTATTTTATTTTTATGAATTCCTTTTTAATAATAAAGAAATACTTTTAAAATACTTTTTTCTCCATTATCATGGTGATTATAATTCATCCTAAAATATTTATTTTATACCCAAAAATTATATTTTCTATATTAAGTAATATGAAATTTATTATCTCAATTAAAGGAGTCAGTTCTTAAAATTAAAATTCTATGTCTTTGGAAAATAATCTTAACATTAGTGTGTAACACATAAACGGTCATTTTAAAGAAAAGATTATTTTTAAGGATGAAGCATCTTTATAGAATAAAATTATCGATTCTATTGATTCTAATAAAATTACATATATTATAATTTATTAAAATGTAATTATTTTAAATTAAACTAAATGAAACAAACTAATTTACTGATGTGTAAATTCAATTAAGGAAATAAATAAGAATTTATTTTCATAAAATATCAAGTTATTTTATAAATTCATAATAATTGGATTTATATAATGAAAGTATTACATTTAAATTAAATAATTTACACCAACAATATATATTTTCTATATAAAATATGATTAAAATCATTTATCCATATAAAAGTGATATTATTATAAAATTCAGTATTTTTATACTCTTCCCCTAATGAACAATATGTTTAGATGAATATAAAATAATACAACCAAATATATTTATACTCTGATGAAATAAAAATAAATTATAATTTAATAACTCTAAATTCTAAAATCATTAAAATTTATTTTTTAAGGAAAATATTTAATATAAAAAATGACATTTTTTAAAAATAACCTCTTGAATATTTACTTATATTAATTATTTACCTTATAAAGGTAATGACTATTATTGGATTACTATTGTAGTGTTTATTATATATTTATTAATAATGTATTATAAGTGTTTGGTTTTTTGTGTATGTTGGGTGTAGTGTGTGAAATAAGTTATAGAAGACATTGACTTATTTAACAGTAATCATATATTTAGATTACTATGGTTTCAAATATGTGTCAGATTTTGGGAGATATGGTCAATTCAATTGAAATACTTTTAGTTTAATAAATCATGGGAAACACGGATTATTCATTAAGGGTTATAGGATAAAGGAATGTATCTGAAGCATCGAATCAAGTATAGGAAACTACCAAAACATTATAAAAAAATACTTATAATTGTTCTATAAAAAGTATAATGTGACAAAAATATGTCTATGATTCCATTAATTTAATATTATTTTATATATATTATGGTGTTTTATGTTTTTAAGAGTTTATTCCACAAAACATGGACAATCGATAATATTTACATTTTTTAGAATTTTCATGTACGGTTTCTGAGAAACTACGTGGCCACATTCATGTAGGTATGTTACCATTTATAATTATTCTGTGAATTTTTGGTCTCCATGGTTATCTCTCATTTTAGAAAAAGTAATTTGAGTCTTAGGGGAAATTTTGTAAGTCTTCTTTGGGCCTAGGAACTAGCATAAAAGTTTAGAATCATTATAGGAAATCATATAGAACATGTTCGAGATGGACCGATGTTTTGATATAGGGGTTTATTTTTGTTGGATCATGATTTGTAAACAATGTAGTCAAAATGTGTTTTTTGGTCTCTCTAGGTACTGTTCACTATATTTTTGGTTCATGATTTGGAAAATTGAACAACTAAAATCTTTGGCCATCATAAATTTCATTAAAGTGTGATTTTAACCATTTTTTCCTTATTCATTTTAAGGTTTTGGTTAACCCACATCTCTCTTCTCGTTCAACATATTTCAAAAAATTCAGGGTGGAGTTACATGTTTTCCACATCCATGGTTTTTAATCTCTCTCCCACTCATTTTCTAGTGGAATCCATGTGGCAATACCCTTTCCTCTATATTCATATTCTCTTACATTCCCCTTTCCCCCTCTCAATTTCCATCACTTTGGGGAACCCAAATCACTATTTTTATTTGTATTGGGGTTTTGATTAGTTTTTATGACTGTTATTTGGGTTATATGGGGAAGTGGTAGTCATTTTATGGATCGTTTGTGTTTTCACCATCATAGGAAATGGGTTTGAGATGGTCCCACTTGAAAATATGTAGGTGGATAATTATAATTCCATTATATTACATATAATAAAAAAAATTTGGGTTCTATATTATTTTTTATAAATTAAGAAGAATATTAGTGGCCATTATTTATCTTTAAATGGTATTTTAATGGATTTAGAACATGAGACGAGCTTAAGACATTTTCCTAGTGCATGTAAAATTTTCTGAGTGTCACTTTTAAAATGATTCAAAGAATTTGATATGTTTATTTTTAGATTTTTTGTATCTAGAATTATGTTACGGGATTTCATTGGATTTTAAATTTTTTTGAAACATGACATGTAATTTGCTCACATGCCATGTAATGTTTGAATTGTTTTTTTGGATTTAGGGGTTGATATGTTTTGAAATCGTGTATAATTTTATTTTATTTTGAATTGAAAAATTAATATTTTAATGAAATTTTTGGAAACAATAATTGATTTATCCCCCTCTTGAAATTATTTTGAGATCATGAGTCTCGTGGTGATTTAAAAATGTAATGTAAAACGTGAGATGGGGTTTTGTGAAAAGGTTTCTTAAAACCATTAGTTTATTTTGGATGAGGATTATTATTTTAAAAATAATTTTTGGAATGGGATTCTTCCCCAAATGAATTTATATGTGTCATTTGGAAAGATGGATCTCAATTTTATTTTTAAACTAATTTTTCATTATTGGTTTTGAAATTAGTTATTTTATTTGATTTCACAAATAGATCTCAAAATGATGAGAAAGAATCTTTTCCTCTCAAGCTATTTTGTGAATTCATGGTTGTAACGTTATGTGGAATAATATTATAAATGTGGAAAACACTATTTTTTTCCCCTGTGTTTAATTTTATTGTTGTGGATTGTGACCCTTTAGAGTTTCCTTATATTGGAATTCATTTTTTGATTCTTATATAGTGAGATGTGGTTGTGGTAGTTGAAAGAAAGGGTGTACAAGGTGATGTGTGTGTACTATTAAATGTTTTTTCCAATTATATGTTATTAAGGATTTCCCAACACCATTTTACTTATCAAGGAAGTCCTATGTATATTTCAGGTGACATATATGAGAGAAATACTTAGTTTGAAGTAGTGGTCTACTTATAAAAATTTTATTGGATATACCTTATCAGCTAGGATGAATGGATATCTGGTAATTTAATGTATAAACTCTTTATTAGAAAGTGGTGAAGATAATCTCCCAATATGTTTTATTTCTAGATTCTCTAAGGGGACTACCAGAGATGTGGCAAGATCAATAGTGTTAGCCTTGTCAAATAGTCACTAATTCATACCTTTTATTACGAGATACTATAGATTATTTCTATGACACTAGATCATATTAGAATCTTTTGTGTCAGTCACTTTATTTGATCACAAATTTTATCATGATTTATTACAATGGAGACGTCGCTTATTTTATTTTCTTGATTTTGTTTTCACATATCTTAAACTTCCATTGTGTGATTATGTAACAAATTGAATGTGTTGGTTTAATTCAAAATGAGTTGCATTAAAAATGTTTAAATTCCTGTTTCAAAATTAAAAATTCATTTGATTATATTCTATAGTGTTTTATGAAATGTTTTATTTTCCTTATGATTTTTTTTAAAAGGGTGTTTTCATGAAAACTTGGAAAAGAGGGATGAAGAGTGTTTTGGATCATTTTCCATGGATTGAAAATACCGTTGTTCCTTGGTGTGAAAATTATTATTATAAATGCTTAATGTAGAGAACCATACTTGACGTACATGGATATTACATTACATTTGTGGAATACTTAATACATAACCAAAACAAACACCTATGGACTGTAATAGTTTAGTGTCTTTGAAAACTCGGAACATAATATTCTAATCAAGGTAAAAGATCTTCAACATCTCCCATAAATATCATCCCCATTTTCTTTATTACCTAAAACTTTTCTTTATATCCAGGGGCAAAGAAAACATAAAAAGGGTGAGCTCCAATTCCCAATAAGGGTAAACATATAGAACATTAAACAATCCATAAACATTTGATTGCAAAAACTTGAACATAAAATCTAAACATCGAAATCTTGAGTAATGACATAAAAATTGGAAGAATGTAAGGCATTTGTCATAGATAAACATAAATCATGATAAAATAAACTGGGAATACAACATGTAATTGTCGAATAACATTTATCACCTGATATGATTTCTATTGTAGCCAAGGCATTACTGCCGAGACCATCATAGTGGAGAAAGTCCATTACTGAACCGGGTTTACTTGTCGTTCTGGCCCTGTATTACTGAACCGGATTCACTTTTCATTCCATCCATGTCAATCCCATGAGATATAATTCTCTACCCAATTAATTGGAGGGAGATATAGGTCTCATCCATCTCATAACGAAATCATTGTTACTTGTGCCACAAAATAAACATAAATCACTCATCATAACCCAAAAATAAAATGGGTTTCATAAACATCATCCCATCATAACGTAATCCATATAAAACAAATGGATATCATATCATGATAAGAAGAATAAAACCATGTAAATAATAGAGACATTTTACTTGAAACATAATCATACTAAATAATGTCATCTTATATGGAAAATAGTTTTGACAAAACACATGAAATGAATTCTTGAGGAAAATATGCTTTCTTCTACAAAATCATTTTCTTTTCAAAAATTACATTCAATTTTAAAAGAAAACTATTTTGTTTAAAATAATCCTAAAATATTGTAGAGGAAGCTTCATGAAAATTAGGCGTTGTGAAATTGTAAAAATCCATTCATTCTGTATAAGTTATAAAAACATTCTCCTCATACTTTTGCTGGAAAAGTCAAAAAGTTCCTCGTATGGTAAAAAAAGAAAGATTCCTTCTATAACACAATGTAAAAGTCAAATAGGGGTAAACATGACTTTAAACATACATGGAATAATATAAAACAATTTATGAAAAACATATTTATGGACATGGATGAAATATATTACCCCAGTAAATACTTACGTATAAGAAATCTCGGATAAAAATGAGATTTGAAAAATTATCCCTTACGTTATATCCAATTTCTTCTGTATGTGTCCAAGACTCCTTTATATTGGGTTAAACATATGATTAACTTGTAACATAACCATATTAATATTTATTATATCATATATGATTCACTTATGACTTTATATTACTCATTCTTTTGTAAATTCCATGTTAAAGCAGTGTTTTGGGTAAAATAATTTCATTTATCGTACGACTTTCGATTTTTTGTTCTTCATATTATTACTTCTATCCTGATTTACATAATTCCAGAATTTGAAACATGATTTATATATAATATATATTCAGAATATAAATATATATGATAGATCGATAAATGGAATGAAATACACTGTTCATGGAGACGGTAGGTCGTACGTACGCATGAACGTTGTTTTCGTTTCCCTATTGAATTGAATATAATTAAGTAAATGAAACATATATGTACATAAATATAGTATAATTATTATGTAATATATTTCATGTTTATTTATTATATATACTTTATAATCATACGTGAATGATTAATTATGGAAAATTAGTCTCATCGCGTTCGTGGAGACGGTAGTCCGTACGTACGCACGAGTGACAATATCATTATCGTGATATTAAAATTGTATATAATTGGATACTATATCATATATATAGAATAATAATAATGGTATATTTATTATTTATATCATTTATACTCATTATTATACCCATCCAAATGATGAAATGTTTTAATAACAAACTACACTATGACGTGGAGACGGTAAGTCGTACGTACGCACGTCTGGTGAATTTTTCATTCATAGGATGGATAAAATAACTAATATAGTTGTAAAATTTTTATAATAACATCACATTATATAGAATATACTGGAGTTATAATTTTAGAATGGATACAATAAAGGAGTAAGTGGATGAAGAAAGGACCTTGAAATAGGTGGTGAGATATTTACCTCTTCTTCGGGTTCTTCCTTTTGATTTGATAAAAATGGCTCCTTAGGCTGGCTTTATGACTAAAGTAAGGCCTATATGATAAAGATAGGATAGTTGATAGGGAATTTGTTCATGGTTTGGCCGAGTAAAATGGCTTTGGAGGTGTGAATTAGAGAGAAGGGGGAGTGCCCTCTTATAAGAGGGGTGAGGGGCACCGTAGGAAAACATTAAAATATTATTTATAATAAATTCATATTTGGTTAATAATGGCTCCAAAGTGACTTATTTTGAATAGAGGGTGGGGATGAGTCGCAATACTTTCTACCAATAGGTTTGATACAAGTTTAGGTTACCATTGTAACCTTATCATTTAGATTTAACTCTAAGTTAAATAATTTAACTTTTACCGTGTCTTCTTGTATTCATACACTATATGGTTAATAAACGTACTATTAACTACCAATAGATCCCCAATTTGTTCATTAAGGACATATATATTATTATATAAGTCTTTTTGTCGAACTATAGATTTTCAAGACCATTAGATCAATTAATAGTATTATATTTCATTTAAGAACTCTTTTATTTGAATTTTTAAACTATTTGGTATTTTGTTTTTCTAAATTCATAAAAAGATTATTAATTAAATTAAAATTCATATAATCAACCCTAATATGTCATATTAACCTATTAAATTTGTTTAATTCATAAAAAGTCTCAAATTACATTTATTTTGGTATTTATAATATCCATTATGTTAATATTTCATTAATAAGGTAATTACTACATCATCATTGTGTCATAAATAAATTAACATTTATAATGTCTAAAAACACTAAATAAAATACCATTATGTAAGAAATATTTTAATCTTTCTAATGAATATTTTTAGTTGAATTTATCTTATATATCCCTATATTAAATCTGTTTTAGTTATTAAACATTGATTTTAACTATTTTAACTCTTCTTTAAATAAAATAATAACAAATGTTCTAATCTAATCCAAGTGGACCTAAAGGGTAATATTTGATTCCTAAGGTTGTTTTTGGTCTAATTATACTTATACAATAGATTTAGGACATGTGTTAGTGTAATAATTATATCACTTTTACCCTTAATTACCCAGTTTAATTTTAACCATGGTAAATAAAAGTTAAAAGTTACTATTCACCATAAATTATTCTCATCTCATTGAACCACGTTTTACTTACTGATATCAAATGTGTCTCTCGGATTTTTGAAATTCCAGTCACAGAAGTGGTAAAATTAAGTTTTATGTAAATTTTGCAAATTCACCTAGGAGGTGGGTAAAAGACGGTAAAAACTTCAATAAATTTGTATATATCTAAAATTATTATAAAATTACTCCAATGAATTACATTGAACATATATAGGTATTATGTATCTATTTTGACCTAAAATAAATTTAAATAAAATAAATGATTATTTAAATAAAAATTTGGTTTTAACCAATAAATTAGTGTTTTCACTATTCATAAAAAAATGAAATTTCTCAGAAAAACACCAAAAAATCACCCTAGGATAATTTCAATATTCCGAATCCAAAAATGAAGTTTATTTTGAATGATAAAATTTATAAAATTTCAAATAGTGTGTATTACTATTCATAACGACTAGTTTATATAATATTTTAATAACATATCATTGTTTATTGAAACTCAGTATTGTGTAACACGTAAGCTATTGGGGAAGGTTGCTCTTGCATGTAATGCAAGCCAAGAATAATGTTGCATATACTAAAAGATAATACATTATTTTGTATAGCACAAGATAATCATGTTGTAGCATACAACACAAGACATCAAAGTAATTAAAAATAATATTTCTCATAAAATCTCGGGGTGTCACATTCTATGCCCCTTAAAATGAATTTCTCCCTCGAAATTCGTCGGGGTTAAAAATGGTTTACTACTTGAAAGTTTCACTCATAGAAACCCACATCGTAAAAATGATCACTAAAAGTTACTTTTTTTAAACGTAACGGTTGCCCAAATTAACTCATCATTGGGTTTCCACATAAAACAACATAGGTGAAAATATGGATATGGAAGAGAAACCTAAACATCAAGTTCTGATGGAGATTGGTAGAGAACATGTCGATGAAATATCCAAAAATCACAAAGCCATAGATTTTTGATGATCTAATGTACCATCTAGGACAACGTTTTTGGTTTTCAAGATCATTTCCCTAAAGTTGAAAAAAATTGTAATTAGAAGAAATACATAATTGATTTTGGTAAAATCTCACTGTTAGTCATTCCTTGAACAATTTCTACTTCATCTCTTAAAAAATGAATTTGAATTTGTTATTCTTGAAGTTTGATCAGATCATGTGATACAATGATAGGTCATTCCATCTGTCTCGAAAAAAGTTTAGAAAAAGTTATTAAATATATATAAGCCCATCTATGGTGAGAATAATCATATATATTTCCTAAAATGGACTTATACTTCATATATAATACCACTTAATAAATTAAAAATAATATATACTGACCATGGACTTCTTGTAGGCCAGTAGTGGGAGATAAAGGCATATCGCACTTCAGTTGTGGGTTCGATTCCCACATCCTTGTCCGACGTGATGGGTTGTAACCCATCCTGTGGGTTGTCCTTTTTCTAAAACTATACTATTATAACATTTTAGAAATAAAATCAAAAAGTTATATCCCTAAGAAATATTATCTTATGTCTAAATTAATCCATTTCATCCTTTAAGCTTATCAAAAATACTTCAGTCCGATTACTAGAAATTTTATCTATCGTGCATGTGAATACCTTCATTTATCTCCCATGTATCATAAGACATATCTTACTGTTGGTCACATTCCAAACATGTGAATACCTTAATAATGTATTCTTTTGAAACATGAATTACCATATAGTCTTTATGAAAACATGAATGTTGTCAAAAGTCAACTATTTCAACATTCCAAATTCCCAAAATTTCCATACACTCAAACCATGATATAACTTTGTCCTTAAATCAGTCATGAGCTCATTAATACTATCAAACTTTTCATTATCTCTTTATCCCTTCATTATGCACATATCATCTAATTTAAAAAATATTTTAATCATTTTTCATGGTTACAGGTACCATATAATTATTGAAAACCACAACAAATCAATACATAGATATTCCAAAATTCCACGATACTGGAAATCAGATTCCACAACACTATTTTGGAATCCCATTACATAAACACTTAATCATTCCACGACTTCGTTTTCATATTCCACATTGCCCCTAGTGATCACATGTGACTTCACTTTGTCATTTTCCTTGAGATGTTGTTGATGTCGATCATCATTAACCCTTGGATTAGGGCATTGGTTACCATAATGCAACATTTACTTGCACTTGAAGCATTGAGTTGTTGGTGGTGCATTCTCTGTAGTCTTTTCTCTATTCACTTAATTATCTACCTTTTCCTCATTACTTTAGCACTTAGTTGCTCGATGACCTTCTTTTCCACACTTAAAACATTTTCTAGACACTTTAAGACAATCTCAACCATGCTTCTTTCCACACATTGATCATAACGAAACATTTGTTTTCTTTTCACCATAGTTTTGAGATTTTCCCTTGAACTCCATATTTCGTTTCTTAACAAAAATAGGAGCTGGATATGTTACACCAACGTATGGTTCAAACTTGATAGCACAGTGTGCAATTTCATCATAGCTACTGAAGCCTCTTGTAGCTAATTCCCTTCGAAGACTTGGTTTTAAGCCACTGAAGAATCGATCAACTTTTGTTTCAGGTTGGAATATAAAGCCAGATTCATACCTTGAAAGCCTTGTGAAATTATGCTCGTATATACCAACAGATTCATCATACTTTTTCTTAAGCTCAAGGAACTCCTTTTCCATATTAGTTTGAAGAATGTGAGGGAAGTACTTATTCTAAAACACGTTATTGAACTCATCCCATTCCATGGATTCAATTTCATCTTGGGGATTTGTATTATTAATTAGAGTCCACCACTGGTATGCTTCACCTTTTAAATGGTAAAGAGATAAAATTAATTTTTCATGCTTTGAATAGAAAAGTATGGAAAATATCTTTTCAATGGTACTGATCCATTGTTCAGCAACAATTGGATCAGAAGACCCACTGAAAGAAGGTGGACGTTGCCTCATGAAGTACTGAATAGAATATTGTTCCCTTATCTGATCATTTGGAAGTCCAGAATGATTCATAGCTTGTGTAAGTATAAAAATAATATTTTTCAATCCATCTCCCATAACATTGGTTTTTTCAGGAGGAAAATTATTGCATCTCTCATTACATTGATCAATACGGTTCCTTCAGGTTCCATCCATCATCTGAAACCCAAAACGAATAGTGTGAGAGGCAAGAAATCATACTAGAAAAACAATATAATCAAGGGGATTAATTTAAATCTATAACATCTCATGTTTAATTCTAATATTGTTATCGTAATTCTTGGACTATAACCTATACTTATACAGAACCTTAGAGACATCCCTAGACATACCTTATAAATATCTCTAGGGATTTCACTAAAGTTTTCGCATCCTAGTTTCCAAAGGTTAACTAAACATTTCCTCTGATACCAACTCTAGATACCCATACTTGACTTACATGGACATCACATTACATTTTTGTAATAATTAATAAATAAAAAAGACAAACACCCAAGGACCGTAATTGTTTTTTGTCTTTGGAAACTCAGAACATAATCTTCTAACCATGGTGAATGATCTTCAACATCTCCCATAAAGACCTTCCCCTTTTGTTTTATTTCCTAAAACCCTTCCTTATATCCTAGGGAAAATAAAACATTAAAATGGTGATCTCAAATTCTCAATAAGGGTAAACATAGAGAGCATTAAACAATCCATAAACATTTGAATGAAAAAATTTGATCATAAAATCTAAACATCAAAATCATGATCAATGACATAAAACATGGAAGAACGTAAGGCATGTATCATATAAGAACTTAAATCATGATAAAATATCTTGGGAATACAACATGTAATTGTGGAAAAACATTAATCACATGATATGATTTTCATTGTAGCCATGAAATTACTGCAAAGACCATCATAGTGGACAAAGTCCATTACTGAATCGGGTTTACTTGCAGTTCCAGCCCTGTATTATAGAACCATATTCACTTTCCATTCCATCCATGTCTATGTCATGATATATAAATATTTACCCAATGTATTGGAGGGAGATATATTACCCACCCATCTCTTAATGAAATCATTCTTACTTTTGCCACAAAATAAACATAAATCATTCATTATAACACAAAGAATAAAATGGGATTCATAAACATCATCCCATCATAACATAATCCATATAAAACAATTGGATATAATTTCATCATAAAAAGAATAAAACCATGTAAATAATTGACTGATTATAATTGAAACATAATCATACTAAATAATGTCATCTTAGATGGAAAAACGTTTTGACAAACCACTCGAAATAAATTCTTGAGGAAAATATCCTTTCTTCTTCAAAATCATTTTCATTTCAAAAAATTTGATTCAATTTTAAAATAAAATTATTTCTTTGAAAATAATCATGAAATATTGTAGAGGAAGAATCATGAAAATTAGGTTTTATGAAACCGTGAAAATATGTTCATGTCGTATAAGTTAAAAAAAACATTCCCCTCGTACTTTTGCCGGAGAAGTCAAAAAGTTCCCAGTATCGTAAAAAAAAGAAAGATTCCTTCCATAATAAAATTTACAAGTAAAAGAGGGGTAAACATGACCTTAAAAATACAAGTAATAATATTAAACAATTTATGAAAAACTTTTTTATAGACTTGGATGAAAAATATAACCCCAGAAAATACTTATGTATAAGCAATCTCGGATAAAAATGAGATTTTCAAAATTTCACTTACATTATGTCCAATTTATTCTGTATGTGTCTAAGACTCCTGGATAATGGGTTTAAACATATTATTAACTTGTAACATAACCATAATAATATTTATGATAACATATATGATTCACCTATGACATCATATTGCTCATTCTTTTGTAAATTCCATGTTAAAGCATCGGAAGTGGCTTGGGAATGAGCCCGTAAGGGGAGACGCAGCGTGAGGGTTTTCTCTCCCGGCACCGCCTCCTGGTTTCACCCCAGTCAAGCACTGCTTCCTCCCCTTCCTTGTTTGTGGCTTGCGGCAGGGACTTCCCTAGCTCGGTCACCATGACGGTGCACTTGATTCAGCCTTCTTTCACGGCGGTGCAGGTGTCGAACGACCAAGTCCCAGAGTCCGCGGGTTGAGGGAGTATTACCATTCGTGGTCACAGGCATCTATTGAGGGGCATGGCTTCTAGGGGTTTGAAGGTTGGTGGCACTGGGTTTCGGAACTAGATCTGGTTTTTACTGGGTCCTTTTCCGGTTTTTTGCGTTTTTCTGTTTTTTTTCTGTCCTTCCTGCTTCTGGTTCTTGGATGGGTGAATTTGTGTTGTCATTTAATGGATGGATCTGGCAGTTTCATGCCGCGGTTTTTTATGTTCATGCGTCTTCGCGAGCATGGGATGATTATGTTCCTCTTTGTTTCGAGGATGATGCTTTTGTGTGAGTGGAAGTTTCCGTATGTTGTGATTTCTTCGGCCACAACCGATGATCTGGTGTGCTCCGCTGATGTTTGTACCAGAGAGGTCAATGGACGCTGAAGGTATGTGATGTTGGTGACGACGAAGGTCGACGGTAGATGACGAAGGTCGCCGGTGATGGAGTCGATGGGAGCCGGTGAACCTCACCGGTGTCCTGGTGAAAGTGGGTTTTCCAGTCGCATCGGGGGCGTATCCCGAGGAAGATGAGGCAGTGGCAGGTGATCCCAGGTTTCGAGGCGGCACGTGGGCTCGCGGCTCAAGGTGTTACTCGGTTTATTTTAATTGGTGGTTTTTTGAATTTTGAAATGTTTTGATTTTATCCTTGGGTCCCGACAACCCCTATAAACCGGCTTTCGGATAATGAAAAAAAATGATTTCCAGTCAGCCATGTTAAAGCATCGTTTCGGGTAAAATCGTTTCATTTATCATACATGTTTCGATTTTTTGTCCCTGATGTTATAAATTATATCCTGATTTACATAATTACAGAATGTAAAACATGATTTATATATAATATATATTCAGAAAATAAATATATTTGATAGATATATAAATGGAATGAAATACACCGTTCATGGAGACGGTCGGTCGTACGTATGCATGAACATTGTTTTCATTTCCTTGTTGAATTGAATGGAATTAAGTAAATGAAACATATATGTATATAAACCCAGTATAATTATTATGTAATATATTTCATCATTATTTATTAGATATACTTTATAATCATATTGAATGGTTAATTATAGAAAATAAATCTCATCACGTTCGTGGAGACGATAGTTCGTACGTACGCATGAGTGACAATATCCTTATTTTGATATTAAAATCGTATATAATTGGATGGTATATCATAAATACAGAATCATAATAATTTTATTTTTATTATTTATATAATTTATAGTCATTATTATACCCATCCAAATGACGAAATGTTTGAATAACAAACTACACCACGACGTGGAGATGGTAAGCTATACGTACGCACGTGTGGTGACTTTTTCATTCATAGTATGGATAAAATAACTAATATGGTTTCAAAATTTTTATAATAACATCAAATTATGCATAAGATACTAGATTTATTATTTTATAATGGAAACAACACAGAAGGAGAAAGTGGAAGAAGAAAGAACTTGAATTAGGTTGTGATATATTTACCTCTTCTTCGGGTTCTTCCTTATGATTTGATCAAACGATCTCCTTAGGTTGGCTTTCTAACTAAAGTAAGGCCTCTAGTATGAAGTTAGTAAAGTTTATAGGGTATTTGGGAAGGGTTTGTCCGATCCAAATGGATTTGGTGGTGTTAATTAGAGAGAAGGGTGAGTTCCCTTTTATAAGAGGGGTGAGGGGCATCTTTGAAAAAACTTAAAATATTATTTTATAATAAATTCATATTCAGTTTATAATGGCTCTAAAGTGACTTATTTCGATGATAGGGTGGGTATGGGTCGAAATCCTCTCAACCAATAGGTTTTATACAAGTTTAGGTTACCATTTTAACCTTGTCATTTATATTTAACTCTAAGTTAAATAATTTAACTTTTACCGTGTCTTCTTGTATTCTTACACTATATGGTTAATAAACATACTATAAACTACCAATAGAACCCCAATTGGTTCATTCATGTCATATATATTATTATATAAGTCCTTTTCCTGATCCTTATATTTTTACGACCATTATATCAATTAATAATATAATATTTGTTTTAAAAACTCTTTTATGTCAAGTTTGACACTATTTGGTATTTTGTTTTTTATAAATTTATAACCGCATTATTAATTAGATAAAGATTCATCTAACTAACCCTAATATATCATATGAATCTAGAAAATTATTTTAATTCATAAAAAGTCTCAATTTACATTTATTTGGGTATTTTATAATATCAATTATGTTAATATTTCATTAATAAGGTAATTACTACATCATCATTGTGTCATAAATAAATTAACTTACTTAATGTCTAAAAATAATAATAAAGAAATAAATATATATGAAATAGTTTTAGATTTCTAATGAATATTTATAGTCGAATATTCCTTATGGATAACCCTATATTAAGAAATTTTTAGTTATTAAACATTGATTTTAACTATTTTAACTCTTCTTTAAATCATATAATAATAAATGTCCTAATCTAATCCAAGTGAACCTAAAGGGAAATATTTTATTCCTAAGGTTGTTTTTTGTCAAATTATACTTATCCAATATAATTATGACAAGTTTTAGTGTAATAATAATATAATTTTTACCCTTAATTACCATGTTTACTTTTAACCGTGGTAAATAAAAGTTATAAGTTACTATTCACCAAAAAATATTTTCATCTCATTGATCCAAATTTTACTGACTGATATCACTCTTGTCTCTCATATTTTTTAAATTCCACTCATATAAGTGGTAAAATTAAGTTTAATGTAAATTTTTCACATTCTATTAGGAGGTGGGTAAAAGACGGTAAAACGTTCAATAAATTTTTTATATATCTTAAATTATTATAAAATGACTCCAATGAATTAAATTGAACTTATATAGGTATTATGTATCTATTTTTACCTAAAATAAATTTAAATAAAATAAATTATTATTTAAATAAAAATTCGGTTTTAATCAAAAACTCAGTATTTTCACTATTTAAAAATTGAATGTTTTTAGAAAAACACCAAAAATTTACCCTAAACTAATATCGATATTCCGAATCCTAAAATGAAGTCTATTTTGAAAGATAAAATTTTTAAAATTTTAAAAAGTGGGTATTACTATTCATAACGGCTAGTTTATATAATATTTTAATAACATATCGTTGTTTAGTGAAACTCAGTATTGCATAAAACACAAGCTATAGAGGAAAGTTACTCTTGCGTGTAATGTAAGCCAATAATAGTGTCGCATATACTACAAGATAATACGGTGTTGCGTATAGAAAAATATAATCTTGTTGTAGCGTACAACACAATACATCAAACAAATAAAAAAATAATATTTATCATAATATCTCGAGTTGTTACACCTATCCATATCTATTTTATTCTAAAAAGTAGTGGTTTTATATAAAATATCTAGTGGAATATCATTTCTCTTGACTTATAAATCATGTTACAAACCTATTTTTATCTCATGTTAAACATCCATTTAAACTATATTACTAAGTTGATTTCCATTGTCTTGGTGGATGGTGACCTCTTGAAAGTTATTCCCAAAACTATATAAATTTTATAGGATTTTTAAACCAATATTTGTTCAGTTCTGTCATTTTTCTTAACCCCCAGATGAGATATTGGGAAGTTGTCAGTGACTATGGGTCACTTGTGGTGATTATTGAGACTATTAAAGTTTGTTTTCAAATATTGATTTATATTTTGGGTTGTTGTATTATTCTCTTTTTCCAAGTATGGTTATGTATCTAATTCCACTTTTTTATTTATTTTGGTGGTATTTTTATCTTTTTGGACATTTTATTACTCTATGTGATTTGTGTTTTTATATATCTCCATTGTTTGTTATTTTTTATTGAAATCGAAGGAAGAAATCAATACTAAAGTGAATTATTGAGACCTATACACTTATTTCCATCACATGTGGAACATGAACACCCATTGATCTAGTGGCAAGCCATGTTAGGGGTCCAATATAAATATGTATTGGTCTGGTGCTTTACAAATGGTACCAGATAATATGTTTTTTATTGGGACTTGGATTCTTGTATCATTACCTTAATATATATTATATTCTAATATGGTTGAGTTGGGATGTTTCTAGCACATATGTGGTTGTTCCTGAGTGGGTTCCTAAAAACCATCCATTGTGATAATACCCAAGTTACCATGCATAGTGGGGCTGCAATTTTTGAATTCATAATTTTTTAGATTTACCATTGAGAATATGTTGATCCTCATTATCACTATTTTATTTTCATTGGCAGTCAAATTGAATTTTGGTATGGGACTAGAACATAGATCTGTGGAAATATGTTTGTCTTCATGGCCAGAATAACTAGAGTACGAATCAAATTCCTCATTTGGGGAATGTTATATAAATTCTTGTATGACTAGCCCATGGACTATGAAACAATTTTTTTGAGTTAGGAATGCTTCCCCATCCAATTTGGATTATTTTTTGTACCTTTATTAATATATATCTATTGGAGGGGGATTAGTCATAACGGCATGTACTTTGCGTAATTTGATGTTACTTTAAAATTTAATTATATTCATTATTGCATATAATAAATCCAGGACATGACCATATAGGTATAATCTGTTCATAAAATCCAAAACATAAATAACTTGTTAATAAAACATCTACCCTCTCTTCCACTTCTTTCTTCATAACAAGACACCTTTTGGAATATCATACATAATACCATTCTTCATGACCTAGGGAAATGGAACATATGGAAGGGTGAAATAAAATTCTCTTTAATGGTAAAAAGGGATAATATAAATCATATCACAATCATAAGACATAAGAACATAACATTTTGATGTTTGTCTTATATATAAAAGATCGTGATATCATTTCATGGGATAAAAGATCAAAATAATTAATGGAAATGATTCCAAATGTAAAAAAATAAGACATAATGTTCTCTGAAATACATATAAGCATAGAAAATAATTTTCATATTATCCAAGGCTCATAGCGAAGACCATCATAGAAGATAAAGTCCACTACTAAACTGGGTTTACATTTCATTCCAACACTGTATTACTAAACTGGATTTACTTGTCGTCACATTCATGTATATCTCATGATATATAAAACACTACCTTATGGATTGGAGGGAGATATAGGTCCCACCCATTTCATATTGAAATAATTCTTACATTTTCCACAAAAACATTAACCATTCATCATAGTATTACCCAAGGAACAAAAAATAGGTTTCTTAAACATAATTCCATCATACTTTATATAAAATAAGTGGATTTTATAAAAATAATTCCATCATAAACATAATCATATTAAATTAATAATATATATAAAATAATTACCCTATTTCAGATTATATGTAAAATATTTTTGATAAAATACATCAAATCAATTCTTGATGAAAATAACCATTCTTCTTCAAAAACATTTTATTTTATCATAATTCCATGCAATTTAAAAAAAATAATTGAAAATATACTTTAAATCTTGTAAAGGAAGATTCATTGAAATAAAGTGTAATGAAGATGTAAAAATCGGTTCATGTTATATATGTTAAAAACATTCTTCACATTCACTTTCCGGAAAAGTAAAAATGTACCTTGTATAGAAAATGAGAGAAAGATTTCATTGATGCCATTTAATAAAAATTCACCAATGGGTAAAATTCACTTTAAACAATAGTAAAAGAATATAAATAATATTATATATTTAGGAAACATGGAAGTGGAAGATAAAAATACCCAAGTAAATACTTATGTATAAATAATCTCATATAATAAAGATATTATGAAATTATCCACTAGATTAGGTTTGATATGTTTCTTATGTATCTAAACCGCCTATTTTTTTAGTATCTCTTTTTTATTTCCACAAAATATCTCTTTATGATGGATTAAAGAACGTATAAGGTTGTCCCATAATTATAATAACATATCATCATGTTGATCATACTATATTTATTACTTTAGAATAGAAGCAACATAAGAAAAGGGAGTATAAGAAGAAAATAATTTTGAAAGATTTGATAAAAAAATTAACTCTTTTTAAGTATTTACATTATATTTTCAAAAAAGGACCCTTTATAAAATCTTTATGCAATGGCTCGGACCTCTCTGGCCCATTCCATTGTCAAAAAGAGGGTCACGAAGTGTTCTGGAGGGTAAAATGGACTTTTCCCAAACTTTTCAGAATTTTGACACTACATGTCGTGTAGTGTGAGTACACTTCGTGTACCCCCTCACCGGGTATACCCCATGTTGAATGTCGTTTCCTTTCCATGTGAAATAAATGAGTACACGCCGTGTATCACATACTACACGCCATGAAGTCCCTACCCGCGTACGCATTACCCTTAGACCATGTGTTGACCAGTCAACGACCATCTACCGTGTTGAAGCCATGTCCTTTCCATGTGAAATAAATGAGTACACACCATGTATCAAATACTACACGTCGTGTAGTCCCTCCCCGCATACATGTTACCCTCAAACCATGTGTTGACCAGTCAATGGTTGCGTTCCACATTGAAGGTCGTGTTGGAAGATGTGTGGTGACCGTGTGAAATGGTCAAGTACACTGCATGTAATAGGAAGTACATACCGTGTACTTTTGTTTTTCTCACCTATAAAAGGACGGGTCCCCTCGTCCTTTTCATCTCACTCCTCTCCTCCCCATTCCCTCGAGCAGAGCTCTCCCAAGATACTCGAAGGATCTTTTCTTCCATAACTTCTTCGTCTGAGCTCTGATTTATGATCCGTCAGTGGCCACAGGATCGTAAAAACGAGGCGGAACTTCTGTGCTTGGATATGTTGTCTTCCCTTCAGCCTTTCCTTCCCAGCATCCACCCGAGGAGGTTTTTTTAGGATTTTACAGAAGCGACAGACGCTGAATAACTTCTTCTAAAGTTGATCTGGGGGAGTGTTGTGATCAGAACCCATAGAGGTAGGGTCTTACCTTCGTCTCACTAAATTTTGAATCATGCGGGGTGGGTTTCCTCTTGTTTCGTGAAACAAAGTTGAACCGGTTTAATAAATATAATAACTGTCTTAATGAACAGGGATGGGGAAGTTATTATGTTTATCTTTATTTATATCCTATGATATTGTGTTTTTAATTGAATAGGATTATGCCTACTAAGAATCACGGTCGTTGGGGGCCTTTTCTTGCGCAATTAAATGATTCCCTATCTTTCTAGACCATTTATGGATGGAAACTTTTTGGAATGTGGGAATTGTTTAATGACATAAAGATGGATGATTAAATGAATAACTAGAACCCTTGTATAATCACCCTGGTTGAAAAAATATGAAATAATAATCATGTGGATGCTGGATAGGGTTTATTTATGTGAAGGGAGTGTTTTGTGGGTTGTTGTGGATCCGGTGATCAGTGGGGAAACGGTTGGCTTGGTTGTGGGATGGTGTGAATGCTATGTTGTTGATGTGCAGCGGGGATGTGGTAAGTGGTATCAAGGGATGATGATGTATGGGTTTCAGTGTGTTTGTGGTTATGGTGGTTGGCAGCAGGGATTTAGGGATGGGATTGAAATGTGAATGAACTATGGGTTGTGGATAATAAATTAAAGTTGAAGAGTTAATGAATGGTTGGGCATGGTAATTGAACGGGAATAATAATTAATGGGGCTGGTTGGTTAATAAAAAGGGACTTGTTTGTGTTGCATGTTTTTTCCTAACATGACTTTTGGATGGCAGATATATGTTTTACAAATGATTGATATGGTTAGTTGTGGATATTTTCCCAGCTGTTAAGGAACTAATAAACTAATTCTATTGAAACGTTAAAACCTAAATGGGGTTGGGGTTGTTTGTTGTATGCATTCTTTGTACTAGCAGTGCCGAGGCACATGCTTAGTTTCTCTGTTTAGAATCCATAGGTTGGGTTGTTTGTTTGGTATATATATATATATATATATATATCTGTATCTTTGTGTTTTGACGCACCTCACCCATGTTGAGCACTTAGTGTCGAACACTCCCATTTCATGGGAGAGGGTGTTTTCCCCTTAGTTACTAGCACCTTCCTGCTCCTTCTTCCACAAGTTGGGATAGCTTGAGGAGACCTTACACCTAAGACTATTCAGGTAGGTTTCCATTGGGGTGGTTTTATCCCAAGACTCTTCGGGTAGGGTTACTATTTCCCAAGAATCCTCGGGATGAGGCCCAGGTGTGTGCGGGCGGGATACATGGTTGTGAGGCCCAGGTGTGTGAGGGTGGGATACATGGTTGTGAGTCCCAGGTGTGTGCGGTTGGGATACGTGGTTGTGAGGCCCAGGTGTGTTCGGGTGGGATATGTGGTTCTTGATGCCCAAGTTTTTCAGGGCGGGAAGAGTGTGGTATCGTCAGGACGTTCGCCATTAAGAAGAGCAACTAACTAGTGGGAAATGGTGCGGGGTACCCAATACTCTTTTTCTTATATTCTACTACCTATTATTTTGTGTTTTCGTGAGCATGGATGGTGATGTTGGGTCGATAGAATTCCTTGACAGGTTTTGGTTTCTTCTGTTGTTCTCACGGGGCATTAGTATGTCTCCCCACTTGTACACGAGATATTTAGGTTTCCCTACTGTGTATACTTGTATATTCACCCTACGTTTACTTTCTGCTTTCCAGGAGGACTACCAGGGTCGTGCGGGACCATACTAGTCGAGACGGTTGGAGTTGTTGCACTTTTCTGTACTCTTTTTTCTTTTGGTATTGTACTTTTGTGCTTTTTTGTACTTTTACCTTATTTTAGAACTATTTAAACATGCATGTGGTATTGGTGTGGGTTTATTTACATGTCTTTCCTTTCTTTTTCTTTTGGTGTTTGACTCATCCTATTTCCCAATTTTAAATAAATAAAAAGGGTAATGCCTCCCATATTGTGAAATAGTCATACCTTTGGTGCTAGTTATCACCCATGGGCCTACTAGAGGCGGCACTTGGGGTTCATTATCTACCTTTCTCCATTTCCAGCTCAGGAGGGGCATATTTGGTGGGAGGGGGTCGTGACAGAATGGTATCAAAGGTTATGGTTGAGAGATAGGAGGGAGTTTGGAGTTAGGCACAATGAGGATTGCATGAGATGGTAGGGCAACAGTGTTGGTTGATCTTGGTGCATGACATAGGCCATGGAAGACAGGCTAGGACACGGGATTTTAGGGGCCCCAATGATCTGATGCAAGGACTCTGACCCTATCGAACGACCAAGTTAGACTACATTGATTGCAGGGTATAGACCCTAGGGAAGTTACATGCATCATCATGATTGTGTTTTACTTGATTTGGGTTTTCTAGGAAATAAATTGAATAAAATGATAAACTGGAACCTTGAGAAATCTCCTTACTACTTGGGCTTAGGTTGTCTTTGTTTACCGTATAGCTATGGCACCTGGTCGGCGTCCCTGGGTGGATCAGACAGCCAAGGCCTAGCAGATCCATGTGGTTGATCAGTTGAGGATTGACCGAGAGGAGGAAGATAGCCAGTGGCAGAAGACTCTCCGTTCATTCCAGTGACAAACCCTCAAGAAGTACGTGGGTATTACTTTGGGCATGGAGACATATGGGTGGCTTCACGAGCTAGGGATCACTTTTACCTTGATCCGTGCTCCGAGGGAGTACTGGGTTCCCCAAGTAGTCATTCAGCTGAGATGTGCGGCGCGACAGTGGTGGACACTCTACCTCGGAGAGAGGATAGAGACGGAGGTTCTGTGGGTTGGCTTTGAGAAGGAATTCCAAGAGGAATTCCTTTCTTCCATGATCAAGGTGGAGAAGAGGAAAGAGTTTCTCTCCCTCCAGCAGGGGAGTATGTCAGTACGAGAGTTGGGGATCAAGTTTAAGGATCTCCTACGCTTTCCTCTAGATCTCTTTCTGGATGAGGAGTATCGGGCAAGACGTTTTGTGGAGGCTCTTCGTCCTTCACTCTAGTATGTTGTTACCCCCTTCACCCTTACGACGCACTTGGAAGTACAGAAAAAGGTAGAGATTGTAGTGAGGATGCACTCACAAGGATGTTCACCATGAGAGGGGATCTAGCTGGGTTCGGCAAAGGGGAAGGCAGTCAGCAGCAGGTCTCCTGCAGCAGGACCTTCCAAGTTCATACTAGTAGGGAGTAGGCCTCATCAGTTCTAGTTTAGATCTTCGGTTCCTCTTCCCTTTTTCACGAGCCCAGGACCGAAGTGTTTCCCTTGTAGAGGTTTCAGGCACATTCAGAGTCGGTGCTCGACCTGATATCATTACGGTGGAGGTGGGCAGGTTCACTGCCCGCCTCAGTATCACCAATTTCCTGTGAGGCCCTTCCAGTAGCAGTGGGACCCTGCTCCACTGAGGGTAGACTTTTCAGGAAGAGGCTAACCTCAGGGTGCTCTTTAGGGACCTCAACTAGGACGTGTCCAGGGAGGTGGTCGAAATTAGAGAGGCATAGGAGCTGCGTGTGGATAGTTGCACGTAACTGAGTTGAAAGCTCCAGCAGGACTAGACGTGGTGTGAGGTATGATTTGTTTGTTCAGCACTCTCGTTTTTGCTTTGTTCGATTCAGGAGCATCGCACTCCTTTGTTGCACCCAGTCGAGCACATGCTTTAGGTCTAGATGTAGAGGGACTTTCTATACCCCTGGTGCTAAGTACACCAGTTGGAGTCTAGATCAGCATATCTTGTGTTTTCTGAGGATGTGGGCTGACATTGGGACCACATAGAACTACTGGGGACCTTCTTTTTCTACAGATGCAGCCATACGATGTCATCATAGGCATCGACTGGTTGTTTTCTGTTAGTTCTGTTATCCACTACTTCGGAAGAAGAGTCATGTTCTCTGACTTGAATTGGCAGCGTGTATCCTTTGTTGGCGAGAGGAGATATCAGGTTGGAAGTCGGAATGTGAAGCCTCTCCTTTCCTTGTTATGCGGGTTATCAGTGGTCTCTGCTGATACAGAGATGATGGATGTCCCAGAGGTTTTTGGAGAGTTACTCGATGTTTTCCCCGAGGAGGTTGTGACTCACCCCCCCCCCCCCCCCCTACATGAAGTTGAGTTCAGGATAGATTTATAGCCTTGTTCCCATCCAATTTAGATGTCCCTTTATCAGATGGAACCTTCGGAGTTCCATGAGTTGCAGATTCAGATTGACGATCTGATGGAGAAGGGTTTTGTTCGACCCAGCTTTTCACCGTGGGGTGAACCAGTTTTGTTCATGAAGAAGAAAGATGATGGCCTCAGGATATTCATAGACTACCGAAGGTTGAATCAGGTAACAGTCAAGAACTGTTACCCCCTTCCACGAATAGATGATCTCTTCGACCAACTGATGGGAGCAGGTTGGTTTTCTAAGATCGTTGTACGATCTGGATATCACCGGCTGAGGGTAAAGGACAGTGATATCTCGAAGATGGCTTTCATGTGAAGGTATGGGAACTTTGAGTTTGTAGTGCTGCTGTTTGGAGCTACGAATGCTCCAGCTGTGTTCATGGGACTTATAAACTTTGTCCTCTGAGAGTTTCTAGACAGGTTCGTCATTATGTTTATCGATGACATTCGGATCTACTCAAGATCAGAGGAGGAGCACATTGAGCATCTCAGGGTAGTCTTGGAAGTCCATCGACACCACCATATTTATGGGAAATTATCTAAGTGTATGTTCTTGATGTATGAAGTACACTTACATGGGCACATGGTGTCTCAGCATGGACTGTTAGTGGACCCATCGAAGGTAGAGGCAGTTTTTTCTTGGGCCTCACTCAAGAGTGTGATAGAATTTCATAGTTTCCTGGGGTTGTCAGGTCATTATCAGAGGTTGATTTCGGACATCTCTTGAGTTGACGCTCCATTGACGGCATTGACTAGGAAGAACTGGGTCTTCCTATGGAGCGAGCAGTGCCAAAATGCTTTTGACTACCTAAAGGAGAAGTTGGTCAGTGCTCTCGTACTCAGGTTGGCAGAGGAAGGGTTGTTGTACGAGGTGTTTTGTGATGCTTCTAGCCTTGGATTGGGGTGCGTACTGATGCAGAAGAAGGGTGTGATCTATTATGGGTCTAGGAAATTGTGACCTCACGAGTGTAACTATGACACCCATTACCTAGAGAATGCAGCAGTAGTGTTCGCACTGAAATTGTGGAGACAGTACAATTTTGGGGAGCACTTTGTGGTCTTATCAGATCACAAGAGCTTATGTTATATCTTCTCCCAGCATGACCTAAAATTACGGCAGTGGAGATGGGTCGAGTTTCTCCAAGACTGTGACTTAGAGATCTCTTACACTGAGGTAAGGGAAACGTTGTGGCTGATGCTCTGAGTAGGAAGTTTCATAAGGAAGTGGTTCTGGAATCCGCTGATGCTTGGAGGGCGATGGGAGAGTTTCCTTCCTTGCACTTGGATGCATGGGTAGAGGGTGTTAGAGGCTATTTGTTTCCGATGAAGGTACAGTCCTACTTGTTGCGGTAGGTGGAAGAATTTCAGTGGGGAGACACTGAGGCAAAAGTAATGTGGGATTGTATCAATCAGGGAAACGCTCCCGAAGGAGGTCAGAGGACAGCCGACGTCAGATTCTTTTTCATGGAAGGCTGTTTTTTCAAGAGACGATGCATGAGGGAGTTCTTTGTGAGTTCCATATCTCAGCCTTGGCGGTAAATCTGGGAGTTTCAAAAATGTACCAATCCCTAAGGGAACAGTTTTGGTGGCCCTGGGTGAAACGACCAGTGGCAGAGTTTGTGGTTAAGTGCCTAGTGTGTTAGAAATTAAAGGCTTAACAACGTGTTCCCAGTGATTTCTTACATCCTCAAGATGTCCCCAAGTGGGAGTGGGATGACATCTCAATGGACTTCGTCATAAGAATACCTAGAGCTCAAGGTGGTTATGATGCTATCTGGGTAGTGGTGGATTGACTAACGAAATCATCTCACTTCTTAGCAATTAAGGAGTCGGTCCCGGTGAGTACCTTATCATAGAGGTACATAGACGAGGAGGTGTGGTTTCATGGAGTTCCAAGGACTATCATCTCAGATCGGGATACTCGGTTTACCTTATGAGTCTAGAGGGGGTTACAACATTCTTTTGGCACCCGGATATGCCTTAGCACTGCTTTCTACCCCCAGACCGATAGGCAGATAGAGTGGACTATCCAGATGTTGGAGGACATGATGTGAGCATGCGTTCTAGATTTCGGAGGATCATGGGTGCAGCACTTTCCTTTAATAGAGTTTGACTACAACAACAGCTTCCACTCTTCTATTGGCATGGCACAATTTGAGGCTTTGTATGGAAGACCATTTCGTTCACCCATTTGCTGTGCAGAGGTTGGTGGGATAGGTACTCTTGGACCAGAGGTAGTACAGAGCACCACAGAGAATGTCTAGATTGTGCGTTAGAGGATGAAAGCAGCTTAGGATCGACAAAAGTCTTATTATGATCGTTGGAGGATTCCCTTGGAGATCGAGGTGGGAGATCATGTGTTCTTGAAGGTTTCCCCTCGATGGGGGTAGCGGAGGTTTGGGAAGGGGAGTAAGTTCTCCCCTAGGTTCATCGGACCTTTCGAGGTGATGAGGTGAGTCGGCAAGGTGGCATATCAGCTAGCCATGCCACCTTAGTTGGAGAAGGTTCATGATGTCTTCCACGTCTCCCAGTATCATCAGTACTTACACGATGACTCTCATGTTATCGACTGGGGAGATTTAGATATGGGAGATGATGGGAACTACGAGGAGCGGCCAGTCAGAACCGAGGATCATAAAGAGAAGGTTCTTCGTGGACGAACCATCGCCTTGGTTCATGTGTTGTGGAGGCATGGCAGCCTCAAGTAGAAAACTTGGGAGCGGGAGGCCCAGATGCACGATTAGTACACAGAGTTGTTTTTACTTGTGTTTTTCCTTGTTGCTATGAGCTTTTTTTAATGTTATAATATGTACCCTTTGTATATGGAATTCTTGGCTTGCCAGTTGTGAGACGTTTTGATTCCTTGTTCTCTGGACGTGTGCAGCATGTTCGGATGTGTGGGTAAAGGAAAAACATGATCATTAATCAAGACGCATTAATGCGGATGATATTGAACCCATGCAGGTGAGTCAGTGCCGCCCAAAGAGGATAATATCTCGACATAAGTGAAGGAATTTCCCCAAACCACGTGTTCAGGTAGTGTGTGGGTTGTACGATGTTGGGGGCAGCGTAATTGGACAAAATCACAATGTATGGAAGTGGGAAGACCCAATTCTTAATCGAGACGCATTAATGAGGATGCAATTAAACTCATGCAGGCGAGTCAGTGCCGCCTAAAACGGATAATATCTCGACATAGGATAAGGAATTCATAACACATATGATTAGGGTTGTTGGATGGCTTCATGTTATAATGAGATCTCTAAGAGGTATCTTGTTGGGTTCCTCTGGTTTGGTATTGAATTCTCAGTGAAGAGAATGTTTTAATAGGTATCTGATGAAATTCCCCGGACCTCTCCAGCCCATTCCATTGTCAAAAAGATGTTTATGAAGTGTTCTGGAGGGTAAAATGGACTTTTCCCACACTTTTCAGAATTTTGAAACTACACATCGTGTAGTGTGAGTACACTCCATGTACCCCCTCGTCAGGTATAACCCGTGTTGAAGATCGTGTCCTTGCTATGTGAAATAAATGAGTACACGTCGTGTATCACATACTACACGCCGTGTAGTCCCTCCCCACATACGCATTACCCTAAAACCGTGTGTTGACCAGTCAACGGCCATGTGTTGTGTTGAAGCCGTGTCCTTTCCGTGTGAAATAAATGAGTACACACAGTGTATCACATACTACGCTTCATGTAGTCCCTCCCCACGTATGTGTTACCCTCAAATAGTATGTTGACCAGTTAATGGCCGCATTCCGTGTTGATGGCCGTGTTAGAAGCCGTCTGGTGGCCGTCTGAAATGGTCGAGTACACGCTGTGTAATAGGAAGTACACGTCATGTACTTTTGTTTTTATCTCCTATAAAAGGAGGGGTCTCCTCCTCCTTTTCAACTCACTCCTCTCCTCCCCATTCTCTCGAGCAGAGCTCTCCCAAGAGACTCGAAGGCACTTTTCTTCCATAAATTCTTCGTCCGAGCTCTAATTTACGATCCGTCAGTGGCCATGGGATCCTAACGACGAGGAAGAACTTCTGATCTTGGATCTGTTGTCTTTCCTTCAGCCTTTCCTTCCCATATTCCACCCGAGGAGGTTTTTCTGGGATTTGACAAAAGCGATTGACGCTGATGAAATTCTTCTAAAGTTGATTTGGGGGAGCGTTGTGATCAGAACCTGTAGAGGTAGGGATCATACCTTCGTCTCTCTAAATTGTGCATCATGCGGGGTGGGTTTCCTCTTGTTTGGTGAAACACAGTTGAACCGGATTAATATAGATAATAATTGGCTTAAAGTATGGGGATGGGGATGTTTTTATGTTTATCTTTATTTATATCATGTGATATTATGTTGTGAATTGAATAGGCTTATGCCAACTGAAAATAATGGTCATCGGGGGCCTTTGCTTTCCCAATTAAATGGTGCCCTATATTTCTAGACCGTTTATGGATGGAAAATTTGTGGAATGTGGAAATTGGTTAATCACCTAAAGTTTTCTGATTAAATGAATAACTAGAACCCATTTGTGATCACCCCGGTTGAACAAAACTGAAATAATAAACATGTGGATGTTGGATAGGGTTTATTTATGTGAAGGGAGTATTTTTTGGGTTGTTGTGGGTCGGGTGAGCATTGGGGTTGCGTTTCGCTTGGTTGTGGGGTGGTGTGAATTCTATGTTGGTGACGGCCAGCAGGGTTGCAATAAGAAATATCAAGGGATGATGATGTATGGGTTTCGGTGTGTTTGTGGTTGGTAGAAGGGCTACATGGATGGGTTTGAAATGTGAACGAACTATGGGTTGTGGATAATAAATGAATGATGAAGATTTAATGAATGGTGGGGTGTGGTAATGGAAAGGGACTAACAATCAATGGGGATGGTAGGTTAATAAGAAGGGACTTGTTTGTGTTGCATGTTTTTTCCTAACTTGATTTGTGGATGGTAGGGATATGTTTTAAGAATGATTGATATGGTTGGTTGTTGATATTTTCCTAGTAGTTAAGGAACTAATAAAATAATTCTTTTGAAACGTGAAAACCTAAATGGGGTTGGTGTTGTTTTTTGTATGCATGCTTCATAGTAGCAGTGTCGAGGCACATGCTCAGTTTCTCTGTTTAGAAGCCATAGATTGGGCTGTGTGTTTGGTATATATATATATCTGTATCTTTGTGTTTTGATGCACCTCACCCATGTTGAACACTTAGTGCCGAACACTCCCATTTCATGGGAGAGGGTGTTTTCCCCTTAGTTACTAGCTCCATCCTGCTACTGCTTCCATAGGCTATGATAGCTTGAGGTGACCTTACACCTAAGATTCCTCAGATAGGTTTCGATTGGGGTGGTTTTAGCCCAACAATCTTCGGGCAGGGTTACTATTTCCCATGAATCTTCAGGATGAGGCCCAGGTGTGTGCGGGCGGGATACGTGGTTGTGAGGCCCAGGTGTGTGCGGGTGGGATACGTTGTTGTGATTCCCAGGTGTGTACGGGTGGGATATGTGGTTCTTGAGGCCCAGGTGTGTGTGGGCGGGAAGAGTGTGGTAGTGTCAGGACATTCACTGTTAGGAAGAGCAGCTAACTAGTGGGAAATGGTGTGAGGTACCCAATACTCTTGTTCTTATATTCTACTACCTGTTGTTTTGTGTTTTGGTGAGCGTGGCTGGTGAGGTTGGGTGGATAGAATTCCTTGATAGGTTTTGGTTTCTTATTTTTTTCTCACGGGACATTAGGATGTCTCCCCACTTGTGCACGAGATATTCAGGTTTCCCTACTGAGTATACTTGTATGCTCACCCTATGTTTACGTTCAGGTTTCCAGGAGGACTACCAGGGTCGTGCGAGACCCTACTAGTCGGGACGGTTGGAGTTGTTGTAGTTTGTTGTACTCTTGTTTCTTTTGGTACTGTACTTTTGGGATTTCTTGTACTTGTACCTTGTTTCAGAACTACTTAAACATGCATGTGGGATTGGTTTGGGATTATTTACTTGTCTTTCATTTCATTTTCTTTTGGTGTTTGACTCATCATATTTCCTGATCTTAAATAAATAAAAATGGTAATGCCTCTCATATTGTGAAAAACTCATACCCTTGGTGCTAGTCGCCACCCTGGGGCCGACTGGAGGCGGGACTCGGGGGTCATTATCTCCCTTTCGTCATTAGCAGCTCAGGAGGGGCATCATTGGTGGGAGGAGTTCGGGACACTTTATGCCCAATGTGTAGTTTCTAAAAGGAAGTGAGGAATATTTGGAGCTTATTTGAGAAGAATATGGATGATTGAAGGGGCTTCAGAGGTGTGAGTAAGTTGTTAGAGGTGGTGGCCTTTTATAAGAGGGAGGAGGGGCACATTAGGAATGTTTTGAAATATTTTTTTAATATAATATGATTTTTGAATTCTAATAGTTTCTATGTGATAATGTTACAGGATAATATGAGGATGGTTTAAAATCTTCTCAACAAATACGTTTTAGACAAGTTTAGGACACATAAATAATCTTATCTTTTATCTTTAACCCTTTGTTAAAAACTTTTATTCTTACAATGTCTTCTGTTATTTTTCTAATATATGGTAATTATAGATACTATAAAATTTCAATATTACCACAGGTGGATAATTAATGAAATTGTAACCATTATATAAGTCACTATTCAGAATCATATATTTTTTAGGTTTATAAAATCATTTTATAAACTAGTATTTGTTTTAAAAATTCATTTATGTCGATTTTTACCCCATTTTTGTATTTCATTTTTGTTAAAATCATAAATACGTTTTTCATTCAAAAAATCTACATTAAAACAAATATAACATGTCATAATCATCCATCGAGTTTGTGGATGGCATCAAAATGTCCAAATTATATTTATTTTAATATTTATAGTATCATTTATTTTAATTATTCATTAATAATGAAGTCATTTTATCATCATTGTATCATAAATAAATTTATATATTTAATGTCTAAAAATTATAAATAAAATTCCATGATGTAGGAACTCTTTTTAGTATTATAATGACTATTTATAGTCAAAAATATCTGTTATATAACCCAATATTAAACATGTTTTAGTAAAAGATACATGTTTAAATTATATTTCACATTACATTAAATTTAAAATTAAAAAAGGTCATTATCACACCCATCTGCCTTCATGGGGTCTGAAAATCGACCCAAGGATTCTCATGGTCAGGAATATATCATCCAATATAATTAGGACACGTTTAAGGTAGATTTATATTATTATAGTATAATTTTTTACCCTTATTTTCTGAACTTAACATTTAACCATGATAAATAAAAAGAATTAAGGATGTTACTATTCATAAAGACCAAAAATAAAAGTAACCTATTTACACAATTTTTATATGATGATTATTAATATGGAATCCATTTTTTTGAATTCAAAACATATAATAGGTCGAAATTAATTTAAAGTCAATGTAGTTATCAGGATGTGATAATGTGTTTTTATAATGCCTTGACTCCTCTAGAATGGAGCAACTGCATTACTACTTATATTTGAATGGTTACAAGGAATGAAGTCCCAAAGTAACTATATTTTATAAGTTTTAATGAAATTATATACAAACATGTAACTAAATTACAATCGGAAAGGTAAAAAATTACAATACATAACAAAAACTAAATAACTGCATCCACAAAAACTCAATAAGTGATCTCCTCTTCATAACCTATTGAAGGTAATCAAATGAAAGAGGTGAGATCAAATTCTTAGTAAGTGTTAAAAATAGCGGAATCATGAATAAATAATAACTGAATCATAAAAAACATGGCATAGAAAATATGGCATGATGAATAAAAGAAATACTCAGACCATTAACAAACTGAGAATGAAACTAAATCCATAGATTTTCTCATAGTGAAAACCTCGTGGATAGTAATAATTTATAATGAATAAAGAGAATTCATATTATTTGGACTTCATGTATCTAGAACATGATACCACAATACTTTCAAAACAGTTTATGTCTGTGATTAGAAACCCATCTTGTTTTTTTGGAAACAAACTCAAAGGGTTTATCGCTAACTAATTGTCTCATAAGACATGTCGATACCTCAAGGGGGCATAGCAGACCCCACAATTCACTGCATGTCCCAATAAATATTTATACATGTATTGAATAAAATATCAATATGAATTTACATTATCCTCGTAGAATTGAGGATACAAATTCATCAACACTTCCACAATTAATACAATATTCAAAATAAATATCGTATGTAAAATAGTATACGAATTCGACAATAATCATATCCATGATTCATGAAAATGGTTATTTAACATAATTATAATGTTAAATGAAATATGATGTATAATGTTAATTACAAACACCACGTAAGAATGATTACATGCACAATACCAAGAAGGTCTTAATGAAATGGAAATTGAGACAATGACCCTAATCATGTTGTAATCAATTGAGTCGTATGACCAAAGTTAATAGCCACCAAAATAATCACATAATAACATGATTATAAATATATTAATGATATATATATCAAATTTAATTGCACGATACACCAATTGAAAGATGTAAGTGGCGAACAATGAAAATATCAGGGAATTAAAAGTGAGAAAGAATCACATTACAAATATTTTTGGAATGGTAATGAGTGATATTTGAGGGATTAATGAGAGGTAAATGGGTATCACATAATAAATAAATCATAATAGAGGTATGGGGGGAGTGAAAAAACATACCCTATCTTTAGGAATTAAAAATAAAAGGATGCATCATAGGTGAAATTTTTGAGTAAAAGTGAGAGGGAGGATCCCTTACAATGATCGTATCATTAGAGTGGGGAAAAATAAATGACATAATTATGCTTGAAAAATATAAATCCACATAATATAAGTTGATAAAAAATATAAAACAATCATATTACATTCACACATATTCTTCAAAAAACATAACCAATGACAAAGATGTTTAACTCAATGAATGGAAATTGAGTTAAGATATCCCAAACCATATTCTCAAATATGTTCTTTATTTTTATTAACAACCTGAATAATGAATTTTTTATTGATTATTTAAGAATTCAAAAACCTCATAAAAATTTAAATTATATGGAATAACCTTATTATTTTCATTAATTTCCTTTTTGATTGGTTTGGGAGGTTCAAATTTATTGTTTTGGAAGCATTTTCTTCCTTGATTTTCCTGATCTGTTTACCTGTATTCATGAATTGAAGTTCATCTGAAATGTGATTAAACATATAGAATTGAAAATATATATTATTAGTGAAATTATAATTATATATAAATTATATTTTAAAGATTTTGGTTATATACCATGAGGATGACTCGTTCGATAAGTTAATGGTAAACGCTTGGATTTACCTTGGCGGTTTTGTGCCCAATGAAATTGTTTTGTATTATTATTCCATATTATGAGTGTGTAAGTATACCAAAACATTAAATAAGATATAATACATATATTATGATCTGGTTCAACCATTAAAAGGGTTTCACGACTAGTCTTGTAGATAATAATGCAAACTGAAAACCCGCCTTCCTTGAGTGTGATAATTTAACACATCTCAAATAATGTATTCATTTATAGTATTAAAAAAGGGTAAAAAGATGGATTATAATGAAATCTTACATTATCACAATTAAAATATTGTACATTTATTTTAATGGAATTATCATGACATTTAGATGTGGTGAGGTGATAATAGAGAACAACAGAATGGAACATGTAAAAGAAATTGAATAAAAAAAGAAGTGAGGTTCACATATTGTGTACTCCTCTTTAAGAATCCCTTTAAGGACTTTGTTTTTTGCCTTTTGGAGAGACCAGAAATCCTTGGAGGTAGGGAGAGGCCTTTTGAATCATATTTTTCAAAATTTAGGAAAGTCTTGATGCTTGAGTGTTGTGGGAGGAAGAGGGGGTGAAGAGTGGTTTATATAGTGGAGGGGATGAGAGTTTTCTTAATGTTATAATAATTAATTTATTATTTCTTCTCAAGACAAGAAATAGTGAGTATTCCATGACCTATAATAGTAATAAGAGCATGTGGGTTAGAGATTTTGTGTCTTACATCAATCATGATTCTAGGAATTGTTAATTCAATTTTTAATGTATTTATACATTGAATTAATGTATTTTACTATTCAACAAAAATTCTAGTATTTCAGAAAAATCCCTAAGATTTACCCTACCATTTATCGATGTGTAGAATCCAAAAATTAACTATAATTTTTCGAAAATAATTCTATAATTTGACAAATTTAATTTTTAATTCAAATCATTATTTAATCTAAAAATACAAACACTTAAAATATTCATCCTCAATTTAAAAGTGCCTAAATGTATTTATACATTCATTGGTATGTATAACATTTATAAGAGTAATATTACTATTCATAAGGGTATGTTACTATTCATAAGGGTATGTTACTATTCCTAAGGTTATGTTACTATTCGCTAAAAATAATTTTAATTCTATGAGACTCTAAATATCATCCTAATCATAACCATGTATGACTATTTTTCAAAATTCAAAAGATAGAAGTGGGAAAATTAAGTTTAACGGTGAGTTATATATATCTACATAAAACAATGTTTCATGTATTTAATTTTATTATTCTTAAATATTAGGGTGTTACATTAATCCATCCTTTATAAATTTCATCCTAAAAATTTTTTATGTGTAAATACCTCTAAAACGGTGTTGGTGGTTCTTCTTCATGACATCCTCAGGTTCCAATGTTGTTTCTTCCATGTTATGGTTTCTCCAAAGTACCTTAACTAGAAGAGTTGTCTGATTTATCAATACTTTCTTCCTTATTTCAAGAATCCTGATAGGCTCTTCACATTATGAAAAATCAGGTTCCAAATCTATTTCTTCATTGGTGAGTACATGCATTGGGTATGGCATGTATTTCTTCATTAATGATCCAAGGAACACATCATGAACTTTGGAGAGACTTTGTGGAATTTTTAAAAGGTAAGCTATAGCTTTGATTCTTTCCAAAATTTCAAATGGTGCGATGTACCATGGGATCTATTTACCTTTCTTACCAAACCTTAAGACACCCTTCCATAGAGATACTTTCAGAAAGACATGATCTCCCTCTTATAATTCCAAATCCATTCTACAGTTTTTGGCATAACACTTCTTCCTGCTTTGGGCTGCTTTAATATAAAAATGAATTTTCATTACCTTTTTTGTGGTCTCTTCAATAAGTTATGGGATTATATGTTTCCTCTCACCAACATCATCCCAAAAAATTGGAGTTCAACATTTCTTTCCATATAATGCTTTATATGGAGCCATTTGAATACTATAATGGAAACTATTATTGTTGGAAAATTACACCAAAGGCAGGTATTGATCCCACATACCTTGAATGTCAAGAGAGCATGATCTCAACGTGTCTTCCAATGTTTGAATATTCCTTTTGGACTATCCATCTATTTGGGCATGATAAATAGTACTCATATGAAGCTCAATATCCAAAGCCTTCTTGAGACCTTTCTATAATTTTGATGTAAACTGAGGATCTCTATCGGACACAATTGACAAAGTTGCACCATCAAATATTACAACTTAATTAATATCAACAATTTCATATAGCTCATTGGGTAAATCTTCTCTTAAAGTATGTAAATGTTCTAATTTTGTGAGATGGTCAAAAATTACCCATATTACATCATTCCATCTAGGTGACCTTGGTAGTCCGGTGATGAAATCAATCATAATTTCATCCCACTAAAAACATAGAAATAGATTGAGGTTTCATCACCCCTATTGGATGTTGTCTCTCGGCCTTCACATGTTGAAAAACTAGACACCATGAAATATATTCTGCAATATCTCACTTCATATTATGACACAAAAACATTACTTCAGTTCTCTATACATCTTTGTGCCTCCCAGGTGCATTGAAAAATTTGAGCTATGAACGTCTTCTAACACTTCCCTTTTTAGCTCAGGTACTGATGGAACGCATAACATCTTCCCAAATTTTATAACTCTTTCTTCATACACCAAGTCTTCCAATCTCACATCCTTGACAACAATTATTTTCTTATGAATATTTTCATCATCAGACTAAGGGATTTTTATCTTCTCTAGTAAAGATGGTTTATCAATAATTTGAAAGAGGAAATATGTTTCCCCTACCTTAACAATTCCCATATCCATCATTAGTAGATCCATGAATATAGGATCTCTCTCAACCCAAATTTGGGTAAAGAGTCTATGATATTTCCTTCTTAACGCATTTTACACATTATTTTCCTTTCCTGGGTGGTAGTGTATTGAAGAATCATAATCTTATAGTAACTTCATCCATCTTCTTTTCCTCATGTTGAGTTTTTTTTTGTAAAAATGTATTTCAAAATCTTGTGATCTGTTTATATCTGACATCTCTCTCCATAGAGATAATGCCTCCATAATTTTAGAGAAAATATTATGACTGCTAACTCAAGATCATGAGTTGTGTAATTTTTCTCATGAGTCTTCAACTGCCTTAATGCATAAGCAGTAACTTTATCATTTTTCATAAGGACGCAACCCATTCAAAACATTAATGCGTCACTGTATATCAAAAATCCATTATTTTCATATGGAGGAGTAAAAATTGGAACATTAACCAATATTATTTTCAATTATTCAAAGCATTTTGTACATTCTTTCATCCATACAAACATAACCCCTTTGTGTGTGAGCTTGGTTAATGGGTTAGCTAGTCGAGTGAAATTCTGAATGAAATGCCGATAGTAATCGGCTATGACAATAAAATTGTGTACCTCAGTTATACTTTTTTGGAATGGGAAAATATTGTATTTCCTTTTTCATCTCATGTTCAACTAAGATTCCATCCATCGAGTCAATATGTCCAAGAAAAGAAATTGGTTGAAGCCAAAATTCAGGATTTCTAAACATCCCTTATAATTCAATTCATCTAACAGTTTTTAGAAAAATATGCAAGTAATTCTCATGGTCTTTGTTGATTTTGGATTATACCAGGATATTATCGATAAATATCAAAACAACGTTATTAATATATTACTTGAAAATTCAATTCATTAAATCCATGAAAACAGAGGGTGCCTTAGTTAGTCCTAAAGGAATCACTATAAACCCAAAATTCCAATAGATGATTCACAATGTTGTCTTTGGAATATCTTCCATCCTCATACACAACTAAGGATATCCATAATGAAGGTCAATTGTCAAAATGTATTGTTCTCCTAGAATTTGATCAAATAAATCCTCAATTCATGGAAGAGTATACTTATTATTTAGTGAAATGTCATTGGCTTCCATGTAATCAACAGACAGCCTCATGAATCCATCTTTCTTCTTGACAAATAGGACATGGGCTCCCCACTGAGAAACACTGGGTTGAATAAATCCTTTATCAATAAATTCCTCTAGTTGTTTCTTTAACTTTACTAATTCCAAAGTGTCTATTCTATACGGAGTCTTTAATATAGGTCATGCACTAAGAGTTAAATCAATTAAAAACTCAAATTCCGGCTTAAGAGGATGTATAGGTAAATCTTCATGAAATACATCAATGTATTCTTACACTATATATAAATCTTCAATTTGAAGATTTATTTACTTACCGATATACATTGGGTTATTTTTATCTCCAAGAATTTCATTCAAAATATCTATTGGGGGTGGATCTTGATTAGAATAAGATGGTGAGATTTCTGCTCTAAAAATATGTGTTTCTATACCATTTTCAATGATTGAAACTTCCTTTCTCTTGAAATAGACCATTGTATCGTAATTTAATAGCCAATTCAGACCAAGAATTATATCAAATTCAGTCATTGGTATGATGATAAGGTTAGAAACTAATGCACGTTTATGTGTCATGAGGGGGACTGATCAACAAGCCTTTATTTCAATGATACATCCCCTAAGTGATTTGACTGAAAACTCCTTCATTATATCAAATTGGACATGTCTAATTTTCATGGAAAACTTGGAATATATAAATGAATGTGATGATCCATAATCATATAATGTATTGTCCAGGTTTGAGTAAAAAAATTAAATTACCTTCCACCACATCAATAGGAATTCCAACCTCTGCAGTTGTAATCGCATAAGCTTTACATTTCTCCTGTGGCCTTTTCTGATGTAAGTTTCCTTGGTTCTTAGCACACTCACTTGAATAGTGTCCCATATCTCTAAAATTGTATCATTGAACCTCATTGACTTGTTTATTCCCCATGAATTCATTTGACTGATGACCCTTTTATCAACACATATAGAAGAGTCCCATGCCTTTCTATAATTTCTTTTAATGATTATTTCCACAGTTCTCGCATAATGGGAATTACTTCATTCCCTTGTTCTTATTTGGTTCTTCACCATTTCCATGCTTATTAGATTATATCTTCTTATCTTGGTATCCCTTGAAAAAAATTTATATATAAAACTCCATATCTATTTTTATGGCACCCAATACAGTTTCACTATATGATGAAAATTTTTAAGAAGCAAGTTCCCTTCAAATATTTGTCTTAATATATTAAAAGAAATGATCAATATTGTATAAGTACATGTCCTTAAAACATTACATGATCATGAATTAAATGAGTAATTTACATTAAGGATCTTTTCAGGTTTAGTGTTTTAGAGAATTCGGCAATAAATATTACCTTTCATTTCAAAAAAATACAAAGTAGACACCTCTACTCAGTTTCCATTTTTTTCACAAAAAAAGAACTCTTGAAAAATAGATTCATGTCTAGTTATATGTTTAAGATAGAATTACTTTTCCGTGATCCCATCCAAGACACTATTCCACATTATTTCCTTTAAAAAACATTTCCAAAACATGGGTTCAGCATAAAAAGCTCAGTAAGGGATACACAATGAAGGAAAACTGTTTGTTTTTTAAAACTACAAGTAAACCATGAATACTTTAACATAAGTATTAATTTTCACCTTTATGAAGTAGTAAATACTCTTCAATAAATAAAAGATCACTACTTACCCTTTTATAACCAAAATATTACCATAAAACCCAAATAAAGAACATATAACATATACAAGTAACTTGAGACATAAACATACTAAAATAGAATAACTATACGATCGACTTAAACACATATCACTAAATGGAATAGCCATATGGCCGACTTCAATACCCAATTCATTGGAGGTTATAAAGTAACCACCCATCTTGGTTTATCACGACACCACTTTTCATTTTGTTTATCACATAACCACCCATCAAATGTCCAATTACAATTATAAAATCATAACACATAAAACAAATATAAAAGAAAAAATCATTTACACATTTCAATCACAATATATCACATAAATATATTAACATAAAAACCTCATTATAAAAACCATTTTCAATACCAAAACACATAAAAGAGTATATGGTATTGATTTTTTTTTGAAAAAAACATTAGAGCTTGTTAAGGAAGCCAAAGAACAAATAATACTCGCAGCGGCGGAAAGGTCATGTCACCATTTATGTTAAAAGAAACATTTATTTTTTTCTTTTAGTAAAACGATTCATTGAATAAGATTCCCTTTTGAAAATTAAAGGGTGTTTATAAAATATATAATAATTTCGTGTATTAAAACAATATATGCCTCAATGAAAGGAGATTGAGACGAAGTCCCTTACCTCATCTCCGACTTGACCCATTCGTTCTTTAATATCCTGAATAATAAACTAACATTAATTTCAAACTTAATAAGAACCTTTTTCAAGTATATTATTTCCTTTATATCACATATTACCATGTTATAAACATTATGTAATAATTCAAGTTAATAATGTTTGTTATGTAGATATTTGGTACTTGAGTCACAAATAAACACCATATAGTAACAAGTTGTTCACATGATCAAAATTTCATTATATCCATAATGATATTCATAATTTAGATATCATATATATCTTATATATGCAGAATATACTTGTATTTATAATAGTACATAACATTTGGAGGTAGGAAATGAAATGCAACGTTTATGGAGTTGGTAAGCCGTATGTACGTATGAACAATACTTCCATTTCTATTTCTTATTTTAATGGAATTAAAAAATAATGATACATAGGTATATTATAATTCCATTATAATATCATATATAATACCATTAACTTTATCCTTTATACAACCCATGTATGTCATGAACAAGGCATATCACTTTGAGCGGGCAGTAGTCTGCACTTTCTCAAATGAAATTATCATGTTTACCCACAAAGGAAACCATAAAGGTGTGATATAAAAGGAAAATAGAGAATCATAAAGAAAACATAAACATAATATATATCATATATAAATATAGTGTCATCTTAATGTCCACCATGAGAGGTGTTATGAGATAAACGAACAATCATCATTTCGTGAGGCGTTAGTTTTCCATCCACCGAAAAAGCATGTTCTTCATCCATTAGATAGAGGTGTGTGTAAGTGTAGTTCAAATACTTCTCATAACAACATCCTAGTATATTATGGATACTGGTTTTGTTATACAATAAAGTAATAAAAAGAGTTTAGAGGTTGGAGAAGTAAAATAATAGAAAAGAAGTTAAGAGAAATTGTTACCATTAATTTCGGTAACTCCCTTTGGTTTGAACCAAAATGATTTCTTGAAGTTCCTTATGCATAAGTTAAGGATTCTTAGTGTATTAGAGGTATTTATTGAGCTTAATGGGTTAGATTTTGGATGATCAAAAACTCTTCAAAGGTGTGATTAATTGGTTAGAAATGGTCTCATTTTATAAGGGGGAGGAGGGGCTCTTTAGGAATGTGTGAAAATATTATTTTATTATATAATGATATTCCGTTTCTAATGGACCAAAAATCATTATATTCGACTATAATATGACTCATGGTTGAAATAAAATCATTCAATAATAATTGGATAGTTTTTGGTTGTTATTGTTATATTCATAATCTTATTTATTTAAATGATTTACTAATGAGGTAAACACTGCATCATTATTGTGTCATAAATAACATAATTTATATGATGTATAAAAATTATAAAAAAACTACCATGATGTTGGAAATCTTCATAGGTTTCTAAAGAATATTTATAGTCAAAATTACTACATATATAACACCATATAAAAATTAATTTACTAAAAGATTTTTGTTTATGTCTTTTTTGGCTTTACATTAAATTAATTAATCTAAAGGGTCATTATAATTCATAAGTGGATCCATGGGGTCCCAAAATCGACCCAATTATTACCATGGTCGGAAATAATTCATCCAAAAAAGGGTAGGGCAAGTTTTAAGTTAATTTTGAATTATTATAATATTCTTTTTACCTTGATTTACCCTATTTACCTTTAACCGCGGTAAATAAAAGTTAACAGCTACTATTCACCAAAAATTATTTTCATCTTATTAAACCACATTTTACTTAATAATAACAACCATGTATTTCGTATTTTTTAAATTAAATTCACAAAAGTGGTAAAATTTCATTTAAATGAAAAAGTCATTTTTTTAACTACTACTAATTGGTTTCACTATTCATCAAAAATTGATGTTTTTCAGAAATATACCAAAAAATAAGCCTAAGCTATATTTGATATTCCAAATTCAAAAATTATTTCTATTTAACAAATTCTAAACATTGAAGTTACATTAATTAATTTTAAATTAATTCCTGTTGTTAAAACAAATATCATGTTTTTAAGAAACATTAATTATCCATAGATTGACACTTGTTTATGTCCAAATTTAAAGTGAAATTAATTCCAATGACAAACATTGGATTAAATGGTAAAGATATATTATAATTACACTTTAAAACCAAATATAAATATAATATAACCATACAAATAAATTAGATTAAAATGTAGTTTTGAATTAAAATACAATATTTTTCTATATTCATTAAAAATGAACTTTATCAGAAAAATTCCAAAAATTTACACAAAGTAAATTTTGATGTCCTCATTCTAAATAAGGATTACATTAGGTCAAATAGAATGTATTAAAGTGACCAAAACTATATTTAATGAGGTTCTCCATTAAAAGGTGGTAAATCAACCTTTTAATGTAAATTATGTTTATAATTAGATTCATTCACATTTTATGCCTCTAACTGTTATTGGATAAAAGTAAATACATTTACCAAACATGTATAATAATATTTTAGTTAGTTATGTTCATTCACACCAATACAATGACTAGGATTTAACTTCCATTTAAAATAATAATATTATATTATTTGTGTGTGACAAAAGATTTCAACGAAACATGTTGTTGTGTATCAGGTACATTATCAAACATAGAAACCCTTTTAAAGAAAAATTAATATTTAATTCACAAATATTAATAAGTATGAAAATCTATTATTCTTTATTTACCTGGGATTTTATATCCTTCCCTCTTTTTGGAAATTTCAACCTTGAAATTTTTATTCACTTATCAAAATAAGTGGGGGTATTTATCCCTCATATCATTTTCTGATTCCCATGTTACCTCTTCAACCATATGGTTTTTCTATAAATCCTTTACCTGGTGAATTACCTTATTCTACAAAACTTTCTCTCTATGGACAGCAATCTGGATTGGTTGTTCTTCATAAGATAGATTCTCTTCCAACTAAACTTCCTCTTGACTCAAAATGTGAGATGGATCGGGCATATACTTTCTCAACATCGAAACATGAAAAACATTGTGTACCTGAGATAAACATGGAGGTAAGGCCACTCTTTATGCAACGGATCCAACTTTGTCCATGATTTAATAAGGTCCAATGAACCTCAGACTCAACTTTACCTTCTTACCAAAATGCATCACACTTTTCCATGGAGAAACATTGAGAAATTCATCATCACCTACCACAAAAGAAATATCCTTCCTCTGGTTATCCGCATAACTTTTCTTTCTGGTCTGAGATGTTCTCATGTGCTTCTGAATCAACTTAAATTTCTCTTCCATCTCATCTACCAATTATGGTCCCATTAGCTTCCTTTCACCAATTTCATCCCAAAAATATGGATTTCGACAATTCTTTCCAGATAATTCCTCAAATAGAGCCATTTGTATACTGGAATAAAAACTGTTATTATAAGAAAATTCAACCAAAGAAATATATTGTTCCCAACTTCTTTGGTAATCCAGTGAATAAAAATGTAGCATATCCTTGAAGGTCTGAATTATTTGTTCTGACTGCCCATCAGATTACGGATGAAAAGTTGTACTAAAATTTAATTCAATACCCAATAACTTCTTAAGGCCTTTCCAAAAGTTAGAAGTAAACCTGGGATCTTGATCAGATACAATTTATAGAGGAACTCCATTCAACCTGACTATCTCTTTAACATTCATCTGAGCTAGTTGATATAGAGACAAAGTATCTTTAATAGGAAGGAAATGAGAAGATTTAGTCAATTTATCAACTATAACCCAGATTGCATTATTACATCGAGATCTCTTCAGCAATCCCATAACAAAGTCCATGGATATATTTTCCCATTTCCACTATGGCACTGATAAATACTGACGAATCCCTTTCGGTAACTGCCGCTCTACTTTAACCTGCTGACAAGTCAAACACTTCACTGTAAAATTAGCAATATCTCTTTTCATTCCATCCCACCAGTACTACTCCTGAAGATATCTGTACATCTTACTACTACCAGGATGAACTGAAAATGGAGAACTATGAGCTTCACATAACAACACATTCATTAAATGTAAATCACAATTCACACATAATCGCTTCTCAAACCTCAAAACACAATCATTATCAATGTTTAAATCAGGTAACATACCCTTCTGAACTGACTCTACCTTTTTCTGCAACTCACGGTCATCTTTCTGTGCTGGATTTATTATGTCTGATAGAGATGATTTCACTGACACATGAAACAAAATAGAATAATTTCTTGCACTAAAAACTTCTATGCCAAAGTTCATCAAATCCAAAACCAAATGATCTCGTTCCAAACCTAGCATGGTTAATGAGACATTACTTTTCGACTCAAAGCATCATCCACTTTATTTGATTTTACAAGATGGTAATGGATCATGCAATAATAATCATTGATTAATTCCAACCATCTCTTCTATATCATGTTCTATTCTTTTTGAGTGAATATATACTTTAAACATTTGTGGGCAGTATATATTTCAACTTTTACTCCATTAAAATGATGCCTCCAAATTTTTAACTCAAAAACAATAGTAGCTAATTCCAAATCATGTGTAGGGTAATTTAACTCATGAGGTTTCAACTGATGTGAAGCATATGCAATTACCAAATCATTCTGCATAAGGACACATCCAAGTCCTTTCAATGAAGCATCACTGTAAATAACAAACTCGCCATTTTTGGAAGGTAGTTCCAAAACTAGAGCATTCACCAGTATTCTTTTCAATTTTTGAAAACAATCATCACATTTTTTTGACCAAATTAACTTTACACCTTTTCGAGTTAACTTAGTCATTGGACTAGATAACCGTGAAAAATTCTCAACAAACCTCCGGTAATGACCTACCAAAACAAGAAAACTACGGATCTCAGTTATATTTGTGGGTCTTATCCATTCTTCAACAACTTTTGTTTTAGCAGGTTAAGTAGTTATTCCATTTTTTCAAACAATGCGACCAAGGAATAAAAATTACTGTAACCAAAAATCACACTTGTTGAATTTCTCATAAAGTTTCTTTTCATTTAGGGTTTTCAAGTTGACCCTTAAATGACTTTCATTCTCCTTTCTACTTTTATAATAAACCAGAATATCATCAATGTTCACAACCACAAAATTATCCATGAACTCACGGAAAATTCTATTCATAAGATCCATGAATACAGCAGGTGCATTGGTTAAACCAAAAGGCATAAATACAAATTCATAATGGCCATATCTAATACAAATCACGATCTTTAGAATGTGTACTTCCTTTACATTCAACTGATGGTACCCTGATCTCAATTCAATCTTCGAAAAATACTGAGCTCCCTAGATCTGATCAAACAAATCATCGATATGAGGAGAAGGATACTTGTTCTTAACAGTGATGTTATCAAATTCTATATAATCAATGAAAAGTCTCATTGAACCATATTTCTTGTTAACAAACAAGACAAGAGCACCCCATGATGATGTTCTAGGATGAGTGAAACCTTTAATTAATAACTCCTGTAATTGCTAATTTATCTCTAGATGTTCAATTTTTGTCATTAGATAAGGGGGTTTTGAAATTGGCTTAGCATCAGGAACTAAGTGAAATGTAAATTCAACTTCTCGATCAGGTATAATACCAGGAAACTCATCAAGAAAAACATCAAGATACTCATTTACCACGGTCACATCATTAATATGAATATCTCCTTTATTTTCAACGATATGTGAAAGGTAATATTCATTTCCGTATTTTACTAGTTTCTCAGCTTCCTAATATGTTATCAAATTCAAGGGTTCATTCTTGTACATAAACTGTAAATATTTTTGAAAAGAACACTCTTTAGCTCTAAAGTCAATATTTGCATGATAAACAGATAGCCAATCTGTACCCAAAATAACATCAAACTTTACTATAGGCAATACAATAAGGATTATAGGTAGATTCTTCCCGCACACAAGGACAAGAAGGTTTTTATGTTTTCTTTTTGTCTCAACATTTTCTCCAAGTGTTTTTAATAAAAGTTGTTTATTCATATCTTGAGATGGAATTCCCAATTTATTAGAAAATTTCTCAGATTTGAAAGAGCATGTAGACTGTGAATCAAACAACACATTGGAATAATCTGAACAAACAAATAGTGTACTTGATACTACTTTTTTGATGGCCCAGCATCTTCTGAAGTAGTTGCAAAAGAATTTCACCTCCCATTTCAGCTTATAGTCTAGATTCTTTTCCTCAGTTGAGTTCTTCACTAGACACTCATTTTCATAATTACCCATTTCATTACACTTAAATCATCTATCTAATGGATTTTTATTGTCTTCTTGATCATCTTCCTTACAGTTATGTGAAATATGACCAGACTTACCACACCAAAATCACTTTACAGACTTTGATAAAAATTCTCCAGGATACTTTTGACCACACTTCTCACAAGTCTGATATTTCATTTTCTTACCTCTATGCTTATTTGATGAATTATTTCCCTTTTCTTACCAACTGGACCTCTTATTATGTTGTTTTTCAATAAACACCGGATCGTCGGCAAACTTGATTTCCACCTTCTCCGCACATCTAACAAGTTTTTCATAACTTTTGAACTTATGAGAGGCTAATGATCTTCGATATTATGGTTTCAGTCTTGAATAAAATCGATTTATCTGACAACCAATATCTTAGATGAAATTTGGAAAATACCTTGCCAGTCTAGTGAATGTTTCTTCATAAGCTGCCACTGAGTGATCCTCCTACCTTAAATCCATGATTTTTTTTTTCAATCCAAAGAAAAACTACCTTAGGAAAATACTTTTCAAGAAAATAACATTAAATTAATCCCAATAAGGAGAATCAATCTCCTCACTATCCCTGATATTTTTCACCATCAACCACCACTGATCAGCTTCACCTTCGAAATAGTAAATAGTGAGATTAACCTTTTGATGTTCTGAACACCCCATGTCATCAAAAATCTTCTCCAGTGCTTTAATCCATCCTTTAGCAAGAACATGGTCCGATGATCCTTTGAATGATGAGGGGTGTTTCCTCATGAAATTCTCCACTACTGACATGTTACTCTATAGTTGATCTGGATGATCTTTTGCATGGATACCACCACTATTTATAGCCTAAGTCAACTATGTCATCACTGCAACAAACTGTTCAGTTCCAATTCCGACCATCTCAGGTTTCTGATTTGGAAGTATGTCTTCCTCCTGATGTCATCCCAACATAGCTGCCCTATTTCTTCTGCGGAAAATCATTCTCAACACATAAATATCTTAGGTGAAGCAACATGGTAATCTGTAAATTCTATATCATTTCAATATTACCATAAATTAATTTATGAACATTTATTTAACAATACCCTAACTTTTAAAGTTGTCTAAACCGACCTCTGATACCAACTATAAGGACTCGGCCTTAAAACATTACGTAATCATGAATTAAATGAATAATTCACATTAAGGATCTTTCCAGGTTTAGAGTTTTAAAGAATTAGGACATAACTATTGCATTTCATTCCAAAAATAATACAATGTAGATAGGTCTACTCAGTCTCCATTTATTCAAAAAACAATAACTCTTGAAAAAACGAGTCATGTCTAGTTCCATGTTTAAGAGAACATGACTTGTCCTTCATCCCATCCTTGACCCTAATCCATATTATGTGATGTGAAAGACATTTCAAAATCTTGGGATGATCATAAAAATCTCAGCAAGGGATACACAAAGAAGGAAAACTGTAAGTTTTTCAAAAAAAATATAAACCGTGAATACATTAACATAAGTAACACTTTTCACCTTTATGAAGTATTAAATACTCTTCATTGAATAAAAGATCACTAATTACCCTTTTGTAACCAAATATTACCATAAAACCCATATAAAGAACACATAACATATAAATGTAACTTGGGACATAAACATAATAAAATGGAATAACCATACGGTCGACTTCCACAAATATCACTAAATGGAATAGCCATATGGATAACTTCCATACTCAGTGCATTGGAGGTTATAATTTAACCATCCATCCATGTTTATAACAGAACCACCATTCATTTGGTTTATCATGTAACCACCCATCAAATGTCCAATTAACATTATAAAATCACAACACATAAAACAAATATAAAGGAAAGAAAACATTCCCAAATTTCGATCACAATATATCATATAAATATATTGACATAAAAAATCCATTATCAGACCCATTTTAAATTCCAAAATACATAAAATAGTATATGGTATTTATTTTCCTTTAAAAAATATTACGTCATGTTAAGGAAGCCATAGAAAAAATAATAGTCGCGACAGAGGAAAGTTCATTGTCACCACTTACGTTAAAAGAAACATTCCTTTTTTTCGTTTAGTAAAACTCTTCAAAGAAAAATGTTCACTTTGAAATGTCAAGGGGGTTTATACAGTGTATAAAGGAAAGTTGTTTTCTAAAACAAAATATGCCTCAATGAATGGATATTGAGAGGAAGTCCCTTACCTCGTGTACAACATGGCCCATTCATTCTTTAATGTCCTGAATAATAAACTAAAGTTAATTTCTACTTAATTAAGAACATTTTACAAGTTTATTATTACTTTTATATCACTTATTACCTTGTTATAAACATTATGTAATCATTCAGGTTAATAATGTTTATTTTGTCGATATTTGGTACTTGAGTCACAAATGAACACCATATATTTACATGTTGTTCACATTGTCAAAATATCATTATATGAAAAATAATATTCATGATTTAGATATAATATATATCATATATATCTAGTATATACATTTATTTATAATAGTAAATAATATTTGGAGGTATGCAATGAAATGCACCGTTCATGGAGACGGTAAGTCGTATGTATTCATGAATGCTACTTCCATTTATATTTCTTATTTTAATGGAATTAAAAGATAGGGATTCATAGGTACATTATATTTCCATTATAATATACTATATAATATCATTAACTTTATCCTTTATATGTCCCATGTATGGCATGAACGGGCCATATCACTTTGAGGGGGTGGTAGTCCACACTTTCTCAAATGAAATTATCACGTTTACCCATAATGGAAACAATAATGGTATGCTATAAAATATAAATACAAAAGCCTAAATAAAAAATAAACCGAATATATATTGTATTTTAATATAGTTTCATCTTAATGGCCACCATGAGAGGCGGTAGGAGATAATCGAATAATCATTGTTTCGTGAGGCGTCAGCTTCCCATCCACAGAAATAGTATGTTTTTCACCCATTATATAAAGGTGTTTGTATGTTTAGTTCTAATACTTATCATAATAACATACTAGTATATTTAGGATACTGTTATTATTATAAAATAAAGGAATAAAAATATTTTAGGGGTTGGAGAAGTAAAATTAAAGAAAACAAGTTAAGAGAAACTGTTACATTTAATTTGGGTGACTCCATTTGGTTTAAACCAAAATGGTTTGTTGAAGTTCCATATTCCTAAGGTAAGGCATCTAAGTGGAAGATAGGGAAGTGTGGAGATTAATTGGGGAGAGCTTGGATGATCCAAAACTGTTTAGAGGTTTGAGGAATTGGTTAGAAATGGCCTCGTTTTATAGGGGGAGGAGGGGCTCTTTAGGAATGTGTGAAAATATTATTTTATTATATAATGATATTCCTGTTCTAAAGGTCCAAAAATAATTATAGTCGACTATCATTTGACTCATGGTCAAAATAAATTTTCCAATAATAATTGGACAGGTTTTGGATGTTATTTTAATATTCATAATCTTGTTTATTTAAATGATTTATAAATGAGGTAAACAGTGCATCATTATTGTATCATAAATAATTTAATTTATTCTATGTCTAAAAATTATAAAAAAAATACACTGATTTAGGAAATATTATTATATTTTCAATGAATAATTATAGTCAAAAATAATACTTATATAACACCAAATAAAAATTAATTTACTAAAATATTGTTGTTTTTGTCATTTTTTCCTTTACTTTAAATTAATTAATCTAAAGTGTCATTATCATTCATATGTGGCTCCATGGGGTATCCAAATAAACCCAAGGATTTCCACAGTCGGCCATTACTCATCCAATAGGGTTATTACAAGTGTTAAGATACTTTTGAATTATTATAATGTTCTTTTTACCTTGAATTACCCTATTTACCTTTAACTGCGGTAAATAAAAGTCAAATGTTACTATTCACCAAAAATTATTTTCATCTTATTGAACCAAATTTTACATACTAATGAAAACCACAAATGTTGGGTTTTCAAAATTAAATTCACAAAAGTGGTAAATTTTCATTTAAATGAAAATGTCAGTTTTTTAAACTACTACTAAGTGATTTCACTATTCATCCAAAATTGATGTTTTTCAGAAAAATATCAAAAATTCAGCCTATGAAATATATGATATTAAGAATTAAAAAATGATGTTTATTTTACCAAATTTTAATCATATAATTTTCATTAATTAATTTAAAATTAATTCCTGTTGTTAAAACAGATAGCGTGTTTTTAAGAAACAATAACTATCAAAAGATTGACACTAGTTTATGTCCAAATTCAAAGTGAAATTAATTCCAATTACCCACATTGGATTAAATGGTAAAAATATATTCTAATTACACATTAAACACAATTAAAAATATAATCTAACCATATAAAAAAATTATATGAAAACACAGTTTTGAATTAAAATATAATATTTTTCACTATTCATTAAAAATGAAATTTATCAGAAAAATTACAAAAGTTTACACAAAGTAAATTTTGATGTCCCCATTATAAAGAAGGATTTTATTTGGTCAAATACAATGTATTAAAGCGACCAACAGTATATTTAAATAGTGTTTTCCCTGAAAAGGTGGTAAATCGACCTTTTAATATAAATTATGCTTAAAATTAGATTAATTAAAATTTAAAGCCTCTAACTTTTATTGGATAAAAGTAAATACATTTAACAATCATTTATAATCATATTGTAGTTAGTTTTGTTCATTCCCACCAATACAACGGCTAGGAGTTAACTTCCATTTAAAATAATAATGTTATATTATTAGTGTGCAACGTATGATTTCAAAGAAACTCGTTGTTGCGTAACGGGTACACTATTGAACATAGAAACACTTTTAAAGTAAAATTAATATGAAATTAAAAAATATTAATAAGTATTAAAATATCTTATTCTTCACTTACCTGGGATGTTACATCTTTTCTTTTGATTCAAGTATATAATTTTTGGCATACATGGCTAGTCTTGTCAAGGTAGCCCCATACTCTGCAACATTATCTTCTTCCCTTTTCTTTAAGCCAAATAATTTCTTCTTAATTTTGGTTCATTCCTCAGGAGGGAAATAATTTTCAAATAATATTCCTTCAAAAGTCCTCCATTACATATATTCTATTTCTTCATCATCTGTTGTATTCTAGATCAATGACCCCATTAATCAGCATCACCCTTGAGACAATACACTGCCAACACTACCTTTTCATTTTCATTGAATCCTAAATCCATGAAAATATTTTCAGGGGACTTTATCCACAACTCAGATTCCACTGGATTAGTAGTCCCACTAAAACATGGGGGCTTCTACCATATAAAATGATCCAACAAAGGTGTATAATAGTTACTTTTCACAACCTAAATAAGTTTTCTCAATATGGTCCTGATCTAATCTAATCCAACATTGACTATATTGACTAGATCAGTGGGAAAATCACAAAATTTTCCACAAGTATTGAATCCTCTTTTTCTATTAGGTGTCATTTTTAAATAATGAAATACACAATATTAGTTTATGAATAATAATTTATAATCTCAACTAGAAAAGTACTTGGTATAAATTGAAATCCTATACATAGACAATCTCATACACATGGTTTCTTGGAAGAAAATTTTACACTAAAATCCTTCATAATGGCTTGTAAAGAAAATTTGAATTATCTTAAAGATATCCCCTAAGTGTTATAAAACCAATAGTAAAGAAAAACCCATTATCATATACTTGGATACCCTGGGTCAAGCCCGAACCTCCTTGTCGGAGTTTTCACACCTAGATACATCTTTGTTAGAGCCACCTCTACCTATTTGTATCCATAAAGGGATGTATTTTATGGAAAGATACACATACTCTATTCCTTACCAAATATCCTGGATATTATTATATGTTTCTCCCCAAATACTACCTCAGTTCTTTGTTCCTATGTCTATATTTTCTAATATAGTTTACAAGGTTTCTACTAAACATCCTCCAATACCAACTAAAACACCCTAACTCCTCTGTAACGGAGCCAGTGCATTACTAATTACATTTTCAAGGTTAGAAGGAATGAAATCCCAACGGAATGATCAGTTTTTTAGTCTTTAAGAATCTGGAAACATAAATGCAACTGAAATTACATTGAAAAAGGTAACAATGTACAATACATAACAAAGACTAAAAAATGTCATCCACAGAAACTCAATAAGTGATCTCCTCTTCATAACCTATTGAAGGTAAAAAAATGAAAGGGGTGAGCTCAAATGCTCAGTACGTGTTACAAATAGTGGAATCATGAATCAATAAAAACTGAATAATAAAAAACATGTCATATATAATATAACATGATGAATAAATGAAAAACTCTGCCATTAATAAACTAAGAATAAAAAAGCATCCATAGATATTTTCATAGTGAAGGCCTCATGGATAATAATAACTGATAATTAATAAACAGAATGATTTTTTTGGACGTCATGTATCTGGAACATGATACCACTATACTGTCTAAATGGTTTATGTTTGTGGGTATAGGCCCGTCTGATTTTTTTTGGAAACAAACATGAAGGGTTTGTCACCAACTGATTGCCTCATGAGACATGTCGATGCATCAAGGGGCTATAGTGGGCCCCACCAGTCACTGCATGTCCAAATCATTATTTACACATAGATGAAATACAATATCAATACTCTATTATTTTATCCTTATAGAATTGAGGATACATATTCAAAAATACTTCCACAGATAAAACAATATTCAAAATAAACATTGTATGTAAAATGATATACGTCTTCGACAATAAACATATCCATGCTACAAGAAAATGGATATTTACCAGAATTATAATTTCAAATGAAATGTGATGTAAAATTTTTCGTAGATACATCACATAATAAATATTATATGCACAATACCATGTAGGTCTCAATTAAATGGAAATTGAGACAAAATCCCTTATCATGTATTAATCAATTGAGTCCTATGAAATAAAGTTAATAACCACCAAATTAATAATATAATACCATGAATATAAATAGAATCATGATTATCTATATCAAATATTGGTACACAATACACCACATTCAAGAAGTAAGTGGAGAACAATGGAAATCTCACAAAATTAAAAGCGATATAAGAATACCCTTACAAAAATTTTGCAATGGTGATGAGTGTTCTTGTGAGGGATTAATGGGAGGTAAAGGGTTATAACATCATTTATAAATCCTAAGGGTAGTATGGGGGGAGGGAGAAAACATACCCCATAATTAGGAATTAAAAATAAAAGGACACACTATAGGGGAAACTCTTGAGTAAAAGTGAGAGAGAGCATCCCTTACAAAGATCATATCATTAGAGTGGTGATAAATCAATGACATAACTATGTATGAAAAATATAAATCCACACAATATAAGTGGATATAAAATATAAAACATCCAGATTACATTCACACAAATTATTCTAAAAACATAACCATTGAAAAACATGTTTAACTCAACAAATGGAAATTGAGTTAAGATATCCCTTACCATATGCTCGAAGGTGTTCTTGATTGTTCTTAACGACCGGAATAATCAAATATATCTTCATTAATTCATAATTCCAGAACCTCATAAACATTTATTAGATATTATATAACCTTATTAGGTTTAATAATGTCCATTTTTATGGGTTTGAGAGGTTCAATTTTATTGCTTTCGATGAATTTTCTTCCTTGTTTTCATGATCTGTTTACTTGTATTCATGAATCAAAGTTCATTTGAAACATCGTTAAACATCAATAATTGTAAATATATATTTTTAGTGAAATTATAAATAGATATAAATGATATTATAATTCTTTTTCTCATATACCATTAAGATGAATCATTCGACAACTTAATCATAAATGCTTGGATTTATCTCAGCGGTTTTGTACACGATTAACTTGTTTCGTATTATTATTACATATTATGATTGTGTAAGGATTAAAAAACATTATATAAGGTAAAATAAATATATTATTATTTTTTTCAACCATTAAAATAGTTTCATGTCTAATATTGACGATAATAATGAAAATTCAAAACTCGTCCTTCTTGAGTGTGATAAATTAACACATCTCTGATGGTGTTTTCATTTATAATATAAAAGGAGGGAAAAAGATATTGTAATTAAATATTCCATTATAAAAATTAAAATACAATACATTTATGGTAATGGAATTATCATGTCATTTGGATGAGGTGAGGTGATAATAGAGCACAATAGAATAGAACATGTAAAAAAATTAAATCAAAAAAGAAGAGGTTCACCTCTTCAGTACTCATCCTTGAGAATCTTTTTAAGGACTTTGTTTTTGGACTTTTTGTGAGACTACAAAGCCTTGTAAGTTGGTATAGGACTTCGAAAGAGTATTTGGAATATTTTAGGCAATTCTCGAAGCTTGAGTGGTGTGGGAGGATGAGGGGGTGAGGGGTGGATTTTATCTTGGAGGGGAGGAGAGTTTTCATAATATTATAATCATTAATTTATTATTTCTTCTCAAGAAAAGAAATAATGAGTATTAAATGACCTAGAATGGTAATTCTATCTGTTGATTTAGATATTTGGGTTCTTACACCAATCCTAAATTCCATGAATTGTTATTTTAATTTATAAAGTATTTATATGGTAAATTAAGGTATTTTACCATTCACAAAAAAAATAAAGTATTTCAAAAAAAAACCCAAAAATTTACCCTAACCATTTTTTTGACATGTATAATCCAAAAATTAACATCATTTTTAAAAAATAATTTTATAAATGTGATAAATTCAATTTGTAATTAAAATAATTATTTTATTGAAAAATAGAAACACTTAAAATATTCATCTTCATTTTAAAAGTGCCTATATTTATTTATAAATTCCTAGGTATGGATACCATTCATAAGAGTCATATTACAATTCATAATTTTAAGTTATTATTCATAAGGGTAGGTTACTATTCATACGGTTAGGTTACTATTCACAGAAAATTAGTTTAATTCTATCTAACTCTAAATATCATCCTAATCCGAATCGTGTATGTCGATTTTTCACAATTAAAAACATAAAAGTGGGAAAATTAAGTTTAAAGTCTAGTTATAAATATCTACTCAAAACAAAGTTTCATGTATTTAAATTAATTTTTTGAAAATCTAGGGGTGTTACATTTATTAAAAGTTAAAACATTGCAAAAGATTAAAATGAATTTTTTCTATGAATTCAATGTAAAATTAATACTAATGACATAAATTATATTGAATGATAAAAATATATTCTATTTATAATTTAAAACCATTCAATATTATGATTTATCAATATAAATTATTTCAATGAAAAAAGTTGTTTTCACATAAAGTTTTGTGTGCTTTCACTATTAATTAAAACATGAATGTTATCAGAAAATATCAGAAATTCATCCAAACTAAATTTTTATATCCCACATTAAAAGAAAGTATTTAAATTTTCATATAAAAATTATTAATGTGTCACTATCCTAATTTAAAAGGGGTTCTCCATTCAAAGGTGTATGATTACCCTTTAAAAAATTATAGGTTTTTATACATCAAAAAGGGAATATTCAAACCCAATGATTAAAATATCCCTTGGATGAATATCGAAAAACTTTATATAACATTTATATCTCATTAAATTCAATACTAATAGAAATTACCTCAAAAATAAAAATATCTAATTTATATTTTTCATAATAATTGGTTTTTAATAAATTCACAATGCATTTTCATAAGTTAGTTATACCTATTCTTACTAAAATAATAGTTAGGCTATAATAGTAATATTATACTAAGGGAATATTGCAGTTTTTTTAGACTCATGACTGCATGCAATGTAAGATATTGAAGAATAAAAAATTTATTTAAATAAAATATATCACAAAAACGCCCCATTTATACATATATACCCCCCTTAAAATGAATTTCACCCTCAAAATTCCTCACCTGGAAACAAACCACTAAGGATATGTCTCCCTATTTATATCCTCAATTTACCATATAGATTATTCAAATTGGTGGTTCCACCATTAAACCTTAACCAAGCGATAAGTCTTGTTTGGTAGAACTTTTTCACTAGAATCTAGAATAAATATTGGTTGTTCTTTATAAGAAATATCTTTCTCTAGCAGTATAACTTCTGAGTTTAGTAAATGTTAAGGTTCATGTGTTTAATTTCTCAAGAGAGATACATGAAACACATAATTAACTTGATAGAGATTTTTTGGAAGCATCATTCGGTAATCTACCTTCACAACACGATCCAAAATTTCAAAATTACTGATATACCTAGGGATCATCTTTCCCTTCTTTCTAAATATCACTAATATTTTCTAGGGAGATATTTATATAAACACCTTATTACCAATGTCAAACTCTATGTCTTTTCCTCGGTTGTCAGTACATGTTTTTAATCGAATCTAAGATTCTCTTATGTGTTGTTGAATAGATTTGACCTTTTCTGCCATTTCTTCAACAAGATCAGGTCCTAATAGTTTTAATCCCCCAACTTCATCCCAGAAAGTTGGAGTTCTGCCCTTTTTTCCATAAATAGATTCATAAGGAACCATCTGAATACGACAGTGTAAGCTATTATTTTATGAATATTACACCAAAGGTAGGTGTTGATCGCAACCACATTTGAAATACAAATAGAAAGCTCTCAACATGGCTCCTAGAGTTTTAAATGTCCTCTCAAACAAATCGTATGTATGAGGATGATAACTCATACTGAAACTTAACTCTGTATCCAGAGCATGCTGAAGACTTCACCAAAAATTCAAGTGAAACCTTGGATCCTGATCAAATATAATATAAATTGGTACTACATGTAATATTACCACTTCCTATTTATATATCATAACAAGTTTATTAAGAGATAAATCCTCTCTAATATAAATGAAGTGTGCTAACTTCGTATGGTGATAAACTATAACCCAGATAGCATTATTGTATTTGGATGTTTTGGGAAGTCTGACGACAAAGTCTGTAGTGATGTTTTCACATTTTTATTCTCATATGAGTAATGGATGTTAAATCCCTTTAGACTTATTTCTCTGAGCCTTACCTTTCTTACTAACAACGAATCGAGGGACATATTCAGTGACATATACTTATATGAAATCCCACTACAAATTCTCTTTTAATATACATTACATCGTTGTGCTTCTAGGATGAACATAGAATAATGAATTATGAACCTCATACAATTGATCCATCATTAATTATGATATGGGAGGAATACTAACTTGGTTCCTTAACCTTATTATTTCATCAAAATCAAGGTTTAATTCAAAAATATTTCTCACCTTGTTTTGTAGTTCTACATCTTTCTTCTATGCCACTATAATTTTCACTTGTATTGATGGTCTAACATTCATTTGAGAAAGATAATATTTCCCTGTTACTTTAGAATTTAGAGATCCATCATTTCCAAATCCATAAATATTGGATATTTTGTTATTATCATCATGGATAGGTAGTTTGGTCTTATAAACTCAAAGCATATTCCACCTTATTCTCTTTACTAGGATGATAATGTGTTGAAAAGTCATAATCATTAATCAACTCCATCCATTTTATTTGGCACATATTCAACTCCTTTTGTGTTAAAATATACTTTAAATTTTAATGATCGGTATAAATATCACACCTTTCACCATAAATATAATGCATCCATATCTTTAATGAGTAGATTAAAACATCTAACTCCAAATCTTGATTTGGGTAATTTTTCTCCTAGATTTCCATTAATCTGGAGGCATAAGATATCACTATATCATTTTTCATGAGAACACATCCCAACATTCTCTAGGATGCATCATTGTATATCACAAATCATTCTCCACTACAAGGTAGTGTGATCACATGTGCACTGACTAACCTTATTTTTAGCTCCTTAAGATTATCTTAATATTCTTATGTTCATAATAACTTATGTCCTTTCTGAGTCAACTTGATGAGTGAATTAAATAATCATGGAAAATTGTTAAAATAACATCGATAATATCCAAAAAAACCAAGAAAACATCCGATCAGCGTTACCATTTTTGGTCTCAGCCAACGTTCAATAAAATCAATTTTTGAAGGATCCAAGTATATCTCATCACTTGGTATTATGTGAACCAAAATGAAACATTCCGAATCCAAAATTCATACTTGGTAAATTTTTCATAATGCATTTCTTTTCTCAGGGTCATCAGTACTATTCTCAAGTGGTCTTCATGTTCTTACCTTCTCTACAAATATAATAGAACATCATCTATAAATACCACTCCAAACTGATCAAGATAGTCTCTAAAGATTCTATTCATTAGATCCATGAAGATCTTGGGGTAACTAATAAGACCAAAATCCATCCCTATAAAGTAATAGTATATATACCTTGTACGGAATGTCATCTTTGGTATATCCTTTTTCATGATCCTAAATTTGTGATATGTTAAATGAAGATAAATCTTGGAAATGTATTGAGCTCCGTGTAGTTGGTTATATATGTAATACAATTGGGGAAGAGCATATTTCTTCTTTATAGTGATCTTCTTAATTTCTTGATAATCAATATAGAGTCTCATTAATCCATCTTTATTCTTAACAAATATAACTAGTGCTCCCCAAGGTGAAACACTATGGTTTATGAATCTCTTATCAAGATTCCCTTTGATTTTATTCTTAAATTCCTTCATATCAATTGGTTCTATTCTATAAGGTGTCTTGGAAATAGTCATAGCACCCGGTATGAGTTCTATTGAAAACTCAACTTCACAATTTGGTGGAGGACCTAGAAATTCCTCCATAAAAAACATTATAAAAATCTCATACAATGGGATTATATTTAATTGTGAGTATCGCATATACCATTTGAGATAAATAACCATAATTTATAGGAATAAAGACCCATAATATGGAAGAAATTTCTACTGTAAGGTTATATTTATCCTTCCGTATATAGATGATCATAGATTGATCTGTAATATATATGGCTTCCCTTACCTGGAAACTGATATGAGATCCATATATAGAAAGACATTCCATGCCAAGAATCACAAAAAATTCCAATATAAGAAGTATCACAAGATTTTTGAGAAGCACTTTCCCGCAAACTTCAATGGGGGGGGGGAATTATAAATTTTGGATGCAACTCTTGTGCCATTAGGAGTCGCCAATACTAACTCAATATCTAGTAATTATGGTAATATAGTGATACCTTAAAAAATTATTCATAATTAGAAGATTCAGTGGATCTATAATAAAATAAAATATTTTTTACTTTAGTATGGAAACAACCTAAGAATAAAAAGTATAAGAATAAAATAATTTTGAAAGAGGTGATAAAACAATTACCTCTTTTTCAAATATCATCTTTTTATTTTCCCAAAAGGTCTAATTATGATGAATTTATACCAAATGTGTGGCCTCTAAGAATAAGGGAGTGATTTTGGGAGCCTATTAGAGAATAATTTGGATGATTCATGGTGTATGAGAGGTGTTAGTATTGGGTAGAGGTGGTGGATTTTTATAAGAGGAAGGAGAGGCACTTTTGGAATGTTTTGAAATATTATTTTATTATAAAATGTTTTTAGGCTTAAAGTAGATATATTTCAGGAATAACATGATAATGGGTCTAAATCCTCTCAACCAATAAGTTTTAGACATGTTTATTTAAAAACATTAACCTTATCTTTTAGCTTTAACCCATAGTTTAAAATCTTAATTCTTACCAAGTCTTCTAGTATTTTCGTAATATATAATTACTATAGGTACTATAAAATTATAAAATAACCAAAATTGGATCATTATTGACATTTATAGCATTATATAAGTCATTTTTTTGAATCATAGATTTTTAGGACTATTGTATCATTTAATAAAATAGTATTTGTTTTAAACACTCATCTATGTCAATTTTGACACTATTTAGTATTTTTTTTAAAGTCATAAAACTTAGTACATTATAATAAAACAATATTAACTCAAAGATAAAATGTTATAAACATAAATAAAATTATTATATTGAATCATAATTTTCAAATTACATTTTTTATTATTTATATTATCATTTTTTTAATCTTTCTTTAATATGGTAATCACTACATCATGACTGTGTCATAAATAAATTTATTTATTTAATGTCTAAAAATTATAAAAAAGTACCTTGATGTAGGAAATATTTTTAGATTTATAGTGACTATTTATAGTTAAAGAATCCAATTATATAAGCCTATATTAAAACAATTAGTAAAAGATACATATTTAGGTTATATTTCACTTTTCTTTCGATTAAAAATTTTAAGAGTTCACTATCACACCCAAGTGGCTTCATGGGTTCTTAAAATTGACACAAAGATTCTCATGGTAGGAAATATTCCATTAAATAGGACTAGAGAATGTATTTGGGTAGTTTTATATTATTGTTATTTTTTCCTTTATTTAAAGGATTTATAATTTAACCATGGTAAATAAAAATAATTACTGAAGTTACTATTCATAATTTCCAAAAATAAAAGTTATCTATTTAAATAATTTTGACCTTAGAAATTAGAATATAGAATCCATTTTTCTAAATTCAAAATAAAAAATTTGAAGAAATTAATTTAAAACAATCATCTTGCTGGAATGAGAGAACGTTTTTTTAAAAATTAAAACACTGCAAAAGATTAATATTTTTTTCCATATGAATTCAATGTAAAATTAATTATAATTACATACTGTATATTTAATGATAAAATTATATTATATTTATATATAAAAACCATTTAACATTATAAGTTATCAATATAAATCATTTCGATAAAAAAAGTTGTTTCACATAAAATTTACTGTGTTTATACTATTCATCAAAACGTGAATGTTTTAGAAAAAAAACAAGAATTAATCCAAAGTAAATTTTAATATCTTGTTTTAAAAGAAAATATTTATGTTGTCATATAAAAATTATTAATATGTCTAAATCTTAATTTAATAGGGGTTCTTCATTCAAAGGTGTTATATTAACCTTTAAAAAATATAGGGTTTTATACAATGAATAGAGTTTATTTACTCCCTATGATTAAAATTTCCATTGGATGAAAATAAAAATATTTTATATAACTTATATATCTTAATAATTTCATTACCAATAGTAATTCACTAAAAAATAAAAAACTCTTATTTATATTTTTCATAAATAATTGATATTCATTGAATTCACAATGAATGTTCGTAATTTAGTTCTACTTATTCCCACTAACCTAATGAAAAAGTTATAATAGTAATTTTATACTAACTCCATATCGTGGTTTGTTAAAACTCACAATTACTTGCAACATAAGATACTGAAAAATAAAAAAAAATTATTTAAACAAAATATTTCATAAAAACATATGGGTGTTACAGTAGTAAAGGTGAGACTCTTAATATATTGACCATATTGATCTAATTTTTTGTCACTATGGTGCGCCAACTTTTTGGTTTGGTGGTTTTACAAAATGGGGTATTTTTAATAATATAGGACTTTATAAAACTGATTTTGGTATGAAACAATCATTTGGTATTATTTTAAAAATGGATTTAACAAAAAATGTGGTAAATGTTTTTAAAATATTTTAACGAATATTATTGGAGAAGATCATGGGGTTTCAATGTTTCACAAAAGAAATTCTAGTTTAGAAAAACCCCACTATGTGGTTTTGGAATTCCCCTAGGGATTTATGGTTTTAAAAGAAATAATATTTTTTAAAAGTAATTGGAATCATTTTTGATCTTCTGTTTTTATGAAACAATAATCACATTAATTTATGAATATAATATTTTTCATATAAATTGGAATTTTTTCATATGTTATTTTTTATTTACACTATATTTTTAGACAAGATCTTTTTATGTATGTACATGTTTAGTAGAATCCATTGGTTTCCCTTATGGTTTTAAGGAATTATTTTTCATAATGGGGATGAAACCATTATAGGATTTCACTTTTTATGTTTTATGGTTTAGATTAGTTTAGAATAGTGGAGAGACCTATTTTCATTCCCCCCCATTTAGTGTTTCTTATTGGATTCTCAAAATTATCTCCAATATTATATTTTCAATTTTCATTTATGATTTTAGTGATTACATTGGAGATTAGATCATTTTTTTCTCTATGGTATTGGAATATTTTTGGTTCTCCAAATCACTTTTATTTTCTTGTTAATGGGTGAAAAGTTTCATATTCTTCCATTATATTCATAATGACCAAGGACTTTCTGGAGATAAAAAGTAGAATGTTGGAAACAATTTTGACACCCACATGCCACTATTGACTTTAATTTATATTTTTAAAATTTAAATTGGTTATTGTATGTTTTTTGGAAGTTTCAGCCTAAAATATAGACATTTTGGAAATATTACATTTCTGAATAGTTTTCATGTTTGGATTGAGAAAACCATGAAACAAACATTACAATGGTACTTTCCTATTTTTTTCTTATGTGTATGTTTGGTTTTAAAGGGAATTTCATGTTTTATTACAAAGAGTCTAAGAACTAGGGTAAATTTCACGATTCTTCTTTTGGTATAGGTACTTGTGTATGGATTGATAAAAGTTAAAGGAAACGATATGGAATGTATATGAGAAAGTATGTGATCTTTTAGTGGAGTTACACCTGGTTGTAACATGATTTATAAATCAAGATAAAAAGTCAATCAATATTGGTTTTTACAGTTAGTGGTCACCACACATTTATTGTATTGTTATACAAACCATGTGGTCAAACCATGCAGCATGCTAAGAATTATTTAAAAGTTGATTATAAAAAATTCCCCTTCTTGATTTTAAAGGGTTTGATTCCCCTATTCTCTCCTAAAAGTTGACCTACTTATAGGTGTGCTATTTAGAGATACCTTTTTTCTTACTATATGGTTTCCAAAATCTCTAAATCTTAGTTTCATGTCGAATCCTTGTGGTAGTCCCCTCTTTCTCCCATATTTATCTTCTCTTCTCTTACCCTTTCCCATCCTCTCGATTTCTCCCACTTCTCACAAACCCAACCAAAATTTTCATGTTCAATTTAGGGTTTGAGGAGTTTATAATATTGGGGATATTGGTTTTCTTTTTAAGGGGATTTATTTTATTATCTTGGTTGGGTATTTATCATTTATGATACTAGGTTTTAAAGAACCCTTCTTGTAAAGAGGGATGTTATTTTTATACCATTTTATTAAATGTTATAAATTTATTGTGTAATTTAAATTATTTTTTATGAATTTAAATGAGATTTTGTTTGGAAAAAAGTGGGCCTAAAAGGGTATTTTAATGAATTTAGTGCTTAAAATGACCTGAAGATTCTATGCAAGTTATTTTAGAATTACCTAAGTTGAACATTTAAAATGATTCTAGTTATTTTAAATGTTTTGAATGGGTATATTATATCCATAAATTCATTATTAGTTTTAATTTTGAATGAAATAGTTTAATATCTTCTCATATACTTATTTCACATGTTATGTGTCCTTTGAAATTCATGATTTTATTTACTAAATTGGATTAAGAATTATTTAAAACATATTTAATAATGGTTTCATTGTTGAAATGTATGTGTAATATTTTGAAGGAATGATTGATAAAAATAATGGAGTTATCCCTCTATAGAAATTATTTGGATACTATGGGTCTCGCAGTGATTTGAATATGGAATTTAAATTGTGAGTTAGGGTTTTGTGAAATGGTTCATGGAAGCATTGGTTTTTTTAAACATTTATTATTTTTTAAGAGAATATTTGTAAATAGATACATTCAACATGAATTTATAAATATTTTTTGGGAATCATAGATCTCAAGTGCGTTTTTGATCTATTTTTTCAATAGACGAATCAAAAATATTATTTTTATGTGATTCGGAGAATTGTTTTCAAATTGTGAGAAAATAGCTCGTCCTACCAGTCTCTTTTTTGAGCGTTTGGTTAGTACTTTGTGTGGAATTATTTTATAAATGTGTGACACCCTCTATGAGCACCATGTGTTTACTTTTTTATTATGATCACATGGGGTGATTTAAATTAAAATAAATTTTTCAAATAAATTTTTTTAAATAAATTACATATGTTTTAGATAAATTCAATATATTGAAAAATTACTACTTAATTTTTATTAAATACATTATATTCATTAAAAACACATTTATCAAAAAACTTATTTTTATTTATTTTTGTGAAAAACTATTAATATTAATTTTTTCCATATTCATTAAATTTATTTGAAAAAAATAACACCATTATAAGAATCAACTTTTCAAAGTTATTCTGGGGTGATGTTTTTTGAATTTTCTGAACAAAAAAAATCAATGAATATTGATTCTTTTGATTTTTTTAAAAACATGCTTCTTTATTTAACGTATTTAAAAATAATCATCTGGATTAAAAAAATAGTTTCATTATTTATTTATTAATCCAATATATTCCATTAGGATCATTTTCATAATGATTTTTTATATTATATCATTGAATACATAAGAAAATATTCTCTTTGGAAACTCGTGTTTTCATCGCATATGTGGGTTTAATTTAAAATTATATTTTATCACTTTTGTGAATGAAATTTTGAAAAAATGTATTTCATATTTTTAAAAATCTATATTAATATTATATAATAAGGTCAACTTCATTTTTAGTCAAAATTATTGGTCAAAATAAAAAAAATTGAGGTTATGGTTAAAACAGGTTTGTCAGGGGGAAACTAAAACTCTAGTCGTTAAAATGACCAATTGTGTTTTCCCAAATTACTATTTCATGAAATTATTTTGACCTTATATCATATAAGTTTTGATAATGATACATTTTTTATCATTTTTCAAGTATACAATGCGGGTACACATTTTTATTTTCAATGTTTCCAAGTGTTTCCTCTTCGCCACTAATAGAAGTGAACCCAATCTATTGTCCTCTTCACACTCCCAAAAACTTTTGGTTCATCCAACATCTAGAAAATTATAATTTTTAATTCCATCCCCATATCAAATAGGCCTTATTTTTATAATTAAATCTTTCTAACAAGGAAATCAGTTCTAAATGAAGGAGGATGTTTGAAGAAGAGGTAACATTCTTATGTTAGATTTTTTATTTTATTTCTTCTTCCACCTCCAGAAAACACACATTAAAAAATATGATATAAAAAATAAGTATCTAATATACACAAATATTATTTTATTTTACCTTAATAACATATGTCCATATTCTCTTCCACCAATTGTGAAATTATACCATCAACTGTGTGTACAACATTCTACCACCTCTGGAACTAATGTAATTCATTTTCCATCACAATGACCCAATGATATATATATGTGGATTAAAAATATTCATATAATATTTAATAAATTATTATATTTTAATATTTTTCGTATATCATATATATTATTACTTTCCTTTCTGTGTCAATATGATGACATTGCTCGTGAATACAGTGGACCACTTCCTCGAAAAGATGTGTTATTCATGTTTCACTTACACACTACATAGAATGTAATAATGATAAATTTAATGAATATATTTGATATATATGGAATCAAAATGACTCTAAATAGGTTATATTATTTTATTATTTTCCTTCTGATGATAAAATTGAAACAATGTTCATGTGTACTTATGACTTATTATCTCCATGGATAGTTTAATTCATTTTCTACCTCTAATATTTAAGGATTACTATAAATACATATATGATTAACATATACGTTAATTATATAATTTATAAAATTATATATATTATGTAAACATGATCAACTTAATATGACTGAAAATACCCAGTCCAAAAATATATGAAAAGAAATTCAATTGTTTCCCAAAATTTGATTTTAAAATGGAATTGTAAATAAATATCTAGTAAATATTTATATATAAATTATATAAGGAATTACAAACATGATTATGGTTGTATAATATATTTTTAATAAACCTATATTTATTACATATGATTTTTTAACATGAATGATGGACTTGAGGTAGTAAGGTAATGGATTTTTATCTCACTCTTATTTACGTAGAACACATTTTGTATAACCCACTTGTTTCTTTTATGTGGTGTAAGTACTACACTATAATATATTTAATGATAATTATAATGAAATTATGGTTTCAAATATCTATATTATTCACTTTCTTTGATGATGCTAATTATTTTAATGATACTATAGTGGTAAAGGATTTATGTTAACATCTCATTATTTATCGGGATTATTTAAGATTATGTTTCTAGTGATGAATTATTATGATATATATATCAAATAAACTCATTAATTTATATTATCCAAATGTTATGTAATAAAAAACATTTTTCCATTTCAATTACAAATTTTTATATACTCATGAGTCCAAAATATTTTTTAAATGAAAATTTACTTTACTTCTCTCTTCGGCTGAAAAACATTTTCTTCAATGTATGTGATTTGTAAAAATGCCTTAACTAAAGTTTTTACAATTATACAAAGATTTCTTAGAAAAATAAATTCATATTTTTTACTTCTTTTTTAAAATGGTTTAAAAGGAATCTTCTTATCTTTTTCTAATCAAGGTTGTTTTGGTTTTTTCTAAAAATGTGATCGTAATCCTCACATTAAAATGCATTGAAAAATGGTATTTTACAAGGTCATGACCACTCACTGATTTAAAGATTCCTTTATTAGTTTTCATGGATATTTTTGATAAAAAATATTTATTTAATATTTTTTATGTTTTTAGATTTTAAATAAGATATCCCAAAATGAAAAGATATTTTTATCAATAAATGTCCCAAGTGATCATTCAAAATCACTCTTAATCTGAGATGAAATACATTGATGCTTCTTAAGCTTTACTGGGGATATGATCCAAGTATACCATCCTTAATATTTATCTAGATATTTTACTACTAGTAAGAGTATATTTTAATGAAACTAATTCCTTTTTTCATCTGATGGTCTATGATGGGATTATAAAATATTTTTGAAACATGTTTCATTTCTATAAGTTATGGAATGATGAAATTTTTATGTAACGTGTTTATTTAAAGTGTCCTGCTGTGATGAATGTTTAATGATATTATGGCACACTTATTTATGGTTTTCATTATTTGAAAGTAGTTATGTTGTTACTATGTACAGGTGGGACATATATCTCTCCCCAACACATTGGATAAATGTTTATATAGCATGAGATAAATAGGATTGAAATGTTGATTGAACCAAATTTAATTTTTCACTTTTTCTGATATGATTATCATGGGAGTAATCCTTTACTACTAGGATGGTTTATGTATGTAACCCATTCTACTATGATATCGTTGGAATTGATCCTTGACTATTAAGGTAGATATTTTCTAAATTTATGTGTTTGCCAAAGATCCATATATTCTGCATATGTTATACTATCCCAGCTCATATTATTTGATTAATTTTTTATTCTTGTATTATCAACTATGATGATTTATTCTAGGACTCAAGGTTATCCTCATAGATATACAGGTTATCGTTTTCAAATTTTATGTTCAACTTCTCATACCATTATTCTCATTATATGCTTATGTCAATATTTTTATATCTCTTTCTTATCCTTACTGAGAATTAGAACTCCCCCTTTCTTATGTTTCCTTTCCCAAAGTTATGATGAAATGTTTTATGTATGATTTGACAAGAAAGGGTCCTCATTATGAATAACGGAGTGCAAAATTGAGTCGAACTGTTATGAACCAGATGTTTTTTTATCCTTATTTCCCAACGAACTAAACCCAAACTATTATGGCATGAACTATTATGTTATATAAATAATATTCATCTACTAATATGTGGTGTCAATGTATGAGGTTGTTGGTTCATTATAGTTGGTATCAGAATAATTATTTGGTAATCCTTTTGAAAATAAGATGAGGATAATTTTGTTGAGAATCATTAGTATGGGTCTAAGAATAAGAAAATATCCTAGAATTTGGTCAAGGATGGCATGAGGGTTTTTTGGTACATTACATCCCTATCTTGATAATAAAAGATGGTGTGGCTCTAGAATAGTTGCGCATAAGGGTAATAAATATGAAAATGTTTTATTAAGCTACAGTCAATCGTCACCTGGGGCACAAAAATATGCCTTTCTTCAAAACTTCTTGGGCACTCTCGGGGGTATTATATTTGAAATTCACAAACTCGTTACAAACCATCATGAAGGATTAAAAAATAAGTTGATCATAAATGGATTAAGTTAACACTAAGGTTATATAATTTTAAAATAATGAGTCAGTATTTATAAATCCTATGAATAACATTTTATGATTGATCACTCTGATCAAAACAATAATGCTAACTATTTTGGTAATATTAAGGGAAAGAATATTGAATAATAATGTTTATCCGGTTATAATTAAGATAAAATATAAAAGTTAACTATTTGATTATATTTATATTAATACGTATAAATTAGGAAAACTATCAACAAATTTTAATTGATATCCTCAATTATTATATGTTGAATTAGAAGTGAAACCCCACATTGGCATGATGATCGTATCTCACATCTACGATTCTTCTCTAGAACATGTTTGTGAGAATGATGTTTCTACAAACACTATTATTCTACCTATGGTTGAATATGATATTGTATTAAGATTATATTTAATTTCACTTCATAATTACCATATCAATTTTCATGGAAGGGAAGTGAGATATGATATTCGAAACATACCTAAAACTTTCTATTAATGCGATAATAATTATGAACTTCTGATGGAAACCACATCTATTGTATGGTTCATGGTCCCCATTAAAAATGGGTGTTTATAAAATTAAACCGGAGATAAAATTGACATTAATTATATGCCTATAATTATAGAGTTTTTGTAACACCGTGTTATTTTTATTAAATATGTTTTAGATTAATTTTATTTCCATGATAGCTTCTATTGCATGCAACAACTCTTTTAGCCAATTATTAAAATATTATTATAATATTACATGTACATTGCATCCTAGCCATTAAGTTAGATGAAATGAATTGGAATAACTAATTTATGAAATAAATATAAAACTTCAACTCAATATGAATGTCTTTTAATGTATTTATAAATCAATCACATAATGTGTGGTAAAGACCTTTTATTTTTCAATAACATGTTTTCTTGAAAAAAAATTCTCATTTTTATGATTCAATATTAATTTTTTGAGGTTATATAAAATAAATGTAACAGAATTAATTTTATTTTTGGAATTCATAATTTCAATAATATCTTAAAATTACTTTTTTTGAGAATTTTATAAATATTTTTATTGTTTAAGGAATAGTGAAAAATAACTATTTTTTTTTGGAAAATGTATTTTCTATTAATGTTTTTACAAGGTCAAAAAACTTTATGGTATTGTTTTAAATTTTCATTAGTTAATTTTCATTTAAAATAATCCAATTAAAATTTTTTAAGTGTATTTTATACTTGAATAGAGTATAAATTCATTTTTTTAAAAGGTCATTTTTTTAAATAACTGTTTTTTGTTGTGTTTTTTTTCATTTTTCTTTAAAATAAAATTCTGAAACATCTATGTCCTAAATTTTGAAATATTTATTCCTCTCTTAGAATAACTGGGTCCAAATTTATTAAATATTTCAGCTTTATTTTTGTTCAATATGAATAGAAACCTTAGTAAATATTCTTACCACGTTAAAGGGTAAATTAGGTAATTAAGGGTAAAAATAATATCATAAGGAAACTAAAATTAACCTAAAAAATTCCCAAATTTTTTTTGAATAAAGGTTTTTAGACCATAATAATCAAAGGTTCTAATTTATTACCTTTTTTGGACACCAAGATGAGGTTATTACATTTAAAATATTTGATTTAAAGAAGGGTAAAAGATGTTACATTCATGTTTTTATCAACTATAATGTTTTTAATTTTGGGTAATACAGAAGTTATGTTCAACTATAAATATTAATTTGAAATATATAATATTTATAGTAATCCTGGAAACTTATTTATAATTTTTAAAAGTGAAATTATAACACTAAATTTCCACACAATGATGATGCAGTAATTATTTAATTAAAAGAAAAAAAATCAAATAAATGATAATAAAAATATTAAAAGTAAAAAAATAATAGATATTTAAGGGTGTCCAATAATTCCTTATATGAAATTGAAATGTTATATATATAATAATATAGTTGGTTCAAATTTTATATATTGTATTTCTATTTTTAAACGCCAAACTAATGACTAGTATCAATATTGACACTAATGATATTTTCTGGGAATAATGTTTTATTAAATTACTAAAAAATCATAAATTTTATAAAAATAATAATTGTTTTTGATATGGTCTTAAATGATATAAATTTTAAATTTATGGTCCAATTTAAACCATATATATATAAATGATACCCATTTAATACTGAAAATATTTTCATCGTAGTTAAAATTAAAATAGGTTAACCTAGGGTCAATCAAAATGATATGGTTTAAATTTGTATAAAATATATTGAATTATTAAATTAAAAACATAAATTTCCTAATAATATAATGCATTTCCTTTTTATATCAATTTAATTGAAAAAAATTATACTTTAATTATTTGAGGTATTCAAAAAGTGTCCCTCACCTCAATTGTAAAAGGACACTTACTCCATCAGTTTTTTACAAAATTTATAAGCCATCTACCCCGACCCTCACCTAGATATTTCTATTCTCACATTACCATTTCACATTTTAGTGGTTATAATATTCTCAAAGGATCAACCCTAGTACTTTTTAGCAGAGATCTAAATGAGATGGTCTGAAGAATAGTTAATCGATCTAACAGATCACTTTATTTCTATACTCTTTCTAAACACCTATAAATATATGAATATTTCCAAAAAAATATACACTTCATTATAGTAAATATTATTAAATATTATTACTATTATGAAAACACCATTATACACACTCTTTACCATCAAATAATAGGTGAAAGTATCGCTCATCTATATGTAAGGGTTGTCATCTTCACATAGTGATACAATTCATTTTTTATCACCATATTTTATTTTGGGTATTATGAGAGAATTAATAAATATAATATTATATATATTTTATAATAATAATAATTTTTCAAATATATATTATTATATCATTTCTTTCATTCCATCAATTGAAAAATAAAAACCGTATTTATGCATTTATACAGCCTATCGTCGCCATGAATGATGTAAATCATTTTTCTATTTATAATTTCTATGAATGATTATAAATATTTATATAATTATTATATATAATTTTTTTAATGTTATTAATATATATGAAATAATGATTCCAATTATCAAATTATATTGACCAACACAGTCAAAATTAATCATTCTTAGAAAATGAAGAAGTTATGAATTAGAAAAGTGATTTTAATAACAAATTATTAAGAAAAAGGTGAAAATAGGTATTAATTAAATAATAAATGGTATGATAAAATTATGTACATGGAATAAATTTACAATAAATCGATATTCATTATACAATAATTTTGAATGTGAGTGGATAATGGAATGACTTTAGGTAAGGTTTTAGTTCATATTCTCATTATTATTCGTGATTGTTTAAATTTAATACTCCACTGGGGTATATTTCACTTCTATGTCTATGTATTCAAAAAGTTGTTTAAATAATTACTATTCTTCTATGATTTTCTAAATTAATTTTTACTCATGTGATAATTTTTACAATATGGATCGAAAGTAATATTTTGGTCGTTTTCTAAATGAGTTACATTGTGGCTTTTCTTAAAAAATATGGAATGAATGTTTTTTAACTTATATGTTAGTAGAATATTTTCCTTCTATAATAATTCCTTAATGATTTTAATATTAAAATAATATATTACAAGATTATTTCCAAAGAAATGTTTTCCATATTTAATTGCATGGATTTTAAAAAGAATGTTTTCAGAATAGAAAGGATATTTTTTTATACAATTATATCAATTGATCTTTTCAAATCATTTTCTATATATGACAGCATTATTTCATATTAATCATTACTTACTAGGGATATGATTAAATTATTCCATTCCTATTCATTAATAGTATGGTTTATTATTATCATGGAATGATTTTTATGTATCTAATTACTTTTCCATGGTTATGTTATGAGGAAATATTTTAAAACCACATTACTTTTCCATATGTTATGGAATGGTGAAATGATTATGAAACCCATTTTTCTTCCTTGGTTTTGATATGATTAATGATTTATGATATTTTGGGATTCATATGTTTTTTTATTATGTAATTGTTGGACTTATATCTCCCTAAAATGCATTAGGTAATGCATTATATTTCATTAGATAAAATGGGAAACAAATCAATGGGACTTATATATTATGGGATATAGGAGTGTATTAATCCATAATGGGAAACCATTTCTTCATGATCAAATATGTTTATGGTCTTAAAATTTTACCAATTCATACTAAAAGGTTTTATATATTTAAGTTACTGCCACAATTTTATGACACTATCTTATTGTTCATGATTGATTTATCACTCGCATAGTCCATGTTTTCTAAAATAAAAATGTTTATTTCATGAATAATTTTTATGATCTATGAAAGTTTAGGTTTGAGTTACTTAAATTATTTTCTTAATCTGATATTCTATAATAACAATGTCTAGAAATATATTTAAATTACATAACTATTTTAGAATACATAAAACAGTACACAAACATACGCATTACGGCCATGAAAGTATAGTGCCTTTAGAAATATGGAAACATACACACTAGTACATAAGTGAGAAAAATTATATCCCACAAGGTTCTTCTTGACTAGAACCCTTTTTAGACACATAAAACATAATACATATTTTCATAACCTAGGTAAGTAAACATAAAAATTTGTGAGGTTAAATGAACACTAACTGTAAAAAATGGGCATATGTAAGAAAAACTACAGATCATAAGGATATGAGAACAAGATCATGAAATGTGGTGATCATACCATTAATATCAATGATCATATACATGAATTTTATCATAAATCATGGCTGTTTATAAGACATGAATAATATGGAAATATAAAACATAATCCATGAAAGCATAACTTAGGAATGAAACATGGAATTATATAAAACTCATAATCTTGTAATATGATTTCCATACTATCCATGGCGTCACTTCCAAGACTCTATTGGTAGTATATGTTCACTCCTCATACCGTCTTGGTATTCATGATTCACTCCTATAGCCATCTTGTTAGAATTAGTTCACTCCTCGTACAATCATGGTAGTCACGGTTCATTCCCAAGGCTATATCAGTAGTCAAGTTTCATTACCAGGATCATCTTAGTCTATCTCATGAGAAATAAATCATTACCCAATACCTTAGAGGGTGATATAGGCCCCATGCATCTCATAATGAAATCATACATACATGTGTCACAAGTTCATAAATAATCATATCATAACAATGGAAATAAAATAGCGATTTAAAAAACATGTAAAAATATCATAACCTGTGGAAAGAGACAGGTCTCATAGTCACTTTATCATAAACATAACTCATGATAAGAAGAAGGATTCAAATTCATATAACCCATGATGTGAAACAGGTTCGATAAACATCATTCCATAAAAATATAATCCATTCATAGAAATAACGTGAATGGAAACATTAAATAAATAACATATTAAGGAATTATTAATACGAATGGATGTTATCTTATAAGGGAAATAATTTTGAATAATCTTTTAAAAAAAATTCTGTAAAATGTTCTTTCATAATTGAATATTATTTTTAAACAATAAAACCTTTTTGAAAACATTTTTCACTGAAAATAACATTGAAAAAATATAAAGGATTATTTCACAAAAAAATCATTTTTCCTTGAAATGTTCTTCAAAGTTATTTTGAAAGAAAATTAAAATAAAATGAATACATGGTTTTTGAAAGCAATAGATTTCCGACTGGAGAAAGAGAGATGATCAGATTTTACTGAAAAACATTATCTTATGCACCAAAGATATTATAAATGGTACTATAAAATGAGTATTTCCTGAATAAATATAAGATAATGAAAATCATGAGTATTCATGAGATATGGATCAAAATATTTCATCAACGGAATCATAAATATAAATTATCTTGAAAATCGATGATATTGTCTAAATAAACTATTATAACATGGTAACATGGGATAATACTCTCCATGTAAAAAAAATAAATCACATGAATCTTAAAATATCATGAAAAGAAGGAGATTCATGATATGAAATTTAAAATAGTAGTATATACAACATGAAAAAGAGTTTAGCTACATAAAAATACATGAGCCACAAAGGAGGAAAATTCAGACAAAACATTATACAAATTTGGAAGCTTTTGAAACTTAAACACCATGGATGAATGTTCACAAAATGGATATGCTGATACCCATAAATTTAATTATAAGATTCTTATAATACAATCACGGTTAGTACACACACAACATAAAATTAAAGAGTGGTTAACATAGCATGTATCTCACGGGAATAAAAAGTGAGATCAAATCCCCTTCCCATGTGTCCAGAATCTCATCATATTCAGTCAAACCACATGTATAATAAATATAAATTTATAATAAATATTTTATAAAAAAAATATTATTATATATAAAATCGTATATTTTTTAATTATTAAATCATATTAGTCACTTGATAACGATCCTATGTTAAGGTTTCGCTTTTCGTAATATTCTCTTTATTCATCGCATGTTTCTTAATTTGCTATATCATTTTCCCTTGTACTTATATCATGATTCTAAAATGAGAACCATGATATAACTATCATGTATATATAGTATATTTTTTATATAATGATCTATTTAATATATTAGTATAAAATTTAAAACACTATTCCTGGTTATGGTAGGTTATACATACGAACATTATTGAATATTGGGTTTTTTTTGTGCTGGTTTTTTGTGAGTTTTGATGCCATTTTATATGAGAGGTGGTCATAGGGGATGTGGTAAATAATTCTTTTCATGTCTATAACTTAATACCAACATTATAATTATTTTTGTTTTTTTATTTTTCACATTTTTATCAAATAACTGACCTGAAAAATCAATTATGAACCATTTATCATGATGGTTTTTTTAAATAATTAACTTCATAAATGGGTTTTTACTTTAGGTATTCATCAAAAAACATTAAAAACCATGTCTAATTTTTTTCATGTTAGTTATCCAATAATATATGTGAAAATCCTATTTTTAAACTTATATCACATCGGTTATTTTAAATAACCGATGTGAAAAATATTGTTTAATTTGTTTTTCAAGTCAGTTATCTCATAACACGCTTGAGAAAACTAATTATGAACCATTTATCCTGTCAGTTATTTCAAATATCCAACATAATAAAGGGTTTTTCATGTTTTTTATTGAATAACTAATATAAAAAATATTTTTCATATATTTTTTACATCGGTTATCAAATAACCAATGTGAAAAATATGTTTTTTTAAATGTACAATGAATGATCTCCTCCACTATGAGATTCCAAAAAGCTGAAGACAGAGTATAGAATGATTAGAAATTAAAAGTTGTATTATATAACAGCATGAAATCCAGAAAAATAGAGCAATGTAAATTAATTCATCTCATCTACTAACAACACCCAAAAAACAGCACAAGAGGTATCAAAAAAATGCAGCCCTAAATCCAAAACAATTTAAAGGACATTATACATTAAAATAGTCTAGAAACCAATCAAAAATGAAAAATTATTTTCCCAATCAATTTTTGAAAGCCTCAACTCATCTGCATCACATGACTGTTCATCATCAAAAATATTCAAATATAATATATAAATCATTTGACATGAATCTTCAATAAAACATATTAAATATTACGGAGAGATTTATAAAAAAATCAAACCTTATCAAACATTTTAATTATCCAAGTTGTAATTCTTTCATAAATGAATTTTAAAACAAAATATCTACATTCAGTTCCACCTTGTTTTTTATGACACTATTTCAAATAGATTTTATTTCAAAATAAAAAATTTAATTATCATATCCAAAATTTATTAATTTTAAATGATAGTTAACTATAACTTTTAAAATTTTGTTATTATACCTCTTATTTATCTTTTTTCTTTTACACTCTCTAAATAAATAACATGCCCCATTTGAAAATAAAATTAATATAATAAATTTTATTAATTATAATATTAATAATTATTTAAATAAGAAAACTAATGTGTTCAATACATTCATGAAATTTTCTTTCACTTCACCATGAATAGTCAAATCAATGTCTTATCTCTTGGAAAAAATCACAAAACATCCAATTACAATGTATATAAAATAAAATTTAATATTAGTAGTAGTGTGTTAAGTGATATATAATGCTTTGTGGGAAAAATATTGTATACCTTTCAATATATTGAAACATCCAATAACAATTGATGACATTATTTTGAAATATTTCAGCTATATAAATTGTTCTTTCATCATCGGTCGTTGTGAAACTTATAGGAGAAATTAATTGTGGGTCTATAAATCCATATACATTCATCTTCTCATTATCTATAAAAATTTTATATAGATACCAAATAAAAAATCAGTAATAATTATAAATTTTTAATAAAATAATGTAATGAAAAAAACACGGTTAATCAACTTACATCGAAAAACTTGCATCATGTTAATTCCCTATTAATCTCCATCTACAAGCTCGATGATATCGTTTTTTGAATGGATTGAAATCATTTTACACCCAAAAATAGCATCATCGAATAGAATTTCATATACTACTAATAAAAAATTTTAGTAAATTCACAATCGATCAAGACAAATAGAATCTGTACTTGAAGTCATGGAACTTTGAATTTTTTTTCTATACAGTAATTCTTTTGCTTTTAAATGTTCTAGAAAATATTAGAGAAATATATAATCTTTAACATGATAAAACAAATTTAAATAAAAAAATTAAATATAAAATATATGCCTACCTCTATGGTAATATGTCCATGTATTCTAGATGTCCAAACCAAAAAAATATCGATACTTTTTTCAATTGTACTCACTTCATCTGTAGGACATGGTATTTTTTTGATCTATCTATAATATCATGTATAATGACCCTATTATTCTCTATCTCAATCTGGTGATGGTAAATGGTATCACCCATATAATATATCATCCCATATGCAATAATATGATAATGATCATCAACAAATAACTCACCCTAACTAAGAAGATGTGGGGGAAGGGGTGTTGGGGTAGGATATAAAGCAGTGGAATATAGAAACACATATGTGTTAGTAGGATAAGAAGGAGTGGGATCTACAGGTAGGGTGGAGGATTTGGATTGATAGGCTGAAATTCTCCTTGCATGTCTACAAACATCACCTGTATCGAAGTTGTGATATTGTCTTCCATCGTCGGAAGAATATACTTAACATAGGCTTCCAAAGATTCTATTTTTTATAAACATGCTCCTTTTAAGAATCTTTTGAATGTAGAAACACATTTCTTATCCATACACCTTTCAAATATCTTTATACATGACCCGGGTGTTCAGTCGTTCCCAAATCCTACAGTTGAAATATCATGTCTACCTTTAGCAATAAAGACCACATGTCTTGTCTACACCTCAAAAGAAACTTGTAAGGAATATTTGAAAAATTATTTTATGAATCCTAATATATAAGTAAATGATTTAACTTTAATAAATAAATAAATTTCATAAAATCTTATTAGCTACAACTCTGGACAATCCATAAGATATTTTCCTTTTCCCCTATTCGATCCCTCTTCCATTTTTCACGCCTAGTGGGGGAGGAGGGGAAACCTCTATAAATCATTATGACTCAACTCTCATCTTTTAAATTTTTTCTTCTATCTTGTGTTCTTCCAATAATATATACCCTCCTTGAGATAACTTATAAGGATATAAATTTATAGCTTGAATCTCTTGATGAGACCTCCTTGATTGTTGTAAATTAAGAATTAAGAATAAAGATATCATTAACCTGACCAATAATAAAAAAAATGTCTAAAAGGGTATCATTGCATTTACTAATAAGTATTATCATAATCCACATTCAAAAAAAATTTCCATGTATCTTCATCAATAAATGGATATATATCACATGAATTTAGATTTTGTTTATTCCCAAAAATGAACTATGATATGAGGGATGATTTAAAATCCCGCCATCTACTAGCCACCAATGATAAACATTTACTCTTGACTCCTCTAATGTCTGATATATCATATGTCATCTGATAAGAAGATGAAAAAAATATATTACTATAAATATTTCAAGATACGTAAAATAATAAAAGACGATATTACCAAAAATTTCCTCCATAATAGTGATAGTGTCATTTTTTCAAAATTTCCCCAATTTTCAAACAAAACACTTACATTTATTTTATCCAGTATTGATACAAAAGTCTTGAACTATTATTCATTTGGACCTATTAGAATTTCATTATCATCATAAGATATTGGTAACCTCTATTCCCAGCTATGGGAAACTAATAATTTTGGTAAATGTGTTGTGCCACGTTTACCAACCCTCAAACTCTTTTTCCCCCATAGAAGTAAATGTATCGAGTAATGAAAAATGGGGAGGCTCATTAACATAACCATGTGTATTTCCTCCCTAGAAGTATGAGTATGATCATATCTAAAAATATTTTGTGGATATTTGGATGGATTTGTCTTTATCCTACATATAAAAGTAACATCACTTAGTACAAAAATAAAAAAAATCCAATAATTATATACAAAAGTAATTAAAAAATTACATAATATCAATGAAAAAATAAAAGTAAACGAAACATTACAAATTTTTATTCCTAATTTCTTATAATTAACTAGCATGTTAATAATTTTAACGAGAGATGAAATGACAAAAATAACTGAAAACTATACAATATTCAAAATATATGAAATGACATTGTAAAAATTCACCATCATGATAAATCATTTTAACAATGAAAAATAATTTTTTAATAATATACTCATATAAAATAAATTTTTTTATTTAAATTCCATATTTAAAATAATTTATTTTCTATCAATAAATTAATAGATAAGTTACATAATTGTAAATATGGGAAACAAAACTAAACTAAACTAATATAAAACAATAAATTTAACTTATAATATGTGTTTCCATAATGAAAATAAAAATAAAATATCTAATATATGCAATTTAAAAAATTAAGCCATAATTAAACATATGTTACCTATAATACTAAGAGTGTAATAAAGTCTGTTTTCCAAAATTCCTTCTTTTTGACCATTCAGTATTGAAAAAACCATGTCTTCAATGTGTTCATCAATATTATTTGTTAATCATTCCATGAATATAGGTATATCACATAAATCAACATCTTCGTCAATTTTATCATCACCAACATAATATTTTTTTCCTTGTAAAACTATAAACCATTGCGTATTAGATTGATCAAGTATATAGAAATTTTTTTCCATGTGTTTCCATGATAAAATGATCATTTTTGTAATCCAATTTATTCATATTAACTGTTGTCATTCCAAATTAATCTTGTTAAACACTTTTTTTATTGATAAACCATTTACACTTAAACACTAGAACATGATTTTAAATGTAACCAACCTCACATATTTATTCAATGACTCAATAATATTTGGTTTATGTATAGATTGGGTTTTTGCCTTTGTCAATTGAAAAATACATTGCTTCTGCGAAAAACGGCACCGTACTATTCTGAACCGCACTTCTATTGTCCTAATCTTTCATATAAAAAGTGTAGTCATTAATTTCATACGGAGAACATGTTATCAATTTTAATCTTGGATGTCCCACTATCCATATCAATGTTTATGATGCATCTGGTTTAACTATCTCTTTAAACAAAGGATAAAAAGTTTTGTTTTTCTCATTCAAAATCCCCATATCTTTCTTCATTGGATAACATTGATTCAACTCATTAATATTCAATGTAATATATAGGTGAAAATTATATATGTTCTTCAATATGTATAACTATAATTTCTTTATGTTTTCACAGATCAACTATTTGACGTTCTAGCCAAGAATCACCTTTCCAACAAAATTAACTCATTCATGATGAGATTTAGGCAAACTAATGTTCTCCACATCAAGAAAATAGCTAGTAAAAAACTCTAAAAACTACTAAGAAATATACTTCTCAATAATTGATTCACCAGGTTGATATGGATTGTTAATATACCCTTCCAATATCATCATATAAAATTCAAAAGGATACATCCAATGTAGATATAAGGGTCTATAAGAATTTATTTATCGCACCAAATGAACCATTAAATGCATTATTATATCAATAAATGGTGTAATAAAATACATTTTCAATTGAAAATGTATAGAAAACATTACATTCTCAAAAATGTTCAAAGCATTCAATTCAATAAAATTATTATAAACTGAATGAAAAAATATGACACCTTCATGATAGTTATTCTGACATGGGTGGAAAATATTCCACACAATTCAATGGGTAGCAGTTGTTCCACTATGACATAACAGTCATGATATTTCATACCTATCAACATCAAATCATTTATTAACACAATTTTTTTACTTTTTAATAATAACCATGTGGCACTTTGATATCATGAAGACATTGAAAAATCTAGTTTTCTCCCTCTTGGATAATGTATAACAAGATGAGGTTATGAATGTTTTCCTTCTACGAGGAGTGAGAGCCAACTACAAACATATTACCATTGAGAGTAAATCCATTATTGCATTCAACCCATCAATAGTCATTCCTTTAATATCTGACAATTTTCTAAAAAACAATTCTCAAATATTCATCTCCACATGCATAAATTAAATGTCATTATTCAACTCATGATATCTCCAATATGGTATCTCAAAAAAATTAACCATTTCTTCCAAATGTTTCTATCATTAAAATATTTATGTGTCTTTTCGAATGCCACATCAATGTTTTTCACCCTCTCAAAATACTAATCAGTGGATAAAGGTTTTGGAGAAATATAAAATTCTAATATTCCATTTAAATCATTTTTCAATACATTATAAGTGATATCCAAAGGAAAAAAATTTTGATGACTCATGTATACTATTTTTTCTCCCATAAAAAAGTAAACAATATGAACTCTTTTATTCACAAATTAATCTAGATTTATTCCCCTTAACACTATATCCATAAAAATTTCCATATAATGGGATGTCATTTATAGTGAACATAATCATTTTAAACAGCTCCAAATATTCTATTTTATAAGAATCATACACCCTCAAACCTTCCTCCCATAATAGTTTAAATCATCAATTAATGGTGACAAGAAAACATCAATATCACTTCTGGGTTGTTTTGGTCCACTGATCATTAAAGTCAACATGATTTTTTTTTTCTTCATTCCAAATTCAAGAGATGTATTGTAAATGGCCAATAAAATTGGCTATGAACTATTTGTTCTACTAAGGAATTGATATAGATTCATTCAATTTGTGCACAACCCAAGTCTGATATTTCGAATGTCATTTCTGAATGTAAGAAACTAGTGATCAATGTTCTCCCACTATGTACAATCATCTAGATGACTTATTTTTCAATCACATATTTTCTCACCATTATGCCATCTTAACCATTTTTCATCATGTTAATTTTCAAAAAAAACATCTCAAACGATGAATTATAGGAAGATACAAAAATTCTTTAGCAAGGGCCTCTGAAACTTCTAAAATTTCCTGTGACTTTTCATTAAACTTATACCATAATGTCCCATATTTATGACACTCTAACATAAATTCCTATTAATCTGGGCATGAATGTATTTTCATATACCATAGTCCCATCAGTATAATAATTTTTTCCCTTATAATGTGAATCTAGAAGATCATTTCCTTTAGGAATAATTTATTTCAACAATTGAAATAGCTCTATAAAACACTTGTCACTCCCTTCATGTTTCAACATCATGTTTATCAATATTAACACAATTGATAAAACCGTATATTCTATAAAACTTCAATATAATAATTTTTTAACATCACCATAAAAATGCTCAATTGTTTGTTGTTTCTCAATTGCATCTACTTCAATATCTCGAATCATTTCATCATGTTTATCAAATTTATCATCTTTTAAATCACCATAATCAATAGATCGAGAATTTTGTCTTGCTTCACCATGCCAAATCCAAGGGCAGTATCTCAAATTAAAACCCTGAAAAATTAACTGATCTTTTCTTTCTATACCTTTCAACTTATTCAAATTTAAAAAATTTAGTCATGTATAGAAAAACATCTAGTTTTTTCCATTAAATTTAGAAAATTCTAAAAATCCATTGAGACCTTCCTCATATTAATCACTTATTGGCGGTGAATTAATCCATCTTCGATTCATTATCTAAAAAAATACCAAATAAAAATATCAAAAACAAATATATTAATTTATAAAATATTGAGATTAGAAATGACATTAAAAAATATACAAAAACAAGAAAGGAACCATTAGATGGAAAATAAAAACTTTTGATGAGAGAATTCATTCATGTTGAAGGAATTAAAAATTAAGTTCCTTTAAAAAAGATTTCAATTAAAAATAAATAAAAACAACCTTATGAAATTATTAAAAATTATGTACTACAACATCTATAAAACAATATCTATAAAAATTATATATAAAGAAAAAAAACTTATTCAAAGTTGATTATTTATAAAATTAAAAAAATGATATATTTTAATTAACAATATTTTTTATTTATAAAATGAGTATTAGTTTCAAAAAATTTCACATTAAATAAAATCAGGAATTATTTAACACATTATAAAATCAGAAATAGAATATACAGTCTCAATCATGTGAGGCATGCACTAAGGATTCAACCTTATGTTGTTCCAACAAGCTACAGACCTAAACTTTAGCTACCACATTGGCACCCAAACCATGATAATAATACATTACCTAGATTTATTTACAATAAATTATCTTGTTTTATTCACAAAATTAAAGAGAATAAATATTGAAGAACATTTTTAATCAATTCAACGGACTGTAAAAGCATCCAAATTTATTTTTAAAATCAATGATCATACATTACATGGAAACACTGACTATATATTGTTATTAAATCATATATACTCACACAAAGCTAGGATTATTATTTAAAAACACCACAAAGTACACTTTTAAATCCAATTACATTTTTCAAAATACACATTTACTAAAAAAAATTTGATAATGACCGCGTAAATAACTATATACCAAAAAATAAAACCAAATTCAAGATAATATCATCAAATAATTATTAAACCAATCATTAATTCACCTCAATTAAAGATAAACATCATTAGGATCAATTTAATAGTAAAAGGATGATAATAAAAAAACACAATTTGGAAGAATAATTATGCATGTATTGGCCACATAGTTTGATGGATCCTGTTGAATCAAATTATAGCCGATGAAATACTCTTAGAATTTTATTCTAGTATATGTGTTGTTTATCTAATGGTGTAAGATAAAAAATCTTCTCTAAGTAAATATCTATTTTATCTAAAAACCCATGAAAACTCAAATGTATTTTATATAAAAAAATTTATATCAAACACTATAAATCCAAATAAAATAAACTAATACCCTAGAAAAATGTATATCAAATTCCAAATTCAACCCTTTAGGCAAGAAGTTTTTGAGACTAGAAGATCTATAATTTCATGCGGAATGACGAATAAGAACAAACCCAAATGAATAACAACGGTTATGTGATAATGAAGAATACCTCATTGAATAATAGTCGGTTAGAGATTCAAAACCCTAAGAATGATTGAAATGATAGAACCCAAATTGTTTGAGGCTTACATAAAATTCGTAACATAAGGCTGATGAAATCGCATGGTTTTATTTAAATCATAAGGAATGATTTTGACCACCAAATTTAAGAGACCGTAAATTTTAGTCTTTGGCGAGAGAGAAACAAGAGTTCCATTGTAAAATAGGCAGTCCATGTAATGAAACCCTCGATCGATACATAAACTTACTTTTTCACATCAGTTTTATAAAAACTAATGTAAAAATGTAATATTAACAAATTTTCACATCGGTGATAAATAACCGACGATACAATTGTGCCATAAAAATATTTTTTCTATAAGTGGAATGAATGCCATTTCCATTAAATTATATTGTTGAGTGAAAGAAAGTAAATGAAATATATGTGTGTATATATATATTCCATTATTAAATTTGTATTATGATATATTATATATAATGTATATTCACTTTTACCATCCTTAATATAATATATGTATTGTATAAATGAATCATATTGCTTTGAGGGGGAGGTAGTCAACATTTCCTCAAAATAAATTATTGTATATATATAAGATAGAAAGAATAAAGCTATGTTATAAATAGAAATTATATAAGCATAATGAAATAATAAATAAAATATGTATCATATATAAATATATATTTTATAATAATGTCTTCCATGAGTGTTGAAAATTAAAATTGAACAATCATCATTTAGCAAGGCGGTAGTTCTCCTTACACATAAACAGCATGTTCATTATCCATTAGATGGAGGTGTTTGTAAGTGTAGATTGAATAATTATCATAATAAATCATAGAATATTTAAGATACATGTGTTTTTATAAAATAATGGTAAAAATAATGTGGATGTGTGGAGAAAAAAAATAAAATAAAGTACTTGAGAGAAGATGTTACCTCTAGATTTGGAAACTAATTTTGGGTTGTGTCAAAAGTCTTCCTTGGATTTCCTTTGACCTAAGGGGTGGTTTATAAGATAATGAATGATATATTGGTAAGTGGATTCAGAAGTTATTTTCCTAACTTAAGTGTTTTGAGATGTGTGAGGATCTAGAAGATGTGGTAGCTATTTATAGGGAAGGAAAATGACTCACATTGTTTTTTTAGAAACCGGTTAGGTGAATACTTTTTCTTACATAAAAATTCATGACAGACTAAAAATCATTATTGGAAGGATTATGGACAAATTGTGGGCAGCGAATCGGTGTTGTACAAGTTTCTAGGTCATTTGGGCCATTAATTTTATGATATAGTCCCTAACTAAACATAATTTGGCATTAATCGCTCTGATTAATTTTAATAACTTTTATAAATCATTTTGTTCAAAAATTAATATGGACTTATTAGACAATAAATATTATAATTAATACAATGGTGTCTATAATTTTTTCATAATTCAAATCATATAAGTGGAAAAAATAATATCAATGATAATCCCTTAGATGGGATGAAATAACGACGTTTTAAAGTAGAATAATATTCAGATGTGTATTAAGATTTTATAATCAATTTCAAGGTGAGATTTATTCTATTAAATTAAATTGTATTAATATATGTAATATTGATATAATTAGGCCTTAAAAAATTAATAATATCATTTAATAATAATAATTAATTTAAAAAAGTCGTTTTTCACTAAAAAGCAATACTCCCACTATTCATCGAAAAATGAAGCTTCTCATAAAAAATACAAAATTTCATTCTAATATAATTTCAAAGTACTAAATTCAAAAATAAAATTCATTTTATCTAATTGAATTTATAAATGTCTCCAAGTTTAATTTTATTATTAAAAGTGGTTCATTCAAGAAAATGATATTTCCAAACATTAAAAGATTTTACCAAAAATCATATATTTCATTATCAAAGTGTTTTATTTATATAAAAAAATTATAAAAAATATTTGAAAAGTAGTTAATAATATTCATATTACTATTTTTAATAGATAGGTTATAAATATATCGTTTAAATAATTATAACATTAAAATTATGTTTTGTTTAAACACTATGTTGTGTGTGATGTACGCAAAGTCAGTGTCGTGTGTATCGTGCGCCAAGTCGGTGTTTCATGTAAAATATACTGATTTGGTGCCATGTGAAAAGAAATTTTGACGTAATTCATTACAAGATTGAAATTAATAGCTAAATTATTCAAAAAAAGGTCCATAAAACACAGGGTTTTATATTCTATCCCCATTAAAATGAATTTCACCCTCATAATTCATCACTAGGGTAAAATAAATGAGGATTCTTCTACTTCATCATATACTCATGTTCCCATAAATCTTCCTCTAACTGGTGATTTCACCAAAAAAAATGTTGACCAGGTGAGTGTTCTTATTTCATAGAACATTCTCTTATCGGTCCTAAATTTCAAATTTTTCTTCTTCATAAGACAAATTCTTTTATAGTGTTATAACCTCTGATTTCTGCACATATGGAGGGTTATGTACATACTACCTCAAGAGAGATACATGGAAAACATGATGGAATTGGGAGATATTTTGAGGATGTTCTGAGTAATGGTCTATTTTCGCAAAACAATCGAGAATCTCAAAGGGATTAATATACCAAGGGTTTAGTTTCCCTTTCCTCGTGAATCCTATAACATACATCCATGGTAAGATTCATAGTCAAACTTTTTCACCAACGTTAATTTCCGGATAATTTTGATGGTTATTAACATAACTTTACATCAGACTTTGAGCTTCCGAAATAGGTCACCGAATAGTTCTAACCTTTTTGAGCATTTTATTATTGATCCCTGGTCCTAATAGGTTTTTTCTCTAACTTCATCCCATTACATTATAGTTCTACATTTCATCCCATATTGGGCTTTATAAGTTTCTATATCAATTATTTATTGGAATTAATTATTATAAGAAAACATAACTAGAGGAATTTTTTGATCCCAACTACCCTTGAAATATAGAGAATAAGAACTCCACATATCCTCAAGGGTTTGAATTGTTCTTTCAGACTGACCATATGTCTGAGGAAGAAAAGCATTTTGAAACTCAATTTTGTGTCATGTTCTTGTTTTATAATTCTTCAGAACATTGAGGTAAACCTTAGATCCTAATCTAATATAATGGAATTTGGTAAGCCATGCAACCTTACCACTTACTTAATGTATATCCTAGTGATCTGATCTAGAGATAAGTCTTCACTAATAGCAATTAATTGTCATGCATTATTAAAGAGATCGACTAACACCCATATTGCATAAAGCCCTTTCGAGTTTTTGGGTAGTCCAACAACAAAATCCATAGTGAGGTTCTCCCATTTCCATTTTGGAATGGGTAATTGATGCAACATCCCATTTAAGTATTTACCTTAGCCTTAACTTGTTGGCATACCAAGCACCGAGACAAAAAAATCTATGATATCTCTCTTCAGGCCACCCCACAAGAAGTATTCCTTTATGTACATATACATCTTTGTACTTCCATGATGAATAGTGAATAATGATATATGAGTTTCCTCTAATAGCTCCTTCTTCAAATTTGGTAAGGAAAGAACACATACATCGTTCCTAAATCTTGTCATTCTATCCTAATCAAGGTTAAACTAGAGAAAATTTTATTTTGTATTTTATAGAAATTCATCTTTCCTATGTGCCTTTTTAATATTTACTAGGATAGAGGGTGGAAGAATCAATAAATAAAGATAATAATCACCCATTCATTCAGGATTTATAGAACCATTAATTGAAAATATAGATATATTTGATATTTTCAAATCCACTTCAGAGATAATCTAGCACCATCCTTCTGACTCAAAGCATCATCTACATTGTTCGCATTTCTATGGTGGTAATGTATTGAGCAGTCATACTGATTTATCAACTGTTACCAATTTTTTTTACTTCTTCAACTACTTATATGTGAATTTTTTTCTAAAATTTTATGATCAGTATATATATCACACTATTCCCCATAACCATAATGCATCTATATCTATAATTCAAATGAATATGGTTGATAACTCCAAATCATGATTTGAGTAATTCTACTCATGAATCATCAATTGTCATGGGGAAAAGGCTATAAAAATATTATTCTATATAAGATAAAATATCAATCCCTTCATGGATTAATCACAGTAGATTATAATTACTTCTCCACTATAGGGAAATTTAGGCACAAGTGCATCGAATAATCATCTCAAAAATTCCTTGAAATTTCCCTCAAACTCATCTTTCCAGAGGAACATGACACCATTCTAAGTTAACTTGGTCAAGGGATTATATTGTCATTATAAATTCTACAAAAACCATCAATAATATCCAAAAAAACCAAGAAATATATAGAACACTAATATCATGGTTTTTCTCTGACCACATTCAATAGCCTCCGTCTTTGATAGATCCACTAATATACCATCTCTTGATATTACATGACCAAAAAATGAAACATTTGTAGCCAAAATTGACACTTTTTAAATTTTTTGTATATATTCTTCTTCTTTTGGGTCTTTAGTACAATTATAAGGAGATATTAATTCTCTTCATTTAATTTGGAATTAATAAGAATATCATCTATAAACACTAGCAAAACTAATTGAGGTAATCCCTAAAGACTCTATTAATTAAATCCATGAAGATAGAAGAAGAATTAGTAATACGAAAATACATCACTATATATTCATAGTGACCTAAACTTGTACAGAAATCCATCTTGAGTATATCCTCATTCTTGATCATATGTTTATGATATCCATAACCGAAGTCAGTCTTGAAAAAATAATGAGCTCTGTCTAGTTGATCAAACAACCCATTAATATGGGGAAGAGTTTACTTGTTCTTGATTTTTATCATATTCAACTCCCAATAATCAATGAAGAGTCTCATTGATCTGTATTTCTTTTTCAAAAAAGAACCGATGAACCACAAGGTGACACACTTGTCCAAATGAATCCCTTGTGAATATTTTCTTCGAGTTTCCTATTAAATTTGTTCAACTTAGTCTGGGATATTCTAAAAAGAGTCTTCAAGTTTGTTTGGAACTAAGTATGAGTTATATTGATAACTCAACTTCACAATATGGTGGAAGATAAGGAAACTCTTCTGAAAATACATCCACAAAATCCCAAACAATAATAATATCATCAATGTTGATTCCCACCCCAGTCATTTGAGATAAAAACCCTTTTGAATAAGAATTAAAACCAATACATTGGGTGTGATCCATATTGGATGTTCATACACACCATCACATGGATGGATTATCCTAACAGGGTTTAAAATATGGAATATATTATCCCTTCCTTGAAAATTTATGTGGAATTTTTTCATATAAATATAGTCCATGCCTATGATGACATAAAATTCAACCAAAAAAATAATGAAAACAATGCAGGAAGCACATTCCCATAATCTTCTACCAGAGAGGAATCATACACTTGAGATGCAGTCATTATACCATTGAAATTTTACACTGATAATTCCACATCTAATTTTTTGGGATGAATTGTAGCACCCTTAAAAAATTATGATATGAAAGAGTGTGTAGATTGTAACGTCCTAGTTCTGGAAGACACACAGAGGCACCCTGTACCCGGTTGGTCACATGGCCTCAAGCGCATTTCCCTGAATGCCAGAGGCTGTTGACTAGTAGCAAGGTCCATGGTGTGATAGTGGGGAAACTATGCCCTCACTGGCAGAGTACACTATGGAAGTACACAAATATATACAACAAAGGAAGAAATAAATACCAAACAACAGTAACAGTGGAAGACTGATAAATAAAAAATTAGAGCCGAAATAAATGTAAATGATGCATAATACACATATATCTAGGAAAACATCCAAACAAGTCAAAATGCTCAAAAAAGTACTAAACCAAAGTAAAAAAATAAAAACAACAGATGAGCCACACCTTAGCATCGCAAGACTCAGCTTGGTCCCATGCTCTCCCGCTCTAGTGCAATCAAGATCCGGATGTAGAAGGGCACTTACCCTTATCTATACCTGCAACAATATATTCTGTTTGGGCCCAAAAGTATGTCTCAAACATGGTGTGAGACAAAGTCTCAGTAGGAAACCCCCCAAAGATATGTGCCTAATAGTCAATGAATATATGGCAGGTAAAAGTACATAAGCAGTAAACAGGAAAGTACATAGCAGCAACAATCCACAGTTTCTAGCATCTAATTTACAAACGGATAAGTATCCACACAAGAAAGTAAAACAAAGAGGTAAACTTTTAGGTAGTTCTCATAGCCTAAACCCTATGGTTCAACCTACAAGAACTAACGGCCCTCTGGGAGGCACACATAGTCTCACCCCTCTGGTTCAGCTAAAAAATATACTCTCTAAGGAAGCACTCACCGTCAATTCCCACTATAGTCTCTTATCGTACTAAAGGCACTCTAGGGAAGCACTCAACGTCTCATTCCCCCTATGGCCCATGTTGAGGAACTAAAGACTCTCTGGAGAAGCACTCAACATCAATTCCCCCTGTGGTCTTGCATCATAAATTAAAGACACTCTAGAGAATCCCTTACGTCCATTCTCCATATGGTCTACTATACTAGGTTCTTATAGCCCTGTGTAAAATCAATAAGTATAACATAGTGTAAAAGCACAAGTGAACCTCAAGAACTACTTGTCTAGCATTCTGCAGCATATCAGAATGGATGAATAGTGATACCATCCTACAACTAAGAATGGAACTGGCAATATCCTAACAAGAAAAACTAGATCAAACGGTCATAAATAGGCAAACATGCATAGGTAAAGCATCCAAAGCATAGTAAGTTACCCTATTCACAAACATCAAACTCTACTCAAGCATATAATTAGATCATGCAAACAACAAGGGAAAATAAAGAAACACACAGTACCACGTTCAAGGGTTTTGGTGGAGTTTGAACAAATACTCAAAGAATTTCTACAGAAAGGTACAAACCACCTACCTTGACGTTAACAGATTGATATACTCGAACCTCTAAGCTTGAATCTCCTTGTAAAATCACAGATATATGAAAACACCCAAAAATATCAACCCATGATAACTTCAGAAAGAGGAGGAATTGGAAAATGAAACTCTAGGAGAAGGAAGAGCATATTGTTTTGGTTCTAACTTAATCGACGGTGGTCGATTCGGTGAATGGACAGAGTCTCGGGGGTTAGTAAAAGATTCGCAGCCGTACAGAAACTCTCGGTTGAAGAAAATGGAGAAAAAGATGTTTCTGGGGTTAAGACACAGCCCTGGTCCATTTAGTGAAGTACACGGCATGTACTTTTAGAGTACGCAATGTGTGCTTTTAGAGTATGTGGCATGTACTAGGATTTTCCGTAATCCACTTTATGCGGGCTCCATGTCTCCCCTACATGTTCGTGTGTGTGTCTAGGACACGACTAGGACACGGCTTCGAGCAGCAATAAAGTACACGGCGTGTACTCAGAAAGTACACGACGTGTAATTCAAAAATTTCCAAAAACTCCTCTTTTCTCAAAAACTCTAGAAAAAGGAAAAACCTACCTGAAAATAAGGTCTAGGTTCATACAAACTTCCCTCTTTTAATAAATTTTTCCCGGAATTTATTTAATGAGGAATATAAGAAAAAACCCTGAACAAATCAGGCCACTGCGTTCGTACATCGGCCTCCCTCTCCCAAGTCTCGTCCTATACTCGCCCATGCTGCCATAGCACCCATACTAGAGGAACAGACCTTCCACGGAGAAACATCGTACTGCGATCAATAATATGGATAAGATGCTCCTAAAATGATGTATCCTCTTTGAGATCAACCTCCTCAGGTTGAAAGACATGAGACGGGTCTAAAAAGTAACGTCGGAGCAGAGAAATGAGGAAGACGTCGTGCATAGCCTGGTACCTCTTAGGTAACTGCAGCTGATAGGAAACCGGCCCAACTCTCTTCAACACCTCAAATGGCCTGACGTACCATGGTGAAAGCTTACCCTATCTCCAAATACCCTTGTGTCCCAACCTTGGTGTGACACGCAGGAAAACCTGATCTCTAGCCTCGAACTCTAGAGGTCATCTTTGCTGATTAGCATAAGACTTCTGTGATACTGTATTGTATACATCCTCTTCTGAATCAACTCTATCTGCTCTGAGGTCTCCTGAACAAGACGAGGTCCCAGCAAAGCTGTCTCTCCTGCCTCCATCCAGCATAAAGGTGATCAGCATGGCTTACCGTACGAAGCCTTGTAAGGTGCCATCTGAATAGTCACCTAAAAACTGTTGTTGTAGGATAACTCCACAAGAGGTATATGCTTCTCCCAAGAACCTCCAATGTCTAAAATGAAAGCTAGGAGCATATCCTCAATCACCTGACTCGTACGCTCGGACGGGCCATCTATCTGGTGATGGTATGTTGTACTCAAAAGTACATGTGTACCCAAATAATTTTGAATCCCCTGCAAGAACAAAGAAGTAAAACGTGCATCCCTGTCTGAAACGATGGAGTGAAGAACTCCATGTAGATGTACAATCTCTCGGATGTACAACTGTCCCATATCATTAACACTTAAGGTCTCCTTGATTGGAAAAAATTTCACATGCTTCGTGAGTCTATCAATGAAAACCCATACTGCATTATTCCCTAAATGAGATCTCGAAAAACTAGTCACGAAGTCCATCACGACATCATTCCACTTCTACTCATGAATGGGTAACTACTACAAACGACCTTTTGGTTGCTGATGTTCTGCATTCACCTGCTAAGAAGTGGAACATCTCATGACAATACAAGCAACATCTCTCTTCATACCTGGCCACCAATACTGGTGGTGTAGATGAAAATACATCTTGGTGACGCTAGGATGAACATCCCAAACTAAGGAATGAATGTCCCACATCAACTCCTTTCTTATTTCTGATGGCACCAATACACGTCCCGGGAAACACAAGATCTCAGCCTCGCCCACTTTCCATCTAGGAAGAGGGTCCTCTCCTAACACACTCTCTTGCGGGACTAGGCCTTCTGAGTGTGATTTCTGCCTCATTTGTACCCGATATAGAAGAGTCGATGTAACAGCTACAAAAGATAGAAAATTCTGCCTCTATCTATCATGAACCTCCAAATGCATCTCAGAGAACAGAGCCATAAGTTTCCACTCACTGATGGCCTCCTGAACTGCCTGTATCTGAGTCCTCCTGCTCAATGCATCAACCATTGTGTTTCCCTTTACCAGTATATAGGTAAGCTCAAAGTTAGAGGACTGAAGATACTCAACCCACCTACACTGTCTCAGATTCAGATCACACTGGGTGAATATTTACTTGAGACTCTTGTGGTCGGTGAAAACCACAATGCGATCTCCCAAAATATAATGTCTCAAACAGTGTAGGGAATGAACAACTTCCACCAACTCGAGATCGTGCGTCGGGTAGTTCCCCTCATGTTGTCTCAACTACTAAGACCCGTACACAATGACTCCATATCCCTGCATAAGTACATCTCCCATCCTGATACCTGAAGCATCATAGTAAATAGTATAACTCTTTCCCAGCTCTGGCAAGACTAGTATCATTGATGAAATCAATCTCCCTTTCAACTCCTGAAAGACTGACTAACAATATTTTGACCATAAGAACATCGCCCCTTTCTTTTTCAGACCTATCAACGGTGCTGCTAAATTTGAAAAGTCATGTATGAAGCATATGTAGTGTCCATCCAGCAATAGAAAACTATGCACTTAAAAGAAGTTCTTCGGCTGCTCCCAGGAAACTACTTCTCCCACTTTTTCTGGGTTTACTGATACTCCTATCTCTAAGATAACGTGACCCAAAAACTGAATCCGATCCATCCAAGAGTTTCATTTCGAGAGAATAGAATATAAATGATGATCTCTCGGTGTACTTAGAACGATCTCAAGATGGGTAAGATGTTTCTGTTGATTGTGATAGTACACCAAGATATCTTCCACGAAGACCACCATGAAAGTGTCTATGTATGGATGGAACACTCGGTTCATCAGTTCCATGAAAACTGCAGGCACATTCGTGAGGCCAAATGGTATAACCATATACTCGTACAGACCATACCTACTCTTAATGGCTATAAGTGGTATATCTGATGGTCTAACACGCAACAGATGATAACTGGACCTCAAATCGATCTTCGAGAACACCCGGGAACCTCGAAGCTAATCAAAGAGGTCATTAATCCTAGGCAAGGGATATCGGTTCTTGACCTTCAGCTGGTTCAGCTTCAGATAAACCACACAAAGCCTAAGGGTGTTGTCTTCCTTATTCACAAATAGGACAGGTGAACCATAGGGAGAAGTACTGGGTCAGATGAAACCCTTTGCCTACAACTTCTCCAACTACTTCTTGAGCTCATGTAGCTCAGGTGTTTCTATCCTATAAGGAGGAATGGACACTAGTTCCACTCCTAGAAAAAGCTCAATACAAAATTCTACCTCACACTCTGGAGGAAAACCTGAAAAGTCCTCTGGAAATACATCCTTGAAACAATACACCACTATAGGAAAGTCTAACTTTGAAGTCCCCTGGTCATCCAGATATAGACTAGAAATCTCAGTTGTAACTCCTCCTAGCCCCTGATGCTCGGGTCCTGCTCGACTCACCTAGACATCCCACTCACCCCGATGAAGAAAAGATCCACCCTCTGGTGATATGAAACTCACCATGTGGCAATAATAGTCGACAACTGCCTGGAAGGGAACTAACCAGTCCATCCTGAGGATGAAATATTATCATGTAATCTCTAGGACATAGAGGTCCCATAATAAGTGACACATCGCATCCTATTGGGGCACTCCCTGCACTGACGTACACTATCCATCCTAGCCCCCAACGGTGTTTCTAGTATCAAGGTATCAGTATTGGAAAATATACAGAGCCCAAGTCTCTCCACAGTAGAAATAGAGATAAATCTATTGGATTCCAATGTATCAAAAAGAGCATAAGATAAAATAGAAGCTACTAAAATCGTACATCGAACTGTAGAGGGTCTAGGATCCTGCTCAGGCTGGGTCTGCTCCACTCCAAAAGCATGACCTATACCACAGCCCTGTGGCCCTTCTTGACTAATCTGAGCTGATCTGCCCTACTGTCGCTAATAGACTAGAGACTGACCGCACCAGCCACAACCTTCACCTCGGCATGAACGACCATAAGAACTCCAGTTCCCATACTGGTGAGAAATAGGTGGTGCTGCTCCTAAATGAGGAGTCATGGATGAACCCCTGTCACCATCTGTTGATGAGAAAACCTGACAGAAGTGCTGAAGGTGACCCATAATGCTGCAAGATCGGAACGCCACTGGGTCTCTTTGGCACTACGGCCTCGTATGCTCAGCCCTTTCACACTGGTAGCATACCACCTGGCTACCTGAATATACGTCTCGCTGCCTCGGATCACCGCACGTAGACTCCCTATGATTCTTCATTATGTCAGCTGATTAAGTACTAACTCTAGAAGCAGAACCGCCCTGGCTCTCAGCTCTGAAATCTCCCAGATTATTCTTTGTAATCAGTTCCTATTTGACGATGGAAGCGATGGAAGTCAGCCTGAAGATATTCACTTATGAGTGGATCTCCCGTCCGAGACCATCCTCAAACTTCCTTTCCAATAGCAACCCATATGCTCTCTAGATGGGTGTAAATCGCTGAAGCTCGGTGAAACGAGAGAAATACTCCATGACAGAAAGAGTACCCTACTCCTGTCTTATGAAATCCCAGGCTCGGTCAGCCCTCAGGGTCTGTAGATAGAAGTAGTCATAAAAGACGCGCTGAAACACCTCCCACGCCATAACCTGCTGATGACCCGCCTATGAGATCACATCCCACAACAACTTGGTGGAGTCTCATAGCGTATAGGTAGTGAGCATAACCCGCCTCTCTAGAGGCATCTCTAGATGATCAAAAATCGTCATCGTGGATTCTAGCCATTACTCTCTAGCCTAAGGTCCTCATTCCCCGGAGAAGGTGGGAGGATGCTCCTGCTGGAAAACCTGCGTGAAGTCTACCATATATGTGGAAGAAGGAAGAGCTCCCAAGAAGGTCTGCATTATCCTCAGAAACCCTTCCCTAAACTGCGCATCGGTTCCTGTAGCCAGTATCACTATTGGTTCCAATTCTGGCACAACAGGAGGATCAACGGGATGTCCCTGATTAGCCATATCTGGTGTCTGATCACCGCCGGGCAAATGGAACACAACCGGAGGACGTCTCGGTGCCATGACTCTGCAAGGTCAAACGCACACCTTAGATCAACATTATCAGGGACTGAAAACTAGGAGCATTAGAATGGAACAAGGGAAATAAAGCATTCAAAATTTAAAAAACATTACTACACGGTGTGTATAATGACTACACGGCATGTTCCCTTAAGTCATTTACATGGGATCATACTTCTACCTAAACTGGTCATGTAACACCCCAAATACACAGCGTGTTCTCCCAACACAGGGTGTGTACTTGAACTCTATTCCCCTTCCCGAGTCTCCTTACATAGCTAATCCACAAGGTTCTCCTTAGAAACAATTACATGGCATGTTCAAGGCGGACACGACGTGTACTCAACAAGCTTCACCGTGTCCGTGTTGTTAGTTACACGGCCGGCTACATGGTTCACTTTACACGGCATTATCCCTGATGACACGGTGTGCACATGAAGGTTTTCCCCGACCCATGTTGTTTGTGACATGGTCGGGTACTTAGGTTACATCGCCCGACGTGTGATAATAGTACATGACATGTATTTTCGAGTTTCAACCATCTGTGTCATGTGTCACACGGTTAGACACACGGTCACTACAACACGGCTTGTAAGTACCATACACGGCATGTTCTTGGAAGATTTTTCATAACCTCATGTCCCTGCCCACACAGTAAGTGACACGGTTAAAAACTACATGGTATGTATTCATAAAGTACACACTGTGTATTTAGGGTTTTTCCATGCAGTAGGCTCAGAACTACTCCAGAGCCAAGAAAACACGGATACAAAACATGTTAAAGTGCCAAAATCTGATCTGTAAGGGCCCATACTCCATGCGAATCAAATTTTGGAATCTTATACAAGTCACAACATGGTAAATAGATCAATTATCCACCAAATTCCAATAAATGAGGGCCCATAACATGAAATCACTAATGCATCCTAGATGGCATGGTAAGAATGCATGGCATGTGATTTGTATCAAGTTCCTATATGAAGCATGAGATGGAATACCCTATCTCATCAGGTTACGACAGAAATAGAACCGCAATAACAACAATGGTAACAACACAATGCATGGGAATCACCCAAAGGTTAAATAAAATCAATTGTAAAATTGCATCCCAGTAAAATTGTAATAAACGAGGTAGTATGTATTTTCCCTATACATGGGTTATCTACTCCCAGGAATAGCTCGTTACCAAGCACTTATTCCATCCTATACCTGGACATAGTCTCCAATTAGTGTTTCAAGAGAAATGAGACCCTCTGATACCACTTTGTAACGTCCCTGTTCCGGAAGCCACCCAGAGGTGCCCCGTACCCCGGTTGGTCACATGGCCTCAAGCGCATTTCCCCGAATGTCAGAGGCTACCGACAAGCAGTGAGGGAATTAGTGTGATAGTGGGGAAACTACACCCCCATTGGAAGATTACACAGCGGAAGTACACAAATACATACAATAGCAGAAGCAATAAATACCAAAAAACAGTAATAGTGGAAGACTGATAAATAAAAAACTAGAGAAGAAATATATGTAAATGATGCATGATACACATATGTCTAGGGAAATAGAAAAACAAGTCACAATGCTAAAAACAGTACAAAACCAAAGTACAAATGAAAAACAATAGATGATCCACTCCTCAGCATCGCAAGCCTCGGCTTGGTCCCATGCTCTCCTGCTCCAGTGCAATCAAGATCCTAAAGTAGAAGGGTGCTTCCCTTTATCTATACCTGCAACAATATAATATGTTTGGGACCAAAATCATGACCCAAATAGGGTGTGAGACAATGTCTCAAGAGGAAACAATGCAAAGATATGTTCCAAACAGTCAATGAATATATGGAAAGTAAAAGTGCATAAGCAGTAAATAGGAAAGTTCACAGCAGCAACAATCCACAGTTTCTAGCATATAATTTACAAACAGAAAAGTAGCCACACAAGAAAGTAAAACAAACAGGTATCCCTCTGGTTAGTTCTCACAGCCTAACCTCTATGGTTCAACCTACAAGAACTAGAAACCCTATGGGAGGAATACACAGTCTCAACTGTCTGGTTCACCTACAGAATAGACTCTCTAAGGAAGCACTCACAGTCAATTCCCCATATAGTATTGTATCTTACTAAAGGTGCTCTGGGGAAGCACTCAACATCTCATTACTCCAGTGGCCCACGTCAAATAACTACAAGCTCTCTGAGGAATCACTCAACGTCAATTCCCCTTGTGGTCTTGCATCATAAAATAAAGACACTCTGGAGAAGCCCTTACGTCCATTCTCCCTTGGTGGAATTTGCACAAATTCACAAAGACTTTCTTCAGAAATGCACAAACCACCTACCTCAACGTTAGGATATTGATATACTCAAACCTCAAACATTGAATCTCATTGGAACTTCATAGATCAAAGAAAACACCCAAAATTCTCAACCCACAATAACATGATAAAGAGGAGGAATTAGAAAAAGAAGCTCTAGGAGAAGGAAGAGCATACCGCTGTGGTTCCAATGCAATCGACGATAGTCGATTCAAAGAAAGGATGGAGGCTCGGGGGTTCGTCGAAGATCTGTGGCCGTACGGATGCTCTCGGTCAAAGAAACTGGAGAAGAAGACGTTTCTGGGGTTAACATGCGACCCTGATCTGTTTAATGAAAAAAAGAGAAAGTACATGGTGTGTACTAGGATTTTCCGTACTCCGCTTTAAGAAGCCTCCATGTCACCCCTACATGGCCGTGTGTGTGGAAATGACACAGCCAGCACACGACCTCAAGTGGAAATGAAGTACACGGCATGTACTCAGAAAGTACACAGTGTGTACTTCAAAAATTTCGAGAAACTCCTCTTTTATCAAAAACGCCAGAAAAAGGAAAAACATACCTGAAAAGAAGGTCTTGGTTCTTATATAGATCATGAATTAAATATGACATTAGTAGTTCTATAGTGGATGGAATATATACCTTTTATCATGTTATCATCAGAAATATCGATTGCATGAGATTTCACCATACCCCTCATCTTAAGAGGTTGTTAACGTTGAACATTATTACCCAACCTTAGGTTTGGTAAATGCTTATCATAATGTCAATTATCCTTGTACTTTTAGTAATAAATCATGTTAGGTTCATTATGTGATTCTTTTTCCACATTTGAAATTTTAGATTAATTCTCCACATCACAAAGGTAATTAATTTCCCTATAACCTTACTTTTCATACATAAATCGTTAATTAGACCCCTTAGGTAAATTTCCTCCATACTTAATCTCACACTTAGAGAATAAATGAAATCGCATCTTTTTTTTCAATGATTTTATATTTTCATTTAAACTCCATCTTCCCCTTCTTCCAAAAACCATGAGATTGATACATAACTCCAACCTCCATTTCAATCATGATTCGAAAAAACACAATCTCATCATAGCTACTAAAGTCTCTTATGGAAAAAACACTTTTCTAATACTTGGATTTATGTCATTGAATAACCTATAAAATTCACTTTTGGGTTGGATGGTATTTCCAAAAGTTTTCCTGACAAGTATTATGAAATGAGCCTTGTACATTCCAATTGATTCAATATCCATTTTTTTCAAATAAAGGAAATATTTCTCCATATTGGGAAAAAATATGGGGAAATTAATTATTGAAAAATATGTTCTTGAACTCATACCATTGTATGGATTCAATCTCAACATGCTACCTTGTCTTCCTGATTAGAGTACGACACTGTTCGGTGTCTCCTTCTTACCGATATAAAAACAAAACAACATTCTCATGCTCCGAACACTGAAGAAAGGATAATATATTTTTTAATATATTGATTCATTGTTCATCAATAATTGGATCATAAGACCTTTTGAAAGAAGTTGTAATTTTCCTTATGAAATACTCAAAAGAATGTTGTTCTTTCTTTTTCTCATTTAGAAGTCCACCATGATTAATAGTTCAGAAATATTTATGAGCATAGCAATAAGAGTTTTCATTCCACCTCCCATAGCATTTGGTTTTTAGGAAGAAAATAATTTCATTTTTAGTCACCAACACTATTAACACAGTTCCTTCAGGTTCCATCCATTGACTAGAACCAAAATCATGGAGTAAGAAATAGTTATCATAGTGAAGAACAACTTAATCATGAAAAGTCACTTATATGATGACTAAATCATGACACCTTCTTTAATATATGAAACCTTGGATTTATCCTAGGTTATTCATAAGAACAACTATTTAAATCCTTTATGATGATTTGTAAATATTTTTTTAATTTCCAAAGCATATATCCAAGGTGTGTCAAACCAGGTGTGAAGCAAGGCCCGTTTTTATATACCAGATTACACCAAGTTAGGCCTGAAACATCTTGTTAGATTAGTTACCCCAGGTTACATATGTTTCTAATCCACATCCACTTGTAGTATCCAAACAAGGATGTCTTTCTAGGAAACCACTCACTTTATACTTTACGAAAATTCCTAGACATTTTTCTAAATATTGAGTCATCTTTATACTTATCCTTAGACTTGTCCTTAGGGTTCTCACTGTGGATTTTTCATCCTAGTTTCCATAGGATAACTAAAATTTTCCTTTCATCCCAACTATAACAACCTAGTCTTTAAATGCTGAAACATTACATAACTTTTTTGGAATATAAAAAACATAACACAAATAAACATATGAAACCATACTAGTCTAGTGCCTTTGGAAACATGGAAACATAAACACTATAATATAAGAGAGATAAATTGTATCCCACTAGGATCTTCTTGACTAGAAACCTTCATAGAAAAATCAAACATAATACCTATATTCACAAACAAGGGATGGAAACATCAAAAAGGGCTGAGCTCAAATTCTCAATATGGGTAAACAGGGTAGACATGTAAGAAAAATCATGAGCATAAGGGTATGAGAAAATGGTCGTGAAAAGAGAATATCATACTCTAAAAATCAAATATCATATACATTAATCATGGCATAATTAGTGGAATTTCATAAGACATGGACAATAAGGAAATAGAAAACATAATCCATGAAAGAATAACGTAATAATGAAACATGGAATCTTGGAAGACACATAAGAATATTATATGATTTCCATAAAATCCAAGGCATTGCTTTCAAGATAATATTGGAATTATAATTTCAGTCCCCATAATATCTTTATAGTCATGGTTCACTCCCATGGCCATATTGGTAGCATGAGTTTACTCCTCATACCATCTTGGTAGTCATTGTTCACTCCCTTGGCCATCGTAGTATTCAAGGTTCATTCCCAAGAACATCTTATTCTATCTGATGAGATATAAATATTTACCCAACTCATTGGAGGGAGATATATATACCACTAATTTCATAATGAAATCATATATCCACGTTCCAGAGGATCATAAATAATTGTATCAAAACCCATGAAATTAATTGGTTATAATAAATATGTAATTATATCATAACTCATGGAAAGGGGTGGATAATATATTCACTTTATAATAAAAATAACACATAAAAATATGCAGGTCTCAAATGAATATAACCTGTGAATTTGAAATGGGTTCCATAAATATCATTCCATAAAAAAAATTCATTCAGAGAAATAATATGAATGGAAACATTGAATAAATTACCCATAAAGTCACGAGTAACTCCAATTGACGTTATCATAGTGGAGAAGTAATTTTAAAAGATCTTTTAAAAACCTTTCATGAGGAAAATATCATTTCATAACTGAAAACACTTTTAAAAACATAAAACATTTTTTAAATCATATTTATTTGGAAATTGGTCTAAAAATAATTCAAGGAAGCTTTGAAAATATTAAAACATTTATAAAATCCTTTTTCCATGAAAATTTTATCAAATAACTTTTGAATTTTTTTGGAAAACATTTTTTAAAAGATTTTTCAGAACAACCTTTTTTAATACAATAGATTTCAGACCGGAGAGAGAGACGGTCATATTTTCCTTAAAAATCATCTTATGTAACAAATAGTGGTAAATGGTGAAAATAAATGAGGATATCCTAAATAAATATAGTATAAGGAAAATCAGGAGTATTTTTGAGAGATGGATCAAAATATTTCATGAAAGTTGTTAGAATGGTATGTCTGATTATGATATACCCTAATACCAAATGTAAGGCCGAATATGTAAAATGAGATACAAATACAAGAGGGGGTGAATTTTATACTTTAAAAATTCCATTGGAATTTTTACAAATAACCAAAATTCACAAAACCTCTAAATGGTAATAACTTGCTTGATTCCGGAAAAGTGACTCCGGTAATTAAACTTAACAAAAGTTTACAACAGATAAGATTCTACCTTAAAGCGTATAGAATATAACTAAATCAGGGTACAAATATGAGGAAGTATAAGAAATTTATACTTTCCCCAGTAATACAAATACAATGGAAAAACACAGTAGTAAAACTACAATTAACAAGAATAAACTCTTTTAACCCAAAGAGGTGGGTATCCAACAACCCTAAATAAGAGGTCCCTTGATTTATACTTTCATGAAAGTCTGTCTTACCCAAACCCAAGTAAGCCCTCAATCCGAAGATCGGTATCTTTCTTTCTATCGCCCCAAGCCCTCGATTTGTAAGGAAATCACCACCTCTTACTTCACAACCCGAAGTCTCTGGTTTTAAAGGTAATTGAACCTTTGTACTAAGCAAGTATGCACGAAGAAAAGTTTGAAATAGCTATTCAAAACTTTCTTCATGAATCGTGATAGTTTATAGGAGTCTCTCTCTCTAGAAATCTCTTCAACAGCACTTTTTCAAAGTTTAGTGTCTTGTTCTTAACTCCATTAAAATGAGCTCCTATTTATAGGTGTGGCTCCGACGTTCAGCTCCCTCCTCCAATAGTCATATTTATCCTTGAATTTCGGAGGGACCTGTACATGTGTCACTCAAACAACGGTTAGTTGATAACTAAAAGCATGACATAGTTTTATAATAAAATGAGTGAAAGCATAACCAAAAAAATTGATATTTAGAATGAAGGTAAATAAAAGTCTGGAATGTAAGTAAATGAGTTCGGAGTCTATAATACAAGGATATTCGGATTCTATTTATCAGAATAATTCGGAGTCAAACTTCATACATGTTCGTATCCATTACTCATAATCAGAATTCACATTTAGAATTCATAATGAGAATTTGTAATTAGAATTCATCATCAGAATTCATAATGAGAATTTGAAATGAGAATTCTTCATCAGAATTCATAATGACAATTCGTAATCAGGATTCATTATCAGAATTCGTAATGAGAATTCGTAATCAGAATTCTTCAACAGAATTTGTAATGAGAATTTGTAATCAGAATTCACCATCAGAATTCGTAATAAGAATCCGTAATCTGAATTAACCATCAGAATTCGTAATGAGAATTCATAATCAGAATTCTTCATCAGAATTCGTAATGAGATTTCGTAATCATAATTCTTCATTAGAATTCGTAGTTAGAACTTTATACAAGTTTGTAATCAGAATTCAGAGTTGAACTTCATAAAAGATTGTAATAGGGAATTCAGAGTAGAACTTCATAAAAGTTCGTAACAAGAATTTGGATCCTAAAACAGAATGCTTCATGTCTAATTATTATACGATTCCGAGTTTCTAGATATGAATCTTATTTTTATACTTATGAAAAATTATGATTTGCGAAATGAAGTCTATGTAATGGTATATTTCCTTGGGTAAGGAAATTTTTCTTATAGAATTAAAATATAGGGTTATATCAGATTTTTTTTAAGATAAGGTGTTTGAGATTTTTAAAACAAGAAGGAATGGAAAAGTCATAAGGAAAACCTCATTGACTCAGTAGTCTCCCCCTTTTGGAAAGCAAAAACATCCTTACGAAAAAGAATGTAGGAACTTAGAATAAATTTCTATACATTGAAATTAAAGCGCATCTCCCTTTGTTTGTGGAAAATGGTGAATACAACTAACTCCCCCTTAGTCTTTGGAACTCTAAGGATCATATTCTAGATTTCTGGAATGAGAAATTTCATCTGGACATAGAAATATTCAAAATGAGAACTCCCCCTTTAATAAACTCCCCCTTACTTAGGGATGTATCTTCTTATGCTTAGAAGTTTTTCCTTCTCTTCTTTAGAATTATTTTTCCTTCTCCCCTTTGTGATTTTCAACAAAAAATTTTAAGGGAATGGAAAAAAATAAAGTACCTGGAAAATTAGTGTTGAAAACCAAACACGCAACCATAATTCTATTACTATTGAAAGAATTAGTATAAGGAAATACATTATAACAAAAGATAGGATTAGATATATTTGTCTTCTTTTTCCATGGGTATTAAATTCTTCAGCAAGGTTTTTAGCTTCTTTAACTCTTTGTGATCCTCCTTAGCATGATTTTCTAAGGCTTTAATCATGTCATCTTGAGCCTTCAGAGCCTCAGACTGAGCCTTAATAACTTCATCCTACTTTAAAAGATTCTCTTCAATCTCAATCCGGAGATCTCTTTCCCCCTTCCAGCTTTGAGCAACAGTGTTAAGCTTCCAATTCATATCATTCTCCTGTTGAATCTGAATATTTTTCTCTAGGGTCAACTTTTCTTCAAAACTGTTTGGAAGATCTTTGATCCTTCCATCTTCTATATCAAAATCTTCCTTTATTCCATCTTGAAATTCATCAAACTCACTAATTTATTGAATTGATTTCCTTTAATAGTGTGTTGAAGCATTTGGCATCTAGAATCTATGCTTGTAAATGTCGGAATGGAATCGACTAGCTTCTTCAAAGACTGCTCCCCAAAATCATGACCAAGTGAAGAGGACTCTGAATCCGAGACATTTCTTGATGAGAGTGGTTTTTCAAGCTCAACAAGCTTCCTTTTTTAAGTTCCTACACCTTCCTTCCTCTTCACTTTAGATTTTATTTGAGAATCAACAAACAATTTCTTACCCTTATCAATCTTTGGTAAGACTTGCTCATTAGGAGATTTATTCTCTCTATCAGATAATTGAACAACTCCATCTTCATTAATTTTTTCTTTTTCGGCTCCTTCCTCAATAAAGTGCTTTTCATAACTTTCTTCCTCAGATAATTTATTTACTTCATCTTCTTCCTTATCTTCATCTTTCTTTCCATCTTTCTCATATTCCATTCTAGGAGTGACAAGCTTCTAAGACTCGGCCTCATTTGTTCAGAGTGATAATTTGTCGGATGGGTTTGACATATCTTGATATTATTCATCTTGCTTAATCAGATCATCTATTCACCAATATCTTCTTCTTCTTCTTCTTCACTTCCACCTCTTCCACTTCATCAACAACTTTTTTCTCTTTAGATTTTTCCAGAGTGAATAAATTCTTCCTTAGAGTCTCAGGTAATGGATCGACTAGGAATTATTCTGGCACTGGAATATTCTCGAAAGCTACTTCTGTGGCTTTCAAAATAGATTTAATAGATTCATCCTCATACATTTTCTTCTTCATCTTCTCCTCTTTTTCTTTCTTCTCAATATATTCAGTAGTCTTCTCCCTTAAAGACTTATCTTCAGAAGGGACCAAGCTGAATTGTGGCTCCCCTTCTTTCCTCTTTTCCTTATATTCCCTCCATTTTGCAACAACCTCATCTGGATAAGATATTTTTTTCTTGGGCTTAGGATGTACGGATTGGACTTCTTTAGCTTTGGGGGTTTTGTATGTTTCCTCCACTTCCTTCAGCTTTCTTTTCTTTCCTTCTTTCTTTGATGGTTTAGCTTTTTCAAAAATTTCTAGATTGGCTTCTGCATCATCCTTAGGCAGATCATAGAACTCTCATGTCTCCTTAGAATAGCCCATATTCATTTTTTTCAGAGTATCATCACTAACAAGAATAACTTTTCAATTCTGAAGCTTGGAACTGCATGCAATCTTGAATGATTCAAGACACCGAACTATCATCTTTTAAAGTAAGGCAGGATACATGATAATATGGGCTCATAAATTTCCATTCTTGATGTTCTAAATTTTAATAAGAACATTCTTAATCAAATTGATTTTCCATAGATTTTACAATAAATATAATAAAAATATGTCACTCTTCTTGAGGGTATCTTTGTCAACTTTTCTCGGTACTAAAAAACCTTGTACCCATAGTTAAAGGATCCGGTTGTTAAAAGATATATGAGAAATCTTTGCTATCTTGACTTTAGAAAATCCAACACATTCCAAATCCTTTACCTTTACAAAACTACCTTGAACCTCTGGTAGTTTGTGAGAAAAAAATTCTACTTCACCTTTAAATGCCAACCCCACCAAGCTCACAGCCTTGGTGTAGGAGAGCTTGTATGTTTTTTCGTAAGACTTGAATGAAAACTTCTCTATTACAACTTCCTTAACAAAGCACACTGAATAATAAAACTTTATGAGTAAATCTGGATACACCGAGTCTTGAACACCTATCTTAGATATTCAAACATCTTCCCATCCATTTAACTTGATATTCTTAGAAATGATAGAATCATACTTGAAAAAGTTCGGATACAACAGCCTTTCCTTGTATACTTTCCATTTTGAGATTTGCTTTGTGGTAGACATTTCATGGGAAGAAGCTTCCATAGACATTCGGACTGCAGGAACTCTGAGAGATTCATAACAGGCTTAATAAGGGTAGCAGAGCTTCAGCACGCAAAATCATTGAAAATAAATGTGGGGAAACCCTTTGGGGTTCCTTTATATAGGCGATGTAAGTGACCTTTCATCTTCAAAATCCAATATAATGGTTGAAAAACACTCTGATCTAATCTGATAGTTGAAAACGTACCTGCAATGAAATCTTGAATCCGGTCATTTGAGGTTTTAAGAAAAACATTCGGATTTGAGAGGAAAAGAATCTGAAATATTAAAAGAAAATACCAGCAAGTAAAAATGATTATGAAAACTTAAGTAAGGAAATCATACCTTTCAGAATGGCTAGGAATATTATTCATAATATGTGATATTCTTCTTGAAGAAAATTTGACTATGAAAAACTAACTATGAAAAAATCAGGACGAAAAACATAAGATCTAAAAGTTTTATGGAAAAAACATTGAGTACCAAAACCCAATTTCAAAAATTATGAGTACGAAAATTCCCATTACGAAAATTCCCATTATGAAAATTCCATTAAAAAAATTTCCATTACAAAAATTTCCCTTATGAAAATTTCCATTATGAAAATTTTGAAAAACCGACTATGAAAAATATTTATTATGAAAATTTGGAAAGACATCAATAACAGATGTACTCCCGCTATGAAAAAGAGTTTATTACTATAAGGAGATTGGTTAAACAAAAAGTTAATGGAGTAAGATTACCTCACAGTTATCATTCATAAGATCTGATTAATGTATTCAAATATATCGGAAGGTAATGATTTTGTGAAAATATCAGCAAGTTGATCTTTCGTTCCAATGAAATATAGAATGATATCTCCTTTTTTGTGTGATCCCTAAGAAAGTGATGCCTAATATCTATGTTCTTTTCACGATAGTGATTTTCATGATTTTTACTAAGGGAAATGGGACATGTGTTGTCACACAAAATTTCAGTTTTAGTAAAACTCAATCCATATTCTGTGAGTGTGTGTTGCATCCAGAATACTTGATCACAACAACTTCCAGCTAATACATATTCAACTTTAGTAGTGGAAAGTGATACTGAGTGTTTCTTCTTACAAGACCAAGAAACTAATGAATCTCCTAAGAAATTAAATGTTTTGGATACACTCCTTATATTCATTCTACATCAACCAAAGTCAGCATCCGAAAAAATATTTAAAACAAAATCATTTCCAGAATTATAAAATAGGCATAAATCCATGGTTCCCAATAAGTAGTGAAAAATTCTTTTCACTACCTTTAAATGAGATTCCATATGATTGGATTGATATCTTGCACATAATTGGACTGAAAACATTAAGTATGGATGACTAACTGTCAAGTAAAGTAGACTTCCTATCATACCTCAAAAAGTAGTTTGATCTACTAGTTTTCTAGCTTCATCAAGATCAAGAGTGTTTGAGGTACAGATTGGAGTACTTATACTTTTACTGTTTTCATATCCTTACATTTTAGGAATATCTTTAGTATAATTATGTTGAGATATATAGATTCCTTTTGGTTTTTAAGAAATTTAAAAACCAAGGAAAATTGTTAACTCACCCATCATACTCATTTCAAACTCGGATTTCATTAGATCTGCAAAGGAATCAGTAAAAGATTGAAAAGTTAAAGCAAATATAATGTCATCAACATAAATTTGACAATCAAAACATTTTTCTTATCCTTCTTTATAAAAAGGGTTGGATATTCATTTCCCTTAACATTGTTATTTTGAAGAAAACATCTTGTAAGTCTATCATACAATGATCTTGGGGATTGTTTAAGGCCATACAAAGCTTTTGTATGTCTAAAAACATGATTACGATGTTTTTTATCTTCAAATCTAGGAGGGTGTTCAACAAAAACTTCCTCTTAAACATAACTGTTATGAAAATCACATTTCATATCCATTTGAAAAAGTTTAAAATTGAATAATGCTGCAAAGGAAAATAAAATATGAATAGATTCAAGTCTTTCTACTAGGGCATAGGTTTCTTCATAGACTATTCCTTCTTGTTGATTATAGCCTTTAGCAACTAGTCTAGATTTATTTCTTACTATGATTCCATTTTCATCACACTTATTTTTGAAGACCAATTTTACTCCCACAACAGAATTTTCCTTAGGTCATTCAACCACGGTCTAGAATTTATTCCTTTCGAATTCATTTAGTTTATCTTGCATGGATTTTATCCAATCATCATTACCTAAATATTCATCAGTGATTTTTTGTTCTAATTAGTAAAGGAATTATAGATACTCTTCTTTATTTCTTAAAGAACTTCTAGTCCTTACAGGTTGATTGACATCAGCAGCTATACTATCACTGGGATGATTCTTTAGAAACGACTAATTTGGGTTTTGTAAAACCTGTTCATCAACATAGGTTAGGAAATCTTCTCGGGTAAATGTTTCAGAAGTATCTTCTAGAACATTTTCCTTATCAAAAGGATCTTCTATCAATGGTTGATAATAAATTTTTTAAAACACATCCGAAGATGTAGGTGGGGGTTGTTTAAAAACTAAAGGATCAGTTTCATCAAATTTCCCACGTACTGTCTCGTAAGCAGTACATGTGTTTTTGTTGAAAACTCTATAAGCCTTAGAAGTTGTGGAGTAGCCTAAGAAGATTCCGTCATCAGATTATGGTGCAAATTTATGAAGATTATATTTAGTATTCAGAATTAATACCTTGCAACCAAAAACCTTAAAGTATGAAAGTCTAGGTTTTCTACAATTCCATAACTAATAAAGAGTTTTATTCAGAAAAGGTCTATTCAAAACTCGATTTAAAGAAGTACATACAGCTTCAGCCCAAAAATGTTTGGCTACAGAATACTCTCTCAACATGGTTCTAGTTATCTCTTGAAAATTTTATTTCTTCTTTCAACAACACCATTTTTTTGAGTTGTTCTAGATGCTGAAAAGTTATGAGTAATTCCTTTTCTACTAAAAAAAGTTTCAAAATCAGAATTTTGAAATTCTCCTTCATGATCACTATGAATAGTTTTCAATGTAAGGATTTTCTCATTTTTGACTTGGGATCCAAAACTTTTGAAATAAGAAAAATCTTCATACTTTGCTATAAAACAGACCCATGTAAATCTAGTGTAATCATCAACCTAAAGAAATACATAGTACATGCACCCAATGCTTCCAGTTTGTGTAGGACCAAAAAGATCTATATGAACTAACTATAATTAATCAGTAGTTGAGACTTCACTGACTAATTTAAAACTTGATTTATGTTTCTTGCCATGTTGACAAGGGTCACAAACATTTGAAGAATCGAATCTAAGCTCCAGTTGATCCTTAACTTGTCCTTTCTTAGAAAGTTTTCATATGTTCCTAAGGTTACAATTTCCTAACCTTCTATGCCACAACCAAGAATGATCTTCCATTTCACTAAGGCAATGAAAATCATAACTCCTAAGGTCTTCTAAGTTTAGTGTGTAAACATTCTCTTGCTTGTTGGAAGAAAGAATAAATTCTTCCTTGTAATTGTGTAGTAAGAACTTATCATTCCTAAAATTCACATGGTATCCTTCATCACATAATTAGATTATGCTAAAGTGGTTGTGCTTAAGACCCTAAAAAAATAAAACATTTGAAATCAATGTTTTCCAAGAAGAATAATGTTACATATACCAATACTTTCTTCCTAAGCATTATCTTCGAAAGTTAATTTTCATCATTTCATCTTGATAATATTTTCAAAATAGTTTTTTTTACCAGTCATATTCTTGGAACATCCAATATCCATGTACGATGTATTATTGTTGGTACAATCTCTATTTTCATGAAAATAAGAAAAAGTTATATTTTCAAAATCCAGACAGGCTTGGATCCGGAATTGGTAGACATAAAAATTTTGGGATTCACATCTATTTAGAAAAATAATCTTTATGAAACCCAAGAGATTGAACTTTTTTCAACGAGGAATTTTTCTTCCAATGCCCACCACATTGACACTTAGTACAGAAAGGGGATGTAGAAGGAATAAAATAATTGTTTTGGAAAACTGGTTTTTGGTGATTATAACCTACTCCAGTAGTGTTTCCTTGAGGATTGATTTGAGAATACATCTTGTCAAAAGTTTCCTTCCTAGAGGTAAATTTTGGTAGAAGCTTCTTAAGAGAAAATATTCCGGATTTTTGTATTATGACTAAATTTCTATCCTCAAGAATCATTTCCATTCAGATAGATTTTTCCTCAAAAATGTTTATCTTTGAAATATCATTCTTAATATCTTTAAAAAGTTCTTCCTTGGAAGAATTTTCTTTCTCAAAGTCATTAGAATGTTTTTCTAAAATCTCTTCTTTATCTCTAATATCTCTAGAAAGATTTGAAATCTCTTTTAAAGGAATTTCCTCCCTAGTATTTGCCTTGTCTAATTTCTTAGAAATTTTAAAAAATTTAGCTTCAAGTAACAAGGAAAATCTAGATACTTCCTCATATGAAGGTTTATCATTTTCTGTGGATGAAGTATCTTCATTAGAAATAATATTTTAGGAATAGTAATGATTATCAAGAGATAAATTTTTCAAAGCCTAGGAAGAGCGTACCTTATCCATAAGAAGTGTATTTGGGAAAGAAGTAGTAGTAGAAATGAATCCCATATACTTCTGTGCTGATGAATTGTATTCAGATGATTCACTCTCTGAAGAGTCTCCACAAATACCACTTTAGGTATCGTTAGCTTCAAGACTTTTCTTATGCTTTGATCTATAGAATTTCTTCTTTTCCATTTCTTAATTATTTTCCTTCATTTCCTTTTCTTCAACAAAGGACAATCAGGTCTGATGTGACTTGTTCTTCTACATTCAAAACAAGTAACTTCTTCATCATTCTTATCTCTTTAGTCTTTCTTCTTGTACTTATTCTGATGGTTCCTTTGAGATACAATCTTGTTTACTCTCCGAGCAAGATTAGCCAATTCATTCTTAGTCTTTTCTTTATCACTCGATTCTGACTGAATAATGACTTTCTTTGAATTTGATCTAGTTACCCTTTCTAGGGTCTTGTCATTCATATATTTAGAAGTGGTAGTAAAAGAAACTCCTCCATTCCCATTCATCTTCTTAACATATTCAGCATCTCTCTTCATTCTGGTTTCTTACTAAAGAAGAGTTCCATATAACTCATCTAAGGAAGTCTGAGTGACTTTACTATTCTCATCAATAGCTGTCCTCTTGGACTCCCATTCATTTGAAATGATATCTATGATCATATCCACAAGAGCCCCATTTTCCAAGCCTTTTTCTCCCATAGATTTCTAGCTATTTACAATAGTCATAAACCTTTGTTGTAACTTGCTTATAGGTTATCCATAGGGAAAGTTAAAGCCATGATATTCTTCTCTAAGCATAACTCTTCTGGTCTCTATGACTTTACATGTACCAAAATGTGTAACTTGAAGTTTCTTCTAGATATTGTTTGCTTCTTCACATGAAGATATTTCACTATAGATGTTCCTAGTCATGGAACATAACAAATTATTTCTAACTCTGAAATTTGATTGATATTTTGACTTCTCATGATTCGTAAGGGTCATCAATTCCTTATCTGGAATCTTATAATCTCTAGTTAGCATTATATAGTTATCAACTCTAGTATTTATAACGAAATTCTTCATCATATCTCTCTAATACTCATAATCATTTCTATAAAAAATAGGAGGTCTGGTAAGATTTAGATTATCTATAGAACCAACATTTAATCTCGTCATTCTTAAGAAAAACTCTAGCACACAAACTTGTTAGTTGTATATGTTTGTAAACAAGGAAAATATTCCTAAGCAAGGAAAATATAGAGAAATAGTATCTCTAAAAAATGAATATGAATCCGAATATATGAATCCAAATATATGATTCCGAAAAATCAATTCCGAGAATTCTATTCTCAATATAATCGTGAGATTAATTCAGATTAAACCAATCCTTTGATACCAATTGTTAGAATGGTATGTCTGAGTATGTTATACTCTAATACCAAAAGTAGGATCGAATATGAAAAATGAGATAAAAATACAATAGGGGGTGAATTGTGTGCTTTAAAAATTCCTTTGGAACTTTTATAACCAAAATTCACAACACCTCTATGTTCTAATAACTTTCTGGATTCCGAAAAAGTGACTCCGGAAATGAAACCAAACAAAAGTTTACAACATATAAGATTATACCTTAAAGTGTATAGAATCTAACTGAATAAGGGTACAAATATGAGGAAGTATAAAAAAAATTATACTTTCCTCAGCAATAAAAATGCAGCGTAAAAACATAGTCGTAAAGCTATAAGTAACAAGAATAAACTCTTTTACCCCAAAGAGGAGGGTATCTAAAAACCCTGGAAAAGAGGTCCCTTGATTTATACTTTCAAGAAAGTCTGTCTTACCCAAACCCAGGTAATCCCAAAATCCGAAAATCTGTATTTGTCTTGCTATCCCCGCGAGCCCTCAATTTTAAAGGAAATTGGCACCTCTGACTTCAAAAGCCGAAGTCCTTGATTTTAAAGGTAATTGAACCTCTGCACTAAGAAAGTCTGCACGAAGCAAAGTTTCAATGAGAAGTTCAAAACTTTCTGCATGAATCTTGAGAGTTTATAGGAGTCTCTATCTCTCTATAAATCACTTCAACAACACTTTTTCAAAGATCATTCTTGTTCTTAGCTCTTTTCAAATGAGTTCTTATTTATAGGTGTGGCTCCAATGGTCGGCTACCTCCCCCAACGGTCATATTTTTCCTTGAATTTCGGAGGGACCTATACACGTGTCACTCAAACAATGGTTAGATGATAACTGAAAGCAATACATCATTTTATAATAAAATGAGTGAAAGCATAACCAAAAACTGATATTCAGAATAAAGGTAAATAAAAGTTCGGAATGTAAGTAAATGAGTTCTGAGTCTATAATATAGGGATATTCAAATTCTTTTTATCAGAAGAATTTGGAGTTGAACTTCATACAAGTTCGTATACATAAATCCTATTCAGAATTCACAATTAGAATTCATAATGAGAATTCGTAATTAGAATTCATCATCAGAATTCATAATGATAATTTGTAATCAGAATTATTCAACAGAATTCGTAATGAGGATTCGTAATCAAAATTCATCATTAGAATTTGTAATGAGAATTCGTAATCAAAATTTTTCATCACAATTCATAATGAGAATTCGTAATCAGAATTCATCATCAGAATTCGTAATGAGAATTTGTAGTCAGAATTCATCATCGAAATTCCTAATGAGAATTCATAATCAGAATTCTTCATCAAAATTCGTAAGGAGAATTTGTAATCAGAATTCGTAGTTATAACTTTATACAAATTTGTAATCAGAATTCAGATTTGAACTCCATAAAAGATCATAATCGAGAATTCAGAGTAGAACTTCATAAAAGTTCGTAACAGGAATTCGGATCCTAAAACAGAATTCTTCATGTCTAAGTATTATAAAATTCCGAGTTTCTAGATATTAATCGGATTTTTATACTTAAGAAAAATTATGATTTGAGCAATCAATTCTAGGTAAGGGTAGATTTCCTTGGGTAAGGAGATTTTCTTATAGAATTAAAATATAGGGTACAATCATATTTTATTTAAGATAAGGTGTTTGTGAATTTCAGAACAAGAAGGAATGGAAAAGTTATAAGGAAAACTTTATTAACTCAACAAAAGGAAGCATAATCATAAACAATCTCAAAAGATGATGAGATTGTCTCAATAAACTTGAATAACATGGTAACATGGGATCATACTAACCTTTTAATAAAATTAAATTAAATGATGCTTAAAATATTTAAAAATAAGGAAATAAATTCTTTAACAAGAATAATTTAAGTATATACACCTCATAAATGTGTTTAGGTGCATAACAAAACATGGCCCTCAAAGAAAGAAAAATTGAGGCCAAACATTTTACCGATTTGGTACCCTTTGAAAATTACGCCCCATGAATAAACGTTTATAAAATGAATATGTTGATACCTGTAAATAAAGGTATAATATACATAAAATATAATCATAGTCATTAAATACACCACACCAAAGGACCATCTTACCACTCTTTGTTATGAAGGATAATTTTTTTAAACCATATAATTATATCTAATACCTGTATAATAAATAAAAATTTATTATAATTATTTTAAATAACCATATAAATTTATCTAATACCATATATATTTTGATTATTTCCTTATATTACATGCTTGTTAATGATCCTATATAAACGTTACAATTTGGGTAATATGTGTTTCATTCCTCACTTGTGTCTTACATTATTATATCATTGGTCCCTATACTTATATCATGATTTTTAATGTGAACCATGATATAAATATAATGTATATATATAATATTTTTATAATAATAATGTATATAATATATAATTATGAAACAAAAAAACACCATTCATGGAGACGGTAGGCCATACATACGCATGAATGTAATTTCCATTTAATAGATGTGTTGAGAGGAAGGAAGTAAAAGTCATATATGTGTGAGTATATATATATCACAATATTAAAGTATCATTATGATATCATATATTTAAAATATATTCACTAATTCTATCCTTAATACAATCCATGTAGTGTGTAAATGAATCATATCACTTTTAGGGGGCAGTAGTCCACACTTCATCAAACGAAATTATCATATTCACAATAAAAAAGAATGCATAAAGTTATGTTCTAAATAAAAATTAAAAAATCATAATGTAATTATAAATATAATATATATAATATATAAATAGAGTTTTAATCATAATTTCTATCGTGGGTGGCGATATGGAAAACAGAATAATCATCATTTAGTGAGGCAGTAGTTCTTCGTACACATGAACTCTATGTTCATTATCTATTAGATAGAGGTGTGTGTAAGTTTAGTTTGAATCCTTAGAATAAATTATTCCAAGAATATTTCAGATATGGGAGATTCAATACAATAATTGGAAAAGTAAAGTGGAGGGGAACGATAAATAAAATAAAACAAAAGACTTGAGAGAAGTTGTTACCTCTTGATCAAGTAAATCCTTTTGGTTTGTGCCAAAAGGCTTCCTTGGATTTACATATAAAAAGGGTAATAATAATAATTGGAATAGAGGGATGTTAGGAAGTGTATTGAGTAGGTTTTGGACGAAATTAATTGGTTTTAGTGGTGTGAGTAACTAGGAGAGGTGGTGGTTTTTTATAGGAAAGGAAAAGGACTCACTTGACATTTTTGGAAGCAAGTTAGGTGTACACATGTTCATATATAAAAATCTATTAAGAAAACTCAATAATTAAAGATGTGTGGATTAAATAAGGTCTGGAAATGGGTTTTTTAAAAGTTTAGAGGTCATTTGGGCCCTTAATTGTAAGGTTTATTCCCTAATTATACTTAATTTTTCATTAATCACTACGAATAATTATAATCACTTTTTCTAATCACTTCGGTCAAAAATGAAGTTGGTTTTGTTATACACTAAATATAATTCTAAATAAAATGGAGTTTGTCATTTTTTCAAAATTTAAATCACAAAATCTTTAAAATTAATATTAATGCTAATCCCACAAATGGGACAAAATAACAGGTTTTTAAAGTTGAAAAATGATCCAAAGTTGGTTATGATTTTAAATTCAATTTCACAGGGAAATTGATTATAGTGAATTACATTGAATTATTATATTTAATATTTATATAATTTGACATAAATTTATTCCATAATATCATTTAACATTAATAACTTATTACAGTAAAAAGAAATTTTGAACTAAAAACACTATTTTCACTATTCATCAAAAAATGAAGTTTCTTAAAAAATCCAAAAATTTAACCTTATTCTAATTTAAACATCATGAATTAAAAATGAAGTTTATTTTATTAAATTCAATTAATAAATGTTTCTAAAAATAATTTTATTATTGAAAGAAGTTCACTTAATAAAGTTTTATTTTAAAACATAAGATGACTTCACCAAAAATAATATCTTTTATTATCAATATGTATTATTTATAAAAAAATTATAAAAAAATTCAAATGTAGTTATTACTATTCATATTACTAATTTTAACGTATAGGATATAACTATCTCATTTAATTAATTATATCATTAAAAAGATGGTTCATAGAAACTTTATGTTGTCTATGATGTATGCTAAGTCTGTGTTTCATGTAACATATCCCAAGTCAATGTTTCATGTCCCACATGCCTATTTGGTGTCATTTGAAAGGAATGATTGTCTTAGTGCATTTTTAGACATAAATGAATATTCAATTTATTCAAGAAAAAGGTTCATAAATACCCAAGGTGTCACATAACCTTATTCTTATCCGATTATTTCACATGATCTTGAATTGATATCTCTTATTTTTACCTTTATTGAGCATATAATCCCACAATTTATTATTTTTCCTTTACAAGGTAATGAAGAAAAGTTTAGGTAGTCTATTCCTAAGAGGAGTAATATATGATAAGATATTTGTAAGAGATGTAAAAGAACATTCATAGAATAATATGATTTTATATATAATCACAAAATACAATAAAAAATTAGGGTTTTGGAATGGATAGTATTGTAATGCATTGAATATTCATATAAATAGATTCAATATTTTTTGATGAAATCATTGGGTAATTATAGTTGGTATCAGAGAAGGATTTTGAAAATATTTGGATGTTAGGGTTAAAAATGTTATAAAAACCCTTGTTATAAGATTAATTATTGGATGAAATCCTAATGTATTTATAATGATAATGAATAACCTAGGATAATCCCTATGTTTCATATAAGAAGGTCTCATTATTTAGTTATTTTCTAAATGATTTTCCAGAATTATGTGGTAATCCACAATGATTGGGGTTTCCTAGGCTATGAATTCATGTTTAAGTTAATGTATAGAACCCAAAGGAACTGTATTAATGTTGAGTGCAATGGAAAATGAAATGATTATCCTCATGTGAAACCAAACGTTTTAGGATATGGAAGGAAAAATATTGCATCTATGCTCCTGAAACATTCTCAAACTATGAATAATGTTGAGTTTCCAAATGATCGAACATGTAACCAACAGACTATTGAATAATTTTTGAAGAAACATCATATTTCTTTTAGTTGGTATTCTAATCTAGTTTTTTTTTTGAGTTATAGATCAACATAATTGATAAATATATTTATTGTTCTTAAATTATCTGGATATGAAAACGTTTCCCTTCTTCTTTATCATCTAGAAGGTGAAGCACTACATCAGCGAAATCTTATCAAGAATATGAGGTAGTTGGACGATATTGAATCCATGTAATGGGATTATTTCAAAGGGATATTATTCAGTAAGTAATTTCTATGTATTTTATATAAAAAATGGATATGTAATTTCTGAAGCAGAAGAAAAAATAATATGATTCCATTGGTACCTATGAGACAAATTTTATATTTCTTGAAAGGTATTGATCTGGATTATTTTTGTCCCTAAAAGTAAAATTTTTTAATTCTTTAGTGGCCCAAAACCAATTCTTTAGATAGAATTATTTGTAAGAGAATTTATTAGCTAAGAATAAGATCAATTTGCAATCAAAGTAGAAAAGAAAATTTTATATTCCCACCATTCCCATGGTTTTTATAAGAAATGAAATATTATGCCTCATGAAAAATTGAATAAATCATATGGATAAAATAAATTATATTAATCTATATATTTGATATGTGGGAATAATCATCAAGGGAAGTGTCTAAATGGAAATATGAGGTTTAATAAATGTCGAAATGTGGGCCATAAAGCTTGGTAATTTTGTAATGAGATTAATAAGATAGTGATCACAATGGGGGAGAGTACATAAACTAATGCACCACCCACACTGTAGTTTTTTAAATAAAAGAAGTTTTGGAATTATGATAATGAATTTCCCAATTCCATGGATAAGGTAGATAATAAACTACAACAATCATTGAAGATAAATGAATATAGGGAAAGCTTATAAAATCACAACAGATGAAGTCAATCAGAATAATTAGCGAAACCACCTTCTCCCCTCATTAGTTGGGAGTTTCATGTATTCTTTGTTATGAATTAACCCAATCAAAATCTTATTATTCATCCTTTACTGAAATTCAATATGATTGTCTAATTTTACATGGATTTTTTAATAATTAAATCAAATATGATATTTTATCACTAAAATGATAAACCTAAGCTTCCAATGAAATTGTGTTTGTATAAGATAAGATCTTGTTAAAGGAATAAATGGTGAATTATCAACTTTAATTTTTAAGGTATCCATATACAATTAATGTAATATTTATGGATAACATCTTCGGTGTATGTATTTACACACATTTTGGGGTTTTTATATAATGGGAGTTTATCAAGATTAATTATATTCTAAGATACATTTACTAAAATACAACCCTGTGGTTTTGTATAGATGAAAATTATATTCAAGGTGTAATTCCTCTACTCTTTGTGGTCATATTATTAAAAGTATTATTAATATTTATCGTTTATTGTATTTTTTATTTTGAGGTAATTATAGGTTGTACTAAATCGCCTTATGAATTTAGTACTCTACATTTAGAGAATATTTCCATAGAGATATTCATTCCATAATATATATTAAGTGGTAATGTTTAATTTATTACCAAATTCAATTGAATCTGCTTGGTATCTGAAGTTGACCTCAATGTTCTTCAGTTGTCTTCAGTAGACTCTTGATGCATAGTGGATTTTCATCACTTTGTATCATCCATAAGTATATGGTCAGTCTGACAGAATAGTTTATACTCTACAGGATATACTAAAACTATAATGATCTTGTCCCTAGTAACCTACAGTCAGTGGTTACTTTATTACATTGTCACAACATACAAGAAAATGCATCAAAAATGATTGAAAGGTTTAGTAGTTTTGTTAAACTATATACATTATTGAAATTAACATTACATTTCAAAAATAAAATACACAACTATTTTTTTAATAATTTCATAATCCACTTAGTGTATCACAACATATAAATAAAAAAAGACATCATTGTATCCTAGAAAAAAAATTAAACATACAAAAGGGGTGAGATAAAATTTTCAATAAGGATAAGTGTAAAATATAATATATGAATAAAAATGTCAAAAAATTATTTCATGGTAATTAACTAAAACACATTTCATTTAATCAATAATTTGTACATAATATGACAGGAATAAAAAATGATCAGATAATTCAATATAAATAATCAAATGAGCAAGAAAACTTAACCATGGACATTATAATAATTGACTAATAACATGGAAATTAAAAACTTATCTCACAATGAGAGAATTATTAATGTCATACGTCATAAAAATAGAGTCAAGGCATTATCCAAGACACCATTTATAAATGGGTAAGATATAAACAAATACCCAAACAAGTTTGTCTCATGAGACCTACTGATGCATCCATGGGCTATAGTGGGCCTCACCCATCACTTAAGTTGTCCAACTAACTCCTTATATTAAATGGGTTAAACAAAATCAACATATAAATTAATATTAGAAAATTTATATGAAATGTAAATAACTTTCCCAAAACTGTAAACCTAACCACAAACCATCTAGGGTAATACTGTGAATGGTAACTAAATATCATTTTCCAATTCAAAATAATCAGAGCACAATTAAGAAAATATGGTAGATGACATCATAATAGATTAAAATTAATGAATAATATTTTTCAAAAAATCATGTTTATAAAGAGTAAAATACTTTATTAATATCATTGAAAAAATCTTAGGAAAGTTACCCAATTTTCCTACAAAAATGACATACTTTTCAGAAGCAACACAATTATAAAAGAATTAATTTTATTTGAAAATATTCTAGTGAATTTTAAATTAATCATTAAATCACTAATTCATTATAGAGAGGGGAATCGTCTCATACTATATAAGGATAAAAAACATTCATTCTATATTTTTTTCAGAAAATTCTCAAAGAACATTGTTTTAAAAATGAAAAAATATATGTTTCAAACCATTTTTAAAAATTTCAAACATGAGAAAAAAAATTACATAATTAATTATAGCACATTAGAAAGATAATTATTCTAAATTGTTTTATAAAATGTAGTCATGGAACAAAAAGAGATTTTTATAGAAAATTTAAAAAAGATAATTTTTTGGGGAGAGGCTCTTAAAAATAGAATTTCATCGAATTACGAATTAATAAAATTATTTTATTATTCATATCAAATGTAGATACACATAAAAATAGTTTAAATGAATAATAATATATTAAAAAGTCATTTTACACATAACCTTGACATGAAATAATCAATAAAGTAGAAGTTTATCCCAATGAATAAAAAATGAGTGAATAAATCGCATACCCCTTATGATCAGTTGAATATTATACACCATAAAATTAATAATTATAAAATGAAAAATTAAATACCATGAAGATAAAAAGATGAAAGATATTATATATTAATGTGTAGTATATGTACCACAAAAAATAAATAATTGTTGAATAATGTATATATCTCATTGAAGTAAAAGTGAGATGAGAAACTCTAACCTCATGCTTCCATTTAGTGTTGAGTACATTAACCTCATGTATAAAGGTTTATGTTATGTTATTAATTAATTAAAGATAAATAATGATATTTATAATACCTTATGTTATACTTTTATAACATCTTACCACACATTATTTAATAATATTTCATTTCTTCCATTATTTCGGGTGCATCCATTTCATGGTTTTATAATTGGTTTATTTGTGTATAATTGTGGATTATCTTGTCAAATTGAAATAAAACTACATAAGTGAAATGAAATGGTATTAATGAACTTCCAAAATTTTAAATTTTCCTATATATAATTTTTATTTATGACATATTGATGATTCATTTGAAAAAATGTTAATGATTAAACATTACAAAATTTTAACCTCCCAATTCTAAATATAAAATCTATTTTTCAATATTCAATTTTTATAACTTCTATAAATTAATTTTAATATGAATACTAAAAATGAAATGAATAATAATATTTTAAAAAAATATGTTTTAATTCTAAAAATGAATTTATTACAAAATCACATAAAATTGTGATTTGGATTGAATTAATTAATCTAATTTTAGATAAATGGGACTAATATTTATTTAAAACCAATAAAAACATAATAGTATATTTTAATACATGAAAATAATTGGTAGTTTTTATAAAAATTAGTATTTTTAGCATTCACAAAAAAATATCAATAGTTAAGAAAAAATTAAAAATAAATTACCCTAAGATAAATTTAATATATTAATATCAAAAATGAAGTCCCATTTTACAAATTATGTTTCTCAAATTTAGAAATTTATCTTTTAAATAAAACCATATAATACATGTAATGCACTTCAGTTAGAGGAAAAGTATTTCTTTTTTTATTTGAAAAATCATATAAAAGTATTGCAATAATTATGAATCCATAAACTATATTCTTGAATATTAATAACACGTGAAATAGAATTATTATTAAATTCACTTAGGTAGTAAATGAGTATCTTTTATGATGCTTTACATGTTTGACAATCATGACATCCATACTTGGCGTAGGATACATAGAAATGATATACATGGAATGATATTTGGATAACTATCATAATAAATCTAGAAAAGAAAAAATTGATTCTATTGTTGTGGGTATATATTAGAATGTTTGACTGAACACACCTAAATAATCCTATATATAATGGTCATGAAATGAGGAAATCATTATTTGAAGTGTAATAATTCATTTATCATTTTTGTGGAATCTATAATGTGAATAACATTCTATATTTTCACTTATTAAGGTTTTGGAATAACCAAGAGATCACATAAATTCTTTTGGGGAAGCAATAAATTGTTTTAGTTGAAAAATAAAATTTTACTTCAATATTTGTAATCACCAAGAAATGAATACCATGTAACATTAATAATATTACTACATAATATTATTTCTAGAGATGAAAAATATTTTCTACAATGAATTTATATGATACATTGTAATTCTTGATAATGATGAATAAATAGACTTAGAGATGATTATTTATTGTGTTGGGAAATAAGTGACAACATCTCAATCTATGATAAGTGATATTATATGAATTATTTATAAGAATAAATTTTGAATGAGAGGAAAACAAGATGAAGCCATATCATAGTATAGATATCAGAGAAATAGTTATGGGCCAATAATGAATTGGATTGGATAAGTCATGATGTAGTACATGAAGCACATCCTAGCGAGTTAAGTGAAAATATGGACCATATATTAAAATAAATATGATTCTCTAAAACAATATATTTATTTTAAACATTATAAGAAGTATGGATAACATAAATATGATGTTTCTAATAAAAATTAAGAATTATCTAAGTCTACAGAGGATTTGGATAAAGTAAAAAAATAGAAATGATAAGTTGAACATTAAGTTATATTAATATAAGATAAATGTTTCTATAACTACTAATAATTGAAATTTTAAAGGAGATGTGGATTCATTGAATGATAGTATTTTGTTTTATGATCAAAATATTATAAATTGTGAGTATAAAATGAAGTTAATATCATTTTCTAAAGATATGAATGGCCTTATCAAGATGAATTTTGATTTTTAAAGAATTAATAAATTATTTCAAAACATCACTATAATGTGAAAATAGTTTGATTGGTTGTATAGTAAACTAATTGTTAATAATAATACTTCTAGACTTAGATGTAAATCCATTGAATGGTCACCTTATCAGATGAATTACTTTTTATTGAACAATGAAGCATTTGGTATAGAGTGTCAGGGAGGAGGACATTAGAATACAATTTTTTTCTTAAGAAGAGTTCGATATTTAATAATAATAAGGGAATTTAATTAACATTAACAATCTTCATATGTAAATTATAATGTCAATAAAATTTGGGTACCAAAAATTTTATTCCTGTATGCTTTTGGATCTGAGAAGGTATATCTTCCATGAACCTATTCCTAATGAATTAAAGATATTATATACAGGCAATTAAATTAAAATATTTAGTATCTGGTAAGTATTCTTCTTATGTTTTTTGGAATATACCTATTATTTGAATTTTTTATTTAGTGTAAGATTTTAATTTTGATGATTTTACTTAATAATTTTATAGGTTTTATTTTTTATAACTTTTTGAGTTGATAATTCATTAAATACAAGAGATTTTATAACATTTTAAGATAGAATTTTTCAACAACCATCTTCCATGGAAGAAGAACAAGTCGATATATTATAAGATAACAGTAATAGGGTTATATAATTTTATTTTATGTTGATGGATTTTTAATGTATGCCTTTTCTTTATATCAAATTTCAAATATAAATATTTTATGAATAATTTTTACTTCATCACAATATAATTATATTATTTAATAAAATATAAAATCAATTTTTGATGTTTCTGATTGATGATGGATGTAATTGTTTTAATACTTGAAATTCAATAAGAACCTCAAATCAAAACACATTATTTACATAAATAGTGAAACATTTAGATAAAATTTTGAAAACATCTTAATTTTTTAAATTTTATAATAGTATTCAAAAATATATATTCCTTATATATTTATTTGTTTTAAAAAAAATATTAGTTTCTCATTTCAATCTATTACTGACATTTGAACTTTTTAACTCTTTCCATAAGAATATAATGGTTTTTTGTTTAAGTAGAAAAATTATTTTCATGATTAATATATTATTCATTATTCATTCATTAGATATTTGTCAAGAAACTATATAATGTATATGGGTGGATAATTGTAGTCCATTAACTAAGAAAGAGTTAATATTTTCAATTCTAAATATTGGTAATTATTTAAATAATTATCATTGTAAAACTAAACAAAACTATGATTTTTTAGGAGGTATTATTTTATATGTTGAATGATATCATATGTTACATTTATTTATGAATAAATCATTTAAATGTGGAAATTTATTTTAAATATGAATTATTTTTTGTATCTATAAGGAATGAAAGTTATTATTTCTTTTTTCTGGAGATCATGTCAAAATATAAAGGGGTTAAAGTTAATCAAAGAGTTTACATTTTTAAATAGGGATATTTTCAAATTGTTTACTGGAATTTACCCTTATTACCCTAGTATATTTTTAATTGTATTCTTTTTAAAAACCACAAAGTAGATTTTTTTTGAGAAAATTGTATAATAATTTTATTTTATAAGAGGGGAATTTAATTATAGAAAAAACACTTAATAAATAAATATGAGGGATTTGATTTACTTTCGGATAAGAATTTTTTTTAACTATTTGATGAATGGTAGAAATTAATATTATTAAAGGTAATATTATCTACAAAAATTAATTTTTAAAATTAATTATGACTTGTAAATTTTTAAATGAGTTTTTTTGTCAAAAAGGTGGATATGTTTTAATATACGAATCATTTCTCTCTTTTATTTTTAATATAAATATACAGTTAATGATAATTGGATCCAACTTGAGGTTTATTTATTTCAGTTTTTTTTTTCTGCTGGATAAAAATATGGTAACATTATTTATGGTGGATGTGTGTTTATGAGGAGCTACATGAAAACAATAAAAAATTCTATGATATATTACATTCACCAGATGTATGAGCACTACAACGGTACCAAATTTACCACATATAATGATGTGTATTTATGATTCCTTCATCAGAAAACGATGATAAGGATTCTTATGCAGTTACAACTAATCCTAAATATTATATAATTCATTGAGTTCCTTAAAACATCATCTGTAAATAGGATTACTCCCTTAGGTACTATAACTACACACCTGATATATGGTGACCCATATCTTTTGTGGTTTAGTGCCTTAAAAACTAGTTATATAATATATAAAAAACATATATCAGATAAAAACATCAAATATAATTAAAAAATATTTAATTAATCATCTATAAATTAGTCATAGGTCACCATACTACTTATGATTTCTTGGGGACATTATTAAAAAAGATATTCTAATAATAAATACAGATAAGGGTATATATAAAAGAAATGGTACATAAATGATCATCAAAGATAAAACATGAGGAAAAACATAAGAGCATAATCATGAGTATTTATGACAGAACATAGAAATGTGTTGACAATATTAAAATGATACATTACTAAGAATATCACCAAGTTTCACCACCATGCTATCATTAAACATATTACCAAGGTTATTCACCAAGGTATTTAGAAACATTATTAATGTGTACTATCAAGGAATCATAATCCAGTCATATTTAGAGACATTGTTTTTACCAAATTAATTGGATCTTTATTGAGGTTCATCCCAGTTATTCGTTAATTTAAAAATGTCATATAGATCCTTTATCAAAATAAATAAATTCACCAATAACCCATGAATATTAATTAATTGGTTTCATATGAAATTATTGAGTTTATATTGGTTTATGGACATAGAATTTTTATTATTTTATCCAAATAGTAGGGATTGTGGGTTTCATATAAGGAAATTCCAAATCAAATGAAGTATAAATATATCTTTTGAAAATCATTTAATGAAAATAGGTTTGGTTATTCACAACCTCAATGTATGGAATGGAAAATAAAATGATGATTTTAGAGGTATAATGATTAAAGAAAAAGGATTATTTAATGATAATAATGAGATATAATGGTTGAATCTCATTAATAGTAATTCATTTGGATATTAATATAATGATTCTAAATACAATAAGATAATATAATTATAAAATAAAAATACTTTCCATCAAATAAGTTCTTGAAAGAAACGGATGAAAGATGAATATAATCCCTTAACATAAGTACCACGTATTAAATATAGAGGGGTGATGCCCTGCGGGATTTTAGTTTTCCCAAAAGGAAATAATGAGAGTCTAAAAGAGGGATTTATATATAATTTTCATATCAGTGAATTAAATGATATAGAGATTTTGTTATTTATAGAAACTTTAGAAGAAAATTTTATTACTTTTTAATAATATTATATCGAATTATAGGTCTTGAGAAATAAATCTTCCATGGGATGTCCCATGTCACTTATTCCAACTTATGATTTCCCCACATGAATTTTTTGAGTCATGTTTATTTTATTCAAAAAAAATTTCCTTTAATCTAATTTTTTTTATTTCCTCTTCATATAACTATCTAGGTTTTAATTATACACCTATTATATCGATTATATAAATTGGGTCTGATATATACTTTTTCTATAGTCTCTTTCAAAATGTGTGGTCCCAACAATTTTTCTTCTCTTGACTTCATCCAATCATGTTAGAGTTATAAACATTTTTCTGGATAGTGATTAATAAGGAATAATTTTAATTCTCAAGAGTAAATTGTTATTATATGATAATTTATTAATCAGAATATGTTGGTCCATAATTACTTGAAAATAAATTGATCTATTCCTTAACATGTCTAACAATTCTTAAATAATCCTCTTATATTTCCCATAAGTTTTAAATTTATAGGATATTACTTGGTTCACTTCTATATTAATCACATTTTTAAGGATCTATAAGAACACTAAAGTAGATATTGGATCATTATAAAAATCAATTGACATTTTCTCTCAATGTAGTCTCATCGCTACTTGAATTAGTAGATAAGAATGAAACTTAAGGGGGAGATCCTCTTATATAGTGATAAAATAGTTAGACATTTTTATTCAATCAAGGATTACCCATATGGAATTATTTTTCTTGTATACATTATAATGGTCTATCACAACATTCATAGTGATGTACTCTCACTTACATACCAGAATGGGTAGTATTTATAACACTCCATTGGAAAGTTTTTTCTCTACATTCACAAGCTGAAACAATAAAAATATCACAGTATAATCAGAAATTTCCCATTATATTATTTCAAAAATAATTATCATTTAGGTGTTTAAAAATTTTTGTTCTTCTAAAAATTATAGGGAATGTATAGGTGTGATCTCCATCCATGTGCTCCGTTTTTAGATCTAGAATAGATATGAATCATTGACTTATATCAAACATTAGTACTATAAATTGATTAACATGGAATATAGAAAACTTCTATTTTCCATATATTATATATTATTTTGTAACATAAGATTTTATTTTTGTGCTTTATTAATTTTCATTATCAATAATTGTAAAAACCATAATTAATCATACAAGGATATTACATCTTTATAGATGAATATTCATTTCATTTAACATAATACTATATGAGGACAATATATTTTTACTTTATTTTTAATCTTCGATACAAAAATAACTACTTCATAAGTGAAATATATCATCTCTCAAAAATTTATTCAGAACTAGAAACCTTCTTCGTTATAAAATTTGTAAATCCTTTCTTCATAACCTGGGAAAAGGAAACATATGAAAGGGTGAGATAATATTCACAATAAGGGAAGTCAAGGGAGGGATCAATGATCACATGAGAATAAAACGATAATATGTGTAAGAGAGCATGATCATAACTTTTTAAAACCATACCCTTCAGTTCATTGATCAAAAACTTGATTCATGGAATAAATATCAGAATTTCATAAGACAATAATAATAAAGGATTGAAAGAACATAAGTCAGGGAAGAATAAGATTATCTTAAAACATTGAATTTATTAATAAAAAATTATATAAAATAATTTCCTTATTAGTTAGTTTGGATGATAATACTAGAAGTATACCTCACAAATTTGGAATCATTTTCCCCATAGGTACTAAAGAATCTGTGTCCTTCTTATTTAACTCATTTAATTCTTTCTCTATTTTCTTCTGAAGAATAAAAGAAATTACTTATTGAAAAATATGTTCTCAAAATCATCCCATTACATTGAATCAATTTCATATTATTGACATATTTTCTTGATAGGAGTCCACCATTGATCAACTTTTCTTTCCAAATGAATGAAAACCAAAATTACTTTTTCATTCTCCAAATATTAGATAATGGGAAATATATTTTCTGTTGTATTAAATAATTTAATAGTAACAAGTGGATTAGTTTAAACACTAAAAGAATGTGGAAATCTCTTTATGACAGACTCAAAATAATTTTGGACCATTAATTACTTATTTAGAAGTTTTTCATGATTCATGGATCGATAATGTTGTGTGATCATATCAGTGAGATTTTTCATTCTAGTTACCATATGTTTTATTTTCTCAAATAGAAAATAATTTCATTTTACATCCCATTCAACATTAACATTAATCCATCAGGTTCCAACCATTGACTAAAACAAAAAAATCATAGATTTATAAATATTACTCATAGTTGGAAACACTATAATCATGAAAAATCACTTATAAAATGTCTAAACCAAGACACCCTCATTCCAATATATAACACTAAAATTGAAGCGAATAGACACAAAATAAAGGGAGATATCAAAGGCTTGGTAAGGATATGTATACAATAGAATCTGACAAAGCATGAATACTATAGAAATAGTAAATGATGATCAAGTAATGCCATATAAATAGCCACATAATCTTGAAACTCATCTATGGATTGAATATAAGATAATCTTATGTAAATAAATAACTGAATTAATAATGATGGAATGCATAACCCTAGAAAAATAAAACATATCATTGGGTCCTTGGCTAAGACATCATAAAATAAATGGATAAAGCCTCAGCCAAAAGCCAATCTAGTTTTTCTCATTACACCTATCAATGAATTGAGAGTCTATAGCAGACCATGATTATCAATTCCTATGTATAATTCATTCTTTATATGAATAAATAATATAATTGAATTAATATTTCTTAACAATCAATAACTATCCAAATTGGATGAACTATCAAACATGATGTAAATAATCTCCCCAATAAAAATAAGCATAAATCATCTGTATAAATATGGTGGATGTTATCATTAAAGTATATACCTAATAGAAGATTAACTAAAATATTTTCACCTAGATTAAAATACTTTAAATATATCATGAGAAAATTCCTCTAGTAAAATAACCTTTCCACTTTGTAAATCAATTTTTAAAATCTAAAAAATCTGCACATAATAAAGATATAATTTTCCCTGAAAAAAAAAATTAACATGTAAAGTAAAATTCAATTAATTGAGGTTTCATAAATGTGGAAAATTCTATTTATTCCATATAATTTAAAAATTGTTATTTATACACTTCCATAAAAATTCAAAAAGTAACTCGTTCGGAGAATGATAAGGTATTTTTGTTAAACTAGTTTCTTTAAAAATGAAAAACATGGGTAAGAATGTATTTAACAAATAAGTAGAGTATATTAAAATTTTTCTCTAAAAAATTCTAGGCAAAATTATCAATATGTTATAAAATATTCCCCTAATGGAAATATAAACAACCACCAATAATGATGTTATTTTGAATTAAACCCTTACATCAGGTTTCACTTCATTCGTATGTGTTTGAAAATCTTGTGTAATAAATATAGATTTAACAAAAATGTATTACAGAAATAAACTCATATATATCTCATAAAAAATATTATTTAATTTTAATCATTTTTCACTGATTTATTAACAGTTATTTATTAAATCATTGTTCTGGTGACCACTACATCATTTTTCATGTATGTTTTGATTCGGAAGTTCTTGTTCTTATAGTTTTATTATGGTTACATAATATCTTAAGTGATAATGATGGTATAAATATTATTTTTATTTTATATAACTATATTTATATTCATCCATAAATATAGACATAGGAAAATTATTTACACTATCCATGGAGACGGTGGGTCATACGGATGCATGAACACTATTTTCACTTTTCCGTGGATAAAAATAAACACAGATGAATCGTAATTAATATATTAAAAATAAAATTAATATCATACATATAATATATAATCACTACTCTATACATATAACCATTCAAGTAATGTGTTGATGAAAAATTAATTACACTGCTATATGGAGATGATAAGTCGTGTATACACACGAGTGGTATTTTTTTACATTTCATAAGAAGTAAAAAAAATGGGATATGGTAATAAAATTATAATTATTACAAATACATGTTGAGGATACTATAATTATTATTTTAGGATGATTCCAACACATGAAGAGGAAGTGTAAGATTTAATAAACTTCAAATAGTTAGTAAATATGATTAACTCTTCTTCATTGGACTCCCAAGAGATCTCATCTTAAGAGTGCTATTTTCAAAGGTAAAGAACCTAAAGAATTTTTATTAGTATGTTTATAATATTAATGGTCAGGTTTTAGTCAATATATATCACTCAATGAGGTGTAAGTTAGAAAGGGAGGAGAGGCCCTTTTATAATTGAGATGAGGGTACCTTTAAGAATTTCAAAAATTATTATTTTAATATAAATTATTTTTTATGTTGAAATGGAAAATAATTGATATGATTTAAATATAATATGATTATGATTTGAAATAATAAAATTAAATAAAATTTGAACATATTTTAATTACATTTGTTCCCTTTTATTATTTTTAACCTTATATTAACCCTTTTGATAGATGACATAATATTAATGTTTTCTATAATTTAAGGGGTATTAATGTCACTATAAAATTAAAAAAGAACCTTAAATGGACTATAGATTATTTATATAACCATACACCATTTATTTTTCTAAATAAAAATTTTTTATGAATTTTAAATCATTTGATAAATTATTGTTTTAATAAAATATCATTAATTTCAATTTTAGAACAATTCATTTTCATTGATTTTAATAACACCAATACAAAAAATGAGTTCATATAAAATGAATAAGAAACTATTTAATATGTCATATATATATATAATATTTTTTACATATTAAATCATTAAAAATATATCAATTTTAATTTATTTTAAATCATATGTTATATTTTTATGTTAATTAAATAAATATTTTATTAGTGTTACGTAATCATTTAAGGCTATTATATAATTTAAAAAAATTATAAATTAATTTCCATCATGATAATAACTTAAATAAATAAAACTTCAAATTTATTTTTGTTCATCAACATATTTTTACCTCTATTTGGAGACATAATAGAAATTTTAATGTAAGAGAGTAATATTTTGCAACATTATTTGCTTTAAATATTATAAGGATCATTTTTAGTGACAAGGGTCCCATAAACAATTATATTTAGAGGCTAAAATGATTAGGGATGAAATAAATTAATCCATTAAAAATTAAAATGAAATATTTTGACCTTATCACTTAGTTTTCACCTAGGTTAACTTTATTACCCTTTATCTAGGTGTTAAATTTTATTGTTGTTACTCTTCATAATGCCTAAAAATTAAAAGGATATGTTTACTAAAATTATTCCTCCTTTTTTAAAATATTGATTCCATTTTATCAAAATCAATCTCTATAAGTGGTATAAGTTTATTTTAAAATAATATTTTAAGGCGTGATGAAACCGAATTTTTAGATAAATAATGTTTTTCTTAAAAATACATATTTTGTATGAAAATTTTATTACACAAAATTAAAATATAAATATTATTTAAATGATAAATATAATATCATTAATAAAATAATATAACTAATTTTACTTTTAAACCATTTTAAAATAAAATATATCTTTTTAAATTGTTGAAACAAAAAAGAAAATTTTCAATAAAAATTTATATTGTTCACTATTCACAGTAAAATAAATAATTTCAAATTTTCTATAAAATTTATCCCTTATAGAATTTTGAAATGAGTATTAAAAAAATTATATTATTTTTATAAAATAAAATTTATATATATTCCTTAAGTTAATTTTAATATTTTCTCATAAAAATCAATAAAAATAATTTTTTATGAAAACATATTTCTGAAGCCTAAAATATCATTACAGAAAAATGAATAATTTTTTTATAGTAATTAATTAATGAATTTATATTTATTAGTTATTATATATATATATATATATATATTTCATAATTAGTTCAATAATATTCATAGACACCAATTTAATACAATTTTTATTAGGTTCATAATTAAATAACAATATTTTGGAATTCTTCTAAGCTCGGTGTTACAAGTTGTATACACAACAAAACATATTGTTCTTTTAATAAAATTGGGGTGTTACATTCTCTCCATCATAAATAAATCGTGTCCACATAATTTGGACTTGTGATCAATAACCAACAGATTGGCATTTGAGAATACCATTCTAAAAAACCCACATCATAAAAAGTGTTACTAAAACATCCTCTTAAAAAGATGGAAAAGAAAATAAAAGGGTCATCACAAAACATGGTTTCCGAATATGATAACATTTTTAGTAAGTGAAAATATGGACATAAAATACAAAAACTATTCCAAAGTACCAATATAGTGATAGAGAGAAAAGGAATGAGATAGATAACCATCACAAAACTATACATTTGGGACATGTCAAAAGGCTATTGATTTCTCAGTAAGAAAAGTAAATCGATAATGTTTTTTATTTTGGGGGATTTTTCCTAAAGTCGATGGTTTATTTTAATATCTAGATAACTGACTTGAGAAAATAACCTTTTTTTGTTCCTTCTATGTCAGATACATAATTTCATCATTTTTTATTCTTTATTTATACCCACTTCATCTATTATGCCCAGAAATGGATATTCAAGGTCAATTTTTCATACATAGACTACATTTAATGAATCAAATGATCCTTAAGTCATTCATTAAGCCTCTATATATTTACTAAAAATGAAATAATTATTACAGGTTATCCAATATCATAAATCATATTCTAACCAAAAATAATATCCAAAATTCAACTTAATCTATTCCATTACATATTCAAAATTCCAAAAAATATAGGAACTAGTTCTCTAAATAAACGTATAATCAAAAACCCCCAGTCCCCCCCCCAACATAATGTAGTTCTTAATGTCACATGTAAATACCTTGATCAAATATAATCCAAAAACATTGTAATAATATTAATCACCATAAAATTTTAATGAAACCATGCATTCTTAAAAAAATAAAATATCATATTATCAAATATATTCTATAAATCTAAAAAATTAACTACAATATTTCGTGAATCAAATAACTAACCATTTTAAAGGTCATAAATACTATCCCATTTACTTCTATGTCAACGTCATGAACAAATTAGGGTTATCTTAACCTTTTTCATGTATTCTCTAAAAATACCAAAATACCACTAATAACTTTTCGTGGTCACAACTAAAATTCAACTTATGCTTTCAAATCCTTATGAAAAAACAATATAGTAAAATATTTATGCATTTCATGATACATAAAACCAAAATATCTTTGAAAAAATACTTCTAAAACAAAATTATACAATCCAAATACATAATAACATTAATCATTACACTTTCAATATAGTAATATCATAAGAATGACAAAGATCACTTTATATCTTATAGTCTATATTCCATTTTTTATTGGGGTATTTTTTTTGTGTAGTACCCCATATCCTTATAGTTAAAGAATATTATACAGGAATATTCTTTATTTCCTATAAAATAATGATCCATAATGCCTTTCTCACCACACATGTAGAAGACCCCATTCCTATCAATCAAGCATCATGGTTTTATTTTCAAAATTATAACATTTGGAAATATCCTTATTTTCCATCTTTTCGTTACCATTTTTTGTTCTTCAGTACTTTTCTTCTCTTGATTTAAATCAAGACCATAAAACATGGAGATTTATTTTTCTATCTTGATAGAGCAAGTTACTATATCCTCATATTATGATATTCTTTTGGGGACTAATTCTCTTAAATGTTTTTTCTTTAACCAATCAACCAACCCAACAATCTGGATATTTGGATAACATATGTATTTCGTGACATGACTTTCTAACCTTATAATGTATGCTTTGTACTAAGAAAAATTTTCCTTTTCCTTATTTATCTAACTCGTGAATTTTCTATCCATAACATCTCATTGTTCACAGAGAAATATTTTTCCACGAAAAGTTAACTAAAATACATCTATTAAATGATTGATATTTCCCCGACATCTTTATTATTTTGAATCGATGGCCATAATTTATCTGCATCCCATGAGAGACGATAAACTACAATAATAAGCATCTCCCTTTCATTACATCTTAAAGAGATAAATATACTCTCAATGTATCTTATCCATTATTTTTCTAAAATGGATTTTTATATACATCGAATGATGGAGGTTGTTGCTTTATTAAGTGGTCTAACATTGTTACATTTCACTGCGAATCAGCAGGATTCTCTATATAGGTGAGGTTATTGATCGTAACTTAAGTCAGTTATCCAAATATAGTTATAATTTTTTCAAATCCAGCTACATATCCATCTCAAAATTCATTATCATAACCAGGAGATAAATTTATATATAGATTATGCACATTGATATAGTTTCCATTCCTATAATTCAATATATTTTTTAAACAATTGTATACTCGATATTAGATTATAAATAATAATGTATAATTTTGAAACTATTTAAACACCTAAAATAAATATAAAATTTATGTATAGATAATATCAATATCAAAATATATTATACATTGGTAATTTTTTCAAAGTTTGTTATAGAGTTACATTTTACTAATCCCTATTTTTCTAAAACTAGTTCATATGGTTTCTACTAAACATTCTTATATACAAACTATAAATACCCTAAATTCAGTAACATGTAATTGTTTCTTACATTATTATCATGGAATAAGATGTGATATATTGTATCCCAAAGATAAAAATAGTTTTTTAGTGTTGAACAAATAGATACATACCGGTTTTACAAAAATACATTTGAAAGCATAAAATATGAAATAGTATTTTCCTCAAAAATTTCATTATTCTCATTACCATATCATTTATATCATTCTTAAATTACTTCCTAGAATCTTGGGGAAGGTAAATTTAAGAAAGGGTTGATCTAATTTGCTCAGTACGGGTATTAATATTGGATAACCTAACAAAGCATGAAAGCTATGGAAAGAATAAATACTGATCAATTTATTCCATATAAATTATACCTTTATCTAGACACTCATATATGGATAAAAAATAAGATAATAACATGGACATAAATAACTAAATTTATAATGATGGAATGCATAATTTTGGACATCTAAAGCATACCATCAAGGCCTTGAACAAGACATATGAAAAAAATTGTAAGGCCTCAACCAAATAACAATTTAGTTTAGCCATGAGACTTAATGATTCATCGAGGGGATATAACTGTCCCTAATTTTCACTTGGTAATTCCAATTCAATCCTCCTATGAATAAATAATACATATGAATCAACATGACATCATAATCAATAACTATCCACATTGGGAGAACTATCATATAGAAGTTCAACCATTTATCTAGTAAAAATGAACGTAAATGATTCGATGAAATAAGGTGGATGATATCATTAGATTATATACATGATATAAAATTCCCAAAAGTATTTTTACATAGATGAAAATATTTTAAAAATATCATAGGAAATTCCTTGAGGAAAATACCCTTTCCACTTTGAAAATCACATTTTAAAATCCAAAAACTACACACATTATAAAGATATCTTTTTCATTGAAAATAAAATTGTAAGCTACTAATTTAATAATAATACAATTAATGCATAGTAATGGAGGAAAATTTCATTTTTTTCATATATGTTTAAAGAATATTCCTTTTACACTTTCCTAAAAATTTAAAAAGTAAATCATTCAGAAGATTCCACTAAAACCATTATGTGAAAATGTAAAAATTGGGTAAAAATCTAATTAATAAATCATTTAAGTATATTAAAATTTTTAATTAAGACATTTTTAGAAAAAACATTAATACTAAATAAAATATGCCCCCAATGGAAATATAAACAACCTCGAATAATGATGAGATTGTGAATTAGACCCTTACCTAAGGTCTGACTTCCATCATACGTCTTTGAACCACAAATATAATAATTTTATATTTATTATCAATCAATTCAAATAATATAATAATATATATATCATTCCATTTATGATTTACTTTTTATATTTTATATCATGTTTATTAAAAATTATTTATTAAATCATTGTTTCAGGTGAGAACTGCATCATTTTTCCTGTTTTTTTTCATTCATTAGTTGCATTACTTGTAATTTTCTTATTATTTTATCTTCAAAAAAAATTATACATGGTGTAAATATCATATATATTTAATATATATATACTTATTTAAATTATTCCATTAATATATAGATAGGAAAAAAATTACATCGTTTGTAGATATGGAAGGTAATATGTACGTGTGAACATTGTTTCTACTTTTTATGGATGGGAAAAAGAAAAATTATTAGTAATTAAAATTTTTAGAACCCCTAGTTATCTCATAAATACTCATTATTTCCATCTTTATAACCATCGGTTTATATTGGTTATGGAAACAAATTTCCGCGCTATGTGTAGATGGTAAACCATACGTGCGCACTAGTGATGTAGTGACTACTCATATGATGGAAAACAGGAAGAATATGGTTGTACTATAATCATAGTAACATCCCTACACATTAATGTAATATGATTTATTATTTTAATAGGAACAAAAAAATTTAAGTTGAAGTAAAAGAATAAGAAATCTTGAATGGGTTGGTAGATACCATTACCTCGTCTTCGGTGAAGCCCCATTGGATAACCTCTTAAGGGACCTAGGGATACTATTTTGGAAGTTAAAAACTAAAATAACTTGGATAAGGATTTTTAGAAGTGTAATGGGTATAGTTTGGGCAAGCTAGATGTATCAAGGTGTTGTAATTAAGTGAGGGTATATGTGCCCTTTTATAAATGATCTAAGGAGCACTTATTGGATTCTCATAAAATTGAAAATTAATATAATTTATTTATTATGCCCAAATAAATAAGAATTGATAATATTTAATGGTAAGATAAAGATAATTCAATTTTTTCTCATATAATAATGTTTTTATAATTTGGGAACATATTTTTACTATTATCTCTTTGTTTTAACAATTTGTTAGCCCTTTTGACAAATACCATAATAATAATGTTTTATACACATTAAGTGTTATTAATTTTATTATAAAATTGTAAATGACCCATAAAATCTCCATGGATGATTCTTTTATCAATATACCATTAATTAGTCCAAATATAATATTTTTATAAATTTTAACTATTTTATAAAATTTTAACTTCATAAAATATTGAAAATGTTAATTTTACAACAAATCATTTACTTCTCATTGAAAATTAAATTTTTATTAATAAAAGTCATACATAATGAGAATAATCCACAACTCATGGTCAGAGAAGGTAATGAATCCATAGAGCATAACTGTGAACACTAATCTTATAATCATTATGTAAATCTCACAAGTTAGTGAGTGAAATTACTCTCTCATCAGGATTACCTTTGTTGGATAAATCATAAACCACACAATTTCTTTCTCATCCAGTATTCCTAACACATAAACCTCGATTTTTGAAATTAATGTATCTTATGATGAAACATGATAGCACACATGGGGTAGTTTCCTCTTTTTAAGAATCTCAACTTGAAAAGTAGAATCCAATTCCACTTCCTTAATTGAAATATTATTGCTATAGCAAAGCATTAGACTAGTGTTGAAGTCACTTGCATGTACTCTGATAGAATTACCTAGATCATAATAATTACTTAATCCCAAAATCATTAATCCCATTTTATCTTATTTCAAGCCAACACATATCATCATTACATCAATAAAAGATCCATCTACATTCAACTAAAACCATGTTCCATGTGGATTCAATCTTACAAATAGAACATGATCACATCATCTAGAATAGACCATATTTAAGAGGAGTGTTGGAAGGAGTTTCTTGATGAACTATGTATCCATACCACCCTCTATCAGGGCCCCAGTTCCACAACTAATGTCTTCGCACATAGCTATAAAAAAGAATTTAATTTTTTTGTTCCATCATTCAGTATATTTCATCCTTCCCACAAGATCCAATAGGAAAACATAAAATCCAAGGATTATACTCTAAATTGTGTACCATCTTATCTCGTTACTTAAAACCAAGTTTCAAGGATTCCTTAAACAGAGTACTCACCTTCATGAAAATTCATCCCTTTCCTAAGGAGATCCAAGAATGATATCGCCTGCCCACCCTGGAAAAAATCTAATCCATTCCCTTTTTTAGTCTAGTGCATCACTACCACCTAGATTCCATATATACTCATTTATTCTAAACATGTTTATCTATCTTTAATGTGTTATTCCTTATTCTCCATCTAATAAATTTGAAGTTACCTAGAATATATTTTCACCACATTTTGGGGGCTTAGGCATTCATCCCACCACTTTCATGAATTACCATCTGGAACCCCCAAATACATGAATATACATGACACTAATCACGAAAATATGCACATTTATAGCTCCTCAACCTTCATAATACTATCATAAACATTTTTATTTTCATCGTTAATAATGGATTCATGGATGACTGTAAACTTACTCACCTCCTTGAATGATTTATCTAGCACTGGATACCTTAGAAAATAAATTATATTACCTTCCTAGTTGTTTTTTTGATGTCTATGATCACCACATGCCATAATCTGCCAAGTAACGCCCTATAGAGCCTCTGAGTTCTCGATCATGCACTATGAGAGGCTTGTATGTTACCTTGTTTGATCAGAATAGTCTCTCCAGTCATTATCATACTTATCTTTCATGAAGTTATCCCACAAGTGAAGTAATATCGATTAGTTCCCATGCCAGCCTTGCATTCATGGCCTACATCATCTCATACACACTACGCAGCCTAATGTACTCTTCATCCAATGGTTTTGAAATGCGCTTTCAAGATGCCTAATGACATGGACAAGTCTGATTAGCATCCCATAAGAAAATATTTAAAACCTTTTCCAACATGTTATTTGTCCCCTCTGGAGGCTTTATTGTGGAAATAAGATGCATTGGGATGGATATTAGGACACCGTTGATCAGTTTTATCCTCCCTCTAATGGAAAAGAATCTTGTTTTCCAGTTTCAAATATGACCCATGATCTAATTAATGAAATCATTAAACAACACATTTTGCATCCTTCCATTTGAAATATCAGCACATTGGTAGACCATTTAAATTTCTCACCTCAAGATTTATAGATTATCTTACATATAATTACAAATCCATATATTTAAAAATATCTAACTCTACAAATACTTAGAACAAAAATATATTTTTCAATAAAAAATCAATATTTATCATTATTTAATAGAAAAAATATATTTTCATAAAAATCTGAAAATTTTACTCTAAGATAATTTTGATATGATGATGTAAAATATGTTATTATTTTTAAAAAATAAAATTTTATATATGTTACATAAATTAATCAGAATATTTTTTATTCAAAACCAATAAAAATCTTTTTTTGAAGAAAACTTATTTTTGAATTGTAAAATAACTTTACTAAAAATTGAGTACTTATTTCAAAAGTATTAATGAATAAATTTTTATTTAGTAGGTAATTTATATATATATATATATATATAATTAAATTATAATTATTCATACATAATAATTTTATGGATATGATATAACTATCATATTTAAATAATAATATTTTGGGGTTTTTTAAACTGAGTGTTGCATGTTGTATATGTTACCAAACACAGTGTTAATTTACAACCTCAGGGAATTATAGACACCTTTAGCTTAACCTAGGTCATTCATGAACATTATTCAAATCCTTAATGTTGATTTTTAAAGATATTTTAAATTTACAAAGCATATCCCCCCAAGAGTATCAAACATGGTGTGAAGAAAGACCAGTTACCATGCACCAATTGATATATGAGTCCAACTAAATACTCCCTTTTAGAGTTATTTCACATAGGTACAACTATTCCATATCCACATCCACATTTAGTATCTAGATAGGGATACAATTTCTTCGAAACCATTAGCTCTATCATTCACCAAAACTCCAATATATTTTCTTATAATTAGACTTATCCTAATTATTCCCACTAAAATGTTCACATAATAGTTTATAAAGAATAACTAAACTTGTCCTTTAATACCAACTATAAATTCTGAAACTTCTCATACATTGATTTTTCATCTTAGTAGATGATTATTTATTTCATTTCTCAAAAACATGTATGAGGACTATAAGGGTTTATCATATTTATAAACTTTGATACATAAAAAAATTATTCACAAGTGGACTACATTATCTCACGTTATGTTCCTCATTACTAGAACAGTTCTTAGAAATATCAAACGTAAAACCTTTCTTCATAACCAAGGTAAATAAAACATATGAAAGGGTGAGATCATAATCTTAGTAATGGTAAACAAGAATGATATTAATGATTACATAATAATAACATGAGAATAATGGTATGAGAACATGATCTTAACATTCGAAAATTTTAAAATTATTATCATAGATCAGAAATACAAGTCATGGAATAAATCATGAATATTCACAAGACATGAATCATAAAATAATAAAATAACATAATATATGAAATCCTAAAATTATCATAAGAAGTGGAGTTGTGGCATACAAATATGTATAGAAAATCATTTCACTAGTACTCATGGATTACTACCAAAACTATCATAGTGGACTGGTTTTACTCCCCAAACATAATATTAGTAAAGGATCACTCCCATTACTATCATAGTGTATTTTTTTCACCCACCAAACCATCGTAGTATTCATGGTTCACTTCCATGACTATCATAGTGGACAAATTCCCTTACTAGCCTAGGTTCATTCCATATTCATGTCCTATTTATCCCAGGAAGTATCAATCTTTACTCAATTTATTAGAGGTAGACATAGGTCATACCCATCACATAATCCATATATTTTTGTTCCAAAAGATCATAAAACACTTTCTTATCTTAAATCATAAAAAATCAGGAGTCAATAACATTTTTTCCTGGAATAACCCATAAAAATAAACAGGTCTTATAAACATACAATAATAATAATCATAAAAATAAAACATTCTAAGAAAGAATAAGGATGGTACCATTGGATTTTATTCCCAGTAAAACATAACAAAAAATATTTATTGTCATTGATTAATAGAACTTCCATAATCAATAAAACATTATTGGGAAAAATAACGTTTAAATTTTGAAATCACCTCTTTAAAATAAAAAAAATTCCACAAATATTAAGTAAATTTTATTATTTTAAATGAACCATTAAAATATATAAATTATTCTCCAAATAATTCATTATTCATGATGGTTGAAATATATGTCCATGTTATACATCTTGAAAAAAAACTCCTCTCACATTTTAATAAGAATGAAAAACAACCTCATTCAAAAAATGACAAGAAGATTCATTTTAACCAATTTTTTAAAAAAAATTAAATTGGAAAAAATTTCAATAAAAATTATTTTATAATATTAAAATTTTAAATTCATGTGTGTTTGAACCGGGTTAAAACACAAATATTTCTGAAATTCCGTTTTTCAGTTTAACAACAGGTCATTATTTTTAAACCGAGCTCCAGAATTTTATTTTGAGTGTTGGAACACCTAATGATGTCATTTTTCGAACATTGATTGAATTTTTGAGGAAAAGGGGAAGTCACATGGGTGGCACATGTATTGTCAACCCGTGCGGCCAAACTATGCATAGTTGACGTTTTGATTCAGTGGATAACGTAAGGTTAGCACACAGTTTTGTCTAACCATGCGGCCTAACCATGAGAGGAAAATTTTCTTGAGGCAGTATCTGACGCACTGTTAGATCATGGTTTGTCTAACTGTGCGAGAAAACTGTGAAGGTACTTAAGTGAGATCCTAAAAAAATGGATCACACATTTTTTTCCCCTAGATGGATTTCTTTCCTCTTAAGAAGCCATAACTCGGGATCACCATCCCTTGATGGTAGGAGAACCTCTCCCAAGCATTTTGGAGGTGATCTGAAGGCTTCTCTTGACGAATCGAAGTTGTATTCTTGAGGTAGATAGATGTTCTTCTTCGTTATTGTTCGGTTTCTTAGATATACTTAGATCTACATATCTTCTTCTCTTGGTTTCTTATATCTATGCTCATTATGAGTAAATCTAAGTGGGTGGATGACATGTATGATGAGTTTTGGACTTGGTCTAGCTAGGATAAGTGATCTAAGGAAGGTTCTGGTAAAATCAACCAGTTTCTCTTGATTTATATTCATTTATTGTGGTTTTTATCAAAACCCCAAGGTAGGGTCCCAAATCATTAACACTTTATATAAGAATTTGAGATTCTATTGATAAATTAATAATGTGAGTTTACTTGATTATGATATGTCGATTCATGTAACTTTTGATGTTGTTAAATAATCCCACCCACATGAGATAAATGAGGACATGATCATGTGTTGATTTTAACCATGGGTTTCTAGTTTAGTAAAGTGATATAATTAAACAGTTGAATGATTTGAATGGGAAGAATGATTAATTGGGTAACTAATGTAAAAAATAATTATCAAATCATGAGTTGGAATGAAATTATAGATTTTAATGATTATTGGTAATATTGTATATTTGACATGTTCGGTATATAATTTGAAAACTGGTAATAATTAATGGATGGATTAATTATTACATGTTAAAGGGTTATTGGTTAACTAATCAATGATTGGTTAAAGAGATGATATTTAATTAAATAATTATTGAATTAATTAATTTTCATGCATTAAATTAACATTGTGAATTGATTGTTTATTACAATTGTTAGCCCGTAGTACTTTGATGTGTATTAGTTTTCCATGCTTTAAGTTGTCTTTGATGGAGTTTTTTGAAAATATGATATGTTGTGTAAGATTTTTGTTAAATATCTTGGCTTTGTTCATCATGTTTTTTATGATTATGGCGTGATTGTAGATAGTTAAAGTCCAGGATTAATCACTATTTGAGTGGTCGGGTTCAACCCTGTTAAGGAATTGGGTTAATTAAATGTTGACATATCTGAAGAGTGTTTTGTATTGTTAATAAGTTTTTGAATTAATTAATGGATTTTTTTGTGTGTTAGGGATGGTATTCTACACCAAGGATAAATTTATATGTATGATTGATAAATGCGTTGTGAGACAAGGACCGATGCTCCTAATACTCACAGGGTGATAGACATGGCATTCTACACCCATATTGCAAGAAAATATTCTTTTATGGGATAGGGACTGATGATCCAAATACCCTTAGGTTGTGAGACATGGACTGATGCTTAGAATACTCACAAGGGTGCTAGACATGATGTTCTACACACATTAATTAACATTGGACTGTTGGTCCAATTGTTCATGTATGAAATAAAGTGATGGGAAATGAAAGCATTTGTGAAATATTGATTTCTGATTTGATTATGAGAAAAGGTTAAGAATTATTAATGAATTGGGTGAATCACTGTTAGTGTACAGACCTAGGAACGAATCTCTATTTTAGTGTATGGCCTCAGATTTAGTATATGAATGATTAAATGGATTAACTTATGAAGTGTTGTCCAAGACAAAGCATAATCTTGGATCCGGTCTTTAATTTGAGTAAAAATATAATCCTTTGATACATCTGTGGGGAGTGACTTATATGGGGGATGTTGGGCTTAGGATGAATCTCAAAACTTTCATAATAAGATTTCAGTGACTGATAAATGAAAAATGATTATGTAATAATTGTTGAGTATGCATGAAAAATGAAAAATGAAAGTTCAAACACCAGCAGAAGGATGAAGCAGGTACATGGGTATATAGTTAAATAGTACTGCCCACTTTATTTATTCATGCCTTCACATGTTTTAAATTATTTATTAAATGTATAGAATTATGGTTGACACCAGTGGTCCCGGCCTATATAGATTTATCTCTCACACCCTACTCTGGCCGCCATTGTATTGGGTACCATAGTGGATTATATTTGGTTAGAGGATTATGCTGATTGCATTTACTTGGGATCAATGTTTAGAGGACAGAGCGGTTGATCGGGATTCTCGAGGAGACCGCCCTTGGGGTTTGAGTCATTAATTATTTATTTCTGTATTGGAATGTAAATCATGTTGTTATGTTCACTGTTTTCTATTTTGTATTATTAGTATGTCATGCATGCATCTACTGTACAATTTGGTGTTGTCCATTTGTTTTTTACAAGATTTATAAAATCTGGTTTCCACTGCTTTATCATTTATTAAAATGATTCTGTTATTTATTTCCTTTCTCTATTTTTGAACACTAAAAAGAGGGTATAGTCTCCCCACTAACTATCCTTAGACCCTCGCTACTAGTCGGCAACCTCTGGAATAATAGGGGACACGCTTGAGGTCATTTGGTGACTGGTTCGGCCACCAGTTCAGGGGTGAGTTGGGTCTGGACGTTACAAAGTGGTATCAGAGGATTAGGTTTCCTTTCTTTTCCTTTGTCTTACTATTTTGGGGTTGGTAGATAGGAGACTAGGAATGTTTCGGTTCTTTGGTTAATAGTCATGCTTAGGACTGATTACCTCATGTATGGTAAATTACCAAGTGTTCAGGGATGGGAATTGATGTTTGTAGTATTAGAGGTTATAGTTGATATGATTTCACATTGAGTGGCTGGTGTATTTTCCATTCTTTATTGATTTTGAGAAATTTGAAAAGAATAATTTTCTTGGCCTGATATGGCAAGGAAGTTTCATACATTCATCATCTTCAGCACTTATATATTCACATGTCATGCATATAAAATGCCATGTAGTTGCATTAGTAGGATGCATGCTAATTTGGATTATATTCCTTGGGTACAATGCCATGTTTTATCTTCTTTAGTATGCCTCTCTAGATATCATGTTATAGTGATATATTTAACATGCTTGAATGATTATATTCCATACCACCTCAGTTATCCGCATGTTTTGTTATTGTTCCATGATTCTGTGTTGTATCAAGATGTTGTGTTATTACTTATGTTAACATGTTAGAGATGTTTTGGATAGGTGAAAGGGGTGATAAAGGTAAAATATGAAATAAATGTTGATTATGCTAAATGGGAGCCAAAATCCATCATTAAGGTGTATGGGTGCCTTATTGATTGGTAGGTGGTCACCCATATAATTTGGACTATTAGTTTGATCATGTTAATTTCTGAATTGAAATTGGAATCAATTAATGAGAGCCAATTTTCAATCCATGGAGTGTGTGGGTACTTCATAAATTGGGAAATGAAGAATCATTTTAAATTTGATGACTTGATCCTGTGTGAAATGATTATAAATGTGGAAGATGTTTAATGTTGATCTGAAATCAAATGGCCAGCTTCCAAAATGAAATTTGACCCAAGTAAGTCAGTTAGGGAGTGTTTTTATTGGATGAACCATTTGGATGTTTGTAATTTTAATGCCTATGTGTTTTCTATGGGTTTTCTTTATAGATAACACAAGTTGGTTAAAATGAGATCCGCGTAGGTCACCTTATCTTCTTAAAAATGACTTTATTTTTATATGTTTCCTAAAAATGATAGGCTATCAACTAACGTAAATGTTTTAAAAGGGAGTTTGTTAGACTTTCCTATTCTTCCCTTGGGGCATTTTAAAAATGGTACTTTGATGTTTGATTAAATTTTTTATGATTAAATATTAAAAGTGATTAAATATAAGAGACTTGGAAATGGAACCTATTGTTGTGTGCACTGTTTAAAACCATCATGTAAAGGGTAGTTCGGACTTCTCTTGAGTTTCCTTGGAACAGAAGCATGAGTACTTTCTATAGGCATTATTCTCCTAAGCAATGGCTGTATGTTCGACTTTCAAGTCTAGTAAAATGTTTGTTGTGACCCAGCTTAAGTTTGACACTTATTCTTCATAAGGGTATAACCTGTGGTTGGTAGCGCACTCAGAACTTAAATACCTTGCTAGAACAATAGATTTTCTCACTCTTTTGGTGTTTTTTGGGTGTCGTTGTCCCTGGTTGGACGTTGAGTTTTAAATGACGCCCTTGTTCGAATGGGTGGTGATGTGTTTTTTGACCTTATTATGGGCTTGAGCATCAAGAAATTCTCTTTGTCAGCTGGTTAGACTAACTTCGGGCATGGTCAGCTCCTTTGTTGGTTGTTTGACCATTCCTTCTTAGTAATGGATGACTGGTTATAGCATCGTCCATGAAAATGGTCATATGAGGAAATATGACTTTGTAATAAGTCTTTTTGTACTGTTGAGTATGGTATCGGGTCAACTCCATTTAGAGTGACAAAAGCATTAAATAATCAGTTTCATTTCAATACATGGAATTTTTTTTGAAAGACTTGGGTGTTGTGAGACACCGATCTTATTGTTAATCTAGCACGCTGGTGATTGGATGATCTTTTCTCGAGATGTCTTAGTAAATCCATAGGTGAGTATTGACACTTTTTTATCGATTAACATGTTGGTAGTTGATGCCGAGATTTTAGAATATAGTTTTCAGGTAATGGTTTCACTGATCTTCTTCATGACCTCAGTTTTCTTTTATTGCACTCTTCTGGACACATCGATAGATAAAGGGATAATGTGGATTTTGGGTCCACGACATCTTTCAAGGGAATCATTTCAAACATGTTCTATTGATTGATATATATTCAACCTTTTATATTGATAAGGTCCTTCTGATGACCTTAGATATAATATCTATTTCGATGTTTAAGTTTCAGAGTAATCTTTTGATCTAGTTGTAAAGGCTTGTCCACTAGTCTTGTGTAGGTTTAAAGGCGTTTTTGGCATTGGTAATGGAACATATTACTTATAGCAAGATTAAATGACCTTGGTATGTCAGTTGTTTCAGTAGTGGTCCTCTATGGCTTCTCAACGATGAGAAGTTTTCTAAGATGGGTATAATTTAAATTCTCGTGTGTTTGAACTGGGTTAAAACATGAATGTTTTTTAAATACCTTTTTTTGGATTATCAACAGGTCATTCTTCTTAAACTGGGATCTGTAATTTTATCCCAAGTGTTGGAACACCTAAAGATGTCGTTTTTCAATATTTGATTTAAGTTTTGAGGCGAAGGGGAAGTTGCACGAGCAGTTCATGTTTTGTATAACCGTGTGGCCAAACCATGTGTAGTTGAAGTTTTAAGGCAGTGGCTAATGGATGGTTATCACACTGTTTTTCTAATAGTGTGGCCTAACCTTGAGAGGATTGTTTTCCGAGGCAGTAGCTAACACGCGGTTATTGCATGGTTTGTCTAACTGCTTGAGCAAACCGTGCGGGCACTTAAGTGAGACCCTAAAAAAGTGGATCTCACATGTTTTTCCCCAAGATGTCTTGTTTTTATTCCTAAGTGTCCATAAATCAAGATCACCTTCTCTAGAAGGTAGGAGAACCTCTCCCAAGAATTTTGGAGGCGATCCGAAGGCTTCTCTTGATAAATTGAAGCTAAATTCTTGAGGTAGGTATATGTTATTCTTCATTATTGTTCGGTCTCTTAGATCTACTTAGATCTGCATCTCCTATTCTCTCGGTTTCCTAGATCTACGCCCATTATGATTAAATCTATGTGTCTAGTTGACATGTATGATGATTTTTTTTCTTTCTAGGATAAGTGATCCAAGGTCGGTTCTTGAAGAATCAACTTTTTTCTCTTGAGTGTTCTTCATTTGTTATGGTTTTTGTCAAAACCCTGAGGTAGGGTCCCAAATCATTAACACTTTATATGATAATTTGTGCTCCTTTTGATAAATTGATAATGTGAGTTTCCTTGATTTTGATATGTCAATGCATGGCACTTTTGATGTTATTAAATAATGTCGCCCACATGAGATAAATGAGGACGTGATCACGTGTTGATTTTAAGCATGGGTTTCTAATTTAGTAAAGTGATATGATTAAACAGTTGAATGATTTGAATGGGAATAATGAGTAACAGGATAATTAATGGTAGGATTAATTATCAAGTCATGAGTTGGAATGAAATTATGTATTTTACTGATTTTTGGGAATATTGAATATTAGACATGTTCGGTATATAATTTGGAAACTGGTAATAATTAATGGATGGATTAATTATTACATGTTAAATGGTAAATGGTTAACAAATTGACGATTGGTTAAAGTGATGAGATTTAATTAATTAATTAATTAATTTTCATGCATTAAATTAAGATTGTGAATTTATTGTTTGTTACGATTGTTATCCAGGAGTACTTTGATGCGTATTAGTTTTCCATGACTTAAGTTGTCTTGGATGTAGTCGTTTGAAAATATGATATATTGGGTGAGATGGTTTCTAAATATCTTGGCTTTTTTCAGCATGTTTTGTGGTGATTATGGGGTTCTTGTAGATTGTTAAATTCCTGGACGAATCACTATTTCATTGGATGGGTTCAGGATTGTTAATGAATTTGGTCAATTAAGTGTTGACTTATCTGAAGAGAATTTGGTGTTGTTAATTAGTAGTTGAATTAATTAATGGATTGGTTTTGTGGTGTTAGGTATGGTATTATACACCAATGATAAATTTTTATGTATGATTGATAAATGGGTTGTGAGACAAGGACTGATGATCCAAATACTCATGGGGTGCTTGACATGACATTCTACACCCATCCTGCAGGAGAATATTCTTTTATTGGACAGGGACTGATGCTCCAAATACCCATGGTTTGTGAGACATGGAATGATGCTCCGAATACTCACGAGGGTGCTAGACATGATGTTCTACACCCATTAATTATCATTTGACTGTGGGTCCAATTATTCGTGCATGAAATGAAGTGATGGGAAATGAAACTGTTTGTGACATATTGATTTCTGATTTGATTGTGAGAAAAGGTTCATACTTATTAATGAATTGGGTGAATCACTATTAGTGGGCAGACCCAGGAACAAATATCTATTTTCGTGGATGGGATTAGACTTATTATATGAGAGAATATATTGAATAACTTTTGACATGTTATCCAAGACAAAGCATAAGCTTGGATCTAGTCTTTACTCTGAGTACTTAGATGGTCCGTTGAAACATCTGTGGTGAGTGACTTATATAGGGGATTTCGAGAATAGACCTAATCTCAAGAGTTTCATAATAATATTTGAGTAATTGATAAATGAAAAATTTTTATATAATTATTGTTGAGTATGCATGACAAATGAATAATGCAGGTTCAGACACCAGCTGAGGGCTGAAGCAGGAACATGGGTATATAGTTACATTGTACTTCTCACTTTATTTATGCATCCCTTCATGTGTTTTAAATTATTTATTAAATGGCTGAAATTGTGGTAGACACATGTGGTCCCGTCCTACTGAGATTTATATCTCACACCCTACTCGGGCTGCCATTGCACTAGGTACCTAAGTAGAATATATTTGGTTGTAGGATTATGTTGATTTCATTTACTTGGGAGATAGGAGTAGAAGAGCCAATGGATGCATGGGATTCTCGAGGAGACCACCCTAGTGGATTTCAGTCATTAATTATTTATTTTTATATTGGAATTTAAAGAATGTTGTTATGTTCACTATTTTCTATTTTTTATCTTTAGCATGTCATGCATGAATCTGTTGTACAATTTTTCATTGGCCATTTGTTTTGTACAAGATTAATAAAATCTGGTTTCCAATTCTTTATCATTTGTTATACCGTTTCGGCTATTTATTTCCTTTGTCTATTTTTGAACACTAAAAAGAGGGTATTTTCTCCCCATTGACTATCCTTAGACCCTCGCTGCTAGTCGGTAGCCTCTGGCCTAAGGGGAGATCATGGGGAGACCGGTCCGACCATCGGTTCAGCAGTGATCTGGGTTGGGACGTTACAAAAAACATTCATTAAAAAAAATTATAAAATATATACATTTCAAAAAAATCATTTTTGACCAAAGAAAAAATTAAAGTCATTTTTTCTTAAAATTGTTATTTTAGTCTCTTTAATCATCAAAATGAGTAAAATGAATGGTAAAATTTTATTATCCTAAAATAACCATGGGATATTAAAATTTATGTGTTTCATGGGATATAGATCCAAATATTTCATCATCTAAAACTAAATCAGAAATAATTTCGATAAATAATGAAAATGTTATATAAAACCATTTCCACTTTGGTAATGTTTGAATCATAAGAAACAAGAATGATCTAAAATTTTATGGACAATTAAATAAACATAATTTCATAATTAGTAAAATAAAATTCATTCATGTGAAGTATATACTCCACAAAAAGAAACAAGTGATGAATATGGGTTGTGTCCCACAAAAATAAAAGTGAGATGAAAATCCCCTAACCTCAAGTCTCATTATTTTGTATACTTGTTAAAACCTCATTTATAATAAATACAAATTTATTATACAAATATTATAGAACCATAATCATATAACTCATACCGTATACGATTAATTTATGACCTTTTATGTGTGTCCCATGAATCTCACAGGTACTGTTCTCATTGGATGACGTTTCGTCAGGCGGCGACCGATTGGTTTGCTTCTTAGAAGTGGTTGGATAAAGATGAGATCTCATAGAGTTGGAAGACACTGATGTTGTGTACATGGTAGACAGAGGAGGTATTATATGAGTGGAGGAAAACTATGATGTAGGGGTGTAGGATTTGTGAGTTGGTAGTACCAGAGGTGGTGTGCGGTGAGATTTTCCAAACAGGGGTGGTCTCGTTCGATTGATCCAGGAATTATGATGTGAAATCTTAATGGAATGTCATGATTATATAAACCCTACCACACAATGGGGTGCTAATGGGGTCGCAAACCAGAGAATGTGGAGGAGCCTTACAGGGGAAGCAATTAGATAGGGCCTGATGGGGGAAATAAGAGGCAACAAATCATTTCATTGCATCCCAAGAATGTATAATTCCTGATGGTGAGGGTGACAAGTATGTAGCGGGACCAAGTGGTTATTTGGGCAGTTAGTGGTGGAGTTAGTCCTTCCCAGCTTGAACACTATTTCATTTTTTCTTGATAGATGGAATGAAATGATTTAAAAATATATATGATTTTTATAGATTCATATTTATGTCATAGATATCATATATATTCATAAAATCTACCCGTATCTCCATCCATGTTAAAATAAAATGAAAAACATATCACATCACTTTACTATAGTGCTCATCCTCGCGTACACACAAATGATGTTATCATTTTTCAATGAATTGTAAGGAAATATTTTACGTGTGATAGTATAATTATATGAGTATAAATATTTTATAATTATCATATATAAACCTTTAATCCATCATTATCTCCATCTTTGATAGGATCTCAATGAAAAATAATTGCATCAGTTCGTGAGGTGGTATTCTATCATACATAAAATGTAATAATTATCACCAATGGTCATAATTATATCTTATCAATACCTTTTATTAAACTATATAAAATTTAATAATTCTCACCAATGGTCATAATTCCACACTCTCATATTGAACAATGGTGATATTGACAGATAATCATATTAACTGGTGGTCAAATTAAACATCGGTCTTGTAATTGTAAGATCCCAATGACAACATTACCGTTTCTAGATTATATAATACCCCATTATTATACCTCAACATTCACAACTATACTTATAAAAGTTTTAAATTACCCTTGATAATTTCTATCAAATTCCTAAATCGTATATTTCTTTTTACGGTTTTATATCAAGAGCATTTTTCATTAGTGAATTCAGCCCTATAAAGTTTATATTAGTGTGTGCATTTCCCATTTTAATCACATTATTTTATTTTTAGATGTCATATTCAAAATTAATTCATGGTATGTAATATAATTTTATAATATTTCAATGTGATCATATGTTAAAGAATAATAAAATATTTATATGAAAACATGAGTTCTTTTAATAATGAAATTCTTTGGATGTTACATTTTCTCCCCACTCTAAAGAAAGTTCACAATCAAAATGTGTATCCTACATTAAAATAAATTGGTGTATTTATCTTTCATCTCTTATTTATCATCCCATGGTTCTTTTCAATCGTATTAATTATACAAACTACTTTTACAAGTAATTTTTTCTTATTCCCAAACAATTATTCACTTTCATCAATAATTTAGAGTTGTTCTTCTTCATATGATTGGTCATTCTCTAATTCCATACCATTTGTGTCTAGTATGTGTGTTGGTTCTGATATATAATTTCTTAACAGGGTCACATGGAAGCTATCGTGTACATTTGTAATATTTGGAGGTAGTCTAACCTAATAATAACTAGTTCAAACATATTTGAGAATCTCAAATGGTCCAATATACCTTTGAAATTGTTTCTATAATGACCTAAAATTCATTAATTAAAATTTATATTGGTCTATTTAAATGACTTCTTATGGTTATGTGAAATTTATGCACTTATTTGGTTTTATATATTGGATTTTAAAATTTTGTTAGGAATTGTGACCGTTTCTAATAGAGTCGTCGAATAGGGTTCACACAATTAGTATAAATATAAGGCTTTAACAAATCCAATTTACTCAGAAAAATGAAGTGATTGCCTCATCCAGTAGACTTTCCCCATATGAATCCCATTTTATGGATCTCGGAATGGAGGTGTCATCATTGGGATTCAATCTTGACAAAGCCTAATCCAAGCTTGAACACAGTATGCTTGAGTGGAACCGACTACGAGAGAAGTGGAAGTTAATAGAGATTACCACCCGAGTGATGTTATCTGTGTCACCCCAAAAGTTTGTCACCATTGTGCACCTTACCATTTGGTCTTATGTTGGTGTTATAAGGGTTAATTTAAAGATACCCTATCACTATGAGTATGTACATTATTCTTTTATAGAGAATATAAATTCTTTTTATTATTACCATATAAATAGTTTTTTAAGCATACAGAGTATATTTAGTTAATATTCAACTTATAAATCTATTTTCATGAATTTTTGAATTTTTGAATTAAATAATATTTTAATAAAATATTTTTATTATTATTATCAAATTAATTTTTTTAAATATAAATTATCTTATAATAATATGAATACAATTATAATTTTTATTAATGTTAGAAAGTTGTTTTTGTCAAAACCCATGAATTTTCGATAAATTCCTGTTTTTTATTTTAAAATGAAAAATTCACATATTTAGAATATTATTTAGATAAAATGAATATTATTTTTAGAATCATGATTTTTAAATTATCCAATGGTGAATTTTTCATAATTTTCTGAGACAGTCAAATTTTTGGGTAAAAATTAAATACTGTTTAAATATATAATGTGTTTTATGCCGCCATAATGACCCAATAGTGATGTAATAAAAGACAATAAACATTATGTTCAGCCAATATATGTTTTATAATTAAAATAATGTGATTTTATATTTGTTTAATTTATTTTACAATGCTTTAGTGGACCCTCCAAGACATATAAAAGATTTTGTCTTTTTAAATAGTTTTCCTTGAGAGTGTAACTCACCTCCACATAAGAAACCCTATTAATTTAAGAATTTAGGCCATTGGCCTTATAAAATATTTGTTTCTATTCCCCTTTAGAAAAAACCTTGGGAAAAAACCCTAGGCTGGTTTATGGTTTTGATACGTTTAATATGAGGTGTCCCAATCCTAAATAATAAAGAATTTCCTCTCATTTTTTATATAAACCCACCCATGATCCCACTTTCTATTCACTCAAAGCCTATTGAGTTTAACCAACCCATAACCACCTTTATCTATAATCTTCCCAAGGTTCCCCAAGATCTTAATAATCCTCTCTCAAGACTCTCCCATGCCTCTGGGATATCAATTCCATGTTAGGGGTTCCTACCATTCTCTTTTTATCGAATTTTCTTAATATTGTTACGCCCATTTATTTTCAATAAAAAATGTCGAGGTATGATTTAGAACCTACCCCATTCTTCCATATTTACATTTGGATAAGGGGAGACCCCTTTATCTATCATTAATTTCTCACATGTACACCTGTTACCATACCGAAATTCCATAAGGGATTTCTCTCTCCTCTATTATATCCAAGTACTTATTTTGTATTATTCATCCAAATTCCTTTATGTTTTGTTGGAACATGTATCTACATGACCACCATAGTGTCCATTTCATGAACATTGGATGAAACACCCATTTAGCTATCATCAGCCATTTTCATGAATACTTATGCCACGTCGTTATGCTGCCGAAATTGCACCGCATTTTTTCAAGCCAAAGTCATTGTGTAGTGAATACCATCTCCATTTCTCAATCCAGGGTATTCACCATTATGCATATTTACTTATTTTTTATATAGTCTCATTTATGAATTACACATTCCTTTATCATGGAATAAATGATTATTTTTAATGAATCTATATTTTATGATCCATGTGGAATATTTATACATGAAATGAAATGTTTAAAGAGATTTCACCCTAATAGCACTCCAATGAATTGGGTAAAGTATAGTATCATGATATGTCATGTTTAATTAGTGTTCACTCAAGATAATTCAAGTTAAATGGGGGTTTACTCATGCATTATGTGCAATGAGGATTTACTCATTCTCCATGTGCAATGAGCCTTGGTTCATGATAATTCCATGTTAAGTGTTGTTACCACATTTCCATGTTATGATTATCATTATTTATCGTGACATTATTTTTATGTTTCTATTTTTCTCCATTGATATTCCTATTGACTAACATGTATTATATTATTCATGTTATTCCATGTTTATTTCCATTAATGGGCTTTATATCTCACCCTTTTATTATGCATGTCCTCAGGTTATCACATGCAATGAAAATTTTGAGGGAATTTAGTGGTAATGTAATGGATGTTTTCAATAAAGATGTTGTATTTCATGTTTTAAGTTGTTAGGTAATGATCCTACGACCCAAATACACTAGACCTATCAATATTCCATGTTATTTCAATTAAATAGTTTATTTAATAAATCTTGTCTATGTGTGTAATAAAGAGGAGGATTGTTATAGTTGGTATCAGAGGATAGATTTTGTTATTTTTGGCATTAGGAATAGAAACCCCTAGTAAAGACTTAGAGACAATAATAAGTATAATAAAAACATTCCTAAGTATTTTTTAGTATTGATTAAGTGGTTTATCAAGAAAATACATCCATGTCGGGATACGAGTAGGTAGAGGTGGCTCTAGAACATATGTATCCTAGGGGTAAAACCTGAAAACACCGCTTTGAGCTAGACTTGAACGGGAACTAGTGCACGACAACGGGCCTTGATCCACTCTTGGTTTCAACACTCCCAGGGGATATGATTTGGTAAATTCACAAGCTTTGTATAAAACATTATTAAGGGACTAAAAAAATCACCTAAGAATATATGTCGGATAATATAAATTAAAGCCTATAGATTCATAAGTTAAGAAAAGAAAATATATTTATAAGTCATATGTTTGGTCATTGGATTAACCTTTATGTGTTACCCCTAACTTTCCTTTCATTAAGGAATAACAAATTGTTATATTTCGAGTAGTTTAATATCAAAATTTTATCATGTCTAGAGGGTAACACAAAATTTGATATGTTTCTTCAGTATGATAAAGGATTGTTTCGAGATGGAAGGGGAAGAACCTCATACAACAGTCTTGTCCCTTCCTGAGAACTTATTAGCTATAATTATTGTGAAGTCAAGATCTCATAGCAACGAAACCTTTTCCAATGTCCAAATTTCTCGAAAGACGTTGTACGACATATCAAACACCTCCTCCATACAATAGAATCATCAAGGATCATGGCACACCAATGATCAAATATTTTGCTCCCATATCTACCAACTTTCAAGACTAGGGAGGTACCATCAGGGTATTTTCAAATATTTCACTCTATCCAGAGAGTATGATGAATAATTTGATTTCAGAATAGATGTTGAAGAGGGAGACCTTCAAGTAGCCTATATATATATAGTCTTGTCTTCAAGTTTTTTTTAGAAATATAAGAAATATATTAGAAGAACCACATTTCAAAAAATTCAAATCTGACATTGTTAGAATATTTTTTATAATCATTGTAGATGGGGATGTTTTGAAACAATATGTTAGAAAAAAAATTCGGAAAATTACATCATATTTTCCATCAGTACGATGCATGATGCATGGACTACGTCTAGACTAAGTGGAAGACTTTGAAAGTGTGTTGAAGTATTGTTAAACTAAGTGGACCCTAGATCTTCTTGATCAACTTGATAATAAGGGTTGGGGAATTCTAAATGTTAGTGGGTATGAAACCCTGAAGTCGTGTATAAATTTTAGAGTTCTTTTTGTATGTAATTAAATTGCGATGACGCAATTTTTCTTAAGGGGGGAAGATTGTAATGAACCAATAATTCATTAATGAAAATTTCTTTTGGTCTATTTAAATGTATTATTATGGTTATGTAAAACGTATGCACAAATTTGGTTTTATGTTTGGGATTTTAAAATGCCATTATGAATTGTGATCATTACTAATACAGTCATTGAATAGTGATCACATTATTAGTATAAATATAGGGGTTTAACAAATGCAATTTACTCAGAAAAAGGAAGTGATGGACTTATCCAGTACACTTGCCCCACACGAAGCCCATTTATTGGATCTCGGAATGGAGGGGGCATCATTGGACTTCTCTCTTCACCAAGCCAAAGTCGAGATTGAACACATTAAGCTTGAGTGGAACAGACTATGGGAGAAGTGGAAGTTAAGAGAGATTACCACCTGAGCGATGTTATCTGAGCTGACCCAAGAGTCTGTCACCATCGCACACCTTACCCTTATGTCTTATGTGAGTGTTATAAGGGGTTATTTAATGAGACCCTATCACTATGACTATATACATTATTCTTGTATAGAGAATATAAATTTGTTTTATTGGTACCTTGTAAATAGTTGTCAAAATATAAATAGTATTTTTAATTAATATTCAACATAGAAATCTATTTTTATGAATTAATGAATTTTTGAATTAAATAATATTTTAATAAAATATTTTTATTATTATTATCAAATTAATTTTTATTAAATATAAATTATCGTAGAATTTTATGAATGCAAACTGTAATTTTTATTATGGTTTGAAAGCTATTTTTGTCAAAACCCATGAATTTTAAATAAATAACAGTATCTTATTTTAATATTAAAAATTAAATTATTTAGAAAATTATTTAGATAAAATTAATATAATTTTTGGAATAAGGGTGTCAAAATTATCCAATGGTTAATTTTTCATAATTTTTTGAGACAGTCAAATTTTTTGGTAAAAAATAAATACTATTAAAATATATAATGTGTTTTATGGCATCATAATGACCCAATAGTGATACAATAAAATACTATAAACATTATTTTCGCCCAAAATATTTTTTATCATTAAAATAATGTGATTTTGGATTTGTTTTATTTATTTTACAAAGCTTTAGTGGGCCCTCCAAGACTTATAAAACATTTTGTCTTTTTAAATTGTTTTCCTTGAGAGTGTGACTCGCCTCCACATAATCAACCCTATTATTTTAAGAATTTTGTCCATTGGCCTTATGAAATAGTGTTTTAGACTTAGATTTGGAAAAAATCATGGGAAGAAAATGGGATAGTTTGTGGTTTTGATTAGTTTAATGTGAGGTATCCCAAACATAAATAATAAAGAATTCCCTCTCTTTTACTTTATAAACCCACCCTAGCCCCCACTTTCTCTTCACTCAAAACCTTTGGAGTTCAACCAACCCCTAACCACTTCCCTATATAATCCTCCCAAGGTACCTCAAGATACCAAGAATCCTCTCTCAATCCTCTCCCATGCCTTTGGGATCACACTTCCATGTAAGGGATTCCTACCATTCTCTTTTTATCCATGATTCTTAATATTGTTACGCCCTTTTATTTTCAATATCCAATATTGGGGTATGATTTTGAAACTCCCTCATACATTCATATTTATGATTATCATGCTTTATCATACCTTTATGTTTTTTTCTCCTGTTCTCTACTAATATTCCTATTGACTAACATATATTTTATTCCCCGTGTTATTCCATGTTTATTTCCCTTACTGGGCTTTATAGCTCACCCTTTTCTTATGCATGTCCTCAGGTTATCTCATTAAATACTAAGTATGAGGGAATGTAGTGGTAATGTAAAAGAATTTTTCAATAAATATGTTTTATTTCATGTTTTAAGTTGTTATGTAATGATCTTAATCCCCAAAGACACTAGACCTATCAATCTTCCATGTTGTATCAAGTGAATAGTTTATTTAATAAATCATGCCTATGTGTGTAATAAAGAGTAGGGTTGTTATAGTTTCTCCTTATTTACAAATATCATTACCCCTTTCTATGATTAAATTTTGAGGAATACATGATCATCATTAAGAAATACTAATTCCTTCCTTTGATTATCTGCATAACAATTTTTCCATCAATTATCTTCCTCTATATGTTTTTTTGTCACTTTTATCTTCTTCAAAGTGTCTCTCACAATGTCTCTTCCAAATATATTTCCTTTTCCAACTTTTTCCAAGAATGTTATAGTAATAAAAATCTTCCCACAAAGTTATTCAAAGGGAATCATTTGAATATTGGTCTGAAAAGTGTTGTTATAATTTAATTTGACAAGTATATAATGTTAGTCCCAACTCCCATGAAAATCAACTGAGATATACCTCGAAATATCTTCCAATTTTGAATAGTCCTTTTAGACTACAAACCAGTTGGCCGATGATAGGATATAATAAGGTTTACATTTATATTCATATCCTTTTGAAAGAACCATTGTAACATTGAAGTAAATCATGTATCATAGTCTGAAATAATGGGTAGTTCCACCTCAACAAATCTCTCCACTTCTTTAATATACAAACGATAAAGGCACTCAATGGATAAATCCTCAATTATAGCAATCAAATTTGTAGAATTTTTTAATTTTTCAATCATTACATATAGGGAATTTTTTTCCTCATATATATTATAAAGGACATTATTATGTTCAATAGTGTTGTTTTTCCACTTCTATAAAGAGTTCATAGCACACCTTTGGGTAGTTTTTTACCTTCGTTCACTTTTTTTTACAAAAATTTCATTTTTAATTGAAAACATGAAATTTGATTCATACCGGACAAATAATGTTTTGGATTGATGTGATATTGATTACTACACATAAAAATTGATTTATGAACCATTTTTAAAAAAATTTAAGACAATCCCAACATATTTTCTAGGATTTTAATGAATAATTCTTTTTGAACTAAAATATCCATTTTAAACTAATAACGACCACTTTGATATGTACTGAGCACATAATGTATAAAATTGAGGTGTGGCTAACTCCTACACATCAAAAATGACTTATGGGTCATTTTCCTAAATTATAAAAACAATCCAAATATGGTTTCCTGATTTTGAGTATGTTAGTTTCTTTTAAAAAAAATTACAGCCAATTTTAAATAGAAAGACACACATTGAGTCATACCAATCACACCATCCATTGGATTAATGTTAGAATGTTTCATAAACATCCTAAATGACATAAGGATTGTATTATAATATTATAAAAACAATATGAATGAAGTTTTCTTGGTTTTGAGTTTGTAACTTGTATTTTTTACAAAATTGTCAATTTAAACTTGAAACGTGATTTTGAGTCATACCAGTCACATAGTTTTTCAATTTGATGTGAGACTTATTTTTACACATCATAAAAGTATTATGAATCATTTTTATAAATTATCAGTACAATATGAGCATGGTTTATCAATTTTCATTTAGGGAAAATTTTTGAACTAAAATATAAATTTTAAAATAATAATGGATACTTTTATTTATTATGGGTGCATCTTGTTTTGTAATGAGGTGAGGATGATTCATACAAATTAAAATGATTTATTAATCATTTTCCTAAATAATAAGAATAATCTGAATTTTTTCTTTATGTTTTGAGTATGCCAGTTTACATTTTTACTAAAATTAATATCAATTTTAAATAAAAAGGCACACTTTGAGTCATACCGTTTAGATTGTGTGTTATATTAAGTTAAGGTTGATTCCTATACATCCAAAATGACTTATGGATCGTTTTCTTAAATTATCAAAACATTATATATGTTTTCCACAATTTTTCATATGTCTCATGTGTGTTTTACTGATAAATTATTTTAAACATAAAAGGAACACTTTGATTCATATTGGTGAAATCGTGTGTTTGTTTGATGTGAGATTGATTCCTACACATCAAAATTGAATTATGAGTCATTTTAAAAACATAAATAGAAAATTTGAGTATCTTTTCTTGTTTTTAATTGATTGAATCCTTTTGAGCTAAAATGCGAATTTAAAATGAATAATGTACACTTTGTGTCTTACTGGGAACATCATATATCAGATTGAGATTTTATTGATTTTTATACATCAAAAATAACTTGTACATAATTTTCCTAATGTATAAAAACAATTGTAATGTGTTTTATCAGTTTTTATTTTGTTAAATTTTTTTTCCTAAAATTAATTTCAATTTTAAATAAAAATTAAAACTTCATTCATATTGGTCACAATATGCTTCAGATTGTGGTGTGGCTTATTCCTACGTGTTCAAAATGACTAATTTATCATTTTTGTAAAGTATAAAAACAATATAAATTATTTTTATTAGTTTTTTTATGTCACATATGTTTTTACTATAACATAATTTTAAATATAAAACACTTAATTTGAGGCATACTAGTCTCAGCATGTGTCGGTTTGATGTGATATTGATTCCTAGGCATCAGAAATGTATTATGAATAATTTTCCAAAATTATCAAAACAATATCAGCATGTTTTCTTTGTTTTTATTGGGTGAATATTTTTGAACTAAAATGTAAATTTTAAACTAATAACAGACACGCTGATTCATACCTATAACATCCTATATCGGATTGAGGTGAGTTTGATTCCTATATTTCAAAAATGACATATGTATCATTTTCATAAAGTATTAAAACAATATAAATGTGGTTGATCGGTTTTGAGTATGTTTTTTTCTATTTTACTAGAATTAGTGTTAATTTTATATGAAAAGAAGCACATGGAGTCATACCAGTCACATCGTGTGTCAAGATGAGTTCTGACTAATTCAGACACATCAAAAATGTCTTATGTGTCCTTTTACTAAAAAATATAAACAATGTGAGTGTGATATCTTGGTTTTGATTATGTATCACTTATTTTTTAGGAAAATTAAAATCACTTTTAAATAAAAAACATGAACTATGATTCATATCGGCCACACTATCAATCAGATTTATGTGAGGATAATTTCAACATGTCAAAATGACTTATTCATAATTTTCCTAAAGTATCAAAATAATATGAATCATTTTCTCAATTTTGAGTAAGTCACTTATCTTTTTTACTGAAATTCATGTTAATTATACATAAAAAAGACACACTTGCAGTCATACCACTCACAATGTGAATCAAATTGAGGTGTGAATATTTCATCTATGTCCAAAATGACGTATGAATCATTTTTCTCAGCTATCGAAACAATCTGATGCAATTTTCTTAGTTCTTAGTATATCACTTATTTTATTTAAAAAAATTTCATTTAAAACTCGAAATATATTTTTTGAGTTGAACCAGTCACATTGTCTGCCAGATTGAGATGAGACTAATTCCTACAGCTAAAAAATAACTTACGAATAATTTTAATAAATTATCAATAAAATATAATCATGTTTCCTTATATTTCTTTAGTGACATGTTTTTTGAACTAAACTATCAATTTCAAACTGACAATGGAAACTTTGAGTCATAAAGGGAACATTGTGTATTGGGTTGAGCTGTGGATGATTCCTATACATAACAAATGAAATATGGATAATTATCCTAATGTATCAAAAAACTGAATGTGTTTGATCAGTTTTTAGTATTTCAGTTATTTTTCTACAAAAATTATTGTCAATTTAAATAAATAGACACACTTTGAGTCATACTTGCCACGTCGGGCATCATATTGATGTGAAAATTATTACTACATTTCAAAAATGGCATATGGATGGTTTTTCTAAAGTATCATAAAATTATAAATGTTTTTTATTAGTTTTCAGTATGTGATTTGTTTTTTGAACTAAATTGTAAATTATAAACTAAAAACATACATTCTTATTCATACTAAACACATTGTATATCATATTGAGATGCAGCTAATTGATTATGTGATATGTGATTTTATTTAAACTATATAAAAAACTTTAAAATAGAAATCGTTATCAATTACGATGGAAGAGGAAAACTCAATTTCATAGGACAATGCCTTCCCCAAGCTCTAAGGCTGATCTTAATGGTCTAAGTGGGTGTTCCTCAATAATTCAGAGAGGTCTGGAAAATTCTTGAACCTGGTAGATAAAAATATATTTCTATTTGATTCTAGTGAACCACAACACCATACCTCCTCTCTATGTAGAGGGACATAAAATCTTGCTTCCCCAAACACATCATGTCTCAGCTTGTATGGGTATTCCTCTTCCATCATAAAGAAACAGGTTCTTTAATATTTATCATGAGCACAAGCATCTTTGAAAAACCCACCTCAACTTAAGAAAAAGAATCCACCTTTATAACAAAATAAATATTATGCTAGTAATACTATAAAAAATAAATTAAACATAAATAATAAATAATCTATTCATAGTCCCGCTATTTAAAACTATGATTCCAAACTATAACATTTTTTAGTCACCCACTGTGGAAACATATGAAATATTTTAGAACCTCGATCCCAATAACATGATATATTGATCCACTTTATAATAACACAAAATTCACATATTAAAAATGATTCGCATAATGATGTATCATTTTGGGTTGATGTAAAACTCATATCAAAACATTTCCCTTCATATTTTCTTCAAAAAAACTAGTATAACATATTATATATTCTTCGATTATAATAACTCATAGTGTATCCTTTCATTTATTCCTAGAAATCATTAAGAATTAGTTTTAACATAATAGTGTTCATTGATTGAACTAAAATAAATATTTACATTTATGTTTTTATAGATCCTAATAAAATATACCTTTCACTGTCACCATTATAGAGAATAACAACTTCTTGATAAACTATTTACCTTTTTTGATGGAAAAATGCTAGTTTGAACCATTATGTATTTTCAAAATACACTAATATACATTGTAAATTTTTAAAGACTATTTGACAGTATAAAACATCATTATATCCCTTTATATCATACAAATGACACTAAATTCTAGTAGATCCATTAGTTCTTCCTGTATTTTCTAATAGATTAGTATGTACTTTTCAATATTTTGGGTGATGATAAACTATAACATAACATCATCATTTTTTTCATCGAAATTGGAACATACATATTCTCTTGTATTTTTATTGATAATAATTATTAGTTTTTTTCAGGATCCTATGAACAGATATTATTTTACATAATGAATGTGCACATGTATATTACTGAAAAGCTAGTGGAATTTTTTTTATGCTAATCTAGTGAAAAATTATCTATATATATAATAAGGTTGGATTAAACACCTCTAATCATGTAATTATTTTTAGATCCTATGTGATATAATTGTGGGGTTCTTTAATTTCATGTCATGTGCATTCAAAAGAACACGTTTTAGTCAATCCATTTCAATAATGTAAAATTGATGTGTTTCTTGTATGGATTTGAAAACCATTTTTGAGATTTTATAATGCATCTAATTGATCATTGAATAGCCCAAAAAATTTCTCCCACTCAATAGAACGTGCTCCTTGTGTCTTAGTCATTTCAAGTAATTTTGCCTTTTGCACCCACAAAGTTTGCCTCTCTTTAGGCAGTGTTCGTTGGGCCGGTAGAACCTTTTCATCTTTATAATCCTGCTGAACCTCTTTTGGTTGTCGATATGTCCCTAGAAATGCATGGAGGACCCATCTCTTCTTTCTAATCCACACTTCTTGATTCCTCTTTCACGGATGTCCTTTTCCTGTCCTCTTGGAGGTCCCTGATGTGCTTCCCTAAAATATCTATGAAGATATATGAAAAATCCCCTATTGTAAGTCATACAGTCCTACATTTCATCCTCTATACCTTCAAGGAATCTTGGTACCTCCTCATGTAGATGTTGGTCGTGGGGTTTGGTTTAGGAAAGTTATTTCTACCTCTCCTTAGAAACTATGTGGGATCATAGGGGCTGGAATCCCCAGCTAGAATTTCAACACTAAATCGTAAGTCATTTTGTGATACACTAGCCATGAAGGAGGATTTTGTATAGAAATTGTTCAAAGATCCTATATCGGTAGGTATGTGGAGATTCAATCACTCATTTTGGGTGATGGAGATCCACTACGGATGAGACTCTCTATGTGCAATAGTGTGGGACAATCTCCCTGTTTTACCCATTCCATTCTACAATTTCACTTTTTATGGATGCTATTATAGATAATTTAGGGGGGTTTGACTCTACTTACGAGCACACTCTCCATCTTGAAGAGCCCTCAGTTACTTGGACCTTTGTCGATATGTAAATTTCCAAGCCACGCCTAGAATGGATCTATCTCTATGCATAAGATTCAATTAACTAAAATAATGATTTGGTCTATCTCTTACCTCCCAGGTTTTTCACAATTTTTCATCCTCAAGGAAACTCTCTTCCAATCTCATAGAGACATCATTTGGACCCCTCATTTGGTTTCTAATAGTATCCCTCTTGATGTGGTATGGCTCCCTCACCTGGAGATATAGTTTCCCTTGTTCCCAATCCAGGGCTGGTAGAGGTAGACCAGGTTTTAGATGTTTTGGTTGTTTATACTATTCTTCCATGGGTTATTTTGGAGTCCCCGAAGTAAGTGAATTATGTTTCTCCGACCATAAGTGCCTCACATTTCCTTACCATCATGCCTTTTAAGGAACTTCCCCTTACATACTACTTTCGGAGTTCCAAGGGATAGTCTAGTCTTTAAAATCACTCTGGACTGAGGCTAGGTCATTATTTTCAATGATTCCTCGATCAATTTATTTGTTCCACATGAACATATCCCCTATGAGTAAGTGTAAGATCTTGTGAGAACCAGAAACAATACATTGAAACATGTTCTGAAAAGCTATTTTTCCTCAGACCACCATTCTTCTCAGGTTCCATAAGAGGTTTCCCCACAACATAAGGCCCTCATGATCGCCCCACGAAGTAGAATGTTCATTAGGTCCATCTCTGGGATTTTCTCTTCTTGTACCTACCCACTATCCCATTCTAGGGTGTCATGGAGGGTCAATTCTTTGAATCATGAACATAAAACTCATATTAAGTTTTCTAAATCATCTCTTTATAAGGGAATGTGAACCCAGACTATAACAACCATGGTGTTTATTACACATTTAAACATGATTTATTACATAAAATTTCCCTTAATACAACCCATAAGATCAAGAGTTCTTGTGTCCTGGTGGCTTAGAAACATTACATTACAAATTAATACATAAAATACAACATCTTTATTGAAAACTTCTTTTACATGGACACAACATTCATTCATACATAGCATTGCATGATACAGCCTAAGAACATAAATACGAAAAATGTGACCTATAAATCCCACTAAGTAAATAATGCATAACATGAAGGATACTATACATTCTTGGAAATAGGTACATAAATGGATTTTAAGAGAAACATGCACATAAAGGCATGATATAATAAGATCATCATAACATGGAAATGTGGCAGAAACATGATACTCTACATGACTAACAAAAGGGAATCAGGTAAACGCATATCCCAACATGATGGGAAAAAGTGCTATAAAGGAGTCAAGTAAACCCCTATACCAACATGATGTATCATGATACTAAACGTTACCCAATAAATTGGAGCACTATCAGGGTGCACCCTTCATAATCATTTAAATATCATGCTTAAGTGAGCCACCTAGATAATATAACAAGGATTCATTCTACATCTTCATCTATTCCACAATAACGGAATTTGTAATACATATATGAAATTCTATAATCAATAATAATATGTGCATAAAGGTTAATACCCTTGATAGATAAAAAGGAATGGTATTCACTACATGGTGATTTTGTCTTGGAAATCACAATGCAATTTTGACAGCATAACAACATCACATGGGGATTCATAAGATGGGTTGATAAGAGAGAAATGGGTTTATAATCCATTATATATGAAATGGTAAGTAAGGGGATCACGAATAATAATATCCCAACATATGAAATGGAATTTTAAATGCATAATAAATAATAAATGCTTAAATGGAAATGAGAAGAGAGAAATTCCTTATGGAATTTCAGCATGGTAACAGGTGTACAGGAGAGGGATTAATGAGAGTGAAATGGGTCTATAATTATACAAACATAATAAGGTATGTATGGGGGAGGTGAGAAAATATACCCTATCATTAGTAATTGAAAAATAAAATGGTATAACAATAATAAAAACTTTGACAAAAATGAGAAAGGAAGGAAAGTGAGAATCCCTTACTTGGATATGTGATTCCAAAGAATTGGGACAGGCCTGTTGAGAGCTTGGGGGGTAAATTGGGAGGACTCTCAGAGGTGGTGATAATATTTGGGAATAGATTCATGGATTTTGAGTGAAATGGAATGGGTGATTGGGTGGGTTTATATAGAAATGGTGGGGGAATTCGTTATTATTTAGGTGTTCGACACTACACACTAAACTATTCAAAACCACAAACCAACCCATGATTTTTGCCCTTGGTTTCAAGCAAAGGGGTGTTAAAAACATTATTTTATAAGGAAAAGGGATAATGATATTAAAATATTAGGCTTTCTTATATGGATGTGAGTCACACGCTCATGAAAATGAATTTAAAATCACAAAATACATTATACATTTTGATGATTCACAAAGGCCTTATATAATAATTCAAATCAATATAAACTGAAATTATTTTAATGTTACAACATATATTTGGTCAAAGATCCATTTTACTTAATTTATTACATCACTATTGGTTCATTATGATGTAATAAAACACACTATAAATTTATATATCATTAAAGTTTTACCCAAAAATTCCACTATCTCAGAAAATTACAAAAACATCACGATAGGATAATTTTGATGTACTGATTCCAAAATTAATATTCATTTTATATAAATAATATACAAAATATTTTTATTTTCGATTTTAAAATGAGAACTAATAATTATTGAAAATTGAAAAGTCTGACAAAAATAGCATTTAAACCTAAATAAAAATTACACTTGACTTTATAAAATTTGTATAATCAATTATTATTATCAAAATTAATTTGATAATAATATTTTATTAAAATATTAATTATTTCAAAAATTCATTTATTTTTTAAAATAAGTTCTTTAATTAAGAATATACACTTTCTGTTTTATCATATAAAAATATAACTCTTTTCAAACTGATTTCCTAATAATTTTTAAATAAGTAACTGATGTAATCATCATTTATAAGAATTATTTTTATAGTATTAGTAATAAAAAACTTATTGTATATATTTCCTATAAGTATGATTTTTATCCAAAAAAGTAAATTTTAAAATTCATTATTTTTTTAAGAAAGTCTATACACATAAATGAATTGGTGGAATAATAATTTTATTTATAATAAATTATTACACAATAAGTAACTATTAACTTGTTACATAAACCCTTATAACACCCGAATAAGACCAAAGAGTGAGTTGTGCGATGGTGACAGACTCTTGAGGTGGCTCTGATTAAATCTCTTGGGTGGTAATATCTATTAACTGGAACTGATCCCATAGGTTATAATGTTCAACCTTGATGTATTAAAGATCAGCTTGAGCTTGGTCAAGTGCAATGCCTAGTGACACTACATCCTTTCCGATCTCTGACAAATGAGATACATATGAATGGACTCCACTGGATGAAGACATCTTCTCCTTTTTCAGTGTCAAAAGTTTTTTTTAAAAAAACTTATATTTTTATCAGTTCTGTGATCACTACTTAGTAGATATATTATAAATGATAATGATACTTAATGGTCATTTAAAACAAATAAAAAATATAATAGTGAATGTTTTTCTATATCCATAATTCATTAAAATAAGGTGAGTTTTATTCAAAAGGATCATGTAGTTACAGCCTTGCCCTATTAAGAGATTTCACCCCCAAAATTTCCTTTTCCCACACTAAAATTGATTGGGGTAACTCTGCCTCATAACTCCCTCCGGTTCTCATGTTGATTCTTCAAACTTTTGGTTTCTCCACAACACTTTTATGAGGGTCATTTCTTTTGTATAACTTTTTCTATATTATCTAATATATTCACCGGCTTATCTTCATAGTATAAATCATTCTCCAATAGTAGCACCTCTGGATTGAGTACATGTGATGGGTTTCATATGTACTTCTTTAAGAGTTATATATTGAGAAAATCATGTACTTGAGAGAGGTTCGGTGGGAGTGCTTGTCGATATCCCAGTGATATAACGCCATAAATGATCTCAAAAGGGTCTATGTACCCTGGACTATGATTTCCCTTATTCCCAAATCTTATAAATCTCTTCCATGGTGATATGCGTAGGAATACCATGTCTCTAACATCAAACCCTCTGACTCATTGAAAATTGTCATAATAGATCTTTTGTCAACTCTTAGTAGGTTTTATGTACTTTTGTGTTGTCTTAAGCTTCTCCACCATTTCTTCAACCATTTATAGAACTGGAAATTTTATCTACCCAACTTTATCCAAACATGTTGGTGTTCTGAACCTCTTCCCATAAAGGGCTTCATACGAAGCCATTTGTATGCTTAAGTGGAAATTATTATTTTAATAAAACTCAACCAGAGGAAGATTTTGATCACATCCTCCATTGAAGACCATTTAGAATTCTCTCAACATGTCCTCATGTTTCTGGATAGTCTGATCATATTGGCCATCAGTTTGAGGATGACAAGTCATACTGTATTTTAACTCATTATTTAGATCTTGTTAAAGAATATTCTAAAACTTATAGGTGAATCTTGGATCTTGATCATATACAATCAATAGTGGTACACCATACATCCATACCACATCTCTGATGTATATCGATTCCATTTGATCTAATGAGAAATCTTATTGAATTGAAATGAAGTGTGTAGTCTTTATAAGACAATCCACAAAAAAATAGATAGGATTGTTTCCTTTGGATGACATCAAAAGTACATTGACAAAGACCACAGTGTTGTTCACCCATTTTTATGTTGGTATGGGTAACAGTTGCATCATCTCCTTCCACTTTTTCCTTTCATAATTCACTTACAGACATACCAAGCACTCAGATGTATATTCAGCGATCTTCTTCTTCATGTTATCCCACTGATAATTCTCTTTAATATCCTGATACATCTTATAGTTTCTTGGGAAAATGAAGAAATTCGAACAATGGTAATCATCCAAAATTTCTTTCTATACCCTCGTATTTGATGGAACACATAGTCTTGTCCAAAATTTCACAGTTCCTACATCATTAACATTGAACTTCAAGGATTCCACTTTTTGATAGATTTCACTTTCTTCTGAATTCCATCATCATCTTTTGTATCATCCTATAACCTTTCCAAAATATACAATTAAGAAATAATTTATTGAAGGATTTATGATATCCCCTTTTTTATGATTCCCACGTCTATATTTATAAAATCTAAGTAGATTGGATCCTTTTAAATTATCACTAATGATATAATCACTGGGTCCTTTTTTCTTAGAGCATTCATCCCCTTGTTTTCTTTCCCTGGGTGGTAATGTATTGAGCAGTCATAATCCTTGATGAGCTCTCAATAAATTCATTGGTTCATGTTTATCCCTTTCTGTGTGCATATATATTTGTGACTTTTTTGATCCATATATATTTCACACTTGTCCACAAAGAGATAATACCTCCATACCATCAATGAAAATATCATAGCTGCTAACTCTAGATCATGTGTTGGATAGTTTTTCTCAACAATTCTTAACTGTCTTGAGGCATAAGCAATGACTTTGTCATTCTGCATCAACACATAGCTCAGTCTGTTCTTCAAGGAATCGCTGAAGATTAGGAAATGCTCCCCACTTATGGGTAATGTGAGAACATGATTAGTGATAAGCCTCTTCTTCAACACCATGAGGCTTTCTTCACATTCATCATTCCAAGAAAAGTTGACTCCCTTATGAGTTATCATGGTAATAGGGTCTGACAACAGTGATAAATGTTTCACAAATCCACGATAATATCAAGATAAACCTAGGAAGATACGGATATCCATCATAAATATAGGCCTCAACCATTCCTCAATTAATTTTGTCTTGGAAGGATCCAAATATATCCCATTATTGTGATGATATTCTCCAAGAATGATACTTCCTTCAACAACAACTCACACTTTTTTTACTTTGCATAGAGATTCTTCTTTAGTTAGGTCTCTAGTACAGTTCATAAATACCCCTCATACTCCTCCTTGGTTTTGGAGTATACTATAATATAATCTATAAAGACTACCACAAATTTATTGAGGTAATATATTAAGTATCTATTAATTAATTCCATGAAGATTTATATATCATTAGTGAGTCTGAAAGGTCTTACTAAGAAACCAAAGTTCTTGTACCTTGTAAGAAAAGCAGTCTTGGGGATATACTCCTTATTCACCCTTACATGGTAATATATATTCCATAGATTTACCATCTATTTGTATTGTGCTCCTGGTAGCTGATCAAACAAGTCATCAATTCATGGAAAAGTATACTTATTATTATCGTTATTTTTTTGAGATCATGATAATCAATGGAAAGATACATTGACCCATCCTTCTTCTTGACGAAGAGAAATGGTGCACCCCTTGGGGAAGCACTTGGGTGTATAAACCCTTTATCCTAATTCTCCAGTAGTTTTTTATTTATCTCCACAAGATCCACAATAGTCATTCTAAATGGAGTTTTGGATATGGGAAACACCCCACTAATAATATCAATTGAGAATCCAACATCTCCTCTAGGAGGAAGACCAGAAAATTCCTCAAGAAACATAATAACAAATTCCCTCACAATAGGAATGTCTTCGAGGATGGTTCCTTCTTTAGACAAAATCATCTAAGTAAGATACATGTGCTCATAGGGCATTAATATCCATACTTGGTATTATAGCGTTAAGGGAGATTCATTCTCCTACTTTCACTTATATATAATAGGTGTTTTATTCTCCATATAGAGAGTGATTTCCCTCTCTTGACAATTTATATTGGCTCTATATAGGGAAAGCCAATCCGTGGCCAAAAATAAATAAAATTCCACTAAGGTGAGTATGATGAGGTTCATTGGGAAGTTCAATACACTAATTGTGATAGGGGATGAGTTATACACATGGGATGAAATAATTTACCAATTTTTAATTATCACTTACACCTCTACTTATATTATTTTTTTGGTGTTTCCATTGTTCTACTAAACATTCGTTATATAAAAGATTGCATAGAAACATGGATGATGACTCTACCTTTCAATTTTTTATTCTGGATCAACTCCATCCAATATAGATGTAGGGATGATTATTTTTTAAAAATATGAAAAACATAATGGGGAATCCAATGAAATTAAAGGGATAACTTTTAAATTATATTTATCTTTTTAACTTGTGAATTTGTAGGGTTACATTTATGTTATCAGTAATCTACTTCATAATGTATATTCCTAGGGGAATTGTTTGTTCCCATAATAATTGTTTGTACTGAGCTTATAAATTTACCAAAAAATACCCACTAAGAGTGTCAAACCAAGAGTGAAGCAAGACCCATTTCTGTGCACTAGTTCATGTTCGATCCTAGCTCAAATTGGTGTTTTCATGTTTTTCCCCTGGATACATATGTGCAAAATCCACCTATACTTGTTCATTTCTAGATTGGGATGTATCTTCTTGATAAACCAAATATTCAATACTCACCAATATTTTGGGATTATTTTCATATATTTAGTATTATCCCAAATAATTTCACTAGGGTTTTATAATCCTAATCCCAAAAATAACTAAACTTATCCTCTAATACCAACTATACCAACTCTATCATTTATTACACATTTAAACCTAATTTATTACATAAACATGACCTTATTATAACCAAGAAGATAGTGATTTATAGTTTATTTGTGGATGAGGAACATTACATGGCATCATAATACATAAACTAAAACATCATTATTGAAAACTTATTTTACAAGACCACAACATTCCTTCGTAATTAGCAATTCATGGGATAAACTGCAGATATTCAAAAGAAAAAGGTGACCAATAAAGCCTAGTATGGGAGTAAAAAGGACATAAAATGAAGAATAAAATACATGTCAGTAAATAGGCATATCAATGGATCATAAAATAAACATCAACAAAAAGGCATGGTATAGCATGATCATCATAATATGGAAATGTGGCAAGAACATAAAACACTGCACCATTAACCTAAAGTAATCAGGTAAACCACTATCCCAACATAATGGAAAAAACTTCCATAAAATAATAATGTAATCCCCTATCACAACATGACATTTAATGAAACTAAACATTACACAATGCATTGGAGCGCTATCAAGGCTCACCCTTCATAATCATTCCAATCTCATTCATTAGTGTGCCAAATAGATCATATAACATGGATTCATTCAACATCATCATTTATTTCACAAAAAAGGAATGTGTAATAAATACATGAAATTATATAATAAATTTGTATATGTTAATAAATTTTAACACCCTTTCTAGATAAATGGTATTGTTATTCACACACGATGATTTTGGCATGGAAACCCCTGTTCAATTTCAGCAACACAATGACATCACATAGGGATTCATAAAATGGGTTGATGAGATAGAAAATGGAATCTCATATTTTAGACATGAAATGGGCAGTAAAGGGATCATGGATAATAATATCTCAACATCTTAAAAAGAATTTGAGATGCATAATATAAAAGATTTTCTTGAATAGAAATGAGGAGGGTTAAATCCCTTACAGAATTTCAGCATAGTAACGGGTGTACATGGGAGGGATTAATGGGAGTTAAAGGGGTTTCTCGTCATTAAAAAAATAAGGGAAGTAAGGGAGAGGTGATAAAACATACCCCATAATTTTTAATTGAATAATAAAAGGGTTTTACAACATAAGGAAACTTGGACAAAAATGAGAAAGGGAGTAAAATGAGGATCCCTTACTTGGATGTGTGACCCCAATGGAATATAAGAGGCTTAATTGGGGTTTTAATTGTATTTTGAGGACTCTAGGGACTTTATAGTAGAGTGATGATGAGACTCATGGAGTTTGACAGAAAAATGAATGGGTTCTTGTGTGGGTTTATATAGGAAACAATGGGGAATTCTTTATTATTATTATTTTGGACACTTCACAATAGAATATTAAAATATAAAAACCAAAACATGGTTTTTTCCCATGGTATTTTTTCCAAGGGAAGTGGAATCAATTATATTTTATTTACAAGGGATGAATTCAATGAAATATTATCCTTGCTTATGTGGAGGTGAGTCACACCCTCAAAGAAATGAATTTAAAATCATAAAATATATTATACATTTTTTGGGATTCACTAAGGCATTATAAAATAAATCATACAAATCTAAAATCACATTATTTTAAAGTTAAAACATAAATTTGTTATAAGATCCATTTTATGGTATTTATTACATCACTATTGGGTTATTATGATGTCATAAAACACACTATATAATTATATATTATTTAATTTTTACCCTAAAAATCAACATTCTAAAAATTATGGAAAATTTACCATTAGATAATTTTTATGTAATGATTCCAAAAATAATATTAATTTTATCTAAATATTTTTCCAAATTTGTGAATTTTCAATTTCAAATTGAGAACTGACTTTTATTGATAATTCACGGGTTTTGATAAAAATAGTTTTTAACCCCTGATAAAAATGATATATGACTTTATAAAAATTATATACTTATTTATTATTAAAAATATTAATTTGATAATAATGTTTCAATGAAATATTATTTATTTCATAAATTAATTAATTTAAAAAAAAAATTTAATTAAAAAATACACTTTCCATTTTATCATATAAAAATATAACTCTTATCAAACTAATTTCATAATCATTTATAGATATGGAATTGATATAATCATAATTTATAAGAATTTTTTTTATAACATTTTTTATAAAAACCTTAATGTATATATTTCTCAAAAGTACCATTTTTCAAAAAAAAAATATTTATGAAATTTTACATTTTATCAAGAAAGGCAATTCTTATAAAGGAATTAGTGGAATATTAATTTTATTTATAGAAAGGGATTACATAATAAGTAACTAATATCTTGTTACATAACCCCTTATAACAACTTTATAAACCCTAAGGGTATGTTGTGTGATGGTAACAGACTCTTGGGGAAACTCAGATAACATCGTCCAGGTGGTAATATCAATTAACTTAAACTTCTCTAATATGTGATTCAACTCAAAAATACCATGTAGAATCCGAGCTTGGTATTGGTCAAGAAAAAAATCCCAGTGATTCTACCTCCTTTTTGAACTCCGAAAAGAGATCTTCATATGGCCCGAGTATACTGGATGAGACCATCCTCTCCTTAGTCTGTGTCGAAAGAATTTTTTCAAAAAACTTATATTTATATCAGTTATGTGATCATTTTTCAATGGATATATTATCAACGGTAATGATACTTAAAAATAATTTTACTCAAATAATAATAAAAAAAATATTTCATGTGTTTTCTCTAACCATGATATTTTAACAAATGGGAATTTTATTCATAAATGATAAGGTCATTACACGATCCTAATCCAAACTTCTACCAGACTGATCATCATCTTAGGAAGTGTTTAGCGAGTTGTTTGGGTCAAAAACCAGGTGCATATCTTTCCAATTATTTCTTTCATAAGTTGGAATTCTTAAATAATGGGTTCGTGGATAAATATTGACTACATTTCTAATCAATTCCAAAATAGTAGTGCCTCATTATTTTCACAGCTTGAACCCAAGAAATTTCTTTCCAAAAATAGTTGAGTATGTGTATAGAGTAAGGGTTAATGAGTTCATTCTTTCCAACCACCAAACCAAGCACATATAGATATTTTGGAAATTTAACATATAAGGGGAATTGATTGAGGGTTTAGACAATATTTTCACCATGAAAATCATTGTCAGAGACTATTTCGTGTTTTTTCACTTTTTCTACAGTAACTATGTTGTGATGATAAGGGAATAAATGTGGAATAAAATATAATCCTTAAAGATGGGAGAGTCATCGTGGATTGTGGGAGTTGATTTAATATTTTTAGTGATCCTAGGGAGAAAAAGGGTGAGGATATTTTCCTCATAAGGCCAACCTAGATTTCTCATTGTTCATGGATCACACCAGGTTTCTGAACATGGGATACCCTGGTGATCGATTTAGGTGGTGAAATAACATGGAATGGGGCCTCTGAACTTGGTTTCTATAGGACATATTCCTTCCCAACTATAATGTTATCTTCACCTACCCATACGAAAAGGTAAATCACCTTTCAAGTATCCTTTCTTATTATTACCTACTATTGGTTGTTTTATCTCCTCAGAAAGAACATGGTGGATGTTTCTCATTATCTTAGTTTTGGATCAACATCTCAGTACACCATGAAGTGGTGTGAAATTTATCGAATAATCCATCATAGGTAAATTCTATGATAGGGTTTTACAACAAACAATGTTGGATAGAAAGTGATCTTCAATTTTGTATCAAGAACATTCCTCCAATCTCTAAATATATTAATGCAGTGAAAGAGGAAATTGGCCACCTAGAAACAAATATAGAAAATGGATGGGATGAAACCATGTTTTGATACATCACTCACAATAAGGATACTTGGTCAATTATATTACTAAGATAGAAGTAGATGATGTGTGAGTAGTTGAGGATAAAATTGACCTGCGAAGGTAACCATAATATAGTGATCTTTGATGAATGTATCAATGACAATAAGTAGGTCATCACACCTATCATATTTATGGATAATGAGACCTACTCCAATGAAATATAACTGGTTTGACGTATGGATGAAACTTATTTTAAATAAATTCTTACAATTCCCAACCCTCATTAAAGGGTGTATATCCAAGGGGCTGTGATGATGTTCTCGACATAGTTCCTTATGTGGTTTCTAATGTTTACAATGCTCTATTCGAATCCAAACCCAAAGAGATATAGATTTATGATTCATGTGGTCTTAACCCATAGAGTGTTCCAGGTCAATATGGCTTCCCAATATCTTTCTACACGGCCTATTGAAATATTATCCTATGTGATTTTTTGAATGATTTAAAAAACATATTTCGGGTTGGAGGCCTACCTTGTGTGTCATGTGTGACAACCCTGGTGTAAATTCCCAATATCAAATACCTTCCATCCCTATGGTGTTATTATCTAGTTATCATGGGTAATTATACTTTGAACGTGCTTTCTGTTGTTCTCAACAAAATATTTTCCATTTATCTATCCTTCTGGATATTGAAATAGAAACACAGGTTTGTGAAGGGGAGGAAAATACAAGGGTCGATTTCTCTAGTCCAAAAACTTATTATTGAAATTAATTATAAGTTCCTTGGTTTAAAAAAGGTTATAAAACTAGATATTGTTAAATCTTAAAAATGAGTTGAGTGGAACATTATCATAAAGGAGTTTTATAGTATGGGTTTTTCCTCTTGGGCCTCTGATCTTATGTTAAGGTTCTCTAGATCCTCCTGGATCAATATTCAATTCATGGGTAAAATGTGGTTTGTTCAAAGGAAACTATGGTATAAGACAATCTGATATGTTATCCCAAGCCATATTCATTATCACTAAGGATGTACTCAGTCACCTCATTAAAAAAAGTATTTTTTGGTGGAAAATGATTTCTTATAGATATTGGTGGCACTCTTCTAGCATCTCTCACATTACGGTTGCTGATGAAACCATTATCTCGTTGGAAACCATAAATAGATTAACCCTCAGCATCAATAGAGTTCTTAAGGACTATTGAATGTGGATTGAACAGACCATCGACCAGGTGAAGTGTAGTTTCTACATCTCATGTAGGTGCTCATACAAGAGTGTATCTTCCCTGATAAATAGTCTTGACATGACCTAAATAGATTTTCCTATATATTACCTGGGTACACCCATTTCTCTGACTAATACTCATATTCATCACTTTGATGAATCTTTGGAAATGATCATAGGGAGAATGTTTAATTAGAAAACCCGATATCTATCCTTTAATGGTAGAATAAATATGGAAAATTTCATGTTGTATTCCATTCTTGTATATTCTTTTTTAGCTACAAAGATACCAAAGGGATTCATCTCTCACAAAGATAACATATTGTCTTCATTCATATGTGATGATAATTTAGAATGAAAGCACCATTTTCCTTCTTCTAAAAAAATGGTTTGGTCTTCGAAGGAGGGAGGTATCAATGCAAGGAATCTCTCACACAACCTACAATGTGTGCATGTGAAATTGGCGTTAGAGGTCCTTTATGATAAAACTATTTTTGTAAGTTTTATGGCCAAGAAACATAGTAGGAACACAGAAAAGAAAATAGGGGGTTCTTATTAGTTATGGACTATCATCCATCCTCATTTCTTAACTCTCAAAATGTAATTACAATGGATTATGGGTTGGGTTGCAATGTTGTTCTAGAATTATAATTGGACCGGCTCTATTCCTGGTTACTTGGATGCCCCATACAGAATATTAGTCTTCATCATGCATGAATGGACCATGAGATCCTCAATGTTATTCTGAATGAACATCAATGTGATATTTTTGACCTCTTTGAAATTAATACTAATCTGAAAATGTGTATTTAAAAGGTCCTTATCATGTGACCAATCGGTGAAAGATTTCATAATGTTGACACTATCCCATGTCCACGAGGACACATAGGGTGATGTATTATGGTGTAAATGGACTCTCATGAGACATAACATTATTGTATGAAGAATCTATAATAGTTCAATGCCTTTTATGAGAATAAAAAATATACTTGAATTAACCTCATTTCTTGGTGCTTGTACTATAAGGATTATTAGGAGGAGAGTTCGGTTCATCTGTTCTTTGATGAAAGTTGGCCATGTACAGTGTGGTTAGAGTTCAGTGACATCACTAGTATTTTAAATGAGTAGTGTAAGGGACTCGATTTTCTTGAATGCTGCTCCAAGGGAATGGGGGCAGCGGTTATGGAGAATAAATTCAGATCAGTGGTCATTTTAATAGGATATTGGTGCATTTGGAATGTGTGGAACATAACTTGTGTTGAAGACATCATATGCACAGATAAAACTGTTGTTATCATAACCTGAAACCTCCATATTAACATGATTTTTATCATCAAAATGGTCAGATGATCCTACCCTTATATCACTCAAAGGTTATAGGACATCCACCCAATATGCCATGAGAGACAGTCAGGGTCAATGGGATCGTTGGAATCACCACATTTTGTGTCCTAAAGTAAACATGGATGGATTATATAACACGAGTGTCATGAGGGGATATGGAATGGGAAGGGATCTTTAGGGTGAGTTCATTACTCTGTTTATAGAATACTTTGGTACTAAAGATTTTCTATAGGCATAGGCCAGAGAAATAGACATAGGTCTCAACTTATGTAGGAAGAATAATATAAACTTTGTTGAGGTTGAAAATGAAACCACAGTGTTATACAATTACCTATATGGATCAGGTACAATACCATGGTCAATTTCCAATATCATAATATGGTTAAATGGTTTCATCAATAATCATATGAGTGTCCACTATACATGACAATAGGGTAACAATGTTATAGATTTCCTTGCAACAAAGGTGTACCAAATAAAAAGGATTAATTGTTTTCCAAGAACGATCTCCCTACCACCTAAGGGGGTGAACCTATTGAGAGGGGATGCACTTGCGATTCATTATTTTAGGCCTCATTAATTTTCAATTATTTCCTTTTTTTGTTTTTTTGTCTCTTCAATGTATTTTTTGTCTCTTTTTGAAATATTAATAAATAATGGTGATGTTTATGATCAAATAGAACAAATAATTCTACCACCCACTAAAGTGAAACCACTATATTATTATTTTCATTGAACATTTACCACAACCCATGATCAAACCTTAGAGAAGGAATTAGTCTAATTTTAATATAATAATAATAAGAAAATTAACTCAAAATTAGATAAAATTATGAGAAAATTAACAAATTAAGTTGTAGTAAGTCACCCATTAATGATGCATGTATACATTCTAACACCAAGTTTTTTGTATGTTTCAAATAAAAATGATTTCTTCCACTATACTTCTCCATGATAAACATATCAGAACTAATATATAATAATTTGAATAATAATTCTTTAAACCACAAAAATAATTCTATGGTTAAAGCCTATACTAGATGACAAATATAAAAAGTAATCACCTTAGTTTGTTATTAGAAAACATTTTGACACCATGTACACTGTCCACTCATCTCTAAACAAATTTACTTATTCCTTTGATTAATAAGGCTATCAGTAATATTGGTATTACTAGGAAAATATATAAAAACTATTAAGAAATATTTTTAATGAAATTGTAATTACCATTGAAAATTACTTGTTCTAGGATTCTCATATTTTCATCATTGTTAGGTCCACTAGGTTAGATATACTGAGAGGGTGGGTGAATCAGGGTATGACATATTAAAACAACAACCCCTATGGACCTTGTTTCATTATTATACAAGACTCTCTTCTCTCTCTTTACCATTTCAGAGTATGAAAAAATATTAAAGTAAGGATAGGACACGATAATTTTACTTGGTTCACCCCCACCAGACTATATCCAAGGAGCATACACTGATGATGTGTCGATATACCAAATCCACTAAAAGCGTACTATTGTTTATAGAGTTAGGAGTGGACTAATTTTCCCTCCTAGTTTACAGCCACTCACAATATGAAAGCTCCCTCCTCTCTCAACTGAAGTGTGCTTACTACTTCATTAGAAGATCCAGTCATTGTTTACAGACTTGGGGTTCCTTCATTATCACAAATGATTGCATCTTTATCTGCATGTAGATGTTTTGTTAACATCAAACTTTCACCTATAGATGAATGTCACATTGCACCATAGGTACCGTAAAATCTTCCACCTATCGCATAGCCCTAGAATGATTGGCGCTATTCTCTAATCCTGGTGTGAAAGTGTCACCTTACTACTTTCTCGACACTCCTTTCGCTAGCTAAGAACTTGGGCGACTCACACCCTATTATTCTAAAACCAATATTGGCATGTAACTATCAACTATCATAAAAATTATGAAGTACTTTATACATTCATTCCCAAACCACCACTTGCGCGCTCAAACCAACTACATGACTTCAGATCAAATTTTTTCAAATCTTTGATCTTTATTAAAAATGAAGATGTGTATCCCTCTATTTATAGGAATTTGGGGCACCCTGAGTGTCTCTTCAGTCACCTTGCGCACCCAAACCAAAACATGGGCACCCCTCTTTACTTTTCTATATTTTGATGTTCTGATCTTGAAAAAAATATGGTGAGAATATTTCCAAGCCTCTAAGAAACTTGAGTGAAATTCCCTTTTCTAATAACACTTTTCTCTCTTTGTTGATTTTAGGCCAGAAAAATTGGCAAACACTAGAAAAAGGCACCACCATATATCTACACGTTTGGTATCACCTCTAGATCATCCATACCAATCTTGAGGTTCTTCTGTCGATCATAGATTGTCAAAAAAAATCGATTGAACTCAACAAATCACCATGAAAACCCCCTTTGTCCATAAATTGAGCAATGTGGTCTGCATTATCAGCAAACACACCATGGAGGCTGGCTTTGTCAACAAACACAATCACCTCAAAAATTGTTCAATGAGACTTTGAGGTATTTTTTTCCAACAATGGTTCATGATCTCTATCAAAAAAATTCAAACAAAATATCTACAATCATTGCCTTTGTCTTTCTTCAAACACTATAAAAACATTGACCAAAATAGGTAAATATTTTTAAAATATTTTTTGATAGTTAAATCTTTCTATATATACCTTAATGTATTTCCATATTAATCCATGGGGTTTTTAGGTTCATTCACAAACTTCATTTCAATATTCAGCCTATATTTAATGACTACCCTATCCTAACAAAATTCTAATTAAAACATATACTAAAACACATAATTTGATTTTGGTCTTTAAAATGTTGATTATAGTATATTAACAATTCACAATAATCATCATGTGTGGTTAGTTTGTTCGATATCCATGCATTGGGTCCCAAATATAATTAATTTTTTTATCCATAATAACTGCAATCAGCATCCAATGATGCCTAAAAAACAAATAATTAATGAAAAATATGTATATAATTTATGTTATTATATTTCAGAGTCTTACCTAGGCATTTTTGGAATAAAAAAAGTATGTTTTATGTTATCTCTTCTAAAACAGACTGTATAGATCATCATTCTCCTTCTAAATTTCTTTCTTTTCCAAATAAGTTCCTTGTTTAGAAATGATACAGGGATTAATGAATCCCAATATTGCTTCACACGGTTTTCCCATTACATAGTATAGATATAAAAACCTATATAAATATTAATAGTTATTAACATTAATGAACATATTATAACACTATTTTGGATAGATGTATTATGAATTTTTAACTTATGTATGTATTCCCAACTGATAATCCAATCCATTCAAACTAGATAACCACATTTATACTCTTGGGATAAACTATGTTTTTAATGAGTGTTTCAAATATTTCATCTTCATATGGAATGTAAGAAATATTTGCATATTAAAATTTTGTTTTTCCATGATGTTGTAGTAATAACAAATGTTAATCTGGTACCAGTTGGGAGAATGTAATATCAGAAGCTCCTTTTGATTTCTTGGTTGATTCACTATATTTTCTTGATCTAACATTTTGTTTCCCCATTACATTAATTGTCTGTAATATCATACCACACTTCAAACCTTTTTTCATCAACTGTTAAAGGTTTTCTATATGAAAAATATTTTCAAAGACATACCTCATGTATATTAATAAGAATATATGACCATGCTATGGAAGTTGTTATAGCATAATTAATCATTATAATATACGGATCATCAAGTGGAATAGTAAAATTAGTGTTATAATCTTATGCTTCTTCAATCCATACTCTCATGTGATATTCTGGGAGTTATTTATTATGTAGCTTGTCTTTGGGGATATTATACATCATACCCCTCATAGCATGGGGGTGTGTGGTAGTTGATAGATTGAAATTACATACAACTTTTCCTTAATGAATTTAATTAATATAAAGTTATATGATATTGTTTGATTCTCATTTAGGGGAAATAGTAATGAAATAGTTCACTAATTTATGTGAGTTATGAGGTTTAGGGGAACGAATATCCTCAAATATAGTGAATTAATTTGGTTCTTTCTATGCGAATATTCGATCCACTACCAGTACGTTGTGATCATTTCTCATATATTGGTCTTTCAAACCAGACTGGACAATAATATCTTGAAAATCATATATTGGAACCTAATATCTTTTTATCATCTTATATTTATCTCTTAGAAGTTATATCTTCTTGAAATATTTTTTAGGATACACTCCAAAAACTACTCCTCTAATGATAACATGTTGTTCTGGCCACCTCAGAAATACTGGAAGTAGTTTTTCTTTAAATATGATCAATGTCAATTCTTCTGTTTAAAATGTATAAAAAATATGAACATATATAGACATATTTGTATAATACATTTATAATGAATAAAAAATTAAAATTATATAACACTTACACCTATTTCACATATAGATTTAGTATATTCATCGACTAGTTTACTCTCTTTATATACCCAGGGCTCCTTCCATAGCACATGATGTTGGATGGAAGTAGATTAGAATTTTGATTCCTTAATATTCAAATAAACAAAGGATCATATGGTGTTTCATATCACAAAACCCTTTTATTTTTAATTTAAAATTCATATCGATTTCTTCCCTAGTGAAGCACAAACCATCCTAACTTTGTGATAAGTGTATATTGGTTTCGATGCACTTTTATATTTTAATAACTCTTTTATTGTTTCCCAAATTAAAAATTTTTAATACAATTTGAAAAAATAAATAATTTGAAATAATATATTATTGAACACAAAGTATTGGAAATTATTTATCATCAAGAATATTGATGAAAGAATTCAATTTTTCCTTTTTTATAATGTGTGTATAACTAACTTGTGGGTGGGGATTTACATTCCCCTCAATATCCCTAAGATATAACCTACTAAGAAGTGTTATAAAGCCTCTATGGGGTTTTCTATTGGCCATTAAGATATATTTCATATAAAAATATTCTCAAATAAATTAATTATTCAATGAATAATGATAATTAAATCAACATTTCATTGTATATTTTTCCTATAAAATAGAAAAAGTATGTTGTAACAATACCATTAAACATTTCTAGAGGGTTTACTTTGTTATAAGATAGAAGGGGTGCCATGAGTCAATATGTGTCATCTCAATCAACCTAATTGTGACCCAAACATAAATACAAGGCATTGACTTAAAGGGGTCAAATGGTTGGTCACATTGATTCTAGCCAACATCAAATTTTATACACATACTTATTTCCATGATAATTTTCTTCAACATTGTGATGATGTATAGTTCTTAAAATGTTTATATGTTATTGATCCCATAATAATTCTATAGTTTCAACATCAAAAATTTGTTCTTCTCTAGAATTGGTAACAATATCTTGTGCAGAAAACATTATCTGCATGAGTTTTCAAACATTTAACTTAGATTATTTTAATGAAGTAGAGACCATATAATATTATGAAAAAAAACATGTTATATTTAAAAAAATTAACCGTCTCACTAAACTCTATTTTTTAAAGGGTTTATGGTATTTGTTTCCTCTATTGAGAATCCAAATCCCCACTTTCAGGTCCCCTCTAATGTACAGGGCATTCTATATATTGGAAAAGACATGAACTAATTGTGATCTCCCAATGAAAGGGTCATCCCTGATGAAATTTTAATCTGAACCTACATTTTTTAATTAAATAGTGGTATAATAAACTAATTATTATTTTTTGTATCGGAGACATAATATACATACACTTATTTAGATGTCATTATGAATATATCTACCTTTTCCCCTTCTACACAAAAAATTCAACTTCTCAAACACAATTTCATCAACTTTAACTGTACTCCTATTTTCAACCCATTTGCAATAAAAAATTGGAACATGAATGTTTTTAACGTCCAACTCATAATCTATTAAATAATTATAACATATTCAAAAAAAATGATTATTTTCTTTGGAACAGGATATGTGCACCGCTTCCACTTCAAGAGTAACAATTCTATTTTTCATTGCACTGCAGTCATACGTCTCTTTTTCATTAGATATGTATCCATTGATTGAAAACTCATTAAAATTTATAATATTTTCAGTTTTTTCCCCTGTCTATCCGTCAAATTGGTTCTGCAATTGAATAGATATTTTCATATAAATTCTTATAAATTTGATCACAGAACCGTCAAATAAAGCATTGATTGTGTTTATATTATATCCATACTTCATCCCTTAATGGATTCAAATCTCTAAGAATTGCTTTTTGGGCTTCAAAATATAGATTCACATATTCAATATTATATAAAATGTAAAGGTTGGATTTCTCCCACTTTGTGATGGAAATTTTTGCAACATCTCTTCTGAAAAACATATCATCCCTAAGGTGTCCACTGGGATGAGACTTTGGGAGAATAATATTGTCAACATATTATAGGTAATCGGCAGGTAATTCAATAGCTTCTTCAAAAATATATTGTTCTTCAATACAACATTACAGTCAACATTGAATCCTGACATTCCCTTTCAAAATCTTCATTTACAGTTCAATGGGGTATATCCATATATAATAGATAGAACCACATAGTTGAACCTCTCTACACAAGTAAACTACATGGTGAACTATTATATAAAATAATTATTGTGGAGAGAACATCTCTAATTAACATAATATAACTTTAAACCTAATTAGTCATGATTTAAAACTTCATTGGTTCAATAAAATTATTATATATGGGTTTGAATAAGAACAACATACTGGTTAATGTTTTTCATACATTTTTAGGGAGAATAAAACATAATCTACGCAATATAAAATCTTGATTCAAGACATGATAGTCATATAATTTTTGTCCGTGTAACTAAGAATTATTCATTAACGCGTCATTATTTATATTTGATAAATAAAAATCAAGAACTATTACACCATTAAGAAAAATGAAAAATTGAAAAACCAATTCTTGTTTAGATAGATAGTGAGGTGCTGGAGGAAGAATTGTTCACCCTTTATACCTCACCGGTGCCAACTATTCCCTTATACCCATGTCAATCATGTCCAACCTAGCCTTGACTCCATTTTTTTCAAGAAAATTTATTTATTTTTCCAATAACAATATTAAATAGATTTTTTTCTATATAGATGTCATTAAGAAAATGATTCATATACAAACAATTTAAATATGGTAATTTAAAATAAAATTGATCTCTTTTTTCAACCTAATTTCGAATGGTTTTTCAAAAATGGTTTATCTAAAATAGTGTCAATTTATATTACATTATTGAATAGTCGATCACCTATTTGTGAAGATAGTGTTGTACCTTGTTTGGTATTTCCATCGAATTCCACAATATAGGATCGATATTTATGTCATTGAGGTAAATATCTTTGATGTCCTAAAAACATAGTCTTAGAGGAATGTTTCAACCAAATTAGTGTATTTATTTTCAACAAATGTGACACCCCAACATTCCTTTAATTTTATATCCTGAAAAATTTCCATAAGTAGGAAAGTCATTTATCATCCCATACAATATAAAATGCAATTTGAATTCTTCATTTGAATGAGAATAATACATTCTAACACATTTATCACGCATCAATTACTGATCCATGAACGATGAATCCCAAAAGACATCAATATCATAATCAGATAGCATTGGTTCAGATATTAGAAGAGACAAAATAATGTCAATTTCCTCACGGTTTCCTAACATACATATAGTCTCTTAAATCATGGAATGATAGGAAAGTTCTATAAATATTTTTAATGAATTGATTCATTTTTATTGTATCAATATTTTCCACACTTAGGGGATTTTATTAGTGATTCATGGTCCTTGTTGAACAATATGAAATCATTTGAACAAACATGAATTTTTTTAGACATCATTTCCACATATCATAGAATTAATTTATTATCATACGCTCAACATAGAAGTTCATTTTCATCCGATGTCGTATCATTCAGGAGACCAAGTAGTTCTATAAAGTTGGCATCGCTTCATCCACTACCATCTTTTAAATCATATAACTTCAATGCATCTAACAATGTTATGCATTTATTACAACTGGAAAACAGTGGTCTCTTAGAATGGCTATTTATCTTCTCAAAAACCATTATATAATCATAAATGTCATCTTTAATTTCAATTATCATTTATTCCATTTGATCTCTATCATCATTTACACAGGTATTCGTATCAAATGATCCATAAAAACAATATCATCCCAATTGGTGTGCACAATCAATTTCCCCATATGTTTAGTCAAAAATATAAATCTATGACATATTCCATAAAAAATAAAATGTTCTTGAAACTTTTATGAACTAATTTGTCTTGAATAACAACAACTCAAACCCAGAAAAATTATTTGAGAAGGGTTGTATGCATCCTCTATGGAAATATTGAAGAATGATTTAACTCCATCTCCAGAATTTTTTGTCAAAATATTACTGTGCATCCATTTTTTATTCATATCCCTCATATTAGGTTCATGAAATAATAATTTTGCATAAAAAATATATAAATAAAAGTAAGATATTCATTATAAAATTTAAATTTTATAGATAATTCTAATAAGGGGAACCTAGCATTTGATTGTTTCAAATACTTTTAGTATACTTTGAATAAAATTGGTAATTTAATTTAAGAAAATAATTAATCCACAATGGTAGTTGTTATCCTTTAAATTCAACAAAAATGATCACTCACACAAGATATCAGATGACTACTACTCTGAGTAGTTCAAGTAAAATAATTTCATGTCGACAATAGATTTGGGATGAGTCCCAAACAAAAAAATCAATAATAACTATATGATATATGAAGTTGGTGAGGATAAATATTGTCTCCTTAAAACTTTTTTAAATTACAACATCTCAATTAAAATTTTCAAATCACATATCAAAACCTCATTCAAAATTCAAAATAATACTTTATGAATTTTAAAAAACCATCTTGTTATCGATTTTTTTAATTCCATGGGAAAATAGACCAGTTTTATTCAAAACTATTCATGGCATACAATCCCACTTTTCTATGAAAGCAATTAACAACAAGTGAAGAATTTTGAAATCATATTTAAAACCCATTTATAATAAATTTTATGTTTAAAAATATTTCCATGGAATAATGTACACTTTGAAATGTTTAAAACAGCACAGTTTCACTTTGTAATTACTTCATGATTTTCAAAACATTAAATCCATTTTAGATCATTTTAAGGGAAACCCTTTTTCTTAATTTCAAACCTCAGTTTAACATTTAAAACCTTGTTTCCTTTCTCAAAAATAAAATTTAAAATAGGAATAATCATAAAAATTATTGAATTTTTCACCACCCATTATAAAGAAAAGAATGATTATTAAAAATTTCACAAAAATTTTATAAATATGATATGAATAAAACATTTTTCAGAATATATTATTAAATTAGCATTTTAAATCGTCACTATTTTCCTAGACTACTCTCCGAAATACATAAGTTCAAATAAGAACCTTTCAAAATTCAATCAAGGGACTATTAATTTATCAAAACCCAATTCCATCAAATATCACATGACAATCCACAAATAAAACCATTCACATTCCATACAATTTATTCAAGAATCGACATCAAGTAGGTTTTAAAAATATTTAGGAAATCAAAAACTATTTTTACCAAAGATCATGAGGTGTTATATGGATTATATGTGTGACATTGGGCTTAGGTTTTATTTGGATTTATCTGATTTTTCATCAAATTAAAGATGATCTGCTACCCAGGGTGAGAGAATGATTAAGGATTTGGTTATTATTTGGAAAGAAACCATCCATTGAGTTACCCCAAGTTTCGAGTAGGTATATTTTTGTGGGAGTTTAGAAGATCATGGGATAATTCGGGCTGTTTACTAATTGGGATAGAGTAATTAGATAGCACATCAATGGGTGAAACTGAGAATTTTTATTGGAAATATTGCTAGATAAGGATTGAATAATGTTTTTCATAAGATTAGGTGTAGTTATAAGGAAACGAAATTGTGCCTATTGTTCACAGTATATATTTATGTTTTCTTTATTGTGTAATGTTTTTAAAAACTTGTTTACCTATTTTAACATTATACATTCTAGGAAATTGATGTTTGGACTTGTTTTCTTTAATTATTTAGATTTTTTCATTTATATTAGTTTATGATTTGAAATTAAAAAACATTTAAATAATTTTTATAACCATAAAAGAATGATATGTTTGGGTTATTTTACCTCACATTATTTTGATAAAGTAACCTAACTATTCACATGTCTGAGACCTTTTTTCAAGAAAGGAAATTATTATTTGGTACATATATATATTCTCAAATCTTGAGTACATTTAGTAAATCAGAATTCTGTTTTAAAACATGATTGAAACTGTTATGAACATACATAGTTAAGTATTCCCTTTTATACATTGATATTATAACCTCATAACATATATATAAAAATAAGATATATATATACCCATATTGGTGTATATATAGGGTATGAGCTAAACATGCCTAGTAATATTTCACTAAATACCCACATATCACATCATAACAGAATAAAATAATAATATTAAATACACATCAGAAAAATGTTAAATAGCTTACAGAAACCACTAACCCGAGGGTTTCCTTATAATAGTGATAAAATGATAATTTAATCTTTTTTTAATAAAGTCACCATAGACCTTTAATAGATATATGGGTGGAAATATTGTTACAAAATCATCTATTTCCTAAACTATGGTTACCATTTATTAACAACCATAAAACCTAGTTTGAAATACATATAGAGAATATTTATTTATTATTTTTATAAATTTTAACCATGTGGTTTTCTTGACTTTGATATTTAATAATGAATAATATTTTAAAAAAGAATTTATCGACCTTTATTAAACTATTTTATTTTTTCCTTTTAAATGAAAATAATCACTTGAAAATCACTTTCCTTATCACAATCCTTATTTATTAAAAATACTCATTTGTAAATGCCTTTTGTATTTGATTTAAATTAAATAAAACCGAGAAAGAAATCCTAGTATAAAAAATGTAACTAAAATTAAATAAATAAAAAAAAACTCCATATGTGAAACTAAAGTGTAGAATTTATAAGAAAGAAAATTAAATAAGGGAAATGAAGACAAACTTCCATAAAAGTAAATATTGTCACCAAGAAATATATATAATATCACAATTATATGCCTTAAAAATAGAGGGGAGGTATGATATATATGTTCCAAAGGTAACTGACCTGCTCATAGAAAACTAGCTAGCCATGTGTCCAAAACAAGTAATGAAACTTATACCTCTTTAGAAAAAACAACCCATAGGTAATACCTTAATTATGATAGAGTAACACCCATCTATTTACCATACCCTCTAGAGTATCACATGTGAAAATCACAAAAACAAATACTCATAGAAATAATTTATTCCATTAACAACAACCACCAACAATTATGAACACAATTGAAACCATTACACATTTCAAAAACCAATTTGAAATATCATTAGAAAAGAAATCAATATTCTTGAGTCCATTTTAAAAAAAAAAGCATAAGCCCAAAACTATTTTTTAATGAAAAAGACCATTTAAATATACCTATATAAAAACTTATATAAGAAAACCAAATTTAATCAATGTGTTTAAATTTTAAAACCACACTTTAAATGTTATAAACCTATGTAATTACACAAATACATATCTAAATGGATCGCAATAAAAATATTCACATCTTTTCATGTTAATATGAGCTTGTGTATAATATATATACACTAATATATATGTGTAAAAACATGAAACGTGAAAATAAGAATCCATAAAATTGTACACACATAAATAACACAAAAAAATAATACATAAGAAAAGTTTTCAAATAAGGAAACCCCAATTAATCAGCAACATGATCTCATTCATTACCAAAATAGATTTTATAAAAAACATCAAATAATTTTTTTAAAAAAAATTACATTATGAAAACTATAATAAATATTTTATTAGCTAAAACTATAATTTATCTTCTGAATAAAGATAAAAAACAAGGTCAAATACATAATAACTAAATTGGAAATTTATTATTATTCCTTGAAACCATTGAATGAAAGCATATTTAAATACAATAAAACCCAAAACCAATAATAATTTTGGAGAAATCAATATCAAACCCCACGAACATGAAATAGATTAGGGAGTATAGAAATCATAAATACACATACCTAGGGATATTATAGATGATGCAAAACCATCAGCAATGGTGAGTGGAAGTCTTGAAAAATTGGATAAAGCATCACACACATTGAAGTGAGGAGGAGAAAATAACATACCTTAGATTAAATCTTTCATTGATATAATAGAAAGTAGTGGTATCATGAAGTTTTTCATTCATTCGAGCATTGATTCTATCCTTGTATTTTTTTTAACCTTGATTCAATTGATGGATTTGTTTGAGCCATGGATTCGAGGAGTATGGGCGATGACAGCAGGGGACTTCAAGAAAAGTAGGAAATATCATTAGTGAAATTAGTTTTTTAGGGTTATTTAAATAGATTGGAGAGATGTTTATCAGCACTTCTAAAAAAGTGTTAATAAAGATACCTTTAATCAATTCTATATTAATAATCACTGATAAAAGGTATCTTTATCAGTGCTAAAAGTTGTTGATAAAATCCATCTTTAACAACTCTTAATTTTTAGCCCTCATAAAAATGTCTTTCATCAGTGTTTTTTAGCATTGATATAACTTTATCTTTATCAGTGCTAAAGATGCACTGATAACAGCCATATTTATTAGCATAAAATCTTTACTGTAGATAAAGGATTTATAATTATGGTTTTAAATAAAAAAATTATAAATAATTATTTATTTAATTATAATAATTTTATAATTATTTAAATACATAATTATTTATTTACAATTATAAAAATACTTTTAATATATATATATATATTTTATTTATAATTATAAATATATAATTCTTTAAATCTAATAAATATACATTTATAAAAAAATATGTTTGTAAATATGTTTATAATTATTTATTTATAATTATATATATATTTATATCATTATATTTTTTTATATTATTATATATAAATAATAAATATATATAAATATAAATATAGTAAATATATTAATTATTTAATTATATTTGTTATAATTTTATTATTATAAATATATTTATATCATTATATTTGTCTATATCATTATATATATTTATATAATTATATATATATATATATATATTTATTTAATAAATACATATAAATATAAATATAAATATAATAAATATATTCATTATTTAAATATATTTATTATAATTTTATAATTATAAATATATTTATATGATTTTATATATATATGTGTGTGTGTGTGTTTTTAACAAATAAATATAAATATAAATATAGTAAATTTGTTGATTATTTAAATTTATTTGTTATAATTTTACAATTATTTAAATATATAATTATTTAACTGTAATTATATAAATGCATTTTGTAAAATAATATTCATATATTTATATCAATATATATATTTATATAATTATATATAGTTAAATCATTATATATATTTATATAATCATATATATTTATATCATTATATATTTTTATATCACTATATATATTTATAACATTATATATTTTTATATCGATATAAATATTTATATCATTATATATATTTATAAAATTATATATATATAATAAATATCTATAAATATAAATATAAATATAAATATAAATATAAATATAAATATAAATATTGTAAATATATTCATTATATAGATAATTTTATTAAAATTTTATAATTATTTAAAAAAATAAATTTATTTTTTTATAAGTATATAAATACTTTTATGAAAAATAATATTTATTTATTCATAATTACAAAGTTACAAATTTATAAATTTTGTAAATATATATTTATAAATATTTTTAATATAAATATTTTCTACGAATATATTTTTAACATTATTAATGAATATATTATATTAAATGCTGCAATGTTAAAAATGAGTGAAATTGAATAATTAAAAATGAGTACAGTTTAATAATATTGAAAAATGGATATGTTTTATTAATTAAATACAAATTATTATATAAATATTAATATATATTGAAATAAAGATGAATACATATTGAAAATATTAAGACATAGGAAATAAGAGTATATTTATATAATAGAAAATAATTAAATTGTAAAAAAAATAAATTAATAATACCTAATTGTAATAATATTTAAAATATATAAATCAAATTTAATGATTAAAAGCATAATATATTAAATATATCATGTTATAATTAAATTATAAAAGAATAATAAAATTCGAATACATTACATAAATATTAGGTGTATGTGTTTCTATATAAGATTTCATAAATTGTGTAAGTATTTGTATGTGTGTGTAGTGTATAAAAATGCATTAGTTATGTATATATATGTTAAATTAATGTAACACAAGTTTAATAAATGTTAAATTGAAAATCAAATGACGTTCAATTGTGTCCATCACTCAATTCAATTAGTCGGAATTTTAAATTAACGTTAAATTTTAATTATAAACCACTAAATATATGACTTTTTTCATGTAATAATAAATATTTATTATTGTATAAATCATATTTCAAGAAATAATTTATATATTAATATATATATATATATATATATATATATATTAATATATATATATTAATATATATATATATATATATGAATATATTTCTATATTAAATGTAATAGTATGTAATTAGGTATAAAACCCATTAAAATTAATGAGACATTAATATGTTTTTAATTATTTTGTTTTGTTCATTTTCTACAGTTATATTAAATATTTATTGTTTAATACTATTTATAATTAATATTTATCTATATATATTAATCTTATTCATTTTAATTAATTATTATTTCATTAATAAATTTCATAATAATTTCTGAATTTAATAACTTCTAATTTATTTTTAATTATTGTGATTTATTCATTTTTTGTTTTTTTAAATTATTTAAAATTATTCATTTTATTCATTTTATTCATTTTATATATCAATATTTCATATATTATGTTTATTAATATTTTTGATCTATATATATATATATATTAAATTTATTTATTTTTATCAATAATTATTTAATTAATAAAATTTTTAAAATTTTTCTTCTTTTACTATTTTTTATTTTTTATTTTTTAAAATAATTGGTTTTATTTATTTTACATATCTATATATTTAATATATAATAATTATTAATATTTATAATTTATATATATATATATATATATATTAGATTTATTCATCTTTATCAATAATTACTTAATTAGTAAAAAAATTAATATTTTTTTAATTTTATAGTTTTTAATTTTTATTTGTTGAATTATTTGATTTTATTCCAGACTTTTATCAGTGCTAAAAAAGAGCTGATAAAATATTCCATTTGTCGATGCTAAAAATAAATCACTGATAAAGTGTATCTTTTATTAGCACTAAAGAAAAGTTCTCATAAAGGTTATCCTTTATTAGTGCAAAAAAATGTAAGATAAATGGAATCTTTTATCAATACTTTTTTTAGTGTAGAGAAAAGTTACCCTTTATTAGTACTTTCTTAGCATTGATAAAATGAACCATTATCATCACTTTTTTCTAGTGTTGATAAATTTGTGTGTTGTTAAATTCTTGTTCTGCATTAGTGTTAGCCTTGTACAATACCTCAATACTCCCGCATGATCAACATTGAACTCAAGAAACTTCCCATTTTTCATGTTTTCAATCCTCTTTTATATATTATGATTTTCTCTTTATTATAAATTGATATTATCTAGTAATGGCGCTTAAGAAATAATTAAGGATATGAATGATTATGTCTCTTCCCTCAAGACATCCATCACCATCTTTATCAGGCCCTTGAATAATGGGTCTCCTTATGTCCTCATCATCACAATAACTCTAGGGTCTTTCATTAATAATGCATCAGTGACTTTGTATGATTTTCTTTTTTGGTAATGAATAGACCAATTGTAGACCATAAGAAGTTCCAACCAACTCTTTTGTCTCTTGTTTAATTATTTTTGTGTGAATTTATACTCGAGACTCTTGTGTTCATTGTATATGTTACAGTTGTCCCCAAAAAGATAGTGTCTTAATATATTTTATTAAAATATAACTATAGTTAACTTCAAATAATGGGAATGATGGTTTTTAGGAGGATTGAACTATTATGATACATAGAAAATCACATTTTCATTTTTCTTGACTACACATCCAAATCCCTTCAAGGATGCATCACAATAAATGACAAATATGTCCCCATTATAGGGTAATGTTAGCATAGGTTCACTAACCAACCTTATATTTATTACTAAAATTCTTTATTCAACCTTCCTAGTCTAGATAAACTCAACTACCATTCAAGTAAACATGGTTAAGAGATTATAAATCCATAAAAATCATAAACCTTCATTAGTATCCAGCTAGACCAAGGAAACTATTAATCTCAGTTACTATTTTAGGTTGATTCCAATCTATATCTTGACTTAAATTTTCTAAGTTAGTTTATATTCCTTCACTAATCACAAAGTTTTCCAACAATGCAACATGTTGTAACCAAAACTCATATTTTCTAAAATAAAAATATATATTCCAATTCCTCAGTGTTTTTAATATAACCCTTCGATGATCCTCAATCTCCATGAAAATATTTGAATGTACCAAAATATATTCAATAAATACCTCCAAATATTTATCTATGTAGTCCCTAAACTATATAATTATAGAATCCATAAATATGGAAGTATCCTTATTCAAACAAAAGGGCATAACCAAAAACTCATAATGCCCTTATCTTATTCAAAAGGCAGTCTTCTGGAAATTTTATTTCTTCACCATCATCATATGATACCACGATCATAGGTAAATCTTAGCGAGGAATTATTCCCCATGAAACTTTTAAAAAAATCATAATTACTTAGAAGATCTTATTTGTTCTTTATTATTTTCTCATTATTTTATTTATAATCAGTTAAATTTCTCATTGAATAAAATCCTTCTCCAAAATATCTGGAAGTGTCTTATTTAATTCCTCTAATTCCACATATGATATTCTATATTGGGTATTACATATTTTCATAGATCCAATTATGAATTCAACTGAGAACTATAAATCTCTTTCTTGGGAAGGTCAAGCTAACGCATAACGAAATATGTTGCTATGTTTCCAAAACAATGAGTTCATCCCATGTCTTAATACTTTCTATTTTTTCCCTTATTTTCCAATATTATCCATGCATAATAAAATTGGATCTTGTTATTCAAAATACTTGGGCTAGTTTATTTCTACTTTAACTAATGTTATAGGTTATCCCTCCAAGAAAATGAAATTTATTTTCTTCTACAATTGATCTTGGAATTATAATTTTAAAACCAATCCATCCCATGTATAATTTAAACTTCCACCAATGGAATTCCCACCAGGTTATCATAGAGGTCGTACAAAAAATATTAATACAAAAATAACAATTTCTATTTGATTATTTAATAGTTTCTCTATGATTTTCAATGTAAAACTCTACCACTAGTAGTTCATGGTTTAACGTGATGTTCTTTACAAACATGAATGAAGAACAAATACCCTTGCACCACACCCTTTTCACATGGGTGGTTTTTGTTTCATTATATATCTTTATTAGTTAAAATTATTTCCAATATTATTTACCATACACATGTTATTGTAATTCAGTCTATGAGACCATTGTTCATCCCTAAACTCAATTTCAACTTTGAGAGCACATCACATTACTTCCCTGTAACTCCCAAGGTCTCTAATTTCTATATCCTTCTACATATTTCATCTTATACCTCTAATGAACTAGTCGATTTTCCAATCATAACCAATGAAAAAAACAAGAATTGTATCATGTAATACCTATAATGATTATATAATTACTTCCCACTGATTCACTCTCCATTTTTTCAACTCAATGAATTCCCTCTTCATCATGTTTCAGAGGGTACTAGGATAATTAAAATTGAAAATAAAATTATGTCTTACTACTACATGGATTTAACCTCATGCATTGGATTCGTGTTTTTTATCAATTTCTACCACTAATTGAATTCTGCACCCAAGTAGTAAACCGCCACACATAGTTTCTATTTCTAAAATAATAGAGAAAAGAAAATATCATTTCTATAGTATTGATCCATTATTATACATCATTGTATCAAAGGTTATAATAAAAATATGTGTTTGTTCAAACATAAAGTATAAAACTACTATTTCTTCCTTCATTGGTAATGTTTCATTCCTCGTCATTAGGAAGTTTTCAACTCTGATTTCCATCATATTTGGAAGACTATTGTTTCATTATCCATCATGTCCATTATTTACATGTGACCTTTTATTTATTTCCATTTTTCAATTAAAATAAATCCTATGTGAGAAATTGTTTACTATTTTAAATCCCTAAATTAAAATTATTATGTAATTATTAATCCTAAATTGTTTTAATACATGGATTTTTGTATAATACATTTCAAATCATTTAAAAATTATATTTTATATATCATTCACAATGGTTTATAAAAAGTATGAAATTAAGCAAAGAATACACTTAAATAGTTTCAAAAAAGGTGTGAATAAAGGATTCCTTCTCATACACTAGCTGTATGTCATGTTAATACCCAAATAGCCCTTTTAGGGTTAATAAACCTTGGTACATATGTTACAGATCCACATCCACCTCTAGTATTCTGATTGGGGAATCAATTCATAGAAACCACTCACTTAATAATTTTCCAAAATTTAATGATATTTTCCTGTATTTATAATTATCCCTTGGGCTCTTAGGAATATTTTTGTCCAAATTTCCACAAAAAAATAAACCTTTACTTTTAAATAAACTATGGTGACCAACCTTTTTAATATTGTATTTTTACCATTATTTTTTAACTACATATTACATTAATAACTTCATATGACCTTTTTAGGTTTAGTTTATTAGAAATTATTTTCATAATACATGAATTTTATAAGGTAAACATAAACATAAACATAATTTAACCCTTTTGAAATACTCATTTGTTATTCCATCCCAGTTCAGCACACTACAATTGAATTCCTGAGGATATAAATCAATAGTAATGAGTGCGCATAAATCCTAATAAGGGATAAAAAGGAAATGAAACATGATTAATTAACATGGATAATAATGAGGCAAAACATGAGAGAATAAGTGTGTCACACATAACATTGAAATGTAGATGCAATATTAAAATCAATCATTCATAAGAATATCACCAATGTTTAATACCAAGGTTTCATAAAACATATTACCAAGGTTATTCACTAATGTATCCAAAACGTGAAATATTTAGAGATTAATTATTTACCCAACTCATTAGAACGCTATCGGGGTTAACCCATTACATGTATTAATTTTTGTGTTCCATATTGATCATAATTAGGAATTTCATCAATAACTCAAAGAGAATAATGAACATGTTTATTATGAAATCATTGAGTACATAGGTGCTTAAACACTTTGACATTTCGTCATTTATAATCCATTATAATATAATTTGGGTATAATACATAATAATCCACAATAAATGAATTATAATAACATCTATATAAATACCCATGATAAAAACATGGTTGGGTATTCATCATATAAAAAGGGAAGGTTGGAAAATTAAAGAATGATTTGGCAGCATAATTGTTATACAAACTAGTTTATGGAATAGACATAATGAGAGAAAATTGAAGTCTATAATTTATAAAATAACATTTTGATAGTAATGGAAAGATCATAAGTTTATTAGAACATAATAAATTTGAAATTAAAATACTAACTATAAAGAAATTACTTGGAAAAAAAGTGAGATGAATTTAATTCCTTACATTGTGTGATGGCTTCTTAAATCTTGAGGTGAGTTCTATAGAACCATAAAAACTTCCTTAAAAGTATTTAGAGATGAAAATTAGTGTTATATTCATGATTAATGTCTTGGTATGGAAGGAAATGTTGTGTATAGGTTGGCATTGGAAGAAAAATGATGAGATCATTTTAATTAGTTTCTAAATATAGGCGTTAGAATTTTAGGTAAAGGAAAATGGAAAAAAATTATCTTAACCATCATTTTAGATAATGGTTTATAAAATTAATTATCTCATTTTTTACATATTTGAGTTTAAAAAACTAATATCATTACTTTATATTACTTTTTGAATGGGAGAAAATATCCAAAAAATATTATTCTTAAATTCTAAATTTCTATTTTAAAATTTGGAAAGTTATTTATAGTTTATGAAACTAATATTAATTCATTAAAATAAAATATATTAATAAAATAAATTATTATTTTGTACGTATTTATTTTTATTAATTATTATACCGTTATTAAATATTCATTTATAAAACATAATGAAAGCACAAAACTGTATTTTTACTATTAACTGAAAAATAACGTTTCTCCTAAAATTATAAAACAAATCTCCATAGCCTAATTTTAACATGATGATTTGAAATATAATATTTGTTTTATCAAAATAATTTTCAAAATATAATAATTTAAACTTTAAAAAAAATACTTATTTGTTGAAAAATAATTGTTTTCCAAGAAAAATCTATTTTCTCACACATATAAAAATTACCGATGACATTTTAAGTTTAAATTATCATTTAAATTTCAATAAATAATATTTTTATGTATATTTAATGAAAATTTATTTTTTTTCGAATAAAAAAAAATTCATATAAATTTATTTTAGGAATATATTTTTTATAGATATATTAATGTTTTATTTATATCCAATACTATTTTTATAATATTCTTATTATATTCATGTGTATTTTGTTAAATAAAATAATATTAAAAATGTGATTTAATAAACCACCAATAAATTTCTAAAAATAAAATTGCAACATCGTAATATTAAGGTTTAGATACAAAATCCCTTGTTATAGTAATATATTCTCTGATGGTAAGGTGTGAGATGGTTGTAATTTTATTTGGTGGATTAGTAAACATTTACCATATAGAAATATCCACTAAATTGGACTTATAGAACATTTTATTTCTCTAAATACTTACTTATTAAAGTAATGCCTTTTCATGATCAGAGATGAATCCTAATAATGCTACCTCCCTCCCAAGTTATAATAAATGGGATTTAAAAGGAATGATCCTACTGGTTGAGGCTATAATTTCTCCATTATGTATAAATTATCTATTTTCATTGAATTTTATATACGCAACTTAAAATGTAAAAATTATTATTAAATCTCATATTTCTCAAGGGTTATATTAACCAACATGTAGGTAATACATAGATTCCAACTTTTACTCTTCCCTCTTCACCTAATATATTTCTCCATTCTTATACCTCAACAATCACTACTTTTTTGACGATGGTTATTCACTTCAATTGATAATGTCTACCAAAATCATAACTACTCTATTTATTCTTTACATTTTTATAGAAAGTGTGATCTTCTTTAGAAAATTCAATCATGTAGATTTTAATTTAGTTTGTTTATTTTTCATATTTATTTTTCTCCCTATATTATTTCAATATTATATAGTAATTTTTAGTTCAAGATATTTAATGAAATGTAAAATTCCATCTATGTGGTTCTATTATAAAACATAAAAAAATAGTTATTAGGAAACATGAGTTCATTTATTAAGGAAAATTTTGGAAGATTTATTTTAGTCAAATAGTGTAAACTTCTAACTCTGTGTATTTATGATTATACGATGATATATTGATATTTTGGAAAAAGATTTTATTTCCAATAAAATTACACATTGAGGTGAAACTATATTGTTAGTCACATTTTTTACTACAATTCACCCCCCCCCCCCCACCAAACCACCCACCCCCCCACCATTATTGTTTTACCTACATTTTTTATCTAGGATAAAAATCTCCCCATTTCACATCCATCGTGGTCACCAAAATTATTTGTGAAACATCTTTCAGGCCATTTTATTATCTTCAAATTTATCATGATTTGATGAATGAATGTTCTTTATGGCATATCCTTTCTTCCATGGTTTTGGAATCTCTAAAGTAATAGAATCCATTAAATCTATCTAAGTCTCACAACGACATGACATACTTTAGTACATTCATGACTATAACTTTATCTCTAATTATAAAGAAAACATGAATAAATTTAATCTTCTTTGGGTCATCAAAAACATTTCCATATTCGATAACATCTAGATGATAATATTCTAATTCATCATATCTATATTTAATATAAGTAATCAATTATAAATATCATTCACCTAATCTATGGATTTATTCAGGTGATGTAATGTATTATCTATTCTCTATGACACATATGTTTCTTCACATAACCATAATTCCAAATATTTATAATGTTGGAGTCATATCCTGTATTGGGTGAGATATTTTCTTTTCTGAAAATCTCAATTCACAATATATTCTCCAGAATGTTATATATATTTTTCATCTACAATATATTTTCATCATATTTGTAATATAATTGTTAAATTTTAATGATATATAATATCATATCCAATTCAATATTTTCATTAATTTGATACTTGACTAATTCCATCTGCAAGTGAAATATTCTATATTTATGATTATTTTCTGTATACTATAATATCTTCTCCATTAAGAATAATATAATTACGAATATTCTTTAAAAAGCATAATATTTTGTACTAAATAAAAGTATTTAATATAAAATTTTAGAAATCAAATAATATAAATTCTATAAAAATAATGAATAATAAATATGAAAAATCATAAAATAAAAGTGACAGGAATTAATGAAACATCTAAAGAAGTGTGAGTGAATAAGTAATTATAAAAGGAGGAATAATGTGGAAAGGATCCACTCAATAGAAGGTAATTATGACTATATTTCAATGTTTACACCACTGTATCTATGTCCAGATCTTGTGTCATGTAGTTCTTCACATGTTGCCTTAGTTATCAAGAGTCATTGGTGACCACTTACCTAAACTTTATCGTTACTAAACTAAGTAAAACCATTTAATTTTCACAGTGAAATCTATACTTATTACCTAGCTCAGTTATGGTTAGGGTTTATGTTGAAATTAATATCCTTTTAAGCTCTATAATGGTTATATCATAAGAGTTTGACTGCACAAGATTTACCCTAACATGGCTAAGTCCATCATCAATTCTTCCATATTGAAGAAGTACAAGATAAACATTAAATAGTTACTTACAAATACTAAGAAACTATGAATGTAGAAGACGTTATTGGGTTGATCCTATGGAACCATATTCTCAACATTCTCTTGCACCACTAATAAAACTACCTCAGATATCATGTTCCCCAATAATCCCAACTTTCTCATCCAAGATTTATAGTCCAAGAAATTCGAATATAGTCAATGTTCCCTTACGGTAATAAAAAATATCTCCAGATTACAAGCATAGTCCTCCCATTACAAAGATAACACAATAATGTTATAAAGAAATAAAAATATTAAAGATTAAATATATGTATGGATGATCATATTTTTCAGGGATATAAACAAGGATTATGTATTAATTAAACAAAATTTCTTCACAAGATACTAATATTGGACATACCTGCTCTTAATTGTAGTATACAGAATATCAACTGTCCGTAATCACAAATGGCGATAGCCTGATCCTATTTTAATCTTGTACAAACACCAATACACTCTTAACCTATTGAATAGGTCATTGATATGACGAAGTATATATAATTTCGTAACCTTAACTTTTTTTAACAAGCGATAATAATTACATATATTCAATCATTCATATGACTTCTTAGAGAACAAAAAAGGATAACCCAAAGGGGACATTCTTGATCATATAAACCCATTATCCTCCATATCATCTTGATAAGACTAAAGATCTTGAACCCCTATATGAAACTTTATATAATATTGACTGGTTATGGCCTATATTACAAATAGGATCTCAAACATAAACTAGATCATTTTTATTGGGTGGAAACCTTAATAAATCCTTTGTAATCCAATAATATTACTAATACACTATTGGAGAAAGGACCATCTGACGTATCTCATCCTCTCCAAGACCAATTCTAGAAAAAGAGGCAGAACACACCCCTATTTTTTTATGATCAGGTCTCAAAAGGACTACCTAAAAATCTTACTCCTTGGTGTAGTTATAATAATCAGTGTATACTATTCTGAAAGACCCTTATTTTTTATTGTAGTTGATATATTTTTTATAATGATTCAGCTAAACTATTTAAATGATCACATCAAAACATTACTTCTCCAACATGATAAATTCCAAGAGAAATATAACCATTAATAAAAATGGCACACACATTCTTCCTTAATTTATACTTAGATCATACCTGGAAATCCTTATCAATAGACATCTCCACATATAGGTTCGTGTTCCAGGTGTATAGATAATGCCTTTTCTGAGTGTCATATTAAAATTTCTTTTAATATTGACTTATATGAATCCCTGGTAGAGGATATTTTAATCTACATTAACAATTAATTTATAGTGATCATGAATAACGGATATCCTTATATTAGGATCATTTCCTCTATGGTGATGTTTAGTTTGAAAAAACCCCTTTTGGATTACATTCATTGTGTTTTATGGATTCAATTTTAGGATTCATCTCGCAATGATTCACATGTTCTCCATTGATCTCCAAGAAATGCCAATTTATTTTTGGGTTCTAGTCAGGTAAATAATTTGTCTATGGTTATTCATGTTGATCGCTTATCCTTTAATCTTGAAGGAATATCCCTTTAGTTTCTTGTTCTTGTAAAGGAGCAATAAATGGAAATTCAAGATAGAAATCTAATGTGCACAATGATTCTCTATATCTTGATTTTCGATTAATCATACATAATAAATATAAACAAAAATTTATAGAGAGAATGTTTACATTAAAATATTATTTAATATCCTGATAGACCTTAAATAATATAATAATATTTATTAAACTAAATTCTATATAATAATAAAAATATTATTATTATTATTATTTTATGGCTTGTGCGCTAACTACCATAATAATAAATATTATATTAAGGGATAATAAATTAATATTTATCATAGGAAACTATATTTATCCATTTGAATACATTTATTATTTATTGAAAACTATATTAAATAGATTAAATATTTTTTACATGAATAAATATTCGGGATCGATAAAATTTGAATAAAATTATTCTTATGTATTGGGAATAATATTTATTCCATTAACTGAACTCAAATATAATTTAATTAAGACCATTAGAAACACTTAGTATGTGACGCACTAGGATTATTTATCATTGGTATTATAAAGGATCCCTTAAAGTACAATATTACTTTTTATAAATGAATCAAATAACTCATGATAAATAACTAAATGTTTCAATAATAATAACCACATATGAACAATCATTTTATAATAAAATACTTTTTCCACAATATCACGTTAGTAATTTTCACATCTATGTCACCAAAATATGTCATTGATATGTATTTCTTTGACTATTTTACATAAAAATATTATTACATCATGGATAAGGAATTTATAGTTATGGTTCCATTAAAATCAACAGGTCGAGATAAAAAAATCCATAAATATAGAACGAAAAAATCATTCCATGCCATATCCATTAATGACATGAAAATTTTGACACACCCAACATGCCCTACCTCACAGCAAAAATATGGTGACATGGTTTTCATAAGAAAATATAAGTTTATGAGTTATGACATGCATTAATAAAAATCTTAAAGTCTAGAAACCATTACACATGCTAGAAGATAAGAATGTCTGATGATACCAAAATATATGGCATTACTACAGGTGGGTATGTCCACATAATATCACATCATGGAGACAACCAAGTGAGAAATATATGAGAGGAATACCCATCCTCACACAAGTAATCACACCTAATGGTCATGTTCTATATGTATCATAATAGAACATTAGCCGACTCTAGACTTATATTTTATAATATCATCATAGCACATCAAGGTTTTTATTATATTAGGGAACTTCTTTAACCTAATAATTGTAATGTTTAATGTTCTATTCTGAGACACATAACATACTAATTGCGGTCCTAGACTTATATTTCCTTCCATTCCAAAATTAATATGTTATGTTTTCTGCCCTATTAGTTGTAACTTGGTTTTGTATTTGTGTCACTATATGTAATGAATATCCACAAAAGGATAAGAGAAGACTAGTATAACTCATTATTGATCTCACAATTTTCAACAAGGAATGGTTCTTCCTTTCAATTACACCATTCCATTGAGGTGTATATGGAGGATTATGTTGAGATAGAATCCCAAAATCAAATAAATAATCAGTGAGGTCATGATTATGATATTCTCCACCGCTGTCTGATAAGAGTTTCTTAATCTTATTACCAAGATGGTTATAAAATTCAATCTTATATTATTTGAATCTATTAAAATAATGTGTTTTATACCTCATAAATTATATATATCCATGTCTATTGAAACCATTATTAAAATTTATAAAATATGAGTACCCACACCTTGCTTCAATAGGAAATGATCCAGAAAATATCACTATGAAACAATTCAATAAGTTATTTGGCCCTTTCACATTTTTCACTAAATGGGGATTTCGATATTTTACCTGGTAAACATGTGTGACATTCATCAAGTGGTTTTAGTTGATAAAATAAAAAAACCCAACTATTTTTATTTTAATCAAATGATATTCAATTACATAACATGTCTGCTGATGCCCATGTTGGTTGTGTTATGATTCATGTGATGGAATTTCATTACCAATTATCATTACATGTTTTTCATAATCCATTGAAAATATAACATTATTTAAATGTTCATTTCCATGAAAATGATATCATTATAAAATAAGAAACATTTATTCCCAAATTTGAAATGAAATCTATCTATGTCTAGTATAAATATAAGAAAAAAAATTTAGTAATGGATGGAACATTATTATAATCTCCTAAAACAATGATCACTCCAAATTTCAATGTGAAGTGGTAGCCATGAATATCTATAATAGTAAGTTTATCACTATTATATTCTCATAGATCTACCTCCCCTTCATCAATCTTTTGAAATATAAAATCTTCTTGTATTTGAATACATATATGAATAATAAAATATTTTTCTCACCCCTAATTTGTAGAAAGAGATAAATTTAACTTAATAAAAAATTCAGATGAATCTTCCCATTTTTCTTTGGCTTTTCTTAGTTTTTCTTTCAGTGTCCCTTCATTCCACATTTGAAACAAAAATATCTTATTCCATTTTATTCTCTGGGATGTTACTCTTCAAGGAAGGGTGTGAAGATGATTTGGGGTTACATCTCTTTTCATTACCTTTCTGTTTGTTCACAATAAGGTCGGAATGATTTTCACGCTTCCTCTTCTTATCTACAAGGTAGTGATGTGTAAGAATATTTTCAGTGACTTATCAATGTTTGTAATATTAAAATTTATGATAATTATTGAGGATATTTGGGGGAGTGGGAAAAAATAAGATCCATGCATAGTTATTGAGGGATTTTAAACCCTAAAACCTATAAATTCTCAATGCAGCCAATGGGATTTACTATGTGAGTCCAATCTGGGAAACCATGTCAAATATTTCTTTCAAAGGATCCTTGGAGATATCAATCCATTCATACAAATCTTTCTATGTATATACTGTGTAGATGGTTGAGTCTATTATAAGATTCCATGTTTTTTTGAGACTTCTTGAGTTCACTAAAAATAGATGATATGATTAAACATTGAATTTACCCCATTTCATTCATATTTTTTCATTGAAATGGAACTCCTCATCACTTTCCTCCTTAGTAGGTGGATTATTAATTAAGGATACTAGCATGTGATATTTCTTTTTATGGTGTAGTACAACCTGATGAAATCTGAACCATTAATTGAGGTTACTACCATTAAAGAGATGGTATTTCTCCAATATAGATTATAGGAAAGGTTGGGATGAAAAAAATACTATTTTATACAACTATAAAAGATCAAATTACTACTACATTTCTTTATTAAAAATAATTTGAGAAATAAATAATAATAATTTTAGTAAATCTCCAACTATTTTATGAAGTCCAAATATCCCTCACTATTAAACTCGGAATGTCTAGTTTCTAGGATATTCTAGTGGAAAAGTTAAATATTCCCCTTTCTATGAACCCAATGAGGGTTTTTCAAGTTACATAAAGTTATTAGATTGGAAATTTATTTTCCAACTACGGGCTTGAAATTCCTTGATCTGTTGATTAGACTCTCTAATCTTGAAATTTGAATGTTTGTTTCCTTTACCCTTTCCTAAAGGATACATCACGTATAGATAGGGATACTTTTATGTTGTAAGATTGTTAAATCAAACCATAACCTTTGTAAGAACTCAATGAAAAAATTAAGTATCCCAATGAGGGTTGGTTAAACCCCTAATTTTAAGGCTTTGATTACTAATAAATTAGTGGAGGGAAAAGTCTGAATAAATATATATTTGAGTGATTTTAATATATTATGAATAAATTTTATATTTTTTATCCTTTACATAAATTCTTAATATTAAGTGTATTTTACTCAATCAATTATCCATGTTGGATAAACACATTATGCACAATCCATATACATAAATTCCATATTTGTATATTAATTCATCAATTTATAAGATAATGGAATTTCACTCAAAAAGTAAATAATTAGTGAGATATAAATAAATGAATTATAAATGACCTCATATTGATCTTATCTAGTTGTTTCTTTATTGAGAAAATAAAAAATCACCCTTTTACCTGGGGTAATAACTCCATGTTCTAGTTTTGTAATGAGTTTCAACATTCAATTTGTCCAACTTTGTAACACCGGAGTTGGAATCATTATGGATACATCTTGAACTACCTCTATGCTCCTTAGGATGCTCCATTTATAACCAGTTTTTAAAATCACACGCAGTTGAGGGGAACCAAAGTATAGTCTAATGCGGATCATAAAAATAACCATGGATACACATGTCCTACATAATAATGGAGGAAGGGAATACACATAGGCTATCATTGTTAATTTAATATTAAATAATTGAAAACCCATAAAAATAAGTTAAATTTAAACATCCAACAGATAAAATGGTCTTGGTCCAAATTACGAATGGATATACATTCAATTTATATGTAAAATTAAATTGGTTAACATTCATTTCTATTAATTATTTATTATTATGATAAACACATAAGGATTAATTAACATAATTTCACCATAATGAATTTTCAAATTCATAATCAAATACCCAAAATAATATAATTTAATGAAAATAAATGCAATAACCAATAATTATCGATTTATTACAATAAATTCAGTGATCATTTAAAATTATCGAAAACCATTGTTAAATCTTCCCACACAACAGGTTCTAATCAATAAAATAAGGTTTTAATAATTCAACTATAAATTTAATGTTTTTTAATTATGTCATTAATAGAGATATTACATAATGTGTACTTATGAGCTACACACTATATATCTCAGTTTCTATTTACCCGGGCTACATGCCCAGGGCTTTGAGATGTACCTCAACTAGAGTACACTTCATGCACAAGCCAGCTACAGGATCTGTATCACTCTTCTTATATGTCTGTTTAGCCCACAAAATTACTCATCATGTTTGTCAATGGTGGAAAAATGATGTTTATAGACTAGAGACATGTCATGTATCCCTCATTTCATGTTTCCTCGTAACTCTATAAATTGATTGACATGTGTTTTATATATAAGAATTGATCAACTTCATACCATGTACACTAAAAATATTTTGTGTATGTAATTAATCCTCTAGGTTTCAATATTACATGGTTTGACCACGTATAATGGCCATAGAGATTACAAAAAAAGTGATAACATATGCAGACTACATGATGTTTATGCTAGCTACATACCATGTACTACGAAAAATCATGTTTCAAACTGGCCTAGTCTAAATGTGGTGTGAAATAAATTCTCTGCATGTTGTTTTTTTTTGAAATGTTTTGTATCCTATGGCATGTCCAGATATAGTGTGAGTGGGTACATGTCATGTAATCTAGAAACATGTCGTGTTACCCAGTATTAATAAACAAAATTTGGTAGTTCTAGATTGAATTTCCACTCATTAATCATCTATTCATAGACCTTTAAGAATATGAATCACTAAAAAAAGATGAATATTATTTAGAATCATATTAATCCAAATCATATTGAATAATAAATTATATAAAATTAATGATTTTACCATAATTGTGCATAATGATCAATAATCAAATAAATAATTACAAATTTAAAAGGTGGTCATTATGATACCACTTATAGGTTCAAGCCACAGCAAAAAACTTTTTGTGGGCGTTATAATAAAATTTCCTTTAATATTGAGTTACATTAAACCCTAATAGAATATCTCTCACATTAAATTAATAATTAATTAATTTATATCTAGACCAAATGATAACATCATCTTAGGATCTTTTATTCAATGATAATGTTGACCTTTCTAAAAACACTTTTTGAATTTCCTTCATTGTGTTGTAATGATAAAATTTTAGAATATATGTTATTGTGATCCTTTAATATCATAAAAATTATATTGGATTTATAGGTGCTAACAAGGTGAATCGATTATATTATTTTGTTCATTTTGATCACTCATCCTTCATTATTTAATGATTATCCCTTACATTTCTCTTTTTTGAGAAGGAGATAGAAATAGAAATTTGTTAGAGAAATCTATTGTTCACATCGATTCTCTATGTCTCAATTTTTTGTTTAAACTACACAAAAACAAAATATATATATTTAAAGAACTTGGGTTTATGTTAAAATATAATTTAACTATATACCGACCCTACAATAATATACTAATCATTATTAAACCCAATGCCACATAATTTTATTATTATTATTATTATTATTATTATTATTATTTTATGGTTCACACTTACTTTCACAATAACAAATATTATGTCACAAACTTTTAAATTAATATTTATCACCATAACTGGTATTGTTCAATTATAAATCCTCTTGAATTTATTGAACTACCGAATAAAAATATAAAGTATTTTAATAATCAATTAATATTTGTGACTAATAAAATGTGAATAAATTTATTCCTCTACATTGACAATAATATATATTCCATTAATTAAATTAAAATATAATTTAATTGATATTAATGAAAGAACATATAGTACAACCCTCAATGATTATTTCTCATTGGTATTGGGAGGGATCCCCAAAAGTCCATAAGTATTTTATAATAACCAATCAAGAAATACAAGAGAAATAACTTAATGTTACAATGAAGAAAACCACATTTGAACACTCACTATGTAGTAAAATTCTTTTTTAACAATATCTTAGCTAGAAGGGTGAATATCTTTGTCATCAACCAGTGTGCTCGATATGTATTTCTATGATTAACTGATATAAAAACATCATTACAGCATGTCCATAGAATTTAGGTTGATGTTTCTATTTCAATAAATGATCCAAGATATCAAATTATATAAAAATTGATAAGCACAAATCCTTCCTCAACTTATCCATTAACGACATGTCAATATTGACACACCTAACGTACCCTACGTCAACATGAACATATGGTTTCATGGTTTTCTTCGTCAAACATAAGACAGTGATTCAGGAAATGAATAATTTATAATCTTAAAGTCTAAGGACCGCTACACATTTTCCCTAATAAGAATATATGATGACACCAAATCATAGAGAATTATTACTGGTGGGTATATTCTAATAATCTACCCTATTATAGAAAACCAGGTGTGAACTTCATGAGAATAAGGCTTATCATCTTATGAGTACTCACACCTAAAAACCCCATTCTATGTGTCCCATCATATAATTTTATCTAACCTTGTAATTATATTTAATAATATCATCATATCACTTCAAGGTTCTCATTATATTATTGAATGTCTATGAACAAATAAATATGGTAGACTCCCTAAAACATTATTAATTAAAGTCCTGTAGAATAATGAAAAATATATAATAAGATGTTATTAATATTAGAACCATCAAATATACATGTGATGAAAGTATATATAGTTGGTCCTAATACAGTGAATCCATCAATAGTAACTCTAATGCTTCAACATATCACTAACTAGTTGAGAATATATAAAATAGTGTGAAACATCAGTATTAAATAAAACAATTTATATGGCCAATCCTATAAGAATAATAAATATTACTATCAATGGATCCTCACTCATCATGTTAGTATTCCACTTAATGTAAATAAACTTATTAAAACATTGACCTTAATCTCATATTGTTTCACTACCTTGAGGGACATCCCATTGTGGAGTTGATTACCCTTTCACTGGGATCTTTGACTTGAATAACTAGATGATCATAACCTGCCTGATTATTGTTACAATCATGGCCACGCTCTTAATTATAGGGTGTAACTATATTTATTATCACCATACCACTATGGTGTAATGAATCAATACCTCTATAAGTGCCCCATCTATCAACAAGAGTTGAACTCCTTCATTTTTCTATTATAATCAGGTTAAAACTACCACAAATACCCACACTAATATCAATTAACCATGGTTATTCCTCACCAAGGAATTAAAAAAAACTTACCTAGATAATTTAACTATCACCACCCCCAAGATAATTCTAAAACCTCCACCTTATAATTCTTGATGACCCCCTCTTGGTCTCAGTAGAAGAATCATGACTCCCAAATGATCTACCCTAAATATTGTTTTCTCCATAATCATATTATAATTTATGAAATTTTAAATTAATTTTATATAAATAATAATCCCATGTGTCCAAATACAATTCGTCATAACATCCTAAAAATACACAACTCTATCAGTATAATCATTTTACAATTCAGTTTTAAGCCATATAAGATAGAAAAAAGATTCATTATCCATCACAAGAAAGCCTCTCTATACTAAAACAGTAAAATCCATGTAACTTGTCCATCCTTAGAGTCTCTGCGAAGAATAAGTATAAGAAAAATGTCTGATAATCATTCTAGGATGGCCTCACATGCTAGTTTTTATACACTAGAATGTCTCACAAACTCTTTGTCAACCCTCAAAGCATATAAGAAGAAATATCCACACACTACTTAGGGGTGTCACAAAGTTACCAAATATTGTCTTCACACACTCCATCCATGTCATTTTGTTTATCAATCCACCCACACCCATAATGACTGAGAAATATTATGGTTAAAACATATGGGACATATTGAATAATGTTAGCTAGACTCTCAACAACATATGACCAATAAACTATAAGTCATAAATCAAAATTTATGTGAGTTGTAAATCCATATAAGTAATAGGTTTAATAGGAGACTACTACTCTACTAAATGTGGGGAATTCTCTTCCCCATACTTTTATTGATAAATATAAGATCATTGTGGTTGAATATCTCTATAATTATAGATTTATGACATATATCACAATTCAATCACAAAACAAAATATCACAATTTGGTGTATGAAATGAAAATAATATTTTGTTTAACCTTGAATGCATACACTATGATATAAAGGTTCCATATATAGGATCAAGTATACCATAACCAACCTAATCTAGGGTTATTTATAATCTAAAATAGGGTTATATAATTTTCATCATGCATCAAAATAATATTTAGTAATCATAGGTTAGTAAATTACATTGTTACCAAGAAGTTATGTAGGAAAATAGTAACAAATTTTTGGTTGACACTTTTAAGTGACTGAACCGTGTATCACATCCAGAATATCAATCACATGAAGGAATAAAAATTTCTTGTGCTTCCTACATTAAAAAATGATTCATGAATGCACACCTATTTCTACCCTAGGTAAATAATTAAAACCCAATAAATCATAAATCAAGGAAAAAATTCATCATAGTTAGTAAGGTAGCCCAAATATAATGAATAATAAAATATCAAAAATCCCATCTTAGGTAACTTATAATTCACTCATAAATGGGTTGGAAAATCATAGGCATAGGTTCCATACTATGCCCTAAGAATATTCTATCTCTTGTTTACCATTTCCAATATAGTATGAAAAAAAAAGAAAAAACAAGGCAGTGATACCAATTTTTAACATATGCCTTTCATTTCACCTCTGTTACGATTGAATCAGGTTGCTAAATTCCCCAAGCTCTCCTCCCCATCCTCCATAGGCTACCGATTATCGATGGGTTTGAGCATATATTTGTTATGAGACAATAACCACATGTATAGATAACCATAAAAACACAATAGAGGAAAAAACATTGAAATAGTCATCATGAATAATATATACACAAAAAAAACAAATATCACAGCTAAATGCCATCGAATAGTAAATATCAATATCATGTTAAATCAAACTATGTGACTATACATTTAATACATGTAACTTTTTAACATTCAGTAAACACAATCTTGTTACTTTTAAATAAATTCTAATGGATATAATTTTAATTAAGTGCTATTATTTTAGGATAAATATCTCTATTTAAAAATAAGTTTAATAAAAAAAATACATTTTTTATTAAAATATTCACTTTTCACATGATAAAAATTTTAATAATTTTATAACATGTATTATTAAAAGATTACATAATGATAAATTATATAGGTAAATAAAATCATTATATGATTGATGTAAAAATATATATTTCAAATGAAAATTTTTAAATGTTTAAATGTTTTTATATAATAATTATAGACAGATTGAATTAATTGAATATAGTTATTAATTTAGATATATTAAATTTATTTTTTATTTTTAGATAAAATGGTAAAAATTAAATTACATAGTATATAAACAGTGCTCATTGCTAGCCAACCCTTCTTCCAAGGAACACCTAGATAGGAAATTAAGGCTAAGGTTGGTTGTGCATGGGTCATGTGTATCATGAATGAGTGAGACAGTTTGGGATGTCACGTGTCTTGGAGGAGTCTTAGAGGTTCATTGTCCATAGGTCTATGTGGTTTCATGGAACATGGGCATTATTGCACTGCTTAAACCCTATGTATACTATTAAGGTCATTCAATCCACTTAATATAGATTGTCTAATCCATTAAATTGTTCTTCTTCTTCCTCGTGTGCTAAACCTAATACACCCATAATCATTCTAATTCAGTATAAAAATTTTAGCATAATCTTCTAAGAGAGTATGCGTATAGAATAACAAAGAAAATAGATCTTCACATAGGGATTGTTTCTTGAACATCACACTATTCATATTTTTCATCAAGAATCATCTAGTGTGTTTTGTTCCTCATTGAGAGTGTGAGTATAAATAATTATATATATATATATATTAACATGACTTGTTGAGGTACTCATCGTAAACCATGATTAAAAAATCACACAAAAACATAGTAATTATTTATTCAGTATCTTTTTATTCTTATAATGATTTTTCTAGGGTTTTATATACATACGCATATATATATATATTGTTTTTTAAATTTTCCTTATATATTTTTTTCAATAAAGAATCAAGATTAATAAACCTAACATGAATATGAATGTGATCATTTATGGAACTTTATCTTACCTAGTTAAAGACCTCAGATTATATCATAATCCAATAGTGCACATCATCAAGGAAATAAAAATTCAAGGAGTAATATTTGTATATATATATAATTTTTATAGGGATGAGAGAGGATCGTGTTTAATTTCTATATATGATATAAATAATTAATAATGGAGAATAACCTAATTTTTTAATGATGAAATTTGGTCATATATTAATATATAATTAATATTTATATTCATAAACAAAACCTTTTGTGGGCTATAAACTAAAATCACAACTAATTATGTTTCCTTTGAGTTATGTGCCTCTAAACATGTATAAATACTAATATTCAAAGAGTGAATTCCATGTATTTTTCATCAAAGTGGCTAACTTTGTGAGAAAGGATGAGTTTGTTTAGCAAGTTATAAGGTAAGGGAAATTTATTTTCTATAAACATCTTTCTAAATGTTTTATAATCCTATTTTATTATATGAGAAAATGTTTTTATTAAATTACTAATTTTCAAAACCACACTTTCATATGGAGATTGTTTTTAATAATTTTATTTTATTTCCTTATTTAAAAGAATTTATGCATGTGTTATTTACTTCCTAAAATCCTCATTTTAAATTTCACATGTCCTTATAATGGAATTTTGCTGCAAATCATTTTTTTTTCTAATGGTCGGTTTGAGGGTAGTCGGTTCCCCTGAAATCGGTTAAGGGGTTTCTGGTACCCAAATCACTACAAATCCACATCACCACATCATAAAATTCAAAATTCAAACGAAATACTTCAAAAATTTAAAAAACACTGCCTTCAACACCTTGAGCCACGCACCGTCTCGGGCTTCATCGAATCATGTGATCACCTCGGTCCGCACACCTCCTCGAGCCGCTAGACTGCACCGCCTCGCCAGCGAGCTTCTCCGGCCTTCGTCGACACCGCAATGCCATCGTCTCTCCGGCATCAACACATAATCACCACCAGCGGAATCACATTGGGAACATACACTCATAAACTATCAACAACATCACTGACAAGAACAAACTGTGTCGTCGCCATCGTCATCTCCAAATTCATCGCCTCACCGGAGGCACCAAAAGACACATATACGATTGAAAAACAAATCCAAAACACCAATACATCCATACTTCACCTCACCATGGAATGAGATTAAAGGAAGAATCAAAAACCATTTCTAAAGGGTTAGAAATCACAGAAACACCACCCAACCGCACAAGCCATTCCCTGAAACTGAAGATCCAACCGCTGCCAACCAAAACGACCGCTTCAGACATGAAGAAACCCCACCACACTCACCTGAGTAAGGTCGGGACCCCAAGCACCACCGACGCAAGAGTGCGACCATCAGATGCTGATAAGCACACCGCAGGACACCATATTCTTGCCGAGAACGAACCCAGGAGCACTCCGAAGAGTATGTCGTTGACGGGGACCGGTCTTACACCCGTAGGTTTGAACCCGCAACTACCGAAGCCCAAAGAGAAACTCCACAGCAAGGGAAGAACATGAAACCGCGTGACGCCGCAGAGATCATGGCCAACTCCCCGAGCTCGAGAGGGAACGTTGTGCCGTCCGCAGCGAAGGGGTGGCGGCGGCAATAGGAAAACCCTAGCTCGGGAGCCCTTTAAGGGCGTATCCACTACAGTAGCAATAACATAATAATTATATTTATAATGGAATTTGGTTTTTTGATTTCAATTATGGTTTTATAGTGTAAAAAATATTAATTTATTTATGAAATTATCATTTATTTCCATGGATTTATACATGATTATATGTATTTTATGGCCATTCACTATATTTCTAATTGACATTACAAAAATGTTATGAAAATAATTTTCTTAAATTTAATTACTTATAAAAAATTTATATGTATTTTCCATGAATTTTAAGATTACTTATAGTATTTATGAAAGTAAAAAACATTCGATTAAGGTATTTTATGTTAAGTTTATTATATGTGTAATTATTTTAATATGTTAAAATAAAATACATATATGTGAAGAATTTGGAGTTTTATTTTTATGGATATATAATGATAAAGGAAATATTAACAAAAAAATATGTTTCTTAAATCCATTTAGGTTTTTATATATGATGTTTATGAATGGGGGTTGAACACATAACCTCAAAGTGAGTTTTTCTTAAAAGTGATGATTTTTCATCCAATATTCCTAGTGGTCGAATCGTTTTCTTACATCTTATCAAGAATCATTAAATTCCACCGAAAAAATGTATTTTTAGCAAAAGTAATTCTTTTGAAATTTCAATGGGAAAATCTAGTTTCAATTTAAAGGATAATAATTTTAAAATTACGAAAGGTTTTCAATATAATATATTTCTTCAGAAAAAAATTTGAAGATAATATTTTATCATGTTTATTGTATTATTAAAAGAAAAAAATTTTGTTTAGGGTAAATTATGTGTTATATAAAATTTTATGTTTAGACCAAAATATTTTATGTAAAAAAGGTAATATTTTCAAAATAATATTTTATAGAATTTAAAAAAATTACTTAAAATGTTATTTTAAAAACCCATAAAAAACAATTTTTTAACACAATGTTTTGTAATTCATTTCACTGATATAGTGATGAATATAAGATCAATGGTGAATATTCTAGATTAAGAGTCAATATTGATTGAATCTAGATAAGAGTTCAACGATTTTTTTATATAGTCTAATATGTATTAATATTTAATAATCCGCTAAAAATCTCAACCTAAATGATCCATATTTTTTATATTTTTTAGTTATATAGTTTTTATAAAAATAATACAATTTTTTCAACACCAGATCTTTGGGAGTGATTTCAATGATATTTTAAATGGTTTCTGAGAAAAGGTTTAGGAAAAATTGGAGACGGGGACAATATTTTTTTGTGTTAATTTATAATTTACAAACTTTTTGAGGATTATGAGTTCAGATTTTAAGTAATATATTGTATATTAGAAGAACGTTATTTTAGAAAATCATAAAGTTTTAATGAAGTAATCTTATATATTATCTAATAGTTTCTTTGTTTTAGATTTTGGAATGAGAAATTATTATTATAAGGAAAAGATTTTATGGAGTAAATCCATACTATTTACAATGATATTTATCTTTACTAAACTCATACAAGATTATAAAAATCTAAATTAATAAAATAGAATCTAATTTAGATAACTAAAATTGTGACGACATAATTTCAATAAACAGTATAATGAAACATCATATGATTTATTAAAAACCATATTTCTACTTTAAAATTAATTTTTATGGGGATAATTTTAATTATTTTCTATTATTTTAGGATAACGGTATGTTTTTAATAATTTTTGTAAAAATATAAATGTTATGGTTTGTAAAATATTAATTTGACTCAATGATATATATTTTAATAGTATAATAACTTATATTAAGAAAATTAGGCATTGTGATAAAATAAATAAGTTAACATAATTATAAGATGACCAAATTAAATATATATAGTTGATCTGAAAAATATTAATGAAAACAAATATTAATAAAATAATTATAAAAAGATTAAATTAACTTAATATTGTAATTAATTTAGTAATATTGAATTTATTTTTAACTTTAAGGAAAATTTTCTAAATTAATTTATAGAGTATATAAGAAAAATTCTCAAATCTCGCCATCACATCGGCTAAGAAATAGCAATCCATTCCATCTAGTCAAAGGCTAGGTGTGCATAGGTCATGCATAGAATATACTAGTGAGAGGGAGTGGAATATCATGTTTCTCAATAAAGGATGACATGAGATGCCCGAAGAGGACCCAGATACACCCATAAGTAGAATCATTTATAATTTTTTCCCATATAAGTGAATCATTTGTGTTCGTCCATGGAATTTATGTATAGTATCTTCCCTTAAATCATACATAAACAATGATGGTTGTTCAATCTGTTAGATGTAGGTTGACTGATCCAGTTGGTTTTTCATATTATTCTTCAAGATCTAAACTCAATACCTCCATTTTTTTGTTTTCCTTAATCTATATATTTATATGGTAATATTATGATATAGTATGTGTATTGTAACGCCAATATAATAAAACATCCCAGGGGGATAAATTCTAGCTTAGCGCGATATAAGTTTTCTTCCTCGAGTATCCTCTATAGTGTTTTATTCCTCCAGGGAAATATGAGTATAAATAATTATATATATATATATATATTATATGTCTAGGTGCTAGTCTTTCATGATGAAAAACTGAGAAAAACATATGAAACCATGATAATCGTTTATTTAGTATCTTCTTCTTCCTTTGTTGATTTTTCCATAGGTATGATATACTTATGCGTATATGCAAATATATATATATATATATATATATATATATAATTTTTATTCTTATTATATACCATATTTTTTGACATAGAATATCCTAATTACTGAAACCCAGTGTGAATATAAACATCATTATTTATCAAACCTTATCTTACCCAGTTACAGTCATTAGCTTATATCATAATCCAGGAGGACATGTCCTCTATAAAAGTTACATGAAAGGAGTTATAAATATATTTAAATATATATATCATTAGTTATTTATATGAGATAGGGTCATAGTCACTTTATACATATGGATAAAAAATAAAAGATGCAGAATAACCCAATTTGTATTATAGGGAAACCATGTCATATATCAATCTATTATTAAAATGTGTGGCCACCCTTCTATTTGATACACATTAATTAAAGATATATTGCATAATATTACACATAATAAAACCTATAATATTGATAAGACTTGTTTTTAGGGGGATTGGGTAGATTATAGACAACTTAAAATAAGAAATACATCATCTTTATTGAAAACTTCCTTGACATGCTCATACTTAAAACTGCATGGTAAAACCTATGGACATACATAAGAATTTGGTGAGATATAAAACCTATAACGTGAATAAACATGTAATAACTTGAAGAGGTTAATAAATTTTATACAATAGGCATATCAATATAGATTAAAAGTGGTGAGAATCATAAACATGGACAGTGAGGGGTGATATAACATGATAATCATAAGGACAACCTATGAAATGTGGCAACATCCTAAAACACTACACCGTAAACATAGGTCAATGATAACTTCAAATAATAATGATGGAAAATTTATCATGATAGATTAGGTTATCTCCCTAATCCCTTGTATGATATCTCATGAGACTAAAACCTTACCCAATGCATTTTGGTGCTATATAATTTTGGGTTCACACGTCACTTTTATTTCATTCTCATGCTTTTGTGTGCAACAAAGATTATTCAACATGTATTAAATAAACATAATATTTTATTCCATCATAAAGGAGTGTGGAACATATAAATTTAATCCCCCAATAAATAAGTACATATTCATAAATGTGAACACCCTTGATTGAAAATTGGTACGTGTACTTGCTACATAGTTGTTTGGCATAGAAAATCGTAGTAAAATTCTAGAATCATAATGGAGAATTATGGATATTCATGGGAGGGATTAATGAGAGTTAAATGGTTATATAATAATTTATACATAAAATAGAAATTAATGGGGATATGGAAGAAAATATCCCAAAATTAGGAAATGAAGAAAAAAAGACATATGAAATGATTTTAAAACCATAAAATATATTCTATGTTTTACAAGATTAATAAATCCTTTAAAAAATTAATAAAATTCAGTTAAAATAAAATTATTTTGAAGAAAAAAATAGATTTGTTGGTGGATACAAGTTATAGTATTTTTTACATCACTCTTGTGGTATTATAATGCCATAATACGCATAGTATATTTATACCATATTTAATTTTTACTGAAAAATTTGGCACTCATAAAATTATGAAAAACTCACTGTTAGAAAATTTCAATGTTTTAATTCTGAAAATGATATTCATATTATCTAAATAATTTTATGTATATTTTAATTTTTTCTTTTAATATAATAATGCAAATTTATTGATTAATGATGGGTTTTTTTGACAATTACAATTTTTGAACCCCTATAAAAATTACATTTGAATTCAAAAAAATATATAATCAATTATATTTTGTAATAATTATTTAATGAAAATATTTTAATAAAATATTAATTAGTTTTAAAAAACTAATTCATGAAAATAATGTTCTTAATTGACATTGAATACTAATGAAAATTATCATTTTTGTTTTATTTTTTAAAAATGAAAATCATTTACAAAGTAACGATAATAAGTTAATAAAACAATTATTATATTAAAAACATAATATATATATATATTCATATTATTAAGGTATTGATACATATCCATTTAATACACCAAAAAAAATACCTTCAGTAAGGTGTTTGACTGTGTGATTTTCATGGGTGGTTCGACATATGTGATTTCGGCCTTGATCTTTATGAGCAAGAACTTTTCATGTAAATGGTTTCACTTAAGTTTGAGTTGTTAGATCTCATATTTTTATTGGTCAAGGTAAATCCCATTGAATTTATATCCTTAAGAAACTCTGAAAAATTCACATCAGAGGGTATAATTTTACTTGTTGAGGCCATAACATTTTTTTCTGGTTCCACTGGAATTTTTAAAACCCTATATTTATATTAAGAATATGATCATTTTTCAATGACTATATTATCAATGGTTATGATTCTTAATAGTCTTCTAAATATGATATGATGTAATAAAAATAATGAAGTGTATGTTTTTTCTATAATGGAAATACATAGTAATACATTTAATTAAACTATAAGGGAAATTTTATTTAAAACATTTTGGGTAATTAAAATATTTCCCCCATTAGAAATGTAACCCAATAAATTTAAAATTCACAGACTAAAATAGGTAAGGATGATTTTTTTCATCACTTCCTCTAGTTCCCATGTCACATCAAAAAAAATTGGTTTCTTCGTAGCACTTTAACTAGGTGCACTATATTATTTCATAGATCTTTTTCTCAATGTTATTAGATCTTTACCAAATGCTCCTCATATGAGAGGTCATTCTCTAATAGAACCACCTCTGGATTGAGTACATGAAAGGGGTATGGAATGTACCTCCTCAAAATGGGTAAATTGAATATGTCAGGTGCTTGAGATAGGATATGTGTAAATTCCATTCAATTGGATACCGCTTCAAAGTGATCAAGGATCACAAAGGGGATGATGTATCTTAGACTAAGATTTACATTCTTTTTAAATCTCATGAATATATTCCATGAAGATATGTGAAGGAATACTATTTTTTCAACATAAAACTTTAGGTCTCATCGATGATTTCCAAGATAACTCTTATATTGACTCAGAGTAGCCTTGATGTGTTGTCGAATGGTGTTATCCTTTTCCACAATTTCCTCAACCAATTTAGGGTCTAGTATTTTCCATTCCCTAACTTCATTCCAACGTGTCGTTGTTTTTCACCTCTATCCATAAAGGTCTTCATAGGGATACATTTGGACTCTTGAGTGGAAACTATTATTATATGAGAACTCGACCAAAGGAAGATTATATTTCCATCCATCTTTGAAGTCAATTGAGCATGTTCTCAACATATCCTCGAGTTTCTGGATAGTATACTTATATTGTCCATCATTTTGAGGGTGAAAATCCATGATGAATTTCAGATCATTATTTAGATTATGTTATATACTCTTGCAGATCATTAAGGTAAATCCTTGGTCTCTATCAGATACAATAGACAAGGGTGTTCCTTGAATCCTCTCCTATTCTCTAATGTATATCCTTGAAATTTTATTAAGTGATAAGTCCTCTCAGATATCAATGATGTTTTCATTCGTTGTAAGATAATACACCACAACCCATGTAGCATTATTTACTGTTGGTGTCTTTGGAATACCAGTGAAAAAGTTCATGCTGATGTTTTCCCATTTTCATGTAGGTATGGGTAATGGTTATGCCATCCCCTTGGAGTTTTTCTTTTCAACCTTCACTTGCTGATATACAGTATATAATGATGTATATTCCTCGATCATCGTCTTTATATTATCCCACCAATAACACTATTTTATATCTCGATACATATTTTCACTTACAGTATTAATGGAGAAGGTCGAGCTATGAACATCATCTGATAGATCTTTCTTTAACTCATAATTTGATAGTATACTTAGTCAGGACACAACTCTTATAACACATTATCCATTAACATTAAACTCCAAGGAATTCACTTTTATTATTGCTTCCAATTTTTTCTGAATTATCACATCATCTCTTTAAGAATCTATTATCTAGTTTAGAAGGGATATTTAGGAAATAATTTTTGAAAAGATTGATGATGTTCCTTATTTATGATTCCCATGTCCATTTATTTTATGTATAATAATATCCAATCCTTTTAAATTATCATCAATGATAAAATTTTTGTATCCTTTCTACTTATAGAATCTTATACATTATTCATTTTCCAAGGATAAAAGTGGTTTGATCAATCATAGACCTTAATCATCTCTAACTATCTTTTTTTTCCTATATTCATCTCTTTGTATATTAATATATACTTAATGATTTTATGATCCATATATATTTCCCAATTATCCTCTAAATAGAAAATGCATCCATATTTTCTACACAAGGAACACTACAACCAACTATAGATCGTGTGTTTGGTAATTTTGTTCATATACTTTAAATTTCAATGTTTCATAGGCTATCAATTTTTCTTTCTTCATTGACACAAAGCTTAATCTCTTATTCGAATCATTGCTGAATACCATGAAAAGTTCTCCAGATGTTGGAAATGTGAGTACTGGTGAAGTGAGAAGCCTCTTTTTCAACTCCTCTAATCTCTATTCACATTCATCATTCCAAACAAACATGACTTCTATCTAAGTTATCTTGGTTATAGGGTTGGATCATCTTTATAAATTTCTCAAAAATCGACAATAATACCCAGTCATCCCATGTAAACTATAGATTTATCTCAAATATGTTGGCCTCGACCATACATAAATTACATCAGTATATGAAGGGTCCATATATATCCCATTAGTTTTTATACTATTTCCCAATAATGAAACTTTCATCGATAAGAAATCACATTTGTTATACTTGGCCTATATATTCCATTTTTGTAAAGCCTTCAGCACAGTTCTTAGATACTCCTCATGCTCCGCCTTGAAATTGAGTATATTAGAATATCATCTATAAAGGATACTAAAAATATTTCAAGGTAATCTATGAAGACATTATTCATCAATTCGATGATTATTTCTAGAGAATTAGTGATCCTGAATGGAATTAATATGAACTCATAGTTCCCATACCTTGTATGAAAAGAATTATTATGCATATCCTCCTTCTTTACCCTAACTTGGTAAAATCCCAACTGCATATCCACCTTGGATAATCATTGGGATCCACATAACTGATCAAATAAGTCATGAATATGTGGAAGAGGATGCATGTTCTTTATTGTGCTCTTTTTGAGATCATAATAATCAATGAAAAGGTGCATTTACCTAAACTATATCTTGATAAAGAGTAATGGTTCACCCTATAGTGAAGCACTTGGTTATACGAAAACATTATCGATATTTTCATGCATTTTTTTCTTTAGCTCCTAAATTTAAATAACATCCATTCTATATGGATTCTGGGATAATGGAAACACACTAGGTATAAGGTCAATTGAAGATCCACTCTTCTATCTAAGAATAAGACCATACAATTTATCAGGAAACACATAAAAATATTCCCTCACATTGATCATTTCTTCAAGGTTGATCATATCCTTAGATTCAATAATTTGAGCTGGATATAATTTCGCATAGGGTAATAATATCCCTATTTGAGATTTTGGTGCTAAATAAGATTCATCCATATCCTTAAATTCATATATAATATGAGGAAAATTCATGATATTGAGATTGATTTACTGATCATGTATGTTTATATTATATATATATATATGGAATGTAAATACATATGAATAACTGCATAAAATTCCCCCAAAGGGAGTATGACAAAGTTCATTGGAAAGTTCAGCCCAAAACTTCTGACAGGGGTGGATCTTTATACTTTAGATACAGTAATTTCACCATTTTGTGTCTACACTGACAGCTATACTTACATGATTTTTATTGATGTTTGTATAGTTCCACTAAGCTTATATGATATGAAGGAATTAATAGAACCATAATAAAAAACTAATTTCTATATTCTTGAAGAAATAACTTGTATAATTTTCCCCAATTCATTATTGGGATCTACCTCAATGGTTGAGATGGGAGATTCTCACCATTATTTCTTGGGTTGTTTTTTGTTGTCATTAAAAACCCTTATCTTGGTGAATTTGCTTTAAAAGTGTTATGGTTCCTTGAAGTTGAATTAATGAACAATGAGCTAAGGATTGGATAAATAATACCTTTAATTTGACACCTTGGTGGGATTCTTCTATCAAAAATCACGAGTTATGTGTCCTTCCTTACCACACCTAAAACATTTTCTCATTCACTATAGGTAATTTTTGAGGTGTTTCATCCACACTTTGGACAAGTGGGATATTCAAAAAAAAATTCACCATTAGATTTCTCCATCAGGTTTCCTGGATTAAACTCCACTTTTCACTTCTTATCCCTATGATAACCAAGATATTAATTGATCTCTATTGTTACATTGAGGAAACATTGGATAATTTCCTCATAGATACCAAATTCTTGAATTTTCAATGATTTTTATGAACTAGGTTTTATCTCATCAAATAAGCGTTCAACCTTGAATTAAGAGGTAAAAAAAATCTAGAGGTTTATCATGAAATTATTCTGAAGTTTTCCTTGAATTCACCAATAGATTAGTCATCTTTTTACTTATGGGAAAGGAAATCCCTTTCTGTTTTAAGTTGAATAGTGTGATGATAATTTTTTTCGAATAACTTTATCAGGAACTCCTTCCACCCCATCGCTTCAATATCTTCACTGAGATTAATAATATTGATAAACCTCCACCACTGATCATATTCTTCATTTATATGATAAATATATATTATAACATTCTTTTGTTCAAAACATTTAAGGATGGATATGATATTATAAATATATTTTATCCGTTGTTTGGCGATTAAGGGATAAGATGATCCATTGAAATTCATAGGCCTTTTTCATATTAAGGTACAAATTGAAACATTTTCTTTCTTAGAGGGATTTGGGTGCTCCTCTTAGTCCAATTTTTAATTTTTATCCCAATTTATCTTAGAGGGTATCATCATATTTTATATAATTCTTTCTCTAATTGAGTTGGGTATCTCGTTAGGGTAGTCATCACATTTACCTTCATGTTGGTTATTTTCCCAAATCCTTTGATTTTTGGCTATTGTAAGGAATTTTGATGAAAAAAATAGGGTTGATTATTTTTAAACTATTAAACACACAAATAGAAATATAATGACATTAAAGGTATAACTTGTAAATTATATGTATTTCTTTAGCTAATGAATTTCTAGGCTTTAATATATTTCATCAATGATTTATTTCCTAACATGTACTCTTATGGGAATTTTTCATTCTCTTAATAATGGTTAGTAATGATATTATGACCATAAAAAATATTTTCCCTCCGGATTTGCAAACCAAGTGTTCATAAATTCCCATTACAATTCACTTTTTCCTGGTCATGTCTAACTCAACGCAGTGTTTTGAGGTTTTATCCCTATATGCATTTGTTTCCGATTCAGATCCACTTTTAGTATCTAGAAAGGGATATATTTTATTGATAAACCACAACTATTTACTTTAATAATATTGATGGATGTTTTCCAGTACTTAATTTTATCTTTAAGGATTTTTCTAGAGTTTTCTAATCCAAATCCCAAAAATAACTAAACTTTTCCTTTGATAACAAAAATAGAAACCATGCCCTTTATTAAACATTAATTAATAATTAATTACATAATATTAAACATAATATAACCTAAAAGATAAAAAATTATAGTGTCTTTGGGAATTATGTAAATTAAATAACAACTTAAAATATAAAATACATCATCTTTATTAAAAACTTCATTAAGATGCTCTAACTTAAAACTGCTTGGGATAACCAGGGAACATGCATAAGAAAGGAGAGATCTATAAAGGCCAGTAAGGAAAAAAACATGAAATAATATGAAAAATATAATACATGTGATAAAATAGGCATATCAATGGGGCATAAAAGTGGTGATAATCATAAACATGAACAATGAGGCGTGATATATAATGATTATCATAAAGGTAACAAGGGAAAAGTGGAAAAATATTAAAACACTACATCATAAACATAAGTCAACGTTGATTTCCAATACATAATGATGGCAGACATTTCATGATATATTAGTTTCACTCTCTGATCCCTTTCAAGATGTATCACAAGGCTCAAATATTACTCAATGCGTTGGGGTGATCTATAATCCTGGGAACACCTGTCACATTCCTTTTATTCTCAGGCTTAAGTGTGCCACATAGATAGTACAATATGGATTAATTCATCATCATAATTTATTCTATAATTAATAAGTGTGGAATAGATACATTTAAGTACCCATTAAATAAGAAAAAGTTCATAAAGGTGAACACCCTTGATAAAAATGGATATGGGTATTCACCATACAATTGTTTTTCATGGAAAATCACAGTGAAATTTCAGCATCATAATGGGGGGAATATAGATGTTAATAGGAGGCACTTATGAGAGTGAAATAGTTCCATCATCATATATACGTAAAGTGAATTGTAAGGGAACATGTAAGAACATTTCCTAATATTAGTAAATTATTAAAAAATACACTAGATAAAGAATATACTTGAATAAAGAGGAGAAGGAGGGGATCCCTTACCTTGAGATTGTGACTCCAAATCCATGGGAGGAGCTTCCTAAGAGCATGGCGGAATGTTGGAAGAATTATATTGAGTGGAGGAAAGAGAAAGGGTAATACCCATAAATTTTGAATGAAGAAAAATGGGATCTTTTGTGGGATTATATAGGAAAATAAAGGGGAGTTATTTATTATTTCTCAAACATAGGTTTTAGAATCTTAATAATAAAATATCCAAAACCACAAACCTCGCATTGGTTTCTGCCCATTATTTTGGCCAAAATGTGGCAATTTTAATTATTTTATGAGGTAAGATGAACTTACTGAAATATTTCCCTTAGTGATGTGTATGTGAGTCATACTCTCAAGGAAATTATTTTAAAACCAAAAATTATATTATAGGTTTTGGAGGATTTATACAAGCTTTATAAAATTAATAAAATAAACATAAAATTAAATCATTTTAAGGGGAAAATATATCTAGTTGTGGATACCATTTTTAGTATCTATTACATCACTTTTGTTGTATTATGATGACATAATACACACAATATATTCATACCTTATCCTAAGAGTGGTCAAATAAATGTTAGATTCTTTTATTCTCAATTGGAGATAACAAGATCGAAGATAAATCATTAAAAATCACTTTTAAACTTTAGACTAGTCAAACTGATCATCAGTCTTTGGAAATAGATACTTGTTCTGTATCACAACTCGATCAAGTTTTTTGAAGTAAACAAAGTGGACAAGTGTTATGTCAGCATTCATTATAAAGAGAATAGGTTCACCGAAGGTGGCACACTCTAGTTTATAAATCCTTTCTCTAAAAAATAAACTAACTAACACATTAAATCGATAAGATCTTCTGGTTCCATATTATAAGAAGGAATAGATACTATTTTAGTACCATTTACTAAATATATATATCTTACTAGTGAAAGACCATTGAAATTAAAAAGAAACATGTCGGGAAACTCAATGATGGAAAGATGGAGATCATCCCTCAAAGATTACGGCACCAAGTAAAAACTAAAACATTGATATTAACCTTCCTAACTCATGAAAAGAAGGATCAAAACTATATACCTCAGGTCCCTTTCTCCTAGAAATAAATGGAAGACCATATAATCTACAGTAAAGTAGACTCATCGAAGATAACAACCAATTAAAAACTTTTTAGTAGTCAGACAATCCATACCAAGGATGAATCTAAGAGGTTTCACATTGAGAACTATATAATTCTATGTAAGATCAATTTAGGATATAGATAAAACACAATATTGACAATAGAAACCCTTCCCTCTCTTTATTATAAGAGGAATTATAATATCTATCACATAAGAAATAAATATCCATATGTAGATTTTGCATGTTCACAATATGAGTATATTTAAATATTTGAGATGAACTAGTATCAATTAAAGTAGTCACCAAGGATAAAGCTCTATTGATAGTACCATTAACATCCACTGAAAAAATATCAGCATTCTTAAGATACTCTTACACTATGTGAAGAATCTTCATTCTCGATGCATGTGGTCAGAATCGCTTAGATCTTGAAGCATCTAATTAAACTATTGTATTTTTTGGATCTGATGACCCTTTTCCACTGAACTAAGAAAACAAATTGGAATAAATTATTAAAATATTCGAGGAGATCATAGAAACATTATCTATTTGATGACTCATTGCAATGTCATCTCAAATTCCTAAACTTTCTACACTGAACACAAGTTAATAGGCCTATTCCCAGCACTGTAGGAGGTCCAAAAGATTCATCTTATCAAGAATCACTATGAGACTTGTCACACTTCTTATTTACTTTAAAGTAACTCATATAATTATTATTGGGAAAAAGGGAACACTTGTTAACCATAACTTACCAGCCCTATCAAGTTTAACCATCAAGGCCACATCTAGAACATCATCCTAAAAAGCCATTATCAATTGGAAAACCTAAGATCAGATGTCAGATCAAAGACTAATCTAAAATATATGTGCCTTAGGCTTATAATTAGTCACCACATTAGAAGAAAACTGAAAAATATTAGTAAAATGGTTTTGCAAACTGATTCAAAGTTATATCACCCTACTAGAGTTTGAGAAACTTCATGGATTCTTTAAAGACTATATATTCTAGGGAGAACTGGTCATTTATATGAACATAATCTTCTTTCCATTATAATCCCTCATCCATTTTCACTGTCACTATTAAAGTCTCATCATCTCCTATGAGACCCTCCCAATGTAAAGGTATCATATTTTACCTTAATGTGCATAAGAATTTCTAAGAAGTTAAAAACAATCCCTACATTCCCCAACCAATCCTCAGCCACTTGAGTATCATCAGATCTTGGAAAGTATGTGGATTATGAAGAAGAAACTATGGATCCTGGTCACAAGATTTATCCCTTTTAGAATCCAATACCAGAGCCTGAATGGTAATGAGTTTTGGTCCTTTTCCTAAATCTTATACATTCCACACTACCATCTTGATAAGATTATGGTCAACTGAATGATTTTATTAATGTGGTTCACCTATGGATTCATTATGGGGCCTATTTACACATCCTCTTGGAGGTAATATGATACAAAACATAAACAAAAATCACTTATGACATCAGAAAGGATACATCGAAAAAAGATACATGAATCTAAATTCCTCCAAATAGAACAATAGGATTGGGGTTTAAAAAAATATCAGATCCAAGGCATGTAATGGACTATAATTAGATCAAAACAATCCAAAATAAAAAAATTCCAAAGCACATGTGTTGACATATTGACGGTTATAGGGATATTTTTCTAGAACTCACCTTCAACTACCTCCTATGTCCAATGAAGATATCCCAAACTACATACTAATAGTAAGGAAACATACATAAGTTGAACCTATGATACTATTTGTTTCACAAACCAGTCTAGATTCCCTACTACCCAGATACCCAAGTTGGCTATGACATAAACTAAAGGTAATTCTCAATCCCCAAAAGTTTGTGACTCTTACCTGGGATCATACAAGATTAAATAGTAAATTCTTTTTAAAAAACATTATAAGATAAAACATACAAGTCAGCATGATAAATACTCCAAAAGGGAGATAATACTAGAAACAAACAGGTAAAAAAATACTATGATAGATAGATAAACATCCCAAGAAAAACTAAAACATAAACTATAAAAATGACCCAAAATATTCTATATAATTAGATGAAAGAGGCTCCACCAGTAACCATGAACACACCATGGTCCTGTGTATAAAAACCAACCACCACCTTCAAGTCGTGCTTTCCCTTAACATCAACATGGAATAAGAAAGTATACAAAAGGTTGGGTGTAAACTACAAAGGCTAATAGGGTATCACCCAATTCTCCCAAATCAATACCATAAAAATTTACCATTTATGCTACAAGTTAAAATAAAAAAAAGGTATAGAATTACATTTTTATATATTAATCCAAAAAGTGATTTCATAATTAAAAGGTGGGAAATTATATCGAATAGGCTTAAATGAAATCTTTTTTATAAAAAAATTATATTAATTAATTTGAATGAAATATATAGTTCAATAATCATTGATATGTATAATCAAGTAAAAATTTAAAAGTAAGGCACATCACAATTTATGAAACCCCATGGTAATCCAGCTTTTTTGGTAATATGATCCTCACACATTTCAAAAATGATCACAACTCTAGTTAATTTTGTACACAAAATTACACCCCAATAGGGAACCCATCATGGGTAGTCTACACCCAAATATGTGAACCCATTATGAGCATTAATTCAACATTTTTTCAGTTATAGTTATCATCATCATTCCATTGTAAGGGAATCAAGGTCCTAGTGTACTTGTCCTGGTTATAACTAACTAACTATGTAAACATGTGCTTAAATAAATAAATCCATAAGAACACTGTAAAATAAAAAATTTCAAATTAATTAAATTTATAATTTCCCAGTTTTCAGCTTTCAACATGCCATTCTAATTTCAAACCCAGAATAATGGTTTTCCTTGGTCCACGCCATTTTCAAATCAACATTCACGTTAATCAGTTTTTCATAAGGTTTAATAACCAAATACATTCATCAAATTTATTTTAAAATAATTTCATCATTTTTTCATATCTTCTACAAAATTTTAATTCCATGTAATTTAGGGGTTTTACAGAAATTCCATTCAATTTCAAATCACACATCAAATACATTCAAATCATTTTTTTAATTCGATTAAAAATCATTTAAATTTAATCATTAAATTTAATGTTTCAATCACAGGGTATGTAATTATGTAACCACCTATCTTTATTCACATGGTCAATGAAACACCCACAATATGATCACTAAAGAATAATGGGGTAAAGCAATCAAGAAACGTATCCTAGAGTCAAGATATAACAAAACGGAGTATAGATTCGTCAATAACAAGATGATTCAACACTCACTAAGGATTATATAAAATAAATTAGAAGAAATTTCATGATGGGATATCCACTTAATAATTGGATATCAAACGAGATTAACAACACTTCTATTCACCAAGAAAATGGTTTGGATGACACAAAAATTGCTTCTTGGGAGCCTTTAAAACCAAGAAATTCGATTTGGGGATTAATTTAGTTATTATAAACATTAATTTTAGAGTTATTGTTTTTAAAATAAATTTTCAAGAAATTAAAACCTGTATGAATTTTATTCAGAGAAGTGTTACATGGTTAGACAAACTTTTCACCCTAAATTTTCACCCCTATTGATAAGGTGCATGGTTTATCCTTAGTTGGAACATGTTTATTCACTATGAAAAAACTATAAAAACCCTCACTAACATATATTTAATGTTTTGCAGGGGTTGGTCACACTTTTTGGACAAACTATACACTCTCGTTCAGGGGTTCATAATAGGAAACACTGTTTTCTAAGGTAAATCATATGGTTTTAGCTAACCATGAACTATCCCTTGGGATTAACATTTTTTCCAAATTCTCCCAAAAAACCCCTAAAAATACCCTTATTAAATAATATCACAACTAGTGTCAAGTAATATATGAAATAAGGTAACTATATTTTGTAATCATTCAATTTCTATTTATCAATGATCAATATCGCTCTCCATAATTATTTACACTTTTCTCCTTTATACATAATTTCACTTCCCAATAATATTTTCCAAATTATAATCGTAGTAATATTTTATTAAAGATAACCTATATAATTCCATTTCTTTTTTTATGTATATGTTTTATTAACCCTTTTGGGATGTGGTATTTTCACAAAAAAAATCATATTTCAAACTATTAGTAAGTGAGTATATGTTTAAATTGGGAGGATAAAATTTATTTAAACGTTAAGAATATAACACCCTGAGAACAAAAAATATATATCTTTAAATAAATATGATTTCTTTGATATCATTATTTATACATAGTACTGAGTTTAAATGAACCGTGATAAAAAATTAAAATATTATTATTTAAACGTTATTTCTATAACCAGTCATTAAATTAGAAGGTATTAATAGTAATAAAAAAATTAAATATATATAAATTTACAACTTAATACAAATTAATTTATAAATTCTTTATAAATAAGAATAGAACTGTAATAAAGACATTTTATTTTATAAGAAAATAGTTTTCCTTCAAAAAATCATAACTTTTTTGAAAAAAAATATTATAATTAATATTTATAAATTTTATAAATTTTATTTTATAAAATGAAAACAATTTTTAAATATATATTTAAATATTAAATTAGGGGTACCAATTTTTATTTTTTAAACAAAATTAATCTTTTAGTGAATTGTGAAAAGGACCGATTTTTATAAAATTATCATTTCTTTTTAATAAATAATGTAATTTAAAAGCCCCATTATTAATTTAGTTTTATTTAAATTTAAATTATATATTATTTTGTTATATAAAATTAAATTAAAACATTTAAATCACTTTTTAGTGGTTTTTATTGTAAGGTTATTTTTAGGTTTTAAAACACATTTTTTCTAAAAACCGTTTTAATGGGCTTAATGTTTCTCCATTTTAAATATTAAGAATAACCCCTAAATAAGAATGATTTAAATGAAATATATATATATTTATATTTATATTATATATATATATATATTAATTTAAATTTATTCATTTAGGATTACTTTTGAAATAGAATATATGATATCATCTTTTCCTTAAAAAATGCATTTCTTGAAGCCATGTTTTTCAACACATCTGTGAGTTAATTTTAGAATTAAATTATGCAACTTATTTGAGACGAATATTTAAAAATGGATTCTATATTTTGAATTAGGATACTGTATATTATCTAATGAGGTCAAAATAATTTTTTGTCGTAATAAATATTAAAAACTATTAAAATTATTTACCACGTTTAAGGTAAAAATTGGATTATCGGGGGTTAATCAAAAAAGATAAGGGTTAAAAAATGACATAAAACATGTTAAATTCATATTTTATATTCATATTTTGACCTTGTATCTTCTATGTTTGGAAATGGTTTATTATGAAGACTTTTGGATTCTGAAAAATGTAGGTGTAATCCATTCTTTTCAAAAATTACAAATTTTCCCTCTCCCCCACTTATAAAAGTATACCCACTATAAAATCCTTTTCACACTTCCTATCTAGATTGGATCATCCAATACCTACCCAAATAACTTCTTTACTTACCTCTCCACATCATAGAATCTTTTTTTATTATAAATCCAAACTAGAAATTCTTATGGTGCAAATATAATGAAGTTTTTTGAAGGATAGGTAATGTCCTTAATTGATCATTTTATTTTATTTATTCTTATATATAATTCAAAATATATTAAGGTAATGACCTAAAATCATTACTTCCTCTCTAAAATTAGAAAAGAAACTATTGATCGAGCGAACGGTAGACTAATACATTGCGAATCAATATAGTTTCTTTTCCATCACCACATCTCACTACTAGATATAATGATTTATCTACTATTTATATCATATATTTATGATATAACAATACTTATATAATTATAATATCCCATAATCCATATTACTTTCCATTCCTTAACAAATACATTAATGTCACTTATGTATAATGCAAACTACCACCTCCCAAAGTGATCAGATTTGTTTTTCAATTTATCTTTACATGGGAGATAATAAGGATTAATTTTATATAAATATTTGTTATTCATGTCATATTAGTCATAATATAAAATTAATATATAATATAATTTCTTAACTTAACATCTATTGAATAAATATTAACCTCATTTGTGTGTGCAGAGGACAACTCCCTCGCGAAGCAATGTGATTCATTTTTCACTAACACATTACCTGTAAGGTAATAAAGATACATTTAATTATTATGTGTGATATATATGAAATTATATTTATTATAAAAAATAATTTACAATCCTATTCCTTACACTTTCACCCTTCAATGAAATGATAATTTCATGCATGCATGTATACGACCTACTTTCTCAATGAAGCAATGTGATTCACTCTCCATGTTAAAAATTAAATAATAATTTTGAAGAAGAATCTCATAAAAAATGATAGTTGTAAAATTAATATCATTATAGATGTTATGGAACTATGTCCAACTTTTGATATATGTAACTTTTATGATAAAACATGAATGAAAAATAAGGCAATTAATAACAAAAAAAATAGTGATGATGACCCTAGAAATTTTTATGTTGTCTTTACACTTTTTTATATATATTTACTTCTGATACACAAAATAAATTCATTTATTAATCCAAGATTCAATGATATGATCTTTATTAGAGTTTCTATCTAAAAACTTCCTTCTTTGAGACACATGTTCTTTTATAAACCGAATTTATTTTATATTGTGTATATAATAACCCTTTACATATTATATTATGAATCATTAACAATTCATGGTTTTTTATGTACAAAATAACGTAATTAATTCATGGGGGTTATGATTAAAAATTTACAAAATTGGTAAGTGTATATGATTCAATCTCTTTTTCATCGAAATTTTTCATGCTTGAATTTCCATTATCAATATTTTTTATCATTGTATAATAAAACCCATTATTTTTATTAATATATTCTCATCCATAAGATTTTAAATTAATTGTATTGTTTCACTCCCTTTGGTAATTTAAATTATTCTGAAAATTCTTTTTAAGTGAAACTGAATTCATTTCTCACTTTAGTCGAAAACCATTTCTCTTCAGTGTTCATTTTTTGTTTGATGTAATTTCAAAAATGTTTTAATATTATCCTATGATTGTTCAAAGTAATTTTTTATTGTGATTGGATTTTTTTAAAAAAAATTAATAGTATTATTATTATCATTTTCCAAATAATATATTTTTTTACTTTTCTTAATAAAATGTGAAAGGAATATTTCGTTTCATGTACTCGACATGTACAAGATTTCCCACTATCATAACTGCTCAACTATTTAATTCTTACTTTATATGTTCCCATGGTTATTTTCAAGAAAATAGTTTCATTAAATGTTTTTATATTTTTAGTCTTTCAAAAGATATTTTAAAAGTGGGTCAGTTATTTTCCTCAAAAAAAATATTCATTTTTCTATTCATCATGGCCAACAAACTTTGATGATGTAGATTTAATATAAATTTTGTATATATGTATCTCACATATATACCAAGATTATTCTCTCTTAATTTTATAGGGTTAATACATTCCTTAAATTCATCTCTAAAATAACTTCATTATGAAATCTCTTCAGATTATGTCATGAGACTAGACTGTGAAGCCCATTTATTACTATGTTTATTTCTTATATTTATACCTTATTATTAACATCCTTTTGTGAAATGAGTATGCACATACATGAAATGAATGTAATATGTGGGACCAAATTAATATATCCCTTTAATTCATTGGGTAATGTTTTACTCTTATGAGACATCATTTATGGGATTAGTTCCTGAACCTAATCCAGTATGGGACTATATCCACCATGTTATGTTGTCTTGGTAGTTAGCCTTGACTTATGTTTAAGTAATGTTCTATGTCATGGTCACCATCCTATGTTTCCATGATCTTATGATACCATGATTTTTATTTCATGCTTCCATTTCATTTATTATTTACCTTATATTTTATTATATCATGGTTTTCCTATGACTCACATGTTATGCTTCTATAACTGGTTAAATCCCTTAGCAGAATTTTTAGTTCATCACTTTCAGTCATGTATTACCTAGGTAATCATATAAAGATTTAAGAGTTGAAATATATTTTAGGAGACAAATATGGATAATAAAATAATGATGAAATGTTTTAGTTTCCTTTTATATATTATAATCCCAGTCTTCTAAAGATATATGCCTGTATGATCCTTGTGTTTTATTAATTGATATGTATGTTTACGAATCATGTAATAATTTTTGTAAAATGCATGGGTCTCTATATGACCCTGAATATGTATCAATGTATAAGACGTCATATGTAGGGAACCTATTATACAACATTGTGTCTAATAATCTATTATTGATGTTCAATTAAGCAAGACTAATAACACATATATAACAATCCTTATTCTGTACATTAAGTACGTCAATTGAAAAACATGCTGACCAACTTATATCCCATGAGTGATCAATTGTATATAAAGTGAATTCAGTATCACTTAGATAAATAGTGCATAATTTTAAATCAATATTCAATACTTATCACACCAATAAATTCCTAAGAACTGTAGAGTTTTTAAATAGTTTTAGACTATAAACATAATAAACTACTTCTAGGAAAGATATTGAACATCTCCCACAAGATTCTCTTACACATAGTACCCTTCTTATAAGTATCCTACCTAAAAAATTTCTTAATAACCTATATAAATAAAAACATAATAAAGTGTTATCTACATATTGAGATTTTTTGATATAATTATTTATAAAAATAATTTTTTAGCATTCTTTACATGCAATATCGAGTTTAGGTGAACTGTGATATACTATTAAAATATTATTATTTAATGTGAAAGTTATCACCTCGACATTAGATTAGTGGGTATAAACATAAGTAACTAAACTATGAGAATCAAATGGCTTACATACATATAAAATTAATTCATTGATTCAATTAATTAGAAATTAAATTAAAGGTGGTGTTTCTCGAAAAAAAATATTTTTATCTGTGAAGTATATTTTTGTGTTAATATATTAAATTAATCACCATTGGTGAATGATTTTAATGAAATTAATATAATATATATTCAATGAAATACTTCTACGTTCATCTAATTTTTTATAATAATGGGATAGGAATAAATCCAATTTTATACCTAATAATTTACTCTTTTAAATAGTTTTTTCATGTTTTGAACACATAATTTAAAATAAATTTTTTAATATTGTAAAAATTAAATATTAAAAAAATTTAATGCATATTTGGAATCAGGAGGTACAAATTTCATAAATATCTTCCTTCTTTTTAGTCATTGTTTATAGTAACTGTGGTAAAATTTATCACCTCAATAAAGGGTAAATCGGGTGAAACCCGGTAAAACTGAGTGTTAAGGTTGGAATTTTTTCAAATTAATTATTATTGGATGAAGATACGAATAAACTTATCACCTTGGGCTCAAAGGGTAATTTTTTAAGGGAAATGTTTCCATGAAAACGACATATATAATATTTCAAGCAAATAAAAATACAAAATGTCACTCTCTAGCTTCTAAACACCTATTATGAGTTCACATAAGGGAAAAAAGTATTTTTTGAATGAATATTAATAGTTTTTTTGAGAATAATGAAATTAATTACACAATGGTAATTTATTTATAATTTTAAGTGAATAAATAATTACATTAAATTTTTATTCAATGCTAACATAATACTTATTCAACTAATAGAAAAATAATGTAAATGATTTTTAAAATATTAAAAGTAAACTAATTTGAGTGATTTATAGTGTTTAATTAATTTATAGATGAATATAAAAAATTAGTTAATTCTTTCTGGATTATATTATAGTTATAATTTTTTCTTGATGTCTCAAAAGTCAAATTGAACAAATGGTGTCAAAATTTACATTAATGATATTTTATGAAAATAATATTCTACTAAACTATTTAAAAATCATAAAAATATAGAAATAGGATAGGTTGTATAAGATATGGTCTAAATTATCATCCCTTATAAATTTATTAACTAATTTTTAAAATATAATAAAATTATAACCCTTTAATAGTAAAAAAATATAATACCATGATTATAGTTAAAATATGTTAACTAAGGGGTTAAACAAGAAGATATGGGTATAGACAACACATGAACGAATGGAAATTTTATTGGTTGATGGTATTTTATCCATATCCTAACTTATCTTCAATAATTTAGAAATTTTTAATTATATTTCTATTGAATTAATTTATTATATTTTAATCTTTTAGGAAATTATAAGAGTAAAAATCCCCTCAGTTAAAAAAGGAACCTATCATTTCTTTTATTTACACCACTTTGAGCTTTATAGCTCAACCAAACCATAAAAATTATCATATCCACTCCCCTAACCAAAAATTAGACATGATTGTGTTGTTACATTACAATTCCAGGGTTCCATGAGATAAAATATAATGGATTTCTACCAAAGAAGAGGATGATCAAACATGTATCGAGAAAGATGAGACTTATGACAAGGGATATATGTTTCAATCCAATTTTTTGTTGTTATTTTTTGTGATTTAATTTACTTTAAGTAAATAATATTATCCTTATATGATAAATTCATTTCATTTTTCTTATACTCTAGTTATTTCTAAAGAATACAAGTTTTTATTTCATTATATTCACTTTATGTACTTAATATATAAAAGAAATTCAAGGAAAACCTAATTCCATTATTTATCTGATAAAAAATCATTTTTTTCTAATATCAATGTTTACTAAAAAATGAAGAAGGTTTTTAATATTCTAATATGATTTTTAATTTCATTTTTATAACCACAAATTACTTTTTACAAAATGTTTTTAAAGGATTATTCTTGTCATTTTCTAAATGAGGTAATTTTCAAATTTTTACAAAGTTGTGAAAGGAATGTTATCTTTTAAGTTATACTACATGATAAAAAACCACAGTCATGACTATAAAAACAATTGAATATTAAATTACATTTTTTCAAGTTTATTTTCACGAAATATGTTTTCCTTAATGTTTTTGAAATAGTTAAATTTACATAGGTGATTTAATAGTGAAATATTTATTTTCCTCAGGAAGTATTATAGTGATTATTTTAAATTAATTTTCATCTATGATAACATCTTTTGATGTTAATTATGTTTAATTGGGGATATAATCCAATGACACCATCTTTGTTCATTCTCTAGATGGTTTGTGATTTTGATGATGAGATATTTATGTGGCTCATTTATATTCCATGGTTCATGGTATGATTTTATATTATGTTTATGAAACCTATTTTCCTTATAAGTGTAATGAAATGGTCATAAGATGAATGTTTTATGATCTTAGGGCACACATATGTATTTTTTTCTTATGTTTTGGTTGGGCCAAGAATTATATATTCATTCAATGAATTGGGTAATGTTTTATATCTCAAGAGATAACTATAGGAAATAATTTGATGTGGTTGATCCACTATATGAACCAAGTTGATGTGCTTGATCCACATTGGGAAACAATTCAATGTGATTGATCCTCTATTGGAAATAGGTGATAACTCCTGTTACATTGTGATGTGAAAAACATGAGTCCATGCTTGGTCCTTTATGATTTGATGGCATCTATAGTTAACATTGACATATAAAAGGGTTTTTTTACTTATTATGGTTCCAAAGTTTTATGATATTAATATATGGTTCATGATTTATTTATATTGAGTTATAACTCATATGATTAACGTATTTTGAAATGATAAATTTTTTTGTCAAGGATCATGATTACGATCCATGATATATTGGGTATAAACTTTATAAGTTATTTTCATGATGTTATACCCATATTATTATCTTATTCTTTTATATAATCATTGATTGATATCTCCCTTGTTTTACCCTTACTGGGAAACAGATATTTTTCTTTCTTATATTTCCCTTCCCCAGGTTTTGAAAAAAAAATTAAGTAGTGTATATATATGAAGAGTACTATGTGAGAAGACATTTATGGGAGATGATGTAAATATTTCATTAAATAATAATATTATTCATATAGTCTATAAAGACGCAATACTTCTGTAGTCCAATAGTTTGTATTTATGAAATGTATTAAATATTAATATAAAAAGATATAATATTTGTGTTTGTAAATAATGGATCGCTATAGTCAATATCATTGGTTAGGTTTAGTCAATATTTATATATTATGTTTATAAATATTTATTGAAATCCCTCGGTAAAACTCTAAGTTTAAGATAACATCCTAAATATTTAGTAATGTCTATGGTAATCCAAAGTTAAACCTATGGTCCCACAAATTGAGAAAAAGGATTCCTGATTTAGATAATATATGAATGATATATCATGAATATAATATAGGTCACTCTTATTATAATTTCCTAATTCAAACACTTTGTTTTTGGTTTTCTTCAATTTCTCGAATTGGAAGACATAATGAAAATAATGAATGTGATAGATAGTGCAATGATTGTCAACCTAAGTAACCAAATGCGATGGTAGTTGGAATGAAGAAATGTGTTGTTATTATCACACAATTTTCTTGAGATATGAATCGCAGATATCATCAATAGGATCAAAGGATGGAACAATGTACTATTGATTCATTCATATAGAAAAATTCACCTTATTTTAGTGGCTCTCCAGGTCCACTTGCAGCTAAGTGATGGATCAGCACCATTAAGAAAATATTTTAGATTCTCAAATGTTCAACACATGAGAAATTATTCCAATTAGTTACTCATTTGGATGGAGAAGTACATAAATAGTGAAACCTTATTGAGAAAATGTGTCAATAGGAATAAATTGACTATATAAAATAGTAAAAGTTTAATAGGATATTTTTCAGTAAGTACTTGCATCATAATCTACATAAAAAGATGGATAATTCATTCCATGAACTTAAAAGAAAGGGGGATGAATCCAAACTTACTTATGAGAAAATTATTACATGAATTTAAATGTAGTGTTATGGTTTAATCATTATCCCGTAAAGAATTTGTTTTTTTATTATTTAGTGGCTAACAACAAAGTATCTATAATTCATAATCTATAAGAAACATTAGTAGCTATGAATAAATAATTTCATCTATACTCAAGGTAGAAATATAAATTTGATATTTTCACCATTCCCATGAATTTGATAACAAAATAAAGATTGAGACTCTGGAAATCTCAAATAAATTACTCAGTGGAATGAAATTATAGCCTTCTACAAGAAACAAATAATGGAAGAAACATCAATATAATTTCTTGAATTGAACTAGGTGGTTCTTTAAATGTGGAAAAGTATGTCATAAAACCATGAATGTTGAAAGGTGGTGGATTTTCAAATTAATAAAATATAGAGAAAAATGATGCCAATTACTACACCAACCTTGATCCAATTCTTTAAATTTGACATTCTATATTTTTATAATGAAAATTAATACTATGTTTATAGAATACATTAATCCAATGGCTTGAAGAACATCATTTTTTATTGATTTTGATAACCAACCTTTCAATGGGTGACGTGGAACCCTTACAAGGCCCGTAGGTGTAAGTATAACATGGATCATAGGACTTAGAGGAATTCATTTCTCGTAGGATTCAAACATTACATACAACCCAGACTAACTACTTGTAACTTATCCTCCCCAACATCTTAATCATGAAATCACCTCTCCACCTTCGCAGGGCTATTCGGCTAGGCAATCTCATGCATGCACAGGATTGTCCCGGTGGCAGGTGTCATACCCTCTCATTCATGCAATCTGTGTAGCTTATACTGTGGTGAAAGCTCCTTGCTCATCATCTTATAGATCTTGTTCCATGTTGGTTTTCTGGTTTGTGTCTTTACTTAAGGTGGCCTGAAGTCCTTGAGGTGGCCCGAAGACCTTACTAGCCCGAAGGCGTGGGTGGCCCAAAGGCCTTAAAGGACTCGTGGACCAAATCGGTGTCCCGAATGCCCAAATGGGAGAAACTTCCCGGCTACTACAGTGCCAAAAATTGATTTATAAAGGTACATAAAAATAATTATTTGGTGAAAAATTAATTATAAATTAAAATAAAACCTTTTTTAAAATAAAAGGAAATGTTTTTCTGAAAACTCTTTAATTGTGCACAAGCGTGTTTTATGCCAAAAAATTAAAAATAAATTTTATTGGATTATATTAATGAAATTTAAATATATTATATTCAATATAATGTTTAAAATTTATCTTATGTGTCTTATGGACATTATATAAGAACAAATCCAATCTTACACATAACATAATTATTTTTCTAAAAAATGAAGTTTTCTGGCCATTTGATGGTACACTTGTTTTAAAACTAGTTTTTGAGACTCTTGAAAATTATATTTTACAAAATAAACTTCTTATTTTTATGCCTAATACAAAATTTAATATGGTTGATTTTTTTATTTTTCTCAGAAGTTTCATGTTTTGATTAATAGTGAAACAAATATTGAATTTTAATTGAAAAAAAAATTCTAAATAATATATGGTGTTCAATAATATTTTTGACTAGTTATAATGTATAAATAGATATTTTTATAATTTAATACATTTTATGTTATTTTAATCAATTTAATTTTTAATTTGGATATAAAAACATTTCAATATTTTGAACATTTTTACTTTAAAAAATCATTCTCTTGTTCCATCACACAAGATTAATTTTAAAATAATTATAACCTACTATGTGTTTTGAATTTTGAAAAATAGATTCAATATTTAGACCCATAAGGTCCAAATTTAGTAAATAGGTCCCTTTATGTTTTGGATAAAATGTGAATAGTAAACATAGTAATTATTATTGCCACGGTCAAGGGTAAATTGTATAATTAAGTGTAAAAATAATATTATAAATAATATAAAAGTAACCTAAAATTTCTATTAATTGTTTTAGGTGATTTATTTTTTATAAAAAATCATCCATGGGATGATTGAATGAGATCTTTGATCCAATTGAATGGCCTTAAGAAATTTATAGTATTTTATTCAAATAAAAGTTAATCTTGTCATACATTTATTTTTTAAAAGTGGAATATTTTTAATATGGGTTTATTTTGGAGGTATGTTTGACTATAACTAGTATAAAATAATTGTCTTCATCCTGGTAATTTTTTTAATTTTTAAAAGAGAAATAATTTCCTTAAATGCTTAAATAATGATGATCTAGTAATTGTTTAATTAAAGTAAGTGTCATATAAATCATTGAAAAAACACTAAAATAAATATAATTTGACATAATTAATACCATACAATATTTTTAGAGATGAATTATAAATATTATTGATGTTTCAATATAGTTTTTTAGGATATATCATGTTTTAATGATATTTCTAAAAAAATAAAGTTATAAATAGGATAAAAATTGGCATTAATGATATTTTAAAAAACATATTTAATTAAATGATATAATATTCATAAAAATTATAGAAGGTTTAAATGTTTATCAATGACCCATTTAGGGTTCTTTTTTCATTTTATAGTAACTATATTAATATTTAAAGAGTAAAAAAACATGTTATCATTGAACGAATTAAAGAGGTTAAATAAGGGTTAAACAAAAAAGAAAAGGATTAAAAATATTCAAAACTTATCTAACAATCATTTTATGAAGTTATATTCACCCATAATAATCATATAGCATAAATATATAATTTCTGATCTATTTTAAATATAAAATAACTTTATATTAATTTAATATTTTGAGAAATTCAAAGAGTATACCACCCCTATTTTATAAAAGCAAACCTCTTCTTTTCTATTAATCACACTTAAAAACCTGTTTGGTTAAACCATTATCTACCGAATGATATTCCTATAATCTATACAAATATTATAGAGCTCTTATTTTAGTTTAAATTTAATCCATAGTGTTCTTAAGGTGTTAAGAGAATGAGGTTGTCTGAGGAAGAGGTATCATTTCTAATCAAATATTTTTGTTTTATTGCTTCTTCCACTTCATTAAAATCTTCTTCAACCCTGATAAATCATAAATAAAGTCTCATAAATATAATTATATGTTATTATTTTAATATTATCAATTAAATTAATTTCCACTTTCATCGAATGGGAAAAACATTATCATTCATGTGTACGGAGAACTACGGCCTCACAAACCGATATAATTAGTCTTCCATCACCATCTCTCCAGAGTAGTTATATATTGAGTCAATAAGGTTTCCTTATGACTTTTACATTCCTTCATCTTTTTAAAATCACCAATATCCTATCTTAAAAAATATTTAATTTTTCCAAAAAATTATCTTAATAAGGAATATTTTCCTTCCCCGAGGAAATTTTATTCTTACCTATGTTTTCATTATTCATTTTATAGTTTCTATAAATATAACTCTTTTATTACTAAAGGTTAAAAGTGAGTTTCATATCTAAAACCACGGATTCCTATAAATCCTTGTTTATAGAGTATTCTGTTTTTAGACTCTGAATTCTCTGAAATTCATACTCTGAATTCTTTGAAATTCAGACTCTGAATTCTCTGAAATTCAGAATCTGAATTCTATGAAATTCAGACTCTAAATTCTCTGAAATTCGAGCTCTGAATTCTATGAAATTCAGACTATATATTCTCTAAAAATATGACTCTAAATTCTCTAAAAATCTGACTCCAAATTTTCTGAAATTTAGACTCTGAATTCTCTACAATTCAACTCTGAATTCCTCATAATTCAGACTCCAAATTCCTCAAAATTATGACTCTATATTCTATAGAATTCCAACTCCGAATTTTGTATAATTCGGATTCTAAAGTTTATAGAATTCATATTCTAAATTATTTGGAAAACAAAGTCCGAATTTCCATGATTTATTGTCTCTAAATTATTGTTTTCTTCGACTATGAACTTTTTATTTTTCCGTAGACTCTGAAAAATAGTTTTGGTTAATAAACCTTATTTTACTTACACCTATTATAGTTATGAAGCAATGTCATACATTCTGTTTCTAACTAACCATTATTTGGGTGATACGTGTATAGGTCCCTCCGAAATTCCAGGAAAAAGTTGACCATTGGAGGAGGGATCTGACCATTGGAGAAATTTATATAAATAGGAGCTCAATTGAATGAGCTCATGATTGACCCATAACTCTAGAGATTTCATACTGCTAAAGTGATTTCTAAAGAGAGACTCTCATGACTTGTGCATACTGAACATCTTATTCTGTTTGTTTCATGCAACTCTGATTGGTTTTGTGTACAATCAAGGACTTCCGGGGATAGGAAGACAAAGGTGTCAACTACCTTGATGTTCGAAGACTTCCTTGATTAGGAAGACAGAGGTGCGGACTTCCTTGATGTTCCAACGATTGTTGAGATAGCAAGACAGAATCTGATATTCCAATTGAGGGCTTTCCCTAGTGTGGGTAAGACAAAATTTCTTTAATGTATAAATCAAGGGACCTTTCTGGGGTTGTTTCATATCTTTCTCTTTGGGATAAATGATTACATACTTTTACTTGTTTTTTTAATGTTTATTTTCATTTTTATTTTGATAAAATAATAAAGTATAACTTTCTTATATGTTATTTTTCTTTTATGTACTCTTATTAATAATATTTTATACGCTTTAAGGTGGAATATTTTCTTTGTAAACTTTCCTTAAGTTTCATTTCTGGAACCACGTTTCTAGAACCAAGCAAGTTTGTAGAAATAAAAGTGGTCTTGTGAATTTTCCATGTTTAACCTTGTTAAACATAGCATTCATTAAGGTTAAAAATGAAAATTTTTAAACTTACAATTACCCCCCCCCCCCCCACTCCTGCAATTGAGCATCTATATTCATATTTTGATCCTACAATTGGTATCAAAGCAGGTCTCTGAAATACTTATATTCACATATAAGTTATCTTGGTCAGTATTCATTGTTCTAAATATTTTCCATGCATAGGTTTTTCTATCCTTGTTTAAAAACATTTACTGTTAACAATTTATTGTGGAAATATATATTATTTTAGATGTAAGTAATGAATTTCGGTTCGATTGACAATCTAAATCCGACTAGACCGCCTTTATTTGAAAGAAATGATTATGAATATTGGAGATATCATATGAAGACTTTTTTTATTAATAATAGAGTGGAAAACATCGTTATACTTACTGAAGATTACAACATTCTTAATAAGGAAGTCAAAATGTTTACTAATCAAGAAAAGTCAAAATATCAATTAAACTAAAAGGTACTCAATACATTGTTGTGTTCCATGACTAGGAATATATATAGTCAGATTTCTTCTTTTCATGCAACAAATTTAATTTGGAAGAAATTGGAAGTAACTCATTCTGGTATATCCAATGTTATAGAAACTAGAATAGTTATGCTTACAGCAGAATATCCTGAATTTCTATTTCCTTATAGATAACCATTATTCAAGTTAAAACAAAGATTAATAACTATTTTTAATAGTTTACAGTCTATGGGAGAGAAAGGTTTATATAATGAGGCACTTGTGTACAAGATTATATATATCATGCCTAATGAGTGGTAATCTAAAAGTACATCTATTTATGAGAATAGGAGAGTATCTCAAATTACTCTTGATGATATTTTTGGAACTCTTCTTCAATATGAGACAAGAATGAAAAGAGATGCTGATATAAATGAGAAGAAGAATGGAAATTGAAGTATAGACTTTAATACTACAAAATCCAAGACTCCTGAATTGATTACAAGATGCAAGTAAAAGAAAGTCATTGTTTTTTCTAAATCTAGAGAAAGTGAACATTCTATTAATGAGATAGATAATACTGCTCGAAGGATGAACAATATAGTGGGAAAGAAAGAATTTCAATATAGTTTTAAGAAGAAAGAAATAAAGTATAACAAATACTCTGAAGTCACTTGTTATGGACGAAAAAGTGCAGGGCATATATGCCAGATTGTCATATGCGTGAGAAAAAGGACAGAAAGGAAAAGAATTCTCAGAGAAATAGAAATAAGTACTATAAAGAGAAAGATAAGAAAGTTTTGAAAGCTAATGACACCTAGAGTGCAAGTGGTGGATATTCTTCTGATGAATCCTCAGAGTATGAATCTTCTGGTAAGAATAATTTTTGTCTACTTTTCAAGATACCTATTGAAAATCATTGTCAAATGGACATGGTACACAATGTTTAATCCATAACTAATGTATCCTTAAATTCTAATTATAGTGATAAAAAATATTATGAATCTTTAGATGAAGAATTTTATTCTAATGAAGATAATATATTACCTAATTATGAATAAGTATCTTGGTTTTCTAAGCTTCTTGAGAATGAAAATTCTAAATTCAAGAAAAAACATGATTAGGAAAATTGTATAATTTCTATTCTTACTAAAGAATTATTATATCTTTCAAAATATCCTGATAAAAAAATTTATTATTTTTAAAGTATTTCCAAAACCCTTGAGGAATTTAATTCAGAGAAGGATAAACATTCTAAGGATCTTGAAAATGTAATGTACAAGAAAACTATTTTAGAGACTAACTCTAGTACTAAAACTAATGGTTTTGAGAATAAGAACTTAGTTATTAGACTTAATTTAGAAATATTTTCCTTGAGGAAGTTTTATTCATACTTTACCTTAGGTAAGGAAAACATTGATAGGATGTATTCCAAAATTTGACATCTAAGGAATAATTCTAGATTTGGTTATACTCATTCTAAACTAGTTTTTAGTAATAATTATTTTGTTCCCCAAAGTGGTCTATTTTTCAGTAAATGTTAGTGTTGTGGACATTGGGAAAAAAATTGTTCTTTCAACAAAACTCAGTCTTTAGGTTTTCATAAAGATTATTTTTCTATGAAAATGTGGATACCTAAAATTTTGTTGTCTGAAGATTCCAGATCTAAAATATTTTGGGTTTCGAAATTCTAACACTTCTATTTTCAAAAAATAAAGAAAGTAACAATAGAAATACATGGTACATGGATAGTGGATGTTCCCGGCACATCACTGGTAACAAAAACGTCTTTGAAAAGATTATCAAGACGAAAGGAGGAAAAGTAACTTCCAGAGATAATTCTCAAAGTGAAATTCTTGGTATAGGTATCATTGTTCTTCTTGGAAAAACATTGATTTAAAATATTTTATTTGTTAATGGTCTTAAGAACAACCTTATTAGCATAGGTCAATTATGTGATGAAGGTTACCATGTAAATTTTTGGAATGACAAGTTCTTAGTACACAATTCCAAGGAAGAGTTTATTCTTTCTGCCCATATGCAAGAGAATGTATACACACTAAACATAGAAGACCTTATGATCCAAGATCTACCCTATCTTAGTGCAATGTAAGATCAATCTTGGTTATTTAATAGAATTTTTGGACACTATGATATTAGGAACTTATGTAAACTCTCTATGAAAAGTAAATTTAAGGATCTACCCGATCTTAGATTTTATTCTTCAAAAGTTTGCGATACTTGTCAATTTGGAAAGCAGCATAAATCAATCTTTAAATCAGTTGGTGAAATCTCAACTACTGATGCATTACAGATGGTGCATATGGATCTTTTTGGTCCAATACAAACTGGAAGCATTGGAGGAAAATATTGTGTATTTTTCTTAGTTGATGATTACACATGATTTGCATGAGTCTATTTTCTATAAAAGAAATCTGAATCCTTTTCTTATTTTAAAATTTATGGAGCCCATGTTAGAAATGTTAAAAACCATCCATTGATAACTATTCATAGTGATCATGGAGGATAATTTCAAAATTTTGATTTTGAAACTTTTTGTCGTAGAAAATGAATTACTCATAACTTATCAGCACTAAGAATTCCTCAACAAAATGGTGTTGTTTAAAGAAGTAATAGATTTATTCAAGAGATAAATAGAACCATGTTGAGTTAATATTCAATAGCTAAAAAAGTTTTGTTGATGTCATATGTATATTTTGTTATACTTTAAAATGAGTTTTTATTAGACCATTTTTTTTAAAAACCCATTGTGAGTTATGGAATGGTAGAAAACCTATACTTTCCTCCTTCAAGGTATTTGGTTGTCAGGTATTCATTTTGAATACTAAAGATAATATACATAAATTTGCACCCACATCTGATAAAGGGACTTTCCTAAGATACTCCACAACTTCTAGGTCTTATAGAGTTTTCAACAAAAATACATTTACTTTTGAAGAAATAGTACATGTTAAATTAGATGAAACTAATCCTTTTTCTTTTAAAAACCCTCAACCTAAATCTTCCAATGTGTTTTCTAAAACGGATTATCAACCCTTGATAGAAGATCCTTCTGATAAGGAAAATGTTCAACAAAATATCTATAAAGCACAGAATATTTCCTACCATGTGTAGATGAATAGGTTTTTCAAAACCCACATCATTTGTTTCTTAAGAATCATCATAGTGATAGTATCATTGGTGATGTAAATCAACCTAAAAGGACTAGAAGTTCCTTAATAAATGAAGTATAACATCGAGCATTATTTTCTCAAATAAAACCAAAAAGCACTAATGATGCTTTAGGTGATGATGATTGGATAAAATCCAGGAAAAATGACTAAATGAATTAGAAAGGACTAAATTCTGGACTTCGGTTGAATGACCAAAGGAAACATCTGTTATTAGAGTAAAATGGTACTTTTGAAATAAATGTGATGAAAATGGAATCATAGTTATAAATAAGTATAGGTTAGTTGCAAAAGGTTATAATCAACAAGAAATAATATACTATAAATAAACCTATACTCTATTAGCTTTACTTGAATATATTTGTATTCTACTTTCCTTTGTAGTATTCTTCAACTTCTAACTTTATCAAGTGGATGTTGAGTGTGCTTTCCTTAATGGTAATGTTCAATAGGATGTTTTTGTTGAACAACCTCCTAGTTTTGAAGATTCAAAACATCCTAAACATGCTATTAAACTTACCAAAGATTTATATGGACTTAAATAAGCTTTTAGATCCAAGTATGATAGACTTATAGGTTTTTTGTTACAAAAAATTATGTTAAGGGAAATGCATATCCAACCCTTTATATAAAGATGGATAAGAAAAAAAAATTGTTAATAATTATGTTGGTGACATTATATTTGGTTCAACTCAGAAATCATTAATCAATTCATTTTCAAATCTAATGAAATCTGAGTTCGAAATGAGTATAATGAGTGAGTTAACATTTTTCATTGGTTTTAAAATTTCTCAAAAATCAGAAAGAATTTATATATATCAATATATGAATATTAAATATCTTCTTAAAAAGTGTGGATATGACAACACTAAGAGTATAAGTACTCCCATTAGTTCCTAAAATTCACTTGATCTTGATGAAGTTTGGAAACAAGTGGATCAAACATCATTTAGAGGTATGATAGAAAGCTTGTTATACTTCACAGTTAGTAATCCAGACATAAATTTTTTAGTATTCTTATGTGAAAGGTATCAATCCAATCCTAAGGAATCTCATTTAAAGGTAGTGAAAGTTATTTTTCACTACTTAAAGGGATCCATGGATTTAAGACTCTTTTATACTTCTAGAAATGATTTTTTTTTTAATAATATTTTTGGATACTGACTTTGGTAGATGTAGAATGGATAGGAAAGGTACATCAAAAACGTGTTATTTCTTAAGAGATTCATTAGTTTATTTTTCATGAAAAAATCAACACTCAATAGCACTTTTCACTACTGAAGTTAAATATGTAGCATCTAGAAGTTGTTGTGTTCAAGTATTGTGGATACAGCACACACTCAAAAACTATGGTATGAGTTTTACCAAAACACAAATAATGTATGATAATACTAGTTTAATCGCCTTAAGTAAAAACCATGCACATCACTCTCGTGAAAAATACAAAGATATTATGAATCACCTTCTTAGGGATCACATGAAAAAAGGAGATTTCATTATTCAATTTATCAGAATGCAAGATCAACTGGATGATATTTTCACAAAATCTTTACCCTCCAATAGATTTGAATATATTAAACTGAAGTTATGAATGATAAAAATAAGTTAATATTCCATGTTAAATTCTTGAAGAAACCTATCTCCTTATAGTAAGAATCTATTATTCATATGGGGAGTACATATGCTTTGTAGTCAAAATATTTCATAGTAAGAATTTTTTCAAATTCAAAATTTTTCATAGTCAAACTTTTCATAATCAAATTTTTCGTAATATAAAATTTTCAGAACAATTTTCCAGAATCTAAAGTTCTCCAAGAAAAATATTCCACATTACAAATAATCTTCCTAGAAATAGGAAAGGTGTGTTTTCGTTATTAAATTTTCATAATCATCTTTTTTCATGTTGGTATTTTTATATTGTTAAAGAAACTTTTTCAGATTCACTTTTTCTTAAATCTAAATGTTTACCTTAAAACCTAAAATGATTGGAACATGCCAAAATCCTTCTTCAGTAATCATCTCAACCATCATATCTGATCAAGATTATTTCAATCATTGGATCAATCAAGGAAGTTGAAACATCCTCTCAAACGCCTATATAAGGACCCCCTGTTGGTTATCCCACATCGATCTTCAATTCCTTCACGTGATGAAGTTCTACCTCCCCTACTTAAGGCCATTCTGAATCTTTATGTTTTCCATACTTACGAATGTCTATTGAAGCCTCTCCTCAGAAATAAATATCAAATATAAGTGAAATTTTTGAATGGCAGATACACCGAGAATGGTTAGTCGATCCGAAATTTTATTCTAAGTATGACATCATCATTTCAAATAATAACAAGTTGACTGGCTGGGAGAGCCTATGGATATCGAAACAAAAGGAACAGGATCAGGTCTATCTAAATTTGAGGATTGAATTTTATGAGTATGTAAGTTATTTCAATGAAGGAGGGAGAGATAAGTTTTCTTTCAAGAGATATGGGAAGAATTATTCTCTTTCTTATATCAAGGCAGTAAATTTGATTTGAATTATTTATGAGGGTGAAGTAGAATTATGTACTCAAAAATTACAGGATGTTTTAGGATCTTTTTATATGAAGAAGGCTCTATCTTGTCTTGGTTTGAAAGGAGTGAAGACTCTGAATATTGTCCATCTATCTATAAACCTTTGGATTCTTGATTTATGGGTCCAAGGTTTTATCATTCCAAGAAAAGGGGATAAAGACACCCTTGAAAAAAGTGATATCTATATTATGGATTTCATGGTGAACCTCAAGAAGATAAACCTGGTCAAGTATATATTGGTTACGATTGAGAATATAACGAATAGAAATTTAAAGTCTCAAATTATCATGTATCTAGCTATACTCTAGAAAATTATTGTTCTTTTCCTAGTGTCATTCAAAATTCCTTGTAGTTCTATGTTAAGGAATTTCCAAGTAATGTTATTGAGTGATGATACTCTAAGGGGAATGAAGGTTGGATTTAATAGTAAATCTGGAGATTTCTATGACTTTTCAGAAGCCAAAATCGAAGCCCTTTCAGAGAAATCAGAATTTGATGAGACTTCCAAGAATGGTGGAAGAAAGAGGAAGGAAAAGGAACCGAAAGAGAAAGGTGAAACTCCTGCAGCTAAAGAAACCCAATATGCACCTCCAAACCCAAAGAATAAAAAGACTTACCTTGATGAAGTAGTGTCTAAATTGAGAGAAGACAAGAAGAACAACAAAGAATGGGAGACTATTTTTGTCTTGGATCCTACTGAGGCGAAAGCATTGAAGTTAATGGCTTCCGAGAATCTTGTGAAGCATTATAAAGAAAAGAATCAAAGAAAGAAAAGTTATAAAACTAAAATAGTACAATATCTTCTCAAGGATACTAAAAAGCCTCTGGACAACTTCACGTACCAGAATCATTTTTGAAAGAATCACTCCCTATGAATCCAAGAAAGAAGGTGGTTATTCCATAACCACATTAAGAAGAAGAAATAGTTGAAGAGGAATAAGTGGAAGAAGGAGTTGAAGAAGGAAATATTGATACAGAAGACATGATAAAAAATGTAGAGGATTATCATGAGAAGGAGAGTCCTTATGTGACGATTTCAATCCAAAATTATAAAAAAAATCTTCAAAACATTATACTCCCGAAAAAGAAGACAAGGGATAGGATGAATTAAACAAACAATCTAAAGAAGAAAGAAACAATCATGATTTCGTTCATCCCGAAAGTCAAGTGGATGATGCTGACAAAGAAGAAGTTGATCAAGATAAGATTATTTAGTTATTATATAGTGTGCATGAATCTCCCAAATCACAAGAAATCATTCTGAGAACCAATAAGGGAAAGAAGGTGCTGGTGGACACACCTAGTAAATCTGGGGTGAAAAATAAATTAGTTGGTGCTTCATCAAAGTGGAAATCTAAAGAGATTTAAAAACAATCCTCATCAACCAAACACTTTGATTTGGAATTTTCCTCTCTTATACATGATTTTATGGTTCATTTTTTTGAAAAAGTTGGTTGATACCATTCCATTATTTCTGAGTATAGATTATGGATACAAGTTGCTTCAGCATTTGTTCAATCAGAAATTAGATTCAGTTTAAATGATTATGGATAAATTTTTAGCATTTGAGGTAGATTTCAAATATTTTCTCATTATATATGAGACACATAAAATATTGTACAAGAAGATTACAATCTGGTCAAGAAAGATAGTCGAAGAGCTCAGAGTCTTTGAGGAATTTCAAGATATTTTGAAAGATTATTTTGATACCGTAGAGGGAAGGTTTAATGATCTTACTATGAGTTTTGAGGAAAATTTGACTCTTGAATAGAAAAACCGGATGCAATAAGTTGTGGACATGAATGGAAATCTTAATTCAGTGGCTATGAATTGGAAGAGATAAAGAGATATCAAAATTGAGATTGACTAAATTATTTTTAAGCAAGAATAAGTCTTGAAGGATCAGGCAGAATGTCTTAAGGATCAGGAAGAAAAAAAATTAAAGCCTCTGAGAAGAAAATAAATGATCATGATCAACTGTTGAAGTGATTTTAAGAATATCACAAGGAGATTAAAAAGCTGAAAACCATTGAGAGGAATTTTATGCCAAAGGAGAAAGAAGGATAATTATCCTAAATATGATCTTTTGTTGTATTTTCTTCATTGTACAAATTCTTTCATACTTAATGGAATTTTGTTTATTCTTCATATATTTGGTTGTTTAGTACTAATTTTTCAGGTACCATTGTTTTCCATTATCTTTATTCCATTTTGAAAATCACAAAGGGGGTGAAATGAACAATAAAAATAATTCTATGTAAAAAAGAGATTTCCCTAAGTTAGGGGGAGTTCTCTAAGGGAAAGTTCTAATCAAAGAGGATTTTCGTATGAAAGAAAATGCTAAATCTCAATCCGGAAATCAAGAATAGGATCCATAGGTATTTCAAAACCAAAGGGAGAGTTATCCTTATTCACTATGATCCATAAGTAATGGGAGATATGTTTTTATTTCCATGTTCATAAAAATTATTAGTCCTTGTATTATTTTTCATAAGGATGTTTGTGTTTTCCAAAAAGGGTGGGATTGTTGAGTCAATAAGGAATTCATTAGGACTTTTCCATTCCTTCATCTTTTAAAAATCACAAACAACATATCTTAAGAAAAATTTTATTTTAACTAAAAATTATCTTAATAAGGAAAATTTTCTTTCCCCAAGGAAATTTTATACTTCACCATGATTTCATTATTAAATTTATAGTTTCTCTAAATATACCTCTTTTATTAGTAAAGGTTAAAATTCGTTTTCATATCTAAAACCATAGCTTCCTACTAATCCATGGTTATAGATTATTCTGTTTTTATACTCCAAATTCATTGAAATTCATACTCTGAATTATCTGAAATTCAGACACCGAATTATCTGAAATTCAAACTCCAAATTCTCTGAAATTTAGACTCTAGCTTCTCTGAATTTCAAACTCTGAATTATATAAAATTAAGACTCAAAATTCTCTAAAATTCAGACTCCGAACTCTCTGAAATATAGACTCCAAATTCTCTAAAAATCGGACTCCAAATTCTTTGAAAATCAGAATTTGAATTCCCTAAAATTTAGACTCTAAATTCTTTGAAATTCAGACTATAAATACCTCAGAATTCAGACTCCAAATGCCTCAAAATTCGGACACCAAATTCCCCAGAATTCTGATTCCAGAGTTTATAGAATTCATATTCCAAATTCTTTGGAAAACTGATTTCTAATTTCCATGATTTATAGTCTCCAAATTTTTGTTTTTTTATACTCTGATATTTTTATTTTTTTCTTGGACTCCAAAAAATATTTTTGGTTAAGAAACCTTATTTTAATTACATATGTTATAGTTATGAAATGATTCCATACATTCGGTATCTAGCTAACCATTATTTGAGTGAAACATGTACAGGTCCCTCCGAAATTCATAGAAAAATATGACTGTTGGAGGAGGGAGATGATCAATGGATAAATTCCAAAAAATTGGAGCCCATTTGAATGAGCTCATGACTGATCCATCACTTTAGAGATTGCATGATGTTGAAGTGATTTCTAGAGAGACTCTCATGCCTTGTGCGTACTGAACATCTTTTTTAGCTAGCTTCATGCGACTCTGATTGCTGTTATGTACAATTGAGGACTTATGGGGACAAGAAGACAGAGGTGTTGACTACCTTAAATTTTGAGGACTTCCTTGATTAGGAAGATAGATGCACCTACTACCTTTAAGTTCGAGGTCTTGTGGGTATAGCAAGATAGGATCCTATATTCCTATTGAGGTTTTTACCCTTGTGTGGGTAAGACACACTTTATTTAAAGTATAAATCAGGGGACCTTTATCCAAGGTTGTTGGATACCCTACTCTTTTGGAAAAAATATTTCATACTTTTTACTTACTATTTTTCAAGTTTATTTTCCACTGTATTTTGATAAAGGATAAAATCATACCTTACTTATAATTACTTGTTCATTTATGTACTCTGATTAATAAGATTATATAAACTTTAAGGTAGAAACTTTTCCTTGTAAACTTTCCTTATATTTTATTTCTGGAACCATATTTTCAGAACCTATCAAGTTTGGAGAGATAAAATAGGTCTTGTGAATTTACCTTATTTGACCTTGTTAAACATGGTTTTTCTTAAGGTTAAAAATGAAAGTTTTTAAACTTACAATTCACCCCCCCCCCCCCTCTTGTAATTGAGCATCTACGTTCATATTTCGATCCTATATTAAATTGATTTAATTAAATTATATATATTATGTTTATAAAATATTAATAATTATTAAATAATAATATATCATTTATTTTCTAACCTTTCAATTCACATAAAAATGATAATGTCATTTATGCATGCGTGTGAACTATCACCTCCACAAAGTGATGTGATTCGTTTTTTATAACCATATCACAATAATGATATATATAAGAATATTTAAATGATTAATTTTAAATTATTTATATTATGATCATTATGTACTGATAAAATAATATTTACCTTCTTTCCATAATGATTATTGAAAAATGGAAATGTTACTCACATGAATGTATGTCTTACCCTCTCCATGAATATAAAAAAAGTTCATTTTTCATATCCATAATTAACAGATGGATTGAAAAGTATAGTTTATTTATAAAATTGATTATAATTTCATTAATATTATTCTAGATATGATGGACTAACAGTCACGTTTGGCGATAGACATCATACCAAATTCATTTTAGACTCATATAATGAATATCATCAAAATGTATAATGTAAACATAAATAATCATGTAATTGTTATAACATGGTAATAAGTTATATAAAATAAAAAATAAAACTTGAAATATTTTCTTAAGAAATTAAATAATTAACCTAATTTTAATGTCTAAGAATATAAGGATTGTATGTGACAAGTTAGACTCAAGGTAAGAGATTTCATCTCAATCTTCTTTCATTGAGGAATATTTTTATGTTATATACCCACCTTATTTTACGAGGTATATATACCAGCCATTTGACATATCATATGATGAATTTAATTATTATCTAACTATTTAATTTTAAAAAAAAATACTCTTTCATGGTGCTTATGATTTACATGTTCAATGTGTTATGGGACTCTTTAAATGTTTAAGGATTTAATTATAAAATATTTTTATCTAGGTCAATATTCTTGATAAAATTTAACATATTTTTATATATGGATATAAAACTATTATAAAGGATATTTTAGATATATTTTTAATTTGTTTCAAAATTTTTCAAAATAAATCTTTTTACTTGTTTTATATGGAACATTCTAACAAATGAAAAAAGAAATGTTATATTCATAACGTACACGATGAAAAAAAAATTCAAACATTTTGAAGACTATTAAATTTATATATTACTTTCCAATATTACATATTTTATTAAATAAACACCCCTCTTACGAAATTTTATGGGATTTTTGGTATCAAATATTTTTAAAAAAAAAGGGTATTTGTATATGAAAGTGTTTTCTTATGAGATTGAAAGAGTTTTTCAATGTGTTTTTTGATGAAAGTGTTTTATTCATGAAATGGTACTTTAGAATTATACGAAATGGTTGTGCCTGATACATCTTGTACGAAGGTTTGAGCCCCATTATAGCTAACAGATGATACTGATATAGCTTATATGTAGGGTTGATCACTATTATAGCACATTGGGAATAGATTGTCCCAATATTACTTATACGAAGGATTGAGCCCCATTATAGCTCATGGGTTTGAATGATACAGCTTACATAAAGGGAAATCCTTATTATAGATCTATAATTTATTTGATAATAATAATATTGGATGTCAGTCATAGGGTTATTCTAATTGAAAGTGTTTTGATAGTTTTTTTGTATATGATGCTCCGAGTCACCTAAAATAGGTTTAAATGCTTGATATTACATTTAAAGATTTTATTGAGAAAAATTTATGTGAAATAATTATGTTATATCATGGAAATAAACCATGTTTAATTTTAGAATGTTTTTTTAAAAAATGGATACTGAGTAAAAGTGTCCAATTATAATGTATGGTATTACATTGTAATATTTTTTCCTATGTTTCTAATAATCTAAACTAAAATGATCCTCAAATTTTAATTCTAGTTCAAAAACACTAGAATATGTAATGTTTAAGGTTGAGGACTTAAGTTCATATTAGATAATTCTTTAGACAACTTTTGAGATTTGTAAGTTTTCTTAAGAGTTATGGATATCATCGTGGGTTTAAAATTTTAATGTTGATCATATTTTTAATTTCCTAAAAACCCTTTTAAGGCAATATATATTAAGATTTTAATGTGATGGGTGATATATTTGGAGACATTTATTTTTCAACTAAAAATGGTTTATTATATTTTAGGATCAAAAATGAAAGGTATGAGAAAACCATGGGGGTTAAAACATATTAATTTTATTTTTTAGCATTTTTCACAAATTTATAGAAATTATATAAGGATTATAATTATATATATTTAGAAAAAAGGACACCCTACAAGATGAGTTATAACATGCCCCATTTAGAAAGGATGTGGGAATTGAACCTATACCCAAATGGAAAAAAGGGTGCATCACCTACCACACGACTTCATGATGTTCTAGTTAGTATAAAATTATATTTAGTAATTTAATCCATCATATGTATAAAGGATAAGTTATTTTTTGGAAAATATGTTTTGTAGATTACGAAGAGATTTGAAATGAATTACTTATTAAGTGATTAATGTTATTTCAGAATCCATTCATTATTTTTTGAATCCTATAGGATTAAGGTATTTATAATACTATGGGATATTTGATGAATTTAAAGGATGGTAATATTTTAATTGGTCTATGTTGAAATTTGGGTATTACTGTTGATTTTTGGAGATTAATATAGTTTTTCATCATATAAAGGTTTATTATTTTTGGAGAATTATCTTATCTTAACCTAACCATTTTGTTTTTTATTAATGTTTCATTATAGGAAAAATAGACAGTTAATATTTTGTGGATTATTTGATTCTCTGAAAGATGATTCTAGTGCTTCATGCAGGAAGAATTCATGTTGAATAATCAATGTTTGGAGAAAAATATGAGTTTCTGGTGGAATTGGATTAAAGGATAAGACTCTAATTTTCAAGTAAATATATTTAATTTTGTTTTTAGAACAATTAGTCAAAAAATTCATTAACATCATGAAAACAATCTTGAAATAAAATCATTTTCCATTTTCTATTATTACTAACAAATCAGTGACTTTTTACCCATAAGAGATAAATAGTTTTGTGCTTATTAACTTTCTTATGAAAAAGTTCTCTATCACTCTCCATAAGAACAAGAAAGTTTGATTTTTCATACATGTATATGTTTTCCTATACGTAACCCTAGTATTTATTATATTAGGTAACAATCTTACTTCCTTTTCTTTAATATAAACTATAAGTCTCATTAATCCTTTTTTGATGTCGGATCTTAGTAATGGTATTTTGAAATGACAAACCATGGTTACCAAGCCCAAATTAAAAATTATGAGGATTAAATTTACAAAAGGGGGGATAACTTTACAACCTGGGTTTTATTAAAAAATAATTATTATGTTTGATAAAGTACACTATACACCACATCAAGGCTAAACGACCAACTAAATATTAGAATTTGGATATTATCATTTTAACCTAGCCATTTTAATGGTAGGTATGAATAGGAATAACTGGATTATGAAAATATTGTTTAAATATGTATATATAATTTATTATTTTGTGTCCAATTAATTATCAATATAAATAAAACCCTTTGAATAATAAAAGGAAATGTTTTTTTCTAAAAACTATTTAAATGTGCACAATTGTATTGTATACCAATGAATAAAAAATCACTTTTATTGGATTATATTAATGATATATATATATAATTCAATATAATGGTTAAAATTCATTTTATGTTTTTTATAGATATAATATAATAGAAAATTGAATTTTACGTATAAAAGAAGTATTTTTTCAGAAAAGCAGTTTTGCCACCTTTTGATGGTGCACTTATTTTAAATATATTTTTTGACACATTAATAAATTATATTTTAAAAATAAAAAAAAATCTATTAAATTGTAATATCAAAATTTACTTTGGTTTAATTTTTGCTAATTTTCGATAAGTTTCATGTTTTGATCAATAGTACAAAAATATTGTATATTAATTGAAAACATATTTTTGGTCTAAATAATATATGGGATTAAATTATATTATTAACTAATTTAAAATTATAATTAGATGAATTTTTTAAAAATTAATATAATTTAGGTCATTTTAATCTAATTTACATTTAATTTGGATATAAAAATATTTTAATCTTTTTAACGTTTTTACTTTAAAAACTTGTTTTCCCTTTTTCATAAATAGAATTAATTTAAAATTCATTTTATAGAATTATGTGTTTTTAATTTTAAAAAATTGATTATATATTTAGAACCATCTGGTAAAAAATTATTAAATATTTCCATTTTTTGGAAAATATTTAAATATTAGACGTAGTAATTTTTATTACCACCCTTAAGGGTAAATATGGTAATTTAAGAGAAAAAATAATATTATAAATATTATATAAATAACCTAATACATGTCTTAATTTAATTTTATGAGTTATTTTCAACCAAAATAATTATTGGGAAGATCTTTTGAGCTCTTGGATCCACTTGGATGACTTTAATACATTTACATTACTCTATTCAAATAAAAGTCAATCTTTTCATACTATTGAATTTATCAAGTGAATTAATTTTAAGATAGGGTTATATAAGAGATATGTTCCGCTATAAATATTATTTTTTTTTATCATGTGAATTTTTATGAGATAAATAATTACCTTAAATTCTTAAACAATGATGATGTGATAATTGTTTAATTAAAGTAGATATCGTAAAAATGATATTAAAAATATTAAATTAAATATAATTTGGGATAATTAATTTCATCCATGAATTTAATAGATTCATATGACATGTTTTTGATATATTAAAATAGCTTTTTTAATACATCATGTTTTTATAAAAATTTTAAAAATCAATGTAACGAATAGTGTCAAATTTGACTTTAATGATATCTACAAATAAAAAAATTATTAAATGATATAAAATTCTTAAAAATAATAAATTAATAAAAACTTATTCGTATAAGTCTTAAAATCTCATAAATTCTGAATTTTTTGGTTCTTTTTACATTTTATAGTAACTATATTAACCCTTAAAGAGTAAAACACTAATTATCACAGAAAGAATTAAAGAGGTTAGATAAGGGATAAAGCTAAAAGATAAGGATTAAAAAATAGTCAAAATTTGTATAATTTTAATTTTATGTTTTTATTTAGACCCATAATTATCCTTTATTTTAAATAAATAAATTTTAATCCAGTTTTAATATAAAATTAATTTATATTAATTTAATATTTTGAGAAATTTCTAGAGTGATCCACCCCTCTCTTATAAAAGGGAACCTTTTCTTCTCTATCCCCCAAACTTAAAAACCAATTTGTTTCATCAAATATCAACCCCAATCATTTACTAAAGTACTTTACCAAATTTTAGATCTCTTATTTAATTAATAACACCATTCTTAGTGGTCTTAAGGTGTTATGAAAAGTAGGTGGTCCGGGGAAGAGGTATCTTTTATAATAAAGTATTTATATTTTATTTCTTCTTCCACTTACCTCAAATTTTATTCATCCATAATGAAATAATACATACTATATAATTAATATAATTATATTTTATTATGTTAATATCATCACCTAAATCCATATTTACTTCCATCAAATGTGGAAAGAATTATTATTCGTGTATACAGTGAACTACCGACCCACGAACCAATATAATATGTTTCCCATAACCATCTCTCAAGACTAGTTATAATGATGAAATTAATGTTTATATATGATATTAATGACATATTTATCATTATTAAATAACAATATTTAATTTATGTTCTTACCTTTCCATAAAGATAAAAACGACAACGTCGTTTCTGCGTACCTATTAACTATCACCTCCATGATGAGATTTTATTTCCTTTTCCTTATCACAACATATATATTATATATTTAATGATATTAAAATAATAAATATTATAATATTTATAATAATATAATTATGTAAACATAAAATAAAACTTACATTCTTTCAATAATGATCATTGAAAAACAGAAATGTTACTCATGAATCTGTACGGATTACTGTCTCCATGATTGTAACATACGTCATTTTTCAGATCCATATTTAATGGATGGATTGAAAAGTATACATGATGTATAAAAGTGATTATTATTTCATGGATAATTTTTTATGATTTATTGATGAATACTTTGTACTGTTGACATCATACCAAAGTCATTTTTCACCCCTGTATTGAATATCATCCAAACATCTGACGTGAATTTAGAAAATCATGTAATTTGTATAACATTGTAATAAGTGATATTAAAGGAAAAATAAACCTGAAAAATATTCTCAAGAATTTAAATAAATAAAATTTGTTAATTATCCTATGATATAAATATTTTATGTTCCCACTCAGACTCATGGTTAAGGATTTCATTACAATTCCCTTTCATTGAGTAATATTTTGATGTTATAAACCCACATTATTTTTTGATAAGCATATACAGACACCTCGACATACCATATCATGAATTTATTTATTATTATTTTATTTAAATTTTTAAAAAAAAACCCTTTCCTGGAGATTATGATTTAAATGTTCAAAGTGGAATGGGACACATTGAATGTTAAAAGATTTAGTTATCAAATATTTTTCTCCATGCTAATATGTTTTTATATTGGTTTTCATACATATTAATATTGATATAAAATGATTATAAAGGAAATTTAATTTATATTTTCAATTTCATTCAATGGTTTTTAAAAAATATCTTTTTATGTGTTTTATACTAAGTGTTCTGACAAACGACAAAAGAAATGTTCAATCATTAACCTACATGGTGACAATGATTTTTCTGATGTTGTGAATATTATTTAAAATCTAGATTCCTTTTCAATATTACAATTTTTATTAAATGAGATCCTCTATGTAACACCCCAGGTAAATAAAGAATATGACATTTTTATATTTATCCATATTTTTGAATAAAATATTAATATTACTTTAAAGGGGATGTTATGCTCGATGGCGTACCCAACACACAACAACGAGTTTCTTGGAAATCTTACGTTGCACTCTAATAATAAAATAATATTATTTTAAATAGTAGTTAACACCTAGCCGTTGTAATGGAAATAATGAACAGAACTAACTACAAAATGATTATATATGTTTGTCAAATATTTTTTATTTTTACAATAAATGTTATAGGATTAAAAATGCGAATCAATCCAATTTTAAGCGTAAACATTCTAATATTCTTTAAATGGTCGATTAACCGCCTTTTGATGGAAAACATCTTTTAAATCCACTTTTTAAAAATTTTATGTGTTATATTTGACAAAATAAAATTCTTATTTAGAACCGGGACATCAAAATTTACCTTGAGTTAATTTTTGGTATTTTTCCAAAAAAAGATCAATTTTTAATGAATAGTGAAAAATGTGGTATTTTAATTCAAAAGATCTTTTAATATAATTTATTTATATGATTAGATTGTCTTTTGAATTGGTTTTAAAGTGAAATTAGAATATATTTTTACCATTTAATCCAATAGTGGTCTTTGGAATTAATTTCACTTTGAAATCGGACTTAAACTAGTGTCAATCTTTTGATACATTTTGTTTCATAAAAACACGCTATTTGTTTTGACAGTGGGAATTAATTATTAAATTAATTAATGCAACTTATATGTTTTGAATTTTCTAAAATAGACATCATTTTTGAATTCATAATATCAAATATAGCTTAGGGTGAACTTTTGGTAATTTTCTGAAAAACTTCAATTTTTGATGAATAGTGAAACCACTAAGTGGTACTTATAAAAACTGATTTTTCCGTTTAAGTGAATTTTTTCCATCTTTGTGTTTTTAATTTCAAAAATCCGACATACATGGTTGTCATTAAGAAGTAAAATGTGGTTCAATGGGATTAAAATAATTTTTTGGTGAATAGTAACTTATTAAGTTTTTAATCGCGATTAGAGGTAATTAGTGTAGTTTAAGGTAAGAATAATGTTTTAATAAACTGAAATGACCTAGACACATGTCCTACCCTCATTGGATGTATCATGGACGACCAAGAAAATCCATGGGTCAACTTGGGGACCCCATGGAGCCACTTTGGTTGGAAAATGACATAAATATCTTTTTATTTAATGTTAAAGTAAAAATGAGACAAACATGAAATGTTTTACGAAAACAATTTTTAAATGGGGTTATACAAGTCAGAATTTTTACTATAAATATTAATTGGAAATATATAAATATTTCCTACATCATATTATTTTTTTATAATTTTTAGATATTAAATAAATTAAATTATTTATGACATTATGATGATGCCGTGATGACCTCATTATTTAACGATTTAAATAAAATGGAAAGATAATGTAAACTCTAACACCTAAACATGTCCAAAACCTATTGGATGAGTGGATTTCGAACCCTTATCACCTTATCCTCAAAACACATCAATGTGGGATGATTAAAATCCGAAACTCATTCTAAAATAAAGTAACATTTCTTTACTTTCCAAGAGTGCCCCTCCTCTCCTCTTATAAAAGACCCCACCTCTACCTCCTTACCCACACATCCAAAGCCTTTGGCTCGGCCAAACCCTGCCAATTTTGTCTCTCCACATCCCTATATAACTCCTTGAAGCCTCACTTTGGGAATAAGTCTTCCCAAGGAAGCCTGTGAGCTCAAACCAAAGGGAGTTACCCGATTTGAATGTAATGTCTTCACTTGTGTCCTTTTGTTTTATTTTGCTTCTCCAACCCCCTAAACTCTTTTTATTCATTTATTTTGTAATAACTCCAATATCTTAAATATACTAGGATGTTTTTATAATAATTATTCGAGCTACACTTACACACACCTTCTTCTAATGGTTAAAGAACATACTGTTTCTGTGGTTGGCGATTTTCTACCTCACAAAACGATGATTGTTCAATATTCTTTTAACACCTTTAAAGGTGGACATTATGATGTCACTTTATTTTATATATGATATATATGTTATTTATGTTTACTATATGCTTATTTATCATATATTTAAACCATACCTTTATTCTTTTCATGTTGTGTAAATGCGATAATTTCATATGAGGAAGTGTGGACTACCGCCCCCTCAAGTGATGTGACTCGTACATGCAATACATGGAACGTATAAAGAATGAAATTAATGAAAATATGTGACCTATATAACATATATATTATACTTGAATTATAATATATATATATATATATATATAATTTATTTTTAATTATGTTAATATGAAAAAGAAAAAAATGAAAGTAGCGTTCATGCATACGTACGGCCTACCGTCTCCAACAACGGTGCTTTTCGTTTTTTATCTCCAAATTATATGGAATAGTATAAAATAAATATGTACTGGATATATATGATATTTTAATCATTAATACTATACTGGAAATTATTTACTTATAACTACATGGACAATCATTTTTCAAACATGTTCATTTTTTACTCATGTACCAAACATCGGGAAAAACTTCTGATATGAACTAACATTATTAAACAGTTATTATAAAATTATAATATTTGATATGAACTGAATAATAATATTTAAAGGAGGTACTTAGGAAATTAAAAATTGACCAAAGTTTATTATTCGGGAATATAAAGAAACGAACAAGACAAGTTGGACTTGAGGTAAGGGATCTGACTCCTCTCTTTCTTTTAAAGTACACTCTTTTATGTCGTTCCTGTTAAAGCTCATATTTATTGTTATTGGGATATTCTTTTATATTACTCTTACTATAATTTTTATGTTAATATGATGAGATACCCTATTCTCTCTCATCAATCCATTTTGGATGTTTTGAGTGGCGCCGTTAGGCTACCGAATTTTCGTAAGAGATCCAACATCTCTCTTTCATTTTAAGTACTCACTTTTGTGTCACTTCTTTTAAGATCCTCTTTGTTATGTTGGGGGATGTTCTTTTATATTCATATTTCTGTAAAATTTATGTTGATATAATGAGAGACCCTATTTCCTCTCATCAATCCATTTTGGAAGTTTTAAGTGGTGTCGTTAGGCTGTCGAGTCTTCGTAAGAGATTTTTCATCTCACTTTTATTCCCGTGAGATTTATGCTACATTAGCCACAATTTCCTCTGAGTGGTTTATGTACTGCCCATTATTTTACTCATTGTGTAATTTACTTTCATTTATGAGTATTTACATCAATGTTGTATTGTCCTTCTTTCACGGGGCGTATGCTTCGAAAGATACCCATGTCGGTAATGGAACCTTTCACCCTCCTCTTTTTAAAAGGCTTCTTTTCTTATGATTTTTAATTCACATACTATTATGTTGGGATATGTTCTTCTATATCCTTTTTTATTTAAATTTTATGTCCATGTGATGAGATACCCTTTTTATCTCTCATCAACTCATTTTCTGAATTTTGTAGTGACGCCGTTAGGCTGTCAAATTTTTGCAAGGGAACTTCTTAACCCAAATTTTATTCTTTGGGATAAACATGTAATCCTTGAATATGTCGTTCTATGAATATGTGTGAATAAAATACGATTGTTTTACACTTAATATCCACTTATATTTTGTGTATTCGTTTGTCACACATAATAATGTAATTGATTTGTCCTTAAACCAAGGATATCGTCTTTGTAAGGGACTTTGTCTCAATCTCCTTTCATTGAGGCATATTTTATTTTATACACAACTTTCTTTTATACGGTGTATAAACCCCTTTTACTTTTACGTTTATCCAAAAGGAATCTTTGTTATACGAAGCATTTTATAAAACGATAAAAGGGAATGCTTTTGTCATACGTATGCGGCGACAATGACATCTCCGCCACCATGACCATTATTTGAGTTTCGGCTTCCTCTACAAGCCATACCCTCTTTTTAAAAGAAAAATAAATACCATGTTTTACTTTTCTTTTATTTTGGTATTGAAAATGGTTTTCATAAGGTTTTTTATATCAATGTGTTTTATTGATATCTAGTGATTGAAATGTGGAAATGTTATGTTTCCATTATGCATGTTTTATGTGATACGATTATGTTATGGTTCTTGGGAATTGTTATGAAGACGGGTGGTTCCGTGATAAACTAAGGGTGGGTGAGCCCGATATAGCTCTCCAATGCATTGGGTAACGCGAAGGAGTGAAACATTAAGGTTTCTCCGAATAGATTTAGGGAATATACTATGGTGGGTATTCCAAACGTAACCAAGAGGGTTACTCCCAACGTAAGAATGTTATGAATGCCTCAAGTTACCTTTTATGTATTTTGATTTCTATGATTTATTCATGGTTTTATGAGGTATGTTAAAGTGCTTATGTTTTATGGGTAAATTATGATTTCATTCTTATGTATACATGTACTCATGTTTCCTTTCCATATATTTTTATATCCCTTACTGAGCATTTTATGCTCATCCCATGTTTTTGAAATGTTTTTCACAGGTCAAGGGAAAGGTACATGATATGATGATAGTGTTAAGAAGTGTCAAGAAAGAATCCATGTTTTATTTTAAATATGTTTCCGTTGATGGGAAAAAATGAATACTATCTTTTATGTAACCACTTTGTTTAAATGTGGAATGTAATGCAAGTTTTATGATCTAATTATCTAAAACTCTAAACCTGAAAAGATCCTTAGTGTGTAATCTTGTAATAACTCAATATTAAGTAAGTTTTAAGGTTGGGCCTTATAGTTGGTATCAAAGGTCAGTTTAGATAACTTTAGAGGTTAGGGTATTCTCTAAGCATAAGTGACATTACCATAATGGTTAGGATTTCAGAAAGAGTCCTAGTTTTAGATAAAGTGAATGAGTAAGTATATCTTAGTGTTTACCTTCCTCATTAGTACATGATGGTTTTGTTGATATACTCTCACTGAAATTTCTATTTTTAGTGAATGGATGGATCTAGTAGGCACCAAAGAGGCGACAGGTTTGAAGGAAACTGTGGTGGTTCTCTGATTAAGATACTAGATAAAATGGGGGATCCAATGAGGAAACTCGTGGTTGTTCTAAACCAACTATCAAGGAGTCATGATCAACCACTTGAGCCTTGGTATGATATGTACTGCATCATGTACGAGATGACCAATCGATGTGGAAGTTCAGGTAATAATTATAAAGGTAACCATTAGAGTTTATATGATCCTTACTTTTGAGGTAATTATGGGTTATTATATGTTATGATGGAAAATGAAAGGCATGAGATAAACTTGAGGTTAAAATATGTTATGATAATTTTTGAATATTTTATCTCATTTTGGGGAATGTTTTAAGAATTATATAGTTTTGTAAAAAGGACAACACCCAGACCGTGTGACAACCCATCGCGTCGGACTAAGCTATAGGAATCGAACCCACAACCAAAGTGCGACTGGTATTTATCGCCTACCACTGGACTACGTGAAGTCCCTAGTTAGTTTGAATAATTCTTTTTAGTTAGATGATTTTAGGAATCAAGAGTAAGTTTATTTTGGGTTATCTATGGAAATGATTAACCTATCATCGAGGATATGTGATTAGATTAATTACTTTTCAATATGAAAATTTAAGAGCAACTGATGTTATTTGGAGATAAAAGTTAATTTGTACCTTGGAAGACTATGTGACTAAATCCTTCAAATATTTGGGTTTCAATCTTATTTTGGTTTACTTTGAATAATTTTATGAACAAATTTTTTATCAAATGGTCCTCGTTGAACTTTGGGTTTTGTTGGACAAATTTTGGAGATTAAGAATAGATTTTCTTTTTATAAAGGGTTATCCTTTTATGGATTATCTGATCTTCGACTAACCTTTTTGGTTTTGGATTTTTTCTAAAGATATGGGAAATATATAGTTCTCTTTTGTGGATTAGGTGATTCTCTAAAAGTTTATTATAATACTCTTAATGTGAACAAGTCTTCCTAAATACCCGTCTTTTGGGGAAAATATGAGTTTGTGTAAGAAATCTAATAAAAGTTGAAAGTCAACATGATAAGTAATTATGTTTCCTTATGAATAAATTCCTCGATAAAAAAAACAAAATAAATTTCCTATTAACTTTTCCTACTGGGGAATCGAATACCGTTTAACCCATCACAAGTTTGTGATTTTCTTGTGGTTAAATTTCTCCTAAACATGTTTTCTATCACTCTCCATCAGAACATGACCCTATGTTTTCTCCTCCATGTCCATGTTTTCCTACATGGAATCCTAGTATGGGTTAACTCGGGTGACCTCTGTACTTATCTTTCTTTATTTTAAAGTGATTGTTTTACCGACTCTTGTTCCGATGTGGGACTTTCAAAGATGTTTCCAAGATCAATTTTAAAATTGAGAGGACGCAATTCCAAAAAGGGGGGAAGGATGTAACACCCCAGGTAAATAAAGAATATGACATTTTTATATTTATCCATATTTTTGAATAAAATATTAATATTACTTTAAAGGGGATGCTATGCTCGATGGCGTACCCAACACTCGACAACGAGTTTCTTTGGAATCTTACGTTGCACTCTAATAATAAAATAATATTATTTTAAATAGTAGTTAATGCCTAGACGTTGTAATGGCGGGAATGAACAGAACTAACTGCAAAATGATTATATATGTTTTTCAAATATTTTTACTTTTTACAATAAATGTTAGAGGATTAAAAATGCAAATGAATCCAAATTTAAGCGTAAACATTCTAATATTCTTTAAAAGGTCGATTAACCGCCTTTTGATGGCGAACCAATTTTAAATCCACTTTTTGACAATTTTATATGTTATATTTGACAAAAAAAATTCTTCTTTAGAATCTGGACATCAAAATTTACTTTGTGTAAATTTTTGGTATTTTTCTGAAAAAGTTCAATTTTTAATGAATAGTGAAAAATGTGGTATTTTAATTCAAAACCTCTTTTAATCTAATTTATTTATATGATTAGATTATCATTTTAATTGGTTTTAAAGTGAAATTAGAATATATTTTTACCATTTAATCCAATAGTGGTTGTTGGAATTAATTTCACTTTAAAATCGGACTTAAACTAGTGTCAACCTTTTGATACATTTTGTTTCAAAAAAACACGCTATTTGTTTTGACAGCGGGAATTAATTATTAAATTAATTAATGAAACTTATTTGTTTTGAATTTTTTAAAATAGACATCACTTTTGAGTTCTAAATATCAAATATATCTTAGGGTGAACTTTTGGTAATTTTCTGAAAAACTTCAATTTTTTGATGAATAGTGAAACCACTAAGTGGTACTTATAAAAACTGATTTTTCCGTTTAAATGAAATTTTTCCGTCTTTGTGTTTTGAATTTAAAAAATCCGACATACATGGTTGTCATTAAGAAGTAAAATGTGGTTCAATGGGATTAAAATAATTTTTTGGTGAATAGTAACTTATTAAGTTTTTAATCGCGATTAGAGGTAATTAGTGTAGTTTAAAGTAAGAATAATGTTTTAATAAAATGAAATGACCTAGAAACATGTACTACCCTCATTGGATGTGTCCTGACCGACCAAGACAATCCATGGGTCAACTTAGGGACCCCATGGAGCCACTTTGTTTGGAAAATTACATAAATATCTTTTTATTTAATGTTAAAGTAAAAATGAGACAAACATGAAATGTTTTACTATAACAATTTTTACATGGGGTTATACAAGTCATATTTTGACTATAAATATTAATTGGAAATATAAAAAGATTTCCTACATCATAGTAGTTTTGTTACAATTTTTAGACATTAAATAAATTAAATTATTTATGACATCATGATGATGTAGTGATGACCTCATTATTTAATGATTTAAATAAAATGGAAAGATAATTTAAACTCTAAGTCCTACACATGTCCAAAACCTATTGGATGAGTGGATTTAGAACCCTTATCACCTTATCCTTGAAAACAATCAATGTGGGACCATTAAAATCCGAAACCCATTCTAAAATAAAGTAACATTTCTTTACTTTCCAAGAGTGCCCCTCCTCTCCTCTTATAAAAGGCCCCCACCTCTACCTCCTTACCCACACTTCAAAATCATTTGGCTCAGAGAAACCCTGCCCATTTTGTCTCTCCACATCCCTCTCTAACTCCTTGAAGCCTCACTTTGGGCAGAAGTCTTCCCAAGGAAGCCTTTGAGCTCAAACCAAAGGGAGTTACCCGATTTTAAGGCAATGTCTTCACTTGTGTCCTTTTGTTTTATTTTGCTTCTCCAACCCCCTAAACTCTTTTTATTAATTTATTTTGTAACAACTCTAGTATCTTCAATATACTAGGATGTGGTTATAAGAAGGATTCGAGCTACACTTACACACACCTTTTTCTAATGGTTAAAGAACATACTGTTTCTGTGGTTGGCGATTTTCTGCCTCATGAAACGATGATTGTTCAATATTATTTTAACACCTTTAAAGGTGTCCATTATGACGTCACTGTATTATATATATGATATATATGGTATTTATGTTTACTGTATGCTTCTTTATTTTATATTTAAACCATACATTTATTCTTTTCATGTTTTTTAAATGCGATAATTTCATATGAGGATGTGTGGACTACCGCCCCCTCAAGTGATGTGACTCGTACATGCAATACATGGAACGTATAAAGAATGAAATTAATGAACATATGTGACCTATATAACATATATATTATACTGGAATTATAATATAAATATATCATGTATTTTTAATTCCGTTAATATGACAAAGAGAAAATGAAAGTAGCGTTCATGCGTACGTACGGCCTACCGTCTCCATGAACGGTGCTTTTCGTTTTTTATCTCCAAATGATATGGAATAGTATAAAATTAATATGTAATGGATATATATTATATTTTAATCATTAATACTATTCTGGAAATTATTTACTTATAACTACATGGACAATCATTTTTCAAACAAGTTCATTTTTGACTCATGTACTAGACATTCGCAAAAACATCTGATATGAACTAACATTATTAAACAATTATTATAACATTATAATATGTGATATGAACTGAATAATAATCTTTAAAGGAGGTACTTAGGAAATTATAAATTGACCAAAGTTTATTATTCAGGAAAATAAAGAAACAAACAAGACAAGTTGGACTTGAGGTAAGGGATCTGACTCCACTCTTTCTTTTAATGTACACTCTTTTATGTCATTCCTGTTAAAGATAATCTTTCTTGTTATTGGGATATTCTTTTATATTAATCTTACTGTAATTTTTATGTTCATATGATGAGAGACCCTATTCTCTCTCATCAATCCATTTTTGAAGTATTGAGTGGCGCCGTTAGGCTGCCGAATTTTCGTAAGAGATCCAACCTCTCTCTTTCTTTTTAAGTTCTCTCCTTTATGTCACTTTTTTTAAGCTCCTCTTTGTTATGTTGGGAGATGTTCCTTTATATTCCTCTTTCTGTAAACTTTATGTTGATATGATGATAGACCCTATTTCCTCTCATAAATCCATTTTGGAAGATTTAAGTGGTGTTGTTAGGCTGTCGAGTCTTCGTAAGAGATTTTTCATCTCACATTTATTCCCATGAGATTTATGCTACATTTTCCACAATTTCCTTTGAGTGGTGTATGTACTGCCCATTATTTTACTCATTGTGTAATACACTTTCATTTATGAGTATTTACATCAATTTGTATTTTCCTTCTTTCACGGGGCATATGTTTCGAAAGATACCCATGTCGGTAAGGGATCCTTTCACCCTCCTCTTTTTAAAAGCCTTCTTTTGTTATGTCTTTTAATTCATATACTATTATGTTGGGATATGTTCTTATATATCCTTATTGATTTAAATTTTATGTCCATGTGATGAGATACTCTTTTTATCTCTCATCAACTCATTTTCTGAATTTTGTAGTGACGCCGTTAGGCTGTCAAATTTTTGCAAGGGAACTTCTTAACCCAAATTTGATTCTTTGGGATAAACATATACTCCTTGAATATTTCGTTCTATGAATATGTATGAATAACCTCCGATTTTTTTACACTTAATATCCACTTATGTTTTGTGTATTCATTTGTCACACATAATTATGTAATTGATTTGTCCTTAAACCAAGGATATCGTCTTTGTAAGGGACTTCGTCTCAATCTCCTTTCATTGAGGCATATTTTGTTTTATACACAACTTTATTTTATACGGTGTATAAACCCCTTTGACTTTTACATTTATCCAAAAGGAATCTTTGTTATACTAAGAATTTTACAAAATGACAAAATGGAATGTTTTTTTCATACGTATGCGGCGACAATGACTTCTCTGCCACTGTGACCATTATTTGAGTTTCGGCTTCCTCTACAAGCCATACCTTCTTTTTAAAAGAAAAATAAATACCATGTTTTACTTTTCTTTTATTTTGGTATTGAAAATGGGTTTCATAGGGTTTTTTATATCAATCTATTTTATTGATATCTTCTGATTGAAATGTGGAAATGTTATGTTTCAATTATGCATGTTTTATGCGATATGATTATGTTATGGTTCTTGGGAATTGTTATGAAGACGGGTGGTTCTGTGATAAACAGAGGGCGGGTGACCTGATATAGCTCTCCAATGCATTGGGTAACGCGAAGGAGTGAAACGTTAAGGTTTCTCTGAAGAGATTTTGGGAATATATTGTGGTGGGTATTCCAAACGTAACCAAGAGGGTTACTCCCTACGTAAGAATGCTATGAATGCCTCAAGTTACCTTTTATGTCTTATGATTTCAATGATTTATTCATGATTTTATGAGGTATGTTAAAGTGCCTATGTTTTATGGGTAAAGTATGATTTCATTCTTATGTATACATGTACTCATGTTTCCTTTCCATATATTTTTATATCCCTTACTGAGCTTTTTATGCTCATCCCAAGTTTTTGAAAATTTTTTCACAGGTCAAGGGAAAGGTACATGATATGATGATAGTGTCAAGGAAGTGTCAAGAAAGAATCCATGTTTTATTTTAAATATGTTTCCGTTGATGGGAAAAATGAATTTTATCTTTTATGTAACCACTTTGTTTAAATTTGGAATGTAATGCAAGTTTTATGATCTAATTCTCTAAAACTCTAAACCTGAAAAGATCCTCAATGTGTAATCTTGTAATAACTCAATATTAAGTAAGGTTTAAGGCTAGGTCCTTATACTCTACCTTTATTTTTGTTCTTTTATGTTATTTCAAATTGTTTTTTAAAATATATGTGTATTTTTATATAAAAGTGATTTTCTTATGATATTAAAAAAGTTTTTTAATGGGTTTTATGATGAAAGTTTTTAATTAATTAAATAGTACTTGATCATTATATGAAATGAGTGAGCCCGATATATCTTATAAGAAGGTTGATTTCCATTATAGATCATGAGAACTAGGTGAGCACGATATAGCTTACAAAAATGGTTTAGACTCATTTTAGCTCATTGGTGAGCCCAATATATCATGTACAAAGGGTGATCCCATTTATAGATCTATAATTCATTGGGTAATAATAATATTTGATGTAATATATAATTTTATTCCCATCGAAAGGTTTTTTGAAAGTGTTTTATGTATATTCTACTCTAAGTTACTTAAAGTAGTTTTAATTGCTTCCTATTAGTTTTAATGATTTTATTTGAGAAAAACATATGTAATTTTTTCATGTGAAAAGGTTTTACCTAATTCTTTCAAAAAATGTTATATTTTTTTCATGTTTTTCACTAGAATAATTGTATTCGTTATTTTTATTTTATTTAATAATATTTTTGTTCTCACCTCAAGTTTAAAAATGTTTTTCACAAGGTTAAAGGATGACTAGGGACAAGGATGGGGAAAATAGAAAAATTATAATGTTATATTATAGAAAGAAACCATATTTTATTTTAGAATGTTTTCTTTAGTAGGAAAAAATGTACAATGAGTAAAAGTGTTAAATTTTAAGCTATTGTTTTACTTTGTAGGTTTTTTATTAGTTATCAAAAACCATAAACTGAAAAAATCCACAAATTTGAATTTTAGTTCAAAAACACATGAATATGAAATTTTTAAATCCAGAAAATTACATTAAAAGTAAGGAGTATGGTAATTATTCCAACAATTTAATGAATATGAAGGTTTATGATGATGACTGGTGTTAGAAATGTCTTAACCTCAAAGATAAGGAAAAATCATATAGGATTATAACTACTAATGTGGGTTAAGAAAATGATATCGTAAAAGGTACACTTATCATCCACCATATAACAGATCATGTATTATTTTATTCTACATCTACCCACACTTATATATCTAAGAAAATTTTAAAGGTTATTATTTTTTAATAAGTTGATAATTAGATCATAAGATAGAGGGGAACCCCTTAGTGATATGATGTTCATAACAAAAGTCTACAGTTCCTCTCTGTTTGAAGGTTGTAAGAAATTTGTTCTTCAAAAATCATGGGATCCTCCCTTTAGTTAATGTTTATGTAATTTAATGCATTAATTTATGTTATTTATATGTATCCCATATCAATTTTCAATGTAGTGAATTCACATTATTTATTTCAAATGAACTTATGATCATTTATCAAGGTGGGGGAAATGAATTTAAAACAGAAATTACTTCAATATTTTGGTTCTTAATTCTTATCCATGGTGTATATTTATCGTAGATGTTTGGGTTGAAACTCGAAATAAAAATTATTCCAATTTTATGGGATTTTTTATGTCATTCTATAATGATTTCCCCGCCTTACACTAAAGCATAAAGTTAAGTTTTAAATAGAAATCATTCATGATGTTACACCTATTTCAAAGACTCTTCATTGAATTTCCATAATTAAATTTTAGTAATTAAAGAAGAAACTCTAAGTGAATCTTGAAAAGTGGGTTTTTATCCGAGTGTGTCAGCTTGGGTTGCACCAATTCTTATTGTTAAGAAAAAATATATATTAGTATGATTATACATTGATAATTGAGAACTTAACAAGATCTCTATCAAGAAAAAGTATCATATACCTCAAATTGATGATTTTTTTATAAATTAAAAGGATCTCAATACATTTCCGAAATTTTCATTCATTCTGGATATCACAAATTGATGGTTAAGAAGGAGGATAAACTCAGTACATATTTATATATAAGTTATGGTCATTATAAATTTATAATGAACCCATTCAGAATTTTTAATTCCCCTGCTATCTTCATGGATTTAATGAATTGAGTCTTTCTAGATTTCCTTGACTATTTTATGTAGTCTTCATAGATGATATTATAATAAATTCAAAGTGAAATGAAGATAATTAGGATCTTTTGATAATTTATCTAATGTCCTTGAGTAAGAAAATGTTGTATGCAAAAATTTACCAAGTTTAAATTTTGGATTTGGAAATTTTTAATCATGGTTCATATAATATGATGTGAGAGTACTTAGGTGGATCCTTAAAAAATTATAAAAGTTATAGAACAACCATTATTTTGATATCTATATTTTTTATGTATTTGATAGATATTACTAATGCATTGTGATGTATTTCTCATGATTGCCTAATCCACTCACCAAGTTGACTCAAAAGGGGGTTATATTCTTCTGCATTTATTAATGTGAATATAATTTCAAGGAACTAAGGAGAAGGGCTTTCAATACAACTATTCCCAAATGACCCTATACTGGAGAAGGGTTTTTTATTAATAGTGATGCATTAAATAAGGTATTGGGACATTTCCTCATATAGAATGATATGAGGATAAACTATTCCTCACACTAATTGAAAATAAATGAGAAATATTACACAAATAGTTATTTAGAATTAGATGTTGTAATCATTTCATCAAAGATATGGAGGCATTACCACTATGGTGATAGTTGTGACATATATACAGATAATAAAATTTTGATTTATATCATCATAAGTAAATAGATAAATATGAACCAAACAAGATGGATTGAGTTGATTAAAAATTATAAGTTTTTAATAAATTTCCACCCTCTAAAGTAAAATATGGTTATTAATTATTTAATTCAAAAATATCATGATATTTTTCCATTAATATAATTGAAAGAGATCTAATAAATTTATATTCATTGAATGTAGGACACAAAATCTTAAGGAAAGGGTATAGATCCTATCATTATAAAATAAAACATAAATAATATATCCATGTGAGGATTAAAGAGGTGCAGAAAAAAGATGTAAATCTATTAAAGAAGATTATATATATTTTGGATACCAACCATTATAGTGTTCAAATGATAATTTTGGTGAACCATGAAGTTCCCAGTCAGGATCCAAGTATCACTGAGAGGGGGAGGGGTGAATCAGTGATATCTTTTCTTTTTATGATTCCCTTAATTTTGAAACAACATTCACCTCCTATTAAAGAGTTTATTTTCTACTAAACACACACAACCATAGGAACACAATATTTACAAGGTTCACTACTCAACAAGACTAGCTACGTCCTTGGTATGGTACGAAAATAATCCAGTACCACACAATCCACTAGAAAACAATCCTTTGATGTGGAATACAACGAGCAGGATATACCCTTACACTCGTGTAGCACTTGGAAAACAATCAGCAAGTGCATGTCCACCCTCTTGGCACAAATAGGGAATTACAGTATTTCAGTACTTCTTTACAATTGAACAGTTGTATTCTCTGAAGTATAGATCATCACTTTCCTACCCAGAAGCTTGTAAGAACTCCCATACGCACAACTGAATATGTGCGAAGACCTCAAATTTTTTCGCACAACCTTTAGGATATCTTGCACGCAATTTAAAATTCATGCATGAAAAAATCCGTTTTTGGTGCGGAAAACTTATTTCACACAACGTCCTTTTTCGCGCAACTGTTCACTATTTCGCGCAACTTCCCTTTTACATGAAAACCAATTTATTTTCATGTAACTCCCCTTTTACACGCAAATATATTCCTTTTCACGCAACTCACTTAGCGTATAATTTTATGCACACCAGAGCTCGGGATTTCTTCAAGTATCAAGCATTAACAAATGAGAGGGGTTCACCTGGTATTTATAGGCCTTTTTAACCCTACGCGAAAAACACTAATATGTGCGTAAAACCCCCTTCATGCGCGTAAAAAACACTTTCAGGTAACATCGTATTTTGTGCATTGCTCCAATTTTTCATGCACCTCATGCCTTTTCCAATTTTCGAGCTTCTGATCTCAAAACACCTCATGCACGAATAAATTCATTCCTCTATTTCGCGCATCGTGCCAATATTTTTTGCAACCTTTAGTTTTCACGCAGCACGTTGATATTTCATGCATCCCGCTGTTATTTCGCGCATCCCACTTTCATTTCGCGAATCCTTCTACTATTTCATGCATCGCATTATTTTTTTTCGCAACTTGCCTAAATTTTTGTGCACTCCATGCCTTCGTCATTTTTCGATGTTCTAACCTTAAATTATGCCCTGCGTGAAAAAATCTAAACCATCTTCAATATTTCACGTAACATCCTTTTGTGCCACCTTCAGATTGTGCATTTATTTTTTATTTCTCTCATCAATGCTTCCCATAACCATTCTTCAACTTTTATCATGAATTTCACCAACGTGACATATATCCTTTGATAGATCAGATCTAGCATCGTCAAAATTACAATGGGAAGTATTGAAATATCCCTATCTTCTAGTAGAATCATTCCTTCCAATCAAAATTGTATATGACTGGCATCAAAATTTCTCCCCCTTTCCTTCATAAGACTTGCATCACAAATTCTTCTAACTTATGATATTTCTGAAATACATATCAGAAAAGCATCGTCTGGTTTCAAGTCCTTTAAAAAGTGAATTGATTTATCTTCTTTGACAACAAAAGACAACACTCTGCAAAAGCTAACTCCTCAAACTTCCTTCTCTATCCAAATTGGTCCCAAAAAAACCATGTATGTGTTCTATCTGTACTATACATAAAGAATCTGTTGGATGAACCTCAAATTTAATCTTTCTATATTTAACCTAGAAGTGAAAATTTTTATAGAGATATACAAGTGTATTTTCAATGTCATAACAAGGAAATTGATATTGAAAAATATGTATCTTGATTCCTAGTATGTTAGAAGGTTAAGGTTGAGAGACAGAAGTCTAAGGTGATGTAACAACCATTACCCATACCTAAATGGAAATGGGAAAACATCACCATTGATTTGTTTATCTGATGCTCCAAAATATATAATGGAAACAATCCTATTTCAATTGTAGTTATTCAATTTCTAAATTAGACAAACTTAATATAATTAAAGGATATTTCTCTCTTTATAATTTTTCAATATTGTACATTTTAGATGTAGTTATATTTCATATAGTATCACATTATAATGTATCTAATCGTGATTCTATGTTTACAAAGATGTTCTGGTGAAGTCTTCAATATGGTTTGGATACAAAGTTAAGTTTCATCACTTCTTATCATATTTAGACAGATTTTTTGTCTAAGATGACCATTCAAACCCTGTTGGCAATTTTTATATATTGTTCTTTGGAATTAAAATGTGTTTGGGATCAATACCTTTCCCAAGTTGATTTTTCTTCAACAATATCATTCACTTATGCATTCAGATAGATCATTGTCAGTCCCTCTATGGAAAAGAGTGTATAATTCCTTTATAGTGTGAAGAAGTTATAGAAATAAATTTATTGGTAATTGAGATAGAAAAGTAAAGAGTAGATAAGTTCAAATATATTCAGCATCACATAAGATAATCTCAGACTCGATAGAAAAGTTATCTTGAAAGTCGTCAGTGAGATCAAGAGTTTATAGTTATTAAAAATGTATTTCTATGAATTTCTCTATGAATAAGGGAAAAAGATTCAGAAATGAAGTAAAAATTTTCCTTTGGAATATTGGCCCATTAGAGATTCTTGATCGGGTAGGGATGTTTACTTATCGCTTGGTGATTCAATTAAACCTCTCTCAAGTTTATGATGTGTTCCTTATATCTCTTCTTAGGAAGAAAATATAAGATTAAATCACATATGATAAACTCATATGTCCCTCCATTAGATAATGATCTTTATTACAAAGTATAAATATTATATCATAGAGATTATGTCCTAATAAAAAATATTACCCACTGAGTTAAACTTCTCTATAAGAATCAGAAATTAAAATAAGCTACTTGGGAACTTTAGGATGTAATGAACTAGAGATGTGATAATTTGCTTTTATTAAAGTGATATAATTTTCAGGGAGAGTTCATGTTAAGGTGAGTATAATGTAACACCCTGAGATTTTATGATATTTTTTCCTATAAATAAATTTTTTTTCATATTTGACATGCAACACTGACCTTAAACAAACTACGATATACTATTATAATATTATTATTTAGTGTGATAGATTCATGTAGTCGATGGATTGGTGGGTATAAATAGAAATAATGAAATTATGAATAATTTATGGTATACATATGTATATATTTAATTCATTGATTATCAATTATTGATAAATGTAAATAATAATATTTCTAAAATAAAGTAGTTTTTTAAGAACTATTTTTATTCATACAATATTTTTTAAAATTAATAAATTAAATTATTCACTATTATTAAATTATTTTAATGAAATTATTTATTTAATATTCAATAAATTATTTTAAAATTCATCTACATTTTTTCTAGCCATGGGATTTTTATAAATCTAGTGTTATGATCAAAAATATATTTTTCAAAAAATGATTCCCATCACCTTTCCATTCATATTTTCGAAAAATATACCACTTATTGATATTGAATTATGAAAAATGGATTCCATATTTTTAATCATGATATAAATTTTGGAAAATATGTCTCTTTTATTTTTAGGCATTGTGAATAGTAATCATGGTAAGATTTGTCAACTCATTAATTCATAAATTTGGTTAACTTAGGTTAAAACTAAGTGTTTTGGTCATAATTTTTTGAACTTAATTGTTATTGGATGAATGAAATTTATGCCTCATCACCTTAGTCTCTATATTTAATTATTTAAGGTACACATGTCCCTAAAAATTCTATATATAATATTTAAATTAAAAAAATGGAATTTTCTTACTTTTAAATATATCTTTTGTGTCCACAGAGACAAAAAATAAAGTTGGGAGTGAATATTAATAGTTATTTCGAGAAAAATGAAATTATTTTCATAATGGTTATTTATTTATAATATTTACTAATTAGACAATTACCTAAAGTGTTTATGAAACAATAACACTATATTTCTTCAATTAATAGAAAAATAAAATAAATTATGTTACAAAAAATTAAAAGAGATATAATTTGAGTAAGTTATAGGGTTTAAAGAGTTAAATATATGAATATAACATATTATTTATATTTGAAAGAATTATATTTAAATTATATCATTGTCTTGTAATCTTGGAAGTAAAATTAAATGAAAAGTGCCAGAAAATATATTAATGATATTTTATGAAAATAATATTTTACAAAAATACTTAAAAATAGGAAAAATATTGAAATAGGAGAAGGTGGATAATAAATGGTCAAAATTATCATCAATTATCCATTTATGAAACAATGGTTACCTTATAACTAAAATTATAACCCTTTAAGACTGAGAAATATGTTACTATAATAAATGTTCAAATAGGTTAACTAAGGGGTTATACCAAAACATTTGGTTTAAAACAGCACTTAAACCTATAAACATTTTATTGGTTGATAGTATTTTAACCACATAAAACAATATTTATGAATATATGTCCATTTATAATCATTTTACTATATAATATATTTATCATATTTTAAAAGTTTAAGAAATTCTATGAGTTCTTATCCCCTCACTTATAAAAGAGCGCCCTTATTTTCTCTTTTACAGACTACTTTGATGCATCTAGCTAAACTTACCCCCGAAATGTTATCTTATCAACTCCTTTATACATGAATTGGATGTGTTGGTATTATTAAAAGACTATCTCAATAGTCTTTAAGAAAGAATTTATAGGATGGGAACCAGATAATATAAGGTCTAAATGTGTACAAATAAAGAGGATACATAGGGTGTGATATTTATGTTTCAATCCTATTTTTCATTAAGATTATTTATGGTTAAATTTATATTGAAGAAATTATATTATACTTATCTTATAAATCCATTTCCTATTTATTCTTCTCTATTTATTTATTTATATTATATGTTTTCCTTTAACTTTTTACACCTTATGTAGTCAAGATATTGAAAGAATATTCTTAACGAAAACCTATATTGTTTCTCTCTTCGGAAAAAAATAATTTTAATTTTATATAAATATTTTCTAAAAAAATAAAGAATGTGTTTTATATGATAAAATTATCATTTAAATTCATTTTTAACCATGATTAGATTTTTAAAAAATTATTTAAAAACAATATTCTGGTCATTTTCCAAAGAGGTACTTCTTGACATTTTAAAAACGTGTGAAATGAATTTTTTTTCTTTTAACTTATGTAGTATGAATGAAATTTACCACTGTAATGAAATCAAAATGCTTTGAAATGTTCAGTTAAAATTTTCATGTTATTTTTTGAAGAAAATGGTTTCCTTGATATTTTAGAAACATTTTGATTTTAAATACGTGATTTCAAAGTGAAAATGGTATTTTATTCATGAAAGTTTCCAATCATTCTTTTAAAATAATTTTTATATATTATAATATCTTTTGATGTTAATTTTTTTTATTGGGGATATCATCCAATGAAACTATACTTGTTATTTCTCTAGATGGATTATGATATTGATAATGATATATTTATGTAACCCGATTATTTTATTTGGGATATGTTGTGATTAGAAGTGATTTTTATGAAACTCATTTTCATTTTATGGGTTGTGATATAATGATATGATGACTATTTTATGATCTTGTGAAACACATAGGTATGTTTTTCAGTATTTGACGTGTGGGCCTAGAATTATATAGACCTCCAATTATTTGGATAATGTTTTATATCTCCTAGGATAAATATATAAAACAAGTTGATGTTCTTCATCCACTATAGGAAGAAAGTCTACATGATTCATCCACTATGAGAAACATATTGATATTACTGATCTATTATGGAAAATATTTTTTGATTCTGAATATGTTATGATATGGGAAAAATGTTCTGATGCCTGACCTATTATGATTTAAATGTCTTGGTAGTTAACCTTGGAATATGAAATGGTCTCTATGTATATGATTGTGCCACAATTTTATGAGATGAACTTATGGTTCCTGATTTAATTATGATGAGTTCTCACTCTTATTATCACACCTTTTTAGACGATAAAGTTTTATTTCATGACTTGTGTTTACAATCCATGATTTATTGGGTATGAACTTTATAAGTAATGTTCATGATCTCATGAAATTATTATTACCTTATTCTTTATACGATAATTGATTGATATCTCCCATATTTACCCTTACTCAGAATCTAGGTGCACCATTTCTCATGATTCATTTCCACATTTTATGAATAAATTTTAAAGTATTTTATTTCTAGGAAGAGTAATATATAGTAATATCTTTCTCAGAGATATTTAATACCTTATATTAAATTAAGAGATTGTGTTTCTAGTCTCTCAAGAAAATAAACATATATGTTACGTAGATATTTATTTTTTAAATGTATTATTCATCTAAAAAGATGTAATATTTATATATTAAAATATTGGGTTACTATAGGGTGATTTTATATGCTAAGTAAAAGTAAACATGGGGGATATCAATCGATGATCATCACAAATCACAAGATAAGAAGAAGTATATGATTACATGATCATAACTTTTGAAAGAATGACCAATAATACCTAGAACATAAGTCATGATTCATGTAATAAGGCTGCATCATAAAAAACAACATCTGTCATAAGTGGGTAGAAGCATCAATAATCAATCATGATCTGTGAGAGTATATCATTAGAATAAGACATAATCATGTATCATACACATAAGCATAAAAAATCATTTCTTTAGGTAAGGATCACTCCCAAGAATATCATGGTGATAAGAGTAAAATATTATATTGGTTTTTCTCACCATTCCCATAAACATATTAGATAGATTCTCATAATGGATTGGGTTTACTTATCATTACTGTAAAAATTGTTGATAAAGTCCCACAATGGATTTGATTCACTCAAAATTATTTTTCAAATTATCTCATCATATACCAAGATTTACCTAATACATTTGAGAGATATATAGCTTTTTTCCACCCATCACATAATGAAAACCATGCATAAATGTACCATAAGATCATAAAAGCATTCATCATTTCCTGATAACAAAATTAACCCATAGAAAAGGAAGGACTTTCTTAAAAACATACTTAGAAAATAATCATCATAAGTTATTAAAATAAAGAAAGTGGGTTCAGTGAAAACATTATAACCCTAGGGAAGAATAAAAATCCTTAAAGTGTTTTGATATAGATGAATAATAATTTTATAAAATCATTATAATTATGCATTGAAAAAAAAGAGAAAAAAATTTCATTTGATATGTTTTCAAAACTAAAAATTAAAATAACAGCTGGAATGGGATTTTCTTTGAAATTCATATACATTTTAAATCAAACTTGATGAAATATAATGGTAATGATAGAGGGAAAATGAAGTTGTTTCATAAATATTAAAAAAAATTCTTTTCTTACTTTTGTAAAAAGTAAAAAGATATTCATGTCGAAAACTTTTAAATATATTCATTTTAATTATTTATAAATAAATTTATATGTAGTATAAAATGAATTTATTAAACATTTATGTATATATAAAAATATCCAAAAAAATTATAATTGAAATATACCTCACTAAAAAAGAGAAACAAGGTCAAATTTTAAATAAAAAAACTATTTTGGTCTATTTTAATACCATAGTGGGAGAAATGGAAATAATAATATAGAAACCCAAAATTAAATATAGAAAAATAAAATATTTTGGTTTTAATATAGAAAAAAATCAATTTATTATAATGGAAACTGAAACGTAAAAAATCTTGTAAAAATGTAAGACTTTAACATAAATACTGACAACTACAGTAATATGTGAATCAAACCCACATAATGGAAATTGTGAAGACCCAGGATTTTCCATGTAATTTTTTTAAAATATATGAAAATATTATGTGTCAGTTAAAATAGATGGCGTGTGATTCTAAGGCCTGGTGTGCCCGAAATGAATTTTCTGGAAAAACAATTAGTTATGTCCAGTAAATGCGCGAGCGGCGTTTTGTAACTTTTGAATCGGTGCTCGGAATTGAAATATGAGGACACCGTTGAACTCATAGCGCCGATATTCACTTAAGGAGACCTTCACCTCGACTGTAGTAGGTCAAGGGTGGGAGTTAGTTTTTCATATTTTCATGGGAGAAAAAAAATAAAATAAATAACTTTTCATTTTTCTTTCTCGAATCCTCCATTTTGAATCTTGGTGGTGGGGACAACACAAACTCCCCTTTAATGTAAGGAAACCCTATTAATTTTCCCAATTAATGATCCAACATCAATTGAATTAATAAAATTAACACAATTACATTTGGCTCCTCACCTCATGTGGTGGGGGGGGGGTCGTTCTCAATGAGATGAATTGGGAGAGCCTTTGGGAGAACATCCACCAATGAAGAACCTCCTCCAACGAAGAACAAACCTTCGATGAAGACGATGCATGAGCTCGGATCGGGTGTGTTTTGCGGAAGTGATGAACGTCGGCATCTTTATCCTCTTCATCTTCTCCCTCATGTCATCTCGAACAATCGAGGTAGGGGGTTTATTTTGAGATGTGATAATTATCCTTTTGTTTATTCTTCATATTCTCGATTCTCAACGAAGATGGCCACACAAACATGGCCATCGATCTTCAAAAATACCCTGATCTTTTCTATTTTTTCTTTGCACGTTCTTCGTTCGTTATTCAACTCCAAATAATTAAGTGCACTAAAACACAATGTTTTGTTAAGTGTGGCATATGGATAGGTAGATATCAACCTGGGGATCACGAATATGTGGTCGTCATATTTTTTGGGCTTGGAATGAAGCAACGATGACCCACATAAGAAGAGGGAGTATGGAAAACGGTTGGTCGAGGTTCGCGCAGGCGGCAGAGGAGGATGGTTTCTATCACGCCAGTTGGCCGCATGAAACCGGGGTAGCATGCATCTGTGCCGCCGGTAGTGGAGGAGGTCATGGTATGTCACCGGGCATTGGTTTGATGAATAGTCTATGGCACCGGGATCCTTGGATTGGGACTGACCTTTTGGTATACTCCACTTGAGTCTTAGATAAAGTGGGAGTACTGCTGGTTTGGATCGAACACGAATCCAACCAGGCCCTCAGAATAGAAACACTAATAATATAATGATCGGGCGTCTGATTGATGTGCCTTCTGTTTCATTAGGACCCTTAGGACGTGGTGGTCCTTTGAGATACTTCTTCATGGGAATTCTTGGCAGTTGAAGTATCATTCAATGGCTTGAGTATAACTACCAGGCCATTTCTTACATTACTATTACATCATTTTAAAGATAAACAACAAAATATTATTGCACATAGAGGATCCAAAGGTTTAGGGGCTTTGGAAAACTAGGACCATCCATAACAATTACAACATCATGAATAAAGATTTATTTAATTTCTTCTTCTCTAGCTTCTTATTGGCACTTGTCCTCTCTTAAGTACATGTAGCCACCTGAGGATATAAATCAAAAGGAGTGAGATATAATCCCAGAAAAAAGGATAGATAAGAACAGTATATCATGGGGTGAGCATAATCATAACATGGGAAAAAGATCATGAACATGAGAGGAATCATAAATATAAGACTTGAAATGTGGCAATGCATAAAAATGAAACATCATGTCTTAGTCGTTAACTACCGCACATACTTTTGAACCAAGCTAGCATCTTGTTCTCACATCATTTCACATTTACCCATGAGATTCATCACTTTACCCAATGCATTGGAGTGCTGTATAATTCCGGGTGCACCCGTCACTTTGAAACATTCATATTGCGCTATATAATTCCAGGTGCACTCGTCACATCATAACATTATCATTATCATTCTTGCAACAAAAAACACGTATCAAAAATGAACATAACTAACCCATATATAGGAATGGGTTTCATCTCATATGAACACATTCATAAACTTTGGGTTCCCTAAATAAAGGGGGAATAACATACATGTTTCAAGAACCGTTCACATTGAGGGATAAGTAAAAGGTGTGTTCTTAAAAGAAGGGTTCTTTTGAAAAACATTTTTTTGACATAAAAACCAGTAAAAAATGTATATCCCACAAATCGAAAGAAAAAGATGAAAAAATGATCATTAAAGAGTACCTATATCAAAAATGGAGTGAAAGAGGGAGAACCTGAAGGATGAAAGTTGGGTTTGAGAATTTCCCCTTACCTTGTACCCGAATGCTTCCTTCTCTTTAATGTACTGTATAATGATATTATATTCATTAATTAGAAATCTAGAACCATGTTTACATTAATATGGTTCATTATGGTTTCATTAAGATATTTTATGTTCCTTGGGATGAGTTATAGAGTTTAAAAACATTATTCCGGAATTATTGTTTTTATGGTTTTCTTGAGTGGTTCACTTGTATTCTTAAATTGATGTTTGGGTAGAACATGGGTAAAAATCCAGAACTGATATTACATGTTACTAATGATATTATAGGATTTTTAATAATCTTATAATGAATCAAATTAGATCTATTTGGATGAATCATTAGATAATATTTAAATGATGATTTTTTGGGTTAATTTGGGCGGTTTTTCGATCATAACGAACTTGTTTTAACTTATCACTTAGTAATATTGTCATAAGTTAGTTCCAGAACTTTAAATAGGAGATAATACATATAAAAAGTTCTTGTTCAACCATAAAAATGGTTTTATGACCATATATGAAGGTATAAATAGAAGAAGAAAGCATGTTTTTCTTGAAGGTGAAAAATTAACACCTCATGAACAACGTTCTCTTTAATAAAATAAAAGGAAGAGAGAAAGGGGGTTAGATGATATAATATCACATTAGCATCATAAAATTCCAGAAGATCTATAATAATGGAGTTAAAATACAATTCAGATGAAGATTGGTGGGGAGAGATCAAGAAATGATCTTGAACTTGAAAGGAAATTAAAGAAGAAGAGGGAGAGAAATTACCTCTTAAATCTTCCTCTTGAGATCCTCCTAAAGGGCCAATGCTTGGTCTTTTGATGAGACAAGAAGATCTTGGACGTGGGGGAGGGTCTAGAGAAGAGGTTGTGTCTGATTTTAGCGAATTATTGGAGCTTGAGAGGTGTGAGGAAGTGAGGATGTGAAGGGTGGTATTTAAAGTGGAGGGGAGAGGGGTTTCCTTAATATAAAATTCATTAGTTTGTTAATTTCCCCTAAGACAAGGAATTGTGAGTCTTGAATGACCAATAATAGTACTTTTATCATGTGATTTCGAACCAAGTGGGCTTACATCAGCATAACATGACACATGACTCTATAATTAGCTTATTTAGCTTATTTTTGTAAATTACGGTATTTCCTTATTCATCAAAAATTCAAGTATTTCAGAAAAATCCCAAAAAATTACCCCTAACATTTTTTGACATGTAGAATCAAAAAATGATGTCCATTTTTCAAAAATAATTTTCTAAATATTATTAATTTAATATTTAATTAAAATCATAATTTACTTAAAAACAGTTTTTAAAATTAAAACTGCTTTTATAGTGCTTTCAAAAATTACGTAGGGTCATATAAAATTATCTAAAAAATATAAGACATTGATTTGATAATTAATTAACACATTTTAGGAAAAATAAATTTTCTTTTAAATTCATTAATTAATTATAATTAATTATTTATGACTTACAAAATACCAAAACATTTACTAAGGGCAAATTGTCACTTTATAAGATGTCTAAATTTTATTTAATTATTCATGGGTAAGGTTACTCTTATGTTGGATGATTTACTATTCATAAGGGTCGTATAACTATTCATAAGGGTAGGTTACTATTCACAAGTGTATGTTACTATTCACCAAAAATTATTTTTGTTTCATTAGACTCAAAAAATCATCTTGAACACAACCGTGTATGTCGGATTTTTAAAATTCCAAACACATAAGTGACAAACTTATGTTTAAAGGGCACTTATCACTTACTAGTTCATTATGTTGTGGTTTCATGTTATTTTATGACCTAAATATAAGAGGGGAATTTCCATTGAAAAACATTGGGTCATTACATTCTTCCTCCCTGAAGAAATTTCGCCCAGGAAATTTCACTTTATACAAACAGGTGATGGTGTTTCTCCTTAATTTCCTCTTATGGTTCCCAAGTTTCTTCCTCAAACTTATGGTTCCTCCACAAAACTTTGACAAGATTGGTTATCTTGTTTCTTAGGACCTTATCTCTCCGATCTAGAATCTTTACACGCTGCTCCTCATAGAAGAGATCGTCTTCCAGCTGCACCACCTCTGAGTTTAGTACATGTGAGGGGTCTGGTATGTACTTCCTCAGTAGTGATACCTGAAACACATCATGAACTTGAGCTACATTCGGTGTAAGTGCAAGATGATAGGCCACAGCTCCTATGTGGTCAAAGATCTCAAAGGGGCCAATGTACCTTGGGCCTAACTTCCCTTTATTCCCAAATCTCATGTCTCTCTTCCATGGAGATATTGGAGTTCTACACCACTTCCCATAAAGAGCTTCATATGGAGCCATCTTAATACTTGATTGGAAGCTAATTTTGTATGAGAATGCAACCAATGGGATATGTTGATCCCATCAACCTTTGAATTATAGAGAGCAGTCTCTTAGCATATCTTCATGCGTCTGAATAGTTCTATCAGACTGGCCATCAGTTTGGGGGTGATAGGTCGTCCTGAAATTTAATTCAGTACTCAAAGCATGTTGAAGGATCCTCCAGAACATAGATGTGAACCTTGGATCATGGTTAGACACAATTGATAGTGGAACATCGTGCAGTCTCACCACTTCCTTCACTTATATCTTTGCAAGTTTTTCAAGCAAGAGATCTTCCCGAATAGCGATAAAATGGGATGTCTTTGTAATTCGGCCAACCACAACCCATATCGCATTATTTCCCTTTGACTTCTTCGGGAGACCCATGAAAAGTCCATAGTAACATTTTCCCATTTCCACATGGGTATAGGAAATGGTTGCATCATGCCTTTGAACTTTTGTCACTCATCTTTAACTTGCTCACATACCAAGCACCTTGATATATATTCCACAATCTCCTTCTCCATGTTATCCCACTAGAAGTGTTCTCGGAAATCACGGTACATCTTGGTACTCCCAGGATGAATAGAGAAAGTTGATCTATGTGTATTATCCAATAGCTCCTTCTTTATCTCAGGTGATGAATGCACACAAAGCCGTGTTCCAAACCGAATCACAACATCATCATCGAAATGGAACTTTTGCAAATTCCCTTCCTTTACAGCATTCACCCTCTTTTGTATCTCCACATCATCCCTTTATGCTTCCTTAATCTTCTCCTAGATGGATTGTTGCGCAATCATTTGGGAAAGGTAGGATTTATTCCCTTCCCTTATGATTTCCAAATCTATACTTTTAATATCTAAGAAGATAGGGTCTTTCTCAATCCGCAACATGGATAGAGTAGCAGGTTCTTCTCTTCTTAGAGCATCAGCTACCTTGTTCGCCTTTCCAGGATGATAGTGAATAGAGAAATCATAATGCTTGATTAGCTCTAACCATCTCCTTTGACTCATGTTGAGCTCCTTGTATGTGAATATATACTTTAGTCTCTTGTGGTCGGTGTATATGTCAAACTTCTCACCATAAAGGTAGTGCCGCCAGATTTTCAAGGAAAAAATCACGGCTTCCAGCTCTAGATCATGCATCGGGTAGTTTTGCTCATGGATCTTCAACTTACATGAGGCATAGGCTATCACATTGTCATTTTTCATGAGTACACAACCCAAGCCTTTCATTGAAGCATCACTGTATACCACAAAACTTTCTCTACTTTTCGTTAGTGTGAGTACAGGTGCAGTGATGAGCCTTCTCTTTAGCTCCTTGAAGCTTCCCTCACATTCTTCTATCCAGACATAATTTACCCCTTTCCTTGTTAACTTAGTTAGTGGGATTGACAATCACGAGAAGTTTCTCACAAAACGTCTGTAGTACCTAGATAATCCAAGAAAACTATGGATTTCTGTGACACTAGAGGGCCTGGGCCATTCCTCGATCACCTTAGTTTTTTTAGGATCCATAGAAATTTCCTCACTTGTGATCACATGTCCCAAGAATGTGACTTTCTTCATCCAAAAGTCACACTTTCTGAACTTGGCGTACAACTTCTCCTTTCTCAATATCGCCAACACAAGTCTTAGATGCTCTTCATATTCCTCCTTGATCTTGGAGTAGATGAGAATATCATCAATAAACACTACCACAAATTTATTGAGGTAATGTCTAAATATTATATTCATCAAATCCATGAAGATTGTAGGGGAATTAGTAAGTCCTAAGGGCATCACCAAAAACTCATAGTGCCCATAGCTTGTACGGAAGGCAGTCTTTTGAATATCTTCCTTCTTCACATTTACCTGATGATATCCAGAACAAAGATCCACCTTTGAGAAGTATTGATCTCCTCTTAACTGATCGAACAAGTCTCCAATCCTTAGAAGAGGATTCTTGTTCATTATGGTAATCTTGTTGAGTTCCTGATAATCGATACACAGTAGCATTGTTCGATCTTTATTCTTCACAAAGAGCACTGGAGCACCCCATGGTGATGCACTAGGGTGTATGAACCCTTTGACAAATGCTCTGGAATCTTCTTCTTTAACTCATCCAGTTCAATTGGAGACATCATATAGGGACACTTCGAGATAGGAGTAGCTCCGGGTATGAGTTCAATTGAGAACTCTACCTCACAATCCGGGGAAATTCTGGGTAACTCTTCTAGAAATATATCGTTTTCTTCCCTAATGATGGGCATTTCCTCAAGGTTGTAACTTTCCTTTGACTCAACCATTTGGGAGAGGTATGCTTCTTAATAGGGAATCAACACCCACACCATTAAAGGATTTTTCAAAGGAGATTAATGATCATCCTTGAATTTGTAGAGGATCATGGGATGGTTCAGAATATGAAAAGATACTTCCTTTTCCCGATAGTTGATATGTGCTCTATATAACGAAAGCCAATCCATTCCCATTATAGCATCAAATTCCACCAAGGTAAGTATTACGAGATTTTCCGGAAGAATCTTCCCACATACACAAACAGGAGAAGAGTCAAACACTTGGGTTGCAATGATTGCACCACTTGGTGTATTTATAGATATCTCTACTTCAAGGTTTTGTGGCTTCTATTCTATAGTTCTAGAAAACTTTCAAGATATAAAGGAATGCGTAGAACACAATTCAAATAATACTTTTTCTGTTCTTGAGTTAATAGGAAGTGTACCTTGTACGACTTCATTATCTTTCTCCACTTCCGTGGTAGTGATGACATAAGCTTTCCCTTGTTCCTTTGGCATCTATGGCTGCTGACGCTAATTACCCTCGAGAGCTTGAGGTTTAGTGCACTGTTTTGTATAGTTCCCTAGCTCCCTACAATTTTTTCATTGAATCATGAGTGGTTCTTTCCTTTCATAACCTACATTCTTCTTCCTTTTCGTGTATTTTTGACACTCTTAAGCATGATGACCTTATTTCCCACACATGAAGCACTTCCCCATCCCTTTGAGGTAGTTCCCATAGGGAAACTTTCCACATTTTTGGCATGTGGGTTGTTGATTTATCTGCCCGACATTGTCATTAGATCCACCAGCTTGAAAATCCATTTTTCTTTTCTTATTCCCATAGCCATGGGATCATTCTCCAAACTCCATCTCCACTTTTGGGGCACACCAAAAAACTTCTTCATAACTCACAAAGTCTCAAATTTCAAGATCCTTTCGAAGGTGTGGTTTTAATCCACTAAATAATCTATCCATGTTGTTATCATTGTTGATAACAAAACCCAAAGCATATCTTGAAAGCCTTGTGAAATTCACTTCATAGGTTGTGGCAGATTATCCTTCTTTTTTCTTGAGCTCTATGAATTCTCTCTCCATCTTCGTATGAAGATTTACTAGGAAATACTTATTAAGAAATAGTATCTTAAAGTCTTCCCATTCTATCTCTTCAATTTCCTCCCTTGGATTGGTGTTCTTTATTAAAGCCCACCATCGATCAGCTTCTCCATCTAGACGATAAACAGCTAGGGTCACCTTCTCCATCTCAGAACAGTGAAGAAAAGAAAAGATCTTCTCCATGGAGTTAACCCACTGTTCCACAAGTAGTGGGTCAGAAGATACACTAAACTTCAGTGGTCGCTGCCACATAAAACATTCGAGAGCCAATTCCTCCCTCTTTGGTGAAGGAGGATGTTCCCCATTATTATGGTTATTATTCATAACCTGAGATAATTGGGTAATAATTGCCATGAAGTTCTGAACTCCACCTCCCAAATCATTGGGGATGTCGTTCGGGAAATCGTTGCATTGGCCCTCGCACGAGTGGTTGGCCTGATTTGTCCTGGTTCCCACCATTTTCTAAAATAGAAAAGGTTAGAACAAAACATAAGTAAACAATTCATGAGTACATAACTTTTTCATTTGAAAATTTTATACTAAAATCATAACATATGGTATCCCTATGTAAATATTCATGTGTGTAATTTTGTACTTAGTCTTATGCTAGAGGTTTTCTCTAGGGTTCACTAATCCTAATTCCCAAAATAACTAAACCTTGCCTCTAATACCAACTATAGTGACCCGGCCTTTTCTTAAATTACTATTACAGCATTTTAAAGATAAACAACATAATAGTATTACACATAGAGGATCCAAAGGTTTAGTGTCTTGGGAAAACTAGGACCATCCATAAAAATTACAACATCAATCATAAACATTTATTTAATTTCTTCTTCTCTAGCTTCTTATTGGCACTTGTCCTCTCCTTAGTACATGTAGACACCTAAGGATATACATCAAAAGGTGTGAGCAAGAATCCCAATAAGAGGATAGATAAGAACAATATATCATGGGGTGAACATAATCATAACATGGTAAAAATATCATGAACATGAGAGGAATCATAAATATAAGACTTGAAATGTGGCAACGCATAAAAATGAAACATCATGTCTTAGTAGTTAACTACCACACATACTTTTGGACCAAGCTAGAATCTTGTTCACACATCATTTCACATTTAATCAGGAGATTCATCACTTTACCCAATGCATTGGAGTGCTGTATAATTCCAGGCGCACCCGCCACTTTGAGACATTCATATTGCGCTATATAATTCTGGGCGCACCTGTCACATCATTACATTATCATTATCATGCATGCCACATAAAACATGTATCAAAAATTAACATAACTAACAAATGTAAAGGAATGGGTTTCATCTCATACGAACATATTCATAAACTTTGGGTTCCCAAAATAAAGAGGGAATAACATACATGTTTCAAGAACCGTTCACTTTGAGGGAGAAGTAAAAGGTGTGTTCTTAAAGGAAGAGTTGTTTTGAAAAACAATTTGTTTGACATAAAAACCCGTAAAATACATGTATATCAAAGAAATGGAATGACAATGATGAAAAAATGATCTTTAAGGAATACCCATACCAAAAATGGAGTGAAATAGGGAGAACCCGAAGGATGAAAGTTGGGTTTGAGAATTTCCCCTTACCTTGTACCCGAATGTTTCCTTCTCTTTAATGTCCTGTATAATGACATTATATTCATTAATTCGAAATCCAGAACCTTTTTTAAATTAATATGGTTCATAATGGTTTCATTAAGTGATTTTATGTGCCTTTGGATGAGTTATAGAGTTTAAAAACATTATTCGGAAATTATTGTTTTTATGGTTTTCTTGAGTGTTTCACTTGTATTCTTAAATTGATGTTTGGGTAGAACATGGGTAAAAGTACAGAACTGATATTACATGTTATTAATGATATTAAAGTATTTTTAATGATATTATAATGAATCAAATTATATCCATGTGGATGAATCATTATATAAGATTTAAATGATGATTATTTGGGTTAATTTGGGTGGTTTTTCGATCATAACGAACTTGTTTTAACTTATCACATAGTAATATGGACATAAGTTACTTCAATAACTTTAAATAGGAGATACTACATATAAAATGTTCTGTTTCAACCATAAAAATGGTATCATGATCAGATCTGATGGTATAAATGGAAGAAGAAAGCATGTCGTTCTTGAAGGTGAAAAATTAACACCTCATGAACAACGTTCTCTTTAACAAAATAAAAGGAAGAGAGAAAGGGGTTTAATGATATAATATCACATTATCATCATAACATTCCAGTAGATGTATAATACTGGAGTTAAAATACAATTCAGATGAAGATAGGTAGGGAGAGATCAAGAAATGAACTTGAACTTGAAAGTAAATTAAAGAAGAAGAGGGAGAGAAATTACCTCTTAAATCTTCCTCTTTAGATCCTCCTTAAGGGCCTATGCTTGGTCTTTTGATTTGACCAGAAGATATTGGACGTGGGGGAGGGGCTATATAAGAGGTTTGGGCAGAGTTTAGAGATTTCTTGGAGCTTGAGAGGTGTGAGGAAGTGAGGGTGTGAAGGGTGGTATTTATAGTGGAGGGGGGAGGGGTTTCTTTAATATAAAATTCATTAGTTTATTAATTTCCCCTAATACAAGGAATAGTGAGTCTTGAATGACCAGGAATATTAATTTTATCATGTGATCCCAAACCAAGTGGGCTTACATCTTCAGAACATCACACATGACTCTATAATTAGCTTATTTAGCTTATTTTTGTAAATTACTATATTTCACTATTCATCAAAAATTCAAGTATTTCAGAAAAATCCCAAAACTTTACCCCTACCATTTTTTGACATGTAGAATACAAAAATGAATTCCATTTCTCAAGAATAATTTTATAAATATTATTAATTTAATATTTAATTAAAATCATAATTTACTTAAAAAACTGTTTTTATAATTAAAATTGCTTTTATAGTGCTTTCAAAAATTACGTAGGGTCATATAAAATTATCTAAAAAATATAAAAAATTTATTTGATAATTAATTAACACATTTTAAGAAAAATACACTTTATTTTAAATTAATTAATTAATTATAATTATTTATTTATGACTTAAAAAATACCAAAACATTTATTAAGGTCAAATTGTCAATTTCTAAGATGTCTAAATTTTATTTAATTATTCATGGGTGAGGTTACTCTTATGTTGGATGATTTACTATTCATAAGGGTCATATTACTATTCATAAGGGTAGGTTACTATTCACAAGGGTATGTTACTATTCATTGAAAATTAATTTTGATCCATTAGACTCAAAAAATCATCTTGAGCACAACCGTGTATGTCAGATTTTTAAAATTCCAAACACAAAAGTGACAAACTTGTGTTTAAAGGTCACTTATCACTTAGTAGTTCATTATGTTGTGTTTTCATGTTATTTTATGACATAAATATAAGAAGGTAATTTCCATTGAAAAACATTGGGTGGTTACATTGAGAAGTGGAACCTCTTTAAATCAAGCATTCTTAGTGCGGTAACCCTATGGATGGATGTACTTGAAGAATATTTAGATCCTTTGTGGGTCATCTTCATATCCTATGTGGGTCGGCGCTCAATGATCCTGTGTGAGTTAGCGCATACTGATCCTCTGTGGGTCATCTCTAGATCCTTTGTGGGTCATCTTCAGATCCTGTGTGGGTCATCCTCAATCCTTTGTGGCTCAACAGCAGAGCTTCTTGACAAAGTAAGATGATCTAGCAATACAGCTAAACATATATACTTCCATATGTATGTTATACCTGGTGTGAGCTGAGTCGTTACCTTTGTGATACTTTCCTTCGTGGTATACTTTTGTGTGGCCTTGCCTATGTGGTACTTACCTTCATGGTGTCACCTTCGTGGTATTCTTTCCTTCGTGTAATAGTTGTGATTTTGGATAGAGAGTTGGGCCTTGTGTTTCCTCATGAATGAGATGGGTATACTTGATAACTAAGGTATATGTATGGGCGTATACCTAAGTAGGATTGACTTTAGTTTTAATGCTTTGTGGTTTATCCTTTGTGGGTTCTGAGAGACCGTTGGGGGTCTTGGGGTACATACTGAGTATTTTTATACTCACCCTTGCACGGGCTATGCCTGCACCTTGTTTTGTCTTGTGTAAACAATGGACAGCATTGATTGAGGCTGAGGGTTCCAAGACTGGAGGCTTCTCGGAGGTGGACCATTAGAAGAGACGTACCGCTGAGATGATCGTTCGAGAGTTGTACCTACCCTTAGGGTAGGATCCCTGGTGAGTGTTTGTAGAAGTTGTTTTCAGTTTTACTTGTACATTCTAGTTGGGCCTGTATTCTAGCCCCTTTACTTACTACACACATCCTATTTACTATTTAGTTTACTTTGTGCTTGTGTCTTGTTGTGTGCTTGGTTTATGTGGGATTACAGGTTTAAAGGTAATGTATTCCCAGTTTTAGAGATATGCCTTTCTGTTCCTAGTTTCCAGCCCCTGGCCTATGGAAGGTGGGCTTGGGATAGTCATGGCATGGGCCCTGGGGGATGGGTCATGACAAATTGGTATCATATTAGTCGGTTCTACTAAAGAACATGGACTTTGATATTTTGATTCGGCAATATTTTTAATTGTTATGAGTGTGGTAGTTAGTTTGGGGGAATCGAGTGTTGGTGCGGCTACTGACGTATCGCTACACCAGGATCCTGACTTCTGATTTCTAACTCATTGCATGACAACACTAATTGCATGTGTGTTTTTGAAAAAAAATTCTTTGTTATCACTTTGAGTCAGCTAACTAGGTATAACTTAATGACAGTGGCACACCTATTTCTTTTCAAGATGCTTCCATAAAGATAGTCAGTCAGGGTTCTAGGTAGAGTAGGCGATGACAGCCCACCGAGCAATGAGGCTTCGGTGCAGGGTCCCCTTTTGTTAGTTGTACCATCAGGTGGTGTACCAAAACCACCACTACATGTAGGGTAGTTAATGCCACCCGCCCCAACAGAGGGTTCACACCGCTTGAGTGCGTTGCACGAGTTCCAGCACCAGATTCCACCGAGGCTCCGGGGTGAGACGGATCCAAAGGCATTTGAGGATTGGCTGGAGGCCGTGGTTAGAGTTTTTCGACTGGTAGGGACACCATCTGATCTCATGGTGATCCTTCCCACCAGTCTTCTTTAGGCAGCAGTGTGCATATGGTAGATCTTTATACTCCAGGTTCACGATGAGTTCACTCTCATCTAGGTAGACTTTGAGGGCCTTTTAGGGCAGAGTTCGTCCTAGCGACCTTACGCTCTATGCATATATAGAAGCTTCTCCACTTGAAGTAGGGTATCATGATTGTGGATCAGTATTTAGCGAGGTTCACCGACCTCTCGCCCGAATCCACTAACATGGTGTGGGACCCCTTCTTCAGGTACTAGACCTTCAATAAGGGTCTCAGATGGGATATTAGAGCTTTGATGATTTCTATCAGCATTCCAATGTAGGCGGGGGTGTTAGAGAGAGCACTCATAGTGGAGAGATTCCTTGATTAGCAGTCACCAACAGCGAGACCCACCACCAAACGTCACATAGAAGAGTCATATGTAGCTGGCAGCAGGCAGATGACAAAGAGGTCCAAGAGGACTAGACATACAAGTAGACAAAAACAATATACAGGGTCGGTTGTGTGAGGTCCTCGAGACAGAGCAGGATAGGCAAGGAGCAGACAGTGTTACTCGTGCGGCGGGCAGGGTCACATGGCTCGCGACTGCCCGACCCGTCGTCCAAATGACCAGCAGAAGGTTGAAGGACCACCTGAGCAGAGGTGAATATTTGATCCAGGATGTTCCCAGGTAGCAGGACTACGTGGCATTTGAGTTGGTCGTGCGGCATACGGTGGGCGGCGATTCTAGGTTCTACCGCCACCACCTCCATGTGGTCCATACTGATCATAGGGAGCACGTGGATAGGGACTATGTCAGCTCTAGGTAGCTGAGGCCTATAAACCCGAAACTCTGGAGATGATTTTAGGTATGATCTATGTCTACTCCACCATATTTACAGTACATATAAACACAGGTTTTAGTCTCTCTTTTACTACCACGACCCTCGTTCGGAGCTTGGATATTCTAGTGGAGCTATTGGCTTGATCCTTACAGCTAGAGGCTCCTACAGAAGAGGATTCGATGATTACACCCTGGTGTAGATAGTGTGAGCTTACTATAGGAGGTGATATATTCATCTGGGATCTTCTACTATTGGCGTCGAGGCTTTACAATGTCATCTTGGGTATGGATTGGTTATCTACATTACATTCTTAGATCAACCATTTTAGGCAAAAAGTGCATTGTGTCCGCACGGATGGGATGAGGTTTTCCTTCACCGGAGAGAATGGAACCTTTACAGCATAGGATGAACTTATTCATATGAGGGTACAGTTGACTATACATCAGTTGGGTATCCTTAACCTTGGAGAGGTTGATGTTGAGAGTCTGAGCTATCCTGCAGTGGAGGACCAGTATGCTGATGTTTTCCATGATGATGTTTTGGGTCTACCTCCTCACAGAGAGGTGGAATTTTACATCGACTTGTACCCCGGGACGACACCAGTATCTACACCAGCATGTCATGTGTCTCATGTGGAGCTTTGAGAGCTGTGGCTATAGCTAGAGGACTTGCAAAGCAAGGGGTTCATTAGGACCAGTGTTTCTCCTTGGGTAGCCCTGATTTTGTTCGCCAAGAAGGAGGATGGGAGTTTAAGACTCTATGTGGACTATCGGCACCTAAACCAAGTGACTGTGAAGAACAAGTACCCACTCCTGAGGATTGAATATCTCGTTAATCAGCTTAAGGGAGCACAAGGGTTTTCTAATATTGACCTTAGATCAGGCTATCACCAGCTCATGGTATGATATGAGGATGTGCAGAAGACGGCCTTCAGATGTCGGTCTAGACATTATGAGTTATTGGTTATGTCATTCAGTGTAACCAACGCCCTAGAAGTGTTCATGGGACTCATGAACAGAATCTTCCAGCCATACCTCGATTTATTAGTGGTATTCTTCCTCGACAACATCCTTATTTACTATGCTACGGAGGAGGAGCATGCCTATCATCTGCAGATCATTCTTGACACACTCTGAGAGAACCACCTTTGTGGTAAGCTATTGAAGTTCCAGTTACAGATCTAAGAAGTTCACTTTCTAGGACACTTCATCTCGTAGGCTAGAGTTGTGGTGGATCTAGTGATGATTGAGTTTTTGCTAACTTGGGAGCCACCTAGGAGTGTGATGGAGGTGGGGAGTTTCCTGGGTTTGGCCAATTACTACTGGAGGTTTGGTTCAGACTTTTCTAGAGATGTGGCACCCTTATCATCTTTGACGAAGAAGGGGAAACCCTTAATGTGGTCAGAGAAATATCAGTAGAGTTTCCAAGAGTTGAGGCAGAGACTGATGAGTGTCCCTATATTGAGGTTACCGGAGGACGGCGCTGGGTAGGTAGTCTACCCCGACACATCAGGGACAGGGCTTGGATGTGTCCTGATGCAGGACAAAACAGTGATCGTGTATGATTCTCGATAGCTCATACATAATGAGCATAACTATGCTACCCATGACCTGGAGTTAACTGCAGTGGTCTTCTCCATGAAAATTTGGCAACATTACATGATGGGAAAACGTTTTACAATCTACTCTGATCACAATAATCTCAGGTATATCTTCTCTCAGAAGGAAATGTACCTGAGACAGTGTTGTTGGCTTGAGTTCCTCTAGGACTATGACTTCGAGATAGTCTATACTCTTGGGAAGTGTAATTTAGTATCATATGCACTCTGCAAGAGATCTGTCATACAGTTTTTGAGTGAGGAGATGGAGCATCTAGCCAGTTTGAGGATATCCTACGTGGATCAAGATGGAGCATATTATCTTCATCCTCTAACTGTAACTCCCCAGATACTTCAGTGATTCAGGGAGGTGCATCTGGGGTATACTGACTACGAGGCTCGACGTGCTCAGATATCCACATGACAGGCACCTGATGGTTTTTCTGAAGGCAGGAAGTACATTGTCCACTTCAGAGGACATACTATGGTACCGGTGGTCCTTAGAGAGAAATTGTTGAGGGAGTTTTATACATCTTCTCTAACAGTACATCCAGGAGTGGCGATAATGTACTAGGACATTTTGTGTCAGCCCTGGTGGCCAGGAATGAAGAAATCAGTGGCAGAGTTTTTCTCACGGTGCCTCAATTGTCAGCAAGTGAAGGCAGAGCATCAGGTTTCAGCAAGCTTAGTTAAGCCACTAGAGGTTCCATAGAGGAAGTGGGATGGAAATTCCATGGACTTCGTGAAAGTAATTACACACACACCCAAGGGACAAGATTCTATCTAGGTGATCCTTGATCGACTCACCATGTCATACCACTTGCTACCTATCAGAGAGCAGGAACCAATAAAGGGCTTGGAAGGCCTCTACATACCGAAGATTGTGTGGCTTCATGGGCTGCCATATATTATTGTCTCAGATCGTAATGCATGTTTTAATTCCTAACTATGGATAGGGTTGCAGGAGATGTTCAGGACACATCTTCGGTGAGTACTTCCTTTCATTCTCAGATGGATGGTCAGACAGAGCAGACCGTTCAGGTCCTTGAGGACATTCCATGTGCTTGTGTCCTTGATTTCTGCTGCAGCAGGGAGGATCACTTTCCCTTAGTGGAGTTTTCATACAAAATTAGTTATCACTCCACTATCAGTATGGCACCATTCAAGGCATTGTACAGATGACCTTGCAGATCACCTCTGTGTTGTACTGACCTAGGGGAGTCATCACTCATGGGACCGGAGATGGTACATGATACCACAGACCAGGTGTAGATCATCCAGGAGTGGATAAAGACTACATAGAGTTGGTAGAAGTCTTATGTTGATAGGAGACAGAGACCTCTAGAGTTCGAGGATATTGATCATGTTTCCCTTCAAGTTTCACCATGATGAGGTTTGCGGAGATTTGTCCAAGGAAGAAAGTTATATCCTAGGTTAATCGGACCCTTCTAGGTAGTTGGAAGAGTTGGCGAGGTGGAGTACCACCTAATTATTCCCTCTCAGTTGCACCAGGTGCACGATGTTTTCCATGTATCCCAGTTGAGGAAGTACGTGCATGATTCTTCGCACATCATTGATTGGGGTGAGCAGCACATCAATGATGGGGTGACATTTTCATAGGTTCCAGTAGAGATTGAGGAGCGACAGGAGAGATTCCTATCTGGGTTAATGACACCTATAGTACATGTTCGCTCGTAGCACGGGAACCTCTAGGATATCACATGGGAGCGGGAGGTTGAGATCTATGCTCAGTACCCCCACTTGTTTCTCTAGTTTGTGTTGTGGATTTTGAGGATGCAAATCCCTGAGGTGGGGATAATGTAAAGACCATATATTTTCCATATAATTTTTTTTAAATATATGGAAATATTACGAGTCTGTGAAAATTGACGACACGTGATTCTGAGGCCCGGTGTTCCTGCAATTAATTTCTGACCTTTTTTTTTGGTGCATTCAGTAAACTCGCGAGCGGTGTTTTGTAACCTTTGAAATGGTGCTTGGAATTGAAATCTGATGACACCGTTGAAATCGCAGCGCTGGTATTCTCTTAAGGAGACCTTCACCTTGACTGCAGTAGGTCGAGGGTGGGAGTTAGATTTTCGGATTTTTGTGGGAGAAGAAAAGTAAAATAAAAAAATATTTTTTTCTTGAAACCTGCATTTTGAATTATGGTCGTGGGGAACACTCGGCCTCCCCTTTAATGTGATGAAACACCTGAAATATTCCTAATTAATGTTCCAACAATAATTGAATGAATAAACTTAACTCAATTAAAGTTGGCTACTAACCCCACATGGTGGGGGAGTGTTGGTAAAGAGAAGAATTGGGAGAGCATCCTCCAATGAAAAACCACCTCCAATGAAGAGCGAACCTCTGATTAAGACGAAGCATGAACTCGGATCAGGAGATTGTTGTGGGAGGGACGAGCATCGGCGTCTTTATCATCTTTATCTTCTTCCTCAATCCATCTCCAATAATTGAGGTAGCGGGTTTATTTTGAGATATGACAATTATCCGTTTGTTGATTCTTCATATTCTTGATTCTCAATGACGATGGCCAAACAAACATGCCCATTGATTATCCAATATACCATGAACTTTTATATTTGTTCTTCATGCTTTATTCAGGCATTCTTCAACACCAAATAATTAAGTGTGCCAAAAACACAATTTTTTGTTAATTGTGACATATGGACGTGGATATCTCGACCTAAGGATTTGGAATCTGTGGTTGTTAAATTTTTCAGGCTTAGAACGAAGCTGCGTTGACCCGTAAAAGAGGACGTCGGCCAGGAATCGGTAGGCCGCAGTTTGAGTAGGTGGTAGACGATGACAGAGTCCGACACACAGGCCAACTACATGGAATCGGGGTGGTGTGCGTCTGCACCACCGGTAGCAGAAAAGGTCGTGGCCCATCGGCTGAGGCGGGGAAGGGGACAGCGGCCAGCATGTCGTCTTGCCGCGTGGAGGAAGAGCGGCGTGCGTCCATGCCACTAGTAGAGGAGAGGTTCATGGCTACATAGCCACAGCGGTGCACCCAGAGGGTGTCCATCACCCGTCCGGCCGCGTCATGCCGATCGGAACCCCTCCGGTGGGTCCCGCAAGCCTGCAAACGGTGCCACTTGGCGCCGCCGTGTTGGCCGAAGTTGAAGGGTCCAATAGACCATTCGAAATACTGGGGGGAACCTATCCCAAGGGTGGTGTCTAGGGTGGGCCCCACCATTGTGGACCACACCCAACCGATCGGGCCATGCCCAATGGGCTATGCCCGGTGCGGGCTGGGTTGGACTGGACCTGGGCCCATCCAGACACAGATACACCTTTTTGTCCATATCGTTAAAACCGGACATCCATTTCACAAACCATCTACAACACCAAGATACATGGATCGAGACAGACCTATTGGTATACTCAACTTGAGTTTTGGATAAATATTAAGTATGGCCAGGTTGGATAGAACCCGAATCCAATCGGGCCCTCGTAAGGGAAATACTAATAACTTACGGACTGTGCGTCCGATTGACACATCAACTGTTGCGTTGGGACCCTTATGACGTGGCGGTACTTTGAGATACTTATTCATGGGACTTCAGGGAAATTTAAGTATCGTTCAATGGATTGAGTAGTGGAACCTCTATAAATCAAGCATACTTAGTGTGGAAACCCTGTGGCTAGGTGTACTTGAAGAATCTTCAGATCCTGTGTGGGTCATCTCCAAATCCTATGTTGGTCAGCGCTCAACCATGTTGTGTGGGTTAGTGGATACTGATCCTAGGTGGGTCATATCTAGATAATCTTTGGTTCGTCTTCATATCAGGTGTGGGTCATCCCTGATCCTATGTGGGTCAACAGTATAGCTTCTCGATGAAGTAATATGATCTAGTAATACAGCTAAATATCTATACTTCCATATGTAAGTTATACCTAGTGTGAGCTGAGTCTTTACCTTTGTGGTACTTACCTTCATTGTATTCTTTTGTGTGGAATTACCTTTATGGTACATACCTTCATGGTGTCTCCTTCGTGGTATTATTTCCTTCGTGGAACAATTGTGCTTTTGGATAGAGAGTTGGGCCTTGTGTTTCCCTATGTAAGAGATGGGTATACTTCATAACATAGGTATATCTATGGGCATATACCTAAGTGCGGTTTACTGTTATTTTAATGCTTTTTGGTTTATCCTTTTTGGTTTCTAAGAGACCTTCGGGGGTCTTAGGATCCCTATTGAGTATTGTTATACTCACCCCTGTATGGGCTACGCCCGCACCTTATTGTGTCTTGTGCAGATGACAGATAGCTTTGATCAGGGCTGAGGGTTCCAAGACTGGAGGTTTCTCAAAGGTGGACCATTAGACAAGGCGTACTGCTAAGATGACTATCCAAGAATTGTACATAACCTTCAGGTAAGATCCTTAGCAGGTGTTCGCAGGAGCTGTTTTCAATTTTACTTGTACTTTCTAGTTGGGCTTGTATTATGGACCCTTTACATACTATAAAAACCTTGTTTACTATTTATATTACTTTTTTCTTTGGTCTTTCTATGTTATAGGTTTTTGTGAGATTAGAGGCCTAAATTAAATTCCTTCACATTTTTAGGGATATGGATTTCCTGTACTAGTCTCCAACCCCTGCCTTTGAATGGCAGGCTTGTGGTAGTCACGGCATAGGCCCCGAGGGACAGGTCATGACAGAAATATACATTAATGGATGTGTAAATCCACATAATATTAATAAAAAATCATGAAATTCATTCAGGTATATTATATACACCACACAAAAAGACATGGTGGGGAATATAGAATGCATATTAATAAAGAGAAATTGAGATGAAAAAACCCCTGACTCAAGTCTAGAATTGATTCTTACACACTATAACCACGTATATAATAAATTTAGACTTATTATTAGTCTATTATCAAACAATATTCAAACTTATATTACTAATTTTTATCAGTGATAATTTCCAATTAACCATTTATAATAAATTCTTCATTAAAATCAATATTTGGTGTTTGCAATTATGTTTTCCTGGCATGTTTAGGTTTGGTATTTTAATAACTTTACACTTGATTATGATTATATAATATTAATGATATTATAAAAATCATACAAATTTATAAAATATACATTTATAAAAATCCTTTTAAGTTAGTGATGAAAAAATAATTGAATCATTTCATAAAGGTGTTAGTCTACACATGCGCATGGGTCATGGTCTCATTTTCCAATGAATGGAAAATAAGGGAAGTACGGAAAATTTTACCCTTAAAGAATTAAAAGTATCATATATATTCATTAAATTAATCTATATAATAATCCTTATTATATGGTGATAAAAATGAATTACATCATGTCATAGAGGTGGTTGTATGCACATACGCATGAGTGATTCCTTCATTTTCCATTAGATGGAAAAAAGATATAAGTTGTTTGTAACATAACATAAAAACATTTGAGTATTTAAAATATAATAAATTAATTATTTTGATATGTTTATCTAATATTTTGAGTATGATTAAGAATAAAGAATCTGGAAAAAGGCTGCTAAGAACATATACCACTTCGTTGGATAATCTCATTTGAAAAACACTAAAAGGATTTTTAGATATTTCTTTTAGGAATAAAAAGCATATAGATAGTGGATAATGATTCTGGGAATATATTTGGGCACATATTTGTAAATAAACGGTTCTAAATTGTTTTATATAGTTAAAGAGGGGAGCATCACTTCTATATCTGAGAGGACTGGCACCCATCTAAATGTACTTTCCTTTAAAATAATATAAATCCATTTTCAAGGGAAAGTGGCACTGAATGGACAAATTTTTTTTGAAGTAAAATTTTAATGTCCATATAAACTCAAATAAGGAAATTTATACAACTTTTAATGATAATTATGGAATTATCTCCAAGTTTAACATTCATTTTAACGCTTTCTACCCTTTACTATGGTGAAAAACCATTACCATGGTAACTTATTTCTATTCCAAAAAATTAAGTTTACATTATTACCAAATATTTTTATTATTATTAAAAATATTTAATACATTTTTCTAGATCCAATTTTTATAGGTGGTAAAAATTAATTAAAATATAAATACCCAAAAAGCAATAAAAACGGTTTTTTAATAAATATCTTTTTAATCGTAAAAATTATTTTACAATAGAAACATGTAAAAATTGATTCTTATGAGACTTACTATTTTATGGAAAAATAAATTGGTTTTATATGAGTTTTAAACCAATCCAAAACCAAACACAACATTGTAAATAATTAATTAATGATAAGCATCAAAAATAGTTCTTTTATCAGAAAAAATACCACTTATGTTCTAAAGTGTTAAAAATTGGTTTCTATTTAAAAAATAATTTATATAGAGGCTTTGATTAACTATTTCTAAAACTTATTTTTTTCATTCATAAGTTTTAATAAACTTTTTAGTCATTCTTATATCATGATGATGTCTTAAAAGTGATGGTATTTGTAAAACTATATTTTCACTATTCACAAAAAATCAACCATTTTAGAAAAATACCAAATATTTACCCAAAAATAATATTTATATGATGAATTAAAACCATAGGTTAATTTATTTCAAATTCTAATCCAACAATATTTAAATTTAAGTTTTACTGGAAATAAGAAACACACTAGAAAACTGTTTTTATAAGAAGATGAATTTTTTATATATTAATTATCCTTATTCTTAATCTTATTAATTGTACATTTTTAATTAAAGTATTGTCAGTATATTTTATCATTATTTACCCAAAATATTATCATTTAATTAAAATAAAAATTCATACCACCTAAAATTTAAATTTTTAGAAAAATACATTTTAAGTATAAAATGATCTTATTAGTTATTTTGCTACACTAAATTAATTTCATCAAGGAATTAGTATTAAAAATTGAATTTATTTTTATTTTTATATGTAATTTATTATTTGGTTACATCTATAAATTATAATTCATTGACTATATTATAAAAGAAACACTTAATATATATATACATGTATCCTAATAAAATGAGTCATGGTTCATTTTAGTTTGGTGTTTTGTGTGGAGAAACTATTCAACACATTATTTAATTCATAAAAATATATATTAAAATACTAGGGTGTTTCATTATTCCCCCTTGAATAAATTTTAACACCCCAATTTTAATTTCTCTTATGGATGATGAAATTTGTAAAATAGTCAGGACTCAAGATATCATTTCTAATGAAACATCATGCTCAAAAACATGGGTAAGTCTATGAAATTCATCCCATAATTGGTTATTAATAAAAATATAATGTAATTAAAATTTATAAGGATTTAATAGTTATCATTACACAATTAGTTGATTACTGGTCGATTTAGGATATGAAATGAATCTTTATTATTCTATGAATATGTTTTTCTCTCAGTAGATATAGACAATAAATTCCAAAAAAATAAATAAAATTTAACTAATTGGAGAATAATATAATTTATATGTGTCAAATTCCCACAAACCTAAACTTAGGATATAATAATCATATGACTATAAGTATTCTAAAATCATTAAATATCAATTTTTTTGGGAAATGATATTATGATCTTAGAAAAAATTATAGATTTATTTGAATGGATAAAACCAACATCCATAAATATTAAGTAGAGTATAAGTGTACCTTAATTAATAAGTTCTAATTTAATTATTGTCATGGAATAGGCCCTTGCTTCTTCCCTTGTTCGAGGTTACTAATAATGTTTATTATCCTTTATAACCATGAATTAGGGATTTCACTTGGATCATTCCCAAGTTCCTTATATTTAATACATTGAACTATTAGTGTACCTTAATATAAACATTAAGTTACTCCCTAATTTTAATTAAATACTTCATTTTTATTAGAAATTGGTTTCTTTAAGAAATCATTTTTCTACACATAAAATATATTTCAATTACTTTGTGATAGTTCCCTGAGTACTTCTTCTAACATTCTTAACACATAGTAAATTGATTCTTATTTCCTCTATGGTCTTTATCCCCATAAATTTCATGACACTCCATATTTATATAATATTGTGTGTTTCTATATAAAACTAATTTCACATTGTCAAACATAATTTATGATTGTTAGTTAGGACTAATCATGAAATTTTTCACTATAGTTCATATCCCATTTGGTTGCTCATTCGGACAATCACTACATTTTCCATGGAACCCATTGTTAACATTATTCCTAATATTTCCATACATTTTCTAAAATATAGTAAAGAAAAGAGTGATAATATTTAAATTAAATTGATAAAAAAATCTATAAAATAATTATATCATAAATAAAATATGTGCATGAACTTCTAAATCCCTAGACTTCAATCTGGGTTATCCATGGTCATTTTTCTGTTAATTTTCCTAGAAAAAATATTCAAATCCCATATAATATTTGATAAACTATTTTTAAATCAATAAAGAATATCCCCTTAGAGTTTCATATAATTTGTAGAGTTGGTCCTATTTTTTGTGAACCAGGTGAACATTTTGTGAATACCCAACTAGTATTTTCTGGGATATTACCCCTATGAAAATCTATGCCATAGCATGGATCTAATTTGTTTATTCAGAAATTGATTTTATTACTAGGAATCCACAAAATTTACACATTACCAAAGCTCTGGGATCTTATTCTACACATAAAATTATCCATAAGTTTCTCAATAAGGATCTCAAATCCAAATATCTATAAATAACTAAATCCTGCATTGATACCTACTTTAGCAACCTGAGTATCACTTAAATAAATATTACATCATTTTATATGAACATTCAATAAATATCAAAATAATACTATCTTGAGGACTGAAAAGGGTTACTATCATTGGAGACTAGATATGTCGTAAAAAGATTTCATGAAAGTACTTTAACATATCTCAAAAATTGATTCATACATAGTACCCATATTTGACATATCCTACTTTAAAAAAAATTATGACTTTTTCAAATTTAATCATAAGAAAGTTTTATCTCAAATTCTTGGTAAGGTTAAACATGTGGGATATGAATTGATGATCATAAGTGAGCATAAGATGAGCATATGGGTATGATAACATATTCATAATGTATGAAAACATATCCAAAATTTCATATAATATAAATCATGAATCATGGAATAAGGATTTTTTTAAAACAAATTAAATGTGTCATAAGATATTAGAATCATCAATAATCAATTACAACCCATGAGAGAATATCATAATCATAAGAAATACGTTTCTGTCCTAAACATAAGTATGGAAAATGATTTCACAATTCAAGGTTCACTGCCAAGACTATCATAGTGAAAAGATACCCATTACGGATTTAGTTAAAACACCATTTCAATAAATATAGATTACATAGTCTCAGAGTTGACTGTTTTAACTTTTCATTCTCATAAATATAGTAGAAAGTGTCCCGTAGTGTATTGGTTCACTCCACATTCCCACAAACATAATGTGAAAACCACATAGTGGATTGGTTTTACTCCACTTTCCTTTTCATATTATCTTAAGATATATAAATCATTACCCAATGCAATAGAGAGCTATAAAATTATGAGACCACTTTTAACATAATGAAAACCATAAATATTTGTTCTATAAAAACATAACAACATTCACAATTTCATAATATCTTAATTAATTCATTGTAAATAAATAATTACATAAAAGCTTACTTACAACATCATCATCATAATCCATCCAGAGAAGGAAAGTGGATAGTATCATAAGATCATTACCCTATTGAATCATAACAATTTGTAAAGGATTTAGACAAAGATGAAAAATAATTTTATAGAATCATTATAATTATTCTTTGAGAAACAAAATAAACCATTTTTTACTTCTAATAACTTTTAAAAATTAAAAATTCCCAAAATAATGGGAATAATATTTTAGTTTTAAACCCATTAAAAATTTTAAAGGGTGATTTATAATGAATAATAGTCTTGATGAGGGAAAAATGTGGTCAATTAGTAAATGTTAAAAAAATCATACCATTTTGAAAAGTTAAAATTGATTCATACAGAAAACATATGAAATGATTCCATTTAAAATCATATAAATAAATTTATAGGTTGTGGAAACCCCATTATTGAACAATTATGTATAGATAAAAAAATCCGTAAACTACTTTGAATTACAAAGATATGGAGATATTGGTTATTAAATAAAAAAGAAAAATATGGGTATATTTTATTAAAAACATTATTTAGTTATTATTTATTACCAAAGATGGAGAAATGTAAATAAAATTAATAACACAATAATTGAACATAGAAGAAGAAAATATATGGGAATTTGGGTAGAAATAACATAAAAGTTTCCAAATATAAATTTAAATAGAAAAAATTTAGATAGACTGTGTGACTATAACATAAACCATTATAGTATATTTAATATTTTAATGAAAATATCAAGAAAGAAATAACATTATATGGATTTAAAAATATCCATAATTATTATAATAGGAATCATAAAATACATCAATAAGATGTGTATAAACCACACAAAATGAATAAGGTGGTGAAAATAGAATATATCTCAATGAACAAAAATTAACATAGGTAAAACCTTACATTTGAGGGACCCATACTTTTTATACATGGATATTAAATTTTCATAGGTGTATATTTATTACAATAACATAATTATCGACATTACAATCACACTGGTATCATATGCTTGTAAAATTCAAAACATAAAAACCTGGTTCAAAAGTGAACAACATCATCTCCCACTATGTTCTTCATAACCTGCACCCTTTTTAGACATATCATACATAATATATTTCATCATAATATAGGGAATAGGAAATATAATAAATGGTGATATGAAATGAACAAAAAGGGTAAACAATGGGGACATCAATGATCACTTAAACATTGAATGAACATAAATTTATGATAACATGATCATAAAATTTAAAATCATACCATACATATCATATATCATAATTTTATTCCATGGAATATACTTCATATTACAAGAATCATAAATTAATCAAAATAAATGATTCATGGGAGTATAAAATTAGAATTAGATATAAGTTTTTGACATACAAATAAGTATAAAAATAATTTTTATTATTAGTCAAGGATTACTCACAATACAATTATAGTGGATTGGTTTCACTCCCTAAACCATTAGAGTGGTCATGGATCACTAAAAAGTATATCATAGTGGACAGATTCATTTATCGAAATTAACTCACCTATCATTCTAGACTTGTTTATCTCATGAGATATCCATATTTACCCAATGAATTTAAGGGTTATATTATTTAATTCCCACCCTTCACCTAATGTAAATCATATATATGTGTTCCCTAAAATCGTAAATAATTCATCATATCTTGAAAATTCATTTTAATGCATTTGAAACTGGATTTTTGTGTTAGATTCTTATCGATGAAGGTCATAAGTGAAGGGAATACGTCGTAAAAGGGCCCTCTCATAAAATGGGGTCACAAATATGATTATTTTTTCCATGCCATCATAAACAATAATTATTTGTGATAGATCATCATTCCCATATCAAATAAGTACATAATTTTGCTATAAAATCTATTTTGGATGTTCCATTATAATTTATCATTATTTATTATAGGAAGATACTCTGTCACAAATAGTTCAGAAAAATAATTAAAAAAACAAATTTAAATATATTTTCTGATCTGTCAAAATTAGTTATACATTTCAAAAAAAATTAAAACCAAAAAATATATATATATATATATATTACAAATAATAAAAATAGGCATAACATTATTACATAATTTCACATAAAATATGTTTACCAAAGAAAAATACATAATGTTCACAATAATAATAAACTAATATCCTGGGGAGGAGGATAACTTGAAAGTTCATATTGGGGGGTCACTATACCAACCCCACATGCAAGCTTCCATATATAGTACAATATCTTCACATCTCTGTGATGCAACTTCTCACCCTCCTAAACCGGATCTCTTTGCATCTATTATATGATATCATCCTTAGCTCAGAAACACACTTTATAATATGTAGCGAATTATGATGAAGACTCTACACAGGCTCCCTTTGAGCTAACTGATGACATTACATAAGTACCATAAAAACTATAGGGTGTTAATCATTATCCAATATTGGTCATCAGGCCTTTCTCAACACTTTGAAAATTCACATGTATCTAAGTACCCGCATAAGTACACGAATCGAAAGTGTTATATGATTTTATGTTTTTTAGAATTTTTCATGAATAGGAAGTCACAGTCTCATACATTTTTTTCAAATATAATTAGAAATTAAAATAAAAAAATATCAATCTTAGAAATATTTAAGAAAATACTAACCAAAATATTTCATTATATGTCCCTAAAAATAAGTCATGTACAGTGTTCAGTGTATAACTTGTTGTAAACATCAAAATAAAGAATAAATGGGTCATTATATGCATTTATAATTAAACAAAATTTTTATATTTAAAGTATAAATTGATTAATAAATAATATTACTTACCACATGTCAGTGATGTGTATCGAATATATAATTCTCAGTCCTATGTGTGACCTCCTGCCTCCCCCGGTTCTAATGCTTAGATGATAAAATCCATCTAAAAGTCTCTTCAATATAGTAGGAGCACAATCCATTACAAAAAAAATGGGATATAGTCAGGTCAATGAGAGAAGAAATATTGGTTGAAAATGGTAAGATAAGTTCTATCCCGGGATTTCATTCTTAGGTTGTGAAAAAAAATGAAAAAATTCACATGTATAATTATCTTATGCCCCTCAGATAGGATCTCTCAATTTATCATCAAACATAGGCCCTAAATTTTGTGATAAAATTAAAAACAGCATCTTACTAATAAAATATAATTAATATAAAATATATTATTTATTAATATACAATCCAATGGTCGAACATCTGATGTTGAACATCAATGGGAACCTAATCTTATAATTTTCCTAGAATAGAAAAATAATTTCTTAGAATTACACCAACCTTCCCAATAGTTAAATGTGAATACTATGAAAATAAAAAAATCAGAATATTATTATCAAATTTAATACAACAAAAAGTTATAAAATTAATACCTTCAATAATTGAGAAAACATAAATAAATGAGAACCAAAATCAAGAGATAGATGTATTTATGGAACTGGGTATTGAATCACCAGTCTAGAAAGGTTTTTCCCAGTGCTAATAAGTCATGTTATAAAAGCATCATACGGATCAAATGAATTGGGCTCATCACCAGGATGTCTTGCATCCGAGAGAGAACAAAATAGATCATCGGGAGAATATTTGGCCTTCTGAAATAAATAATCTTACCTGAATAAAACTGTTAACATGGCTATCAAATAAAAAATGACCAAAATAATATAATATTATTTCCTGAAAATAATTGTTAATATAGATATCAAATCTAAAAAACTAATAAATAGTATAATATAATAATTACATATAAATAAATACCTAAATATATTAATCTTACCTATAAATATTTGTTTATATAGATATGAAGTGTAAAAAATTAATAAATACTAATAAGAATCTAATATTCTTACCTATCAATAATTGTTAAACCATATCCCAAACATAAAAAATAGATAAATATCAGCATCAACGAGGGGATAAAATAAATCATTGGTAGTATATAAAGTCATCTTAAACAATATTAATTATAACTAATTGTAATAGAGATATAGAATATAAAACACAGATAAATACATAAATATAATACATCATTAATCATCTACATCCTCATATTCATCGATAACAATGTGTTCATCTTCATCTTCAGTATTATGAACAACCATATGAATTTCAATTTCAACCTCCCATATTACTCTATCAACATTATCAATATCATCGACCCTTAATTGAAGTGTTTCATCATTGGTATTTATATCTCATTGGGAAGTAGATATATTTAGGGTTGTTTCTTTAAAATTTTCAATATGTTTCACATTTATATAACCATTTTCATTTTCACTAAATGGATTATCATGAGATTTTATTTTTATCACACTCCACCATTCATTAAAATATGTCAAAGAAACACATTAATTTTCGTAATAAAATTGATGTGATTTAGGTTCCAATATTAATAATTCATTTGAGGTGAGATGATAGTTTTTCTTAATTTCATCGACTCCATGTCATATGTGAACTCACAACCCTAAATCCGAATAAACAATGGAATTTAAATAGTGTTACATAATTCATTATCATATAACAAAACTCAATTATTTCATCCTGCATACCATAAAAGTCAACATCACCTTCTTTATGAGGAGTTCATTTCAAACAAACATTGATATTGATTAATTTCATTGATCCAACATATATGAGTGTATAAAATTTAAATATATTAAACACATACCCATTATAAAATTTTACCAATTTTGATGGATGGTTTTTGAGTACACATAATAATCTATAAATTTTAATTTCATTTTATGTTTCCTGAAAACAATAAAATTAATTAATAATATATATCATTTAAAAATTGATTAAATGTTCCATCATAAACAACCTAACTTACCAGCCTTTAAAACCAATATAATAAATTATTTTTATGACGTTCTTCAAGAGAACCAGGGGTAATTCATCTAAATTTTTTTTTTGATATGGTCATCATATTGTATATAAATCAAATTATGAAAATAAATTTATCTATTACAAATAATTTAAAAAATAAGTAGTACTTACTGCACAAATAGCTACATTTCTTTTCAATTCAGTAAAAGATATGTGTGAGCTCTGTACAGTTCTTCATCTAAAATCCATTGTTCAAGAAAACCACAAAAACCCATATCAATATGGTTAAAAATGATGATTGATGGTTTGTGACATCATCAACCTTTGCCTCATTACAACCCATGCTGTTATGTTTTGAAAGATATTCATATTGGAAATACTAAGAGTATAAATTTAAAGTTTTCTCATATAAATATGATTCTAAAAATGAACCTTTAGTTGATTCTTTATTACATACATTATTATTTAAGTTCTATAAATACAAATCAAATGGGTACATCCATAGGAATTTTTCTAGCCATCCAAATTTAGCTTCATACAAAAAATGCAATACTGAATGTTCCAATGACCCAAAGAATCCCAACCGAAACATTTTCTCCAATTTATATAAAATTAAAAGAATATATGCCTATATCATAATGAATTTATTATAATATTATGTTTATCTATAAATATCATTGAAGAAATATGATATTTCATTAAACAAATCTCATATCGAATAATTCAATTGCCCTCTAAGATTAATAAGTAGTAGCCTTTCCATTATAACATAAAATTCAGGACTTTTTAACCAAGTAATATGTCTATTTTTTACACAAAGGGATAAATTAGATGCATAACCATCTAGTAACCAAATATATATAATCCATTGATAAAATAATAAATGAATTTCTTTAGATAGCATATATGATGATTTTGTCATTATTAAACTATTTGGCCTTTCAACTTCAAATAATTCATGATCATAATGCCAGTAAATTTAGGCAATATCTAATTATACCATTACATTATTTGGTCTTACCAAGTGTCTCGGATTGGGTATAAAATATGTTATCAAAAAAATATTCACAATATGTATTACATATAAATTGTGATAAACCAATATATTAGATCAATATAAAAGGCCATAAAAATTACTCCACTTTATCCAATTATGATCTCTTAGAAAAACATATATTTTTTGTCTGTTTAAAGATGGTCCAAAAGTAACAGGAGTTAACAAAGAAATGATATATTTTTTCAAATTACCTAAGAACATTTTTGGATGTTCATCTCATCCAATTAAACATTATATAAAATAATGTACATTCTTTATAAAAGGTTGATCTGTATGAAGATATGTCTGATGACTATCAAATTAATTAGTTTTTCTTCATTAATAAGAATAAACAATTTTTTCTCATCCACATAGTAGGGAAATTATTTAATACAATGTGAACTCCATTAGGATAACATATCATTATCCATAAAGTCTCTAATTGTCCATAAAAATGAAATCTTCATTATAAAATTCTTATCTATAACTATATTGTATGTAGTTACACCAGCATTACATAATGAAATTAGCTCCTCAATTATTATATTTAAATAAATATTGATATTCTTTTTGGAATGTCTATGAATTAATGTCACTGTATATATATATATATATGGTTCCTTCATCAGTATCAAATGAGGTAAGTTGTACGGAGTTATGAAAGCATACCAACAAGAATAATTACTAACGTAAGAACCAAATAGACAAAAACTATCAGTATAAGACTCTACCTTATGTTATGGGGTTCTGAAGAAAATTAAGAATCCATCTGATCAATATGTTTTCATAAGTAACCATCATATGGAAGTTTTAAAATTTTACCGAACAAAATACTAATTTATTCTATGTCATTAATTCATCTATGCTGTGAGACATAAATAGATGTTGTAAATGAGGTGTAATTAGAAAATACCTCAATTGGTTCACAAAAACAAAATCAAGACAATCCTTATGGTACCTCTTTATACCTCAATTCTACACATGTTTTACAATTAACCATCGATTCATAATCACCATAATGTAAGTTATAATCATTTGAACAAGAATTGATATTATGACAACAAAGACCCAAATTATGGACCACCCTCTTACATTCACAGAAACCTTCAGGTAATGTATTTCTATTAGGAAACAATGCCTCAACCAAAGAATATATTTTATGAAAACAACTATTTAACTATCCAAAATATGATTTAATATCAATAAATTTTGTAACAACTTCATGTTTTATTATCTAGCATCCAGGATATAATACATACTCATAACATTTAAAAAAATTCTATAATTGAGATAGTTTTGATTTAGAATTTGGAATATCATTCTAAGATGGTGTTTCCGGAATAAATGATTCCGTAGCCTCAAGTACTAAATTCTAAAATGGTTTATATAAAACTAAAAAAATTATGTTCTTCTGAATTTTTTTCACCATGTCGATACCATAAAATATAATCTTTCTAAAAACCAAAACAGAGTAGATGAAGTCTGACACTGTCAAAAGATTCAAATCTCTTAAGATCGCATTTCATAAGTGTACATTTAATTATTCCTTCAGGAAAAAAAATCTAAAAATGATTATGAAAATGATATAAATGTTTCAGCAGCTTCAATATATTCGAGATTTATACTAGTTCAATTTGGAATTCATGTAATGATGTATCTAATCATGATTGTATAAAAAACCAGTCTCTATATCCTGATTCCATATTTATCTAAAAAACAATATAAATAAGACTAATTATTATTCATTTTTATAAACTAAAAATTTTTATTATATTTTTTCTATGTATAAGAATGACTAATTATCAAGAATTCTTTTTAATTTAACTAATTATTAAAAATATTATTTTTGTTTTTACTAATTGATAATAGTTTTAATATTATATTAATATTTATTAATAAATTGTAACTGAATATTTGTCATATATTACTAATATTTAGTAATTATTAATATTTCATTTTTTTTATAAAATTTATTACATCTTATCATGATTTACTTATATTTAAAAATTATTAATAATATTTAGTAATTAATACTACCATTTACTAATTATTACAAATATTGGCTAATTATTTATTAGTTATGACAATTTTTTAATGATTATTACTAATTTATACTAAATATTTTACCTAATGTTATACATTATAGATTATTGTAAATTTTTATTTGTTAGCATTGTTTTATATTTTTTAAAGGAAGAACAAAATTTTTACTAATTATTAGAAATATTTTTTTATTTTTACTAATTGATACAATTATTTATTAATTAATGCTAATTATTTAGTAATTACAACTGTGTTTTTAATAAAAATTACTAATGTTTATCATTATTAGTATTTTATATATTTTATTTTACAATTTTTTTCAAATTATGATAATTTCAACATATTTACACATTATTGATAATATTTAGCAATTAACACTGACATTTACATTTTATTGAAAATATTGACTAATTATTTTTTAATTATTAGAAATTATTTATTTATTAACAATAATTATTTAAATAATTATCATATTCTTACTAATTATTATGAATATGTTATAATTGGTGCCTTTTTTATATTTTTTAACAAGGTATTAAAATTTTAAAAAAATATTAATAAAAAAGTTTTAAATAAATATTAGTTATTTTTAATTGTTATTTTTTCATTAAAAGAATATTTCATAAAAAAATCTAATAAAAAATTTTTTACTGAAATGTTTTCTTTAATTTGATTTTACCATCATTTTTATAAGATGCTCATTTCCTATTTATTTCATATGTTATATGTAAAAAAATATTTCATAATCATTTATATATGTATATCAAATATATTTTTAAATATTTTTAAAAAAAATATACAAATCAAATCAATATACATGCACACACACACACACACATATATATTTAAAACATTTTTTCTAAATATTTTCTTTAAAAAATTAATAACATATTTTTATAAAAAATATACATATCAAATATATAAAAATTATTATTATATAAATAATAAAAATATCAGAAAACTTTTTTCAATAATTTTATTTAAAAAGGTATAACATTTTATTAACAAATATATATATCAAATATATAAATTCATTAATTTTTTCTTTAAAAATTATTTTTCATCTAAAAACATTTTGTTCAAAAAATTTCTTTAAATTGATTTTCTCATAATTTTATTAAAACAATATTTTCCTATTTATTTCATACATTATATATATATATATATAATGATTTCTGAATCAAATATATATACATCAAATATATTTACATCAAATATATTTTTTATAGGTTTTCCCTTCATGAAATCTTATATTAAATTCTATTAAGCCTTATTTAGCATTAATTTAATACTTCACTATTATTACTCATATATTTAGAATTATATGGTATCATCACTCAATAAATTAAATTTCATAATTTATATTTCATGGATTACCAATAATTGACTAATTAAATAGATTTATAAAAACTTTTTCAACATTAATAAAAATATCAGACACCCCTGTATATAATTTAAATAATAATCATATTTCCAAAAATAACAAAAAAATAAAAAAATTAGAAATATTTAAAAGTACCTAAAAAATAGAAGTTTCACTTTATGGTATCACTATTGATATCTCCCACATATATAATATTCATTCCAAAATTAATATTTTAATCTTCAAACAGCAACTAACTTTAATCAATTGAGAATCAAATCCATCATGTTTCTATTTAAAATGTTTTTCAAGTTTGAGATGATTTGATATATATAAATATATACACACGTTAAAAAAAATTAAATATATCTACATATAGCTCAAAAACCATTTAATATTTATATATATATATATAAATGGTTTCTTTGTTTATATATATATATATAACAGGGATTATTTCTTTACCACAGATATATATATATTTGATTATATATATACTTAGGGGGTGTGAGATGTTTTCAGGTGCATGATCATGCACATCCAGAGTCAGTGGGGTGGCTAGATACCTCAAAATAAATAAAGAAGAAAAATTAAATGGAAAAATAACTTAAATCTAAATGTTAAACAATGGGAAAAATATATCATATAGCACCCCCTGTTTGAGGTACTTTACAATTTATTCTTGTATTTTTTTATATATTGATCAGTTTAAGTTTCGAGAGGTTCAGAGGAGTTTCGGAATAATTTTTAGGATTTCCAAGAGTTTCATGGTTTGAGAATGGTTAATGAAAACCATACACCCCGTCAGTAAAATTGTGTGGCTTATGGGAGAAGGGATAGTGGTCCACGTGGTTGGAGAAGAGTTTGGCCAAGCTACGTGGATGTCCAAGGGAAACCATGTGTGTATAGATATATGGAAAATAACAGTTGTTCCATGGTTTTTCCTACCATGAAATCCAACCATGTAACGGTTGGATTAATAGAGTATCACCCTATTTTCGGTGCACGGGATGCCAAACTGTGTTATATAACCATGCAACATATATTTGTAGATATCAAATGTGTGTGTCTAACTCAGATTAATTAATTAGATACCTTTTAATTTCTTAATATTTCATAATCCCGAACTCTTTTTTCTCACAAGGACTGATAGGTGATTCCCTTTTATAAAAGATAACTTTTTTGGCAATTCTAATGCGGTATAATATCCTGATTCTCTATTAAGTCTCGGTTCTTTGTTGTTCTTCATAGATCTCTTCTCCTCTACTCTCTCAGAACCTTAAACAAAATCCATTGTAGATAGATCAATATTATTTTGTGGATGTTTAATGAGATCTTTATGAACACCTGTTGGATATTGGGAAGTAAAGGTTGTTCATGATCAGTTCCAAGAAATCCTTGTGTCATTCATCATTTTTTCCAACCATTGTGAGGTAGGTGGCTTATCTCTCAAATCCAATTGATTAAAACTTTATTTCTTAGATTGAAATAAATTTTTGTATTGAAAGTATTGTTAAAATATTTTCTGATCATTGTTGGAAACCTGTTTAGTGATATTTTTTGAGAAACTATGCAAATAGGATGTTTTTTAGAAAATAATCTTGGAAGATAATTTTAAAATTGTGATTTTAAAATATAGTTTCGATTTGATACATGAAATTTTATTTGATGAAATTTTTTAAATAAATATAAATTTTATGTGAAACTAATTGGAATTTATTTTGGCATACATTATTGGTGTGGAATCATTTTCTTTAGATATAACCCTATACTTAGATATGCACGTGTGGATGTGTGGATGTGTGTATGTTTGATGCATGGAATCATGGAATGGGTATTATAGATGTAATTGATTAGGGTCTTAATGTCTTGTTTCTATTGTTTTTTATGGAAAATATTTTGTCTTTGATAAACTATTTTAGCTATTTGAAACAATGGAATATAAATGTAGTAACAAGTTTTATCTTAGTAGTATGAGTTGGGAAGTCATTGGGGAAATCCTAATGAGTTTAGACTCACACTTTTTTGGGCACTATTAAGTGTTTTCAGATGCCATCTATCATGAAACGGGTAAATGTAAGGAATATCATTTCATTAGTGATGTGTCTTGATATTGTGGTCATGGAGAGTCAAGATTGAGGTTATAGATAGTTGGTATTTTCTTGTTTTGTGCTTTTAGTGTCTTTGGATTTTTTTAGTTATTTATTTTGGTCTTGTGAATTAACCATCAATCATTATGGAATTTATGAAGTAGATATTTCAATGTTTTCTGGATTCATTTATAGTGGTGTTTGTGGATGATATACTATTGCATTCTAGGGAAATGAAATTTTAGTAGAAAAACATGGGTATAGTGTTGGGTATCTGGATGGAGAATATTATATATTATAAGATATTAGTTTTTAATTTCTTGATAAAATAGGTTTATTTCCTTAGACGTGTTATTTCTAAAAAATGATTTTTTAGAGATTGAAAATATAGAAGTCATTATCTCTTGTAAACAGCGAAAGAAAGTATTTCAGTAAAATATTTTTTTGTCTTAGTGGTATACTACATATGTTTTCTGTGTAAATTTTCACATTTTTAATAACTACTGAATGCTTTGATAAGGAAAATTGTTCCTTTATAATGGAAGATGGAACTTCATAAATCATTGAAAGAGACTAACATTAGCACATATCCTTATGTTTCTTGAGTCTGGAAAAGGATATGTAGTCTATTGTGAGGTATAAGGATCTAATTTAGGATGATAGATAATGTTGTTTCTTTTGGTTTATAGTGTTAATATTCTTTTAAGAAGAAATAACAAAAACATGACATTGAATTAGTTGTTTTAGTCCATTTTTTGAGGACTTTGAATTATTTTTATTATGAGAAATTTATGGTGTATTTGGATCATAATATTTTGAAACAAATTTCCTCACAAAGAGATTTTTATCTAAGAAAAATAAGATTTATAGAATACCTTTAAATGTTAAACTTCTACATGATGCGTACACTGGGTAATGAAAATATAATATAGGATGTATTAAACAATAATTTCTATAATCAGTTGGATAAAGAATATTTGGATCTGTGGAAGCAGAATTCGGTTATAGAAGACAAACACCTAGATTGTACCAACCATGGTGATGTTGTAATTTTCTTATCAATATAATTTATTCTTAATTTGTTTGAGAAAGTTATAAAGGCTTGAATATCTAATTTTAAATGTGTTTATATGATGTCTAAACTCAATGGCAGGGAGGCCATTGAGGGAAGGATGTGGGATGGGAGTTTAGTTTTGTGATTAAGAGATTGGATCATAGTACCTATGGTTTGTCAATAATAACTTTTTAATGATTACCACCATTTGATATGGTATGTTCATCCATGTAATAAGAAAATTTATAAATTACTAAAAGAACAATTCTGGTGGGTTGGTATGAAAAGTGTAGTAACTAAGATCATTTTGAGATTCCTCAACTTTCAAATTGTAAATGGAGAGAACTGATGACCAGTAAGCATGTTGAGGTCATTGTTTATTCTCATATAGAAATTGGGGTAGATAGCTATGTATTTTTTCACAAGTTTACCAAGAACGGTTGAGAAATATTATTCCATATAGGTAATTATGGATCATATAATGCTGATGGATCATTTTATCTAGAATCAAGAATCCCATATGGTGGAAGACTTTTCCAAAATATATATAAGAAAATATCTAAATCAGTATGGCGTTTTAGTCTCAATTGAATCTGAATGAGACATCAATTTTATGTCTTGTTCTTGGAAATCCTTACAATAAGACCTTGGGAAGCAGTTGACTATGATTACATATTATCATCCTCAAATAGATAGGTGGTCTGAATGCACAATCCAAACATTAGAGTTTATTATTAGGACTGGTGTGATGAATTTTGTTGGACCATAGTAGAAGAGCATACCATTAGTGGATTTCTCTTACAATAATAGTTATCTTCCCTTGATACAAATGGATCATTTTTTATCATTGTATGTGTGTCCTTCTTTTTCTCCATTTTGTTGGGTGTAAATTGGTGATAATTCATTAGTTGGAATTATCCTTGTGTAAGAGGAAATGGTGAATATTAAATTAATTATAAAGAGCATAGAGAAAACTCATAGTCACCAGAAATCATATGTGGGTCATCACTGGAATCCATTGTTGTTTGGGGTGAGTGGCCATGAATTTTTTTTAAATCTCTCCAAGGAATGGGCATCGTCATTTTGGTAAGTATTTCATGTTTTATCCACGGTAAAAAGGCCATTTTGAGATACTTTAATGAGGTGGTAAGTTAGAATATCGGTTGTTTTTGTTCCCAAGGTTCAGTTCAAGGGATAATTTGTTTCATGTATCTCAACTAAAGAGGCACTAACCTATTCTTGACCATTTTATTCAATGGGATCACATTGACATTAAGTCAGATGCTATATTGATTCATGTACTGGTATGGATTTTGGATTGGAAAGACAGAGTATGGTTTTTTAAAAGCATTGGTTTAGTGTTGGTTTTATGGAAACATGGTCGGATTCAGGAAGATACATGGGAGTGTGAAAAGTAAATATTCGAGCAGTAACCCGAACACATTCATGGAAACTCTTGGTTTCTACTTCCTAGGGATAGAAATACCAAGGGTGGGAATAATTTATCACCCCTTATTTAATATACTTGATAATTTACTTATTTATTTTAATTATATATATTTATTGGGTTATGTTTCATGAGGTTAAAAGGATTTTTGGCATGATTTGGAGGCTTTTATAGAGGTGCAAAGATTGGGCACTGTTAGTACAAGTTGTTCACCCCATCTTGGATATTTTGTGTCTCATGGTAAGAGGGAAAGTAGATCAACATTTTTGGTGCACAATTTGGACAAACCATGTAAAATTATAGGTAAACTATGCATGTATGGACAAAATGAAAATCATGGTTGGCACAAATTTTATCTAACTATGTGATAAAATATTGTGATGAGTTTTCATAATGCAGTATCACAACACATTTCATGCATGGTATTCCAAACCGTGCAACCTAACCTTACGGTGTATAGATGTAGATCCATGATCTATTTAACTAACTTGGATTAAGTCCAGATACCCCTTTAAATTTCATAATATTTCAATATTCTAAACTCTTTTTTCTCCAAATTCTATAGAAGAGATTCTCTTCGATCCAATAGAAATTCTTCGGCGATTTAAAGCCCATCGAAGATCCAGATCCACTTTTAAATCTCTATTCATAGTCATTATTATTTGATCTATTATCCTCCACTCTCTAAGAACATTATATATAATCTGATGGTGATAGATCCATGTTATTTTATTTATTCTTTACAAGATATTGATGAATCCTTACTAAGGTCAGGGGAAAAAAGGTTTTTCATTAGTTGATCTAGAAAATTGTTGTGTCATTCTTCATTTTCCCCATACATTGTGTGGTAGGTGGCTTCTCTCTCAAATCCACTTGATTAAAAATTGTAGGAAAATATTAAAATAAATTTTTAGATTGAAATGATTGTGAAATTATTATGTGATAATTTTTTGAAACCACATTAGTGATGGTTTTGATTAAAATTGTATATGGGATAGTTTTGTTGAAAATCATCTTGGATGATAATTTTAAAATTGAGATTTTAACATTATTGTTTTCATTTGATACATAGAAAATGGATATTGAAATGTTTTAATGAAATAAAGGTTTTATGTGAAATGTGTTTTCATGGATTTTGGAATATATGGTTTGTGTGGGTACATTTGGGTTAGATGTGACCCTCTATAAGGGGTATGTTCTATTGGGGAATCTGGTATTAGTTACCCTATGATGAATTTGTAAATAGATAAGAGACATCTCAAGAGTTTGGAACTATCACCTAGGAATGCATGATTAGATGTGTGGATGTATGGATGTGTGATTTGTGGAATCATGGAATGAGTATTCCAAATGGAATTTAGAAAGGTTTAAAATTCTTGATTTTATTTATTTCTATGGAAAACTATTTTGTAATATTTCTTAATGAAATTAAACTTTTTTACTTTGAAATAACTTATGTATTATCTAAAAATTCACAAACTATTATAAAACCCATTTTCGTTGAAATTAAACTAAGAAACTTATAAATGTATCATCAAATAATTCATCGGTCATGATAGAGGGTAATTAGGTTCATTCCGTGTACATTAAAATAATGATTCCTTTTAAATTTTCGGTAAAAATTAACAAGTTCCACATCGAAAAAATCACAAGAATATTTATTTTAAGATATTTTGTAAAAAATAATCATTTTTAAAAATTAATTTAATCAATAATTGGAACATATTAAAAACATTCTTGAAAACATTTTTAGTAAAAATGGATATAGAAGGAAAAGTTTTTTCCACCAATAAAAGAAAAAATATTGTTTTGTTAAAATATTTATGGTGATATCATGAGTACTAAAATTGAGTAAAAGGAAAGTAAATCATATATTTTAATGAATTAATAGGATTATAATAAAATTATTTTGTTACTTTAGAGGTATATCATAATATTTCATCACTATAAACTTAATCATAAACAAATTCGATAAATGATGAGATTGTAACAAAAAAATTCTTACCATTTTGATAACATTCAAATAAAAACATAAAGAAAGAGAGACATATATGGATAAGTAAATTACCATAATATTAATGAGATTAATTATAAATAAACTCATTGTAATTTTATAAACCACATAAAAAATAACAAGTGATAAAAATGGCATTTGTCTCCCAAAAGTAGAATTGAGATGAAAATATTATACCTTGAGTTACACATACATCAAAATCACTCTAAACTCGTGTATAATAAATTTTAATTTATTATATAAATTTATAATAGAATCATGTAAAAATATATAATATCATAAATGATCCCCTAATGTTATTTTAACATCTATTTATTAATAATTCTTTAACAAATTCATCATTTATGGGTTTTAACAGTTTCATTTTTTATGGATGTTTTAGTTTAGTAGTTTTAGTGCTTGTACATTGATCTTGGTATTATAATAATAAAAATTTTAGTAATTATATAAATATAATATATATTCTATATATATATACCCATAAATTATAGTGATATAAAAATTAATTACACTGTTAACGGAGACGGTAAACCGTACATATGAAAAAACATTATTTTCACTTTTCAACAGATGGAAATAAAGATAGTAAAATATTAATTAAACCCTAAATAATAATTATTGTATCACTTATATCATATATATTAATTATATTTATACATATTACCATAAATTTAATGTGGAATTAGAAAATGAATCATTATGCTTTGTTGATGCAGTAGTCCACATGTACACATGAGTGACGTTATCATTTTTTAAAATATTAGAATGTAAGAATATTGATCCTATATTATAATTATTAAAGTAATATTATGTCTTAATTATCATATTTATAACTCAAATTAATAATTATATCCATCCATGAGAGGTGTTTAGGGAAAACAAATTACATTTTTTCATGTGGTGTGGCCCACCATACACACGATCAACGGTTTCATTTCCCATTTTATGTAAGCGAAGATAGATACATGTTATTTCATCAAAATAAAAACAAGTCAATATTTTTTTTATACTATTTTTATTATATTTTAAATATTAATACATAATTTAATTTGTTAAAATAATAAGTAAAAAAGTAAAGAGTGGTGAAAACCATTACCTTCTCTAAGAAAAACCACAGTTTGATATCTTATTAAAGACTCCACGGGCTATCTTTTGGGAAGAAAACAAGATCTATAATGAGGATAATTTTGTTTCAGAGAGATTTGAGAAGTATTTTATTGATATAAATATCTTATGAGGTGTGAATAAGTGTGATAATGATCTTCAAAATTATAATTTAGGTGAGTGGAACACTTGTAATTTTTCAAAGTTTTAAAATAATATCATGTCACTTTCTTTGTAAAATTGCTCCCAAATGGGTCATTTTAGAATTTGATAAGGTTAAGGTCTAAATACTACAAACAAATGGGGTTTTATAATGTGTTTATGTCATTTTAACCCTTATCATTATATATTAACCACCCGATAAACCTGTTTTAACCGTTATACTGGCAATAGATATTTAATGTTTTTGTAATTAATTATGAAAAAAAACTAAATATGAAAATATTAAATAATATTAATTATTATTATTATAAATATGGAATAAATTTTATCAAATTAAATTCACATATTGTTCAGAATTTATTTCAAAATTAAACCAAAAAATTCGATGAAAAGATGTTTTCTAAAGAATAATTTTTCTTTATTATTAAATGTTTTTATACAATAATTCAGCATAAAATTGATTATAATTAACTAAATTGAATTTAAAATATTATAATTGAACTATTTATACTTTTTAAACTATTTAAAAACTAAATTGAACTTTTTAAATTCATTAAATGAATATAAAATGTTAAATAAAAAGCATTTTCCCTATTCATGAAAAAAATTAATCATTTCAGAAAATTATCAAAACTTAAATCAAAGATAATTTTGACACATTGATTTAAAAAAATAATTTATTTATTTAATATAATTTTTCTAAAATTAAAAAAGAAATTAGTTTTAATTTATGTGCGAAAAAGCATGATGAAACTACTCTTTAGAAAAATATAGCTTTTAAGCATAAAACATTATTTATTTTTATCCAATTCCTATAAAACATATTTCATGCATGTAAATATTTTTATTTAATATATAATATAGAAATTTCATTTAAATAATTCCCTTATATTCATAAATTTAATTTATTATGATAATAACACATTGTGGTCATAATAACAGTTTTTAGTAAAAAAAATTATTTTACATTCAAATGATTTTTCATTTTCATTTATTGTGAAATTATAACCAATGAATTTATTGTATACATGTGTAAACCATATAATTTATATAATTTATGTATTCCTATTCATATCCACAAATTTAATGTTATAGTTATAATGGTTTATTAAATTATGGTTTATTTATACTTGGTCGCAAGCTACCAATGAACTGGTTAATGAGTGAACTAAATCAACTCCCAATATGTTATTAATAAATAAAACCCTTCATAGAGATGCCATACATAATACCTTTATTTAAAACTTGGGTAAAATTATATATAAGAAAGGGTAAGCTTAGATTCTCTGTAAGGGTAAACAAGGGAGATATTAATGATCCCTTAAACCTAACTTGAACATAAGGGTATGATAATATGATTGTAGCGTCCATAATTTTTATTACATAACTATTAAATCATTTTAAAGATAAAAAACATAATAGTTAAACATTCTAGGATCAAAATTTTATTATCTAAGGAAAGGTAGGATCATACATCACCTATATGTAAAAAAATAACATTATTAACATACTTTTTATTTATCTACTTAAAATAACAGATGTTTTCCTTAGTACATATACTCACCTGATGATATACATCAATGAAAGGGGTGATCTAAACACCTATTAAGGAGAAGGGTAATATATCAGAAAAATGTGACATGAATCAATAGTGTATGGTTGAGATTAATCATCACCATCGAGTCAAAAGCATGGGATGATCAACATCAGAATGAGGAAGACATTTGAAAAAGGCATGGAATGTGGGGATGCATAAAAATGAAACATCATGTCATAGTGGTAAAATAGCACACATATTTGTGAACCAAACTAGCGTCTTGTTTATGCATAAAATATGTGTATAAATTATAACATCATAATTGTGAATAAAGTGTCATCATGTTCACACATAATACTCATTATCTTAGGAGATACATCACATTAACCAATGCATTGGATGGATATATAATTCCATACCCACCTGTCACATCATAATAGTCATATAATCTTAAAATACACATAGAAGATATAACAATTTTAGTCATTAAATAACCCACAAAAATTAATGTGTTTCATAAGGATTTTATAAAGAATACTTTTAGTAATAAAATTTTAAGTTCCCAAATGAATAATTTAAAACAAATTTAGTATAAAAATAATTATTCTTTAGTAAATAAATAACTCAATAGGATTCAAATATGTGTTTATAAATAAAAGCCTTTTCAAAAAATCTTTGTATTTGGCTTTAAAATCAAGTAGGAAGCATGTATTTACCCAAAAATAAAAGAAAATAATAGTAAAATTTTATTTTAGTAACATTAGAGGAACATCCACACTAATGATTTCATAAAGGAGGGATAACCTAAATAAAAGGTGTCGGGTATGAGATTCCCCTTACTGTAAATCCCACTATATTTCATCATTTTTTTATCTCCTAAATTATAACATCCTAGGTAATTATAGAATAATTATTTTTCATATTTATTAATAATTTTTAATTAAATAATAATTTCAAAAAAGGGGAGCTATGAACAATACCATATATGACACACAATAATGAGTTTCTTTTAAATCTTGTGTCACAAGAAATATTGAGTTATATCAAACTGTAATATAATACTAATATATTTTTTAATATGGAAGTTATCACCTAGACATTGTATTGGAAATAATTAATGGTCATGTCTATATTATGTTTACAGTTATTTATAAAAAAAATTTACAGTCATATAATATATTTTTTCAGTATAAGATAGGAATAAATCCAATTTTACTCTTAAAAGTAGTAATTTTCTAAAAAAACCGTTTTATCACCTTTTAATGGTGCACCTATTTTATAATTAAATTTTTAAAAATTTATAATTTTCATACGGAAAAATAAAACCTATTTTTTAAATTGTAATATCAATATCAACTTAGAGTGAATTTTTTGTGTTTTTAGAGATGTTTTATATTTTGATGAATAGTAACTAATATTGAATTTTAATTCAAAACTGGTTTTTTGTCTAAATAATATTTATTCTAAAATTGTGTTTTGAATTGGTTTTAAAGTATAATTAATTTAATTGTTAAAATATTAATCCAATTTATTTCATTTGGAAATTTTTTACAATGAAAATAGATATAAAATATAGAAATCTTTTGAACATATTCACTTTAAAAACTTGTTTTGTCATCCCATATGCAAGATTAATTTTAAACTAATTTTTGACACTTATGTATTTTTAATTTATAAAAATGTGTTAAATATTTTTAATAATAATTATTTTTAATTTCTATTAATTTTTACTCAGTTTTTGACAAAAATATAAGTAAAATTAATTAAAATTAATTATAATGATTATGGTAAAAATGTGGTTACTTGGTGATTAAACATTAATCTTAAGAGTCCAAATGACCTTTAAATTTGTCCAAAACCCACTTCAGGGAAATTATTAGAACATATACCCACCTGCATCTAATTTGGATTATTTTTTTCGGCACATTATGTAAGGTAGACCTCTAAATAGTGTTAACCATTTTATATTTACAAGAATGTCACTCCTCCTCTACTATACAAAGGAACTCGCCCTCACCCATTTCTTCACAAATAAAAAAGAACTTTTGAACAACCAAAAACATACCAAATATGATCAAAACATCCCTCCTCTCATACTATAATCTAAACCTAGGGCATAAATCTAACCATGGAATCCCTTTGGAGCAAACCAAAAGGAGTTTCCTGAAAATGAGGTAACATTCTTAAGTGTGAATTTATGTTTTATTTATTTATATACCAATTAAATTGTTACTATTATATGATTATATAATTAAATATGTATCCTAAATATAATTATACATTTTTATGTTACTTATTCGATGAAAACCTACTCACCCTTTTATCAAATTAGTAATGAAATTATCATTCGTGTGTATAGCGATTAATCACCTCGCAAAATGATGTCATTTATATTCCTTTACCACCTCTCATGGTGTTCACTACCTCATCCGCAAAGCGATGTGATACATTTACACTTTACATGGAATGTATTAAGAATGGTTTTAATAAAAATATGTGAAATAAAAAAAACCTATATGATATTCATAAAATAATTAAATTTTTATAAATATAATATATCATTTTCTTTATAAAATATTTCACACACTAAAAAAATGATAACGTCGTTCGTGGATGTTTGAACTACCACCTCCTCAACGTGATGTGATTCCTTTTACATTAGAAAATTATATATATAAGTATATATGATTAAATAACAAGTTATTTATAACAAAATTATTATTTTGTAAATATAATCTTACCTTCTTTCCATAATGACAATTGAAAAATGAAAACATTACACCTGCATATGCAGGGCCTACAGTCTCCATGATTATAATGTTGGTTCATTTTACATAAGCATCATTCATGATTGGTTTTAAAATTATAATTTACATATAAATAATATAATTATATCCTGATAATTAATCTTTATATGTTATACTAATGACCTTGTGAACATAGTTGACATACCAAAGTCATTTTTTACACAAAAACAAAATAAGGTCAAAACTCCATACATAATCTTAATTGTTTAAGTATTTGTATAAATAAATTATTAAGTTTAACAAAAGTAATGATAAATTTTAAAAAAATTCTTATGAAAGTAAATAATTAACATAAGTGTATTAATCATGAATATAAAGACACACACGAAAATTCATACACAAGGAAGTGGTTTTCATCTCAGTATCCTTTCAATGAGGCGTATTTTGATGTTATACACCCACCTTATTTTATAAAGTGTATATACATACACTTTAACATATCCTATCATGTATTTACATAATCTCATGTTATTAAATGTTTTGGTAAATTTTATTCTTTCTAGAGGCTTATGATTAAAATGTTCAAAGTGGTATGCGACACTCTGAATGTTTAAAGATTTAATTTCAAAACCTTTCTCTACATGTAAATATTCTTCATATTATTTTTCTTATTTATTTATGTGGACATAAAATGATTATAAATTAAATTTTATATATGTTTTTATATGTCTCTACCTCTAAAATACATCATTTCTAAAAAAAGATATCTCCCTTCCCCTTTTCTAGGTATTTTGTTATTGAAAATGGGTTTTGAAAATGGATTGACTATGTAAATAGCATGAATTGTTTTATTATCTTCTTAAATGAAATTTTTTGAGTGAAATAACGAAAATTGAAATCTTTTATGTGTTATGACTATATAATGGTACTTAAACATTTTACAAGTTGTTACATGATAAACCAATGATGAATAATTCCTTGAAAATTATAATAATTTTTTATGTTACCATTATGTGTTTTCTATTATTTCTTTGGATTTTATGTCAATATATTTATTAAAAAATGGGTAAGTGATGATCTTATATTAAAAGGAAATCATTTACTACTTATCAAGGGTGAAAATTATTACTTTGTGATAAATGTTTCATGGGTATTAATTTTTATTAGTGGACTAATGTTTTCCTTATTTTTATATCTTATACTTGTCTTTTTATACTTATCCCATGTTTCTTAATATTTTTCATAGGACTTAAGGATGAGTAAGGGGTTAGAATAAGTCATGGTGAATATCATAAAGAGTTTTCATAAAAGTGATCATGATTTATTTTAAAAGTTTTAGATTATTATAAAAATGGATACTATATATAAGTGTCTAATTTTTATTTTTTGTTTTTGTTATATATGATTTATGGACTAATTCTTTAAAAATATAAACCTGAAAATATTATCAATGTGAAAGAAAGAAATTTCTTGGCTAAAACTCATTTTTATTTAATGTTTAAAGTCATCTCATTGTATTTGGTATCAAAGGAAAGATTTAAATTAATTTAGATGATATGATAGTATTAATATCATACCCCTAGAATATTTTACTTGATGGTTAATTTAGAATTATATGACACTTAAATATTACCATGTCGATTTATCTAAAGTATTTTTTCTCAAATGTTTTTCGGTAGAGGAAACAAGGAAGTTGTAGTGTGAAGGTAATGAGAGGAAGAAATCCTTATGAATTAGTATCCTGAGATAGTTGTAATTTAAAATGAGATGTTTATTATGGTGATGGATAAGTTGAAATAATCCATAAATGGTGGTAGTGTCCATGAATGATATCTACCAAATCTACCATAGAAGAATATGACGATAGTGGATCATTTTATCCAACAACATCCCCCATCATTCTGAGGATCATCAAATCTTGGGATAGTTGATAGACATATTAACGTCCCAGAAAATATATTTTATGTCATGGGTTATTTGAATCACCAAAAGGTAACTCTTGAAATTTATCATTTTGAAGATAAAGTCTACAAGTGGTGGTTAATGGTTAATAGTATCAGTGAAAGTGAAGAGATTGACTCCTCGAAATGGGATGAATTTAAGAATATTTTAAATGAGAAATATTTTAATAAGGTTCTTTTAATTAGGATGGAAAAACAATTCATGTAATTTATACAAAAGGAGAATGATTTTTTTGTTTCACACGAATAAAACATCACTTGACGGGTGAGGCACGTCCCAAATTTGAACTTAGATATTGACAGTAAGATAAATCGGGTTTACTCAGGATTAAAACCAAGATATAGAAGGGAATTTTCTTCTCATGAGTTTAAGATCTAGGATAATTTTTTCAATGTTATGATAAGGTCGAAATGGTTTTTTTTTAGGAGAATGTGTCCATTGTTTACAATCAGAATAAGTGGTCTAACTGGCAGGTAATGTTAAAGCATTCATCATATAATTTTGGATGTAAGAAAAACAAACCCTTATATTGTTATAAGTTTGGCAAAAAGTATCCTAGATAATTTATTTCGAACTATAGGAAGTGCTTATGATGTGGTATGTTTGGTAAAATGGATGGTTTCTATAAGGCAGATGATCACGAATGTAATGAAATGGTAGTGGCAAGATGTTTTATTTTTAATGAGAAAGTAAATTATTACAATGTGTGTTCAAAATGATTACCCAAGGTAGAGACCATCAAGATCAAAAGAAAAAGGGTGTGGAAAAATATTTTGTTACAACTTTAGTTGACGCCAACCCATCAAATTAATTGGTGAAAGGTATGTTACTGGTTTATTTGAATTATTCCAATACTCTTTTTAACTCTTGATCTTCACATTATATCATTTTAAAGAAAGTTTCTGGAAAATTTAAAATATCTCCTCATGAAAGTAAGATAAAACTTTTGGTAAAAAATTCAGGTGGTTTTACTATAGAAACAACGATTTATATAAATCTTTCTATTATAATTAGTGGAATGGTCTTTCTTAAAATCATAAACAACCTTCCCAAGTATATTTTTGTATCATTTTTGGTATGTATTAGATTTTAGTTTATCCTAATAAAATATATTATCAACCCAATAAAGTTTTATTCAGTTATTTTTTACCTTATATAATATACCAAGAAGTTGAGAAATTGATTAAGGATGGTAGAGAAAGTTATCTTGCTCATGTTTTTGAAAAGAAATAACCAGTCCTCATTAGAGACATCCTAGTAGTAAATGATTTTATGGAATTTTTTCTTGCTGATTTTTTTTGGTATTATTCCTAATCAGGAAGTTGAGTTTACTACTGATTTACTGCAAGTTGCTAATAATATTTATAATCCCTCTTATCAAATGGCTCAAGTAAAACTATTGGAATTTAAAAACAAATTACAATAATTTATTGATGATGGTTTCATTAAAAAAATTACTTCACCATGGGGTGAACCTGTTTTATTTGTGAAAATAAAATTTGTTTCCATAAGACATTCCATTGATTATAGAGCCTTGAATAAAATAGTATTTAAGATAAATTATCATTTTCCTTATAATGATAGTTTTTTCGATCATCTTCATAGAGATCAGTGTTTTTCAAAGATTAATAAGTTTATATTACCATCAGCTAAAGGTAAAGTAGGATGAATTTATGAAGATAACATTTTATAGATTAGATAAGGGAATTATGAGTTTGTAGTTATACCATTTGTGTTGTTTAATTAACCAGTTTTATTGATGAATCTTATGAATAGATTTTTCCATCAGTTTTTGGATGATTTTGTGTTTTTGTTTATAGATGATAATTTGGTAAATTTTAAAATCCATCAGTAATATGAAAGGCACTTAAGGATTGTTTTTCGAACCTTAAAAGAAAAGAAATGATATGGTAAATTAAGTAAGATTGAATTTAGGTTGCAACAAATTTCATTCCTCGTCCATATTGTTTCTAAAGATAAATAATTGTTAGCATGAGGAAATATAAGTTCATGAAAACATTCCAATGCCTAAAAATGTCACATATGTTCATATATTTCATTGAATATTGATTTATTACTGATGGTTTGTTGAAAAATATCCTCTATTTTCTATCCCACTAACTTAGTTAACACAAAATGGATTAAGGTTCATCTTGATAGAAGAATTAGATATTTCATTTCAGGAACTAAAATTAATATAGTTCTATGCCTTAGTATTCACCTTGCCTTCTAGAAATAATGAATTCATAATCTACAGTGATGTTTCATTGAAATCACTTTCTTGTTTCAAAATGCAGAATTATCGGGTAGTTTCATATCCTTCACATCTATTGAAAAATGAATATTTAAATTAAGCTAAACATGATTTGGAATTAGCTATTGTTTTTTTCTCATAAAAACTTTGGATCCTTCATTTTTATGCAGTAGAGTGTGAAATATGTACTAATCAAAAAGTTATATATTCACTCTAAAAGATTTTAACATGACATAATAAATATGGTCGAAAATAATAAAGGATTATGATTTCACGATTTATTATCATCCTAGAAAATAAAACAAAGTGTATGATGATTTTAGTCAAAAACATTAATTCTATATTAACTATGTTACATTTTTAATGTGTCCGTTTGATTAATGGTTTGATGAATTTTGGCCTAGAATTTGTGGATGGAGGTATATTTTCTATTTTGTTTTAGGTTTTAGTATAGCCGAATTTGTCAGAAATAATTAATATGGCTCAAAAGGTGTATCATTATTTGTATTAAAATGTAGAATCCATTAATAATGGTAACTTTTCATATATTAATATTTATAAGGAATGTGTTTTATGATTTGTAAAAAGATTATGTGTGCCTTGTGGTTCATAGATGAGGAAGGTGTTGCTAACTAAAGCTCATAATTCCCTCTCTTTCATTCATCTAGGCAGTACTAAGATATGTAGATACCTTAGAGTGTATTACTGGTGGGATGTAAGGAAAAGATATATTGCAGAATTTACCACGAATTTTTTGACCTGTTAATAGTTCAAAGTAGAGCGATAGATACTGAAGGGATTGATTCAACCTTTTTTAGTTTCAGAGTGGAAATGAGAGAACATTTCAATGGAATTCATGGTAGGATTTCCAAAAAAACTTCTCAAGGTAATAATAAGAATTGGTTTATTTTTTAACCATTAAACAAATATACAAATTTCCTTCCAATTTATGATATGATGCCTTTAAATAAACTTTCTCGGCTATATATAAAATAGTTTTTCATGTTACATGCAGTGCCTCTCTCTATTATATAAAACTGTGATCTCGGGTTTACATCCAATTTTCATAAAGTAATTCATAAGTCCTTGGGTACTGGATTAAATTTCATTATAGCTTTTCATCCTCAATCTGATGGATAGTCTGAGAGAACAATTCATATTATTGAATATATGCTTCATTCAGGCTCAATGTATTTCTAGGGAAGTTGGGATAAAAAAAATTTCTTTGGATGAGTTTTCCTGTTATAATATTTTTCATTCCAGTATAAAAAATGGTACCATTTGAGGCATTATACAGAAAGTGGTGTCGAACACCAGTGTTTTAGGATGATGTTGGATAAAGGAATTCGATGGGACTAGAACTGGTAGAGAAAACAGTAGATAAAGTTCAACTGATTTCATGACACATAAGGACAATCAATAGAGGTTGAAATATTTTTCTAATAACCATATGAAATATCTTTATTTATAGGTTTTTTATCATTTCTTTCTCAAATTTTCTCCAAAGAAAAGTTTGTTGCATTTTGGTAAAAAGGGGAAGTTGAGTCCACATTTCATTAGACGATCTAAAATCCTGTTGAAATTTAGATCAGTTTCTTATCAAGTGTATTTTATTCCATGTTTATAATAGGTACACAATATATTTCATGTTTCAGAGTTACAGATTTATATACCGGATTCAACTCATTTTTTGATCCATAAAGTAGTTCAGTTGGAAGATAATATTTTTTATGAGGAACATCCGGTTTAGGTTATTGACTACTGAGAGAAAGTGATGATGAATAAGTTAATTCACTAGGTTGAGGATTTATCAAAAACCAATATGGTTGAAGGGAAAACATGGGAATCTAAAAATTCTAAGAGGGACAAATATTCCCACTTATTTGAGAAGTGAATGAAATTGTGAGGGTGAAGTTTCTAAAGGGGGGAAGGATATAACATCTTAAGTAATAATAGAATAAGTATTTTTTTAATTTTTAATAATTATGAATTAAATTTTAATTTTACAATAAAAGTTATTCTATTTATAAATTAGTACATGATACGCAGCAATGAGTTTCTTCAAAATCTTGTGTTGCATCCAAGACTTTATTATACCAAATAATAATATACTATTAATATTTTTTTAATATGGTAGTTATCAACTGGGTGTTGTGTAAGTAGAAATGGATAATACAGACTTTATTATGTTTTCATGTGTCTGTAAAATGTTTTTACATTCATCTAATAGATTTTATAGGAATAAGATATGAATAAATCAATTTTTACTCTTAAAATATCTACTTTTCTAAAAAATAGTTTTATCACATTTTAATGGTGCACTAATTTTAGAACTAAATTTTGAAACATTTATAATTTTTAAATGAAAAAATAAAATTCAATTTTTAAATATGAATATCAAAACAATATTTAGGTTAATGTTTGGTATTTTTTGGGAAGTTTCATATTTTGATGAATAGTAAATAATATTGAATTGTAATTGAAAACTAATTTTTCATCTAAATAATATGTATTGTTAAATTGTGTTTTAAATTGGTTTTAAAGTATAATTAGTTAAATTTTTAATCTATTAATCCAATTTATGTCATTGTGATCATTTTTCACAGTGAAATTGGATACAAAAACTTAGTAAATTTTTGAATATATTATCTTTAAAAAATATCTTTTTCATCCAATCTATGGGATTAATTTTAAATTAATTTCAGCCAATTATGTGTTAGGAGTTTCTAAAAATGGATTCAATAGTCTGAATAGTGTATATTTATATTTTAAAATAAGTTAAACATAGTTTTTTGACCAAAAATATTAGTGAAAGAAATTAAAATTAATTATAGTGATTAAGGTAAAACGTTGTTTACTTAGTGGTTAAATTTGAATCTTAAGGGTCTAAATTACCAAACAACACTTATCAGATAATAATTTTTTGGAAATTATTTGACCATATAAACTCTTTTATCTAATTGGAATCATTATTGGAGGCACATGATGTAATGAATACTTTCCAATAGTGTTTATCTTTTTATATTTACAAAAATACCCATCCTCCTCCACCATAAAAAGACACTCACCCTCATATATTTCTTAAAACCTATAAATAACTTTAAACCCTTTAAAACGTTACAAAATAATATCCAAAAATATCTCTAATAATCATAGAATCATCACTTTGGTTCTAAACCCAATGAAGGAAGCCCTTTGTAACAAGCCAGAATGAGTTACCTGAAAAAGAGGTAATATTCTTCAACTTGCATTTTTGTTTTATTTCTTTCTCCACCCATTAAATTAATCTTAGTCCAATATTATATAATAAAATCCATATCATCAATATAATTATGTTAAGGTTTCAAAATAAACCTATACACATATCCATCAAATTGGTAATGAAATTACAGTTCATGTGTACGATGGACTACCGTATCGTGAAATGATGTCATTTGTATTTTATTTACCACCTGTCATGGTTGGTGATTATGATAGAAACACAGTTTTCAAATTTTATATATGATATTTAAAATTAATTATTACTTCTATAATTATTCTATAATTCATACCTTCATGCTTTCCATTTTGTGGGAATATGATAGCATCGCTTGTAGACGTGTAGACTATCGCCTCCCCAAAGTGAGGTGATAGATTCACAAATTACATAGAATGTATTAAGGATTAATTTTAGAAATATAAGGGACATAAATAACATATATATTATAATAATGAGATATTTATCTTTTAGGAAATATAATATATCATTTTATTAATTACCCTTTTGACAAACTAAAAAAAGAAATAATGTAGTTTTTAGATGTCTGGACTAACACCTCGTGAATGCGATATGATTAATTTAACATAGATATAATTATATATATATAAGTGTATATGTGATTCACACCTATCATAGGGATTGGAAAAACAATTTTTATATTCCCTAAGTGTAGTCTAGTGATTAAGCCTAGGAAATATTCTGAATAAGAGTGCACACAAAACATTTTTTCACTTTAAAATGAGGGTAAAAATGGGTTGTGTTTATAATAAATCTATAAGAAAATGATTGAAAGGAATTTTGAAATTAAAAGGATTAAAAATATATTACATTAAAATGGTTATTAGTTTGGGGTCGGTTTCCCAATTGTAATTCTATCCTTATAAAATTTAATTCAATCCTCTTCTACTTATTTTATTAAAGTGAGTTTCCACAATCATTTCCTCTCACTTCCTTGGTGAAATTATTATGGTTAGAGAAAACCTTACCAAGATATCAGTTTGGTAAACTCTCCTTCCGTGTGAAAAGTAGTTGTATTGAATATCCTCAATTGACATGGGAAATACTCAATCGGGTCTTGTTTATCCCAAACAATCAGGAACATTCACTACCACTTTTACACGTTCTGATGATCATCGAGTACTTCGCCACTAATCGCTAGTCTATTCCATCAAATATAAACTAGAAATTAGTGGAGGGAGATCATGATTATTTTATCAAGGAAAAAAATAAATAATGGAATTAATATTCAAGAACGATCACACTTGATAATAAAATCTTCTATATGAAATTGAAAACAACTTTTTAGACGAAAGAAATTGCATTCAATTTTGTCCAGGAACTCAACAATTACAAAATAGAAAACCAACCCTTCCTGAATCACTACAAATGGTTATACCAACATGGTAAGGGTAATAGAGATAAATGGGGAAGAATAAGGAATTACAAATCTATAGAAAATAAAATAAAATAACTAAATTAAAAAAATTCTCCTCCATTGTGTCCTAGAAGGAATGGGATGGAATGAGATGCTTTGAGGGGTGGGAGCTCCTCTCCTTTTATAGCCAGATTATTTCCTCCAAAATTTTCTGCATTGTCTGGCGCATTAATGGATGATTCATGCATTATATCCTTAATAATAGTTTTTCACAAATATCTTCTAAGTTCACTCTCCAAATTGAATCTTTATTGGATGTGCAAATAGGAAGTTGTTTATTTTTTTGTTGACAAATACCTTTTCTATACTAGATTTCCTGGAAGCTTCCTCCAAATGTAAAACATCCAATGTCACCATTAATAACATCCAAACTCCATAAAATTAATTGTGGAGGATACCCTATGTTTCCTAGTTCCCTTTTAGATGGAAGCATAATAATATATGATGTGTAGGATAATATAGACTTCTGTTACGGTGGTGGAGTCCATGATATCTTCCCAGAAAAATCTTCACCTTCATTGATATTTAGTGCCTATAAATGGAAGGCTCATCCCCTGGTCCATAAGAAAAATTTGAAGAAAATAAAAAATTATTCTAACCAAAAAAGATTCACTCAATCTAGATTTATATTCTTTATGAAATGGAAAAAATACATTTTATGTAAAAATCTGTCCAAAATCTAGAATTAGGCACTTTTCACCATTTTTCTCAAAACACATCATAAATCCAAAATTGATTTATATAAGATAAAATTGATGATTTGGGATGATTAAAACAATTGAAATGAATAAAAAATGTATAAAATATTATTTCTATCAATTCCCACACACTTAGCACTTGAACTCCTGGAAAAGTAAACATTAACAATAAATCAAATCAAATCCAAAACACATACCAATGAGATATACCAAATCCACACTAATAAACAAAAATATAGCATGCCTCATAAAAAAAATTTCTTGTGTTCTCCATTTTAGATTATTTAATATTTTTCCACTTTATTTCTTATCCCATGCACACAAAACACCTCCCTCACATGAATTTCCTCTCATCTCACAAATGTAAATGTTCAAAAAGGATTTTATTATCCAAACTCACACAAGAGTCACCATATGCTTGATAAATTCCAGCTTCTCTAAACGATGTGAGTAAAGGACATGTGTTTCTCATGAGAAATTTTTAGTGTTATTTTGTGGCTTCCAGTTGGTAGGATTTAGATATTTAAAGTTCTGAGGTCAGAAAAGGATGGATTTTCTCTTTTTGAAGTAAAATTGAAAAATTCAAATTTTCACTCTAACATGGTATCCTTATTTTCCCCTTTATAGAAAATCTTATCCATCATCATGATAACTCAAGGAAAGTTAACTCCAGTTAAAATTTCACCATCAAAAATTTCTTCTCAAACGTATTTGTTTTCTTGAAAGCTTCATAAAGGCACAACTTTCATTCTACATTGTAAGCTCTGGAAAGGCACAACTTCTTTTATTATGAATGCTCCAGAAAGGTACATATTTTTACAAAATGAACTCTTCAATAGAAACATCAGCTCCTCAACCTCTTATTTTCCTTATAAAGTATAACTAAATGAGGTAGTACACCACAATATATCTTCCCCCACATTTAAGTTCAACTAGATCATACAATGTTTCTTCAAGAGGAGGTTGGACAGGGAAAATTGATTTTTAATGTGGCTAACCTAAGAGGTTGTTCATGGATTCAAAGTCCTACAAGGATTAATGTATAAAGTATTAACTAATAAAAAGGATTATTTTGAAAAGGGGGATTAAGACCAAGTAAATTACTTAATCATTTAAAACACAAGTACCTCAAACCCTCAAGTTTTTACAGGAATAAATCAAATTCCAGTTAAAGAAAGTGTGGTCTAGTTCTCTAGAGAAATGAGGTAAATGTAAAGAATATGAAAACAAATTGTAAATAATACTCATATTAAAGTGATTTCAAAAATATATATAGTGATATGTACCATGTTATTTAAAAATAAGAGTACTTTTCATGACATTACAAAAGTTTGAACATGAAATAAAGTCATTTAAGCATTCATTTAAGCTCAATTTCATGGAATAGATTTCTTAAATCATTTAAATGGGTTTAAAAAATAGTAATGATAATCATTCCATATCAAAAGTTTTTACAACACACTAAATTTTAAAAACTAAATTCACAAATATATAAAAAAATAATTATGAAAATAATATACCAAACCTAAAATAAAAATACTAAACTACAAAGGTTTCATGCCCTACACTTAAATGATGAAATTTCCTCAATTATTTCAAATATATTTAACATGTAATAATATTTGATAATGAATCCCAATAAGAAAGAAAGTGTAAAGGATAGGAATGACATGACTTATTGGAAATCCAACATTGAGTTTGGATCATAAGTGTTGCTCTTTGAAAACGTAAAAAATAGTAAAAATATAACATAAGAAATTTATTAAAAGAAATGAAAATAGAATTTTAATAAGAAAAGGAGGATAAATCTTGGTTTTATCACCCAAGTGAGACCTGGGTTTTGACTGCCATCAGAGGGGAAAGTCTAATTGGTTATCCCCACTGTGATTGTGGGTGTGGTTTCTTTGAGATGAAACACCACATGTGAGTTTTCCTGATTACCATGAGTAAGCAATTAATGTAGAGAACCCCAAAGTAGATAAGAAACATCCCAACCCCAAATAAAGAAGAAATATACAATTTGAGTTCAATAATGATAGAGAATAGAATATAGGGGGGATCCCTATTGACTTTCATGGTGTCCTCCTCTATATGGTATGTAAATTGTTGTTGAGGAGGTAGTCGCACAACCACATGCTTCTATAAATCTACTTATTTAATCACCACCACATGGTTAGTATATTATTTAACATCCAAGGTCTCCTCTATTTTTGTTTTATTAGAAATTTGTAAGAAAGAGAAATCAGAAAACAATTCATCTTGAATAAGATTAAAATATGAAGAATTAATAAAGAAATCTTCCATTTCAAGAAATTCAGCTTAGTAATTGATCTCTTCAGGCATGGCCATTGGCTACTCAATATTAGTTGGTATGTCCTATTCATTATATTCTAAATGAAGTGAGAGATAGAATGTTTTTGATGTTTCATTATAAAGAATTGTAAAATTATGTTTCAAGTTATCTTCATCAAAACTATACCAGGATTCTTCCAAAAAATGTTGATATCTCATTCGTGCATCAGCTGGAATATGTACCTCCAGGACCTCCTCAAGATTTGGTTGATTATAGGATGATGTGATTAATTCTTTTAGAAGTTATTTCCCACCCACCTCAAGTTATTTAACTTAAAAATGATTGGTGAAAAATTTTCCACCACTCGTTCGGTTTTAGGTTCTGTCTCAAGTTCGGGTTGCTCTTAGGATGTGAGTACATATTCAGCAATCCATTATATTTGGATCTCTAGGTATTAAACTTTATCACTAATCTAATCAAATTGAGAATCAGGTTCATTATAAACATTTTCTTGCACTTGATATTGGTCAGTCCAAGCATAATTATCAATATTTGAATACATCATAAACAAGTAAGATTTTTTTAGTATTTAAAATTTATGATTTTTTTTTGTTTTTTTAATTTGAAAAGAGTCAAATATTTATAATTGGGTTGTGGTACTGCCTCCTTGTAAACAGTTCCAAGTTTGACGCACGCCTGTCATAGGGCGTGGCAAAACAATTTTTATATTCCCTATGTGTAGTATAGTGATTAAATCTAGGAAGTCTCCCAAAGAAGAGTACACAAAAAATAGTTTGTCACTTTTAAATGAGGGTAAAAATGGTTTATTTTTAGAATAAATTGATAAGAAAATGATTGAAAAGAAATTTTAAATTCAAAGGATTAAAAATATATTCTATTAAAAGTGTGATTAGGTCAAGGTCAGTTTCCCAATTGTAATGTTATCCTTGTTCAATTTAATTCAAACCTCTTCTTCTTAGATGATTAAAGTGAGTTTCCAAAATCATTTCCTCTCACTTCATTGGTGAAATTATTATGGTGAGAGAAAACCTTTCCAAGATATTAGTTTGGTCAACTCTCCTTCCATGTGAAAAATAATTGTATTGAATATCCTCAATTGACATGGGAAATACCTGATCGGGTCTTGTGTATCCCAAACAATTAAGAACATTCACTACCCCTTTTACACGTACTGATGATCATCATGTACTTCTCAACTAATACCTGGTCTATTTCATCATATATAAACTAGAAATTACTAGAGAGAGATAATGATTATTTTACCAAGGAAAAAATCCATAATGGAACTAAAAATCAATAATTATCGCAATTTATAATAAAATCTGCTATATGAAATTGAAAACAACATTGAAGAAGAAAGAAATTTCATTCAATTACATCTAGGAACTCAAGCTTTAAAAAATAGAAAACCAACCCTTCCCGAATCACTCCAAATGTTTACCCCATAATGGTAAGGGTAATCGAGATGAATGGGAAAGAATAAGGAATTACAAATCTATAAAAAATTAATGATACAAAATAAAAAAAATTGAAAGGTTCTCATCTTTGGTGTCCCGTAATGAATGGGATCGAATGAGATACTTTGAGAGGTGGTAGGTCCTCTCCTTTTATAGGCATATTCTTTCATCTGAAAGTTAATGCACTGTTTTCCCCATTAATGGATGCTTCAGGTGTTATATCATTCATAAAATTTGTTCAAAAATGTCTTGTTTATTCACTATCAAAATTTCACCTTTATTGGATGCACAAATAGGCAGTTATGTATTTTTTATTGACAATGACTTTTTCTGTCCGAAATTTTTAGGATGCTTCCTCCCAATTTATAACGTCTTATGTCACCCTTAATGACATCCAAACTTCATAAAATTAATTATGGAGGCACCACTATGTCTCCAAGTTCCCTTACAGATGGAAGAATAGAAATATATGATGTGTAGGCCGAGATATAATTCTGTTACAGTGGTAGGGTCCATGCTATTCTCCCAGAAATATCTTCGCATTCATTAATTTTGTAATACCTCTCGACGGCCGAATCATTCCCTAGTCCAGAAGAAAAAGTTGAAGAAAATAAAATGAGGATTCTAAAAAAATTATTCACTCAATTTGGATTTATATTATTCATGAAATGAAAAAAATACCCTTGATTTAAAAATCATTCCAAAATCCAAAAATTAGGCACTTTTTACCATTTTTCTCGAAACACATCATAAATCAAAAATTAATACATATATGCTCAAATTGATAATTTTGGATGATTGAAACAATTTAAATGCATAAAAAAATGTATAAATATTATCTCTATCAATTCCCATGTACTTAGCACATGGAATCCTGATTAAGTAAATATTAAAATTAAATCAAATCAAATCCAAAACATATACCAATGAGATCAACCAAATCAACAATAAGAAACAAAAAGATAGCATGACACATCAAAAAAATTATTTCAATTTCTCTATTTTAGATTATTTAATATATTTCCACTTCATTTATTATCCCATGAACACAAAACACATTACTCATATGAATTTTCACTCATCTCACAAATTTAAATGTTCAAAAAGGATTTTCTCATCCAAAATCACACAAGAGTCATCATAGGCTTGATAAATTCCAACTTCTTCACCCAATGTGATTCAAGGATATGTGTTTCTCATGAGGACTTTTCAGGGTCGTTTTGTGGCTTTTGGTTTGTAGGATTTAGATTTTAAAAATTCTAAGGCCGAAAAAGGAGGGCTTGGCATTTTTTGAAGCAAAATTGGAAGATTATAATTTTCACTCAAACATGGTCTCCTTCTTTTCCCCTTTTTATAAAATCAGCTCCATCATCATGAGAACTAAATGAAATTTCACTCCATTTAGCATTTCACCAGCAAAAACTTCTTCTCAAACATATGTTTTTTCCTTGAAATCTCCAGATATGCACAAATTTCTTTCTACATTGGAAGATCCATAAAGGCATGACTTATTTTATCCTGAAAGATCTAGAAATGCATAAATTTTTACAAAATGAAATCTTCAATTGAAACATAAACTCTTCAACATTTTATTTTCCACCCAATGTATCACCAAATAAGGTAGTACCCACAAGACATCGTACCCCATACTTAAGTTTAACTAGATCATGAAATTTTACTTCAAGAGAAGGTTGGATTGGAATACTTTTCTTATAATGTGGCTAACCTAACAGGTTGTTCATGGATTCTAAGGGATACAAGGATTAATATATAATGTAAGAAATAATAAAAAGGATTATTTTGAAAACGGGGCTTGAAACCAAATAAATTCCTCAATCATTTAAAACAAAAGTACCTCAAACCCTCAGGTTTTGACTGAAATAAATCAAATTATAGTTAAACAAAGTGTGGAATGCTTCTCTTGATAAATGAGGTAAATGTAAAAAAATGAAAAAATGGAAAAGAAGCCTCACAGGAAAGTGATTTCAAAAAGAAATACAGTGATGTGTAGCATGGGATTTAAAAATCAGTGTAATTTTAATGAAATTCCAAAAAATTTGAACTTGAAATTAAGTCATTTCAGCAATAATTTAAGCTCAGTTTCATGGAATAAATTTCATCACTCATTGAAAATGGTTTCAATAATATAAATTATAATCATTTCATCTCAAAAGTTCTGACAACACAATAAATTTTAAAAACTAAACACACAAATATCTAAAAACAAAAAAAAATATTTTTTTATGAAAATAATAAACCAGACATAAAATGAAAATCCAAAACTAAAAAGGTTGCCTCCCACCAAACTTAAATGATGTAGTTTCATCAATGATTTAAAATTGATTTAACATGTAAGAATATTTTAAAATTAATCATAACAAACAAGAAATTTTAAAGGATAGGTACGACCTGACTTATTGGAATGCAATGTTGAGTTAGGCTCCTAAGTGTTGCTCTTTGAAAACCTAAAAGGGTAAAAAGATAACATAATAAGAAAAGAAGAATAAATCTTGGTTTAATCCCACAAGTGGTCCCTGGGTTTTGACTACCTCTTGAGGGGTTGTTCTAATTGGTTATCCCCAATCTAATGGTGGGTGTGGTTTATTTGAGATGCACCACCACATGTGAATTTTCCTAATTTCCAGGATTAAGAACTTAAAGTAGAGAACCCCAAATTATATAAAAAACTTCCTAACCCCCAATAAAGAAGAAAAAGAAAATTTAATTTCAACAGTGAGAGTTAATAGAATATAGGGGTGCTCCCTGTTGAATTTCGTGGTGTCCTTATATATATAGTATGTAAATTGTTGTTGAGGAGGTAGTCACACAACCACATGCTTGTCAAACTCTTCTTATTTAATCACCACCGCTTGGGTCGACTCTTCTTTAACATCCAAGGTCTCCACCATTTGTGTGGTATCAGTAATTTTTGAGAAAGAGAAATCATAAAACAATTCAGCTTGAATAAGATTAAAACATGAAGAATTAATAAAGAAATATTCCCTTTCATGTAATTCAAATTGGTAATTGATATCTTCAAGAATGACCATTTACAACTCAATCTCAGAAGGTGTATCCTCTTCAATATCTTCCAAAGTAAGAGAGATATAGAATGTTTCTGATGTTTCATTACTAAGAATGGGAAGATGATGTTTCAAGTTATCATCAATAAATATTGTCCAAGATTCTTCCAAAAAATGTTGACCTCCATCTGTGTATCAGTTAGAATGTGCACCTTCGGGACCTCCTCGAGCAATGGTTGAGTGGAGGATGATGTGATTAGTTTCTTTAGAAGTTCTTTCTGACCTACCTCAGGTTCTTTAATGTAGAAAATGATTGGTGAAATATTTTCCACCACTCGTTCTGGTTCAGGTTCTGGCTCAGGTTCGGGTTGCACCTGGGATGTGTGTACATATTCAGCAATCCATTCAATTTGGATCTATAGGTTTTGAACATTATCACTAATCTAATAAAACTGAGCATCAAGTTTGCTGTAAATATATTCTTTCACTTGAGATTAGTCAGTTAAAGAATAATTATCAAAATTGGAATACATCATGAACAAAGAATATTTTTTAGTTTTTCAAATTTATGATTTTTTTGTTTTCTTTAATTTGAAAGGAGTGAAATATTTATATTTAGGTTGTGGCCCTGCCTCCTGGGAAATGGTCCCATTTTTTACGCATGCTTGTCATAGGGCATGAAAAACCCATTTTTATATTTTCTAAGTGTAGTTAGTGATTAACCCAAAGAATCCTCCCAAACAGGAATGCACACAAAAATGTTTGTCACTTTTAAATGAGGGTTAAAATGGTGTGTTTTAATAACAAATCTATAAGAAAATGATTGAAAGGAAATTTTAAATTTAAAGGATTAAAAAAATATCATATTAAGATGGTGATTAGGTCGGGGTCAGTTTCCCAATTTTAATTCTATCCTTATTCAATTTAATTTAAACTTCTTCTTCTTAGTTGATTAAAGTGATTTCCACAATCATTTCTCTCACTTCCTTAGTGAAATTATTAAAGTGAGAGAAAACCTTACCAAGATATCAGTTTGGTCAACTCTCCTTCAATGTGAAAAATAGTTGTATTGAATATCCTCAATTGACATGGGAAATACCCGATCGGGTCTTGTTTATCTCAAACAATCAAGAACATTAACTACCATTTTTACACGTACTGACGATTGTCGAGTACTTCACCACTAATCCCTGGTCTATTCTGTTGTATATATACCAAAAATTAGTGGAAATAGATAATAATTATTTTACTAAGGAGAAAAATAAAAAACGGAATTAAAATTCAATAAATTCCTCACTTGATAATAAAATCCTCTATATGAAATTGAAAATAACTTTTAATAGGAAAGATATTTTATTTAATTACGTCTAAGAACTCAAGCATTGAAAAATTAAAAACCAACGCTTCCTGAATCACTCTAAATGTTTACCCCACCATCGTAAGGGTAATCAAGATGAATAGGAAAGAAGAAGGATTTAAAAATCAATAGAAAATAAAATAAATAAAATAATGAAATTAAAAAAGTTCTCTTCCTTGGTGTCTAGGAAGAATCGGATGGAATGAGATGCTTTGAGAGGTCAGAGCTCCTCTCCTTATATTGGCATATTATGTACTCTGAATGTTGACACATTGGCTTCCCTAGTAATGTATGATTAAGGTGTTCCATCCTTCATAAAAGTTGTTCAAAAATATATTGTTTATTCACTCTCCAAATTACATCTTTATTGGTCTCCTAAATATGCAGTTGTGTATTTTTTATTGACAAAGATTTTCTATCCGAAATTTTCAGAAAGATTCCTCCAAATTTATAACGTCTAATGTCACCTTTAATGACATCCAGACTATATAAAATTAGTTTTTGAGGCGCCCCTAGGTGTCCTAATTCCCTTCCAGATGAAATCATCACAATATATTATGTGTAGGTTGAGATAGACTTTCATTACTGTGGTGGGGTCCATGCTGTCCACCCGGAAAATGATTCACCTTCGTTGATTTTTTAATTCCTCTAGATGGCTGAATCATCCCCTGGTCCAAAATACAGAGTTAAGGAAAATAAAATAAGGATTCTAAAAAAATATTCAATCAATTTGGATTCATATTTTTCATTAAATAACAAAAATACATTTGATGTAAAAATATGTCTAAAATCCAGTATTAGGAACTTTTCACTATTTTTTTCAAAACACATCATAAATCCATAATTGATTCATATAAGCTCAAATTGAAAATTTGGGATTATTAAAACAATTGAAATGCATAAAAATGTCTGAAATTTTATCTTTATCAATAAAATTAAATAAAATGTCATTTATTATATAATGATCATTCTAGAAATATAAATGTGACTTACCTTCTTTCCATAATGATCATTGAAAAATGAAAGTGTTGCTCATACGTGCAAATAGAAAATAATTTCTATGATTGTAATATTGGTTAATTTTTCATAAAAAATATTCATGATTGGTTTTAAAAGTATACATGATGTATAATATTATAATTGTTTCATCATAATTATTCTGGATATGTATTAACAATGTCTCTTTTTACAATAGTTGATATACCGAAGAATTCCTTCTCACAAAAACCGAAAATGGTTGAAACACTTGATATAAATTTAATTGATTATGTAGTTGTATAAAAAAATGTAATAATTTAAATAAAATTAATGATAAAATTGAAAATTGTTTTTAAGTAAATTAATAATTAACATAACATTATTATTCAGGAAGATAAATACACACATGACAAGTCATACTTAAGGTAAGAGATTTCGCCTCAATTTTCTTTTCATTAAAGAATATTTGGATGTTATACACTCACCTTATTTTAGGAGGTGTATATACCACCTATTTGAGATATACTATATTTAATTTACTTATTCTCAAGTTATTTTATGTTTTTATTAAACGATATTCTTTCCGGACACTTATGATTTAAATTTTCAAAGTGGTATGGGACACTTTGAATATTTAAAGATCTAATTTAAAAATATTTTTCTCCATGTCAATATTCTTGATATTATTTTACCTATTTATTTATATTGACATAAAAGGATTATAAAAAACATTTTCTGACGATTTTTATATTTAGATTATCTACAAGCCCTCGTGTTTTTTAAAAACCCATTTCCCCTTTTTCTGTATTTTTTGTTTTTAAAAATGGGTTTTTAAAATGGATTGATTATTTCAATATCATGGAATGTTTTCATATGATTAAAAATGAAATGTTATGAGTTAAATGTTGATAATTTAAATATTTTATGTTTTATGACTATATAATGGTACTTTTAAATTTGACAGGTGGTCACATGATAAACCAATGACGGGTGGTTCCATGATGATCCAAAAATAGGTGGGTCTTTGATAACCCTCCAATGCATTTTGTATGGAAGTTGTTAATATGGATATTCCATTTTTAAGAGTGATAGGTATGGATTTAAATTGCTTGGTTATTCCATTTATAATAATTAAAAATATAAAAATTTCCAAATTTAACATTATGTGTTTTCTATGATTTCCATGGGCTGTATAGTAATATTGCGATTATAAAAAGGATATATATGAGCTTATTATAAAAGGAAAATATTTACAACATCTAAAGAGTGAAAATTATTACCTTATGATAATGTTTTTATGGGTTTTAATGTTTATTAATGGAATAATGGTATCATTATTTTTATATTCCATACAGAGATTTTTATGCTCATCCCACATTTTTTGATGTTTTTCAAAGAACTTAAGGATGAGTAAGAGATTAAAGTAAGTCATGAGAAAATTTTTTTAAGAGTTTTCATTACAGGGATCGTGATTTATGCTGAATGTTTTAAATTATTGAAAAAATGGATACTATTTGGAAGTTTTCACATAGTATTTTATGTTTTTTTTATGTATGAGTTATTCCCTAATTCTCTAAAACTTTAAACCTGAAAGGATCCTCACTATTAAAGAACGAAATTTATTAAATAAAAGTCAAGATTGTGTATTGTCTAAGGTCGGGTCCTTATTTTAAAAATAAACATAGGTTTATTAAAACATTAAACCAGAAGTGAATTATGTTAATTTATATGAATTTAATTTCATTATAAAAGTTGTATTATATTTCTTAATTTTTTTTTGTTGAGGTTAAAGCATTTTAATATCATGCTTTCCTTAAAAATATACCTTTTGCTCCGATTTATCTATTTTTTCAAGGTCATTTATACATATATAGAATTAATTATAAATGATTAAAATATATATAATTATAAATTTATATATCATAAATAATATATGATAACTAGACAAAGGGTAGGTTATAAGATAATAATTGGCAATATCCTCGTTGAAGGTTAACAAACCGTTAACAGGACGTTGTCAATAAAATGGGAATGGGAAGTATGATAATTTATTATGTCATAAATATATTAAAAAAATTAGTAAAACATTATTAATATAATGTTAACATAATAATGAATTATATTTATAATATTATGGTTTTAAAGGCTGTAGAAAAATAGAAAGAGGAGAGGATCGTGAGAGGAAGAATTGGTGAGAGGTTACCCTCTTCTCAGTGTTGCATCTTCTATATGGTTCGAGACTCCTTTGATGATTGGTGTTGAATGGAACCTTAATATCCATATATATTATAAGAGAGTTAATTGATAAAATTTTCTTTTGAAAGTAAAGGAGGAGTGGTTTTTCAAGGGGAGAGAGGGCTTATAGTTACCTAAGGATAGGGTTATTTTTAGAATAAAATATTATATCACTGGTAAAACTTTTAGTAGTGAATTTTTTTTTGAAATTATAAATCATATAACGATAAAATTTAATGGTTTTAGGAGTTTAAACCCCTTTATAATTAAAATTAACTTATCTTATTAGAAATTAAAGTGGAAAAAAAGAAATTTATTATTTTAATGGAACACTTTTGAATTTAGGCATTGGGAGATGATTATTAGGTTTTCAAATTAAGTGTATTGTATTTTAATTAACAATTTATGATGTAATTTTTTTATTTTATCCTCAAGTTCTATAAATGGTTAATTCATTATTACAACATGAATTATGTAATTCAAGAAACACCGCTAATGGGAAAACTATATTTTTATAATTCACATGAAAATTTAATTATTTTAGAAAACTACCAAAAAATTACCCTCATACAATTTCAGCCTATTGATTTCAAAAAAAATTATTTTCTCAATATAATTATATAATATAGGAAATTTAAATTTTTAATATAAAAATTATAATTTTTATGAAATACTTTAAAATATAGTTTATTAAAAATGTGCTTATATTTTCTTTGAGTTTTTAATCATGTTGTTTATTTTATGGAATTATAATATTTATATTTACTTAAATTAATCATGATTAATATTATTTAGATCACAATTTATTATTTTGTGGTCAAATTACCATTCTAACAGTCATGTTACTACTCCAGTGATTGGGTTACTATTACCAATGGTCACGTTACTATTCCAACAGTCACATTAGTATTCCAATTGTCTCATTACCTACTATAAATACCTCTTTATTCCATCATTCATTATTCACCAATATTACACTCAAGGTTCTATATTTTAATTTTCTATAATTTTAATTGGTTTAATAATATTTAGTTTCATTTGTATAGTGTTATTTATGGTAGATATATTTCTAGTTGATCGGGGTGATCCAAGTCTTCCCATGATAGTTTTTCAATTTTCTATTTTTGGTACCCTTATAGTATTTATAATTTTAATGGTTTTAATTCCTAAAAAAAGTTACTATTTTCATTAATGAATTAAATTTTTTACCTTTTCTCTATGTTCTCTATGTGTATAATACTTATATAATATAATATAACACACATTTATTTAATAAAAAATTTCATTTAAAAATTCTAGGTCAATATAATGATAAAAAATTAAAAAAGCATACCCTTTATATCATAGATAATATAGTGTCATGGAATAAATTTTGGAAATTCATAATACATAAGTCATAAATTAATCAAAGAAAATTAGTGATGAGAACATAATATGGGCATAATACATAAGTTTGTCTCATAAATATGAGCATATAAAATCATTTCCTCAGTAATCAAGGATTATTTCCTATACTATCATTTTGTATTTTTTCACTCCCCAAAACATCTTATTTTTTAGGGATCTTTCCCAATAAATATTAGTAAACTTCAAAGTAAGGCATCTTATATGTAAAAATATTTCAAAAAATCACTTGCAGCATTTCTTGAGGAAAATACAAATTTCACTTTGAAATCACTTATTTAAAATATAAAAAAATAAATTATTAAAGAAAACATTTTATTTGAAAATAAAATTGGAAACATGAAAAGTAATCTTAAAATATTTAAGTGTTCATTATGGTGTAAAAATATTTTATGTCGTATATGTTAGACAAAGATTCCTTCTACATTTTCAGTAAAAAGTCAAAAGTACAACGTTTGGAAAATGAAAAGATTATTGCTTTCAAAAAAAATTATTAAAAATTAAATACAGGGTATAAATTAATATAAAATATCATTGTAAAATAATAAATACATTCTTGAAAACATTTTTAGAAAAAATGGACATGGAAGGACAAAATGATAGAAGGGAGAAATAAATTTGATATGCTTTAAAAATATTTTTTCAGACAGTCAAGTACATAAAATAAGAAAATGAGAGGAAAATTGTATTATAAAGAAATAAACATAATATAATAAAATTCAGGAGCTCATTTGGAGTTATATAATAATATTTCATCATCATATACTTAATCATAAACAATCCTAATAAACAATGAGATTGTAACATAAAACACTTTCCACTTTGGTAACTTTCAAATCAGAACCTTGGGAAATAGAGAGTATTATATGGATATGTATATCCCAATAATTTTATAAATAATAATAATAAATAAATTCATGTGAATTTTATACGCCACATAAAATAAACAAGTAGTGAACCTGGCATTTATCTCACAAAATTAAAAGTGAGACCAAAATAACTTATCTCTTGTTCCACTTTCTTCAAAATCACTCCAAACTCATTAATAATAAATTTTAATTTATTATAATTAAATAAAAAAATATTATAGACACATATAATATCATAATTCTTCCACATATAATATTTAAACATCTATTTATTAATAATTCTTTATTAAAATTATTGTTTCTGGGTAAGAACTGTTTGATTTTTCCTGAGAGTTTCAGTTTGGTAATTTCATTCCTTGTACTTTGATCACAGTTCCATAATCTCCATAATCAAAATAATGATATATATATATAATATATATTAATTATACATATATATATATATATATTCATATATAAATTATAGATATTGAAAAATGAATTTCATCATTCGGGGAGATGGTATGTCGTACGTACGCATGAACGCTGTTTTAACTTTTTGATGGATGGAACAAAATAAAGTTAAATATTAATTAACTTTTAAAGGTTCATTATAATATCATAAATATAATATATATTCATTATATCTATCCTTATCACCATCAATTTAAAGTGTAATTGAAAAATGAATCCCTTCGCTTTGTGGTGGTGGTAGTCCACAAGTACGCACAAACGACGTTATCATTTTCCAAGAAATTAGAAGGTAATATGGTATATGTGATATTATAATCGAATAAGTAAAATTATTTCATAAATGTCCAATATATATATCTTAAATTCATCATTATATCCATGTATGATAGATGGTGATTTCAAAAGAATTACATTGGTTTGCATGGAGGTAGTATGTCGTACACAAGATCAGCGATTTTGTTTCCCATTTGATGGAATATAATATGTATATAGGTTCTTAAATCACCATAATTTCACATAAGTATATTATATATAGAGGTTTTTTTATATTTTAATTATTAATACATAAGTTAAGGTGGTAAAACATTAATTAAAAAGGAAAGGACTTGGAGAAGACAAGTACAGCCAAGTAGTAAAGCATCCTTTAGATCTCTTATTAAGGGCCCAAGGGTGTCTATTTCGTGAATACCATATGTCCTATAACCTAGATAAGTATTTTTAGGAAATATTATTATGTTTTTATTTTAGTTAAATTTATTAATATTTGAGAAAAACTTAGGGGAGGAGGTCCCCTTTTATAATTTAGGTGAGGGGAAAACATATAATTTTTCAATGTTTTAAACTAATGTCAAGTAAATTTCCTAAAAACACATTACCCAAAGTATATAATTTTAAATTTTTAAATGTTTAAGTTATAAATAAAACCAAAAACTGGTGTTTCAAAACGTTTTTAGGTCTTCTTAACCCTTAAATTTATATATTAAACCCTCGGTAAACCTATTTTAACCTTTACCAGGGTAACATATTTTTACTCTTTTTACTATTAATTATGAAAAAAAATATTGAATTGAAATTATTAACAAATTAGAATTATTATAATTCAAATATAGAATACATTTTATCAAATTAAATTCATATAATTGGTATAATTTAACTTGAAATAAAACCCACAAACACGATGAATATGGTTTTCCAAAGAAAACATTTTCAAAAGTTTGAAAGGTTTTTATATCAAAATTCAACATAACATTGATTATAATGACCTATATTGGATTAATAATAATATAATTGAAATAATTTTAATTTTTAACCCACTTTTAAATAAATTTTATCTTTTTTAATTCTTTTAAAGAAAATAAAATTTTAAATAAAAGTTATCATTTTTCACAATTCGTCGAAACAATAATTTTTAATAGAAATTCTCATGACATTACTCTAATGTTTTATTGAAATTTTGATTTAAAAAATTAAGTTCATTTGATAAAATATATTCTCTAACATGGGAAACTTAAAATATAATTGTTTCAAAAAATACAACGAATCGTTTTTTAAAATAATATAATTTTTAAGCGTAAAAAGTTATTTATTATTATCCCATTTCTAGAAAAAAACAATTAGATGAATGATAAATCATTTTATTGAGTAAATAATATAAATATTTCATTAAATTGATTCAACAATAGTGGTTAATTTAATTTATAATAATAAAACCACAATTTAGTTATAAATTTTTTTTTCAGAAAAACATTTCCATTACTTTTAAATGATTTCTTATTTTCATTTCAAATCAATTGATTACCACTGAATTTATTTTATACACGTGTAAACCATATATATTAAGTAATTCAGTGATTTTAATTAATTCCCACCAATTAAATTTCTAGGTTATAATGGTATGTTATATTGCAGTTTGTTTAGGGTTAGGGTTGTATGTATCACAAGCTATCAAAGATATTAAGTTTTTTTAAAAAGAAATATATTATTAAATCTTGGGGTGTCACATTACTCAAGTCCCAAATTTATTTTTTCCCACTATATTCTCATATATAATAAATTTAGACTTATTATATATATATTACATAACCATATTAATACTTATATTATTATATGTAATTCCCTTATAATTTCCAATATCCCATTTATTAACAATTTTTTCATTAAAATCATTATTTGGTTGTAAACCGTTTCATTTTCTGTACATGTTTTAATTTGGTAATTTTGATCATTTCACGTTTTTCATGGTTCAAAAATATTTATAATGTCATCAATATTGTATGTATTGATTATATTAACTTTTAAAACAATCAATGGGTGGTGGGGATGAATAATGTGATATATAACTTCATAGAGGTGGTAGTCTACAAGTACGCACAAGTGATGATGTCATTTTTCATTAAGTGGAAATAAATAAAGTTGAATAAAACTGAACTTTATAAAATAATAATTATATCATATATATCATATATATTCATTAAATTCATATATATACCATCCATGATCGGTAGTGATGAAAAATTAATTAAATAACTTTATAGAGGTGGTAGTTTTCTTATACGCATGAGTGACACTTTAATTTTTCAATTAGATGGAATGGAGATAAAAACAGGTTCTACCATTAACATAAAAACATTTAATTATAGTAAATATAATAATTAAATATGTTAATATAGTTTGGGAATATTTTTTATGAGGTTTTGGAAGAAAGAAACTTGAAAAAAAAGTCGATAAGAGAATATACCTTTTCCTTAGATAATCTCCATTGAAAAACATCATAAGGCTACATTGATGGGTATTTGCAGAATAAGAAACATCTAGGTCATTTATAATATGTTTTTAAAGGAATTTTCGAAGATCATAGAGATATATGATTCTCAATTTTTATATATATGTTAATATAGGATGATACCCTTTATAAGAGAAAGGAGTGACACCCTTGTAAATATTTATAGCCTTAAAATAATATAAATTTATTCTTATAGGAATTTTTATCAAAATGGTAAATGATTTAAAATTTAGTATAAATTAAATCCAAAACCCACAAAAGAAAATTAGGTTTAGAAAGGTATTGGGGATAATTGTGGTCTAATCTTGTAGGTTTACCCCTTATTTAACCATTTTCAACCTATACCATGGTGAAAAAAAATTATCATAGTAACTCATCTCTATGTCACAAAATTAAGTTAACCTTATTACTAAATATTTATTATTCTAATTCAAAATATGGAATCCTTTATCAAAAAAAAATTAGAGGTGGTAAAAATTAAATTATTATAAGTTAGTAAAACATAATTAAAAAACCAGTTTTTTTAATACATTTTTAAGCATTAAAATGAATTTTTGATAAAATAATGTATAAAATAGAATCTCAATAGACATATTGGATTATTAAAAAAATAAAGGAGAGTTATGTGACCTTAAAATGAATCCAAAATTGAATGTAAACTAGTAAATAATTAATTATGGAAATTGACCAAATATATTTCTTTTACTCGAATAAAATAAAAATTATGTTCTAAGTGTAAGACATAGATTTATAAATCGAAAATAAAATCTTTAAATACTATTTTTTACTCTTTTGTAGATATATTTTTATTTATAAAAAAGTTTTATAATCATTTAACTCATTCTAATACCATAAAGATATCTTAAAAGTAATGATATTTTTAAAATTGTATTATTCACTATTCACCAGAAACTAAACTTTTCGAAAAAAACCCCAAAAAATCAACCTAAACTAAAATTTACATGACGAATTCAAAAATTAAGTTCATATTTTTTAAATTAAAATACTAAAATTTCATAGTTAAACTTTTTAAAAGAAACATTAATTATACTAAAAACAATTTTTTAAAATATAATTTTCTTTTAAAATATTAATTATTCATGATTTTACATCCTATAAATTACTAATTAAAGTAGTGTTAATATATTTTTAATATCAAAAAAAATTTATAATCACTTAACGAGAATATTTTTAGTTTACAAAAACAAAAACCCATAGCACCTAAAAATTCAATTTTTATGTAAATGCATTTTAAGCATAAAATGATCTTATTAGTTCCTAACTACACTAAATAAATTTTAACAGTACATTGTAATAAAAAAATAACATTTATTTTTCTTTCTATATGTAATTTAAAATATATTTACTTCTATTAATACCAACAAATTCATTGACATCATTTTGAGGGTCAAATTTATTACTTGTAATTTTATCTTTATAAAATGTATCATACATCATTTTAGTTCAATGTTTCGGGTAGCGAAAACAATTAAAAATAGAAATTAATAAATGTAAATATAATCTAAAATTTTGGTGTTATAGTATCTCTATGAAATTATGTCCCTAATACTACAACACATGACAAAATTTAGGGTCCAAATCCTAACAATCTCCAACTTTCACTAAACCCAATCCACCATTCATCTAAAACCAGGAGAACTAATGTGGATCTATTGATTTTTTAGTGCAGGTGGGTTTTTTTTTGGGATCCAAGAAATTACCCTCTCTAGAAACATGCCACATTTTAATAGCATTCCCATCAATTATTTCTTTGATGATATTAATTTTATGTAGAATATGTTTAGAACATTGGTGAGACCTAGGATCCTTAACTTTTCCAACCACACTACTATTATCCTAATTGAGTTTAGTTAGATGTGTTATTCATAGGGAAAACCCTAGTTCCACAAAGAACCTATTTATTTAAAGGGATTCTTCATCCACATCAGATGTTGTGATATATTTGGATTCTTTTTATATAAAGTAATTTTCAAATTTTTGAACTTTTCCATCTTATAACTCAATGATTAATTAACATCATAAATCCTAACTAAGATTAACACCTACCTATCTAGGGGTGTGGAAAAATAATTAATTAATTTTCTAGTGGAATATAGTGAAGGAATAAGGTCAGCTCACCTTAGGAAATTTTTTAGTTAATCACTAATTATCTGTAATTCACTATATATATTTTTGGTTTTTTCAATTCATAAATGTGAATGAAATTTATGGGTTCGATTATGGAATGAAAATAATAAAATAAAAAAATTTCAGTAAGGTAAATAGAATGGATGCGGTTATAAAAAATTAACTTAGTCCTAGGGTTGTCTACTTAGGTTCCTTCATTAATCATTATTATTGTCTAAATTTTATTTTATAGTCTTTCCAATCATACATGAACTTTTACTCCCAACCATGAGTGTGAAACCTAGTATCCCTAGGAGTTATCTTAGGCACACGGAATATCACCTACTCTAGTATTCAAGAATGAATAACACACCTCAATTGAGGCTATGGCACCTTCCAAGATTCAACACCATCATATACCATTTAGTCCCTCAAACACACTGAACTCCATCGTATGAAGATAAACCCAAGGGAAGTCTAGTAATTTATGTTTATTAAGGAATATATTAAGAAAACGTATAAAATCTTGAAATTATGGACAATCATTGCACTAAACTTTAATACACCCACTACCCTATTAAAAAGTGGAACAAAATCAGTGATCATGGGAGAAAAATAATTAAATAAAAATTAGAAAACTTCCCCTAAGGCCATTCCTAGGGTTAGTTACTTACTATTTTGAGTATTAGATAGTTACAATGGATGAAAACATAATTAATAAAATGATAGAAGAATATGTACTAATATATAACAACATTTGAAAAATATCTAAAAAATAAAAAAAAAACCCTCATAATATATTGAAAATAGATAACTCAAATGGATAACTCTTTTACAAGGAGTGGATATAAAAATTTATTAAAAGGGTTGAGAGAAATATTCACTCAAAATCTATAATATAAAATTAGTAACCTTTTTTGTCATAATAAATGTCCTAATATTGGAAATTTTCCTTATTGAATGTTATTTGGATTTATCTTTTTTATCTTCCGCTAAAATATCAAGTCTTTGGACATGTGTAGAAAAGGTTGTGTTCAAATTACTAAATCTCACTTTTTCTGGGTGAGGATACAATTTTGTTTCCTCTAATTTTACGCATTAATTGGCTAACTTAGTGATATAATTCATCCATAAATTTAAATTTTCTGGTGTTCATATAATTCCACAATCATTTAAAATTGGAGTCTCCGAATTTGGAATCATTTATCCTATTTTATGACCCATCTATTGAGGATCATTCAAGTATGGACTTTTAAAAAGTTTTCAATTTTCACAAATTTTGTGAGCTTCATATGGTTCAAAAAAGATCTTTGTCCAGTTGAGGAAATTGAATCCATATAAAAATTAAATTATAAAAATGGAATTATAAAATATATATTAGTATAAAAAACTTTTATGTCTAAAATAACAAATTTATAAGAAACATTTAAAAATACAGATTAAATCCTTTTTCATAATTTACATTAAAACATTAATGAAAACCAAAAATAATAATTTTATTAAAAAATATAAAATGTTTGGATTTTAATAATTGAAATAAAAATGAAAATAATTAAAATATTAGTTATATCAGGTATCTAAAGTCAACTTTTTCAATTTGAAAACTATAATTGGTCTAAATTTTGGCAATAATATTTTTTTACCTCCAAAGACTAAGAATACATCATTAGTTATTCTCAAATATTTAAGATTATTCTTCATGACTATCAAATTAATTTCACTATGAATTTATTTCTATAAAATAATCATAATTAGTACATAGTACGCATCAAGATAAATATAAAACATCCCATATATGATCATTCCAATAGCATAAGCATATAGAATCTTACTCCTCTGTTCATGTTCTTAAACTATTGAAGTACATTGTGTCTTGGAAAGAATCATTCCATGAAACATTATTAAAGAACCCTAATTAAAATTTTCCATGTTAAATGTTTTTAACACTTACCAATATATGTGCTTTTACCTAGGCCATCCATTCAATTATATGTATCTCTTAATGTATTCAAACTTAGTATGTACATTAATTAATTAGGATAATTTTTTAAGAAAAAATGTGCTCACCAATGTTTCACTGAAATTGGATTTCATTTCTAATGAGAAGTGTTTCATATAGAAACAACATAAAAAATACAATATCACTTCAACAAGACCATTTATATACATAAGTTTTATCTTCAATTTTTTTTAAAACTAACTTTATGATAACGCCATAAAATTTAATCTTCTGAAACACAGGATGTTTTTTTAACCCATAAATGAATCATTTTTTTCTTAAAAATCTTAATATCATTTATGGGATCATTAAAACCTTTAAGTGGTATAATATATATATATCCATAAGGTGTTTCTCATAAAGGAATTTGGTTTTGAAATCCATTTGATATATCTCATAATCATATTATGCATATATGGATAAAAAATCCCAATTGATTTAATCATAGAAACTACCTAAGGATTATTCATAGAAAGTACCATGAATTTATCTAAAACCATGAGCTACCAATTGATATTTAGTGACATTAATTATACCATCTATATTAGTTTTATTATAAAAAACTCCAATATGTTTTATCCCTCTAGGAGGATATACCAAGTTCTAAACCAGATTAGTGTGTATGGATTTTATTTCAAATTTAATTACTTTAAACCATTCATTTATAGTGATAAAAATTTATAAACTCTTGTTAATATTTTGGGATCGTCTTGTATTACTGTTATATCTTGTTAAGAAAAAAATGAGAAATCCATATCTATCTAATTCTTGATGTAATGTTTGAAACCTTTTTTGTTATTTTGTATACTGATTAATTTCGTTTTTTATAACCCTTTATGTTTCTAACTAATCCATAATAAGAATAATATTCTTTTATTGTTCATGAACTTCGTAAACTTCTAATTTAATCCCTCTAGTTTTATTATAAATAAATTCCATTTCTAGAAACATAGCAGGTCAAAAATATATATATATGAGATTTGATGGATTATTGTAATAGAAATCCATTATATCTTTTGAATAACCAACTAACATGAATTTATCTTATATAGTTTCATGTTTACTTGATTTGATATTTCATTCATGATCTTTGTAACTCCAAATCTTCATGAAATACAAATTAGGATTCTTATCAGTCCATATCTCATGTGGTATTTTTTGAATTTCCATTGATAGGAAATAGTTTAGTGTGAATGAATTAGTTTCTAGGTAATAACCACAAAAGAAAATAGAATTGTATGAAAGACTCGTAATTTATTGAACTGTGTCTAAAAAAAATTTGAATTCTCTTTTCACATTCACCATTGAATTTTGGTGTAGATTTTGATTGAGTTATGTTATTATACTACAATATCCTAGATATTAATGAAGTTATTAACATAAATGTTCTTCACAATGACCAGATTATAGTGTTTTAATAATTTTTCTAGTTGATATTTCACAACATTTTTTATCACATTGAATATTTCAAATGATTCATACTTCTATTTTACAATATACACACACACATACATACTGAAATAGTAAATTAATAAAATCAATTACTAAAATACACCATAATATACTTTTCTTATAGGACCACTTACATAAATATATAATATTTCTAATAAATCATTAGCAAACATACAATTACCCATAAAAGTTTATTATTCATTTTTTATAACAAAAAAGATTTACATTGGTCAAATTATTCATGATCATTTGAATAGAATAATCTATCCTTATGGAGACATTAGATACGATACTTATTACTATTTCAAAAGAAATAATATCAAATAAAATTATAATTCAAATTAATGATTTTAACCTTATTATTATTTACTTTATTGATGTGGTTTTTAATTTATAATATATATATAATTCACTAAATATAATATTCTAATTAAAAAATTACATTAATATAAATAGAAAAACCATTATTCTATATTACAAATGAGAAGACCACCACATATGGGTAATTTATTGAAATGAAATTTCTATTTATTACGGGTGTAAGATAATAGTATTTTAGAAATAATGACAATATACTATGAAGTAGTTGATTCACTATCCCTGTAGATAATTTTTAAACTCTTCCTTTATTCCTAACTCATAGGACCACTTCCCCGTTAATCAATTTCCTCCATTATTTATGAAGTTTCACGTTATCAAAAATTTATGATAAACACTGGGTATCTAATACACCTGAGTCACAGTTAAAGAAATTGATGTCTAAATGTGTATTTTTCCACACAGAAAAATCATTGATTACTTATTATTCTATTTAATCACATTAAATAATTCCATGTTTTCAAATAATCTACTCCATCTATAAAATAGTCGAGACAAAGGAAAGTGGAAAGAGTATGGATTCAAAACTAAAAAAGATACCATTATACTTGGTATCTTCAAGGAATATGTTGTAGATTTATATCATCTAGTTCACTCCAATGATAGGATATCGTAATGGGTGATCGACATCAATTATTCTCTGAAATAGGTCAAACAAATATATAAAAATAAGATCTTAGTCATCACCTATGATAAATAAATGGTTTTGATTAATGATCAAAAATAATAAATTGAATCATGCTTTTAATAGAGGGGGGATAAGTATGGAATAATATATCAATATAAAGAAATTATAGAATTTTTTAGTTGAAGATATTATCCAGAAAGATCCATAGTGGAATTATTTTTCTATGGAGTGGAGTTTATATAAGGTATATGGTTCTAAAAACATATTTTTTTGTAAATTTTTGGTGGTATTCTTAAATTCTTGATCCCTATATTGGTTATTTTCTAATCAAGCCCCCATTTTATTCCTAAAATTTATTATTCTTGAAAATAAAAAATATTTATTTGGGGTGTGTGATTCCATGTTCTCATATAGATTTTAAATCTTACAAATGGTAGTTGATTTAACTAGACATCTTATGTAATATACATCCAACTAATAATTTTCCTAAATATATTTTCACTCTTTTGAGGTAGAATCAAATTTCTCATATGTTTTGGATTGCTCTACAATGAAAATTTTCTCCTTATGTTTAATAATAATTCATAAAGCTTGATTCCAATTAATAAACTTTTACCATTAAAATTTTCCTTCTCAAGAACTTATCTCATCGATAAATTTGATCTTAAGTTTAATTCCATGAATATATACAATAAAATATGTATAATTAATAGTGTCATTCATGTTATTATTCATTTTGTACTTTTATTTAATATACTCCCACTAAAATAATAGCCATTACTATTATAAATTTAGTGGGATAAGATCCATATTTATACATTTCTAAACTTTTGAATGCTAATCTCTAAATCTTGGTATATTAAGGTAACCAACTATATTTTATTATAACAAATACAACTCATGAATTATTGAGTAAACAATATCTTTCCAAATTCATCTCATAAATATACTCAACTTTGTTCCTCTAGGTGTTAATCCAACAAAATTACCTAGTCAAGTATCACCCAACATTGACATTAGGATAAAAATCATCTTATTCACCTAATAAAAGATATAATATCAATACTCAACTAAGAAAATTCCATCTATTTGATTGATCATGGTTTTGATAAATGTATTTACTATTAAAATGCATCATAACGTTGATATTTAATTATTTATTTTATAATTATTCTCACCATTATAATTTTATATATATCATATACATACCCAATATGACTATATTCGTACTAATTCAATAGTATGTGTCTTATACTTACCCAATGAATTTTATGAATATTAATTTGTTAATTTATTTCCTTTTCTATCTTATGTAATGATTAATATTTTAATCTAATTACATAGAACCATTATAAGTCTCCACATCGATTTCAGTATGATTAAAAAATCAGACTTTCTTAAGGGTTCTAGTGGACTAGTGCATTGGGAATGTGATATTTCACCCAAGGGGTGAGAAAAAACCCACTACCTATAATTACCCTTAGGATATGTGACCAAAAATCATATTTTCTATAAATTTTTCATTTAATTAATAAAGAAATTTTATATATTGGGAATATATCATAAAAATATAAAATATTTTAACATTTAGTTTATCTATTTTCCATTTATCAAGTGATGCACTGATACCACTTCATGGTTTTAATGATGTCATAGATAAATGGTATATAACACACAAAATTATAAAATCCAACCAAGTTCACAAAAATTAAATGAGAAACATATTAATAATATAATAAAGTAAAAATGTATTTTAAATAGGTTTTGAAAATTAAGATCAAACTCTAATTGATGAATCCATATTTCTTTCAATATCCACTCAATAATAATAATCACCAAATCCTTGTTGGGATCCTCTTCATATTCAAGTTATTGTAGTCACTCTCCAAAAAGAATACAATGTAATGTAGGATGACAAAATCATTATAAAACATCTCAGATGACGAAAAATAATGATCTCCCACGGATAAGGAACACTACACACAACCTTTTCTTTCCCTAAATGGAATAAAGATTAAATTTATACTCCTTTATCTTTAAATAAATGTGGGTATTAAATAGCCTCTAATGAATCTAAATTCATACCAAAATCAAATGAGGTTTAATAAACAAATTCAAATTTTAATTTTAAGCATTAAATATCTTCTAAAAGTGGCTTAAGTCCTAAAAAACTTGGGGAAGTGATGGAGATATTCTATAAGGATATAAATAAATATGATATATTTTATCTATGTCATATGAGATAATATAGGTATGTCATATGGTATGACATGTAGGATACCAAAAGTCATATCTTTTTATTTTCGGTTATATCATTTCTTACAATATAAGAATATCGTAAGGCATGGTATATTGATAACATCTAACTACCTCAACTCATCAAAAGTGTATGATATAGGATAATCATAAGGTGGTGTTGTGTGAAGAATCGTAATTTGTGACTCAAATAACATAATATAATTGAATTCATTCGAATGTTACAAGTTACCATTAAAATAATATTCCATATTTGATACCCTTTATTAATATGTTTTATATAATGAAACTTTTAATAGAATCACATAAAAAAATAATATGATAAATTCATGCATTAATAATGGGTTACAAACATTGTAATTGGAATTCCATTTACTCAAATGTTATGAACATATGGGTAAAATCATAGAAAGGTTGAGAGTGACATGATCCCTATATAAAGAAGGTTGAATCCATTAAGATGGTTATCCAATCTCTTCTATTGTTCTTGGTGATTCCCTTGAAGCTAAATCACTCTATATCCTTTATCCTATTCAATTTAATATACTATAATATCATAATTGATAATGGAATCCCAAACAAACATTAGTTTATTCAGGTTAAATCATTCATACACCATAAAGGAATGATTTATATTGATGCTTCCTTCGTATCTTCATCAAATATATGGTTAAAGATAATATTTTCATTCATATTTAGTGTAAGGTGTGCATGATATCTTTTTACATATGGTTTTGGTTTCATAGCATCAATGATCTTGAAATATGTCTTTCATTTTTTAATTTTTCTATGTTTAATAATTATTATTCTATCCTTTGGGCCAAAAAATGGGCTTTCAAGCCATGTATTCAGGCCACTTGGCCTTGGGCCTTCGGGCTATGTAATGGGTCTCCCTCTACCCATTCTAAAGAGGTATTTGCTTTCAAATAATAAATTGAGGCTTCAGCTCCAACCTTTAAAAAAATCATATTGAAAATCACAAAATATGATATATATTTCATTTTAAAAAATTAATATAATAATCAACATCGTAAAATAAATAATAAATTTTAAACTATTACTTGGTTTATGCCATAGGATTTTCATGTTGTGGTCATACCACACCATATGATATGTGATATCAAAAAGTGTGATCTAGTGAAATTTTCCTAGTTTTGACATATCATAACATACAATATAGGGATTCATATTAAACAGTATGTAGCATCCTTGATCTAGAATCCACTTTCAAACAGTGTTATGGGCCAGAGGGCTACTGGGCCTTAAGAGCACCTCCCTGAATTCCAAAGTATGTCAACTAGAAATGAGGGTGTAAAAGAGTAATAGTGGGGAGCCTATACCCTTAGGGGATTATATATCAATGGTCTAAGAATATATGAAATAAAATGATGTGTAAGAAAGACTCATAAGACTCGAATCAGATCCACGAAAGGTGGAAACATATCTAATATCAAAAAAACCTAATAGTTAACAACAATGTAATGAAATAAAAATTATGTCATACAACATGCAGCAACTAAATAGGAAATGTGTAAATAATAGGTCATATGGTTCAATATCCAATAAGGGGCCACCAAAGGAAGACCACAGTACATACATATATCATAATCATACTGAAACAATAAACGATGAAAATATAAAACTCTTGTTGAGGTAGGAACATCAAGGTCCCCTACTATTCATTCCATGAAAAACATCCACTAAGATCAATCTCCTAAAACTGATTCCCTACCGGAATGTAAAATCATAAATACTACACACATCTTGATGGCCTTTGTAGGGTGTGAGAATGAGTCTTAGTAGGATATCACCCAAGTTTTCATACCCAAAATATGTGTTTAATCTACTATATAATATAAAGTTAAATAAAGCAAACAATTCAATTAATTTAAATAAATAAAAGTTTCCCTAATTCTTAATATCTGCTAAAAAATTGTCACCTACTTTGACCAATGCCGAAAGTACTATAGAGGAAAGGATCCTTGGCCCATGGCCCAAGTTATCCCTCAATTTCAAATAGCTCAGGTGAGCCTTCAGGTTCCACCTCCAAAGTCATTGCCCCTTATTCCATTAACCAAGTATTCTGGAACCCCAAAGACACCTACAAACAAAAGTATCTAATCCCATAGAACCATGTACAAAATAACATGTCGGATTGAAGCTAGATGTCTAAAGGAACAGTGATATATATCCTCAAAGTAAAAAATCACAATCGGATCATATCAAAAATTCTCGAGGAATGGCGATCTCTATCCTATGAAAATAATCCATTCCCAATTGCGTCAATATGTCGAGCCTCATTCCCCAACCGATAGCCTCAATACTATAATCTGAGGTATCATCACCAACCCCATCAATTTATATGGAAATAACCCTCAAAAGAATTACCTAAGCCACACTAACAGCGGCATATATCCCCTCATGTTATTAAAAACACCTCATCAATATTTCCACCTGTGTATACATGACTCCAATATGCGCTTTAGTCATCACGGGTGGGAGACAATCACCAAAATAGTACATAATCCATATACAACTAGCACCTCGTTCCCCTAAAACCATGCATCTCAAGTCTGATGTTCATTCCATACAATACCATGGGTCATTCCCTCAACCCGGCATCCTTTCCACCTTAACTGACATCCCAGATGCCCAACCAAGGATCACATCAACAAAGTAACTGGGTCCCTACCCGACCAGATGATCACATCACCTCAAAACAGATGTTCATGCCACCTCAATCCCCCAGTCCATTCTTGTCATCATCCCATGAACTGTATCACATGTAATTAAATAACATTTTATTTATAAACTAACTCAACTAAAAAATTCATTCAATAAAATTGAATCATAAATTCTAATTAAACAGAAAAGTCAAATTAAATCAATAATGCCCCTAAACTAACTACCAAAGGTGGTCTATGGCCTCTAACACAACCCCACATGAGATAATATTTCAAGGTCATTCTTAAAGGCATCCCATAAGGTCATAAAATAAGTTTAACATCAAGAAATAAAATTAAAAATGGTCACGCTCAAAAACCCAATTGTGCGCTAAAATTGTTTCCCCCCAAATTTCTAAAAAAACAAAAAGAAATGTATATACCACAAACCATAGAGTTCCAGTCATAGGCATATCCTATATTAGGCTCTAAGTCAAAGTATATTGGAATAAATCTTTGATTTTATCGAAGTCCCTGAATATAGGGAAAAATTAACGAAACAAATTTAGCACTCAGTGAGGAAAGATCAAATGAGAAGAGAGGAATGGTTTAGAAGTCCCTTACCGATACATATCAAACAAAACTAATGGATCTAAAAATATTTTTGGGTGAAGTTTCTGGATCAAAACCTATTGGAGGGGAAGAAAGGGCACCCCCACTACTGTTTCACATGACCAAGAAGAAATAAGAGGGAGGAAATAGAGAAATAGAGGGTGGTGAGTTTCAATAATTTCAACCTTAATTAGGACGCATGGTAAGCTCACACTGTTTTCCAAACCATGTGGAAATCATGAGGGCTACAGTGCATGGTTACTGCCAAAATGGAACTAACTAAACGGATTGTGCATGGTTTTCACATACAGTGCACAATCCATGTTAAATCCATCTGCAAAAAACTACAAATATAATCACATGATCATGTTCCCCTATACACATAGTTTTCCAAATCGTACAAAAGTACAACAAGGGTCACCGATTTTGTTGGAAGAGGCTGCATGGTTTACCCAAACCATGCTTCTTGGCCTATTACTCCAAAACTATACCTTCAGGCCCCTGATGCTCCTGGAACTCTTTCAAACACCGGAGTCACTCTACATGACTATAAAACAATCATAAAACATGATATTTGGGGGAAGTAAGAATTGTAATTTGGTTCCGATGATTGAAAAATAAATTGTCATACCCACCAATTCAAAAAATTAAAAAGATAGAGGTTTTCGAGCCACTCTGAATACCCAGGATGTTATAATCCCACCAACTTAACATTTCTCATCCTCGTGGGATAAAACCAAACTCGATGATGGTACCAAACATACCCATATCATTAAAATTATTCCATACTACCCCGGTATCAAGGACACAGGTCAACCACCTCAAGGGAGGCTCCCCACATTTGGAGTGACATACCCCAGTCACTAACCAACCCAAAATTCAAATAAAAATGATGGTCCATCGACCATACTAGCACTCAAAATTCTTCTAGTGGTTCATTGTCACTCCTGAAGCCCATCGGGTTCTCCTGTGTTATCCTCAACAACCATCAGAATACCTCACTGCATCAGTGCCCGCCTTGTGCCCATGTCCCACATGGCACCAACATGGTCCTTTATCACAACATGTGTTCAAATAAGTTATGGTGCCTCAAACCTCAATGAGATACTACATCTCAATGATTCCCAAATTCTGAACAACCTCAAGTAACTTGTATATCTTCAATTCCCCGATACCAAAGTACCCCAATAATCTCACATCCATCGATATTAGTATAAGAAACATAGTTCCACGCAACTCATATCTATATATAAAAATTCTTCTAATCCAGTTCCAACCTACTAACCAGTGTGTGGTTAGTCCATATTTGTATGTTTGACCCTCATACACTCAAAAAAAGCATACCTCAACAGGATATGATAAATAAAAATAGAAGAAATATCTACGCCCACGGTATATCTCTGACCGTCATTGGCTCCCCAGCCTGCTCACACCCTAGAAACATCGTGGCGTCCACATGTCCTGGAGCCCGACTTCTTAAGACCATACCTCCATGTGGTGTTGTAGCAAACACCGTCCAGTGACCTTACCACTATGTCTTATTGTCTCTTCCACAACCTCAACATGCAGTATAATCTTGGTTAAAATCACCTGGTACCATTCTCAGTATGATCTTAGAACACTTTGTCTGCCCCAGAAACTAACTGACGGTTGTTCAAGAAGACTTCATGTTGAACCTCTCGAGATACCTGACCCCTAAACATGTTCATCACCTCTTTGGAGGTTGATCGCACTGAGTCTGTAAATGTCTTACATACCCACACTGAAATAAAAATATTGAAGACCCACTCCAAAGTGATCTACTTGAGTCTTTGGATAGATTTCCCTAAGGGAAAACAAATCAGAATCGCTTCCTACCCTCTGAAACATTACTACTAAAATCATCTGAAGCCACTTCCCAGCTCGGGAATGACTTGTATTTTAGTTTTCCCTTGTCTATTAAAACCTATTTCATCTTCTATATGAATGAGGACAACCTAAATATGTTTACCTACACCTGAATCGCATGATATAAACCATCCTCTAAATGCCCTTCCCTCAAGGGGTCGTAGCTCACCATTCTGGGTGAAAATTGAGATAATTAGGTAAACATTTCTACATATTCGATGATGGACATGTCACCCTCCTAAAGGCTCAATAACTCCCGATATCTATCTTCCCTCAACATTTCTGGGAAGTAGTGCTCGAACAATTTAGCCTCAAAGTCCTTCTAGGATAGTCCCTTGTGTCGTCTTGCTTGTACTTACACGTCCCACAAGTTCTTATTTGTTCCTCTATGTATATAGGTTTAAATTTTCACCCACCACCCTATATGTGTCTCAATATGCTCGAAAATCATATTCATAGACTCAATCCAATTCTCAAACGCCGATGGACCACCCAGGACATGAAAAATCAGGGAGTACTATGATTGGAACTCTCAAGTGAGGTAATACATATATGGATCTGCTCCCCGATCCCACCCTTTCTATACCCTGGATCACACATACCATGCTCACTTTGAGATTCTCATCAATCCACGGACCAAATGTTGTCAAATCTGGAAGATTCCCTACCTGCACCTAAACATGAGCTTGAACCTGTACATATAGGTGTACCTGCGAATCATGCTCTATCTGACCCACAGGGGACTAAAATTGCTTATGCACCTACGGAACCCCATCATATCCCTCATTACGATCCATTCGATCTATCTAAGTGGAAACCCAATGAATACCATCAACATGATCAGACATCACAATAAAATATATATAAATAATACAATAGGAAATGCAATATTACGTAGCACCAACTTACTACCCTTACCCTTCACCATAATAACCATTCAAAAAGGAATCCTGACCTCATATCCTCCTTACCCACCCTTAAAATTTCCATGTATCAAAAATACCCTAGGCTACACCCATCCTGATGAACCACATCGCCTCAAACTGACGACCTCATAACCTAACCTAGTGAATAATATCACCCCAATTTATAGCATCTATCTCTCATATAAAATCTAGGACCAATTCAAATATCACATGAAATTTTCATATTACAAGAACACACACACACATATATATATATATATATATATCACATAAAATATTTCAACCAATTTTCACTCACGCATGATTATAATTAACTAAAACATCATATCATGAGCTTAGACAAAAGAAAAAGAAACCACGAAACCTTATCCTTACCATGAAAAGGGTCCATGTTCTCCCTTACCCTTGAAGTTGAAGGGCCACATATCACAACCAATAACAATCACATTTCAGAATACCACTCGAGGTGGAAATCATAGCAACTGTAAGATGGGCGTAATAGAAAAACAATTCCAACTAAAAATAACTTGGTCCTTCACTCCCTCATGGGGCTGTAGCAACCTAAGAATAATGTATGAATCCAATTCCAACCATAGACTCTTCTCAAGTCAACCATATCTCAAATAGTATGACCCACATCAAATAAAAAAGGAAAAATATACCTCATTTGTATCCAACCAAACACTGCTACTAAATCCCAATCAGGAACTGTTATGAAACCACTTATAACATCCCAGACCCAGAAACCACTTTCAAATAGTTATTTGGGTCATAGGGATACTGGGCCATAGGCACACCACCCCATACACTATATGATAAAAACTAGAAGCAATCCTGAGAAAGAGTAATAATGGGGAGATTGTACCCTTAGTGGATGATATATCAATAGTCCGATTATATATTTAATAACATCGAGCAGAATAAAGACTTAGCTGACTCAAACCAAAACCACCAATGGTGGAATCACATATAATATTAGAAAATAGAGGAATAATAATAGTCAATAGTAGCAGAATAAAATAAACATTTCAGTAAACAACTTGCAACTGCTAAAGAGATCATACATACATAACAGGCCATATACTAAAATATCCAAAAAGGGTCACCGATGGAAGACCAAAGTAAATACATGTATAATAATCATGATGAAACAATAAATAAAAAAACTAAAACTACAATTGAGGTAGGAACCTCAAGTTTCCCTGACATCCATCATGTGCTAAATAGTCACTAAAATCCATCTCCTAAAGATGATCCTTTACCGAAACGTAAAAACATAATGTCTACACATGTTCTGAAGGGCTTGTGTATGGTGTGAGAATGAGTCTTAGTAGGATACCACCTAAGTGTGCATACCAAACATATGTGTTAAATAATTTTTATAATATAAAATTAAATAAAGTAAATGGCTCATGAAATTAAAATAAATGCATGTTTCCTTTGTGTTCAATAGCAGCCAGGAAGATCTTACCTACTTCGGCCAATTCATGAATCATTGAAGAGGATAGGATGTTTGTACCATGTCCCAAGTTATACTCTGATGTAAAATAGCCCAGGTGAACCCTTAGTTTCCACCTCTAATATCACTGGCACCTCGTGACATCAACCAACTAATCTGACATCCCAAAGGCATGCCTAAACAAAAGTATCAAGTCCCTTGAACCCCTTCTCAAAATCACCTGTCAGATCAAATATTGATGTCCATAGAAACATTTATATCTATATTAAAATTAAAAATCACCATCGTCTCATATCATGACGTACTGATGAATGGTGACCTCCATCCTCTGAAAATAATCCAGACCCAACGAACTCACTACGGTGAGCCTCAACCCCCAACTAATTTCCTCAATGCTATCTTCTAAAGGATCCTCACCTTCCTCATGGATTCATATGACAATCACCCCCAAACCAATTAACAATATATCACTATTGGGGGGAATTTACTCACTATAGTAGTAAAAACTACCTCATCACTAAGTCAACATGAGTTCACATGACTACAAGCATTACTTTGGCCATCACAAGTGAGCGTCAGTCCCCAAAATAGTTCCTAATAAATATACAATTGGAAACTCATGCCCCTGAAACCATGTCTATAATGTTCGGTGGCCATTTCATCAAATAACTTGGGAAATTACACCAAATTTACTTCCTTCCCCTCAACCAATCTCCAAGATTCCCAAACGGTGATCACATCACCCAAGTAACTCGGGCCAAGCCCAACCAGATGATCACATTGCCTCAAAACTGATGTATATTCCACCTCAATCCACTAAGTCATTCCCATCATGATCTGATGAATCATATCACACATAATTAAAGGAATTTTAATTTTTAAACCAATTAAATTAGACAATAAATTAAATATAATTTAATTGTATAAATAAAATTGAAAAAACAACACAAATTATATCAAGAACGCCCATGGCCTAACTACCCAAGGTGGCCCATATACTCTAACTAGACCTTTAACGAGATAATATGGATATGGAATGCCTAAAGGCATCCCATAAGTTCATAAGATCAGTTTAACATCAACCTATAAAATTAAAAATGGTCTCTCTAAAATACCCAATAGTGTGATAAAGTTCGTTCCACCCAAACATCTGTAAAAACATGAATAAAGTTACTCACCACCTACCATGGAATCATAGGCATAGGAATGTTTGGTATTATCCTATTACTTAAAGAAGTTTGTAATAAATATGTGATTACATAAAAATCCCTAAAATAGGGGAAAATAAATCAAACCGATTTAGTGCTCCATGATGAGAGATAAAAGGAGAAGAGTGTCATAGGTGGGTAGATCATTACTAATACGAATCTAATGCCACCAACATATCAAAAAACAAAGTTAGAATAAAGGTTTTGGGTCAAAACCTATTAGATTAGAATAAAGGGTGACCCCACTTCTATTTTACACAACCAAGAAGGAAAAATATGTAGGAAATATAGAGAAATATAGGGGTCAATTTTGTAATTTCTCCTCTTAATGAGGCTTCACGGTTTACCCAAATTGTGTGCCCTGACCTGAAACTCTAGAACTAGGTCTTCAGGCCTCTGATGCTCCCAGAACTCTTCCAAACACCGGAGGCACACTCCAAGCCTCTAAAACAATACAAAAACAAAATATTGAGGTAAAGGAAGACTCAAAATTAGGTTTTGATGATTTAAAGAGAAGTAGGAATACCCACGAATTCAAACATTCAAAAGGGGAGAGGTTTTTTAACCACTCTGAATACCCAATACATTACACAATAGCCCAAATATGCACTATTTTCGTGTTGAAGAAACAAAGAATCTCATTATAATAATGATATACCAAGTATCATTAAATACAACTTCCCAGGAACCAATAGTTATATTGAAGGCATGTTGTATAACGTGGTATGAATTCTGAACTATATCATAATCTATGATATGTGGATATTATCAAATATGATAGATAATTCAAGAATAATCTATTATAGGCCACAAAACATAAGTCATAAAGTAAATACCAATTATAAAATGGGTCATGGCTTTCGACATGGGCATATCACTGACTATGTTATACAAAAACCCTTTTATTTTTCTAATTTCTAAATTATGAATTAAATTACATAATTTAAAAAATGTTTATGAACTATATTAAAAAATGTATTTTTTGATATTTTTTACTTAATAATTATTTTATCAATTAATTACTTTGAGAAATATTTATAGTTAATTTTTGAATGTTTTTGAAACATTTAATAAATAAATTTCTTTGATATTAAATGTAAACATAAATTACTATTCACTTTATATGGCATGACTTATAATTTTGATTTAAATTTTTTATATAGTGTTCATATAGAAATTATAGATTAATTTCTAAAATGTTTATAAATTACTAGATAGGGTTAAATAAAAAAATAATTATGGATTTTTTTATAATTGTTAATTTGAAATGTGCAGATTAAAAAGACCAAATTTGAGAAAAATTTTAAACAATACCAAAAGAAGTTTTTATAATTAATATGATCAAATTTAAAAAAGTATTCAATATATAGTATTTTTATTATGAAAATTTATTACATAATTTAAATCAAATACTAAATATTTACAATCCAAATATAATACATTTAAGTAAATTCCATAAAAAGGATAATATGGAGTTTATGCTAAAAATAAATATAAAGTGTTTATATTTATGGAATTTTCATAATGAATGTATAAATCAAAAAAATCTATAATTAATTAATTTAAATGTTATTCATAAATTGTCTTCTCATGCCTAAATTTTGTGAAATATTCATTTATTTAGTATTACTCTCTATATTATTCATACATACATATTTTATATTATGAATGAATGTATGATTTGTTTTAAAGTTATAATATGATTATATAAATTATTATACATGTATCTAAGGAGTTACAAGCTGGCTATTATGATTTTTTTTCTACCTTGAATTTGGACATTATTTAGTTAAGATCTTGAATTAATAAATTAATTATATTTTATACATATCTGGTATTAGAATTATGATGGAATTTATGTCTCTCTTGAGTAAATAACCATGGGTACAGAGAATTTTGGTCAGACTTCTCACTAGCATGGGTGCTTATTCTATGTCTAGAAAATTTGTAGTTGGATACATCTCGCTCCATACTTAATCTTATGGGATTATTGGTTTTATAAAATTATAAGCCTTTATATGAATGGTTTTAATGTACCATATATATATGATGCATCTTCAAATGTTTAAAAATAATAGGATTTTAATTTTTATTAATAACATAAACTATGAGTTGTGTAAAGAGTTACCCATAAATATGGTATGAATATATTTATTTGGTGGTAGGAATAGGGATTTAAAACCAAATAATTAGAAGAGTTCATACATGTAAATATAATACATGAGATAATATGGTGAGATAAAAAACCCTTAAATAAACTATGTATTAAATTCCTTCTAAAGAAAAAACATGTTAAGACCTCGATCATCCAATCAGGTAGTTTCATGATAAATAAGGGTTCCCAAAGATTATCCTATGTAAGGAATAATGGAAATGGATAAAATAAGAGTTAGGTAACCAAATCCCACTCTAAACTTTGGGTTTTACGTATCTAAGAAATCATATAAGAAAATATACCAGAGGAATATAGCTTAGTTTATCCATATGATGGATTGGGAAAGTATTTCTATGCTTAATTATCAGAGTTTCATATATTACTAATGAAAATGGTGGATTTAAAAGGGGTTATCATTTTAGTGGGAGAACATATAATAATATTTATTATTAAATGAATTTAAATTATGAAATTTATATAATAAAAGAATTTTTTGTAGATAAAATAAATTATAATCGTCAAACATTACTTTTAGAAAAGTTTAGTGGAACCAATTTTATATATCAGTGCAGAAAAGGAAGAATAATTCTTGAGTAAGAAGTAAAACTATATGTATTAGAGAAACCACTTCTAGAATAATCACTTATTAAATTAGTTTAAAAACCTACTATAGATGCTTATGTAAATAATATAATAGTTCAATTATGGATTCAAATACATTCAATACAATATTAAAAAATGAATTTTGGTATTTGTACCTATGCACAATATGAGTGAGTTTGTTAATTTTTTGGAAAGACTAAATGTATCCATTAGGGCTTGTTCTTACTATGGAATTCATTTTGTAATATTAGTTGGAAATATTATGAAAATGTTAATGAGTTAAATAAAAATATTCCCTTATTCATTAAAGTGATAAAAATAAATTTTTAGAACATGAAATGTTCAAGATTTGGTGAAATATTAACAGTATAGTTAGGTAAACATATGATATAAAAAAATAATATTAGATGGTCCAATTATCAGCCTCGGTTATTGAAACATAAAAATGATATCCATAAAGGCGGAAATTTTTCCATATGATTCAATTGTCCAACATAAGTGAAGGGATTTTTAAGAAACTCAATTGGGTTTCCATGTAAGTAATCATTGTTATATAATCAATTCCATAATTTTAAAGGGTATATGATGTTAATGTGTACCTTATGAATGTTTTAAATATACCTATGTTGAACATCTTTGTAGGAATTTATGGATATTATAGTTATCATTCAAATTTAGTAGAAAAATTATGTTATTAGGAAAAGTTGGAATGTAAACAAATATTTTAAGCTTGGATAGATCTGAATAAAGGATGTATGATCCTATCTCATTTATCTTATATGATCGGGGGATTTATTTATTAAAAATTATTTGTTAAAAATATAATTATATGTTTTTAACACACATGTTTATGTTTGATCCACTTCTATAACAATACTTCAAAATCACATAGGTATAAAATAATTTATCAAAAAAGAGTTTATCTAAGATATTTTTAAAAAAATTAGAAATCAAGATTCCACTACCCATCAGTGAAATATTTTAATGAATAAAGTCTTCTTTTTATAATTTGAATCCAAACACAAATAAAAAATATATATTTTATAGTTAACAATTTATTTGTTGACATATTACCACTTAAAGGAAATAAGTGTTGGTTTTTAAAAATAAAGGAGGATTTTTATCTTAACGTGATATTATAAAAATAATATAGTTTTCAAGAGGCTAACAAGTGTATTGGGGAAGTTAAAATTTAAAAAAAATATTATACTATTGAAAACTCACAGTTAATGTCACTTTATATCCTAAGATTTTAGGATATGTTGGTAAAGAAATAATGAAAATATTTACACATTCTCACCATTATAATCTCAAATGAATATTTTAATTCAAAATTTTCTAAAATATGAAGATGATAAACATATAAAGTGTTTTTAGTAGACAATATAAATTATTAACAACAAAAAGCTTGTTGTTTTATAGTAAATAAGATGTAATACTGGTTCAATGAGTTGAATACTATAAATATGATTCTAATCTCGCAATTATTAAAACTAGATTTCATAATATATGTTACCAATTAAAGGAGTTTACTTCTAGGGTTTTATAAGATGCTCCTATAGAGATGTGGTGGGAGTTAGATCAATATATAATGAGTTTAGAAAAATCTATAATGTATGAGACCTAATTTATTGGAATTATTTCATATAATATATGAGACTACTGCTTTGGTATTGTTTTCTTTATATTCTTAAATAAGATTAAGTGTTATGAATCAACCAGTACTACCACTAACATGGGCATATGAGTCAATATCTATCAAGGATTGAACTGAATTTCAAATCCCAACAGGATGAGAAATATTTCATGAGAATCAACAACACTATTTAGGAATTTTTTCACCCAATAATCCAACCAACAGGGCCTAACTAAGGATCCAACAATACCCTCTATACATTGGTGATTCATGTTCTTACGTATAAAAATGAAAATAAAAATATCAATCACATTGAATAATATGAAAAACAATATACAAATATAACCATAAAATAAAAAAAATCAATAGAAAATATATAGTTATAAAAATGATCCAAAAAGTGAGAAGGTATGGGATGGTTAGATGAATATGTAATAAAATGTCAGTATAAATAAGATAAAAGGTGAATATAAAATAAACCAATGAAACTAATACCCATCTCTATGTGACATGAGGTCTCACCCCAATATTTCACCTCCACTAACCCAGATACAGTTATCATGAACATTCACCACCTCAAAATGGTGTCTCCTCTTTCTAGTATCTTTATAAAAATGTTTTATATACACTATGTGGGTGTATGTAGGGTGTGAACATAACAATACAATAAGTTCCAACAAAGTGTTCCTAGAGAATACTTTCTTAAAAATTCAATCTTGAGAGTTTAAAAACATAGATATGAAAAACAAATCCTTCTATAAATCTAAAAAAACAAGAAACATGTTAATATTCTTTTTATAATGTGAAGTATGTGAATGAATTTTCACGACCTGTCCCCCGGGGCCCATGCCGTGACTACCCGAAGCATGCCTTCCATAGACCAAGGGCTGGTGACTAGCACTAAAGGCATAAATCCCTAAGCTGGGAAGGCATTGCCTTTATAAATCATAAACACACACAATCAGAGTAAGCTGGATACAAAACACTAAGTAAAAACTATATACAAATGAGTTCTAGAAAGTAAAGGGGATGGAATACAAGCCCAATAGGAAGTACAAGTACAAATAAAAAGGGGAACCAAATAAAAGGTGAAAGCAGCTACTGGATTGTCCACCATGGATCCTACCTGAAGGGTAGGTAAAGATAGCCTCCATAGAACTCCATGTCTGTCCATATCCTCTGTGTACCCTCACGCTGTGTAGTCCACCTCCATATACCGTCCAGTCCTGTCAATTGAGCCTCAGTCAGCACTGTCTGTCATCTGCAACCAACACAACGCGGTGCAGGCATAGCCCATGCAGGGGTGAGTATAACGATAGTCATTGGGGACCCTGAGACCCTCAAGGTCTCACAAAATCCAAAAAGTATAAACCAAAAAAGTAATAAATCAACATATTACCACACTTAGGTATATGCCCATACATATAACTAAGTTATCAAGTAATACATCTCAATAGTGAGGTAAAAAAAGTTACTAACTCAGCTCAACTAGGGTTTTATTCTATGGATAATATCAAACAGAACCCTTGGTTACTGGACAAATCCTCCTCTATCGAGTACAGTGGGCATGCCGCGTCACACAGAGGCGCTTCCCACTAACTTGTACTGCTGAGGTACTCCCCCTATTGAGTGTCATGGATCTACTGCACTCACACAGAGTCGCTCCCCACCGTGGGTCTTCTACACTCACACAGAGGTGCTCCCCCTCATAGCCTTCTGAGGTACTCCATGTGTCGAGTATCGTGGGTCTATCGCTCTCACACAGAATCACTCCTCACCATGGTTCTGATGCGACACCAAGGCTCTCCCCACTGGGCTAGTCGAATCACTCTGAGTCGAATCGGTCAGTAGTCATCAAGTATCATCATGCTACTTGGTTCCCGCACATATGTCTGCTCGTCTCTAGAAGACCCCCTCCACAAGCAACTATTCAATACTCCAACTATCATGAAGTCCCACAAAGAAGTATCTAAAATGTTTTCCAGGTTGAAGAGGTCTCAACGCAACTAACGGCAGGTCAATTGGACGCTCAATCTATGATTTATTAGCCTTTTAGTCTCGGGGGCCCGGTTGTATTCGTGTACGATCCATCCTGACCGAAACTCAACTAAACCCCAAACTCCAGAGGGGTACACTGAAAGATTCCTTCATTCTCCAAGAATACTAGTGCCACAGACAGTTCTTCAAATGGTCGTCTGGTGCCAATGTTATGGAGGTTTGTGTAGGGGTGCATGGTTGGCGCACAGTCTGGACAAACTGTGTGGCCAAGACAAGTGAAGTCCCTGGTTGGGACAGTGACTACTGCACGGTTGGTGCACGGTTTCCCAAACCATGAAGCCAAGCCGTGTGAGGTCCCAAGGTAGGAGAGTGGCTACCGCATGGTTGGCACATGGTTTCCAATCCGTGTGGCCAAGTCGTGCGAGGTCCCTAGGTGGAACAGTGGCTACCACACGGTTGGCGCACGGTTTCCCAAACCGTGCTTCCAAACCCTGTGACCACTTAAAAAAATTAATGTTTTAAGTCTCAGGCCACTCATGATTTCCCATATTTCCCTAATTCTTCCTCCCACTCGAGGCTCAAGTGAGATTTCTAGTTTTTCAGAGGTTGGGGGAACTCCTTAGCTCATTTTGGGGGCAAACGAAGGGGGTTCTTGGTGGATCGGAGATGGTTCTCTATTCATCACCGCGGAAAAAACTGCATCCTTCCTTTGCATAGAACACATCATTAAAGAAGAGCAGCAGAGGGTTCGGGCCATGTTTTTTTGTCCTGCACCCTTCGCATTAGTGTGGCAGCAAGTGGCTCAACAAAAGAAGATATGGAAGTTAATTAAAAACATAATTTCCCACAACCCTCATCAACAATATATTCCCATCCCACAAGGAAAAACATCCACATATCAACTTGATAATATGTTGGTCCACATTATTTTTTATAGAAGGTAAGAATCAAGGGAATAATATCATACTTAAATAAAATCCCTACCTTTGTTTCGTCGTTCGTCGTTCGTCGATAGAGTCACGGAAGGAAGACGAAGGATATCATCATTCGTCGCGTCCGCTACACACTTCCAATCAAAGATTTTGTGTCGGTTCATTGATGACGATGAGGAGGGAAGATTCTCTAAATTCGTAGGTGTTTGGGGAAGAAAGTCGAATAAGAATCGTCACTGGCATTCTTCTCATTCTACGTTGGGAGGGGCGTTCTTCGTTGGAGAGGATAATTTTCTCCAAGTGATATTCCTCTACCAAGTTTCCAACAAAATTAAAGTGCCCAAAATAATAGTTTGTCCATTATTTTAATCATTGGAACAAAAATTCAAAAAGGTGAATTAATTGAAAAGGCACCTCCAATTTAATTCAAGAGGTTGGCACATTAATTGAAGGGTGTTGGCTCTATTTAATTAAAGGGGAAAGTGGAGAGGCTCTCCCTCATTAATGAGGGAGAGTTTATAGGTTAAACTCTCCTCCCATTAATAGGGTTCGGGTGGTCCCCACCCCTATTATTCAAATGGGAGGTTATGGTCTTGGGTGGGGCCCACCACCATAACCTCTCATGGGAGGTTAGGGTGTGGTGGTCCCACATCCAACTCCCAAGAGGAGGTTTTAACCAAAAATCACTAACATTGTAGCTTAAAATAAAATAAAGTGTTGTACACTTTAGTTTATATTTTTTTATAAAAACCAAAAACTAAATTTTATTCTTGGCCATCTGTCGTCAAGGATAATGTCTTATTAAGAGAATACTAGCGCTGGGAGTTCAATGGTGCCCTCATATTTCAATTCTGAGAACCGTTTCAAAAGTTATAAAATATCGTTCATACGTTTACTGAACATACCTGAACAAAACTTCAGAAATTGATTCTGGGCACACCGGGCATCAGAATCAAGCGCCGTAAATTTTCAAGAACTCGTAAAAATACCATGTATTTAAGAAAAAAAATTCCATATAATTTAATGGTCTTTACATTATCCCCACCTCAGGGATTTACATCCCAATAAGCTACAACTCAAACAAAGGGAACAAGAGGGGGTATTGAGCACGCATCTGAGCCTCCTGCTCCCATATTCTCTCCTGGAGGCCGTTCTACCAGCGAATGTGCACCAGAGGTATCGACCATCCACATAGGACCCTCTCCTGTCAATCCTCACTCTCCACTGGAACCTCCGTGAAAGTCTCCCTGTCATCGATGTCTAACTCTCCATGGTCGATGATGTCGGAAGGTCTGTGCACGTATATCCTCAGCTGAGATATGTGGAAGACGTCGTGCACCTGGTGAAACTAAGGTGGAAGAGATAAGTGGTAATCCACCTCGCCTACTCTGTCGAGGACCTGTAATGGTTCGATGAATCATAGAGATAACTTTCTGCCTAGTCCAAATCTCCATAGACCTCATCGAGGTGAAAGATGTAGAAAGACGTAGTCACCATCCTTAAACTCTAGAGGTCTCCATATCTTGTCATCTTACAACTTCTGGCTGATCTATACAGTCTTCATACACTCCTAGATGACATGCACCTTCTCCGTAGTAGCCCATAATATCTCTAGTCCCACTTATTCTGACTCTTCTGGGTTTTTCTAGCACAGTGGCGATCTGTAAGTTCGACCATACAATGCCTCAAAAGGTGTCATACTGATGGTAGAGTGATAGCTATTGTTACAGGAAAACTCCACCAAGGGTAAGTGATCCTCCCAGCTACGACAGAAGTCGAGGACACAAGCACAAATCATGTCCTCGAGGCTCTGAACGGTCCGCTCTATCTAGCCATATGGTTGTGGATGGAAGGTGGTGCTCAGGAAAATCTGTATCCTGAAAGCCTCCTGCAACCCCTTCCATAGCTGGGAAGTAAACCGTGTGTCACATTTGGAGACAATAGAAGAAGGTAATCCATGTAGCCTCATAATATCATGTACATAGAGGCTTCCCAAGATCTCTACTAAACCCTTCTCTCTGATCGGTAGGAAGTGGTCCATCGTGGTGAGTCGGTCGATGATCACCCAAATCAAGTCATGAACCCTGGATGTATGTGGAATACCCATAATGAAGTCCATGGATAACCCATCCCACTTCCACTCTGGGACCTATAAAGGCTAGACCAAGCCTGCTGGTGCCTGGTTCTCTGCCTTCACTTGCAGAAAAGTGAGGCATCGAGAAACAAATTTCACTGCCACCTTCTTTATACCAGGCCAACAGTGCTATCATCAAAGTTCCTGGTACATCTTCACCACTCCTGGATGTACCGCTTGAGGGGATGTGTGGAACTCCCTCAACACTTCCTCTTGAAGTGCTACTGGTACCAAGGTACGTCCTCTCAAAAGGATGATGTGCTCTCCACATTCAGAAAATTCATTAGCTGCCAACCCAATGGATATCTGAGCACGCTGTGTCTCACAGTCATCATCCACATGTTGTGCTTCCCTGACTCACTAAAGGAGTGTGGGAGTGACTGTAAGAGACTGCAGTAATGCTGCTCCATCTCTATCCACAAAGGATAACTGTAAAGCATTCAGCTACTCTGTCGCCTCTCCTAGCAGCTTTATACCAAACCTCTTGCTAAGTGCATCTATAACAACGTTCCCCTTCCTAGGAGTATAGACTATCTCAAAGTCATAGTCCTGGAGGAACTCAAGCCATATCCATTGTCTCAGGTTTGGTTCCTTTTGAGAGAAGATATAGCTGAGACTCTTGTGATCAGAGTACACGGTAAAATGTTCTCCCATCAGATAGTTTCGCCACATCTTCAAGGTGAAGACCAATGCTTCTAAATCCAGTCCATGGGTAGCATAGTTCTGCTCATTTTGTCTCATCTGCCAAGAACCATTTGTGATCACTACTCTCTCCTGCATCAGGACACAAACAATTCTAGTCCTTGATGCTTCGTAGTAAACTATGTACCATGCGCCCTCCTCTAGAAGCCTCAAAATGGGGGGCACTAGTTAGCCTCAGCCTTAGCTCCTGAAAGCCCTGTTGGAAGCTCTCAGAACACAAAAAGGGTTTCACTTTCTTCTTCAAGGATGATAGTGGTGATGTAAATCTTTAAAAGTCGAGAAAAAACCACTGGTAGTACCCATCCAAACTCTGGAAACTTTGTACCTCCATCACACTCTTGGGTGGCTCCCAAGTAAGTACCGCTTCAATCTTTGCTGGATCTACTGCAACTTCAGCCTCCGAGATGACGTGTTACAATAAGTGAACCTCTCGAATAAAAAACTGGCACTTCGGTAGCTTACCCTAAATCTGGTGCTCTCGGAGTGCGTCCAGTTCTACCTGCAAATGGTAGGCATGCTCCTCCTCAGTAGTCGGGTAGATCAGAATGTCGTCAGTGAAGACTACGACAAAGAGATCAAGGTAAGGCTAGAAAACCCTACTCATGAGTCCCATGAACATTGATGGAGTGTTTTTTATGCTAAAGGGCATAACCAAGAACTCATAGTGGGCGTACCGACATCTGAAGGTTGTCATCTATACATCCTCGTCTCGAACTCTATGCTGGTGATAGCCTAATATGAGGTTTATCTTCAAGAACCACTGAGCTACCTTCAGCTGATCAAAGAGGTATTCAATTCTCGAGAATGGGTACTTATTCTTCGCGGTCACCTGATTTAGGCAACGGTAGTCAACACAAATCCTCAAGCTTCCATCTGCCTTCTTGGAGAATAGAATCAGGGTTGCCCAGGGAGAAACACTTGGCCTGATGAATCCCTTCCCCTGCAAGTCCTCCAGTTGTACTTGAAGCTCACAAAGCTCAGAGAGATCCATCCAATATGTTGGCATAGATATCTGTGTCGTACTGCGGTACAGGTCAATATAGAAGTCCACCTCTCTGCGAGGAGGTAGACTTGGAACATCATCTAGGAAAACATCCGTGTACTGGTCCACCAATACAGGATAAGTCGGACTTTCCACATCTACTGCTCTGAGGGTAAGGCAGGCCAACTGATGAGTGATCGGCTGCACCCACCTCCGAGTAAGTCCGTCTGGTACTGCAAAGGCTCCCTTCTCACCGGTGAAGGTGAACCTGGTCTCATTCGTGTGGACACACCGCACTTTGCACCTAATACGGTCAATCTGAGCATAGACTATAGATAACCAGTCCATACCCAAGATAACATCCTAAGGACTAAACTCCACTACTAGGAGATCCCAACCGAAGCTCTCGCCTACTAGAGTAACCTCGCACTACCTGCACTAGTTCATAATCATCAAATCAACTCCCGTAGGAGTCTCTATCCATAAGGATCGAACTAACGGCTCCTTAGGAATCTCTGATCTCTGAACGAGGGATGTGGAAATGAAGGAGTGATTGGAACCTGTGTCTATAAGTACTATATCTAAGGTGGAGTAGACATAGATCGTACCTCGAATCATCTCCAAAGAACCATGGTCGTATGCCTCAGTTGGCTGGAGCTGAGCTCTCCCCTATCCACCTGCTCCCTGCGGTCAGGGTGTGTAACACCCTGAGATTTTACGAAAAATATTCTTTTTAATTTCATTAATTTTTTGTGTTGTACGCTACACCAAAAGGATCTTGCACAACACGCATCCCTGACATGTCCTTCATTACACGCAATAAAGACCTTCCTCGATAGCGTGTGTAGTACGCAATACCGAGTTTCACTAAACGAGATAATATTGTTATGAACTAGCCGTTATGAATAGTAATACCCACTTTTTGAAATTTTATAAATTTTATCTTTCAAAATGGACATCATTTTTGGATTCAAAATATCGAAATTATCTTAGGGTGAAATTTTGGTACTTTTCGGATAACTTTCATATTCTAATGAATAGTGAAAATTACTAAATATTAATTAAAAACAACTTTTATAATCGAAATAATTAATAGTGATAAATTATTAATTTGAGTAGTTTTAAATTATATTTAGAATAGATTTTTACCATTTAATACAATTTTGGTCATTGGATGTAATTTCACATTTAAACCAGACATAAACAAGTGTCAATCTTTTGATAGTTATTATATCTTAAAAACACGCTATTTGTTTTGACGACGAGAATTAATTTTTAAATTAATTAATGAAACAAATATACATCATTTTGGAATTCATAATATCAATTATAGCTTAGGTCTAATTTTTGGTATTTTTCTGGAAACTTTCATTTTTGGATGAATAGTGAAACTACTAAGTGATAGTTAAAAAAACTGAATTTTTCATAAAACTTAATTTTACCGCTTCTGTGAGTGGAATTTCGAAAATCAGAGAAACATTGTTAATATCAATGACTAAAATGTGGTTCAATGAGATGAAAATATTTTTTGGTGAATAGTAACTTTTTACTTTTATTTACCACAGTTAACAGTAAATAGGATAATTAAGGGTAAAAATGATATTATTATTACCCTAACACATGTCCTAATTCTATTGGATAAGTGTAATTCGACCAAAAACAACCTTAGGAATAAATTATTACCATTTAGGCCCACTTGGATTAGATTAGGCCATTTAATATTAATTTATTTAAAGAAGGGTTAAAATTGTTAAAATAAAAGTTTAACAAGTAAATAATTTTTAATATAGGGTTATACATAAGATAAATTCAACTATAAATATTAATTAGAAATATAAAACAATTTCCTACATAATGGTATTTTATTTATAATTTTTAGACATTATATAATTTAATTTATTTATGACACAAAGATGATGTAGTAATTATCTTATTAATGAAATATTGACATAATGGATGTTATAAATACCCAACTAAATGTAATTTGAGACTTTTTATGAATTCCAATAATTTTATAGGTTAATATGACATGTTATTATTTATTTAGTTAACTTTTTTCGAACTAATAATTCTTTTATGATTTTCAAAAAAATCAATTACCAAATTGTGTCAAAATTGACATAAAATAGTTTTTAAAAAAATATTATATTATTAATTTTATTTTATTCCTAAAAATCTAATTTTCTGTCAAATGACTTATATACTGTTGTATATATTAATAATATACAACCTGGGGTTCTTTTGGCTTGTTATAGTAAGTTTATTAACCTTATAGTGTAAGAAAACAAGAAGACACGGTAAAAGTAAAATTATTTAACTTAAGTTTAAATCTAAATGATAAGGTTAAAATAGAAACCTAAACTTGTCTAAATTCTATTGGATTAGAAGATTTCGACCCATCCCCACCTTATATTCTAAATAACTCAATTTGGAGCTATTAAAAACCGAATATGACTTTATAATAAAATAATATTTTTAGTTTTTCCAAAGGTGCCCCTCTCCTCCATTAAAAAAGGGAACCTCCTCCCTCTCTTCCTCACACCACTTTGAGCCTTAAAGATCGGCCAACACCTGTCAAATTCGCTTCTCGACTTCAATAGAAACATCCTAGAGGTTCTGGTCTTCTTCAAAGACCAATTTCAGGGCCCTAATAGGAGGTCTCAAAGAGGCGTTTCAAAGAAGATGTAATGTCCGTTACCGATTCTTTCAACTTTATTTCTTCTTCCACTTCTGCTTCTTTAGTTGTTTCATTATGAAGTAATAACATAAGTATAACTCATATACTGATATGTTATTATAATTATGAATCAAACCTATTTCACCATCTATCCATCCTACGGAAAATGAAATCACCACGCATGCATACGTACGGAATACCGTCTACACGTCGTGGTGAAATCTGTTTTTCCACCAACACCTTATATGGATGGGTATAATGGTGTAAAGAATAAATATATATGGTTATTATAACATCATACTGATTATGATATATTATATCATACACTCCAATTCTATTCAATAATTATGGGAATGATATCATCTCTCGTGCGTACGTACGGACTACCGTCTCCATGACGCGATGAGATTCATTCTCCATGTTAACCATACATGAATGATCATAAAGTTTATATAATGAATAATAATGAAATATATTAATGCTACTGGATTTATGTATATATATATATATATGTATTTCACCTATTTAGTTTCATTCAATTTAATAAGGAAACGAAAACAGCGTTCATGCGTACGTACGGCCTACCGTATCCATGAACAGTGTATTTCATTCCTTTTATCGATCTATAATATATATATGTATATGATGAATATATATTATATATAAATCATGTTTTACATTATGGAATTATTTAAATCAGGATATAAGTATTATTATCAAGAACGACAAGTCAAAACACATACGATAAATGAAATGATTTTACCCAAAACGCTGCTTTAACATGGAATCTACAAAAGAACGGGTAATATAAAGTCATAAGTGAAACATATATGATATCATAACAATGAATATGATTCTGTAATAAGTCAATGACATTAATTAAATCATTATACAGGAGTTTCGGATACGTACGAAGCATATCAGACCTAAGGTAAGGGATAATTGTGAAAATCTCATTTTTATCTGAGATTTCTTATTCGTAAGTGTTTACTGGGGTTATTTCTATCATCCATGTCCATGTTTTATAAAATTTTATTCATGTATGTTTAAATTCCTTTTTACCGATTTTACTTTTACCCCATGGTATGCAAGGAATATTTCTTTTATTTACCCTACAAGGTACTTTTTGAATTTTCCGACAAAAGTACGAGGAGAATGTTTTTTTTAACTTATACGAAATGAAAGGATTTTTACGGTTTTATAAAGTTTTATTTTCATTAAGATTACTCCAAAATATTTCATGACGATTTTCAATAAAATCCTTTTCTTTTAAAATTGCATGAAATTTTTTGAAAAGAGAATGATTTTGAAGAAGAAAGTATATTTTCCTCAAGAATTCATTTAAAGTGTTTTATCAAAAACATTTTTCATCTAAGATGACATTATTTCATATGTGTATGTTTCAAGTATAATGTATCTATGATTTATATGGTTTAAATTCTCTTATTATGAAATTATATCCATTTCTTTTATATGGATTATGTGATGATGGGATGATGTTTATGAAACCCATTTTATTTATTGGGTTTTTATGAATGATGTATGTTTATTTTGTGTCACAAGTAAGAATGATTTCATTATGAGATGGGTGGGACCTATATCTCCCTCTAATTAATTGGGTAAAGATTTATATCTCGTGATATAGACATGTCTGGAATGGTATGTTAATCTGGTTCAGTATTACAAGACTGAAACGAGGAGTGAACTCGATTCAGAAAGGGACTTTGTCCACTAAGATGGTCTTGGAAGCAGTGTCTTGGCTAATATGGAAATCATTACATGTTCTTAATGGATGCCACAATTACATTTTTTATTCCCATGCTATTTTATCATGATTTATGTTCCATTATAATCTATGCCGTATGTACTTCCATGTTTTATGTCGTTGCTCAATATTTTGATGTTTAAACATTATGTTCATGTTTTTAAGTTCAAATGTATATGGTATGTTTTATTTTATCCATGCTTACCCTTACTGAGAATTTAAGCTCACCCTTTTTAGGTTTTATTTTCCCCCAGGATTAAAAGAAAGGTTTAGGGTAAGGAAACAAAAAGTGGAAGATCTTTATGGGAGATGTTGAAGATCATTCACCATGATTAGAAGATTACATTCCATGTTTCTAAAGACACTAAACTATTATGGTCCTTATGTGTCTGTTCTTTTTATGTATTAAGTATTCCGCAAAAGTAATGTATTTTCCATGTACGTCAAGCTTTGGGTCTCTATAGTTGGTATCAGAGTAAAGGTTTAGTCAACCATTAGAAACTATGATGCGATAACTTTAGTGAGATCCCTAGAGATATTTCTAAGGTATGTCTAGGGATGTCCCTAAGGTTAATTGTAAGAATAGGTTATAGTCCTAGAATTAGGGTAACGATCTTAGAATTAAACCTATGATGTTATATATTTAAGTTACTCCCCCTTTATTATGTTGTTTTCCCTAGAATAATTTTTTCCTCTCATACTATTCTTTTTGGGTTTTAGACGATGGCTGGAACCCGAAGGAACCATGTTGATCAATAAAATGGACAATGTAATGATTTTCCTCCTGAACAAACAAATGTTATGGGAGATGGAGTGAAAAATATTATTGTTATACTTACACCAGCTATGAATCATTCTGGACTTCCAAATCAGTAGAGGAGGGAACAATATTCTATTGAGTCCTTGATGAGGCAACGTCCACCTTCTTTCAGTGGGTCTTCTGATCCACTTTTTGCTGAACAATGGATCAGTACCACTGAAAAGATATTTTCAGTTCATCAATGTTCTGAACAAGATAAAGTCATCTTAGTAGTATATCGTTTTGAAGGTGAAGCTGATAAATGGTGGAATCTCATCAAGAATACGAGGCCAAGAGATGAAATTGAGTCCATGGAATGGGACGAGTTCAAGAACATATTTTTCAATAAGTACTTCCCTCATATTCTTTGAACAGAGATGGAGAAGGAGTTTCTTGAACTAAAGCAAAAGGATAATGAATCTGTTGGTATATACGAAGCGAATTTTACAAGGCTTGCAGGGTATGCATCTGGCTTTATCATCCAACCTAAAAGTAAAGTTGATCGATTCTTCAGTGGCTTAAAACCAAATCTTCGAAAGGGAATTAGCTATAATAGACTTCAGTAGCTATGAATAAAATGTGTGTTGTGATATCAGGGTAGAAACAGAAGTTGGTGTTACTTATCCAACTAATGGTTTTGACAAGAAACAAAAGATGGAGTTCAAGGAGAAATCTCATAATAATGGTGAAAAGAAGATGAATGATTCCTTATGCTCAAAGTGTGGAAATAAGCATGGTGGAGATTGTCTTAAAGGGACTAGAAAATGTTTTAAGTGTGGAAAAGAAGGTCATCGAGCAGTTGGGTGTAAAAGTAATGTAAAAAGGGTTGCTCATGATGTGAATAAAGAAAAGACTGCCGAGAACGCACCACCAACACTTCAATGCTTCAAGTGCAAGGAAATGGGGAATTATGCTAATAAATGCCCTAATCCAAGGGTTAGTGATGATCGACATGAGCAACCACTTAAGGAAAAGGACAAAGGGAAGTCACATGCGATCACTATTGGCGATGTTGAATATGACAACGATGTGGTGGAATGATTAAGTGTTTATGTAATGGGATTCCAAAATAATGTTATATATAGTATCATGGAATACTGGAATATTTATGTATTGGTCTATTGTGGTTTTCAATAATTTTATGGTACCGGTAACCATAGAAAGTGATTGAGATATTTTTGGAAAAAAGATGATATGCGCATAATGAAGGGATAAAGAGAAAATGAAATGTTTGACAGTATTCATGATCTCATGACTGATATAAGGAAATAGTTATATCATGGTTTGAGTATATAGAATTTTAGGGTTTTGGTATGTGGAAAGAGTTAACTTTTGACAGCACTCATGTTTTCACTAAGATTCAATGGGTATTCATTTTTCAACAGAATACATGATAGGTATTCACATGATTGTAATGTTACCAACAAGATAATGGGGGATAAATGATGGTTGGTTGATGACATTTCAAGTAATCATTTTCTTTATACTATGAGCTTGGACCGCAGTATTTTAGATAAAGATTGGAATGGATTATGTTGGACATAAGATATTATTGTTTAAGGATAGAACTTTTTTCGGTATTATTGATGGGATGTTATAGTAATTTAGTTTTAGAAAAAGGACAACCTGCAGGACGGGCGACATCCCATCGCGTCGGACAAGGCTGTGGGAATCGAACACACACCCGAAGTGCGAATGGCCTTTATCTCCTACCACTGGCCTATAAGAAGTCCCTGTTTAGTAGAAACTAGTTTTATTATATTAAGCAGTATGATATATGAACTATAAGTCCATTTTAGGAACCATATATGATTAATCTCACTATAGATCGACTTATGTATATTTAATAACTTTTGCTAACCGTTTGTTTGAGACAGATTAAATGACCCGTCATTCTATCACATGATATGCTAACACTTAATGAATAACAAATTCAACTTCATTTCTTTAATATAAGAAGTGTAAATTGTTCAAGGCATGAACAACAGTGAGATTGTACCAAAATAAAGTAAGTATTTATTCTAATTCAAATTCTTCAACTTTAGGGAAATGGTCTTGAAAACCAAAAATGTTATCCTAGTGCCCTTATATCCGATGAATCAGATGGTACCCTATATCATCACAAATTTATGGCTTTGTGATTGTTGGCTTTTTCATAGCCATTTCCTCTACCACTCTCCATCAGAACTTGATGGTTAGATTTTTCTTCCATATCCATATTTTCACCTATGTTCTCCTACGTAAAAACCCAGTGATGAGTTAATTTGGGTAACCGTTACATTTCATACTTTAGTTTTTAAAGCCATGTTTTGGTATTCCTTTTTACGATTTGGGTTTCTATTAAAGAAACTTTCGAGTAGTAAACTATTTATAACCCCGAAGAATTTCGAGGGCGAAATTCATTTTAAAGGGGGTAGAATGTAACACCCCGAGATTTTATGAAAAATATTCTTTTTAATTTCATTAATGTCTTGTGTTGTATGCTACACCAAAAGGAGCTTCAACAACACGCATCCATGTCTTGTATTTCATTACACGCAATAAATACCTTCCTCGATAGCGTGTGTAGTACGCAATACAGAGTTTCACTAAACGAGATAATATTATTATGAACTAGCCGTTCTGAATAGTAATACCCAATTTTAAAAATTTTATAAATTTTATCTTTAAAAATGGACTTCATTTTTGGATTCAGAATATCGAAATTTTCTTAGGGTGAAATTTTGGAACTTTTCGGATAACTTTCATATTCTGATGAATAGTGAAAATTACTATATTTTAATTAAAAACAACATTTTTAATCGAAATAATTAATAGTGATAAATTATTAATTTGAGTGCTTTTAAAGTATATTTGGAATATATTTTTACCATTTAATACAATTTTGGTCATTGGATGTAATTTCACATTTAAACCAGACATAAACAAGTGTCAATCTTTTGATAGTTATTATCTCTTAAAAAGACGCTATTTGTTTTTTCGACGAGAATTAATTTTTAAATTAATTAATGCAACTGATATACATCATTTTTGAATTCATAATATCAAATATATCTTAGGCCTAATTTTTGGTATTTTTTTGGAAACTTTCATTTTTTGATGAATAGTGAAACCACTAAGTGGTAGTTAAAAAAACTGAATTTTTCATAAAACTTAATTTTACCGCTTCTGTGAGTGGAATTTCAAAAATCCAAGAGACGCAGTTAATATCAAGGACTAAAATGTGGTTTAATGAGATGAAAATATTTTTTGGTGAATAGTAACTTTTTACTTTTATTTACCACGGTTAAAAGTAAATAGGATAATTAAGGGTAAAAATGATATTATTATTACCCTAACACGTGTTTTAATTCTATTGGATAAGTTTGATTCGACAAAAAACAACCTTAGGAATAAAATATGACCATTTCGGCACACTTGGATTAAATTAGGACATTTAATATTAATTTATTTAAAGAAGGGCCAAAATAGTTAAAATCAACGTTTAATAAGTAAATATTTTTTAATATAGGGTTATACATTAGATAAATTCGAATATAAATATTCATTAGAAATACAAAACTATTTCTTACATAATGGTATTTTATTTATAATTTTTAGACATTAAATAATTTAATTTATTTATGACACAATGATGATGCAGTAATTATCTTACTAATGAATTATTGACATAATTAATGTTATAAATACCCAAATAAATATAATTTGAGACTTTTTATGAATTACACTAATTTTCTAGGTTAATATGACATGTTATTATTGATTTAGTTAACTTTTTTTGAACTAATAATTCTGTTATGATTTTCACAAAAATCAATTACCAAATAGTGTCAAAATTGACAGAAAATAGTTTTTAAAACAAATATTATATTATTAATTGTTATTTTATTCCTAAAAATTTAAGGTTAGGCCAAATGAATTATATAATGTTGTATATATTAATAATAAAAAACTTGGGGTTCTTTTGGCTTGTTATAGTAAGTTTATTAACCTTATAGTGTAAGAAAACAAGAAGACACGGTAAAAGTAAAATTATTTAACTTAAGGTTAAATCTAAATGATAAGGTTAAAATAGAAACCTAAACTTGTCTAAATTCTATTGGATGAGAGGATTTCGACCCATCACCACCTTAGTTTCAAAATAACTCAATTTTTAGCTATTAAAAACCGAATATGACTTTATAATAAAATAATATTTTTAGTTTTTCTAAAGGTGCCCCTCTCCTCCCTTATAAAAGGGCACCTCCTCCCTCTCTTCCTCACACCACTTTGAGCCTTCATGCTCGGCCAAAACCTGCCAAATTATCTTCTCCACTTCCATAGAAACATCCTAGAGGTTCTGGTCTTCTTCAAAAACCAATTTTAGTGCCCTAAGATGAGGTCTCAAAGAGGCGCTTCAAAGAAGAGGTAATGTCCGTTACTGATTCTTTCAACTTTATTTCTTCTTCCACTTATTCTTATTTATTTGTTTAATTATGAAGTAATAAAATCATTATAAATCATATACGGATATGTTATTATAATTATGAAACAAACCTATTTCACCATCTATCCATCCTACGGAAAATGAAATTACCACGCGTACGTACGTACGGAATACCGTCTCCACGCCGTGGTGAAATCTGTTTTTCCACCAACACCTTATATGGATGGTTATAATGTTGTAAATAATAAATATATATGGTTATTATAACATCATACTGATTTTGATATATTATACCATCCACTCCAATTCTATTCAATAATTATGGGAACGATATCATCGCTCATGCGTACGTACGGACTATCGTCTCCACGACGCGATGAGATTCATTCTCCATGATAACCTTACATGAATGATCATAAAGTTTATATAATGAATAATAATGAAATATATGAATTCTAATTTATTTATGTATATATATATATGTGTGTGTCATCTATTTAGTTTCATTCAATTCAATAAGGAAACGAAAACAGCATTCATGCGTACGTACGGCCTACCATCTCCATGAACGGTGTATTTCATTCCTTTTATCAATATATAATATATATATGTATATGATGAATATATATTATATATAAATCATGTTTTACATTCTTTAATTATGTAAATCAGAATATAAGTATTAATATCAATAACAACAAGTCGAAATACATACGATAAATGAAATGATTTTACCCAAAACGTTGCTTTAACATGGAATTTACAAAAGAACGGGTAATATAAAGTCATAAGTAAAACATATATGATATCATAAAAATGAATACGATTCTCTAATAAGTCAATGACATTATTTAAATCATTATACAGGAGGTTCGAATACGTACGAAGCATATCGGACATAAGGTAAGGGATAATTGTGCAAATCTCATTTTTATCCGAGATTGCTTATTCGTAAGTGTTTACTGGGGTTATTGCTATCATCCATGTCCATTTTTTATAAAATTGTATTCATGTATGTTTAAATTCCTTTTTACCCATTTGACTTTTACCCCATGGTATGGAAAGAATCTTTCTTTTATTTACCCTACAAGGTACTTTTTTACTTTTCCGACAAATGTACGAGGAGAATGTTTTTTTAACTTATACGGAATGAAAGGATTTTTACGGTTTTATAAAGTCTTATTTTCATGAATATTACTCCAAAAGATTTCATGACTATTTTCAACAAAATCCTTTTCTTTTAAAATTTCATGACATTTTGTGAAAAGAGAATGATTTTGAATAAGAAAGTATATTTTCCTCAAGAATTTATTTCAAGTGTTTTATCAAAACAATTTTTCATCTAAGATGACATTATTTCATATGTGTATGTTTCAAGTATAATGTCTCTATGATTTACATGGTTTCACTTCTCTTATTATGAAATTATATCCATTTCTTTTATATGGATTATGTGATGATGGGATGATTTTTATGAAACCCATTTTTTATTGGGTTTTTATGAATGATGTATGTTTATTTTGTGGCACAAGTAAGAATGAATTCATTATGATATGGGTGGGACCTATATCTCCCTCCAATGCATTAGGTAAAGATTTATATCTCATGAGATAGACATGGCTGGAATGGTAAGTTAATCTGGTTTAGTATAACAGGACTGGAATGAGGAGTGAACTCGATTTAGAAAGGGACTTTGTCCACTAAGATGGTCTTGGCAGCAATGCCTTGGCTACTATGGAAATAATTACATGTGATTAATGGATGCCACAATTACATGTTTTATTCCCATGCTATTTTATCATGATTTATGTTCCATTATGATTTATGCCTTATGTACTTCCATGTTTTATGTCGTTGCTCAAGATTTTGATGTTTAAACATTTTGTTCGTGTGTTTAAGTTCAAATGTATATGGTATGTTTAACTTTATCCATGCTTAGCCTTACTGAGAATTTGAGCTCACCCTTTTTATGTTTTATTTTCCCCTAGGATTAAAAGAAAGGTTTAGGGTAAGGAAACAAAAAGTGGAAGATCTTTATGGAAGATGTTGAAGATCTTTCACCACGATTAGAAGATTACATTCCAAGTTTCCAAAGACACTAAACTATTATGGTCCTTGTGTGTCTGTTTTTTTTATGTATTAAGTATTCCAAAAAAGTAATGTATTGTACATGTACGTCAAGCTTCGGGTCTCTACCAGGTGGACCTCCTGGTGGTGGTGGTGGTGGTAACACCTCGTAATGTCATCCACCACTAGTTGCACATCCAGCTCCTCTACCATGTCTGGCTCCTCCCTATAGACTGCCTCGATCGAGCCACTACCTATTCCTGAGAGGTTCCTCAACTGTCTGTTGATCGTCTATATGGAAGGTCGGACAATCACGAGCCATGTGACCTTGCCCGAAACACAAGTAACACTGCCAGCTCTTGGTAGGTAAATCACTACCCCGGGTGCCCCACCCAATAGATTCTGAGTTCTATGGTCATCCACCCGTGGGTCTGGTCCGCTTGGACCTCTGCATCATATGTCTACTGCCATCTTTAGAAGACTTCGTTGCATGTCGACTAGTAGTGGGTCTCGCTGCTGGTGACTACTCAGCAAGGAAACTCTCTATTAGGAGGGCTCTCTCTAACACCCCTACCTGTGTTGGGATACTTAGGAAGATCATCGATTCTCTGATCTCTCGTTTGATCCCCTGCTAGAAGGTTTGGGCCCTGAAAAAACGGTCATGCACCATATCAGTGGAGTAGCGTGAGTGGTCGGTGAACCTCACTGAGTACTATGCTACTATCATGCTACCCTGCTGTAGATTAAATAGCTCAAGTATATGCACTGCACGTAGGGTGGCTTGGAAAAACTCTGCCCGGAACAGGCTCTCGAAGTCTGCCCAGAGTATTGTCACCTCGTCATGCACCTGGAGCATCAATCTCCACCATCTGCCTGGTGCTGCCAATAGAAGGATGGTAGCAAGAATCACCATGAAGTTGGCTGGTGTCCCTATCAGTCTGGAGACTCTCACCATAGCCTCCAGCCAATCCTCAAATGCCTACGGGTCTATCTCTCCCCTGAACCTGGGTGGCCTATGGCGCTGGAACTCGTGTGATGCACTCAATCGGCATGCATCGTCTGTTGCTGGGGCCGGTGGCATCGGTGACCCAACGGGGAGTGGAACTACTGGTGCCTCCACTGGTAAAGGGCCCTACACTGAGGCCTCATCGCTCGGTGGGCTATCAGTGCATATGACTCTTGGGGCTCTAACTGGTCACCCGTAGGGAGGAATCCTGAAAGAAACAGATACGACACAGTCAAAATAATATACCTGGTGAGCTTACCTAGTTGAGATGACTTAAAGAAAAACATTTGAAAACACACACGCAATCAGTGTTTTTGTGCACTGAGTCGGAAATCAGTATTCAAGTTTCTAGTATATGGATACGTCGGCCGCTACACCAACACTGGACTCCCTGAATTGAAAACCACACTCGGTACACTTAACACTATTTCTTCATAGAAAAGATAGACCAGAGTCCTAAGTTCTGTGGTAGAACCGACTCCTCTGATACCATGTTTTCATGACCTGTCCCCCGGGGCCCGTTTCGTGACTACCACATTCCTGTCTTCCATAGGTCAGGGGCTGGAGATTATCACCAAAGGTGTAAATCCCTAAGATGGGAAGGAATTGCCTTTATAAATCATAAAAACAGACAATCGGAGTAATCTAGAAGAAAAACACTAAGTAAAAACTGTATACAAATAAGTGTTGGAAAGTAAAGGGGCCAGAATACAAGCTCAATAGGAAATACAAGTACAACTAAAAAGGGGCAACAACTGAAATGTGAAATCGACTCCTGGATCGTCCACCATGGATCCTACCTGAAGGGTAGGTACAGATAGCCTCCATATCACTCCACATCTATCTGTCTCCTTTGTGTACCATCATGTCGTGTGTTCCACCTCTGGGTATTGTCCTGTCCTGTCCACTCAGCCTCGGTCAGTTTTGTCCGTCATCTCCAACCAACACAACGAAATGCGAGCATAGCCCATGCAGGGGTGAGTATAACGATACTCAGTAGGGACCCCGAGACCCTCAAGGTCTCAAAAAACCCAATAAGGATAAACCAAAATGTAATAAATCAACAGATAACCACACTTAGGTAAATACCCATACATATACCTAAGTTATCAAGTAATTCATCTCAATCATGAGGTAAACACAAAAGTTATTGACTCAGCTCAACCAGGATTTTATTCTATTGATAGTATCAAACTGAACCCTTGGATACTAGAGAACTCTTCCTCTATCGAGTATAATGGTTTTTACGCGTCACACAGAGGCACTTCCCACTAACTTGGACTGCTGAGTTACTCCTCATATCGAGGGTCGTGGATCTGTTGTGCTCACAGAGAGGGGCTCCCCACCGTGGGTCTACTGCGCTCACACAGAGGCGCTCCCCCTCATAGCCTGCTAAGGTACTCCACGTATCAAGTATCGTGGGTCTACCGTGCTCACACAGAGGCACTCCCCACCGTGGGTCTTCTGTGACACCAAGGCTCTCTCCACTGGGCTATTCAAATCACTTCGAGTCGAATCGGTCAGCATTCGTCATGTCTTAGCCAGCTACTAGGTTCCTGCACAAATGTATGGTCGTCTCTGGAAGATCCTCTCCACAAGTTATTGTTCGATAATCCAACTATCATGAATTCCCATGAAGAATTATCTCAAAGGTCTTCCAGGTCAAAGAAGTCTCAACGCAACTAACGGTGTGTCAATCGGATGCTCGGTCTGTGAGCTATTAGCCTTTTAGTCTCGGGGGCCTGGTTGGATTCGTGTACTATCCAACCTAACCGAAACTCAACTAAACCTCGAACTATAGAGGAGTATACTCAAAGAGACAATCTTGATCCAAGAATACCAACGCCGCTGACGGTTCATCAAATGGTTGTTCGGTGCCAAAGTTATGGAGGTTTGGGCAGGGGAGCATGGTTGGCGCAAGGTCTGGAAAAACCATGCGGCCAATCCGTACGAAGTCCCTAGTTGGGATAGTGGCTACCGCACGGTTGGCGCATGGTTTCCCAAACCGTGCGGCCAAGCTGTGTGAGGTCCCCAGGTGGGACAGTGGCTACTGCATGATTTCACAATCTGTGCGGCCAAGCCGTACGAGGTCCCAAGGTGGGACAGTGGCTACCGCACGGTTGGTGCACAGTTTCTCAAATAGTGCATCCAAGTCATGCGACCACTTAGAGAAATTAGGGTTTTAAGTTCTAGGCCTCTCAGGATTTCCCATCTTTCCCATATTCTTCCTCTCACTGAAGTATCAAGAGAGATTTCAAGTTTTTAGCGGTTGGGGGAGCTCCTTAGCTCATTTTGGAGGAAAAACAAAGGGGTTCTTGGTGGATCAGAGATGGTTCTCCATTCATCACCTCAAAAAAAACCGATGTCTTCCTTCACGTAGAACACATCATTCAAGAAGAGAGGAAGAGGGGTCGGTCCATGTTTGGGTGGCCCGCACCCTCCGTGTTAGTACGGTAGCAAGTGGCTCAACAAAAGAAGATATGGAAGTTAATTAAAAACAACATTTCTGACAAACCTCATCAACAATATATTCCCAACCCGCAAGGAAAATCATCCACGGATCAACATGATAATAATTTGGTCTTTATTCATTTTTTAGAAGGTAAGAATCAAGGGAATAATATCACACTTAAATAAAATCCCTACCTTTGTTTCATCATTCATCATTTGTCAACGGAGTCGCGGGAGGAAGATGGAGGAGGCCTTCATTCTTCGCGCCTGCCGCACACTTCCAATCCAAGCTCGTGCGTCGATTCATTTACGATGATGAGGAGGGAAGATACTCTACATCAGTAGGTGTCTGTGGAAAAAAGTTTAAGAATAATCATCGCCAGCATTCTTCGCATTCTTCGTTGGGAGGTGTGTTCTTCGTGGGAGAGGATAAGTTTCTCCAAGTACTCTTCCTCTAATGAAAGTGCCCAAAATAATAGTTTGTATATTATTTAAATCGTTGGCACAAAAATTCAAAAAGGTGAATTAATTGAAAAGGATTCTATAATTTAATTCAAGAGGTTTGCACATTAATAAAAGGGGTTTGGCTCCATTTAATTAAAGGGGAATGTGGAGAGTCTCTCCCTCATTAATGAGGTAGAGTGGAGAGATTAAACTCTCCTCCCATTAATAGGGGTCGGGCGGTCCCCACCCATATTATTCAAATGGGAGGTTATGGTCTCGGGTGGGCCCCACCACTATAACCTCTCATGGGAGTTAGGGTGTCGTGGTCCTTCCTCTAACTCCCAAGTGGAGGTTTTAACCAATAATCACTCACACAGTAGCTTAAAATAAAATAAAGTGTTGTACACTTTATTTTATATTTTTTTATAAAAATCCAAAAACTAACTTTTATTATCGACCATCTGTCGTCGAGGTGAAAGTCTTCTTAAGCAAGTACCAGTGCTGCGAGTTCAATAGTGCCCTTGGATTTCAATTCCAAGCATCGCTTCAAAAGTTACAAAATCTCTCTAGTATGTTTACTGAACGTACCCGAATAAAACTTTAGAAATTCATTCTGGGAACACCGGGCCTCAGAATAAAGCGTCATAAATTTTCGTGGACTCGTAAAAATCCCATTTATTTAAAAAAATATTTTCCACGAAATATCCAGGTCTTTACATGAATAATTTAAAAATCGAACATATCTCCCAAACATGTGACATGGGATTAACCCTAATGTAACTAGGGAAAATTCCTTCTAAGATCCTCACCATATCTATAATCAACCATCATATTCATTTTTTACCCTGATTCTAATCATAAAAAAAATATTACTTCCAAATTTAAGTGAACACACTCAACTAGTAGAAATAAATCACTATAAAATGATTATCCTAGTTTCATTTACCAAGAAACTAAGGTATCTCATGAATTTTAAAAAATTCAAAAACAAATTATTCAGGGTAATATCACAAAATAGTTTATAAATGAACTTAAATTCAAATGAAAATTCCATAAAAACCATTATAACATCCATGATATATATATACTAAAACATAAAAACCACTCTTCACATGTAAAAAAGGACACGTAAACAGTCATTTTATACCTAACCAAAAAGATCTAGAGGCAGGGAATCCTACTCCCTATAAAATCAAATAAAAATTAAAGAGTACAAATTGTGTTCAAAGAGATGGCCTGCAAAGGTGGGTATAAATCTCACCACGATAATCAGCTTGAAAAAAAACTATTACAAAACTTAGGTAAGACAAACAACCAACTAGAACTCACCTCTAAAATTTCCCTCTTGGAGAGAGAATCTGCAACCTGATTAGCCTCATGAAAGACGTGTAAAACTTCAAGTGAAAGCCACTCTGTAAGTCGTAGACATTCGAACCATGCTGAAAACAACGTCCATGGAAAGTTACTCTAATGATCCCTAATAATATGAACTTCAAAAAACGAGTCTTACTCAGGCCATAGGTCATTCCAATCATAGTGGATAGCATATCTGACTGCCTTTATCATCTCCCAGAGCTCCGCTTCAATTGTGAACCCACTACAAATAAAGTGGAAGAAACAACCTTTAACAAAAACCTTATGAGTGTAGAAGACTCCAACACATTCATAGGGACTCAGTGTTCCAGAAGCCGCTCCATCAACATTAACCTTCAACCATATAGAGATAGGTGGAATCCATAGAACATGTTTCAGCATCAGTGGTTTTCTCTCCCTTCCAGTAACACCAAAGGATCTCAACAATACAAGGTCAGAAACATCATTCCTCATGGTTCCAGTGTGAATGTTGGAAGCAGTATGGACGGCACGATGAACAACAAAAATACCAGCATGAACCAAGAGTGAAATGCTATTAAATATCAAGGAGTTTCTTTCCTTCCATAAGAAAGCCAGCGGCCGCAGCTTCCAAGAGAAGACCATGAACCTTCTCCCTGCACTTGGTCTTGTAGATGGATTGCAGCAACTCCTCAATAGAACCATCGGGTAGATAGAAATGGAAAGCTTCCGGAACGTAATCATATAACTTGCAACTAAATCTGCAGGGGGAAAAATATGAGATATAGTTTCATCAGCCTCCAAGAAAGAGCAGGCCGCAGCTAGGTGCAGTCCAGCTCGCTGCAAAAGGGCCTATAGTGGAAGCCTCTGTTTCCAGATTTACCAAATGAGCAACGAAAAGGATAGGGGATAAAGGGATTATAAAAATCGGTTACCCACACTGGAGGATCCAAGGAAACACCACAGCGAGACCTATAGTAATCCCTAGTGGTGAACAAGCCATTCAAATTCTTCATCCACACCAAAGTGTCACAATCACTGTAAGAGTATCATGATATTTCAATGCCAATCTGACTAGGAATCATGCCGCTACTTAAGGAGGTATTCTGAAAATCAGAAATAGTTATCTCCTTTAGGGGATGATGGATAATAGTGGCATCACATATGGGCAGATATAACCAAGGAGTAGTCCAGAAATTAAAGAGGGAGTGTTTGCAAACAAACCATTTCGAACAGGCCATCCATTCAGCATAATCCTACTTTATAGTAGGCCAAATAGAGGAACAAAGATAGTAATCATACCCAGTGGAGAGTTTTTCAGCAAACTGAGTTTTCATAAATTTCATGGAGTCATCTTATTTTTAGATCAAATTCCAAGTGAACTTACTAATCAGGGCGTCATTAAATAAGCGTATATCTTTGACACCTAGTCCACCCATGTGCACTAGTTTCACGCATTCTTTCCAAGAAACGGTGACCATTTTCCTCTCATGAATCGAGCCGGTCCAAATAAAGTTTATGACTTTACAACTAATCTCTTTTATAAGGGTTCTGGGTCATCTATACAGAGAAAAGGAATAGACGAACATCAATGTAATCACTGAATTAACCAAACAAATCCTCCCTTCTAGTGACATATTTTTTCCTTTCCAACTTACTAACAGGTTTGTGACTTTCAGAGAAATTTCTTCCAGAGGACAAATTTTATCTATGCCCCAGAAGAAAGGCACTCCAAGATAAGTGAATGGAAGTTCTACCCTATTAAACCCAATCTTCATAGCAACTCTATTATGCTTCGATGTAGTGATTCCTCCACCAAGCGTAACAGATGACTTTCCCCAATTAATAACCTACCCAGCAACCTCTTCATAGTGTGAAAAAATTCCTTTAATAGAAGTGATAGTTCCTTTATCAGCCCGCCCAAATAGAAGAATATCATCAGCATAGAAGAGATGTGAGGGACCACACAATTCTCACCCAACTATCATCTTCTGATACCAGCCAAAATTTGCAAGATCTGTGATCCACAAACTTAAGTAATCTTCCGCAATAGAAAAAATCATACAAGAGAGAGGGTCGCCTTACCTGACCCCTCGTTAACATCGAAATAAGTCCCTAGGTGAACCATTTACAAGAATTAAGAGTCTGACACTTGAGAGAATGGATGCAATAAGGTCAACCAACTTCTGTTAAAACCCATGTATTTTAAGGATGGTGAAGAGTAATCTCCATCTGATGGTGTCAAAAGCTTTGGAAATGTCAATCATTAGAGCCATGTTACCATCCTTTGACCTTATTTTCATGGAATTGACACACTCAGAGGCAGTGAAAATACAATTTTTAATATTCCATCCTGCCACAAAACCATATTGATTCTTCGAGATAAGTTCCTTCGTAATACAGCCCAACCGATGAGTCATGATCTTACTAATCATCTTTGGTAATGTGTTACCAATGGAAACCGGTCTGAAGTCCTTAATATCAAACGCATTCTCTTTCTTAGGAATCAAAGGAACAAAATTTGATTTCATCCCAAAGGGTATAAAGTCTGATCTGAAAAATCATTCACTACATTTGTAACCTCAATGTGTACAATGACCCAATAGAACATGAAAAATTTATTTGTGAATCCATCAGTACCTTCCACACTATCAATATTCAAAGAGAAAAGGGCATCATGTATCTCCCTTGCCTTGGGAATGTCAACAAGCATTCTGTTTTGATCATCCTCAATGGAGGGATCAAAACACCAAATAATTCTATCAGATGTATCCTCATCATGATCAGAATAAAGTTTCTCAAAATAATTAATAGCAGCATTAGCAATATCATTCTCAGAAGAGAAGAGATGACCCTCAATATTAAGGTCTTGGAGGCTTCTCTTGTCCCTTTTCTCCCTGTAAATGTAGTGAAATAACCTTGAATTTCTATCCCCATATTTTAACCATCGAATATTAAACAGATTCCCTGCAAAACTTTCCTTCATGTCCAAAAGATTATCCAGGTTTTATGTAGCCTTAATCTCATCCTGTGTTGGCAGATCGTGATGTATATTTGCTTACTGACAATTTGAAAGAGCAATTTCGGCCTCTCTGATATCATTATCAATGGTTGCAAAGGATTCTTTACTCCACTTCTTTAACCTTTCCTTGACCAGCTTCAATTTGCAGCAAAGAATATGAGAGGGACTACCTAAGTAATCATTTTTTCAAGCGTCTATAACAATTTTTATGCAACCTGGAATAACAATCCAAGCGTTATTGAATTTAAAGGAAAGAGGTGTTTCCCCCACAAAAAGGAGAATGAGCATCAACAAGGATGGTATTGTGATCAGAATTTAGTCTCGAAAGGGTTATCCTAGAGACATCAACCACCACATTCCTATCATCAACTTGAACAAAGCGTCTATCTAATTTGTTTTCCTGCCTCCCGTTAATAGTGTATCGACTCCACGTAAAATCCACTCTAGAAACGGATACCTGAGAAAGGCCACACCTATCCATACAATATGAGAGATTCGCAGCTGATAAATGAAAAAAAGCATCTCCAATATTTTCTTCAGGCCTCAAAATAGTATTGAAATCCCCAAGTAAGATCCAACTATTAGACATATTCTCCAAAATATCAACTAAATTTCTCCACAAATCACGTCTTCTTGTATAAATGTTGAATGCATATACAAATGTCATAAAAATTGGGTCATTACCCGAGCAACATGTGAGAGTAATAGATTGAAGATCAGTTCGTATAGAACTAACTGAAACACTATCATTCTTGAACACTCATAGAAATTCAGATCTCATGTTCATTTGATTATTTGCAACAAAAGAATATTCCAGAGTCTCCCATTTGAAATACTTCCAATTTTCAAATTTCATCCTTGGTTCATCAATACCAATTAAAGAGGTCTTGTTGGCCATAATGAAATGCCTAAAAGGACCTGACCATGGGAGGGTTCCCAATCCCTTAACAATTCCAAAAAAGGATCTACATTTTTTGATCTGAGCCAAGTGCTAGGCCCATCATTTCTTTGTAGTCATATCCTTCTTAGAGGATGCAGCATCAATGACAATAGAGATGCCAGGCATATTTATCATTCATCACAGGCTCATCCTCCTCTCCAGTGGACTCATCCCTATCGAGCAAGGAAAACCTATTGACAGAATCGATTGGGAAAATAAGTAGAATAGCAGGTAGTACCCTTTTTGAAACCTTGCCCGCATGAAATTGCAATAACTCGTGTTCCTAAATTGTACTAGAACCATGTTCAGCGCTTGCACTGGGGGTGACCTGTATTGAGTGTAGTAGTAATATTCTGCTCAGAATCTAGAAGAGGGTCCCCAGACTTAGTCTCCATTTTCTGGAAAGGGGCTTCTGCGTCTGTGATCAATACCTGGAAGGGGTCTGAGCAAGGATCCTTTATTGGAACAAACTCCCTCTCAGACACTTTATCCTAAGGATGCTACCACTCACAAACCTCAACAGCAGATACCAGCAAGTTGGCCTCATCAATGTGGTCATTACGGTCAGTAACATTCTTCCCAACAACATGAATAGCACCATCAATCTGAGAACTCCCACCATTACCCCCGGACCCATTGGAAGGGTATGAAACCCCCAACCATAAATCATTTTAATCATAGATAACTTAGTTGAATACACTATCAAAGGAAGTGGAAACTCTAAAATTAAATGAGTATATGAAAACAAAAAAACGTATTGAAAACCCTAAAATTACATAGCCATAGGGAAGGAATGAAACCCATATATTAATAGAGAATAGAAAAAAAAAATAGATTGAAATATCACTTAATTAAGGATATCATGGACACAATATGTGGAAAACCCAAAAAAAAACTAAGGGAGGGAGGGGTAAAGGGACTACTATGGATAAGGGTGAGGTGTATCTAGAAATAGGGAAGAAAGGGGTTATAATTGTGATAAATTGAGTATGGGTAGTTTGGGAAATTCATATGTTTTTTAAAAAATCATGGAAGTACACCATCGTAATCGCAAACCCCTACCATAACATGAAGGACTTCCCTCCTGACTAGATTCTATTTTCTATGGCCAAGTCACAACACAACCCTTTACTCACAATGTGATTTCCATTCCCTTGAGTAGGGGAGCCTCTTTCCCAGGACATGTTGTGGAGTGACATGGCATTGAAGGCACGGTGAGTCTAAAATAAAGAACTAAAAACACTTTTGACCAACCAAGATCCTCCAAAACCCCAGACTTCTCAAAAATTAAAATAATGAATGAAGTAAATAATATAAAATATTTACTAGTAACCCTATGGGTGCGACAATTCACTTCACCATATCACTTTCTTCCTTTGGAAAGTCCCATATATTTACCATAAAAGAAAAAAATTACAAAAAACATATAGAAATCCACCTAATATCAAATATAAACATATGGTGGTAACACACCACATAATATTAAGCATCTCTTTATTTTAAAAAGATCATAAAATTTGGCAGTTCATCCTAATAAAATATGTCAATAAACCGAATAGCTCTTTAAAAAATAAGTGAGAGCCCAAAAAAATAACTCCATCAACCTATTCCATAGTAATAAAATCAAAAAAAACCCTTTAATATAATATATCTCAAATTGTTATTAAAATATTTCATCAAACCCAATAAAAATTTATGTTTTCAGCATAATCAATTTTCAAAATTCAAATCCAAAAATACACAAAAAAATAATGGAAAATATTTTCTTTAATTGTTGAAAATAAGGAATCATAATTAAAATAAAAAACTTCATAAATTGAACAAATCCCTAACAAAACCAAAAACCCCAAATAAATTATAGTGACCCACCTAAAAATGTGTTAAAACAAAATAAACACATTTTACTTATATTATTTTATATAAAATAAGCAATACTTAATGGATCACAAATGTATTTTCAGTTGAAAATCCATAAAATAAATTCAAAATTCAAAATTCCTCAAAAACATAACAAACAAAATAGATTTTAATGTACAAATATATAAATTCCTAAAAATAATTTTTTTAATCATAAAAAAACTAATTTGAAATTAAGGAAACAAATAAAAATAATTAACTCTTATTAATAAAGTAATCTAATCTGAAACAAAGTTTTACTAATTGGTTGGTAAACAATAAAAACCTTAGAGAACAAATTATATCCATACATTTTATATATAGTAAGGCATAAATTATTATTTTCCAAGCAAAATTTGAATCATGAAAAACTATTTATTAAAATATCCTACACAGATGGGGTTCTTCACATCATTTAGTTCTTTGCTATTGTATCAGTAAAAATTTTAGTTAAACACATGCAAATGGAATGAAAAAAAAAATATAATTATAGAGGATTAAATTAAAAATAATTAAATTTACACTATGAAAACATAAATCAAAAAACACTTTTCTCAAGGAAATCTAAACTATTCATTGCATCGGAATCGTGAAAAATAAAAATAAAGTTTACAAAACTATAATGAGTAAATTTTATTCCTTAATAAATTATAAAAGTTATTTCAAAAGTAGTGTTTACTCATTTAGAAACCAAATATGGAATAACCACTAAAGAAATACTGAATAAAATGACACCATGCACTTTATTTATAAAACATATAAATACATATCTATCCAAAATAGAAATATTATTTCAAAGATAGAGACTCCAAAAAATTAAAGTGGTTGTAATATTAATGATATCCCTAAAAACCAATATAATTTATAAATACTATTTTAATATAAAACATAAATTTAGGAAATAATACAATTTGAAAAATTATTAATTTCAAAACAAAACCATAGAATCATTCCACCACCCACTTATATAGTTTAAAACCACTATATAATATTTAAATTACAATATTTGACCTCTAAAATATTTAATACCTATTAATATCCATCTAAAATATAATAAATAAATTTTAAATACTCAAGCTTCTCATATATATAAATTATATATTAATTGATCAATATTCATTTCATCTTATAAAAACATGCATGTGGTTTATAAAGGTTTAGTTTATTTAGAAACATGGATACATAAACAACTGGTTCATAATTGAAATACACCATACCTCACTAAGTTATTAATAAATATAATTCTTAGAAGACTTATCAGAAATAAAATATTTCACTATAACCTAGGGAAAGGAAACACAAGAAAGGGTGAGCTCATATGCGATGTAAGGGTAAACAATAGAGATACCAATGATAACATATGAATAACATGACAATAAGGGTTTGAGAACATTATATTAACATTTGAAAACCATACCATACATATCAAGGATCATAATCTTGATTCATGGAATAATTCTTAGCAGGTTATAATATAAGAATCATAAATGAATCAAAGAACATAATCCATGAGAGCATAATATTAGAATAATACATAGATATATGGCATACACAAAAGCATATAAAATAATTTTCCTAATAGTACGGGATCATTTATAAGGATATCATAGTAGAATTGTTTCACTGCCCAAATAATCATAGTATTCATGGTTTAATCCCTAGACTATCATACTATAAAAATTACCTTATGGAACTAGGTTCACTCCCCATTCCAGTCATGCTTATCTCATGAGTTATCAACCCTTACCCAATGTATTAGATAGAGATATAGGTCACATCCATCAAAAAATACTTAATTTTTTTATCTAAAATGTACTTGAAAATTTTACATATCATAAAAGATGAAAGGAAATTCGTTTCATACAAAATTCATCATAACACAACCCATGGAAAATAAATGGGTTCAATAAAATTTCATTCAGTCATCACAACATAACCAATGGAAAATTAAAGAGTTTCATAAAAATATTTTCATCATAAACATAAACCATATATATATATAATAATTATAGTATCATTGGATCATATCCCCAATAAATCTTAAGTAACATCAAACTATTACACGTTAGATTAAAAATTATTTTGAAATATCACATGGAACATTTCTTGAGGAAAATAACCTTCCCACTTTGAAATAACTTCTTAAAAATATAAAGACATCCCAAATATTAAAGAAAAAATTATGGGAATGTAAACTTAATACCTTTTAAAATAAAATTTAAATCATTGAGCGGTTCTGATTGTGGAAAATATAGTTCATGTCTTACACTTTAAAACAAATATTCCTTTAAATTTTTTAGTAAAATCCAAAAAAACATTATTTGGAAAATGACAAGAAGATCCATTTTAAAAAAAATTACCAAGTAAAGCAAGGGTAAAAATGTATTTAAACAATCATTTTTTATTTTCAAAAACTTTCTTCAAAATATTTTTAGGAAAACAAAGATATGGAAGAAAAAAGGGTTTTCAATTGAAGATAAATATTAATTCAGTTTTCTATAAATAAAATTATATTAGAACCTTCAGTACATAAAGAGGTTAAAATGAATGTCAAATGTGTATTTTCATGAAATATCTATATTATAATAAATCCATTAGTTTTTTGAATAGGTATATCCTAATATTTCATCACTCAAAACATAATCCTAAATAATCCTGATAAATAATGAGATTATAACTTAAAAAATTTACTACTTTTGTATTGTTTTAATCATAAGCCCAAAGACAGAAAAAAAAGTTATATATATATGTAAATCCCAATAATTTTAGAAATAATCATAATAAAATATATTCTTGGTAATAGTATAACAACACAAAATAAATAATTGGTGAATATGGAAAGTGTCCCATTGAAATAAAAATGAGACGAAAATCTCCCTACCTCAAGTCTTGACTTTCAATGTATAGGTTTGTAATGCATGTATAATAAAAATAGGTTTATTAAAAATCTACTCCCAAACTATAATAATATATATCATACAATATATTATTTACTTATAACCTTTTATTACTCGTTTATTAACAATTCCTTGTTAAAACCACGTTTCAGGTAATAAGGGATTTGTTTTTCATGTTTATTTTGCTATGGTAAATTAGATTATTTTACATTGATGATTATAAAATAATTTATTTAATTTTAACCATGATATAAATATAATATATATTTATAATATATTTATTTATAGTAATCCATAAAATTTAGATATGAAAAATGAATTACATCGTTCATGAAGACGGTAGGTCGTACATACACATAGACATTGCTTCTATTTCCTCAATGGATGGAATGAAAGAGAGGTAAATATAAACAAAACTTTATTGGATTATTTAAAAATCATATATATCATATATATTCATTAAATATTCCAAAAATTACCATCCATTTCAAAAGAAAACGAAAAATGTGACACATCGCTTTGTGGAGGTGAAAGTCCACACGTACGCACGAGCGTCGTTATCATTTTTAAAATGATTGAAAGGTAAGAAGTTAAATATGATACTATACTTATAAAAGTATAATTATTCCATAAATATAATATATATAATTTAAATACATCATTATATACATATATCAGAGGTGGTGATGGAAAACATATTACATCGGTTCGCAAGGAGGTAGTCCAATGTACACACGATTGACTGTTTCATTTCTCATTTTGATTGAAGTGGATATTAATATAGGTTAATAAAATAACATAATAACATGTCACTATATGGGAGATAATTATGTTGTTATAAAATCATATTTTAATAATATATTAAGGAGTTGGAAAAATAAATAATATAAAAATGCTTGGTTAAGAACGACACATCTTCCTTATACAACCTCTTTGTGTTAAAACTAAAAACCTTATTAGTGTTGTACCCCACACTCTTTGATTTTCATGATCACAATCACTTTAATATGTGTTTAACATTGTGTTTAAGTGTTGTGGATGATAGGCACAAGGTTGCCAAGAAGTTGGCCCAAGAATGGACTTCAAGTGGACTGAATTTCAGTCCACCGGTCAGCCGGTGGCTTGACCACCGGCCAGCCGGTGGCACCCTGACTCAAGGCTGAGCCACTGCCTCCCCACCGGTCGACCGGTGGCTCTGCCACCGGTCGACCTGTGGCACCCAGCACAAATAGTGTTTGCTACTGTCTTGCCACCGGCCAGCCGGTGGCTCCTCACCGGTCGACCGGTGGAGCCTGGATCAAGACTCTTCTTCTCTACCAAGGCACCGGCCAGCCGGTGGAGATGTACCGGTCGACCGGTGGCCCCTGGACCAGACTTCTCCTCCACTGCCAAGGCACCGGCCAGCCGGTGGAGCTGTACCGGCCAGCCGGTAGCACTGGTCAAACTAGCCGTTGGCTTTGACCAGTCAACTCCAAAAGCCTCCCAACGGCTCCGAGGCCTTTTCCAACGGCTCCAAAGCCCTCCAACGGATACTTGAAGGTTCCTAGCCTATAAATAAAGGCCTAGGAAGCCCCGGAACAACACACAAGCCACCGGACACATTGTTGATCATTTTGGCGAAGCTCCGGCGGATTGTTCCAAGAGAACCCCAAGTGCTCCATCCATTTCCACATCCAAGAGCACCACTCAAGAAGCTTGGGAAAGCACGCTACATCAACTCCATCATCCAATTGGCGCCCAAGTCTTCCCAATCACGGTTTTTCTTGTTTTATATATTTTGAGCTTAAAATTGGGTTTGTGCCTACAAACCCCAACCCTTTTCTCAACCTCCCTTTCTTTGGGTTCTCACACCACCACTAAGGTGTGAAGAGGTTGTCAAGCCTTACCTTGTAAAAAGGCTTGAGATCGGTGAGCTAGTCTTCACCCGTAAAAAGACTAGTGGGTTATTGCTTAACCATTAAAAGCATTGGGTTCTTGCTAAACCAATAAAAGCAAGCTGTAATAGGTCCTAGTGCTACCTCAAAGCCTAGTGGGTTTCTTGCTAAAACCATTGAAAAGCAAGCGGTAGGAATCTCTCAACGGTTGAGTTGGGAGCGGAGACGTAGGCCGGGTTTTTGGCCGAACTCCGTTATCAATTTTGTGTGTCTTGCCTCTTTATTTCCGCTGCACTTTACTTTGATTTTTAATTTGTTAATCAAGTTTTTAAAAGGCAATTCACCCCCCCTCTTTCCATCATTTCCCTCCTTGGGGTGTTCTTCCGACCCAACAATTGGTATCAGAGGGACCTTTGAGTAATTCCTTAACCCGGTTTCAAAGTTAAGATCTTTTTTTTTGATGGCATCTACCTCTTTCGCCCCCGAGGGCTACTCTTTGGGTCGGGCTCCATTTTTTGATGGGTCCGACTATAATTATTGGAAAACCCGCATGACTACTTTCCTTAGAAGCATAGGTTATCCCATATATAAAATTGTCATGCATGGTTATACTTTGTCTTCCCCCGATGAATCCAAATGGACCCCCGCTGATATTAAGAATTTTGAGCTTGATGGCAAAGCCATGAACGCTCTTCATTGCGGGTTAGATAGAAATGAATTCAACCGAGTTTCCACTTGCACCTCATCTCATGAAATTTGGAAACTATTGGAAGTGACCCATGAGGGCACTAACAAAGTTAAGGATACTCGGTTAGACATGTATAGGCAAGATTTTGAGTCATTTTCAATGCACCCAAATGAATCAATTTCTGAAATGTTTACACGATTTACTGACGTGTGCAATGGGAGAAAGTCCCTTGGTGATGATGTTTCAGCTGAAGCAATGGTCAAGAAGATCCTATGGGTCCTTCCGAGCTCATGGGCACCAAAGGTGACGGCGATCCAAGAAGCTAAGGACGTCAAAAATATGCCGGTCGAGGAGCTCATCGGATCCCTAATGACCTACGAGATCACGATGAGGAGGCAAGCACAAAAGGAGGGCACCCCTATCAAAACTCCAAAGAACATCGCCCTCAAGGTACAAAAAGAAGTAAGCTCCTCATCATCCTCTTCCTCCTCATCCTCTTCATCATCAAGCGGCGACTCGGAAATGGAGAATCTCGCCCGCCAAATGCAAAAATTCATGAAGAAGCACAAGAAGAAAAAATCCCGCAAGGCGCAAAGGCAAGAACCCACCGCAAGATCCGAGCCCAAGGTAAAATGCTACGGGTGCGGTGAAAAGGGCCATTACAAGCCCGATTGCCCACTCAACAAGAAACGGGCCACGCCAAAGGAAAAAGGAAAGAAGAAGGTCCTCAAGGCCACATGGAGTGACACCTCCTCTTCATCATCCTCCTCCTCTTCCTCGAGCGACAACGGTACAAAATGCCTAATGGCATTCCATGAGGTAACTTCTTCCGATTCCTCCTCCTCTTGTTCTTCAAATTCAAATTCTTTAAATAATTTATCTTATGAAGAACTCTCACATGCTAGAGATCAACTAGAAAAAGGTTTTCATGAACTATCTTCAAAATTTGTTGCTTTGAAAAAGTCTTTCAAAAAACTCTCCTCCGAAAAAGAACAACTTCTCAAAGAGAAGGAGGAGATGTCCCTTAAAATCCAAAATTTTCCAAATGTTGATTCCATGGAATCAACCATCAAAGACCTAAGAGATACCCTAGCCAAGTTCACCCAAGGTGAACAAAATTTGAACAATTTGCTTGGTTCACAAAGGGTTTCCCGAACCACCAATGGACTTGGCTATACCAACCGAGCCTCCTCCTCCCATGCTCAAACTGTTTTTGTAAGGGGGAGCTCCGATTACAAATTTTGTAATTATTGCAAGAAAACCGGGCATCTCATTTATGAGTGTAATTGTAAAAACGCCCGGTATGGCCAACCCAAGTCTATTCTCTATAGTGATGAATTTTATAGGAGAAGACCCGCCATAAGGCAAGTGTGGATTGAAAAATCCCTCTTAGCGAGTCTCTCCGGGCCTAAAATCATCTCTTTCCAAAATCCCTCTCCCTGGTGACTTTTTGTTTTTATTTAGGGGGAGTTAGGATCTTTTAAGCTTTTTTTGTAATTTCAAAATTTTCGATTCAATCTTTCAAATTCAACTCTTGGTTTCAAAATTTTCAATTTTCATTTCAAAATTTTCAACAATTGGTATTATTGTCAATTGGTTTAAAAATCTTGTTTTTCAAAGTATTCCCTCAATCAAGTTTTATGCCCCGTGCTATTTTGATAATCACAAAGGGGGAGAAATTTCTTGATTGATTGGGGGAGAATCTTTTTTATCACGCTTAGTATTTATTTTCAATTTATCATTTAGGCATGCATTTCATTTAAGTTTTTACATTGCTTGATAAGTGATTGTGATCATCAAAATAGGGGGAGATTGTTGTACCCCACACTCTTTGATTTTCATGATCACAATCACTTTAATATGTGTTTAACATTGTGTTTAAGTGTTGTGGATGATAGGCACAAGGTTGCCAAGAAGTTGGCCCAAGAATGGACTTCAAGTGGACTGAATTTCAGTCCACCGGTCAGCCGGTGGCTTGACCACCGGCCAGCCGGTGGCACCCTGACTCAAGGCTGAGCCACTGCCTCCCCACCGGTCGACCGGTGGCTCTGCCACCGGTCGACCTGTGGCACCCAGCACAAATAGTGTTTGCTACTGTCTTGCCACCGGCCAGCCGGTGGCTCCTCACCGGTCGACCGGTGGAGCCTGGATCAAGACTCTTCTTCTCTACCAAGGCACCGGCCAGCCGGTGGAGATGTACCGGTCGACCGGTGGCCCCTGGACCAGACTTCTCCTCCACTGCCAAGGCACCGGCCAGCCGGTGGAGCTGTACCGGCCAGCCGGTAGCACTGGTCAAACTAGCCGTTGGCTTTGACCAGTCAACTCCAAAAGCCTCCCAACGGCTCCGAGGCCTTTTCCAACGGCTCCAAAGCCCTCCAACGGATACTTGAAGGTTCCTAGCCTATAAATAAAGGCCTAGGAAGCCCCGAAACAACACACAAGCCACCGGACACATTGTTGATCATTTTGGCGAAGCTCCGGCGGATTGTTCCAAGAGAACCCCAAGTGCTCCATCCATTTCCACATCCAAGAGCACCACTCAAGAAGCTTGGGAAAGCACGCTACATCAACTCCATCATCCAATTGGCGCCCAAGTCTTCCCAATCACGGTTTTTCTTGTTTTATATATTTTGAGCTTAAAATTGGGTTTGTGCCTACAAACCCCAACCCTTTTCTCAACCTCCCTTTCTTTGGGTTCTCACACCACCACTAAGGTGTGAAGAGGTTGTCAAGCCTTACCTTGTAAAAAGGCTTGAGATCGGTGAGCTAGTCTTCACCCGTAAAAAGACTAGTGGGTTATTGCTTAACCATTAAAAGCATTGGGTTCTTGCTAAACCAATAAAAGCAAGCTGTAATAGGTCCTAGTGCTACCTCAAAGCCTAGTGGGTTTCTTGCTAAAACCATTGAAAAGCAAGCGGTAGGAATCTCTCAACGGTTGAGTTGGGAGCGGAGACGTAGGCCGGGTTTTTGGCCGAACTCCGTTATCAATTTTGTGTGTCTTGCCTCTTTATTTCCGCTGCACTTTACTTTGATTTTTAATTTGTTAATCAAGTTTTTAAAAGGCAATTCACCCCCCCTCTTTCCATCATTTCCCTCCTTGGGGTGTTCTTCCGACCCAACAATTAGAAGGTTTTAATAATAAAAATAGGGCCCATAATATGTTAGTAAGGAATTAATTAATTCATTTGGTTATTTATTTGGTGATCCAAAGGGTTTTGGAAGTCTGAATATGAGAGGAGAGGGGTACCCTTTTATAAGTGGGGATAAGGACACAAAAAGAATTTTTAAAAAGATAATTTTGTATCCCCATTTTAAACATGAAAAAAGGATAAACATGGCTCATTATAGGAACTTAGATGTGGTAAGGTAAAAATATGTCAATAAAAATGTATTTGGAAAAGGTTTTAGGTCATTTTACCCCTTATATTTTTAGTTTAACCCAACGGAAAACTTGTTTTAACCTAAACCACGGTAATTAATTTTTATTGTTTTTACTATTAATTTCGAAAAAAAAAGTTATTTGACTTTATTGTATAATATTTACTCTTATTATTACAAATAATTAATCCATTTTTCCAAATTTCATTCGAAGAAGTTGGAAAATTTAATTTAAAATAAATACTTTAGATATAATGAAAAAGTGGTTTTCCAAAGAGAATTTTTTAGAAGTATATAAAAATTGAATAAAAAAATTTAACATAAATTTGATTCCAATGACATAATTTTTTTTAATAATGAAATTATTGAAACTATTTCTATTTTAAAAAACTTTTGAACAATATTTAATTTTTTAAATTTTTTAAATGAAAATGTGGTTTCAATAAAAATGAAACTTTTTCACTATTAACCAAAAAATTTGTCTTTTCAGAAATTTATCATAAATTAAACCTAAGATAATTTTGAAGTTTTAATTAAAAAATGATGTTTATTTTTTCAAAATAATTATTAATATTTTGAAAATTAATTTTAATATTTCTTAAAAATAATAAAAATACATTTTTTGAAAAAAAATTATATTTCCAAAGAATATAATGAATTTACTAAAAATTAAGTGAATATTTATAAATATATTTTATTTTTATAAAATATTAATACCTTCTAAAATGTGTTTATTACTATTCAAATCTCAAATTTTAATGGCTATATTATAATGGTCTCTTTTAATTAATATTATAAATAGTATTTCATGGTTCTTCAAGACTTAACGTTGCATATAACACGAGATATCAAATATATTTAATTTATTATAAAAAAATTAAAAATTATCGGGATGTTATATTATAACACCACTAAAATGAATTTCAAACATTAAATTAAATCACTCTGATAAATAATACTGAGGATACTTCTTCATCATTATATCATCTCATTCCCACATAGCTTCCCTAAGTTGGTGGTTTTGCCATCAAGTATTGACTAGGTGAGTGGTCTTATTTCATAGAACATCACCACTATGATCTAGAATCTCCACAAGTTATTCTTTATAGGAAAGACAATCTAGTTTTATTAATTCAAAGTGGAATAAATGTAAATGATCAGGTATCCAATCCCTTAGGAGAGATACATGGAACACATTGTGGAATTTGGAGCGATTTGGGGGAAGTAACAACTAGTAACACACTATCCCTAATAGATCAATAATATGAAAGGGGACAATTTACCTTGGTATTATATTTTCATTATTCATGAATCATATAACCTTTTTATATGGATAAATTCATATAAAAACTTCTCACCAACATCAAACATAAGATCACATTAATAATTATCAACATAACTTTCCTATTCAATTTGTGATTTCCTTATGTGTTACTGAATCACCCTAACCTTATCTTCCTTTTCATTATCCTACTCTTGTACAAATAATTTTCTTTATACAAATTCATCACAATATGTTGGATTTCTACACTTATTTCCATATAGTGGTTAATAATGATCCATTTTAATTTTTGAGTGAAATCTATTATTGTAAGAAAATGTTAATAAATGAACGTATTGATCCCAACTACCATTAAAATAAGTAGAAAAATATATCAACATAAACTCTATGGTTTTATATATTCTCTCAGACTAGCTATATGAATGAGGATAATACATAGTGCTGAAACTCAATTCTATATCGAGGACTTGCTAAAGACTTATCCAAAACATTAAGGTAAACCTTGGATCCTGATTGGATAGAATAGAATATGGTAATCCATCAAACCTCACCACCTCCTTAATATATATCCTAGAAATGTAATATAGATATAAATCTTCTATAATAATGAGTGAGTGTGCTTATTTTATAAGGTTATTGACTAAAACCCATATTTCATTATTCCCTCTAGACTTTTTGGGGAGACCAAACACAAAATCCATGGTGATATTTTCCCATTTCCATTCTAGTGTGGGTATTTTTTATATCATCTCCTCAGAAATTTATATCTTCACATTAACTTTCTAACAAATCAAGCAACACAAAAAAAAACTATTTAATACCTATCTTTATTTAATCATGAAAAAATATTCCTTCAAATATATATACATATTTTTTATTTTAGGATGAATATATAATAAAAAATATGATCTTACTTTAACAGCTCATTCTTAAAATATGATACGTATAGAAAACATACACGGTTCTTAAACATTATTGTAAGAACCCGGGTTTTTAGAACGGGTCATAATTCCGACTCTGTTTGAATTTTTGAATTGTTCCTGAGGAAACTGAGGAAAATGGGATGTTTTTGGAAATTTCCAAACTACATGTCATGTACTTTAAGTACGCACCATGTATATGTTAAGTGAGTGACCGGCCATGTGCTCGTCGAGTACATATCGTGTGATGACCGGTAGAAATTTCTAACTACACGGCATGTAGTTTTAGACACACCTTGTAGTATGTCCGTGTGTGAGGGACATACATGGCGTGTAGGCCTGTGGGTTGGGTGGAATTGTTTAACCAAGTACACATCATGTTCCTCCTGGACACGCCATGTAGTCTATCTGTGTAAGAGAGAAATACATGGTGTGTGGGTAAGTCAGTGAGGAAGAGAAGGAAAACGAATTACACACTGTATACCCCTAAGTACATGCCGTGTACGCATGTCGGTAGGTTCTAGAAATTAAGACGGTGGAATTCCAGCTTCCATATGAATATTTAAATGATATACACGGCGTGTAGTCTTAAAATACACGTAGTGTAGTTTCTTTTTTTTGTTAAAATGGGCAGTAGCCTCGTTTGGAGGAAAAACATGTATTTTGGCTGGGTTTCGTGAACCACGTCATCTGGACATTCTTGTTGCTCCTAGGTCTTCGTCTGAGACCCACTTCGAACACTGATTGATGCTTTGGAACCCCCTAGGTAAGGCCTCAATTCCTCTTAAGCTGTTTTGTTTGATTTTTGTTCTAGAATGAGTTATAGGAATTTGATCAGTTTTGATTATTTTGTAGATCTACTACGTTTTAGACCTAATTGGAGGCTTTTATCAGAGGAGTAGCATCATACGAGTCTTAGGTAGGTGGTGTAGTCCTCTTTTTTTGTTTTTCTGGTCATTTGGGTGGCGCGTCCTTCGGCGCGTTTTCGGGTATTTTTAGCGAGACCCATTTTATCATCTTTTTCCTTTTAATTTGATTGTTGGACCTATGGGATGCCTTTGGGTATGCCATGTTATCAGGTTTTCTTGAGCGGGGTCGGGTGAGGGGCCGTTGGTCATCGGGGCATTTTGGCCGGGGGATTCCAAAATGGTTTCAATTGAAATATTAATGTTTTAAACTATTGAGTTTAATTTATTATAACTAATATAAATTTTTAGAGGCATTCAAGACCTCAGTGCTACTGATTGTTAACTTTTGGTTTTGTTAGAGGCATTCAAGACCTTAGTGCTATTGATTGATAACCGTTGGGTTAGAGAAATTCAACTGTTTAGAATGTTTTTCCTGTTTATGTTTTCTGTTTAAATATATTATATATGAAATTGCTTAATTGCATATGTTCTACCCTTTGGGTGGTGTTGGGCTTGGCTTGGGTTACTCTGTGTGGTTTTGACCATGGGATTGGGCGTCATGGACATCGGTTTGAGACAGGATGACTGTTAGGTTGGGCATGGCCCAGATTATTGGGATGGAGATGCCACCATACTTGAGCGGCATGGTCGTAGGGACACGAGGTGTCAGAGATGTTGTGGCTTGAATACTATTTTGGTGATTACCTCTCACCCGGAAACTTTGGGTAGAGTGAACACAGAGAGACTCTGTGATGAGGTGGTTTTGACCACTCATATAGGTAGAGGCCCCTGTTAGTTGCAGTTTAGGTACTTTCGGTTTGGGGTTTCTTATCGTATGAAGCCACAAGGAAGGTGAGGAGCCTTCAGAGGATAACATTGAGGCTATTGGGCTGAGGGTAGATGCTCGCCATTATTTGGGGGCAGACATCGATGTCCCACCAGGTACGTTATTAGAGGGCATACATCGTTGTCCCTCTGGGTACTTCATTTGATGGCAGATATCGTTGTCCCTCCGGTTACGTTATCTGAGGGCTGACATCGTTGTCCCTCTAGTTATTTATTTGAGGACAGACATTGTTGTTCCTCCGAATGACTACAATTAGGTGTGCCTTCGAGACATCGGTACTTGAGACACGCGGTGTCAGGGGGCACGTGGTGCCGAATTACAGGACAGAGATTCCAGCGTTGGCCGAAGCAAGTGACACTCCATGGTGGCTGCTAAGAACTAGTGGATTTTTTATTTATTTGTGCATCATTTTGTTACTGCATTACTTATAAAGGAATCACTTCTTAAAAACTTATTTTTGGTATGCACTGTTAGGTGGTATCCTACTGAGATTCATCTCACACCCTTCACGGACCCTTCGGGATGCGTGTAGTAGTTATGGATTTACATGCAGGAAAGAGGTTATCTTCTAGAGTTGGGTTGTATTAGTTGTTTCCAGGAGATGGTATGGACCTTGAGGTCTTTCCTAGATGAAGTTTACTATGTTTTGCGTACTTTCCTGTATCAGCATGCTTACTTGTTTTGTAGCTATAGTAGGTTAGCCATTGGTTCCTTTATATTTAGATATGTATGACCTGCTCTGGATGCATTTTTTGTGGTTTAGTAGTAGTTACAAGTGATTAGCATGATTTTGTTTTTTTTTCTTCTGCTGTTTTTTATATTTATTACTTATACTGTTTATTAATATTGAATGTGCTTCCGCTCTGCGGGTCTGGTTCAAGACTACTGGGTCATTTATTCTGCTGCATCTTTATTGTTATACTTGGACCAGTACCATTTTTATTATCCTCTGAGATGGTATAGCCTCCACACTATACCTATAAGACCATCACGGCTAGTCGGCATCCATTGGAATTCAGGGAGGTGTGCCACAGGTAGTAGTACCTGACCCGTTTAGCACTTTTCGGGTGGTTGTTCGGGTCCGGGTCATTACAAAGTGGTATCAAAAGAGTTATTGGAAGGGATTTAGTAGCATCATTTTACTGGCTATGAATGAGATTGAGACTTTTCATTTTTTTTCTTGTTGGTCTTACTATTTGGGATATGGTATACTGGAGATAGGTTGTTACCAGAACTGGGTTTCTAGCTTGTTCTTGTGTTCCTGCAGCCCCAGGTATGAGGGATGGACCAAGTTTCCATGGGTGGGATTTGTTATTTGATTTTTTCATAGATTAAAGTTTATTTGATTTCCACCTCAGTGGCTCACTTAGCGTGTGATGTTATTGATTGTGATATGTGACCCTTGACCCGGTGCAGTAAGGGATAATTGGACCTTGGCCCAGTATGGAAAGGCGTGATTGTTTGGATTTTTATAGACACATTTTTTGGGTATTTAAATTTCATAACTACACGTATGCTCTGTGAAGGGATAATACCATGTGAATAATATCAATTTCCATGCTTTATATGCTCTGAAATGTGAATAGGTGAAATTCCTGATAGAATTTCTTGTTTTTTTCAATGTGTATGCCATGATATATATATATTGGTTGAATTGAATGTGATAGGTTATTTGGGTATGGCTCTTTTACAGGCAGGCAGGTACTATTGGTTGAGGTGATTTTGATCACCAGGATTTGGTGACTCGGTCGTCGGTTTGAGGCAACGTTGGAAGTCGGGACAGGCATGGCCCGAGGTACTTTTGATACTTGGCTCTATTAGGGGCGGGTAAGGAGGCCATGAGGCCGGGATGCCGTGGGGAATGGTTGGAGTTGGGGAGAGTAAGGGTGGTAATTGTGTGCTTCCTTTTACTGATTTCTTATCTCAATTGAATATATATTGTTATATATATATATATGATCTATCTGGCCATTTATGGTATTTAGCGGGTTCCTTCTTGGGCGACTCAAATGGAGCGTCAGACTGTAGATGGTACAGTGTCGTAGGTGTAGGATCAGGTTCAGGATCTGGGGCAAGCAGAGCATGAGCTGCAGGTATAGGCTCAGGCACAAGAACAGGTTCAGGATCCAGTGCAGGCAGGACAGGAGCCGAGTTTGGCAGTATTCGGGCCATGGCTCGATGAGCATCTCCGATCGGGCCTGGTACGTGTCTTGTAGGGGATTGATAGAGGCTCATAGGGTACAAAGCCCTCTATGGAATATATGACGCATGAGTTCCAGTCACAACACCCAAATCTTTTTCAAGGTGATGGTGGTCCACAGGTGGCTGAGAACTGGACAGAGAGTGTGTAGATGATCTTCAAGAAGCTCGAGATGCCTCCAGTGCGGATGGTCAAGCTGGCGACGTACATGCTACAAAGACTGGAAAAGCATTGGTGGGATGTACAGGTTCAAGCTCACAGGCACAAGGGACTATCATGGAAGGACTTTAAGGACAGGTTCTTTGAGAACTTTTACCCAGAGACACTGAGAGCAGAGAGAGCTCAGGAGTTCTTGAGTCTTCAGTAGTGAGACATGCCAGTCATGGACTATGCAGCTAATTTTACTGAGTTGTCTTTCTTTCTGCCAGGTATGGTAAGTGATGATATGGAAAGGGTGAGGCGCTTTGATGATGGTTTGCGACACACCATTCGGTTCCAGGTGAATATATTCAGGTTGGTTTATTTTTTAGAGGCGGTGAACCAGGTGCTCATAACGGAGGGAAACTAGAGGGATAGGCCCTATGTTAGCCGAGGAACAGTTTCAGGTGATGGTTTGGAAAATAGGAAGCAAGGTTGAGATGAGTTTTGGTAGGGCGGTCTGGACAAGGACTCTTCTAGACCACCTCGTAATAGTTCTTTAGTGGTTTTCTTTCAGTGTGGATAGCCAGGGCAAGTTCATACTCAGTACGATAGGCCTCCAAAGGAGTGCCAGGCATGTGGACAGGTCAGGCACCTTGAGAGGTTTTGCAGGAAGCCTTCTTAGATAGCCGACAGGCAGGGACCAGGATAGATGGTGGCATCTGGAGTTGGTTGAGGTTCAGTACCAAGAGAGGGTAGCCGAGGTTCAGCTACACGTGGGGGATGTGACAGAGATAGTGGGATCAAATTGAGGAGTCAATGGCTGGTGTCTGGAGCAGCACTACAGGGAGGTCAGGCATTAGGCAGTCGTACTTCAGGCTAGGTGCACGTTGTGGAGCTTCTAGAGTTTGAGTAGGCTGGTGAGATGACGACGGTTAGAGGTACACCGTGGTGTGGCCATGATTCCCATGTTTCTTTTTTGGCATGAACTGAAGAGGCATATCCGTTTTGAGTGCACAAAGTGCACAGGATCTATGTGGACTGACTAGATGCTAGTCAGTGGGATTGGCTCCGTAACGGGTGTGTGATATATATATATATATGAGATTTGTAGCATCAGGGGCATCGAGGATGTGGGTTACTTGAGATTCCTTGGGAATCGGGGCTTCGTGGATGTGGGTTACTTGAGATGCTAGGCACTAGTACCTCATGGAGGCAGACACCAATGCGGTGCAGGATATGTTGGGTGTTGAGAAACACACAAGATCACCAATGAGGTATAGGGGTGACGATGCATCGCATAATGACTTTGTATCTGGAAAATAGGTTAGGGACCTTTTTTAACTTTTAGTTTTGTTGGGTTGAGACCGGGTTAGGTGATTCCTAAGGTGGGGAGCCCACTTGAGGAATTTATCCGGGACCTTTGAGACTGGGGAAGTTCGGGTTACTTTGATAAGGGTGGTATGTTTGGTGTCATCTCCGGGTTTCGTTTGAAAGCTCTAGCATGAGAAATGTTAAGGTGGGGAGATTGTAAGAACCTGGGTTTTTAGAACGGGTCAAAATCCCATCCATGTTTGAATTTTTGAATTGTTTCTGAGGAAAGTGCGAAAATGGGTAGTTTCTAGAAATTTCCAGACTACACGCCGTGTACATTAAGTACACGACCTATATATGTTAAGTGAGTGATCGGTCGTGTGCTCACCGATTACAAGTCATGTGATGACCGGTAGAAATTTATTACTACATGGCATGTAATTTTATACACGCCATGTAGTATGGCCGTGTATAAGGGATATACATGGCATGTAGGCATGTTGGCTGGGTACAATTGTTTAACCAAGAACACATCATGTTCCTCCTAGACACGTCGTGTAGTCTGGCTTTGTAAGAGAGAAATACATTTCATGTGGGTTTGTCAGTGAGGAAGAGGAGGAAAACAAAGTACATGTCGTGTACCCATAGGTACACACCATGTATGTATGTCAGTAGGTTCTGGAAAGTAAGTCAGCGGAATTATAGCCACCATATGAATAGTTAAATGATATACATGGCGTTTAGTCCAAAAGTACACGCCGTGTAGTTTATTTTTTTGCGTTAAAATGGGAAGTAGCCTCATTTGGAGGCAGAACATGTATTCTTGGTCGGGTTTTGCAAACCAAGTCGGTCGGACCTTCTTTTTTCTCCTGGGTCTTCATCCGAGACTCGATTCAAACATCGATTAATGCATTATAACCCCTTGGTAAGGCCTAGATTCCTCTTCAGCTGTTTTGTTTGATTTATGTTCTAGAACAATTTATAGGGGTTTGAGGGGTTTTGATTCTTTTGTAGAACTATCACGTTTTAGACCTAATTTGAGGTTGTTACCGGAGGAGTAGCATCGTACAAGCCTTAGGTAGGTGGTGCATACCTCTTTTTGTGTTTTTGTAGTCATTTAGGTGGTGCGGCCTTCGGTGCGTTTTCGGGTCTTTTGAGCGGGACCCGTTTTATATGCTATTTCATATTGAGTTGATTTTTGGACCTATGGGATGCCTTTGGGTATGCCATGTTACCAGGTTTGCTTGATTGGGGCCGGGTGAGGGGTCGTTGCTCTGCGGGTCTGGTTCGAGTATACTGATTCATTTATTTTGTTGCATCTTTATTGTTATACTTGGACTAGTACCATTTTTATTATCCTCCGAGAGGGTATATCCTCCCCACTATACCTACAAGACCCAAGCTACTGGTCCGCAGCCTTTGGCGTTCGGGGAGGTGCACCTAAGGTAATAGCACCCAACCCGTTTAGCACTGTTCGGGTGGCTGTTCGGGTTCGGTACATTACAATTATCATTATATCACAGTCGATGTTAAACATTGCAATATTTCTCTCCTTCTTCTAAAGCTCTAAATATTCCTTTTATATTTCTTTAATATCCAATTAGATATTTGTATGAACACGTGTTTGAGAAAGAGAAGATTTACCCCTTCCTTCATGATTTCCACGTCTATCCATTCAAAACTGCAAAATATTGGATCTTTTGTGATCCACAAAATATATATGCATGCATTATCCTTTGAATAAATGAATTATCCACATTGTTCACTTTCCATGGTTGGTAATGTATTGGGTATTCATGATCATTAATCAGCTCTAACCATCTTCATTGGTACATATTCAACTCTTTCTATTTAAATATATACTTTAAACTCTTGTGATTAGTATATCTGTAGTACCTTTCTCTATAAAGATAATGGATCCATATCTTTAATAAAAAAAATTAGGGTATATAACTCCAAATCATGTGTTGGGTTTTTTATGAACCTTAAATTTTCATGAGGTATAAGATATTACCATGTCATTCTTCATGAGAATACATCCCAATCCCTTATTCGATGCATTTATATATATTAAAAACCATTAACTTTAATATGTAAATGTAAGAACTTGATCACTAACTATCCTTCTCTTTATTTATTTGAAATTTTCATCACATTTATATATCTAGAATAAATTGCCTCTATTCCGAGAAAACTTAGTGAGTGGATTAGATAATCCTGAGAAATTTTCCAAAAACCATCGTTAATATCTATCCAACCTAAGAGAAATTTTGATCTCGTTCAAATTGGTTGGTCTGGGATAAGGTTTAATAGCCCCCATCTTTGATTGATCCACTGATATACCCACTCTTGAAATTATACGACCCAAAAACTAAACATTTTGTAGGATAAATTTACACTTTCTAAATTTTTCATACATTTTATCATTCATTAAAGTCACTAGTATAGTAATCATGTGATCTTAATGCTCTTTATTTCCCTCTGAATAGATAATAATATCATATAAACATATTAACAAAAATTGATCAATGTAATCTCTAAAGACTCAATTCATTAAATCCATGAAGACAATAGAGGAATTTGTAAGACCAAATTGAACTAATATATATTCATAGTGTCCATATATTCTATGATATGTTGTCTTAGGTAAAACATTCTTTTTGAACCTCAACTGACTATATATAGATCAAATTTCAACATTTTAAAACTATTATTCTCCATGGAGTTCATCAAACAAGTAAAAAATAAGAGGTATGAGATACTTTTTATTGATTATGAACTTGTTCATCTCATGATAATCAATTCATAGTCTCTTTAATCCACCTTTCTTCTTAATAAAAATAATAGGTGTGCCATAATATGACACAATTGGCTGGATAAATTCCTTTTCAAAATTCTACAAGATTTTATTCTTTAATTCTAGAAACTCAATTGATTCCATTCTATAGGGAGTCTTCAAAATAAGTGCGACACAAATTATGAGTTATATTTAGAACTCAAATTCACAATTTGATGGATGACTAATAAACTCTTCCAAAAATACATCAACAAACACCAGAATAATGAAAATATCATTAATGTTTATTTTCTACCCAACCATCAGAGATAAAAAACCCATTTTCAATGGGAATTTAGAACCATTCAATGGATGTGATCTCCATTATAATTTCATATCTATTGTCACAATGATAGATAATCACAGGTCTTTTTGAAATAAAAAATATGAATTCCCTTCCTAAAATTTTAATATGGGATTTATGTAGAGAAATCCAGTCCATGCCTAATATAACATCAAATTAAACTAGAGGAAGAATAACAAGGTTTTTAGGAAGTACATTCCCACAAACTTTAATCGGAGAAGAATCATATACATGGAATGTGATCATTTCAGCATTTGTGGTTTTCACTAATAATTGAACATCTTATCATTAGGGATATGAAGAAAAAAAATCCTAGAGACTTTATGATATAAATTAATTTCTATAAATAAGCTCAAATAATATAATTCAGTATTTTATCATACATGTCACTGCACTAACTCAATTTTTCTATATTTGATCCCTTAGTAAAACAAAAATGGCTAGTAGGACCATCCGGAATCTTTTATCAGACTGATAAATCATTTATAGGACATCAAAATCATGACACCTTCTACAAAATATGTGACACCTTAGGATTAATATTGGTCATTCATGGTCATTATTCAAATACTTTATGATTGTTATTAAAGATTTAGTGAATTCCCAAATCATATCCCCCAAGAGTATTAAACTAGATTAACATAAAGGCCAATTTTTTTACGCTAGGAGATGATCTAGTCTATATCAATGTACCATTTTATAGTTACTACCCCTAGGTACAATTTGTCTACATCCACATATTTTTAGCATACAGATAGGTATTTAAGTTCATAGAAACCAATTTCTCCATCCTTCCCTAAAATTATGTGTTATTTTCATATTCATATAATTATAATTACTTTTCTTCCTAAATTTTATCATCCTAGTTTCCAAAGGTTAAATAAACCTGACCTTTGATACCAACTATAAAGGTCTAAAATTCTTATACATAGATATTACATCCTAAAATAAGAATATTCATTTCATCTTACAAAAAATACCCATGAGGGTTGTAAAGATCAAGTGTCTTTGGAAACATAGATACATAAACAACTGGTTCATAAGTGAAATACATCATCACCCACTAATTTATTTATAACTTGAACCCTTATTATACTTATTATACAGAAAACCTTTATTTATATCTTAGAGAAAGGAAACATTAGAAATGGAGATCTCAAACGATCAGTAAAGTCAAACAATGGAGATATAAATGATATCATAAGCATAACATGAGAAAAAATGGTATGAGAACATGATATTAACATTTTAAAACCATACCATACATATAAAATATCATAACCTAAAGTCATGGAATAAAATTTGGCAATTCATAAGACATGAATAATAAAATACTCAAAGACAATAACCTATGAGAACATAACTTCAGTATAAATGACTTAATTTTCGTCAGTAATTCTTTTAAAATTAATACAGGGAATGCGAGAATCCTCATGGCTATTCGCGAAGCGTCCTCTATCCAAAAAGATCACTGCAAAAATTCTATTTGTGACTTTGGGATCCTTAGACGTGTTGGGGTGGAGGGGATCTACCCTTTCCTCCACTCTACTCTTAAATTATTTCCCCCCCCCCTCTGGGATGGATTAAAATCAATGTGGATGGAGCCTCCAAAGGCAACCCGGGTCCAGCGGGTTGTGGTGTCGTCTTCAGAAATCACCTGGACCAGATTCTTGGATGTTTCTATGGCTCTTGTGGTTCCTCTACTCCTTTGGAAGCTGAGATGATGGGAGTCATCCATGCCATAAACTTTGCTAGATTACACAGAAGGAATAACATCTGGATTGAGAGCGACTCTACTACAATCATTCCGGCCATCTGGAATGGTACTATTCATCTTTCTTGGCCTATTATTGCCCGCTGGATGGACTGTTTGAATTCTCTCGTTGGGATGAACTTCATCTCCACTCACACCTTCTGCAAAGCCAACAGGATCGCTGATGGGCATGTCAAACTTGGTATTTCTCATGACTTACATTGGATGGATGACCTACCTTCTAAATCAATCCCTTATTATGCTTGGGATGTCAGCAAAATTCCTTACTTTAGACTTGTGTAACCCCCCTTTTTATCAATAAAAATTTTCTACCTTTTAAAAAAAACCAATATTATCATGGTGGAATGGGTTCACTCCACAAACCATCATAGTAATAAAGTTTCACTCCCAAGACTATCATATTGGACAAAGTCCCTTACTGAGCTAGGTTCACTCCCCATTATCCTGTTTATCTCATGAGATATCAATCTTTACCCAATGCATTGTAGGTATATATAGGTCCCACACATCACATAATATATAAATATTTGGTCCAAAAGACTATAAAAAATTCATCATATCATAACCGCGAAAAAATAGTTTCATAAAAATTTCATCAAAGCATAACCCCTAAAAAATAGTTTCATAAACATTTCATCATATCATAACCCCTAAAAAATTAATGGGTTCAATAAAAAATTTATAATTTCATAATAACATAACCCATAGAAAAGGAATGGTTTTCAAATAAATATCATCATCATAAAAATGAACCATATAGAGAAAAAATAAGGATTTTATCTTTAGACTATATCCACAGTTAATATGAAGTAACATCAAAGAATGTCATCTTAGAAAGAAAATGATTTTGAAAGATTACTTGTAATATTTATTGTCGAAAATAATATTCCCACTTGAAAATCACTTGTAAAAATATAAAAACTTCCTAAATATTAACAAATAAATTATTTGAAAATAATATTGAAATATTGTAAAGGAATCTCTAAATAATTAATAGTTTTATATGGTGGAACATATTTTTTTGGTCTAACACATTAAAATTAATATTCCTCTCATATTTTTGGTAAATTTTAAAAGGGACTTGTTTAGAAAAAAGACAAGAAGATTAATATAAAAAAAATTTATAAAAATGAAACAAATGGGTAAAAAATTATTTGAAAAATAATATGAGAATATTAAAAACTTTATTTATTTTTTATTTGAAAACATGGATATGGAAGAGGGGGGGTTTCAATCGAAGAGGAAAATAAATTCGTTTTTTCCTAAAAACATTATTTTAGACCCTTATATACATAAATAGGATATAATGAAGGTAAAACATGTATTTAAATAAAATAACCAAAGTGTAAGAAAATTTATGAGTTTCATGAGAGATATATCATAAAATTTCATCATAAGAATCATAATCATAAACAATCCCAATAAACAATGAGATTGTGATATAAAACCTTTACCACTATAGTATTGTTTGAATCATAAGCACTATAAAAAAAATAAACTTATATAGATATGTAAATCCCCATGATTTTTATAATTATAAATATAAAATAAATTAATGGTTAGAATATACACTATACAAAAGAAACAAGTGGTGAATATGACATGTGTCCAACAGAAATAAAAGTGAGAGGAAAATCCCCTTATCCAAAATCTCTACTTTATTATTATATGTTTTAACCTAATTAATAATAAATATAGGTTTATTATAAATATATTCCATTAATATTCTCAAAAATATCATAAATTTTATTACTTACTTAAGAGTTTTATTATCAATTTTTTAGTAATTACTTGTTAAAATCTTGTTTTGGGTAATAACTACTTCATTTTTTAAGAATGTTTTGGTATCTTATTTCCAATACTTTTACATTTAACATGGTTATATAATATATATAATGTTAACAATTATATACATATAATATTTATTCATTATATATATTTATATTGATCCATAAAATTTATAGATAGAAAATTAATTACACAATTCATGGAGACGATAGGTCGTACGTATGCATTAACTTTTTTTCCATTTTATCGAAGGATTGATCGGAAAAAAAGGTTAGTAATAATTAAACTTTATATTATAATTTTTATATAATATATATAATATATATTAATTAAAAATAACCTCATTACAAACCATTTAAAAATAAAATAAAAAACAAGCTGTATCACTTCGTGGAGACGATGGCTCACACGTACGCATGAGCGTTATTATATTTTTTTCAAATGACTGGAAGGTAAGAAGGTAGATGTGATATTACAATTATATAAGTAGAAATATTTAAAAAACATCTTATATATTCATTAAATACATAATTATATCTATCTTTTAGAGGTAGTTATGGAAGAAAAATTACATTGATTTGTGAGGCAGTCGTCTCACACCCACAAAATCGACGGTTTCGTTTCCCATTTGATGAACGAGGAGAAAGATGTAGGTTATTCAAATAAAAAATGAAATCCCATTATATTGGATAGAATGATTGTATTATATCCTCATTTTTTAATGATATTTTTTGGATTTTTAAGAAGAGATAAAACAAAAACAGTTGGTTAACAACGATACCTCTTCTTCGAACAACCTCCAGAGGTTTGAAATAAAATCCATATCAGGAGGGATTAATAATAAACCTAAGACCTATATGATTTTTATATCGGAGTAATTAAAATATTTGGGTACTTATTTTCACATATAATTGGTTTTTTAAGTGTGAAGAGGAGATGAGAGCGGGTTCTCTTTTATTTGTGGGGTGGGGACATAGATGAAATTTTTGAAAAGAAAAAATCTGTAGGCATGTTTTAAGCATAAGAACATCTTCTAAAATGTGTAATTACATAAATTTGTATGTGATAAGGTAGATATATCTCCATAAAATGAGATTTTTAAAGGTTTCTATGACATTTTAGACATTAGTATTTTTGTTTAACACCCCGGTAAACAAGTTTTAACCATAATCACAATAATTAATTTCTAATGTTTTCACTATTTATTTTGACCAAAAATTAATGTCGACTTTTTATAAAATATAAATTATTATAATTATAATTATATAAACCATTTTTTTAAATTCCATTCAGATAAGTACCAAAATTTAATTTAAAAGTAAACTTGTAGTCGTGATGAGAAGTTAGTTTTTCAAAGAAAAATTCTCAAAACTATAGAAAGTTTTCACACCAAAGTCACCATGAATTTGATAAAAATAAAATAAATTAGTTTAATAATTACATAATTTTACTATTTTTTATTTTAAAACATGTTTAAAAAATATTTAATTTTTTAAATTCTCTATGAAAGAGATGTTTTTAATAACAAAAGTATTTTTCACTATTTTCTGAAAAAAGTTATCTTTCTAAAAAATCACAAAAAATCACCATCAATTAAATTTTACTTATTGTTGAAAAAAATGAAGTTATTTTTTTCTAATAAATTTTATATGTGACAAATAATAATTTTAATATCTTTTAATAAAAATAAATAAATTCATTTTTTGAAAAAAAAATATTTTCAAAGCATATAAGAATTTTACTAAAAATTAAGTACTTATTTATAAATTTATTTTAATTATCTAAATCCTTAATAATTTTCCTTAAATTTTATTATTCCTATTTATAACTCTAATTTTCATGTCGAGGAAATAATGGTTACTTTATAAAAATAATATTAAAATTATATCATGGTTCATTAAAACTTGGTGTTCTAAATAATGCAAGCTATCGAAGAAATTAAATTTATTTAAAAAAATAAACAATTAATAAGATATCACGGTCTTACATAAATAGCCACTAAGACTATATTATTTTATAACCAAACTGGTCCCTACATTCCCAAAAAAAAATATTATATGTAAATCTATATTAAATACCTTTTCATTGACTAATAAGTATATAACCCATTATAAAACCATCAAAATCAATTAAAACCAAGATAAATCATAAATTAATATAAAACAATTGAGATAATGGCTAATAAAATTATAACAACTTGGTCACATTCCATTTTTAGTTTCTAACTAAAATACATTACTAATGAATATAAAAACTCAAACATCAAACACATTGAAAATTTAGTGATTTTATTTCTAATTATGTTTTTTTTGAGAAACAAAACATATATTCACAACCAAAAACTCATTTAAAATTGAAAAAAATTCACCACTAAGGTCCCTAATAATTAAGTCAATTATTATAAAATATTTCATTAATTTACTTTAAATACTAAGTAATTATTATAAAAAATTTCTTCTGTCTTTGAAAAAACCTACTATAAAAATCATAGTGAAAAACATCTGAGAAAATTTAAAAATTTCTCATTGGGTAATAATAACCCCATAATTTATAAAAGGTATAGTTTGAAGTAAATTTTCCCTATAATCTATAATTTCATACAATTAACATAAATAGAAATATGTATAATTTTAATCATTATCTATTATGAAAATAAATGAAATTTTTTTCAAAAACATATCCACCTCATCTAAAACCAAAGAGTGAATAATCATTAAAATACTTCAAAATTACTTTCATAAAAAGGGAAAACTAAAAATAAATATTAATATTCCTTGTATTAATAACCATTAACTGAATAATATTCTTAAAATAAATTTCTAATAAATTCGTTTCTATAATCAAATATATATAAATCCTCTTTTTATTGTGTCTATGGAGTTATAAACAAAATAAAATCAAACATATCATTAACATTTAAAAGTAATACATGAATGTTATTTATAATTAAAGCCCATAAACTCCTAAAAATAATGGATAACCCACTTCTTGTTGGATCTGAATCTACATATTATGCACAAGAGGGGGGGTGAATTGTGTCTTTTTCAATTTTTTGATAACTCTTTGATTGAACGAGTTATGTCCTTTATACTTTATTAGATTTGATCATGAAGTGGAATAAGTAAAAACAAGAACACAAAGATATATAGTGGTTTGGGGAACAGAAGGCCCCTAGTCCACTCCACCAACGCTCAACTCCATGAGCTTGGTGATTTTCACTATCTGGTCCTCTTTTCCACAGACTGGTTCACAAATGAGTACAGTCAGTTGACACCTTTACAATCTTTATGCTAACAAAGCCTTCTGGTTCAAACACGAACCTACACAGCTTAGAACAAGAAGCTTGTTACTCAAGAATAAAAAGAATTTCAGAAATAAGTTTTTCAGTTGATCTTCACAATTGCAATAGAATGGAATTGACAACAGATAGATCAAAGTCTATAGAAATATTGATTTTCAAGACGAAGTAGTTCTGAGTCAATCCAGTTGCAATAGATATAGAGATATAGTTCACAACTTCAGCAGTAGTAGATCCATAGTAGATATTCGATGCAGAACAAGTGAATCTTTTATCGAGTTCCTTCTTCTTAAACAAACAGAGCTTTGATACTCCTTTTTGAAATAGCAGATCAATAGTTCATTTCTGCAGTCTCTGTTTTCTACCTTTTTTCAATAATAGATCGATTACTATATACATATACCTAGTGTTTTAGAGATAACATATATAATAAAGCTGAGAATATCTCCTACACATTTATATCCATAAAATTCTCCTTCTGATTCGTGATTATTCAAAAATTTGAATTTACAGAGAAGTCATAACTTCCCTTAAGACTCAGCATAAAAATCTCCTTTTAATTCGATCTTAAATCCATTGATAAAACGGATTTAAATCAGTCAAAGTTTTATTTTAAAAACAACTTTAAATCCAGCTTGAAATCTTCCCAATAATCAGCTTGTTGACAGCTGCATAAAAATATCGTCTTTCAAAATTTCTGACGCCAAACATAAGGTTGATGATGGGGCCTCCAAACGTAGGGTTGGTGACATAGTCTTCAAACGTAAGGTTGACAATGTAAGGTTGAACATAAACGTTGGGTTGATCATCCATACTTTTTCTTCAACTCTCAAACATACGGTAAAAGATCGATACTTTTACTTGATTGATACTTTTCCAAGAACATATGGTTGTTCATAAAAGAAAGGTTGATAAACCATACTTTTGAGAAACAAACGTAACGTTTAGTTTTTACGTATGGTTCTCCTTCCATACTTTGCGGATAACAAAAACATAAGGTTCCTTCCTAACATAAGGTTCTTCTTCCATACTTTGCTGAAAATGTATGGTTGTTTAACCGTACTTTTCTTTTATCTCAAAAAGTATACACGCTTTTCATCCTTATGCTACGTTTATCCACGTAGGGTATGACCAGTTATTCCAGAACGCGCTAAATCAGATTCCGAATAAGTAATAAATTCTCGTTATTTCAAGAGTAAAATAAATTAATAAATTCCTGCATAATACTGAATAAAATCATTAGAAAATAACTAAGGGTGTTTTTGAGCATCAAAATTATCATAAAGAGACAGAGTATTACTTTCAATAATCTCACCCTTTAAATAACATTAATATGTATTGTTGAAAACAATACTTTTCTCAACACTTCCAATAATATTTACACTAAAATAATTTATTTAGTTAAATATATATACCTTATTTAGTGATAATTAATTTAATTTAGGTCTCTATTTAATTTATATACTTATACTAAAAAACTAAATAACTCATATATAAACTATAATCACAAATTTCACATAAAAATAAAATGTAAGAGGAAATTACCTCAATTGAATATTATTATAAGAAAAATTTATTTTATCGAAATTGGTATCTATAAAGATTGAACTTTATTGTATTTATAGAATCTCTTTGTAAAATTTCAATGAATAATTTTGAAATATTTTTTAATGTCACAAAGAAGATCCTTAATTTTTTGAAATCCTTTTCCACACATTTCCATTATGATGAAATAATAATCTATTTATAAATCATTTCAAAGTATTTCCCACTAAGTGAAAATTAAACTTATAAGTTACTGATAACTCACATTCCTACCTTAAAAGGAAAAACATTTTAAATTAACTTGATAATAATATAACTATGAGGCATGGAAATCATACTAAAGAATCAAATCCATCGGTTTATTAAACTACATAGTAAAATTAAAAAAACTAATTTGAAACAAAATTTCACTAGTTTAATTTTATAGAAATCATCTTTAGAATTAATTCATGGAAATTTTAGAAAATATTTATGATAGCATTCGATGTCGCCAAAATTCACAACTCAAGAAATAAGGCCAAATATAATTCAAAAATAACAATATCACATAATACCCATCTTATTTTATCTAAACTTTTAGAAACATTAAATATCATTGAGGAATAAAAAACACAACAAAACCACATCCTTCAAAGATGCTCAACATAGGTGAATGAACTATAGCATGTATTCCCTTCCCAAAAAACATAATAGTTTCCCTTCATGACTAATTCAAATTTAGAAGTGCATCTATAAAGGGAATATTACTGAAACATAAAATTACTGTGAAACATTCTCAATAACGCATGGAAACTCTTATTTTAGAACAAAATGTTTTATCCACACACTTTTTCATATATATATATATATATATCCTATATTATGAAATCCATATCTCTTGTCTACCTTTAATACCAAGATAACATATAAAATAACATGGATTTGATAAAAAAATTCACAACCCAACATGGGACACCCCTGACCTCGGCACATAATCTAGCTCATGGGAAGTCTAGATGGTCATTCCAGATCACCATGGTCTAGAAACTAGTTCATATATATCAAGAAAACTCTCTAGGAATGGATTCTCCCAATAATCCAACCAATAGGTCTTAAGTGAGGACACAATGTTTCCTCCCTGTATAGTGTAAATTCATGCTCTCAAGTGTAAAAATGAAAATAAATATCTTAATCACATGGTATAACATTAAAGGAAACAATAGAAAAACATAACCATAACATTCCAATCGTCAATACAAAATATATAGGTAAAAAAATAATCCAAAAAGTAAAAATATATTGCATGGAAATTGAAATAGGCAATTAAACATCAGTATAAAATTGATTCAAACAAAATAAATTAAAAAAAATTTGTCACCCATCTCTATGTGGAATTAGGGAAATACCTTCAATGTCACCTCCACTAACTCAGATATAAATACCATGAACATCTCCCACTTCCAATAAATATCTTTCCATTACATTCATTAATATAATCAACATCTATACACACCCCATGGATTTATATAGTTTTTGATCATAATAGAGTATTAGGATCCCTCCACGAGAATCCTTTCTTAGAAATCTAGGCATTATAGTTTCAAAATTAAGATATGAAAAAAAAATCAATTTTAAATAAAACAACCTGCATATTTCAGTTTTTTTTATAAATTAAAGTGGGTGAATTAAATTTATAAAAAAAAATCTCTAAAATAATCAATATAGTATGCACCCTTAGGTAAATATGGAAAATGCCTCCTAAAATCATCACCATATCGATAATAAATTTTCGTATAGTAGCCATTAGCCATAGTGGGACCACAACTAGTAGTATTTGTTGGTCGGAGTGGATACTCTAGAGGGGGGTGAATTGAGTTCCAATTAAAATTTATGTAAAAATATTGTCTATTTCAAATCCCCCAATTTATAAAACAAGTTAAACTGTAGTGAATTAATATAGATTGTAAATGTTCACTTAGCTTCTCAAAGATTGATTAGGTCTCAGTTAATTCAATCACAAGATTAAACTGACTTTTGAAACTAACCTACTGATTTAAAATAAGTGTGAACACTAACTAATTTAACAATCAAAGTTACTTTAAAATTGTTTTGTATTTCAATGTAACAACAGCAGAATATAAAAAATATATGTAGTATACTTTAAAATTAAACTAAAGATGCAGAGAAGATATAACAAGAGGTTCAGTATCAAGTTGAGACTTAGTCCTCTCAAATTTATATAAATTTGATCCACACCCTGGATCAGGGTTAACAATAGTTTACAAAACAGTCCAAGCCACGCAGGGACCTCTACCACTGTTCTTCGTGGGAAACAAAATAAAGACCAGGCCACACAAGGACCTCTTCCACAGTTGACGTGGGTAATCAAGAGTTAAGAGTTTTGGAGTGAGGATTTTGATATCCTCCAGTTCAATGCAGGAGACAGAGTGTGTGTGAGATATACAGAGTACACCATACTGCTCGAAAGTAAATAAACAAATCACTTAGAGATAACAGATAAGAGATTAAAAAGCTCTAGTGATTAGTAATGCATCTCTGGACTCGTTGGATTCAGCAGAACTACTTCTGAGTCCTTCTCTAGTTTTTCTGTTGAAAAACAGAGTGTCGTAGTTCATCTTGTGTTCTTGTGTTCTTTAGAGGTGTTGGATTGTGCTCATGAGAGTTCTTTGTAAGTCTTTCAATCTCTCCTTCATGCCCAGGATTGTTCTTCTAGTTCAGCACAGTGCACTCTTGGTTTCTTGAGTTATCGTGCATATCTAAGTTCTTCTCATTGTATATTCACACCTGGGTTCGTGTACTGCAGATCAATCTTCCTTATATTCCACCAGTTCTGTAAGTATAAAAGATTCCCTTTTCATAGGTACGAGATACGGCTTACTGACATGCCAACAACTATCATTAAATAAGTGTAATTGCATTAAAACATCAAATATGACCTTTAGAATTATTTAAATAATATTGAAAAAAAGATAAGAAATGGTGTCACAGTGATTATGTAAACGGTGTATTCTTCACGGTATATGATCCACGGTATGTGATTCACTGTGTATCCATGTCACGGTGTCTAGCTCACGGTGTCTCAGTCACGGTGTGTCCTTCACGGTGCCTGGGTCACGGTGTGTCCTTCACGGTGTCTGGGTCACGGTTTGTCCATCATGGTGTCTGGGTAACGGTGTGTCCTTCATGGTGTCTGGGTCATGGTTTTTCCTTCAAGGTGTCTGGGTCACGGTTTGTCCTTCATGGTGTCTGGGTCACGGTTTGTCCTTCACGGTGTCTGTCGGACTGTGACTGTATCTTGTACACAGTCTGTCTTACTGTGTCAAACATCACGGTGTCTCTATACTTAGACAAATATCTGTATTTAGACTTAGACAGTAATTTTCATAATATGTATTAAGCTTAACCCTTGAATCATAAATGTAAAGTCTTGATAATATAAGTGATATAGGTGATCATGCATAAGACTTGTAAATAATAAAGCGAGTAATTAACATCAATAAGGCTTGCTATTATTAAAACATGATGTGTAGTTATTATTTATACCAGAGAGCATTAACATGATGGTCAATTAATATTGAGATTAATTAACAGTAATAGGATTTGTGATCCTTAAAACATGACTAAAGCATGAGGAGTCCAACAATCTCCCCCTTTTGATGATCACAAATCATGTATAGGTAAACATATAAATGAAATTCAACATTAAAGAAAATAACAGACTCGACAATTGGAATACTAATACTCGTGCTTGTTTCTCCACCTTTTGGGATTATCAAAAATTAGAGAGAATGAAGTGAAACACTGCATTTATCATTAACGAGGTTCAGAATAAAACATACAGGAGAAATAAAAACAGTAAATAACAAATGACATCCCATCAAAAAATAAAACAGTCACTGGAATCTTCAGGGAGCCGCATTTTCCTTGCCTTTATTAGCAGTAGGAGTTGGTGCTGATGTAGATGAAGGCACATATGTGGTAGACAAGGAGGGTAAGGGTAGACCTTCAAAAATGTATGGAGCCAAAGTAGGAGCAGTAGAAGATCTAGGTTGCGGTTGGTCAAGAATGAATAGCCGGATCTGAGAAAGAGCTTGGCTGACTGTCATGGTAGTTGGGGCATGGGTAGGTAGACAAGGTCTAAGGGGTGCAGCTACTAGAGAAACTATATAAGTACTCTTCACATGAAGATATGGCTTCAAAATTTTTATGAAATCAGTAATTATCTCACCACCATATTGCATAGCCTTTTCAAAATCGTCTTTATTCTCCATAAATTTGTCCAAAAATCTGGTGAACTCTGTAATATTTTGAACTTGATCTTTAAAAGCTTGAGTTACCGGAGGGATTCTCAAATTCTCTACAAGATATCTAAAGTGATCTGTCATATCACTTTTAGAGAAAATACAGTTGAGATAGACATCAATCTTCCTGGTGATATCTTTTTGAGCATCACTGGTAATCTTTGAATGAATCCTAACCAGGTCCAAAGCTCGATCACTTTTCTTAACCACTTCTAATAAAGAAGTCAGATCCAAGACACTAAAGGCATTTTGAAGTTCTTCCTCGATTATGGATCTCAGTAGAGAATCATCCAATGGAGGAACATAAGGTTGACTAGAAGCAGGAGAAGCCTTGACAGCTTCGGTTAGAACATTGAGCTATTTGACAACTTTTTGCAGGCATCCACTGTATTCATCTGTGAGCTTATTCAGATTTTCTACAAGCTCCCTCATGAGTTCCATCATTTTTGTGTGTCATTTTTTCAATCTCCTCATCAAAAGATAGTATATATGGATGCACTTGAGACACAATCTCTCTAGCAAGAGTGGGATCAGTTAGCTCAGGAGAAGCAGAAACAGGTGCAGGGGCAGAAATAAGAGAAGGCTCTGATCTTAAAGACAGCACATTATCCAAGTTTGCTACCATATTTTTCAGGTTTTTAACATCATCACTCAGCAGCTTATTTTCTACTCTGACTTCTTGAATTTCTTAGATCATCCTTGGTTGAATATGGAATATAATATTTTCCAAGAGAATTGATGCATATTCTTGACTCAGTTGAGTTACTGGACGAGGTTGAGTGGATAAGATCTTCTCAACTCCAGCTAAAAGAGTCTCTCTAAAGACATTAATATCATATTTAGTTTCAACTGAGTGTTCCTTGGGTAAGACAGCAGGTAAAGGTAGTGGAGAAGGCTTTGGTTGCAGTTCAGAGTCATCTTTAGGATCATATTCTGATTTAGATTGAGGATGGGTCTCTGGTTCTAGTTCTTAAAGAGCTACAGACTTTAGTTGAAACACAAAAGAGAGATCAATTCCAGTTTTAGTCACTTGTTGTGACTCATTCACATCATAAAATCTTGGGAAAACATATCGAGTGTACACAGAGTATGACTCCTCACCAGGTTAAGATTCAGATTCAACAGACTTGGATGGACTAGTCTCAAGGTTTTGAGGTTCCTCCCCCTCAAATTGTGCTTCCATTTCTGAGACTATAGGCTCAGCAACAAGGTCAAGATCCATAGGATCATCTCTAATCACTTCATCAAATTCTTTCCTTGCTAGATGAAAGGCAATTTCCATCCTCTCTTCAATAGAGGGAATTATCTTAGGAACTGATTATTCCACAAGCAGTGCTTCCAGACTTGCTTGCTTTTCAATGGGATTTCTTCTACACCAGCAGACTCTTCCAAGGCCTTTTGCTCTGATTCTGTTGCTATATAATCTCTTACATCCTAAGATTGGATATCCATATTTACAAATTCTCTAGAAGGAGGAGCTTCTTCCTCACTAAGAACAACTGAAGGATCCACAGTCCTTTCCTTTTCAACAACAACTTCTTCTCCTTGTGGTATTTCAGCCTCTTCTCCAGGTGGTACTTTAGTTGCCACTTCCTCTTCTTCTTCAGCATCTGAGTATTCATCCACTTTATCTGGTTCCAGACCAGGATCAGCTAGGTTATCAGGCCTTCTTGGATGATCAACAGGATTAAACTACTTATACAGTTGATCATTATCCCCAACCCATTGCTTCTTCCAGGGGTTCCAACTAATCATAATCCTTCTGATGATAGGCTTAGATAAGCAGAAATCAAAGTCCTCTAACTTTTCTTCATTCAGTCCAACCATTACTTTGGAAACTAGCATGGCTGAAATCATCCTTGAGTAAAACAAGGAGGTGGATTTGGAAGTGACTTTAATCAGCTCACAGATATGGTTAATAACATAATTTCATAGGTTGATCTTATGGCCATTCTTCAACAGGTGAATCAGGAACACATCCTGATACTTCATTATAGCAAAATCCCCTTTTCTTGGACTGATCAAATTCTAAACAAATTTTAATAGTAGTCTGGTTTCTCTATCTAGCTCTGCAGCTATAGCCCTTTGATTGGTTCCATTACTAGTTAAGGTTCCCAAAGCATTTTCTAGATCAAAGATGTCAGATGAAGGAGGAGGGTCTCTCTGGTAGTCTTCACAAACTCCATCATGTGGAATCCTTAGGCATGCAGCCCACAACCTCGAAGAGAAAGAACACTTCTGACCATTGATATAGCTGGTCACCATAAAGTATTCTCCAAAATCAAAGTAAAACTTCACATATTGGTAGAATTGAGATACCAAGCTTGGATAAATCGGTCTATATTGTCTAAATAACCATTCAAACCAACCTTGTTCGCTCAATATTTTTAGGACCAAAGATCTGCTAGACAGCATCCACTCAGGGCAAATTTCGTTTTCAGGAACTATGGTACGGTTTACCAGGTTTGGGGTTAGAGGTCCTTCAAGATCTATCCTCGATATCCTCTTCTTTATCTTAGAGCGGCGCTTCTCAGGGGTTGATGAAGATGGACTCTTCATCCTTGGCATCTAATGAAAGTTTGGGCGAGAGAGAAGAAGAGGTTCGCAAGGTAAAGACGGTTCGAGAGAGAGAGATCAGGAGAGAGTTCGGGTGATAGATTGAGTCAAACCTTTACGTTTTATCATTTTTGAATGTCAATCGTCATAAAAAAATGTGGGAAATCAAATAGTGGTGAAATAAAAATTTCTGCGATACGGGTTAAAATAAGAGTATAAGTAATCTTTCACGGTGAGACCTTGAGTAGGAATTACAGTGTGATGAAAAAAAGTCATCACGGTGAGACAGTTAGTGATCGTCACGGTGAGACAGTGACTATTCTTCGCAGTCACAGTGAGACAGTGAACATTCTATGTAGTCACAGTGAGACAGTGAGTTGACAGACCGTGAGCACAAGGTCTTATTGGTGAGACTGTAAGCATGAAACAGTAACTGTAAAACAGTGAGCATGAAACCGTAAAGTAAAATACAGTAAAGTATTATTCATTAAGATTAGTAAGATATATATTTATGATTATTCATGCCAATATCATGTATGAGGTAGTCTAATTTCTCAGAATTTAATGGTTTTGTGAATATATCAGCAAGTTGGTATTCAGTACCAATGAATTCCAAAGTGATATCACCTTTTTGATAATGATCCCTCAAAAAGTGATGTCTTACATCAATATATTTTGTCCTAGAATGAGAAACAGGATTCTTAGAAATATTAAAATCACTTGTGTTATCACAATTTATTGGGACATGTCTGAATTGATATCCATAGTCTAGTAATGTGTGTTTCATCCACAAAATTTTCACACAACAATTTCCAGCAGCTATGTATTCCGCTTCTGCAGCAGATAATGCAACAGAATTTTGTTTCTTACTACACTATGATACTAGTGACTTGCCTAAAAGGTGACATGTTCCAGAGGTGCTTTTTCTATCTAACTTACATCCAGCAAAATCATTCTCAGAATAACTAACTAATTCAAATGATTTTCCTTTGGGATATAACAGTCCTAAATTGGGAGTATGCTTGAGGTATTTGAAAATTCTCTTTACAGCATTTAAATGTGACTCTTTAGGGTTTACTTGAAAATGAGAACACATACACACACTAAACATAATATCAGGACGACTAGCAGTCAGGTAGAGTAGAATTCCATTCATTCCTCTATATGTGGTTTGATCAACAGATTTTTCATCTTCATCAAGATCCAACATACAGGTGGTACGCATGGGAGTGTCACTACTTTTTGTGCTATCCAGTCCAAAACGTTTTAAATTATATCTAGTATATTTACTTTGAGTTAAAATAATTCCATCATCATTTTGAAAGATTTGAAATCCAAGGAAAAAATTTGAGTTCACCCATTAAACTCATTTCAAATTCAGTTTGCATCATTTTAGAAAAATAAGTACATAATGTAGTTTTTCAAGATCCAAAAATAATATCATCTACATAAATTTTTACAACTAAACCATCATTAGAAATGCGTTTTATAAAAAGAGTAGGATCAGCTATACCTTTTGTAAAACATTTGGAAATTAGAAAAGTACTTAACCTATCATACCAAGCTCTTGGAGCTTGCTTTAAACCATATAAAGCATTTGATAATTTAAAAATATGGTTTGAAAAATGAGGGTTTGTAAATCCAGGTGGTTATTCAACAAAAACATCCTCAGTAATATATCCATTTAAGAAAGCACTCTTAACATCCATTTGATATAGTTTGAAATTAATATGTGCAGCATAAGCAAGTAAAATCCTAATAGCTTCTAATCTAGCTACTGGAGAAAAAGTCTCCTCATAGTCAATTCATTCTTCTTGATTCTAGCCTTATGCAACTATCCTAGCTTTGTTTCTAACTATGTTTCCAGATTCATCTACTTTATTTCTAAACACCCATTTAGTGCCTATCGTGAAAGTGTCCTTAGGTCTTTCAACAAAATTCCAAACTTTATTTCTTTCAAATTGATTGAGTTCTTCTTGCATAGAAATCACCCAAAATTCATCATTAATAGCATCATCAATGTTTTTAGGTTCAAGTTGTGACAAGAAGTCTTGATGTTCAACCTGATTTCTAAGAGAAGCTCTAGTCTGTGTCCCCTTATCCAGATTTCCTACAACAACATCTAAAGGATGATTCTTTAGAATTCTAGTTGATCTAGTATAGGTAGGACTAGAAATATCAGGTTCATCTATAGGTTCGGGCTCATTAGAAGCAGATTCTGGAATACGTCTAGAACTGGATGACTTTATAGCAGGTTCTTTAGATTTGTCATTAAGGTACAGAATAAATAAATCTTCTTCAAGATTTTCAAGAGAGGTTTTAGACTCAAGTGGATCAATTTCATTAAATTTGATGTGAATAGATTCTTCCACACAATTGGTTCTCTTAGTGAAAACTCTATAGGCATTGTTGGTTATAAAATATCTTAGAAAGATTCCTTCATCACTGTTAGAAGCAAACTTATCAAGATTATCCTTAGTATTCAGAATAATGAATTTGGAACCAAAGACTCTAAAGTAATTGACTTTAGGTTTTATATTGTTCCAAAGTTCATAAGGTGTCTTCTTAAGAACAGGTCTAATCAAGACTCTATTGATGATATAAAAATCTGTATTTACAGCTTCAGCCCAAAAATAAATAGGTAGGTCATACTCATTAAGAATAGTTCTTTCTATTTCTTGAATGGTTCTATTTCTTCTTTCTACTACACCATTCTGCTGAGGTGTCCTAGGAGCAGAAAAGTTATGATTATAGCCATTGTGTGAGAAATAGGATTCAAATTCATGATTTTCGAAATCACGGCCATGATCACTTCTTAGAGTCATATTCTTAAGTCTACTAAGGTTTTCTACAGACTTGGAGTATTTAGCAAGATAAGAACAAGCTTCTCTTTTGTGAGCTAAGAAGTATACCCAAGTATATCTAGAAAAGTCATCTACTAAGACATAGACATAGTGCTTCCCATTTAATCTAGAAACTCTTGATGGTCCAAACAGATCCATGTGAACCAACTCGAGAGGTTGAGAAGTTGATACTTCTTTCTTTTATTTAAAAGAAACTTTATGTTGCTTTCCCTTTTGAAAGGGATTACAAACTTTTTCATTTGGAAACTTAAGTTTGGGTAAGTCTCCAACTATGTTTTTCCTAGTTAGCTTTTTAAGTGAGTGTATATTGCAGTGTCCTAATCTTCTATGCCATAACCAAGCTTCTTTATGAAAATCATTTAAACAAGTGACATTTTTCTTAGCTAAAGAATTTAAATCAACAGCATAAACATTTTCATTACTTAAATAAGAGAACACTAAAACATTTTTAGAATTAAAAATGTTACAAGAATCATTCTCAAACTATACATTAAAACCATCATCACACAATTGAGAGATACTTAACAGATTATATTTTAGTCCATCAACAAATAAAAATTTAGAAATTAAAACTGAATTAGTGTTACCAATTTGGCCTAGGCCGATTATCTTTCCTTTAGAATTATCACCAAAGGTGGCATAGCCTCCATCAACCTTTATTATGCTCTTGAAACATGATTAATCCCCAGACATATGTCTTGAACATCCATTGTTAAAATACCATGTCTTATTGTGGGAACTCTTCAAGCAGGTTTCCTACAAAACAGGTTTAGATAGTAAATTATTTTGGTACCCAGATGTTCTTGGGTCCAGATAGGTTAGTAATAAAAGCTTTAGGTACCCATATTTGTCTTATGGGTCTCATATAATTTACAGAATCAGCATATTTTGAAAGATAAACTTTATTTGATCTATAACCATATGAATAACTGGTTGAAGCATACGAATTTCCAGAACTTGAACTAGTAGTATTCTGTCCAGATTTAGGAATAAATCTATTCTTAGTAAGTTGTCTTTGTCCAGGTTTGTATCCCATTCCAATAGTGTATTTCGGTGCCACTTGCTTTCTTAGAATTTGAGTTAGTGTATCCTTTCCATTTGTGAACTTCTCTCGGTCTTTTATAAGTTGAACATTTTACATTTTCAGTTTAGTGTTTTCCTTTAACAGTTGAGAATTTTTCTCTTTTTCAATAGTAAGTTCAATTTTAACAGTTATAGTGAGAGAATTTTGTTTCTTAAATGATTTGTATTTATCCTTAAGTTCATTGCATGTCTCTTCCATGATATTACAATATTAAAATAATTCCTCACTAGTCATGTTTTCAGAATCAGAATCAGATTCTGCATCATCTCCATAATAGTAAGAATTTAAAACAGGAGTATCTAAGTTTACCTTGGATGTGTTGGTCATGAAACACATGTTGGCATGATTTCTTTCAGAATTAGACATTTCAGATTCACTTGTGTTGTCTTCAGAATCACTCCAAGTAGCCTTCATAGATTTCTTGTACTTACTGTCTTTGTAATCATATTTCTTCTTGAATTTTAGCTTTGGGGAGTCTGTTTTAATGTGTCCTTTTCTTTTACACTCATAGAAAACTATATCATCTTCCTTGTCAGGATTTTTTCAACCCCTTTTACAATTTCCTTTATTGTCATACATTCCTTTGTAGTTTGATTTTCTGAATAATTTCTTCTTCCTACAGAACTTCTTGAATATCCTGGCTATTTGAGCCATTTCAGCATCACTATCAGAGTCTGAACTTTCACTTGTTGAACTGTCAGTTTGTATTTGAGCTTTTTCTATGTCCTTGCTCTTTGAAGCAGTAGTCTTAAAAGCCACTGATTTCCTTTTTGGTTCATCATCTTCCTCTTTATTTACCTTGAGTTCTTCCTCATACATCATAAGCTTACCAATCAGCTCGTTGACAGGTAGAGCTCCAATGTCACATGACTCTCTAATTTAAACAGATGTGCCTCTCCATCGGTCTGGTAGAAATCTCAGTATCCTAATATTTTTTTCCTTTGCTGGAATAGCCTTTCCAAGTGAATTCATTATATTGACTATCTCATTGAACGTGAGATACATATCAAAAATGGGTTCATCAGTCTTTATTTTAAAATTATCATATTTAATAGTATAAGTATTTAATCTCATTTTTTTAACATTGGTTGTTCCCTCATGAGAAACACCTAAAGTATCCCAAATTTCATAAGAAGTTTTACAGGAAAAAATTATGTTAAATTCCTCGTCTCCTATAGCACAGTACAGGGCATTCATGGCTTTACAATTATTATTGTAAGCAGTCTTTGTAGGTTCATCCCACATTGTTCTTTCAGTTTCTGGAATTTTATATAGAGATTCTATAGCAGTCCAAATAACAAAACCCATACTTTCGAAATGAATTTTTATTTTAAGTTTCCACTGGGCATAGTTTTTACCACTAAAGAAAGGTGGCGTTTTAGTTGCAACACCCTCTAGTCTATTATCCATAACTAGATTTTAGAGAATAGTTTTAGATAGATAAAATTTAAAACTAACAGAAATTTAAGATCTTTAAATATGCAACTAAAATCATAGTTCAAAAACAGAGTATTTCAAAAATCCTTTAAAAAAAAACCTTTGATACCAAATGTTGGTTGGAGTGGATACTCAATAGAGGGGGTGAATTGAGTTCCAATTAAAATTTCTGTTATAATACTGTCTATTTAAAATCCCAAAATTTATAAAACAAGTTAAATTATAGTGAATTTATACAGATTATAAATGTTCACTTAGATTCTCAAAGATTGATTAGGTCTCATTTAATTCAATCACAAGATTAAACTGACTTTTGAAACTAACTTACTGATTTACAATAAGTTTAAACACTCGCTAATTTAACTATCACAGTAACTTTAAAATGGTTTTGTATTTCAAAGTAATAACAACGGAATATAAAATATATATGTAGTATACTTTAAACATAAACTAAAGATGAACAGCAAATATAACAAGAGGTTCAGTCTCAAGCTGAGACTTATTCCTCTCAAATTTATATAAATTTGATCCACACCCTAGATCGGGGTTAACAATAGTTGACAAAACTGTCCAGGCCACGCAGGGACCTCTACCACTGTTCTTCATGGGAAACAAAATAAAGACCAGGCCACACAAGGACCTCTTCCACAGTTGACCTGGGTATTCAAGAGTTAAGAGTTTTTGAGTGAGGATTTTGATATCCTCCAGTTCAGTGCAGGATACAGAGTGTGTGTGAGATATACAGAGTACACCACACTGCTCAAAAGTAAATAATATTGACAAAAAGTTAAGAAACGGTGTCATAGTGATTATGTAAACAGAGCCTTCTTCACGGTATATTCTCCACGGTATGTGATTCACTGTGTCTTCATGTCACGGTGTCCGGCCCATAGTGTCTCAGTCACAGTGTGTCATTCACGGTGTCTGGGTCACGGTGTGTCCTTCACAGTGTCTGGGTCACAGTTTGTCCTTCACGGTGTATGGGTCATTGTGTGTCCTTCACAGTGTTTGGGTCACGGTTTGTCCTTCAAGGTGTCTGGGTCACAGTTTGTCCTTCACAGTGTCTGGGTCACATTTTGTCCTTCACAGTGTCTGTCTGACTATGATTGTGTCTTGTACAGAGTCTGTCTTACTGTGTCAAACACCACGGTGTCTCTATACTTAGACAAATATCTATATTTAGACTTAGATAGTAATATGCAGAATATGGATTAAGCTTAACCCTTGAATCATAAATGTAAAGTCTTGATAATTTAAGTGATATTGGTGATCATGCATAAGACTTGTAAATAATAAATTGAGTAATTAACATCAATAAGACATGATATTATTAAAACATGATGTGTACTTATTATTGAGATTGGAGACCATTAACATGATGGTCAATTAATATTGATATTAATTAACAGTAATAGGATTTGTGATCATTAAAACATGATTAAAGCATGAGGAGTCCAACAATATACCCCTTTTTGATGATCACAAATTATGTATAGGTAAACATGTAAATGAAATGCAACATTAAAGAAAATAATAGACTCGACAATTGGAATACTAATACTCGTACTTGTTTCTCCCCATTTTGGGATTATCAAAAATCAGAGAGAATGAAGTGAAACACTGAATTTATCATTAACAAGGTTCAGAATAAAACATACAGGAGAAATACAAATAGTAAATAACAAATGACATCCCATCAAAAAAGAAAACAGTCCCTGGACTCCTCAGGGAGCCTCCTATTCCTTTCCTTTATCAGCAGTTGGAGTTGGTGCTGATGTAGATGAAGGCATAGATGTGGTAGACAAGGAGGGTAAGGGTACACCTTCAAAAATGGATGGAGCCAAAGTAGGAGCAATAGAAGATATAGGCAGCGGTTGGTCAAGAATGACTAGATGGATCTGAGAAAGATCTTGGCTGACTATCATGGACGTTGAGGCATGAGTAGGTAGACCAGGTCTAAGGGGTGCAGCAGCTGGAGAAACTATAGCAGTACTCTACACATGAAGATACGGCTTCAAAATATTTACAAAATCAGTAATGATCTCACCACCATATTGCATATCCTTTTCAAAATCATCCCTTATTCTCCATAAATTTGTCCAACAATCTGGTGAACTCTGTAAGATTTTGAACTTTAGCTTTAAAAACTTGAGTTACCGGAGGCATTCTCAAATTCTCTACAAGATATCTAAATTGATCTGTCATATCACTTTTAGAGAAAATACGATTGAGATAGACATCAATCTTCTTGGTGATATCTTGTTGAGCATCACTAGAAATCTTTGAATGAATCCTAACCAGGTCCAAAGCTCGATCACTGTTCTTAACCAATTCTGACAAAGAAGACAAATCCAAGCCACTGAAGGAATTCTGAAGTTCTTCCTTGATTATGGATCTCAGTAGAGAATCATCCAATGGAAGAAAATAAGGTTGACCAGAAGTAGGAGAATCTTTGAAAACTTCGGTTAGAACATTGAGTTGTTTCAGAACTTTTTGCAGGCATCCAGTGTATTCATATGTGAGATTATTCATATTTTCTACAAGCTCCCTCATGCGTTCCAGCATTTTTTTGTGTCTTTTTTCAATATTCTCATCAAAATACAGTAGATATGGATGAAATTGAGACACAATATCTCTAGCAAGAGTGGAATCAGTTGGATCAGGAGAGGCATCAACAGGTGCAGGGGCAGAAATAGGAGAAGGCTCTGATCTTAAAGACAGCTCATTCTGCAAGTTTGCTGCCATATATTTCAGGTTTGCAACATCAGCACTCAGAATCTTATTTTCTACTCTGACTTCTTGAATTTCTTGGATCATCCTTGGTTGAATATGCAATATAATATTTTCCAAGAGAATTGATGCATCTTCTTGACTCAGTTGAGATACTGGACGAGGTAGAGTGGATAATATATTCTCAACTCCAGCTAAAAGAGTATCTCCAATGACTTTTAGATCATATTTAGTTACAAAGGAGTGTTTCTCGGGTAAGAGTGCTGGTAAAGGTAGTGGAGCAGGCTCTAGTTGCGGTTCATAGTCATCTTCAGACTCAGATTCTGATTCTGATTGATGATGGGGCTCCGGTTCTGGTTCTGAAAGAGCTACAGACTTTAGTTGAAACACAAAAGAGAGATCCATTCCAGTTGTAGTCACTTGTTGTGACTCATTCACATCATAAAAGCTTGGGAAAACATATCGAGTGTACACAGAGTATGACTCATCACTAGGTTCATATTCAGATTCGACAGACTTGGCTGGACTAGTCTCAAGGTTTTGAGGTTCCTCCCCCTCAAATTGTGCTTCCATTTCAGAGACTATAGGATCAGCAACAAGGTCGAGATCCACAGGATCATCCCTAATCTCTTCAGCAAAATATTTCCTTGCCAGCTGAAAGGAAATTTCCATCCTTTATTCAGTAGAGGGAATTATCGCAGGAATTGATTGTTCCACAGGTAGTGCTTCTAGATTGGTTTCCTTTTCAATGGGATTTATTCTACACCAGCAGACTCTTCTAAGGCTTTTTGCTCTGATTCTGTTACTATGTAATCTCTTACATTCTCAGATTGGATATCCAGATTTACAACTTCTCTAGAAGCAGGAGCTTCTTCCTCACTAAGAACAACTAAAGGATCCACAGTCCTTTCCTTTTCAACAACAACTTCCTCTCCTTGAGGTATTTCAGCCTCTTCTCTAGGTGGTACTTCAGCTGCCACTTCCTCTTCTTCTTCAGAACCTGAGTATTCTGAAACTTCATCTGGTTCCAGACCAGGATCAGATGGGTTCTTAGGACTTCTTGGATGATCAATAGGATTAAACTTCTTATACAATTGATCATTATCCCCAACTCATTGCTTCTTCTAGGGGTTCCAACTAATCTTCATCCTTATGATGATAGGCTTGGATAAGCAGAAATCAAAGTCCTCTAACTTTTTTTCATTCGGTCCAACCATTCCTTTGGAAACTAGCATGGATGAAATCATCCTTGAGTAAAACAAGGAGGTGGATTTGGAAGTGACTTTAATCAGCTCACAGAAATGTTTAATAACATACTTGAATAGGTTGATCTTATGGACATTCTTCAATAGGTGAATCAAAAACACATCCTTATACTTCATTACAGCAAAATCCCCTTTTCTTGGACTGATCAAATTATGAAAAAAATTGAATACTTGTCTATTTTCTCCATCTAGCTTTGCAGGTATAGCCCTTTTCTTGGTGTCATTACCAGTTAAGTTTCCCAAAGCATTTTCCAGATCGAAGACGTCAGATGAAGGAGGAGGGTCTCTCTGGTAGTCTTCACAAACTCCATCATGTGGAATCCTTAGGCATGCATCCCACAACCTCGAAGAGAAAGAACACTTCTGACCATTGATCCAGCTGGTCACCATAAAGTCTTCTCCAAAATCAAAGGAAAACTTCACATATTGGTAGAATTGAGATACCAATCTCGGATAAATCGGTCAATATTGTCTAGAGAACCATTCAAACCAACCTTGTTCTCTCAATATTTTCAGGACCAAAGATCTGCTAGAAAGCAGCCACTCAGGGAAAATTTCTTTTTTAGGAACTATGGTATGGTTTACCAGGTTTGGGTTTAGAGGTCCTTCGGGATCTATCCTCGGTATCCTCTTCTATATCTTAGATCAGCGCTTCTCAGGGGTAGATGAAGACGGACGCTTCATCCTTGGAATCTACTGAAAGTTCGGGCAAGAGATAAGAAGAGGTTCGCAAGGTAAAGCGGGTTTGAGAGAGAGAGAGAGAGTAGGAGAGAGTTCATGTGAGAGATTGAGTGAAACCTTTATGTTTTATCATTTGGGAATGTCAATCATCATAAAAATAAAAATGTGGGAAATAAAATAGTGGTGAAATAAAAATTACCATGATACGGGTTAAAATAAGAGTATAAGTAATATTTCACGGTGAGACCGTGAGTAGGCATTACAGTGTGATAAAAAATAGTCATCACAGTGAGACAGTTAGTGATCGTCACGGTGAGACAGTGACCATTATACGTAGTCACGGTGAGACAGTGACCATTCTGTGCAGTCACGGTGAGACAGTGAGTTGACAGACCGTGAGCACAAGGTCTTATCGGTGAGACCATAAGCATGAAACAGTAACTATAAAATAGTGAGCATGAAACCATAAAGTAAAATACAGTAAAGTATTAAACATTAAGATCATTAAGATATATATTTAGATTAATCATGTCAATATCATGTATGATTTAGTCTAATTTCTCAGAATTTAATGCTTTAGTGAATATATCAACAAGTTAATATTCAGTACCAATGAATTTCAAAGTGATATCACCTTTTTGATAATGATCCTTCAAAAAGTGAGGTCTTACATCAATATGTGTTGTCCTAGAATGAGAAACAGGATTCTTAGAAATATTAATAGCACTTGTGTTCTCCCAATTTATTGGTACATGTCTGAATTAAAATCCATAGTCTATTAATGTGTGTTTCATCCATAAAATTTGTGCACAACAACTTCCAGCAGTTATGTATTCCGCTTCTGCAGAAGATAATGCAACAGAATTTTGTTTCTTACTACACCGTGATACTAGTGACTTGCCTAAAAGGTGACATGTTCTAGAGGTGATTTTTCTATCTAACTTACATCCAGCAAAATCATCATCAGAATAACTAACTAATTCAAATGATTTTCCTTTTGGATAGAACAGTCTTAAATTGGGAGTATGCTTGAGGTATTTGAAAATTCTCTTTACAGCATTTAAATGTGACTCTTTAGGGGTTTTCTTGAAAATGAGCACACATACACACACTAAACATAATATCAGGAGGACTAGCAGTCGGGTAGAGTAGACTTCCAATCATTCCTCTATAAGTGGTTTGATCAACAGATTTACCATCTTCATCAAGATCCAACTTACAGGTGGTACTCGTGGGAGTGTCACTACTTTTTGTGTTATCCAGTCCAAAACGTTTTAAAAGATATCTTGTATATTTACTTTGAGTTAAAATAATTCCATCATCATTTTGAAAGATTTGAAATTCAAGGAAAAATTTGAGTTCACCCATTAAACTCATTTCAAATTCATTTTGCATCATTTTTGAAAAATTAGTACATAATGTAGTTTTTCAAGATCCAAAAATAATATCATCTACATAAATTTGTACAACTAATACATCATTAAAAATACGTTTTTTAAAAAGAGTAGGATCAACTATACGTTTTGTAAAACCTTTGGAAATTAGAAAAGTACTTAACCTATCATACAAAGCTCTTGGAGCTTACTTTAAAACATATAAAGCTTTTGATAATTTAAAAATATGATTTGGAAAATGAGGGTGTGTAAATCCAAGTGATTTTTCAACAAAAACATCCTCAGAAATATATCCATTTAAGACAGCACTCTTAACATCCATTTGATATAGTTTGAAATTTAGATGTACAGCATAAGCAAGTAAAATCCTAATAGCTTCTAATCTGGATACTGGAGAAAAATTCTCCTCATAGTCAGTTCCTTCTTATGGATTGTGGCCTTGTGCAACTAGCCTAGCTTTGTTTCTAACTATATTTCCAGATTCATCTACTTTATTTCTAAACACTCATTTAGTTCCTATCGTGAAAGTGTCGTTAGGTCTTTCAATAAGATTCCAAACGTTATTTCTTTCAAATTTATTGAGTTCTTCTTGCATGGAAATCACCCAAAATTCATCATTAATAGCATCATCAATGTTTTTAGGTTCAAGATGTGACAAGAAGGCTTGATGTTCAACCTGATTTCTAAGAGAAGCTCTAGTCTGTGTCCCCTTATCCAGATTTCCCACAACAGCATCTAAAGGATGATTATTTAGAATTCTAGTTGAACTAGTAATGGTAGGACTAGAAATATCAAGTTCATCTATAGGTTCGGGTTCATGAGAAGTAGATTCTGGAATAAGTTCAGAACTGGATGACTTTATAACAGGTTATTTAGATTTTCCATTAAGGTCCAGAACAGATAAATCTTCTTCCAGATTTTCAAGAGAGGTTTTATACTCATGTGGATTAGTTTCATCAAATTTGATATGAATAGATTCTTCCAAACACTTGGTTCTCTTATTGAAAACTCTATATTCTTTTCTTGTTATAGAATATCCTAGAAAGATTCCTTCATCACTCTTAGAATCAAACTTATCAATATTATCCTTAGTATTAAGAATAAAGACTTTGCAACCAAAGACTCTAAAGTAATTGACTTTAGGTTTTCTATTGTTACAAAGTTCATAAGATGTCTTCTTAAGAACAGGTCTAATCAAGACTCTATTGATGATATAAAAAGCTGTATTTACAGCTTCAGCCCAAAAATAAATAGGCAGGTCATACTCATTAAGCATAGTTCTTGCTATTTCTTGAAGGGTTCTATTTCTTCTTTCTACTACACCATTCTGCTGAGGTGTCCTAGGAGCAGAAAAGTTATGATTATAGCCATTGTGTGAGAAATAGGATTCAAATTCATGATTTTCAAACTCACAACCATGATCACTTCTTAGTGTCTTAGTCTTAAGTCCACTAAAGTTTTCTACAGACTTGGAGTATTTAACAAAATAAGAAGAAGCTTCACTTTTGTGAGCTAAGAAGTATACCCAAGTATATCTAGAAAAGTCATCTACTAAGACATATACATAGTGATTCCCATTTAATCTAGAAACTCTAGATGGTCCAAACAGATCCATGTGAACCAACTTGAGAGGTTGACAAGTTAAGACTTCTTTCTTTGATTTAAAAGAAACTTTATGTTGCTTTCCCTTTTGACAGGGATTACAAACTTTGTCATTTGGAAACTCAAGTTTGGGTAAGTCTCTAACTAAGTTTTTTCTCGTTAGTTTCCTAAGTGAGTGTATATTGCAGTGTCCTAATCTTCTATGTCATAACCAAGATTCTTTATGAAAAGAATTTAAACAAGTGAAATTTTGCTTAGATAAAGAATTTAAATCAACAGGATAAACATTTTCATTCCTTAAAGCAGAGAATACTAAAACATTTTTATAATTAAAAACATTACAAGAATCATTCTCAAACTTGACATTAAAACCATCATAACACAATTGAGAGATACTTAACAGATTATATTTCAGTCCATCAATAAATAAAACTTTAGAAAATAAAACTGAATTAGTGTTACCAATTTGGCTTAGGCCGATGATCTTTCCTTTAGAATTGTCACCAAAGGTGACATAGCCTCCATCAACCTTTATTATGCTCATGAAGTATGAGTAATCCTCAAACATATGTCTTGACCATCCACTCTCAAAATACCATGTCTTATTGTGGGAACTTTTCAAGAAGGTTTCCTACAAAACAAGTTTAGATAGGAAATGATTTTGGTACCCAGATCTTCGTGGGTCCAGATAGGTTAGCAATCAAAGCTTTAGGTACCCATATTTTTCTTATGGGTCTCATATAATTTATAGAATCAATAAATTTTTAAATATAAACTTTATTTGATCTATAACCATATGAATAACTGGTTAAAGCATACGAATTTCCAGAACTTGAACTAGCAGTATTCTGTCCATATTTAGGAATAAATCTATTCTTAGTAAGTTGTCTATGTCCAGGTTTGTAGCCTATTCCAGTAGTGTATTTTGGTGCCACTTTCTTTCCTAGAATTTGAGTTAGTGTATACTTTCCATTTGTGAACTTCTTTAGGTCTTTTCTAAGTTTCTCATCTGATATTTTCAGTTCAGTGTTTTCCTTTAATAGTTGAGAATTTTTTTCTTTTTCAATAGTAAGTTTGGTTTTAACAGTTGTAGTGAGAGCATGTTGTTTCTTCAATGATTTGTATGTATCCTTAAGTTCATTGCATGTATCTCCATAATATTAAAATATTCAAATAATTCCTCACTAGTCATGTTTTCAGAATCAGAATCAGATTCTGCATCATCTCCACAATAATAAGAATTTAAAACAGGATTATTTAAGGTTACCTCGGATGTGTTGGTCATGAAACACATGTTGGCATGATTTCTTTCAGAATTAGACATTTCAGATTCACTTGTGCTATCTTCAGAAGCACTCCAGGTAGCCTTCATAGCTTTCTTGTACGTACTGTCTTTGTAATCATATTTCTTCTTGAATTTTAGCTTTGGGCAGTCTACTTTAATGTGTCCTTTTTTTCACTCGTAGCAAACTATATCATCTTCCTTGTCAGGATTTTTCCAATACTTTTTCCAATGTCCATTGTGGTTATAATTTCCTTTGTAGTTTTATTTTCTAAAGAATTTATTCTTCTTATAGAACTTCTTGAATCTCCTGGCTATTTGATCCATTTCAGCATCACTATCAGAGTATGAACTTTCACTTGTTGAACTGTCAATTTGTATTTGAGCATTTTCTTTGTCCTTTCTCTTTGAAGCAGTAGTCTTAAAAGCCACTGATTTCCTTTTTGGTTCATCATCTTCCTCTTTGTTTACCTTGAGTTCTTCCTCATACATCATAAGTTTACCAATAATCTCTTTGACAGGTAGATCTCCAATGTCACATGACTCTCTGATTGAAACAGATGTGCCTCTCCATCGGTCTGGTAGACATCTCAGTATCCTCATAATTTGTTCATTTTCTAGAATAGCCATTCCAAGTGAATTAATTGTATTGACTATCTCATTGAACGTGAGATACATATCAGAAATGGGTTCATCAGTATTCATTTTAAAATTATCATATTTAATAGTAAAATTATTTAATCTCATTTCTTTAACATTGGTTGTTCCCTCATGAGAAACACCTAAAGTATCCCAAATTTCATAAGCAGTTTTACAGGCAGAAATTCTGTTAAATTCCTCATCTCCTAGAGCACAGTACAGGGCATTCATGGCTTTATAATTATTATTGTAAGCAGTCTTTGTAGGTTCATCCCACGTTGTTCTTTCAGTTTCTGGAATTTTATATAGAGATTCTATAGCAGTACAAATATCAAAACACATACTTTCCAAATGAATTTTCATCTTAAGTTTCCACTGGGCATAGTTTGTACCATTAAAGAAAGGTGTCATGTTAGTAGCAACACCCTCTAGTCTATTATCCATAACTAGATTTTATAGAATAGTTTTAAAGAGATAAAATTTAGAACTAACAGAAATTTAAGATCTTTAAAGATGCAACTAAAATAATAGTTGTAAAACAGAGTATTTCAAAAATCCTTTAACAAAAACAAACCTTTGATACCAAATGTTGGTCGGAGTGGATACTCGAGAGGGGGGTGAATTGAGTTCCAATTAAAATTTCTGTTAAAATATTATCTATTTCAAATCCCCCAATTTATAAAACAAGTTAAACTCTAGTGAATTTATACAGATTATAAATGTTCACTTAGCTTCTAAAGATTGATCAGGTCTCAGTTAATTCAATCACAAGATTAAACTGAGCTTTGAAACTAACATACTGATTTAAAATAAGTGTAAACACTTGCTAATTTAACTATAAAAGTAAATTTAAAATGGTTTTGTATTTCAAAGTAACTATAGCAGAATATAAAAGATATATGTAGTATACTTTAAACTTAAACTAAAGATGCACAGTAGATATAACAAGAGGTTTAGTCTCAAGCTGAGACTTAGTCCTCTCAAATTTATATAAATTTGATCTATAACATAGATCGGGGTTAACAACAGTTTACAAAACTTTCCAGGCCACGTAGGGACCTCTAACACTGTTCTTCGTGGGAAACAAAATAAATACCAGGCCACACAAGGACCTCTTCCATAGTTGATGTGGGTAAACAATAGTTAAGTGTTTTGGAGTGAGGATTTTGATATCCTCCAGTTCAGTACAAAAGACAGAGTGTGTGTGAGATATACAGAGTACACCACACTACTCTAATTTAAATAAACAAATCACTTACAGATAACAGATAAGATATTAAAAAACTCTAGTGATTAGTAATACAGCTCTAGACTCGTTGGATTCAGCATAACTGCTTCTAAGTCCTTCTCTGGTTTTTCTATTGAAAAATAGAGTGTCGTAGTTCAGCTTGTGTTCTTTTGTTTTTCAGAGGTGTTGGATTGTGCTCCTGAGAGTTCGTTGTATGTCTTGAAATCTCTCCATCGTGCTCTGGATTGTTCTTCTAGTTCATAATAGTTCACTTTTGGTTTCTTGATTTGTCATGCATATGTAAGTTCTTCTCGTTGTATATTCACACCCATGTTCGTGTACTACAGACCAATCTTCCTTATATTTCACCAGTTATGGAAGTAGGAAATATTCCCTTTTCATAGGTACGAGATACAGTTTCCTGACATGCCAACAAATATCATTAAATAATATTAATTGCATTAAAAATATAAAATATGACCGTTATCATTATTTAAATAATATTGACAAAAAGTTAATAAATGGTGTCACAATGATTATGTAAATGGAGTCTTCTTCACAGTATATTATCCACGGTATGTGATTCACTCTATCTCTATGTCACGGTGTCTGGCTCACAATGTCTCAGTCACAGTGTGTCCTTCACGGTGTCTGGGTCACAGTGTGACCTTCACGGTGTCTGGGTCACGGTTTTTCTTTCACGGTGTCTGGGTCAAGGTGTGTCCTTCATGGTGTATGGGTCACAGTTTGTCCTTCACAGTGTCTGGGTCATGGTTTTTCCTTCATAGTGTCTGTGTCACGGTTTGTCCTTCACGGAGTCTGTCTGACTATGACTGTGTCTTGTACACAGTCTGTCTTACTATGTCAAACATCACTGTGTCTCTATACTTAGACAAATATCTTTATTTAGACTTAGACAGTAATATGAAGAATATGGATTAAGCTTAACCCTTGATTCATAAATGTAAAGGCTTGATAATATAAGTGAGATTGGTGATCGTGCATAAGACTTGTAAATAATAAAGTGAGTAATTAACATCAATAAGACTTTCTATTATTAAAACATTATGTGTAGTTATTATTGAGATTGGAGAGAATTAACACGATGGTCAATTATGATTGATATTTATTAATAGTAATAAGATTTGTGATCATTAAAACATGATTAAAGCATGAGGAGTCCTACAGTATTGCTTCACTATTCAGGGAAACACAATCAACTAGTGTAAATAAATGTCCATAAAAATAATTTTATATTGTAATAACTTGATATTATCAAAGAACGCTATATTTGATAGCATATACAATATGCAACATCGACCTAAAACAAACCATGATATAATATCATTTAAATATTATAGTTATAACATCGCAATTGAATTAGAGGCTATAGATAGGATTAAGAAAAATATAAAATATATATATAATTCTGACTCAATACAAATTTATTGATTAATTCTTAGCAAATAAGTGCTTAAATTTTAGAAAAGTCATTTTTTACATTAAAAATACCTTCTCTTTAAAAATGGTTTTCATCGCCATTTGTGAGAGAATAATAAATTTAATTTCTATCACTTTAAGAAATTTTATTTTATAAAAATGATATAATTTTTAAAATCATAAAATAAAAATTATATTTGGGTGATATTTTGGATTTTCCTGAAAAGAATTATTTTAGTAAATTGTAAAACATATCAATTTTTGTAAAAATATCATTCATTTCATTAAAAATTAAAATTATGCATTGAATTTTATATTCAACTTATATAAGACTCCATTATTTTTAAATAACATAATTTATTAATAGGAATCATAATTTTACTTTATTTTTTGTATAAGTTCATTTTTTTATTAAAAATATAGTTCTCTTAAAATTGTTTTCATTGAGTTTTAGGTATTTATATAAAAATTAATTTATATAAAATACGGGAAATCAATTAATGAAATTTAATTTATTTTTGGATTCATAATTTCAAATTTATCTTATTATTATTCTTTATCTTTTTCTAAAGAAGATAAATTTTAGTGAATAGTGAAAAATGCAGTTTTTATGAAATACGGCATCTTTTCTAATAGCACAATGATATAAATATGATCTAAAAAATTATTAAAAATATGAAAATATAATAATTTTTGATAATATACATCAAATATTATCTAAAAATAAATTAAAAAAATAAATTTTTATTTCTTTGATGATAAATATGAATACCATTTTCAGTGTTTGCGCCATGGTTGTGCAACACTGGAAAAGGAAAATTTAGTTCCGTAAAGGTAATATCTGAAAAGGGAGAATAATTTTATAAAAAAATTTCATAAATATGAATTATTATTGTTTATTTTTATAGATAGATTCTATTTTTTATTATTATCTAACATGTGACTTATCCAAATTCTTTTTCAATACCTGTACAGGGCTAGAAATGTCAAAATAATATATTTAAGGAGTCATCATGACATAGATGTCAGCAAATAGACATATTGAATTAATATATAGGTTTATCTTGAAATTAATTATTTTTTTATTATGATTAAATATTTTTAATTTTTATATATGAACTTACTAGCTTAAATGCTAATGTAACACTAACTCAGTTCTTGTGTAGGCAATATAAAAATCAATAAAATTATTTTAAGAACTCTATAAGAACTAGTTTTTGGTAGATTTATAGTGAGCCATGAATTTTATAGATCCATGTAACATATTAAGGATTCTTTATAGGTTTATATTCTAAATAAAGTTTTATATTCTAGTATTTAAAGTCAAACTAAATAAATAGTTTCAAAAATGACATTAATGATATTTTATGTTAAATAATATTTTATTAAATTATTTAAAAATAATTAAATAATTAAATAAAAAATTAGGAAGATAAATGGTCATAAATATCATTCATTTTCCAAGTATGGTCCAATTTACACTATATAAGTAAAATTATAACACTTTAATAATGACAAAGTTGTTACCTTGGGTTAGGGAGAAATTAGTTAACCATGGGATTAAACCAAAAGATAAGGTTTAAAATGATATATAAATCATTGTAAATTTAACTTCTTAATTATATTATGACCATATACTCTTTATATTTGAATAAATTTTATTTGATAACCATTTTTCATGCATTATACACATAGTATGTTATAATATTTCATATATTTCCAAAAATGTCATAAATGATATTTTATAGAAAATAATATTTTAATTAATGATTTAAAATTAATAAGAATAATATCTTCAACCAAGTGAATTATATATGGTTTAAAATTTTACCCATGCTCCAATTATTGCTCAATTTTTCTTTAATGGATCCTTTACTGACCCCTAAAGAGTAAAAAACTTTGATATCATAGTAATTATCACAAGTGTTAGCGGGGGTTGAAACAAATTGATAAGGGTAAAAACATCACCTAAAGTTGTCAAACATTTATTGGATGAAATTATATAGACTCTTATTAATCCAATATTTAAATTATATTAATTTTTATCCAATTAAAGAAGAAAATAAATTTATATTATTTTAATACTTTAAGAAATTCCAATAATGCCCCTTCCCTCCCGTATAAAATAGGTACTCCAATCCTCTCTTCCTAACACCATTTTAGCTCTCAAGATCATCTAATGCATTCCAAAATACCTTACTAACATCCCAATCCACATTATATAAGTATTATTTTGGGAAACATATAAACCTTAGAGGGATTAAGGTGTAAAACAATAAAGGATGTGTGAATAATAGGTATAATGTTTAACCAAATGGTTTAGTTTTATTTCATATTCTACCTCCTTAAAGTATTATTAAAATATAATAAAATAATTAAACAAGTTTCTTACATATATTTATATATTTTTATGTCAGTGGCACAACCTATTTTCATTTCATTCTTCCATGAAAAGTGAAATGAATCTATCCTTCGTGCATACAGTGGATTAACACCTAACGAACTAATGTAATTAATTTTCCATCACAACCTATTATTTATGTATATAAGGATTAATTTGAGGTATATATATGATATTAATTAATTAATTATCATTCTTTAAAGATAATATATCATATATTTTCTCACATTACCATCAATTGAATAATCATAATTTTTTTGTGCATATATACATATTACCACCTCCACAAAATGATCTGATTATTTTTTCATAATCACATCACATGGAAGATATATATAATATTATTAAAATAAAAAATATGACATATATTATATAATCATGTTTCATTAAATATACAATAATACTTACTTTCTTTCCATATTTTCTACTGAAAAATGTAAATGGTAATCATACATATGTACAACTTATTGTCTTCATGATTGTAACATAGATCATTTTTCATAACCATATTTCATGATTGGTTTTAAAAGTATAAATGAAATTAATTTTTTTTTAATTATTTACTTATTATTGTTATACATATTATGTAGTAATGGCCTTTTTAACATAGACAAATTTCTGATTTCATTTTGAACATATGAGCCAAATATTTTCAAAACATCAAACATGGACATAATTGATTAAGTAATTAAATATAACATGTTCATAAATAATATAAAATGAATGATAGATTTAAAAAAAATATTAAGAAATTATATTATTATCTTACATTTATTATTCGGGAATAAAAATAACACGCATTATGAGTTGAACTTATGGTTAGAGAAACTTTACCTTAATAACTAAATTTAACTATTTTTAAAGATATAATTTTATAAATCATTTTATTCAACATCCATATTCAAAAAATTATTTTATGGAAGTAGTTATTTAAAAATAAATTAATTATAAATTATATTCTATTTAAATTTTGACTTTATTTAAAAGGATTTCAAATGGAATATTTTTTAAGAATTTTATACAGAATCTTTTGAATTTATTTATAAAAGGAAAAAATGAATGTTTTATTATAAGATATTTGTCGTCCACTGCTTATACCACCATAAAAATTATTTAATATTCAGATTACTGTATAATCTTCCACTTTTAATTGAAATAAAACCTATTTTCTATTTCTTCTTGGTATTATAGTTTTGAAAATTGTTTTTTAAATGATATGGGTCTTTAGATATCTAAAAGTGTTTTACATATAGTTTCAAAAGAGGTATTTATGTTGAAAAGGTGTAAGATTAAAATATTTTCATCATGATATGGTCATTAGACATTTTTTATGGTCTGGTGATCCCAATTTATCTCTAAAATGCATTGGTTAAGGATTATTTTCTCTGGAGAATTATGTTGGAAGTTGACTATAACAATTATTCTAATTGTAGGGGTTACTGTAAGGGTTATATAAAGATAATTTACCGAGGAAGCTACATGAATTTTAAAATATTTCTAATTTTGTTTCATAGAAATCATTTTATTTTAAATTTTAATCCAATGATATATTGTTTTAAAGGTACAATTATGCATTTTTAAAGTAAAAAAGTTATGTTGTTAGGAAAAGAAACATGGGTTCTTATGGTCTCAATAAAACCCATATGGTTATGCTTTTTCCATTATATTTTCTTATATAGTGTTTTTTGAAAAAAAAATTGCAAGTAAATATTATTTCATGTGTTGCTAAATGATTATTTGACTTTAAATTTATTATATTAAAGGTAAACCTTATTTTATGATCTCATGGTTTTAAAATTAACTAATGGGTCTATATATTTTTCTATGTCCCTTATTGAGATTTTTGTTCTCATTCCATGTTTTATAAATATTATTCATAACTTTTAAGGATGATTATGAAAACATAAGAAGCCAAGTTTAAAATTGTAAATATTTTTCATGAATTAAAATGTGTTTTATTTTAAACATTTTTTATTTGGGTAAAATGGATACTAAGATGAAGTTTCCAAATTTTAATGTATGGGTTTGTTATGTAAATTGTTTGACCAAATTATATAAAAATATAAATGTAAAAAGTTTATCTCAATGAAATAAATTTAATTATTTCATAAATATTCAATTTAGATATTTTTTAATTCCATGAAGTTATAATTACTTTAAAATTATAGGTTTAGATAAATTTGGATATTATGATGTTTTTAGGTGAGTTTAACTTAAGAGTTAGAGATAACATCATAGGATTATAAGTTTAAGGCTGATCATAAGGTTAATGGAATGAATACCCTTATTGTTTTATGGGAATACTTTGGGAGGCACTTATTGAATTTTGATAGATGTTTTAGGTATATATAAATCATAAATGCAATATGTGAAAATTTTATTTTAGGATTCCTTTACATTTTGAGTGCATATATTTAATGTTTTTGATAACCTTTAAGGTTTATATGATCTTTGATATTGAGAAGCTTATGGATTACTAAAATTTAGGAACATTAGATTTATTTTATAATAAAATAGTGGGATTTCAAAGATATTTTTATATTAAGTGATTATTTTTTTTGGAAGAAGATCACTTTTTTAAAGTATATATGATAAAGGTAAATAGAAATATTTTTGAATAAGATGGGCTTTTATTTTAGGAATGATGTTTGGTTTACATTTTTGAAGAACATGTGATTTTAATATGGCTTTATGGTGATTCATATTATTTATATAAATGGTTAGTATATCTTGTAAATTATATGATTAGAGTACATAAATTTTTTATATGATCCTTTAAGAGTGATTGATATTATTTGAACATAAATGTTAAATTTATATTAAAAGAATATGTGATGATATAATTATAATATTTTTGTTTCAAACTTATTCATTAATATTTTAAATAATTTTAAGGATAGTTATTTATGGAATGATTTAGTTTGAATTTTGGGTATTACAATTTAATTTTACAGATTAACATTTTATTTAATCACATGAAGGTTTATACATTTTTTATATTATTTTAAAATGTGCTAAATATTTATTTTTTTATTAATATATAAATATTTAGTGAAATTTAATGTTATCTTTCTATGTACTATGTGATCCATTAGAATTTAATTTTAGTTCTTAAGGTATGAAAAATAAATCTTGAATACTCATCGTTTGAAGAAAAATATGATATTCTTGTGGAAATTTATCAAAGGATGAAATTTTGTTTTTAGATTTGAGTAAAATAAAGTTTATTTATTTATTTTCTTATTCTATATAGATAAGGAATTATTAAAATATGGGGAATGGATCTTTAAATAAAAAATTTATCATATTTCATTAAATTCTGATGAATTGATGGTATTTTTCACACCACATTGATTTATGGTTTTGTGGTCAATGACTTTCTCATGATCATTCACTTTATTATAATCAATGTTTTCTATCACTATTTATCTTTCCTTAGACATTAAATTTTCCTCCATTTTCATAATTTAACTTCTAACTAATGTTATTCTATTTAGAAACCTAGTATGTGTTATTAAAGATGACCTTCATATTTCTTTTTCCCTCTTTTCAAAAGGAAGTTTTATTAGCACTTTTTACATTGTGGGATTTCAATAATGGTATATTAAAATTTCATACCCTTGATTATTTATCCCAAGTTAAAATTTTGATGACACATATCTACTAAATGGGCTAGAATGTAATATCACAATATTTTAAAAGAACACAATGTTTGATAGGGTATGCCACATGCAACACCGGGCTAAAATGGACCATGATATATTATTATTTAAATATTATAGTTATAACTTATCCTTTGAATTAGTAGGTATGTATAGGATTATACAAGTTATCAAATAAATATAATTTTCTAACTCTATACAAATTTAGTGACTAATTATTAGGAAATAAGTATTCATTTTTTAAGTACAATCTTTTTATTATTCAAAAATATATTTTCTTCAAAAATATTTTTTATTTCCTACTATGAGTGAATATTATAGTTAAATTTTTAAATTTTTATTAAAATTATTTTATAAAAATGATTTTAATTTTGATTTAATCATATCAAAATTATCTTAGAGTAAAAAATGGTAATTTTCTAAAATGATTGATTTTTCAAAAAATAGTTAAAATACCGATTTTAATAAAACTACAATGTCTATCATTAAAAAGTCTCATTACGGTTTGAATTTCATATTAACTTAAGATAATAATTTTTAGGTTTTAAATAATCTGATTAATTTCATTGGAATTCTATTTATAGTTTATTTTTATATATATTCATTTTTGTCTTAAAAAGAATTTTTCTAAAAAATATTTTTAATTAAATATTGCACATTTATATTAAAATTAATTTATGAAAACTATATTAATTTAATTTTATGAAATAGCCTTCATTTTTGGATTCAAAAAATCTTATTTATCCCGATATTATTTTATGATTTTTTTCTAAAGAAGGTAATTTTTGGTGAATAATAAACAAAATACAGTTTTTATGAAATGTGGTATCTTTTATAACATCTCCAAGCCATAAATGTGATATAATTGTTTTTTAAATTATGTAACAAATATATTTCGATAATATATTAAAATTTTCATATAAAAATAATTCAAAATATATAATTTATAATTTATTTCATGAAAAATATGAAAATAATTTTCAGTATCGACGCAGTGCTTGCTCAACACAGGAAAAGTCAAGTCGGATTCCCTAAAGATAATATTAAATAAGGTATAAGTATTTACCTATATTTTATAAGATATATTAATTTTTATATATTATTTTTATATATATTGTATAATGTTTTAGTTATATAACAGGTGATTTAACCAAATGATTGTGCAATTCTTATGCAAGGCTAGAAAACTCAAAATAACAAACTAAATCAGTTTTCATGACTTGGACGTGATTAAATATAAAAATTTTAATAATATAAAGGCTAATAATTAACTTCATTTATTTACATTTAATATGGTCTTTTATTTTAAATTTTTATGGATGAAATAATTATCTTAAGCGCTTATGCAAAGCAGACTCAGTGCTTGGGTAAATAGTATAAAATCAAGTAAATGATTTCAAAAACTCTGAAAGTGATATTTTTTGGATTATTTATAGTTTTACAATGATTTAATATATCAATATAATAAATTATATAATTTAAAAATATTATATTCCAAATTCATTACTATATTATTATCTTTAATGTCAAACTAAATGAATAGTGTCAAAATTGACATTAATGCTATTTTATGTTAAATAATATTTTACTAAGTTATTTGAAAATAATTAAAAATATTCAATATGAAAATTTTGATGATAAATGACCCAAAATTTCATCCATGTTCTATTTATAAGCTAATTTTTACCTTATAGGTAAAATTATAACCCTTTAATATTGACTACATTGGTACCACGGGTAACTTTAAAATTTGTTGATTAAGGGGTTAAACTAAAACATATGGTTTAAAATGATATCTAAACCTATATAAATTTTATTAGAAAACTATATTAACACAATATTATCTTTATATATGAATCCATGTTATTTTGGAACCGTTATCCATGAGTTAAACACATATAATATCATAATATTACATTTATTTCCAAAAATGATATAAATGGTATTTTTTTGATAAACAATATTTTATTAAATGATTTAAAATTCATAAAAGTCCTATATTAGATAAACATATTGATTTATGGTTTAAAATATCAACAGTTTTCCATATATGGTTCAATTTAACTTTTATAATTAATTTATTTCCCACAAAAAAGTAAAAAATATTAATATCACTGTAATTATGAAAATGGTTAATGAGGGTTAAAATAAAGACATAAGGGTAAAAGCATCACCTAAATTTCTCAAAATTTTATTTGATAATAGTATTTAGACTAAAAATAATACTATATTTTATTTATATTAATTAAGAACAACTTGAACATTAAAATTAATTTATATTAATTTAATACATTAAGAAATTCCAAGAATGTCCCTCCGCTCATTTATAAAATGGTCACTCTTCCCCACTATTCTTCACACAATTTGAGCACTAATTATCATCCATCACCTATCCAAATACCTTACCAACATCCATCCCCATGTTATATAAGGTTTTTTTATTAATACCAACCTTAGAGTGCTTAAGTTATAAATCTAAGAATCTTTTCCGAGGAAAAGGTATATCTTTTAACTGAATGTTTTAGTTCTATTTATTTTTCTATTTCCTTAAAATATTATTCAAAAATAAGGAAATAATAATTAAATTATCTTAAATATATGAAAATAATTTTATGTTAATTTAAAAACCTATGTCTATCTCCTCCTTCCTTCGAATGGTAAATGAATATATCGCTCATGTGTATTGAGAACGGACACTTCATGAATTGGTGTAATTTATTTTCCATAAAAATATCTTATAGATATATATAATTATAGATTTAATATGTATATATGATATTTAGTACATAATTATAATTATTTAAATATTATATCTCATCTATTTTCTTACCTTTCCATCTATTTAAAAATTATAACGTTGTTTGTGCGTACGTGTGGATAACCACCTCCACGAACGGATTTGATAAGTTTTTCATAACCAAATCACATGGATGATATATATAAGTGTATTTAAGGAAATAATATAATATTTATGATATAATAATTATTCATTTATAATAAAATAATAATTTCTATATTTCCATCATGTTCATTTAAAATTGGAAATGTTACTCATGCGTACATGCATCATATCATCTCCGTGATTGTAACATAATTAATTTTCCATAAAATCTAACATAGTTCCTATTAAAATTATAATTGATATATAAAATTGATAATTATTTAATTATTATTATTCTATATTTTTTATAATAATCATCTCTTTGACTATAGTCCACCTACTGAAGTCATTTTGGATATATGAGTTGAATATCATCGAAACGTCTGACGTGAACTTAATTGATTAATTAATTAACTATAACCAGGATATAAATAAAATAAAATGAATAATAAACATGAAAATGGTTCCTAAAAAATTAAATATTTCACATAGGTTTATTATTCTGGAATACAGATAATGTATGTGAAGGTGAGACTCGAGGTAAGGGTCATTTCACCTTCAAAACTCACTTTATATGTTTTTTAAGATCTATTTATATAAATATTTTTATTCAATGTATATATACTTAAAATTATTATATTTATTAATTTATATGGAATTAAATTAATTATAAAGGCCATTTTATTCCACTTTTAACATTATTTTAGTGGTTTTTAAAAGGATTATTTTTATGAATTGTATATCTAACTTTTTGAATTTCATTATAAAAGACGAAATAGAATGTTCTATTTTAATGAAAATGGAATCAATGGATTTTCCAAATTTTACAACCATTTTTTGATATTTTTTTAATTTATAATCTTCAATTTTTTGATAAAATAAAAACCCTCCATCCTAATTTTTTGTTTATTTTATTTTTGAAAATGGGGATTCAAAACAAAATTGTATTTTGATATGGAAAAGTGTTTTATATATGGGTTTAAAAGAGGGATTTATATAAGGAAAGGAAAAATATTAAAACATTTTATTTATGATGTGGTCCTTCGACATTTTTTTTGATCAAGTGAGCCTAGAATATCTCTCTAATTTTTTGGGTAATTATTACATTCTCAATAGAATTATATTAGAAGTTGAGTGTTATGGTTAAACCTATTTTAAGGGTTCTTATAACAGTTCTATAAAGATGAGGTTCAAGGAATCTACATGAATTTTCAATGCTTGAAAATGAGTTTTCAAGGAAATAGATTTATTTCAAAAGTTAATATAATGATATTTTTGAAGGAGATATTATGTCCTTTTAGTGTAAAAATTTATATGTTTAAGAAAATATTTTTCATGGGTTCTCATTATTCTAAGAGAACCTCATGATTATGATAATTACATTATGTTTTCCTAAAATGTATTTTATGAATAACTTTGGGTAGTAACGTTTATTTATTGTGTAAATAAATTATAATTTGGGATCAAATTTTATTATATTAAAGGAAAACTCACTTTTATGATCTCATAGTTTTAAGATAGACTAACATATTTCTTTTTTTCTCCCTTCTAGATCTTTTATGACCATCACATATTTTTTTAAATCATAGGGTTTATGTATGATTAGTAATAAATAATAAGTAAATTTTAAAATCATAAATATTTTTTCAGGAAATAAAATATTCTTTGTTTTAAATGTTTTTTGTTGTATGAAAAATGAATATTAAAAGGTTGTTTTTAACTAAAACTATATGGATTTTTTATGTAATGGTTATTAATTAATTCTCTAAAACTCTAAAATAGAAAACATAACTAAAATCAAATAAAGTGAATTATTTTCTTAGTATTCAATTTAAATATTTTTTAAGGTCAGGTCCTTATACCTAAGTTCCCTACCCAATCACCCGGGGTAACGCATAAAATTTAACCAATTCCAACATCCTTTATTTGGTGGAATATCACCATAATGTTTATAAACATCCTTTACTTTGTTTTAAAAAATCTATAGAAACCATATTAACATCTCTGAAATATATAAAACCCAAAAAAACTAGTTACACATAAAATTATAAACATTACAAGCATTTTATACTTCAAAATCAAGAGAAAACATTATTTTTAAGAATCAATCATAAAAGGTTCAACAAATAAAGTAAGGGAATATAAATACCAACTATAAATAATTTTATATATTTATATTTAGGATTAATATACATATAAATGGAGTAAACCCCATAAAAAGTCAAGGAATACGCATAAACATCAATAACCTACCTATAAATAATCAAACAATGAAATTTTCATGAACCAAATTAGGTCACCCCAGACTCGAACAATCGAGGTGGGCCGTGACATGACTTAAGGAACATTCTCAATCACCCCAGACTAGAAACAAAAAGAAATCATCAATATAAACTTATTACTATTGGTTTTTTCTAATTGATAATAATATTTTACTCATGTTGTAATTCTACAAAAAAATTCGCATGCAGCATCAAAACATTGGGATTCCATGAATAAACATAATATGAACAACAAATATTGGCCAACCAAACTTGTAAAGGTAAAAAAAAAATAGTGTAATACTAATATTGAAACTAATAGAATTCATAATACAATAAAGACCAAATTAGATAATACATTTATGATATAAAACAAAATATAAAATAATGGGTATCGTCTCCTCATGACTCCTAGGTCACTTTAAATAACAACATGTCTTCTCCATGAGTGATCTCAAAATAGAAATTGAACCTTTAATAATTACACTCAATCTGAAGACACTAAGTTTTAAAATCTGGAAGTGTGCATAAATATCCTAGAAATATTTTATTAAGGATCCCATAAATTTCCTAATTTCAATACATTCTGTAAAAACTAGTTTTAAATTCATTAATTTAAAATATGGATTATGTAAAATTTAGGAAACAAATTCACACCCATAACCTACACCCATTTTTAAAACCTTGTTATGTATAAAATATAACACTGATATTTTCCATCAGAATGCCATTTTAAATTAAACTTCACAAAAACAATTTTTAGGAAACAAAACTTTAGAAACAACAAAAATTACCAAAATAAAATCAACCACATTAATATAACTAAGAAGTGTGAAATTTAAGAAGGTTATTAAATAAATCAAGATAAAATCATGGCAAGAATCAATAAATAATTAATAAAAATTAGATATACTAAATTCAACAACCGAAAGGAAGGGAATAAGTAGCAAACAACATGTAGACCAATAATATAAACAATGAACCACGATCACTTTTAAATATAACAAAAGATTAGTCAAGTAAAATACTGTATAATTATGGTAAACTCTTAAACACCAAGTGAGATGATCCTAGTTATACTTAGGTGGAATCATAAATCGGACAATTTATGTATCCCTAGTTTCTAACAAACCATCTTACACTTAACTAATCTCACTATTAGAACTCCTCTAGAAAACACTTATCAAAATATAGAGGATATAAGTCTATATCATAAATAAAAGTATAGAAACCATCAATTATTTTCTCATTAAGACTTTTTGGATCCCCATTATAAAAGTAATATAGGGTGAGGAAGGATGTTTGACTCATAAAAAACACACCATTAATAAAATACAAGGAAAACCATACCAATTTCAAACCTCAACTAACCCTTACCCACACACTCTTCACAAAATCCTTAATTCTAACTCATATAAATGACAAAAAAAATATAATCTATCATCAAATCCATTTCAAAAAATGGTTCATGGGGCTTTAGGTCAGGTTTTCATTCATTTTGGAGGAAACCTCATTCATATAAAGTGCCAATCAAGCCTTATGATTAAAAATCAACATCATCATTATGAAAACTCCTTATAAAATGATTTTTAAAAAACCAATATTATTCAAAACTCATTTTAATAATTTCAAATGGACCTTAATATCATCCTTTAGAAATTATACTTTATGTAAACCCTTTGAAAACCATTTTGAAATAGAATAACTTTGGAAAACACCTTTCACACCAAGGATAAAACTTTTATTTAAAACCCAAAATATATTAAAATAACCCAAGATTAATAATTCAAATAGTCATTAAATAATTATAGAATCATCATAAAAATAAATATTGATAAAAAAATTCAATGATTTAAAACACACATATAAAATTATTTAAAATGAATTCTTATGAAAACCCATTAATACCCTTAGCATTCTTCATGTAAAACATATTTAATGTTAAAACCGTCATTTAAACACACATCCCTTACAAGATAAAATATTAAATAATAATAGAAGCACATAAATTAATTAATTTCAATTAAATATTTTTTATAAAAACTCAAGCATCGTGTGGATTTTAAAGGAAAAGTAAAAACATGGAAATACCTACCTTGTTAAAGAGTAGGGGTAATCCTCACACCCTATGAACCAAAACCATAAGGGTTTAGCAAAAAATTCCACCTAAGGTTTTTCCAGAATCAAATTAAGACAAGATAGAAAGAATAAATAATAAGACAAAAAAGAGATAACAGAAAAGTTTCTCAAAACATGAGAAATTTATAAAAAATCGAATGACAAAGACTAAAAAACAAAGTAGATACAAGGTTGGATCCCCTAGGAATCCACTAGAAATAATCACATGATTCGGGAGGAAGAGAGGGGTGAGTCAGTGTAGAAATCAAGATGGTCAGGATGTTAAATTCAAAAAAATGAAAAATTATTCAAGTCATATGGTCTAGCCACATCGTTTATCAAAATATATACCAACTGTTCACCACTTAGTAGACACACCTAGGTACCCACATGGTTTTTCTACACAGTTGTTAAAACCAAGTTCTAGTGGTAATGTCTCTTATTTTCCATGTATTATTTTTTCATATTGTATAGATTATTTTTGAGACTAGGAACTGAGACAGTGTGCGATTCTGAGGCCCGGTGTGCCTGAAATTAATGTTTTAAGTATATTAAATATAGTAAATAGCACGTGCATGAAGATTTCTTGAAAAAGTTGAATAACTTCTAAACAGGGGGCCTGGATCATAAATCTAAGGGAACTGTTGAGTTTAGAGTGCGGGTTTTACCCTAGGCATGACATAACTTTAGTCGGGGTGGGGAATTTTTAGAAAATTGTTCATGGATGTAAAATGAATAAAATAATTAATTAAACTATTTTTTTTTCTTTGATGTAGTGACCTAATATCTTCTATAAAAAAAAATTGTGGGATATTCTAAGGTTTATCTAATATGACCTATAAATTCATATAACTGTCAGATAGCCTTCCAGTGAGATTTTTTTGGCAGACAACAACCGGATCAGACATCGATAACCAGTGTGAGATGAATTCATAGGATATTTATAATGATCATGGTGAAACTCCAATATTAATCAATGATCGATCTTAATTTAGATAGGATTTTGTTTGATTTTTTCCCCATTTTTTTTATTTCTATGAAAAACAAAGATCAACCAACTGACATATTGATCTGCAGATCAGTCATTTGTTGGATGGGATTTTATTGTTGGGATTTTATTGTTTGGATTTTATTGGTAGAATTTCTTTGTGAGTTTTGATTATCTATTGTCTTTCTAATAAAAATGGATTGAGTACAACATCAACATTGTATGAGGTTTTTTATTCATGTTTTTTATACATTTCTTTCATATTTGTTCATTCATCACAACAATTATTCATTTTTCCCATGGTTTGGCATCCACCTAGAAATTGATCGTCGCCCACTAATTTAATAGAACAAAAATTTGATATCATAGATCTAGGATCTTCCTAAAATGATGATGGTGTGATGATAGAAGTTGTGGTGTATCATATGGTTTTAGATACTCGATTTTTTGTTCTTCTTCATGAAATGAAAAATGACATTAAAATCCATTTTATGAATTTATTCAAGGGTAAAATCCCATTATTAGTTGATGATGAGGTTAAAACAATCATCTCCCTTGATTCCAGTAAAGTTCTAGGATGGAAGGTTGGCTGGAGGATCAGCCGAAAAGGTATGAACCGAATTTGAAAATCTATGAATATATACATTACAAGGTGTGTAATGTGGAGCCATATGACATATGGGCCCCTATCAGTAGAGGATGGGGTTTTGGGAGGGAGATAAGCATCACATATTTCGTGACCTTGTCACACGATCTGTGTCCCCCTTTCTAAGATCGACATGTACCTCGTACGGTACATGGACACAGGCTGGAGTACATGGGAATGGGAACACCATGTATTCTCATATTATCATGAATTATCTTAGTGTGTATTGGCATAACCATATACCGGTACATGGGTAGAGTACATAGGTAATTTCATGCTATGTACCATTATATATAAACATACATGAGATATTTATATAGGCATAACTTAGGGTTGAAGTGACACAGAATGCAATCCAACTATACATTGTGTACTACTTAAACCATGGCTTGGATCCCTTATCCTCTATATCATGGACTTGTTTTGTTGGGGTGTGTGTAATGTCCCGGTCCTAGAAGCCACCCAGAGCACCCCGTACCTGATTGGTCACATGGCCTCAAGTGCATTTCTCGAATGCTAGAGGCCGCCGACTAGCAGTGAGGGCCTTAGGTGTGCTAGTGGGGAAACTATTCCCTCATTGGCATAGTACACAGCGGATGAGAAACAATATACAATGGCAGAAGCATTAATAATCTATAAAAAAGTGAACAATGGAAGACTATAGATAATAAACAACTGGAGAAATGCATAATAAATGATGCATGATACATATGATTAGGAAAACATCCAAACAAGTCACAATGTTGAATACAAAAGTACTAAACCAAAGTATAAAAGAAAAGTTAAATAGATCCCCATCATCGTAAGCCTAGTCTTGGTCCCATGCTCTCCAGCTCCATAGAAAGGCATGTACCTAAAGTGGAAGGGCGCTTTCCCTTATCTATACCTGCAACAATATAATCTGTTTGGGCCAAAAAAACATGGCCCAAATAGGGTGTGAGACTAAATCCTAGTAGGCAAACACCCGAAGATCTGTGCCTAACAGAGCAGTAAACAGGAAATACTCAGCAATAAACAATCCACAGTTCCAATATCATGCAACAGCTAATAAGAAGCTAAACACAAACAGGTAACCCTATAGGAAGTACTCACGGCCGTCCCCTCTAATCCTACCTAACAAGTACCAACAACCCTCTAGGTAGTACACTAAACCTAACCCCTCTAGTTTGGTCATAAAAAAATTATAATACCCTCTCAGGAATCTCACTCGGTCAATTCCCCTTATAGTCTAAAGTAGTTAGGGACTCTCTGAGGAAGCACACATGGTCAATTAACCTTATAGCCCCAAGGTCAAGAGACTCTCTTAGGAAGGTCACTCGGTCAATTCCTCTTATAGCCCTAGGTCATTCACAGACTCTAAGAGGATGCTCACCTGGTCAATTCCCCTTATAGCCTAGAGTGGTTCAAGGTAATTCAAGTAAAACAAAGACTCTCTAAGGCAGCTCACTCAGTCTATCCCCTTATAGTATATGAATCTCAAAGACTCTCTGAGTAAGCTCACTCAGTTTATCCCCCTATAGCCTATAACTTCCAAAGACTCTTTGAGAAATCTCACTCGGTCTATCCTATTATATTCTATAATGTCCAAAGACTCTCTGAGAAAGATCACTCAGTCTATCCTCTTTTAGTCTATAACACCAGGTTCTCACAGACCCATGTAATTCAATGCATAGTAATGATATAAGGCCAAAGTAAACCTATATAACTACTTGGCTAACCAATCTACATCATCTCAATCATGTCAGAAAATAACACTCCATCCTACGACCACAAGTCATGGAAAACAGGTAAATGGCCTATAGAGACCCAAGACTTTTATATAAAACATTCCATTATATCAAGCATAAATAACCATCAGAGTATAATCCAAGGATCGTTAAGTCTAGTGTCTTGGAATACTAGGTATATATAACAAAAAACATGGGGAAAAGCACTTTTTTATTTAATCTCCATAATGAGCTCCTAACTTCCTTTGAGCCCTTACATCTGTATAGGGTACCCTGGGGAACACATGAACAAATGGATGAGATAAAAATGCCCAGTAAGGTAATGAACATAAGGATACACCTCAAGCACATGAATTAAGAGGCATGAAGTATTGATATCCAAAGCATGAAACTTATAAAATAATTTAATATAAGAATGGGATAATATAAACATGGAATCATATAAATGTTTCATAATCTTAAATCATATCTCTAGTATGGGTCAAGGCTAACCGCCAATCTCGTTTCCCATTTTATTACAGGTCAAGGCTAACCACCAATCCCGTTTAACATCGCATTTCATGAGACTTAACCTTACCCAATGAATTGGAGCGCTATCTGGGTGCACCCAGCTCAACATATTCCTGAATATTCATTCCACATAAATAATCTTTATACATAAATAATCATACATAATCAACCATACATAAACATAAGGTTACCCATGGAAATAATTGGGTACCATAATCATGACACCAAACATATCCAATGGGCGTATCACAAAAGTGGTCATGAAAGGAAAGGATTAGAACATACATGGACATTAATAGGGTAGTATAGGAATATAACATGGTAAGTTGTTTCAAATATAAGTGACAACATACAAAACATTTATTTTAGAAACATTAGCATTAAAACAATTTTGTGAGGTCGTAAGGAAAACACTCTAGAACTTTTCAAATAGAAAAGAGGACATTATTTTATATAAAACCAGAATTGATCCAAGAAGGTTTTCATAATAAAAATACTGATTTTATAAATACAATTATGTTTTAAAACATAGGATAGAGTGCACTTGAAATTTGGGTAAAAATTTTGGGAAGTCCCCTTAAAACAGGTTTGCTTATCAGAAAGTTCTAAGGAGGGAATCTTTCAAAATCATGTATATCCCCGAAAGAATGTGATGAAAGGGTCTTGATATAAGAATATTTTACAACTAACCAGAAGTCATAAGAATCACATAGATAGATAATATAACACCATTTTGAAATAAAGATAAGGAAACCTAAAAGAACAAATAATGTTCGGGTAGAATTCATTATGATTTTATCGGCATGGTGTCGGGTGTGACCAAGAGGGATTGATGAGAGAGAAATGAGGTTTCTCATCACTTATAAATCAAGAAGGAAGTATGGGGGAGGTTCTTAAACATACCCCATAATTTCCTAGTACACATAAAAAGGAAAATTATAGAGAACAATCTTTATTAAGAGAGAAAAGGGGAGGATCACTTACCTTAAATCTGGTGGTGTTCTCCACTTGTTATTAATGACCTCTTGAGACTTCCTCCTTTGAGAACCTCTTAAGGGGATAGGTTTTGGTATTTTGAGGAGGATTAGAGCTTTTGGACGTTGGGGAGGACCTTGGGGAGAGATTTGGGTAGAATTTAGAGAAGTCTTGGAGCTTTAGAGGAGTGGAGATAAGAGGGAGTGAAGGGGGTTTTATAGTGGAGGAGAGGAGGGATTTCATAATATAATAATCATTAATTTATTATTTATTCCCAAGAAAAATAATAGTAATTATTCCATGACCAATAATAGTAAATGGTTCATTTGAATTCGAACCATGGGTGGTGATATCATCCATGATTCTAGGAATAGTTTATTTACCTTATAATGTATATATACGGTAAATTACTGTATTTTACTATTCATCAAAAATTCATGTATTTCAGAAAAATCTAAAAACGTCACCCTAACCATTTTTTGATGTGTAGAATACAAAAATGAAGTCCATTTTTCAAAAACAATTTTCTAAATATGATTATTTTAATATTTAATTAAAATCATATTTTATTATCAAAAACCAGATTTAAAACCTGAATTAACTCGTTCTAAAACATAGTTGTATTGTACTTCCGACTTGAATATTTTTTTTATAATATAATAGGTGATGTTACTATTCATTACGTTATATCACTATTCATAAGGTTATGTTACTATTCATTAGGGTAGGTTACTATTCACGAAAAAAATTAACTTTTTCTTATCGGACTCCAAAAAAACATCTTGAACACAACCATGTATGTCGGATTTTTGAAATTCAAAACACATAAGTGAAACATATGTTTAAAGGTCACTTATCACTTAGTAGTTCATTTTTTTGTGTTTTCATGTGGTTTTATGACATAAATATAAGAAGGGAATTTCCATTGAAAAACTTTGGGTCGTTACACGGCCAATAGGCCAAACAAGACCAAACGGTCGTAAAAAAGCAAAGCATGAGCAGGAAAACCAAGGCATAGTAATCAACCCAATTCATATCCAATTTATCTCTACCCAGCCATACAATCGTGGCAGAAAAATAATAGGGGTAAAACGGTAAACACGTAAAACCCCATTCAAGGTTATTGGTGGAATTTGCACATAATACTCAAAGACGTTGAACGAAAAGGCACAAACCACCTACCTTGGGTTTAGGAGATCAATATAATTGAACCACGATTCCTAAATCATCTTAGAATTTCGTAGATCTAAGAAAACACAAAAAAATGTTCAACCCATGATAACGTGGAAAAGAGGAGGAATTGGAAAACGATGCTCTAAAAGAAGACAGAGCTTACCGCTGTGATTCCAATGCAATAAATGTAGGTAGATTCAGAGAACGGATGTGCGATCAGGGGCTAAGGGAAGTCTCAGTGTCGTACAGGAGCTCTGGAACGTTTTGGCCAAAGAAGAAGACACCCATGTCCATTAGACGTGACCCCGGTCCGTTTAATGAGAAAACAAAATACACGGCGTGTACTTTTAGAGTACACGACGTGTACTTACTATTTCTGTACTCCGCTTTAGGTGGCCTCCAAATCACCCCACATGGCCGTGTGTGTGGCCTAGACACATCCATCACATGGCCTCCTGCTGTGATGAAGTGCACAACGTGTACTTCAAAAATTTTCAGAAACTCCTCTTTTCTCAAAAACTCTAGAAAAAGGAAAAACATACCTGAAACGAAGATTTTGGTTCCTAAAAAATCCCCCCTTACAGAAATTTTTCCCCAAATTTCCCTAGTGTGGCATATAAGAAGAAACCTCGAAGAACTCCGGCCATTGTGACAGTAGGTCGGCCTCTCTCCCCCAAGTCTCGTCTTGCACCAGCCTGTGCTACCATAGCACTCGTACCAGAGGAATAGACCGGCCACGGAGAACCTTCATACTTTGATCAACAGTCCAGATAGGATTCTCCTCTAAGGATGCATCCGCTTCGACCTCAACCTCCTCAGGTGGAAAGACATGAGATGGGTCTGGAAAGTAACACCAGAGCTGAGAAACATGGAAGACGTCCTACATAGATCAGTGCCTCCAAGGTAACTGCAACTGATAGGAAACCATCCAAACTCTCTCAAATACATCAATTGGGTTGACGTACCTCAGGGAAAGCTTACCCTATCTCCTAATCCTCATGTGTCCCAACCTTGGTGCGACATGTAGGAAAACCTAATCCCTGACCTCGAACTCTAGAGGTCGTCTCTACTGATCAACATAAGACTTCTGAAGAGACTGCATAGTATCCATCCTCTTTTTAATCAACTCTATCTGCTTTGTAGTCTCCAAGACAAGATGAGGTACCATCATAGCTACCTCTCCTACCTCCAGCCAACATAAGGGTGATCGGCATGGCCTACCGTACAAAGCCTCATAAGGTGCCATCAGAATAGTCACCTGGAAACGGTTGTTGTAGGAAAACTCCACAAGAGTTATATGATTCGCCCAAGAAATTCCAAAATCCCGGATGTATTCTCAGAGCATTTCCTCAAGCAACTAAATTGTATGCTCACACTAGCCATTTGTCTGGGGATGGTATGTTCTACTCAAAAGTACTTGTGTACCCAAATCCTTTGGAATCCCCTGCCAGACCCAAGAAGTAAAACGTGCATCCCTGTCTGATACAATGGAGTGTGAAACTCCATGAAAACGTACAATCTCTCAGATGTACATTCTTCCCAACTCATCAACGCTGAAGGTCTCCTTGATAGGCAAGAAGTGAGCAACCTTCGTTAGCCTGTCAATGACCACCCATACCGCGTCGTTCCCTTGAGGAGACCTTGGCAACCCTATCACAAAATTCATCATGACGTCCTTCCACTCCCACTCGGGAATGGGTAACTGCTGCAAAATCCCTACTAGTCACTGATGTTCCGCCTTCACCTAATGAAAAGTGGAACACCTCATGACGAACCCAGCAATATCCCTCTTCATACCTGGCCACCAATACTGACGGTGTATATCACGATACATCTTGGTGATGCTAGGATGAACTGCCCAAACTGAGGAATGAAATTCCCGCATTATCTCCTCTCATATATCTACTGGCACCCATACACGCCCCTAGAAATGCAAGATCTCATCCTTACCTATGGTCCATCCAGGAATAGGGTCCTCTCCTGACACGCTTTCCTGTAAGACTAGGCCTTTAGAATCTTATAGTTACCTCATTCGTACTCGATCAAGAAGGGTAGAGATAATATCTACATAAGATAGAAAAGTATACCCCTTTCCATTGTGAACCTCCAAATGCATCTCAGAGAACAGATACATAAGTTTCCACTCACTGCTGGCCTCCTGAACTGCCTGTATCTGATTCCTCATGCTTAGTACATCAGCCATAGCAATGCCTTTCCCAAGAATGTAGGTAAGCTCAAAGTCAAAGGATTGAAGGTACTCAACCCACCTTCTCTACCTCAAATTCAAGTCACACTGATTGAAAATGCATTTGATACTTTTTTGGTCGGTGAAAGCCACAAAATGATATCCCAATAGATAATGTCTCCAACAGCATAAGGCGTGAACAAAAGCTGCCAACTCCATATCATGCATCGGGTAGTTCCTATCATGTGGCCTTAACTGCCGAGAACCATACGCAATCTCTCCATATCCTTCCATAAGCACAGCTCCCAGCCCGATACCTGAAGCATCACAATAAATAGTATAGCTCTTGCCTGGATCTAGTAGGACTAGTATCGGTGCTGAAGTCAACATCCCTTTCAACTCCTGAAAGGCTAACTCATAAGAATCTGACCACAAGAACTTCTCACCCTTCTTAGTCAGACCTGTCAGCGGTGTTATTAAGTATGAAAAGTAATAAATAAAGCATCTGTAGAATCTAGCCAGCCCTAGAAAACTTCGCACCTCAAAGAATTTCTTCAGTTTCCCCCAGGAAACTACTTCCCTCACTTTCTCAAGGTCTACTGATACTCTTATCTCTGAGATAACATGACCCAAGAAGTGAATCTAGTCCATCTAAAAGTGGCACTTCGAGAGCTTAGCATATAACTGATTCTACCTCAGTGTACCCAAAATGATCTCAAGATGGGTAGCATGGTCGTGTCGAGTGTGATATTACACCAAGATATCATCCATGAAAACCACCATGAAGGAATCCAATTATGGATGGAACACTCGGTTCATCAGTTCCATGAAAACTGCAGGCGTGTTTGTGAGACCGAACGGAATAACCATATACTTGTATAGACCATACCTGCTCTGGAATGCTGTGATAGGTATATCATATGGTCTAACGCGCAACTGATGATAACCGGACCTCAAGTCAGTCTTCTAGAACACCTGGTCTCCTAGAAGATGATCAAAGAGGTCATCAATCCTAGGCAAGGGATATTGGTTCTTGACTGTTAATTGGTTCTACTTTATATATTCCACACAAAGCCTAAGGGTACAGTCTTCCTTCTTTAGGATAGGCGAACCCCAAGGAGAAGTACTCGGTCGGATGAAACCCTTGGCCTACAACTCCTCTAACTATTTCTTGAGTTCCTAAAACTCTGGTGTAGCCATCCTATAAGGAGTAATTGACACTAATGTCGCCCCTAGAACAAGTTCAATAGAAAATTATACCTCATGCTCTGGAGGAAAACCTTCAAAGTCCTCTGGAAATATGTCCCTGAAATGATCCACCACTGGAGGAAAGTCCAATTGTGAAGTCCCCTAGTCATCCAGATATAGGAAGGAAATATAGGTTGTAACTCCTCCTAACCCAAGATGATATGGACCTTCTATACTCGCCTAGACATCCCACTCACCCTTGTGAAGAAAATATCCACCCTCTGGTGATATGAAACTCACCCTGCAGTGATAGCAATCAATAACTACCTGGAAGGGAACTAACCAGTCCACCCTGAGAATGACATCATAACCTGTCATCTTTAGGACATACATGTCCCATAGAATGTGACACCCACCAACCTCTAGAGGGAACTCCTTGCATTGACACACACTAGTTGTCCTAGTCCCCAACAGTGTGTCTAGTGTCAAGATGTCAGCAGAAGAAAAGATGTAGAGACCAAGACTCTCCACAATAGTGACAGATATAAAGCTATTGGAAGCCCCTGTATCAAAAAGAGCTGAAGATAAAACTAAGGTTACTAATATTGTACCTTTAACTATAGAGGGGTCGGGATCCTGCTCCTGATGGGACTACTCCACTGCAAAGGTCTGTCCTGCTCCATGGCCCTATGACCCTGCCTGACCACTCTAAGATTATCCACTCTACTGTCGCTGGTAGCCTGGTTACTGACCACCACGGCCGCGACCTCCACCTCGGCCTAAATGGCTAGAAGAACTCCAGTTCCCAGACTAGTGAGAAACTGGCGATGCTTCTCCTAAACTCGGGGTCATAGAAGAACCCCTGCCACCAACTGCAGGTGAGAAGATCTGGAAGAAATGCTGAAGATGGCCCATATTTCCACAATATTGGCACTCTATCGGGTCTCTCTGGCATGGAGGCCTAGTATACCTGCTCCTCCCGCATTGGTAGCGTACTACCTGGCTGCATGAAGATACATCCCGCCTACTCTGATCTCCTCAATCACACTCCCTACGGTGCTTCCTGCAATCAGTAAGAGGAACACTAACTCTGGATGTCGAACCTCCCAAGCTCACTGCTCCAGAATCCCTCATACTGCACTCAGTGATCAGCGACTGGTTGATGATAGAGGATATTGAAGTCAATCTGAAGACATTCACCTATGATCAGATGTCGTGCCTCAGACCATCCTCAAACTTCCATGCAAGGAACAGATCATCGCCTCCTAGAATAGGCGTGAAACGCTACATCTCAGTAAAGCGAGACGAGTACTCCATAACAAAAAGAGTTCCCTACTCTAGACTCATAAACTCATGGGCTCGATCGGCCCTCAAGGTCTTCGAGTAGAATTAATCATAGAAGATGCGCTGAAACTCATCCCAAGTCATACTCTGGTGGAGTCTTGACTATGAGATCACCTCCCAACACCTCTTGGTGGAGTCTCGGAACATATAGGTAGCTAGATTCAACCTCTTCTCTGTTGGTATCTCCAGATGCTCGAAGATTGTCAGCGTGGCCTCCATCCATGATTCTGTAGCCTGGGTTCCTCTATCCCCTAAGAAAGTAGGAGGATGCTGCTACTAGAAAACCCATGTCAATTCTGTCATCGATGTGGCAGGAGACAAAACTCCCTGAAAAGACTATATAATCCTCAGAAAGCCTTCCCTGAACTGTGCATCAGCACATGTGCCAAGTATAATGGTTGGTTCCAAGGATGGAACAACAGGAGGTTCTGCTGGAACTCCCTGATCATTCGTATCTGATGTCTGATCACCGCTTGGAACTGGTGTACAACCGGAGGACGTATCAGTGGCATAATTCTGAAAGTTCAAACGCACACCATAGATTCGGATTATCAAGGACTGAAAACATAACAAAACAATAATGGAACAGGATAAATAAACATTCAAGTTTTACAAAACATGACTACATGGCGTGTATAAACACTACATGGAGTGTTCTTTTAAGCCATTCACATGGGCGTGTAATTCTGCCACATCTGGTCATGTAACACCCCAACCACATGGCATGTTGTCCCCACACATGGAATTTACTTGAACTCTATTACCATACCTGAATCTCCTTACACGGTTAACCCACACAGAATTATTAATCCTAGACTACACAACATGTTCACGAAGGACACAGCTTGTACTAGGCATGTTTCAAAGACCCGTGTTGTCAGTTACACGGCCAACTATATGGTTTACTCTACACAGTGTACTCCATGTCCACACGGCATGTACTTGAAGGATTTCCCCAACCCATGTTGTTCGTGACACAGACGGGTACCTAGGTTACACTGCATGGCGTGTGAAATCAGGACATGGAATCTATAGTCGAAGTTTCATCCATCTGTGTCGTTAGTCACACGGGTAGACACACGGTCACTACAATATGGCGTGTTCATGTCATACACGGCGTGTTCCTACAAGATTTTTCTGAACCCCGTGTCCTTTCCCACATAGTCAATGATATTGTTAAAAACTACATGGCGTGTATTCATAAAGTACAAACCGTGTATTCTGGGTTTTTCCAGACAGTAGCCTCCAAAACTGCTCCAGAGCCCAGAAAACATAGAAAACAAGCATTAAGGTGCCAAATTCCGATCTGTGAGGGCCCCTACTCCCCACGAATCAAATCTTGGAATTTTATACATGTCATATACAAGTGAAACAAGTCAATGATCCACCAATTTCCGATTCATGAGGGCCCATAACACCTCAAGAATCAAAATTTGGTGTTCTTCCAAACAAGACATTACATATAGAAATACCTATTGGAAGCAGGTATTATGTCAAGAATCTATCACAAAATAATGCATATTCTACACAACATCTATCAAAATAACATGCAATCGCTAATGCACCCTAAATGGCATGGAAAAATGCATGAAATGTGATTTCTAGCAAGTGCCTATATGATGCATGAGATGGAATACCCTCATCTCATGAGGTTGTGACAAAAATAGAACCCCAATAATATCAACAGTAACAGCAAAAAACATGTGAGTTACCCATTAGTGAAAATAAGATGAACCGTAAACTTTCAAAACCAGAAGAAATTGCAATAGACTAGGTAGATTAGATTTTCCCTGTACACAGGTCAGCTACTCCCGGGCACAGCTTATTACTAAGTACCTATTCCATACTATACCTGGCCATATGATCCAAACAATAAGTCAAGAGAAAATAATTCCTTTGATACCACTTTGTAACGTCCCAGTTCCGGAAGCCACCCATAGGTGCCCCGTACCCGGTTGGTCACATGGTGTCAAGGGCATTTCCCCCGAACACTAGAGGATGTTGACTAGTAGTACAGGACTTGGTTGTGCTAGTGGGGAAACAATGCCCTCATTGGCAGAGTATATAGCGGATGATAAAAAAATATACAATAGCGGAAGTAGTAATAATCTATAAACAAGTTAACAATGGAAGACCGGAGATAATAAACAACTAGAGAAATGAATAATAAATGATGCATGATAAATATGTCTAGGAAAAAATCCAAAAAAGTCACAATGCTAAATTCAACAGTACTGAACCAAAGTACAAAAGAAAAGATAAACATCTCCTCAGTATCACAAGCCTAGGATTGGTCTCATTCTCTCCACCTCCATAGCAAGTCAAGTACTTGAAGTGGAAGGGTGCTTGCCCTTATCTATACCTTCAACAATATAATCTATTTGGGCCCAAAATCATGGCCCAAATAGGGTGTGAGACTAAATCCCAATAGGCAACCACCCGAAGATCTATGCCTAACAGTTAGTGAATATATGGAAGGTATAAGTACAGAAAGCAGTAAACAGGAAATAATCAGCAATAAACATTCCACAGTTCCAATATCAAGAAACGGCTTACAAAAATCTAAACACAAACAGGTAAACCTCTGGGAAGTACTCACATTCATCCCCTATGGTCTTACCTAACAAGTACCAACAACCCTCTAGGCAGTACACTCAGCCTAACCCTTCTGGTTTGGTCATATTAAAATTATAAGACTCTCTGAGGAAGCTCACTCGGTCAATTCTTCTTACAGTCTAAGGTAGTCAGGGACTCTCTAAGGAATCACACAAGGTCAATTCCCCTTATATCCCCAATGTCAATAGACTCTCTAAGGAATCTCACTCGGTCAATTCTTTTTATAGCCCTAGGTAGTTCACAGACTCTCTGAGGAATCTCACCCGGTCAATTACCCTTATAGACTGGAGTGGTTCAAGGTAATTAAAGTAAAACAAACACTCTCTAAGGAAGATCACTCGGTCTATCCCCTTACATTATATAAATCTCAAATAATCTCTAAGTAATCTCACCTGGTCTATCCCCCTATAGTCTATAATGTCCAAAGGCTCTCTGAGGAATCTCACTCAGTCTATCCTCTTATAGTCTATAATGTCCAAAGTCTCTCTGAGGAAGCTCACTCGGTCTATCCTCTTTTAGTCTATAACACCAGGTTCTCATTGCCCCGTGTAAGTCAACGCATAGTAATACTATAATTCCAATGTAAACCTACAGAACTAATTTTCTAATCAGTCTGCATCATCTCAAGCATGACAGAAAACAACACTCCATCCTACGACCACAAGGCATGGAAAACAAGTAAACAACCAATAGGATCAACATGAACAAACGTTCGTAAACGGAACAAAGCATGAGAAGGAAATCCAAGGCATAGTAATCAACCCAATTAATATCCAATTTACCTCTACACAGGAATAAAAGCATTGTAGGAAAACAACAAGGGTAAAATGGTAAACACGCAATACCCCGTTCAAGGGTATTGGTATAATTTGCACATAAAACTTAAAGACTTCGAATGGAAAGGCACAAAACACATACCTTGGGGTTAGGAGATCAATATAATTGAACCACGAGTCTTGAATCGTCTTAGAACACCATAGATATAAGAAAAGGCATAAAACGTTCAACCCACGATAACTTGGAAAAGAGGCGGAATAGGAAAACGATGCTCTATAAGAAGACAGATCTTACTGCTACGATTCCAACGCAATCAACAGCAGTCGATTCAGAGAACGGATGTTTGATCGGGGGATTAGGGAAGTCTCAGTGCCATATGGGTGCTCCGGAACGTTTCAGCCAAAGAAGAATACACCCATTTCCATTAGACGCGACCCCATTCCTTTTAATGAAAAAATCAAAATACACGGCATGTGATTTTGGAGTACATGGAGTGTACATACTGTTTCCGTACTCCGCTTTGGCGGCCTCCATGTCACCCCACAAGACTGTGTCTGTGGCTAGGACATGGCCAGCACACGGCCTCCTGTGGCAACGAAGTACACAGCATGTACTCATAAAGTACACGAAGTGTACTAAAAAACTTTCCAGAAACTCCTCTTTTCTCAAAAACCCCAAAAAAAGGAAAAACATACCTAAAAAGAAGATCTAGGTTCTTACAGTGTGTTACCCATATCCATTTTATGAGGGTTAGTATGGAATCACCTCCTAATACTTGAATAATGATCCCTTCACCAATACTTCTTGGATAGAATATTTAGAATCTTTCCATGTGGCCTAGAGTGAGATCCTCTATTAATTTTATTCCCAATGTGTTTCTATTTTCATCATTATGGCCAACACTATGTGGTTACCAATCCTCTACTTATAGGGTAAATCTAGATTGGTTTTTTGGTACAACACATGGCCTTTGAAAGCTCACTCTATCAATTCCCCTTATAGTATAAGGTAGTCAGGGACTCTCTAAGGAAGCACACAAGGTCAATTACCCATATATCCCCAATGTCAAGAGACTCTATGAGGAAGCTAACTTGGTCAATTCCTCTTATATCCCTAGGTAGTCCATAGAATCTATGAGGAATCTCACCCGGTCAATTCCCCTTATAGCCTGGAGTGGTTCAAGGTAATTCAAGTAAAACAAAGACTCTTGGAGAAAGTTCACTCAGTATATCCCCTTATAGTATATATAAATCTCAAAGAATCTCTAAGGAATCTCACTCATTATATCCCCATATAGTCTATAATTTCCATAGAATCTCTGAGAAAGCTCACTCAGTCTATCCTCTTATAGTCCATATTGTCCAAAGACTCTCCGAGGAAGCTCACTCGGTCTATCCTATTTTAGTCTATAACACCAGGTTCTCACGGACCAGTGTAATTCAATGAATAGTAATGATATAAGGACAAATTAAACCTACATATCTACTTGGCTAACCAATCTACATCATCTCAATCATGTCAGAAAACAACACTCCATCATACGACCACATGGCAAGGAAAATAGGTAAACGGCCAATAGGTTAAACAGGACCAAACAGTCGTAAACAAAACAAATCATGAGCAGAAAATCCAAGTCATAGTAATCAACCCAATTCATATCTGATTTACCTCTACACAGGCATACAAGTATGGAATAAAAACAATAGGGGTAAAACGGTAAACACACAATACCCCGTTCAAGGGTATTGGTGGAATTTTCACAAAATACTCAAAGAATTCGAACGTAAAGGCACAAACCACCTACCTTGGGGTTATGAGATCAATATAATTGAACCACGAGCCCTAAATCATCTTAGAATTCCGTATATCTAAGAAAACTAAAAAAATGTTCAGACCATGATAACTTGAAAAGGATGGGGAATTGGGAAATGATGATCTAGAAGAAGAGATATTTTACCGCTGCGATTCCAATGCAATTAACGGCGGTTGATTCAGAGAAAAGATGTGTGATTGGGGGCTCAGGGAAGTTTCATCACCATACGGGTGATCCGGAACGTTTCTTCCAAAGAAGAAGATACCCCAATCCATTAGACGTGTCCCCAGCCCGTTTAATGAAAAAAACAAAATACAAGGCTTGTAATTTTGGAGTACATGGATTGTACTTACTGTTTATGTACTCCTCTTTAGGCGGCATCTATGTCACCCCACAATACTGTGTCTGTGGCCATAATATGGCTAGCACACTGCCTCTTACGACAATGAAGTACACGACATGTACTCATAAAGTACATGGCGTGTACTTCAAAAATTTCCAGAAACTCATCTTTTCTCAAAAACTTCAGAAAAAGGAAAAACATACCTAAAAAGAAGATCTGGGTTCTTACAGTGTGTTCCCCATATCCATTTTATGAGGTTTAGTATGGAATCTCCTCCTAATCCTAGAATAATGATCCCTTCACCAATACTTCTTGGATAGAATTTTTGGAATCCTTCCATGTGGCCTAGAGTGAGATGCTCTAATAATTTTTTTCCCAAGTTGTTTATCTTTTCATCATTATGACCAACACTATGTGGTCACCACTCCTCTACTTATTGGGTAAATCTATATTGGTTTTTTGGTACAACACGTGTCCTTAGTAATCTCACTCTGTCAATTCCCCTTATAGTCTGAGGTAGTCAGGGACTCTCTGAGGAAGCACACAAGGTCAATTCTCTTTATAGCCCCAATGTCAAGAGACTCACTGAGGAAGATCACTTGGTCAATTCCTCTTATAGCCCTAGGTATTTCATATACTCTATGGGGAATCTCACCCGGTCAATTCCCCTTATAGACTGGAGTGGTTCAAGGTAATTCGAGTAAAACAAAGACTCTCTGAGGAATGTCACTCAATCTATCCCCTTATAGTCAATAAATCTCAAAGAATCTCTAAGGAATATCACTCACTCTATCCCCCTATATTATATAATGTCCAAATACTCTCTGAGGAAACTCACTCGGTCTATCCTCTTATAGTCTATAATGTTCAAAGACTCTTTGAGGAAGCTCACTCGGTCTATCCTCTTTTAGTCTATAACACCAGGTTATCACGGACCCGTGTAAGTGAACGCATTGTATTGATATAAGGCCAAAGTAAACCTATAGAACGACTTGGTTAACCAGTCTACATCATCTCAAGCATGTCAGAAAAAAACACTCCATCCTACGACCACAAGGCATGGAAAACAAGTAAATGACCAATAGGCTAAATATGACCGAACGGTCATAAATAGAACAAAGCATGAGCAGGACATCCAAGGAATATTAATCAACCCAATTCATATCCAATTTACCTCTACATAGGCATAAAATCATGGCAGGAAAACAACAGGGGTAAAATGTTAAACACACAATAGCCCGTTCAAAGGTATTGGTGGAATTTTCCCATAAAACTCAAATACTTCTAACAGAAATCCACAAACCACCTAACTTGGGTTAAAATATCAATATACTTGAACCACGAGGCTTGAATTGTCTTAGAACGCCATAGATCTAAGAAAACGCATAAAATGTTCAACCCACGATAACTTGGAAAAGAAGAGGAATTGGAAAACTATGCTCTATAAGAAGAGAGAGCTTACCGCTGCGATTCCAACGCAATCAACAAAAGTCGATTTGGAGAATGGATGTGTGGTCGGGGGATCAGGGAAGTCTCGATGACGTACGGGTGCTCCGGAATGTTTCGGCCAAAGAAGAAGACACCACAGTCCATTAGACGTGACCCCAGTCCATTTAATGAAAAAAATAAAATACACGGCATGTACTTTTGGAGTACATGGAGTGTACTTACTGTTTCCATACTCTTATTTAGGCAGCCTCCATGTCACCCCCAAAAGACCATGTGTGTGTCTAAGACACGTCTAGCACATGTCCTCATGCAGCAACAAAGTACACGACATGTACTCATAAAGTACACGGCGTGTACTTCAAAAATTTCCAGAAACTATTCTTTTCTCAAAAACTCCAGAAAAAGGAAAAACATACCTAAAAAGAAGATATGGGTTCTTACAGTGTGTTCCCCATATCCATTTTATGAGAGTTATTATGGAATCTCCTCCTAATCGAATAATAATGATCCCTTCACCAATACTTCTTGGATAGAATTTTTAGAATCCTTCCATGTGGCCTAGAGTGAGATCCTCTATTAATTTTATTCCCAAGGTGTTTCTCTTTTCATCTATATTACCAACACTATGTGGTCACCACTCCTCTACTTATATGGTAAATCTATATTGGTTTTTTGGTACAACACATGGCCTTATGAAGCTCACTCCGTCAATTCCCCTTATAGTTTAAGGTAGTCAGGGACTCTCTGAGGAAGCACACATGGTCAATTCCCCTAATAGCCCCAATGTCAAGAGACTCTCTGAAGAAGCTCACTCAGTCAATTCCTCTTATATCCCTAGGTATTTCACAAACTCTCTGAGGAATCTCACCCAGTCAATTCCCCTTATAGCCTGGAGTGGTTCAAGGTAATTCAAGTAAAACAAAGACTCTCTGAGGAAGCTCACTTGGTCTATCACCTTATAGTAAATAAATCTCAAATACTCTCTGAGGAAGATCACTCTATCTATCCCCCTATAGTCTATAATGTCTAAATACTCTTTGAGGAAGCCCACTCAGTATGTCCTCTTATAGTCTATAATGTCCAAAGACTCTTTGAGGAAGCTCACTCGGTCTATCCTCTTTCAGTCTATAACACCAGGTTCTCACGGCCCCATGTAAGTCAACGCATAGTAATGAAATACGACCAAAGTAAACCTACAAAACTACTTGGATAACCAGTCTAAATCATCTCAATCATGTCAGAAAACAACACTCCATCCTATGACCACAAGGCATGGAAAACAGGTAAACGACCAATAGGCTAAATAGGACCCAACGGCCGTAAATAGAACAAAGCATGAGCAGGACATCCAAGGCAGATTAATCAACCCAATTCATGTCCAATTTACCTCTAAACATGCATACAATCATGATAGGAAAAAAATAGGGGTAAAATGGTAAACACGCAATACCACGTTCAAGGGTATTGGTGGAATTTGCACAAAAAACTCAAAGTCTTTTAACGGAAAGGCACAAACCACCTACCTTTGGGTTAAGAGATCAATATACTAGAACCATGAGGCTTGAATCGTCTTAGAACGCCATAGATCTAAGAAAACACATAAAACGTTCAACCCAAGATAACTTGGAAAAGAGGAGGAATTTGAAAACGAAGCTATATAAGAAGAGAGAGCTTACTACTGCTATTCCAATGCAATCAACAGTGTTCGATTCAGAGAACATATGTGTGATTGGGAGCTCAGGGAATTCTCGGCATCATACGGGTGCTCCAGAACATTTCGGCCAAAGAAGAAGACACCCATGTCCATTATACGTGACCCCAGTCCATTTAATGAAAAAAATAGATGACATGTACTTTTGGAGTACACAGCGTGTACTTACTATTTTTGTACTCCACTTTAAGTGGAATCCATGTCACCCCACACGACCATGTGTGTGGCCAGGACACGACCAGCACACAGCCTCCTTCGGAAACTAAGTACATGAAATGTACTCATAAAGTACACGGCGTGTACTTCAAAAATTTCCATAAACTCCTCTTTTCTCAAAAACTTCATAAAAGGGAAAAACATACCTGAAAATAAGATTCTAGTTCTTACAGTGTGTTCCCTATATCCATTTTATGAGGGTTAGTATGGAATCTCCTCATAATCCTAGAATAATGATCCCTTCACCAATACTTATTGGATATAATTTTTGGAATCCTTCAATGTGGCCTAGAGTGAGATGCTCTATTAATTTTATTCCCAAGGTGTTGCTCTTTTCATCGTTATGACCAACACTATGTTGTCACCACTCATCTACTTATAGGGTAAATCTAGATTGGTTTTTTGGTACAACACATGGCCTTAGGACTGATCCTCATATGTGTATCATCTCTCTTTAGACTATCAGTGTCTACTCTCCTATGGTGAGACCCAATGCACACTACCTCTCAGATGGATGTCATCAGTGTTATCTAACTCATGGAGTGTGTTCTCTTGTACGAGTACTATGTGAAACCTTCAAACTGGAATCCTAGTCTAAAATTACAATAGTCACTTTACCTTTGAGACAGTGTGTCTTTGTTGAGTATATCTAGATATTCTTGTTATATCTGTTATAGACATATACCTATGTAGAGCTGACTGCATTATTTTTCTGTATGATTTTTTGTTGCAGGGTGTCCAATTGGGTTTTTTTATACTCACCCCTACATCATATTTTCCATTACGCGTCATTTCTTTTTCCGATGATTGACCTTTTGATAGAGTCCTATAAGTAAAAGGATCATACGGTGCTTAGTGACACCCTTCAGACTGAGATGTGTTACTATGTTATCTTGAAATCAATCCATATCTTTCTTTACATGTAGTAATTATTTTCATTCTATTTTTTTTTGTGGGCTTGTATTTGGCCCAATATAATATCTTTTACTTCATTTACAACTCTGATTGTGGGATTTAAATGCATTCATGCATGTTTGTTCGGGTTTTCTTTAATTTCATCATTGTATAGGCTTGGAGATGTGTGTATGTGTAAAATTACTTAGGCTAAGGCCTCCCATGTTAGTGATATGTCTACTCGACAGTAGTAACCAGCCTTTGAACTATTTGATGTAGGCTTGGGGAGTCAAAGCACGAGCCCCACTAGGATGGCTCATGACATAGTTGTATTAGAGGATTCAGTTATACCTTTTGAACAGAGTCTGTGAGATTGGTTTGGGGAAACATTTTAAAGTGTTTTGAGTTTGATTTCCTACCCAAGTACTCCAATGTTGGTGTGGTAGCCAGCATATCCATACACCAGGAATTTTATCACCTACTCTTTCAACTCAAAACATGATAACACTGGTTGCAGGGAATACAATGGTGCATGCATCATATTCAAATGGGTGGTTGTTTATATTTCTTTCTTGAGTCACCACTCCATATATACTCATTGAATATGGTATATCTTATTTAATTTTGGATATCTTCATGATTTATGGTAGCTATGATTCAGCATCAGGATCATGAGGATGATCCCCTCAGTGATGAGGCATCGATATAAGGGCTAGTTCCAAAGGTGCTACCTCCCGGAGGTGCACCAGCTATACCACCACCTATTGAGTCGAATATAGTACCCATAGTATGAATGGATGCGGTGCATAGGCTAAGTATAATTCATGAGTTTTAGTGACAGATACTCCTAAGGCTCCAAGGAGTGCTCGACCCATAGGCAGATGTTGATAGTCTTGAGGTAGTGACCCAAGTTTTCTGTCTAGTAAGGACACCAGTAGATAATATGGTGGTCTTGGTGGCGAGCACTCTCTATGGCTCAGTAGTATAATGGTGGTGGTTTTTGACTTAGTATTATGAATAGGTGACTCTAGTGTGGTCAATGTTATAAAAACTTTTTATAGAGGATTTTTCTCCATCTACACTGAGGGATTTATGTATCCAAAAGCTTCTATAACTCCATCAGGGTAATACACTAGTATCGGATTATTCATCAAGCTTCACCAACCATTCTATGTACTTAATGTATATGTTTTATGACCATTTATTCAGGGATCAGACCTTTGAGTGAGGACTACATAGAGACATCCAATCCATTTTTTCCCCTATTCATTCTCACTTATTTTGGGGATCTAGAGTGAACATTAGGGGTTGAGAGTTTCTTGGTTGAGTGGAGACATCTAGTGGTTGCTTGTAGTGTGAAATCAAAAGCAATGACCTTGGTAGCAGGGATCCAGCGTCAGTCTTATGGACGTGGGAGTGAAATATGTTTTAGGAGGAGGTCCCGGGAAAGTGGAGTTTTTGTTCATGGCTCATAGTATGGGTCCATTCATCCCAAAAAGAGTCACTGCTAATCTTGTGACAGTAAGGGAAATCTTGCTTGAGATCATCTGACTCACTACTAGGATGACAGAGAGACTGTGGATGGGCCACTGAGGTATAGCCAGTGGTAGGAGTTGGAAGGTTCACAAGGTAGAAGATGTGGAAGAGGATCTGAGATAGTATCTAGAGGTGGTAGACACTTTGAATTATTACCACCACCACCCTCAGGTGGTCCACACCCGGCTTTGGGAGCTTCAGGGTAGGGTGGGGAAAGATACAGGCGGTCAAGGCTTACAGCCCAGAGAATTCGAGAATGATATGTGATATGATCTTTGTATTCTATACATAATCTGAATTTTGGATACACATATGTTATAGTTATTTGTATCTTACAACATATCTTGTTTGATATTTAGATATTCTTGTTGGGAACTTTGGCTCGACCCATGCGCTTAGAGACTCCAATTGGAGATTACTCAATGAGCACACACTTATGCTGACAGTTTTACCTAAAATTTTGAGGTGAGATTTTCTTTTGGAATATATTTTTAGAAATAATGAGGCCTTACAACATCATTTTAGGTGTGCAATGGTTAAATACAATTTATCCCTAGATTAATTGTTTCTGGTAAAGTATGTGGTGTGTTTGCAAAGATAGAACTGGGTTCTCCTTAGTTGGTGAAAAGTAAACCCATGAAGCACAGGATGGACTCATTCATATGAATTTGTAGCCTATTACTTATAATCTAGCTATCCTGGCCCTTGGTTTATCAGATGTTATGAGTTCCCAATTTCCTGTGGTGGTGGTGGTGGAGTACGAGGACGTCTTACCTGAGGATGTTCCAAGTTTACCTCTCCACTAAAAGATATATTTCTGCATTTATCTACACCCTGGGATGGAATTCGTACCTATTCAATCATATCAGATGTCTCTCACAATGCTTCTCAAGTTGAGGGTGCAGTTTGAGGTCTTGAATAGGAAGGTATTTGTTAGACCGAATGTTTCACCCTGGGAAGCCCCATTTATTTTCCCTAAGAAAATGGACATGATCTTGAGGTTATGTAAGGACTAACACTGTTTAAACTAGTTGAAATTGAAAAAAAAATCCACTATCAATGATAGAGGACTGCTTTTATCAGTTTAGAGGCAGATGATGGTTCTCAAAGGTTGACCTCAGGCCCGGCTATCACGAGCTGCAAGTAAGGGATGGGGATATAGAGAACAAAAAATTCAGATGTCGCTTCGGTCACTATGAGTACTAGTTGATTCCCTTTTTCTTGATAAACACCCTAGTAGTGTTCATGGGACTCATGAACTAAATCTTCTGACCTTTCTTATACTGGTTCAAGGTAGTCTTCATCGATGATATCCTAGTGTACTCGACATCCAAAGAGGAGCATGGAACGCACTTGAGGATAGTTTTGTACATACTTCAAGAGCACTAACTTTATGGGAAGATTTTAAAGTTCTAGTTCTTGATTCTGGTGGTTTACTTTCTAGGAAACGTTATCTCAACTGATGGAGTAGTGGTGTACTAGGTCCAGTTTGAGGTACTGTTAACCTGGGAGACACCCAAGAGTGTGATAGAGGTATGAAGCTTCCATGGGTTAGAAATCTATTACCAAAGATTCACACCTAGTTTCTTCAAGGTATCAAGACCCATGATAACTTTGACCTGAAAGGGAAATCATTTCATGTGGAAAAATAGGTTCCAACAAGATTTTCAACAGATGGTGTATAAATTAATGAGCAATCCCATCTTGAGATTTCAAGAGGAGTGTGTTGAGTACAATGGGGCTTGGTTGTGTTCTAATTTAGAGGTAGGAAGTGATTTCCTATGGTTCATATTAGTTGACACCACATTAAAAGAACTATGTAACGCACAATATTTAGTTATAAGTAATAGTATTTTCAAAAAATATGTGGCCACACTACCTGATGGATGATCATTTTATCAAATATTCTAGTCACAAGAGTCTCAAGAATATATTATCTCAAAATGATATTAACTTGAGATAGAGGTGATGTCTAGAGTTCCTATAGTGTTATGACTTAAAAAATTTCTATACTCCTAGGAAGGAGAATGTGGGGGAATTTTCTCTTGGTAGGAGATATTATTTTCAATAATTGAATGTGGTTTTTGAGAAGTGGCCCTCATTGTAGTTATACATTATGGATGGAGATGGAGTATCTTACCTCTAGTCGAGGTTGGTCACCCCTTATATCCTATAGTGGGTTAGGGAGTCAGATCTTGGGGATGTTGAATGTGAGACCCTATGCACTTAGATATCCATTGCACATGCTCCCGTTGGATTTTCTGAAGGTTGGGATTATATTTTTTTCTTAATATAATTCACATGTGGTACCTATTTTTCTCCAAGAGGAGGTTATGAGATAGTTTTATATATATCTTTTATTGCTAAGGAAATGATTTACCAGGACCTATGATGTCAGTTTTGGTGGTCAGGGATAAAGAAGAGAGTTTCAGAGTTTGTCTCATGATGCCTTACTTGTCAGAAAGTGAAGGTTGGGCACCAAGTTCTAGCGGGTTTAGCTCAACCCCTTAAGGTGTAAGAATGGAAGTAGGATGGGAAATCCATGGACTTTATGATGGGATAACAATGTACATATAGGGAACCTAATTTCATCTAGGTGATCATAGATCGACTCACCAAGTTGGCCCACTTAATATAAATTCATGAGCATAGTTCAGTAGATAGTTTGGGATGCCTCTGTGTGTAGGAGATAGTCCAACTCTATAGAATTCCATTGAATAACATTTCTAACCATGATTTCTGATTCTTATCTCTATCATGGAACGTATTACAGGAGGGTTTTAGGACTCAGTTACTCTTCAGTACAACATTTCAACCCCAAACAGACTTCCAGACAGAACATACCATTCAGGTTCTAGAGGACATGTTGTGAGATTTCATGTTGGAATTTGGTCATAGTTGAGAGGATCACCAACCAATATTGTAATTTTTGTGAAATAATGGCTTCCATTCCACCATAATTATGGAAATAATCTAGTCTTTGTATGGGAAACTCTTGAGGTCCCCACCTCACTGGACTGTCCCAAGAGAGTCGATACTTATGGGCCCAGAGTTGGTGTGAGATACTAATGAGATGGTGAAGATCATCTAGGACCAGATGAGGATTTCCTAGAGTATCCAAAATTCTTATGATGATAGATGATGGATGCCTTTGTATATAGAGGAGGAAGACTATTTGTTCCTATGAGTATTGTTGGATCTGAATCTACGGATTATACACAAGAGGGGGGTGAATTGTGTCTTTTTCAAATTATTACAATCTCTTCAACTTAGACAAATTCTGTTCACTATGCTTTTGCACGATTAAATATGCAGCGGAAAAAAGTAAAAGCATGAACACACGGATGTATAGTGGTTCGGGGAACAGAAGGCCCCTAGTCCACTCCACCAACGCTCAAATCCACGAGCTTGGCGATTTTCACTATCTGGTCCTCGTTTCCACAGACCCGTCCACAACTGAGTACAGGCAGTTGACACCTTTACAAGATTCAGGCAAACACAGCCTTCCTGGTTCAAACACGAACCCACACAGCTTAGAACGAGAAGCTGATCACTCAAAAATAAAAGGGTTTCGATAAAGAAACACTTCTCCAGTTGTTCTTCACAATTGCAACAGAATGCAATTGACAGTAGATAGATCGTCGTCTTCAGAAAATAAAGATCTGTAATCAAAACAGTTCTGAGTCGATCCAGTTGCAATAGATATTACCAGAAGCTTCACAACTTCAGCAGTAGTAGATTCACAACAGATAGTCGATGTAGAACACGTGAATCTGCTTTCAAGATCTTCCTTTGGTAATAAAGATCTTACACTTCTTCTCGATCACCAGAAAAGAACGCTTTCACACAGTCTCTGTTTTCTTGCTCGTCAAAAGATCAATATATATCACACACTTTCCTGTGCATATATATATATATCTGAAGTTTCCAAGATAGAACATATATTCAAATATGAGAAAATCTTTCGCATAAAATAGATCCATGAAAATCTCCTTTAGATTCGCGATTTTAAATGAAACAACAGAGCCGTTGTAACTCTCCTGAAGAATCGGCACAAAAAGCTCCGTTTAAATCAATCATTAATCCGTTGTAAATCGTCTTTGATTCAGTCAAAGTCGTATTTAAGAATCAGCTCGAAATCCGCCTAATAATCCGCTTGCTTGACTAATTCAAAAAGAAATATCATCTGTCAAAAATATCCCGACGCCAAACGTAGGGTTGATGACGTGGCTTCAAACGTAGGGTTCACAAACGTAAGGTTCAGAACGTAAGGTTCAGAACGTAAGGTTCAGAACGTAAGGTTGAACATACATACTTTCTCTTCAGCATTCAAACGTAGGGTTGATCATCCATACTTTCTCTTGCTTCAACTCTCCAAAGAACGTACGGTTGATTATAAAGTAATGTTGATGATCCATACTTTTGAGAAACAAACTCAACACTGAAAACTAACGTACGGTTTCTCTTCCATACTTGTCCAACAACGAAAACGTAAGGTTCCTTCCAAACGTAATGTTCTTCTTCCATACTTTTCAACAACGTAAGGTTCATTAACCATACGTTTCAAAATAACATAAAAAGTAAACTTTTCATCCATACGTTACGTTCATCAACGTAGGGTATGAACAGTGATTCCAGTACGCGCTAAAATTGATCTTGCGCTACAGTGATTCCAGAATACGCGCTAAAATTGATCTTGGAATAAATGAAGTATAAAATCTCGTTATATAAAATAAATTCCTGCAAAATACTCAACGAAATAATTAGTAAATAATTAAGGGTATTTGTGAGCATCAAAATTATCATAAAGAGACAGAGTATTATTTAAAATAATCTCCCCCTTTAAAAAACATTATTTTGATTTGTTTAAATACATTGCTCAACAATCTCCCCCTTTTTGATGATCACAAAACCCATAAAATAATAGAACTAATTTAATTGCAATCTTTGTTAAAAAATTAGTTTTATAAAATTTTAGAATTTTGAAAGGATTAAAACAATATTTAACTATAAAATTTCTCCCCCATAATTCTCATAAAAATAAATTTTCAAATAGAACGAATGAATTTAAATGTTGTGTTTATCCAAATTCTCCCCCTTTTTGTGATATCAAAAAGAATGAAAAATTACGGATTTGAACACATTCATTATTGCACTGAACTATAAGTAAATGCTATAATTAACTGTGTATGGATAAGTGAATATCTTATACTGGCTAACTTAATCATAAATCAATAAATAACAAAACAAAAAGATTAGAAAAGAATTTTCATTCACAAGCTACGACAGTGATATACAGAGGAATCAAGGTTTAGGGATAAGACAGGGAAAAAAAAAAAGGTGTCTATCTCCTTTGGATTGCGGTCTTGATCTCTGTAAACTGGTCTCGAAGCCTCTTCATCATCCCATCTCCTAACTTGATGATAAGATCTCTGTTCTCCTGAGTCATATGAATATCTTCAATCAAATTAACTCTGAAAAATTCATGCATTATTTCTTCCTTTTCAACAAAAAGAGCCAGCTTTTCTGATAACTGATTCAAAAGAATCCTAATCGGTTGCTCTCCAGATGTCAACTGATCTACCAAAAATTTCTGATTATCTAGCAAAACTGACAAAGGGGCACTGTTGCACTGAAGATCGTGTAATCTGTCACTCATATTGCTCAGTGCTCCAGTTATTGCTTGAAATCTTCGAATCAAATCAGGTGAAGAACCTGATCCACTCACAGCACTATTTGCAACAGATTCAAATTTATTCTCCATGTAAATCTTCATCTCAGACAAATCATCTTTTGTTACCATCTCTGACTTCAACTGATCAACAGCATTCAACATATCAGTCTTAAACAAATCTACTTCTTGTCTTGAAACAGTAGATTCTCTCAGCTTCTGAAACTTCAACTGTTCTAAGTTCAGAGAATTTCTGAGACTAACATTCTCAGATTCCAACTGAGAAATACGCTTGTATAACTCAACAACTTCTTCTTTTCTCGAATCAGGGGCACCCTGTGCTTGATTCTCATGTCCAGAATCAGATTGATGAAGCAGGACAAGGGGTAAAGAATCTGCATCTGATTGTTCTTTGTCCTGAACAGGTTGATCTACTGAGCTATCCTTTGAAGCTTGAAACTCTTCCACTGAAAAATCTTCCTGAAGTACCTCTGTATTTATTTCAGAAGTATGTTCATCACGAACAGCAGTCTCTCTGACTTCTACTGAATTATCAAGAACAATATTTTCATGAACTTCTTGAGGTCGGGCCACTTCTTCACCAGGCACTGCCTCCATAAGTTGTTCTTGTGGAATTGCTTCTTCAATATCCACAGCAGCAGTCTGAGGTTCTAGTTGAATTTCCGGTTGAGCTACTGGTTCCTCTATCGGTGCAGTCCTTTCCACAACAGCTTCCCTCACAAATGAATAAGAAATTACTGGATCAGAAGATTTCAAGACAGGAGAGATGATTTCTTCATCAATTGACCTCTTCCTTCTAGATTGAAGTCCTTCTTGACTTCTCTCTTCTTCAACTTCTTCCATCTCAAGGCGAATTCTTCTTGCCACTGTACTAACTCTGGATTCTGCCTGTCCTTCCTTGGACTTAGCTGGTTGAGCCTGAGCACTCTCCGAGTCTTCCTCAGCTCCAACAGGTAAAAGTTTTCCTTTAATTGTGCTCCAGAAATATCCCACTTTCCTTAAAGTTCCAGCATTAAAAACATTACTGTGGTGACATTTCACCCCAGCACTTACCAGTCTGATCATTCCCCTTTTATATAAAAACAAAGAAATGAACCTTCCATATGGGAAAAAGGTCATTCTTGCTTCACTCTGACAGCAGTATCTTAGATATCTTATCATAAATCGAGGAAAATTAAACTTGATATCACTCATCAGAAGATACATTATATACATGTCAGGGTATAGAATTTTCTCCATTTCAGCCATCCTTGGTGCTAAACCGGTCTGAACAAACTTTACTAAGATTTTCTGATCGGGCTCCAAATCTTTAATAAGCACCTTCTTTATCACTTTTGTTCCAAACAGAAAAGACATAATGTCTTCAGACTTATGTACAGAATCTCCAATATTCCGTAAATCAAAATGAAAAACTCCTTCATGGGGGCAGTTAAGAATCTGACTTATTTCTACAGATGATATGGAAAAGTCCTTATCCTCTATCTGAGCCAAGAAACTATCCTCCGTATCCCCAAGGCTAAACTGAACAGTTCTAAAGAAATGTCTCATTTCTGCCTCATATAGAAACTCAGATTTTTCACTATTAAAGGCTTGCTCAAGGCCTTGAAACGACAACGCTTGCTTCAACAGCAAATTAGTTTCAAACAACCATTCTAAATCGATGACTTTACCTTGCAGTATCTTCCGACCAACTACTTTAGATTTCTTTGCAGCACTGCTCTCGGCTTCATCTGGACGCTTAGTCTTTGCCATTTCAACAACGATTTCTGAAGGTTCGAAAGTTTAGGGTTTGAAGATTCAGAAAAGGGTTTTGGAGCAGATGTGCGGTTTTAGGTTTTCGAAAGGGTTTCCGAAAAAGGTGAAAACAGTTTAGAAGGTGAAACGGTTCTGACAGCCTTGATTCCCGTGTAATCACTAATCATTACTTTTATTTAAAACAAAATAAAATTACTTATAGCGGGAAACAGAAAATTAAACAGAATTCGAAAACAGAATAAGATTAAAAAAAAACTATTTAAAATTAAATAAACCTAACTCCCCCTTAATAAATTCAAACCTTGCCGTGGGAAGTGGTTTAGTAAAAATATCTGCTAATTGATTTTCTGTATTTACAAATTCTAAAAATATATCCTTTTTTAACACATGATCTCTTAAAAAGTGATGTCTTATATCAATGTGCTTAGTTCTAGAATGACTAATAGGATTTTTTGAAATATTAATTGCACTAGTATTATCACATAAAATAGGCGTATTATTGAAATTTAATCCAAAGTCCATAAGAGTGTTTTTCATCCACAACACCTGTGCACAGCAACTACCTGCAGACACATATTCTGCCTCGGCTGTTGACAGGGCAACTGAGTGTTGTTTCTTACTAGACCATGATACTAAAGACTTTCCTAAAAAGTGACATGTTCCTGAAGTACTCTTCCTATCTAATCTACAGCTTCCAAAGTCTGCATCTGAATATGAAATTAAATTAAAATCAGAGGTTTTTGGATAAAGCAGAGATTGATAAATAGTACCTTTTAAATATCTAAAAATTCTTTTAACAGCAGTTAAATGGGATTCTTTGGGATTTGATTGAAATCGAGCACAAAGACATACTGAATACATTATATCTGGTCTACTAGCAGTAAGATATAACAAACTACCAATCATACCTCTATATAACTTGTTGTCCACTGATTTTCCAGTTTCATCCAAATCAAGTTTTATATTAGTACACATAGGAGTTGTAAATGTCTTGCTGTTTTCAAGTCCAAATTTCTTAAGTAAATCAGTAATGTATTTGCATTGATTTAAACTATTTCCAAAATCTTTTTGAAATATTTGAAGACCTAAAAAGAAATTTAATTCTCCCATCATACTCATTTCAAATTCTTTTTGCATTAATTCTGAAAATTCATGACAAAGAATTTTATTGGTTGATCCAAAAATTACATCATCAACATAAATTTGAACCAACAAAACATTATTTTTCACAGTTTTCTTAAAGAGTGTTGGATCTGCTAGTCCAACAGTAAAATCATTTTTCAAAAGAAAAGAACTTAGTCTTTCATACCAAGCTCTAGGTGCTTGTTTAAGGCCATAAAGAGCTTTAGTAAGTTTGAAAACAGAATCTGGTTTTTGAGAATTTTCAAAACCAGGAGGTTGCTCAACATAAACTTCCTCCATTAAATAACCATTTAAAAAGGCAGATTTAACGTCCATCTGAAATAATTTAAAATTCATATGAGATGCATAGGCTAAAAGGATTCTAATAGCTTCTAACCTGGCTACAGGTGCAAAGGTCTCATCATAATCTATTCCTTCTTCTTGATTGTATCCTTTAGCTACTAATCTTGCTTTATTTCTAGTTATTATCCCTTGATCATCCTGTTTATTCCTAAAGACCCATTTAGTTCCTATTACTGGATAATCATGTGGTCTTTCAACTAATTCCCAAACCTTATTTCTCTTGAACTGGTTCAATTCATCCTGCATTGCTATTACCCAGCTCTCATCATCTAAGGCTTCTTCTATGGTCTTAGGTTCTTGTTGGGATAGGAAAGCAGAGAATTCAACTATGTTTCCAAAGTTTTTTCTAGTTTGAATACCAGTCTCTAAGTCACCTATCACAGATTCTAAAGGGTGATTCTTTAAGGTTCTAGACTGTCTAGGCATTACATTCAAAGGCTCTTCAGTATCATGTTCTTCTGAACTGGACTGAATTTCTTTTATATCATTTTCAAAATCATTCTTTAAATTCTCAGGTCTCATGTTTTCATTAGAATCAGGTTCATCTATTTGTTCTATCCTTTTCTCAAAAGGATCAGATTCATCAAATTTCACATGAACTGATTCTTCAACAATCCTTGACTTTTTATTATAGACTCTATAAGCTTTGGAGGTTGCAGAATATCCTAAGAAAATACCTTTATCAGATTTTGGATCAAATTTACCAAGATTATCTTTGGTATTCAAGATGTAAACCTTGCATCCAAAAACTTTAAAGTAATTTACTTTAGGTTTTCTGTTATTCCATAGTTCATAGGGTGTCTTTTTCAAAATAGGTCTTATTAAAATTCTATTCATTATATAACAAGCTGTATTAACAGCTTCTGCCCAGAAATATATAGGTAGGCTATATTCATTTAACATAGTTCTAGCCATTTCTTGAATAGTTCTATTTCTTCTTTCTACAATCCCATTCTGTTGAGGTGTTCTTGGAGCAGAGAAGGTGTGTTTAATACCCATGTTTGAGCAAAAGGAATTAAATTCCTGGTTCTCAAATTCTCCACCATGATCACTTCTCAATGAGATTATATTAAAACCTTTTTCATTTTGAACAGATTTACAAAAACCTTCGAATAAACTAAAAGCTTCACTTTTAAATTTCAAAAAGAAGATCCAAGTAAATCTAGAGTAATCATCAACTAATACATAAACATATAATTTACCAGCTAAACTTGCTACTCTTGAAGGTCCAAACAAATCCATATGGATAAGTTCTAGAGGTTTAGTTGTAGCAACTTTATTAACAGATTTGAATGATGATTTGTGTTGCTTGCCAAGCTGACATGCATCACAGAATCTGTCATTTTCAAATTTGAGACTAGGCAAATCAGAAACTAAATGTTTCTTAGATAATTTATGTAAAGCATATATATTGCAATGACCAAGTCTTCTATGCCAGATCCAGGATTCACTTATATTAGCAGTTAAGCAATTTACTTGTTGTTTACACAAGGAATACAAATCCAAAGTATAAACATTATCAGTTCTGGGTGCTCTAAACTTAAACAGTTTATCTTTAGAAACAGTACAACTATTGTTGGTAAAATCAACAGTGTATCCATCATCACAGAGTTGAGAGATACTTATCAGATTGTGTTTTAACCCTTGTACATAAAGTACTTTGTTGATTGAGACTGTCTCTGGATCTCCAACTGTTCCAATACCAATAATCTTTCCTTTGGCATTGTCACCAAAGGTGACAAATCCTCCTTCCTTTCGAGTAAGAGAAGAGAAATTAGCTGAAGTTCCACTCATGTGTCTTGAGCAGCCACTGTCCATATACCATATTTCTTTCTTTCTTTGGTGACCTGCTTCCTGCAAAGACATTCAAACAAATTGCTTTGGTACCCATATTTTGTTGGGTCCAGGAGTGTTAGCAAGCAGTGATCTGGGTATCCAGATTTGCCTTGTTTTCTTAAAATTGATTGAATCATATAGATCATTGGAAATATAAGCTTTCTTAATTCCACATATCTGAGGTTGTCTTAGAAAACAGTTTTTAGCTATATGACCTCTTGTTCCACAGTAGTTACAAATAACCTGTTTAGTGCTAGGAACAAAATAATTTTTGTATAACTTAGGTTTTTCTCCTTTACTTCCAATTCCAAACCTTTCCTTTTTAATTACAGTTTTTCCAAGTATCTCATTTAAGGTGTTTTCTCCTTTTGTAAAAACTAATGCAGCCGTTTTATAAGATTCTACTTCATCCTGTAGAGTTTTTATTTTTGATTCAAAATTAATTTTATTTGAGTCAGCAGAATTGTATTTGTCAATTAATTCCTCATGTTGTTTTAGCAAAGTATTTCTCTCATCTGAAATAGCTTTGTACAAGTTCTTTATAGATTTATATTTATTAAATAATGAGTCATACCTTTCTTCAAGCATATTGCAGTAAGCTGCAAGTTTTCTATTTGAGAGGCTTGTTTCAGAGTTTGATTCATTATTTGAGTCAGAGGAATAGTATGAGTGTACCTCATCAGTTTCAGCCATGAAACACATATTTGCTTTTAAATTGGCTTCCTCCTTTTCTGAGCATGATTCAGAATAATTACTTGAGTCTTCAGAAACACTCCAAGTAGCTTTCATAGCTTTCTTGTCTTTCTGCTCATAATCATCTCTTTTGAAGAATTTCTTTTTCTTTGCATCTTTCAATTTTGGGCAATCCGGTCTGATATGTCCCATCTTTTTGCATTCATAACATCTCACTTCCTTGCTATCCTTTTTAAAGGATTTCTTGAAGTCTTTCTTCTTACTATAGAACTTTCTGAATTTTCTGGCTAGCTGTGCCAGTTCTTCATCCGAATTTGAAGACTCAGAGCTTTCTGATTTAGCACTCACTTCTCTGTTCTTCATCTTTCTATCCTTTTGTTGAGAAGTCACTTTCAAAGCAGTATTTTCCCTTTTTATGTAGACTTTATGCTCATTTACCTCATCTTGCATTTCAGCTTCGTACATCATCAGTGTACCAATCAGTTCTCTCATAGTTAGATCTTTAACAGAAGTTGATTGTCTGATTGCTGCAGAGATTCCATTCCATCGAGTAGGAAGTACTCTCAGTACCTTCAACGCTTGATCAGCCTGCTTGATTGGTTCTCCTAGAGCTGTTATATTATTGACAATTTCTGTCAATCTTCCATTCATCTGAGTGATGCTCTCTCCTTCAATCATTCTGAAAGTATCGAATTTTAACTTAGCAGTTGCATATCTCATCTGTCTTACATTATCTGTTCCTTCATAAGCAACAGCTATAGTTTGCCACATTTCATATGCAGTCGGGCATTGAGATACTCTGTTAAATTCGTCTGGTCCTAGACCACAGATGATTGCATTCATAGCTTTTGAATTTATGTCATACTCAGCTTCTGTAGCAGCACTCCATGTATCGGGATTTTCAGGAATTTCATAGGGAGTCAGAATCTTTGAATAGACTCTGTAACCAAGATTTTTCAGGTAAATAATCATACGTGATTTCCAGCAGCCATAATTATCTCCATTAAAGTAAGGTGCTCTGACCATTGACATTCCCTCTCTCATATCAGCCATGATACACTATGTATAATCTTTAAATACTTCTAGGCCTGATAAGACTTTAGAAATAAGAAGCTCCTCCTCTGATACCAATTGTTGGATCTGAATCTACGGATTATACACAAGAGGGGGGTGAATTGTGTCTTTTTCAAATTATTACAATCTCTTCAACTTAGACAAATTCTGTTCACTATGCTTTTGCACGATTAAATATGCAGCGGAAAAAAGTAAAAGCATGAACACACGGATGTATAGTGGTTCGGGGAACAGAAGGCCCCTAGTCCACTCCACCAACGCTCAAATCCACGAGCTTGGCGATTTTCACTATCTGGTCCTCGTTTCCACAGACCCGTCCACAACTGAGTACAGGCAGTTGACACCTTTACAAGATTCAGGCAAACACAGCCTTCCTGGTTCAAACACGAACCCACACAGCTTAGAACGAGAAGCTGATCACTCAAAAATAAAAGGGTTTCGATAAAGAAACACTTCTCCAGTTGTTCTTCACAATTGCAACAGAATGCAATTGACAGTAGATAGATCGTCGTCTTCAGAAAATAAAGATCTGTAATCAAAACAGTTCTGAGTCGATCCAGTTGCAATAGATATTACCAGAAGCTTCACAACTTCAGCAGTAGTAGATTCACAACAGATAGTCGATGTAGAACACGTGAATCTGCTTTCAAGATCTTCCTTTGGTAATAAAGATCTTACACTTCTTCTCGATCACCAGAAAAGAACGCTTTCACACAGTCTCTGTTTTCTTGCTCGTCAAAAGATCAATATATATCACACACTTTCCTGTGCATATATATATATATCTGAAGTTTCCAAGATAGAACATATATTCAAATATGAGAAAATCTTTCGCATAAAATAGATCCATGAAAATCTCCTTTAGATTCGCGATTTTAAATGAAACAACAGAGCCGTTGTAACTCTCCTGAAGAATCGGCACAAAAAGCTCCGTTTAAATCAATCATTAATCCGTTGTAAATCGTCTTTGATTCAGTCAAAGTCGTATTTAAGAATCAGCTCGAAATCCGCCTAATAATCCGCTTGCTTGACTAATTCAAAAAGAAATATCATCTGTCAAAAATATCCCGACGCCAAACGTAGGGTTGATGACGTGGCTTCAAACGTAGGGTTCACAAACGTAAGGTTCAGAACGTAAGGTTCAGAACGTAAGGTTCAGAACGTAAGGTTGAACATACATACTTTCTCTTCAGCATTCAAACGTAGGGTTGATCATCCATACTTTCTCTTGCTTCAACTCTCCAAAGAACGTACGGTTGATTATAAAGTAATGTTGATGATCCATACTTTTGAGAAACAAACTCAACACTGAAAACTAACGTACGGTTTCTCTTCCATACTTGTCCAACAACGAAAACGTAAGGTTCCTTCCAAACGTAATGTTCTTCTTCCATACTTTTCAACAACGTAAGGTTCATTAACCATACGTTTCAAAATAACATAAAAAGTAAACTTTTCATCCATACGTTACGTTCATCAACGTAGGGTATGAACAGTGATTCCAGTACGCGCTAAAATTGATCTTGCGCTACAGTGATTCCAGAATACGCGCTAAAATTGATCTTGGAATAAATGAAGTATAAAATCTCGTTATATAAAATAAATTCCTGCAAAATACTCAACGAAATAATTAGTAAATAATTAAGGGTATTTGTGAGCATCAAAATTATCATAAAGAGACAGAGTATTATTTAAAATAATCTCCCCCTTTAAAAAACATTATTTTGATTTGTTTAAATACATTGCTCAACAAGTATCACCTAGATGTGGATTATAAGGATTTGGATGAGTCACAAAGAAATCTCTGATATTCATTGGCCCTTTCTAGATTCAATGTAGAGTTAAAGAGGTTTCATTCCTCTTATCTCTACCTCTTCAGTTAGACCGACTACATGACATTTTTCACCTGTCACAGCTAAGGAGGTATGTGCATGACTCATCACATGTTATCTACTGGGGTGATCTTGAAATCATGGATGGAGATACCTTGGTTGGGTAACCAATAGAGATCAAGGATCAATAGGAGAGGATCCTTCATGGGGGACAGATTCCTTTAGTGTGTCTATTGGTAGCATAATAATCTTCAAGAGAGCACCTAGGAATGGGAGGTTTGGATTCATGATCAGTACTCACATCTCTTTTTTAGCCCTTGTTTTGGATTTTTGGGATGTAAATCCCAAGGTGGTGAGAATTTCATAACTCAAATTTTCTATGTATTATATTTATATATTTTATAGATTATTTATGAGACCATCTCTAAGACAGCATGAAATTTTGAGGCCAATTTTTCCTGGAATAAATGTTTGAAATATATTAAATACGACACACATGTAGTTTTCCTAAAAAGTCGAATAAATTATAAATAGGGGCTTAGATCATAAATCTGAGGGCACCATTGAGTTTAGAATATAGGATTTACCCTAGATGCGAGATAACCTTGGTTAGTGTAGGGAATTTGAAGAAAATTCATCACAGGAATAAAATGGATAAAATAATTTATTGAATTATTTTACTTTAATTTGTTGGTGTAGAAACTAAACCTCTTCTGTAATTAAACAGCTATGTAGAATGACTATATTTAGCTATAAAAACCTAGAGATCTATAGGATTTCTAGAGATCCATATAATAATATTTTGTTGTAGGATGATGACTGAATCAAAGATTGATGATCGGTGCGATAAACATTTAGAGGAACTCACCAACGATCATGGTGTGTCTCTATTCATCATCAGAGATAAATCCAAATTGAGGTAGGACATTTTTTGGTTTGGTTTCTCTCCTTGTTTTCTATTTCTACAATAAACACATATTAATCAAACAACAAATTGATCTACAGATCTGTGGTTTGTAGGATGCGATTTTATTACATGGATTTTATAGGGAAAAATTATTTGTGATATTTGATTCATCATTGACTTTATAATAATGAAAGATCAAGGAAAACATGACAATTTTCTGAGGTTCATTCCTCATGTTTTTGGTTTTTCATTTATCCTAATTTTCTTCATTCATCGTGATAAATCTTTGTTTATCCTATGGTTCAATATCCACTAATAAATTGGTTATTGTGCACCTAGTTCTTGGCACAATGATTCAATATCGTAGATCTAGTATTGGAACGACATAGCGGTGGTGCAATGATGGAAGCGGTGTATGGTAAAATTGTTTTGGATGCCAGACATTTTATTCTTCAAAACATAATAAAGAATAACTTTTGAATCCATTTTCTAAATGGATTCAATGATTCAATCCTATTGTTCGATGATGATGAGGTTTAGCCACTGATCTCACTTGATTCTGATGAAGGGAGAAGCTAGAACATTGGTCAGAGGAGAGGCCGGAAATGCATTAAATAGATCTAGAAATCTATAAATTTCTGCACTACACAGTGTATAACGTGGATCCACATGCTATGTCGGCCCCTCTTAGTGTCCACTAGGGTTTTGGGAGTGAGATAAGTATAACATATCTTTTGAATTTATCACAAGGAATGTGGTCCCCTTTAGTGATCTTGGAATATACCTCTAAGGGTACATAGACATGGGATGGAGTGAGTGGAAATGGGCACACTATATACACACACATGGATACAACTTTTCCTAGTGTACATGGGAATACCCATTTTCTGGTACACCAGAAGAGTACACAGGCATCCACACACCATGTACTGTGATATGTACATGAATAGGGACATGGGCCATTTACACGAGCAGGACCCAGGGTTGAAGGGACACAATATGTGACCTTACTATACAATGTGTACTCCTTAAATCATGATTTGGATCCCTTTTTATCTATATTATGTACATTATTTCTTCAGGTGCATTCCCCATATCTGATCCTAGAGGGTTAGTGTGGAATAACCCCAACTCCTAGGATAGCGATCCCTTCCACAGGACTTCTGGGATATAGTAGTTGGAATCCTTTACTAAGGCCTGGAGTGAGATCCTCTATTAAACTTAATTCACTAGGTGGAGTTCTTGGAATCTTTGTGACCAAAACTATGTGGGATCTGATCCTCTACTTAGCTGATTAATCTAGATTCAGTTGTTGTCATGCCCCATGGCCTCAGGATATATCATCATATGTGTATCGTATCTCTTCAGGCTATCAGTGTGTACTTTCCAATGACAAGCCACGATGATCACAACCTCTTAGATAGACATCATCATGTTTATCTAACTCGTGGAGTGTGTTTTCCCAGAAGAGTGATGTGTGGAACCTTCGATCTATAATCTTAGTCTGGAATTACGGTTTTGACTTTATGTTTGAGACTGTGTGTCTTTTTTGAGAATATCTATATATTTTTGTTATTTTTATTATAGACATATACATTTTTAGATCCAACTGTATTATTTTCTTGTGTGGTTTGTGGTTTCGGAGTGTCCTACTTGGTATTAATATACTCATCCTGACACTTTCTTTTCCCATACATTTCATGTCTTCTGTAAACGATTGACCTTTTAATAGATTCCTTCATGGACCGAGACCATAAGGTTCTTATTGAGAACATACATACTAAGGTTTGTTCTTATGGTATATTAATAGTTTTCTATATCTTTCTTTATAGGATTAACTTGTATTAAGACTCTTTTTCATGTCCTTTTATTTGGCCCATATTAATTTTCTTTACTTCCTATTGTACTCGGGTTTGGGATTTGGATTTATGCATGCATGATTGTTCAAATTTTTTTACATTTTAGAATAATATAGGATTGGAGATGTGTGTGTGTGTGTATAGGTACTTAGTAAAGGGCCACCTATGGTAGTGATACCTAATCAGTGCTAGTTTCCAGCCCTTGAACTATTGGAGGTGGGATTGGGGAGTCGTGTAACAGGACCTATTGGGTAGGGTCAGGACACCGATAGTGAAAATCTTATCTAATTTGGGATTGCAATATTTTCAAAGTTGGTTTCATGGTTAGTTCTAACCAAATTCCTTGAACTAAAATGACAAATTTTAAAATTATAGAGTAATTTCAATCCTATATTCAATAACAAGGATATAAATAAATAAATATGTAAATTAAAAAGTAAATTGAAGGTTTTGTTTTGATAATTCACCGCTTCATAAAATTCTGTACCACCTTAGACATTGAGGCCCCAAAAAATAACATGGACTTCAAAACATAGAGGATAACTAATACTTCTCTTAAACAAAGACAATACCCAAAGGGGAATAAGCAACAGCCTAACCCAAAACCTATGTATTAAGACTATAAGAATAAAACTAACATATACAACTTGAAATTTTTGGTTTCAAGATGAAACCATTAATAGGTCTTCTGGCCTTTTACACCTTCCACTTATTAGGGTAGGTCGGGTAAGATTGACAGTCATAGAGAAAGGTATATATGATCGTTCTACCAAGGTAACAAAAACTAATCATTAAATATAAAACCCTATCCAAAATTCCATCAAAATTAATACAAACCTATATAAAATGGAAAAAAGATCAAGTAACCAAAAGAACAAGACACATATTAAAGAACTACAAAAAATAAAAAGTGAAAAAGAAATGAAACGAGGTGCCTTGAAAAAGACTGGAGAGACTAAAACTAAAATCCAAGCTAGGATAATGATAATTTCTTTTTACAACACACAAATTTATAGAAGTTGACCCAATCACCAATATCAATGGTGGATCTATGGGAATTTCAAACAAGAGGGCTTAGAATTCCCAAGTTTACCACACTAATGGCACATGAGGGACCACTTATTTACCTAGGGATTGGAAATAGAGAAAGAAGAATATCTCAAGTACTACTAATTTCAAAACTCTAGCCTATCCAATCTGTGTTTATTCCATGATATTTACCCTTCACTGGTTCAAAAAGGAATGGGGTCACCACTTCTACCTGTTCATACCTTTGAGACCGACTCCAACATTTTGGTCTTTTTGACGACATCCTCAATTGAGGCCAGATTAAACAAAGGTATCCCAGAAATAATTTCTTGATGAAGTCCCCTTATAAAAAGAGGAACCCTTAGTGAGTCCTCAAATGCAAGCTCATGATATAATGGGATTAAATAGATTAAAATGGTTGACACTCTCCATCACCAATCAATCACCCTAATGGTGGTTCATAACCTCTATTTCTCTTCCAACTTTCACCTACTCATAAAAGAGTTCATGTAATTTCATTTTAGGGATCATTTTGACATATGTTTTTAGATAATTTGGTCCTAAATTCAATATAAAAACCATATATATTACAAAGTGCACACTTACACTTAAAAAAACTTTTATAAAGAGAAACATTTTATTTTTATGAAAAATATTCAAGACCTTAAACATTACTTATTATTTTTTATAAATCAACCTTAAAACCTATGAAACATATTTTAAAAATATGGTATGATAATAAAAAATAATAGTAAGGGACATAAAAATTATAAAGGTACTCATTAGACAATTTTAAAACCATGATATCATAAAAGACATTTTGCCTTTAAAATAACAAAATTTGAGGCCAAATAATCAATCACATACACATGAAATAATATTTAATATATGACTATTTAAATAAAACAATTTATAAGAAAACATAAAAGAAAAATCATACTCATGACGGTTTCTTATAAAACACAAGAACCCATGAAGAACATTTTCTTAAAACATACTATTTTACACTAAAAACGAGTAATCATTCCTTTAAAAGAAAATATCACTATATTTTCTTTTGAAATAAAATTATTTCCAAGAAAAATAATTAGAAATCATAGAAATTAAGATAGGTTTCTTGGAATATCACCTTTATATAAACCTTACAAGAACCCTTACTGGTGGAATAACCTACATAGTCAACTTCTAACATAATTATCCCGAAAATTTTATCATTATCCAATGTATTGGATACCAGGATCACTGGATAATAAACAATTTACAAGGAACATAACATATATAAAACACATATAATATTAAATTTCCATCATAAAGCTCATAAAAATATAGTTTTTAACTCATAATAAAAACATTTTCATGTATCTATATATCCTTTTCCATCAATACCCAATTTTATAAAATAAAATACACAAATCAATGGAAAGAATGATTTGTATTTGAAGAAAACACCGATGATTATAAAGGAATCCAAATATAAAATAATTGTTACAAAGTTGGTAAAATTCATCGATTATTCTTGCGTTAATATAGAATATTCCTTTTTCCTTTTGTGAATAAATTCAAAATGTACAGTATAAAATATGTAAAAAGATTCATTTTTTAAAAACTTTGAATGAACATAAAAAAAGAGACATTAAATTACCTTTATAACTCATTTATTTCTATATAAATACATTAATAATGAATTTTTAAAAGTATGGATATGAAAGAAAATGATTTCAAAAATAAATCTTTAAAACATTTAAAATGGGTTTTTTTATGGAAAAGTGACCCTTACCTCAAGTATGATTCATCACTTATATTATTTATATTATTGAATAATAAACTTATGTTAATTATTTAATTTATTAATAACCATTTTCATTTTTATTTTTCCTTTTATTTTATTTATTAACTTGTTATATATAATTAATCAACCAATTAAGTTAATTATGGTTGTTTTGAAGATATTCATCTCAAATGTCCAAAATAACGTTGGAAAGTTGAATATAGTCAAAGTGGTAATCATTGAATCATATATATACAATAATAATCATGATATAATTATCATTTTTCTATATTAATTATACCTTTAAAACTAACCATGAATTATGGTTATGAAAAATGAATTATGTTACCATCATGGAGATGGTAGGTCTTACGTACGCATGAGTAATGTTCACGTTGTTCAGTGAACATAACAGAAATAAATTCAAAATTATTTTATATTTATATAATTATTATTATATTATAATATCATAAATTTGTTCAATAAAATTAAATATAAAATTCATGTTATTTTTCCATTAAAAATTAATCACAACACTTCATTGAGGGGGTAATCTGCCTATGTGAATGAACGGCGTTATCATTTTTTAATGGATGTAAAATTAAAAAATTATATGATATATTACTTTTAAAAAATGATAAATATGTAATTAATATCATATATATATACATTAAATCCATTATTAGAACCAGACATGAGATGTAGTGATGGAAAACAGATTACATAGGTTCGCACGGCTGTAGTTCGTCGTACTCACGAACAGTGATTTTCTTTCTATTTGATGGAAGAAAGAGACAGATATATATTATTACATTCACTTAACAAAATTTATGTATATTTAAGATACTATTTTTATTATTTTATCATGTTTTAATACTATTTTAAGGAGGTATCAGAAGAAATAAAATGAAAATTCTTGGTCAAGAACTATACCGCTTTTTCATAAAACCTCTTTATTTTTACACCTAAAGTAAATCTATGTTGGTTTTATGATCAAACTGAGGCATATAGGACATAGGAAGGGATGTCAGGAATGGATTTGATCAGGTATAGTATGGACTAGAGTGCTAAAAGGTGTGAGTAATTGAGAAGAGTAGGTGCATGTTTACTAGTGAGGGGAGGGACAATCTTGGAATTACATAATGTTTTAAATTAACATAAATTAATTTTTTTAAATTCTAAAAATTTTATATATTTATAATATATTATTAGTATTAGTATAAAACCAAACATAAAATAAACGGTATACAAGATTAGGTTCTTTTTCACCCTTATCTCTTTGTTCTAACCAACAGTTTTCCCTTTTGCTAATAACCAAAATATCAGAGTTTTTCACACTTTAGGGGTAAATAAAATTACTATAGAAGGAAAATAGATCCATAAATTGAAAAAAAAAATATTTTAAACCATATATAATTCACTTGTATAAAAATTTTATTTTTATGAATGTTAAATTATTTAGTATATTCTTATTTATTATAAAATATCATTAATGTCATTTTTGAAACTATTCATTTAATTTGACATTAAATTCATTAAGATAAAAATATAATTAAAATGTTAATATTTATAACCTTCTTAATATGTTATATATATATAATACATTTAATACTATAACTGACCTAAACAATAATACTTTTAGATTTTTTTAAATCATTTCCATGATTTTTCTATTGCTTATACAAGCATTATCTTAGTGTTGCGTAAGAATTTAAAGCAATTTTTCATCGCTAAAAAATAATAATAAATTACCATAATAAAAATAAATTAATTAATTTCAATATAAACTTTTATATCCATTCAGCATTTATATTTACTCAAAATTATGTCATGAAAACTTATTTATTATGTTATTTTGACTTTCCTGGCCTTGCACAAGATTTGCACAAACATTTAGATATATCACTAGTTATACAACTCCAAAATTCAAATATATCCATAAATATCAAAATTAATAATTCAGATATGTTGACAAGGTCATTAATATACTTCTTCCTTCTCAAATATAATCTATAGGATAAAAAATTTGTCTTCTCTAGTATTATGTGGGCACTCCATCGACACTTAAAATGATTTTCATATTTTTCATGAAATAAATTAGAATTTATATGTTTTAAATTATTTTTTTATTATATTTTAAATATATTATAATAAATTATTCTTTTATTAAGTTTAATAAATTTTTATATTATATTTATGTCTTGTCAATATCATAAAATATAATGCATTTCATAAAACCTGTATTTTTACTATTTATCAATAATTAACTTCTTTAGAAAAATATTAAAATTAATACTATGATAAATATGAATTTATGGATACAAAAATTAGTTTAATTTATTTTCATTCAATTACTATAAGTGAAAAACATACTTTTAATATAAATTCATAAAATGAAATGAAAAACAGTTTGTAGAAAAATGTTTTTTAAGACTGATAATGAAATTATAACAAGATCAATTATGAATATTGTTAATATGTAATTAATAATATTATTTATAAATAAATTTCTATTATATTCATTTTATAAAAAATTTAAATCAAAATGGGGCTTTTCAATAGAATTAAACGATAGTTTTACAAAAATTGGTTTTTTCCACTCTTCATTGAAAAATCATTGCATTCAGTAAAGTCCAAAAAATTAAGCCAAAGATAATTTTCATATGATTATTTAAAAAATGGTATCCTTTATATAAAATATATTTTCTAAAGGTTCTATATATTAATTATAATATTCTCTTACAATATGCAATAAAACACATTTTTTAATAAAACATATTTTTAAAGAACATAATAACTTTACTAAAAATTGAGTGATTAATTCCTAAGAATTAACCAATATATTTATATTTAATAAGAACACTATATAAAAATTTCATAATTTTTTGAATCCTATCTATACCCACTAATTCAACAGTAAGGTAATAATAGTAATAAAATATTTCTTGGTTTATTTAAACTCTATGTTCTTTATCATATATTCTATCAAACATAATTTTATTTTTAAAATATCAGGGTGTTAAATTATACCTCCCCCAGTTAATAAATTGTTTTATCCGAGTTTGAAATTGATCTTGGTAATCAAGGGTTTCAAATTTTAAAATGCATTTTTTGAAAATCCATATCATAAGAAGGGAAAATAAAACTTCTTTTTAAAAATATGGAAAGTAAAATATGAAGTTCATATGGAATAACACATAACTAGGTTTCCAAAACTAATAATAGTAAATGAAAGTGAAAATATATACATATAAGAAAAATTAATGTCTAAACAATGACGAAAACTGATAAAGAAAATTGATCACAAGAAATTGAATGATCTTGAGAAAATTAACGACCACAAAACCATAAACCAAAGGGATGAGAAAAAGAAAATCCATTCATTATAAATGAATGTAATACAGTAATAGTTTTACTTAAGATCATTTTTATGGATTTTAGGATTTCTTTTAACATCTATACTAAAACAAATTAAGAAATATACTTACTGGGAAATTATAATTTTTTCCTTTAATCAATTTCTTCCACAATTACATATTTTTTTCAAATGATGAGTATAAAAGATGAATTTTTCATGCATAAATAACTAATACAAAAACCCTTCATAATAACAACCAAATTTTAACATAGATAATTATATAAATAAATAACCTTAAAATTATATCAAAATGCTCTTTACTAAGTTTAAAACCCAAAAATTAGAAGGATTTAATCACATATTCTTTTGGGATTAATTTAACATTTATCTATAATCAACATTAGTCACTCATAATGTTATATACCCAAAAATATATATGCTTAATCACACAATCTCTAATATATGATAATCATATCCATAAATAACCTGAAGTTTCCTAAAGCCACATTAAAATCATATATGCTTCCAAAAGTTAATTCAACATTCATTCCTCAAATAAAATCCCCTCTTATCTAATAATATTCAATTTTCCTTAATCATATACTGTTATCTAAAAATATATTGATCTTATTCTGAAGTATCATTAATCACTTAATCATCAAATCAATTTTCATTTAAATGGTAATCTATATGATAAAACATATCATAAAAAAATTAAAAACCCATAATTACTTCAACAAAGTGTATCATATAAACCCTAAAGGTTATGAATAACTATAAACTTATGTCCAAAAAATGTAAAAGCATTATTTCTCAACTAAAATTTTCATATTTTAAATGTAACTTCTATATATACCTCAAACATATATTAAAACTTAATAAATGTATCCCAATGCATTCCCATGACATAAAACCTCAAAATGTGTATATGTTCTATTAAGCATATGATCAACCATACCCTTATCAACTCATGAAACTTTATGGTTACCCATATCAATATGGATTGTTATAAGTTTTAATAGGTTATATCCTCTCAATATTAATAATGGTTCATGAAGATAATGTGTGTGTACCAAAATATTGTCCCCCTTAGAGTGACTGACCAGGTGTTCATTCCTAGGCCAACTCAGCATGCGCTTATGATGATTGAGTTAAACCCCAATCTTTTCCTTTTAGAGTTTTTTCCCCGAGGTGCATTTATGCCACAACCATATCCACTTGATTGTACCCAAACAAATATTTCATTTCTAAGAAATAACACAATCAATAATTTACCAAAACATAAGTATGTTTTCCATATCTTAGACTTATCCCCAATGTTATCACTAAAGCTTTCTAATCATAGTCTGAAATTTTTTTTAAACATTTCCTCTAATACCAACTACTGGGACCCACCCTTAAAAAAGTGGTAGAGTGAAAATTTATAAAATAGTTAACTTAATTTAATTTTTTTGGATATTATCGATTTACAATTTTATATAATTAAGTCATAAATCTAACATAACAAACTCATATATTAAAAATTAGACACATAAAATCAGTAATTATTTTTTCTACAATATATAACTTTTATAAAGAATCGTGTTTTATTTTCATGAAAAATCTTCCATAATTTTAGTTTTACATCTTATTTGTGCTTACACATCCTAAACCCCTATTAAGAATATTTAAAAAATATGTGATGAGAACAAAAAAATCTATTAAGGAATATAAAAAATAGAAAGATACACATTTATCTATTTTAAAACCATGAGATCTTAAAATATAATTTTCCATTAAAATTATTAAATTTGAGATCAAATGATCATTAACCTACATATGAAATCATGTTTACTATCCAAATATTTTCATAAAATACTTTAAAATAAAACATAAAGAAAAAAATCAGAGGCACGATGAACTTGAAAACATGAGAACCCATAAAAAAATTTAAACATATTTTTTAACTTAAAACGAAAAAATAATTCCATTAATTAAAAATATCATCAACATACCTTTTGAAATAAAAATATTTCCATGAAAAATAATTATAAATTATAGAAAATCCATGAAATTTCCTTTGGACATCATCTTCATAAACCCTTACAATAACACTTACAAGAACCCACAAAAGTGTAATAACCTATATACACAACTTCCAACATAATTATCTGAATAACATAATCATTACTGAATGAATTGGAGTGGTCACACAAAATCCAAGAAAATTTACAAGGACCATAAAATGTATAAAAATACATATGATCTAGCATTTATATCATCAAAATCATAAATATATACTTTTAAACCCATCAGAAAAACATTTCCAGATATTGATATATCTCTTTCCTTTAAAACATAATTTTAAAAATTAAATTAACCAAAAAAAGGGAATAAGGTTTTCTATTTGATAAAATAAGAAATATTATAAAATAATATTTATGGTAGAGGGAAAATTCTTTGATGTCATATACATTAAAAAAGAACATTATTTTTTCTTTATAAGGAAAGTAAAAAAAATGTACCATGTAAAATATGTAAAAAAGATTAATTTTTGAAATCCTATGAAATAAATTAAATAGTGATATAAAATAACCTATTTAATTTATTTATTCTCATAAAAATACTTATAAATGTATTTTTAAGAATATTAATATAGAAGAAGATATTTTGAATATAAGGTTTTAAAACATTTAAAATGTGTTTTAAAGGTAAAGTGTCCCTTACCTCGACTCTGACTCATCAAGTGCATTATTTATATTTTGGTATAATAAAATTATGTTAATTATTTAATTTCTTAGTAACATTTTTCAATTTTATTATTATTATTATTTTATTTATTACCTTATTATATACAATTAATTAATTATGTTTATATTGTATGTTGGGATGATATTCGACACATATATCCAAAATGAATTTGGTAACTTGACTATAGTCAAATATATCATTATTTTATAATATCCAGCATAATAAAAATTAAATAATTATCATTTTTATGCATTAATTATACCTTCAAAACTAACCATGAAATATGGGTATGAAAAATGAATTGTGTTACAATCATGCAGATGGTAGGTCGAATGTACGGATGAGTAACATTTCCATTTTCCAATAAACATGATTGGAAGAAGGTAGGTATAATTTTATATTTATAGAATTATGATTATATCATAAATATAATTTTTTTTAAATTCAATTATATATACCATCCATGTGATGTGGTTATAAAAAACAATTCACCTCGCTTCATGGAGGCTATAATCTACGCATACACACGAACGCAATTATCATTACTCAATGGATGGAAAGGTAATAAACTAAATAATATAATATATATAAATAATGATAAATCTTTAAATTATATCCCATATATACATTGAATCTTTCATTATAACTATTTCTGAGAGGCAATTATGGAAAATGAATTATATCAATTTGTGTGGTGGTGGTCTTTTCTACACATGAACGATGGTTTCCTTTCCATTTGATGGAGTAAGGAGGTGGGTATTAGTTATTCCGTTAACTTTAAAAAAATAAGTATATGTAATATATTTTTTATATTATTTCATATTACTTCATTAATTTTTGAAGGAGGTAAAAGTAAAATTAAAATTAAATCGGTCAGTTAAGAATTATATCTCTTCTTGGTACAACCAACTTTGTTTTATAATTAAATCCTTCCTATGTTTGTTTTCTAATCAAACCAAAGCCACTTGGAAATGTGTATATTTGTTAATAAAGTATTTTTTAATCTATTTCTGGAACTTGGGTTCTCAAAATGTGTGATTAAGATAGGAGAGGAGGTTCCCTTTTATAAGTGGGGAGAGGGACACTCTCATAATTACATAAATTATAAAATTAATATAAATTAATTTTCTAGTAAAAGTTGAGATAAATTTATATATTTTGAATATATGATTATTATGATTCAAAATGTTCTCATTTAAAAGAAAGTGTACATTTTTATGTAATGTTTTCATCCTTATATCTTTGTTTCACACCCCCCCCCCTTGTTAACCCTTTTAACAATTACCACAATATCAATGTATTTTACCCTTTAGTGGTCAAGAAAACTAATATAAAAGAAAAATATACATATAAAAGGGAAATTTTTAATATTTTAAACCATAAACCATTCACTTGGTTGAATATATGACTTTTTAAATTTTAACTCATTTAATAAAATTCCTCTTACTGTAAAATATCATTAAATTCATTTTTAGAACTATTCATTTCATTTGACTTTAAATATATCAAGATAATAAGTTAATTAAAATGTAAACCATTAAAAATCCCTATTTATATATATATATATATATATATTAATTAAATTCATAATACACTATAACTTACTCTAACGGTATTACTTTTAGAGCTTTTAAAATTATTTATATGATTTTTCAATTAGTTTTTCTCAAAATGTATCGATGTTTTGTAAGAATTTAATGAAATTATTTCTTTAATAAAAATTATAAATTAATTAATAAATTTCAATTTAATCTTTTATATTCATTAAATATTTATATTTACTCACATATATGTTATTACAATTTATTTAATATGTTATTTTGTCTTTTATAGCCTTGCACACTCATTGCATAGGAATTTTGATAAGTCCCTTGATATAGAACTACAAAATTATTATATATCCAAAAATATAATTAATAAAACTTTATATTTATTTTCAAATTTAATAAAATCATTCTTAATTCTCAAATAATATCTTTAGGATACAAAATTTTACTTTTTTACTATTGTGCAAGCACTGTATTGGCAGTGAAAATGATTTTCATATTTTTCATGAAATAAATTATAATTTATATGTTTTGATTTATTTATGTATGATATTTGTATTACATAATAATAGATTATTATTTCCACAAGTTTAATGAATTTTAATATCATATTTATAACATGGTCCTATCATAAATGTTATTATATTTCCTAAAAATTGAATTTTTTACTATTCGCCAAAAATTTAACTTCTTCACAAAACTTTAAAATATTTATATTAGGATAAATTTGAATTTTTGAATAAATTTAACTTTCATTTAATATAATTAAATTAAGATAAGTGACAGAAATTAATTTTAACATAAACTCATAAAACGCAATAAAAAACTTTTTTTTAGAAAAATACATTTTTAAGACCAATAATGAACATACACCAAAATAAAGTATAAATAAAATTAATATGTAATAAATTAGATTATTTACAAATAAATTAGGATTAACTAATTTTAAGATCAATTTCAAATCATAATGGTAATTTTCAATGGAAAAAAAGATATTTTTATAAAAATCGGCATTTTTCGCTATTCACTAAAAAAATAAATATTTTCATAAATATCCAAACAAATCACCTTAATAAACTTTTTATATGATTATTTAAAAAATTATATCTTTGTTATAAAATATAAATTTAAAAATACTTAAATTAATTACAATATCCTCTTGCGAAAATAAATAAATAACATTTTTGAATAAAACGTATTTTTGAAGAATAAAATGACTTTTAGAAAAATGGAGTGCTTATTTACTAAAAATTAATAAATAAATTTTTATTGAGTATGACCTTTATATATATTTCATAATGTGTTTAATATTATTCATACCCAGCGAATATAATTTATAGGTTATTCCAGTCATAATAATATTTTTTTAGTTCATTTAATCATAGAGTTGTGTATCTTATACACAATCGAACAACATATTATTTTTAAAATCTCATAGCCTTACACTTAGTCCCAAAAAAGATGATATGAAAAAGAAATGAGATTGGATCTACCACTATTCCAAGAGTATGGGTAGGTTTGATAGCTAGAATAATTATATCTAAGCCCTAAGATACACTATTTTGGGGGACACTCCACCATACAGACTTCTTATTATCCCTCAAAAATATTCTAGGAGGTAAGATCTCAATAAAAAATAAAAAATAATATTCAAATAAAAATTATTCAAATTCCAACTCGTTATAATCAAACGGGTCGATGAAATTACATCTCAAAACCACTTTGAAAAATAATTACACCCTTGGAGATTTGAAGGGTGTCCTCTAATCCCCCTCTAAAAATCATATCATCACACTTAAAACAAGTTTTAGATCATAGTTCTTGTATGAATTTATTTTATAACTCAAAACATAAATCTTGTTTTAAATTATATTTTCAAAATTTATTTATTAATTTCTAAACCAAACATCACTAATTTATAAAAAAAAATATTATAACATATTAAAAAAATCCAACCAAATAACATTAAAATTCCATAAAATTATTTATAATACCTCTCAAATAACAATAACACAATGACAAAAGAAAGTCAAAGAAAAAAGAATCAATAAAAATAGAGTGATTATTGATTTTTTATGGTTTGGATATATGATTTGACATAACATACATCAAATGTGAAATAAAATAGTGGTACCTTCATAGAACCATGTGTATAGTCACCGCACGGTTTTTCAAGTCTTGTTGGAAAACTATGTGCTCCTAATTCTTATCTCATTGTCAACCAAAACATCAAAAAACCACACAAAAAACTCATGTCACACCCACAAGTTACAAAACACTATCAATTAAAACCAAATACTAATTACAGTGGTCAATAATAAATATCATAATCATGACTCAAATCCTAATATCTCATAGCAACTCAAGTTTCATCATAATAGGTGGTGATCAAGAACCTGCCCATGGCCTTCCTTCTATACCTTGATGATACTACCTCCCATTTTATAGAATTCCTCAATATCAAAGGTGATTAAAGAACCTAGTCCCTCTTAATTACATTGAATCTAAAACCATTTATTCATGAACCAACCATATCCACCCCTAACTTGGAAACCTATGTCAGTATATGACATGAAACAAGGCGCTTTCTCAATCCCCCAAGATTAGTTCAAGAAGCAATGAATACAAATATGATCATTGGAAATGATTTTTCCTGAATAAATAATAAAATTTAACATAAGGTAAAATTATACCAAAATTATAGCACGAAATGTTCACACTTTAGAAATACATGCATAAACATAATAAGAACCACAAATAAAGAAAAACTAAACATGGAAAAGAAAAAATAAAAAACAATATTAAACTAATAAAGTGTAAAAATGAATCCAAAATACAATAAATAATGACTTGGAAGATACACTTATGATATAAAATAAAAGGGAAAATATCAGGTACCATATCTTCGCGACATCAAGGTCACTCTCCAATAAAATATACCCACTCCAAAACCAATCCAAAACCATAACTTTAACCAACAAAAAATAGAATCAGTCTAAATACATCGAGTGGTACAAGCAAGGTGAGAGTATAAATGACTTGATAGGATTTTTCCTATGATTCCAACAAAATCCTTTTTTAAAATATTCTAGAAACACTAGTTTGAAATACAATAATTTGAAATAGGTTTTTGTAATATTTTTTTGAAAGAAATTCATGAGCATTACTCACTCCCCTTTTAAAACCAAGTGATTCCTAAAATAGAACACTAATATTTTCTTTCAAAAATACATTTAAAATTTTACTTCCTAAAACAATTTCTACGAATATTTTTTAAAAATAAAACTTTATGAATAACCCAAATTAACATCAAAACCATAAATATAACTAATAAGATACACAAATAAGAATATAATTGAATAAATCTATATAAAATGGAAATAATCAATAAATAATTATAGAACACGAAATATACTTAATTAAACCATAAAAAGGGATGGGAATAAGTATTATACAACATGTGGAATAATGATATAGCTAATAAATCATAATCATATAGTCACACATAATAAAATAGAAGTTAATAAAAAGATTTAATAATCATTGGAAACTCTTAAACATATAGTGATATTATTCTTAATGTACTCAAGTGGAATCATATGATGGCCTATTGATTCATCCCAAGTCTATAACCAATTGGATTACTCTCAACCAGCCTCACATGTAGCACTCCACTAGTCAGTATTTTTCCAAATATAGGGGATATAATCTTGAATCATTGGAAAAATTGTAATAACCATCTCTCAATATCTCACTAATACAACTTGGATCCCCATGATATTATATATAAAGGGTGAGGAAGGATGTGTTCCATATATGGCACACACTAGTAATAAAATACAATGAAAATTATTCTCATGTCAAACTATAACCCACTCTCACCCAGACACTCTTATCTAAAGTCCCCATTCCAACTCATATAAATTAAAAAAACAATAAAATTCATCATTAAATTCATTCTAAACATGTCTCCATGGGGAATTAGGTGAGTGATTAATGCATTTTGAAAGAAAACAATTCATACAAATTTCCCACTAGTCCTTAATTTTCTAAACCAGCATCATCATTATGAAATCAAATTCTGAAAACCTTTTGAAAAACCACAATTATTTAAAACTTCTTTTTAAAGTTACAAATAGTCCTTAAGACTATCCTTTAAAATTTATATTTTAAAAACTCATTTGAAAAAACATTTTGAAATAGCGTGAAATTTGAAAATACCTTTGACACCATGGTGAAAGCCTTTCTTTAAAAACAAACATAGCTGATAGAAACCCAAAATTAATATTGATCCAAATAATTAAATAATTATAATATCACCATAAACATATAAAATCAATAAATACTTTGGAATAACTCAAAACAAACTCATAATCACATTTAAAATGAATTCTTAAGAAAAACATCTTTACACCCACAAAATTATAGATTTAAAACAAATTTAATGATAAAACCATCCACTAACCACCCATAAGTTTTTTAAGAACATTTTAAATAAATAGATAATAATATAACATACAAAATTTAAATGAAAATATTTTTAAGAAAACTTAATCATCACATTAACTGTAATTAAAAAAGTGAAAACAAGGAAATGATTACATAGGTTAACTGTAGATGTTGTAAAACCTTCAATGATGAATAAATAAATGTATGAGGGGGAATATCCACACCCTAGGAAACAAGTCCACAAGTTGTTAGAAAACAATAACACCTTGGTTTTTCCAACATTAACCTATTAAAATATAGAAAAAAGAACACAATAAGAAATGGAAAGAGAAGATAATAAAGGGTAAAACCTTGAGAAATCACTAATAAATTAAAGAAAAAATGCCAAAAAACCAAGGAAAATATGGGATAGTTTCCCAGGTTATCTCCTTATAGGAATTAAATGTTTATTGTAAAATATATTAGTGAGGTAGAGTTAAATTCTATAGGTTTATGATGGTAAATTTGAAATTTTAAAACACTGCACAGGTCATAAAATTTAAACACATGGCTTGTCAAAGAGTGCACACTTTACAGGAAACACATGGGCATCCACATAATTTGGATAAAATATTGTGAAAAATAAACACCATTCATGAAAATTCTTAATGATAAATTATTATAGGTTTTTCATGGTTGGCTAAATGTTTAGTGATTACATTGCACCAGCCATGTTCCTTGGACTGTAACTTTAAAATATAAAATTTTCAATGAATTATAATTCAAGACTCATAGACAAGGAAATAAATAAATAAATAATAAGGAAATTTAAGGTCTTGGAATGTCAAAATCCCTAGGATATCATATCTATAGGGTAATAAAGAAAATGGGAATATATAATATAAGAAATAATGATAGTAGAAATCACAAACTTGAGGATCTCTTGGAAAACCAACAAAAATTAAGAAAGGGGGGAATGGGATATCATGCATGAAGTCCTAGTATATATTAAAATAGAGAATAAATGGTTTACAAGGGTGATAAATAAGGAAAATTTATTTTATGAAATTCATATTTTTTGTAATAAGAAAAATTGTGTTGACCCCCAACATGGTGAAACACCCCTACCACTATACGATGACATCCCCTACATGACCAAGCACCACTACCAAGGGTTTCTTTATAGTCTGAACCTGGAATCATAATGAATCATCCATTCCCTTGGCTATGAGTACCTCTATCATAGTTCATGTTGTGGCACGACCTAGTCTTTGTAGTGTGATGAGTCTACAGTCCAGAACTATAACCCCCTGAAACAACCTAAGAAACTACAACACTAATGGAAAAATTGCATATATCAATGATTTGGAACCATTTTTATAGGTCCCCAAACCGTTGGTATAGCCTATACCAAAGTTTTGGGAAGCTATTAGGTGATTTGGTATTGGGAAAGACCTATCCCAATGGTTTTCCAAAAAATTTGGTGTATGTAAATCTAAAAAAAACTTACAACAGAGGTTTGAACCCACAACCTACATGTTATATATCAAAGACTTTACCACTATACTATAGTTACCTTTGGGAATATATTTGGATAAGTATATATATATATATATGTATATGTTTGTTTGTTTTTGTATGTAATCTATATATAGATTTATTTGATGATATTTCACAAAAGTATTCATAAAAAATAGGCATACACATCCCAACGGTTCTCAAAACCGCTGGTATAGACCTTTACCAATGGTTTTGAGAACCGTTGGGACAGGTACCCACCCTTTCCCAATGGTTTTCTCAAACTCTTGGGAAAAGTGTTCTCAAAGTATCCCTTCACAATGTTTTGTAAAAACCATTGGGAAAAGTGGACCCTTTTCCCAATGGTTTAAGAAAACTATTGGGAAAAGTGGTGTCAAAGTACCCTTTCCCCAAAATCATTTGGGAAAGTGGACCCATTACCAATTGTTTTCCAAAACCGTTGGAAAAGGTTGTCTCAAAGTACCCTTACCCAATAATTTTCCAAACCCATTGGGGAAGTTGGACCCTTTCCCAATATTTTTCCCAAACCATTGGGAAAAGTGGTCTCAAAGGTTTTCCAAACCCGTTTGGAAAAGTGGACCCTTTACCAACAGTTTGGGAAAAGTGGTCTCAAAGTACCCTTTCCAAATAGTTTTGGAAAAACCATTGGGAAAATTGGACCCTTTCCCTATGGTTTGGGAAAACCATTGGAAAAGGTGGTTTAAAAATACACTTTACAAATGTTTTTGGAAAAATAGTTGAGAAAGGTGACATATAACAATGGTTTGTATGAACATTTGGTATAGATGTGTTGGTATAGGTATAATTTCTAGTAGTGAAAAATCTAAAAAAAATTGAAAATTTTAATAATGAATTAAATATAAAATAAAAAATATAAACTAAATACCTGGTGGTTGTTACATTAAGAATATAATAAATTTATTTTATTATACACAAGACAATATCATCTTTATAATTTTTTTTATATTGGGTGTATTTGTCACATGAAGTGAAATGAAAATTAAACTCTAAAAGTATGACTTTGAGTTATTTATAATTAATTATTATAATGATTTATTATAGATTTTAATGAAATATTAGGGTTATATTTTATTATTATTTTATATATATATAATTAATAATCTCATAATACATAAAATATTTGTTTTAGATGACCCATTAAGTATATCACATGGAGTATCATATGTTATGCCTTTGGTATACTAGGGGTTCATATTAAATATTTTTATTTAGCCATTATTTATGGTTAAAAAATATACCTAGCATGAGAAACTTCATACTTTGATACCCTTATTATGGAATCCTTGAGTCTAAACTAATCAAGGATGGTTTGGTATATTATCGATGATCATCATTTGAATTTAATAAACATGGGATTTTCTCTCTCATATAAAATTTATGGCATTTTGTCCCTTGATTAAGATAAACTAGAGGATAATATAACCTTCAAAAGATAAGTGACATGTTATCACTTATATATTGGGTTGTATGCATGTGATATGACATTTGGTACCTTGATTAATATAAGCAAGAGGATAAATATCATACCTTTATCTATAAAGATAATTCATCCATATCTTTAATGTAAACATTACCATATCTAACTCCAAATCATGAGTTGGGTAATTTTCCCATGAACCTTAAATAGTCATGAGGCCTAAACTATAACCATATATTTATACATGAGAATGCACACAAGTCACTTATTTTATGCATCACTATAGATTACAAACCCTTGTCCACTACATGGTAGTATAAGTATAAGTACATTATCTAAACTTCTCTTTAGTTCCTTGAAATCTTCCTCGCATTAATTTTTCAAAAAGGAACTTGGATCCTTTCCAAGTTAACTTTGTCATAGTATTATACAATCATGAGAAATTATCCAAAAATCATCGATAATATACATCCAAACCAAGAAAACTATAGATCTCATTCAATGTTGCTGGTCGGGGACAATTTTCAATAACCTCTATCATCGATGGATCTACAGATACACCCTCACTTGATATTATATGACCCAAAAATTAAGATTTTATATCAAAAATTTACACATGGTAAATTTTTAATATATATTATCTTTCCTTAGGGACTTCAGTACAATATTTAAGTGATCTTCATGCTCTTAATTTCTTTTTAAAAATATAATAATACCATTTTTAAAGACTATCACAAACTAATCAAGGTAATATCTGAAGTATCTATTCATTAAATCCATAAAGATATTGGGGAGATTAATAAGACCATATGGAACCAATATAAATTCATAATGTCCATACCTCATATAGAATGTTGTCTTCAGTATATCATACTTTTTTACCCTCATTTTATGATATCCAGAATGAAGTAAAATCATAGAAAATTAATGATCTCTTTTTAGTTGATCAATCAATTCATCAATACAGGGTAAAGGATAATTGTAATTAATAGTGATCTTATTCAATTACTGATATTTAATACAGAGTAGCATTGATCCATCTTTTTTATTAACAAAAAAAGGTGTTCCAAAGGTGATGCACTTGGATGAATGAATACCTTATCAATATTCTCCTATGGTTGATTCTTAAATTCCCACAAATATAGAGGGGATATTTTACATGGAGTCTTTGAAATAGGTGTAGCATCAGGTATGAGTTATTTTAAAAACTCAACTTCACAAATCGGTTGAACACTAGCAAACTCTCACATAAAAACATCAAAAAACTCTTATATAATAGTTGTATCTATGATGTTGAGTTTCTCCCCAACCATTTCAGATAAACACCCCTTTTAAATAGGAATTGATACACATACAATGGATGTAATCTCCATTGGAATTTCATATTTATCATCACTCTGATAGACGGTCATAGGTTGGTTTGAAATATTAAACATTTTTTCCCTTCCATGTAATTTAATGTGGGATTTTTATAAAGAATGTTAATCCATGCCTAATATAATATAAAATTCAACAAGAGGGAGAATAACATGATTTTAAAAAAGTATATTCTTAAAAACCTCAATCGAATAATAATCCTATATTGGTGATGTGATCATCATACCATTAGGAATTTTCACTATTAATCCAACATCTAATCACTGAGGTGGTATTTTGATACCCTTATCAACTTCTTCAGATATAAAAGAGTGGATCGATCTAGAATAAAATAAGAAATTAGTAGTTCTAGATTGAATGGTCAGTATATCATTCACCAATTTATTATTAGAACCACATCATTAATGGTGGTCACATTAGATTTACCCTTTTCCCTAGGATTAATAGGTTTTTTATATCGATCATCATCATTATCCTTCATATTTGAGCATTGTTTATCATAATTCCAATACTCCTTATATTTGAAACACTATATTGTAGGTGGTTCATTTTGTGTTTATTTTTTCCATCATTGTCTAAATTCTTTTTTCCATCACTTTGGCATTTTATTGGCTGGTGACATTATTTTTCATACTTGAAACATTTACTAGTTCTTTAAAAAAATTTCCTTAATATTTCCTTCTACATTTCAAGAATAAATTAAATCCCATCTTGTTTTCTTCATGGTTTTTATAATTTCCTTTTAATTAAATCTATCCTATGTTACAAAAAACATTAGATCTATAGGTAACAAAAATATTCATTTAAAAAATTATCGAAAATCAAAAAAATTATTCACAGCTACTAAACTCTCTTATGAAAAACATTATTTGAAGACTTGGTTTTAAGAGAGTGAATAATTGATCAACCTAAATTTTGGTTGGATTATAATACCATAAGTGTATCTAGAAATTCTTTCCATTTTTTCCTTATAGTAACTAACAGATTCATCATCCTTCTACTTTAGCTCTAGGAATTATTTCTCTACATTCATATAAAAAATATGTGGGGAGTGTTTATTGAAAAATAATATCTTAAACTCATACCACTCCGTAAATAAATTGTTTTTATTATTTTCTCATTTTATTAATAAGAGTCCATCATTTATATTATTCACCTTCCAAATTATAAATAGATAAAATAACTTTTCTAGTTTTTGAACACTGGATAATGGAAAATATATTTTTAGTGGTACTAATACATTAATCTACAACTAGTGGATTAGTAGAACCACTAAAAGAGGCTAGATGTTTCCTCATAAAGGACTTAGTAGTATTTTTATACCTCCTTTTCTCATTTGGAATCTTAGCATAATTCAAAACTTGAGAAATATTTGTAAGCATAGCCATAAGATACTATATTTGAGATCCCATAACATTTAGAACTTGGGGAGAAAATCATTGAATTGTTTATCCCGTCTAGCATCAACAATATTCCTTCAGGTGAAATGTAGTTAATTTGGTTTAACTTGTAAGACTTCGAAGTATTTTTAAGAATATTTCCATAACCAGGGGCTGAGTAGGCATTGGAATTTGTGTCCTGGATAGTCTTATAGCATTGATTTTAAAATTTTTAAATATAATTTATCACGCATGTTCAGTTTCTATTGAAATGTAAAATAACACGTGATTTGAGTCTCTAATCGGGAATTTAAGGTCACGGTTGAGTTCATAACAACGTTTTTACCCTAGTGGAAACCTAAAGTTGTATGCACTAAGAGTTTTGGTCAGAGGCCAGTTGGTGGGGCATTATGTGGTGTAATTGTTAATTAAATAAAAATTTAATTAATCATCTAACTTAATCCCTCCCCATATTAGGTTGGGTGCATGAAATTAAGGTTATCCTCTCCTCTCTTCTCCCTCTTTGGTCAGTGGATGAAAAAGAGGAAGAATTGAAGTGATGAAGCACTGATGATCTCTGTTAAAGGTGATAATCATCATCGGAACAAGGAGAACTATAATTAGAGCATCGTTCTATACCCAAATCTTTGGTGTTTCACCCTTGAGGTAGGAATTTATTATTTTTGGTCCTGATCCCCTTTTTTGGCATTGTTTTAATGATTTATATCCCTATTTCAATTTCTTGTGATCCTTGTTGGGTTAATCTATTGGTTTTGGGTTAAACTGGGGAGAATCTGTAATTTTTTAAGGTAATTCGTGACTAGAATCATCGTATACACGACATGTAGTTCATTGGACATTCCATGTATAGCTTCCTATCTGGGGAAGAATACTTTCTAGGACTACATGTTGTATATCAGTGTTACACATTTTGTAGTGACACCATCTCGTGTGGATATGGGACATGTCTTGGGAGGTTGTGTGAAAGTACGTGGCCATGTAAAAGTATATGGACAAAGTAAACAGATATGGATTTCCATAAATGGTAATGGGAAAACTACATGGCCAGGTGGTTGTTTAACATGAACACACCATATAATATGGGATACACTACATGTGAGGGACACTGTTTGCTGACTGTAGGGAAGAAGATCATGGCCAGGGGTTGAGTGAAGTGGGAAACGCTATGTATGGGTTGTTTTAAATATCGCATAACCCCTACATGGGTTGGAAACCCAAGTAGATAGGATTCAAATCCTGGTTCATGGGTGGGTTCACATGTTCTGTGGACCCCAGTGTACATCGTGTACTCCTTTGAGATCTTCGACCTTTCATATCTACTTCTATAGAACTCACATTCAGGATTATTAGTATCTTATCCATAGTAATTTTCCAAGTATGATGTGATTCAGGGATCTGTTTATTCCTAAAATATATGAAGTGTCATGTTTCGATCATGACACTTGGGTAGCAATGCTTAACCTTGGGTAGTGATCTGGGTGAATCATTAAGTTAACGTCGAGGTCGGTAACCTTCCCTTTCGATTTAGTATGTGGATCGCCTGGACTCGTTGGGATGGTAACGATGTGATACCCTATCATATTAGGGTGTAGTTCCCCTACTTGTGGCATAATTGTAGTGTGAGGTACGATAAGCATGACACTCCTTTCAGCGGCACTTGACCGATGTTGTAGATCGTTTTGGTTCTATGAGATATTTTCGTGTTGGTAATCCCCAATGGGACCAGGTCATGGGTTCCCCATATCATTCCTACAGTTAGAGTTAGCACTCCCCCATTGTGCTATAGTTTGGGCCCTCCATACATGTAGAACAGATAGAGTAGTTACTCACCTATTGGACTAGGGAATGGGTCCTCGATCTGTGGAGTTAGTACCCCCCTTATGTTTTTGGGTGTGAGTCCTCCAGATATGGCGTAAAATATAGATTGGGTACTCAATTATCATGATAGGGTGAGGGTCCTCCATACGAATTGTTCCGAAATAATTGGTACACCCCTATCATACCAGAGAGCGGGTCCTCTAGCCCGTGGTTGGTACTCCCATGTAGTGTCTTAGTGCAGGTCCCCCAATGTAATTGACCTGAAATAGTGGTACTCCCCTGTTGTACTAGGGTGCAGTTCCTCTATATTTTAAGTAGTACTCCCCTATTGGACTAGGGTGCAGGTCCTCACCTACGGAGTAGTACTCCCCCATCTCCGAGTAGTAGTGGAGTGTGGGTCCTCCATAAAAGTTAGTTCTCCCTCATCTATTGAGTATAGTTATGAGAAGTAGGTTCCTCCACTAGTTACATATGATACTTGGTTAGTATTTATTTCTCCCTCAATGGACTGAGGTGTGGGAAAATCTATACAGGAGCGATGGAGGTTTCATGGGTTAGTTAGAAGCTAGTACTCCCTCAACTGTAGAGCAATGATAGGGTGTGGATCCCCCCGTTATTTCTCATTTGAGAGGATTCATGTGGGGCATAGTCTAAATAAGTTCTCACTCAGATATTTTCAATGGTGAGGTGAATACCTCTCTACTTGGGTTTCTTATAGCCTTGCGCAGGGTAGTGGTTAGCCATGGGAGGGCCTCTATTGTATGGAACTATAGTGGGACCTAGTGAGTTGTACTTGATGGAGCGTATCTCTTTCATGGGTTTCATCTGGAATGGATGATCTAATGGATAATGTTCTCCTTTTCTACCATTAGAGCACCGAGTAAAATCATGTTGTTGGCTTTGAGGTTAGAACCTAAAGAGACCTGGTGTTTGAGATAAGTATATCTAGTTGATTTTGTGAGTTTTTGGGGTGTTTCATGTGTCTGGGTTGACACCCCCTTGTGTATTGAGCTGACTGGTCATGTATAGTCGAGGATGGTTCAAGATGGATTTTCTCTCTTGATTGGGTTCCCTCAAGCTAGGTCAAGTGGATTGTTGCCTTTCAGTTTCTCCCTTTTCTTTTAGATTTTTTGGGCTCTTACTGATTATTTTTATAATCCCCCCTACATGGGCTTTTCCAGCATGTGTTATATCTTTTACAGACCATAGGACATTTGATGGTTTCCAAGAGGACCCATGGTAGGAGGAGCTTTGTGAGCTTGACCAACCAAGGTTTTTATCGTAGTTGTGGTGAGGAGCTTTCTTATAGTTTCATTTTATAGTGATCCTCTCCTTCTGAGAAGTTTGGATGATTTTATAGTTTTATTTCATTGGGATTGTGTTTTTACCTTTTACTCTTTCAGTACTTCTATTGTACTCTAGTTTGGGATAGATGTATGCATGCATTTTAGTTTCCAAATTTATATATCTCTGCACTATTGAATCAAGTTGTTTGTGGGTGTTTGCATTCAAGTAATTTAGGAAAACGCCTCCCATATGTGTTATATGCCTCCTCAGTGCTACTCTCCATCCCATGGACTATTGGATTTGGGCATGGGGAGTTGCGTATTGTGCCATGTTTAGTCGGTTTTTTACAAAGTGGAATCAAATTGGGTTCTAGTTTGGGACCGTGGAGTCGTGATCTTGGTTTGTGTTCCATAGTGGTAGTGTTAGGGTGTTTGAAGTTCAAATTTCAGTCCATAGGTTCTGGTTTTGGTACAAAATCCAACATACCTATTCACTAGGACTATGATAACCTGTTTTTTGGCTTGTTACACTAGAACATTGGTCATAAGTAAATAATGTTACATTCATCATATAGGATGGGGTTTTGGTTTTTTCTTTTCCTTATTAATTCATATCCCCAAATATACACTTTGATCATGGAACGTTTTGAATTCAATTTTAGGATTCTTCCAAAATGAAAGATAGATATGGTTACACAGCAGGATTTTAGTGACAATACACCTGATGATGAGGATTTAGTGTAGAGAACTGGTTCTGAGGCGTAACCTATGTGTTGTCATCTAGTTGGGCCACAACCCATTGAGCCGCTGATTTTTCTGACAATTTAAGTTGAGGATGTGCTCATGTTGAGTGTCTATAAGAGATCCAGTGGAAGTGGACTTTAAGGTGTTGGGGTGATCTAGACCCCCAAATAGATGATGACTGGAATGAGGTAGTCACACATGTTTTCTAACTTATGAGGACACCTCCCAATCAGATGGTGGTCCTACCAGCATGCCTTCTGTGGGGTTTGGTCGGGCTGTGGTGGATTTTAGTGATGTAGTACCATGATAAGGTAATGATCACTTTTTTTGGGATCAATTAAATCTTTAGGGAAGATTTTTACCCATCCACATTGATGTTAGTGCATATTCATATGTTGATACAACTTCAGCATGGTATTATGATTGTGTCGTGGTACTCGGTGAGGTTCAAAAACTTGTCACATTACTCCATGTATATGGTTCAAGGCCTATTATTCAGAGATAAAACCTTTGATAAGGTCCTATATAGATATTTCTGGGTAGGTTTGGTCTCCTTGTGCCTTCCATCTTATGTAGGGGTACTATAGAGAGATCTGGTGGTAGAGTGCTTTCTGTTAGAGGGATAGATAGATGTGGACCACAGTCATGGCCACAAGGTTGAGGCTTCTAAAAAATTTAGAAGACAAAAGATGATTATATCAAGGCACAGAAGTCATACCCTAGCCCAGAATCGGGAACATGAGCATGTGGAATAGGAGCCACACTGGGGATCATGTCAGCCATAGGAGAGACAATGTTACGCTTATGAAGGCAGGGGACATCTTGCAAGAGATTGACTGACCTGTCTTGGTGCTGAGAGTGAGTTGGTCGATAGAACGCCTTGGAAGAGGTAGTGTTTGGATTAGGGATTTCCATAATTTTGAGAAAGTGGAAAAGGATATGGGATAGTAGAATTTGGTGGCAGGAAACTTGATCTTTTACCACCACCACCCCCAGGTGGTCCTTGTTAGGCTCAGGGACCTGGAGGATGTGGGTGAGGACAGTTGTAGGCCATAGAGGCCTTTGACCTAGAATATTCAATGATGAATAGAAGTACTTTCTATGACCTTTCTAATTTTTGTAGTATTAATTCATAAGAACTATTGTGAGGTACTCATTTTCATTCTTCTTCTTGGTCATGGTTTAAAATAGGGTCACACAGGGTTTCACTGTAACTATATATCAGTGTTGTTCGATGTATCTTCGAATACATGAGGAAGAGAGGTCCTTCCCCCACCTAGGATCATTTTTGAGACATGATTAAAACCATGAAGGAGATTCATTGTCACCCAAAGGGGATAGTATCAAGGTGTGGTGGATGAGTCTCTCTGACTTGTGTGTTTGAGGTCAGGTGTTGTGTTGCTGGTGGAAAAAACAGTCCCGGTAATACCTGGTTTGAGTATTTGGGCAGACTTTTTTTTTGTTTTTTATTACCCTAATGTGCTTGGTGAAATATTCTTACATGAGATGATTGAGAAGAAATTTTTGTTCTTTGGCATAGCTTTGGACTCATGAGGAAGAGGGAATTTTTACCCACCAAGACATGTTTTGGTGATGTGACCAAAACCCTGTGGGCGAGTCAGTTCCACCCAAAGAATATAGTGTCGAGGTATGGTGGGTGAGTTCCTCAGACTTATTTGTTTAAGGAGAGGTTGTGAAATAGAGTGTTAGATTAGGACCTATCATTACCAGTGGAGTTTTTCTTCTTGACCCTTTATGCTTGGATGCCCTGGTGGAGGTATTTCCTTGTTTATAACCTTTCTGTAGTAGTAGAGTTATAACCTACGATGTTTATGTAGTGTTTATTAGTTTCCTAACATCCTTACTCAGCTAGGATTCAACTAGTGAGTGTGGTAATGTTTTTGTTTTGGTGAGATCTGTTGCATATGGAGGTCCACGGATGAAGGGCCTAGTAAGACCTAGTGTTTACAATTAGGAAGCCTTGTTTTTTCCATTGGTAACCTCACATGATTGATGTAAACTTGGAACACGTGAATATTGAGGTGGTTGTGGTACATTTCTTCCAAGGGTAGATGTGAACTATGGGGATTCTTCAGTATTTATGATAGGTTAGTGAGGGGGTGTACTGCTAGAACCAATGACTTTAGAAGGACTGTGGTTCTAGGTTTTGTTCCACCTATCATAGATGAGGAGTCATATGTTACTCTATTTCATGATGTTGTCCTTGTTAGATATATATGTGAGAGTGGTTTGTCTTGGTAAGTTTCCCTGAGTGCATTATTGGAAGCAGCATAGGAACCCCTATTAAGCTTGTTGGCATGGTAGTGCTAGTGGAGAAATCAGTTTATTCCTTAATTCCTAGGATTTCTCTTTTAGGAGATCAAAAGCCTTGAAGTTTGTGAGAATGTAGTGAATTTATTTTTATCTATAAGAATTCAGAGTATTTCTAAGAATATTTATGAAGCCAAGTGTTGAGTCAGCATAGAAATTTGGGGCCTGAGGAGTCTCAGAATGGTGATTATAAAAATATTAAATATATTTTATCAATCATGCACAGTTTCTCATGAAATTTGAAATTACTCTTGATAAGTGTCTCATAGTGGGAATATGAGGCTACGGTTGGGTGCAGAATTTCCTGTCTACCTTATGCATGGCCAAAATTTGTTCATTCTAGGAGTTTTGGTCAGAGGAAAGTTGGAGGGGTGTTATGTTGTGGAATTTTTAATTAAATTAAAATTTAATTAATAATCTAACATAATATCTCCCCTATCTTTTTGGGCGCATGACAAAAAGGAGAGTCTCTCCTCTCCTATCCCTCTTTTTCTGACGGATGAAAGTTAGGATGAAACAAAGGAGCGAAGTGCTTTAGATATCTATTCTTGGCATTGATCATCATCAGATCAAGGAGAAGTATGAAACTAGTGTCATTCTACACCTAAATATTTGTAATTTATCAATTAAGGTTGGAGGTTTTGTGTTTTCATCATGATCCCCTAATTTTTTCCATTTTTTAAGGTTTTAGAGCCCTATTGCAGTTGCTAGTGATACCTCTTAGAATCATCTGTTGGTTTTTGGGTAAATCGAGGAGAATTGGGCATTTTCATTGGTAATTCACAACTAGAATCACCATCTATATAGTTATTGGTTCAATGTACATGTCTTTTATACCTTCATATTTGGTGAAGAAAACTTTTGAGGATTATACGCTATGTATTAGGGTTACACATTGTGTAGTGACCTGATGTCGTGTGGCCATGGGACATTTCCTGGGAGGCCTTGTGAAAGTTCATGGTCATGTAACAGTACATGGCCAAAGTACATGTACATGGGGTTTCAAACACATGAATGATAAAAATACAATGCTAGGTGGTAGTTTACCCTGAACATGCAATGTCGTATGGGATAAATGGTGTGGGCGGGACATGGTTGGTCAGTTGTGTGGAAGAGGAACATGGCCAAGTTTCTGGTGAAGAGGACACACCATGTACAAGTTGTTCATGATTTATACCACTAAATGGGTTGTAAACCTATGTAGATAGGATACATGTCCATGTGCTTGGGTGGGTTCACATGCTGTTTGGACCCCAGTGCACACCGTGTAATTCTTTGAAATCTTACTCCTTTAATATATCCTTCTTTGGAAATCAAATTCAGACTTTTGAGTAGCCTATCATTATCATTATTTCACATAGAATGTTATTTTTTCCTCTATTATGGCCTAAGATATACAAAGTGGCATGTTTCTATTGTGGCTCTTGTGTAGTGGTGCTAAACCTTGGGTAGTGATCGGGGTGAATCACTGGGTTGGAATCAAGGTTAGTACACCTCAGTTTTGATTTAGGATGTAGGTCCCTTAGAATCATTGGGCCAGCATATCAGTTCCCCCCTGTCATATCAGGGCATGGGTCCCATACTTGTGGGAGCATTATAGTGCGAGGTACGAGAAGTGTGATGATCTTTTTAGTGGTGCTTGATCGATCCTGTAGATTTTCGTGGTTCTTAAGATATATTTTGGGGTTGGAACTCCCCTATGGGACCAGGGAGTGGGTGCCCCATATCATTAGTATAGTTGGAGTTAGCACTCCCCTTCCATTCCAAGGTGTGGTCCCTCCATACATTTTTCTTGATTGAGTAGTTACTCCCCTGTTAGACCAGGGTAGAAGTCCTATATACATGGAGTTGGTACTCCCCTACTGTGTTAGATAACACATCCTCGAGACATAAAATATAGATATAGTGGGTACACCCATATAATGTTAGGGTTCGGGTCCTTTGTCCTTGGAGTCATAAATCCCCTATAATTCTACAGTGTGGGTCTTTTATACATGTTCTTTCGGTAGAGTTGGTACTCCCCTATCATGCCAGGGAGAGGTTCCACCAGTCTGGGGTTGGTACTCCCCTATCGTGTTTGGGTGTCAGTCCCCTATAGTAATTGAATTGACAGAGTGGTACTCCCCTACAATACCAGAGTGAGGGTACTCTATCTTTTAATTAGTACTTCCATGTTGGACCATGGAATGGGTCCTCACATAAAGAGTAGTACTCCCCTATCTCTAAGTATTATTAGGGTACGGGTACCCCATTAGAGTTAGTTTTCCCTTGTCTATTGATTATAGTTATAAGGATTGGTTCCCTCTACTTGTTATGTACAATACCTAGTTAGGAGTTAGTTCTCCCTCGATGGAATAAGGTGTGGTCCACTCCATACAAGAGACGTAGAGGTTTCACGGGTTAGTTATGAGTTTTTACTCCCTAAAATACAGGGAAGTGGTAAGGTGAGGTTCCCTCCATTATATATCATTATAGAGGATTCACATGGTTCATAGTATGGAGAAGTGCTATCTCAACTGTGTTTATTGGTGAGGGGTGGGCCTCTCTACTTTGTTTTCTTACAACCTTTCATAGATCACTGGTTAGCGATGGCTGGACTTCTCCTATTGGGCCCTAGAGAGGGACCTAGTGATTTATTCCCAATGGAGTGCATCTCTCGGATGGGTTCCATCAGGCATGGTTGAGCTCATGGAGTTTGTTCTCCTAGTTTTGTGTTGTAGTTAGATCCTTGAGTAGAATCTTGTCATTGGATTTGTGGTTGGAACCTCACGACACTTGGAGTCTAGGATAAGTATTTTATGGGTGAATATAGGATTCCTTATGGTGTGTCATGTGTGTAGGTTGAAACCCCCTTATGGAATGATCTGAATATTCTATTATATCTAATAATGATTCGATATGGAGTTTCTCTCTCGATTGGGTTCCCTCTAGCTAGGTTAAGGGGATGGTTGCCTTTCAGTTTCTCCCTTTTTATTTTGGATCTTTAGGGCGCAAAATAAGTATTTTTATACTCATCATTACATTAGATTTTCCCACATGTGTTTTATCTTATGAAAACCATATGACTTTTGATGATGTACCTGGTGGACCTGATGTAGACAAAGCATAGTTATCATGACTTACCGAGGTGTTTAGCATAGTTGGTCTAAGGATCTTTTTAGAAATTTCATTTGAGATCAATCCCCTACTTATGAGAAGTTTGGACACTTTTACAGTATTCTTTTGGTGGGAATGTGTTTTTCCTTTTTACGCTTTCATTAATTCTATTGTAATCTAGTTTGGGATAGATGTATGCATGCATTTTAGTTTCCAGCTTTTTATATATTTACACTGTTACATCGAGGTGTTTATGGGTCCATGCATAGTGGTACTTTAGAAAAAGGCCTCCCAACTATGTGATATTCCTTCTCAGAGCTTTTCGCCGGCCCCATGCCTATTAGAGGAGGGCTTGGGGAGTTGTGGCCTTGGACCCATTGGGTTGGATCTTTACATTACAACTATTGATTAAAACCAAAAAAGTATAGTTTGAGAAATAATAATCATAGATGGAAACCCCATAATCATGAAAAATAATTTATAACATGTCTAAATAATGAAACCTTTATTTCAATCTATGACACCTTAGGTTTAACCTTGTTTATTCATGGTTATCATCTACTCAAATCATTCATAATGGATTTTAAGTATATAGTGATTTATCCCATAATATCCCTTTGGATTATCAAACCAGGTCTGTAGTAAGGGAACACTCACTGTGAACCAAAATTATGACTGATATATACTCAACCAACTCATTTTGGTGTTATTACCCTAAGATTAACTTGTTAAAAAACCATTCCCACTTTTTGTATCCAGAAAAGGATGTTTTAATAGGAAAAACCCACTCCTTTATTTTCTATAACTTATGGAATTTTACTATACTTAGGATTATCCAAAGGGTTCTCACTAATGTTTTTAACATCCTAGTTTTCAAAGGTAACTAAACCATTCTTCAATTCCAACTATAATGACATAATATTTTCATACATAATTATCACATCTTTTTACTTGTATATTTAAAACATAACATTATGATATCGGATATAATCATGAATGTTTAGTATCTTTTGAAACTTTCACACATTAATAACTAGTTCTTTGGAGATATACTTCATCTCGCTCTATTTCCTTTACAACATTCACTATTTTATATATATCCTAATTTAAATCATTTTTTATATCATATATAAGGGAAACATAAGAAAGGGTGAGATAAGATGCATTGTAATGGTAAACAAGAGAGATATCAATGATCACTTAAGTATAACATGAGAATAGGGGTATGAGAATGTGAGCTTATCATTTAAACTAACATACCCTATATATCAACGATCATAAAATGGATTCAAGGAATAAATCTTGGTAGTTTATATGACATAATTCATAAAGTAATCAAAGAACGTCACCCATGAGAGAATAACATTAGTCTAAGCCATAAGTTTTTGGATTACACATAAGCATAGAAAATAATATACTTATTATTAAAGGATCACTACCAAGACTATCATATTGTATTGTTTTCACCCCTCTTCCTATCATACTAGTTAATGTTAACTCCTAAAACTATCACAATGGAGAGAGTCTATTACTGAACTGGATTCACTCCCCATTCAATTCCTAATTATCTCCAGAGATATACATATTTACCCAATTTATAAGAGGGTCATATAATTCTAGGCCCACCCATAAGAAAATGAAAATAATATATATATTTTACATAAAATCATTAAATATTCATTATAGTATTACTCATAGAAAGGAAACGAGTTTCATAAATATTTTATCACAGTATAACCCATGGAAAATAAATGGGTTTCAAAATGACCTTTTCATCATAATCATAAAACATATAATGAAATAACAAGTCTAGTATCTTTAGATAATATCCTTAATAAATAAGAAAAAATATCAAAGGTTGATATATAATTTAAAATACCTTTAAAATATCACTTGGAATATTTCTTGAGGAAAATAGCTTTTCTTTTTTTAAATCACTTATTTAACACATAATAAAATTATAAAATTTTATGGAAAAATTTTCTTTAAGAAAACATGGAAACTTGTAAAGGAATATTCAAAATATTTATTGGTCATTATTACGGGAAATTATGTTCATATCATGTCGTTGAAACAAATATTCCTTCAACCTTTTTTGTAAAAATTCAAGAGTACCTTGTTCGGAAAATGATAATAATATTCCTTTTATAAAGATTAAAAATTAAAACATGGTTAAAAATTAATTTAAAAAATAGTAGTAGAATATTAAAAATATTTTTTACAACATTAATATAAAACATTGACAAGGAAGGAAAAGGATTTTCAACTGAAGAGAGAAATATAGTCAAATTTCCTTAAAAATATTTTTCCAGTATCTTGAGTACTTAAATGGAGGGAAATGAAATGAAAAAAAATTAATCTCAAAAAATAAATATTGGATAAGAAAATTAATCGGAATATTTAGAGATAAATCATAAAATTCCATCATATAAAACTTAATCATAAATAATATCGATAAACAATGTTTTTTGAATATAAATATATTACCTCAAGTTTGACTTTCTTCAAAATTAATATAAACTCATGTATAATAAATTTAAATTCATTATAATTCCATACCATATTTTTTAAAATACTTATAATATCATATATTATCTAATTATAATATTTTAACTCCCATTTATGAACAATCCCTTAATAAAATTGCTATTTCCATTTGTTAATTGTTTCATTTTTCATGAGAATTTCAGTTTAGTATTTCCATTACTTATACTTTTATCATGGTTACATCATCTAAATAATGTTAATAATGATATATATATATATTATAAATTCAATATATATATTTATTTATATTCATCCATAAAATATATTAATAGAAAAATTCAATACATAGTTCATAGAAACGGTAGGTCGTATGTACTCATGAATGTTGTTTTCACTTTTAAACAGAAGAAATAAAAGAACAATAAATAATAAATAACCTATATAGTACACTTTTTATATCATATATATCTTATATATTGATTAAATATATCCTTATTATCATCCATATAAAACATAAATTAAAAAAAATAATCATGTCGCTTCATGGAGGTGGTAATCCACACGTACGCACGAGTGACGTTATCATTTACCAACAGAAAGAAAGAATGAGGATAATGGTTTTTCTGTTATCATAATAATAATTTATCCTATATAAGATACTTATTTTATTATTTTAGAATAGATAAAATTAATTTATAGTAATTTTAATAAAAAAATGAAATCGTAAATGCTTGGTTAATAGTTATACCTCTTCATTAAGAAACAACTTTGTGCGTACATCTTAAGCCTTGAAGGGATGGTCTTTTGGAAAGAAAATAAGATCTAGGATGTGGTTAAGTAATCTAAGCATTTATTATGGAAGATATTTTCTGATCTATATGGTCCAAAAATTTTGATGAAGAGATATAAATAGGTTCCTTTTTATAAGTGATGGAAGGGGCACTCTTGGATTTACCTAAACTATTAAATTAATATAAATTAATTTTCAAAAAATTGGATTTAAATTGATATAATTTGAATACAATACTATTATGAGATGAAATTATCCATTAAAATAAAAAAAATTAATTATGTATTATGTTCTCACCCTTATATTTTTGTTTTGACCCCCCCCCCCCCCCCGTTAACCCTTTTAACTATAACCATGATATCAATGTTTTGTAATATTTAAGGGTTAATAATGTTTCCATAAAAGAAATATTGGCCCATAAATAAACGATGGTTGATATTTTCAATCTTATACTATTAATGTGGCCAAATATATTATTTTTATTAATTTTAAATCAATTAATAAAATATTTATTATTATAAAATATCATTAATGTCATTTTGGTAACTATTCATTTTCATTTCCTTTGAAAACAAAAAGAAATTAAAGTAATTAGAATATAAACCTTTAAATTAACACTAATATATTAGATTTATCTAAAAAAATTGGAACACAAGAATCCATCCATATTATATTACTTTTAATATTTTTAAAGTCATTTTTTTATTTTTCTATTAATTGAATAAATATGAAATCAGTGTTGTGTAAGCATTTATAATAATTTTTCAATAACTAAATATTAAAAATAAATTACCATGATAAAGAAAATTAATTCATATTTAAAATAAACATTTATAACTAAACTTATTTTATTTTATCATTATGTAAATAATTTAGAGATATTAAAGTCAAGAGAGAGATATTTTGTATTTATTCATTTCTTAAAATAATATAAAGGTCATAATCCAAGAAAAATGGAAGAAAGTAAAAATTTATTCAAGACTTGGATGGACATGTCTGAACTGAACTCATCCAATAAGACAATGGCGAGTTTTAGAGAAATTTTAAATCTTTATCACAAAGTTTTAACCCTATTTTACCCTTTTTACCCTTATCGAGGTGACAAAATTTACAAGGGTTACTATTCATAATGGCCAATAATTAAAGGAACCTATTTACCAAATTGGAATCCCATATTTATAAATATGGGATCCATTTTTTATGTTTCAATTTATATAAGTGGTAAAAATTCATTTTAAAATAAGTGCGCCAACCTCAACGAAAATCATTTTCTAGAAAAAATATATTTTTAAGCATTAAACTAGATTTATTCTTATCACATGCCTAGAAAATATATTAGATTAATGTTAAAAAATTGATTTAATATATAATATATACACATTTGATTTAATTATTTCAAAAATAATGATTAATTTAATGTATTAAAATATAAACACATTGTGTGCATAAAAATTTTCTTTTAGAAAAACGTCTCTTTTACTTTCAAATGATTTTTATTTTCATTTATGATTAATTTATAAACAATGAATAAGTTTTATACATATGTAAACAATAAATTATTGTAATTTAGTTAGTCCTATTCATACCCATTGATCCAATGGATAGGCAGTCACTTCATGTTAACTAATAATATTTCAATAGTATTTTGTGGTTCATTTAAACTCAATGTTGTGTGTATTTAATGTTATCGATGAAATTAAATTTATTTTAAAATAAATATATCATAAAATCACAAGGTGTTACATATATTTATTATGTGAGTATTTAATTAGTAAATTGAATTACAATGAACTAATTTTCACTTGTAATGGGTAAATTCTAGGAAATGGAAGGACATGTAATTCAATGTAGAATCTGTGTGGATATTTATGGTTGTTATTTAGTGTGTTTCACTTAGTGGTGGTAGTGGTTATTAATGAATATTTCACTATTTTATGGTGGTTTGTGGAGTTCTCTAGTATAGTTTATGTTATCACATAAGTTGGGTTTTTTCCATATACACTTTTATTTTTATGTTATTTTACATGCACCCCACCTAAGTTGGATAACCTTACCAAAACATAAATATTTTAGTTTATGGATTTTTTCCCCAACATCCACGTATGTGGTGAATCATATGGCTAGATACCCACTCTTTATTTATTATAAAAATTGATGATATGGGATGGTATTGCAGATTACCTAGGTGGTGACATGGGTTGGTGTTGGAGATTACCCATGTGGTGATGTGGGTTGGTATTAGAGATAACCTAAATATGGTTAAGATGTTATATGTTGTGGGTTCATTCTTGGTAGTATAAAATCACGATTTTGATGTCCTTCACATTTATGATACCCCACTACAATAGATATGAGACATAGTTATATGATGAAGTTGGGATGTGATGATGACTGAAGATAGCATCGAAACCTAGACCCTATGAGAGGATAGGATAGGTAAGGATTGCATAACGACAAAAATAAAAGATGGATATAATGTGATGATATATTAATAGAATTTATGGGAGCATAGTACATTTTATGATGAAGCATGAGAGCATAAAATCATTGGGGAAGAAATTATGGGGTACCTTTGTTCTATATTCTTTGATACTATGTTACTATATTTGTTGCGTTATTTGGTGAGTATTTCATGGTGAGGTTGTGACTGGATAGTTGACCTATATCGATGCATGTTGTTTCTATTTTTTATTTACTATTGTATTAAAATTATCTTTTCACATGTGCATAAGAGACCTTGGGTATGATCCTACTGACTATACATGATATGATCACCTTATGTATATAAACTATTTTTCATGTTTTTAGGTGGATTTATTAGACTGGTCTTGATGTTACTATCTTGTAAGTTAGAGATAATTTTGATTCATTATTGTAGGAATTGTCCTTTGGGTATTTATTTAGAGGCTTTTATGTTTACTTCTTGACATTTTTCATGCATGGTGGGATGGTTTTTTTACTTTTATATTATTTGATAGAGTTTCTTGGTGGTTGATTTATCCTCTCTCATAATATTATATTATCATTTAGGGTAATACATTCTATAATAAAAACTTTTATACCCTCAATTTAATTCTCTAACATGAGGCCTATTAAAGGCGGGACTTGGGAGTTATTATCTCACTTCCTTCATCATCGACCCAGGAGGGGTACCTTTGGATTATTGGGGTCATGAGATGCATCTGGCAGGAACTCTTGTATTTTGTACCAGTAATATAATATAACTACCAGCTATGGGGTTTCTAGAGTCCAAGTTGTTACTTTAATTTAAGTATTAGGAGTATCTTGAGGATTATAAAAATGAAATCAAATACATTGAGATTGTTATTCAAACTATTTTTTGATTCTTACTAATTCTCTAAAATCTCTCCAAATCCTTCATTCTTTACCACCTGTGTCAAGAACCAAATATGGTCACCACCTAAACCAGTGCCAAACCCGGCCTGTGACAAGGCACGAAGGGTGTTCCCAATCCCCACGGGCTGGCACAAGTTCCCGGGTATCATAAAATGAGAATTGGGAACGATTTAATCGAGTTTATAAACTTAAAACAACAAAAGAATCCAATAAAACGAATCTGGATTTTTCAAACCAAACAATCTTTTACAAAAATTAAGAACTGAATTACATAGCTTAAAACAAATCAAAAAGACTATACCAAAGGTACAAAACCAAAATGGAACAGCCCAAGAACCCTCATTGCATGGGGCACCACCCTCAAGCTATCTCCATAAGACTTCACCACCAAGGACCTGCTAGAAACCCGAACCACTAGAACAAAAAAAATTATACCCAACCTGCGAAAACAAAAATAACCAAGTATACTTACACCCAAATATGTAAGTAGGGTGTGATCCAATTCCCAGTATGATACCACCACTAATAGATTCCATGCGATAAACATTCAAAGACGAAAAGCATGCAAGTTTTCAAAAACATGTAATTTCTAGTTACAATTTCTAAAAGATGAAACTTAAAAAAATATCAGTTTTCAAGTGGGATAATTTAAATAATAAACAATTTTAAAATAAATACCAAGGCTACTGATTTTTCCAGCCACTCATACCGTATGCCGAAGATAAGCACAAAATATCTAGTGAGCACAAGCAATGGGAAATAACCCCTAGGCACTAGCTAGTTCTGGGTCCCATGTACCTCGTATCTCGGTGAGAGTAACCATTACAAATATTTGTTCTCATGCACGAGCCACTAGTATGGTACATACCCATAACCTAGTGGTACCCAATCATCATCATCATAATTTAGTTAGAGTTGTAAGCGTCAATCTTGTTAAGTGAAACTGAGGCCAAACCCCACGGATTCACTAGCATACTAGTACACGTCCACCCACCTAGATACCTGGGTTTTCCCTTTGTGCTCAAACCAGTTCAACAAGTCAATGAATATAATATTCACAAGAAAATATCATTTCCATATCATAAATTCACCAAAAAACCCACATGTATACAACACAAGTCACACAATTCCACTATTCATTCAAATTGATTTTGAAATCCGACTCACACCAAAATATCCCACAACACTTTTCACATTTCTTTAACACTTCCACAAATTCATTAAACAATTTTATAAAACCATTCCAATATATTACAACTCTCATAACATCAGACTCACTTGTTATATAACACCCTTTTTTTACCTTCAAAATCATTTTATAATTAAACTTACATGAAACAGCCCACATACAAGTTTCGCTCCAACATCAAAATTTAATAAAACATTTCAGAAATTTACAAAACATTCTAAAAATATTTGACATCTTAAAACATAAATTCACCTTTAAAAGCCCCATAATACGTGAACACACATACCAAACAGTACATATGCACCATTTTCCCACTTTGTTTAACCAACTAAAACATTTACAATTTTCATAAAAATAACCCAAGTGGTGTAAATATGTCTTGCACAGAAAACCCATTTCAAAAACCTATATTTAAGCAAAAATCACACCAATATTCTACCAAAACAAAATTGGAATCTCAATCAACATGTAATAATCCACTTTCAAATGTTATATAATCACCTTGAACAATATCACAAAAGATACCCATGAGAACACACAAATACATAAAACACTTTCAAGGAGTATAACAAGGTTACACACATAAAACCCATTCAAATACCCTCCTTTTTAGGCCCACATGACACTATATCATTACCCAACCAAAATTGGAAGCCCTGTTCAACAACTAATAAATCACTTCCATGTTTTACAAAACTACCACAAGAGATAACACATGAAATACATTTGAAAAATACACACTTCAAACAAGAATCTAACTTTAATACCAAATTCTTTACTATTGCTACCAAAAATAGTTTTTGAATAATGAACAGCATATAAGGAACATGAAAAATTATTTAATCAAGAAAACTAACTCATCATTAAATTATTACCCACGGAATCACCTACCGAATGTGTCGAAACCCTCAAATATTGGGGTGAAACATAAACTGCACGACCGCTGCACCTCAATGAAGTTAAAAGAAACCTAAAACCTCAATATTTCACCCAAAATACAGTAATTTAGAACCTAGGCATGAACCCTAACTTCTAGAATTTTTATAATTCAATAATTAGGGAAGAAACCCTAGGCAATTTGAAAGAGGAAATAAATGGACTCACTTACTTGAAGTATCCTGAATTAATCACTCCAAAAACAATAGTTTCTGAAACCGAAAACAAACAAAATTCAGGGGTTGTTCGAACAAGATTTAGGAGGTAATTTAAAAACTAGAATGGATGTAAAAGAGTAAGAATTGAGAGAGTTAAGAAAGGATTAAGTTACCTCTTCAATTATGGATGATTTGAGACACCCTATGAAGTTCAGCCCTAAGTAACGATCTCAAAGAGCTCCAAGGAGGGGGTAAAGGAAATGGGAGAGCTCCTGGGTTTCTTAGGGTCGAGAGGGAGGTGGAATCACCGGAAAATCCATTATATTTAATAAGATATTAAAACATTAAATAAACATTTTAAAATTGGAAAATGGGATTTCGGGTTGGCCCAATTCTTAAATAAAAACCCAAATCCTCCATGATTATGGATTTATAAAGGCTCAAAATTTAATTTTTGGTGTTAATAGGTCCGAGCAGACCATTTAGGAATTGTAATGGGTGAAAAATATTAAAAAATGAAAAAGTTATAAAAGAAAAAAAATTATTTTTAAATCTGAAATTGGGCTCACGGTTTGGCCCAATTCCTAAAAACTCATCTATTCCTCCATAAAAACTTTGGAAACCCTAAAAAACAAAGCATGAATGGAAAATAAATGAAATTTAACTTCACAATAAGTCATGTATATGAAAATTCTCCCCACCATGAAAACTTTCCACCCCTGGAAAGCTACAGAAAGGCCAGATATGAGAACCAAACCCAATTGATAAACCAAGATGTACTCCCTTGCCAGGTTTCGTCCCCAAAGGCCAAAACACCTCCAGTGATCAATTAAAGAAGGAATACTTCACAAAAAAAACATAAACCACTTTCCTGAAACAATCAATCACATTCAAGCTTTATCGAAAAGGAAGCTCCTCAAACACTATTTGAACAAGACTCAACCAATTCACCCAAACAAACAACGACATCGAACATGGTTACACTTACCTTGCTATAACTATACAAGTGGGAACACTCCAATCTCAATAGTTCCCCAAGGAAGATTTAGGTATCTTGATAGATCCGAATGAGACTACCTACCACCAATCCATGACCATGGATAATTCTAAGTTATTGGTATGGGGGAACAAAAATAGGCTCCCCAACATAAGAACCAATCATCTTAATCAACCAGCATGGGCCGGTACAGAAAGACCCCAAAATATAAAGTGTTGGGATGACCACATGGTTAGTCTTCACAGTTTGGGAAACCATGAACTAACAGTGGGGATTCTTCTATCAACATGGTTTTTTTGGGGCATGGTCACTACTAACCAGGTGCAAACCGTGTGGTCAATCTGTCTAGCCAAACTTCATACCTTTCTCTAAAGACTCAATAGAAACCAAAGGGGGAGGGAATAACATTGGGAGATGACATGTGTACAAGGCCCTCCACCTATTTCCACCGAACATGAACAACAGAAGAATGATGATGACACCATAGGTTTAAACTCTTCTTATCTTTCATACTCAGGATAGGACTTTGCACAAGGGTTTAAATGACCATGTGATTTCCCCTGACTACGAGCCAGCTTCTCTCCAAGACCTATGGTTGGAGCTCAAATGATTGAAGCATCTTCAGCCTCGCAGTTAGGGTTTGGAAACCCCTTAAATGAGAATTCTTCTTTCGTTTAAAATAACAACTACACCGCAATCCTCGATAAGTTTTTCCAAGACATAACACAATCCAAACTCACATTACTGTAACTCAATATTTCACTAAAACAAGGGCTTATAATATGTACACACATCACACCTTGTTTGTTCTGGTGAGAAACAATAGAAGTAAAGAACACTTATACTCACCTTCCTCTAAAATGGAATATTTTTATGTTTTTCCAATGAGACATTCTCCCAACATAATAGAGACTCTCAAATGATTGCCCAACTTTCACCTTTACGGTCAATCAAGCACATGATATCACAAGGCGTCACTGAACATGACCATTGCGACTGATATAAACAATGAATAGAGAGGAAACTTGTACAACATCCCTAAACAACACACAATTCTAGAAAGTGGCCACAATATCCTCTCATGACCACATTTCCCACATTAGTAGTTTAACATGAACTCCTTCTTCGAAGAGACTATGAAGGACTGAGAGTTCCTCTTAGACCCTATCCAAATACTTATCCATGCTAACAACCCCAGAACACTTCCACCTTTGAAAAATTAAGAAACCTAAGAGGATAAGGTCACTTTCAACCATCCATGATAAATCTCCCATTACAAGAGGATACAAAAAACCAATAAAGGAAAGTGTGTATACTCAATCTAAAAACCTCAAGAAAAAGATTCCTTATATTGATCAATTGGAGGATTTTCCAATGGAGAAACAATATGGGTTGTGCTTCACTTATTCATTAACCTTTAATGGGGGCGTACCTTATCCAATGAGAGAACCCAAGGACCCAACCAATCTGGTCCATTGGTCAAAACAAGCCATAAACCAGCTCCAAACACATGAATGGAACCACCGTAAAGTCATCCCAAAACATTTTTCAAAAGAGACCACTAACCGTCCCTTTAACAAAGCATACCGACCAAACATAAACCCAAAAAACAGTTCAAACAGAAGGGGTTCTTGGACTCAAAACATCCCACAACATCAACATTTTCAAAAACCCATAATACAAACCATACAAATCTATTCATCAAGACATCGTGTTTTTCTTTAAAACCAATTCTTTGAAAACAAACGGTTTAGTAGTAAGTGTATCCACCAACGGTACCCCATGGGCCTCACACATGCATGTTTTTGTGCCACACCGGGCACCCTCCTCATATCCGTCCCGAAACTCATCCAGTCATGCCATCAATCATCCATCGCCCATATGACCCCATGCATGTGGTCACTCACGGAAATACCAAAGGTTAAAACAAAGATTCTTTCCACTTTGAAAAACCAAAACGGTCAACCAACACATCCTTTTTCTCAAAACTGCTAACCAAGAGATCCAAATCCCAATTCAAATATTACTAAAAATTTTATAAAGACACAACCATTTATACAAGAACTCAATTTCATGTTATTCACATCAATTTCATAACATCTCATCCCAACAAAAAACCCTATGATAGTTTAGAAAACTCTATTGGAAACACTTTTTCAAAACCAACTTCAGTATAGTTTCGGCTTTCAAAAGAGGTGTAAGCACACCACTTTCCATTTCAAAATAATTCTAAATATTCAGTTCCAATATTTCATACATCAAACCATTCCATATTTATTTGAAAATCATTTCACAAAAACATTACCCTTCTTAAAACCAAGTCACTTTAAAACCAAAGTTCGAAGATTTCAAAACTAAAGAACACAAGACAATGCAAGAGGAAACTAGTTTCATTGGGTGACTTGGACATATGGTTGGCGGCCATACTCCAATCACTTCACTATAATAGAGAGTGTTCTTGGGAATATCCCCAGCTCCACATGGCTTGTCAGGCCCTATTAGCTTACTGAGACCATTAACCCAACTCTCTTTTCATTTCCCCTAATCATCATTAAACCAAGAAAACCAAAGCACTCTGAAAGGTCCCGACTACCCCTGGAGACGTGAATACCATCATGAGGTGTGTTTGTAGAGACCAGAAGCTTGACGTACATGGACATTACATTACTTTTGCAGAATACTTATTACATAACAAAAACAGACACCAAAGGACCGTAATAGTTTAGTGCCTTTGGAAACTTCGAACATAATATTCTAATCTTGGTGAAAGATCCTCAACATCTCCCATAAAGATCTTCCTTTTTTTCTTACCTACAACCTTTCCTTACATACTAGGGAAAAGAAAACATAAAAAGGGTGAGATCAAATGCTCAGTAAGGGTAAGCATGGATAAAATAAAACAAATCATATACATTTGAACTTAAAACATGAACATAATGTTTAAACATCAAAAGCTTGAGCAATGACATAAAACATGGAAGTACGTAAGACATAGATCATAAAGGAACGTCAATCATGATAAAATAGCATGGGAATAAAACATGTAATTGTGGCAACCATTAAGCACATGCTATGATTTCCATAGTAGCCAAGGCATTTCTGCCAAGACCATCTTAGTGGACAAAGTCCCTTTCGGAATCGATTTCACTCCTCGTTCCAGTCCTGTAACACTGAACTGGATTAACTTACCGTTCCAACCATGTCTATCTCATGAGATATAAATCTTTACCCAATGCATTGGAGGGAGATATAGTTCCCACCCATCTCATAATGAAATCATTCTTACTTGTGCCACAAAATAAACATACATCATTCATAATAACCCAATGAATAAAATGGGTTTCATAAACATCATCCCATCATCACATAATCAATATAAAAGAAATGGATATCATTTCATAATAAGAATAGTGAAACCATGTAAATTATAGATACATGATACTTGAAACATACACATATGAAATAATGTCATCTTAGATGAAAAATGGTTTTGATAAAACACTTGAAATGAATTCTTGAGGAAAATATCCTTTCTTATTCAAAATCATTCTCTTTTCACAAAATATCATGAAATTTTAAGAGAAAGGATTTTGTTGAAAATAGTAATGAAATATTTTTGAGTAAGCATCATGAAAATAAGTCTTTATAGAACTGTAAAAATCATTTCATGCCGTATACGTTAAAAAAACATTCTTCTCGTACTTTTGTCGGAAAAGTCAAAAAGTACCTTGTAGGGTAAATAAAATAAAGATTCCTTCCACACCATGGGGTAAAAGTAAAAATGGGTAAAAAGGACTTTAAACATACATGAAAACACTTTTATAAAACATGGAAATGGATGATTTCAATAACCCCAGTAAATACTTACAAATAAGAAATCTCAGATAAAAATGAGATTTGCAAAATTATCCCTTACCTTAGATCTGATATGCTTCGTATGGATCCGAACCTCCTATATAATGATTTAAATAATGGAATTGACTTATTAAATAATCATATTCATTGTTATGATATCATATATGTTTCACTTATGACTTTATATTACCCGTTCTTTTGTAAATTCAATGTAAAAGCAGTGTTTTGAGTAAAATCATTTCATTTATCGTATGTGTTTCGACTTGTTGTTCTTGATATTATTACTTATATCCTGATTTACATAATTCCAGAATGTAAAAAATGAATTATATATAATATATATTCATCATATACATATATATTATAGATCGATAAAAGGAATGAAATACACCGTTCATGGAGACGGTAGGTCGTACGTACGCATGAACCATGTTTTCATTTCCTTGTTGAATTGAATGAAATTAAATAGATGAAATACATATATATATACATAAATACAGTAGAATTATTATGTCATATATTTCATTATTATTCATTATATATACTTTATAATCATTCTTGAATGGTTAATCATGGAAAATGAATTCATCGCGTTCGTGGAGACGGTAGTCCGTACGTACGCACGAGTGATGATATCATTCCCATGATCATGGAATTGTATTGGAGTGTATGTATACTATTTAATAATAAATATAACTTTACAATAATAATATATATTTATTATTTACACCATTATACCCATCCAAGTAAGGTGGTCGTGGAAAATAGATTACACCACGGCGCGGAGACAGTATTTTGTACGTACGCACGCGCGGTGATTTTGATTTCCGTAGGATGGATAGATGGTGAAATAGGGTTGTTTCATACTTATAATAACCTATCAGTATATTAGTGATACTGATTTTTTTACTTCATAACGAAACAACGAAATAAGAAGAAGTGGAAGAAGAAATAAAGTTGAAAGAATCAGTAATGGACATTACCTCTTCTTTGAAGTGCCTCTTTGAGACCTCCTCTTGGGGAACTAAAATTGGCCTTTTAAGAAGACCAGAACCTCTAGGATGTTTCTATGGAAGTGGATAAGATAATTTGGTAGGTTTTGTCCGATCTTGAAGGCTCAAAGTGGTGTGAGGAAGAGAGGGAGGAGGTTCCCTTTTATAAGGGAGGAGAGGGGCACCTTTGGAAAAACGAAAAATATTATTTTATTATAAAGTCATGTTCGGTTTTTAATAGCTCCAAATTGATTTATTTCGAATCTAATGTGGGGATGGGTCGAAATAATCTCATAAAATAGAATTTAGACAAGTTTAGGTATCTATTGTAACCTTATCATTTAGATTTAACCTTAAGTTAAATAATTTTACTTTTACCGTGTCTTCTTGTTTTCTTACACTATAAGGTTAATAAACTTACTATAACAAGCCAAACGAACCCCGAGTTGTTTATTATTAATATTTATAACCTTATCTAAGTCATTTGGACAAACCTTAGATTTTTAGGAATAAAATAACAATTAATAATATAATATTTGTTTTAAAAACTATTTTATGTCAATTTTGACACTATTTGGTAATTGATTTTTGTGAAACTCATAAAAGAATTATTAGTTAAATAAAGGTAATTAAATAAAAACTAACATGTCATATTAACCTATAAAATTAGTTAAATTCATGAAAAGTCTCAAATTACATTTATTTGGGTATTTATAACATCAATTATGTCAATATTTCATTAATAAGATAATTACTGCATCATCTTTATGTCATAAATAAATTAAATTATTTAATGTCTAAAAATTATAAATAAAATACTATTATGTAGGAAATCTTTTTATATTTCTAATAAATATTTATAGTCGAATTTATCTTATTTATAACACTATAAAAAATGATTTACTTATTAAACTTTGATTTTAACTATTTTAACCCTTCTTTAAATAAATTAATATTAAATGTCCTAATCTAATCCAAGTTAGCCTAAATGGTCATATTTTATTCCTAAGGTTGTTTTCGGTCTAATTACACTTATCCAATAGAATTAGGACATGTGTTAGGGTAATAATAATATCATTTGTACCCTTAATTATCCTATTTACTTTTAACCGTGGTAAATAAAAGTAAAAAGTTATTATTCACCAAAAAATATTTTCATCTTATTGAACCAAATTTTAGTCCTTGATATTAACCGTGTCTCTTGGATTTTTGAAATTCCACTCACAGAAGCGGTAAAATTAAGTTTTTTGAAAAATTCAGTTTTTTTTAACTACCACTTAGTGGTTTCACTATTCATCCAAAAATGAAAGTTTCCAGAAAAATACCAAAAAATATGCCTAAGATATATTTGATATTATAAATTGAAAAATGATGTCTATTTTACCAAATTTAAAAATTAATTCTCGTCATCAAAACAAATAGCGTGTTTTTAAGAGATAATAACTATCAAAAGATTGACACTTAGTTATGTCTGATTTAAATGTGAAATTACATCCAATGACCAACATTGTATTAAATGGTAAAAATATATTCTAAATATACTTTAAAACCACTAAAATTAATAATTTATCACTATTAATTATTTCGATTAAAAAAGTTGTTTTTAATTAAAATTTAGTAATTTTCACTATTCATCAGAATATGAAAGTTATCCGAAAAGTACCAAAATTTCACCCTAAGCTAATTTCGATATTCCAAATCTCAAAAATGAAGTCCATTTTGAATGATAAAATTTATAAAATTTCAAAAAGTGGGTATTACTATTCATAACAGCTAGTTCATAATAATATTATAATAATATCTCATTTAGTGAAACTCGGTATTGCATACTACACACGCTATCGAGGAAGGTCTTTATTGCGTGTAATGAAAGCCAAGTCAGGGATGCGTGTTGTGAAATCTCCTTTTTGTGTAGCGTACAACTCAAGACATTAATGAAATTAAAAAGAATATTTTTCATAAAATCTCGGGGTGTTACATTCTACCCCCCTTAAAATGAATTTCGTCCTCGAAATTCATCGGGGTTATGAATGGTTTACTACTCCAAAGTTTCTTTAATAGAAACCCACATCGTAAAAAGGAATACCAAAACATGTCTTTAAAAACTAAAGTATGAAACGTAACGGTTACCCAAATTAACTCATCGCTGGGTTTTCACGTAGGAGAACATAGGTGAAAATATAGATATAGAAGAAAAATCTATCCATCAAGTTCTGATGGAGAGTGTTAGAGAACATGGCTATGAAAAATCCAACAATCACAAAGCCATAAATTTGTGATGATCTAGGGTACCGTCTGATTCATCGGATATAAGGGCACTAGGACAACATTTTTGGTTTTCAAGATAATTTCCCTAAAGTTGAAGAATTTGAATTAGAATAAATACTTACTTTATTTTAGTACAATCTCACTGTTGTTCGTGCCTTGAACAATTTCCACTTCATCTCTTAAAGAAATGAAGTTGAATTTGTTATTCGTGAAGTGTTAGCAGATCATGTGATAGAATGATGGGTCATTCCATCTGTCTCAAATAAAAGGTTAGTAAAAGTTATTAAATATACATAAGTCGATCTGTAGTGAGATTAATCATATATGGTTCCTAAAATGGACTTATACTTCATATATCATACTTCTTAATATAATAAAACTAGTTTCTACTAAACAGGGTCTTCTTGTAGGCCAGTGGTAGGCGATAAAGGCCAGTCGCACTTCGGTTGTGGGTTCGATTCCCATAGCCTTGTCTGACGCGATGGGTTATCGCACATCCTGCAGGTTGTCCTTTTTCTAAAACTACATTACTATAACATCCCATCAATAATATCGAAAAAAGTTCTATCCTTAAACAATACTATCTTATGTCCAACATAATCCATTCCAATCTTTATCTAAAATACTTCGATCCAAGCTCATAGTATAAAGAAAACGATTACTTGAAATGTCATCAACCAACCATCATTTATCCTCCATTATCTTGTTGGTCACATTCCAATCATGTGAATACCTTAATCATGTATTCTCTTGAAAAATGAATACCCATTAAACCTTAGTGAAAACATGAATGCTGTCAAAATTTAACTCTTTCCACATACCAAAATCCAAAAATTCTATATACTCAAACCATGACATAACCTTCTCCTTATATTATTCATGAGATCATGAATACTATCAAACGTTTAATTTTCTCCTTATCCCTTAATTATGTGCATATCATTTACTTTACAAAAATACTGGTACCATTCATCACACACTTTCAAAACTTAAGGAAAGACAACAGTGTAACAATCCTTAGATGTATCTTTATTCCATAGTACCATGAGATTACTTATACAACATTACACTTGATAAACATGCAATCATTCCATTACCTTCTTAAACCATTGACCGAGCTTCAACAATTCTTTCATATCACATATCATTTGTAGTCTCTTCATCATCATCAACATAAATATGACTCATACGACCATACTAATTCTCTTCATGAGACTTTCCCTTAGGGAATTAGTTTGCATAATGCTCGTACATTCCACATTTAAAACATTTAACCATTGTTGATGTCGTAGAAATACCATTATCCTCATCAATGGTGTTAACTAAACCTTTTCCTTTGCACTTACTAGATTTATATCCTTCTTTTCCACACCCAAAGCATCTTCCAGTTCCTTTGAATCATTCTCCTTGATGCCTCTTCCCGCATGATTTACGTATGGGAAATTGAACTTTCTTTCCTCTATGATCATCATGAAACTCCATCTTTCTCTTATTAGCTGAGTCAGAAAACTTACCAATTTTGAGTTTATTAATCATATTATGAGATTCCTGATTCGGCATAATAATGATTTTTGGACTTCCAAATCCCATTTCATTTGGTTGCTCATGAAGAATATCATTCCATTGTCCATCATATCCTCCATTATCGTGAATCTTCCTATTTCCAGCCATTTTCTAAAACCCAAAAAGAATAGTGTGAGAGAGAAAAATCATGCTAGGGAAAACAACATAGTAAAGGGGGATTACCCTCAATATCTAACATCTTAGGTTAAATTCTAAGATCGTTACCGTAGTTCTAGGACTATATCCTATACGTATACTTATCCTTAGGGACATCCCTAGACATACCTTAGAAATATCTCTAAGGATCTCACTAACGTTTTCGCATCCTAGTTTCCAAAGGTTGACTAAACCTTTCCTCTAATACCAACTATAGAGACCCGAAGCTTGAAGTACATGGGAATTACATTACTTTTGCGGAATACTTATTACATAACAAAAACAGACACCAAAGGACCGTGACAATTTAGTGCCTTTGGAAACTTGGAACATAGTCTTCTAATCTTTGTGAAAGATCATCAACATCTCCCATAAAGATCTTCCTTTTTTCTTACCTAAAACTTTTCCTTATATCCTGGGGAAAAGAAAACATAAAAAGGGTGAGCTCAAATGCTCAGTAAGGGTAAGAATGGATAAAATAAAACAAATCATATACATTTGAACTTAAAAACATGAACATAATGTTTAAACATCAAAACCTTGAGCAATGACATAAAACATGGAAGTACGTAAGGCATAGATCATAAAGGAACATCAATCATGATAAAATAGCATGGGAATAAAACATGTAATTGTGGAAACCATTAATCACATGATATTATTTCCATAATATCCAAGTCATTTCTGCTAAGACCATCTTAGTGGACAAAGTCCCTTTCTGAATCGAGTTCACTCCTCGTTCCAGTCCTGTAACACTGAACCGGATTAACTTATCATTCCATCCATGTCTATCTCATGAGATATAAATCTTTACCCAATGAATTGGAGGGAGATATAGGTCCCACCCATCTCATAATGAAATCATTCTTACTTGTGCCACAAAATAAACATACATCATTCATAATAACCCAATAAATAAAATGGGTTTCATAAACAACATCCCATCATCACATAATCCATATAAAAGAAATGGATATAATTTCATAATAAGAAAAGTGAAACCATGTAAATTATAGAGACATGATACTTGAAACATACACATCTGAAATAATTTCATCTTAGATGAAAAATGGTTTTGATAAAACACTTGAAATGAATTCTTGAGGAAAATGTCATTTCTTCTTCAAAATCATTCTATTTTCACAAAATGTCATGCAATTTTAAGGGGAAAGGATTTTTTTTAAAATAGTAATGAAATATTTTTGAGGAAGCTTCATGAAAATAAGGCTTTATAAAACTGTAAAAATCCTTTCATGCCGTATACGTTAAAAAAACATTTTTCTCATACTTTTGTCGGAAAAGTAAAAAAGTACCTTGTAGGGTAAATAAAAGAAAGATTCCTTCCATACCATGGGGTAAAAGTCAAAATGGGTAAAAAGGACTTTAAAAATACATGAAAACACTTTTATAAAACATGGACATGGACGATTTCAATAACCCCAGTAAATACCTTCGAATAAGCAATCGCGGAAAAAAATGAGATTTGCAAAATTATCCCTTACCTTAGGTCTGATATGCTTCGTATGGATCCAAAACTCCTGTATAATGATTTAAATATTGTCATTGACTTATTGCATAATCATATTCATTGTTATGATATCATATATGTTTCACTTTTGACTTTATATTACCCGTTTTTTTGTAAATTCAATGTAAAAGCAGCATTTTGGGTAAAATCATTTCATTTATCGTATGTGTTTTGACTTTTCGTTCTTGATATTATTACTTATATCCTGATTTAAATAATTCCAGAATGTAAAAAATGATTTATATATAATATATATTCATCATATACATATATATTATAGATCGATAAAATGAATGAAATACACCGTTCATGGAGACGGTAGGTCATACGTATGCATGAACGCTGTTTTCGTTTCCTTGTTGAATTGAATGAAATTAAATAGATGACATACATATATATATACATAAATAAAGTAGCATTAATATGTCATATATTTCATTATTATTCATTATATATACTTTATAATCATTATTGAATGGTTAATCATGGAAAATGAATCTCATCGCGTTTGTGGAGACGGTAGTCCGTACGTACGCACGAGTGATGATATCATTCCCATGATCATAGAATTGTATTGGAGTGTATGTATACTATTTAAAAATCAATATCACTTTAAAATAATCATATATATTCATTATTTACACCATTATACCCATCCAAGTAAGGTGGTGGTGGAAAATAGATTACACCACGGCGTGGAGACGGTATTCCGTACGTACGCACACGCGGTGATTTTGATTTCCATAGGATGGATAGATGGTGAAATAGGGTTGTTTCATAATTATAATAACATATCAGTATATGATTGATACTGATGTTATTACTTCATAATGAAACAACTAAAGAAGAAGAAGTGGAAGAAAAAATAAAGTTGAAAGAATCGGTAACGGACATTACCTCTTCTTTGAAGCGCCTCTTTGAGACCTCCTCTTAGGGCACTAAAATTGGCCTTTGAAGAATACCAGAACCTCTAGGATGTTTCTATGGAAGTGTATAAGATAATTTGGCAGTTTTTGGCCGAGCTTGAAGGCTCAAAGTGGTGTGAGGAAGAGAGGTAGGAGGTGCCCTTTTATAAGGGAGGAGAGGGCACCTTTGGAAAAACTAAAAATATTATTTTATTATAAAGTCATATTCGGTTTTTAATAGCTAAAAATTGATTTATTTAGAAGCTAATGTGGGTATGGGTAGAAATCCACTCATCCAATAGAATTTAGACAAGTTTAGAATTCTATTTTAACCTTATCATTTATATTTAACCTTAAGTTAAATAATTTTACTTCTACCGTGTCTTCTTGTTTTCTTACACTATAAGGTTAATAAACATACTATAACAATCCAAACGAACCCCAAGTTGTTTATTTTTAATATATATAACCTTATATAAGTCATTTGGACAAACCATAGATTTTTAGGAATAAAATGACAATTAATAATATAATATTGTTTTTAAAAACTATTCTATGTCAATTTTGACACTATTTAATAATTGATTTTTCTGAAACTCATAACAGAATTATTAGTTCGAAAAAAGTTAATTAAATCAAAAATAACATGTCATATTAACCTATAAAATTAGTGAAATTCATTAAAAGTCTCAAATTACATTTATTTGGGTATTTATAACATCAATTATGTCAATATTTCATTAATAAGATAATTACTGCATCATCTTTGTGTCATAAATAAATTAAATTATCTAATGTATAAAATTTATAAATAAAATACCATTATGTAGGAAATTGTTTTAGATTTCTAATAAATATTTATAGTCGAATTTATCTTATGTATAACCCTATAAAAAAATTATTTACTTATTAAACTTTGATTTTGACTATTTTAACCCTTCTTTAAATAAATTAATATTAAATGTACTAATCTAATCCAAGTTAGCCTAAATGGTCATATTTTATTCCTAAGGTTGTTTTTGGTCGAATAACACTTATCCAATTGAATTAGGACATGTGTTGGGGTAATAATAATATCATTTTTACCCTTAATTATCCTATTTACTTTTAACCGTGGTAAATAAAAGTAAAAAGTTACTATTCACCAAAAAATACTTTCATCTCATTGAACCACATTTTAGTCCATGATATTAACCGTGTCTCTCGGATTTTCAAAATTCCACTCAGAGAGGTGGTAAAATTAAGTTTTTTGAAAAATTCAGTTTTTTTTAACTACCATTTAGTGGTTTCACTCTTCATCAAAAAATGAAAGTTTCCAGAAAAATACCAAAAATTAAGCCTAAGATATATTTGATATTATGAATTGAAAAATTATGTCTATTTTACCAAATTTAAAAATTAATTCTCATCGTCAAAACAAATAGCATGTTTTTAAGAGATAATAACTATCAAAAGATTGACACTTGTTTATGTCTGGTTTAAATGTGAAATTACATCCAATGACCAACATTGTATTAAATGGTAAAAATATATTCTAAATATACTTTAAAACTAATCAAATTAATAATTTATCACTATTAATTATTTTGATTAAAAAAGTTGTTTTTAATTAAAATTTAGTAATTTTCAATATTCATCAGAATATGAATGTTATCCGAAAAGTACCAAAATTTCACCCTAAGCTAATTTCGATATTCCAAATCTCAAAAATGAATTCCATTTTGAAAGAGAAAATTTATAAAATTTCAAAAAGTGGGTATTACTATTCATAACGGCTAGTTCATAATAATATTATAATAATATCTCGTTTAGTGAAACTCGGTATTGCGTACTACACATGCTATCGAGGAAGGTCTTTACTGTGTGTAATGCAAGCCAAGTCAGGGATGCGTGTTGTGAAAGCTCCTTTTGGTGTAGCGTACAACACAAGACATTAATGAAATTAAAAAAGAATATTTTTCATAAAATCTCGGGGTGTTACAGTGGTGATCAGCCACACTACTCATAACTGAAATTCAAAGTCCCAAAAATCCTAACTCCAGATTATCCTGATTGTTCCCCAAATAACATGACCCAAAGAGAGCGAACCTCCCTTTGATACCATTTTGTCACGAACAAAATCTGGTCACCACCTAAACCAGTGCCAAACCTTGCCTATGACAAGGTCTGAAGGGCGTTCCCAATCCCCATGGGCTGGCACAAGTGCTCGGGTATCATAAAATGAGAATTGCGAATGATTTACCCGAGTTTATAAACTTAAAACAACAAAAGAATCCAATAAAACGAATCTGGATTTTTCAAACCAAACTATCTTTTACAAAAATTAAGAACTGAATTACGTAGATTAAAACAACTCAAAAAGACTATACCAAAGGTACAAAACCAAGATGAAACAGCCCAAGAACCCTCATGGCATGGGCAACCGCCCTCAAGCCATCTCCACAAGACTTCACCACCAAGGACCTGCTAGAAACCCGAACCACTGGAACAAAAACAATTGTACCCAAACTGCGACAAAAAAAATAACCCAGTCTACTTACACCCAAAGGTGTAATTAGGGTGTGATCCAATGCCTAGTAGGATACCACCACTAATAGATTCCATGCGATAAACATTCAAAGATGAAAAGCATGCATGTTTTCAAAAACATGTAATTTCTAGTTACAATTTCTAAAAGATGAAACTTTAAACAAATCAGTTTTCAAGTGGGCTAATTTAAAGAATAAACGATTTTAAAATAAATACCAAGGCTACTGAATTTTCCAGCCACTCATACCGTATGCCAAAGATAAGCAAAAAATATCTAGTGAGCACAAGCAATGGAAATTAACCCCTAGGCACTAGCTAGTTGTGCGTCCCAGGTACCTCGTATCTTGGTGAGAGTAACCATCACAAATATCTGTTCTCATGCACGAGCCACTAGTAGGGTACATACCCATAACCTAGTGGTCCCCAATAATCATCATCATAATTTAGTTATAGTTGTAAGCGTCGATCTTGCTAAGTGAAACTGAGGCCAAACCCCACGGATTCACTAGCATACTAGTACATGTCCACCCACCTAGATACCTGGGTTTTCCCATTGTGCTCAAACCAGTTCAACAAGTCAATTAATATAATATTCACAAGAAAATATCATTTCCATATCATAAATTCACCAAACAGCCCACATGTATACAACACAAGTCACAAAAGTCCACTTTTCATTCAATTTGATTTTGAAATCTGACTCACACCAAAATAGCCCACAAAACTTTTCACATTTCTTTAACACTTCCACAAATTCATTAAACAATTTTATAAAACCATTCCAATATATTACAACTCTCATAATAGCCCACTCACTTGTTACATAACACCCTTTTTTTACCTTCAAAATCATTTTATAATTAAACTTACACGAAACAGCCCACATACAAGTTTCGCTCCAACATCACAATTTAATAAAATATTTCAGAAATTTACAAAACATTCTAAAAATATTTGACATCTTAAAACATCACTTCACCTTTCAAAACCCCATAATACGTGAACAGACATACCAAAAAGTACATATTCACTCTTTTCCCACTTTGTTTAACCAACTAAAACATTTACAATTTTCATAAAAAGAACTCAAGTGGTGTAAATATGTCTTGCACACAAAACCCATTTCAAAAACCTATTTTTAAGCCAAAATCACACCAATATCCTACCAAAACAGAATTGTAATCCCAATAAACATGTAATAATCCACTTTCAAATTTTATATCATCACTTTGAATAATATTGCAAAAGATACCCATGAGAACACACAAATCCATAAAACACTTTCAAGGAATATAACACGGTTACACACATAAAGCCCATTCAAAGACCCTCCTTTTTAGGCCCACATGAAACTATATCATTACCCAACCAAAATTGGTAGCCCCATTCAACAACTAATAAATCACTTCCATGTTTTACAAAACTAAAACAAGAGATAACACATGAAATACATTTGAAAAATACACACTTCAAACAAGAATGTAACTTTAATACCAAATGCTTTACTATTTATACCAAAAATAGTTTTTTCATAATGAACAGAATATAAGGAACATAAAAAATTATTTAACCAAGAAAACTAACTCATCATTAAATGGTTACCCACAGAATCACCTACGGAATGTGTCGAAACCCTCAATTATTGGGGCGAAACATCAACCGCACGACCTCCGCACCTCAAGAAAGTTAAAAGAAACCTAAAACCTCAATATTTCACCCAAAATACAGTAATTTAGAACCTAGGAACGAACCCTACCTTCTGAAATTTTTATAATTCAAGAATTAGGGAAGAAACCCTAAAGAATTTGAAAAAGGAAAGAAATGGACTCACTTACTTGAAGTATCCTGAATTAATCACTCCAAAACCAATAGTTTCTGAAACTGAAAACAGCCAAAATTCAGGGGTTGTTCGAAAAATATTTAGAAGGTAATTTAGGAACTAGAATGGAAAGAAGAGAGTAAGAATTGAGATAGTTAAGAAGAGATGAAGTTACCTCTTCAATTCTGGCCGATTTGAGACACCCTATGCAGTTCAGCCCTAAGTCGTGATCTCAAAGAGATCCAAGGAGGGGGGAAGGCAATGGGAGAGCGCCTGGGATTCTTAGGGTCGAGAGGGACGTGGAATCACCGAAAAATCCATTATTTTTAATAAGATATTAAAACATTTAAGAAACATTTTAAAACTGGAAAATGGGCTTTCGGGTTGGACAAATTCTTAAATAAAAACCCAAATCCTCCATGATTATGGATTTATAAAGGCTCCAAATTTAACTTTTGGTGTTAATAGGTCATAGGATACCATTTATGAATTGGAATGGGTGAAAAATATTAAAAAATGAAAAAGTTATAAAAGAAAAAAATTTATTTTTAAATCTGGAATTGGGCTCACGGTTTGGCCCAATTCATAAAAACTCATCTATTCCTCCATAAAACCTTTGGAAACCCTCCAAAACAAAGCATGAATGGAAAATAAATGAAATTTAACTTCAAAATAATTCATTTATGTGACAACCTGATATACTATAACATAATTGTTGGGAATAGAATCTTCAAAAATATTGGATGATTTGTTTAGCTCATGGATACACTGTGGTGGAAGGAGTCTGTCGTCTTCTTATTAGGGATCTTCATCAATCGTATGGTTGAATACAAGTTTTTTATCCAACATTGGTGTAAGATACACATGTTATTCATTTTTTTCATACGTAGTTTTTTTTATTGCATCGATAACCTTGGGATCTGGGTTTCATTGATTTACTTCATTGTATTGAATAAGTGTTACTCAATCATAAGAAACCCAATAGGATGTGAATTAAGAATCCATAAAAAGGGGTTATAAATATTAAAATATGTGATTAAATGATCTCTCAAGCTGTGATTATTAATTTTATATGTATAAATTGGGATTTGGAATCCCATTACTCCAAGACCATGCCCAAATACCATTTGGGATTTTTCATTTATTAAGGTTTATTTTTAAATAATATAAATAAGTCGTTATTTAAATTATAAAACCATGTTAATTATTTAATTAAATAAATATTATTTAATTAAATATTTCAAATGCATAAAAAACAATTATTCTAAGTTTTTATAATAAACATAGATATATTTACACGTGAACAAATCGCATTAGTCTAAAAATCCAAATTAACATTTTCTTATGTGTGTCCCTAAGGACCATTTATAAAATTCCCAATAATTATGAATCTTATTCATAATCATTAACTTTTATTTGTATCTAGAAACATGTTATATCTATTAAAAATATAAATGTATTTGATGTGATCTAAACCACAGCATGTCCATTAGAAAATTTCCTTTTCCCTTGACGTTGGGATTAAATAATAGACATGGATAATGCCAAAAAAAAAATATTATCACTTTTCTCAATTACTTATTTTTCTAAATCTTATATAATTATATAGAATGTAATTAACTTATCATATTCATGTAATTTTTCAAAACTATACTACGGTATTGATTCCATAACCCATCATATGGAAGACACATCCTCTCTTAGTAAATCAAATCCCTCTTCTTGATTTGTGTCATATGAAATTACCTTCAATTATGCCAAATCCTCATATGACTTTAAATAAGTATTACATACAAAACCTCAAATGTAGGTAACACATTTTACAGCCCTAAGTTAAAGGATCCATATCCAATGTTCACTTAAGTGAGACCAATGGCACACATATGTAAATACATGTGGTGTACTTCAATCCCATGAATGTGAATACAAGTTCACAAAATTATATCCTATTAGTGATAAATTGTATCTTTATACAAGTAAACTTACACATACTGAGGTTAAAATATAATCACAACCAAATATGATGATCATACATCTCGAATAACATATTCATAATATACATAATAAACATAAATTAATGATAAAATATTTCCATTAATATGAATTACAAGATACAACCTATCCCTAATACAACAAAACTTGGTGAAAATTTGGGAACAAACACTAACACCATCCACCATAACACTTTTCTAAGTAAACATTAGACACCTTAATATTATTGAAACATGAATTGGTAATACTCTCAACCTCAACATAATTCATATAACACTTCATTATTCATACATGAGAAATGTGAAATTCCATCTCCTAAGAATTGTGAGTAAGATAGTTTGTGTTGATGAAATAATTTCCTTAAAAAGAAGTTATCCCCATTCTATACATACCCGGAATCATACAGTTTCATCATTATTTTAAAACAAATTCAATAATAATCAAAATAACCTCAATAAACTCAAACTTTCATAGAACCTTAAAGTAAATGGTTGACCTACAAATAAATTTTTGGTCGCAATACCCTCATAAAATGGAGAGATATCAACTCCTAATCTACTATAAAATTTTTGGAATAGTATAATACACTCATAAACTTTAAGTTATATTTATGAATATTATAATTTCCCAATAAAAATTTAATAACTACTAATGATGTTATAACAAATATTAGTGAACAATAACCACTCTCAAAATTGATCTTGAAACTAACTCCACTTAATCATTGACATGAAATATTTTCCTAGAAATGACTTCCAATGTTATTATGCCACTTCATACAACAACATTTCTTCTAATGGGATCTAGTGTTACTTAACTATTTTAATAAGATAAATGGTTATCTCTACTTCCACCCACCATATCTTAATCCCTTTATCATAAATAGGAATCATATAATTTAGTATGTTTTATCATTGAAACTCTTGCAAAGTAATTATCTATGTTCCAACGGCTATTGAGTCGTCCCTCCAACAAAAAAATTTAGATGTTTCACAAACCCAATCTTCCTCTAATACATGATTTTTCTATATAGGTGGAATAACTATAGATAATAAATTCATTTCAACTAAACTAAAATTTTTATGTTTACATTTATATTATATCAGGATCAATCACAAGAAACAATTCAATGCATAGCATGAGAAATCATCACGAAGTGATATTATATGATGTATGAACACACACCCCTAGAAAACCCTATAGATAATAAAATATACTAGTATTAAATATCCATGGGTGACTAGTACCCTACTTAGAATCACAGGGTGCCTCGACATCTTTATCTAGTTTCCATGACTTAATTCATATACTAGGTTCAAGTAATACAAAATCCTAACCAACCCATATAGTCCTCACTATTTCCTACTCAAAAAATCATTATATAAAGTTTTATTTCATGTCATTTTATCCCACCCTGAACCCACCATGACTCCTTCTAATATATAAATGACAATGAGAGTATCTTCTGAAGCCCACCTCTAATAAGATTTAAGATAACTACTGACACCAAATGGTACAAAAAAATCATTTGATTCATTGACTATTTTATTAATGTCCCAAAATAAATTCAACCATAATTTACAATAAAATTTAACATATTTTTCATAAAGAACCTTAAGGAAGATAAAATATTACATTCATGAGATATTACACACAATAATGCATAAATTATACTTGATATAATCCACAAAACTCTTCACAAAATTCCAAGTAAATAGATAAACACATGTTAACATATTCCGACCCTATTTAAACTTCAACATGTATAAACTAAGGTCACTCAATACAACCTTCCACTTAGTCATACAAATCTAAAAATAATATATATAAAAGGGATAAGTAAACAAGTATACTCAGTAGGTTCCTCCTCCAACATATCATGGGTAAAGTGAATAGACATAATAAATCCTCTATGAATGATGTGTGTGTGTGTGTTACATGTAATTTTATAGAAATAAAATAAATTAAAAGATAAAATTATCAAATCAACACAACTTTCATATAATATAATTCACCATCCATGTCATCTAGATCAATATCACCCATCATATTTATCACCAGAACCCCATATCGTCATCTACATCTTTAATAATAAAATATAAAAAAGTAAAAAAAATAATCAATTCTTGGAGCTAAGATAATAAAAACTATATAAAAAACCATACATATACAACCAAATTGATTTTATAGTACTATAACTATAGAAAGAATTATCGTAACTATTATAAGAATACAATATCCCTTAATGAATACCACATCCCTCTATACCACAATAGTACCATAGAAAAATATCAATATCACATATCTAAATTGTCACACCAATAGAATATAATATAGTAAAATTTATAAAATCACAAAATCAATCAAAAAATTTAACTACAATTTGTATCATCATTGTATATCATAATTAGTAACTCTAATTCAACAAAATTTTTAAGTAAATTGGACAATTAATAATAGTTATGAACATAATTTAACTTATTATATTTCCTTTCCAAAAATCCACATGTCTTTGGAAACCTACATCAATAATCCATTTATTTAACTAAAACTCCCCTCTAAATTTCCCATCACAATATAATAAGTTAACCTCTTTATTTTATGGATTTGTTCATATAATTACTCAATAATTATACACTTATAAGCATCATAAAAACAATATTCAAGAATTTTATTATATATATAATCACTTCATGAGTAAATCACAATCAATTAAAATAACTACATATCTCTGTTTTTATCCAAGAATGACACTTTACCAAACACTTCATTTATTTCATTATTCCATAAAAATAAATTTTCCAATAAGGAAACATAAAAATCCTATAAAATTAAACAACATAATCAATTTATTATTCAGTTATCACTAATTCATGGGAATTTAACTCATTAATCTAATTGCCAAAATTTTCCAAATTATTTAATTTATTAAAGAATCCAAAATAGAGGTTTCCATGAAACAACTTCATTAATATATAAATTTTATATGATTTATAAAATTTGCATACCACCACTTCTAAAAGATTACATAAATTCACATGGAATTGAAAATATATTGTTTATAATCCCTTACCTCGTCATTATCACATATATATCATAGAATAATTTTCATAGGTCATGAAATTTAAATCCTTAAATCCCAATTTATGATAAAAAATCAAGTTTTATGTCCACATAATAAATTATAATGTGTAATTCCCAAAATAAAGAGGGGAATTAAATAATCAATAAATCAAATAAATAAATTTAGATATTTTCCATACCATTGATCTAGGTTTGATATTCTCAATTATATAAATAAATTCATAAATAATCCAAGAAATCAACCACTCCCCCCACCACAATCATCTTAATATTCATCTCATGGGTTAAAGAGGAATTGTGTAGGTTAAATAAAGGGTTTCTAATAGTTTTATGTCAAATCACATAACATAAATATGGGTTCACAATTAAGAAGAAAAAATTACCAAATCATGTTCATCTAAACACATGAAGCATGATTATATTTTGCATTCATACTTCGAACCATGTATCTCGATCTATATAAAAAACAACATAGTATGTTTAGAAGATATAGTTTCCAAAACCATATTTTATTCTATGCCTCAAAATTAGTGTTGAATGGTTAGTTTTTATATTTTTTTCATTTTTTAATAAAAATAAAATCCTCCAAACTTCAATATTTATCAATAATTAAAACAAAACTTTAGGATTTGACTTTTCATGGACCACCCCCATCGGGGCTCTACTTGAGCCGAAAATGAGATTGTGTGTGACCCCTAAAGACCACCTTCAATAGTTTATGGGTTATAAACTAGATCCATGTGTTTATCATCATAATTATATATAAGGAATTTATCTTTAGAAATAATATTCCACATCACCATGAATAATATAAATTTATTTTCCAACCCTATTAAATGAATAATATATATTAAATTTCTTATCATGTTATATAAAACTAAGCCATAAGAAACAAAACAATGATAAATTATATCATCTCCCCTACACCTCTAGTTATATAAAATACAAATCAAGCCTATTATATCAAAAAATAAGGTGTCTTGAAACCACAATTAAATATATCCACATAATCTAAAAAATAGTATATATATAATAGGGATAAACAAAAAAGTACTTAGTTGGTTCTAACTTTCATATATCCATGTGAATGAAGAACATTAATGAATCCATGAATGAAGTAAATAAAACAAGATAATCAAATAATCATCACCAAATTAAATTGAAAAAATTAAATACTTAACATGTTTTATAATCAACACATCTCCCATTGCATAATTTCACATAACACCCACCGTAAAAATACTAAAAGCACAGAATATCAACCATGTACTTATGATTTTCCTCCAATATGGACCCTAATATAAATCATAATGGTTGGAAAGTTTTATACCTATAGGGACTCTCATTTTCATTGGGTGTTCACCCATAGAGACACTTTCCACTATAACCTAACATTTTTTTGGAAACGTCAGGAGAAACAAATGAAAAATGATTCACAAAAGAGTAAAAGAGAAAAAAACAAGAATAAAATCATAGAACACAATGATTTATAAGGTTCTGTCAAAATCCCTACAACCACGAAGTGGTAGAACACTTCGATATAATTTCATGAGTATAATTATAGGTATATATTAATAGTTTAAGGCATATAAAAACCATAGATCTAATAAACTCATAAAAGAGATGATGAAACTATTCCACCAATAGAATAGTAAGTCTATTGTGTTATAATATCGCATCCACCCATGTCCAAGATATTGCAGTGTTAGTGGAAAGAAGTATATGGAGCTAAAATGACCATTATCTCTAAAGTCAAAATGCAACAATCTTGTGTAGCATACAACTAGAGTAAGTCTAAACTACTATAGTTCCCAGTTGGTGTAACCAGTCAACCCTACTATATTGAGTCTACATTTCTATAGTTCCCCAACTTCATCACCAGTATGGTGTACAGTACATGATGCTATAACTCATCCCAACTTCTCTAAATGGATTGTTCTATACTATTCTAAAAATATCAGACTTAGAGGCCAATCCACTATGATGACACACTTTGATTTTACTGACTTGGACAACTTACTTAATCTGATTCCCCTCTCTTCTCCACCCACCAATGTGTGATTCCATTCAAATCTTCAATTTCAAGAAATTGATTCATGAAATACCAGTTATTTTCCATTCTATTATCTCATAGTGTTCTCCCATGTTCTTCATCTCATACTCCATTCATCAGTAGAGACTGAAACTGGTACATAAGTGCCTCAATTTCTCTTTCACCATTGTACTTTTTTATATATCTTATGGATTATTGGTTCTATGAATATTATGAAATGTTTGGAACCCATCCTATATGAATCCTCTGATAAAATGATACTTAAATTGAATATGATTCATCAAGGAATGAAATAATATGTTCTTTTCAAGATTTACGGAACTCTAACTATCATAGTGTAATACATTTTATTCTTAATTTTTACCCAGCTCATCCAAGAATCTCTTTAGATAAACCATCACCTTCCCGACTTCTGTTATATCAATGTTTTATTCTTTTGAGTTAGATAAAGACACCACCTTTTATGGTTGAGATATCTGGCTCACTACTATTCCTCCATAGGTAAATACAAAACTTGTGGTATATTTATTATTATCATAATCACCTCCAAGGTCAGTATCCACATACCCTAGAAATGATTTTTCTTTCCCAAAACACATAGATACTTCCTTTATTCCTTTAAAATACCTCAGTATCCACTTCATAGATTTCTAATGTTGTTTTCTATGTTTATCCATGTACCTTCTCATAACTCACACTACATGAGCAATATCAGGTCGAGTAAAGACTATGGAATACATTAGGATTACAACAACTAATGTGTATTGAATCGTTTCCATGTACTCAACATCTTTTTTTGTCTTTGGTAAGTACTCCTTTGATAATTTGAAATGGATTTCTATGGGAATAATACTGTATAGGCTTCCATCAAACCAAATATTCTCAAAAAAAATCAAACATAGTCATACTATGATAACATCAAGGTTCTTTCTAGGTGGTCTCTCTTGATCTTCAACCAGAAAATCTTATCATCTTCTCCAAGATCATTCATCTAAAACTCCTCATCCAACTACCCTTTCATATCATCAATCCTATACATATATAATATTGTAATGAGCATATCATCCACATATAGAAGCATTATAATATATCCATCACCAAAATACATTAACTAATATTATTTATCTACTCCAAATTCATTGAATGAATTTTTATTTATGAATGCATCAAACTTTTTGTTCCACTTCCTGGTGCCTTATATAACCCAAATAATATTTTCTAGAGTTTTAACACCAATTACTACTTCTATGAATCAATGTATCACTCTAGGTACTCTATATAAATATCCTCCCCTTTATCTTCATGAAGTAAAGTCGTCTTAACATCAATTTTCACAATAGGTAAATATTTTGATGCAACAATACTAAGAACCACCTAGATGGTGGTATTCTTTACTACAAGTGAGAAATTTTTAGTAAAGTATGCACCTAACTTCTATTGAAAACCTTTCAAAACCACACTTTCATTATACCTCCTCTCAGCATCATATTCTTCATTGACATGGTACACCCATTTGTTCTACAATTACTTCTTTCCTTATTTAAAAGGTGTCAACTCCCTGTAATTGTTGTTATATAATGAATACATCTCTAGATTCATATCCAACTCCAACTTTTTCAAATCCTTTAACTACATTTCCTCTTCAAAACATTATGGTTCTATATCATCATTCAATAACAAATAATGTAAGGATAGTGAATTCCTATACACAAGCCTTCTCACCCTTATTGGTCTCTTAAAATCCACATGAGGGGTAGGATCTTCTGTATCTGATGTCACATACTCAGGAACACCTTTAAGAACTGATTTCTCAAGGCACTCTGATTATTTAGTCCCATTATAATATTATTCTTATCATAAAAAAGTGATAACCAAACTAATAAACACCATATCCAATAAAAAAACATGAATTATACATAGCATCAAGATTTCCCCATGCATCAACATCTATATTCACATATTACAAATATCCAAAGTGTCGTAAATGTGAGAGTTTCACCACCTTTCTCAACTAGATCTACTTGGGTAGACATTATCCCATAGGTATAGATTGACTCATAATGATGATATATTCTTATATATTCACTACCTCATCCTAGAAAGTATTTCATCACCCTAACTATAGACTCATTCTCCAAGAATGTTCATTCAGTGTGTTATTCATCCTTTCAGCTACATCATTCTATTGTGATGTACGTGAAAGAGTGTTCTCCCAAAAAATTCCAATATTTTCATAAAATTACCTTAACTCATTACTTTCATACTCTCCACCAATTTCAAACCTTAATCATTTTAAAAAAAATCCTAACTAGTTATCCATCATGGTATTTCACTTTTGAAACGCCTTAATACATAAAATTTTATTTTTAGAATGTAAAATCATAACTTCCCAGTTGATTCATCAATAAATGTCACATAATATAGTGACCATCCAAATTAATTTAATATTATAGGTACCCATATATTAGTGTCAACCAGGTCCATCTTCTTGACCTCCATTTTTCTACCTCCCTTTGGAAAAATTCATTCTTATTCTTTCACAGTATATAATCTTCACATAAGACAACATTCACCGATTTCATCTCTGACAGAACTCATTTTTTTCAAGCACATCAATCCCCTTCTCAATCATCTGGCCTGGAATTTAGCTCCATAGTTATGAATCCCAAGTAAATTTATTGATATAAGAAATTCCATGAAAGTATTTGTCATGTTTTATAGTATACCATTCTTTTCTTCACAAGTTTTGACCATAAATCCCTCGGTAATATTATATACACCACTAGTGAATGTGGTGATAAAACCTAAATCATCATGTTACCCCGAAATAATAAGATTTATTCTCAATATATAGATATACCTAAAATTATCTAGAACCAGTAAAATCCCACTATTGATTTTACTCCATGCATCTCCCTTCCCCATAATATACAAAGGTGTATCATCAGTAATATTCACCTTTCCAAAATTTCTAAAAGCATAATTTTTTAGGAAACCATTCTTAAATATGGAATGGAAAGATTCCCATAGGTCTAAAATCCAAGACTCAATAGGGTTATCCATGCTCAAAAGAAATAGATTATCACTTCCTTTATCCTTAATGTTTTCTATATTGATTTTAGGCACCTTCAATTTTTCTTTGTACTCCATCTTGATATTTATTTTATTCCCACAAATCCAACAAGTAGGACCAGTCCCCTTTTCTATGTCTCAACTATTTTCTCTTAATTTTGATCATCATTTATGATAATTTCAATGCAAATATCCACCTATTATATTTATGTTTAGAGCAAGACCAGAGAATATGAATGATTAACTTCTTTAAATATAATTTTGAAGGATCGAGTCTTGCACATCCTTCAAAATCAAGTTTTTTTTCATGAAGAACTTCTCAAGACCGTTACAGTTGCTTCCCAACTATCAATTAATAAAGATACTAAAACTAGTTAACATAACTCATTATGAATTTCAATTCCCAATACAATCAACTAACTTATTATGGTGTTGAATTTATTGACATGGTCTGTAACAATCCTTTATTAAATCATTTTCATATTTAACATTCATCGCATCAGGTACACCTTTCCCAATATAGAAGGCTTCTCATACATATTCATGAGATATTTCATCATCCCAGCTATCATTCTCTCTACTTTAATGTTGAACACCACATGTTTTCCCAAAATAATTTTCACAACTCCCATAACCATTTGATCTAGTATCTCCCACTTTTTCTACTCTATATCCATTGTATTTACACCCATAAGTTCCATATGCATCCTTTTTTAATAAATATAATCATTTAACTACATCCTCTAGTAATAAATTATATTATATCAAAGAAATAAATATTAACCTTTCCTTCTTCTATAACCAACATTTAATTCTATTAAATAGAAACTTTATCTTTTGAAATTGATCTCTGATACCAATTTTTGAAGAAACCCAAGGAGAAATAAATGAAAAATGATTAAGATAAGTCTCAAAGATAAAAACACAAGAGAACGAGAATAAGATCATAGAAAACAAAAATTTATGGGGTTTGTTAGAAATAACTACATCCATGGAGAGGTATAAAACTTATTTATAATCTTGGGATCAAAATTACAGGTAGATTTTTATATTTTCACACCTATAGAAACCAAAGATCAAATAATTTCTTAAATAAGATAATGCAATTATTTCACTAACTAATCAATAAGTCCATTATTTTATAGTGTTACAGCCACCCAAGTCCCAACTACTATAGTATTGGTGGAAATAATTATGCAGAGTTACTATGACCATTTTCTTAAATGTCCAAGATGTTATAGTGTCATGTCATATACAACTATATAAAGTCTATGCATAAGTTGTATCATGTTAATGTCACGGCAAGAACTGTGAGAGTTTTGATTTGTTGTATAGTCTGGGATATTAGCATTCAGTCTAACTTCATCCAAACAGATTGAGAAACACCATTCCAAAAACCATCTATACCGAACACCACTATAATAGAATATCTTGTTTTCACTCATAAATACTTTCATTATTTCTATATATTCCATCATAGGGATTCTTCCCACCTCAACCAATTACCCCAGCATCACAACTGTTAGTCAACTATCCACCTTTAGGGACCCTAAATTTTTATGGGTTTCCACCTATAGGGACTATAACACCCTGATATTTTATGATATATTTCCAAATACATGTAATTTATTTGATATATTTCTCTACATGCCACATCAAGTTTAAACAAACTGTGATATACTATTAAAATATTATTATTTAACGTGATAGTTATCGTCTAGCCATTGGATTTATGGGTATGAATAAGACAAAATAAATTATGAAAAAAAATTAAAACATGTATAAATTAATTCAATGGTAATAAATTGATTATAAATGAAAATAAAAATCATTTGAAAGTAAAAGATATGTTTTTATGAAAAACTATTTTTTTTGTGCTATGTTTTTTATCTAAATAAATTAAATTAATCCAAATTTTTGAATAATTTTATTTAAATTTATAAATTATATATTCAATAAAATGTTTTGATATTCAACAACTAATTATTTTATACATGTTATAAGAATGAATCTTGTTTTATGCTCAAAAATGTACTTTTCTAAAAAGGATTTTTTGTTGATTTTTGCACACATATTTTAAAATGAATTTTTAAAACTTATAAGAATTAAATGATAAAAAATATACTTCATATTTAGAATTATAGTTCAAATTTTTTAATTATTTTACTTTTATATTTGGTCATTTTTAATAGTGGTATTGGTAAAAGAATCATTTTGATAAGGGTAAAATGCGTAAAAAGGGTTAAAAATTTGGGATAATACTTTAAAATTTCTCTAAAACTTGCCTTTATCCTATTAGATAAGTGTATTTCATCCATATTAATATAATTATTGAATATATGGTCACTTGGTTCCATTTGTCTTATATTTTGACCTTTATATTATTTTAAGAAAATAATCAATGAAAAATATCACTCTCTTGAATTTAATATATCTAAAATTTTTACATAAGTATAAAAAGGGGAAAGGTTCTGTTATAAATGTTTATTTGAAAGATAAATTATTAATTTTATAATTTTAATTTATTTATAATTTTTAGTGATTTAATAATTACCTTAAATGTTAAACAAATCTAAAATAGTATTTATTCAATTTATAAAAAAATAAAATAAATGATCTTAAATAAATAAAAAGTAATAAAATTTAAGTGAATTATAATGATCCATAAATATAACATATTATTAATATTAAAATAATATCTTAATTATTTTGTTTTCATGATGTTTTTAAAGTCAAAGTAAATGAATAGTTCAAAAAATGACATTAATGATATTTTATAATCAACAAAATTTTATGAAATGATTTTAAATTCCTAATTATTATATATTTTCTAAAATTAATGGGATATATTTTAACATAACTAAAATTATCCATTTATGTTTCACTTATCCTTTTATGATAGAATTCTTGACCCTTAGAGAGTAAAAAACATTTATATCATAGAAATTGTCAAAAGGTTTATTTGGGTTTGGAACAAAATGATAAGGGTGTAAATATAACCAAAACATGTCAAATTTTTATTTAATGATATTATTTTGTGTCATACACATTTTATCTTAAAATTATATCATTTTGAATCCATTTTTCAATGAAATTTCTTTCATATAAATTTAATAATTTAGGTAATTTCGAGAGTGTCTCTCCCCTTGCATATAAAAGGAAACCTCTTCTCCTAAATTACTCACACATTTTTAGCCTTCTATATCAGATAATATCTACCATAATACCATCATATATTCCTTACACACGTCATATATCTTCTATTATTTACAAATGACTATCCATTCCAAGTTTAAGGTATAATCCAAAAGATTTTTCTCAATAAAGAGGTGTAACTCTTAACTGGTCATTTTCAATTTTATTTCTTCTTATAAATCCTATAAATATATGGTATCCCTTATAAAATAAATACTTCAGTATAATAAATCTACTAAATTTTTATTATAAGTATGGAACAACCATTTTCCACCTCATTCCAATCCATTGTAAAATGATAACATCGCTCATGCTTACGTTTGTACTACTACCTCCACGAAGCGATGTGATTTGTTTTTCATTTAAGATTTACTTGAATGGTAATAAAGATAAATTTAATTAAAATATATTATATATGTTATATAAAATATATTTTTTAAAGGTAAATTATTATTTACCTTTCTTTTGTTTCATCCATTGAAAAATTGAAACAGTGTTCATGCGTACGTACAACATACCATCTCCATGAATAGTGTAATTTATTTTTTTATCTCTATATTTTATGGATGGCTCTAAATATAAATAAATATATATAATTAATATATATTATATTTATATCATTTTTAAAATTCTTTTGATTATTGAACCATATTCAAATTAGAAATACTAGAAGTACTGAACTAAAATTCTCAAGGAAGCTGAAACATTTAACACCTAGAAATGACAATTTTAATAAACAATTATTATTAATGGGTTTTGAAATATTATAAGTGGGTCATATATGATATTATAATTATTTTAAATACTATATTATATAATAATAATAATTTTTAATTTATTATATAGGACATTAAATAAATTTTGAGGCAAGTCAAACTTGAGGTAAGTGATTTATGTTACAATCTCACGGTTTATCAAGATTGTTAATGATCAAGTTTATAATATTGAACTTTTATGATATACCTCTGAGTAAAAACATACATTTTACAATACTATATTTATTTCTATATATTACAGGGTTTCCTTTAATTTTACACTCTTTAAGTACTCAATAGACCAAAGTAATGTTTTTAATTAAAAATGGCATTAGTTCTCTCTTCGATCAAAAATCATTTTCTCAAATGAACAAGTTTTCTAAAAAAATGTCTTCAAGAATACTTTTACTATTCAACCATGATTTTTTAAATTCGTTTTTACACATTTTTTAATGCATAAAAAAGGTTTAAAATGAATCTTCTTGTCTTTTTTAAAATGTGGTACTTTGGAATTTTTATCAAAAATGTAAAAGGAATATTTATTTTAACATTCACTGCATAAATAAATTTTCCTACCATCATGACCAATCAATGATTTGAAGCTTCCTTTACAATTTTCAATGATTAGTTTCAAATAAATTTTATTCCTTAATATTTGGGGAATTTTTATATTTTAAATAAGTGATTTCAATTTGAAATGGATATTTTCCTCAAGAAATATTCTGTGTGATATTTTAACGGAATTTTAATCTGAGATTACATAATATGATGTTACTTATGATTTAATGGTTATATGATCCAATGATAACAACCTTATTATTTCTATAGATGGTTTGTGATTATGATGATGAAATATTTATGAAACCTATTTATTTTCCATGGGTTATGTCATTATGAAATGTAGAACAATTTATGAAACACATTTCCTATCCACGGGTTATGATATATAATGAATGATTTATGATATTTTGGAAAATATATGAATATATTATGATTATATAATGGGTGGTCCAAAAAATATATATCCATCCAATTAATTGGGTAAATATGTATATCTCATGAGATAATAAGGACTGGAATGGGGAGTTAACCCAGTTCAGAAAGGTACATTTCCCACTATGATAGTCTTGGGAGTGAACCTTAACTAATGATATGATAGAATGGGGAGTGAAATAAATCCACTATTATAGTCTTATAAATGATCTTTGACTAAGGAAATGATTTTCTATGATTTTTTATATGAAAAAAAATTATGTCTTATTCTAATGTTATTCTCTCATTGTACAAGTTCTTTGATTCCCCTATGATTCTTATCTTATTAACTGAAAATATTTATGCCATTACTTAAGACTATGATTTATGATATACGAGGTATGGATTTAAAATCCTAAGATCATGCTTTCATACCCATATGATCATATTATGTTTAAGTGATCATTAATATCTCCATTTTTTAACCCTACTAAGCATCTGAGCTCACCCAATCTAATGTTTCCCTTACCCAAGTTATGAAGAAAGGTTTTAAGTATGATATATCTAAGAAGGGTGGTAACTAGGAATTATATATTGGGAGATAATGTAGATTTATTGTGAAATTTTTTTATGTATCCAAGTTTCCAAATACACTAAACCTTTATAGTTTTGGAATGTATATTTATGTTATGTATTGAATATTAATCTAATAAGAGGAAATGTTTATGTGTCAAAATCATGGGTCATTGGAGTTAATATGAGTGCAAGGTTTAGTTAAATTTTTAAACTAGGATGAAAAAATAGTGATACCCCTTAGGATATTACTATGTATAGAAGAATTTCCTAATTTATGATAAATAAAGGAGTGTGGTTCTCTTATAAAAATATCCCTTTCTAGATACTATAATTGGATTTAATTTTGGCACAAATTCATCTTGGGTTAATAATGTAGAAAATATTTGTTCAAGTACATCTCATCCATCATCCTTATGAATAGTGAGTGTACCATTACTACAAACTTGGTTTAACACTCTTGGGGGATATTCTTGAGATAGTGGAAATTTTCTTTACAAACCATTATCATAGATTTCAATAGATAATGATCATGAATTTCATAGGTTAAACCTAATGAATCATAGATTTAAGAGAAGGTATCATGATTTAGACATCCTATAGATTATTTTTCAAGATTATGTGGTTTCCCACTCTAATTATTGATGATCTCACTATGATTTTTGGTTTTAGTCAATGGATGGAACTCGAAGGAAACATGTTAATGCTGAATGTGATAGAAAATGAAATGATTTTCCTCCTGAGAAACTAAATTTTATAAGAACTAGAATGAAAAATTTTGTTTATATTCTTATGAAAAATTCTCAAGCCATGAATCATGATGTGCATCCAAATGAGAAAAGGAGTGGTGTAAATTGTGTCCTCCATGAGGTGACATTCACTTTCATTTAGCGGGTATATTGATCCAATAGTTACTGATAAATGGATTAGTACCACTAAAAAGATATTTTCCTTTCTCCAGGGTTAGAACGTGAAAACTTTATTTCAGCTATTTATGATTTGGAAGGTGAAGAAAATAAATTGTATACTCTTATCAAGAATGTGAGGACATGGGAATAAATTTACTGTTGGAGTGGTATGAGTTTAAGATCTTATTTTTTAATAAGTAAATTCCTTGTATTCTTTATAAAAAAATGGAGAAGTAATTCCTTTAGATAAATTAGAAGGATGGTGAATCTGTTAGTACCCATGAGGAATATTTTACAAGACTTTGAAGGTGTGATTTTGGTATTATTATCCAACCAGAAAATAAGGTTGATCGATTACTCAATGTATTAAAACCAAGTCTCTGAACTATGTTATCCATATAGACTTTAGTTGCTATGAATAAATCATTTGATGAACCATCAACTTTTAAATGGAGATTAGAGTTACTCATCAATATCATGATTTTTATAAGAAAAGAAATATGAAATTCAAATAAAATTCAAAAAACCACGAAGAGAATGAGATGATATTTCGTTTATGTTGGAAGTATGGAAGGAAACATTGATGAAATTATCTTAAGGAAACTAGTAAATATTTTAAGTGAGGAAAGTATGTTAATTCAGAAATATAATATCAAAGTGACGGAAAGAAGTTACCTAATGATGCAAATAGATAGAAAACTCCACCGAATTCACCACCCACACTCTAGTGTTTCAAATTAAAATACTATTGGAATCTTGCTAACGAGTGATCAAATCAAAAGGTTAATGATTATGATCAATTTCAAAAACCAATTAAGACTAGGGATAAAGGGAAATATCATTATATTTCTATTTTAAATGTGAGGTATGATAATGAAGTGGTGAAAGAAATTTCTACTATCAACTCTAGAACTAGAAATGTATTATATGTTTTTTGGATTTTCCCACTCTTTTATATATGAATAATTTTCTAAGGGTACCAAAATAATACCCCAATGATTAGATTCTGAATTAGAGTAAAAAATCATAATGGTACGATGATCACATCTCAAGTATATTCATATTATATAATTTATGTTTGGGTGAATTCATCTCCTAAAGATCTCATTATTCTCCCTCTACTTGAATCTGATGTTATCTTAGTCATGGATTGAATTTCTTTACATAAACATGAAATCAATTTTCAAGGAAGGGAAGACACATTTAATATTTCAAACCAACATATAATCATTTATCAGAATGATTATAAATATATAATTTCAATGTAAATTACATCTATTATATGTATCTTGATTCATATTCAAAAGGGTTTTAATCTCAAATGGCTGGAAAGAAACTCGGTATCGAAGATATTCCTATTATATGGGAGTTTTTGATTTCTTTCCTGAAGATAATTCTAGTATTCCAGTGAATATTGAAGTTTATTTTTCAATAGAACTCATACATAGTGATACACCTATTTTAAAGACTCTATATAAAAGGTCCCCGATTGAGTTGCAAGAATTAACAAAAAAAATTGAGAGAATCTTGACAAGGTATTAATTTAGATAAGTGCATCAACTTTAGGTACACATATACATTTTTGTTAACAATAAATATAGATCAATGAAAATCTATATGTATTATCAACAACATAAAAAGATCACTATCAAGAAAAATTATCATCTACCCCATATTCATGACTTGTTTGATCAACATCATATATATCAATAATTTTCCAAGAATCACCTTTATTTTGTAAATCATAAATTGAGGTTTAAAAAGAAGAATATACCTAAGATGGAAATTCATACTAGGTATGTACACTATGAATTTATAGTGATTATATTTGTTCTTACTAATTACCCTACTATCTTTATGGATTTAATGAATAGATTCTTTAGATATTACCTTGATCAGTTTGTGGTAGTATTTATAGATGATATTCTTATATATTCAAAGAGAAAGTATGATTATGAATATCACTTTATAATTGCATTGAAGACCCTAACAAAGGATATTTTTTATGAAAAACTTACCCAGTGTGAATTTTTGATACAAAAAAATTTCATTATTGGGTTATATAATCTTGACAGAGGGTATATCTAAGGATCCATCAAAGATAAAAGTTATTAAACATTGTTATTGACCAACCATAGTGACTGAGATCTATAGTTTATTTGGTTTGTCTATATATTATTGATTTTTTATGGATTATTTATCATGGTTGTCTAATGCACTAACCTTGTTAACTCGTAAGGGAGCCAAGTTCCTATGGATAGATGAATATGATCAAAGATTCAAGGAACTGAAGAAAAGGTTATCTATTTCACATATATATATAATAACCTACTTAGAGAAGGGTTTTTGATATATAGTGATGCATTAAAGAAGGAAATGGGATACATCCTCATGAAATATTATATTAATTTAGCTTATGCCTCATGAAAATTGAAGTTTCATGGGAAAATTACCCAATTAATGATTTGGAGTTAGTTGGGGTAATTTTTTCATTAATAATATGGAGGAATTATCTTTATAGAAAAAGGTTTGATATATATACTGATCATTAAATTTTGAACTATATATTCAATCAAAAATAAATAAATATATTCTAGAGAAGATAGTTTGAAATAATTAAGGATTATGGAGACTCAATACATTACCACCCAGGGAAATCAAACAAGGTGGAAAATCCTTGAGTTGAATGGATTATGTTGTCTTATTTATGATGAAGATCATAAAATATAAAATATTTATAGACTTGTAAAGTATGGATATATAAATCTTTAAGGGTGTGGTGAAATATTATCTTTATAAAATAAGTGTTCAACCATCTATCCATGTGAGAATTAAAGATTCGTTGAAGGAAGATTTGGAACAATAGAAGAAGGTTAAAAATGTTCCTTAATTAAAACATGATTATGAGGGAATGATAAGGTTCAAGAACCATGTGTTTTTAATGTAAATAAAAAACCTGAATAAGTATTTATTGAATGAAACTCATATTTCATTATTATCTATTATTACTAGAAGTGCAAGGATGTATATAAATCTATAAGAATATTTTTTGTGGGAAAACATTAAAAAGAGATATTGCATAGTATGTTTCTCAATGCTTGGTATGTCAAAAAGTTAAGGATAATAGATATAATTATAAGGGGATGTTATGACTACTATAAATACCAAAATATAAATAGGAAGAATTCACCATGGATTTTGTCATCAGACTTCCCAAAACATCAAAGATTCATAATGCTATTAAGGTTCTAGTCAATCTCATTACAAAGTCATCACAAATAATTACTATTAGAGAAGATTTATTTCTTGATTATATTTCAATAATACACATTAAATAGATGTTAATCTTGCACAGAGTAACACATTATATTATATCTGATCAGGATATGTGTTTTACTATGAGGTTTTGGAGAAGTCTCCAACACACTCTGGATATAGATTTTAGGTTCATTACTTATTATCATCCATAAATATATGGTCAGTCTGATAGAACCATTAAATCCCCATAGGATATTTTGAGAACTTTTTTAATGGATTTAAAATGTGGTGGGATCAAAAACTTCCACTAGTCAGGTTTTCTTATGACAATAGCTTTTATTCAAGCATTCAGATGTATCTTTATAAAGTCCTCTATGTAAAAAAGTTTAGCAATCCAACATTGTAGGATGAAGTTAGGGAAAGAAATTTATTGTGGCTTGATCTAATTGAGTAAATGGTAGATAAATTCAGATCCATTTGTCATTACATAAGATCATATCAGAGTTGACAAAATATTTATGTAGACAATCATTGGCGGGATCTAAAGTTTGCAGTCAGTGACAAGGTATTCCGGTGAATTTATCCATAAAAGATGAATATGATATTCACAAAGAAGGGAAATATGATCCCTAGTTTTATTAACCCATTCAATATTCTTGATCGATTAGGGATAGTGTTTTATTTCTTGGTGCTTCCACTAAACCTCTCTCATGTTCATGATGTGTTCCATGTATCTCTCCTAAGGAAGTACATACCTGATCCATCACATGTATTGAACTGAGAGGTAATCCCATTCGGAGTAAGATATTTCCTATGAAGAAAAAAATATAAATATTTTACCATATAGATAATGTTCCATAGAATTAGATGAGTCACTTGGTCAAAGTTCTCTAGAGAAATTAGAAATTTAAAGAAGCTACTTGAGAACCCAAGGATATGATAAAATAGGGGTGTCCAAATTTGTTTTTATTAGAGTGGTGAAATTTGGAGGTAAAAAACATTTTAAGAGGGGTATAATTTAACACCTTAAAATTTTATGATATATTTCCCTTTTAAATAAGTGTAATTTCTTTTATATCTTAGTTTACATGCAATACCGAGTTTAAACAATCCTTGGTATACTGTTAAAATATTATTATTTTATGTGGCAGTTATCACCTAGCCATCATATTTACGAGTCTGAATAAGATTAAATAAATTATTAAAAAACTGTCGTTTACACATTTATAAATAAATTCATTTGATATCAATTGATTAGAAATTAAAATAAATATTATTTTAAAGAAAAATAAATTTTTTTATAGAAAAAACTATTTATATACATGCAATGAGTTTTTAACTTAATAAATTAAACTAATCACAATTAGGGATTGATTTTAATGGAATATATATATTATATATTCAGTCAAATCTTTTAACATTTATCTCATATTTTTTTAGTCATGGGATAAGAATAAATCTATTTTTATGCTTAAATGTACTTTTCTAAAAAAATGATTTTCATTGTGTTATGGGGACTTATTTTAAAATTAATTTATGCCACTTATAGAAATTGGATCTCATATTTGGAATCAGAAAGTTCAATTTTGGAAAATATTTCCCTTTTATTTTTTTCATTAGGAATAGTAACCTTGGAAAATTTGTGTCACCTCGATAAGAGTAAAATAGGTAAATTGGCGTTGAAATTTTGAGATAAGGTTTTAAAATTTCTATAAAACCTACCTTTATCCTATTAGATGAGTGGATTATGTAAATTTTCATCCATTACACTAATATATGGCAACTTGGTTCCAATTTTTTAGTATTATGATCATTATATTATTTTATGTAAACAATAAGTACAAAATGTAACAGTATTTTATAAATTTTCATCCATTACTCCAATTTTTTAGTATTATGTAACGCTGACACGGTATTTATTCATTTAATAAAAAAATAAAATAAATGGTTTTTAAAAAAATTAAAAGTTATAAAATTTTAGTGAATTATTGTGTTCCATTATTTTAATAGATGAATATAATATATTATTAATATATTAAATATTTATATTATAATTCCTTGGATTTTATTTTCTTTACAAAATCAAAGTAAATTAATAGTTCCAAAAATGAAATTTATGTTGTTTAATAATAAAAAATGTTTTATTAAATGATTTAAAATTCATAAAATTATATATGAGATAAAATTAATGGTATATTTTTTATTATATCATCCATTTTCCACTTATGGGTCACTTTTCCTTTTTTGGTTACAATATTGACCCTTAAAGAGTAAAAAACATTGATTTCATAGTAATTGTCAAAAGGGATAAAGGGGTTTAAATAAAAAGATAAGGGTGGAGATATAACCAAAACCTATACACATTTTATTTGATGATATTATTTAAAATCATAATCATATTAGATTATAATTACAATAATTTCAATCTATTTTTTAATGAGAATTAATTTATATAAATTTAATACTTTAAGTAATTCTATGAATGTCCCTCCCCTCACTTATATAAGGGAACCACTTGTCCTATATTACTCACACATTTTTAGACTTATATCTCAGCAATGATCTACCATAATAACTTCCTATATTCCTTACCCATATACTATATATTCTCTTATTTCCAAAATACCATTCTTTCAAGGATTAAGTTGTAAGCCAAAAGTGGTTTCTCAATAAATAGGTGCAACTCTTAACCGGGTGTTTTCAATTTTATTTCTTCTTATAACTCCTCTAAAACTATGGTATCCATTATAATATAATAAATTAAATATATTAAATATAATTAATTATTATTATTATGGAATAACTATTATCCACGTCATTGCAATCCATTGGAAAATCATAACATCGCTTGTGCGTATGTGTGGACTACCACCTCCATGAAGAGATGTGATTTGTTTTTCATTTCCACTTTACATGAACAGTGATAAGGATAAATTTAATTAATATATATGATATCTATGATAGAATAATTATTATATAAAGATTAATTGGTATTTTAATTTATTTTGTTCCATCTGTTGAAAAATGGAAACAACGTTCACCCGTACGTACGGTAAATCATCTCCATGGATGATGTAATTAATTGTTTTATCTCTATAATTTAAAAATGATTTTATATATATATCTATAATGAATATATATATATATGATATTTAAGATAAGTTATTCTCTTCTGTTTCATTTTTTATTCAAGTATTTATTTTGTAAAAATCCTTTAAATATTAAATTACTGTGTTTTTATACACTTATAATCATTACATTATAGTCCAAATGATGTTTTATCAATGTGAGACTTCAATTATCTCTCATTAACCCCATACCATTAACCATTTTTTATACCTTTTATCTTATCAAAATCATTCTTTAATTTTTCATGCCATAATTTTTATTATAAATAATCGATCCTACTTTCCCTAAAGGTCATTCATATAAAATTAATTTTAAATTATTGATTTGGAATTCACATGTATGAAACTCACATTCCTTTCACATGGGTTTAAAATGTCCAAAGGTTCATTCCTTTAAGATCTTATAAAATTAATGGTTATTATATAAAACCCATTCTCATTTTATATGTGTTATGGATGAAATAATTTCGTATGGTATATGATCTATATGAAATAAAAAAATTATATATGTGAAGGGTGATCCTTGATAGTTATTTGATGCATTGGGTAATTTTTTTATCTCATGGGATATCATACATGGTGTATGGAAGGGTATCCTAGAACACTATTGTAATGTCCTGGTTCCAGAATCCACCCAGAGGCGCCCCGTACCCAGTTGGTCACATGGCCTCAAGCACATTTCCCCAAATGCCAGAGGCTACCAACTAGCAGCGAGGGCCTTGGGTGTGATAGTGAGGAAACTATTCCCTCATTAGTAGAGTACACAGTGGAAGAGAAACAAATAAACAAAAGCAGAAGCAATAAATATCCATACAAGAGTAAACAGCGGAAGACTAAAAGTGTAAACAAAAGGAGCACATATATAAATGATGCATGGACTTAATATTAACTTGGGGGTTGAGACCTAGATGGTGAACAGAGATGGAGACATGATGATGAAAACCTATCTACGGCGATGGGGATCATGTCTCCCACCTCCCCGTTGGGGGGGAGTTCCTTCTCGCCCATTGTCCTAGATGCACCCTCCCACTTTCTTCCTTTCTCAAATCCTGAGTTTCTACCCTCATTTACATGGATTCTAATTTGCTCGAAAGTTCCAGATTTGTTCAGTGGCTCGCCCTAGCTCTCCTTAGCGCCTTCCGAGTTCAACTGTGCCTCATAATTTTTCAAGCGAACATTGGTGGCTCGGTTTCATCAGCGAAGACCCTCGGTCGATGCATTTGACTATTTTGACTTCAAAGCCTGGGATCTTCAAGATCGTGCGGTTGTTGGTCTCCTTGACTAAAGGCATATCATGATCCAGTTTGGGTTGCTAGATGATCTCATCACTACATGGTCTAAATCCCCCCGAAGATGTTGTGGTTCGTCTTTCTATCTTCTTCAGTGGAATTTTGAATCTCATATGCAGAGAGATAACACCAGCACGGCAATATGGGTATGTTTCCCCGGTCTCCCACTTCCCTTTCAGAACCCTTCTATTTTTCCTCTCCTTGGAAATATGATAGGTTTTTACCTTTGTTCTGATTCAAAAACGGATGTTGTATATCATCCAATCTGCCCTCGTATCTATGTGGAGGTTGATGTTTCAAATCCCCCTATTGATTGGGTGTGGATTATTGATGGGAAAGAGTTCTGGTGGAGGGAAGCTGTCAAGTTTGAGTCATGGATAGACTTCTGCAGTTCGTGTAATCGATTGGGTCATTGTGCTACATCTTGCTGGAATGGTTCTTTGAGCAGGAAGATGTGTAGGTGGGGATATGATGCTTTAGCTATCTGTGATGGTTCTGTTGGGGAGTCTCTGAAGCTGTAGGGGATGATTCAATCAGATGGTGGGCTGAAAAACCAACCCGTGATACCCCAGCATCATGTGGAGGATGTCATGGTATGTGGTGATAGAGTTGTGCTGAAACAGTCATGTGTGGTGCCTCTGGGGCTGAGGGTCAAGGATGTATTCACTAGGTTGTTATGGGATTTGGGGGAGGCTGGTTCTATGAGTAGCAATGTTCATCTTCCTCTTTTTTCTTTGACTAAGGTTGCAGGGGGCTATGATGAGCCTTCTATAGTTGAGGGTTACTCCATGGTGCAAACTCACATGTGTTCAGAACCTATGTGTCAATCTGCATTTACTGATACGGCTTCGGCTGAACAAGCCAATGGTGAAATCTCCCTTGGACTGCTTTAAGAGGATACTATTATCCCTCTGAAGCAGGTTGTCAATGAAGATGGTGTACAGGTAAGGAATTCAGCTGGGATGAATTCATCTTCTGCGAAGCAGGCTATTGGCATTGCTCTTAGTAACCGTTTTTCTGGATTGGTGGATGATGTCTCGGATCCAGGCCATGATAGGGTTATGCCTTCGAGTGATATTGATCCCGAGGATCAATGTGTTGAAGCCCCATGACTCTATGATGGTTTGTAAGAGCAGGATTCTAGAGATGGAGTTATTGCAAATATTTTTAATGAAAACTATTCAAAATAAGTGGAGAGTGGTAATTCTGTAGGCCGAGAGGATGATGTGATTAATGGGTTAAATGTTAGTCATGATTTTGTGGATCAATCACATTGTCTTGCAGTGATTGACACAAACAGCCGATCTAAGAAGGAATGGAAGGAGAAGGAGGGTTATCGTGTTGTGCATATCTCTGGACAATGGGGGGATTGCATTGATAGTGATAAAGAAAATTCTGGCGGCATGCCTCGGTCTTCATATAGTGATGTTGTGCGGGGTGGAAGAAAGAAGCTATCTGTGTATGAGGATGTGAAGACTACCCCACCATGGATAAGGACGAGGAAATATTAATCTTACTTTCCAAAGCCAATGTCCATTAGGTCTTCTGTCGGGAAGGAGAGTTGGGCAGAGGATTCTTCTAAGGAGTTTCTTTCCCTAGAGAAGTTGACTATTAAAATGAATTATGCCGAGGTTTTGAAGCAGCATGATAGTTCAGAATGGGAATCATCTATGGAAGAGGAAGCACATTATTATGGATGTGGTGATGGTTCTGAATTTTATGATATGTAGTTGTCTCTTTTACCTTGTTGTAACTACTTGTTGTAATTTTCTTTTCTTTTAATAAATGGTCAGGGGCTTGCCTCTGACTGAGCTTTTCTGGTATAAATGATGCATGATACATATATGTCTAGGAAAACAACCAAAAAAGTCACAATACTGGATACAGTACTAAACCAAAGTAAAAATGAAAAAAGATGAGAAACTCTTCAGCATCGCAAGTCTCGGCTTGGTCCCATGCTCTTCAGCCCCAATGCAAGTCAAGTACCAGAAGTTGAAGGGTGCTTTCCCTTGTCTGTACCTGCAACAATATATTCTGTTTGGGCCCAAAAGCATGGCCCAACAGGGTGTGAGACTAAATCCCAGTTGGCAACCACCACGAGAACTATGCCTAACAGTCAGTGAATATATGGAAAGTAAAAGTACAGAAAACAATAAACAAGAAGATATTGAACAGTAATCAGTCCACAGTCTCAAGCATCTAATCTGCAAACAAGTAGAACAACCACTCAAGAAAAAAAGAACAAACAGGTAACCCTCTGGGTAGTTCTCACAGCCTAACCTCTCTGGTTCAACCAACAAGCACTAGAAAACCTATGGGAGTCACAAACAGTCTCACCCCTCTGGTTCAGCTAAATAATAGACACTCTGGGGAAGCACTCACCATCAATTCCCCCTATAGTCTTGTATCATAATAAAGGCAATTTAGGGAATCATTCAATGTCACATTCCACCTGTGTCCCACGTCGAGGAACTATAAACACTCTAAGGAAGCACTCAATTTCAATTCCCCATGTGGTATCGCATCGTAATTTATAAGACACTCTGGAGAAGCCCTTGCTTCCAATCTCCCTATGGTCTACTACATTAGGTTCTCAGGTCCCTGTGTAAATCAAATAAGTATATCATTCTTAAAGGCCAAGGTAAAAGTCAAGAACTACTTTTCTATAATTCTATGTCAAATTAGCACTTTAGAACTACAGTCATACCATCCTACAATACCAGGCATGGAAAGTAAACCGAAGCCTAATCGGAAAATAGGACCTAAAGGTCAAAACAGGTAAACATGAATGGGAAATACATCCAAATCACAAAAAATTACCCTAATCACAAAAAAAATCCTCTACTATAGCATATAATAAAAGCATGCAAACAATAGGGCTAAAAAGGTAAACACACAATACCCCGTTCAAGGGTATTGGTGGAATTTGCACAAAATATTCAATGACTTTCAACAGAAAGGCACAAACCACCTACCTCGGGGTTAAGAGATCAATATAATTAAACCAAAAGGTTAGAATCTCCTTATAATGTCATAGATCTACAACAATGGTTAAAACATTCAACCCACAATAACTTGTAAAAGAGGAGGAATTGGAAAACGATTCTCTAGAAGAAGAGAGAGATTACCGCTGTGATTCCAACACAATCGACGGTGGTCGATTCGGATAACGAACGAAGGATCGGGGCTTCATCAAAGGTTTGTGGCCATAAGGATGCTCTCAGTCGAAGAAACTGGAGAAGAAGATGTTTCTGGGGTTAGGACGAGACCCCGGTGCGTTTAGTGAAAAAAAAAAGAAAGTACACGGGGTGTACTTTTGAGGTACACGGCATGTACTAGGATTTTCCATACTCCTATTTAGGCGGCCTCCACATCACCCCTACATAGCCGTGTGTGTGGCCCGGACATGGCCATCACACGGCCACACGCGGCAAGGGAGAACACGGCGTGTACTCATAAAGCACACAGTGTGTACTTCAAAAATTTCCAAAAACTCCTCTTTTCTCAAAAACTCCAGAAAAAGGAAAAACATACCTAAAAATAAGGTTCGGGTTCTTACAAACTTCCCCCCTTAAAGAAATACATCCCTGGATTTCTCTAGAGAGGCATAGAATAAGAAACCTCAAATAGCTTCAGCCACTACGATCGTACATCAGCCTCCCTCTCCCAAGTCTCGTCCTATACTCGTCTGTGCTGCCACAACACCCGTACCAGAGGAGTAGACCAGCCACGGAGAACCTTAGTACTATGATCAACAATATGGATTGGATGCTCCTCAAACGATGTATCCGCTTCGAGCTCAACCTCCTAAGGTTGAAAGACATTAGACGGGTCTGAAGGGTAACATCGGAGCTGAGAAACGAGGAAGACGTCATGCATATCCCAGTGCCTCTGAGGTAACTGCAGCTGATAGGGAACTGGACCAACTCTCTCCAACACCTCAAATGGCCCGAAGTACTGTAATGAAATCTTACCCTGTCTCTGAATCCCCTTATGTCCCAACCTCGGTGCGACACGTAGGAAAACCTGATCCCCAACCTCGAACTCTAGAGGTCATCTCCGCTGATCAGCATAAGACTTTTGTCGAGACTGTTCCATAGCCGTCCTCTTCCGAATCAACTCTATATTCTTTGAGGTCTCCTAAACAAGAGGAGGTCCCAGCAAAGCTGCCTCTCCTACCTCCAGGCTACATAAAGGTGATCGGTATGGCCTACCATACAAAGCTTCGTATGGTGGAATCTGAATAGTGACCTGAAAACTGTTGTTGTAGGAAAACTCCATGAAAGGTATATTCTTCTCTCAAGAACCTCCAAAGTCTAGAATGAAAGCTCGGAGCATATCCTCAAGAACCTGAATCGTACACTTGGACTAGCCATCTGTCTGGGGATGGTATGATATACTTAAAAGTACCTGTGTACCCAAAACCTTCTGAATCCCCTTCTAGAATCGAGAAGTAAAATGCGCATTCTTGTCTGAAACAATGGAGTATGGAAATCCATGAAAACGTACAATATCTCAGATTTACAATCGTCCCAAATCATCAACACTGAAGGTCTCCTTGATCGGAAAGAATTGAGAAACCTTTGTGAGCCTATCAATGACAACTCAAACTGCCTCATTCCCTCGAAGTGATCTTAGAAAACCAGTCACGAAGTCCATCGCGATGTCATTCCACTTCCACTCGGGAATGGGTAACTGCTGTAAAAGACATCTTAGTCACTGATGCTCTGCCTTCACTTGCTGACAAGTGGAACACCTCATGAAAAAACAGAAACATCTCTCTTCATACATGGCCACCAATACTAGTAGTGTAGATCACAATACATCTTGGTGACGCCAGGATGAACTGCCCAAACTGAAGAATGAAAGTACCGCATTAGCTCCTCACGTATGTCTACTGGCACCCATACGCGTCCCTGGAAATAAAAGATCTCATACTCACCCACTATCCATCCAGGAAGAGGGACCTCTCCTAACACACTCTCCCGCAGGACTAGGCCTTCTGATTCTGATAGTCGCCTCATCCGTACCCAATCAAGAAGTGCAGATGTAATAGCTACAGAAGATAGAAAATTCTTCCCTTGTCTGTCGTTCACCTCCAAATGCATCTCAGAGAACAGATCCATAAGCTGTCACCCACTGATGGCCTCCTAAACTGCCTGTATCTGAGTCCTCCTACTCAATGAATCAGCCACTGCATTGCCCTTTCCCGATGTATAGGTGAGCTCAAAGTCAAAGAACTAAAGATACTCAACCCACCTACGCTGTCTCAGATTCAGATCACGCTGGGTGAAGATGTACTTGATACTCTTGTGGTCGGTGAAAACCACAAATTGCTCTCCCAGAAGGTAATGTCTCCAACAGCATAAGGCATGAACAACTACCTCCAGCTCAAGATCATGTGTTGGGTAGTTCCTATCATGTGGCCTCAACTGCAGAGACCCGTACGCAACGACTCCATATCCTTGTATAAGTACAGATCCCAGCCCAATACCTGAAGTATCACAGTAAACAGTGTAGCTCTTGCCCGGCTCTATCAAGACTAGTATCGGTGTTGAAGTCAACCTCCCCTTCAGCTCCTGAAAGGCTGACTCAAAAGAATATGACTATAAGAACTTCACCCCATTCTTGGTCAGACCTGTCAATGGTGTTGATAAGCATGAAAAGTCTTTTATTAAGTGTTTGTAGTATCCAGCTATCCCTAGAAAACTCTACACCTCAAAGACATCCTTCTGCAGCTCCCAGGAAACTACTGCTCTCACTTTCTCTGGGTCTACTGATACTTCTGTATCTGAGATAACGTGTCCCAAAAAGTGAATCTGATCCATCCAAAAGTGGCATTTTGAGAGCTTAGCATATAACTGATTTTCTCTCAGTGTACTCAAAATGATCTCAATAGGGGTAGCATGGTCATGTCGAGTGTGAGAGTAAACTAAGATATCATCCACGAAGACCACCACAAAAGAGTCTAAGTATGGATGGAACACCCGGTTCATCAGTTCCATGAAAATTTTTGTCGCGTTCGTGAGACTGAATGGCATAACTGTATACTTGTATAGACCATACCTGATCTTAAAGGTTGTCAAAGGTATATCTAATGGTTTAATGTGCAACTGATGATCACCAGATCTCAAGTCAATCTTTGAGAACACTCGGGCTCCTCAGATCTGATCAAAGAGATCATCGATCCTCGGTAAGGGATATCAGTTATTTCCCGTCAAATCATTCAAATTCCAATAGTCCACACACAGCCTGAGGGTTCCATCTGCCTTCTTTGCAAATAGGATAGATGAACCCCAAGGAGAAGTACTGGGTCGGATGAAACCCTTTGCCTGCAACTACTCCAACTTCTTCTTGAGCTCATGTAACTCAGGTGTAACCATTCTATAAGGAGGAATGGACACCGGTGCCACTCCTGGAATGAGCTCAATCAAGAATTATACCTCACACTCTGGAGGAAAACCCAAAAAGTACTCTGGAAAGACATCCCTGAAACGATACACCACTGGAGGAAAGTCTAGCTACGAAGTCCCCTGGTCATCCATATATAGACTGGCAATTTGGACTGTAAATACTCCTTGACTATGATGTTTGGGTCCTTCTCTAATCGCTTGAACATACCACTAGCTTCTATGAAGAAAAGATCCACCCTCTGGTGATATGAAACTCGCCCTGGGGTTATAACAGTTGACGAATGCCTGGAAGGGAACTAGCCATTCCATACCGAGAATGACATCATAGCCTGTCATCTCTAGGACATAGAGGTACCATAGAAAGTGACACCCCGCAACATCAATATGGAACTCTCTACACTGACCTACACTAACCGTTCTAGTCCTCAACGGTGTGTCTAGAGTCAAAGTATCGATAGAGGAAAATATGTAGAGCCCAAGGCTCTCCACAATAGCAACAGAGATAAAGATATGGGAAACCCCTGTATTGAAAAGAGCAGAAGATAAAACTGAGGATACTAAGATCGTAACTCGAACTGTAGAGGGTCTAGGATCCTGCTCCGGTTGGGTCTGCTCCATTGCAAAGGCTTGGCCTGTACCATGGCCCTATGACCCTGCCTAACTGCTCTGAGCTGATCCACCCTGCTGTCGCTGAAAGACTGGTGACTGACCACTATAGCCTCGACCTCCTTCTCATCCCGAACAGCCGTAAGAACTCCAGTTCCTAGACTGGTGAGAAACTGGTGGTGTTACTCCTGAACGAGGAGTCATGGAAGAACCCCTGTCACCAGCTACTAGTGAGAAAACCTGACAGAAGCGCTGAAGGTGACCCAAATTTCCGCATGATCGGCACTCCACTAGGTCTATCTAGAACTGTAGTCTCGTATTCCCATCTCTTCCACACTGGTAGCATACCACCTGGCTACCTGAAGAGGTGTCTCGCTCTCTCGGATCACCATGCGTAGACTCTCTACGGTGCTTCCTGCTATCAGATGGTGAAGCAATAACTCTAGAAGCGGAACCGCCCTGGATCTCGACTCTAGAATCTCTCAGATTGCACTCTGCAATCAATTCCTAGTTGATGATGGAAGCAATGGAAGTCATCCTGAAGATATTCACCTATGAGCAGATCTCCCGTCTGAGGCCATCCCCAAACTTCCTTTCCAAGAACAACTCATATGCGCTCTAGAGGGGTGTGAAATGCTGAAGCTCGGTGAAATGAGAGGAATAATCCATGACAGAAAGAGTACCCTACTCCAGGATCATGAAATCCCAGGCTCAGTCGGCCCTCAGGGTCTCCGGATAGAAGTAGTCATAAAAGACATGCTAAAACTACTCCCACGCCATGACCTGTTGATGACCCACCTGTGAGATCACATCCCACCATCACTTGGTGGAATCACGTAGAATATAGGTAGCGAGCCTGACCTGCCTCTCTGAAGTCATCTCCAGATGCTCAAATATTGTCATAATGGATTCTAGCCATGACTCGGTAGCCTATGGTCCTCGTTCCCCTGAGAAGGTGGGAGGATGCTGCTGCTGGAAAACCCGCTTCAAGTCTGTCATAGATGTAGAAGAAGGTAGAGCTCCCTGGAAGGTCTGCATCATCCTCAAAAAACCTTACCTAAACTGTGCATTAGCACCTGCAGCCGGTATCACTATTGGTGCCAAGGCTGGAACAACAGGAAGATCTGCGGGAAGTCCCTAATCAGCCATATCCAGTGTCTGATCACCGCCTAGAAACTGGCGTATAACTGGAGGATGTATTTATGCCATGACTGTACAAGATAAAACGTACATCGTAGATCAACATTAGTAAGAACTGAAAAACTAAAGGCACAATAAGAAATAGGTAAAATAGGGCATTCAAGTTATGCAAAACATGACTACAAGGCGTGTTCTTTCCCTACACGATGTGTTTCCATAATTCATTCACATGGGTGTTTACTTCTACCTAAACTGGTTGTGTAACACCCCAGATACACAATGTGTTGTCCTAACACATGGTGTGTACTTGAATCATATTCCCTGCCCGAGTCCTTCTACATGGTTAAGCCACACGGCTCCTCCAAGACAAAACTACACAGCGTGTTCGAGGCAGACACGGCGTGTACTAGACATGCCTTACCTGGCCCGTGTTGTCAGTGACATGGCCTGACACATGGCTGACACTACATGGCGTGTTCCAAATGGACACGGAATGTATGAGAAAGGTCAACACTGACCCGTGTTGTTCGTGACACATCTGGGGTACCTATTTCATACTACACGGCATGCTAAACTAGTATAAAGCGTGTTCCTACAAGATTTTTCACAACCCCGTGTCCCTGCTTGTACAGTCAGTGACACGGATATAGACTACACGGCGTGTAACCATAAAGTACACGTCATGTATTCTAGGTTTTTCCAGACAGTAGCCTCAGAAACTGCACCAAAGCCCAGAAAACACAGAAAAAATAGTGTTAAGGTGCCAAATTCCGATCCGTGAGGGCCCATACTCCCTGCGAATCAGAGCTTGGTATCTTATACAAGTTACAACCAAGTAAACAGGTCAATGATCCACCAAATTCCAGTTCATGAGGGGCCATAACACCTCAAGAACCAAATTTTGGCGTCCATTTAAGAAAATTAGTATACAAACAAATCCTCTTTCAAATAGAAAATATTCTATCAAATCATCTATCACAACAGCATGCATAATCTACACAACATCAATCACAACAACATGAAATTTCTAATGTATCCTAGATGACATGGAAACAATGCATGACATGTGATTTCTATCAAGTGCCTAGATGATGAATGAGATGGAATACCCTCCTCTCATCGGGTTGTGACAAAAATATAACTGCCATAACAACAACAGTAATAGCACAAAGCATTTAAATCCCCCAATGGTAAAATCAAATAAACTGTAAAATTGTAAACTAGTAAAATTGCAATAAACGAGGTATTGTGGCTTTTCCTTGTACACAGGTTAGATAATCCCGGGAACAGCTCATTGCCAAGTACCTATTCTGTCATATCCCTAGCTATATTCTCCAAATAGTAAGTCAAGAGAAAAGAAACCCTCTGATTCCACTTTGTAACATCCCGGTTCCAGAAGCCACCCAGAGGCACCCCGTACCTGGTTGGTCACATGGCCTCAAGAGCATTTCCCCAAATGCCAGAGGCTACCAACTATTAGTGAGGGCCTTGGGTGTGATAGTGAGGAAACTATGCCCTCATTGGTAGAGTATAGAGTGGAAGAGAAAAAAATAAACAAAAGCAAAAGAAATAAACATCCATACAATATTAAACAGTGGAAGATTAAAAGTGTAAACAAAAGGAGCACATATATATGTGATGCATGATACATATATGTCTAGGAAAGTATTCTAACAAGTCAAAATGCTGAATATAGTACTAAACCAAAGTAAAAAATAAAACAGATGATCAACTCCTCAGAATCGCAAGCCTTGTCTTGGTCCCATGCTCTCCAGGCCCAATGCAAGTCAAGTACCAAAAGTCGAAGGGCGTTTTCCCTTGTCTGTACCTATAGAAATATAATCTGTTTGGGACCAAAAGAATGGTCCAATAGGGTGTGAGACTAAATCCCAGTAGGCAACCACCACGATATATGTGCCTAACAGTTAGTGAATATATGGCAGGTAAAATTACAGAAAACAATAAACAACAAGATACTAAATAGTAAGCAATCCACAGTCTCAAGCATCTAAACTGAAAACAGGTAAAACAGCTACTCAAGTAAGAAAGAACAAACAGGTAACCCTCTGGGTAGTTCTCATATCCTAACCCCTCTGGTTCAACCAAAAATCACTAGCAACACTATGGGAGGCACACACAGTCTCACCCCTCTAGTTCAGCTAAAGAATAGACTCTCTAGGGAAGCACTCACCGTCAATTACCCCTATAGTCTCTTATCGTACTAAAGGCGCTCTGGGAAAGCACTCAACGTCTCATTCCCCCTGTGGCCCACGTCAAGGAACTATAGACACTCTAAGGAAGCACTCAACATCAATTCCCCCTGTGGTCTCACATCGTAATTTATAAGACACTCTGGAGAAGCCCTTGCGTCCATTCTCCCTATGGTCTACTACACTATGCTCTCACGGACCTGTGTAAATAAAATAAGTATAGCGCATGTAACAGCCAAGGTAAACCTCAAGAACTACTTGGCTAGAATTCTGTCATATATCATCACTTTATAACTACAGTCATATCATCCTACAGTACTAGGCATGGAAAGTAAACAGAAGCCTAACAGGAAAATAGGACCCAAAGGTCAAAACAGGTAAACATGCATGGGTAATACATCCAAATCACAAAAAATTACCCTAATCACAAACAACATCCTCTACTCTAGCATATAAGCAAAGCGGGAAAACAATAGGGCTAAAAAGGTAAACACGCAATACCCCATTCAAGGGTATTGGTGGAATTTGAAAAAAATATTCAATGACTTTCAAAGGAAAGGAACAAACTACCTACCTTGGGGTTAGGAGATCAATATACTTGAACCAAGAGGCTTGAATATCCTTATAATGTTGTATATCTACAAAAACACATAAAACGTTCAACCCACGATAACTTGGAAAAGAGGAGGAATTGGAAAATAATTCTCAAGAAGAAGAGAGAGCTTACTACTGGGATTCCAACGCAATCGACGATGGTCGATTCGGAGGACAGACGGAGGATCGGGGATTCATCGAAGGCTCATGGACGTATAGATGCTCTCGGTCAAAGAAACTGGATAAGAAGACATTTTTGGGGTTAGTAAAAGACCCTGGTGTGTTTTTTGAAAAAAAAAAAGAAAGTACACGGTGTGTACTTTTGGGGTACACGGTGTGTACTAGGATTTTCCGTACTCCGCTTTAGGCGGCCTCCACATCACCCCTACATGGTCGTGTGTGTGGCCCAGACATAGCCTCGCACGGCAAGGGATTACACAGTGTGTACTCATAATGTACACGACGTGTACTTAAAAAATTTCCAGTAACTCCTCTTTTCTCAAAAACTCCAGAAAAAGGAAAAACATACTTGAAAAGAAGGTCTGGGTTCTTACAAATATGTTATGATTGATTGGTGGTGATCCTTGACTTATTCTTATATTTTCATTTTTTATACTTCTACAACATTCCTTTAACACCATGATCTTATGATTTCATATTTTACACTTCATGATTTTATGATATTATACACTTTTATTTCATCATTATATGCATTTTATCTCATACGTGTCATGCTTAATCTGACTGATCCAGTACTAGGATTAATAGATCACCCATTTCTTATGTTTTCCCCATATTATCCTATAAAATATCAAGAGTTAAAGGGAATTTAGTATCACTTTGCGTAGTTTTGAAAAGATGATGCATTTTTATTTTTAAGTAAATGGTATTTTTATATGATTTACCAAAGATAATAGGTCTCTCAATTATTTTGGATTATATTATATGGATATTTATGTTAAAAATAATTAAATAAAATGTATTATAAATATGGGTTATTATATATGTATTATAATATTCAAAAAATAAAATACAAGAAAACTTCAACGATAAAAATTTTCCTATGTATAGACTAAGTCTCAGTACTAACACTCCATTTATGGGTGAGGGTGTTCCCCAAGATTCTAAGACCTAGATAGACTCAATTAAAAAATGTTTTACTATTTAGGGGAACCCCCTTGAGAGGAGGGTGAAGTTAGTGACCAGTATGATATGGGGTCCATTTAGACATTGGTGCAATGTCTTGATGTCGGTGGACCAATATATTGGGTTATCCTGGGAGGACTTTCAACTCGAGTTTTATAAAAAATTCTTCTTAGAGACCTTGAGGGTGAATTGGGCCCCAATGTTCATGCATATTACTAAAATAGGGATTTTGATCATGGATTATTCAATATACTTTATAGATCTCCCTTGTTTTTTCCCAATATTGTTTGCGGATGAGGCATCTAGGGAAAGATTCATTGAGGATGGTTTGAGTTATGTTATTCACTACATGTGAATGTTTTTTGCATTCCTTCTTATGTAGAAGTTGTTACTCAGACCCTCATATATGAGAAGAATCTGAATTATGGTAAAGTATCTATATAATTGAATTCTATTGAGGAGAATGAAAATGGATCATCATGTATCTAGAAGCATTAGTTTGATAGTTTATTCTAATTTGGTGATAGGTACACTATCTATGGTGGTGGTTTATATCATCCATCAAGGAGTGGAGGTTCTGTAGAGTGTTGCCAATGCATCTGGGTCGGTTATGTTAATTCTCAATGTGACCAATATTTACTCGAGTGCTAATTATATGGTAATGTGGGGTACTAGTAGAGGTAAGAAGAATATAGTAGTTATCTCATGGTAGGGGATCTAGTTGGACGTAGAGTTATAGTAAGAGACTTGGTATTCCAAGGTTAAGTGGTAGTTGTAGTTCTATTGGTCATTCAGGTATTGGTGTAGGATGTGGTTCCCAAGTACATGGGAAATAATTTTAGGGGGTGGTTATTTTCAAGAGATTCAGGAAGGAGCTCAGAACTAAGGTCCATTCTAGTTATATTCTGTCGATCCTACTCCTAGTGATAATGATGTTGGTCCATATATGGTTCATTTTATGGTTTTGGTAGATTGAACAATAGCATCCCCCTTATTTGACATAGGTGAATCTCATTATTATATATTTTCTCATTTTTTATGGTTAGGGTATATTCATACTATATCTATATGGGATGATATTTAGCAATACATATTTGGGGGATAAATGTAAGGATATGAAATTTTATAAATGAAATTCCATTTTGAATAAATAAATTATATATTACGTAATATAGTTTAGAAAAAACATTCACTGCTTAGGTGATTTTATACCATTATAAAATATATACTATAAGATTTAAATGATCATTAAGCATAAACACCATTGATAATACAGTCATTATACATTTTCCATTAATATTATTATATACTTATGGTTATGATAAAGTCTAATTGACATAGAAGGAAGAAGCGATGGCATTAGCCAGTAAGATTGAACCATGTGAAGCTAATTTATCAAAGCATCAGAGGGATATTCATAACTTCTAAGGGAGATGGAATCATTGGGATTTTCCCTTGACTACTCCCAATCAGAAATTAAATAACTAAATCATGAGTGAATTATTTTGTGGGAAAATTTCAAGCCTATTGAGATCATAGACCAAACTTTGTTCATCGAACCACCCCAAAAAAGTACCACCATCACACAACATCCCCTTAGGGTGCAAGCTGGTTTAATAAACTATTTGGTAATTGGACCTGAGTAGTATGAATTTTTATTTCCTATTTGACATAAAATAATTATTATTTGTATCCCTTTTCATTATTACTTTATATATATAATTATATATGAGTTGACGAAAATTATATTTTGATACAAAGAAACTAAAATTGTATTTCTAGAAAATATATGGTTTCAACTAAAAAAAATTATTTTTGATAAATTCAATAATTTTGAAATAAATATTATTTTAAAATAATATTCTTAATAAATAATATTTATTTATATACAAGTGATAATAAAATTTAATAAAGTCAAATTTAATCTTTATAAGTGTGAGAAAATTATTATTTTCATAAAAACAGTATTTTTCAATAAATAGGAATTTATATTTGGAGTAAATTTTAATTTTTAGAAAATTATTTTGGTAAAATAAATATTATTTTTTGAAATAATAATGTTGAAATTACCCAATGTTAAATTTTTCATAATTTTCTAAGAAAGTCAATTTTTGGGTAAAAATTAAATATGTTATAAATATATAGTCTATATTATGACATCATAATAGGCCAAAATATATATATAAATTATATAAAAATAATCCAAAACAAAATATATATTTCCCATTTGAAACAATTTTTTTAAATTTATTTAATTAATTTTATAAACCTTTAATGATTCCTCCAAAACTTATATTATATCTAAGGTTTTAAAATCAATTCTTTATTGATATGAATCACTTATAATTTTCAAAAGGAATTATTTTAATATTTTTGGTTCCTGAACTTATAAAATATATAAAACCACTCCTTTTTATAATAAACCATATGGAAAACCCATGGGAAGGTTTGTGGTTTTGATTATTTTTTATATAGAGTTCAAAACCTAAGTTTAGAAATTAATAAATAATTCTTCTCTCTTTTGATATAAATACCCACCCAACCTCACATTACTCTTCACTCAAAACAAATTAATAATGAACTTATCCAATCTATCTCCCTCTCTAAATCCCTCCCAATGTGTTCTTTATATCTTACGATGCTTCTACCAAGCTTTTAGAAGTACCCTCTCAAGGTAAGGGATTATATTCCGCTTCTTTTTATTCAAGTGTTTTATTTATATTAAGCCTTTTTATTTATAATAATTCATGTTTTAATGTGTTTTCTACATTGATTTATGGTCCTTAAGAATCACATGTAGTGATATATCACATTTCACTCCCATTACACCCTTTTATGAACCTTTATGTACACCTGTTGTGTTTCTGAAATTATCCTGTGATTTTTCACACCCAACTTTTTTATTATTAATACCAATACCCATTTCCACTCAATAGTATTCACCTATAAATACCTATCCTTTATTGATTGGGTATATCCATATATTTAACCCACACCCCATTATCATGGGATTAAATTTTTTGAATAGTGTTCTTAGGTTGTATTATCTATGTGGAACACAAATGCATGTACACAATATAAGTTTGATGGGAGGGCCCAACATTATATAGCCCTCAAAAGCATTGGGTAATTACTTTATCTCATGATATTCCATGTATGGAGAAAGGGTATTTATCAGAAGAATGTTGTGTTATGATGTATCGGTGATAAGCCTTGACACATGCTTATGATGTCGGGTATTTGTTTGTTTCCACATTCCTATATTTCCATGATGTTTTCATTATATATCATAATTCGATGTTCATTTTTATGATTATCACCCCTTTTATGTCATCTGGATATTCTTCTTGACTAATATGTATTAATTTCAACATGTTATGTTTTGACTATTCCCTTAATTGTTTTTATAGATCGCCTCTTTCTTATCTGCGTCCATAGGTTATCTAGTGTTGTTTTAAAAGATCAAAGGAATTTAAGGGTGTGTTATGGGATTTTTAAATAATGTTCATGTATCCCTATTTCAAGTTTTGGTGTTATGTTTATAATTTCCCAAAGACTCTTGGAATTTTGATCTTTTGATATTGTGTTATGTGTATCATTATGTAATAAATCATGAATTAATGTTTATAAAGGATATGGGTTGTCATAGTTGTTATAAAAGAATGTTGTAGTTATTTTTGAGTATTAGGTTTAGAATACCTTATTGAAAACCTCAGAGATAAGACTAAACAAATTAAAATATCCCTAAATTTTGGTAAAGAATAGAGTGAGTGGTTTATAAGAAAAAAAATACTCATCATGATATTATAAGTAGATAATGCTCTGGAACAATTGTACCCAGAGGTAATAAGTCATAAAAGGGAGTATTGGTTATTAACTCGATCGTAACATGGTGTATAAAAATGAGGCCTTTCTATATTCCTATTTTGACACTCCCAGGGTATATGATTTTTTAAATTCACAGTCTTTTTATGAACCTTTAGGATGGGAATAAAATTCCTATGAAATTTTATGTTATAAAATAGACCATGGATAACTTATATTGAAACATAGAAATTTATCGGTTCAGGAATGTATGTCATTTATAAGTTACCCCTTCAATTTTCATAGTTTTCCTTTATATGTTTATTAGTTTAAAAAATAACATCCCTAATTTTTTATTTATTTTAGCCAATGGATAAAAATACAATCAACAGAGTAAACAACCAATATGATAGGAAATGTGATGACTACCCAAATAAAATTCATAAAATTATGGGATTTTAAGTAATATGTCTTTTGATTATGATAAACCTGTTATCACAAGTTACGATTAACAACTGGAACATAGTTAAATGTCCAAACACATTAAAGACGAGTAGGATAGTATCTCCTGTAATTTCACATGACAAGGGTGATAAAGGATAGAATATTAAATTTCCTACATGTCAAAAATAAAAAATATTATCAACAAGGGAAATGTCCAAAAGGAAATAAAAAAATATTTTAAGTGTATAAAAATGGGGCATAAATTAGCTAATTACATTCGAAAAATGAAGAGTTTAGTTAATTTTATAGGGGGAAATAAATATAAATCTAAGGTACCATTAATAGTTCCATGTCATAAAAGTTGGTAAATTTGGAATTATCCAAGACAATACTCTATTCTAATGGATAATAAGGATGATGGGCACCAACAATATCCAAGACTAAAAAAACAAGGTCCAATGTTGCAACCATCACCGAGATGGATCATTATGATTGAATTACATTTAACCTATACTATGAAGTTTTGTATGTATTATAATATTACAATTCATTCCACACTAGAATATCTCATATATATTCTAAGAACATCGAGTCACCACCTAAAATGATTTGATATAATCAAATAAAACTTCTATGATTTTTGAATCACAAGTTGAATTTTGTGAAAATATTATCATACTTATTGTATCCTAATTCGATGTGATTATGGGTATGGATTGGTTTTCCTTGTTTGGAGCCAACATAAATTATTGGGATAAGTATTAACCCTCTGTATCATGAATCTCCCTCGTATTCTATACAATTGTAAGGACGAGGATAGATATCCTTTGGAATCACTATATAAAGCATGGATATTATTACCTTATGAGCATGTGTATATAGCTAAAATGACTGATACTAAGGGAAATACTATCCTTTATGACATTCATATTAGGATTGAATATATTCCTTATGGAATAGAAAAGTATTCCTCCAAAACTAGAGATTTAGTTCAACATAAAAATTATACCTAGAGTAAGTAACATTCATGGGGCATGTTATCACAAGCAAAGAGATATCTATGGATCCTTAAAAAATAGAGAAAATTAAAGCATGCCCCAAACAAACATCTATGACATAAATACATAGTTTCCTTGGATTAACTGGGTACTATAATTGATTTTTTATAATATTATCATGATTTTAATTCACATTAACCAAGATAATTAGTAAGGGAGTGAAGTTTTTATGGACAGATGAATGCAAAGAGAGATTTAAAGAGTTGAAAAAAGTAAAATCACTACACCTATGCTCACATTACCCACCACTGGGGAATAATTTGTGATATAAATTGATTCTTCCAAGAAGTGATTGGTTTTTTAACTCATATAAGAGGAAGCAGTGATATCCTATTATTCCTACAAATTAAATATCCATGATAAGAACTACCCAACCCATGATCTATAATTTGATGTAGTGATCTTCAGATTGAAGATTTATTGGCATAATCTTTATAGGTATAAGTACAACATAAATATAGATCATAAAAACCTCAAGTATATATTCACATAAAGTATATCAATAATCACCAATGAAGGTGGTTAGAGCAGATTGAGGAATATGATTGTTCAATCCATTTCCATCTTGGGAAGGCGAACAAAGTGGTAGATGCTCTAAGCAGAAGGGATCATAAAACAATATCCATGATGATTAATGAATTGGATCCAATTTTATTGGACATGAAAAGGATTTAAAAGTGAAAATAAAAGGATCTCTATCCTACCATTATAAAATAACTACTCAAATATCCATTCTTGAGGGGATCAAGGAGGCCCAAAAATAAAATGGGAAGTTATAGATAAAGGTAGTAAATATTCTAGAGTTTAACTTTTCTAAATATGGAGTTATAGGTTTTGGAACTCAAATATGTGTACCATCAAAACCAAATCTAAAGAAAGATCTTATAGAAAATACGCATATCTCATATTTAATTATTCATCCAGGAATGACTAATATTTATAGGGATCTGAAGAAAAAATTGTGGTGGGATAATATAAAGAGGGAGATTGTAGAATTTTTATCTTGGTACCTAATATGCTAACAATTCAAGGATGAATGATAGAAGTCTAATGGTATGATGAAACCATTTCCCATACCAATACGAAAATAGGAAAACAACAATGGATTTCATCGTAGAACTCCCCAAGATATCTAAAGATAATAACACCATATGGTCGATAGCTGATCACCTTATAAAGTCAGTGCATTTAATTACTATAATGGAATATTTCTCTCTTAAATAAGTCACCAAGATATACATAATAAAAGTGGTAAGACTACATGGAGTACCACTTTCCAATGTATTGAATCACGATTTGAGGTCTACCTTGAGACTATGGAGATGCCTTTAGTAAGTACCAAATAGAGAGATGAGTTTTAATACTGCTAATCACCCTCTTATATATTTTCAGTATGAAATAAATATTAAAACTCTATAGAATATGCTAGGATTTTGTTCAATATATTTTCAATTATGTTGGGATCAACACCTTCCCCTAGTGGAGTTTTCGTATAAAAACTATTTCTATTCTAGAATTGAAATTGAACCTTATGAAGCTCTATATGGGAAGAGGTATTAGACTCCAAAATAAAGGTATAAAGTTGAAGAGTATAAGATTATGGGTCTTGATTTTATACAATATATGACAGAGAGGGGTCAAACCATTCAATTTCATAAGACATTTACACAAAGTCAGAAAAAAAACTATACAAACAATCATCGATGAGACCCAGAATTTTAGGTGAGAGATAAAGTATTCCTTTGAAAAATTTAATGGAAAAATTAATAAATCTTGGAAAGAAGACAAATATTAATCTTGTATACATTGAATCCTTTGAGATCTTTGATCACATCAGATTTGTGTATTATCAACTATCACTCCCACCTAACCTATCTCAAGTACATGTTGTGTTCCATGTATCTATATTAAGGAAGTAAATACCAAACCACTCACATGTATTGAATCTAGATTTGGTGCATTTGGAGAATGATCATTCATATGAGAATAAGTTATTGAAGATCTTATATTGTAGATACAACGTTTTATGAAACAATACAACTCAACTAGTCAAAGTGTTGTGGAAAACGCACAAGTTTAAGGAGGTGACATGGAAACCAGAAGTGGTGATGAAAAAAATACCTTCACATCTTTTAGTGTATGTAACATCCCAATCTTCCATGGTACATTTCCTTTTAAATAATTCAGTATCTTTCACTACACACAACATCCAGTTCGAGCGCACCATGACCTTTCAAACTAGTCGTCTAAAAAATAGTTATGAATAGTATTAACTAAATTATGAAATTTATAAATTTTATTTTTCAAAATAGACTTCATTTTTTTAATTCTTAATATCAAAAATTATCTTAGGGTTCATTTTTTGTAATTTTTTGAAAAGTTTTGATTTTTGATGAATAGTGAGAAATACTGCATTATTCTTAAAAAAACCGACTTTTTCATTTAAATGATTATTTTAAATTAAATTTATTTTAATGTAATAATAGATACATTATACATATATTGTTCCAATTTAGTTCATTGGAATAATTTTTATAATATAATTAGTTATAAAAATTTTGTTGAACTTTTGAATGTCTCTTTTACTCGTCTTCTAAGCACAACTGTGGATTAATATTAAACATAATTTTACCACTTTTGTGAATTGAATTTCAAAAAATATAGATACATGGTTGTAATAAGTATGAAAAATGTGGTCTAATAATATCAAAATATTTTTTGTTCAAAAGTAACTTTGAGATTTTATTTACCACAGTTAAAGGTAAATAGGGTAATTAATGGTAAAATTAAAATTATAATAATATAATATTACCTGAACACTTTCCCTAATTTCATTGGATAAGTGTGTTTCAACAAAAATCAACCTTATTTCTAAATTATTATTTTTTAGTCCACTTGTGCAATATTAAGACATTTTTTATATTTTATTTAAATAAGAGTTAAAATTGTCATATTCAAATTTTAATAACTAAACCATTTTTAATAAAGTTTTATACATAAGATAAATTCTGATATAAATATTATTTATAAATATAAAATTATTATATACATATTAATATTTTTTATAATTTTAGGAAATAAATAATTAAATTAAATAGTGACACAATAATGATGCAGTAATTGAATTATTGAAGAAAGAATCTATTCAATGATATTAAAAATATTAAAATAAATATAATTTATTTAATTAATGACATACACTAATTTTATAGATAACATATACATTTTAGTGAAATATTAGAGGTATCTATTCAATGTTATCATGTTGGTTTGATATTTTTAAAAATGAAAATTTTGAATAGTATCGAAATTGACATAAATGATAATTTAAAATAAATAATATTTAATTAAATGTTATAAAATTCATAAAACTATAATGTTTAGAAAACTGACTATTATAGTGTTAAAAATTTCATAATTGATCTAATTGGGGTTATCTTGGTATTTTATAGTAACTATATTAACAATATAGTATAAAAATACCAGAAGACGTGGTAAGAGTTAAACTATTTAACTATGGGTTAAACCCAAAAGATAATGTTAATTTCATAACCTAAACTTGTCTAAAAATCATTTTCCAATAGTATTTATTCCCATAATAATATTATAAAAGAAATAAAATTCTTTTGTGCTATTTGAAACCAAAAATAAATTTATAATAAATTAATATTTTAAGATCTTCCAAAAGTGTCACTCACCTCTCTTATAAAAGGGAACTTCTCCTTCTCTGTGATTCACTCATCTAAATATATTTATTTCATCCAAACCATGACCATTTCTCAACCCAAATTTACTCTCTCCATCCTAGATTCCACACTTTGGGTAGAAATCCAACCTAAGGATTCCTTTTCTACAAACCAAAATGAGACACTCGAAAAAAAGGTAATTGTTTTATCACCTCTTTCAAAGTTTCTTTCTTCTTCTACTTCTAATTTCTATGTTGTTTCCATATAAAAAATAATAAATATAGTATCATAAATATTATTATATTTAATTATAATCATGTTACAACCATATTCCTCAATTTATCCATCATACAAATAACAATATCATCATGTGTGCGTGCGTACGGCTTATCGTCTCCACATCGTGGTGTAATTTTTTATTGAACACTATGTTATTTGGATGGGTATAATGATGATTATAAATAATATAAATAATTATTATAACATGATAATTATTTTTTAAAATTAATATCTCATCCAATTCAATACCATTTAACCATCAAGGGAATCATACTGTCGCGCGTGCGTACGTACAGCCTACTGTCTCCACGACGCGGTGATATTCATTATCTACGTTAACAATTCAAGAATGATTATAAAATTGATATTTTGATTAAAAAGAATAATTATGAACTTAATGTAATTTTGGATATGAATAAAATATATCCTATGCATAAAAAAACATGACTTACAGGACAAAATATGAAAGGGAAAATGAAAAAGTTAACACCCAAAACAATGGTAATACTGAAATAGTATTACCAAAATGATATAAGAGGATCATATATTATATCATAAATATAGATATGGTATGGTTATAATTTAAAAAATGTTTTAACCATTATACATGAGGCTAAATCACCCCCAACTAAAGGAAATTATAAGGTAATGGTTAATTTCACAATCTCTTTATTATCTGAGATTGCTTATATGTAAGTATAAATTGGGACATCCTTATCATCTATATCCATGTTTCCTAAAATGAAATTAAAAATATTATCTAAAAAAATTGAATTCATTTTTACCCATTTTTTAATTTTTACAAAATGTCTTGAAAGGAAACTTTTCATCAATTTCCAAATGAGGTACTTTATAACCTTTTTGACAAAATTAAAGAAAGAATGTTTTTTAACTTATATAGGGCAAGAGGATATTTTCTATCGTTATGATGCCTTAACATTTTGAAGATTTTATTACAATATTATAAGGTTATTTTCAAAATAAATGTTTTCTTTTATAATTTTTTAGCTTCTGAATGATTTCAAAGTAAAAAGGGGGATATTTCTCTCAAAGGGTTTTAATGAATTTATTAAATTATTTTCATCTATATCAACATATTTTAATGAATTTTATGCTTCTTTGAGGTTGAATTATTATGATACAATATTCAATATTGTATTGAAGTGTTTATGATATATTTTACTGGGGATTTGTTATGTTTATACCATTCATCGTTTATAGTTAAAGTATTAACATTTCATATTCTAGTTTTAAAATGAATGTTTATGTTATGTTTCACCCTTTTCATAAGAGGAATGCATTGAACATAGTAAGTGACGGTTTGGACCCTCTATAGCCCCACAATGAATTGGTAGTAATAATGATACAAACTAGTATCTTGGAACAAGGCCTTGATGGTATAGTAATGCTCTTGGCATGAGGCCTTGATGGTATGGTTATAATGTATGGCATTATGTATTTCCTTGTTATGAAATTAGTTAATGATATTTCATGTGATTATTCGACTATTATAATATCCAGGTAAAAGTTTAAATGGAATTATTTGATTTATTAATCCATCATGGTGCTTAATATAATTTGTAAAAGGCTTATGTTTCAGTTTTATACCTTTCCTTAAAATTTTATACTTATTTATGATAGCTTCTTCTATATTGTTTATCCTTACTGAGCATTTGAGATCACCCCTTTCTTATGTTTTATTTTTCCCCAGGATGTGAATAATTATATCATGATTGACCTTTAGTGATATTATAAGGAATATGGTTGTTTATGAATGAGACATTGTGTTGTTTTTCAATTCAATATGTAATGTAAAACATATTTTTGTATCTAGTTTTTCCAAGGATACTAAACTGATCGGCCCTTTGGGATTTGATTTTCCTGTAATCATGCCAGTGTAATAAAATAATTCATCGACCTTGGGCAACTAGGTACGGGGTATTAAATTGTATGAATTTAAATTTCTAGGGATAAATTTAGTAATGGGGTAAGAATGTAACAACCAAACTTTTGTAAATGAAATTCCTTTTTAAATGTTTAAATTAATTATTATGTAATGGCGTTATATAAAACACATGCACTAATTTGGTTATTTTGGACTATTATAAAATATATCCCTTTAGATTCAAATGAACATTAAGCATCGTAACCATTGATAATACATCCATTATACTATGACCATTAAGATTAATACATATTAATGGTTATGATAAAGACTAGTTTTCATAAACAGAACAAGTGATGACCTCAACCAGAAGGATTGTACTATATGAATCCTATTTATCAAATCTTCATAGGGAGATGGAATCATTGGTATTTTCCATTGATCAGTACCAAGTTTAAATTCCACAATTAAAATATGAATTAAATAATATATTTGAAATTTTAAAGCTTATTGATATCAAATCCCAACCTAGGTTTTCTAAACCACCCTAATAAAGTATAACCATCTCACACCTTACCATTAAGGAATAAACTTGTGTAATAAGAGGTTATGTACATAGACTCTGGTAATACTAATTTTTATGTCCTATTTGTAATAAAATAATGACTATATTTATCCCTTTTAATTATTACTCTATATATAAAATTATATATGAGTTTTTAAAAATTATATTTTGATACGAACAAACAAAAATTGTATTTCTATAAAATATATCGTTTTAATTAAAATAATATTTTTGATAAATTAAATAAATTTTAAATAAATTTTATTTTCATATGATATTATTATTAAATAATATTTTTTTATACAAATGATAATATAAATTAATTTTGTTCAATGCAATATTTATAAGGGACTGAAAATTGTTATTGTCATGAAAACTAGTATTTTTCAATAAATAATGGTTTTTATTTCAAGGAGGTAATTCTAGTTTTTCAAAAAAATATTTTTTTAAAATAAATATTATTTGTGAAATTATAATTTTGAAATTATACAATGGTGAATTTTTTATAAATTTCTAAGATAGTCAAAAAAATTGGTAAATATTAAATGTGTTATAATTATACGGTTTGTATTATGACATCATAATAGCCCAAAAGTGATATAATAAATTATATAAAATTAATTAATGGCCAAATGTATATTTCCCATTAAAAAAGATATGTTTTTATTTTATTTTATTAATTTTATAAACTTTTAATGAATCCTTCAAAATCTATATTATATTTCAAGGTTTTAAAATTGATTCTTTAAAAAAATGACTCACTTCCACATAAAAAATTGTAATATTTTAATATGTTAAGTTATTGGACTTACAAAATATTTAAAACAAATTCTATTTTGTAGAAATCATGGGTAAAATAAGTTTAGGGTTTTCTGTTTTGATTATTTTATTATATGGATTCCAAAACCTAAGTTTAGCAATTAAAAATGAATTCCCCTCTCTTTTTCTATAAATACCCACCCATCCTTTCAATCCACTTCTCTAAAAACTAATTGAGAACAAATTTACTCTCTATATACTTCTCTAAATCCCTCATAATGTGTTCCCAAGCACTTAATAATCTCTTGCAATGATTATAGAAGTTCCCTCTCATAGTAAGGGATTCTCTTAATCTTCTTTTTATTCAAGTAATTTTTTCATATTATGCCTTTTTATTTCCAATATTTCTTGTTGTAATTTGTTTTTACACATACCTTTAATACCTTTATGATTCCCATGTAATTATATACCCCATTTCACTCTCATTAAAAAATTACATGAAACTTTATGTACACCCGTTGTGCTGCCAAAATTATCCTATGATTTTCCATACGCAAATTTGGTATTGTAAATGTCAATGCCCATTTACACTCAAGGGTATTCACCTATATATACCTATACTTCATTGATTTGGGGCTTCCAGGTATATAACCCACACACATTAATCTTTTTATTAAATTTTTGGAAATACATTCTTATATTGTGTGATCTTTGTGGCACATAAATTCATGTACATAATATAAATATGATGCATGTGGCCAAAATAATATATCCCTCTAGTGCATTGGTTAATGTTTTTATATCATGAGATACCATGTATTTTTTATGGGAGGTTATCCTAAGTACACTATTTTATGATTTCTTTGTGGTTATCCATGACTTGTTCTTATGATGTCATGTTTTTTTGTTTCCAAAATTCCTATGTTGCCTTTATGTTGTCATATTATATCATGCTTTGATGTCTGTTTTTATGATTCTAACCCCTTTTATGTCACCTTTATATGCCACTTGACTAAAATTTATTAAACTCAACACGTTATGATTTGATTATTCCTTTACTAGTCTTTATATCTCATCCATTTCTTATCTACATCCCTAGGTTATCCAGTATAGTTTTAAAAGATCAAAGAAATTTAAGGGCTTGTTATGGGATTTTTGAATAATTTTATTGTATACCTATTTAAATTTATAGTATTATATATTTAATTAGCCAAATAAACTAGGAATTTGTATCTTTTTGAGATTTTAATATGTGTGTATTTATGAATAAATCAAGAATTAATGTTTATAAAAGATATGGGTTGTCATAATATGAGGGTATTAAAAAGGTTTCATGAGTGTTCCATAATGATTGGTGATTATAGATTACCCTAGGATTTCTTCAAACTATAGATGATCAATTTTTTGTGATCTTAAAAATGGATTGGTTGGTTTGATATCAAGCCCATGTCAACTATTATAGTTTACTAGTATCATTTACATCTATAGAGGGTGATAATTATACATACGTTGGGGAGTGGGGTATGAGAGTTGGTTGTTCAGGACCAGGCCTTCAGAAGCTAAGTGTGGTTACAACCTAGTTTCATAGTGATATTCTAAATTATTATAGGATGCATCAGGAATTCTTACCTTTCATATTTGGTAGGTTCTAGATCAAATTTACAAAGGATTTCTCAAGGATTCCACCCAAGCATGAGGTTGAGATCATGATTAATCTTTTTCCAGGCATGAAGTCTATATCTATTCTACATTATAAGATGTATCCCATATAGATTCAATATTTAAATACTCAAGTGAAGTATTTATAGGTGAATGGGTTTATATGTCTAATTACATCCCCATAGTGTGATCTAGTCATGTTCTTCAAGGAGGATGGTTCTTTGTGATTTTTCATGGATTACTTGAAGTTGAGCCTGGTGATGATCAAGAAATGGAATCCAATTACATGTATCAATTATCTATTTGAACTAATAAGATGGTATAAAGTATTCTATAAGGTTTATTGGAGAAAAATATATTGTTAGATATGGTTGAGACCCTATCATATACCTTATACCATTTTTAGAAGATGGTATATCCAATACAAATACTTTATGATAATTTTTTGTTGGACCAACAAACCAAAAGTCTTTATGGCCCATGTGAAATGTTTATTTTTTCCATACTTTGATTATTTGGTGGTCATGTTTTTTTGATGATATTCTAGTGAACTTCCAGTTCGGGGAGGATAACTCTCTATATTTGGGGATTGTTTTGAGTATAGTAAGATGGTATCAATTGAATTTTAGTCTCTTGAAGTGTCAATTTTGGATTATCGAGGTATGTTTCATGGAATATGTGGTATCAAATGTTGGTATATTAGTAGGCCCTATGAAGACAGACGGAATGGTTTATTTAGAGTAGACCAAGAATGTTGCTGAGATCCAAATTTTTTTGGGTTTGGTTGGTTAATACTAGAGATTTATACATGTCTTCTTCTGATTAGAATCATCAATAATATCCATGTCCAAGAAGGGGGTAAAGTTCCTCTAATAAAATTATTACGAGAGATCCCTTCAGGATCTGGAAGGGATGTTGAGGATTACTGTGATATTATCCTCACATAATCTAGGTCATGAGTATATCTTGAATTATGATGCATCCTGAGTTGAGGTTTGGGTGGTTATGATACAATATATTTGGGTGGTCACTTATGGTTTTATGCAATTGAGGTATCATGATTAAAAATACGAAACACAATATCTTGATTTAAAAACAGTGGTGTATGCCTTAAGGTTTTAGCATCACTTTCTTCTAAATGAGTGGTTTGTTGTATATACATACCAAAAGAGTTTGAGATATATTTTCCCGTGGAAATACCTGAACCTTCAGCAGAAAGGTAGGTCGAGTACCTATTGTATTTTTATTTCAAGGTGGACTATAAATCCAAAATGAGTAACTCCAATCCAAATGTGCTAGGAAGGAAGAATCAAGAACATATGGTGTATGATTCAAGAAGTGATTAGTAGATTATATCCGTTTTCACTGATTTTCATCTCCAAGTTTAGGGGTATTAGGGTAGGTAGAAATCACTAAATTTGTCTCTTGGTTATGGTGAGATCCTTTTTGTATGATGTTTTGTTGTAGTTCCTATGAGTATACATGAGGATATAATGAGGTAATCCCACACCTCGAGATGTTATATTCACCAATTTTTGACAAATATGTACCCCCAGTATTAATAGATAGTACCAGTAACTCAAGACGAGGAGGTATATGTAGGGTTTTTCACGTGGTGAGCCACCTGTTTGTAAGTGAAGGTCAAGAACCAGCATCTTACTGGTCATCTTCGGTTAATACTCATTCCCAAGTGGATATGGGATAATGTGACTTTGAATTTTATGATGGTTCTACCAAGGAAACCTCAAGGTATTGATTCTATTTGGGTTATCATATACTAATTAACTAATGTTTATTACTTCTTACTGATCCAAGAGACCTTTTCTATTGACTATGTGGGTAAAATCTTTGTGTGGGAGATAATTTGTATATATGGGGTTCTTAGGAGTATCATTTCTAATTGGGATTCCCATTTCGCATTGCAATTACAGAAAGGGTAATAGAAAGTTCTTGATATGCAGGTGCATCTAAGATCTGCTTATCTTCCTCGGAAATATGGGAAGTCTAAGAAAACTATATGGATATGGGAGGACACATTGTGTTAATATGTCTTAGATTTTAGGGGGGGTGGGAGAACAATTTATAACTTACTAATTTTACCTATAACAATTTTTATTAGGAATATATTCTTATAGAACCTTTTAAGGAATTATATTATAGGTTATACTAATCACTTATATGTTAGCGAGATTCTAGAGAGTCAATGATGATTAGACCAAGTCTCATGTAAGATACAATGAATTATATCCAGTTGATTGTGAAGTGGTTAGAAATCACTCAAAGTAGAAAAATTAAGTATTAACATCAATGATGACTTCCTATAGAATTCAATGTGGGTGACCATGTATTCTTAAAAGTTCTATCTATATTGGTACATCATCATATTCTGAGGTAGGAGAAATTAGCACTCAGGTATGTGGGGCCGTTTGAAATCATAGAGGGTATCGGTATAGTGTGATATAAATTAGCACTTCCATAGTGTTCCAATGTTATTCATAATGTGCTTCTTGTATCACATATTTGGTGATATTATCTGGATCCTTCCCATAGGATCAATATTGATAACATAAAACTCATGGTTGGTGATTCATTTGAGGGGAATCTAATTTTTATAATAGACCGAAGCAAGAATAATTTGTAAGGGAAGGTGGTTCCTCTAGTATGAGTATATTTGAAGCATGGGAATATCCAAGAGGATATGTGGGAGTAGGAGTATGATGTGCAGGTGTGATGAATAGAGTTATTCACTGATGTGGCATGGTGATATTTGGGAATATAGCTCAAGTATGAGAAACTATGTGGTGGAAGGGTTGTAAATGTGTGATCCACATACAGTATTCCATATATATCTTGTGTAAATAGACAAATTTCATTCAATGATAAATATCCCTAAAGCAGAATCATCATCTTTATTCTTATTTCCGGCTAAGTAATTCATCTTCCAGTATCCTTTCCTTCCATGGGAAAAGAAAAATACCAATTTATCATTGCACTCCCTATTTATTTTTGGATTCTTGGAAGGAAGGTGCATCATTTTAATTGACTTATACTTATCCCATTACACTTTATCCGTTCATATCATTCTATTGTTCAACATAAGGACTAAAGAGTTGGAATTCTTCATATCCTTATATACTTGGTGAAACAAATCCAAAAAATCTGGTAGTGACTTATTCATGTTATTCATATTAAAATTACTAGTTAAATTAAAGAAATTATGTGGTAAAGATGAAATGATTAGATCAATTTCAACTTATTGGTTTAGTTTGAACTCAAGGGTATCTAGACTCTCAATATATCATATCATCTTGAGTATATAAGATCCTACTTGATTCTATTCTAATAGCCTGCATCTATAAAGAGGACTGGATATCTCACATCCTTATTGATTATATCTATCCTATTATAATTCTTAGAGATAAGACAACATTTGGGAAGAATTTTTGGTTCTCATGAATTTTATACAACTCACTGGACATAGATGAAAACATGAAACAATGAAAATCTAATGCATCATCCATATGCTTCTTGTATTTATGTTTATATTTCTTTCTCTCTCCTTAAGGGGGATTAGTAATAACTGGTAATTCCAATACATAACGATTCCTCTCTTGGAGTATTACTATAAACAAGCGCCTATACCGCTCTTGGAAGTTATGACCAGTTATGATATTCTCTTTATTCAATATTGTTCGTAGTGAAATTAAATTGGTTTTTCTTTACATTTGATCTACAAAAAGTAAACATATTTTATTAGTACTTTATCTTTATTACCAATATAAATTTTCAAACTATTAATTTTAAATTCCTCCCACTATTTTATCAAACTCTTTTTTCCCTCAACTAATAGATTCAGAATACTCATTCACTTGAGTATTCTACTGGAAAATATCTTTTAATCTCTCTTCATAGCCTGAGTTATTCCATAACCACAACTTCTAGAGTCTAAGAAATGATTTTGAATGGACAACCGCATTAACTCACAACTCCTTGATCTATTGAGTGGAGTCCCATATCCTTTAAATAATTAATTTTTATTACTCAAATATTTTCTTCTAAAGTTGAAACAAGTTAGCTATAGATACTTCTTCACATACAAATTTAGTTAAGTTGACCAACCACTCTTATAAAAAACTCCTTGGTAGTAAGAGGCACCCTCAACTAGGATTTATGAGCACCTAAAATAGTTGTTTGTATCTAAATTCAATCGATGGAAGGAATTTAATATCTTAATATTTTCTTTGAGGGAATTGTTAATTTATATTTTCCAATGAAATCCTCTTTTATTTAACATGCTTATTTTATATGATCTCACTAACAACTTAACCATGCCTTAAATAGAAAACATTCATCACACGTATTAATTTTATTTATGAATTTCTATTTATTATTATACTATGTGATTTCTCATAATAAATACTCATTCACAATCCTTTTTTTATATCATTTAAAAGACACTTTTTGGGATAGTTGGAACCATACATGAGCCACCAGTACAAACAAACCACACATCCCATTAATCCATTACACAACATATTAAAAATAAATAAATCCAACCAACTCGAAAATAGTTCCAAACACAAAATTTCAAATTTTCAAATTTCAAAAAACCATTACACTAAGACACAGGCATCATCTCACTGCCAACCTTTCATTATCACCCAAAAGATCAGAAAACCAAAAAATCTATTAAAGCGTGAAATTCATGTCCATCCTTCCATCAAAAACTAACATAAAACCATGAAACCATCCACATTGAACCACTACTGTCGAAAAACCCATCTACACCACCATCCACCCCGCCAGAGAGGATAACCAGAGAAATCCATCATCGTCGTAGCCGCCATGATCTTCAGCAACATATTTGCCTCCGTGCCTCCATAGAAGTCCATCAAAAGAAAAAAATTAAAGAGACTAATAGGTTGCACACCCTGATGCACCATCGTTGTCAGAACCAAGACAACAAACCCACTGGAGATGTCTGAAACAACAACCAGAACCCTCTAACACCATAGAGAATCACTCTCAGAGAGAAATGGACCACTCAATACCTATAAGCCACTTGAAGACTACAACTCACAGCCACCGAAGACCTTAGAGAAGCACATCCAAAATACATGGATTGATGAGAAGAACCAACAAATCCAACACTATCACCCTCTCAGAGCCCATGATGTTGAATCTACCATGAGATGATAGAGACCGCTCGAACCATGTCACCTCCCAGTTCTCAACTCAAACCATGTCACCACGTAGATTGACCCATATACAAATTAAATATAGAGGGAAGATATACAGATCCTCAAAATAAAATAATTATTAAATTTTAAAATTTAAATGAACTAATTAGATAAAATAAATAATAAACCAAACATGAATGTTCTGGTCTCATCTCAGGATCAATCAACATTCAATTATATTTAAAAAGAAAAATTATGGTTTCTAAAATTACACTTTGGGGTATTTTTAATACTTTAACTTTTATTAAAATAATTTTCATAAGTTATTGGTATGTACCATAGCAACCAAAATAATTTTATTAAATCTCAAAAAAAACAAATATAATTTCTAAAAAAATTATGTTTTATTGGATCCATTTGGACCAAAATTAGATCTTCGTATATTAATTTAGGGCTTCTTAAGGGGTTGACGGGTCCGTAAAAAATGATATAGACTAACCTAGTCTGACCCAAGTTTAATTGGAGAATCCATTTAAGGGTGTATATATATATAATATATAGAATATATATATAATAAGACAAACAATTACCCTCCTCATAAATGAATAGGGTAAACTTCCACGCCCAAAATCATGGGGCATGAATCTTTTCCCTTCTTTATATTTTTTTTATTATTTATCCTTATCCTTCCATTTGGAAGGATATGTATGTATGTTTTTTTTATTTTGGAAAAATAATTAAGCTTGCACAGCAAGAATATATTTCCAACGGTCTACCCAACCAACTTTCAGTATCTTTAGTGAATACGTAAAGTGATTGCATCATGCTCTGACTAAAAAATCATCACATCGATAGCTATTAAAGTGCAACAAAAAAACCTATAAATATAGTCATAATATATATGCAAAGCCCATCAATCATTGATCATCTATATCTTTTGATTCAAAGTTATATCAACACACCATCTATTATGTTGGGACAATATCAAAACCCACTTTTAGAATCACAGAAATTTAATTAAAATTTCAAAGTTTTTGAATTAAAAAATTATATGTTCACTATGATACCAATTGAAGGAAATCGGGTTATAGATGAAGAGTAGAAAACACAAAATTTAAAATTACATGTTTAGATTCATTTTAAAAACACTGAATCTACAAAACCCCTTACCCAAATTTCTCTAACGATCACATGAAATTAAACTTAATCATGAAAAACAAAATTAAGTAAAAACGTAAATGATACCTTTGTTCATTTGAAATCATCGATTTTATTCACTTTTCATCATCATGTCGTGGTTCAAAGGTTCCAAAATAGGAATAATCTAGATCATCCACATGTTCAACAAATCTCTTGGATCATCAATCTATGATTACCAGATGCTATCACGGGTAATAGAAGTGCTTTAAAACATATTGTCAATTATATGAATAATGTGGACTCAATCAAAAATATGGGATTGATTTAGCCTTATTATTCCTTCAGAATATTTCTCTAATATGTTTATAGGATATAAGAGGAGATATTATCACTCTAAATTTTTTTCAAATGGTGGATCTTCCAATTCAAGAGGATAAAATGAGCTTTTATACCTAGGTTACACTTTTTGAAATTTAACTTTGGTCCCTATAAATTAATAACATTAATTTTTGATTATTTCACACACTTATGACTTATTTAAATTTTTATAAATGTCAAAAGTATTTTATCACTCACTTGTAACATATTAAAATTTTATGTGATAAAATAAAAACCATTAACTTCTCCTGTACACTCCCCAAATTATTTAAAAAACCTTGAACATCCTATGTCCATTTGAAAAATTATATTTTCTCATATTCACTTTTATGTTCAAAAAACTTGGGAATACCTTGAGAAATAAATTCAATCATCATTATTCTAAAATTGAATAATATAATTGAATTATTTTAATTATGATCGATCACACTCATAAATTCATAGGACCACACATATGGGTCACATTTCATCCTAAACTCTTATTTGTCTGAATAGGTGAAATTTGTGGAAGCACTTAGTGTTTGACCCTCTAGTTCCTTATCATAATAGTAGTGAGACTAACCCACAAAACATGATCTATGTAACATAATATCTTTGTCTCATCATATCTCATAACTTAGGATGCACACTTGTTTCATCACCCTTTAGTTTCTTTATATATTTTGTGGCCCTACTAGATGGAATTAACTTTTATACCATAACCAAGGATTTAATGAATGTACTATTATCCTAGTCAACTTGGTCACACAAGATATCTCTTCCTCGACTTAGAAGTGAAAAATTATATCTTGGTCATTCAACTAATGTCATACCACCAAATATGAATACAACACTAGCTACCTCACTACGACTTTAATGTCATGGTTTTTACCTTTCAATAAAGTACGTGATCAAATGGTACATATTTATAACAATCTCAAGTCAAGAAGAAAATACACAAGTTCATAGATATAAATAATTAATGACACCTTAAACATTTGGTCTTCTTAATGGAATGATATCCCTTATGATATCATCTACATGATATCACCAATTGAGAAGTTCATGATAAGAAGTCTCAATACTTATGATCCTCCAGCACCTAATAGTAAAAAATTATTTGTGCCCCAGCAGTATGATGTATATATATTATAGGATATATGTTTAAGATTATTTTCATAGTATATCAAGGTTCCCATTATAGTCAGGAACTACTATAACCTTTTTATACAACACTTACTCCAATATAATTACCATATAAATAGTGGATATGGAAGTATCAACACTATTATGGTGGTATAAGCACATGAATATATCAAACTATATACATGTAATGATAATAAATGTATATAAAAAAGTTGGGTATAGGGAACCCACTCACAACATTAAGAAAAGTCATGTCACCCTAGGAAATGTTCAATTTTCTCTATTAAAATTTCATCTATGATAAGGTCTCAAACTCTAACCATGATAGAGAAGTCCATTGATGAGTATGAGAAACACCTCATCCACTAACGACTAACAGTTCCATTTAGGAAACTCAATACAAAAACTAACATCTAGCCAATAAAATACTAAATCAGATAGAAATTTGAGTCATAGACTCTAGTTAATCCCCCTTTCACCCAAGGTCCATGCTCACCTTAGAAACTCATAAGGACTTTCATATAATTCATGCTACAAAACAAGTCTATTGGTAGTTATGTCCTGCCAAACAATGACTATTATCTACTCTATAAAAAATATATATACTAAGATCAAGGGAAGAAATAATGCATCATATCGAGGGGAAAGAACACCTCTCAATCGAGTTTCAAAAAATAATACCTCATAACTTACTATCCGGCATAAATAAGATTAATTGTAATTATGGTCATGTCATATCCTTGCCTCTACAAACAATTTTTCTATTAATAGGTTATAAAATTATTGGAAAAATGATACACCATTTTTTATTCATGTTGGTTTCCTTGGTCTATTAACTAAACTCAATAACCCCATAACAACATTTCCCTATGTTCTCAATGTGATTCCCCGAACCCAGAAGCTGAGAGTCAGTGCAATATTTTAATACATTGAGATGATTATAAGGAATCAAATCCTGAAGGACCTATCAGTTTAGTAGTCTTGGAAAATAGATTACATACATGAACATTACATTACAATTTATAATATTAAATATAGCATATATAACCTTTTGATAATGTCATTATTCCCTTGGATTAACACTGCATATCAATCATAAAACACATCTTAGTATCCTGGGAAAATAAAACATAATAAATGGGTGACCTCATATGCTCAGTAAGGATAAACAATATAGCGGAAGCAATCATAAATAATCATAAAATTTTAAGGAAAGTTACAAAACTAAAACACAAGCCTTTTAAAAAATAATCTTCAGCATGATATGGAAACAACAAATCAAATAATTCCCTTTAATCATTCACATTGATATTATACTAGTTTAATAATCACATGTAAAATCAATAAATAATATAATAACGAGGGAATACAAAATGTCGGAAATCATAACCACTACGTCAAGTCCTCGTGCCAAGACCGTACACAAATATTCTATCAATTCCTTGTGCCAAGACACCAGTTTTTATCATGAGACCTACCGATGCACCGAGGGGATATAGAAATACATGAGCATCACTTATTAAGTCTAATTCATTCCTCATATTAAAAGTTTGAAACATAACATAAACATTTCTATTAATACTAGCATATGAAATGTTAATAATTTAACCATAAACCATGAATGGTATAAAAATAGCACATCCACAGTCAAACATAATAAAAAACCTTCAATACAATATGGAATATTTTATCATAAAAAATAAACCTCAAACATGCATAAAATCTAACAAAGGATGTTGACATAGATGAAAATAATTTAATAAATTCATTAAAATTCTTTGAGGGAAATATCCCTTTTACTTTAAATCATTTGAAAGTCATTAAATTTTTAAAATAAAAAATTTATTTTGAAAATAACCTTGTAATATTGTAAGGTAATGTTAAAAATGGTAATCTAATATAACTGTGGAAAATTTTCACTCACGCTGTAAAAGTTAAAAAACATTCTTTCCTTGATTTTTTAAAAAGGTTATAAAGTACCTCATTTAGAAAATGAAAAAAAATATTCCTTTAAAAATATTTTGTAAAAATTAAAACAAGGTTAAAATTAACCTCAAATAATTTTCAGTAATATTTTGAATTACATTTTAACAAACATGGACACAGATGATAAGTATGTCTCAGTATATACTTACGTATAAGCAATCTCGGATAATAAAGAGATTCTGAAAATAACCCTTACCTTGTACTTTCCATTAGTCGAGGGTGTGTTAACTTCATGTATTATGGTTAAATTATGTTATTAAATTATAAAATAACCATAACAATATTTATTATATCATATATGATCCACTTATATCATTTTGTTAATAATATTTTAGTATTACCATTGTTTCGGGTGTTAACTGCTACATTTTCCTATGCATGTTTCGTCATGTAAGTCATGTTTCTTATGTATAGAATTTATTTTATTCCTATATAGAATGATATTATGTTCATAATTGTTATTTTTACTCATATAATGAATTTTAATATCATTTTTAAATGGTTAGTTTGGAGAATGAATCTCACCGCATCGTGGAGGTGGTAGGCCGTACGTACGCACGAGCGACGGTATCATTATTTTGATGGTTAAATGGTATGGAATTCGATGGTATATAAATTATAAATAATAATTTTAATGTTATATTTATGATTTTTAGTAATTATATTCATCATTATATCCATCTAAATAAATTATAGTGGAATAACAAAGTACACCATGGTGTGGAGATGGTAAGTCATGCTTATGCACGCATGGTGATATTGTTATTCATAGGATGGATAAAAGGAGGTATAAGGTTTTACCATAATTATAATGACATATCAATATAAATATGATACTGTAGTTATTATTTTGATATGGAAACAACATAGAAATAGAAAGTATAAGAAGAAAAGAACTTTGAAATAGGTGATAAAACAATTACCTCTTCTTCAGGTGTCTCCTTTTGATTTGTACAAAAGGACTCTTTAGGTTGATTTTATGCCAAAATTGTGGCCTCTAGGATGAAGTGAGGGAATTTTGGAAAATATTTGGGCATGTTGTTTCCAAGAAAAAGAGATTTTGTGGTGTGAATAAAAGAGAAGGAGAAGATCCCTTTTATAGGAGAGGTGAGGGGCACTTTAGGAAAGTCTTGAAATATTAATTTATTATAAATTTATTTTCTGTTTCTAATGGATCCAATGTGATTTATTTCGAGGATAAATTTATGATGGTTCAAAATCCACTCAACTAATAGATTTTATACATTTTTAGGTCATAAATGTAACCATATATTTTAGATTTAACCCTTAGTAAAATAATTTAACTCTTACCATGTCTTCTTGTATTTTTATAATATATGGTTAATATAGTTACTATAAAATGACAAGATAACCTCAATTGGATCATTAATGAAGTTTTTTACACTATATAGGTCATTTTCCCTAATATTATATTTTTATGACTATTATATCATTTAATAAAATAGTGTTTGTTTTAAAAATTCATTTATGCCAATTTTTACAATATTTAGTAATTGATTTTTTTAAATCATAATAGCATGATTCTTTCAAAAAAAGCATTAAATCATCCCGAACATTTAATATTCATCCAAACAATTCTTTTATGGCATTAAAAATTTCAAATAATATTTATTTTAATATTTATAATATCATTTATTTGATTTTTTTATTAATAAGGTAATCACTGCATCATAATTGTGTCATAAATAAATTTATTTATTTGATGTCTAAAAATTATAAATAAAATACAATAATGTATTAAATATTTTTATCTTTCTAATTACTATTTATAGTCAAATATATCAATTATATAACCTTTTATTAAAATTATTTTAGTAAAAAGATACATGTTTATGTTATATTTCTCTTTACTTTAAATTAATTATTATAACATGTCATTATCACACCCAAGTGGCTCCAAAATGCCAAAAAATAAGGTTAAGGATTGTTTTAATCTCCCATGACTCATCCAATAATATTAGGACATGTGTTAGGGTAGTTTTATATTATTATAATATTATTTTTACCCTTATTTACCTAATTTACCCATTAACCATGGTAAATAGAAATAATTACTGAAGTTACTATTCAAAATGTCCAAAAATAAAAGGTACAAATTCACACAATTTGTAACTTGTTATTCCAAATATGGAATCCATTTTTCCAAATTCGAAACATAGAATTTTCAGTAATTAAATTAAAATTAATTCAAGTTTTCAAAACCTGAAAGCGAGTTTTTAAGAAGTAAAATCTATCAAAAGATTGACATGTTTTTATGTCCAATTTAAATGAGAAATCAATTCAATTGATAAAAATTGGATTAAATGATAAATATATAATATAATTAAACTTTAAAACTAATTAAAAATATAATCTAACTATATTAATAATTTAGATGAAAAATCCGTTTTGAATTAAAATGTAATATTTTTCAATATTCATTAAAATATGAAAGTTATCATAAAAACAAAAAAATATCCAAACTAAATTTTTATGTCCCATTTATAAAGAATAAGTTTATTTTTTAAAATTTAATGTATAAAAGTTTCAAATATTATATTTAAAAAGGGTTCTCTATTAAAAGGCTGTAAAACTACATTTTTTTAAAATAGTTCTTTTATCTGAAAAAAACAAATTGAATTTTTTCTTATATTATGTCTACTAAACACATAAGATGAATGTTAAAATTATATGGAATATATAAAATTCAAAATTTGGTTAATACTATTCATAACCACTAATTTAATGTCTAGGTTATATATTATATTAAATAATAATATTTTCTAAATATACTGTTGTTCAGTAAAACCGAGTCTTGCGTGTAACGCAGGACAATTCATTGTTGTGTGTAGAATAATATTAACATGGTATTGTGTAAAAATAATGAAATAAATAAAATTAATTTTATTTAGAAATGAAAATATTTTAAATTCCTGGGGTGTTACACTAAAAATCATCCTCACATGAAGACTACGTCCAAAAACTGTATGATATACGAGGTTTGAAACCACTGTAATATGACCTAACCCACTGGGTCCCCAACTAGGCTAGCGATAAGTTCATATTACCATCCCAGAACTTCCTCTAATAGTCCAGTGTCTAGTGACTAGCATCAAATAGAAATATCTCACAATATGGGAGGCTATATCCTATAAAAACCTATAAAAATAGATATCTCCAATGAAAAAGATAAGAAACAACACTAGAATGATATATAATGCAACCAACTAAACTAAATAAAACACATTCATGAGATATATACTAATATCTACATTAATAAACAGTACGAATAACACAATGTAAGAAGGGGAAAAGTACATTCCCAATATCTAAAAAGTAAACTCATAACAAGTCAATATGAAGAGTCCCTTACTAAAAAATATTTCCAAACATGAATGTCACCTGCTAATATTAGCTCCTAGTACCAAAAAGATCCACCAACACTATATCTCTTATAGGGTCACCAGGCATTATATTTTAACAATTCACATCAACTCTACATCCACAATAAAACCTCCAACCTGTGATTCATCTACATAAGCATAATATGTGTGGGCTCAAGGCTTGTGCATGGGTGAGTATTAACATACCCAATAGGCTACCCTAAAACCATAATTAATCATAAAGAAACATTTTATCTCAAATATCTTGACACTAAGTGGTAGCCAGAAGTAATATGAGAAGAATTATCCAGATATTCACAATCACTAGAAGCCTTAGGGATGATAAGAAGTCTTAATCATCACAGATCCAATCCCAGAATCCAACTCAAATGAGAACCTAGAGTTGGTCAGAATATCAAATAGTCCATGAAGTCTAAAGTCGATATCCAACTATGTATCGCATCTCAAAGGAAACCCATAGGGTACCAAGGAACAAGTAGTATTGTAGAAATATTTACTGTTCATGATTACAATATCCAAGCCACCACCAAAAGATAATAAGGGGAGCCATCTCAACCCGAAAGTATGCTCACCTACTGAGGTAGTATTCACTACCTGAGGGTAAAGGATAAACACTAATATATTCACAAAAAAAACTCATAATAATTATTCATACCTTCTAAGTTATCTATATCGAGTGAACTATAAACCCATATAACCTATCCTATATTATAAAAGAAGATCATGGGCCTATGTAGTTTAAAGAAAATACATACTCTCATAGAGGATCTTAGTATCATGTGAGATCTTCTCATAGGTGTAAATATTGACTTCATAGATAGTGTATCCAAGGCCCATAAAAGTTTGAAAATATCAACCATATCTAATCTTTAGGTAAAGGATCTCATGCCCCGGGAAAGAACTCAACGAATGGGGGAATTACCAGCCTTATCCCATAGATAGTGAGAGGAAAAAGTTCCTAGAAGACACTCTAGGTCTGTAAAGAGGGTTGAAATTCACCAAGAAGCTCGAGAGACAATCCAAAACTTTAAAGTACCACCATGCTCAATTGTGCTCGCTTCATTAAGAATCATATCTCTGAATACATAAGGAATTTTATAGAGGTTAACCAGGACAATATAAGCTTATGTCAAATATCTAATATTTAATGGAAGGCCAACATAACATTATATGTGAAAAAACACTCAAAATACACTATTATAATGTCTATAACTGATCATAAACAAGAATACATGGTAAGTGGGTGATTTTGAGAAGATTACACGGAATTTATCCAAGGTTACCTGGAGTGTAACCTAATAATAGTCACCAACCTGTGTTCTAGACACACACATGTCCTGAAGAATCCAATTACACAACATGTAGTCTTAAATCACATGATATGTAGGAAAAAATAGTATTATGGGCGTGTATCCCCTGTAAAAACTTATCTATCATCCAATTTGAACACAACATATGGTCTAAAGTCACTCACCATGTGATATTTCACTCACCTGAAAACCCTAGCATCACAACCCCGAAATACATAGTATGTGTTCTTCTAAACTACATGTTTTTTATTATATTTTTTAAAGTGTGATAAAATAGTTGTCCTAAATTATTCACTGCAGCCACCACTTCCTCTTGAATCTCACCCAAATCTGTGTTGACTATGTCATCCAAGGTTTATCCACTATCAGAGACTGACTTCCGACCACCGATCACAAGAATCATGATCTTTTATTAAAGCCCAATCATTTCACTCATCTCCACCACCCATTAGGAGTATTTTCATTCATCTCTAAGAGATTCATCCATCACTGGGGATTTTCAATGAGTTTTATCCCTTAATGTAGAATTTAAAGAAGAATACATGAACTAAAACAAATCTCACAATGAATTTTATCCCTAGAAATAATCGAATCACCTACGAAGAATCAAAATCCAATGACGAATGTAAATAATAGAGGGAGAAAACTAATAAACTATAAAGTTAAGTGTTAATGATGACCATATATGATTGACCATTATATATGGTTGAAAAAATTGTTGGAATGAAGGAATAATAACAAGTTACAACAACAATAAATAAAAATTTATAAATTCAACAAAAAATCATCAATTGAAATGGTCATGAAATACCCAATCATGGATTTAATTTTAGTGAAATTAATCCGAAATTGAATCAATATTAAGAAAGTAGTAAATCAAATAAATAATAAAGACCTGCCACAAAGAACAATAGTTTTTTCATTTATTAATTGTTGTAGACATGGTTTTGTCTCATCGTTGTCCTAGAATCTGATCATTAATTTCCTTGTGGATTTGTTACTACTCTTCAATTTACCATCAAGGCCACATTAGTTTGGATTCACCTCCCCCCTAACTCCATTATCTCTATGGTTTCTAATAATAAACATGGATAAACCTAGAGGGGAATAATAATGTGGTTATTATAGAGATATTTCAGGGTTTTACCATTTCATAACCAATTAATTAAATAATTAAATTATTTAATTAGTTCTCTTGTATATATGAAAACCTCAGAACCCCAAAGTAAATGAGATTTAGGTCACTCCTCGGGTAAAAACCCATATTATATATTCAACTGTGGTCTTATTTTTACCATATAATTCCCTATTTTAATACACTACTACAAAACTAGCCTTTAACAGCATTAGAAATGAACTTTATAAGTGCTAGAAAAGCATTGACTACATGAGTGAGGTTAAAATCCCTGATCTTTTATCAATACTGATAAAGGGTCATTTATTAGTGCTTATAGAAGCATTGATAAAGGACCTTTTATCAGTGATTTCATGAGCACTGATAAAATAGACTTTTATCAGTGCTTCTATAAGTACTGATAAAGTAGACCTTTATCAGTGCTCTGATAAATGTAGACTTTATCAAATCTTTTAAAAGTGTTGATAAAGGGTCATACTGCAGTGTGCTGTAACAGCACATTGTACCACCAGAAACACACGAAATATAAAAAAACAATTCCCAATATAGGATTTAAATTAAATTAAATTTAAAACACAAACACAATAAAAAATACTATATTATAGACATTTCAAACAATGGTTTAAACAATTACGTAAATACAAATTATTACATATATTCAAAAACATCAATGTTCATTTTAATCCTAACCTGACTCATGTTATTTCTGAACAAACCACCCCTACTCGAGAAAAATAATGTACCTTTATAAGAAAAAAATCTTTATGTTGGTAATAATATAATGAAACAAACTGACATAAAGTGTTAATTTTACTAAAATTGATGTCAATTTTAAATAAAAAGATGCATTTAGAGCTATAATGGTCACAACGTGCATCAGATTGAGGTTCAGATTATTACTACACATCACAAATTACATATAGATCATTTTACTAAAGTATTTAAACAATTTAAATGTGTTTTCTTAGTTTTGAGAAGCTTAGTTGTTCTTTTTACTAAAATTGATGTCAATTTTAAATAAAAACATGCACTTGGAGTCATATCGGTCACACCATGCGTCTAATTGAGGTGTGGATGATTCATGCAAGTCTCAAATAACTTATGGATCATTTTCCTAAAGTATCAAAACAGTATTAATGTGTTTTTTTGGTTTTGAGTATGTCAGTTTGTTATTTTACTAAAATTGACGTCAATTTTAAATAAAGACACACTTAGAGTCATACCGATCACACCAGAAATCAGATTAAGGTGAGGCTAATTCCTACATGTTCCAAATCAATTATGGATTTTTTTCCCTAATATATCAAAAAAATATGAATTTTTCTACTCAGTTTTGAGTACGTCACTTGATTTTTTACTAGAATGTCATTTTAAACTTGAAACATGCACTTTGACTCATAAGGATAACATCATGTATCAGTTTGATTTGAGACTAATTCCTACATGTCACAAATGATATATAAATCGATCCAAAAAATTATCAAGAAAATCGTAGAATATTTTCTTGGTTTTCAGTGGTTGAACTTTTTAAAGTCAAATATCGATTTTAAACTCATAACAGACACATTGACTCAATTTTCTTTTTTACTAAAATTAATGTCATTTTAAAATAAAAAATAAGTACTTGGAGTCATACCGATCTCATATTGTGTCATATTGAGGTTTGGTTGATTCCTATACGTCCCAAAGTATCAAAAAAATCCTAGCTATCAATGTTACCATGATTTCCATTGACTTTCTTTATCGAACTTCCAAAACTGCATGAGCAGCTTTGAACGAACCACATCAACTCAAAAAAAATAATCCACCTATATAAGAAAACAATTATTATGTAAGTAATACTAAAAAAATTAAACATAAATATGAAATAGTAAATTAATTCTATAGAAAATTATTTTATTGTGAAAACATCAAGATTTCCTCTATAATAGAGCAGAGGCAGCGGCATTTCTCTTCTTGCAAAGGTAGTGGAGGTAACATGAAAGAAAGTGGTAAATGCAACACAGTAGGGGTGAAAATGTTTTAAGGTATAAGAAGTATGAAATTTGGACAGAGTTCCCCAACTCTAAAAAAATAATCCACTTGTATAAGAAAACAAATATTATGTGATTAATACTAAAAATAAATAAATTATACATAAATATGAAAAAATATATTAATTCTATGGACAATGATTTTACTATAAATGCATCAAGATTACCTCTATAATCAATCAAGGGAAGTGTCGCTTATCCTCCTGTAAAGGCAATGGAGGTAACTTGAAAGGAAGTGAAAAATGCACCACTATAGGGGTGAAAAGAGCTCAAGGGAGAAGAATCATAAAAGTTGGACAGAGCATCCCAACTAAAAAAATAATCCACCTCTATAATAAAACAATTATTATGTGAGTAATACTAAAAAGAAATAAATTACACATAAATATGAAACAATACATTAATTATATGGACAATGATTTTATTGTGCAAACATCAAGATAACCTCTATAATTGAGCAGAGGCAGCATCATATCTCTTCCTACAAAGGTAGTGGAGGTAACATGAAAGAAAGTGATAAATGTACCACTGTATGAGTGAAAAGGTTTTATGGGAGTAGAATCATGAAAGTTGGATAGAGCACCCCAACTCAAAAAAAACAATTCACCTGTGTAAGAAAAAAATTATTATGTGAGTAATACTAAAAATAAATAAATTAAACCTAAATATTAAACAATACATTAATTCTATAGATAATGATTTAACTATACAAACATCAATATTACCTCTATAATTGAGCATAGGGAGTTTTGTTGATCTTCTGGTAAATTTAGTGATGGTAACTTGAAAAAAATTAATAAATGAACCAGTGTAGGGGTGAAAAGGTTTTAAGGGAGAAGAAGCGTGAAATTTTCACATAGTACCATAAATCGAACAAAAGAATCCAACTGTATAAGAAAAAAATTATAATGTGAGTAATAAAAAAATAAATAAATTAAACATAAATACGAAACAATGCATTAATTCTATGGAAAATGATTTTACTGTGCAAACCTAAATATTACCTCTATGATTGAGTAGAGACAGCATCATTTCTCTTACTATAAAGGCATAACACATGGACATAAATCATCTAAAATAAATGAACTCTGCAAGGAATAATAAAAATTAAATCAAAATTTCATTATATAATTTTTCGGTAAATTAGAGAAAGTATATCAAAACATTACCTTTACATATTTCCAAAGGATTTCCTTCATTAGAGTATGTTCTTCCATCATGTGCAGAAGACATTGTCTGCATGAGTAGTCAAAAATTTAGTTTAGATTATGTTAATGTAGAAGAGAACATATAATATTATGAGTAAAAACATAATATATTAAAAAACCCTTTTACCTTCTCATTGAACTATATTTATTTATTTATTAATGTTTAAAGGATTTTTTTCCCTCTATTAAGAATCTGAAACCCCTCTTTGTGGTCCCCTATAACGTATAATACATTATCAACATTGGGATCGGCATGAACTGATTTTTTATGTCCCAGTGAAAGGGTCATCCTCAATTGAATTTTCATTTGATTCAACATTTATTTTAGTCGCCATCAGGACATTCAACTAATTATTTTTCATTGGATCGGACACATAAAATACTTGCACTTCTTGTGATTCCATTATGAATGGCTCATCATTTCCCCTTTACCCACTAAAATTCACCTTCACAAAGCCCATTTCATCAACTTTAACTCCATTTATATTTTCAACCCATTTGAAATGGAAAAGAGGCACTTAAAATGTTGTATAATCCAACTCGTATATATGTTCAATAATGAAAAAATATGACATATTCACATAAATTGGATTTTTATCCTTGGAACCATATATGTGCATCACTTCATCCACAAGAATAACACCACTGTTTTGTATAAAACTAAATTCATCATGTTCTTTTGTATATAATGTATAACCATTGATTACAAAACTAGTGTACGGGATAAAAAATTCATTCGGTCCTCTAGAAAATCATTGAATTCGTTCAGCAATTGAATTAATATTTTCATATAACTCATTATAAATTTGATCTTTGAACCATCCTATAAACTTTTGATTATGTATGTTTGATATCCAAACTTCATCCCAAGATGGATTTAAGTCTATAATAATTTATTTGTGGGATTCAATGTATGGATCAACATCTTCACTATTATGTAATATATAAAGATGTGCTTGCTTCTGCTCTATAAAGGTAATTGTAATAACATATTTCCATAAATCCCTTCACCAATAATGCATTAACTATGATGACACATTGAGAGACCAATGATTTCAACATCTAATAGGTAATCATTAAATAATTCAATATCTTCTTCAAAAATATTTCATTCTACAACACAACCTTCTGGCCAACTTTGGTTTTTGACATACCCTTTCAAAATTTTCATATATCGTTCAATAGGGCACATCCATTTGTAATGGACATGACTATATAGTTGAACCAATCTAACCAATTGAACCATTAGGTGGACCATTACATCAAATAATGATGGTGGTAAGAGCATCTCTAATTCACATAATATTACTGCAATATCCTTATTCATGATGGGATACTTCATCGAGTCTATAAATTTAATGCATATTGATTTGAAAGAGAAGCAGAGTCTAGTTAATGTATGTCATAAATTTTGAGGTATAAATCAATTTCAAGTAATATGAATTAAATCTTTCATCAAAACATGAAATTTGTGTGATTTTTTCCCCTGTAATTTCAAATTAGTCATTAACACTACATTCTTGATATTTGATGAATACCCATGTGGAACTTTTACACTAGTAAAGAAAAGGGAAAATTATAATTTTTTCTATCTGGATAGAGTGTAAGCTATTGGGTGAAGAAAATTTCACCTTTTACCCTTCATTGGTTCTAACCCTTCACTAATCCTCATTTCAATCAAGTCCAACCTTGCCTTGATTCCATCTTCATTTTTTCAGGAACATTTAGCAACGGGATAATAACACTATCAAAAACATTTTTTTCTACATACATGACATAAAAAACATGTTTGACATACAAATAATTCCAATATGGTAATTCAAAGAAATTTTATCTCTTCTTCCAACCTAATTTTGTATGGTTTTTCAAAAATGGTTTACCAAAAACAGTGTCAATTTTTTTACATTTTTGTATAATTGATCACCCATTACTGGAGATGGTGTTATACCTAATTCAATATTCCCATCGAATGATTTCATCAAGGATTGGTATTTATGTTTTAAAGGTAAAAAAATTGATTTCCAAAAAACAAATTCTTTTAGGAATGTTTCAACCGAACTGAGTATGTGCATTTTTCACAAATGGGACACCCCAACATTCCTTTAATGTCATAGCCTAATAAATTTCCATAAGAGGGGAAGTAATTTATCATTTCATAGAACATGGACCTCAATGTGAATTCTTCACTTATATAAACATCATACATTGAAATGCATGTATCCCACATCAATTTCAGATCTTCAATCAATGGAGCCAAATAGCCATCAATATCATTATAAAGTTGATTTGGTCCAGATATAAGTAGAGACAACATAATGAATTTTCACTTCATGCATAACCATGGTGGAAATTTATAATTTAACAACATGATTTTCCATGTACTATGAGTACTACTCTATACACCAAAATAATTTATTCCATCTGTAGATCATGCAAGGCGGAAGTTTCTTTAATCATCACCAAATTCAAGAAACGCGCGATCAGTTTTCTTCCACTAAGGAGAATCTACTGGATGACATAGGTTCCTATATTTAATTATTATATTTGCATACCATGTTATTTATCTCATGGTTTCCAAACATCCATATAGTCTTCTAAACCATATAATTATAGGAAAGTATCATACATATTTTGAAGGAATTGATTCATTTTTCTTGTATCGATATGTGCCACACTTAGGGCATTTTATGAGTGATTCATGGTCCTTACGAAAAAATATGAAATTTTGTGGATAAGAATGTATTTTTTAGATATAATTACCATTGAACATAATATTTGTGTCACATCATATGTTCGGTATGGTAGTTCATTTTTTTCTGGTATCATATCTTTTAGATGACCAGGTTATTCTGTAAAGTTGGTGTCACTTCATCCACTACCAGCTTTTGAATTATATAACTTCAATAAAGATTACAATGTTGTGTATTTAATAAAACCGGTATACATTGGTTTCTTAGAATAGTTATTTAACTCCAAAAACAACTTTGTTCAGTAATGAAGGTCATCCTTAATTTACATTTTCATTTCTTACATGCGATCTCCATCATCTTTTACAAATGTATTAGTATCAAATGATTCATAAACCATATTATCATCCAAATTAATGTCCATATTCAGTTGTTTCCCATTTTTAGTCCAATATTTATAGGTTTGATCTATTCCATGACAAATAAAATGTTCTTAAAACTCTTCCAGACTAATTTTTCTTGAATAAAAACAATGTAAACATGGATAGAGGATTTTAGAAGTGTCGACTGCATGCTCTCTGGAAAACTTGATGAACTCTTTAACTCCATATTCATATTCATTTTTCAAAAGATTATAATGAATCCATTTTCAGTTCATATCTATCCTATTGGGTTCATAAAAAATTAATTTTATACAATATATAAATAAATACAAATAATATATTCATTATCAAAAGTGAAAGTTATAGACAATTCTAATAAGGGAAACTCAACATTTGATTGTTTCAAAGAATTAAGGTATGTTGAAGAAAATGGGTAATTGCATTTAAGAAAAGAATTACTTCATAAAAAATCTTTCTTAAATCCCCTAAACAAATGAAAATATAATATAGGAAATTAAGGAGTAATAAGAAACTCAAATATGATAAACAAGAATAATAAACTCTCATTAAATCAACTAGAAGACATAAAACTGTATTGGAATAAGTGATGTAGAAACCTAATGAATTATTACATTTAAAATTAGTGGTATATCAATATTTGAAAACATCTCAAGACTCTTGGGATGTCATATCACCACACTGACCCATCCTAATGAAATTCAATGTACTCCAACTGGATATAAAATTATCATTTACTAATGGATTACCTAAATAGGATGTTTACATCAAAATAATAGGTAGTTTTATCATTATTTAATATGATAATAATTTTTGTAAACTGTAAAAGGTGATGTATAAATTGAAACAAGAACTAAGATCTTGGTATTGAAGGTTATATAAATTACTAAAGAAACCTTAATTTAAAAATGAGGAATTAATCATAATAACTACTTTAAAAAAATATGGATAGATTGAAAAAAAAATTCAATGTGGATGACATACTATTTATAGGTCTAAGAGATGAGCGATGATAATAATTTTCTATATTAACAATGAACAATGTTTAAATGTTGGTGATTAGTGAGTTGAAATTTTCCTTAGTTTATAGGTGACTCATGGAATTCATGGGATATTTGTTTCCCAATCCATGTATATGAGGGAAGTTTTTTATATATTTAAAAAAGAAGATTGAAAACCCATGTTGACACCCATTTAAAATTGAATAAAATTTTCAAATGTTATCGATGGAATATCAATCTATATCGTAGAGTGTGGGATATTTGTTATATGCCAACTTTTTTTATAGTAAAAGGGTTTGACATACTATTTTTCTAAAAATCATAGAGCTAGGTATCAAAGTGATTCCATGGAAATAAACTTGTTATTAATTAAATAAATGCTCAAAGGTGGGTGAAATTTATAAAAAACAACATTTACAAGAAGGAAATTATAATGTCTTATAGTGGTATATAGGTATCAAAAAAAGTGGTATAACTAAAAAGGGGAATCTCAAAAGGATATTTTTTTGTAAATTATTGAGAGAGTGGGAGTAGGATGATGATGAAAATTTATAATGTAGTTGTAAAATAGTACACAGCATCAAGGTATAATATTTCATACATTATTATTAAAATGATTTATAAAAAATTTTGGATTAATCTAAAGAGGGAGAAAAAAAAATAGATTTTTTTAAAATTGTAGAGACATTGGAATTTTTATTATTGAGAAAAGTTACAGCACGTTTAATGATAGATATAATTTCCAAAACAAACCCAAGACAACCATATATCAAACACCTAAACTGGTCCATGATAGTTTCCAACGGACATTATTATTCCCCCTCAGGCTGGAAACAAGAACCATGACATGAAAAAACAACATAGTGGGAATGATTTGGACCAAAACATAAATAAAACTTGTAGAAATAAAATTTAAATAACAATTGTCATGATGAATCTATACATTGGATTCCCACACCAACCCAGAAAAGTAGAGAAAAGAATATATGAATCATTATAATATAAAAGAAATCTCTTAACCTACCTCTAACTCCCTCACACAAAAAATCCCCAGTTTCAATTTCTAAAATTTCACATGTATGGAATTCAAATGATAAAATAAATAATGAAAAATATGTATGAGAGATTTAAGAAATCAATTTGGGAAATGTAAACAAAATAAAACAACCAATGAAACTCCATGTGAATCCATGTTTAACCATCAATTCTAGAAAAATTATACTCTCCCTGAGCGATCAAGAGTTGAATCAAAATTGGAAACTGAGAAAATAGAAAGGCCTACCTCGCTAGTATACAGTCACCGAACCACAAATAATGACATTGTTGAAGAATAAATTAAAACTAAAACCAAAAATACACAAAGAAAATCAGAATACCTACCTCTTTAGGTTGAAGAAAATATGAAACCCTCTTCGAAAACCCAAACTTCAATCGAACACTGGATGATAGAAGAGATGTTCGAGAGGTAGTCAAGTGGTGTGATTCGAGGTTTAACTCACTGAGCAGGAGTGACAGCAACAGTTGGCTTCCACAGAAAGATTCTGATATCACAACAGGTTCGCAAATGGAAAGGGTTTTTTAATTAGATCATGAAAATTTTATCACCTCTTACAAATAAGTGCTGATAGAGTCCTTTTATCAGTGCTTATTACTTAAGCACTGATAAAAGGACTCTTTATCAGCATGTTTTTAGCACTAATAAAGGTAGGTCTTTATTAGCACTTAGAAATCACTGAAAAAATAAATATTTATTACTGCTAAAATTATAGCTCTGATAAATTTTCATTTTATCAACACTCTCTTTAGTGCTTATAAAGCCTCTTCTTTATCAGCATGAAAAAAAAAATGCTGATAAATTTGCTTTTATCAGCGTTTATTACTTGAGAATTGATAAAGGATTTATAATTATAATTATAAATCAAAAAATTGTAAATATTTATATATAATTAATAAATATATATAAATATAAATATAATAAATATATTCTTTTTCAAATATATTTATTATACTTTTATAATTATTTATTTATAAATATAGAAATTTTTTTAAAAAATAATATTTATATCATTTTATATATTTATATATTTATACATATATATATAATAAATATATATAAATACAGTAAATATATTCATTATATATGTAAATTTATTATAAATTTAATAATTATTTAAATATATTTATTTATTTATATATAATTATATGAATATTTTTAAAAAAATTATTTATTTATAATTATAAATATGTAATTGTATAAATATAGTAAATGTGTATTTATAAATATATTTATTTATAAATATATTTATTTACAAATATATTTTTAACATTATTAATTAATATCTAATTTTAAGTGCATGTGTATATGTTAAAAAAGAGTGAAATTGAATAAATTAAGAATAAGTATACTTTAACAATATTGAAAAAATTGATAAGTTTTATGTGCGTGCATTTTATATAAAATGAATTAATTATGTATATGTGAAATCAATATAACACATATTTAATCAATATATGTTAAATTGAAAAATAAAATTAAATTCAATTATATGTCGAGTACTATGAAATTAGTCAATATTTTTAATTCATATTAATTTTTAATTATAAACCATTATTCAATAAATATATGACTATTTAATGTAAAGTGAATAAATATTTTGTAATATATAAATCATATTTATATACATTATTATATGTCTATATATTTAATATATAAAATTTAATAACATTATTTAACATAATTATTTGATTAATAAAATGTTTAATATTTAATAATGTATAATAAATTTATTAGTTTTTATCAATAATTATTTAATTAATAAAAATTATAATTTTTTTTAACGAACTCATGTTTTATATTTAATTTATTTAATTATTTTATTTTATTTATCCAGACCTTTATCAGTGATAAAAAAGATCTGATGGAATAAATGTTTTTTAGCACTAAAAATAAAGTGCTGATAAAGGATACCCTTTATCAGCACTAAAAATTGAGTGCTGATAAAGTTTCCTTTTATCAACACTGATAAACAATTAAATTTATCAATGCTTTCCTTAGCGCTGATAAATATCCCATTTATCAGAATTTGTTTCTAACACTGATATATACCAGCACTGTTAAATATAGGTTTTGTAGTAGTGAGATTTATAATCATATTTACAAAAAATATATCTTGCATGGACTAAAAAAATATAATATTTTAAGTATAATATTTCTAAGGCTCTGTCTTACATGATTTTCCCTATCGACTCAACTCAAGGGTAAACCCTATGCTCCTGAACCAATTGAACACTCTATAAATTTTTCTGAGGTTATATGCTAGGTTTAATTTACTCCTTTACCCCTAGAAAGGACTTAAGACTTCAAAACTCAAAATTTAGTTGAGTCTCACTTGGATAAAACCTAGTTCACTAAAGTCATTGAGTTATCCCTGAGGTTTAACTTTATTTTTATGTGTGTATGATTTGTGGTCACTATGACCTAGTATGTGCTTGAACTAAAAAATAATTCAATCTTTTATAACTTTGTTCCATGTGGGAATCATGTTTTTCAAGATGTAAGTGGTTTTTTTTATAAATATAGAGTCTAACCCTATGTTTACTAAGGGATTCGTGCCTTGAACTAATGGAAAGGGGAAACTTCAAGTTCCAACATAGGGGTGTTATCTTGGAGAATTCTAACCCAATAATATAATAATAGATTCCATGAGATGATATTTCATGGTAATACAAGCTAGCATGGTGATATCCTTATGTAATAATGGGTTGAGACCATGGTTGGGTGAGTGAAAATCACTTGAGATCTAAAATGTTTAACTTAGTAATTGATATGATTTTTCATGTTAATAAATTTTGAAATGTATGTGGCTTAGTTAAATCTTAAATTATTAAAAGTTTATAGGTTCTAATGGTGTGTTCCATTCAACCTAATTATATGTTGAAGATGTGTATTGGTTCTAGGGATTGGTGATATCCCCAACACCATGAGGATATGGGGATGATATGTAACAGTTCCAAGGGTGGGCACCATTCTCCCTAAAGGATATTTTGATGATGTGTATTGGTACTATGAGCGTGTGTTATTACTAGCTTCCAAGGGTGGGAACCATTCCTCCCTGAAGAAATAATGATGATATGTGATGGTCCTAAGGGTGGGTGTAATTCCCCCCTTAGAATATATTTATGATATGTGTTGGTTCTAGGGGTGGGGGTCATTTCCCCTTAAGGATATGGTGGTGATGTATCATGTTCAAAGATATACAACACTGGTTGAAGAAGGTATGTTCAATATTGAGTGTCATTATGGGACATAAGGATCAATGGTTATTTATTTTACTAAAATTCTAATTATTCATTATATAAAATCAGCATTCACTTTATAATCCATGCTTAATAGTTGATTTTGATTATTGAGTTAGAGTTGGGGGATGGGAAAGAGATGGGTCTTGGAAAAAAAATTTCATTTATCTCAGTTTTGTTTATTTTTGGTTATTTTAGACCTTTTTGTACATGATCCACCCACAGGGGATCTTGAATATATTAATTTTATTTGTATGACATGTATATTCATTCATATTGATATAACATGGGATGTTATATTTTTTTATTGTAATTTAGTTGTGATATATTTTTATTTTGGTTTATTTGGATGGTTATTATTGTTGTTAAATCCACTCTTATTTATGATCACATAATTTAGGAGGTATAGTATACCCATGTTATTATTATACATCTTATACTTATTAAATTCCTTTGGTGTATAGGGAGGTGTGCTTGAGGTATCATGGAACTCTGATCTAGTTACTATAGAGTGAGTCTGTTGGAGAATTTACACTCTTAATTAAGTCTCCTCTAACAACCACAGTAATATAGATGTCATATTCATCTAATAAATATATGTTCTAAATCTACATTGAAATAAAATAGTTTTAGGAGTTTAATCATCTGAGAATTGTCTCTCCCTTTGATCTCTCATGTTAAGGATTCTTCTCTGTGGAAAGTTCAAGAGGGGAGTTCGACACACAGTATCTTCAGTGTCATATCCCCCTATCATTAATCCCTTATGGTATATTCCTTTATCTGAACTTTATGAATTCATTTTTTTCTTTATTAACCCCAATTTGACATTTTATTTTGTCATGGTTAGTTTTCTCCTTAGGGTGTCATCTTCACAAGTTATGACCTTCTCTCACCTCTTCTACCCTTATCCTCATTCCAATCTATTAGAGTAAGTTCCCTACAATCAACTAATTAATACTTTAGATTACTAGTAAATTAAAATACTTTAATATTAATAAACGTCTTATCACATATTGATTTTTATTTTCACAACTTTAATGTTATAATATCCTAAAATAATTTTTGCATTGAAAAGGTCATAATAGTTCCCTTATATGGTGAGAACCTTGATATGCAATGATGTTATTTTTAAATTGTATGTTCTATGATCGTATTAAGTCATATGATGGGACAAAGATGATGCATACTATCATGTTAAAGTACTTTTAATAGGATGAGACTTCTTCTTATGAAGTTCATACATGACAATCTCCAAGATGAAAAATTATGAGCATCGATCCATCAATAGGAAATCCATATCTATGTTTATAATTGGATATTACTATCTAAAGGAATGTTTAATGATCCCTAAACTTTAAGATTATTATTAATGCATATAATGTGACGCATTTTAGATGTATCATCATAAACCATGACAACATATGTTTATGGTGAAGCTGGGTTTGTTGGGTGCATCATGACTGATATGTTATTAATGAATAATTCAAGGAAGGGTTTGTCCCCTCTAACTTTATAAAAGTTAATATCTTAACCATTTGATTGGAATAAAACTTTCAAACTAAATTTTATAGTCTTATGGTTTTTATGGGTTTATTTCAGATGGACAAAGAAATACATATTAAGGATATAGGTTTATGAAATGAGTATGCAACCTGCCAGATGAGAAATCAAGAAAAATGGATTATATTACATAGTGAGTGTTTGTATTTGGTCTACATCATTTCAGAATTAAATTATTCATATTGGGTTCCCTTACATGGTATTAGACACTAATATTGGACTTTATGAAATCCCTCCTAATTTCACTAAGTAATAATCCTAGAGGTTCACCCACTTAGTGTTTCTATTTATCTCAATTAAATTATATTTGAATTTAATCATTGGAATAAATATTATTCTTCAATCTAAGGAATAGTATTTATTCTGGATTAATTAATCATGTATATTCAACAACTATTTTATGTGAGTTGACTATTAAATAAATATTTCCTTACAAGACCATTAATATTATAAATATTTATTTATTTATAAAATAAATAAGATTTATTATTCTGTATTTGTTAAATTTGGAGGAGGGAACACGGACCAAGTTATCAGGTCAGCTGGAAATGAGATATTAAATATCATTTGTATAAATAATAATTTATTTATATAAATAAATGATATTTATTTTATCCATGAGTTCATCACATATTAAATTAATTATAATTTTATGATTATTATTTATACAAGAAGTTTTCAAGGGATTATGATAATAATAAAGGTTTGTGTGCAATTTATTTATTCTCTAACCTAGGTATATAAATACTCAGTTATATCATTTACTAGGGTTATAAAAAATTCATGCACAAAAATTTCCTATATTGAGAATTATATCCATAGAGAACTTATCTATATTTTTATCTCAAGATTTAGAGAACCTATTTCACCTCCCTCCACTCTCTTATGAATTAGAGAACAAGAATCAATCCTTAAACTTGAAGGATTGTATTGTTATCAAAGGTGATATATTAAAGAATATTGATACCACCATGCCAGCACCTAGAGTACCATCGACAATGCTTCAAGATTATAGTTTCATGTGTGGATATCCAACATAGGGATTTTATCCTTTGATAATCTTACTAAAATGACCTCACATCCCAAATGACGTTATGATGATCATTATCTTCTTTGAAAAAAAAGATCTCAAGATCATGGTAATTATTGATTTTAAATTAATTATAAATTTAACATGAAATATCATATCTCATGGTCCTATAATCCTATCACATTTTCATTGGATAAATTCACTAGTCATGACATATATTAGCATGCACAGTGTAGATTATTCCTTGAATCTAAAAATATATAAGTTTAGCACAACCTGAATGGCCACTTTTGTTGTACTCGGAACCTTTACCATGACACTAGACTCCATCTATGTTATAATGAGAAGGTTATTAGGACATATTTTGATAGTAAGGAGGCTTAGGTGGATGATTTTTAGTGGGATGGAATGATAGTTTGGGATGTGGGATGTAATTTATTCTCATTCGTGGTGATCCATTGAAGAATTCAATATTTCTTCCTCTACCTTTTTTTCTGTCCCCACACTATGACCCTATCTTGGCCTATTGTGTGGGTTATTTTGGATGGTTTGGTATGTGGTGGTTGATTCATCTTTATTTTCCCGAGTGGTATGGCCTCCAGTGGCATGTATGGATTTAATTTCAATCTATTGATGAGTTTCTCAATGTTCCATGATAACAGTTACAATGTTGGTTTTCTCAAGGTGGTGGTTCCAAATTAAGGGTTTTGTGTTCCTAATAAAGGATTCGTCTCTTGTTTGAGGTCGTATATCATCTCAAAATATATTATTTCCTCATGTTCCATTACTCTTCTCTTATTTGGTCTGATGGTTTTCAAGGAGGTTTTGGGATGTAATGTTATATTAGTTAATAAAGGTCTATGTGGGGAAACCGACATAGTTAGGGGTTTCCCAACCCCCAAAAACCCCCAAGAAACTCAACCCAACAATACTAGTTTGGGTCAATCTACATAGAGGATATTAATAGGTCCGGTTGAATTATTTTGGGTTGAGATTGGGTTAGGTCGGGTCAGAGGTAGAAAAAATAATAACCCAACCTGACAAAACCAACCCAATTAATCTCTAATTTATTTAATTTGTATTTTTTGATCAATTTGATGATGTGTTTCTTGATTTATTTTAAAAAAATGTTTTATAAATTGGAATTGAAGTTAATGAAGATTATTAGTCTATTTAAAATTGGAATATTTTAAATGATTTAAATTTGTCTAGTTTTAATTTAATTAATAGTTTTACAGTTTTTTTTATTATTTATTATAATTTTTTTTCACCAAACACAACAAACCTGACACAAACCGAACCAATCCACCTCGAGTCGGGTTAGGTAAGGTCATTACAAAAAACAATTTCTATAACCTGGCCCAGCCCGAACCAACCACTTTTTATTTGTTCAAATGAAAAAAAATCTCATCCCAACCCATAGAAACCCTAGGAATAGGCTTCACCACTTCCTTCTAGTTATTGTTTCCATCAATATGTGAGGCTTTATTCATTGGTCATTGTATTTCTTCATGTTAAATTTATTTCCCTAGAACAAACTAATATGTAAATTTGATTACCATAATATTCATGGTGTTGAATATTAATTAAAATATTATCACATCTTAATCATTATTTTATGTGAAAATGAATGTGATATTGTTCTGAGGGTACTTGTCTCACTAAAAGGTCATATAATTTATCTGTTATGATAAGAACCTAGAATTTATATGATAGTATTCTTTAATATATGTTATATGGATAGATGATATATTTTTATGAGATGAAAATGATATAGGATATCCAGGGTGGAGAATCATAGGACTTTGTAACACTTTCTCATGTTGCATGACCCTAGTAGTTTTCAGATAAAGAGATTATTAGAACATGGCCCAATAGTAATAATTTAACAATTATATGTTTCATTGAATATTCCTATCTATAGAAATGTGTAAAGGTCCTTATATTTCAAAAAAAATTATTAATGTGTGTCATGAGTCATGTACTTCGATGTATTTATGAAATTGTGACAATATATGCTCACGGTATGGTAGGATGTCTTGGGTGCATGAAGAGTGATATTGAATTAATGAATAGTGTATGGAAGGATGTTAGCTTTTTATTATTTAATGGAAGTTGATATCTTATTCCCTTTAATGTAAATGGAACTTCCTAATTAATTCTATGTATCTGGCATTATGTTAGCACGTTCATTTCCATAAATTCGTTGAAAGAGACATCAAGTACATAGGTTAATAACACAAGTATGAAACTTGTTCAATTAGAGGTATCATGATGAAGAGATTATATTACATGGTATACATTCATATGTGGTTATTTCCATCATGTTATTTAACTTTTTTCTCTATGAGTGTAATACCCTTAGATTTTAAAATAACACTATGTTCAATAGCCTATACAACACACAACGCCAAGCTTAAACAAACCATAATATATTATTTAAATATTATAGTTATAGCCTAGTTATTGAATTAGTGGGTATAAATAGGAATAACCACATTTTGAAATATATATAAAGGTCTAACTCAATGAAAATTTATTGATTAATTCTTAGGAAATAAGCACTCAATTTTTTAGTAAATTCATTTTAAGCTTCAAAAATATGTTTTCTAAGAAAATGGTTTTCATTGGTTTTTGTGAGAATATATAATTTTATGATTCATAAAGTAAAATTTAACATAGTAAAAGTTTTTGATACATTTTTTAAGAAGATATATTTTTAGTGAATAGTAAAAAATATTGTTTTTATGAAATAAGGTATCTTTTATTATATCTCCAAGACATAAATATGATATAAAAATTTATTAAAATTATGTAATGACCCTTGTATAATAATATAATAAAACTATCAAACAACAATATTTCAAAACATATAAATTATAATTTATTTCATGATAAATATAAAAATCATTTTCATTATTGACACAGTGTTTGCGCATTACTAGAAAAGTTAAATTTGATGTCATAAAGGTAATATTTGGGAAGGAAGATGTATTTTTTAACTTATTTGATAAATATGAATTATTTTTTATTATGTTTATATATATATATATATATATTAATTTTATATTTATATAAAAAATGAATTATCCAAATTCTTATGTCATGATTGTGCAAGGTTGGAAAAGTCAAAATAACATAATAAATATGTTTCCATGACATATATGTGATTAAATATACATGATTAAATGATAAAATTTTTAAATTTAAATTAGTTAATTTATTTATATTATGTTAATTTATTTTTTATTTTTAGTGATGAAATAATTACCTTAAATTCTTACGCAGTGCCGACACAATGCCTATGCAAGTATTAGAAAAAACATGTAAATTATTTTATAAACACTAGAAGTAATAGTGTTTAGGTGAGTTAGAGCGTCCCAAGATTTTTATAGATAAATAAAACATATTAGGGATTTTTTAAGTATTTATATTTAAATTAAATCATTATATTGATGACTTTAAAGTTAAATTAAATGAATAGTGCCAAAAATGGCATTAATGATATTTATTAATAAAAAGTATTTTATTAAATAATTTAAAATTCATAAAGATACAATACCAATAAAATTAAATTCAATATGGTTTAAAATATCTACCATTCACCATTTATGGGTAAATTTTCCTTTTATAATAACTTTCTTCACCTCTAAAGAGTAAAAAAAACTTTAGTATCATGATAATTATCAAAAGGGTTAATGAGGGGTTAAAACAAAGAGATAAGGGTAAAACAATCACCTAAAATTTCCCAAATTTTATTTTATGAGAGAATTTAGAATCATAATCGCCTTATAATATAAATATATCAATTTCATTCCACTTTTAAATGGAAATTATTTTATATTAATTTAACTCTTTAAGTAATTCCAAGAGTGCCCCTCCCCTCCCTTATAAAAGGGAACTTCCTCTCCTCTCTTCCTCACAACTTTTTAGCACTATATTTTGGCCTATATCTACCCTATTTCCTTTAAAACCTTTATTTACACGACCTGGAGGATCTAGTATCATCAAAATACCAACCTAGAGTGTATAATGTGTTAAATAAGGGAGGTTTTCCAAAGAAGAGCTAAAGCTTTTAACCAAGAATTTTGTTTAATTTATTCTTATACCTCATTAAAAACTATTCTCACCACTATGATATAATAAAATCAGTATATTCCATAAAAATATATGTTATTATTTTAATTTAATAACCAATATCCATATCCTCTTCCATAAAATTTGAACCAAACCATCATTCATGCGTACGGCGGACTACCGCCTTGCGAACTAAAGTAATTTATTTTCCATCACTACCTCTCACAGTTGGTTATACTGATGGATTAAATATATATATATGATATTCATGAAATATTTATCATTTTTAAAATAGAATATATCATCTAATTTATTACCTTTACAACATTTTAAAAATGAAAATGTCATTCGACATGTGAATTACCACCTCTATGAAGTGATATAATTCATCTTTCATTAATACATCACGTGGATGATATATATATAGAAGTTTATTTGAAGAAATAATATTATATTTATGATATAATTATCATTATATAAATATTAAAATATACTTACCTTATTTCTTTCATTCTCTTTGAAAAATTAAAATGTTACTCCTGTGTATGTACAGTCAACCGTCTCCAAGATTATACTATGATTCATTTTTCATAACCATATTCCATGGTTTGTTTTAAAAGTATAATTGTTGTATTAAAATTAAAATTATATAATTATTATTATTATTTATATTATTTAATAAATACATTTTTCACCATAGTCAACATACCGAAGTTTTTTTGCAACTATGAATCGAACATCCTCAAAACACTTGATATGGACTTAACTGATTAATTAATTAATTAGGTAATTAAAATAAATTAAATAAATGGTTTTAAGTATATGTGATTAAACATGTAAAAGTTTATTAAGAAATATAATAATTTATATAAGTTTATTATACAGGTGTTAAAGGGCATACATACAATTCTAGACTCGAGGTAAGGGATTTCATCTCAATTTCACTTCATTGAGTTATGTTATAATGATATACACATAATTTATTTTATATGGTGTATATAATTAAATTTTTACATGTTATATCATAAATCCTTCATAATTCAGGGTGTTTTAAGTTTCAATTTAAATTATTTATTAGAAGGGTACTTGAACTGAAAGTTACCAATTGTAAAGGTTTTCTTAACTCAATTTCCTTCTATTAGGATATTACTCTTCTTCATTGACTTTGTTATGAAATTATTATGTGTGAATTTATATCTAAAATTTTTTATTATATATTTACAATTTTTTTATATGGATTTAATAATGTTCACATAATCACTTCAGGGGTTAATTATCACTTCAAAATTTATAATATTTACAAGGGGTTTCTTTGTCTCGATCTCATTTTCTTGAGACATGTTTCATGTAATGCACCAGGATTTATTTGAATGGTGTAATTAATTCCCCACAAATTAATTTTGAAATTTTAATTAATTAATTTAATGTTATGTTAATATATATATCATAATTTTTCTTCAATTAATTTTTATTCGAAAGTTACCAAATTGGTGAAGGCTTTATATTACAATATCCCTTATTTTTTATATTGTTTTGTTCAAGGTTCCTTGGTGGAAATCATATGATATTATTTTTTTAAACCAAATCTATTTTATTCTACTATAGTTATAAATTTTGTTTACATGTTTAATTTCTATTTCCTACCTTACTTACTAAAGAAACATAAAGAAAGTTTTTTATAAGTGACATTGATCTTGTATCTTCTTTTAGATCATGAATCTTTCTCTTCTATATCAATGTTTTATAAAAAAAATCAAGAATGTACTTTTAAAAAAATAAATTATTTCCTAAAGTTAAATTACATGATATTTTAACTTCTTTTAAAATGTTTTAAAAGAAAATTTCTTTAACTTTTCCACATGGGTCACTTTTGAGTCTCTTTACAAAATATTGAAAATAATGTTTTTAATGTTTATGCCATGAATGGATTTTCCTGCCCACATGACCATTATTTTATTTGAATCATACTTTATAAACATTCAAGGATGTTTTTAAAGAAAATTATTTTCAAAATATTGTAATAATTTTTAGTTCTTAAAAGTGATTTTCTAAGTAGAAATTGTACTTTCCTCAAGATTGTTTTTAACAGTATTTTAATGGTATTTCTATTCATCAATGATAACAAACCTCGATACTACATATAATTCACTGGGGATATATTGTAATGATGCCATAATTATTCTTCCTTTGGATATATTATGAATTTTTCAAAGATATTTTAATGAAACCAGTTATTTTATGTGGTTTAATCAAGTTTTGAAAGGAATAATATTTATTTCTATGAGTCTTATGATGAAATGAAAACACTATATACTTTATTCATGTTGTAGTTCTTGGAAATGTTTATGATGATGGGTTGTTCTATTATAAACCAAGGATGGGTGGTTACGTTATAAAACAAGGATGTGTGGTTTAATTATAAACCAAGGATGGGTGGTAACATTATAAACCAAGGATGGGTGGGTTCATTATAGACCTCTAATGCATTGGGTTAAGAGACAAAGTTAACTGGTTATAGGTTTATCCTAAGATATTTTTGGAATATATGAGTTAGGTAATTCTATTTGTAAGAGTGATTGTAAGTGTGATATGATAATGATGTTACAAGATACCAACTAATTTTATTTATTCTTTCTATGAGTTTTTAAAGGTACATTTGATCAAGATTGACATCACATGGATCATGATTATTGATTCTCATGGCTCTTACTTTTCCTAAATTTTTATGCCATGTCACATGTTTACTAATCTAGTTTTTATGGGTATTAATTATCTTATGTTATGATAATGCACTATAATTATATCATCATACCCTTATTGTAATATTATACTAATTGATAACATTCAATTGTTAATGATTATGTCTACCCTTACAAAGCATTTGAGATCACCCTTTTATGATTTTTATTTAACCAAGTTATAAAGATTGATGTTAAATTAATTATGTATATAAAGGATTCATGTGTGAAGAATTTTATGGGACATGTTTAAGACTTAATGTGGAATAATAAAATATTGGTATTGTGGGAAAATTTCTCACTTAAGGACATGGGTATTGTCATATAAGAGTTTATCCATATTCTATTTAACTCTAAACCTAAATGTTAATTGGAAATATAAGTGATCCAATATTTCCTTTTGATGTTGTAAGTTTTGGATGGTCAAAATTTGGTCACATTTACTGGTATCAAAGCAACAAATTTAAAGATTATTCTTTAAGAACTGTATTCTGGGAGTGAAGGTTTAGGGTGGTTATAGTTGGTATTAGAGAAAAGGATTAGATAACTATGGAGATTATGATATTTTCATGTGTGGTTAACTTAATAATTATAGATTATATCATGGGTTTATAAGTTTAAGTTTTTTCATATTTTCAAATTCAAATACACCTTTTTTTAGGTTTTATGTGATGCTATTTTAAGGGGATTAATGATATTTTGGGAGATGTTTTATTAGGTTGAGGTATTTGTAACCCCTTGGTTTAACATGAAGGAATATTTTTGAAAAATAATATTAAATTTGTAGAGATGTAAGATGAAATGTATGAGATAACCTTTGAGGTTAAAAAATCATTAATGTTGAGTTTATTGAGGTTATTTTAGATATCGGGTTATTTATTTTGGAATTATTTATATTGAACCTTCAGTGTTTTTTTTTGAATTTTTTATATTAATGTATTATTTATTCATGTGAAGTTTTATTTATTTGGGGTAATATCTTATCATGTACTAACCATTTCAATTTTAGTAAATATAGAAATAATATCTTTTCATCCTTTTATATACTTCATGGTCAATAAAAATTTTGCTATAGTGATTTAGGCATTAATATGCATACTCATCATTTGGAATAAAAGATTAGATAAAGGTGGAAACTAATTGAAACAAGCAACCAAAGGATGAAATTCAATTTATGGATTTGAATAAAATCATGTGATTATATTTCATTATGTTCTTATTCTATATGGTAAAGGAATTACTCACCTCTAGGAAAATGATCTTGAAAAAAAATATTATCATATTACCTTCATTTTTTATGAATCCATGGTCTTTTTCACGCCTCATTGATTTTTGGTTTTATGGTCATTGACTTTCATATAACCATTCAATTTATTTTCATCAATGTTTTGTGTCACTGTCGTTCATTATTTGTACGTTATATTTTTCCTCCATGTCCATATTTTTACCTCCCACTAATGTTCTCCTATTTGGAATCCCAGTTAAGTGTTATACCAGATGACCATCGTATTTCTCTTTCCCTCTTCTCAAGAGGAAGTTTTATTAACCCTTTTTATGATGTGGATTTCCAAAAAAGGTATTTTCAAATGGAAATACCATGATTACCAAGATCAAATTAACATTGTGTGGATGTAATTTATTGAATGGGGGAGAATGTAAAACATTGGTATTTTAAAAGAACATTATGTTCAATAGTGTATACAACACGCAGCACCGAGCTTAAAGAAACCATGATATATTATTACTTAAATATTATAATTATAACCTAGTCATTCAATTGATTATTATTAATAGAAATAACTATATTATTAAATATTTAAAAAATTTCTACTCAATAAAAATTTATTGATTAATTTTTCAAAAATAGGCACTCAATTTTTCAGTGAAGTCATTTTATGTTTCAAAAATACGTTTACTTCAAAAATGGTATTTATTACCTTCTGTGAGTAAATATTAAAATTAATTTCTGAAAATTTTATAAATTTTATTTTATAAAATGGGTAAAAAAATTTAAATTATCGTATCAAAATTAAATTAGGGATAAATTTTGGAATTTTTATGAAAAGATTGATTTTCAGTGAATAGTAAAAAATATCAATTTTTTAAAAAAATCATTTATTTTCATTGCAATGTATCATAATGATTTGAATTCTAAAATAATTTTAGATTAATATAATTTTGTTACAAATAATCTAATTGATCACAAATTAATAATCTTTATACTTGATTTTGGCATAAGTTTATTTTTTGTCATAAAAATGCATTTTTTCTAAAAAATATTTTTCGTTGCATTTTACACATTTAAATTAAAATTAATTTATATGAATTATATGAATTTATTTTTATAAAATGGTATTTATTTTTATTCATAAATTTTTTATATTGTTTTGAAGAATTGAAATTTTTGGCGAGTATTAAAAAACACAGTTTCAATATAATATAGTAATTTTTATGATATCTCCAAGACATAAATATGATATAAAAATATATTGAACTTAGGGAAAGAATAATGTATGATAATATAACACAAATAAAATAAAATAAAAACAAAACTCGTAAATTATAATTTATTTTATGATAAATATGAAAATCATTTTCAGTGTTGACGAAGTGCTTTCTCGGCACTGGAGAAGTTAAATTTTGTGTCCTAAAGTTAATATTTGGGAATTAAGAAGTATTTGATAGGATTATATAATAAATATGAGGTTTTATTTATATTTTTTTTGGATATATTTTAATTTTAGAGTCATATAATAAGTTAATTGTCTAAATGTTTATGCAATACTTGTGTAAGGCTAGAAAAGTTAAAATAACCTAATAAATAATTTTTCAGGACATAGATGTGAGTAAATATACATATTTAATGAATATAAAAGTTTATATTAAACTTAATTTATTTATTTTTATGATGTTATTTTATTTTTAATTTTTAGTGATAAAATAAGTACCTTAAATGTTTGTGATACGCCGATATAGTTCTTGTGTAAGTAGTAGAAAAATCAAGTATATGATTTTTAAAACTCTAAAAGTAATATTTTTTGGGTGAGTTGTAGTGTTCCAAGAATTTTATAGATAAATATAAAATATTATGGATGTTTAAAAAATTTATATTTTAATTACATTATTCTCGTGATGATCTTAAAGTCAAATTAAATGAATAGTTAAAAAAATAAAATTAATAATATTTTATAATAAATGATATTTTATTAAATAATTCATAAAAATACAATATTTGGGAAATTGAATGGTATAAAATTGAAACTATCAACCATGTTATATTTATGGTTCACATTTCCTTTTATAGTAACTTTATACACCCCTAAAGAGTAAAAACAATTGGTATCATGGTAGTTGTCAAATGGGTTAATGGGGGTTAAGAGAAAGAGATAAGGGTGAAAACAACACCAAACATTGTCCAGATTTTATTGGATGAGAAAATTTAGTCTAATAAAAATAATATATTTTAAATATATCATTTTTTTCTAATTTTCCATGAAAACTAATTTATATTAATTTAACACTTTAAATAATTCCAAGAGTGACCCTCTCGTCACTTATAATAGGAAACCTCTTATACTCTCTTTATCACACATTTTTATCACTCTAGTTATTCCAATACCTACCTAAATACATTCCCAACCTTCATATATATTACCAAAAGTCTCTAGTATCATCAAAATACCAACCATGAGGTCTTAAGGTGTTCAGAAAAGGTGGTTGCCCGAAGAAGAGATATAACTTTTAACCAAGCGTTTGGTTTTATTTCTTCTTCTACCTTTTTAAAAAATATTCTAACCACTATGATATAATAACATAAATATATATAATATGCATATATTTTATTATTTTAATGGTATAATCTATATTCATATTTTATTCCATCAAATGGGAAATGAAACTATCATTCGTTCGTATGGCGGACTATCGACTCATGAATCGATGTAATTCATTTTACATAAACGCCTCTCATGGATGGTTATAATTATGTATTTAATTTATATATATATGATATTAATTACATATTTATCATTATTTAAAGAAAACATTTCATCTTATTTATTACCTTTACATCCATTTAAAAATAACAAAGTTGTTCAAACGTACGTGTGGATTACCACCTCCATGAAGCGATGTGATTCATTTTCCATGACCACATCACATGTATGATATATATATATATAAGAGTATTTAAATAAATAATATTATATTTGTGATATAATAATTATTTAGAACTAATAAAATGATACTTATCTTCTTTTCCTCGGGCTCTTTCAAAAATGAAAATTTTACTCATGTGTGCGTCCATCTTTCCTTCTCCATGATTGTAACAAAATTCATTATTCAAAACCATATTCCATAGCTGGTTTTAAAAGTATTATTAATGTATAAAAATTATAATTGTTTAATTATTATTATTTTATATTTGGTTTAATAATTACCATTTTTCTATGATCAACATACTGAAGTCATTTTGCAACTATGAATCGAAAGTCCGCAAAAACCCAACATGGACTTAATTGATTAAGTGATTAAATATATCATTAAAATAAATGAAATAAATGGATTTAAGGATAAGGGACTAAAACTAGAAAAGGTTATTAAGAAATAAAATAATTTATATAAGTTTATTATACATGTGTTAAAGGACATACATACAAGTCTAGATTCAAGGTTTGGGATTTCATCTCAATTTCACTTCATTGAGATAAATTTTAATGTAGTGAATGTAATTTATTTTATACAATGTATATGCTACCCTTTTTACATTTTATATCATTAATCATTCATAATTAATGGTATTTTAAGTTTACTTTCAAATTATTTCATCCAATGGTTTTTGACTTGAAAGTTACCAAGTGGTAAGGAGATTCATAACTCAATTTCCTTTTATTGGGTTTTAAATCTTCTTTATTGACTTTTTTATGCATTGATTATGTTTGAATTGATATATAAATTGTTTTATTATGTATTTACACTTTTTTTATGAGTATTTAAATATTTTAACCTAATCAATTCATGGATTAGTTATCACTTCAAATGTTATGATCTTTCTAAGGGGTTTCAATACCTCAATCTCATTTTATTGAGAGATGTTTCATGTCGTGCACCATTATTTCCTTCAATGGTGTACTTACTACCCCATGAATGAAATTTTATATATTACTTCATGAAATTCATATTATTTATAGATCTATTTTTTCAATTTATTTAATTAATTTTCATTGGAAAGTTACTAAATCGGTAAAGGTTGTACATTACAATATCATTTCATTTAAAGATTGTTTATGTTTAAGGTTCATTTGGGGAAATTATATGATATTATTTTCTTGAACAAAATATCTCTTCTTATCCTATTTTTATGAATTCCTTTTAAATGTTTAATTTCTATTTCCTCCCTTAATGACTAAAGAAACATCATGAAATTTTTTTGTAAGTAATATTGAGTTGTATCTTCTTTTAGATTGAGATTATTTATCTTCCATATCCATGTTTTATTAAATATTTTCAAGAATATTCATTTAAAAATATAAATTATTTTCTAAATTTAATTTACATGATCTTTTATCATATTTTAAATGTTTTTGAAATGAAATTTCTTAATGTTTCCCAAATGGGTCACTTTTGAATCACTTTACAAAATATTGCAAATAATTTGTTTAACATTTGCATCACGAACATATTTTTCCATTTTCATGCCTATTATTTTCTTTGAATATTACATTATAAGTATTCAAGTATATTTTTAAATAAAATTATTTGAAAAATATTTTGTGAATTTTTAGTTTTGAAATGTTATTTTCTAAGTGGAATGGATATTTTCCTCTAGAGTTTTTTTAACTATCTTTAAATAGTATTTCTATTCATCAATGACAACAATGCTTGATGAATTTATACTCCACTGGGGATATGTTTTCAAGATATCATCCTTATTCATTCTTTGAATGGAATATGATTATTTTTAATATATTTTTAGGGAACCCATTCTTTTCCATAGGTTAATTGAGTTACAAAGGGAATAATGGTTGTTTATATGAGTTTTATAATGAAATTCATACTTTATATACTTTATTCATGTTATGGTTCTTAGAAATTTTTTATGATGATGGGTGGTCTTTCTATAAACTAAGGATGGGTGGTTACATTATAAATCAATGATTGGTGGTTCTGTTATAAATCAAGGATGGGTGGTTAGGTTATAAAGCAAGGACGGGTGGGTCCATTATAGTCCTCTAATGCATTAGGAAAAAAGATATAGTTAACTTTTTATAGGTTTCCCCTAAGATATTGTTAGAATTTACTTGGTAGGTTATTCTATTTGTATGAGTGATTTTAAGTGTGATATGATAATTATGTTCTAAGATACCAACACATTTTCTTTATTCTGTCTTCAAGTTGTTAAGGTTACCTTTGATTAAGACTGACATCACATGGATTATGATTGTTGACTCTCATAACTCTTACCTTTGTTAAATATTTATACCATGTCTCATGTTTAATGATCTAGGTTTTGATGGGTATGAATTATATTATATTATGATGATCCACTATGAATATATCATCATACCCTTATATTCATATTATGCTCATTGATGACAATCAATTTTTAATACTTATATTTACCCTAACTATGTTTTTGAGCTAACCCTTCTTATGTTTTATGTTTCCCCAGGTTATGAAGATTGATATTAAATGAATTGTATCTATAAAGGATATATTTGTGAATAATTATATGTGAGATGTTGATTACTCAACATGGAATAAAAAATGTTAGGTATAATGAGAAAAATGATCACTTAAATACATTAGTATTGTTATTTAAGAGTTTTTCTTAATTATCTAAAACTCTTAACCTAAAAGTTCCTTGGGTATATAAGTAATTCAATATTTTATTTTGTTCTTTTAAGTTTTGGATTGTTGAAATTAGGTCACATTTATTCGTATCAATTTTAAAAATGTAAATATTATTCTTTAAGAACTGGATTTTGGGAGTGTAGGTTCGGGAATTTTATAATGTGTTTCTCAGTGTGTTTTTAAATTCTAACTTTGGAATTAAGGTATAACTACCTAATTCCACTAATAAAGGGCTCTAAAGGGTCCAACACAAAGTATATTCGAAATCTCAATTAAATTATATATTAATTTAATATGTTTAACAAATATTATCCCCATGAATTGTTTAATAATTATCCATGTTGTGTTGATAAAAAATATTCAATCACAAGTTATTTGAGAGGATGTTATAGGTTTTGAACATTAAATCAATATTTTTTATCTAATTATTTAATTAATTTCATGAATATATAATTTTTTTTTTGGTTTATTTGCAAGGTAAAAATTATTCATTTATTTGTGTATGTGAATATTTAATATTTATTTATTCACTAGTTTTATGAATAAAATATTTATTTATTTATCAGTGAATAATATAGTGATATGTATTTACTTAAAAAATTCATTATTTAAGGACTGATAAATATTGGGGATGATACAGGCCAAGTTAATGGCTCGATGAGAAAGTTAATATTAAATATTATTTGAATAAATATTGATTTATTTATTCATAAAAAATAATATTTATATTATTCTGGACTTTGTAGAATGTAAAGTAAATAATAATATCATTATTATTTTATATATGGGGGTTTTTGGGTATTTATAAAAATAATAAGGGCTCAGGTGCAATTATTATTTGTATAACCCTAGCTTTACATAAATTTGGTTGTGTCATTTCTAAACCTAATTTTCTTTGTGCACAATGAAAGTTTAGATATGATCCTCTAAATCCCTTGAGATTTTTTCTTCTATAAAAATCTCGAGAATAAAGAGAGATCCTTCTCCACCAAACGCTCAAGATTACAGAGATAAAAAATAGATTCTTATAGTAATAAATAATGAATAATGGAAGTGATAGATTCTTCCATGTTATCACCCTGGGTATTCTATGGTGATGTTTGGAGGTTCATGGAGAATGTGTAGGTCATCACTAGAGGGATTTTACCCTTAAATTCTCTCATCGAAACAATAGTACACCAAGAATTCATAAACCAATTCATCAATAAAGAAATAAATTCGACATAAGTTATATCTTTATACGATGAAATTAATTATAAATTATATGTGATGATCATGCCCTCTTGCTTCCAGTGTTCATGAGAATTAATCTTAAAATTAATTTCATTGGTAAAAACATTATTTATTGTGTACATATCATATTATTCATTGATTATGATAAAAAATTAGTCAGCTACCAACCTTAGGTTCTTTATCTATGCCTAAACCTTTAAGTGGTATTAGGTAGTCACATAATAATTTTATAATTATTTATTAACCATTGATCTGTGATATTCTTTTCTGTTAGATTTTATTTCTGGATTATTAATTATTTAGATATGAAAATTGAAATATTATATTATCATTCTTCATTCTAATTCATATAACCAAGAACAATTTAAAAAAATAAATGAATAATATTCAAAGGATCCATCACAAGGTTCCGTGGGTTTTGGTCACGTAACATAAGACTACATAGCATTTTGCTCATTGGTACACATCGTATACTAGTGTACACTGCACCAGGAAAACCATGATAAATATATCTCATCATGTAGTAAATTCATACTAAATGTATTAAATTAACAACACATGTTGACCAGGCCAATATGAACCATGGTTTACCCGACTACGCACTATGTAACAAGATTACACATTGTGTATTCCACATATTTCCATGATAGAAAACACTGGGTCAAATTCATCTCATGTATTTATTACATGACACGAAGATAAAAAACTGTGAAATATTGAAGTCACGCGAAGAGTAATTATTGTATATTCCATGTATTTTATACACATATGCTGCTGAAAAACTTCCCCAGTCACTAAGCATGTGTCTCAGACATGGGTAGAAGATGTTACATGGTGTGTAACCATTGTACATGTCATGTAACCCATTATACCTTATGTGATTAATTTGACAAATAAATAAATTTAAAGTTATAATTAAACATAATCAACATGTGTGTGTTATTTATTGATAGTACATTCCATGTGATAGGATTATTAATTATATATTAAATTAATTTTATTTCTTAATCCTGAACTGCGAGTTGTGTATAGTCTTTACTTGAAGTGTACTCTGCATTCATTAATAGCAATACATCATGTGTAATTTAAATGTATTCATATGTCATTTATTATTATTACACATATTTTAATTATGTTCCCTTCCATGTATGTTGTATTTCATGTGAATACATAGTATAAATACTATGTCTGGTAGTTTTGGCCAGTACATGTCATTGCCTCCAATTACACTTGTGTGCTTTATTAATTTTAAATAAAATTAATTTGTTTAATTTGATTAAAATTATGGATGATGGAAATTTATAGGATGGTTTTGATGGAATTAAGATAAATTGAATTAATTTATCAACCAGATAAATTTCTAGGATGGTTTGGGTGGTTTGGACGGCTTGTGTGCCTGTGGTTTCTTTTATATAAACCTCTTAACCAATCCTTAGATTCTTCTCACTAGTGTGTGAGTAAATCTTATGTAATTAATGTATATCCTAGGAAATTGTTGGTGTTTCAAGTTTAGAGTTGAGACAAAACCAATCCAGTTGATACATAGGTGCATGGATGGGAAGTTTCAAGCATGAAGCAAGTTATGATTCAAGGTGATTTCCCCAGGGTTTAGGATTAGTTTATCATCCACTAGATAAACTAACCATTAGAAAATCCCATGATCATACCAATTTTATTATTCTATTTTTTTCAAGTCCCATGGTTAATTTTATTATGGATTATTTATCAAGATCACATAAATTGAAGAATTAACAAGAATGAAAGATGGAATTAACATAAAATTGGATTATGCCTAAAATTTATCCAAACATGGTTAATCAATGGAGTAAAATTCACTTAATATTAATAACCATTTTATAAAGATAAAAATAAAAAATATATACATAAAATAAAAAATCTATCAAATCAATATATTAAGTCTCTATAGACTTCCACTATTTGGGTTGAAATAAAACCATAATTCAAAGTTTATGACCAACCCCAATTTGTGTACATCAATTATCATGGAATTTCTAACTTGAGTTTTAGTTTGAATTAACCAATTTCACATTAAGGTTTGGTTGCATCTGTGAGACTTAGTGTAGCTAGTAGACAAGTGTTAAGGAAATCCAAGTCTAGGATTTCAAGATTGGGGATTCAACTCAATGGATCATTCAGCTATGAGTTAATTCCATTGGAAATTTATGCCGACCAAAATACCTTCAAATAGATTTTCAATCCTCTATTCAGGTTATGAAAAGGGGCATATAAATCCTTGGAACTATAATATCTATGCAATATGATATTTTTAAACTAATGGTGTGGGCTATTGGGTTTTCGATAAAATAGAGGGAGACTAATAAATTAAACTTATTATGGAATGTCTTTTGTAATCAAGATAAAAAATAAAATCTACTTTTAATTAATGTAGAATATGGGAAGAAAATCATTGCAACATTTTGAACAAAGATTGTGTCCTCACCAGCACATATTTCCAAAGGGGTGGTACTATGTTGTATACACTAAATTGCAATAGGAAGATTTATACTATGTTCTAGAATACCCTATACATATTCAATCACCTCAACAAGCAAGATAAATTTATTAAGATACCAATAAAAGGTATATTATTATGCTCTTATAGCTAAATGTGCTAGATATAATTTATGTTTCTAGAAATGATAATTAAATATATAGACTTGGATGATTATACCATCATATATCATCTTCTATCTCTTGAGAATGAAAAAGAGAGGATTTAGATAAATGATATTTTCACTACACCATTTCAATGTAACTGTAAGAAGGCATTTATCTAGTGATCTTTTATTAAATATATGGAATTATATTGGTCGTTAGAAAAATTACACTTCCATATGGATAATATATTATCCATTAATATCATAATATCATCCTTACCTTCTAGGTTCTTCTTATTCATTTAGAATTATGATATGAACAGTATGGATAAATGGTTCGATAATCTTTTGACTAAGCTTCACTGTGGAGATAAGGGTTGCAGGGAACTCAGTTCTGCAACCCTTGTGGTGAACAATATTAAGGAAAGGTTGAAAATATCATAGATATTTTATAGTAAATGGTGCCTTTACAATGTATTTCAATAAGATAAAATATTTATTGGTGGTGTAAATAATAAGAAGCTATTTTCTTCTCATATGGATAGAATTGATATTTTGAAAAGAATTACAATTAATGAATACATAAGCAATTTCATATACTTAAAATATGATTATAATGTATTGTAGTGTTTTTATTTCAATTATTGGGTATTAAATACTAACTTGTATTCAAATACTAAAACTAAGAAGGGTAAATTACATGATATAGGGTGTTCTCTCCCAAGTGATGAGGAAGAGTGATTCCTACATCAACCTTAAGAAGCACATGACTTCAAATAAGTAAAGTTAAATTATCCCAGGGGATGAAAATGTTGATTAATATATTAGTTGTTAGAATTTTATAACATTTGATTTCTAAGAGGATTGAATCAAGTTAAATTTTTATTTTCAGTAATTGTTACCTATACATTTAGCTTAGTGTTATGTTGGACACAACGAGACATTATTTCTTTAGAGATTAATATTGATAAGGTAGACTATACTTAATTAAAAGTTCCATTAAACTTGAATCATAATTATCCAACATTTAAAATAAATGATGAATATAAATTTATAAGACTCATGCCTAGTTGTGGAAAAATAATTATTAGTCAAGTAAAAATATAAATTGTCATGTATGCCCAGTATGATGTTTAGACTCTTTAGATCCAAAAATATTAGGTGTGTGGCATACTTATGATTTATACTAAGAAACCATTAGATATAAAGGTATGACACAAAGCTTCCGAAGTAAGTTCAAGCTTAGTGGCATGAATTATTCCAAGGTAAAGATATAGGTGAATTCATATACTCCATGATACTCATCGAAGAAATTTAAATAATTCTTAGTGAAGTAATTCATGAACTTGGTAAAATATAGAGGATCCTCTAAGTGAGTTTTTCTGAGAATATCTTAACCAAGTACTCATCGGTCTTTTAATATAGAAAAAAGGTTTTCCAAAACACACATATCCTTTTTTACATCTTGGATATGGTGATAACATAAGGTATGATCATTGTAAAATATTATATATATTGTAGTCATTCATTATTCATTTCCATGTTGTTTTTTAAATAGATGCATAACAACTAAAAATATTCCAACTAAATTGAATAATGGATATCATATAAGTTCTGATAAATTCAGAGTCCATTATTTCATAGCCCAAGGTGTTCTAGTAAGAATCATTTGTTAAGTTGGAATCAACTTCAGATGCACATCCAAGAAAATACAATGTCAATATCAGTTATTTATTAAATAGTTACTAAGGATATTAACATACCCATGATAGAAAGGTATTAATCATACCATATAAATTTATATGTGGTAAGGATATATATTTTAGGATAGTGGGAACAAGAATGGATTAAATTGAATCTTGGATCCAAATGTGCAATATTTCATACAAAAAAGTTAACTCTACAATTTTTAATGGGAGTAATTATTCCAGATACACATACTAAATAATAAATTTAAAAACCATAGTAGTAGTTTTATATTCACTATGATTGGTGAAATATAGTATTGGTTAAAAATAATAATTATAATAGGAATTTGTAAGTGGAAAACTATCTATTATTGACAAGTTCATTTGAACTTGAAGATAGATTCCATGTATCAAAATCCAATTTTTTATTTTGATATTTTCTCTAGTTGATGTAAAGTCATTGGTATTAATTAAATAAAAATCATATATTGATGGTAAAGTTTGGCCCAATAAGGAATATTTTATTAATAAAAAAATTCTATATGTTTTATATTATAATACCTTATCACTAATTATCATGGGAAATTCCATTCAAATTTTAATTTTCATAGATTTTATATGATCAATTTATTGGGTATTGGATATCAAGGCCATGCTCATTAAAGGAAATATTGTGGGAGATATCTATATAACACAACCAAAAGGGTCGGTGAAATCAACCAATACCAATATTATACATAAGTTTCAAAGATCTATATATGTAACTAAATAATCATAATGATCATAGTTATTAATTTTAAATGAATGTGTGTTCAAGTGTCTATAAAATGTTTTTTGGCCCTGAAATATCATCAAGGGACTCAAACGGCCATTTTTAAATGAACTGAGCATGTAAGCCTCCCTGAATGACCATAATGGGGCCAATGAAGAGGTTTCATTCAAGTTACAATAGGTGCATTCAAAGTTACCATTTTTCTCACAATATACTTGCCTTAAAAAGGTGATAAATAGTTCATCGAGTGATCCAAAGGCTAATGATAATCCTAAGGCATTTATGCAAAAAAAAATCCTTGGTGCATGTAATAAATACCACTCATAGGTAACTCTTGTGTGCACTCATATCCTTCCACGCCAAAGGTGATATTAGTCTCATCATGTTTCACATCCAATCCCTAGTGGAAAAGGATGGAGGTGCGCACAACTTAAGTTCTACACCCAAGATCTTGCATGCCAATAGATAGGGATTTCGGCTACAAATAGAATCTCACCCCCTCCCTTTAAGAGGCTCTCTAGAAGACGAAAAAATTATCTTTTACGTATAAATCTTGATCTTCCATTAAAGTGTGAAATATGGACCCTCAAAGGTATGGAATGTATGTGATAGACCTCTTGTGGGACCAAATATGACTTGGCCTACTATAGGGTGATCCTCGTGCAACTACCCATAAGGATAGCTTGGTGTGAAAAAAAAGAACCTTCTCGTATAAAACACCTATGTTGTGCATAACTCCACAACTTGCGTTCAACTATGACTCTTAATTCCATTTGATTCCCTTATGCTATAGCCCTCTTTTTGTGAAACTCTTTCATGAAGCCCAACAGAGATGTGGGAAAAAATTCTCAGTCCCCTAGTCGATGTCTCATATGCCTCTAGTGAAACCATTACCTTACCTCTTACTTCTAAGCATTGGTATCATAACCCCTTTTTCTTCTAAGAATAGAGACCATAACACAGACCTCGCAATTGACCACTCATCCATGGTAGTGCCAACGTCATGCCCCACCTGAAGGTTCATGAGTGGTGGTCATGTAATCCCTAGGGCTATATAATGATTCCCCCCACATCTGATCTGTATGACATAAAACTTTCAATCTCCATGTCCTCATCATAAGATGTTAAACTACATGATAATTTCCTTATCACATGACGTAAAACTATAGTCTTACTCTGTGCAATGCACATTGTATGCCCCATGTACGATCATTATAGGATGCCTCCTTATCCCCAATTAAGGATGAAACCCCCACTCATGGGAGGATTCCATGAATAATCCCCGCACTATCCTTCCCCATTGGAGGATGATACACCTACCACTGGCAGCTTCCACGCATAATCCCCATACTATCTCTCATCACCATGGGATGAAAAACCAACAATGGGTAGCTTCCAAGCATAGGACCCACACAATTCCCCCAAGATAAATCCTTTTATGATGATCATATTCAATGCATAATCCCCATACCATCTCTCATCGACACTCCTTTTTCTATAAGAGCATCCTTACTACATGACATTAAACTACATGGATCAGTCCTACCACACTATCTTATGTTACAAAATCAAACTATGTGGATTTTTTTCCCTGTCTTCTAAACAAGGCATGTAGGACGCCTCTCTGAGGTTCAATCCTAACATTGCAAAACCATCCAGGTGTGACATATTTCCTCCTAGGGATTAACCTCCTTGATCCACCCCCATGGGTTTTTCTGATCAACCAAATTTGTCTCCACAATATGTTAAATTTGTGCCCTGATCCATCTTAGCTAGATGTTCTGATCCATCTCTATAAGATGTAGAACTTGTGATCTGACCCAAAAATGTATACCTTATGCATAAGTATGGTATTCTTGAGGTAAAAAACCTTGGAATATTTACACCCATTTAATTTTTATCTCATGATTAACATAGGATACCTTGGGTTCTACACCTAAGATGCCTCATATGATATTCCCTCCCATGAGGAAGATTCATAAGTGACCAATGTTCCCAACATCCAGACATGTCAGTGATGCCCATAGTGACTACTCTACTGAATGAATGTTATTTCCCTATCAATACATAAGTAGGGTAATTAACAAACATCCACAAATATTTGGCATCAGGAATGAGTTCTATGAACATGACTTAATCTATGAGAGAGACCCAGACTAGGCATCGAGCTCCAAGTAGAAGTCAATGGAATCAGGAACTGACATCCCATCATCCCATTTCTGTCAAGGAGAATACATCACCATTTAAAGTGATGAAATTCACCCACCTTTGTAAAGTGGGAATGAGAGGCTATAGGAATCTAGTGTAGCGTAACTCTACATGTAGGCAGGGAGCTTGAAAAAAAGATTCAGAAATAGAAATGTTGAAACCAATGTGAAACCTTTCTCCTCAACATGGGGACTAGTATAATTCAGTACATCATCATATTATAATTTCACTAGATTAAAACCTCAGGCACCAAGTCTCACTAAGAAAAACAGTGGGCCTAGTATGGAACTCACCAGAGGATTGGGGTGATAAACATTGGTCATTCTCAGTCTGCGAAATTGTTAGCATAGATCCTTATCTCCTTCAGAATATTGGACAATGTTGGGGAATGGGGAATTGATTTCCTTATACCTATACTGATGGATGAATATAACTTATTTATAGGACCTTGGATACAGGAAATCAAATACCCAATGCTCCTAGGCACTGAGGCAGAAAAACATTGATGTGATAATCCCACACAACTCCACTCCCATAACGAAGTCCACCACGACTTCCTATACAAAGTTCCCACACACCGTATCACCCTATAAGCTTACCCATATGAGGTTTATTGATTCCCTCATGCCCCAGTACAAGTAGGAGGGGTTCATTTCCATGAGTTATATAGCCTTCTAAGACTTGGATTAATTGGCACCTCACTAACCCACTGGCCCTGAGGGTCATGCATGGGGAAGCCACCCCCTGTTCTGATAGTGAACCACTTCAAGAATCTCTCCCTAGATAACTCTAATGAATTTCTCCCCTACACCGAGGAGTTTTGGGATTTTCAAGTCACCTCGACCATGGATACTTCCCAGGATACACAAAAGAGGGCTCCCGTAAGGCCTCGTCAACACCAGAAACAATAAGTCCCTTGGGAAAAAGATCATGTAGACTTCACCCCTACTCAGTCATCCCTAGTTTGAAGCACCTAAAGCTAGTATCGAGGGTTAGACTTGGGATAATGGCTGATAAACAGAATCATCCCTAGGTCTAGTGTCCTATACCACCACTGAAACATTTTTCTAGATCCCTATAATAGGAGAATTGGGATCTGTCTTTTCCTGATTAGGATTGGGACCACAGTCTCCTCATAGGCAGTCTACGTTGACCCTTTCAATCATTGGTTCCACCGAAAACCATTACAGAAAAACTCATGATGATGAGACTCAGTGTGGAGGTCCTCCCCACATTGTCATCAACCCATGTGGAGGCCCTCTCTACTTTTTTAGAAATCATCACATAGGTCCTCCCCGTACTATCACCAGGTGGAGTAGAGATCCTCCCCGCTCCATCACCAACCCAAGTAGAGGTCCTCGTCACTTTATCAATAATAAAATTGGAGTTCCTCTCTACTTTTTTAATATCTAGTATGAGGGACCTCCTCGTACTCTCTATGCTCAACACAGAAGTCCTACCCATGTGACTATAAACCAACAAGGAGGTCCTCCCCATGTTCCTAGAAACCAAAGTGGATTACCTCCCTACTATTTCACCAGGAAAATCAGGCATCCTTCCCACACTACCACCCACCATCATGGAGGTCCTCCCCATACTATAGAGGTACCATTCCCGGAAAAACCACCCTGAGGAATATGGGAAAACACTCATAGAATAACAAATCCTAGGAAATGCCAAGTCTCTGTCAACCTTGTGATTCAATCATATTTCAAGGGGATAGAAAACTTCACAATGGAGTCTCCACCCCGGCAGCTAAAGTTTGGGGTAGGAGATTGAAAGATGAAAATTTTCATCCTAGAAGAATAGGTCCATGGGGTCCCCAGATCCCTCTATAGGTACTTGTAAGTAGAGAAAGTTATGGATCCCTTCTAGGATCTCACTGTGTAGTTCATGTCGTCTCTAGCTTCCCTCCTCTCCATATTCACCTGATATGTTAGAGAGTTTTCAGGGTCTGTATTGGTGACTTCAAATGTTGAGAAATCTACTGAGCCACAGATGATTTCTGCCTCCATCGCGCATGAGGAAGTGGTGAATACCCTATCCTATAGGGATGTGATGATGTGATTTGTACCACCCTCAAGAGATGTCCCAGTATGTAGAAAACAACAGACTCATGTAGTGGATCCCCAGTTGGCCAATCATCCACTGAACTAATCCACATTAGTGAAACTAATTATCCCCTAGCCAACACCAATCAGAGCTTGGGTCGAACAAAAAAATAGTCCTTAGAGAAAAAGGTCTTGTGGGAGGTTCTAGCCACCGACTAGCTGTCACTGGTGTTTTGGCCACCTATAAATCCAAATTTTGACATCCCAAAGTCCCTTACTGAGGGACCGGCTATGTGTTTCCACCAGGTCATCTGGGAGATTCTTCGCCACCTTTTTAATCATTAGTTGACCTATTCGGGAAACCAAGATCACCTCAAGAAAATTGACCAACAACATCAAAAGGTTGAGTTGGTAGCACATCCATTGGCTTGGCTCACTAAGTCATCCAGCTACCGCTATAACCTCAAACAGATATGAATCAAGAGATTCATAGTTCTCCAATGAATTGTGGAATAGGTGTATTCACACATATAGAATAGGGGTTGGGGACAGTACGCTACTCTCCACTTCATCCCAATCTTACGACAACCTGGATTTCCTAATAAAAATGAGGGTTATCCTACAAGTACCATCATGGTAAATATGATTGTTCTTAAGCTATATGAGAATATGGGTAGTTGTACAGAGTAAGATTGGAAAAACCTTCCCCAATGGGTATTTTAGTACTAGTAAGACTCTTAGATAGGTGTTTGTACTCGCCAAAAGAGGAAGACACGTGGCCTAGAGGATCCCCCAATGAGACATTGCTTCCTCATGGAAATAATAGAAAGGTAACGGACAATGATGGGTCCTCCAATCCATATGATATTTCACCGAAAATAGAGGTAGATCCCAATGTGATAGCCTTTCTCCAGTATCTCAAAGTGAAAAAAAGAATAATCACTGATCACTTTAGTGATCGGTGCCCAGATTATGGAACTGCCCAACGGGGTCCCATTTCTCTCCTAATGGGGAAAAATTAATTCTTTTTCATATTCCCCTAGTCGATATCAATAATATCATTCATCCATATAGATTATTGGAGTGATTATATCAAAAGTGACCAAGATATGAGTCACAAAACCCGCCTGAGTAGTGTAATTATCCTACTCAGGGTCCAAGTCGTGACGCACCACAAGCCATTGAGACTTATACCAAGTTAATGAGTCTGTCAATGAATTTTTTGTTAGGAATCCTCATCAAGATAGATACCCTCACCAATATTACTTGATATACACTATCACTTCTTTCCTAGAGGCCCTATATATGTGACAGGTGGCAATATGGAATAATGGAATGCCAAACCCAGTAGGGGTGGATGACACCCGAACACCCTTGGAGTTTGGTAACCCTAGATTTTCATCATTCAATAGGATGAGTAGCCCATTGTAGCACTTGGACCACTTTATATCAAGGTGTGGAGATATGTTAGGAACCCTAAAGCAATAAGTGGCTACTAAGATTTGGTGTTTTTTTTAGACACTAGAGGAACCTACACTCATCTGGTACAGCCAGCTAACCATAGGATCCATTTCTGGCTGGGAAGATCTTATCAAATAGTTCCTCTTATAGTTCATCTCCACCACACTCAAGACTAGTATCTTCAACCAATTCAAGTGAAAACAAATTTCTTATGAGAAATTTTCATATATTTTTTTCACCCGGTGGAAAGGCTTCATGTACTCCCACGACATGCTACTAACTCAATATCATTTTTTAAAGATATGCATAGGGGATATCAAGATTTTTACAGTCCCCACTCTCATCACCTAGAACTTTCCAAGTGTCTTACAGGAGTTCTCTAATAAGGTTCAGCATATGGAAGAATCCCTGTAGTAGGCCAAATAGTCTCCCTTATTACCTCTTGCATCTCTCGCATGTAGACCTACCAAAGTAGAGTCTACTGATTTCATACAGGTAGAGACCCCCAAGAAGGAATATTTTTTGGCCCATTTTCCATAGGATCTTCAACAACTGTATATTTACCAAGTGTAGCCTCACCCAGTACAGCCTTATCAGACACTTCCTCTCCTGGAACAGAACCACTAGACACAAACTTTCCAAGTGTATCTTCACAGATGAGAGAATTTGGATCCATCCCCTTATCAAGGATAAGATCCTAGAGTTCCATTTCCAAATAGAAGGAACTTGACCTATTCCTTTAGGGTTGAATAACTACTAGGATATTTCATCTTCACCCTCTAGAAAGGGATTCTGAAACTCCCAGAGTGCAAGAAGTCCCAAGAAAACGGACTCACTAACCCCCTAATCCATTTCCTATAACGTAGGATCATTGTAAATACCATAAAATAATTACATGTGTTTAGGGATTGGATCTGAGACTAAGTGGGTCATGTTTTTTTTTAATTGTGTGATGTTTTGGAAGCGGTAACACATATCGCCACCAACCTTGGTGGTGATAGTAAATTTTTAGGTGAATGGCAGTAGGCTTCCAGCCGTGGGAACTAGAAGTATGATGACTGGTTGGATCATAGAGTAGTCTCTCACACCCATGGTGTCATCCAATCCCATTTAGGAAGTCTAGAAAATCCTATATTCATTTCACCTTCTCCAGCTACTACCTCTTTGTACATGTTGTAGCCTTCCAAATCCCAGAAGAGCAGGTGCCAACAACACAAGGGAAATTAGAGTCACCCACCCATGTCAAAACCATCTCACACCCTCAGTGATTTCATGCTTCCTAGGTTGGTAACTTCCCCTAAGGTTCAACTAGGACTAGATGACCTCACTTATGATGAGAATGAGTATTCCTCCTTGAATTCTGTCAAGCTAGTAGGCCTTTTCATGGTGCCTGATAGTGAGTAATATCAAGTAAACCCCGAGGATACCTCCAGTTGACACTGTTGAAGGAAAGGGATAAGACATCTAATCCACCATAATTCTTAGTCCAGCACCTCAAACCAATCTGTACATGAAACTGAGACTAGGTAGTAGATTTTGTGCAGATCTCAGTAGGAATAGTCCTCTGAACATGCTCCATCAAATATGTTGTTGCAGCCAGCCATATTAACTGAAAAATAAAACTAGTTATGATCACACTATGATCAGACATGTCTATACAAATATATTCCTCATTTAACCAAAAATTAGTAGGTGATTCAGAGCAGGTCATCCTATCAAAATAAGTACATTTCTAATACTAGATATACCCCAACAATTCAGCCAACAACGCCTATTGGGCCTTATGACAAAGAGCACACACCTACTGGTAAAAGCTTGATTTTATAATAGAGTTAAAATGTGTTGAAGCATCTCGCCAGTATATATGCAAGGCTCGCAATCCTTGAGGAATTACACTTATTGAAATAACTTCATGAGGCCCTTATAAAAGCATTGAAAATACCCCTACATTTTGAGTTTTAGGTAGCATCCGTGGAGACCTACTATATAGAAGAGGCCAAGTAAGAGGCACGACAATACATCATCTCATTATCTGGGGAAGATGATGGAATCATCATGTATGGGAACATACACCTGTTGTACATTATAGGATATTTCACCAGTGTGGAGGTTCATCACTTCTTAGTATACATAGGTTCTCATATCAATCTCATCCCTATCAGGATGCTCTATACATTGGGGCTGACAGAAGAAGATTGACTCTCTCTCTCACCTAACAATTAAAGGTTATGATAGGACCAAGAAAAAACCTTATATAAAGGTCCAGATGATGACCCATTTTTGTGGCTTCATAGAAAGTTTTTATTCTATCATAGTCTCATGGTATACTACTAACAACGCATTGCTAAGTAGGTCCTGGCTTCATCTGCATGTGACAGTCCCATCCTCATATCACTAGTGATTCAATTAGTCCCTCAATGGTTGAGTATGTATACTTCAAGGTGATTCATCTCCCCTCTACTCATTTGAGGCCCACTACATGGATTCATGTTACTATAAGAAGGAAGGTAAGTAGGTTTATACCAATGAGGTTGAGCATATAACCATCTTAGTAAATATGTGGACAGACTTAGATGATTTTTTTCATTCTTCTGATTCATCAATTGGATGCCACAATGTCATACCTAGGGATCTACTTCATTTTCTCTAAGAAGAAGGGTTTTAGCATCTCTAAAAAGAAGTAAAATCCACTTATTACCTCATACTCTAACACCAGACAGGCCCTAGTGATACAAGAGGCCCTTACTCCTTTAAGGTACTGAGTTGTTCACCCCATGGACACTATTTCTACATGAGTGGTATTTATTTAACAAACCAATTATATCTAGACTTTGACCATAAGGCCAATTATTGACTCACCACCATTGCTTTGACATCAATAATTGGCCTTATGGTCAAAGTCTAGATATAATTGGTTTGACATTTTCTGTCACTACCGTGTCAGCAGGGTGGGAATTCATCGGTAAAGATTCTATGTCTACCCAAGCAGTCACCGGTTCTTCCCCTGAGCTAGATATACTTAAAGAATCGCCTCATACTATTGATTATCCTACCTCATATGTTGAATAGGATTTTGAAGATACCCTTCCTATATTTGAAGAGGGTGTATCCACCACCATTGATGAGTTAATTCAGGTGAACTTGGGTACTGAGTTAGATCGGAGGCCAATGTTAATCAGTGCAACCATGTCTCCAGAGGAGAAGCAGATGTATGTGGACTTCCTAAAGCAACATGATGACATATTTTCCTAGAGTTATGAAGACATGATAGGGCCGGACCCTCATGTTGTAATCCACCATCTTGGCCTCCCAGTGAGTCATCATGGGTTCAAGTAGCCTCCCAGAAAGATTCACCCTTCTCATGGTGCTATGGTCAAGGTGTAGATTGATAAGATTATTAAACCAAACTTTATCATGAAGTTTCAGTACCCTAAGTGGTTATACATCATAGTTCTGTCATTACCGTGTCAGCAGGCTGGGAATTCATCAGTAAAGATTCTATGTCTACCCAAGAAGTCACCGGTTCTTCCCGTGAGCTAGATATACTTAAAGAATCGCCTCCTACTATTGATTATCCTACCTCATATGTTGAAGAGGATTTTGAAGATACCCTTCCTATATTTGAAGAGGGTGTATCCACCACCATTGATGAGTTGATTCAGGTGAACTTGGGTACTGAGTTAGATATGAGGCCAATGTTAATCAGTGCAACCATGTCTCCAGAGGAGAAGCAGTTGTATGTGGACTTCCTAAAGCAACATGATGACATCTTTTCCTAGAGTTATGAAGACATGATAGGGTCGGACCCTCATGTTGTAATCCACCATCTTGGCCTCCCAGTGAGTCATCGTGGGTTCAAGCATCCTCCCAGAAAGATTCACCCTTCTCATGGTGCTATGGTCAAGGTGTAGATTGATAAGATTATTAAACCAAACTTTATCATGCAGTTTCAGTACCCTAAGTGGTTATACATCATAGTTCTGATTAGTAAGAAGAATATGAACATAAAAGTTTGTATTATCTTTTAGGACCTCAACCGCCATTTCCCAAAGGATCATTTTTTCCTTCTAGTGATAGAACATTTGATTGATGCTACAGTTGGGTTCTAAGCCCTCCCCTTCATGGATGGTTATTCTAGGTACAATTAGATCAAGATGGCCTCTGAGAATGATGAATCTACCAACTTCATGGCACTAAAAGGGACCATTTTCTATCAGGTAATTCCATTTGACCTGAAGAATACATAAGTTACGTTTTAGTGATCCATATACCACATATTAAAACTAATTCTTTGGAATTTGGTGGAATTCTGTGTAGATGACTTGGTGGTAAAATCCCTCCATTGTCAGAACTATCTCAGAGACCTTGATAAATTGTTCATCTTCTTTCACTCCCAGCACTTGAAGATGAACCCCCTGAAGCGTGCATTCACGGTTACCTCTAGGAAGTTTCTAGGATTCATCATCAAATACATATGCATTAATATCGACCCATAGAAGATCATGACCATCATCCAAATTCCTCCCTTGAGAAACCTATGGGAGATAAGAGGAATCCAAGGCCACTTATCCTATATATGCCGATTTATCAAAAACCTGGCTAGAAAGTGTAATCCCTTTTTTAGGATCATGAATAAAGGAACCATTTACTAGTGGGATTATGAGTGACATACCCCATTTGAGGAAATCAATCAGTATCTTTTGCAACCTCCGGTTTTGATGTCATTATCTCAAGGAAGCCTTTTTTTCTTTATGTGACTGCCCTAGAATGATCCCTTAAAGAAATTCTCATCCAGAAGAGTAATAAGGGAATATAAAATAGTTTTTACTATCTTGGATTCATACTCCTTGACATGGAGACCAGATAATCCCCTATTAAGAAGAGCTACATCGCACTAGTTTTTGCAGTGTATAAGTTGCGGAATTATCTACAGCATCATGCGATACAGCCAGTGTCCCGAGTAGACTCGATAAAATATATCCTAAATCACCCCATTTTGATAGTATGGTCAGCATACTAGTTAATAATCCTTCATCTATTCGACATCAGGTTTGTTCCACAAAAAGCTTGCAAGGTCCATGCATTAGTGAAATTCATGGCTACCCGTACGACCCCTGAAGAGTTTCCCATGGATGTTTCTTTCATAGATGATGTTATCCTCTCTATGGATCGAGATATTCCATGTTTCTAAAAAAATTGATGGTACCTCCCAGATAATGACTGGTAGAAGGATCAACAATCCCAAGATCAACAGAGTAGGCATGGGGATCGTCTTCATCACCCTGGACAAGTCATATTTCCCTACTCATTCCAGCTATTAGAAGGATGCACCAAAAATGATGCAGACTATCAATGTCTCATTACTGGTCTTGATAAGGCCTTGATATTGATGTACACCACTTTCATGTGAATGGATACTTTGAATTAGTCATCAAATAGATTAATAGTGACTACGTCATCAGAAAGATAGAGATTCTGCCCTTATTGGAGTGCACGCTCAAGCTAATGACCCAGTTCCCTTATCTTTTGAATGTGCCTTATGTCCCTCAATAGTAAAATGGTCGAGCCGATGCCTCGGAAATTCTAGTTTTGTCCCTCATAGAGTTTGACTAGGATGACATGTTCATTCATGTGGCACACCGGAGGGTCGTCGCCCCCATTATTTCAGATGATGATGATACTCAATAGGTAAACCATCTGACTATCAATGATTCTATGTTGAGACCCTCAGGTTCCCCCACAATAGAGGAAAAACACAATTGTATTTACTATTTTTGAGTATATCCAGCATAGAATGCTTCAACCAGACTGAGCCACGTGTGAGCGAATCCTTCGGCATGCAGAGTAGTTTACCCTCTATAATGGGCCTAACCTTGATCAAAATATCTACATATTAGGATTTGATGGAATTTTATTCTGTAGTATCCAAGGATATGGGATCCCTCAGGTTATGTAGGAATTCTATGGCAGGTCCTGTGGTTCCCATCAGGAAGGATTGAAGATCTCCCATCAAATTTGGAGACTAGGCTACTTCTAACCCACTATGTCCCATGACTACATCAATTATACCAAGAGTTTCCATGAATTTGAAATCCATGAAAACTTTTTTCATCAACCATCAAAGTTCTTCCATAGAACCAAATATTCTTGGCCCTTTGTAGTATGGGGACTTGATGATGTGGGGTTGTATCTCCTAACAATAGCTCACCAGTATAGGTTCATCCTAACTGTAATAGATTTCTTCTTCAAGTGGGTAGAATCGATTCCCCTTAGGGAATTCAAGGCCTGATCCAAGATGGAATTTGTGATCTCCCATATCATCCATCAATTTGGTGTTCCTCATGCTATTCTCAAAGATAACGGTATCAACTTCTAGACTGCTAAGCTGAAAAAGTTGTATGCCAAGTACAACATCTAGTCAAGCCATACTTCTTGGTATCATGCACAGGTAAATGGGTAGATTGAAGTGTTCAATAAAACCCTATATAAAATTTTGTATAATATATTAAGCCAAAATAATAGGAGTTGTCTAGACAATCTCCCCAATGACCTCTAGTCTTATTTGATGATAACCCAAAATTCAACCTAGGTGACCTCATATTCCTTGGTGTATGGAACAGAGGCAGTCCTTCCCATTGAGGTTTAATTTCCATTTCTATGAAAAAAAATTTATGACTAGAGGACACCAGAAAAAATGGTATAAATCCATCTATATGAGCTAGAATATCTCAAAGAAAACAAGATCTCAGCCTTGTACAATCTAGAGAGGAACCAAAATAAGATATCAAGAGCATTCAATAAGAAGGTTCTCCTCTGCTCCTTACTCCAGGGTGACACAGTATTGGCTCTCATAACACTAATGATACCTGGTAAGAAGACACCAAAGTCAGATCCCAAGTGAGAAAGACCATATATAATTCATAAGGTCTATTCTAATGAACCATACTCTTTGGTTTCCATAGATAGAGATTGTATCACACAACCTAACAAAACCAAGTTTATCAAGCAGTAATTTGCCTGAAGAGGATAGGGTATGAACTCTATGACCTTTAACTAGGAGTCCAAGTCCTAGAATCATGAATTTAAACTATGTGAAATTATCTTGAAGAATAATTTGTGTGGTGAAGGGCCTCCTTCTCCCTCAATTCACATCAGGTTTTTCATTCCACCACACTGCATACATATATTTGGGATACTCACCCCTCGTTCCAAAATCTACAACCTTAAACTAAGATCTCGTGGTCTAATATTTAAGACCTTACACTAATAGACACCCTATGTACCAAGCATTATGACATTAAACTGTTTCCATCCCCTATAGTATGAGTTGTATAAATCTAAACTACAAAACCCTATGTCCCCAATGCATGATGTTAAACTGTGGTTCTACCCCATATGAAACCAGTATGCATATTAAATAAGAGATGATGTTTATCCCATATAAAACCGAGATGCCTCATATTATATGTATAACATGGACGGAAAACCTTACCCCATTAACTAAACATAAGAATACCCATAGCATTCATAAGGTTCTTTAATTACCTCACCAAATAGGAATCCCTCACTGATGTTAGTCTTCTACCATGTCATGTTCTTGAACTATGTGTAGATTGATTCCCATATTCATAGGATATGTTGCATTTATTGAAATTATTATCTTCTGGAATAGCCTTAAAATCATTATCCCTTCATCCCCTTGGCCCCATTTATGTTCCAATCATTAGGAACTTAAATTGTGTTTGGTTCGTCTCAATGTATGTATGCAGTATGTGAGCCTCTTTAGCTCCATTTATGTCAAGTACTTCTTCTGTGTCATGCCACATAAATACCCTTGAGACCAACGATCCCCCAAGTCCAAAGAATATTAATTTAAACTATTTTCCATGGTATAATTATTATAAACTTAAATTTTTTTCGATTATTCTAAGCTCAATGACCTCAAACTAAGAGCCATGGTTGAAGCTATGTGATCTTAAACCAGCAATTGTTCTTACAGGACATGCTCTATGAATCTTAAATAATAGTGGAACTAGTCCTAGTTGCATGACTTTAAACATTTAAGCTTAGGGTACTCAATATATGATGTTAAACTATGGTTTTACCCCATTTGAAATTGGGATGCCTCTTAAAGATAGATGATATTTCCCGGTCCGAAATCAGGATGCCTCATATGATAAAGTGTGTGTTGAATTACACATTAACCCATCTAAACCAGCATGCCTCATGCACCAAGTATCTGATGAATCATAATTTATCTCGTATAAATTTTCCATGCCTCATATCTAAGTATGAGAAGATTCAATACACTCATTCAATAGGGTATCCCCCTACCGACATTGGTCTCCTACCATGTTGTGTTCCAGAACTATGTGTGGCTTCATTCCCATTCTCATGGGATATCTGTTACACCTGTATATTTTATCTTGGGTCCATCCCTATTATAAACTCACCACAGGGCCTTTTCCTCCCCAGTTTCATAATGAAGACCCAGGGTTACAAGTTTCCTCTATAATGCATTATGTGGTGTCCCACCCTTCCCTCTATTCACATTAGGTTTTTCACCCCATTGTACTATGCTTATTCATTTAATATTATCAACCCCACATCCCAAACATATGGCCTTAAATTAAAATCCATGGTCAAAGCTTTATGACCATAAACTATTCATAATAGTTCCAAGCTTCATGACCTTAAATTATGTTCAAACAAGATATCTCTTGAATGTTCTATATTATAGGGCCTCCCAAGATCCCCATTCACATCCATACACCACATCCTTTCACATAAAGTTAAATTGTAACCCTACTCCATGAAATGGACATAGGATTCCCTCTTGATCTAACATATGGAAGGAATGATAGGCATCTCAATGCATAAGTCTTGTATAGTGCATCCCAATCACATGATGTTAAATTGTACAATGTATCATCCTCACCAAAATACATTAAACTGCATTTCCAATGTCTTTATCATATGATGTTAAAAAATATATTTTTATTCCTCATTATAAGTCATAAAACTGCAAGGTTTCATAGGTCCATGCCTAAGAATCCATTTCCTTCAGTTTCATTCATTTACCACATCATTCATCTTCTTCGACCATTGGTTGGCATCCAAGATGATTCTCCCCTGGAAGATGAGTTTGAATTTCGTTCAGACCGATACACCTAACCTATGTGCTTCAAGTTTCATTGGTGTAATTCCATGATTTTTTGAATCTATTCAAACATTCCATCACTTCATCTCCATGATTCTCATTCCCCTCATTTGGATCCTCATCCACTACCATGTATGAAGGGATCCCCAAATAGTGATTCTCCCTTGCCAAAATGGATCACCTACATTCTTGTTCCAACATCCCAGAAGTCTTTTGGATGATATTATGAGATAGGTTCCATGTTTTGAACATGTTCGGTGGTTGAACCTTAGTTGTTTGTCCCCATATCAGGATAATGGTATGGATGTTGTGTTTCAAACATAGTCATCAGTTGTTCTATATCACCATACCACTCCCCTTGTGTTCCATATTCTGGACATTAGGATTCACACTATCCATTCCCCTTTGTTCGGGTAGAATTCAATTCCCCTTATGGTACCCCATTCTTTTGGTAATGAATATTAAAAAAATAAAGTTATTTTTTAGAGAGCCCCTTTCTCCATCCATAGAACCTCTCAACCCGAAATCCTTCGGTGTCCAGTCAGTAATAACAAACCACTGGGTGTTCAATAATTATTCGACACTCTCATATAAGTGATAAATTATATGGTAATCCCTTGTTTCTCACAATGAGTAACTCATGTGAGCTTATAGATTGGTCATTGGTTGTTTTAAAAATAGGATTAAAGTGTGATAATTAAAGATGATGAAAACAAATATTCCCATGCATGCAGGAAATTTTAAACAGCAAACTGTGGTGATAGGTAATGGTCATCCATATACTAAACCCTCTTTAAGTCCTCTCCAAGATCATCCCTATGGTTACACCCCAGTTATTGAACACTCCAATTACTCCATCCTTTGGCATGTGGCTTTAAGGACCTCCTTCCACCCCTTGAGCTCTATTTCCACTTCATCAGATGTGGGAAAAATCCCATCATCCCTGATCTTCACCTAGTCTCACTCATCTTGGATCTTGGATATCTGAGATATTTCCTACTTCTCTTGATTCTTATACTCCTCTAGCTGGTCCCTTATTTGAATGATGACATCCAATTGGGTATCGAGTAGGGTAGCACGTTTTTTTTCCTACTACTCCAGGCATTGAATTTTTTAGTAGAATTCTTGATGATTTCTGGTGCTATCAGAACTTTTTTATGCCAAGAAATGTACAAATTTTGGATTTCCTTACACGTCCCACTTGGAAAGGAAATCATGAACCATTGTGTGAGTAGTGAAATTTTACATCCCTTTAATGCCCATATTTCATAGACAATGTGGTTCTCCTTAGAAACATAAAAACTAGATTCTTTCATCTCTTCGATTAGAGTAATCTCATACTTAGGGAAATCCACAAGAATGGTATAAATAGGGTCCTCTTATAGGATCCTCTTGGTTATGTTAGGATCTAGGTAGAGGGGGTAGTCATCTTTATCTGACCCTTCCTTGGTAGCATTTCCCCTACCAGCCTCAGGCTCCGCCCCACCAGTGGCATAACCTATAACCGTATAAGATTATTCCCCTAGTACTAAGACCAGTTCCATCATGAAAAAATTGTTCCTAAAGGACCAGTTCATCCATTGGGGAAAGAGACTCAGATGCTCTAGCCACAGCCTCTTACTGGGTGCGCATCCTTTTGATCATTGTTTGAAATAAATGAATGTTTGTCAATTTGATTATAAAATGATAGGACTGGGATTGTGAGGGAATAAAATAATTATAGAGGTTGATCGTCTATATATTTGGTTCATGTGCCTCAGTGTGGATTTCCACCACAAGAGACCCCTTGAATCTAGTCGGTATCGCGGCAGCTGACACCTGGCCTCTCAGCGTTAGTTGAGAAGGGGCTAATTTAAAATAAACAAACGTGTTAATGAAAAGGCTCCATGAAATTTTGATAGGGTCCAAGTGAATTGAGATTCACTCTTACCTTGAGGTAGGGGAATTTTAATTATGAGTCACCCAGAGTGTGCTCTTTAAAACCTGGTGGTGCACTTTCACCCCCTCCGATAGGGGACCCTTTAACATTTTCAATTTTTTTCTATATAAGAAAATATTTTTTTGAGATTATAAATAATAAAGGGGAATAACAGAAGGGGGAAATTAAGTTGACAGGATTTCCTTAAGAAGTATGATAAATCCATCATCGAAGAACACAATTTCGCTACTCTCCCAGGGACTTGCCTAATTGGTAGATGATCCCTAGGATTATTCATCACTGGAGCCCTATGAAACCTCATAGATTGTTGCCTCCTCACTTGAATCATCTAAAGATGGTGTTTTAAGAACCTAGATCTTCTTTTTTGCTATATTTCTTTCTTCTGGTCGTTTTTGAGAAAAAGGGGAATTTCTGGAAATTTCTGAAGTATGTGTCGTGTACTTTATGAGTACATTTTGTGTACTGGGTTTCCAAAGGAGTCCATGTGATGGCCGTGTAATGACCACACACACAGCCATATGGATGTGACCTGGAGGCTACCTAAAGCATAGTATATAAATGGAAAGTACACATCGTGTACTTCAAAAGTACATGTTGTGTATTTTCTTTTTTTATTAAACATACTGGGGTCGCGTCTAATTGCTTGAAATGCCTTCTTCTCAACCTAGTTCATCCGAGAGCTCCCTTACGGTTAAGATCTTCCTACGATCCCCCGATCGAGCATCCAATCTCCAATTTGACCGTCATCGATTGCATTGGGATCACCTTGGTAAGCTCTTCTTTCTGCTTGATCCTCATTTCCTTATTCCTCCTCTTTCTCAAGTTATCCTATTTTGAATGTTTTGAGCGTTTTTATAGATCTATGGTGTTCTTGGGAGATTCAAGGCTTTATTTTCACATATAGAGATCTCCCAACACTGAGGTAGGTGGTTTGTGCCTTTCTAATGAAATTATTTGAGTTATATGTGCAAAAATCACCAATACCCATGAACGAGGTATTGCGTGTTTACCATTTTAGCCCTATTGTTTTCCTTCTTTTCTTGTATGCTTGAGTAGAGGTTTTTTATTGTGAATAGGGTGAATTACTATGATTTGGAAGTTTTTTCCCATGCATGATTTCCTATTTTGAATATTGGGTCTATTTTTCATGTTAGGATGTTGTTTACCTTCCATGCATAGTATTGTAGGATGGTGTGACTATTGTTCTGACATGATGATATGTTGTAGACGGCTAGCCAAGTAGTTCTTGAGGTTTACATTGGTCGATACATGCTTCTATGCTTGCTTGATTTACACAGGTCCATGAGAACCCGGTGTAGTAGACCATATAGAGAATGGATGTAAGGGATTCTCCAGAGTGTCTGTTTTACTTACAATGTGAGACCATTGGGGGAATTGACGTAAGTGATTCCTTAGAGTGTCTATAGTTCCTTGACGTAGGACATAGAGGGAATGTGATGTAAGTGCTTCCCTGGAGCACCTTTAGTTACCAATATGATACTATAGTAGGAATTGACAACGAGTGCTTCCTCAGAGAGTATATGCTTAAGCTAAACCAGAGGGGTTAGACTGAGTGTACTACCCAGAGGATTGCTTATAATTTTTAGGTAATACCAGAGGGGAAATGCTATGAGTAATTCCCAGTGGTTTAGCTATCATGTTATATATTTTCTTGTGTTTCTAGGTAGGACCAGAGGGGATAGGCTATGAGTACTTCCCATAGGGTTACCTTTTGTGTTTAGATACTTGCTTATGTTTCCAGGTAGGACCAGAGGGGATAGGTTGTGAGTACTTCCCAGAGGGTTTATATTTTGTCTTTACCTGCTTTGATTAGTTGTTGCTGAATTATTTGAAATGGTAGATTATTTACTACTGAGTACTACCTTGTTTACTTCTTTTTGTACTTTTACCTTCCATATATTCACTGACTGTTAGGTACAAATCTTGTGGTGGTTGCCTACTAGAATTTAGTCTCACACCCTATTTGGGACATGCTATTGGGCCCAAATAGACTATATTATTGTAGGTATAGATAATGGAATGAACCCTTCCACTTTAGGTACTTGATTTGCTGTGGATCTGGAGAGCATGGGACCAAGCTATGGTTTATGATGCTGAGGAGTTGTTTACTTGTTTTCTTTTGTACTTGGTTTAGTACTGTTGTATTCCATCATTGTTATTTGTTTGGCTATTTTCCTAGAAATATGTATTATGCATCATTCATATATATATGTGTGCTCCAGTTTATTATTTCCAGTCTTCTACTGTTTACTTTTGTATGAATTATTCCCACTTCCGCTATTATTATTGCTTTCTTCCACGATGTTACTCTGCCAATGAGGGCATAGTTTCCCCACTATCACACCCAAGGACCTTGCTTCTAGTCAATAGCCTCCAACATTCAGGGAAATGTGCTTGAGTCTATGTGACAAACCGGGTATGGGGCGCCTCTGGGTGGCTTCCGAAACTGGGATGTTACAGGCATCTCCTCATGTATTTGATCACCACTAAACATTACCTGCACTGAGGTGGAAGGAATATTGGGTTCCCCTCATAGGAATGTGAAGTAATCCATGGTCATTAGGTATTCATGTCTCTCATGGAATCTCACCTTATCTATGATATGAGAAAGCCCAACCTCTGGTAGCTCAATTCTATCCAATATCAACTTCCACTATAGGTACTCTATATTTATGGATACTCACAGTATCCTCCAAGACAACCATAGCATAAGGGAGGCAGTGTTAATAGCTATTTGTAGTAGATATTTCAGATTCTTACTATGATCCTCCTTGGATCTACTTATCCTAGCCTGAGAACCACCTACTTGATCCCAAGACTGTTTCTGAGATCCCTTCACTCCAGGAATTGGGGGTATAGTAGTGCCTTGTGCTGCCCCCACTCTAGCTCTAGCTTGAGCTACTCTCGAAGTCTGACTTGTCCCTTAAAGAGAGTCCCACTTGTCTACCTGGTACTCTAACACATCTCTCTCTCAGTAAGATAACTCTTATGTTTTTCCTCAAGATCATTTTTAGGTATTCTACCACCCAGTTGTTGTCATAGTACTGAGATACGTTTGTGTTCACATTGGTGGGTGGTAGCATGATTTCCTCTCCTCAGCCTATGCCTATCATAATCCACTATAGTTGATGAAGTATATAGGGATTCCTCTCCTCACAGACCCCCATGTAAACTATCCTTATTGGTTTATAGATACAACTGAATTGCATGGTGAATTGGTATAGTGTGTATGGCTCACAGTAGGTATGGTCATCAATCCTAGCCACTAGCACTCTTCCCTGAAGAGACTATAGGTACTCCCTTTTCTCTAGTTCCCCCCACAAGTCATCCACCATTTCACCAATTGGGGTTGATAATGTATGGAATTTGAAGTTCACATGAATCATGATGCTAACCAAGACCTCATTCTCATTTAGTGTCATTTTCTTGACCCTAGTGATATTGAGTAGATAGGGTTCTAGGCTAGAATTTTGAGGGATGATGACATTAGGAAACTCATAGCCTCCAAAGTGCACTGAGATTAGGAAATGAAAAAACTAAAATGGTACATAGATCTTATTATTCCTACCTCCTCCCACTACATACCCTAGATAGATATAGATCTGATCTAGAACTGGTAATCCCAAGTTCACTCTATTTTCTGCTTCCATGATGGTTTCCATCACCAGCATCCCCAGAAATAGGATCATGTGGGAATCTCTAACAAGAAGTAACCATCCACTGAGAAATGTATCAAGAAATGCGGTGTAATGAAAAATTGGTTCCCAATATTCTACCATATTAAAACTACATTGCTCGTAATGCCCCTACTCTATAATCGGCTAGTATGAATCTGACCTCCTCCTTTTCAATGTCGTCGAGAACTACTTTGGTCACCTGGGCATCTTGATGTTTGGTTCCTTCCTCAAGAACATTCCTATTCATGTCTGTAAATAAATAACCTTATGGGAATGGGTCCATGAACCATATTTTACTTTAAAGCCTTTAGGAGATGTTGCGCTAGGAAATAAGTCTACTGTCTATTTGACCAAATGCTTGGGATCAGAAGAAATTCATCATATTGAAATCTATCTAGTGGTATACCACCAATGTAGTGTACATCCCACAAAATAATTCCCAACTCCCCATGATAAGATGGAATGTGTTTATATCTAGAGAACAATTGTTGAGGAGCTTTGGAAGTAGCTCCTGTTGAGGTTAAGTGTGAAATTGGGACATCCAAACTACCTCATATAAGCTAATGTAACACAACTCAGTACCATATTCTAAGAAGTTGTATCATAACCAGTATGCCTAGTCCCACTTGTTAGTGAATTTTACTCCTTACTAGAAATACCATTACTTCTACCAGTCATTTTTGTTGTCTCGTATATTGCCATGGAGGATGTTATCATATCGAGTCAGGTGTTCCACGTACTTTGATTTATCCTCTGTTATAATCCTCATCTGTCCACTCAATATGTAGATATTGATTTCCCCATTATCCTATGTAGGTTGTCCTTGGATATTGATGTTCTAATGGGTAAGATCATCCCCATGTGTGAACTAAGAGTGTGACATGTTGGCATCAACACCTAGGACGTTCACTTCATCCATCAGCCTAAAGTTCCACAGTAGAAGGTGGTTTCTCAATTCATAGTTTCATTGATATTTTATTTTTATTCTCAAAATCATCTAGTTGTCAGATATGGCCCTTCTTAATCAATGAACTTCTAGGTTTCCCACTATTTCAGACCACTGGGAAACGACGATAGTTTTGATCTTGATTTGGTTCTGTTGTTGGGCCATTTCGGAAAATTTCAAGAGTATAGAGGGAAGTGCATGAAAATAGGGGTTCTTAGTGCATAAATTTTGATTTTTTATGTAAATTTGGAGATGTTCATGCAAAAATTATCCTCTTTCATGAAACTAGTGGCATGGAAGGTTAAATTTCACGAAATATGTGTCATAAGGCTCATATTTTCATGTAAAAATGTTGGAGTTACATGAATATGGGAAAATACTTATTTCATGAGAAGTCCAGGTATCATACAAGGTCCCCCTCAGCCTATATATAGGTGATGGTAGTTGGTTTCATTTGTTTCACAACCCCAGTTGCGCATATCAAACCCAATGTTGTGTGAAATAATGAAAATAGTTCACTGTCTTTGGTGTTACCCTTATAACCCAACCTTTCAGTCCCCTGTCAGCTCAGATTCCGAGGGGGGAATTTTTTTGTCCTGAAATATCATCTAGGTAATAAAATAATAATTTTTAGATGAAAAAATCATGTAATCCACCCCAAAGGACCATTCTAGGACCAATGAAGAGGTTGTGTTCAAGTTCTAATGAGTGCAGGAAAAGTTGCCAATTTGCGTGCAACAGAATTACACGCCAAAGCTGATGGACAGTTATGTGGTCACTCTGAAGGCCAACGACATGCCTAAGGCCTCTGCGTGAAAAATAGCCTTGGATTGTTAAATAAATACCACTCATGTAGAAATATTTTGTTCACTTATCCCCTTTTATGCCAAAGGTGAATTTCATCTCAAGATGTTGGGCATCTAATCCCCAGAGGCAAAGAATGGAGGCACATGCAACTCAAGTTTTGTGCCCAAGGAATTTTGCACCATTGGAATAGGATTTTGGTTATTAATATAATCTCACCCCCTCACTCAGAGAGGCTCTATAGAAGATTAAGTGATGTTATGTTGCACAAAAATCCTAATAATCCATGAAAGCGCGCAATATGGACCCTCAAATGTATTTCATTTACACGATGGACCTTTTGTGAGCCCAAACTTGACTTGGACTACTGTAGATTGATCCTTGTGAAACTACCCCTAAGGATGGATGGGTGCGTGCAAAAGAAAATTTTGGAACATAGCCCCTATGTTGCATGCAACTCTATGACTTGCACTAAACTATGCCTCTTGATTCCATGTATTACCCTTGTGCTAGACCTCTCTTCTCACATAAATCTTGCATGCAACCCAACCCAATTGCATGCAACCTAACCTAGTTGCATGAAATAATTTCCTATTCACTTACTTAATGTCCCTTATTCCTCTAGTGAAACCATTAATTTACCTCTTGATTCTAAGAATAAGTACGGTAATCCCTTTTTCTTCTAATCATAGAGACCATAATGTAGACCTCATAACTAACCACTCCTCTACAACGGTGCAAACACCATGCCCCGCACGAAGGCACATGAATGGTGGTCATGTAAGCCCTAGGGGTATAGATTGATTCCCACCACATCTAAGATACGTGAATTAAAATTTCCTAGCTCTATGGCCTAGTATTGTAACATTAAACTGCACAACAATGTCATCAGCACATGATTTAAAACTGTAGTCTTACCTCGTGAAATACAAATGGGATTGACCATGTATGATCATCATGGGATGCCATATTCTCCCTATCCGAGGATGAAACTCCCAACCCTAGGAGAATTCCATGCCTAATCCCCACACTATCCTTCCCCATAAGGGGATAAGACACTCACCATAGGCATCTTCCACACATAATCCCCACACTATCTCTCATCGCCAAGGGATGAAACACCAACAACAGGCATATTCCAAACATAATACCCACACCATTCCCCCAAGACCAATCATCTTGTGATGTGTAGATTTTATTGGTAATCCCCATACCATCCCCCATCAATATTCCTTTTATGAACTAGGCATCCTTACTGCATGACATTAAACTGCATGGATCGGTTCTGTCACATGACCTTAAACTGCAGCATCAAACTACATGGGTTTTAATCCTTGTATTCTAAACAGGGTACGTAAGATACCTCTCTGAGGTTCAATCCTGACATTGGTAAACCATCCAGGTGTGACATATTCCCTCCTATGGACACACCTTCTTTATCTACCCCCATGGGGTGTTCTAATAAACCAAATTCATCTCCGAAAGATGTTAAAATCGTTCCCCGATCCATCTTAACTAGACGTCCTGATCCATCTCCACAGGATGGAGAACTTGTGACCAAACCCAAAATTTCTACCATATGCATAAGTATGGGATACATGAGGTAAAAACCATTATATGATTTACGCCCCTAGTATTGTTACCTCATGATCAACATGGGATTCCTTGGGCTCCATACCTAAGATGCCTCATATAAGATTCCATCCCATAAGAAATATTAATTGGTGACAAATTCACCCAACGTCTAGACATACCCAGTGATGCCCAACATGAATACCCTCCTGACCAAAGGTTTCTTCCCTATTAAGAAATAATCAATTTAATTAATCGAAATCCAAAAAGAGATGGAACCAGGAATGAGTTCCACGGACATGAATTAATCAATGAGGGAGACCTGGACAAGGAAACGAACTCCAAGGAGGAATCCATGGAAGGAATAACTGATCATCATAATTAAATCAAGGAAAATACATCACCATTGAAAGTGATGAAAGTCACCCACCTTTGGAAATTGGTAATGTGGGGCTACAAGAATCTAACATGGCACAATCTGGTGCACAGGTTATATATGCCACTGAATATTTATATCTTCAGACATGTTCAATGGTATTTAGACTTCAAGATTATTATTAATTCATATTAGGAGTCGTGTACTTTGATGTATTAATGAAAACCATGAAGGCATGTTCTCACTATGATTTAGGATACGTTGGGTGTGTCATGAGTGATATTTAATTAATGAATAATGTGAGGAAGGATTTTCCCCATATTTTCTTTATGTAAAGTTGATATATCTGTCTCTTTTATGGGAATGGAAATGTCTAATTAAGTCCATCACTATATCTCTCTATTATAAATTTAATTTCTAGCAATTCAATGAAAGATTCATCAAACACATAGGTTAATCACACCATTATGAAACATGTTTGATTAGTAATATCATGATAAAGGGATTATATTACATGATGTGTGTTTATATGTGGTTATTTTCATTGTGTCATTTGACTTCACTCTCTATGGGTGTCTTGACATGTTTCTAGACACTAACCCTGTACATTAGGCATAATTTCCCAAGGATATTGATAAAGGGGCCTAGAGGGTGACACACTAAGTGTATTTAGATCCCTGAATAAATTCTATATTAATTTAACATGTTAATTAAAATTATTCTCATGCATCATTTAATAATTATTCATGCTGAGTTGATTGCAGATATTCAATCACCAGCTAATTTAGAAACTATTATGTGAGATGAATTTTTAAATAAATATTTTTTAGGTAATTAATTAATTAATTATGTGATTATATAATATTTAATTTTTCTAGTTTATTCACAAGGTAAAAAAATGTTTATTTATTTGGGTATGTTATTATTTAATAAATTTTTATTCACTATTTTTTTAATATAATGTTTATTTATAGTAGAATAATGTAGTGATATTTATTTATTTAAATAAATATTCATTATTCAAGGTTTGATAAATATTGAGGAGAATACAGACTAAGTTAATGGCCCAATGCTATTAAATATTAATTGAATAAATATTTATTTATTTATTCAAGAAAAATAATGTTTATTTTATCTATAGGTTTGGTATATATAGACATCGGGTTTGTTAGGGATTTATAAAAATAATTAGTGCTTGAGTGAAATTATTATTTTTATAACCCTAACTCTACATAAACCAAATTATGTCATTTTTAAACCTAATTATAATTGTGTGCAATGAAATTATAGAGAGAATTATTCTAATCCATTGATATCTTTCCCCTAAAATGATCTCAATAATGGAGACAGATCATTCTACACCATCCTATCAAGACTACAGAGATCAAAAAGTGATTCCTATGGAAATAAAAAAAGAATAATGAAAGCACTCTATTTTTTTATGATAACACCTAGGGATTTATGTGAAAACATTTGAAGTTTTTTGAACCATGTGTGAATCACCACTATAGTGATTATACCCTTGAATCCTATCGATATAATGATGGTGCACTAATAAGTGGTCAAATGATTCATCAATCGAGAAATAAATTCAATGTAATGTATTTATTTGTACAAATAAATTAGTTATAAATTATATATGATGATCCTTCCTTATTTTTTCTAGCATCCATGAAAATTAATATTTGAATTAATTTCATTGTTCATGAAATTCTCCATAATTTACATCTCATATTATTCATTGATTGAGATAAAAAATCCAAATAGGATACTTCCCTTCAACACTTCTTTTACACCTAAAACCTTTATTTTGAGTGATTGGGTTTTTTATAGAGGTGTTCAGTGTGGTGTATTACCTATTGTATTGGTTTTTGTATAGTATTATTATTTATTCTAAGGTTCACTAGATGGTTGTGTGTTTGGATAGTGTTGGGTTGTTCTGATTATAACTCACCAATGTTTAGGTTTTCACCAGTGAGGGTGAAGATGAAGTGATAAAGATGGAATTGATAATGATGTTTTATGGACTATTATGAGATTAGGTGTAATGTTGTAGTGGAAATTATTTGGGGGTCATAGGTGCAGTTTGGTGAGTGAACTTAGTGTGAAAAATCAGTCTAATTTCAATGGATTTTACTTTCAGGATTTATTTTTGAATTTTAAATTTAAAGCTTGTTTTGTTGTGATATTTTTTGGCATTTTGAGGATTTTTTAATTGGATGTATTCTATGTTGGTTCTTGGTTTTTTCATAGGAATGTTTAATATTTTTTTCTTGGTTCGTCATGAGTCAATGTTGTTGGGTTCCCACTAATCCATTGAAAGTGGTTTTTATGGAAAATAAAAAAATGGATTAGGAGGATAAATACATTCTCTATGAACAATCTACTCATAGCCAATATGAAAATATGTCCACATCTATATAGCTTTCCATTATTCTCTAACCTAATTAACAACATCATAAAAATAATATCGCCTCAATGTTTCAACTACCAAATTACCATTTTCCAAGGTATATGTGATATCAAAGTCATAATCTTTGAAAAATTCAACCCATATTCTTGAAGGTTTTGGACATAGTTGAATTGTCAGTACGGCATGCCCAACTTCGGTTTTTATCATAATCGATGATTATTATGAGATGTACATGACATATAATATTGTGACCAATGGAATTAATTCAAGGATTGATTAAAGAAATATTTATCAAAACCAAAAACATAGGGTCATCACATAATGATTTACAATTAATTTAATTAGTTTAATAATTACCTTGAAATTAATTATTTCTTTATTTATGAATCATAAAACATCACTATGTCTTATTTTCATATGAATCAAGTGTAGATTCTATCTAGAAATGATCCACAGATGCACCAAAAACCTCTAAGAAACATTGTAGGAATCTCTGAGTGCTAGCACAAAAGATCCTAATGCTTGTTTCATTCGAATTTAATCTCTGAGATAATCAATTCAAATGAGCCTCTTTATTATCTCTAGAATCAATATGGGTTGAGTAGGAGGATTACTCTGTATTTTTAAGAGAATTTTTTGAGAGAAACTCTCTAGGGCTTGAGAAGATTCTATAGATGTTGTTGTGAACAACCAAAATAAAATTCTATCAATTAGGTTATAAATAATATATTTAGGTTTAAATGGTGATAGGTTTAAAAAGGAAATAATTTCACATGGGCCTTTATTATTTTCATAATACTCAGAAAACCCCATGTACAAATAATATTATTATTATTATTTTACTTAATATGCACAAAACTAGTAAATTAATTAAATAATATTTCTTGAATAAATTTTTTAAAATATATTTAAAATATATTTAATATATTGTTTCTCCACAAAAATTTAAAACATGTCCATCATTCCTCCACAATACTTATCATTCCTTGAATAATATCTATTTATTTAATAAATAAATATCACTACCTTATTCACTGATAAATATTTATTATTTATTCTTATCACAAATATTCTCTTAAATAACTAGTGAATAAATATATGTGATCAAGAAAACATGAATAATTATTAAACCACTTGTGGGAATAATATTTATTAAACGTCTTAAATAATGATAATTTTTAACTAAGGTTCTGGATACAGTTACTATTTGGCCCTTTAGGCCTCTTTTTTGAGGCATTAGGTGGAGCTGTCCAAAGTCCAAGGTTAGCATCTCATATCACGCCATGGAACCCATATAGAAATAAGTTAATATCTCAATGACATACAACCTCATATGAAAAATTTCTATTTATTTAATAAATAAATATCACTACCTTATTCACCAATAAATATTTATTAATTATTTTTCTCACAAATATTCTCTTGAATAACTAGCGACTAAATATATGTGATCACGAAAACATGAATAATTATTAAACCACATAGGGGAATAATATTTATTAAACATGTTAAATAATGATAATATTTTACTAAGGTTCTATATACACTAAGTGTTTGACCCTTTAGGCCTCTTTTTTGAGGCATTAGGTGGAGATGACCAAAGTCCAAGGTTAGCATCTAGTATCGCACCATAGAACCCATAGAGAAATAATTTAATGTTGCAATGACATTCAACCTCATGTGAACACTTACTATGTAATATAATCTCATTATCATGATTTCTCTAATAAAGAAGGTTGCATGATGGTGTCATTAACCTATGTGCTCAATGTTTCTTTCTTTGACTTTCCATAAATGAACCTACACATATAACACCATGGGCATGGATTTATTTAGGTTGTTACATTCTCATAAAAGGTCCTAAGATATAAAATTATGTTAAATAATATAATATATGAATCCTTTCTTGCATTATTCATTAATGTAATATAACTCTTGATGAACCCAATATATCTGACTTCACCACGAACATATATCTTCAAGGTTTTTTCCACTGCATAAAAGTAAACAACTAATAATATACATTAATAATAATTTAAAATTATATGGACAAATAAACATGTTTTAGGATAGGAACATCCAATGAAATATATAAATGTGTATTTCTTATTGGTGGGTCATGTTCTCATAATCTACTATGCTAAAAATTACCAAGGGTGTACACCATGATAAATTACCTCAAAGTTCTATAAGCATCCATACATGATAGCCTATATCATTTTTCCCTTAAAATTATATCATCCAACTATATAACATATATATTTTAAGAGTACTATCATAACACTTCTAGGTTCTCATCGTAGTGGGGAATTGTTATGATCCTTTAGTATGATAGTTACTCTTAGGATATTATCACATATTATGTCATGCATAAGAACAATCATGATGTGATAAGAATTTTATTAATATTAAAAATAATGAATAAAAAAATCATAAAGTATATATAATTTGGTTATTAGGAACCAACTCTAATAGAATCCCATTTGCACTAGATCCAACTGTTAACATTTTTTAGTCCATTGGCTATCACTTGAAATTCATGATTCTACTAAGATAAGGATTTATTCAAGGGTTTTTCCCCGTTTTATTCTATATAAACTCTTCTCACCATAATTTTACCCCTCTGGTAAAAATCTCTTGAGAGGTGATACTTTCGTACTATGTGTTTTGCTCATTGGTGTGACCTTGGATCCTTGGCAGGAGCCACCGTTGTAGTATTATCATAATAAAATATGATAGGTTATTTACTACTAGGTGCTACATAAATCTCTTAGAAAACATTTTTTATCCAAATTTCTTCTTTGGTTACATCAGAAGCTGATATATACTCGGACTCTGGTGTATAATTTGTGACAATTGGCTACTTTGAACTCTTCAAACACATATCTCATCCATTTAGTCTGAAGACATAACCTGACTATGAATTTAGATCATTCAGATCATTTTGAAATATAGCATCAGTATAACACTTGATTAATAACTCCTTTTCTTCTCCATACACCAAGAACAAATGCTTAGTTATTCTCAAATACTTAAGGATAGCCTTAACAATAGACCAATGTTAAACACCTGGGTCATCTTGATGTCTATCTACCATGATCAAGGAATAGGCAACATTAATCCTAGTGTATTTCATGGAATATATGATTGATCCTATTGAAAATGAATATGGGATCTTACACATTATCTATATCCCTCCCTCTTATGTCGGTGGATACATTTTCTTGGAGATATGTATACTATGTGACACTAGAACCAATCCCCTCTTGGATTTTTCTATACTAAATATCTTTAGTAATTGGTCACTATAAGTGCCTTAATTTAGTTCAAGCATCCTCTTAGATCTATCATGAATTATCATGATCCATAGAATTTATGCTACTTCACCTAAGTCCTTTATGAAGAACAACTTGTATAACCAGTCCCTAACTGATTGTAAGACTGGTACATCATTTCCAATAATCAATATTATGATGATATATATTACTAGTATAACGACTGCACTCATATTAAATCAATTCTAAACACATGGATCACATTTTTTATTAATAAAACCAAATTCTTTTATATCTTTATAAAACCAAATGTTCCATATCCTATATGCTTACTTCAATCCATAAATGGATATCTGCAACTTTCATTCCTTTTGGAATTACATGGAGTCACAGACACTTTTGGTTGTGTCATTTAGACATCTTCTTGAAGGTTCCCATTAAGAAAATTTGTTTTGACATCCATCTTATGAATTTCATAGTAATGGTAAGATTCTATAGAAATTATAATTCAAATGGATTTAAAAATAGAAACTAGAGAAAATATTTTATCATATTCAATGTCTTGACGTTGTTTAAACCCTTTTTCAACTATCCATGCTTTATAGGTATTTAATTTAACTTAAATTTTTATTCTTCTATTTAATACCCATTTACACCCAATAAGATTTACATAAACTAGAGGATTGAACAGAACCCAAATATGGTTTTGATACATGAAATCCATCTCATAATTCATGGATTCTTTCCATATTTCAACTTCAAATCTCCATACTACTTCTTTGTTGGAGATAGGTTCATTATTGTCAACCAATAATGAGTCACTATATTCAGTGACTAGAAAAAATATATCTTTATGGTTATCTTTCCTATCTGGTGCACCCATGTAGTCTTTCTATTTCAGTCATAACTCCTTCCATGGGGTCCTATGGAATCTATTATTGTACCAAATCTTGTGTATTTTGATCACCAACTTCATCAAAGTCAATCTTGATCTCATTTTATTTTTGGATGATTTTCTCCCTCTCAAGAAAGACAGAATGTATTCTGATGGTTTCTATCTTATCTGATGGGTTGTATAGATAGTATCTCCTTATTTTCTTGGGATACCCTATAATGATACACTTTATGCCTTTGAGTGATGGTTTGTTTCCTGATATGGCCTTGACAAATTCCTTGCAACTTCACACATGAGTGTGTCACAACAAATATTTCTTTCCATACATTAATTAATATGGTATCTATTTTCCACCATAGCTGGTACTCAATTTAGAATGTGAGAAGTGTAATGTAATGCATGTCCCTAAATAGACAATATAAGATCTATATGACTCTTCATAGACCTCACCTTTCTAATAAAGGTATGATTCCTCCGTTAAATAATATCATTCCACTATGATGTATAAGGTGGAGTTAGTTGAGATAAAATCCAAAACTCCCATATAAAGTTGATAAAATCATGGTTAATATATTCAACACCTTGATCGATTTGAATCTTCTTTATATTCTTACCAAGTTGATTATCTAATTCATTCTTTAATTATTTTAACTTCTCAAAGGACTTGGACTTATACCTCCTCAAGTTAACATAGACATATTTACTCAAGTCATCATTAAAAGTTATGAAGTAAGAATATCTTCCTCTAGCTTCTATTGGAAAAAATAAATGCACATTAGTGTTTACCAATCCTAGAATATCTATGGTCCGTTCACCCTATCCAATAAATAGTGGCTAGGTCATTTTTTCTTATAATCAAGAATAATTTATTTTGAGTGGTCTTAGCTCAAAAGAGTCTAAATAACCATCATAATAGAGATTGTTTAGGCGCTTTTCATTTACATGACCAAGAAGGTGATGTCACGGTTGGGTGTTATATGAGTCATCTGAACATGATTCATCATCAATTTCCAATACTTGGTTTTCATAATAAAATATGTAAATAATGTTATTTAGTTTTTTCACTCGCATAAAAAATGTTGTCTTTGAAAAAGATGAATTTTTTATTTCTAAATTTGAAACTAAATCCATCCATTCCAAGGAAATAAATAGAGTTTTTTATAATATTAAAAATTGACACAAAATGAAATTTATTTAAAACCAAAATCATTTCAGTTTTCAAAAAAATGTGGCGGTCTCATATATCCAAAGTAGTAATTCATGATCCATTGGCTACTCAAAGATTCGCCTATCCTTTGGAAATCTTTCAAAATCTACTTGGATATTTAATATGGATATATATGTGAGCACCATGATCTCTATATAATACCCAATGTGTATATATATAAAGATTAAAATTGATATAGAATGTGACTTTATCTTTTCCTTAATTTTGGGTGGAGTTCTTCTTCTAGTGGCATAACTTTCCACATGAAAACCATGCTACATTTTTTCCCTTTTTCTACCTTTGAATCTTCTTCTTCATGGATGGATGGTGCTCAGGATCTTTAAAATTTGTATGATCCTTGGCCCCATTTTCCTTGATCTTAATTTTCTTATTCTCCATAAGGACTATGGGTTTTTCACACCCCATGTCCTTATTAAGTTGGACAATAACATAAAGAATTTCTAAATAAGTCTTCTCACTATTGCTTATGTTTTAATTACAATAAAACTGAAGAAAGATTTAGGAAGTGAGGAAAAAATGAGATTCACATATAGCTAGTTGGATAATTTAATGAACAATATGTCTAAGTGATCTATGTATCCAATTAATTTGACTACATGAGGCCTATCCATTACTGACTCTCCAAGATTCCATGTGAACAATGCATTAGAGATCTCATATCTCTCTTGTCTCAGCTTCTCTTTATAAAAACAACAAAGGCGAGACATGATGTTATATGAATTCAAATCCTCATGTTATATATGAAGCTTATTGGACATGTATGATAGCATGAAACATTGGATATATGTGGAATCATATAAATGTTTCATGTGGATAGAAAATTATTCTTCACTAGCCTCTTGTACAGGCACTTCGAAAATGGGGTTTTCCAGCACATATAATTTTTTTTCAGGGAATAGAAGAACACACAAACACCTTTTTCATTCTTGTAAATTAGTGTCAATGAGAAGGTTAACCATAAAAATTATGGATAATATATATATAGTTAAATTCATGTGGGTTTTCATTTCTATAATTAATAAGATAATAGTTTTATCACTTTATCTAATTTATAAAATTATATTGTAGGAAATTCTGGCTATAGCCATGGTTTTAAATCATGGCTATAGGTCCTCAAACCGTGGCTATAGGTAATATCCATGGTTTGAGGTATTGTGGCTAAGTTTGGAGTGGCTATAGGCCTTTGACCTATTTCCACAGTTCCAAACCATTGATAAATGTATACAGCCACAGTTCAAACCATGGCTAAAGGTATACAGCCACAGTTCAAAACCGTGGTAATATTACTATAGCCATAGTTTAGAACCGTGGATATACCTTATTATGGACAAACTCTATTACCACAGTTTCTAACCATGGTAGAAGACTTGTAGACACAGATAAAACCATGGAAATATCCATATTGCCACGGTTAAAAATCATGGATATATGGTCAGAAAATTAAAAATAAATACCCCCCCCCCCCCTCCCTCTCCCCTGCACACCCCCCCCCCACTCACCTTGCGGTAGCCCCCACACCCCCACTGGACAGCCCCCTCCCTACCCCTGGACACCCCCCACCCCCCACTCCACTGACAGCCCCCCTCCCTCCCCTTGCAGCTCTCCCTTTCCCTGGATAGCCCCCTCCCCTCCCTCCCCCTGGACAACCCCCCTCCCTCCCCTTGCAGCTCCCCTCCCTCCCCTTGGACAGCCCTCCCCCTGGACAACCCCACAGCCACCACCACTCCCCCTAAAGCCCCCCTCCCCCTACAACCCCCCCTCCCTCCCCCTGGATAGCCCAGATCCCCCCCTCCCCCTAGACAACCCCCCCTCCCTGTCCCTGGACAGCCCCCACCCCCCCACCCCACCACCACTCCCCCTGCAGCCCCCCCCACCACCAACACTCCCCCTGCAGCAGCCCCCCCCACCACCAACACTCCCCCTGTAGCCCCCCCCCCCCTCCCCCTATAGCCCCCTCTCTCTCCATGTACAGCCCACATCCCCCCCCCCCCTCCGCTCCCCCTGGACAACCTCCCCCCCCCCCCCTCCTTGTCCCTGGATAGCCCCCCCCCCCCCACTCCCCATGTACCCCCCCCACCACCACCACTCTCCCTGTACCCCCCCCCCCCCCCCACTCCACCTACACCCCCCCTCCCCCTAGACAACCCCCCTCCCTCCCCCTTCAGCCCCCCTCCCTCCCCCTGGATAGCACCCCCCCCCCCCCATGGACAACCCCTCTCCCTTTCTCTGCAGCCCCCCTCCCTCCCCCTGGACAAGCCCCCTCCTTCCCCCTGCAGTCCCCCTCCCTCCCCCTAGACACCCCCCACCCACCCACCACTCCACCTGCAGCCCCCGGGAAACCCCCCCCCCCCCCCACCCTCCCTCCTGGACCCCCCACCCCCCACCCTCCCTTGACACCCCTCACCACACACACACACAGGGTGGAACAGCCTATGCATTCCAGAAAAAAAAAAATAGGTCACCTGCATATTCAAATCGTCTCCTACCATAAAAAAACAAAGTTCCTGCATAAATGAGAGGAATTATCAGGGTGGAACACCCAACTCATCACCGACCCAGGTTAGTTCCTAGTGGTTTGGGTCATGTTAGAATGGTATCGATGTAGTCTGAGTCCTAGGTATGTATTTTAGAGATTATATTTATATTAGGATTGATTTGGGAAACTGAAGGTAATGGTGTTAAGGGTTTAATTGTTGGTTTATCATACCAAAGGACCCAATAATGGTTTGATGGCCAATATATCCATTCACGCCCCCCTGTCCCCTGCCCCTACCCCCAACACACCCTCTACCCCCCAACCCACACACCCCCCCTCCCCCTGCCCCTAGCACCCCCCCCCCCACCCCCCTTACCCCCTGCCCCCAGCACACCCCCTGCCCCCCCCCCCACCACCCACCTGCCCCTACCCCCCCCCACCTTCACACCCCCTGCTCTCTACCCCCAGCACACCCCCCTGCCCCCTACCCCCCACCTGCACACCCCCATCCCTCTTCCCACCCCATGCACCCCCTACACACACACCCAGCACACCCCCCTGCCCCCGGACCTGCACACCCCCCCTGCCCCCCCCCCCCCACCTACACACCCCCCCTCCCTCTTTCCACCCCATGAACCCCCTTCACACACCATTCACCCACCCTACCCCTTGCAAAATAACTCAGAACACCACCCTTCCCCCTCCCCTGCACCCCCCCCCCCCCCCCTTTCACCCCTTGAACACCCCCTTACACACCCCATTTCACCCCCTGCAGACCCCATTCACCCTCCCCCTACCCTTGTAAAAGAACCCAGCACACCAGTGATAGACTTAAAACCTAACTGGAAGTTTCTATGTAAGTTTTTTCAAACTAGGATAGCCAGAGTATGAGAGATGGATAAAGTCCTTTTTCAGGATATGTATGTGCTATATATTCTGATTAACCTGCCAAGGTAAATGATTTGTTTCATGGATCATTGCTGCAAAGGGAAATCTAATCTGAATTACTATCATTATGGTAGGATGATCTCACTAGTTTTAAAGAATATGGAAGTTGATTTGAATGAGGTATAGGTAGTGATATTCCATAAGAGTAATACCCTATCTTCAATTATTTTTGAAGACCATTGGGTACTTCTAGGATACCAACTCAAATTCCTTGAAGCTAGTTAGTTGGGAAGGAGTGGATCAAAATTGAATTATGTATCCTTATAGATTAAATCCCTATAGTATGATATGTTCACACCATTCCTTATGAAATATTTCAAGAGGAATATTATGGGTGAGTTCCATGATACTATAGAAGATGTCTGGAAGATTAGTATTGGAACTAATAGATCCTTAAATTAATTAGTGGTATTTTATGATGAATTTAATGGGAAGTAGAATGAGATCATAAATGTCTCTAAGGATGATCAATGTATGGTTTTTAGATCTCTTGTTCTAGTGTCTAGAAACTACTAACATTTTTTAACCTTTTTTAACAAGGTCTATAAATAATTTGAAGGGATATATTCATATTATTTATTGAAAAAGCTAGTGGTTATTAGAAAACCATTTTTTAAAACAATAAATCAATAATGGAAAAAAGTTTTTAAAACAATCAGGCAATTATAGAATTAAAATTAAAGGTTTAAATAGAGGTAACCTACCTTAACCTCAAGGAAGGTTGCTTTTGATGACGACGACTCGAATCTTCTTTTTTCCGCTTGCACGCATATGTAACTTCACATATATATATAGGAGACCTAGCCACAATGTACATATTTTTCATAGCCAAATATGCACAAGGGGGTCCTTAGATATATGTTTATACTTTCATATACCCCCTTTACACTTATGCATGTATGCATTTTTTCATATCTATATATAAGCACACATGGCCCCAATATATATATTCATACTTCCATGAGTGAATATATATAAAGGGGGAAATTATATATGTATATGCCTACCTATTTCATACACATGTAAGCCTTTGTCAACGGCGACTCGAATCCACCTCAACAAAATCCAAAAGACACTACAAAAATATAAGGAACCCAAAAATCAAAAAAGACCTAATTAAAATTGGGACAAAGAATAAAAATGGAATAAACATTACCCAAATACTATGTTGAACTCATTGTCTTTGATGGTGGTGGATAGAACCGGCCTCATCATAAGAAAACGCCTATAAGAAAATAGTGGGAAAAGAAATTAGATATAATGACTTCTTATATATATGTGATGTTAATGAAAGACAAATTAATTTCCAAACATCATCCATGAAAGTGACTTTGATTGACTTTAGCCTACTCCTAATCATATTATTGTTTTTAACATGTACTATAGCTGGACTTACTTCAATTAGTCTCAAATTGAACAACTTATATATCATAAACACCTTGTTTAATGATATTGGTTTTCCATACATGTTTGTCAGGAAAACCAATAGTTTTTTTTTTCATTTATTCTCACTAATATTGAATGAAACATTCCATTCCAATGAAATCCTCACCAATAAATGTGACTTAAAATTGAGCTACTCCCATTAAAAATTCTATATCTTTTATGGATTGAATCCATTTAGTAGAAAATCCTGGTATTTTTAAATGTGACATAATTCTATTTTCATCCATGAGATGTCATAGTATTTTACATCAAACTAATTAATCTTAATAAATATAACCTTTATCTTATTACTAAAATGTAGTATCCCCCCACTACGCCCCCCCACCCCACTTTTCCCCTGTCCCCTCCCCCCCACACACCTGCACCCCCACTACCCCCCCCCCCCCCCAAATGAACCCCCACTGCACCCCCCCCCCCCACCTGCTCCCCCACTGCCCCCCCCCCCACCCAATTGCATGCCCCCAAACCCACTTCACCCCCCCATCCACATGAACCCCCACTTCCTCCCCACCCTTCACCCCAACTCATTTGAACCCCCCCCCCCCCCCACACACACACACACACACCATGCCCCCCTCCCTGCACACTGCCCCCCCCCCCCAACCCCCTTCACCCCCACTACCCCCCCCCCCCACCTGCACCCCCCCCCCTCCCACCCACTTGCACCCCCATTTCTTGAATTAGTAAATTTATTATGTATAAATTTTCAGAAATAGGTAAAAATATAACTTATCAGCTATTAATAGATTTGAAATAACTTAAACTTTTGTTTAACATGAATTTCATATTATATGATAAATCAGGAAGAGCATATATCATATTGCATACCTCTTTATTTAAAAAAGTAATTAAAATTTCCATACTTATATTGTTTATAAAATTTATAGAAAAACAAAAAGGCTAAGAACAACAACTACTATAACAAAAAGATAACACACTTTCATATAAAAACACAAGGCATTAACAGGTATAAAACTAAAAGTGATTACAGGACCAAAAAACAACTTAATTATTCCTTTAGATTTACATGTTCTCATATTCATTAGGTTAATTACACTATTACCCAAAGGATTAAATCATGATAATTTCACACTTTCACTTTAAACCTGGAGAAAGGTAATAGGTCTCTTACCACAACTTGAGGATCACAATATTCTCCAATTAAAAAATAGAACACCAAGAACAAAACCTTGATTAACTCTTTTGTGGGGAAATAATGATCCTTAAAACATTATCCTAAAAATATATATATATCATTAATCAAAATAAACTTTAATAAAATTGATGATAAAAATTCTCTATAGCATGTAAAAAGAACAATAAAAATAATAGAACCATCGAAGGTGGATGATCCCCAGAAGGTGGTTGACAAGTTCATAAATTTGAAGTAATGTATTCCAAAGTGAAGCTTCGCAAGGTTGATTCTAATGAGAATGGCCATTAATCAAAGTAATTTTAAACTTTTGAGGACAAGAGAGATGATTTGGTTATATGGATGAAAAATCTGGTTGAGATGAGTTGCACAAGCCCCCCGAACAAGTCCCCCCCAGCCCCCCCCCCCCCCCTCCCCCACCTGGGCCCTAACCCCAGCCCCTCCTGCACTAGCCCCCAGCCCCTCCTGCACCCCAGCCCCCCCCCTCCCCCACCTGGGCCCTAACCCCATCCCCTCCTGCACTAGCCCCCAGCCCCTCCTGCACCCCAGCCCCCCCCCCCTCCCCCACCTACACCATCCCCTCCTACACCAGACCCCATCCCCATCCCCTCCTGCACCACCCCCCCCCCCACCCACTTGCACCCCCATTTCCCCCCACCTTCCCCCTACGCCTCCCCCCCCCCACTTCCCACCACACACTCCTTGGGCACCCCCTTCCCCCACCCACACATCCCCCAGCCCCAGCCCCCCCCCCCCCACCACCACCACCCCCCCCCCCCACACACACACACACACATGCACACGGTGGAAATAACTGATAAAAGTTAAGATCAGATGTGCATACAACTGATGAAGCATAGTATCCATAATAATAATACTAAATAGTGGAATAACATCATAAAAAATAAAAAACTCATATATAGTATCATATAAAAAATACATCAAGACTGTATGATATGAAGAATTAGGGAATATAAGGGAACTAGAGAAGTAGGGGAAAATGCAACTTGTAATACAATAATGTGAAAAAAGATCAAAATCTATCTCAAATAGCATTGTGAGTATTGGTATGATTCTCTTCTCTCATACCCCATCATAGTATATAAAATCAAGCACCCATTGCTTGATGGTTCCCTTTTCCCATATCTATATCCATAGAGTCTGTTCAAGAACCAATTGTCGACTTGAATAGGGTGTAAGATAAACTCACTATCCCACCATCAATGGTGTTTAGGAAAATATAATCTGTGAATATACAATGATAAGTGTATAATTAAAATGAATAAAAGAGATAAAGAAATAAACCATATCATTCATGTTTCCCCATAGAACATCCATCTAAAAAACCCACTTCAGCCTATATTGAAATATGTCTGAACATTTATTAATTATTATAAAATTTTAATATTATCTCAGAAACTAGGCTCATATATTGTAATACTTACATAAGGGACTGAATGAAGTAAATAAGAAGGTTCTCCATGAATGTGAATCATTGACCAAATCCAAGTATGTTTTCTGAACTATAATACACGTCCACAAATTAATTTAATTTCAAATTTCATCCAATCCAAGGCATTTAACTTAGGTAACTACAATATTTATTTAGTGTACTATAAACCCATCCCCCTACAAGTCATCTATTTTAATCCTCATAGGAATTCAAGTATCTTCAATGCATGGTATAATTTCATCACATCCTAAGCCTATCTTTGGTAGTCCATATAGGGAACCCAAGTGTCACTCAATGCATAATGTAATGCACTTACCTCTAAGACTATCCTTAATATTCCATAAAGGGAACCCAAGTGTCACGTGTGGAATAATTTAAGACCACACTCCATGTGATATCATTTAATTAATTCTACCTATGAATCCATATGTCGCCTACAGTGTAATGAAATTCTATTTATAATTCATTTTATTTCAAAAGATCGGTGATCGCATACATGTTGTTTCATGTCATAACACTTATATCAGCCTTATCATGTCATGTTGGATGGTCATGGATAGTGGAACCCATACCAATTTAAAATTCACTTGATTACATTTGGGAATTTAATTTATAATGACAATTCAATCTATAAAAAATATGAACAAGGGCCTATGAATATAGGCATACCATTTTACCTTTTTTAGATTCACACTACAATTCAATAATAGGGTCCAACTCAACAAACCTCAATCAGAGGTTCAATTTAAATTCAATTATATGTCTTATGGTGCATTAAATGTGATTCACCCTAAGGGGTGGCTCAAATCAAGTTAAAATAGTCTAGGATGACAAATTTAGGTTTCCAGGACTACTTTAAACAAGGTGATAACAATTCATTGGATTATTTTGGAATTTTGGTTGTGTCACATAGAAATTATGGTGTTTAGAATGACAACACATAATATAAAATCAAGTCATTAATTGAAAAATAACAAGACCATCTACCATAGCTTCGCAGTTCACTCCATATCTAGCATTAGCTTCAGATTCAATAAATAACAGAAGAAATCAAAGACTCCACATCCAGTATTAGCTTCAGATTCAAGAAAGAACAGAAGAAATCAAAGAAATTTTCAAATATCATGATGATAGGGCATCGGGGGTGTCGGCCTCAGTGTCGGGGTGTTGAGGGTTGTGGGGGAGAGCTGTTGGGAAGGAAGAGAGGAGCTGGGGAGGCCACTTGGAGCAGCTTCGCTGGAGGAGGAGGAGAATTATGGAGAGGAGGGTTACAGCGAGGATGCGTTGTGGGTGTTGAGGGTTTTTGGGGAGGGCATCGGGGAGGGTGTCAAGGGTGTCTACCTCAGCGTCAGAGGCATGTTGTGGGGGATATGTGTCGATAAGGAAGAGAGGATGTGGGGAGGCCACTCTAAGCAACTTTTCTAGAGGATGAGGGTCGCGGAGAGGAGGCTTTGGGGAGGGCGTCAGGTTGTTGATGGGTTTCGTGGAGGATGGATCAAGTGGGAGGAATAAATGAACGGGGTTGGGGGTATTCAGCCACAGAGCCATGGCTATTTTGTGGTTGTAGCCACATATTTTTTAACCCGTAGCCTTATAGGTGTGGCTATAGATCAATTTCCTAGTAGTTTTAGATAATAAATATTAAATTTATTAATCTCCCACTATTTTATCAAAACTCAATAATCCTCAACATTGGCTTTGGATTATCCTGTTGCAAGGATATTCTAGTGAAAAGGATCCAAATTCGCCTTCTCATAACTAAGATAGAGGTGTGTCAAATAATTTTAAGGTATTTAGGTAGCCATAACTTTATAAATGAATTAACTCGCTACAAATTGATCCATTGAGTGGACTCCCCAATATTTAAATCTTTAATAGGGATTTCCTTAACACTTTTCCTACTAGTTTCACTAAGTCTTGTGGAGGCGATCAACCCTTAATGTGAACTTTGTTAAGTAATCCCAAAACTCAAGGTAGAAATTCCCTGATAATTGAAAGCACCCCAATGGATGTTGGTTGAGCACTTTGAACTATGGTTTTATTCCTGCCCAAGTAGAAGAAGACTATACTAACTTAATATATATAATTGAGGTATTTTTTATCTTTATGTGTGAACAACCCATTTTTATCTTTATTTAATACTTTTTAATACTAAGTAGATTTATTAAATTGATTCACCATGTCTTAGATAAAAAAATTACAAAATCCAATTTATTTTACTTCTATCTTTTGTGCTTGTTAATTCATTAATTTATATAATCGTGAAAAAATATTCATAATAAAATTAACCATACAACTTGATAAAAATAAAATAATATGATTGGTATGATCATGATCTTTTCCTAATGATTATTTTATCAATTGATGATAAACTAATTATCGACCTAAGGGGAAAACACCTTAAACCATAACTTGGATCGTGTTTTAGCTTTCCACCTTTCCTCCCATATATCTCTAGGATTATTTTTTCCTCATATCAAAACTTGAACCGACTCCACTCACCTGGTAACTCTTTCCATTACACAAGCTTTTACTCACATGCATGTGAGAGGAACCAAAGAATTGGTTTATGGGGTTTATATAAATGGAAATTGTGGGCCTATAGGCACTTACATAATTTGAGGAGGTATGACGTGCATGTCATAAATTTAATTTAATAATAATAAATTAAAAGGAAACCAATCACGTATAATGTTCTAGTCTATGTTCATGATCATACACATACATTTAACAAATTACACATTTAATAAACTAACATTCAATCCAAATCATTCTTTTTTATGACAAATCATTCTTGAATCAATTAATTATCTTCTTTAATTAATCAATTCTTTTATCTTAATTCACATATGAAACTTCTTGAGATTACCATTCATAATTATTTTAAATAAATTAAATAATTTATTTAAAATTGAATAAGTACAAAATTTGTACCATGGAGGCAGTATGGAGAGTACCCGTCTGAACTACCCAACATGTATAATAGTAATATAGTGTTTACTCATATGGAATGTAGCATAAACATATTATTATATAATTTCATGGAGTGTACTGTCAAATAAATGGAACATGGAAACATGTTATTTATGTAATGTTTTATGATTTAATGAACATAGATTAATCATTGTATTATGAATTATACATGATATTTAGTTCCAAATATTATACAGAAATTAATTAGAAATTATATATATATATATATCCTTTTAAATGGTGTGTACGAGTCAAATAAATGACACATGGATCATATATTGATAAGTTTTAAATAGTGTAATAAACTAATTTTAAATTATGCATAAATAGGTAATATACACATTGTATGATATCATGATAAATGTCGTGCATAGTTGTTCATCATCTATCCATGAAAAACACTTAGGGATTGCAAGTGTTTGCCTACCTTGGAAATTAATGGAGTACGCGTCATGTACCTAGGCTACACATTGTGTTATCTCATATTTACATGGTCACCATCCACAAGTGTCATGTAATAAACATACATATCATTTTAACCAATGGAATACACATATCATATGAAAGTTACACATCATGTAGTCTGGTTAACCATGCACCTGGCTAGACTGGTCAACACATAGTGTGTATTAATTAACCATCGTGTGAAATAAATTCATGATACTTTGAATTAATCCATTAGTTGTATTGGTGCATTAAACATGGGTACATGGTGTGTAACTACGAGCTACATGCCGTGTAATCATGTGTTATCCACCAAAATACTTGGCACTTATAGATGAGTTCTTTGAATGTTCTTCATTTATAATTAATTCATTTTTTATTATATTTACAAGAACAAAGAGGAATATTAGAAGATCTAGTGATTCATATTTAAAGAAAAATTAAATACAAATTTAAAATTAGTGATAAATATGTAAATCAATAAATAATATTTAAATACTAATAAATAATTATACGACCTCTATGATACCACTTTAAGGTTTTGGGCATAGCGGAAGCATCGGTAGGGCATGCCCAGCTCAAGTTTTTGTTGAAATCAATAATTATTTTGAGATTTAATCAACATAAAACATCATGACCAATATAATTAATTCAATGACTAATTGATTTAATAAATTTGGAAACAAATATGAAGGATCATCGCATAATTATTTATAATTAATTTAAGTAGTTAAATAATTACTTTATGATGAATCTTTTCTTAATTGATGAATCTGACAATGTATCTATGTCGTATTGTTTTTGAATCAAAGTAATAAAGTATAGATTCCCTCTAGTAGTGACCCACTCATGCACCAAAAACCTCTTAGTGACGTCATAGGAATCTCTAAGTGTTAATGCAGAAGATCCTAGTGCTAGCGTCATTCTTCTTTGATTGCTATAAGAATCACTTCAAATAATGACTCTACTTATTCTCTTTAGAATCAAGAGGGGTGGTGGTGGAGGATCATTTTCCATTCTTGAGATCATTCTTGGAGAATAAATATCTAGGGATTGAAAGGATTATCCAGATTTCATTGTGCACAACTAAAATAAATGGCTAGCAATCAGGTTGGAAATATAATTAAGTTTAAATAATTCTATGGTTAGAAATAAAATGATTACACATGATCCCTTGTTATATTAATAATCCTAGGTGAACCCCATGTCCAAATAATAATATTATTATTATTTTTCTTAACATACACAAAACTCATGAATTAATTAAATATTATTTATTGAATAAATTGTTTAAAATTTATTCAAATAATATTTAATATATTAATTCTCTTGTACCTTTAAAACATAGTCCACCATTCCTTTACAATATTTAGCAGCCCTTGAATAATGTCTATTTATTTCATAAATAAATATCATTGCATTATTCACAAATAAATAAATAAATATTATATTTATTAAATAAAAAATAAATATTTATTAAATATTCAGGTCAAAAATATTGGCTGAAAATTAACTTTTTATTATTGGTAAAAAACATACCAAACAAAGTTTCTCATAACTCAAGGAGGATAGAAATGATGGAGGCCAAAGGCATCGCCCTTGAAAATGAGATTGCAGTAATCAAGTAATGACTCCAAACTGGTGTATAAAATAATTTTCTCACCTTGACTCTCTTTACTGGATAAAGAATCAGTAAAAAAATCCCTTCCCTTTAAGAGTGACCAACATGAATACCCTGGTTGGAAAAAAATCTGCATTTCCTGACAAAGTAAGCCAGCTCCCATGGCGATCTATCATTTCCTAGAAAGAACCCAACCAGTATAGAAGAATCATATTCTACTTCTACAATCTGAATTTTATAAATCCTATATAGCATAAGACCATTTACCATAGCTCTTTTTTCCACTCCAATAGAATTTTTTGGCCCATAAAAGGAGTTGAATCCAAAAATCATTGAACCCCTATTTTATCTCACAATACCACCCCCTCTCATCTCTCCAGAAATACATCAGTCATCCACATTCAGTTTCATCCCTGTGTTGGGTACCTTAAATTTGAACCATCTACCATGATTGTCTTGGATAACTTCTATATTTAATAAAAACCTTAGAAAAAGACCTTCTTAACATAGTATAGTATAGCGACCCTGCCATTTCTTCCATTACTATTACATCATTTTAAAGATAAAAAACATAATAGAATTACACATAGAGTATCCAAAGGTTTAGTTTCTTGGGAAAACTAGGACCACACATAACAATTAAAACATCAAACATAAACATTTATTTAATTTCTTCTTCTCTAACTTCTTATTGGCACTTGTCCTTTCCTTAGTACATGTAGCCACCTGAGGATATACATAAAAAGGGGTGAGATAGAAGCCCAGTAAGAGGATAGATAAGAAAAATATAGCATGGGGTGAGCATAATCATAACATGGGAAAAAGATCATGAACATGAGAGGAAGCATTAATATAAGACTTGAAATGTGGCAATGCATACAAATAAAACATCGTGTCTTAGTGGTTAACTACCACACATACTTGTGAAACAAGCTATCATCTTGTTCACACATCATTTCAAATTTACTCATGATATTCATCACTTTACCCAATGCATTGGAGTGTTGTATAATTCCAGGTGCACCTGTCACATTTAAACATTCATATTGCGCTATATAATTCTGGGCGCACCCATCACATCATAACATTATCATTTATCATGCATGCCACAATGAACATATAATATAAATGAACATAATGAACCCATGAAAAGGAATGGGTTTAATCTCATAAGAACAAATCAATAAACATTGGGTTCCCAAAAGAATGAGGTAATAAAATACATGTTACAAGAACCGTCAATCTTGAATGAGAAGTAAAAGGTGTATTCTTGAAAGAAGAGTTATTTTGGAAAACATTTAGTTTGTCATAAATACCAGTGACAAACATGTATATCCTAAAAAAGGAAATATAATGATGAACAAATTATCTTTAAGGAGTAACCATATCAAAAATAATGGAGTGAAAGAGAGAGAACCCGAAGGATGAAAGTTGGGTTTGAGAATTTCCCCTTACCTTGTACCTGAATGCTTCCTTCTCTTTAATGTCCTGTATAATGAAATTATATTCATTAATTAGAATATAAAGAACCTTGTGTACATTAATATGATTAATTATGGTTTCATTAAGTGATTTCATGTGCCTTTTTATGAGTTATAGAGTTCAAAAACATTATTTGGGAATGTTTGTTTTTATGGTTTTCTTGAGTGGTTCACTTGTATTCTTAAATTGAAGTTTGGGTAGAACATGGGTAAACATCCAGAACAGATATTACATGTTATTAATGATATTACAGGATTTTGGATGATCTTTTAATTAATTATATTAGTTCCATGTGGATGAATTATTAGATAAGAATTAAATGGTGATTGTTTGGGTTAATTTGAGCGATTTTTCGATCATAATGAACTTGTTTTATTTTATCACTAGAACTATGGTCATAAGATAGTTCCAGAACTTTAAATAGGAGATAATACATATAACATGTTCTTTTTAAACCCTAAAAAATGGTTTCATGACTAGATATGAAGGTATAAATGGAAGAAGAAATCATGTTGTTCTTGAAGGTGAAAAATTAACACCTCACGAACAACGTTCTCTTTATTAAAATAAAAGGAGGAGGAAAAGGGGGTTGGATGATATAATATACCATTAGAATAATAAAATTCTATTATATATATAATAATAGAGTTAAAATACAATTTATATTAAGATATGTTGTAAGATATCAATAAATGAACTTGAACTTGAAAGGAAATTAAAGAAGAAGAGGGAGAGAAATTACCTCTTAAATCTTCCTCTTGAGATCCTCCTTAAAGAAGCTAGGATTGGTCTTTTGATGAGACCAAAAGCTCTTGAATGCGGGAGAGGGGATAGAGAATAGTTTTGGGCAAAGTTTATAGAAGGCTTGGATCTTGATAGGTGTGAGGAAATGAGGGTGTGAAGGGTGGTTTTTATAGTGGAGGGGAGAGGGGTTTCCTTAATATAAAATTCATTAGTTTATTAATTTATCATAAGACAAGGAATAGTGAGTCTTGAATGACCAAGAATAGTAATTTTATCATGTGATCCCGAAATAAGTGGGCTTACATCAGTAGAACATCACACATGACTCTATAATTAGCTTATTTAGCTTATTTTTGTAAATTACGGTATTTCACTATTCATCAAAAATTCAAGTATTTTAGAAAAATCCCAAAAATTTACCCCAACCATTTTTTGATGTGTAGAATAAAAAAATGAAGTCAATTTTTCAAAAATAATTTTATAAATATTATTAATTTAATATTTAATTAAAATCATAATTTACTTAAAAAAATGTTTTTAAGATTAAAAACTGCTTTTATAGTGCTTTCAAAAATTACGTAGGGTCTTATAAAATTATCTAAAAACTATAAGAATTTGATTTGATAATTAATGAATAAATTTTAAGAAAATACATTTTATTTTAAATTAATTAATTAATTATAATTAATTATTTACAACTTACAAAATACCAAAACGTTTACTAAGGTCAAATTGTCACTTTCTAAGATGTCTAAATTTTATTTAATTATTCATGGGTAAGGTTACTCTTATGTTGAATGATTTACTATTCATAAGGGTCATATTAATATTCATAAGGGTATGTTACTATTCATAAGGGTAGGTTACTCTTCACCAAAAATTATTTTTGTTTTATTAGACTCCAAAAATCATCTTAAACACAACCGTGTATGTCAGATTTTCAAAATTCTCAATACAGAAGTGACAAAATTATGTTTAAAGGTCACTTAGCACTTAGTAGTTCATTATTTTTTTTCATGTTATTTTATGACATAATTATATGAAGGTAATTTCCATTGAAAAAAAAACTCCGGGTCGTTACATATAGGAAATCCCACCATTGATTAGAGAACCTCGCTCTGCCATATGAGCCTTCACCTACACTTAGAAGAAAAGGATGGAATACCTTATGCCTTCTATTTCCCTATTCCTAGCCTCATAAATATTATCTTGAATAACCTATGTATAAATATATGAGATCAATAAAACATGAATAATTATTAAGCAACATACGAGAATAATATTTATTAAACATGCTAAATAATAATAATATATAACTGAGGTTCTAGATATACTTAGTGTGTGACCCTCTATGCCTTTTTCTTAGTGGCATTAGGTGGAGCTTCCCAAAGTACAACTTTAGAATATAGAAACATGCCAAGGTGCCCATATATAAAGAATATAATGTCTTAATAACATACAAACTCATACAAATGCTTACTATATAATATAATCCATTTATCATGATATCTCTAATAAATCAGGTTACATACTGGTGTCATCAACCTGTATGATTGATGTTTCTTTCTTTAACTTTACAAAAATGAATCTACCTAGAGAACACCATGTCCCTGAATTTATTTAGATTGTTCTATTCCCATCAAACTCCTTGGGATATTATAATGAAACAACCCATATTTCCCCCAAATAATGGAATACAAACCAATATGCGATTGGCCCGAAGGGGATTCCCAATCCCCATAGGCTGGAAACTAGTGCTTGGGAATCACAAAAACACACTTGGGAACAATTTCACCCATCAACTTAAAACATAAATGATAAAAAACAGAAATAAAATCCAAAAAGGGAATAAACTGAGATATACAAGAGGTAAGAAACCATAGATGTACAACTGATAGGATAACAATATTGATAGAAAATACAAATTACAACATTGAAAGACACAAAAAACACAAACATCTCCATGTGAAAGTGAGGTAATACCACATGCATCTCCATAAGCCCGAACCCAAAGACAAAGGAATATCAATTATGTCAAGAAACCTGTTAAACCAATAATATGTATGGGCATCAGCTAAAATCCCAGTAGGTAACCACCCACTGAACCAAATCATAATATTTTAAAAAATAATTCATGTCATATAGGTTTTAAAATAAGGAATCAAAATAGGTTTTCCATGTTTTTCTTAATAAATCAAGTATCAAACATTTTCCTTGAAAACACCCATTTTCAAAAAACCAATACTTTTCCAAATAAAACCATAATTTATTTTTCCATAGAAAAACATCCATAAATTGAAGTTTAAAATAGTTTTTTAAGGCACATTGATAGAAAAAAGGATATAATTTCTCAAGATGTCAAAATAAGCATACCTTGGAAAATATACACAAAACATCATCATGGAATCCAAAGGTGCTAGAGGGAAAATTTTCTAGAACATAGTCAACATGATCATCGAGGAACCAAAGTCCATGCTTGTCTATTCAATCGACATATCAATCAAACTTAACCCAAATGAACAGTATTACCCTATCCTAAACTAAACAAGGGTAAATCCATTAGGTTGAACTATGTCCCACCTAAGTCCACTTGCTAAGAATGATTCTAAACTAATGTACATGTGTACCTAGACTTCTCACCTAGAAACTCATGTTTTCATATTAAATTCAAATGGTGGTGATAATTTCAAAAGTAATAGAATTACATACATCATATCATGTCATCTCATTTGTAAAAAAATCAAATTATTTCTCACACCTATAAATTACACATAGAAACATCCCTTTTATCAAGGATATCAACTCATTTCATTTAATTTCATCACCTTCAAAAGGGAAATATCATTGTATTCATTAAATCATCCATCATTTATATTACACATAAAGGGTCATGTCCTATGAGTTTTCATTTTCCATTAAATCATTTAACTTTTTAAATAGGACTTTCCTCATTCCACTAAAAATACTAAGACTTAAAATCAATTCAAGTCCATTTATAAAACCATTTATAAATCATTTCACTTTGAGAAATACGCATTTTCAAAACATCATTTCATAAAGGGTCAAACACACCCAAGATTTATAAAACAACACTTTAATCTTTATTTTAGAAACCATTATTATAAAAAAAATCAAGAACATTTATCAAAATCTAATCAAGAATATAAATTTCAAAAATAAGAATATATTCAATTCAAAACAATTTCCACATCAACACATGTCAAAATCCATTTTTTCACTTTTATCAAAAGCTAAATAAATTACCCATAATTGATTTAGATACAATATATAAGAGGAATAATTTTAAGATGTTGATAACTCAAGATAAAAACACAATAAATCATTGACTCAATTATTAAGGGAGATTATTGGTACACATACATCAAATAGTTGGAAACTCTGATAATTCCATAAGATCCACACACTAAAGAGATGAGGTCCCTGTGGAATAAAAGAATAACCAAAACCATGAATTCCATTACATCATGTTTTGATTCAATTATCATAAGGTAAATAGAGAAAAGGGATAGAGATCACTTACCACAAAGATCTCAAAGATTTACATAGTTATTGACCTAGGTCCAAAGGATTCCACCTCTTCTAACAAAAAATATAAGATAAATATTATTAGATATTAACAAGAACCTTATATTTGATTAAAAAATCCCTGATATAATATTATTTTCAAGGAAAAGAGGAGATATCTATAGATAAATTATGAAGAATAATGAAGATCGGGATCGTACCATTGAAAAACTACATCTAACACCACATGATTCATCAGAATAAATCTCTGAATGGTAGGATGACTAAAATTTCTAGGAAATACCTTTGGTTCAAGACCTTAAATTGGGGGTGAAATAATAATTTTAATATTAGGTGTTTTGGCTTTTAAAATTAATTTTTAAAATTCCCACTTTTAAGTAAATCAGATTTAAGGGAACTTTTCTATTTCTTGTCTCATGTCAGGAATCACCCCAATAAAAAAAATGTAAACCATGAATAGATACAGAAACCATAATTGTTTTTTTATAACTATCTTAGTTAAATCATATTTTTATGGAAAATAATAATCACTTTCCTTTTTTGAAAAGATACTTTACTTATTTCATAAATCATCACCCAAGTAATTCATTTTTATTATTTCTTCTCCCAAATCCTTCTTAAAAAATTTCTACATTGGAACTCCATGTTCAATAACTATGTACCTTTTTCAATAATGAAAGTTAAAAATTGATTAATTAATTATTTTATTGGGAATACTTATGATTTTTCCTTTGTTTATGATTTGAATCATAATTATAAAACCCACTTCCTTCTCATGGGATTAATCTTTCTTACAGTTTAGGTATAGTTTTTTCATCATGTGGCATGAATATATATGATTTTAATTATGTTGTAGGTGGGCCCATAATTTTATATTCCTAAAATTCATTAGGTAAATCTTTATATCTCAGAATATAATATGTATGGGATTGGGGAGTGAACCTAATACACCGTGGAACTTTATCCACTTTATGATGATGGACTTGGCAGTGACCCTTAACTTATGCTTTTGATGTCATGTCTTATGTTTTTTCCATGTATTACATGATTCCATGATCATATGATTTTATTTATTTATGTTATGATTCAATTCATAAGAACATTTGCTTTAGGATGTCATGTTATGCCTCTTGAATCTCATTTTATGAATTATTACTATGTTTATTCCCTTATTGGGCTTTCTAGCTCACCCTTTTCCTTGTGTATTTTCCCTAGGGTATCCTATGCAGTTTTAAAAGATATATGGGAGTTAGAAGCACTATGTGGAGTTTTAAATAATGATTATTTTTTTATGTTTAAGATTATGTATTTATGTATCTAATATTCCGAAGAAACTAGACACATAGATCCTTAGTTTTATTTTTTAGAAATGTATGTGAAACTTATAAAATAAATTGTGTTTAAGGATTGGGTCACTATAGACTGATGGGATTCTCCAAGAAAAAACCAAGTAATGGTTCAAGGTGTATTCCCCTAGGTTTTAGGGTTAGTTTTTCATCTACTAGATAAAATAACCATTAAAAAATTACAAGATCATTCCACTTTTATTATTCTATTTCTATCAAGTTGAATGTTTTATTTCTTTATGGATTCTCCATCGTGATCGCATAAATTAATGAATTAACAATCATTCAAGATAGAATTAAAATAAAATAAAATTATTTATAAAATTTATCCAGAAATGGTTAATCACTTATGTAAAATCCACTTAATATTAATAATTATGTTATAAAGATAAAAATGGAAAATTTATACATAAAAAAGAAAAATCTCTAAAATCAATATATTAAGTCAGTATAGACTTCTACTACTTGTGTTGAAATCAAACCATAGTTCAAAGTGCTTGACCAACCTCTATTGGGGTATATTCAATTATTGAGTCATTTCTAACTTGAGTTTTGGGTTGACTTAATCTATTTCACATTAAAGTTTGATCTCCTCTGTGAGACTTACTGCAACTAGTATATAAGTGTTGAGGTAATACAAGTCTAAGATTTTTTGATGGGGATTCCACTAAATGGATCAAGTAGCTGTGAGTTAATGTAGTTGGTAAGTTACACCTACTTAAATACCTTTGAATATCTTTTAAATCCTCTGTCTAGATTTTAAGAAGGGGAATATGAATCCTTGTCATTAGAATATTCATGAAAAATGATATTCTGATATCAATAGTAAGAAATATTGGGTTTTTGATGAAATAGTGGGAGATTAATAAATGAAACTCATTACATCACATATTTTGTAATCAAGATAAAAACTAAAATATGATTTTAATTAATGTAAAATATAGAAAGATAAATCATCATAACATTAAGATCATTTGAAAAAAGACCGTGTCTTCACCAACATATATATTCAAGTGGTGGTACTATTTTTTATACACTAAACTATTATAGGAAAATTTATACCATGTGATGCAATCCCCTATACATGTTCAGTCACCTCTGAGCAAGTGAAAGTGACAAGGATGCCTAAAATAAATAAATGATTATACTATTACTTTCTTTATGGAAGATATAGGTTATGTTCATACAAATGATAATGAAACATAAGGACATGGTTGATTATACAATGATGTCTCATATCTTATATATTGATAATGAGAAAGAAATGATTTAGATAAATGAGCTTTTCACTACACCATTTTATTGTAAACTGGAAGAAGGCATTTACCTAATGATATTTTCTTCAATATACTGAAGTATATTAGTATATTGAAGAAATTGTGCTTCTATATATATTAGGAATTATCTATTAATCTTATATTATCATCCTTACCTTACAAGTTCTTCTTATTCATCTAGAATTATGAGATGAACAATGCTGATAAACAACTCATGAATATTTTTACTAAGTTTCTCTAGGGAGATAAGGGTTTTGGGGATCCTGATTCCATAAACCTTATGATGAAAAATATAAAATTCAAGGTTAAAAAGACAATGAATTTTTTATAGTAAATTATTTATTTATAACATCTTCCAAAAAGACAAAATATTTAGAGGTAGTGTCAAGAATATTAAGCTATTTTCTTTTCATGAGGAAATAAAGGATATTTTGAAAATAAATGAAATTAAAAAATATGTAAGTAATTTCATCTACTTAAAATATATTAATTATGGATTTTAGTGTTTCTATTTCAATTCTTAGGTATTAAATACAAACTTTTATTCAAGTACTAAAACCAAGAAGAAAAATTTACAAGAAGGTGTGTTTACCTAGGTATTGAGGAAGGGTGATTCTTATTCCCGTCATGAGAAGCACATGACTTCAAAGAAGTAAATTTTAATTCTTCTAGTGGATAAATAGGGTTATTCCTATGATAGAATTGATAATTTCATAACTTTTTTATTTATAGGAGGATTGAATCTAGATAAACTATTATTTTCTATTAATTATTACCTATAAATTTATCTCAATGCTCTGTCGGAAATAATGAGACAATATTTCTTTTGAAGTTAACAATTATAAGGTGCACTATACTTAATTAATAGTTCATTAAAACTTGAATCATAAATACCCAAAATTGTTAATAAATTATGTATATAAATCTATAAGACTTATACCAAGTTGAGTAAAAATAATTCTTAGTCAATTAAAACTATAAATTTTCATGTGTACCCAGTATGATGTTTAGACTCTTTAGAGAAAAAAATATTAGGTATACGATATAATTATGTTTTAGACAATGAATATTTTAGATATAAAGGAAAACCAAAAAGCTTATAGAGTTAGTTTAATATTGGTGGAATGAGTTATTCTAAGGTGAAGCTATTGTTAAATTCATATGCTCCCTATGACTCCTCTAAGAAATTTTAAGAATGCTCATAGAAGTAATGGATAGACTTGGTAAAAGATATAGGATCATATGGATGGATTTTTCAAATAATATCTTAACCAAGTAATCATAAATATTTTAATGTATAACAAAGATTTTCTGAAACTCACATATCATTTTTCACATCTTAGAGATAATGATAACATAAGTTAATATCGATGAGGAGTCTTATATATATCATAGTTTTTTATAATTCCTTTCCGGATTTTTTTTCAAATAGTAGTGCGACCACTAACTAAATACCAACTAAATTGAATAATGGATATTATATAATTTACGATATGTTGAGAGTATATTATGTTTTTAACAACCTACACCTCATCATTGGTTTGAGGTGTGGCAAGGGAGATACTAGGACTTAGGTGACATCCCCAAGACACAAAATGATGGAAATATATTCCAAGGGAATCAATAACATTTGGCGGCTGATTTCCCATTTTAAAGATAAAGTGACCAAATTACATAAAAAATTACCAACCAAACTTATTTATGATGCATGAGTACAAAATACAACTTAGAACATAACCAAACCAATAAACCATATCAGTGTACAAGAGGAAACCAAAATACATACTCAAAGAGGACCAAAAGACCACAAATCACTAGACTCCCAAGTGACATCAACCAGCAACACCCAACCCACTCTAAGCTCTAACTCCACATTTCATGACCATGGTATCAAGAATCATCACTAAATAACTGAGATACATTTCCTTTACCTGTGTCTTGATAGATGACATCTACAAATGCACAATAGTGCCCAATCAGGGGATGAGTCTAAACTCAGTAGGATTTCCCCCAATGACTTCCTGAATCACATCACTAGGAATAAAAATATCAAAAAAAATATATAAAATCGTTTTAGATATTAAAAACAATTTATATCAAGCCATAAAAAATTTTCTATGTAAATCAGTAAAACAAATCATTTAAACCATTTCTAAATTTATTTGGCATACTTGTTCCATGTACACACACAAAAACATTAACACACACTCAACATTGGTATTACCATTGATGGTAGAACCACATGTCCATACTCCATCCCACTTTGATGTTGGTATTTCAAAACCAAAATCCATCCCACACAACATATTCCAAACAGATTATGCCAAATTCATGACAATCCATTTACCAAAAACTAATTTCCATGACAAAAAAATTCAAATAAAACCATTTCCTTCTTTTAAAGAATATTAAAAATCACTTTACATGCATAAAAACCAAACCAAAAATTTAAATCATCATTTTAAAAGTATAACCAAAGAGTTTTACAAAAACTAAATAAATTTATATAATTTCCAAGCTATAACCAAAAAGGGATTTTCCAAGTAGAATCACACAAGTATTTTACCACAATTTCAGTAAAATCATTTAATTAAAAATAAAAAATAAAGATATAATTTAAGTGGATATAAGAGATACTTCACCTACCTTACAATAGTTGGAGAAAATAAAGAACGGAACAACAAAACTCTAGATCTGACCTTGGATCTCATTTATAATGAATTCAGGGCCCCAATTCACTTTAATTTGATAAATAATTTCTTCTAGATAATAAGTAAACATCTATCAATCCTTAAGTAAAAAATGAATTTTGGTTATAGAGATAATAAGGGATTAACAAGGCTTAAAGTGGTTAATTTGGATTAAATCCGCATTTTTTTAGGTTCCAACTGTATGTTGTATGGTTTGGAAAACCATGTGGTGATATTGTCTTAATTTTAAACATCTCATGGTTGGGTCACGTGGTTATAAAAACCATGAACCAACCATATTTTTTCCACTATTTCAAGTTGCATGATTTTTACTAACCAAGTGCAAACTATACACCTCCACAAAAGCCTCAAAAACATACCAACCCCACTCAAAACCTCCTGAAACTCAACCCAAGAATTATATAGAATCAAAATACATGAATAAAGGGTCATCTACCTAAAAATGAGGGTGATACACTCTACCCACCATTGGTATTTCCATCCCCATAATGTAGAAACCCCTCATTGGATTAGAATAGTTTGGGACAGTCCTCTAACATTTCCTTCCAACGCTCCCATGTTTCTTCCTGAATCTGACCATGTTTCCCTAAAACCCACACTAGACCAATGTTTTTTCCAAGCAATATCTTCTCTTGTTTATCAATAATTCATACTAGAATATGAATCAATGTAGAATATGACTCTAGGTAAATGTGGTCCCATCAAATAACATAGTCAGAATCAGGTTGGTACTTCTTCAAATGAGATACATAAAACACATTATGCACTTAAATGAACCTTGGTGGAAAATACAACCAATATTCCACCTCACCAACCCATTCAAGTATCTCAAAAGGTCCTATGTATTGACATGAAAACTTTACCTGGTTACCAAAACATCGATGCCCAATCCTTTGGAAATATTTTAAAAAAAGATGATCACTCACCTCAAATGAAAATGATCATTGAAGATGATCCAAATATGATTTATGACAACTTTGAGTCATCTTCTTTCTCTTTTTGAGTAACTGAATTTTTTCTCTTGTCTTTTGCACAAGGTTGGGTCCAATTAGTGAATTCTCACCTGTTTATACCCAACAAAGTGGATAACAACAAGGATTACCATACAATTATTCAAAATGATCAATATGTATTGAGGCATAAGGATAGTTATTATATGAGAACTCAACTAATGGTATACACTCCTCCTAAGAGCCACCAAAATCTATCTCATAAGCCCTAAGAATATTCTCTAATTCTTGGATTTTCCATTCAAATTGTCCATCCATTTAAAGATGATAATCTATAACCATAATCAACTATGTTATTATATAGACCCTATAATTTTACACATATTATTACATGATTTTAAGCATAATTATACATCAAATAAAAACCAATGATCATAAATTATAGTGTATTTGGAAGATTAGGTACATAAAATTAAAAACATGGAACTAGAATAAAACAACTATTTATTAATATTACATAATGAGATCATAATTAAATTTGAGATCCTACAACTTCATAGTATAACATGATGAATACATATACAAAAGGTATTATCTAAAAAATCTAGTAATGGAATAAGTGAGGGGAATAATCATAGCACATGAGACAAAGGTATAAAAAGATAACACAAAAGGCATGGATCATGAGTAAAAATATGGAGGTATAAATTATAGAGAATGAAATCATATGATAATGGAAATATAGGATTTTGGAAGCAATATATAACATGACATAAACATGATTCAAGACTAACTACTAAGACTATATCATATGGTGGACAATATCCCATAATAGATTAGGTTTACTCCTTAGTCCCATATATGGCGTCTCATGAGACAAACCATTACCCAATAAATTGGAGAAATATCTAGGTTAACTCATCATAAAATATTCATGCATATTTTTTCAACATAAATAATAAAATATAATTAATAAACATAAGGGTTACCCATGGAAAGAAATTGGTTTCGTAATCATGTCGCAGGGCATAACCAAAAGGTGTATCATAATGATATCCATGAAATAAGGGATTAAATCATTTATAGACATTAATAAAGTAAAAAATAATAATATATCATGAATAATTATGTCCAAATTAACTGAATACATGAAAAATAGTATTTAGAAATATTTAGAAATGAGCCACTTTAGTGTGGTTTAAGGGAAAATATTAAAGACTCTTTAAAGAGGAAAAAGGAATAATTGTTTGTATAAAACTAAAAATGAACTAAAATAGTTTTTCATGATAAAAATATTTATTTTATCGAAATATTTATGGCTTAAAAAAATTTATGTTTTGTGCTTGAAAATGGGTAAGAAACGGAGAAGTTCCCTTTAATTGGGCTTTCTTATCGTGAGAAATTGAGAAGGGAACCTTTTAAAACATGTATTTTACTATCAAATAAATATGAATAGATCTATATAAAAATGTTTGAAACATATAAATATAATATATAAGAATTATATGAGAATAATTAATACATACATTGGGTTAAATAGAGATAAAGTATAACCCAAAGGAAAAATTGGAGGTTCAGAAAGATCCCTTACCATATGTCAGAATGTGCTCTGCACTTATACTTAATGTATTGGATAATAAAATTTGATTCATTAATTACTTAATTAAGAACCTTTTATATATTTATTTTATTTATTTTAATTTTATTAATTTAATATATTACCATTTCAATGAGTTATAGAGTTCAATTTTGTTGTTCTGGGAGCGTTCATTTCATGGTTTCAGGGTTGGTTTGCTTGTGTAAGATTATGAAAGCTCTTTTAAAATGGGAATAATTCTCCATAAGTGAAATTATATGGTATTAATTAACTTCCATAAGTTTAAATGGTCCCATATGTCTTTTTTTATAGTATTAGGATGATTCATTTGATAAAATGTTAATGATAAATGTTAAGTTTATTTTGGCGGTTTTTCAATCATCTTGAACTAGTTTCATTTTATTTAATATTATGTCTATATATTAGTTCCAAGACATGAAAAAAAGTTATAATATAAATATTAATGGTTTTACGACCATAATTAAAGGTATTAATGGAAAACAAAAACACTTCGTCCATGAAGGCGGTAAACCGACATATCACAAACGATGTTTTACTTTTTAGAATAAAAGGTAGAGAGAAGATATTTGATGATGGATATTCCATTATAACAATAAAATTAAAGTATATATATAATAATTGAGTTATAATTCCACTTTTAATATAGTATTTTATGATATGATAAGAAAATAAAATAAATTAAAATAAAAGGATTGAGGATTTTACCCCTTGAATGTCGTCTCCTTGAGAACCTCCTTAAGACACTTGGGTTTGGTATTTTGGTGAGACCATAAGATCTTGAATGTGGTTAATGGGATTGAGAAGGTAATTGATAATAATATTTAAAAGATATAAGGCATATAAGGGGTGATAATATGGGGTGATGATGGGTGGTATTTATAGGGGAGGAGAGGGGTGTTTTTTATTATTATATTCATTAGTTTGTTATTTTGGATTAAGACTATTAATAGTATTGATTCCTATTAATAAAAATAGTAAATATTTTAGGGGAGTTCTAACAAATGTGTGATTATTTTATTATTACATCATCCATGACTCAAAAAATCATGTATTTAGCTTATAATGTTCAATACTGAAAATTATTGTATTTCATTATTCACTAAAAATTCAACTATTTTAGAAAAATACCAAAACTTTACCCTAACCATTTTTCAATGTGTAGATTCCAAAAATGGAACCCATTTTATGAAAATAAATATCTAAATATGAGAAATTTTATTTTTAAATAAAATCATCATTTATTTAAAAAATATCGATTTTAATATTATAATAAATGTTATGACCCTTTGAAAAATTAATTAAGGTATCATAAAATTATATTATAATTATAATACAACATAATATTAATTTATGAATATATTTTATGAAAATAAATTTTCTTTTAAATCAATATATTAATTATAAAATTATGAATAAACATTTAACTTTTATGAGAAACTAACACTTAATTTATCATTTTTTAAACATGTATTTACTTATACCATGATATAAATATATCATATTTTCATTTATAAGATACAAAAATTTTATTTTATAATTTCATATGTGAGGTTAATATTCTATTATCTAGATTACTATTCCTAACGATCATATTACTATTCCAACAGTTAGATTTATAAAGGTCATATAGGTTCCTTAATTACTATAAATACCTCTTATTTAATTTATTATCTATTCACTTCTACTTTATATTAAGTTTATATTTATACTTTAATGTTAAAAATTAATATTTTTTTATTAACATTATGTTTTATTTCTAAATCTTTTTTTGTGAGTGTGGTCATTCTAGTTTATCGAGTAGATCCAAGTTTTCCCATTATTATCTTATTTTCTATTTATTATCCTGCTATAATATTTTTCATTATTATTGGATTTTTTTTATAAATAATGTATCATTATTAATTTATGAGAATAATTTTTTATTTTTTTCTTTATGTGATGTATGTGTTTTATAACATAATAAGGAAATTACATTGATAAAATTTTGGTTCGTTACATTTTTCCACCCAAATGAAATTTCACCCTTAAAATTTTGTTTTTACATACTCCAGTGAAAATAGGTGAGGGTATTTATCCTTCATTACTTCAACTAGTTCCCATGTTTCCTATTCATATTTATGGTTTCTCCATAGTACATTGACAAGGTGAGTGGTATTATTATGTAGAACCTTGTCTCTATGGTCCAAAATCTTCACTGGTTGGTCCTCATAAGAGAGATCATTTTCCATCTATACCATCTCATTGTTTAGTACATGTGAGGGATCTGGTATGTACTTTCCTAGGAGGGATGTTTCGAATATATCATGTACTTGAGACATGGTTGGTGGAAGTTATAATCAATAGTTCACAGCTTTGACTTGATCAAGAATCTGAAAGGGGATGATGTACCTAGGACTTAGCTTTCCTTTCTTCCCAAATCTCATGACTCTCTTCCATGGAGATATATAAAGGAATGCCTTATCACTAACCTCAAACTCTAAGTCCCATCAATGATTGTCTACATACCTCTTTTGTTGACTTTGGGTATCTCGGATATATTTTTGTATGGTCTTCACCTTTTTTTTCAATTCCTTAACCATTTTAGGTCCTAGTATCTTACGTTCACCAACTTCATCCAAACATGCAGGTGTTCTACATATTTTCCCAAAAAGGGATTCATATATATATCCATTTGGATGCTTGAGTGGAAACTATTATTGTAAGAGAACTAAACCACTGGAAAATGTTAATTCTATCCTCTTTTAAATCCCATTAATCATGCTCTCAACATGTCTTCTACTGTCTATATGGTTCTTTCAAACTGAACAACAGTTTGATGGTGATAATCCATACTAAATGTTAGATCATTGTTTAGATCATGTTGGATACTTTTCTGCAACTTGGTGGAAAATCTTGTATCAATATCAGATATAATTGATAATGGTACTACATGCATCCTTACCACTTTTATGATGTATTTTTGTACAATTTGGATGAATTAGAAGTCCTATTGAATCGCAATAAAGTGAATGGTCTTCATAAGATGATCCATAATAACCCATATAGCATTATTTACTCTAGATGTCTTTGGAATCCCAGTGAAAAATTCCATGGTGTTGTTTTCACATTTCCATATAGGTATAGGAAATGGTCGTATCATCCCCTTTGAATTTTTCCTTTTGACCTTTACTTGCTGACATACTAGACACTCTGATGTATATTTAGCGATCTCTTTCTTCATATTGTCCCACCAATAGTACTCTTGAAGATCTCAATACATTATTGTGATCCCTTGGTGGATAGAGAAGGTTGAGCTATATGCATCATTTCAAATCTCTTTCTTTATCTTTGGATTGGATAGTATTAATAGTCGTGACCAAAATCTTATGAATCCTCCCTCATCAATTTTAAATTTGGAGGATTTCCCATTATTCATAGCTTCCACCATCTTCTAAATTTACACATCATCTCTTTGATCATCCTTTATATTCTCTAAAATGGATGGTTGATCATCCTTTATCCTTTATATATGATTCCCATATATATCCTTTTCAAGTATAAGAATATTGGATTATTTCCAATTATCTTCATTGATAATGTTTTAGGATCCTTTCTACTGAGAGCATCTGCCACTTTATTTTTTTTACCAAGATGTTAGTGGATTGAGAAGTCATAGTCCTTGATAGTCTATAACAATATTTGTTGAAGAATATTAAGATCCTTATATGTGAATGTATATTTGATACTCTTATGATTAGTATATATCTCAAACTTCTCCCCATTGAGATAATGTCGCCAAATTTTCAATGTGAATATTGCATCTGTCAACTTCAGATCACACATGGAATAGTTTTTCTCATGAATTTTTAGATACCTTGAGTCATAAGATATCACTTTATCATTTTCCATCAGTATACAGCCTTAGAATTTATTTGAATCATTGTTGTATACCATAAAGCGTTCCCCGCTTAAGGGTAGTGTAATTACATATGGAGTGATAGGCCTCTTTTTCAACTCCTTGAAGCAGTCTTTACATTCACTAGTTCAGACAAGTTTTACTTCATTCTGAGTAAACTTTGTTAGTAGGTTTGCTAATCGTGAGATGTTACTCAAAAATAATCAATAATACCTAGGTAGACCAAGTAAAATATTGATCTTAATTAAAAATGATAGTCTTGGCCACTCTTAAATTTCCTTTGTTTTATGGGGTCCACAAATATTTTTTTATTAGTGATAACATACCACAATAATGATACTTCCTCCATCCAGAACTCACATTTACTGTACTTTTCATATATTTTATCCCTCCAAAAAGTATTTATCATGGTATTAAAATGCTCCTCATATTCATCCTTACTCTTTGAGTATATTAGAATATCATAGATAAATAATACCTCAAATTTTTCAAGGTAATATCTAAAGATTATATTCATTAAGTCCATAAAAATTTATGGACCATTAGTGAGTTCGAAGGGCATCACTATGAACTCATAGTGTCCATACCTTTTTCAAAAGGTAGTCTTCGGAATATCTTTCTTCATCACCTTTAATTGGTGATATACTAACTGAAGTTCCACCTTAGAGAAATACTTGGACCCACATAGTTTATCAAACAATTAATCTATTTGTGGTATGATATACTTGTTCTCTATCCTGATTCTTTTGATCTCACAATAATCAATGAAAAGTCACATTGATCCAGTCTTCTTCTAGATAGATAGGGATAGTGCACCCCACGGTGAAGCACTTGGTCATATAAAAACCTTATCCAGATTCTCTTATAACTACTTCTTCAGTTCTTCAAACTCAATGGTGTCCATTCTGTAAATAGTCTATGATATGGGTAGAGATCCAGGTATAAGATCAATTGAGAAATCAACCTCTTGGTTGTGAGGAAGACAAGGAATTTATTTAGGGAACACATTAGTGTAATCCCTCATAATGGGCATGTCTTCGATCATAATCATATCCTTTGTCTCAATAATTTGAGCTAAATATTCTTTATCATAAGGTAATAATATCCACAATTGAGATGATAATTCTAAATGATATTAATCCTTCTCCTTACACTTATACAGAATTTTAGGATGCCTTGGGATGTGAAGAGTGATCTCCCTTTCCTGACAGTTGATTTTGGATTTTTATAAATATAGCTAATTCATGCCCAATATAGCATCAAACTACACCAAAGTAAGTAATATGGGATTTTTAGGAGGTTCATTCCACAAACATTAACCAGAGAGGATTTTTATACTTTATATTAAAGAACACCATTCTATGTTCTCATAGATAACTCAACCTTCATATTTTTAAGTGGTGTTTTAATAGTTCTACTAAACTTTCAAGATATAAAGGAGTGCATAGATTCAGAATCAAATAGTATGTTCACTATTCTTGAATGAATAACCAGTGTACCTATCACCACATCATTTTTGGGATCCACCTCAGTAGTAGTGATATAATATTCCATTACATTCTTCCTTGGTGGTTGTTGTTTTTGATTTCCTCTAATAACCCTTAGCTTAGGTAATTAGCTCGCATAATGCCCATGTTCTTTTCTGTTGAAACATTGCGCTACTGGTTGAGTGTTGATCTAAACCTTCCTTTATTCTTTAACATTAGTGGGTTTCTTTAAATACCTTTGGAAATAATTATCTTTATACCCCTCTCTTCCACATTTGAATCATGTCTTAGTTCCCTTTAGACAGTTCATGAGATGTTTCTTCCTACACTTTTGACAAGTGGGGTGTTGGGTTTTCTTTCCTTAATGGGATTTATCTATTGATCCTCCCATATTAAACTCCATTTTCCTCTTTGTATCTCCAAGACCATGATACCACTAATAGTAACCAGTCTCAATATCAACCTTTAGGGAATATTATACAATCTTCTCATAGCTATCAAATTCTTGAATTTCAAAGGATTTTAATATACTCATCATTAATCCACTAAAGAACCAATCCACCATGATTTCAGTGTTCATGAAAAAATATAAGATTGTATCTTTCAAGCCTTGTAAACATTTCATCATACACCCTGATAGATTCATCGTCCTTTTGATTTAGTCTAAGGAACTCCCTATCCATCTTGAGATAGAGAGTTCAGGGAAAATATTAATTGAATAATATTTTCTTGAATCCTTCCCAATCCATAGAATCAATTTCCTCCTTATACATTGTGTTTTTGATCAGTGTCCACCACTGATCAGCTTCCCCATTAAAATGATAGACTGTCAGTATGATTTTAACTTCTTCTGATCATTGAAGGATGGATAATATCTTCTCAATAGAGTTAATCCATTGTTTTGTGATGAGGGGGTCGTAAGATCCACTAAAGATAGAAAGCCTTTTTCACATAAAGGATTTGACTGCAACTTTATCTTTATTAGGATAAGGAGGTAATTCCATGTTATTCAAGTTATTATTCATAACATGATCTAGTTGATCCAATACTATCATGAAGTTATGGGCTCTCATTCCTATTAGGTTTGGAATCTCATTAGGGAAATAGTCACATTGCCTGTAACTTTGATTATTGGAACAGGTTCTTCTATTTACCTCAATTAACTAATAAAAATAAATAAAATACAATTAGGGGCTTGAATAATTATCATATAAAAAGGAAACTTTTAACATATAAGGATAATCTTATAAATAAAAATTATATCCTAACTTTTAATTCCCTGAGTTTCAACATAGTGTTATTCAAGGTTCCTAGGGTCCTTAATAAAGTTTTCTAGTCCTAATCCAAAAAAAAACTAGACCATGCTATGATACCAACTATAAAGACCCTATCCTTTTACACATATTATTACATGATTTTAAGCATAACTATCCATCAAAAACAAACCAAGGATCGTAATGTCTAGTGTATTTAGAAGATTAAGTGCATAAAATTTAAAACATGGAACTAGAATAAAAAATCACATTATTAATCTTATATAATGATATCCTAACTTCCTTTAATCTCTTACATCATCGTAGGATAACCTAGGGAATACATGGAAAAGATGGATGAGCTAAAAACCCAGTAAAGAAATATGCATGGAAAAGAATCATAGCACATGATTCAAAGGCATAACATGATAACATAAAAGGAATTGATCATGAGTAAACATATGAAATTATAAAATATAGAACATGGAATCATATGATCATGGTAATATAGGAATGTGTAAGTAACAAATAACATGACATAAACATGAGTCAAGGCTAACTGCCAAGACTATATCACATAGTGGACAAAGTCTCATAATGGATTAGGTTTACTCCCTAATCTCATACATGAAATCTCATGAGACTAAACATTACCCAATTAATTAGAGATCTATCTGGGTTCACCCATCATAACATGTTCATGTATATGTTTTCCACATAAAGAATCAAACATAAGGGTTACCGATGGAAATAAATGGATTTCGTAATCATATCACATGGCATAACCAAAAGACGTATCATAATAGTATCCATGAAAGAATGGATTAAATAATTTCTAGACAATAATAAAGTAAAAAAATAAGAATATGTATTGAATAATGATTTCTAACTTAAGTGGATACATGAAAAGAGTATTTAGAAATCTTTAGAAATAAGCCACTTTAGTGCGGTTTAAGGGAAAAGATTAAAGAGTCTTTAAAGGGGACAAAGGAATAATTGTTTGTATAAAACTAAAAATGAAATAAAATATTTTTTTCCTGATAAAATGAGATATTTTATAAAAATATTGGTGGATTAAAATAGTTTATGGTGTGTACTTGAAAATGGGTAAGAAACAGAGAAGTTCACTTTAATCAGGATTTCTTATCGAGAGGAATTGAGAAGGGAACCTTTTAAAACATGTATTTCCTATAAAATAAAGATTAATTGAGATATATACACATGTTTGGAACATATACACAGAATTTAGTAGAATTATATAAGAATAATGAAGACATACATTGGGGTAAAAAGAGAGAAAGTGTAGCCCAAAGGAAAAAATTTGAGGTTCGGAGAGATCCATTACATTATGTCTAAATGCATTCTACACTTACAATTAATGTACTATATAATAAAATTAGATTCATTAATTACTTAATTCTGAACCTATTATATATGTATTCAATTTCATCATTCTGGGAGCGTTCGTTTCATAGTTTCATGGTCAGTTCGCTTGTTTAAAATTATGAAAGTTCTTATCAAATGGGGATAATTCTCCATAATTGAAAAAATATGGAATTAATTAACTTCCAGAAGTTTAAATGGTCCCATATATCATTTTTTTTAGGATGATTCATTTGATAAAATGTTAATGATAAATGTTTAGTTTATTTTGACGGCTTTTTAATCATCACAAAATAGTTTTTTTATTTAATATTATGTCTATATATTAGTCCTATAATATGAAAAAACTTATAATATACATATTAAAATCTATTTTAACCATAATAATAGTTTTATGACCAGAGTTGAAGGTGGTAATGGAAAAAGAAAACTCATCGCCCACAAAGGCGGTAAATCGACAAATCACGGACGATATTTTCATTTTTAGAATAAAAGGTGGAGAGAAGAGATTTGATGATGCATATTCCATTGACACAATAAAATTATAGTATATATATAATATTGGAGTTATCATTCCACTTTATATGGGGTAGTTGAGAATAGGATAAGAAAAGAAACAAAATTAAAATAGAATGATTGAATATTTTACCTCTTGAATGTCGTCTCCTTAAGAACCACCTTAAGGCACTTGGGTTTGGTCTTTTGTTGAGACCTGTAGATCTTGGACATGGGAAAGAAGATTGGGAAAGTAAATGAGTATAATATTGACAATCTACAAGTCTTAGAAGGGTTGGGTACAAGGGGTGGTGAGGGGTGGTATTTATAGGGGAGGAGAGGGGGGGTTTTATTATTATATTCATTAGTTTATTATTTTGGATTAAGACTATCAATAGTATTGATTAATAAAGGTATTGAGGAAATAGAAGAAGCTAGTGGATAGATTATTTTGAAAAAAATCATCACCAGGATGATAGAACTTGTTGTCTTCGGCTATTTGAGTCATGGTACGGTCTCGAGGATCTTGCATGAATTAAACAAATCACAAAATATAAATTGAAACGTGTACCTCTTTCCAAAATGAAGAACACTCATGCATATCTCATCATTAGTGACCATTGTTTAAAATATTAAAAGCATAATCCTTATAGATCATCCACATACACTTTAATAATCTATGTGCTCACCGTTCATTGAATTCCAGGTTCTAGTGCGAAGCTCCGACGAATCCTTTGGCATCACATCGATCACCACGATCTTCTATCTTCGATCCATTGATGGTGCCTTGGATCAATTGTTTTGAGAGAGACACTCTCTCTATATAAAGAGGGAGGAGAGAGAGCCTCTCAATACTGATTTTATGAATAGTACATGGAATGAGCCTCTCCTCTACTATTTATAGTAGATGCTCTAAATATCTAAAAAGGATTCCCCAACCCCTGTATATTTACCATCCACTATATTAGAAATAAATAATTATGATGAACTAAACTACATCATAAAAATTATTTATATTTTATCACATACTTTTAATGTATATATTAAATATATTACATGATAAAACCGAGTCATTTAACTCAACGCATAACTCTCGCTGATATTAAATGAACATGGAAGATTAAAATAATATTTATTTGAATAATATTATTCCTCATATTTACTTAAACACTTGTAAATAATTTTAATAAATAAATTCAACCCAGTTATCTTTTACTTTAATAATAATAAATTTATTTATTCATCAGTGATCAACAATACATGGAAAACCCTCAAACCATATGGTGGGGCCCACCATGTCCTATTTATCTATTCACCGGAATAGGGTAGGATCTCGAATGTGATATTGTGCCTGAACCTCTATGCTCTGATCTCAATAGCAGTTAATAGTATTCACGGTCCTAAAGCAGAGTCTAGTAGCTTATCAAGGTCCCTAAAGAGATAAGGAATATTCATAGTAATGAAAATCAACCTATGAACGTGTATCTTATAATATAATATCTTTGTCTTTAGATATATCATAAAATAGGACACGCACTTATGACATCATCCTTTCTTTTCTTATTAATTATTGATCTATCTAGACAGTTTTACCTTCGGCTACCTTGGCCCTGAATTTATGAAGTTACTACCATCCTGATCAACCAGGACCAAGATATATTACTTCCTCAACTTAGAAGCAACAAATTATATCTTGATCATTTAACCAATGTCATTCCACTAATGAAGCACCTAACACAAGATACCTCACCATGATTTTATTATCATGGTTTTTTCCTTAAATCAAAGTATTTGATCAAATGTCACACACTAAAAATGATCTCAAGTGAGGATACCAATACACATGTTTGTAGATAGGAACAACTAATTACACTTGAAACATGTGGTGTTTCTATTAGTGGGTCTTCCCTCATGATCTAAACTACTAGAGATCACCAAGTGTGAACTTCATGAGAAGAAGTCTCAATGCTAATGAGCCCCCAGACCCTGATAGTTGGAAATCAAATGTGTCCATTTGGTATGATGTATCTAGACTATAAGAAATATATTTAATATTAATTTCATTGTATCTCAAGGTTCTCATTATAGCCTGGGGTATACTATAACCTTTTCATACAAAAAATAATCTATGGTCATTACCATTAAAATAGTGTACATAGAAATGTATACACTATAATGGTAGGTGTACATCATGCATAACTAATTGTATACATGAAATGGTAATCTAAAAGTACTGTTAAAATTGGGTTGAGGGCACCCACTTTCACAATACTCCCACATGCACTAGAGCCAACTTGTTAACCATCCTTATTATCTCTTACATGATTAATATCAGGTTACTACTAAGTTATGGATTTAGTTTTTGGGTGTACCATATCTCGGCTATATGGATATTCTGCTATGTGTGACCTCACCTCCTTAATTAAAACTCCTCAAGAGATGTAAACCTAGAGTTTATTCCTCTTTTCCATTATCAAAACTTGACATATTAGCTAGTACTAGTAATATAATTATCATAATGATAAAACTTTATGTACTATGTGGGATTCCAGTAATAGGAACAAATCATTTCATTTAATAACTACTTCTTAGCTTCCTCAAAAGTTGCAACATACTCGATATTTGTAGGTATGGCTACTAATGGATTATATGAGTGTGTCTTACTCATTCCCTTAGACTGACTACAATATTAGATCCCATTGATCCAAGGAAGGATAGTCTGTGTCCCCTCAAAATAGTATCTCTTCTTATCCACTTACCAGGTACATATCCTTTGTACTTATCAAGTACAATTGGATAGTTCTGACTACTTACCTTACAGTTCTCCTTGATTTCATTAATAGTTAATTATCATAAAGTATATGTTGGCAATATAATTTCTTATACATATCATGGATTATGTGATTGATCCATTGCTGAAGCATATGAAATTTCAACTCACAACTTTAATCTCCTCTTATTCCCATGCATGTATTCTTGGATATTTTTATTCCGTGTAACATTGGTAAAAAATCTCTTTTGAATTGTTCCATGTTGTATTTTTCAATACCATGTCAGTATATGTACGATTGAATTGGTCTAATAAACTATTATATCTAACACAGTAGATCATGTTTCTAAGAACTTAGGTTTCTACTTTAATTTAATCTCTAGGAAAATTCTTTCATTTTGGTCTGAACTGTAAGACCAACATCTATTTTCCATATGTTATCAGACATATTGTACTTGGAAAATAATTCTGCTCCCACTAACCTCTCGTAAACACATGAAAAGATTCATTCAAATAGAATGTTCTAAGATCTTGTTGGTTACTTTAATCCTAAACTATATTTCAGTGACTTGTAGACCTTATTAGAATTATATAGTGTCACCATCCTTTTATGGTTATGTCATATAAACACCTTCCATGATTGGTGGTATTGACATCTAATTCTCAATAAAAGGATTGTAGAAATTAGCTATGATAAGTTAAATTCTAATGGATTTACGCATAACGGCTTGGTATAACCAATCAAGCCTTATTGGTACCATTCTTATACCATTCATTTATTATCTCACTAGAATACCCACCATAGTATTCAAAATAATATTCCCTGTTTACTTTGATACATAAAATCTATTATTTAATTTTAATTGATCTTTTCAATCTTATCTAATTTCATATAATTATTACTTGTAGGAATTATTATTCTCAATGAATAATGTTTCACCATCTATGGTCAATATAAAACCATGACTATGGTTTTAATCTTCCTATGTAGTATGTGTCTCTAGAATATTCCACTTACATGCCTCTTGTGGAACTTGTTCCTATGCCAAATATTTGTGTATCTCTAACATTGACTAAACCCAAGTCAATTTGGATCCCACAATCTCAAATAGAGATGTGCACCCTTATATAGAAATGTAGTCTATCACTTGACTACAAATTTTCTATCATGGATATTTATGTAATATCCTAAGAAACTTTCAGGATAATTAATTTAGATGAACATTATGTCTGTCATGATGAAAGTTTGTTTATATCTTAACAATCTATTTTCATATAAACACATGTTCTTATGATATAATGGATTTCCATCATAAAAAAACTCATATGATATCCATTTTTCATTATAGTTGGTAGATGGTTAAGGGATATCGCAGTTATTTGTGAATCACATCTTGAAATATAATGGAAGTTTCTTCAACACACACATGTGTGTGTGTGTCAACATTGATGCTCCTTACATCATGATTGTAATGTGTAAAAGGAAATTTGCATTTATTAATTTCACCACGCTACATTTTATTGATCAAAGTTAACATGTAAGACTCATCATCGATCCTACTTATTAGTATCATAGCTCTGATATGGATAAGGTAATGTGAATTTAGGAATTACTCTATGCTACATTATAATGATGAATGATTGCTTGGTCAAGATATTCTTCAGCATACCAGGCCTAAGAAACTCATACCTTCTGACCATGCATATACCATACTTCACATAAATTCTTTAAAACAATTAAAGGAATCATATGAAGTTTATTTACCACTAGATTATCCTTGGAATAGTTCATGCTTTTTTACTGAACTAATTCTGAAAGCTTTGTGTCATACCTTTATTTCTAAAGGCTTCTTTGTTCAAAACTAAATAAGTATATACATCGATAATACCTAAGGTGTTTAGCTCCATTGAGTCTAAATATCATACTGGGTATATCCTTGATGTCCAATTTTATGTTTACTGGATAAATAATTATCCTATCATAACTAGGTATATAGGTCTTACATTATATATTCATCAAGTATTGATTATGATTCGTGTACCATTGAACTATTGATTGAGTATGAAACACCATAAAAACATTTGTTCCTAAGCTGAAATAATGATTCCTAGTGTCCAATGGACACATGAGATAAATTTTGTAGTTATACTTAATAAAATTTCTACTATAATCATTCACTTGGAAATTAGAATTTATGAGATTTTCATTGTTGACTTAGGAATCACCCTTTCTCAGTCGCTTATAGAATACACCTTACTTCTTGTAATGTTTATATACTTACTTGGTTACTATATTTTGATACACATATGTGATAAACATATTTTATTTAATACCCAAGAATTATGTTAGAAAAAATACTTATAATTGGTGAATATACCGGAAGAAGAAGTGATCACATTCCTCTTTAATTCAGTTCATTATGATTAAACTTCCATTGATTTATTTCATGATATGTGAAGAAAATAACCTCCTATTTATTACCTATTTCATTTAAGGATGTTGTTAAGGATCCTTTGGTGTGGATATTTCCATTGGCCTTTTCACCATGTCTTTCAAATTGTTTTCTTTATGAACTAAAAAATTATACTTTCTTTAGTTTCTTATTTACTTGGTGAACATTACCCAAAAGGTATGAAAGAATTTTTCTCTATTTACCATTTGTTTTGTAATATTAAATGAAATTGGAGTATATGGGTGAAAATGATATGAGAAAGGGATCCACTAAAAGATCATTATCCATATTTTAAATTATCACGTAACCAATGTAATGATAATCCATTCATATTTGCACTTCTCTTTCTCCTCAAAAGCTTCTTGGAGATGATACTTCATGAAATATAATTTGTTTCCTGATGTAGTATCCTCAACTGAAATCATATGTTGATGTTATAATTATGACATAACCATCATATGCTTCATACATGAGTCTCATGTAAGCATCTTTTAAACACCCATGCTTCCTGAGGTGTCTCAACAGGTATAGGGACACTAGCACCTTGAATTTCACAGTATTTTGTGCAAGCTCCTGAACAACATTTAGAAACTCGTGATAGTTTGGAAATTTACTTTTCCATCATTATCACAGTGTTCATGTGGTATTACTTTCCATTTTTTCTAAAACAATAAAAACTAATAGATTTTACTTTCTCTTGATTACTGATTTAGACATTATTGATTAATTAATTAAATCAATAAATGTCTCCCACTATTTTATCGAACTCAAGAAACCCTCTGTACTAGAATTGGAATACTCTATCACTTGATTATTCTATTTTAAAGGATCCTTGAAACTCCCCTCATAGTCTACAAAATTTTTCTATGTAACTATTTTAAGAGTTCAAGGTAGAAATTTGGCTGGCCAACCGCATTAACTCACAGTTCCTTGATCTGTTGAGTGAAGTATCAGCTTCTAAAATCATAAACTTATTTTACTCCATGCTTTCCTCTAAAGTTGTAGAAATATATCTTTTTTTACTTATTTTTTTCCAAATTTAGTTAATTCAACCAATCACTCTCATAAGAACTCCACGGTAATAAGAGGCACCCTCAAATTTTGTTAATGAGCACCCAGAACACCTGATTTTGTTCAAATTCGAATGATGGAAGGTTTTTTGTGATGTAATATTTCTTTGAGGGTTTTTATATAATTTTATTAATGAATGTAATCAATGTATATTAATCTTTTTCATAATATGTTTTTTCTCTCACAACTAAACATTAAAGGAAAAAATCCATCGCTTCTTTATGCCTTTTACTATTTATTATTTTAGGTGTTTCCCACTATCATACACATGCATAAAATAATAAACAAATGAATAAAGGAAATAAACTACTTGACTGGTATTGATCATCTAAAACTAGTTGATCCATTTAAACTCAATGTATCAAACAAAACCTAGGGGTATCACGCCTGACTCATCGCTTGATGCATGGTGCAGCTCACTCCCATCCGGTGTGTGCACTTCTCATATGAATTTTGCCTCGACTTATTGTTGTTTTCATCTTAGATCATCCTCATCATAACGGGGTCCACATTGTACATTTTCTTCATCAAAATACAAAATTACTCGCTCAAAGTCTAGGGGTACTAGGGGCGCAAAATATAATAGATAAATTTGGATGTACATGCCCTTTTACATAATTTATGAGAAAATAAATGGTGATGTATAGACCATATGAATAAACATTATCCTCACAATTGTATTTCTATAGATATACCTTTTTTCCACCACCTCTCTATTAACCATTTCTGTATAATCTATTATATAAAGAACATAAATCTTTGAGTGAATATTCAGCCTCAACCCCGACTCAAAAATTTGTGCCTTCAAGGACACACTAACAGTAACTTCCTGGGAAAAGTGGACTAAATTAATAAATTTAGTTTCATACTCTATAACTATGAGGTTCTCTTGATTCAAACTAAATAATTATATTGTTTTATAAATCTGAAAGGTGTGAGTATATAATTTTTTGTTAAACAATTCTTCAAAATCCTCTCATGGCATGCCTTGGTCCAATTTATCCTGAACTGCTAATTCACACCATTGGCATGCCAAATCCTCCAGAATATACATTTAAAAATTTACTTTTATCTCTACTGGTGTCCCAAGGAAATCAAAGACTCAATTCATCTAATTCAACAAGACTTATATTTTTTACGGATCAGAATCCCCATAAAAGATAGGTGGAATCTTATTTTGGAATTAAAATGAATGGTACACTTTCTTTGGTTCATCATTCCTATTACCCTTATCCATTGCCTGAAAATAATGGACAATACTTTGGACCAGCTATTGGTTCACCTGTGGCTTAGGTGTAACCACATTTTCAGTAGCTTCCTACGGTTGATTTCTATGATGCCTACCCGATGCCATTCACTATAACTAGAAAAAAACTCTATTTAGTCTCACTTATTAGAAACTGAAGGCTTAGTAATTTCAATTTACCACATCAACTATCAAAAACATCACCTTCCACAATTCAACCATATTTACACTTTTTAAAAAATATATCAACCATGATTTTCAAAACAATGATTGTCACTTTTTTCAAAAAACATCACTTTTTTTTCATTTCATTAAGCATAGAAATCAAAATGAATAATGAATTTATATTGGGAATTCTTAATATCAATTCATGTTATGAAACTCTCATTGGCTAAACCCATGATGATGAGGTGAAAACTCACCTAGAAGTGTCTTAAAACACTCATGTACCCAAAAACCCAGGTAAATTGAAGTTCAATATAAACATTTTAGTTACATATTTTTATGTTATATGTTTCAATTTCTCAAGATGATATATCCTTTATACTATCCCAAGAGACATACTATTACCATTTACAACTCCAAGACTAAACAAAACTGACACAATTTGTCCCAAAAATATAGTTGGACTAGCTGAAGCTGATACCATTTGTCCCAAAAAGATATTTGGACTAACCAAGGATGGTACAATTTTTTCCAAAATGAATGAAGGGGTGGCCAAGTCTGATACCATTTATAACATCTCGCCCCTCCTCATTGGATTGAGGAGTGATGGGGGGGAGGTACTAGGACTTAGGTGACATCACCAAGACACCAAAGGATGGAAATAAATGTCAAGGGCCTCAATAAAATTTGGGGGATGATTTTCCCTTTAAAAGATAAAGTATCCAAACAAAATAAATAATTAACAACCAGACCTATATATGATGTGTGAGTAAAAAATATATATCAAAACATGACCAAACTAATAAATCATATCATAGTACAAGTGGAAACCAAAATACATACTCAAAGAGGACAAAAATACCATAAAACTCTTGACTCCCAAGTGACATCAACTAGAAACACCCAACCTGCTCCTCGCTCCAATTCCACATGCAATGATCATGGTATCAAGAATCATCACTACAAAACTAAGATAAATTTCCTTTACCTATGTCTTGATAAATGAAATATACAAACATGAAATAGTGACCAAGTAGTGGGTGAGTCTAAACTCAATAGGATTTCCCTAATTAATTCCCAACTCATGCCACTAGGACAAACCTCGCTACCACAATTTATATAAAACAGTTTTAATTAGTAAAAATAGTTTATATCAATCCATAAATAATTTTCTATGGAAATCAATAAAACAGATCCTTTAAACCATTTCTTTATTTATTTGACATACTTTTTCCAAGTCCACACACACTAAATCTTATTGTTACCATTAACAGTGTAACTTCACATCCATACTCCATCCCACTTTGATGGTGGTACTTCATGACTATAATCCATCCCACACAACACACACCAAATTGATTATTCCAAAATCATGGAAATCCATTTACCAAAAACCAATTTCCATTCCAAACCATTCCCTTCTTTTAAATCATTTAAAAAACCACTTTACATGTGACAAAACCAAAACCATCATTTTAAAGTATCATTTTAAAATTATAACCAAATAGTTTTCTGAAAACTAAATAAATTTCCATAATTTCCAAGAAATAACCAAAAATGGATTTTTCAAAAATAATCACATAAAGATTTTACCACTATTTTAATAAAATAATTTAATGAAAACTAATCCTTCAAGTTCTAAATTAAGTAGTGATAAGATAGAATCCATCTACCTCACAACTATTGACAAAAATGAAGAATGATGCAACTAAACTCTAGATCAAAACTTATATTTCCTTTTAGATGAATCTGAACCTCCAATGCACTTGTATTCTCCTAATAATCTCTTACGAATTGAAAGGGAAAGTCTTTCAATCTTTGGGAGAAAAAGGAATTTGGGTTATGGAGAGAATATGGGACTAACGAGGCTTAAAGTGGTTAATTTGGATTAGATCCACATTTTTAGGGGTTCCAACTGTATGTCACATTGTTAGGCTAAACAGTTTGGAAACCAATGTGCCAACCATGTAGTGCCACTATTTTAAGGCCACACCTTGCATAGTTTGATAGATCGTGAACCAACCCTATTTTTTCCACAATTTCAAGTTGTATGATTTATATTGGGAACTTTCATGGTTTGGCCAAACCGTGCACCGACCATATGCATGTCCAATGCCCACTATCTTTCCTTTAATTATTTCTTGGTTAGGGTGCATGGTTTTTACTAATCATGCACAAACTATTCACCTCTATAAAATTCTCCAAAACATGTCAAAACCCCTCAGAACCACCCAAAACTCATCCCAAGCATTATATAGACTCAAAATAAAAGAATAAAGGGTCATGTACCTAAAACTGAGGGTGTTATAATGTCACGTCCTAAGGAGTTCTAATAATAATGATTTTTTAAATTAGAATCAACTTCAAATGTACATCAAAGGAAAAGAAATTTGCATCTTAGGTAATTATTCTATAGTTACTAAAGATATTAACATCCTGAGATAGAAAGTTATTAATCATTATAAATACATTTCTATATGGGAAGTATATCTCTTCTGAGATAGTGGGGACAAGAAAGGTTTTAGTTGAATCTTGGATTCAGATGCACAATTTGGAATATGACCAAGTTAACTCTATAAGTTTTAATGGGATTAATTATTCCAGAGACACATACTGCATGGGAAAGTTAAAAACCATAGTAGTGGTTTTATATTCATTGTGGTGGGTAACATATATTATTCAATAAAAATAATAATTCCTATAGGAATTAGTAAGTGGAAAACTATCTATGATTGAAAAGTTAATTTGAAATTAAATATAGATTCCATGTACCAAAATCTAATTCTTCATTTTATAGTTTTCATAGTTGATGTAAGGTTGTTGGTAGGTATTTAAGAGAAACCATACATGGATGGTCAAGTTCAGACCAATAAGGAATAGTTGATTAATGAAAGGATTATTAAGACATGGTCTATTATAATACCTTATCGGTAATCATCATGTGAAATTCCATTCAAATTTTAATTGTCATGGATTTTCTAAGATTATTTTATTGGGTATTATATCTCAAGACCATGGTATTTAAAGGAAACCTTATGGGAGATGATTATATAACACAACCAAGAGGTTTGGTGACATCAATCAATACCAATATGATATATAAGTTTCAAGGATCCATTTATGGATCTAAACAAGCATAATGATCCTTGGATCAATCGCTCGGAGAGAGACACACTCTCTCTCTCTAGAAAGTGTTAAGAGATTGAGGGACTCAATTATGATTGCATGAAAATTACATGTAATGGGCCTCTCCTCTAATATTTATAGTGGATTATCTAAATACCCAGAAGGGTTCCCCGACCTCTGTATATTTAACTTCCACTATATTAGCAATAAATAATTATGATGAACTAAACTGCATCATAAATATTATTTATATTTTATCACATACCTGTAATATATATATTAAATATATTAATTTATAAAATTGAGTCATTTAAGTTGACTTGTAACTCCCACTAATATTAAACAAACCTGAAATATTAAAATAATATTCATTCAGGTGATATTATTCCTCATATTTACTTAAATAATTGAAAATAATTTTAATAAATAAATTCAACCCAATTATTTTTTATTTGAATAATAATGATTTTATTTAATCATTAGTGATCATCGTTACTTGGACAACCCCCAGACCCTATGGTGGGGCCCACCGTCGAAGGATACTTGGATCGATCACTCAGAGAGAGAGACTATCTCTCTAGAAAGTGGGAGGATATTGAGGGTCTCAATTCTGATTGCATGAACAGTACATAGAATGAGCCTCTCCTCTGCTATTTATAGTGGATGCTCTAAATATGCAAAAAGGGTTCCCCGGCCTCTGTATATTTAACTTCCACTATATTAGCAATAAATAATTATGATGAACTAAACTATATCATAAATATTGTTTACATTTTATCACATACCTATAATATATATATATATTAAATATATTACGTGATAAAACTGAGTCATTTAATTCAAATTTTAACTCCCACTAATATTAAACAAACCTAGAATATTAAAATAATATTCATTTGGATAATATTACTCCTCATATTTACTTAAATAATTGAAAATAATTTTAATAAATAAATTCAACCCAATTATTATTTATTTGAATAATAATGAATTTATTTATTCATCGGTGATCATCATTACTTGGACAACCCTCGGACCCTGTGGTGGGGCCCACCATGTCCTATTTACTTATTCACCATAATAGGTCAGATTCTTGAATACACTATTGTATGTGACCCACTAGGCCATTATCTCGATAATAGTTAATAATATTCACAGACTAAGAGCAGAGTCTACCAACCAATCAAGGCCCCTAAAGAGATAAGTAATAGCCATACCAACCACAACCAACCTGTCACGAACCAACCGGGGTCGACCCTGAACCGATCACCCGAGCCGGTCCGCGACATGGCCCGAGGGGAATTTTCGATCCCCACAGGCTGGTAACTAGTGTTGGGAATCAAAAACTAAACAGGTGTGAATGATTTCTACCATAAAATAAATAAAAATAAATTAATGAAAACAAAACAAATAAAAAAGAAAACTAGCAGTGACAAGAAAACAAGACTACACATACCTCCATGTGACCTCTTGGTCACCTCCAACAACTAAAAACCTACCTCACATGGGAGAACGAAACAATAACCTGAACCAAGAAATTTAACCTGCATCTGAAAAGATAAGATAGTTGTGAGCATTAAAATACTCAGTAGGGATTCCAAAAATGAACCACATAATCCATGCATTTCTAAATTCCAAAACAGTCCAATAGTACTAGTTTGAACTACAGTTATAAAAATAAGGTTTTCATATATACAACGAATTTTGAAAACTAACAATCACAATTCCATTGCCCTTATAATTCAAAATAAATAAAAATAAATAAAGAGGGGCGCCCATAAACTTTTCTAAAATAGCTACTTTGAAATCCTTTTTAAAACCAACCATATATACAAATTCTTCCAAGAAAAGACCAAAACCAAGATCAAGATTATGATTCTACACATAGTAAGGGCAGTGTTACTAATAATACTAGTATCAAAGGATCACGAAAAACCTAAGAACTCAGAGCAAGACTAGAACATACTAATACCTGTAACTCCATCCCTGGTAGCATGCCACACATGACAGAATCAAACACCCAGCCACCCTATATCAGGTCAGACTGAGGGTCCTATAAAAAATACCAAATATCCACCTATTATGGGCCACTATACAATACATGAACTTCCAGTGCATCAATCGTTCTCAGTAACCCCCTTACTATGCTAGGTTTCTGTACTATGTTCATAAATAGGTGTGCCACACATTTAAACAACAAGCCATATACATATATAACCAAGCACACTACACAATATGGAACCACCTTGGTCGCCTCAAGATTATTCTTATTCCTTAAAATAAATATAATCCAAAGGAGGACCCATCTCGAGGTCCCTCCTGTCTCATGAACATCAGTCGAGCTAAGAGACCTAACCAAAGAGGGGTTTTCCAAACATACCATTTCAAAGATACCAAACTATCCTTATTCAAATCCCACACATAAAACCTTTTTCAAATAGCCATTTTCAAATTCAAACTAGGACTTTTTCTTCACAAAAATCAACTATTTACCAAAAACACTTAGATTTCCAACATAATAATAAAAATTATTTTAAACATGCATGGCCAAACGAGCCCTTACACCAAGAATTTTCCAAAAAAATCCCAAACTCATTTTAAATCAAGTTAAAACGAATAACTCTTAAGAAAGTGCCAAACGGGATTTCACAACACTCATAATCTAACACACTTTCGCAAATCACTAAACAGTTCATAGTTTCCAACCACTCACCAAAACATGTTTCAAGGCCAACCAGGAAAAACCATAGGGAATGCATTTGAAATCATTTTTGAAATACAAGGAGCACTACTTCCCCTATTTTGGAAAACATGAAAAAAAATTATGGGAAAAATAAAGGGGATAAGAGGTACTCTTAAGGAGTATTGGCTCTAGAGTGCCATCTTCTCTTGAATGCACATCCATGTGTGCACCTAGTGCACCCATGGTTGTGTATTCATCCAATGGAACATTATAAAACCAAATAAAACAATTGAAACTCATTTATATCCATTTCACCCATTTAAAAATCACAACACATGTTCAAAACCCAAGGAGATCTTTCCAAGTCAAGTTCCAAACCACTTTAAAGGAAAACATTTTTCATTTCATATATAAAAAAAGAAAATTCCAAATTATGCACCAAATCTATTTAATAAAACATTTCAAATTGAAAATCCTTATAAAACCAACCAATTTTCCATAAAAAGGTTCAATAAACATTTTATCAATCACCTACAGCTTAAAAACGTATGGGAATACACTAAGGTTCATATAAAACTCTATTTTTAACAACAATAAACAACATTAAAACACCACAATAAGCTATATAGGAATATAATATAGGTGAAAAACAAAGTTATAAATTTAAATAAACATCAATCATTAAAGTAAATGAAAAGGAAATGAAAATCATGGATTCTCCTACCTAAAAGAGGAACTGGGTCATGCTGAACACTTTGGAACTTATCGAAAAAGGTGGTGACCACTCTTAATCGGTATTCACTCACACGCACATACCTATATATATATATATACATATATCCATAATCCAATGAACTCATTCCCCATGAAATGAGATAATATGTACTTGGAGGACATATATATATTATATATATACATACCTTAAGTATATGTGTGCGAGCCCTCTATCGTTGACCAAAAATTCACTATAACAACAAAAGATACCCAAAATTAAGGTGGAAAAGACCAATGCACAACCAGAAGTACCAAGAACTCACATAAACCAAATACACAAGTCATAAAACACAACTAAATGCTACCATAAAAAGTATTTATATCAAAAATACACAAAACATATGAAGGTGCCAAATGATCTTTCCATAATTCTCACAAAAATAATTCATTTCATAAAATACCATACACCGATCAATTTTACAACCAAATTGGAACCCATTTCAATGATCCAACCCATAATTCAAATAAAGAACACATTTAAAAGGAACCATTTGAAAACAAAACACTTTTACAAATCCAAAGGTCCTTAATCATCAAACTTTTCATGAACAAACCCTATTTGAAAACCCAATTCACCTTTTTAACATAAAAACGTGTTTCCAAAAACCAAACTATGCCATTATAAATCACTTGTCACCTTAAAGGGCCAACCGAGCTATTTTCCAAAACACCAATCAAGCTAAACCTGTCCAACAATTCCAAAACAACATAAAATCAAATGGAAACCAACCAATTTTACAAGATACAATTAATTTACAAATATTAATTATATAATTAATGATTAAGAATGGTGAAAAAAACAATAAAACAAAGTAAACTTAATTCAAAAGTACATGAAATGGGGTTTACTACCTCAAAGTTGGGAAAACATCTGAAAACTCGAAGCGAAACCTCCTTCACACAATCATCGCACCCAAATAAGACAAAACCCAACCTAAAACATCAAGATTGAACCACAAATTTAAGGATCTAACCCTAAAATTAGAATCCTAAAATCTAGATTTTGGGAAGAAACTAAAAACCCATAAATTGATGAAATAAATACCAAAGGGGGGGAGGTCGCACAGCCGAAATCCCACAGGAGGGAGAGGAGAGTGGCCAGAGGGGCCTCGGCTAGCTGGCGCAAGGTAAAGGGTAGTGGTTGGCTGGTGAGGCATAGTCAGAGGGAGGAGGGAGACACCATGATGAGAGGGGAGGCTGGAGAGTGTGCAAGGGAGGTGGCGGCATGGTGAGAGGGGGTGTTTAGCAAGCGCACAGGGGAGGGTCGCAGTGGGCGGCTTCCGAACGGCTAGGAGGGGTGTGGGGAGGCCTGGTCCATGCCTCGTATAGGAACAGGGAGAAAGGGGGGTGGCACACCTCCCCTAAGGTTTGCATGTATTTTTTATAATAATAATAATAATAATAATAATAATAAAACCAATAATAATTAATAAAACTAATAATAATAATTATTTCTTATCCATTTTATTTTAAATAATAATTATATTTATAACAATTTAATAATAGTAGTATTACCATCTATGCAATAACATTATTATTATGTTTTAAGCATTCACTCCTTGTTTTATCGCTATGAAATTTCATTTAGCTTTATTTTTCAATTAACTTAATTTATTTATTTAATTTATTATTTATTTGAACTATCGGGCGACCACACATCCACCTGGAACGAATGCGCAGTGACCGCTAGCGGTGCGGTGACTGCGCACTGGCCCGAGACCCACCAAAAACATCAAACTTTGAAAAAAAAATCAAATCAACACCCAACTAAACCTCATCCAAATGATGTGATATGAGAAAAAGAATAAAATAAAATGGAATCTGAGGTTGGGGTGTGACACAACCTATAAACACGTATTGTGTAATATAATCTCTTTGTCATTAGATATATCATAAAGTAAGATGCACACTTATGACATCATCCTTTCTTTATTTATTATTTGTTTATCTATCTGTATTGATTTACCTTTGACTACCTTGGCCAATGATTTATAGAGGTTCTACCATCCTGATCAACCAGGCCTAAGATATATTACTTCCTAAACTCATAAGTGAAAAAATCTATCTTGATCATTCAACCAATATCATACCACCAATGACACACCCAAAATAAGATACCTCACCACGATTTCATTATCATTATGTTTTCCTTGTCTCAAAGTACGTGATCAAATGGCACACACTGGTAATGATCTCAAGTCAGGATACCAATACACGTGTCCATAGATAGGAACAACCAATGACACCTAAAACATGTAGTGTTCCTATTGGTGGGTTTTTCCTCATGATCTCAACTATTAGATATCATCAAGTGTGAACTTCATGAGAAAAATCCTCAATTCTTATGATCCCCCAGCACTTGATAGTCAGACGTCAACTGTGTTCAGTCAGTATGAAATGTCTAGACCATGGGGCATATATTTAAAATTAATGTCATAGTATGTCGAGGTTTTCATTATAGCCTGGTATCTTTTATAACCTTTTGATACAAAAATTAGTCTATGAAAATTACCATTAAAATAGTGTATGTATAAATGTATACACTATAATGTTAAGTTTACATCATGCATATCTAACTGTATATAAGAAATGGTGATCCAAAAGTACTGTTAAAGTTGGGTCTAGGGAACCCACTTTTACAATAATTCCTATTACTAAAAACAGTAAATAATTCTAGAGAGCTTGAACCAATGGGTGATTATATTATGCTTACATCATCCATGACTCAAAAAATCATGTATTTTTCTTATAATGTTAAATACCAAAAATTATTGTATTTCACTATTCACAAAAATTCTATTATTTTAGAAAAAAACGCAAAAATTCACCCTAACCATTTTTTAATGTGTATATTTAAAAAATTGAATTATTTTTATGAAAATAAATTTCTAAATATGATAAATTTATTTTTTAAATAAAATCATCATTTATTCAAAAAATACTAATTATAATATTATAATCAATTTTATAACCCTTCAAAAAATTAATTAAGGTCTCATAAAATTATATTATAATTATAATACAACATATTATTAATTTATGAATATATTTTATGAAAATAAATTTTATTTTAAATCATTATAATAATTATAAAATTGTAAATAAACATTTACGTTTTACAAAAAACAACACTTAATTTATCATTTTTTAAACATTTTTTTACTTATACCATGATATAAATATATCATATTTTCATTTATAAGATACCTAAATTTTATTTTATACTTTCATAGGTGAGGTTACTAATATTCAATTGACCAGATTGCTATTATTAACAGTCATATTACTATTCCAATGGTCAGGTTTATAATGGTCGTATAGGTTCCTTAATTTCTATAAATACCTATTATTTAATTTATTCTTTATTCAATTATATTTTATCTTAAGGTTATATATATTTATATATATGTTAATATTAAAAATGAATATTTTTTTATTAATATTTTATTTTATTTCTATAGCTTTGTTCGTGAGTGCCGTCATTCTAGTGGATCGATCATATCCAAATTTTCCCATTATTATTATCTTATTTTCTATTTATTGTCTCACTATAATATTTGGAACTCTTATTGGTTTATTTTCATAATAATTTATCATTATTAATTTATGATAATAATGTTTTTATTGGGTTATCTATGTGATGTATGTGTTTTATGACATAAGATTGGAAATTCCATTACTAAAATTCTGGGTCTTTACAGTTCTGAGGGTTTTACGAGGATTTTCGAAAATATTATGTAAACATGGGATCTCAATCAGATATAATCGAGACTGGAACACCATAAATCTTAACAATCTTCCAAATATATATTTTTAACAAGTCTTCCACCATATTATTTTCAAAAATAGAGCTAAATTGAGCTGAATTTTTGAGCCAATTCATAATCACCCATATGGAATCATTTTTCCTAACCATCCTTGGTAGACCTATTACAAAATCCATGGTTATCTCCTCTCATTTCCACACAGGAATTGGTAAATACTGAAACATAGTAGCTATTCTTTGATGATCTTCCTTGACCTGCTAAAGGGTGAGGCATCTTGATACATCCTCTATTATATCCCTTTTCATGCCAACCCACCAAAACTATGCTATCAATGCTTTATATATTTTTAAATCCTAGTGTGAACAACCCATCTCGAATGGTGGTGGGTAGTAAGTAGTTGTTTCTGACAAGCTAATGGTATGATTATTCGATCTCTAAACCTCAACGTTAACTTATCATTCATCTTCTAATCCTAAATGGTCTCCCCACCATTGAGTTTGGACCTCATAAAAACACAATCAAGATAGAATGTTTGAGAAAATATAACCTGCTCAACCAAATTAGGAACAAATGAAACTAGAAATAAAACTACAACATCTCTTTGGTCCAAGCATTCTAAATGCATATTTGTTATGCCTGAGATTAGTTTCCACTTTTCCAAAGACTCTTTATCCAACTAAGCATATGAATTCCTACTCAATGCATCTACTATGGAGTTCCCTTTACCTAGTGTATACATCAAGTCGAAGTCAAACATTTGCAGATAATCCATCCATCTGTGATGCCTTAAATTAAAGTCTCTTTGTGAGAAAATTAGTTTCAAACTCTTATGATCCATAAACAATGTGAATTTATCACCAAAGAGAAAACAACTCCAAGTCTTTAAATCATGTACCACAACGGCTAACCCCATACAAACTCTAGAAACATGAGGATTTGTGTTGATATAAGTCTAAACATAATTTCTTGAAAGTATTTCTGGAATTGAACATATTTCTTTATCAAAGCTATCATTGGTGATTACAAATGTGAAAAATCATATGAAAAATGTTTGTAGTATCTCTCTAAGCCAAGGAAACTATATATATCAAAGAAATTCTTTGTCACGACCCATCCTCGGGACCCGTGCCGTGACTACCCCAAGCCCGCCTTCCATAGGCCAGGGGCTGGCGACTAGCACCAAAGGCGTAAATCCCGATAAAAAGGGGAAGGAATTGCCTTATAAAGTAAACAAACACCACAGAGTAAGCCAGCAGAAGTAAACACTAAGTAAAACTGGGTACAATAGTAAGTGCGGAAAGTAAATGGGCCAGAATACAAACCCAAACTGAAAGTAAAGTACAACTGGAAAGAAAGTACAGCAACTGAAAGTAAAACATCAACGTCAAGCCATCCACTAGAAGTCCCACCTGAAGGGTGGGTACAGATAGCCTCCTCAGCTCCTCGGGTCCAGCCTTCTACTTTGTGTACGTCCCGCCCAGTGGTCCACCTCCAGGTACCGACCTGCTCCACAAGCCTCAACCACGATCAGCGCTGTTCGTCGTCTGCATCCAACACAACGTAGTACGGGCATAGCCCGTGCAGGGGTGAGTATACGCTACTCAGTAGTGACCCCGAGACCCCAGAAGGTCTCCCAGAATCCACAAAGGATAATCCACAAAGGAAAGATACAATCAGGAAGTAACATCCAACACTACTTAGGTATATGCCCATACATATACCTAAGTCATCAATTCCAGTTCGGCTCCAACATCTGAGCCCAAGTTCGATGACGTCCACACAGTATAGTACAACCCAATCCACACAGGAAAGCACAACACAATCCATATAGGAAAGCAAGTCAATCATATTGAAGATAATGATTGAAAGTCAAGACTCACCTCACACAGGTATACTTCTTCGTAAGGTGATAGAGATGATCAGATGTAGCCACTGATTCATCTAAACTGGGACCCACGTAGGATACTAAACCAGCTAAGCTGTCGGACCCACATAGGATACAGACCAGCTACTTTGCCAGACCCACGTAGGATATAAGAACAGATTCAAACACTGCCGGATCCATGTAGGATACAAGAACAGTAGTACTGTCGGACCCACGTAGGATACAAGAACAGTAGTCGTCGCCATCGAACCCACGGAGGATTTCAGTACGGTCTTCATTGCTGCCGAAACCATGGAGGATTACAGTACAGTCTTCATCGCTGTCAAACCCATGGAGGATTTCAGTGCAGTCGTTATCGCTGTCGAACCCACGGAGGATTTCAGTGCAATCATCATCGTCGTCGCAGTCGCAGCCAGCTCTAGGGTTCCCGCACACAGCAAGCTCGTTTCAGGGAGGGTCCGCTCCACGAGCCAAGGGGTCGATACATAAACTGACATGTAGTCCGGATTTGATGTATCCCAAAGTTCCGTCTCGACAAAGGGAACTCAACGCGGCAGACGGCGCGTCAATCGGACGCCCGGTCTGAGAGTTATTGGTTTTTCCATTCCAGGGGCCCGGTTGGTTTTTAAGTCAAAACCAACACGATTGTACCCCAACTACGTCAAAACCTCGAGCGGAGTAATCCAAAAGTTCCGTCTAACTAAGAGGAATCCAACAAAGTCAACGACACGTCAATCGGGCGCTCAGAGATCAAGTTATAAGCGTTTCCGCTCCGAGGGCCCGGTTGGTTTCGTGTTCGAACCAACCCAGCCATACACAAAGTTCTTTGAAACCTTGAGTGTAATATACCGAAATGACCATCTCGATCCAAGGATCTCATAACAACTGACGGTGTGTCAATCGTAGGTACATAGCCCAAGATACAGGCGTTTTAACGGAACTGTCCGGAAATAGGGGGTTTTGGGCCCAGACCGACCTGGCGCAAGACCCCCTGGGTCAGCCCATTAGGGCACGGCCCGGCCCAGCCTGGGTGGCCCGGCTCGGTGTGGCCGGTCCGACCTGGGCGGCTGGTTGTCCTGGCGCGGGCGCGGCCCAGCCTGGGCGGCCCAGCCCGGTGCGGCCGGTCCGACCTGGGCGGTCGGTTGGCCTGGCGCGGGCGCAGCCCGCGTGGCCAGACAGCTCGGCTCGGTCGAGCTGTCACAGAAAGGGGGGGCGCACTGCCCCCCTGATTGAGAAAATGCGGACCCCACTTGGTGGCTGCTCCTTGCCAGCCGGGGGTTACGACCCCCGGGTTTTCTCGGAAACCGGCCGGCCGGTGTGTCGCCGCGGGACCCCCGCAGGTCCCGCCCTCCTTGCGCTGATGGCCGACAGTTCCGGCTGCTAATCCCCACACCACTGCGGCCTTGTCTGACCGGCGCGGCGTGAAGGCGCCGTGCCCCTCCACCACGGCCCCACTCTGGCCGCGGTCTTTTCATGGTTCTCTGGCGCGGCGCGACGGCATCGCGGCTTCGTTCGGCCTCAACGGCGCGACGGCGCCGCGCATCTTCTCTCGTTCCTCTTGCTTCTGTGTGGTGTCGTTGCACCGCGCTGCCTTTTCTCGTGCTGCAACAAGTACAACATCAAAGGGGGAGGAGGGACGGCCGTGTTCGTGCGGTCCGACCTCCTCCCGTTATTACGATAACAGGCGGCCCAATATTAAATTCGATGGACGGCAAAGAAAAACACGAACAAAAATTAACCCCTACCTCGATGAGGTCGTCGAACGAGGTTCGTCGTGGAAATAAGACGTCGTGGAAGACAGCGTCATGGAAGGAGGCTCTGTAATCATCGTCGATGTCGCGGTACACAGCGTTGTGGTGAAGAGGATCTTCAGCGTCGCGGTACACGGCGTCGCGTCATCGATCTCTGAGGAATTAGCGTTCTTTGTTGGTGTCGGTGCGTTCTTCGCGTTCTTCAAGGAGGAAGATGAAGTTCTTCGTGGAACTCTCCCTCTCAACACAACGAAGCAACCCCTAATGAAATAAGAATTTTTCTTATTTAATTAACACACACAAGCCAACATTCCATTTGAAATTCAAAATAATTCATTCAATTAATTGAATTAATTGAAGAGTCTTAATAGTCCAATTAATGTGAGAGTTGACTTGGCATTTAATAAGGGGGTGCAGGTGTGTTACAAAATAATGGGGTTTTGAGGAAGTTGAATAGGTGGGGCTCATGTGGGGCCCACCTCACTAATATCCTATCAAGAGGGGTTAGGATATAGTGGGTCCCACCTCAACTTCCATAAGTAGGTTTAAACTACTTAGAACATAAAATAAAAATTGTTGCACAACTTTTATTTTCTTCGATAGTTAACCCTTTTATTTAATAACCTCACCCGAGAAAACATAACTCCAGAAAAGGTGTTCCCAAGCAATTACCGGTGCTGCGGTTTCATTGGTGCCCTCGGATTTTGATTCTGAGCACCGGTTCAAAATTTAGGAAAACCCAATCATTCGTTCACTGAACGTACCCGAGCCAAACTTTGGAAAATGATTCCGGGCACACCGGGCCTCAGAATCAGGTGCCGTCAAAAACTGAATTCTTGTAAAATCCCAAAGAAAATTAAGAAAAAATTTCCCTTGAATTTTACGGGCCTTTACATTACTCCCACCTCAGGGATTTACATCCTCGTAAAGATACATCATAAACTAGGAGAACAAATGTGGGTATTGTGCACTCATATGAGCCTCTCGCTCCCAAGTGCTCTTTTGGAGGTTCCCATGATGCCATCTGATTCACACTAGAGGAATCGACCACCCAAATAGGACCCACTCTTGTCGATCCTCGATCTCCACTGGGACCTCTGCAAAAGTCTCCCCATCGTCAATGTCCAGCTCCCCATGGTCGATGATATGCGTCGGGTCGTGCACATATCTCCTCAGCTAAGATACGTGGAAGACGTCGTGCACCTGGTGCAACTGAGGTGGTAGAGACAGGCGATAATCCACCTCGCCTATCCTGATGAGTACCTAAAAAGGTCCGATGAAGCATGGAGACAACTTGCCGCCTCGGCCAAATCTTCGTAATCCACGTCGAGGTGAGACCTGCAAGAAGACGTGGTCACCATCCTCGAACTCTAGTGGTCTCCGCCTCCTGTCAGCATAAGACTTCTGCCAGATCTGAGCTATCCTCATCTGCTCCTGGATGACTTGGACCTTCTCTGTCGTGGCCTGGACCATCTCTGGTCCCACAAGTGCTGACTCCCCGGGGTCTGTCCAGCACAAAGGTGATCTGCAAGGTCGGTCGTACAATGCCTCGTATGGTGCCATCCCGATGGTGGAGTGGTAGCTGTTGTTGTAGGCGAACTCCACAAAGGGCAGGTGGTCCTCCCAACTGCAACCAAGGTCAAGGAAACATGCACGGAGCATGTCCTCGAGAGTCTGAATGGTCCTCTTCGTCTGACCATCCGTCTGAGGGTGAAAGGTGGTGCTCAGACGTAGCTACGTCCCGAATGCCTCCTGCAACCCCTTCCAAAGTCGGGAAGTAAAGCGAGCATCTCGATCGGAGACGATAGATGATGGCACACCATGAAGTCATACAATATCCTGAATGTAGAGACGTCCCAAGCTCTCTACTGAGCCCTTCTCTCTAATGGGTAAGAAGTGGGCCGACTTGGTGAGTTGGTCGACAATCACCCAAATGGAGTCGTGACCTCTGGAAGTACGTGGAAGTCCAGTCACAAAATCCATAGATATTCCATCCCACTTCCACTCTGGGACCTCCAAGGGTTGTACCAAGCCTACTAGTACCTGGTGCTCCGCCTTCACCTACTGGCAGGTGAGGCATCGAGAAACGAACTCTACTACAGCCTTCTTTATACCCGGCCACCAGTGCTGTTGTCTGAGATCCTGGTACATCTTCGCCACTCTTGGATGTACCATTAAAGGAGAAGTGTGAAACTCCCTTAGCACCTCCTCTTGTAAAGAAACGGGTACCATGGTACGTCCTCTGAAAAGGATGACATGCTCTCCTCCCATAGAGAATCCATCATGTGCCTGTCCTGAGGATATCTGTGCATGCCATGTCTCACAGTCAATGTCTCCACGTTGTGCCTCTCTGACCCGCTGTAGAATTGGAGGAGTGACTGTGAGTAACTAAAGATAGGCTTCTCCATCTCTATCCATGAAGGATATCTGCAAAGCGGATAGCTGCTCTGTCGCCTCCCCGAGTAGCTGAATTAATTTCCTCCTGTTGAGAGCATTGTCTACTACGTTCCCCTTTCTAGGAGTATAGAGTATCTCAAAGTCATAGTCCTAGAGGAACTCGGGCCATCGCCGGTGTCTCAGATTCAGTTCCTTCTACGAGAAGATGTACCTGAGACTCTGGTGGTCAGAATAGACTGTAAATCACTCGCCCATCAGATAGTGTCGACACATCTTTAGAGAGAAGACCAATACTACTAACTCCAGGTCATGGGTAGCGTAGTTCTGCTCATGCTGCCTCAACTATCGTGATTTATAGGAGATCACTGCTCACTCCTGCATCAGGACACATCCGAGCCCGGTCCCTGATGCATCACAGTAGACTATGTACCCTACTCCCTCCTCCAGTAGCCTCAAGATAGGTGTGCTGGTCAACCTCTGTCTCAGCTCCTAGAAGATATGCTGACATCTATCTGACCACACGAAGTGTTTCCCCTTCTTCTTCAAAGCTGAAAGTGGTTCCGAAACTCTGGAGAAGTCTGGCACAAACCTCCGGTAGTATCCAGATAGACCCAAGAAACTCCGTACCTCCGTTACGCTCCTGGGTGGATCCCAAGCTAGAACTACCTCGATCTTCACAGGATCCACCGCAACTCCCGCCTCAGAGATGATGTGTCCCAATAAGTGGACCTCACGTAACCAGAACTGACACTTAGAGAGCTTTCCATAAAGCTGGTGCTCTCGGAGTGTGTCTACTACAACCCCCAATTGGTAGGTGTGCTCCTCCTCAGTGGTCGAGTATATCAATATGTTGTCGATGAAGACCATGACAAATCGATCGAGGTATGGCTGAAAGATCATGTTCATGAGACTCATGAACACCGTTGAATCATTGGTTATGCCGAATGGCATAACCAAGAACTCATAGTGTCCATACCGACATCTGAAGGTCGTTTTCTGCACGTCCTCATCCCGAACTCTGAGCTGATGATAGCCTGACCTGAGGTCTATCTTCGAGAACCACCGTGATCCCTTCATCTGATCGAATAGGTCTTGAATCCTCGGTAGCGGATACTTGTTCCTCATGGTCACTTGGTTTAGGCGACGATAGTCGACACACAGTCGCAAGCTCCCGTCCGCCTTCTTGGCGAACAAAATCAGGGAAGCCCAGGGTGAAACACTGGGTCGGATGAATCCCTTGCCATGAAAGTCCTCCAACTATACCCGTAGCTCTCGAAGCTCAGCGGGGGCCATCCGATATGCTGGAGTGGATATCGGGGTTGTCCCGGGGTACAGGCCAACATAGAAGTCTACCTCACTGTGAGGAGGTAGTCTTGGAACGTCGTTAGGAAAAACGTCCGCATACTGATCCACCACTGCAGGAAAACTAGGACTCCGTATGTCAACTGCTCCTAGGATGAGGCTAGCCAACTGATGAGTGATCGGCTGTCATCTCCTCTGCATGAGTCCATCCTGCGCTGTTAAGGCTCCCTTCTCTCCGGTTAAAGTGAACCTTCTTCCATCGGTGCGAACACATCTCACCTTGCACCTAATAAAGTCAATCTGTGTATGGACTGTAGATAACCAATCCATGCCCAAGACGATGTCGTAAGGCCTCAACACCGCTACAAGAAGATCCCATCCAAAGCTCACACTGCTGGCACCAGTGCATAATCATCGAGTCTGCTCCCATAAGAATCTCTAGCCGTAAGGATCGAGCCAACGTCTCCGTCAGAATCTCCGAGCTCCGAACAAGGGCAGCGGCAATGAAAGAATGACTCGCTCTTGTGTCTATAAGAACTGCAGCAAGGGTGGAGTAGACATAGATAGTACCTCGAATCATCTCTGGCACGCCGTGGTCATAGGCCTTCGCTTCCTGAAGCTGAGCATGTCTCTGCCCGTCAGCTCCCTATGGTCGGGGTGGACCTCCTGGTGGTGGTGGTGGTAAAGCCTCAAAGCATCTCCCACCACCTGCTGCTCGGCCAACTCCTCTACCTCGTCCGCCAGCTCCCTACGGACCGCCATGGTCGACCCTCTACCTCTGCCTGGGTGGCCCCTCAACCGTCTTCTGCTCCTCTGCACGGTAGGTCGGGCAGTCACGATCCATGTGGCCCTGCCCACCGCATACGTAGCATTGTCTACTCCTCGGAAGATTGTATCTGCGTCGGGTGCCCCACACCTCTGAGCCAGTGTTCTGAGTTCGTCCGCCTGATGGTCTGGTCCTCCTGGACCCTTGTGACATCCGTCGACTGCCAGCTACAGAAGAATATGCTACATGCCGCCCTACGGTAGGTCTCGCTGCTGGTGTAGGCTCAGCAAGAAATCTCTCTATGATAAGGGCTCCCTCCAGTACTCCTTCCTGTGTCAGAATGCAGAGGGAGATCATCGATGCCCTGATCTCATGCCCCAGTCCCTACTCAAAGGTCCGGGCCCGGAAGAATGGGTCACATACCATGTCCGTTGAATAGCGCGAGAGATCGGTAAATCTCGCCAAGTACTGGGCGACCGTCATGCTGCCCTGCCGTAGCTGTAGTAGCTCCTGGATACGCACCGCACGGAGGGTGGCTGGGACGAACTCCGAGCGGAAGAGGCTCTCAAAGTCTGTACAGAGGAGAGATGCCTCGTCGTGCACCTGGAGCATCAAAATCCACCATCTGTCTGTTGCCACATGCAGGAGGCTCGCTGCAAAGATCACCATGAGGTCAACTGGTGTCCCCACTAACCTGAAAACTCGCACAACCACCTCCAACCAATCCTCGGCTGCCTGAGGGTCCATCTCCCCGCGGAACTTGGGCGGTCTCTAATGTTGAAACTTGTGCAGTGCACTAAGGCGACGTGCACTCTCAGCGGCTGGGGCTGGTGGCATCGGTGGCTCAGCGGGTAGAGGTACCGCCGGTGCCTCCGCTGTAAGAGGGCCCTGCACCGAGGCATCGTCGCTCGGTGGGATTTTGTGTCACACAAAGCTTGGAACCCTAACTGGCTGCCGTCGTGGGGCCATCCTGAAAAGAAACAGGTGTTCCATGGTCAAAACAGTATACCTGGTGAGCTGACATAAAGTAATCACAAATAAAACTTTTTAAACACACATGCAATCAATGTTTTTGTGCATTGAGTCAGAAATCAGAAGTCAGGGTCCTGGTGTACGAATATGTCGGCCGCCGCACCAACACTGGACTCCCTGGACTGATAACAATACTCAATACCCTTAACACTATTGCTCCACATAGAAGAAAGATCATAGTCCTGAGTTCTGTGGTAGAACCGAACTTCTCTGATACCAATTTTTCATGACCCGTCCTCGGGACCCGTCCCGTGACTACCCCAAGCCCGCCTTCCATAGGCCAGGGGCTGGAGACTAGCACCAAAGGCGTAAATCCCGATAAAAAGGGGAAGGCATTGCCTTATAAAGTAAACAAACACCATAGAGTAAGCCAGCAGAAGTAAACACTAAGTAAAACTGGGTACAATAGTAAGTACGGAAAGTAAATGGGCCAGAATACAAACCCAAACTGAAAGTAAAGTACAACTGGAAAGAAATTACAGCAACTGAAAGTAAAACAGCAACGTCAAGCCATCCACTGGGAGTCCCAACTGAAGGGTGGGTACAGATAGCCTCCTCAGCTCTTCAGGTCCAGCCGTCTGCTCCGTGTACGTCCCACCCAGTGGTCCACCTCCAGGTACCGACCTGCTCCACAAGCCTCAACCACGATCAGCGTTGTCCATCGTCTGCATCCAACACAACGTAGTGTGGGCATAGCCCATGCAGGGGTGAGTATACGCTACTCAGTAGGGACCCCGAGACCCCCGAAGGTCTCCCAGAATCCACAAAGGAAAGATACAATCATGAAGTAACATCCAACACTACTTAGGTATATGCCCATACATATACCTAAGTCATCAATTCCAGTTCGACTCCAACATCCGAGCCCAAGTTCGATCACGTCCACACAGGATAGTACAACCCAATCCACATAGGAAATCACAACACAATCCACATAGGAAAGCAAGTCAATCATATCGAAGATAATGATTGAAAGTCAAGACTCATCTCACACAGGTATACTTCTTCGTAAGGTGATAGAGATGATCAGATGTAGCCACTGATTCATCTAAGCTGGGACCCACGTAGGATACTAAACCAGCTAAGCTGTCGGACCCACATAGGATACAGACCAGCTACTCTGCCAGACCCACGTAGGATACAAGAACAGAGTCAAACACTACCGGACCCACGTAGGATACAAGAACAGTAGTACTATCGGACCCACGTAGGATACAAGAACAGTAGTCAACGCCGTCGAACCCACGGAGGATTTCAGTACGGTCTTCATTGCTGCCGAACCCACGGAGGATTACAGTGCAGTCTTCATCGCTGCCGAACCCACGGAGGATTTCAGTGCAGTCGTCGTTTCTGCCGAACCCACAGAGGATTTCAATGCAGTCATCATCGTCGTCGCAGTCGCAGCCAGCTCTAGGGTTCCCGCACACAACAAGCTCGTTTCCGGGAGGGTCCACTCTACGAGCCAAGAAGTCGATACATCAACTGAAACGTAGTCCGGAGTTGATGTATCCCAAAGTTCCGTCTCGACAAAGGGAACTCAACGCGACAGACGGCACGTCAATCAGACGCCCGGTCTGAGAGTTATTGGCTTTTTCGTTCCAGGGGCCCGGTTGGTTTTTAAGTCAAAACCAAACCGACCATACTCAAAATGCGTCCAAACCTTGATCGGAGTAATCCAAAAGGTCCGTCTCACTAAGAAGAATCCAACAAAGTCGACGGCACATCAATCGGGCGTCCGGAGCTCAAGTTATAAGCGTTTCCGCTCCGAGGGCCCGGTTGGTTTCGTGTTCGAACCAACCTGGTCGTAACCAAAGTTCTCCTAAACCTTGAGTGTAATATACTGAAATGACCGTCTCGATCCAAGGATCGCATCGCAACTGACAGTGCGTTGATCGGAGGTCCGTAGCCCAATAGACGGGCGTTTGAACGGAACTGTCTGGAAATAGGCGGTTTTGGGCCCAGACCGACCCGGCCCAAGACCCCCTGGGTCGGCCCGAACTGGGTCCGGGTTCAGCCCATTAGGGAGCGGCCCAGTCGGCGTGGCTCAGCCCCGCCAGCGCTGTAACATCCCAAGTAAGTAATGAATAATAGATATTCTTATCTATGTCTATTTATGAATTAGATAGTGTTTTAGAGGCTTAAAATGAGAATAAATCCAATCTTAAGCATGGAATACTCTAATATTTTTAAAAGATTGTTTTACCTCCTTTTGATGGCAAAACATTTTTAAATCTAACTTTTTAAAATTTTATAAGCTATATTTTTCAAAATAAACTTATTCTTTATGATTGGGACATTGAAATTTACTTTGGATAAATTTCTGGTATTTTTCTGATAATGTTCATTTTTAATGAATAGTGAAAAGTGTTGTATTTTAATTCAAAACCACTTTTTAATATAATTTATTTATATAGTTAGATTATATTTTTAATTGGTTTTAAAGTTAAATTAGAATATATTTTTACCATTTAATCTAATGGTGATCATTGGAATTAATATCACTTTGAGATTGGACATAAACGAGTGTCAATCTTTTAATAGGTATTGTTTCTTAAAAACACGCTATTTGATTTGACAGTGGGATTTAATTATAAAATTAATTAATGCAACTTCTATGTTATGAATTTGTTAAAATAGACATCATTTTTGAATTCGGAATATCAAATATAGCTTAGGGTGAATTTTTGGTATTTTTCTGAAAAACCTTAATTTTTTATGAATAGTTAAACCACAAAGTGGTAGTTACAAAAACTGATTTTTCGTTTAAATGGAACTTTACCACTTCTGTGATTTGAATTTCAGAAATCAAATATAAATGATTTTCATTATTAATTAAAATGTGGTTCAATTAGATGAAAATAATTTTTGATGAAAAGTAACTTTTAAGTTTTATTAATCACGATTAAAGGGCAATTAGTGTGATTTAAGGTAAAAATGATATTATAATAAAATGAAAATATCTAGAAACTTGTCCTAACCCTGTTGGATGAGTCATGGCCGATCAAGACAACCCATGGGTCGATTTTTGGGACCCCATGGAGCAACTTGGGTAAGATAATGACATTAATGCCTTTTATTAAAAGTAAAAGTAAAAATGACACAAACATGTATTGTTTTACTAAAACAATTTTTACATGGGGTTATACAAGTCAGATTTTTAACTATAAATAGTCATTGGAAATATAAAAATATTTCCTACATCATAGTAATTTTTTTATAATTTTTATACATTAAATAAATTAAATTATTTATGACATCATGATGATGCAGCGATTACCTCATTATTTAACGATTTAAATAAAATGGAAAGATAATGTAAAATCTAAGACCTACACATGTCAAAAAAATATTGGATGGGTGTATTTATAACCCTTATCACCTTATCCTAGAAACACGTCAATTTGGGACCATTAAAATCCGAAACTCATTTGAAAATAAAGTAACGTTTTATACCTTTCCAAGAGTGCCCCTCCTCTCCTCTTATAAAAGGCCTCCACCTCTACCACCTTACTCATACCTCTAAAGCCTTTGGCTCAGCCAAGATCTTCTCATTTTTTCTCTCCAAAAATTTCTATTACTCCTAGAATCCTCAATTTGGGCAGAAGTCTTCCCAAGGAAGCCTTTGAGCTCAAATCAAAAGGAGTTACCCGTTTTAAAGGTAGTGTTCTCTCTTGTGTTATTTTGTTTTATTTTTCTTCTCCAACCCCCTAAAATCTTTTTATTCATTTATTTTGTAACAACACCAGTATAATAAATATACTAGGATGTTTCTATAAGAAGTATTCGAGCTAAAATTACACACACCTACATATAATGGTTAAAGAACATACTGTTTCTGTGGATGGAGAATTTCTGCCTCACGAAACGATGATTGTTCAACACTCATATAACACATTCAAAGGTGGACATTAATATGTAACTATATTTATATATGATATATAATATGTTTATGTTTTCCTTAAGCTTATGTATTCTTCTTTTATGTCATACCTTTATGGTTTCCATTATGGGTAAACGTGATATCTTCATTTTAGGAAGTGCGGACTACCACCCCCTCAAAGTGATTTGATTCGTTAATGCCATATGTGGGACGTATAAAGGATAGAGTTAAAGTTATTATATATGATGTTATACTGGAATTATAATATACCTTTATATAATTATTATTTCTTTCCATTAAAGTATGAGATAGAAATGAAAGTAGCGTTCATGCGTACGTACGGCTTACCGTCTCCATGAACGGTGCATTTCATTTCTTATCCCCAAATGTAATATACTATTATAAGTACATATATATAATGGATATATATGATGTATGTTACATCTAAATGATGAATATAATTCTGTAATTAAACTATACATATCTCTCATTTAGTTTTAATTCCATTAATATGACATAGAAATGAAAGTAGCGTTCATGCGTACGTACGGCTTACCGTCTCCATGAACGGTGCATTTCATTTCTTAACTCTAAATGATTATGTAATATTATAAATGCATGTATATACTGGATATATATGATATATATGATATCTAAATCATGAATATAATTCTTTATATAATGGATATTTTACCACATGAACAACTTTTAATTATTAAGTGTTTATTTTTTAATCAAGTACCAATGATCGAAAAAACGACCATTATTAACTTAAATAATTACATAGAATTCATAACATGGTAATAAGTAATATAAAAGTAATAATGAACTTTAAAAAGGTTCTTAATCAAGTATAAATTAACTCAAGTTTATTATTCAGGACGTTAAAGAACGATCGAGTCAAGTCGGACCCGAGGTAAGGGACTTCGTCTCAATCTCCTTTCATTGAGGCATATTTTGTTTTATACACAACTTTATTTTATACGATGTATAAAACCCTTTGAATTTTATGTTTATTCAAAAGGAATCTTTTTCTACGAAGCGTTTTACTAAACGAAAAAAAGGAATGTTTCTTTTAACGTACGCGGTGACAACGACCCTTTTTCCGCCACCGCGAGTATTATTTGGTCTTTGGCTTCCTCAATAAGCCATAATGTTTTTAAAATGAAATAAATACCATATAATATTTTATTTATTTTGGTATTGAAAATGGTTTTTATAATGGATTTTTTATGTCAATATATTTAGGTGATATATTGTGATCAAACTGTGGAAATGTTTTCTTTCCATTATATTTGTTGTATGTCTTATGATTTTATAATGGTACTTAGACATTTGACAGGTGGTTACGTGATAAACCATATGACGGGTGGTGCCGTGAATACCAGGATGGGTGGTTACGTTATAACCTCCAATGCATTGGGTATGGAATTCGGCCGTATGGCTATTCCATTAAGTGATATGTGTGGAAGTCGACCGTATGGTTATTCCATTTAAGTATGTTTATGTTCCAAGTTAGCTTTATATGTTATGTGTTCTTTAAATGGGTTTTATGGTAATATTTTGGTTACAAAAGGGTAAGTAAAGATATTTTATTCAGTGAGGAGTATTTACTACTCCATAAAGGTGAAAAGTATTACTTTGATAAAGTATTCATGGTTTACTTGTTGTTTTGAAAAACTAACAGTTTTCCTTCTTTGTGTATCCCTTACTGAGCTTTTTATGCTCACCCCAAGTTTTTTTGAAATGTTTTTCACATGACTTAATGTGTAACAGGGTCAAGGATGGGATCAAGGAAAATTCATGTTATCTAAAACATGGAATTAGACATGTTTCTTTTTAAGAGTTTTTATTTTATGGAAACTTAGTAGAAGTGTCTGCTTTGTAATCTTTTGAGATGTAATAGTTATGTCCTAATTCTCTAAAAGTCTAAACCTAAAAAGATCCTCAATGTGAATTATTCATTTAATTCAATATTAAGTAAGGTTTAAGGTCGGGGCCTTATAGTTGGTATCAGAGGTCAGTTTAGAAAACTTTAGGAGTTAGAAAATTGTTAAATTATAAATTAATTTATGATATGATTGAAATAATATAGCATTTAAAGATTACCATGTTGCTTCGGCTAAGATATTTATGTGTTAAGAATGGTTTTTCGTATAGGAAATAGAACGGCTTTTTTGGAAAGGCATACAGTGGGAAATGACCTTTCAAATTAGTATCCTGAGATGGTCAGAATCAGAACTAAACAGTTTGTTGCAGTGATGGCTTAGTTGACTCAGGCTATAAATGGTGGTGGTATCCATGCACGAGATCAGCCAGATCAACCACAGAGGAACATGTCAGTGGTGGAACATTTCATGAGGCAACATCCCCCATCATTCAGAGGATCATCTAACCTTTTGCTAGCCGAAGGGTGGATTAAAGCACTGGAGAATATTTTTGATGTCATGGGGTGTTCAAAATATCAAAAGTTTAGTCTTTCTGTTTACCGTTTTGAAGGTGAATTTGATCAGTGGTGGTCGATGGTGAAAAATATCAGGGATAGTGATGATATTGATGATATTTTGGTGTTTTCTAAAAGTAAAGAGGAGCATGAAAGACATTTAAGGGTTATTTTGAAAAAAATTAAAATAAAAGAAATTGTATGGGAAATTCAGCAAGTGTGAGTTTTGGTTGCAAAAAATTTCTTTCCTTGGTCATATTGTTTCTAAAGATGGAATAATTATTGATCCTGCAAAAACAAAGGTTGTTGAAGAATGGCCAAGACCCACAAATGTAACTGAGATTCGTAGATTCCTTGGTTTGGCAGGCTATTACTGAAGGTTTGTTAGAAATTTTTTCACGGTTATCTAGTCCAATGACTAAGCTAACTCGGAAGGGTGTTAAGTTTATCTGGACAAAAGAATGTGATGATTGTTTTCAGGAGTTGAAAAGAAGATTGGTGAATGCTCCAGTTTTGGCACTTCCTTCCAGGAATGGTGAGTTTATTATCTACAGTGATGCTTCATTGAAAGGACTTGGTCATGTCCTTATACAGAATGATCAGGTAATTGCATATGCTTCACATCAGTTGAAAACTCATGAGGTAAATTACCCTACACATGACTTGGAATTAGCTGCTGTTGTTTTTGCTCTAAAAATTTGGAGGCATCATTTGTATGGAGTAAAGTGTGAAATATATACTGATCACAAAAGTTTAAAATATATATTCACTCAGAAATAATTGAACATGAGACAGAGGAGATGGCTAGAATTAATCCAGGATTATGATTGTACAATTCATTACCATCCGGGAAAATCAAATAAAGTGGTTGATGCTTTGAGTCGAAAAAGTAATGCTTCATTAACCATGCTACATTTGGAATGAGATCCTTTGGTTTTTGATTTTATGAAAATTAGCATAGAAGTTTTTGGTGCAGGATTTCCTTCTGTTTTGTTTCAGGTATCAGTGAAATCTTCTCTATCAGACAGAATTAAGCAAGCACAGAAGCAAGGCAGTGAGTTGTAGAAAAATGTAGAGATGGTTCAGAAGGGTAAGTTGCCTGAATTTAACATTGATAATGATTTTGTTTTGAGGTTTGGGAAGAGATTATGTGTGACTAGTGATTCACAGTTGAAGAATGATCTGTTATGTGAGGCTCATAGTTCCCCGTTTTCAGTTCATCCTGGAAGTACTAAGATGTACAGAGATATGCGGGAGTATTACTGGTGGTATGGAATGAAAAGAGATATTGCTGATTTTACTGTGAAGTGTTTGACTTATCAGCAGGTTAAAGCAGAGCGGAAGTTACTGAAAGGGATGATTCATCCATTACCAGTTCCAGAGTGGAAATGGGAAAATATATCCATGGACTTTGTTGTGGGATTACCGAGGACATCTCGAGGTAATAATGCAATCTGGGTTATTGTTGATCGCTTGACTAAATCTGCTCATTTACTTCCTATTCGAGATACTTTCTCTCTAGATCAACTTTCCCGTTTGTATCTTAAAGAGATAATCAGGTTACATAGAGTTCCCATATCCATTGTATCTGATCGTGATCCCAGGTTTACTTCTAACTTTTGGAAGGGCCTTCAAAAGTCATTGGGTACTGAATTAAATTTTAGTACAGCTTTTCATCCGCAATCAGATGGGCAGTCAAAACGAACAATTCAGACCTTGGAGGATATGCTACGTGTTTTCTCAATGGATAATCAGGGAAGTTGGGACCAACATCTTTCTTTGGTTGAATTTTTATATAGTAACAGTTTTCATTCCAGTATACAGATGGCTCTGTTTGAAGCATTATATGGTAAACGGTGTCGAACTCCATATTTTTGGGATGAAGTAGGTGAAAGGAAGATGATGGGACCAGAATTGGTAGAAGAGATAGCAGAAAAAGTTCAATTGATTTAGAAACACATGAGAGCAGCTCAGAGCAGACAGAAAAGTTATGCAGACAACAGGAGAAAGGATCTCTCTTTCGAGGTAGGTGATCATGTTTTTCTCAAAGTCTCACCGTGGAAAAGTGTGATGCGATTTGGTAAGAAAGGAAAGCTGGGTCCAAGGTTCATTGGACCATATGAAATTCTGTAAAAATTTGGATCAGTTGCTTACCAAGTGGATTTACCTCCAATTTTATCTCAGGTACACAATGTTTTTCATGTTTCAATGTTAAGGAAGTACATGCCAGATCCATCTCATGTTTTGAGGCCAAAGGTAGTTCAGTTGGAAGAGAATCTCTCTTATGAAGAACAACCACTTCAGATTCTTGACCGAAGAGAGAAAGTGTTGCAAAATAAGGTAATTCACCAGGTAAAGGTTTTTTGGTAAAACCATATGGTTGAAGAGGCAACGTGGGAATCTGAAAATGCTATGAGGGATAAATACCCCCACTTATTCAATAAGTAAATAAATTGCGGGGACGCAATTTTATAAAGCGGGGAAGGATGTAACATCCCAAATACGTAATGAATTATACATATTCTTATCTATGTCTATTTATGAATTAGATAGTGTTTTAGAGGCTTAAAATGAGAATAAATCCAATCTTAAGCATGGAATACTCTAATATTTTTAAAAGATTATTTTACCGCCTTTTGATGGAGAAACGTTTTTAAATCTAACTTTTGATAATTTTATAAACTATATTTGTCAAAATAAACTTATTCTTTATGATTGGGACATTTAAATTTACTTTGGATAAATTTCTGGTATTTTTCGGATAATGTTCATTTTTAATGAATAGTGAAAAGTGTTGTATTTTAATTCAAAACCTCTTTTTAATCTAATTTATTTATATAGTTAGATTATCTTTTTAATTGGTTTTAAAGTTAAATTAGAATATATTTTTACAATTTAATCCAATGGTGGTCATTGCAATTAATATCACTTTGATATTGGACATAAATGAGTGTCAATCTTTTGATAGGTATTGTTTCTTAAAAACACGCTATTTGATTTGACAGCGGGATTTAATTATAAAATTAATTAATGAAACTTCTATGTTATGAATTTGGTAAAATAGACATCATTTTTGAATTTGGAATATAAAATATAGATTAGGGTGAATTTTTTGTATTTTTCTGAAAAACCTTAATTTTTGATGAATTGTGAAACCACAAAGTGGTAGTTACAAAAACTGATTTTTTGTTTAAATGGAACTTTACCACTTCTATGATTTGAATTTCAGAAATCCAATATAAATGATTTTCATTATTAAGTAAAATTTGGTTCAATGGGATGAAAATAATTTTTGATGAAAAGTAACTTTTAAGTTTTATTAATCGCGATTAAAGGGCAATTAGTGTGATTTAAGGTAAAAATGATATTATAATAAAATGAAAATATCTATACACTTTTCCTAAACCTATTTTATGAGTCATGGACGACCAAGACAACCCATGGGTAGATTTTTGGGACACCATGGAGCCACTTGGGTAAGATAATGACATTAATGCCTTTTATTTAAAGTAAAAGTAAAAATGACACAAACATGTATTGTTTTACTAAAACAATTTTTACATGGGGTTATACAAGTCATATTTTTAACTATAAATAGTCATTGTAAAGATAAAAATATTTACTAAATCATAGTATTTGTTTTATAATTTTTATACATTAAATAAATTAAATTATTTATGACATCATGATGATGCAGCGATTACCTCATTATTCAACGATTTAAATAAAATGGAAAGATAATGTAAAATCTAAGACCTACACATGTAAAAAACCTATTGGATGGGTATATTTCGAACCCTTATCACCTTATCCTCGAAACACATCAATGTGTGACCATTAAAATCCGAAACTCATTTGAAAATAAAGTAACATTTTATACCTTTCCATGAGTGCCCCTCCTCTCCTCTTATAAAAGGCCCCCACCTCTACCACCTTACCCACACCTCCCAAGCACTTGTATCGGCCAATATCTGCTCATTTTGTCTCTACACATCCCTATATTACTCCTGGAAGCCTCACTTTGGGTAGAAGTCTTCCCAAGGAAGCCTTTGAGCTCAAATCAAAAGGAGTTACCCGTTTTAAAGGTAGTGTTTTCTCTTGTGTTCTTTTGTTTTATTTTTCTTCTACAATCCCCTAAACTCTTTTTATTCAATTCTTTTGTAACAAAAAAATTATCCCCAATATACTAGGATGTTTTTATAATAAGGATTCGAGCTAAACTTACACACACCTACATCTAATGGTTAAATAACATACTGTTTCTGTGGATGGAGAATTTCTGCCTCACGAAACGATGAGTGTTCAACACTCATATAAAACCTTCAAAGGTGGACATTAAGATGTCACTATATTTATATATGATATATAATATGTTTATTTTTTCCTTAAGCTTCTGTATTTTTCTTTTATGTCATACCTTTATGGTTTCCATTGTGGGTAAACGTGATATCTTCATTTTAGGAAGTACGGACTACGGCCCCCTCAAAGTGATTTGATTCGTTAATGCCATATGTGGGACGTATAAAGGATGGAGTTAAAGTTATTATATATGATGTTATACTGGAATTATAATATACCTTTATATCATTATTATTTCTTTCCATTAAAGTATGTGATAGAAATGAAAGTAGCATTCATGCGTACGTACGGCTTACCATCTCCATGAACGGTGCATTTCATTTCTTATCCCCAAATGTAATGTACTATTATAAGTACATATATATAATGGATATATATGATGTATGTTACATCTAAATGATGAATATAATTCTGGAATTAAAATATACATATCTCTCATTTAGTTTTAATTCCATTAATATGACATAGAAATGAAAGTAGCGTTCATGCGTACGTACGGCTTACCGTCTCCATGAACGGTACATTTCATTTCTGACCTCTAAATGATTATGTAATATTATAAATGCATGTATATACTGGATATATATGATATATATGATATCTACATCATGAATATAATTCTTGATATAATGGATATTTTACCACATGAACGTCTTTTAATTATAAAGAGTTTATTTTTGACTCAAGTACCAATGATCGACAAAACCACCATTATTAACTTAAATAATTACATAGTGTTCATAACATGGTAATAAGTGATATAAAAGGAATAATGAACTTGAAAAATGTTCTTAATAAAGTATAAATTAACTCAAGTTTATTATTCCAGACGTTAAAGAACGATCGAGTCAAGTCGGACCCGAGGTAAGGGACTTCGTCTCAATCTCCTTTCATTGAGGCATATTTTGTTTTATACAGAACTTTCTTTTATAAGGTGTATAAACCCCTTTGACTTTTATGTTTATTCAAAAGGAATCTTTTTCTACGAAGCGTTTTACTAAATGAAAAAAAGGAATGTTTCTTTTAACGTACGCGGTGACAACGACCATTTTTCCGCCACCGCGAGTATTATTTGGTCTTTGGCTTCCCCAATAAGCCATAATGTTTTTAAAATGAAATAAATACCATATAATCTTTTATGTATTTTGGTATTGAAAATGGTTTTTATAATGGATTTTTTATGTCAATATATTTAAGTGATATATTGTGATCAAAGTGTGGAAATGTTTTCTTTCCATTATATTTTTTTATGTCTTATGATTTTATAATGGTACTCGGACATTTGATGGGTGGTTACATGATAAACCATATGAAGGGTGGTGCCATGAATACCAGGATGGGTGGTTACGTTATAACCTCCAATGCATTGGGTATGCAATTCGGCCGTATGGCTATTCCATTAAGTGATATGTGTGGAAGTCGGTCGTATGGTTATTCCATTTAAGTATATTTATGTACCAAGTTACCTTTATATGTTATGGGTTCTTTAAATGGGTTTTATGGTAATATTTTGGTTACAAAAGGGTAAGTAATTATATTTTATTCAGTGAGGAGTATTTACTACTCCATAAAGGTGAAAAGTATTACTTTGATAAAGTATTCATGGTTTACTTGTTGTTTTGAAAAACTAACAGTTTTCCTTCTTTGTGTATCCCTTACTGAGCTTTTTATGCTCACCCCAAGTTTTTTTGAAATGTTTTTCACAGGACTTAATGTGTAATAGGGTCAAGGATGGGATCAAGGAAAATTCATGCTATCTAAAACATGGAACTAGACATGTTTCATTTTAAGAGTTTTTATTTTATGGAAACTTAGTAGAAGTGTCTACTTTGTAATCTTTTGAGATGTAATAGTTATGTCCTAATTCTCTAAAACTCTAAACCTAAAAAGATCCTCAATGTGAATTATTCATTTAATTCAATATTAAGTAAGGTTTAAGGCCAGGGCCTTATAGGCACGGCCCGGCCTGGTGTGGCCAGTCCGACCGGGGCGGCCGGTGGGCTTGGCACGGGCGCAGCCCGGCCTGGGCGGCCCGGCCCGGTGCGGCCGGTCCGACCTGGGCGGCCGGTTGTCCTGGCACGAGCACGGCCCGCGTGGCCAGACAGCTCGGCTCGGCCGAGCTGTCACGGAAAGGGGGGGCGCGCTGCCCCCCTGATTGAGAAATTGCGGCCCCCATGTGGAGTCCGCTCCTTGATAGTCAGGGGTTATGACCCCCGGGTTTTCTCGGAAGCCGGCCGGACGGTTTGGCCGACCGGTGTGTCACCACAGGACCCCCGCGGGTCCCTCCCTCCTTGCGCTGGCGGTTTCATCCGCCGCTCCCTTCACCACCGCAGCCTTAGGCCGCAGCCTTGTCCGACCGGCGTGGCATGACGGTGTCGCGCCCCTCCGCCGCGGCCCTGCTCCGGCCGTGGTCTTTTCGTGGTTCTCCAGCACGGCGCGATAGCGCTGCGGTTTCGTTCAGCCTCAACGGCGCAGCGCGATAGCGCCGCGCATCTTCGCCCGTTCCTCTTGCTTTCGCGCGGTGTCATTGCACCGCGCTGCCTTTGCTCGTGCCGTAACAAGTACAACGTCAAAGGGGGAGGAGGGTTGGCCATGTTCGTGCTGTCCGACCTCCTCCTGTTATTACGATAACAGGAGGCCCAATATTAAAGTCGATGAACGACAAAGAAAAACACGAACAAAAATTAACCCCTACCTCGATGAGGTCGTCGAACGAGGTTCGTCGCGGAAATAAGACGTCGCGGAAGACGGTGTCATGGAAGGAGGCTCCATAAGCGTCGTCGATGTCGTGGTACACGGCGTCGTGGTGAAGAGGATCGTTGGCATCGCGGTACATGGCGTCACATCGCCGATATCTGAGGAATTAGCATTCTTCGTCGTTGTCGGTGCGTTCTTCGCGTTCTTCAAGGAGGAAGATGAAGTTCTTCGTGGAACTCTCCCTCTCAACACAACGAAGCAACCCCTAATGAAATAAGACTTTGTCTTATTTAGTTAACACACACAAGCCAACATTCCATTTGAAATTCAAAAGAATTCATTCAATTAATTGAATTAATTGAAGAGTCTTAACAGTCCAATTAATGTGAGAGTTGACTTGGCATTTAATAAGGGAGTGCGGGTGTGTTACAAAATAATAGGGGTTTGAGGAAGTTGAATAGGTGGGGATCGTGTGGGGACCACCTCACTAATATCCTATCAAGATGGGTTAGGATATAGTGGGTCCCACCTCAACTTCCATAAGTAGGTTTAAACTACTGAGAACATAAAATAAAAATTGTTGCACAAATTTTATTTTATTCATTAGTTAACCCTTTTATTTAATAACCTCACCCGAGGAAACACAACTCCAGAAAAGGTGTTCCCAAGAAATTACCGGTGATGCGGTTTCATTGCTACCCTCGGATTTCGATTCTGAGCACCGGTTCAAAAGTTAGGAAAACTCGCTCGTTCGTTCACTGAACGTACCCGAGCTAAACTTAGGAAAATGATTTCGGGCACACTGGGCCTCGGAATTAGGTTCTGTTAGAAACTGCGTTCTTGTAAAATCCCAAAGAAATTTAGGAAAAAAATTCCCTTGAATTTTATGGGTCTTTACATTCTTGGGTGGTTTCCAAGAGATAACAGCTTCTATCTTTTAAGGATCTATAGAAATTCATTTTTCAGAAATTACATGGCCAAGGAAATGCACTTATTATATCTAGAAATCACACCTTGATAACTTGTTATACAAATGATGCTCTCACAAGATACCCAACACTGTAGCCAAGTGTTGTTCATGATTCACTTTTTTTCATAGAATACACCAGTACACCATCAAAAAAACACCACCACAATGGAATCTAGATACCTCTAAAATATTTTATTCATTAAATCCATAAAGATAATTGGTGTATTTGTAAGACCAAAAGGCATAACCTCAAACTCACAATGTCCATATCTACTTCTAAAATCTATCTTTGAAATATCCTCCTTCTGAACTCACAATTGGTGATACCCCAAACATAATTCAATTTTAGAGAATCACTATAATATCCTCAATTGATCAAGCATATCATCAATTCATAGAATAGGATATCGATTCTTTATCATAACTTGGTTAAGCTTATGATAATCCACACAAATTCTAAGAGTTTCATCTTCCTTCTTCACAAAAAGAACCTATTTTTCCTACTAAGATATGCTTGGTAGAATAAACTCTTTAATTTCCAATTATTCTAACTAAACTTTCAATTTCATCAATTATTTTGGTTCTATCTAATAATATGGAAGTGATGTAGGACCAGTCCCTAGTAAGAGGTCAATCATAAACTCCTCTTATCTTTCGAGTGTAAAACCTAAGAAATTATCAAGGAAAACATTGGGAAACTAGTCAATAATAGTTGGAAAATCTATATTCCCAATATCATCCATTGATTCTAAGGTAAGTGATGAAAACTAATAAGATATGGTTCCAACCATCAGTGACAAAATTCCTTCTATGCTTTCCTTTATATCCCAATCTCCTCTAAAGAGATGCTCGATACCATCCAGAGATGTGAAACTAACCTTTCAGACATAATAGTCTATGTGGGACTTGAACGATGTCAACCAATCCAAACCCAAAATAAAGTTATATACATACATCTCAAGCACATATTAATCCTAAATCAACTCAACCCCATCTATAGTTACAGACCAAACTTTGTGCATAAAGTCTCAAAATTATCTTCAGCTAAGATGATTTTGAAGTTTCAAAATATAAGGCATAATCTTAACATTCAAATTCATATGATCAATAACATGGTAAGTAAAAAATGAGTGGGATGCACCTGTATCAAACAAATATTGAAAAGGGTAGAATTTAAAATAATTGTATCTCTCACCATTGAAAGACCATATTGATCATCTACAATCACTTACTCAACTCCATACAGTTTCTTATTTATTGCACTTTTCTTTTTATTACCCTGTTTAGATTGAACTGGTTGAGGAGTCATGGTATTCCTAGAATCACCTTGGCTCATTTGATTTTGATTACTAGAATTATTTTTTTGTATTCATCCCATTGAATCATAATAAGCTTGAGAAACATGAGATGTATCTCTAGAACCTGACCTTAGAGCACTATGAAAATAGTGTTGAAGACATCTCATCTTGTTGTAATTATGATATACTCTATGTGGTGTCATATAATCTCATTAGATGATACCAAGTTAAACATACTGAAAACATCTTGGATTACTTTTGGGTCGAGGGGGAGATTTATTGATCCCATGGTCTGATTCTGAGGTGTCCCACCACTCTGGAGATAAGTGTCCCTCTTCTATTTATTCCTAACATTAGAGTTCCCACCTATTTCCATATGAATAAACATGCTACACACAACTATATTTCTTGAGATATCCCTTTCTTCCACTACCTCTCTATTAACCATTTATGTATAATCTATTATATAAAGAACAAAAATCTTCGAGTGAATTTTCAACCTCAACCCCAACTCAAAAATGTGTGCCTTAAAGGACACAATTACAATAACTTCTTGGGAAAAGTGGACTAAATTCATAAATTTAGTTGCATACTCTATCACCATGAGGTTCTCTTGATTCAAATTTAATAAGTTTATTGTTTTAGAAATATGAAAGGTGTGAGGATAGAATTTTTTATTAAAAAAATCTTCAAAATACTCTCAAGGAATGCCTTGGTCCAATTTAGCCTGAACTTCTAATTCCCACCATTGGCATGCCAAATCCTCTAGCATATATGTTGCTAAATTTACTTTTATCTTTGCTAGTATCCCAAGGAAATAAAAGACTCAATTCATCTGATTCAACCAAACTTATATTTCTTCTGTATCAGAATCCCCTGAAAGATGGGTGGATTATTATTTTGGAATTGAAATGAATGGTACACTTATTGTGGTTCATCATTCTTATTACCCTTATCCATGGCCTGAAAATCATGGAAAATACTTTGGACCAGTTATTGGTCCACCTGTGGCTTAGGTGCAACCACATTTTTAGTAGCTTTCTACAGTTGATTTCTATGATGCCTACCTGATGCCATTCACTATAACCATAAAAAAAACTCTATTTAGCCTCACTTATTAGAAACTGAAGACTTAGTAATTTCAATTTACCACATCAACTATAAAAAACATCACTTTCTACAATTTAACCATATTTAATCTTTTTTTTAAATACATCAACCGTGATTTTCAAAACAACCATTTTCACTTTTTCAATTTCATTAAGCATAGAAATCAAAATGAACAATGAATTTTTATTGGGAAGTCTTACTATCAATGCACGTTATGAAACTCTCATTGTTTAAATACATGATGATGAGGTGACAACTCACCTAGAAGTGTCTTAAAACACTCATGTACCCAAAAAACCAGGTAACCTGAAGTTCAATATAAAAAAATTAGTTACATCTTTTTATGTTATACGTTTCAAGTTCTAAAGATGTTATCTCCTTGCTACTATCCCAAGAGACATACTGATACCATTTATAACTTCAAGACTAAACAAAATTGACACAATATGGCCCAAAAATATAGTTGTACTGGCCTAATTTGATACCATTTGTCCTAAAAAGATATATGTACTAACCAAGGCTATTACCATTTTTTTCAAAATGAAATAAGGAGTGGCCAAGTCTGATATCATTTTTGACATATCGCCCCTCCTTATTGTCTTGTGGAGTGATGGGGGAGCTATCATGCCTTAGGTGACATCCCCAAGACACTAAAGGTTGGAAATAAATGTCAAGGGCCTCAATAACATTTGGGGGATGATTTTCCATTTGAAAGATAAAGCATCCAAAATACATAAATAATTAACAACCAGGCCTTTATATGATGTATGAGTAAAAAATATAGCTCAAAACACAACCAAACTAATAAATCATATCAGAGTATAAGTGGAAACCAAAATACATACTCAAAGAGGACCAAAAGACCATAAAACTCATGAATCCCAAGTTATATCAACCAGAAACACCCAAACTGATCCACACTCCAACTCCACATGTCATGCTTATGGTATTAAGAATCATCACTAAAGAACTGGGATACCTTTCCTTTACCTATGTATTGATAAATGAAATCTACCAACATACAACAGTGACCAAGCAGTGGGTAAGTCTAAACTCAATAGGATTTCTCTAATGAATTCCCAACTCATTCCACTAGGAAAAAACTTTCTAGAAAAATTTATATAAAATAGTTTGAAGTAGTAAAAATAGTTTATATCAATCTATAAATAATTTTCTATAGAAATCAGTAAAACAGATCCTTTAAACAATTTCTTGATTTATTTTACATGCCAAACCATTTCCTTATTTTAAATCATTTAAAAAACCACTTTACATGTGTCAAAACCTAACCAACATTTTAAAGTATCATTTTAAAATTATAACCAAATAGTTTTTTGAAAACTAAATAAATTTCCATAATTTCCAAGAACTAACCAAAAAGGGATTTTCCAAAAAATAATCACATAAGGATTTCACTACTATTTTAATAAAATCATTTAATAAAAACTAATCCTTCAAGTTCTAAGTCAATTAGTGATAATATAGAATCCACCTACCTTACAAAAATTGTCAAAAATGAAGAACAACGCAACTAAACTCTTGATCCAACCTTGGATTTCCTTTCAGATGAATCTGAACCTCCAATGCACTTGGATTCTCCTAAGAATCTCTTATATATCTAAATGAAAAGTCTCTCAATCTTTGGGAGCAAAAGGAATTTGGGTTATGGAGAGAATATGGGATTAACGCGGCTTAAAGTGGATAATTTGGATTAGATCCACAATTTTAGGGGTTCCGACTATATGTCGTATGGTTAGGATAAATAGTTTGGAAACCAATGCGCCAACCATGTAGTGATACTATTTTAAGGCCACACCTTTCACAATTAGATAGACTGTGCACCAACCATGTTTTTTCCACTATTTCAGGTTGCATGATTTCTCTTGGGAACTCACATGGTTTGGCCAAATTGTGCACCAACCATGCGCATGCCCAGTGACCACTGTCTTTCCTTTCATTATTTCTTGGGTAAGGTTCATGGTTTCTACTAATCATGCAAAAACTATGAACCACCATAAAATCCTCCAAATCATGACAAAACCCCTCAGAACCTCCAAAAACACAAACCAGGCTTTATATAGGCTCAAAATACAAGAATAAAGGGTCATGTACCTAAAACTGAGGGTTATACAATGTCACGGAAAAAGGAGTTATGATAAGAATTATTTATGAAATTGGAATCAACTTCAAATGTACATCAAAGTAAAGGAAATTTGCCTCTCAGTTAATTATTATATAGTTACTAAAGATATTAACATCCCTGAGATAGAAAGTTATTAATCATTCCAAATACATTTCTATATGGGAAGTATATTTCTTCTAAGATAGTGGGGACAATAAAGGTTTCAGTTGAATTTTGGATCCATATTCACAAGTTGGAATAAGACCAAGTTAACTCTATAAGTTTTAATGGGATTAATTATTCTAGAGACACATACTGTATGGGAAAGTTAAAAACCATATTAGTGGTTTTATATTCACTGTGGTGGGTAACATATATTATTCAATAAAAATAATAATTCCTATAGGAATTAGTAAATGGAAGACTAGCTATGATTGACAAGTTCATTTGAAATTAAAGATAGATTCTATGTACCAAAATCTAATTCTTCATTTTATATTTTTCCTAGTTGATGTAAGGTTGTTGGTAGGTATTCAAGAGAAACCATACATGGATGGTCAAGTTCAGACCAATAAGGCATAGTTTATTAATGAAAGGATTATTTGGACATGGTCTGTGATAATACCTTATCACTAATCATCATGTGAAATTCCATTCATATTTTACTTGTTATGGATTTTCTAATATCATTTTATTGTGTATTATATCTCAAGACCATGGTATTTAAAGATAACCTTATGGGATATGTTTATATAACACAACCAAAAGGGTTGGTGACATCAATTGATAACAATATGATATATATAAGTTTCAAGGATCCATTTATGGATTGAAACAAGCATAATGATCATCGGGAATTCATTTGAAATGAATGTGTGCCCAAGTTTCTTTAAGTGGTTAGTGAGAGCAATATAGTTTTCAAGGAAAATATGTTTGAAAACATATAGAAAACAAATGAATAGTCTTATGGTTAATTGAGACTAGAGTTAATTTCTCCAATATTACTTAAGTAGAAACCCATGTTCCAAGGAATAAGATCTACTACCATAGATCAATGGGGTTTCTTAATCCAAATGATCCTATATAGATGACATGGTATTGGAAAATATAAGATGAAACAATAAACCTAAATTAGTTCCAATATAAGATGGTATTTTTGTAATGTATAGAATACATATGCCTAGAAGTAATTTGTAAATATATCTCACATTTCATGATATATACATAGGTTTGATGTTATTTATGCATAAAGAATAGAATGAAAATATGAGAAAAGACTAGAATAATTGCATAGGCTGTTAGTCAGAACTATCTAACATTGCTTAGGAAAGAAAAAAACATATGAGTTCCTAATAATTGGAGAAATAAGAATACTAGTTTTTTACGGAATATAAAACTAGTCTTATTTAGATAAGTTTGATTTGGAATCATAGTAAGGCTAAGTTAATGTGAAAGGGTAAAGACTATTATAGCTAGTAGTTTTTATATATTCATTTGAATGGGTATGTTGTGATTTCTTAAACATCTTAAGAAACAACTATAGCAACCATTTGTTTCAGATTTTAGAATTTGTACAATGATAGTAAAATTAAATCATGTCAGGATGAATTCGAACTATAGTATTATCCAAGATTTCATGGATAAAATAGGAGATATACTCAGTAATATCATCGCTTGAGGGGTTTTATTAAAGTAATGAGATCGCACTAAGAAGAACAACCACAGGTAGTGTGGTGGGATCAATGGATATAGCCATATCTTAGCAGAATTATGTTTATCATGTGAGGCTAACCACTTGATTTGTTAGTAGTTAGATCTAGTGCAATTCGAATTCTGTCGAAGTTGGTTCCCCAAAAAAATACTATGTACATTCAATTACCTAAATATTCATAGGGTTAAATATTAATTAATATCTTATCACATCTTGATAATTTTTATGTGTGACAATGAATGTGATAATGTCCTAAGGGTACTTATCATAAAGAAATGTCATAGCAGTTCCCTACTATGATGAGAACCTAGAAGTGTTATGATGGTATTCTTAAATATATGTTATATTGTAAGATCTCAAAATTTGTAGAGGTATGTTCCTATTTATATTTTGGTTTCAATCTCTTGTTTTTGGCTAATGAAATGGTTTTAGGGGGTATTTCGGGTCATAGGGGTATTCCAAAGTTTTAGGACACAAGAAAGGGGAGAACGTGGCTAATCTGTGCAAGGTGCACAGTTGGCACACGATTAAGAAAACTGTACAGAATTTCTAGGTAACCGTGTAGCCTTGGATAGAGGCTTAATGCATAGTCAGTGCACAGCCTATCAAACCATGCAGCTTGCCTAGGTATCCATGAGACCCAACTTCTCTTGGATAGTGGATAGCACGTGGTTTTCATATGGTTTTTCAAATCGTGCGAGTAAAACGCGTGCCCCTATAAAGTTGGTAAAAATTAAAAAAAATCCATTACGGGATTTTAAACCCTCACCCAATTTTCACCCCTCATTTCCTACCTTTAACCCTAGTAAAGAACAATAGCTCCCAAGGGCTTCCAAGGGTGATTCTCCTTTATCCCTAGGTCATTTTAAGTGTCTCCAGTTGCGGATCGAAGATCTAGGTAAGTCTAATCCCTCTCTTTATTCTCTTTTTGGTTTAAGGTTTTCAACCTTCTCTTATCTCCATATGAAGCTCTAAAAACCTTATTTTTAAATAAGATCTAGGTTAAGGATTTAAAGGGTTGTTTAATTAGGATCTAAGGATTCTATTAGGAGTGTGTTCATTAACGGATTTGAGGTAGGTGGTTTATAAGTTATATCCCTTGGTTTTTACATAGATTTGTGCATGTGGGGTTATGTTCTTGTTATTTACTTAATGTTTTCTTGGTATAATTTACAAGATTTAACATAATGAGTTTCTAAATAACCAATTGACCCCCCCCCCCCATCATGATCCTCATGGGATGCATGGAGGATGACTTGACCAATTTAGGGCCACCCATGGGGTGTGCCGGCTCTCCTGAATGTGGTTAACTGAATTGTAAAGACATTGAATTTTGATTAAGTAGAGACCTTGGTGAATGTGTAAATGGGTTAATGTAATGATTAAGAAATGATTTTGGGTAGGTGTGTTTAGTTGTGGATAATGGCTAAGGGATTGTTTGGTTTGGCATGTAAATGGGTTAAATGGGATTCATGGGAATGTGTTAATGAATCATGTTTTGTATTTGAATATGGTTAGTGAGTTATACATGGTGAAAGAGGAATTGTTCTAAATGGTTATGTTATATAAATGATAAATGTGTTAATGGATTGTTTCATAATATTGATTCCCATTTTAGTTGTTATTGTTGTGATAATGCTAATGATATTGGCTATTCTTGGTTGTAATGTGGTTGTGTGTGGTGAATGAATAAATAAGAATGATCACATGGCTTGGTAGAGTGTGGTATAGACATGAGTTTCTATGCCCACGGGTTTATTTGGAATGAGGCTCTAAAATCCTCCCTCAATGCATGGGTTAGGGAAGGGGAGAGAGTTATATTCCCCTAACAGTTGCATTCCACCTAAACTGGGGCTTCAAGGTGAGGATGATGTGGTTGTTTTGATGTGTTTCCCTAGTAAGATAGGAATTAATTTATTCTAATATGCCTTGTAATTATTGAACATGCCTAATCCATTGAACACGTGAGGAAGGGTGAATTAAGCACTAAAATGTTATAAGTATTGAACCTGAATTTAATAGTGGATCAATTTAGAGGAAACTTTATTACTAATGGATACTTGAACTATTCATTATTTACTTGTCATTACTTATTATTTTCATGAACTATTTTATTAGACTAGATATTTTGTATACACCATTTGTGGTGGCCTACTGAGTTGTAATCACACCCTGCTTGGGCCGTCGTTGAGTACCCTAGCAGATTTCATGGTTGCAGGTCAGGTGAAGGGAAAAGGTCCAGTGATCAGGAGTTGAGTCAGATTTTGGATGTGCATATATGAGGTTCCGGACTTGGAGTCAGGACCTTTTTGGGGATTCCTCTATTTTATTTATTTTGGGTTTTGTTCACTTGGTATTGTAGCATGACATGTCATACTTACTATTGGTTGTGGTTTGTACCCTGTTTCTGGAAATGGTTGTTTATGCATGTTCATTAATTATTTTATGTTTTTTCTGATTTTCTATTTATTTTTTATTGTGTCTTACTTTGGTAAAGAGTTTATAGTCTCCCCATGTAAATTTAGACCCCTGTTGGTATTTGGAAACCACTGGCATACAAGGATGTCTGCTTGAGGTGATGTGGTGACCCGGCTCAAGGAATCAGTTTAGTGGATCCTGTGTTAGGGACATTAAAAAGTGGTATTAGAGGATTTATTTTCTATGAATTACTATTTGGGAATGGTATACATGAGGTTAGGAAGGTTTCAGGTCTTGTCAATGAGTTCGTGATTGGGAGTATCTAACCCAAGTTAGAGAGAAAACCCAAGTCACCAAGGGTGGGAATTATTGTTCTTGTTGTGTGTTGTTATAGTTGATGATATTTCACCATTCGGTGATGCACATGTGGTGTGATGTGACTATTTATAACATTTTTATTGTGGCCTCAATGGCATGAGATTGTGTATTTATGCATCATTATAGGCACCTAGGTATATAGGAGACATGCATCATGGTAGGCACACATGGGACGGGTGTATGGAGTATAAAGGGTATGATGCATTTGATTTTCATGAAAGTAATGAAAATGGTGTCTAATGAGATGATTAAAATGAGTAAAAAACAGGGAGGTAAAATTTTAAATAATTATTAAAGAAGTTGTCTTGATAAGGGGGAGTAAGTGAATCAAACTATTGTTGGGGTATGTTGTGAAATAGAAACTGTTTTGAAATGAATAGAAGGTAAGGCTTGTAACCAAGTGAGTTGGTTATATTGTGTTAGCCATAACCTTGGTGGGGATGGTCGAGGTTAGTGTTTAGGGTATTCTTGGGCCTGATCAGGAAGTGTATGAGAAATGGTTTGTTTATGGCTAGTGATAAACCTTTCCTTTTATATTGTGAAAGCTTTATGGTCTATGTTCTAAAGATCTTATTTGGAATTGTTGAGAAATGACACCATAAAGGCGTGTTCTGGTTATTATATAGTAGGATGTTTCCAAGAAAACTTCTATCATAGTGGAGTAGGAGAATTGGTGATCCAAGAAAATAGATAAGATAAGTTCCATGAGAACTTTTCTCATTTCATGTAGATGATGGAATGGGACCTAGGGTGGGTTGCACAGAGTATGTTCGAGCTGACTAGGGAGTTTTAGTTACAGAACCCTACAAATTTTACTAGAGAGGGTGGTCCAAAAGCATCAGAGTTATGGATAGAGTCTATCCATACTATTCTTGATCATCTGGAGACTCCTCTCGAGAAGCAAGTCAATTTAGTGGCCTATATGTTGCGAGGCCAGGAAAAGCGTTGGTGGGACATCATGGTTCAAATGGAGCAAGATGAAGGAATGGTGTGGAAAGATTTCCAGAATTTCCTCAAACAATTCTATCCAGAAACATTGAGGAGGGAGAAGGTCGTAGATTTTATGATCTTGACCCAAGGGGAAATGTCAATGATGGATTATGCTAGTCATTTCACTGATCTACACCGCTTCATTCTGACGTTGGCAGGAGATGAGGAAGCTGTGGCGAAATATTTTCAGGATGGGATGAGGCATGAGATCAGGTCCCGGGTGAACATATTCTATTTGAAAAGTTTTTCTAAAGTAGTGGACCATTCCCTTATCTCAGAAGGAAACCTAAAGGGAGATTCAGGTGATGGACTTGTGGTGTCGGGTGGGTGGGCAAGTGGTGCAGCATTTGAGATCAAGAACCATTTTTTGGATCTACATTAGGGTGGAAGTGCACAAAGTAGCCAGAAGAGGGGACCAACCACTTAGGGTGGAGACTGGGTGTTCTATTGCCAATGTAAAAGATCGGGGCACATGCGCGGTCAGTGTCCCCAACCACCAGTCAAGTGTCGAGCGTACAAAAGGCTGGGACATGTGTAGAGGTTCTGTGGGAACCTACAACAAATGAGAAATGATGGAGGTTAGAGGTATATGTTGAGTGTAGGAAGAGGGTTGGTGACTTCGTATCAAGTAGAAAGTTATAGCTCCTCGGGTCGTACGAGTAGGGGTGGTTGACGTGGAAATCCAAGGTGAGATCATCCATACTAGCAAGGCGGTGTTGTGCATGGTACTCTGGTTGGAGCCCAGGATAGAGGGGCAGGTTATATTCATGCAGTTCCGAATACACCTGAAGGTAGAAAGGTAGGACCATCTACCATTTAAGGTACGATTCTTGTAGCTTCTACACTCACTATTTCTTTATTTGATCAAGTTCCATGAATTATTTTATTTCTGATTAGTTCGTAGTTGTGTTGGGATTAACAATGGAAAGTGCGTGTGAAGTTATGTCACTTGATACTCTGTTAGGGGTACAGGTTGAGGATATCATACAATTTAAGGGTTGTGCCTTAGAGGTTGGTGGATATCATTTTCTATGGAACCTATTTATCCTAAAGTTGTTAGGTTTTAACTTGATTTTGGGTATAGATTGGACGGTGTTATATCAAGCCCATATCAATTGTTACCAATGTTAAGTGACATTCTCATCTCTCAATGGAGACACTTATGTTCTTCATGGTGAGTGGGATGTTTGAGTAGGCCGCATAGGTCTAATTTTCCTGCAGTTGGGAGAACTCACAGCTCAAGTGGCTTGCCTTGTGCTAGATAAAGGGTGAAGGGAAAAAACTAGTCTTTCCTCCCATTGTGGATTTATTTTAGAATGTGTTTCCTGAGGATTTATCAGGGCTACCACCCGAGATATATGTCGAGTTTACGATTGAATTACTACTAGGGGAAGATCCAATTTCCATTCTTCCATATCAAATGGCACCATCAGAACTTCAGAAACTTAAATTTCAACTAGAGGAGTAGGAGTGTAAAGGGTTTATACATCTTAGTATGTCACCTTGGAGATCTATTGTAATATTTGATAACAAGTCCAAAAGATCATTGAGGCTTTGTGTTGATTATAGGAAGTTTAATTAGATGAAGTTTAAGAACTGATACCCTCTCCCCAGAATCGGTGACTTATTTGATCAACTGAGGGGTGTATCATTGTTCTCCAAGATTGATTTAAGATTAGGATACCATTAGTTAAGGGTGAGACCTTCTGATGTACCACAAACAGGTTTTTGAAGCAGGTATGGGTTTTATGAGTTTTTGGTGATGTCGTTTGGGTTGACCAATGCACCAGTTGTGTTTATGGACTTGATGAATCGTATATTACACCCATATATAGATCAATTCATAGTCTTCTTCATTGATTAAATCTTGGTGTACTCAAAAACTCTTGATGATCATGTCAAACATATTGACATCGTCTTGAATACATTAAGATAGCATAGGCTTTATGCCAAGCTATTAAAATGTCAGTTCTAGATTGATAGAGTTCATTTCTTGGGGAACATCATTTCTAAGTTATGGGTGTCGGTGGATCCATAGAAATTACAAGTTGTGGTGTCTTGGGATCATCCCAAGAATGTTTCTGATGTTCTGAGTTTTCTGGGTTTATCCGGTTATTACCTTAAGGTTCATTAGGAATTTATCCCATTTGGAAGTTCCACTCTCAGGCTTAAATAAGAATGGAATTAAGTTTGAGTGGTCAGAGACATGTGAGAATGCTTTTTTAAGAGTTGAAGAAGTGGTTGACTACCGCACCGATTCTGATCTTACCCAAACCAAGTAAGAGGTACACCTTTTTTGTGATGATTTTAGTGTTGAACTTGGGGTAGTTTTGATGAAGTATGATCAGGATATAACTTATGGGTCATGACAGTTGAGTCCTCATGAAATAAATTACCCTACTCATGACCTTGAGCTAGTTGCTATGGTTTATGCTTTAAAATGTTGGAGGTATTTCATTTTGGTAGAATGTTTTATAGTGTTTATCGATCATAAAATTCTTAAGTACATTTTCTCTCAGTGTGATTTAAACCTTCAGAAGTGGAGATAGGTTGAGTACCTGCAATCCTTTGATTTCAAGATGTTTTACACACTAGGAAAAGGGAATAGTGTTTTGGATTCTCTAAGACAGAAGACTTAGAATTAGGTGATTTAGGAATCCAACTCCGAGTGGAAAATGATGTCCTTATTTACTGAGATGCACCTGGAAGTGCAGGATGGTCATGGTAAAATGACTCTTGCATCTATAGAAATTGGGTCCATGCTTTTGAGTCAGGTCAGGGAGAGTTAGCTAGTGAATCTGGAGTGTCTAGAGATGAAGGAAAGTCTTAAAGGTGGGGAGTCGCCTTCTAGTTGGGCTATTAGTGATGATGGGATTGTCAATGTTCATGGTCGTGTGGTTGTACCAGTGTGTATACGGGAAGAGTTAATGCGTGAGTTTCATGCATCAAAGTGGGAAGTGCATACTAGTCTGAGTAAGATGTATCATGCTCTTCATAGGCAGTATTGGTGGTCGATAATGAAGAAAGAGGTTGTGGGTTTTGTGGCACGATACCTTACCTTTTAGTAGGTGAAGGCTGATTATCAGTGCCCAGGTGGTTTGTTACAGTCGTTGATCATCCCAGAGTGGAAGTGGAATGACATAACGATGGACTTTGTAGTGAGACTTCCAAGGAAACCTTGTAAGAATGATGTAGTATGGGTGTCCATGGACTGATTGACTAAGGTGGACCATTTCTTACCAATCCAGAAGACCTATATAGTTGATCAGTTGGGTGAGTTATATGTTTGAGAGATAGTGAGGTTGCATGGTTTTTTTAGAACCATAGCTTCGGATCGTGATATGTGTTTCATATTGTGAATCTAAAAGGGATTACAAAAGGTGCTTGGTACCCACGTGTTTTTTAGTATGGCTTATCACCCACAGATGGACAGGTATTCATAGTATACGATTTAGTTATTGTAAGATATGTTGAGATCTTGTGTTTTGGATTTCAGTGGTTTGTGGGAAAAAAACTTTTGACTTGTCAAGTTTTCCTACAACAACAGTTTTCAATCTATGATTCAGATGGGGCCTTTTGAAGAACTCTATAGAAGACCATGTAGATATCCGTTGTGTTGGTTGGAAGCTGGGGAATCTGATTTTTTGGGACATAGTCTCATGCAGGAGAAATTAGAGAAGGTTCGATTGATTCAAAAGTATATGAAAACAGCTCAGAGTAGGTAGAATTTGTATATAGATCAGTGTAGTAGACCCCTTGAGTTTTTGGTGGGTGATAGTGTGTTTCTTAGGGTGTATCCAAGGTTGGGTCATCATAGAATTCGGAAACAAAGCAAGTTGGCACCCAGGTATGTGGGACCGTTTGAGATCGTGGAGAGGATCGGACCCATGGATTATCGAATGGATCTTCCAAAATGGTATGGTGGCATGCATGATGTTTTTCATGTCTCAAAACTCCAATAGTATCACCATGATCCATCTCACATGATAAAAGTTGAGTATGTATAGTTGGAGGCTGATGCGTCCTTCGAGGAGCATCTGGTTTGTATTGTGGACCATAGTGAGAAAGTCTTACAGGTCAATATTGTGCCCTCAGTTCGATTTTCATGGAAACATATAAATTTTTAGGAAGAAACTTGGGATCGAGATTTATATATAAAGTCCTGGTGTTCCAATATATTTTCTTCAGAAACTTAGTAATGCTTGGGAAGTGCAGCTCGAGGAAGAGCAGCTCGAGGACGATTCATCATAAGGTGGGTAGGTTATAAGATCTTGGAATTCTTGGAGGTACGTTCCTATTCAAATTTTGGTTTCAATCTCTCTTTTTTGGTTAATGAAATGGTTATGGGGAGTATGTAGGGCCTTGGGAGTGTTCCAAAGGTTCAGGACTCAAGAAAGGGGAGAATTGGGCCAATCTGTGCAAGGTGCAAGGTGGGTGCATGGTTAAGAAAATTGTGCGGAATTCTCAGGTAACCGTGCAGCCTTGGACAGAGGCTCAATGCACAATCGGTGAAAGTTCTATCAAACTATGTAGATTTCCTAGGTAATCATGCAATCCATCTTCCCTTGGACTGTGGTGAGCACACAGTTTGCGCACAATTTTTCAAATTGTGCGGGTAAACCATGCACCCCTATAAAGTTGGGAAAAATTAAAAAAAATACATTACGAGATTTTAAAACCTTGCCCTATTTTCACCCCTCATTTCCTCCCTTGTATCCTAGTGATGAACAAAATCTCCCAAGGGCTTCCAAGGGTGATTCTCCTTCATCCCTAGGTCATTTGGAGTGAATTTGGTTGTGGATTGAAGATTCGGGTAGGTCTAATCCCTCTCTTGCTTCTATTTTTGGTTTAAGGTTTGCATCCTTCTTGTATCTCCATCTAAAGCTCTAAAATCGTTCTTTTCTAGTAGGATCTAGGTTAAGGATTTAAAGGGTTTTTGAATCAGGATCTAAGTATTCTATTATGATAGCATTCATCAATGGATTTAAGGTAGGTGGTCTAAAAGTTATATCTCTTGGTTTTTACATAGATTTTTGCATGTGGGGTTATGTTCTTGTTCTTTCCTTAATGTATTCTTGATGTCATTTTTAATATTTGATATAATGAGTTTCAAAATAACCAATTGAACCCCACCCCCCCTCATGATCCATGTGGGATTAATGGATGATGACTTGACCAATTTAGGGCCACCCATGGGGTGTGCTAACCCTCCCAAATGTGGTTAACATAATTGTAAAGTGTGAAATTTACTAGTGATTAAGTAAATCCCTTGGAAAATGTGTAAATGGGTTAATATAATCATTAATAAAGGATTGTACATAGGTTTTTCTAGTTGTGGATAATTTCTAAGGTATTGTTTGGTTTGGCATGTAAATGGGTTAGATGGGATTCATGGGAATGTGTCAATGAATCATGTTTTGTACTTGAATATTCTTAGTGAGTTAGGCATGGGGAAAGGGGAATTTGGATAAATGGTAATGTGATATAAATGATAAATGTGTTAATTTATTGTGGCATAATATTGATTCCCATTTTAGTTTTTATTATTGTGATAATACTAATGATATTGGCTATGTTTGTTTGTAATGTGGTTATGTGTGGTGAATGAATAAATAAGAATGTGCACATGGATTGGTAGAGTGGGGTATAAACATGAGGTTCTACACCCATGGGTTGAGTTAGACTGAGGCTCTAAACTCCTCCCTCAATGCACAGGTTATGGAAGGGGAGAGAGTTATATTCCCCTAACAATTGCATTCCACCCAGACTGCGGCTTCGAGGTGAGGATGATGTGTTTGTTGTGATGTGTTGAACTAGTGAGATAGGACTTGATTTATTCTCATATGCCTTGTGATTATTGAACATGCCTAATCCATTAAACGCATGAGAAGGTTGAATAAATCACTAAGATGTTATAAGTGTTGAACTTGAATTTAATGGTGGATCAACTTAGAGGAAACTTTATTACTAAAGGCTACTTGAAATATTCTTTATTTACTTATCATTACTTAGTATTTGAATGCACTATCTATTTAGACTGGATATTTTTTATACACCGTTGGTGGTGGCCTAATATGTTGTACTCACACCCTTCTCAAGCCGTTGTCGAGTACCTGAGCAGATTTCATGGTTGCAGGTCAGGTAAAGGGAAAAGATCCAGTGGTCGGGAGTTGAGTTGGATTTGGGATGTCCATGGATTAGGTTCCTGAATTAGATTCAGGACCTTTTTGGGGATTCTTCTATTTTCTTTATTTTGGGTTTTATTCACTTGGTATTGTAGTATGAAATGTCATACTTACTGTTGTTTTGGTTTGTACCCTGTTTTTTAGAAATTGTTGTTTATGCATGTTCATTGATTATTCTATGTTTTTTCTAATTTTATATTTATTTTTTGCTATGTCTTACTCTGGTAAATAGGGTATGTATCCCCATGTGACTTTATACCCTCACTACTAGTCGGAAACCTATGGCGTATGGGGAGGCGCACTTGAGGTCATGTGGTGACCTGGCTCAGGGCACCGGTTTAGTGGCTCTTGGGTCAAGGACATTACATATATAGTTAGATGATATCATTTGATGGGACATAGATGAAACAAGTTGTTAGGGGTGGAGACTCATAAGACTTTGAGACACTTTTTCATAATGTATGACCTTGGTAATTTCATAGAATGAGATTATGAGAACATGACTCACCAGTAAGAGATCCACATTTATATTTATCATTTGATATTTCTATCCATTAATGTGTGTCATGGTCCTTAGACTTAAATATTATTATTAATTATAGGATCCTAGAATACCCTGAGAGGGGAGGTGTGAATCAGGGTGTCATATTTTTCTTTTAAAGAGACGGATTTTGTTCCCACGTTGGAAGGAACTTATAAAATCTTTTTGATGGAATTGTGAAGTTATTAAACATCTATATGCAGAGACACAACACAGTGGTTTTACTTGGTTCACCTATAAGGGTTAGTCCAAGGATCATATTCTGATAGTGTTTTGGTCATAACCTAATCCACTAAGCTTCACTAGTTATTGCGGAGTACAGAAGATCAAACACAATCACTATGTTCCATGCCTTTAAAAGAATTTTAGGTATAGCACACTACCTTCCTCATATCACTTCCATTGACTCCCCCTAGCACACTGCCTTGGGTAAATTTGTACTCGGTTTAATGACTTGAAGGTCACTTCAAAATATTGGGCATTTAAGACTTTGTCATTAACACCCCAAGGTTTTACAAATAAATTTAATATAGAATGCATAAAATGTTAAGACCATGAGAAACATACACTTTGTTATAGGATATAGTTATAACCTAGCTGCTAAACATAATTTTTCCACTTTTGTGATATGAATTTCGAAAAACTGACATACACGGTTGTGACCAATAAGATATTTAGAGTATGATGGAATCAACTTACATTTTTGGTGAATAGTAACATATCCTTATGAATATTGATTTACCCTTATGAATAGTAATGTACCCTTATGAATAGAAACATCACCCATGTATGTATAAATAAAATTTAGGCACCATATAAATGAGATTGAATACTTTAAAAAATAATAATTGAGTGTTGATATTTTTGTGAGTAATAAATATTTAATTATAATTTTAAATTAATAAATTTATTTAAAATAAAATTTATTTTCATAAAATGTATTTCTCAATAAATATTTTATTTTCATGTGATTTTAGGATAATTTTATGAGACCACAGTTAATTTTTGAAAGTATTATAAAATCAGTTTTAAATTTAAAATATGTATTTTTCAAGTAAATAATGATTTTATTTAAAAATTAAATTTCTCTTATTTAGAAAATTATTTTGATAAAATAGAGTTAATTTTTTAATTTTACACATCAACAAATGGTTTGGGTGAATTTTTTGGATTTTTCTAAAATACTTGAATTTTTGTGAATAGTGAAATTCGACAATTTACAAAATATGCTAAATAAATGAATTTATGCATCATTATTTAGTCATGGATGATGTAAATGGTCATTTTTTTGAACTCACATGCACCTATTACTATTTTTGGTCACAAAAATCAAACATTATTGCTTGTATTGAGAAAAATAATAAAATAATGAATAAGATATTCAAAAATCACTCCTCTCATCCACTATAAAAACCACCCCTCACTCCTTATTCTCTTCACTCATATAAGCATTGAAGCTTCTCAAAGTTCTAACCAAATACTCTTTCATAGTCTCTCCCCATTTCCAGGATCTCTTGGCCTTTCCAAAAGACCAAAACCCCTTCCCTTAAGGAGGTTCTCAAGGAGGAGTACTCGAGAGGTAAAATCCTCTTACTTTTTCCTTTTAATTTCTTTTATGTTCCTTATTTTATTATTATCTTCTCACTACCTCTGTCCAAATGATCATAATAACTCTAGTATCAAATATATATTGGAATTATATAATGTTAATGAAAGATCCATCATCAATATCCTTACTCTCTCTCTTTCATTTTAAAAACAAAATCATCATTCAGGAGGTGTCGATTTACAACCTTTGTGGACGATGAAGTTTCGTTCTTCAATTTATTTTTCAAGGAAGGTCATGAAAAAAATTTTATGGTTTAACCAGATTATAAAATATATATTATATCTTATGTAATTATTCTGAAATAATCATTTATACAAGATATTAAATAATAGAATAAAACTAGTTCGTTGTGATTGAAAAATCACCGTAAAAATATAAACAACTATCACTAAATGTTTTATCTAATGATTCATACTCATAATATATAAAAAATTTATATGTATAACCATTTACACTATTTTATGTTCATAAATATCATATAATTTAAATTCTGGAGAATTATACCCATTCCACATGAACTTCTATTATCATATACAATTATGGCGATCATGAAAACCAAGGAAACGAATGCTCCCGAGCGATAAATTTGTATCTTATAACTCATAAAAAGGTCATAAATGAACTTAATAAAATTATGAATAATAAAAAACATGTAAATAATGTTTTTAATTAAATAATTAATGTATTTAATTTGATTATCTAGGATTTTAAGCTCAAGTACATAACACATTCGGACACGAGGTAAGAGTTTTCTACCTGAACCTCCATTTTCTTTTCTTTGTCTCAATTTATCCCAATTAAATTGTTAATTATTCTTATTTACTCTTCATAAATTATGTTTTAATGTTATATATATGTGTACCAATCATAATCCATATTTATTTTATGGTAATTTAAATTTTTTATAAAGATCGTTCTCAATTCTTCCCGATAAACAAGCCCGATTCAAGAAAACTTCTCAAATTCTTACCTATTTTCAAGTGCACTCTATAATATTTTTTAATCCAAAATTATTTTTTTAAAACCAGTCATTTAAATATTTAAAAACTAAATTAGTTAATTTATGGTTTTATGCAAATATTTTTCCAAAATAACTCTTCTTTTCAAAGCAAAATAGTATTTCTCTCAAAAATTCCATGATGATTTTATTAGAGTATTTTTTGTCTATTTCAACACCTATTTTGAATTTTATGTCTTATTGAGGTTAATATATTATTTTTATAATCTACCATATTGTATTAAATGGTTTATGATCATTTTGACTCTGAATGTGTTGTCTTTATACCATTCACCATACTACTCAGAATGGTTAGTGTTTATGTGTACAGATTGGGGAAAGTTATTTCATATGTTAATGTTGTTTATGTTTATCCCCTTTCATAAAAGGAATGAATTGGACTTATAAAGTGATGGTTGGGGCCTAATATAACCCCTCGATGCATCAGTAGGTCTCATGAGACAAAACAGAATTGGGTTTTGGATAAGGCCTTACCCTAGTATTTTCAGGCATCTTGGCCGAGGCCTTGACAATATGTTTCAGATGTCTGGCCTTATGCATTACCTAATTATGGTATTATTAATTGATAAACCATGTGATCATTAGAATATTATAATATCAATGGTTATGTTTCATTCTATTATAATCATTTATATGGCCATATTTAATCAGCTTTCATTTTCACCATATTATGCTCAAGTATATTTTTAAAGGCATGTGTTTTTAGTTGTTCACCATGACTAGTGTTTATTTTTATGATAACTTCTACTGTATTACTTACCCTTACTAAGCATCTGATCTCACCCCTTTTTTATGTTTTATTTTCCCTATGTTTTTAAGATAAATATTATGAATTACTTATAGGAATAATCTAGGAGTCATATAGATTTGTTATTATGTATTTCATTTCAAGTTGTAATGTTGAAATTATGTTTGTATCTTGTTTTTGAAAACTACTAAATTATTTTTTCCTTAAGGATGCGAATTTATTGTAATCATTCCAATGTAATAAAATAAGGCGTCATATTTGGGCTACTGGGGTTGGGTCTTTACAGTTAGTATCATATAAAGTTTAGTAAAAAACTTAGAAAGTAGATTTAGGAAATATAGATTAGGGAACAAAACCCTAAGATAAACTTTGAGGATAAACATACAAGAAAATCCTATAGTTTTGGTAAGGAAGATATTATGTGCATATTCCTAAAAAATACACCTATATATAGATACTACAAGTGGACGTGGTTCTGGAACACATGTACCTAGGAGTAACAACTCTGATAAGGTGTTTCAGGCTTGACCCGAGATAACCTGGTACACAACAATGGTCCTTATTATGCACCTGGTTTAACACTCCTAGAGGATATGCTTAGGATAATTCACATCTTCTTTACAAGCCATTATGAAGTATTTAAAAGTAAATTTTTCCTCAAAGAAACCATGTTTATGATTATGGGATTAACTATGCAGAGGGTTTCAATTTATGTTAAGTATTCTACGAGTTGAGATTATGAAATATGATTCATAAACTAATCTAGTGTATGCCATAATTTAGAAATGGTGCTTAGTGTAAGGAATGGAAATTGCATGAACGTGCATATCCCATGTAGGTATTTCCCCCTATGCAAGAAAATGATATTGGTTCTAGAGATGTGATTGGTGTTGAGCAACTTATAACTATACTGGGATAGATGACATGGGTTATGAATAATAACCTTACCCATATGGATCACCCTAAACCACAATGTGGAGTAGAAATGTTAGAATGATTTATGTGACAATATCCTCCATCATTTTATGGGACTACAAACCCATTCTTATCAAAGAAGTGGATAAGTTCTTTAGAGAAGATATTTCTCACTTTGGGAAGTAATGAAAGGGAGAAGGTTGTCATGGTAGTTTATTGTTTATCAGGAGATGTTGATCAATGGTGGACACTAATTCAAAACACAAAGTATAAGGAAGAGATTGAAAATATGTAATTGATATATTTTAAGGAAATATTCTTAGAAAAATACTTTCCTCGTGAATAGTGAGAGGATATAGAAAGACAATTTCTAAATATGAGGCAAAGAGAGCATGATAATGTTGCAAAGTATGAAGCTAGCTTCACATGGTTAGCAAGTCATGTCGCAGACTACATACGTAATCCAAGGAGAAATATTGATCAATTATTTTATGGTTTAAAACCATTCTTTTGAAGGGAACTAGTTTCCCAAACTTTTGCATCATACAAAGATATAGTCTCACGTGCAATCAAGACAAAGAAAAAATTCTCTAAGTATTATGACTTTAAAGGAAAGCAAGATAAGAAGAGGGTGGTAGAGTAAATAATGGATAAATGGAAGAATAAAAAGGGGAGTTTTCCAACATGTGATTCTTGTGGAAAGAAACACCCTAGAGCATACTTAAAAGGAAAAGGATTCTATTACAAATGTGGAGAAAGAGGCCACCAATCTCGATATTGAAAGGGAAAGAAAGAAGCTACCAATGTTCAATACTAAAATTTTAAATAGATAGAACATTATGCAAATGATTGTCCTAATCATCAAGGAAACTTTCCCCAAATAAGGCCAAGGGAGCAAGGCTAAGCTTATGCAATCACAACTGCTAAAGTTGAAGTTCATAATGATGTGGTGGTAGGTACTATAATTGTTTCCTCAAACTTGGACAATGATTTATTTGATTCTAGATCATCACATTCCTTTATATCTTACTAGTTTTCTTTAAAAATTTGATATTTCTAATTCTCCTTAACAAGTGAGTTGTCAGTAAAAACCCCTAAGGAGATTCTCATTGCAACAAAGATGTGTTAGGCAGTCCCCATTATGGCATATAAATATGCTTTATCTACTGATTTTATCTGTATAACTATGGTAGAATTTAACATAATCCTTGGCATGGATTAGTTTTAAAAATATGATGTGAAAATATATTGCAATAAGAAGGAAATTATGATTTGTGAGGAAGGTGTAGAATCCATTATCTTTAGAGCAAAAACATCACCATCTGATTCTTATCTAGATCCACCCCCAGTAGCTCTACTGAGTGAAATTATTAGGGAGGATGAGAAATCAATATCTATGAGTGAGGAAAGAAATATTCAAATTGAGTATGTACCTATTGTGAAAGAATACGTTGATGTATTTCCATAGGATTTACCTGGACATCCTCTGGATCGGGAAATTGACTTTTCTGTTGATTTAATTCTTGGTGCAAGGCCCATATCAAAGAATTCTTATAAAATGGTCACAGTGGAATTAGTAAAACTAAAGAAACAACTAGATGAATTAAGTGATAAAGGATTTATCTGCCCTAGTGTTTCTTTATGGGGATCCCCTATTCTATTTGTCAATAAGAAAGATGGATCCATGAGGCTGTGTATTTAGTATAGAGAAATCAATGCTATTATAATAAAGAACAAGTATCCCCTTCCTTGTATTAATGATTTATTTGACCAACTTCTTGGAGCCTAGTATTTTTCTAATATTGACCTTCAATCTGGACATCATCAGTTGCATGTGAGGAAGGAAGATATTCTAAAGACCGCATTTTGAACCAGGTATGGGCATTATGAGTTTACAATAATGCCTTTTGGACTGACTAATGCACCCTCTGTTTTCATGGATCTAATGAATAAAGTTTTAAAGGAATATCTTGATGACTTTGTTGTGGTATTTATTAATGATATCTTGGTATACTCCAAAATCTATGAAGATCATAAGAATCAATTATTCATTATTCTGAACACTCTTAGAAGAAATGAATTATATGGGAAGTTTATAAAGTGTGAATTTTGGCCTCAGTCAGTTTTTTTTCTTGGCCATATTGTATCTAAGGATAGAATCTTAGTTGATCCTAAGAAGACAAAGGTTGTACAGGAATTGCCTACTCCAATGAACATAATTGAGGTACATAGTTTTATTATTTTAGTAGGTTATTATTGGCATTTCATTCAGAACTTCTCCCATTTATCCAAACTATTGTCCAAGCTTACTCATAAAGGGGTTAAGTTCGTGTGGAAAAAATAATGTGAAGAATATTTTGAAGAATTGAAGAGGAGACTAGTGAATGCTCTAATCATGAATATACCATCAGGAAATAGTGGATTTATGATCTACAGTGATGCATCAAATAAAGGACTTGGTTGTATCCTTATACAAAATGATAGATTTATTTCCTATGCATCAAGGCGGTTAAAAATTCATGAACAGAACTATCCAAATCATGATCTTGAGTTATCATATGTAATATTTACTTTGAAGATATAGAGACACTATCTTTATGGAGAAAGGTGTGAGATATATATGGATCACAAGAGTTTAAAATATATCTTCTCACTGAAAGAAATCAACATGAGGCAAAGGTGATGGCTTGAGCTACTCATGGATTACGATTGTTCCATACACTACTACCCAGGAAAGGTAAATAAGGTAGCTGATGCATTGAGCAAGAAGGATCATGGAGTCTTAAACAAAATAAGGATTGAAAGAGATCCTATATTCATGGATCTAGTAAATATGGATATGGGATTATCAAAGAAGGTTAAACATCATTACTTTTTCAATTTTTTGCCCAACTATCTTTATTGGTAAGAATTAAAACTTCTCAGTCTGATGATGAGAATCTTCAAAATAAAATTAAAGGTGTGAATGATGGGAAGTTGGATGAATTCGTGTGTGAAGATGGAATTTTGAAATTTGGGAAGAGGATATGTGTTCCCTCTATACCTGAGATGAAAAGGGAGTTATTGGATGATTCTCATAGCTCGAATTTCTCTATACACCTTGGTATCACTAAAACGTATAGTGATTTGAAGGAACATTTTTTGTGGGACAACATGAAGCAGGAAATTATTGATTATGTATCAAGATGTTTTGTCTGTCAACAAGTACAGGCTAGACGACAACATCCTAGAGGAGTCATGCAACCTCTACCTATTCCTACATGTAAATGGGATGACATCACCATGGATTTTGTCACTGGATTACCCAAAACTCCAAGAAATAATGGTGCAATATGGGTAATTGTGAATCGACTTACAAAATCTAAACATTTCCTCTCTATAAGAGAGGATTTTCCACTGGAGTGACTTACACGACTCTATATCAATGAAGTTATAAGACTTCATGGATCACCTCTCTCAATTGTGTCTGATTGTGATCTAAAATTTATATAAAAATTATGGAAAAGTCTTCAAAAATCTTTGGATACTGAGCTTCGATTGAGTACTGCTTATCACCCTCAAATTGAAGGGTAATCAAAAAGGACAATTCAATCTTTAGAAGACATGTTAAGATCATTCTCACTTGATTTTCAAGGTATGTGGGATCAATATTTACCTTTGGTGGAGTTTTCCTATAATAATAGTTTCTATTAAAGTATTCAAATGGCACCATATGAAGCATTGTATGGAAAGATATTTCGTACACCAATGTTTTGGGATGAAGTTGGTGAAAGGAAGCTTGTGGGCCCAGATCTTGTGGAAGAAACAACAACGAAGGTAAAGACTATTCAAACCCATATCAAAGTATCTCAAAGAAAAAAAAAGAGCTATGCTGATAATCAAATGAAGGATTTGAAATTTCAAGTGGGAGATAATGTTTTCTTAAAAGTATCTCCATGGAAGGGTGTTATAAGATTTTGGAAGAAAGGTAAACTGAGCCCCAGGTAGATTGGTCCTTTTGAAATTCTGAAGAGAATCGGATCTATGGATTATCATTTGGCAATACCACCTAGCCTTTATAAGGTACACAATGTGTCCCATGTCTCATTGTTGAGAAAGTACATGCCAGACCCAGTACATGTACTCACTTTTGAAGGTATAGAATTGGAACCTAACTTATCTTACTGTAAAGAGCCTATCTGGATTCTAGAAACTAAAGAACAGGTGTTGAGGAATCAGACGACTCATCTAGTAAAGGTAATTTGGAAAAATCATAAAATTGAAGAGGCAATGTGGTCACCTAAGGAAATTATGATAAAGACCTATCCAAATATTTTTATGAGGTAACATTATGGTAATTTTGAGGAAAACATTTTTGTAAGGGGGAAGAATGTAACACCCAATGTTTTATAAATAAATTTAATATAGAATGCATGCAACATTGATCCCCTAAAAAACAAATTCTTTGTTATAGGAGATAGTTATAACCTAGCCGCTAAACATAATTTTACTACTTCTGTGATTTTAATTTTAAAAAACTGACATACACGGTTGCGATCAATAAGATATTTAGAGTCTGATAGGGTCAACTTACCTTTTTGGTGAATAGTAACATATCCTTATGAATAGTAACTTACCCTTATAAATAGTAATATACCCTTATAAATATAAACATCACCCATGTATGTATAAATAAAATTTAGGCACCATATAAATGAGAGTGAATATTTTAAAATTTAATAATTAAGTGGATATTTTTGTGAGTAATAAATATTAAATTACAATTTTAAATTAATAAATTTATTTAAAATAAAATTCATTTTCATAAAATTTATTCCTCAATAAATATTTTGTTGTCCTATGATTTTAGGATAACTTTATGAGACCTCGGTTAATTTTTTAAAGTAATATAAAATCAGTTTTAAATTTAAAATATGTATTTTTCAAGTAAATAATGATTTTATTTAAAAATTAAATTTATATTATATAGAAAATTATTTTGATAAAATGGACTTCATTTTTTAATTCTAAACATTGAAAATGGTTAGAGTGTATTTTTGGAATTTATCTAAAATACTTGAATTTTTTGTGAATAGTGAAATTTGATAATTCAAGAAATATGCTAAATAAATGAATTTATGCATCATGCTTGAGTCATGGAGGATTTAAATGTCCATTTATTTGAACTCAAATGAATATATTACTATTTTTTGTCATAAAAATCAAACACTAATGCTTTTATTGAGAAAAATAATAAAATAATGAATAAGATATTCAAAAATCACTCCTCTCATCCACTATAAAAACCACCCCTCACTCCCTCTTCTATTTACTCCTCTAAGACTTGAATATTCTAAATGTTCTGCCCAAATAGTCTTCTCTAGTATCTCCCCATGTCCAAGAGATCTTGTTCTTTCCAAAATACCAAAACCCCTTCCCTTAAGGTGGTTCTCAAGAAGGAGGAGTCAAGAGGTAAATCTTCTTCCTTTTTTCCTTTTAATTTCTTTTAAGTTCCTTCTTTTATTATTATATCCTCACCTCTCCTTTCCAAATGATCATGGTAAGTCCATTATCATCTATATACTATAATTATATCATGTTAATGAAATATCAATCATCAATATCCTTACTCTCTCTCTTTTATTTTAAAAACAAAATCATAGTCTAAGAGGTGTTGATTTATAACCTTCGTGGACAACGAAGTTTTGTTCTTCAATTTCTTCTTCGAAGCTGGTCATGAAACCATTTTTATGGTTGAACTAGATTATAAAATATGTATTATATCTTATTTAATGATTATGTAACCATAATTTATACATGATATTAAATAATAGAATAAAGCTAGTTCATTGTGATTGAAAAACCCGCTATAAAAATCTAAATGATTATCACTAAATGTTTTATCTAATGATTCATACTCATACTATATAACCAAATTATATGTATAAAAATTTTCACTACTTTATGTTCATCAATATCATATAAATTCAATTCTTGACAATTATACTCATTCCGCATGAACTTCCATTATCATATACAATTATGTCGATCATTAAATCTAAGGAAACAAATGCTCCTGAGCGATAAATTTGTATATTATAACTCATCAAAAGGATATAAATAAACTTAAAAAATTATAAAAAATCAAAAACATATAAATAAGGTTCTGAATTAAATAATTAATGGATTTAATTTTATTTTCCAGGATGTTAAGCTCAAGTGCTGAACACATTCTGACACAAGGTAGGGGTTTTCTACCCAAACCTCCATTTTCTTTAGAGTTACTCTTTGTCTCAATTAATCCAAATTAAATTATTAATTATTATTATTTACTCCTCATAAATTTTATTTGAATGTTCTATATATGTTTACCAATCATAATCCATCTTTATTTTATGTGGAGTTAAATGTTTTATAAAGATCTTTCTCAATTTTTCCTGATAAACAAGCTCGATTCAAGGGAACTTCTCAAATTCTTACATATTTTCAAGTGCACTCTATAATTTGTTTTAAGACAAAATTATTTTTCTAAAACCACTAATTTAATCAAGGAAAAACTACATTAGTTAATTTCTGGTTTTATGCAAATATTTTTCCAAAAGAACTCTTCTTTTCAAAGTAAAAGTGTAATTCTCTCAAAAAATCCTCGATGATTTTATTAGAGTATTTTTGTCTATTTAAACACCTGTGTTGAATTTTATGTCTTATTGAATATCTTATGTTTATCATCTAACATATTGTATTAAATTTTTTATGATCATTTTGACTGTGTATGTGCTATCTTGATACCATTCACCATATTAATTAGAATGGCTAGTGTTTATGTGTACAGATTGGGGAAAGTTATTTCATATATTCATGTTGTTTATGTTAATCCCTTTTATATTAGGAATGAATTAGACTTATAAAGTGATGGGTGAGGCCCTCTATATCCCCTAAATGAATCGGTAGGCCTCATGAGACAAAACAGAATTGTATTTTGGATGATGTCTAACCCTAGTATTTTTAGACATCATGGTCGAGGCCTTGATAATATATTTCAAATGTCCATCATTATGCTTTACCTAATTATGGTATTAGTAATTGATAAAACATGTGATCATTCGACTAGTATAATATCAATGGTTATGTTTCATTATCTTATGATCATTTATATGGCCATATTTAATCAACTTTCATTTCCACCATATTATGATCAATTATATTTTTAAAGGCATGTGTTTTTAGTTGTTCACCATGTCTGGTGTTTATTTTTATGATAACTTCCACTGTATTACTTTTACTTATTGAGAATCTGATCTCACCCCTTTCTTATGTTTTATTTTCTCCAGGTTGTGAAGATGAATATTATGAATGAATTGCAGGGATGATCTAGGAGTCATATGGATGTTCTATTATGTATTTCATTTCAAGTTGTAATATTGAACTTATGTTTGTATCTTATTTTCCAAATCTACTAAACTATTCATTCCTTTGGGATATGACTTTCTTATAATCATTCCAATGTAATAAAATTAGGCACCGGATCTTGTCTATTGGGGTCGGGTCCTTACATTATCCCTGATTTTCATGAGACTCTGCTTTCACCATAGTCCTGAATTGATGCACTTGGAATCACTATTCACTAAAACCAAATGTTCAACACTACTGTTCATGAAGCTTCTGACCTTCATGAAACCCCCTTCTTATTTCAAAGATACTTCAGCCTTCACAAACCCACTACCTTTCATGAATCTCCCATCCTTCTTGAATCTCCCAGTCTTCATGGAACTCTAAGTCTTTATGAAACTACCAGTCTTCATGAAACTCCCTTTTCTGAAATGACTTAACATCAATTAGGTCTTAACCAGCCTTTTCACAATGCTTAAGCTTGTGAAGAGTTCCTAATTTGTGAAGCTCCCATCCTTCATGAATTTAGAGAAATTCACCCTTTTCTCATATTCTCTCCACATCTCAAATGAGGTGTAAAGACTCATAAAATTCAAGGAAATTTTTTTCTTAATTTTCTTTGGGATTTTACAAGAACGCAGTTTCTGACGGCACATGATTCCGAGACCCGGTGTGCCCAGAATCATTTTCCGAAGTTTGGCTCGGGTACGTTCAGTGAACGAACAAGCGGGTTTTTCTAACTTTTGAACCGGTGCTCGGAATCGAATTCCGAGGGCACCGATGGAATCGCAGCGCCGGTATTTGCTTAGAAACGCCTTTTCCAGAGTTGCGTTTTCTCGGGTGTAGTTTTTAATTTTTGGGGTTAAGTTAAGAAATAAAATAAAAGTGGTATGACACTTTATTTTATTTCACTTAAAGTCACTTAAAGCCACTTAAGCCAAGTTAAGTGGATAAGGTGGGACCCACGATATCCTGCCCACTTGGTAGGATATTTGTGAGGTGGGGCCCGCACGAGCCCCACCGTTTCCTTCCCTCTAAGTAACGCACCCGCGAAAACCCCTTTTTAATTAAAGTCAACCATGTGTTTATTTGGGTTAAGAAACGCCTCATTAATTGGGCAGTTAAGTCGTTACAATTAATTCATCGAATTAATTGTTCGTTTCTTAACTTTGAATTTCTAATTGTTGGCATGGGAATAAAATAAGACCAACACTTGTTTTACTTGAGGGTGGCTTGTTGAGAGGATTTGGAGAAACTCTAAAGCTTGAAGATCTTCATCCTCCTTTGCGAAGAACGCGAAGAACGCGAAGAACGCATTGTCGCTGACGAAGAACGTCAGCCTCCGACAAAGGGCGACGAAGAGCGCCGAACCCTCGGAGATCGACGATGTGACGCCGTGTACCGCGATGCCGACGATTCTCCTTCTGCGACGCTTCTTCCGCGATGTTCCTTCCCCGTGAAAATCTTCGATCAACAACCGATTGAGTTTCTCTACGCAACGCCGGGTACCGCGACGACAGCGACGCCCCTTCCGCGACGCGACGATTCTCTTCTTCCGCGATGGTTAATTCTGCGATGAACTCACGTTCGATGACAACGTTGAGGTAGGGGTTTTTGTTCATTTTAATCTATGTGATTATATCTGCGGTTTGTTTAAATATTTGTCAGAAGCCTTTTTAAAACTGCTAACACGGTGGGTGCGGACCAACGAACAAGTCCGAACCCACCGTCTCTTCGTTCTTGGTGAGCGGATTGGAGGGCGACGACAAAGAAGGCTGCACGGGTGATGTGAGGTCCTCGCAGTGAAGGACGGGCCCCAGGAGGGCCATTGGCGAAGACGACACGCAATTCCGACCACCGAACTCGTCCGGCGGTCTGCGGAGCGGCCCGCCGGCGCGCCACCAGAAGGAGCCGCGGTGGTAGGCCGCGGTCCCGCGATCGCGCGGGACCGGAAAGAACGGGACGCGGCAGCCGGCCGCGTCCGCTGGCAAGGGCGGCCCCACGCGGGGCCGCGATCTCTCCACGCGGGGGCAGCGCGCCCCCCGCTTCGCTTGGCCATAACGGTCGAGCCGACCCGCTGGCCACCCGGCCAGCGCCAGACGGGTCGCGCCCAGGCCAGGCCGGGCCGCGCCGGCCGGGTCGGTTCGGACCCGGTTCGGGCCGACCCAGGGGGGGTTGGGCTGGGTCGGTCCGGGCCCAGACCCCCCTTTTTCGGACCTCTTCGGTCTTTTGCCCATATCTTGGGCTACGGACCTCCGATCGACGCACCGTCAGCGGCGATGTGATCCTTGGATCGAGACGGTCGTTTTGACATATTACACCCAAGGTTTCGGAGAACTTGGGATTCGGACGGGTTGGTTTGTACACGAAACCAACCGGGCCCTCGGAGCGGAAACGCTTATAACTTGAGCTTCGGACGTCCGATTGACGTGCCGTCGACTTCGATGGAATCCTCTAAGTGAGACGGATCTTTTGGCTTACTCCGCCCGAGGTTTAGATGCAGGTGGAGTATGGTAGGGTTTGTTTTGACTTAAAAACCAACTGGGCCCCTGGGACGAAAAAACCAATAACTCTCAAACCGAGCGTCTGATTGATGCGCCATCTGTGACATTGAGTTCCTGTTGGTGATACGGAACTTTTGGATACATCAACTCCTGACTATGTGTCAGTTGATGTATCATCCTCTCGGCTCGTGGAGCGGACCCTCCCGAACGAGCTTGCTGTGTGCGGGAACCCTAGAGCTGGCTGCGACTGCGACGACGACGACGACGACTGTACAGAGATCCTCAGTGGATTCGATGGTGACGACTACAGCACTCAGTGATCCTACGTGGATCAATGCTACTGATCCTGTGTGGGTCAGATCCTATGTGGGTCAGCGCTCAGCGGTCCTGTGTGGGCCAGCGCCTACAGATCCTGTGTGGGTCAGATCCTGTGTGGGTCAGCGCTCAGCGGTCCTGTGTGGGCCAGCGCCTACAGATCCTGTGTGGGTCAGATCCTGTGTGGTTCAGCGCTCAACGGTCCTGTGTGGGCCAGTGCCTACAGATCCTGTGTGGGTCTTTGCGGGGGTTAGTTACCTATCGATCTTGTGTGGGTCAGATCCTTTGTGGGTCATTACGGGGGTTAGTACCTATCGATCCTTTGTGGGTCCGACGGCATAGATGAATCAGTGGATATATCTGATCGTCTCTATCGTCATACGAAGAAGTATACCTGTGTGAGATGAATCGTGTTTTGCTTTCCTTTGTGGATTGTGTTGTGTTATCCTGTGTGGATTACGTTTTGCTATCCTGTGTGGATTGGGTTGTGTTTTCCTGTGTGTACTGGGTTGTACTTGGGCTCGGAGGTTGTAGCGAACTGGAATTGATGACTTAGGTACATGTATGGGCATATACCTAAGCAGTGTCGGATGCTACTTCGTGATTGTATCATTACTTTGTGGATTCTGGGAGACCTTCGGGGGTCTTGGGGTCCTTACTGAGTAGCTTATACTCACCCCTGCACGGGCTATGCCCGCACTACGTTGTGTTGGTTGCAGACGACGGACAGCGCTGATCGTGGTTGAGGCTTGCAGAGCAAGACGGTACCTGGAGGTGGACCACTGGGTGGGACGTACTCGGAGCGGTCAGCTGAACCCGAGGAGCAGTGGAGGCTATCTGTACCCACCCTTCAGGTGGGACTTCCAGTGGAAGGCTCGACGCTGCGGCTTTACTTTTCAGTTACTGTTTTTCCCTTTCCAGTTGTACATTACTTTCAGTTTGGGTTTGTATACTGGCCTACTTACTTTTCCGCACTTACTGTTGTACTCAGTTTTTACTTAGTGTTTACTTCTACTGCTTGCTTGATCTGTAGTGTTTGTTTACTTTACAAAGGCAATGTCTTCCCTTTTTACTGGGATTTACGCCTTGGTGCTAGTCGCCAGCCCCTGGCCAATGGAAGGCGGGCTTGGGGTAGTCACGGCATGGGCCCCAAGGACGGGTCGTGACATGAGGGGTGGCCGACTATTTATAAGCTTATCCCTTCATGAAGATCCCAAGATCTTAGTGTCCTTTTCATGAACCTCTGTAGTCGTGCTCACGAAGATCCTTTATTCACAAAGATCTGGTGAAATTTTCCCATTCACAAATCTTCTCATAGTTTCATATATTACTGTCATCCCATCGCGACTCATCCATTTTCATGAAGCCTCTTTCGTGAATCTTCAAACCTTCACGACACCATATTCCTTCACAAAGATCCACATCTTTGTGAAACTCTAATCTTAATGAAATACATGCCTTCACCATATATATGAATATTAATTCCTAGAAAATCTCCTTTCATGAAGATTTCTCCTTCCTCTTGATTTTGTGCCCCAAAATTTTGGTAAACATTGGGAAAAGGCACCACTTTCAACACTGAAGCCTCCTACACTGTAAGATCACTTGCCTTGAAAACTCCCTAATCAAACCAGTGTGGATTGATGACAAACACAAACAAGACTCTATTTCTAATAGTAAAAGACCTTGGTTCCAATAATATCCCCCTTTGGGTTTGTTGGCAATATGTAGATAAATTCAATAAGGCATCAACCTCAAACAAAAACCTAATAGACGTGAAATAACTCATCAATCACTCTTAGTCTATGTGAGAAAATATCAGGGTATAAAAAAGAGTGTAAAAAAGATAATTTCATGCCTTGAAATATCACTGACCAATCCTACAAACCTATTCGTTGAATTTCAAAAGATCGTTGACCAATCCTACAAACCTATTTTTTGAATTTCACTAATATCCCCCTTTTTCAGTAAACCCAAAGAACCAGTATTTTTCTTGTTAGTGCTAAAAATACTCCCCCTAGATTGTATCTCCCCCATAGTCTTACATCACATCTACAAACATATTAAAAAAGTTAACATAGATGGGGAGAGGGGACCAACCGGAACCTCCTCATTCAATGGGAGGTGGTTGAACACCAAGGTTAAACCGATGTTTCTCAAACATTTGTATTTCCAATGGGTTAGTTAGAATGTCATCCACTTGATCATTAGTTCCAACATGTTCCATTTGAATCACACCTTGTTTAACTTTTTCTTTGATGAAGTGATATCTTATCTCAATATGTTTGGTACAAGAGTGATGAACCAGATTTTTCATCAAATTGATCTCGATCTTATCATCACAATGTATCACCATCGTCCGTTTCACCTCATCTCCAATATTACTAATTTTATGTTTCATCCACAATAGATGAGTGTATGCCTTTTTCACAGTGATATACTCTACTTTAGCAATACTAAGAGAAGTGATTTCTTGTTTCTTGCTCAACCATCTCGCACATTTGTTTCCAATAAAGAATGAAAAATCACGTGTGGACTTTCTATCCACCACATCTCCAATCCAATCAGCATCAAAAAATTCCAATAATTCATTATCTATTCCTATTGAAAAGTATGTGCCAAAGTTGAGAGTACCTTGAATATACCTCGTAATTTTTTTAACTACTACAAAATGATATTCCTTCAGATTAATTTGAAAGAGAGCCGCTAAACATGTTGAAAAGACAATATATGGATGTGTTATAGTCAAATATAATAAGATTCAAATGATTCTCCTATACAAGGTGAGATCCATATATTTTCCATCCTCATGCTTTCCAAGTTTTGTCCCAACCACAATCAAAGTCGATATTGGTTTGGAGTCATGCATGTTGAATTTCTTTAGAAGCTCTATGGCATATTTTTTCTAATAAATGAAGGTATAATATTTATTTTGAATCGCCTACATCCCCAAGATGTTTGTGAGTTCACCAATCATGTACATTTTAAATTCTTATTTCATGTGATTAGAAAATTCTTCCACTGATCCTTGCCTACTTCCTTCCAAAATAATATCATCCACATACACAAGCTCTATAAATTTATCTTCCTAAGAATTATTCACATAGAGATTATGGTCCACAGCTCCTCTTTTAAATTCTAGTTTCTTCATATAAGAATCCATTCAATAATACCACACTCATGGTGCCTGCTTTAGACCATAGGGAGGGTTATTTAATCTACAAACCTTTATTTCATCATTTCCAATCAGAAAGCCCATTGGTTGTTTAATGTAGACTTATTCTTCAAGAACACCATTTAAGAATGTCATTTTGACATCCATCTGATAAACTGTGTAACCTTTTTGAATTTTTATGGAAGGGAAGAGCATGATCAACACCATTTGATCTAATGTAGAAAAATTTTCTTCAACACCAATGCCTTCAATCTATAAATAGATTTACACAACAAGTGTGCCTTGTTTCTGATCACATTACCATGCTCATATATATTTTTTTTGAAGATGCATTTTTTTCTAGTCATGTTGTAATTTTTTGGTTTCTTAACAATATCCCACTTCTGGTTCTTTTCAATATGATCAAGTTCTTCCTTCATGGACTTAACCCATGATTCATCCTTCATTGTTGCTTCAAATGAGGCTTGTTCCATAATCGATAGGAAGGTAGAATGTGTTTCATTCCTCATTATTCTTATATGTGTAGGTGTAGTCCAATACACAATGATGTTGAATTGACCAACTTCTTCTATTTTATTTCTCCAGTGAGTTTCTGATAGTGTTTCTTTAGAAATAGTTTCCTCTTTTGATTCTTCTTCTTAACCATCATCATTTTTAGAGCCCTAAATACTTTGTAATTGTTTCACTATTTTTGTATTTGAATATATCCCTTGTTTACTTTATTCTTCATCTTCAATCATATCAACATATAAGCTCCTCAAGGTATTTATGATCTTATCCTTAATGATATTAACATTATTTCTTTCCAAAATCTTTCTAAGATTATTATTGTAACATTTGTAGTATTTACTCTTCATTGAATATCCATTAAATATTACCTCATCTACAACATCATCGTACTTTCCTTGATTTCATTATTTATTTCAGATGAAAAAATTACTTTCAAAAACACTAAAATTCTTTAGAGAGGGTTTCCTTCCATGTCATATCTCATATGATGTCCTGGTCTCTCTTATAAAAAGACCTATTTGATTTTTTTGTGTACAACGCTACTTGAACGATCTATTTCCAGTAATGATGAGAAACACAACTCTCAATCAGTATAGTTCTATCCATATTATTAACCTGTCAATTTCTACGTTCAACAGACCCATTTTGTTGAGGGGTTCTCATTGAATACACATCGTTCTTTATTCCATGTTTTTCAAGGTAATTTTTAAATTCAATGGATGTGTATTATGTTCCATTATCATATCATAAAATCTTGATTGTGTGCCCAATTTCATTCTCAATTCTTTAATGATAACTCTTCGTGAAATCAAGCACTTGTTGTTTATTCTACATAAACATCACACAATTAATTATACTATAATCATCAATAAAAATAATAAAGTACCTATCTCTATATGTTCCAGTCACATTTATTAGACCACACATGTCTATGTGGATGAGATCAGTATATTATATTCCCTTTTGTTCTTCAACAAATATGAACTCTGAACTATATTTCCTCACATGCAAGAATCACATTTATTTTCTCAATCATGATTTAGATTGGGAATGTCGACAACCATATTTAGCTGGTATATGTATTAAATTATCTATTGATTCATGTGACCCAACTTCTGGTGCCACAAGTTGTTTTCTTCTTCAATTGTTAATAGATAAGTTTTTTATTTACTGCCAACCTGGTGTAAATTATCATTTTTTCTGCATCCTTTCATGAGATAATTACATATCTTTCCTTTGATAATGCACCCCTTCTGATTAAACATCACTACCAGTCCTGAGTCACAGATTTTATTCTCACTTAGGATATTTTGATGCAAATCTTCCATGTTAAGAACTTCTGTTTTCATTAGCTCGTCATTTTCTAGTTCTGTATTTCCACTACCTTTTATCTTTAAGGCACCATTTTTGTCGAATCTCATTGATCCATCAACCCTTTTCCTTAAAAATTTTCAAAAAATCTGTATTTCCTATCATGCGGGATGAGCATCCGCAGTCAAGAATCCAGGTGCTACTGTTCTTTGTAGCTTTGAGAGAAATTTATGCAAGGTTGGGTTTCTCAATCTTCTTATTTTCCTTCCATGAGATACCTGATTGAGTGGAGAAAAAATATGGCATTTCTAATCTCTTTTCAATATTTATGGGTTCATTATACCTATATTCTTCTTTTTATAGAGAAGAATACCTATTTTCAAGAGTAATTATTCTTGGTTGATGGATATTAACTTGCATTAGAGTTCTATAGTTATTGTCCCCACCTTTCGTAAGCCTGCAATGAATAACTTTATGGCCATAGTTAGAATAGTGAAAATAATATCCATAGAAACTATTTCTTATATATGATTAAGGATATGGTATCATTATCCTTTGTTGACTTTCAAGCACTTCTCTATTCAGATAGATCCTTTTCTCTTCAAAATAAGACATAGTATGGCCCAGAAAGCCACTGAATTGACATTTCATAAGGGGAAATATATTCTCACTTCCATTCCTCCACATGTCCCCTTCTTTGGTAAAGGTATTTGACTGGTGATCCTCTTTGGATACTTGAGGATTATTTTCTTCTCTCTTTTCTGTTTGGTTTGAAGTTATCTATGTCAGGACATTAAAAACCTTTGTGATATGTCCAACTTTATGTTTCCCTTTACTTGGTTCCATCCAGTTTCCAACCTTTTATGTTTCTCTATCACAACCAATTTCTCTTTTTCCAATAAATGTGGACCTCTGGTCATTTAAGGCCTTCTATACTCCTTCAGAACCACATTTAGAACTCTGTGTCTGAAAATATTTCAAATTGTAGTTTTTTCTTTGTTTCTCTCAATTTTGATTCAATTTCTAGTTTACTCCTTAAAGCAATAACTTCTTCAAGCCCCTAAACTATCTTTTCCTTTTCCTCCAGTCTCAATGTAAGGTCATTGATGACTTTTTCCTACTCTTCAATCCTGAGTTTAAATTCCACAACCACTTTTGAGCTTTCAATAGTTGTTAAATGTTCTTATGCCTCTCCTTCCAATTGATAAATTTTTGTTTCAACTTAATTCACATACTCTAATAACTCTTTCAAAAAGGATCTTATCTTTTTATTTTTCTTTGTTTGAATTCTAAGCTCATCAAGAGCACCCTCAAGTTCCACCTTGAGATCAACAACACCAATCGAGCAATTATATTCATCTTTTGTAGGTCCCACCTTTTCAACTATATCCATTATGCATTCTTTAGGATCATGTTTAAACTTCGTTTTTACATCCTCCAAAAAATCATTATCATCTTGTTCCTCTTTGCAGACGAAGCTCTTTATCTGTAATTTCTTTCCTGATTTGAAGTCTCCCTTTTGAGGGAACCTTTTTTGAGGCTTTTACATGATTTTTGATTCACTTTCTACATCATCAAATTTACTTGAGCACCGAGTGTCAATGTGCCCTACTCTACCACACTGAAAACAACCCAATGGAATCTTGCCTTCAAATATCCCTTTTTCCTCTCTTGAAATTCTTGGAAAAAAGGGAAAACAATTCATCATCCACATCATATCCATCATCACTATCCTTGGAGATGTCAAAAAAATTTCATTGATTTAATTGTAATTTCCTTGCTTACTCGAATTGTTACATCTTTTGGTTTGGATCTCATTTCATATGCCACCAAACTATATATTAGATTATTAAGAAAAATCTTGGACATATCTCTTTCCTCGAGGGATGAAACTTTTGGATTGTACATTGATGGGAGCCTTCTCGGTATTTTCTTCACAATGTAAATATCCTTAATTTCTTCCCCAAGTCCTCAAATAGCTCCAAAAACTTCAATAATGTGATTAAAGAAACTATCTACATTTTTATCTAGATGCATTTTCAGATCATCGAACTTATTATGCAACACTTGAAGTTTGGTCTTCTTCACTTTTTTATTACCTTCATATATATTTTCCAGTTTCTACCATGTGGACTTGGTTGTAGTGAAACTCATCACCATAAAATATATTTGATCAGATAGAGCAGTGGAAAGAGAATTTTGAGCTTTGACATTTGCATCAAGCATTTTCTGGTCCGTTTCATTCATAGAGAGACATCTCATATCACTGACCAGAATCCCTTGAGTTGTGGCAAAGAGAACATCCATTCCAAGGGACTGCATATGAGATCTCATTCTATTCTTCCAAATTTGTAAGTTTCTTCCATAAAATAGGGGAACTCCATTAACATTCATTAAACTCTCCATGAACACAATAGAGGATAGATTTAACACTTATAACATGTTTCCTATGATATAACTTGTAATACCCTAGAACACCCTGAGAGGGAAGGGGTTAATCTGGGTGTCAATTTTTTTTAAAGAGACGGATCTTATTCCCACATTGGTAAGAAATTGTAAAACCTTCCTGATGGAATCACGCAGTTATTAAACATCCATATGTAGAGACACAACATAGTAGTTTCATATGGTTCTCCACTAAGGGATATTCCAAGGAGCATACACTAATAGTGTGTTGGTCATACCTGAATCCACTAAACTTCACTAGTTATTATGTATTACATAAGATCAGGAACAGTCACTCTATTCCAGGCACATTGCCTTTACAAGAATTTTAGGGATAACACACTGCCTCCCTTGGATCACTTCCATTGACTCCCCCTAGCACATTGTCTTAGGTAAAGTCTTACTTAGTTTAATGACTTGAAGGTCACTTCCAAAGATTGGTCATTTGAGTCTTTTTCCTTGATTAGCATGAGACTATGCATGCACTATCATCCTGAATTGATTCACTTGGAATCACTATTCACTAAAATCAGATGTTCAACACTACTGTTCACAAAGCTCCTAGTCTTCGTGACCCCCCCCCCCACTACTTATTTCAAAAATACTTCAACCTTCACAAATCCAATACCTTTCACGAAGCTCCCAACCTTCGTGAAGCTCCCAGACTTCACGGAACTTTAAGTCTTCTCAAAACTATAGGTCTTCACAAAACTCCCTTTTCTGAAATGCCTTAGCATCAGTTGGGTCCTAACCAATCTTTTCATGATTCTTAAGCTCGCGAAGAGTTCCTGATTCGCGAAGCTCCCAACCTTTGTGAATTCAGATTAATTCACCCTTTTCTCAAATTCTCTCAGCATCTCAAATGAGGGGCGGCAGCCCATTTATAGACTTAGCCCTTCGCGAAGATCCAAAGCTCCCAGTGGCCTTTTCGTGAACCTCTTCATTCATGCTTGCAAAGCTCCTTTATTCGTGAAGCTCCAGTGAAATTTTCCTATTTGAGAAGCTTCTCGTATTCATGTAGATTATCATCATCCCATCATGACTCATCCATTTTCACAAAGCCTCCTCTGTGAACATTCAAACCATCATGACACCATATTCCTTCATGAATCTCCACATCTTTGCGAAACTCCAACTTCTCAAAATCGATGCCTTCACCATATATATGAAGAGTTAGTCCTGGAAAAACTCCTTCCATGAATCTTGATCATTCCTCTTGATTTTGAGCCCAAAAATTTGGCAAATACTAGGAAAAGGCACCACTGAAACCTCTTGCACCGTAAGATCACTTTCTTTGCAAAATCCTAGATCAACCCAGTGTGGATTGACAACAAACACAAACAATACTCCATTTCTAGTAGTGAAAGACCATGGTTCCAACATTAATGCATATCATGAGTTACATGCTTCGATGTATTGATGAAAACGGTGACGACATATGCTCGTAGTGAGGTAGGATACGTTGGGTGTGTCACAGGTGATATTGTATTAATGAATAATGCAAGAAATGATTTTTTCTCTTATGTTCTTTAACAAAAGTTGATGTCTCAGACCCTTTGATGGGAATGGAACTCTCTGATTAATTTCATGGTCATGACGTTCTATCAACAAGTTCATTTTTTGGAAAGTCAAAGAAAGACACATTAAACACATAAGTTAATGACACTAGTATGTAGCCTATTTGACTAGAGATATCATGATAAATGGATTATATTACACAGTGTACATTTATGACAACCCTGCTTTTTATTACAACTTAAACATGATTCATTACATAAAACTTCACTTGATACAACAAAGAAGATTGAGAGGTTTAGTGTATTTGGGGCTTAGGATCATTACATAAAAACTTAAAACATGAAATAAAACATCTTTATTGAAAACTTCCTTTACATGACCACTACATTCCCTCGTACTTAGCATTGCATGGGATAACCTGAGGACATGCATAAGAAAAGGGTGAGCTATAAAGCCCAGTAAGGGGGTACACATGGAATAACATGAGGAGTACAATACATGTTAGACAATAGGCATATCAATATATCATAAAAGAAACATGAACATAAAGGCATGATAAAGCATGATAATCATAACATGGAAATGTGGCAACAACACTTAACATTGAATTAGCATGAGCCAAGGCTCATTGCACATCGAGCATGAGTAAACCCTCATTGCACATGAATCACGAGTAAACCCTAGTTGCACTTGAATTAGAATGAGTCAACACTCATTGCACATGACGTATCATGATACTATACTTTACCCAATGCATTGGAGCGCTATAAGGGCGCACCCTTCTTAAACATTTCATTTCATGCATAAGTGTGCCACATGGATCATAAAACATGGATTCATAAAACACAATCATTTATTCCATGATAAAGGAATGTGGAATTAATACATGAAACTTTATAATCAATAAGTAAATGTGCATAAAGGTGAATACCCTTGATGGAGAAATGGGCATGGTATTCACTACACAATGACATTGGCTTAGAAAATCGGTGCGATTTCGGCAGCGTAACAGCGTGACATAAGAATTCATAAAAATGGTTGATGAGAGAGAAAGGGGGTTCCTAATCATATTTACATGTAATGGACAGTAAGGAGGTCATATAGATACATGTCCCAACAATTGAAAAGGAATTTAGATTCATGATACAAAAGTATTGCTTGAATGTAAAAGAAGAGAGAGAAGTTCCTTTCGGAATTTCGGCATAGTAACGGGTGTACATGGGAGGCATTTAATGAGAGAGAAAGGGGTATCCCATCATTAAAACAATAAGAGGGAAGTATGGGGAGGTGTGAAACCATACCCCAACATTCATAATTGGAATTAAAAGGGCAATACAACTTAAAGAAAATTGACAAAAATGAGAAAGGAAGAAAAAACCCTTACTTGGAAGTGTGCTTCCAAAGGCTAGAGAGAGGCTTGTGAGAGGCTTCTTGGGAGCTTGGGGCACCATGGGAGGATTCTAGAGAGATTAGGGAAGATGTTGGATGAACTCCAAAGGATTTTAGTGAGGAGGAAGTGGGAGCTTGGGTGGGTTTATATAGGAAAGGTGAGAGAATTCTTTATTATTTAGGTTTGGGACCCCTTATATTAAATTAATCCAAACCACAAACCATCCCATGGTTTTTGCCCATGGTTTCTGGAAAAGGAAAGAGGAAAACAATATTTTACAAGGCCAAGGTCTGATCTTATTAAAATATTAGGGTTGCTTATGTGGAGGTGAGTCACACTCCCATGGAAATTAATTTAAAAAGGCAAGGTGTTGAATATGTCTTGAGGGGTTCATTAATGCTTTGAAAAGTAAGTCAAATAAACCCAAAATCACATTATTTTAATGATAAAACATATATTGTCCGAAAATAAGGATTATGGTATTTTATTACATCACCATTGGGTCATTATGATGTCATAAAACACATTATATATTTAAACGGTATTTAATTTTTACCCAAAAATTTGACTGTCTCAGAAAATTATGAAAAATTCACCGTTGGATAATTTCGACGTCCTGATTCCAGAAATGACATTTATTTTATCTAAAAAAAATTCTAAATATGTTAATTTTCACTTTTAAAATAAAATCCAACATTTATCGAAAATTCACGGGTTTTGACAGAAATGGCTTTCAAACCTTAATAAAAATTTTAATTGCATTCATAAAATTATAAGATCATTTATATTTAATAAAAATTAATTTAATATTAATAATAATATTTTATTAAAATATTATTTAATTCAAAAATCCCTTAATTTAATAAAATTGAATTCTTAATTAAATAATAACTAAAAACACCATTTGTATTTTAAAAACTATTTACAATGTATAAAAATGACTAGAAATTATATTCAATAATGTACATGAATATAGTACTACTTATTTGTTACATAACCCCTTAAAACAGCCGCATAAGACCTAAGGGTAAGGTGTGCGATGGTGACAGACTCTTGGGGTGGCTCGGATAACATCACTCGAGTGGTAATCTCTATCAACTTCCACTTTTCCCATAGACGGTCACGTTCGAGCTTGACATAATGAAGCTCAGCTTGGGCTTGGTCAAGGGCGAAGCCCAAAGACGCCACCTCTTTTCCGAGCTCCGACAAATGGGCTTCCTATGGGGCAATTCTACTGGATGAGGCCATCGCTTCCTTTGTCTGAGTAAAAATTGGGTTCGTTAAAGCCTTATATTTATACTAATCATGTGATCACTGTTCAACGGCTATATTAACAACGGTCAAAATTCTTAACATAAAACCAAAGAAGTTGACATCTTATAAAAACATTTTTCATAAATAGACATTTAACTGGATCAAGAGGGATTTTCCATTAATGAAACTTTGGGTCGTTACAACATTTGTATGTGGTTATTATTGTTGTTGACTTTAAATTCTTTCCATATAGGTGTATTGGTGTGTTGCGAGATGTTAACCATGGACTTCAGGCGATATTGCCTAATGCCACTAAGAAAGGGGTTTAGAGATTCACACACTAAGTGTATTTAAAACCCTAGTTAAATTCTATATGAATTTAATATGTTGAATAAATATTATTCTCATGTGTGGTTTAATAATTATTCATGTTGAGTTGATCAAAAATATTAAATCACCAGTTATTCGAGAGAATATTATGTGAGATGAATATTAAATAAATATTTGTCGGGTAATCAATTAATTAATTGTGTGAATATTTATCTATTATGGTTTATTTGTAAGTTAACAATTATTTATTTATTTGGATATGTGAATATTTAATAAATATTTATTCACTACCTTTTGTGAATATAATACTTATTTATTAGTGAATAATGAAGTGATATTTATTTATTTAAATAAATAGTCATTATTCAAAGTCCGATAAATATTGAGGAGGATACAGATCGAGTTAATGGTCTGATGAGAAAAGACATATTAAATATTATTTGAATAAATATTGATTTATTTATTCAGGAAAAATAAAGTTTATTTTATCCGTGAGTTTGGCGCATGTAGACATTGGGTTTGCTAGGGATTTAGAAAAATAATAAGGGTCTGAGTACAATTATTATTTGTCTAACTCTAACACTATATAAACTAAATTATGTCATTTATAAACCTAATCATCGTTATGCACAATGAAAGTCTAGAGAGAATTCTCTCAAGCCTTTGAGAGCTTTCTCCTATAACACTCTCAAGAACGGAGAGCGGTCTTACTCCACCAATCTATCAAGATTAGAGAGATCGAGAATAGATTTTTGTGGCAATCAACAATGAACGATGCAAGTTTAAGAGTTTTTCACGCTAGCACCTAGGGATTTCTAGAGCGGTATTCAAAGATTCATGGAGCACATGGGGACCATTACTAAAGGGACTATGCCCTTGAACCCTCTCATCACAACTACAGTACGCTAAGAATTGGTCAACCGACTCATCCACAAAGAAAAATAATCAACATAAGGTATTTCTTTATAAAAATAAATTAATTATAAATTATATGTGATGATCATGTCTTCTTGGTTCCGATGTTCATGGAAATTAATCTTCGAATTAATTTTGTTGGTCATGACGTTCTTCGCCATGTACACTTCAAATTATTTGTTGATTATGACAAAAATCCATTTGGCTACTTCCCTTAGGCACTTCATTGTGCCCGAAACTTTCACTTCAGGTGATTGGGTTTTGGTTGGAGGTGTTTGTTTGGGTGGCTTCCCTACTGCGTTGGTATTGTCTTCTTCGTGGTGATCTGGTTTTGTATGGTTTTGTTGTTTATGTGAAGGTGCCCTAGCTGGTTTTGTGTTGGGATGTTGATGGGTGGTTTTAACGATGACTCGTCGATGTTTAGGTTTTCATTAGTGAGGATGGCGATGAGATGATTGAGCTTACATCGACGACGACGTTTGACGGCTTGTGACGGAAGCAAGTGTAAATGTTGATGCAACAGTGACATGGGAAGAGAGACGATAGGTGTAATCCTGTGGGTGACGTTGGTAGGGAGCATCGGTGTGATTTTATGGGATTCTGCTTTCTGGCTCAATTTTGAATATTTGAAGTTTGATTGGCGGTGCAATGCTTTGGTGTTTTTGTGGATTTTGGAACTAGTTTTGTTTTGTTCTGGTGTTTGGTTTTGTTGGTTTTGTTTTGTTCTGGTGTTTGATTTTGTTGTGGGGATGTTTAGGATTTTTGTCTTGGTTAGTCTAAGTTAATGTTGTAGGGTTCGCACTAATCCATTGAAAGTTGTTTTATGGGAAAAAAATGAATTGACACGAAAAAGGCATGTTATATTACCAATCTCCTCTCCTCAAAGTCAATATGCAAAGATATCAACAATTGTTGCCCCCCCCCCCACAGGCGGCTAGGGTGGCGAGGGGGGTTAGGGTCTGGGGAGTCGGTCATGAGGTCGAGTCTCCGGACCGTGTGTTTCTTGTAGCGTGAGTTGTAATTGAACCCACCTTTTAAAGATATCAACAACTATATATATTTCCACTCTTCGCTCACCTAATGAACAATATCATCAAAAGACTTCCACTTAAGAATGTCAACTACTACATTACTGTTTTCCAAAGTATTGTGTGATATCTAAGTCCTAATCTTGGCAAATTCAACCCAACTTCTACGTCACAAATTCAAATCCTTATGAGAAAATAAATGTATCAAACTTGTATAACCTATATAAACCATGAATCATTCATCAACATAATAATGTCACCAAGACATAAGTGTGAGAACCACTTCTGCAATTAGTCATTAGTAATGCAACACTCAATAAGTGGTGAGTTTTATTAGGCACAAATTGTGCATTTGAAAAGTTCTTAGCTCAAACATTTCGTGCAACCTACCAATTCTAGATTCATGGGCGACCAAAGAGCTCATCATTTCATCATAGATGTAGAAAGGCCCATAATAACCTCCATGCATTAACAATATGATCAATAATGACTATATAAATGCACTTTTCAAACTTAGGATCGGGGGGGTTGCTGAGTTGGTCTGAAAACAAATAAACGAACAACAAATCCACAGCCTAAAGAAATGCCAAACTAATTGAAAAAGGTAATTCCCAATAACTTGTAGGGACCACTCCCAATATGGAGAGTGATTGGCGGAGGGAGTTTTGCAGAGGAAGTCCATCCTACCGGCAACAGTTTTCCTTGGACGGCAACAAACCTGGTGCGGGTTACTTCGGTTGGCAGCCGACAACAGCAGGTTGTCAAGGTGGGTAGCAGCCATCGTTGAAGCTGCCAATATGGACAGCAGCTGGCGGAAGAATTTTCAAGGGTTGATGCACCAACCCTTGACGTTGCAGAATCTGGTTTCTTTATAAACAGGAGGTGTGTGTAGTGGTGTTTTTGTGATTCGGTGTGCTGTAATCCTCCGTCGAGAACCAGAGAGACGTGAATAGAGGAAGAGCCCATGTTTCTCCCGTGGATGTAGGCAACTCGCCGAACCACGTAAAAATTCTTGTGTTGCTCCGTTTGCTCCTGTTTTTGTGTGTTTGAGGTACCACGCACCTCCGCTGCGCCCCAACAAGTGGTATCAGAGCCGAGGCGGAGCGAACGGAGGTGAACCAGTGTCAAATTTTTCGGTGGCTGGAAAATTGAAAGTGTTCGGAAAATTTTTCTGAGGCCAGATTCGTGAAGAGGACGGCGAGACGAATCCAACGGAGCAAGCGGCGAAGAAAACGGAGTTGAAACGAAGGAGATATGGCCGGTCAAAGTTCGGTCAAACCCGCGGGTGAACAGTAACCCCGTGCCGGAGAAGACGGTACTGTTTACGCCGCCGGCAACAATTCCGGCAATATTCCGGCAGGAATTCCGGCGTGCCACGTCAGCGACACGTCAGCGAGCGATCTTGACCGTTGAACGTATTTTGACCATTTCTCAGTCAATTGGTGTCCAATTTCGGCGATCCAGGAGTCGATTCCGACTATTTCGACCGTTCCGGACGCATCCGTACGGTTAGTTTTTGAAAATTCGCACTCTTTCAGGTAGTGATTAAAGGGTGTGACATCGACGGTGGTGATTGCGTTTTGCGACAACGACAATGACGGGTGGCGGAGCACTTCCAAGATTTGACATCGAGAAGTTCGATGATCGAAACAATTTTGACTTGTGGCAAAGCACAGTGAAGGATCTTTTGGTGCAACAGGGCATGATCAGGCCGTTGATCGGAGAAAAGCCCGAGACAACGAGTGCCGATGATTGGGGAGAGCTCGAGATGCGGGTCGTCAGCACAATTCGACTATGTCTGGCGAATGAGGTAAAGTATTCGGTGTTGGACGAGACATCACCGAAAGAGATCTGGAAGAAGTTGGAGCAACGGTATATGTCGAAGTCGCTCACCAACAAGTTGTTCCTGAAGAAGAAACTGTACCAGTTGCGTATGGACGAGGGAGCGAATTTGTTGGATCATACCAATGAATTCAACAAGATCCTGACGCAGTTATTGGGGCTCGGTGTGAAGGTTGGAAAGGAAGATAAAGCACTTTTGCTTTTATCATCCCTACCAAACTCATTTGATGGGCTTGTGACTGCATTGCTCGTGGGGAATGAGACATTGAAGCTGGACGATGTGATGGCGTCGCTTCAAGATTCGGAAGCATTTCGAAGGCCCGCAACACATTCAAGCGAGCAAATCATGGCGATGCGAGATGATCAGCGTGGGAGGAGCCGACATCGACAGTCAGGAGGTAAAGAATGACAGCCAAAATCCAGAGGACGTGATCCTAGCGATATCACGTGTTTCTGGTGCGAGAAGAAGGGTCACTATAAAAGTGATTGTGGAGAGCGCAAACGGTACATTGCTGGGAAGAAGAAAGTTGAAGAGGATGATGTGAACATCACAGGATTATCAGCAGATGATAAAATCTGCGTGACAATGGGAAGCTCATACTCAGATGAGCGAGTTGAACGGGAAGAAGTGCAGTGTCATTACTGCAAATGATATGGGCATATGAAGCAGGAATGCCGATTTCTAAAGAGGAAGAATGAGCGGGCTCAAAATCCAAAGGAAGACGGATGAGTTCTGGATTCAGGGAGCTCAGCACACATATGTACGACGAGAGGTACATTCGATACTTTTCAGCAGGTGCGAGACTCAGTGCGACTTGGTGATGGGTCAACATGCGAGGTTCGAGGAGTCGAGACGGTGAAATTGAAGACACCCGATGGAGTAGTTCGTAAACTGGCTGACGTGAAATTCGTTTTGAGGATGAAACGGAACTTGATATCATTGAGTAGGCTCGATGCGAGAGGGTTCAAGATTTCCATAGCAGGTGGAGTGTTGGAAGTCTCATGTGGGGATGCAGCGATATTTACTGATAAGGAGTCCCAAGGGTAGTATCATTTGATGGGGACCACAGTCAGCCCGAGCTCGAGTGAAGATGGTGGAAGTGCCACGTCGTCTGGCGTGAAGAAGCGTGTTCGATTTGCTGATAAAGTTTTCAGCACCTGCAAGGAGACTGCATGTCAACCTTCTACCCCAAATTGGTTGTGAGAGGGAGATTTGTAGGGACCACTCCCAATATGGGGAGTGATTGGCGTAGAGAGTTTTGCAGAGGAAGTCCATCCTATCGGCAACAGTTTTCCTTGGACGGCAACAAACCTGGTGCAGGTTACTTCGGTTGGCAGCCGACAATAGCAGGCTGTCAACGTGGGTAGCAGCCATCGTTGAAGCTGCCAATATGGACAGCAGCTGGCGGGAGAATTTTCAAGGGTTGATGCACCAACTCTTGACGTTGCAGAATCTGGTTTCTTTATAAACAGGAGGTGTGTGTAGTGGTGTTTTTGTGATTCGGTGTGCTGTAACGTCGAGAACTGAAGAGACGTTAATAGAGGAAGAGCCCCTGTTTCCTCCCGTGGATGTAGGCAACTCGCCGAACCACGTAAAAATTATTGTGTTGCTCCGTTTGATCCTGTTTTTGTCACTTGACATTTTGAATCATTCATACAATTGAGATAAAATGGGGAAAAAACTAAAAAGAAACAATTTTTGACTAAAATACAAGGGCGATGAGACGGAGGAGAAACTCGTTCCCCTGTGTTATTACAACCGGACCCCAATTAAGAAACCCTTTCCCAATTTCATATGTACGAACAGTAAACCAAACAGCAGAAATTTGAATTAATTCTTTTAAATTTGCTCTGTTCAATCCTGAATGTGTGCACCGAAACCTACCTGCCTGCTGATTATTATGTACGCTGCAAAGAGGACTCCTAGGGTTTGGCTCTGCCGCCGGTAGTTTGGAGAGAGAGAGAGTGCCTGAGATCACCGACGTGAAGGCGATGCAAGCCCATGGGAACCCTGTGAATCCCATCCTCACCCACCACGCTCAGGGCCTTGCAAACCTTCAGGTTCACGACGACGCGCTGCTGCGACCCCTGCGCCACCATTACCTTCCGGTAGCCCACCAGCCGCTTCCCGTCCTTCGATTTACTGTAGACGAGAACCGTTTCGTGGCCGTCGACGCCGCCGGTGTTCGCCACGTCCACGTGAAGCTCCATCAGGAGACGGCTGCAGTTGATGCGGGACACCTCGACGTGCCCGACGGGGACGGTTGTGTTGGAGTAAGCGGCGGGGAGGAGATCGCCGGCGGCGGCGGAGAGGGGAACCGAGAGCTCCGCCGGGGCTTGGGCCAGGCTGTGGCGGAAACGGGTGTAGCTCAACCCGAACCCAAACCGGTACAGCGTGGGGCCCCTGTAGAACCGGTACGTCCTCCCGGGGTAGCCCTTCGAGTCCGGCCGCATCGCCATCTCCGTCATCGGCACCGTCGCGGCGTAGCTCTGCGGGTACCACGTCATCGGCAGCTTCCCCCCTGGGCACACCGGCCGTTCAATTTAAAGATCAACAGAATACGTGAATGGGGAATGGGAATTTAAACAAACACCTGGGTTGACCGATCCGAACAGGACGTCGGCGATGGCGGCTCCGCCGGCCTGGCCGGGGTAGCCGACCCAGAGAATCGAAGCGATCCGGGGGTTGTTCTGGGCGAAGGAGACGTCCACGGGCCCGCCGCACATCAGGACCAGGACGGTGGGTCCTCGTGAGGCCCGGGAAACCCGTTCGACGAGCTCCTGCTGGAGTCCCGGCAGGAGGAGGCTGTCCCTGTCCAGGGTCTCCCTCTCGAACGACTGGTCGAGCCCCATGACCAGCACCGTCGCATCCGCGTGCCGCGCTGCCACCTCGGCGCTGCGGAAGAGGTCGTTGCGCGGGCAGGCGACCCCGATGCAGGCCTGCTGGCGGATGACCTTGGCGTATCTCTGGATCCCCTGCACCGGGTTCGTGTAGCCGCAGGGAATCCCTGCAACCCGCACCCACCGAACCCATCAAACCCTGAAACTAAAATCGGCCGATGGTGGGGTGTTTTTTACCAGCGTAGTTGCCGATCATGGTGAGGGCGGCGTCGGCGTTGGGGCCGATGACGGCGAGGGTGCGGTGGCGGCGGATGGAGAGGGGGAGGGCGGAGTTGACGTTCTTAAGGAGGACGATGCCCTGGCGGGCCGCCTGGAGGGCCAGCTGCTGGTGGGCTGGGCTGCACACGTCCCTCCGCCCCAGATGGCCGTACGCCTGCCGGGCCGCGTCGCCGTCGAACATGCCCAGCCTCATCTGCACCGTCAGCGTGTTGCTCAGCGCCCGGTTCACCTCCGGCACCGTCAGCAGCCCGATCCGAACCGCCTCCTCCGCGTGGACCGCCAGGAACTTCCCGCACTCCAAATCCAGCCCCGCTCTGATGGTTTTCGCGGCGGCCTCTTCGGCGGTGGGCGTGTAGTGCTGGATTCCGTAGAGCACGTCGACGGAGTTGCAGTCGGAGACGATGTACCCGTTGAGGCGCCACCGGTCGCGGACGGTGCGCTGGAGGAGGTTGGGGTCGGCGCAGGTGGGGACGCCGTTGAGCTTGTTGTAGGAGCACATGACGCTGGCCACCCGCGCCCTCCTGACGCAGGCCTCGAACGGCACGTTGAAGGTGTCCGCCAGGTCCTGTGGGGTGACGCGGGCGTCGAAGTGGAAGCGGTCAAGGCCGCGCCAGTTGTCGAGGTCGTAGGCGGTGAAGTGCTTGCAGCAGGCGGCGACCTTGAGGCCGGCGCGGGGGTTGCCGCCCTGGAGGCCGCGGACGTAGTTGACGGCGTAGTTCGAGGCCAGAAGGGGGTCCTCGCCGGGGGTCTCCTGCCCCCGCCCCCACCGCGGGTCCCGGAAGATGTTCACGTTCGGACTCCAGAACGTCAGCCCCGTTTCGAACTCGTTGTACATCGCCCGCGCCTCATCCGATACCACCTTCAAAACCGGAATCCGATTTTCAAAACCCCGGTTGATTGGACAGGACCACCAGCCGATTCACCGGTTTTCCGGTCGGACCGGCCGGTCGTCTGGTGGCGCCACATGAGTAGATAGATAACCACCGTCAGGTAGTAATTGCGTGGCTGGTATTATTAATATGATTATTAAAAAAACACCGGCCCCGTGACACATCATTAATGACATTATATTATTATTAAACAGTAATAGTAGTTCGTGTTCGGAAAAAGGGTCGGCTGAATTTAAGAAGTTCGAAAAAGAAGAGGAGTACCCGTCCGATGTCGTGGAACAGGGCGTCGTTGAAGGAGGCCGCGGTGGTGATGACCTGAGGGAAGCTGGTGGCGCGGGGGACGGCGGCGCTGAACTTTGTCCCGGGGCCGACGTTGGAGACGCCGTGGAGGGCCTCCGACCACCACTCGTACCCGGGGATTCCCAGCCGGCGCACCGGTGCAGCGTTGTTCACCAGCATCCGGATCTTCTCCTGCAATGTCAGCCTGCCTATCAGGTCCCCCACCCGGACCCTTTTCGACAGCCGGACGTTGCAGAAGGGAAGCGCCGCCGTCGCTCGGTTCGCCTGGTCGCAGGCGAAGATCCGGCCCGACTCGGCCAGTCGAAACTCCGACGCAATGCACCAGAGCGCCAGCAACAAGGACAGCAACACCGCTGACGAATGAAGACGAGAGCCAGTGCGATAAATCGACATAGCTTCTTCTTCGCTGTTCCTTTCTTTCCTGTACGACTCTGGAGTGAGGTGGGGGAGGAGTAGAGGATGGGAAGAGTACTGATGTGGGTGTGTATTTATAGGTGAGGAGCTGGGTGGAGGTTGCGTATGGGGCGCTGCATTAGACGGGAGATTGAATCCCAACAAGCGCCTCCCTCGTCTAACACTCAAAGCAATTATTCAGGCAAAAGGGCAGACCTCGACGGGGAGGGGGAGAGACAGAGGGCAAGTCTTGCACGCATTCCGTCTCGGCTAGGAACTTGTTTTTAAAGAGACAATATTGTCCTCCTGCTAGTAAAAAAAAAACAATTAAAGTGGTGAAATAAGAATAAGAATATTATCAATGATAAAAGCCGGAGGAATAGGTGGTGGGGTAGGTGCGTGGATGAATTCGTGGTGGGATCACGGACTGGCGGACGACAGCGACGGTGATTCGAGGTCGTGCCCGTCGTGGCCTGATGCGGAACCGCGGCGTCCCGTGATTCGTCACGGCAGTTGGCGGAGGACTGCCTCCGCCGCCGCCGCCGCCGCTCCGGGCTAAATCTGGTATTGCAGTTCTATAATAAATAAATAATATAGAACCTGATCACGATTCGATGTTGAATTTCTTCAACAAAAATCGGTTAATCGGACTTTGCTTTCTAAAGTCTTTATTTGGTGATGATTATTGTGGACGTTGTTACAGAAAATCTATGTTTTTTAAGCTATTAGGCAGGTCGTTGTCTCCCGATTTTGCTTGTTTTTAATAATTTTACCAGTTGTAAATACTCGTGGAAAAAAAATCATTTGGAATATTTGATAAAAATACAATAAAATATAAAATTCAAATCATAGATTTATAATAGGTAAACGTTTTTTATTGAAATTGATAGGCAGTTTTTTTTTTTTGCATAATGATTATGACAAAAGTTTATACTAATAAATCTGTAACATTAATAAAGAATTTAATTTCAAGTTGCATTTTATAATTTGTTTGGTTTTTTTTTTACGCACCGTTGGGCTTTGTTGGGTTCCCTCACGTCACGTGCGATTGATTCCTTGGGATTTAACGCCATCACCCCTTTCGCCACCACGTTATTCATGGCAGCCTCCCGTCATAAATAGTCGTTTAGGATGGATTTCTCCACCGGGGATTCCCTTCAGACACCCTCAGCGAACTGTTGCTCACGTGAATCCTGATTTACAAAATTTTAAACGGCTAAGATTCATTTGGACAGTTGATTGACAGTTACAGTAAAACATCCATATTTCTTAAATCAAACCACCCATATAAAAGAAGGATCCGATATTTAAAACCAATAATACAATTTATTAATTTGGACAATTTATTGTATTCTTGCGTTGGTCTCAAATATTTAAAACCATCACAAAGCATCACAATGAATAACTCTGGCCATCTTGTTGGAGGAGAACTAATAAATAATAAGAAATCATAATAAAATCAGCATGTAAATAAAAACCATAAATATAAATATATGTACCTCATGTAACGTCCCAGAATTTTCATATATATATATTTTAAATTATATGAAATTATGTCGAGACCACACGCTTTGACGACACGTGATTCTGAGGCCCGGAGTGATCGGAATGTAATTTTTAACTTGTTTTAAAGTACATTCAGTAATCGTGCGAGTAAAATTTTCTAAATTTTGAACCGGTGCTCAAATCAAAAGAGAACACCGTTGAACTCGAAACAACGGGATTCGCCTAAAAAGTATTTAACTTCGACCAACAAGGGTCGGACATAAAAATTAATTTTCGGACTTTTTGAAAATTAATAAAATAACTTAGAAAAAATTATTTTATTTTCTTTCACACTTTTGAGCGGCGGACGACAACACTACGGTGTGACGACAAGGCGACGACGAGACGCATTAAAGGAAGCCCATTCATGGCTCGTTAAGATGCAACGTAACGACGCAACGTTGCAGCGTAACAAAAACACCGCGACATGTTTCTTTTTTAATTAGCTAACGCGTTGGAGAGATTGGAAAAAACCGTGGGCAATTCTTTGATGAATCTCCGGCAAATTTCCTCTTCAACGAAGAACAACGAACGTCGGCGGAACGTCATCGGTTTCGACGTACCTCGAAGAATGAATTCGGGAAGCAACGGACTACATCAACCTCTTGAACTCTCGAGGACAGAATGCTATAACAACGAACGTCAAACGAGGTAGGAGTTTATGCTTTCTTTGTGATTGTTGTTCTTCTCCCTTCTTATTCTAAACGACGAACATTGATCAATCCACAAACAGATTGATCTGCGGATCGTTCGTTCTTGTGAGAGGGTGATAATTTTTAGGGTTTCTATTCGGGATTAAACTTTTGTTGTAGAAACATCATGCTCAACCCTCCCCTGTTTTAAACTTCTAACGCGGAGGGCACGGGCCGACACGAACAAGGCCCAAGCCCCTCTGCCTTGTGCGTTCTTCGTAGACAAATTCTCAAAATGGTGGCAAGACGAGATCAAGGTCCTCGCAAGGAAAGTGGCAGCCCTACGATCCCGTAGGCACAGACAGTTCGAGAAAGGAACCACCAGAGCAACTCCAGTGGCCCGCAGAAGGAAACACCGATGGTAGTCACAGGTGGAGGGAGACGGCGTGCCCGTCGGCGTGGAGACGTGGCACCAACCGGCGCCACTCTGGCGAACTGCCAGCACACAGTCGAAGACCACGTGCGAAAATACCAGCCAACCGAATTTTGTCGGCCGCGTCGCTGCTAGGCCGCAGTCACTTGACCGCGGCAGAGAAATGGCCCCGCGACGAACCGCGGGGCGAGCAGGGGAGCCAGATGCGGCATCTAGCTGCGTCCCGACCAGGCCGAAGGCCGGTCCGCAACCCAACTAACCGAATCCGGACCCAACCTACCCTTTTTTGGAAAAACATCAATGACTTGCAGACCGGGCGTCCGATTAACGCGCTGTCTGCGGTACGAGGACCCTTGCGACAAGGCGGTCCTTCTGAGATACTCTACGTGAGTTTTGACGAAGGTTAGCGTACAACCGGGTTGGATTAGACTCGAATCTAACTAGATTGTTTTTACAAAAATGCTCAATCTTACGGACCAAGTGTCCATTCGATGCGTCATTTGTTGTGTTGCGACCCTTACGACGAGACGGTCATATGAGTTACTCTGTGTGAAACTTTGTTGTCACGACCCGCCCTCGGGGCCCGTGTCGTGACTACCCCAAGCCCGCCTTCCATAGGCCAGGGGCTGGCGACTAGCACCAAGGCGTAAATCCCAACAAAAAGGGAAGACATTGCCTTTGAAAAGTAAACAAGCACCACAGAGTAAGCAAGCGGGAAAGTAAACACTAAGTAAAAACAGAGTACAACTGAAAGTGCGGAAAAGTAAATGGGTCAGTATACAAATGCAAACTGAAAGTAAAGTACAACTCGAAAGGGAAAACAACAACTGTAAAGTAAAAGCCGCTACACCGAGCTGTCCACTGGAGATCTCACCTGAAGGGTGGATACAGATAGCTCCACTGCTCCTCGGGTCCCGTCGTCCGCTTCGGGCACGTCCCGCCCAGTGGTGCACCTCCAGATACCGTTCTGCTCTGCAAGCCTCAGCCACGATCAACGCTGTCCGTCGTCTGCAACCAACACAACGTAGTGCGGGCATAGCCCGTGCAGGGGTGAGTATAAGCTACTCAGTAGGGACCCCGAGACCCCTGAAGGTCTCCCAAAATCCACAAAGGATAAACCACAAAGAAAGATACAATCACGAAGTAACAACCGTCACTGCTTAGGTATATGCCCATACATATACCTAAGTCATCAATTCCAATACGCTCCAACCTCCGAGCCCAAGTACAACTCAGTCCACACAAGAAAGTATACGTATTCCACACAGGAAAGCAAAACGAAATCCACACAGGATAGCACAACACAATCCACACAGGAAAACAACAGGATTCAGCTCACACAGATATACTTCTTCGAAAGACGATAAAGATGATCTCTGATCCATCTAAGTCGTCGGACCCACGAAGGATCGATAGGTAACTAACCCCCGCAATGACCCACACAGGATCGAGCCCACACAGGACCTGTAGGCGCTGGTTCACACAGGACCGCTGATCGCAGATCCACACAGGATCGGACCCACACAGGATCGGGCCCACACAGGACCTGTAGCACTGATCCACGTAGGATCGCTGAGTGCTGTAGTCGTCGTCGTCGAATCCACTAAGGATCTCTGTACTGGCGTCGTCGCAGTCACAGTAGCAGTGGCAGTAGTAGTCACAGTCGCAGTCGCAGTCGCAGTCGCAGTCAGCTCTAGGGTTCCCGCACACAGCAAGCTCGTTCGGGAGGGTTCGCTCCATGAGCCGAGAGGCTGATACATCAACTGTTACATAGTCCAGAGTTGATGTATCCAAAAGTTCCGTATCGTCAACAGGAACTCAACGCAACAGACGGCGCGTCGATCGGACGCCCGGTCTGAGAGTTATTGGCTTTTTCGTCCCAGGGGCCCGGTTAGTTTTTAAGGGCAAACCAACCCGACCGTACTCCACCTACGTCCAAACCTCGTGCGGAGTATGCCAAAAGATCCGTCTCACTAAGAGGAACTCAACAAGGGTGACGACACGTCAATCGGACGTCCGTAGCTCAAGATATGAGTGTTTCCGCTCCGAGGGCCCGGTTGGTTTCGTGTACGAACCAACCCGGCCGAACTCAAAGTATTCCGAAACTTTGAGTGCGATATACCGAATCGACCGTCTCGATTCAAGGATCGCATCGCCGCTGACGGTTCGTCAATCAGAGGTCCGTAGCTCAAGTTATGGGCAAAAGACCGAAGTCGATTCGAAAACGGGGGGTCCGGGTCCGGGCCGACCCGGCCCGACCCCCCTGGGTCGGCCCGAACCGGGTCCGACCTGGCCCGGCCGGCGGCGCGGCCCGGCACGGCGGCGCGGTCCGGCGTGGCGGCGCGGCCGGTGCGCCGCTCGGGTGCCACGCGCGGGGGGCAAGGCCCCCGCCCTCCTCAGCTGGCGGCGCGGCTGGATGCCGCGCCTTGGGTCAACGGCCCCCCCACGTGGGGGCCTGCTTTTGAGAAAAAAACGGGGGGCCGCCTGCCCCCCTTTGTGAAACCGGCCCCCCCTCTTAATGGGGGGCCATTTTGGCTGGCTGGGGGAATTAATTTTCCCCCGGTTTTGCCTCCCTTCCGGCCGGCCCGACCTGGTCGGCCGGTTTTTCCTCAACGGGACTGGCGAGGCCGGTCCCCTTTCCGGATTCTGACACCGGCGGCCCGGCTGGCCGCCGGTCTTCCCGTTCCGCCGCGGCCCGGAACCGGCCGCGGCCTTCGTCGTCCGGCACGGTGCGACGACACCACGCCCCTCCGCCGCGGCCCCGCTCCGGCCGTGGCGCCTTCGGTTTCCTTTGACGCGGCGCGACGGCATCGCGTTCTTGATAAACTTCCCGCAGCGCGGCGCGACGGCGCCGCGCAATAATTGTCGAATGATCCCCGCGTGGTGCGACGGCACCACGCCATCTCGTTTCATCCGCAAGGAAAATATACTTATCAAGAACAAAGGAGGGGGGATTCGGCTGTGTTTGTGCGGTCCGGCCCCCCTCTCGTTAGATGATAACACTTAAACATTTATCCTCAAGATTGTCATGCTAGAACCAAGAACGAGAATAAATAAATAATCAACAACAAACCCCCACATCGGTTTCAAGAACGATGATCGTCAACGACCCGCGGAAGACGAGCGTCGCGGTGGTCGGCGTCACGGAAGAAGGACGTCGATGTCGTGAAGCGAGGATTCGAAGTTCTTTGACGGCGATTTCGTCGCGGAAAATCGTCGCGGAAGAGATGACGCAGAAGAAGACGTCGTCGGTATCGCGGGTATGACGTCGCGGAAGACGGTTCTCGAGAACGTGGCGTTCTTCGTCGATGTCCGAAAGTTCTTCGCGTTCTTCGTCAAAGTTTGAAGAAGAAGAAGAAGAAGGCTCCAAATTCTCTCAAGATTGTCTAGATAATTCTAACCCAAATAAAATAAGCTAAGGTCTTATTTTATTTACACAACCAAACCATTTTGAAATTCAAAGGTTTGAAAATAAACAACTCAACCCATTTAAATAACCCAACTTGTCAAGTTAATTAAAGAGGGGTTATTGGGAGTTTAAAAAGAGAAGGTGAAGAGTTATGTTTCGTGTGGGCCCCACCACACTTAATCCTCCCAAGGAAGGTTAAGTGGATGTGGGTCCCACCTCTAACTCCCTTTGGGAGAAGTTAACCAACAAGTTAAAATAAAATTTGTATTCCACAATTTTATTTAACTTATTCTAAATTCCCAAAAACTAACTCTCAACCCGCAATAAACGCAACCTCGGAAAAGGTCTCTTAAGCGAATATCGGCGCTGCGAGTTCATCGGTGCCCTCGGAATTTGATTCCGGGCAACGATTCAAAAGTCAGAAATTCCCGCTCGTTCGTTCACTGAACGTACCCGAGCCAAACTTCGGAAAATGATTCCGGGCACTCCGGGCCTCAGAATCAGGTGCCGTCAGAAACCGCGCTCTTGTAAAATTCCAAAGAAAATTAAGAAAAAAATTTCCCTTGAATTTTACGGGTCTTTACATTACTCCCACCTCAGGGCTTTACGTCCCCGTAAAGATACATCAAAAACTAGGGAAACAAATGAGGGTACTGAGCACGCATCTGAGCCTCCTGCTCCCATGTGCTCTCCTGGAGGTTCCTGTGGTGCCATCTGATGCGCACAAGAGGAATCAATCGCCCACGTAGGACCCGCTCCTGTCGATCCTCTATCTCCACCGGGACCTCCGTAAAAGTCGCCCCATCGTCAACGTCAAGCTCCCCATGGTTAATGATGTGCGTCGGGTCGTGCACGTATCTCCTCAGCTGAGATACGTGGAAGACGTCGTGCACCCGGTGCAACTGAGGTGGTAGAGCCAGGCGATAAGCCACCTCGCCAATCCTGCTGAGGACCTGGAAGGGTCCGATGAAGCGCAGAGATAACTTGCCGCCTCGGCCAAATCTCCGAATACCACGTTGAGGTGAGACCCGCAAGAAGACGTGGTTGCCTTCCTCGAACTCTAGCGGCCTCCGCCTCCTGTCAGCGTATGACTTCTGCCGGCTCTGAGCTGTCCTCATCCACTCCTGGATGACCTGGACCTTCTCTGTCGTGGCCTGGACCATCTCCGGTCCCACAAGTGCTGACTCCCCAGGGTCTGTCCAGCACAAAGGAGATCTACAAGGTCGGCCGTACAACGCCTCGTACGGTGCCATCCCGATGGGGGAGTGGTAGTTGTTGTTGTACGCAAACTCCACCAAGGGTAGGTGGTCCTTCCAGCTACGACCAAAGTCGAGGACACATGCACGGAGCATGTCCTCGAGAGTCTGAATGGTCCTCTCCGTCTGACCATCCGTCTGAGGGTGAAAGGCTGTGCTCAGACGTAGATGCGTCCCAAACGCCTCCTGTAACCCCTTCCAAAGCCGGGAAGTAAAGCGAGCATCTCGATCGGAAACGATAGATGATGGCACACCGTGGAGCCGCACAATCTCCTGAACGTAGAGACGTCCCAAGCTCTCCACTGAGCCCTGCTCTCTGATGGGTAAGAAGTGTGCCGACTTGGTGAGTCGGTCAACAATCACCCAAATGGAGTCGTGACCTCTGGAAGTGCATGGAAGTCCAGTCACGAAGTCCATAGATATGCCGTCCCACTTCCACTCCAGGACCTCCAAGGGCTGTACCAAGCCTGCTGGAACCTGATGCTCTACCTTCACCTGCTGGCAGGTGAGGCATCGAGAAATGAACTCTGCTACAGCCTTCTTCATGCCCGGCCACCAGTGCTGTCGTCTGAGATCCTGGTATATCTTCGCCACTCCTGGATGTACCGCCAAAAGAGAAGTGTGAAATTCTCTCAGCACCTCCTCTCGCAAAGCAACTGGTACCATGGTACGTCCTCTAAAAAGGATGTCGTGCTCTGCTCCAAGGGAGAAACCATCAGGTGCCTGTCCCGAGGATATCTGTGCACGCCGTGTCTCACAGTCAGCGTCCTCACGCTGTGCCTCTCTGACCCGTTGTAGTAGAGGAGGGGTGACTGTGAGAGACTGGAGGAAGGCTGCTCCATCTCTATCCACGAAGGATATCTGCAAAGAGGCTAGCTGCTCCGTCGCCTCCTCAAGTAGCTGAATTCCCATTCTCCTGCTGAGGGCATCGACTACTACGTTCCCCTTCCCAGGAGTATAGACTATCTCAAAGTCATAGTCCTGGAGGAACTCGAGCCATCGTCGCTGTCTCAGGTTCAGGTCCTACTGTGAGAAGATATACCTGAGGCTCTGATGATCAGAAAAGACTGTAAAACGCTCGCCCATCAGGTAGTGTCGCCAAGTCTTCAGAGCGAAGACCACTGCTTCTAGCTCCAGGTCATGGGTAGCGTAGTTCTGCTCATGCGGCCTCAACTGATGTGATCCATAGGCGATCACTGCCCGCTCCTGCATCAGAACACATCCGAGTCCGGTCCCTGATGCATCGCAGTAGACTACGTACCCTACTCCCTCCTCAGGCAACCTCAAGATAGGTGCGCTGGTCAATCTCAGTCTCAGCTCCTAAAAGCTCTGCTAACATCTGTCTGACCACACGAAGGGTTTCCCCTTCTTCGTCAAAGCTGTGAGTGGTGCCGCAACTCTAGAGAAGTCTGGCACGAATCTCCGATAGTATCCAGCTAGTCCCAAGAAACTCCGAACCTCCGTCACGCTCCTGGGTGGCTCCCAAGCTAGCACTGCCTCGATCTTCGCGGGATCCACTGCAACTCCCGCCTCATAGATGACGTGTCCCAAGAAGTGGACCTCACGTATCCAGAACTGGCACTTCGAGAGCTTACCATAAAGCTGGTGCTCTCAGAGTGTGTCTAGTACAACTCGCAAGTGGTAGGCGTGCTCCTCCTCAGTCGTCGAGTAAATCAGAATGTCGTCGATAAAGACCACGACAAATCGATCGAGGTATGGCTGAAAGATCCTGTTAATGAGGGCCATGAACACTGCTGGAGCATTGGTTACGCCGAAAGGCATAACCAAGAACTCATAATGGCCATACCGACATCTGAAGGTCGTCTTCTACACGTCCTCGTCTCTGACTCTGAGCTGATGATAGCCTGACCTGAGGTCTATCTTCGAGAACCACCGTGCTCCCTTGAGCTGATCAAAGAGGTCATCAATCCTCGGTAGCGGATACTTGTTCCTCACTGTCACCTGGTTCAGGCGACGATAGTCAACACAAAGTCGCAAGCTCCCGTCCGCCTTCTTGGTGAACAATATCGGGGAAGCCCAGGGTGAAACACTGGGTCGGATGAACCCCTTGCCCTGCAAGTCCTCCAACTGTACTTGTAGCTCTCGAAGCTCGGCGGGGGCCATCCGATATGCTGGAGTCGATATCGGGGCTGTCCTGGGGTACATGTCAATATAAAAGTCTACCTCTCTGCGAGGAGGTAGCCCTGGGACGTCGTCGGGAAAAACGTCCGCAAACTGATCCACCACTGCAGGAAAACCAGGACTCCGCACGTCAACTGCTCCAAGGATGAGGCTAGCCAACTGATGAGTGATAGGATGTCCTCTCCTCCGCGAAAGTCCATCCTGTGCTGCAAAGGCTCCCTTCTCGCCGGTGAAGGTGAACCTGCTCCCGTCGGTGCGTACACATCGCACCTTGCGCCTAAAACAGTCAATCTGTGCATGGACCGTAGATAGCCAATCCATGCCCAAGATGACGTCGTAAGGCCTCGACGCTGCTACAAGAAGATCCCAGCCGAAGCTCTCACCTCCTAGAGTAAGCTCGCACTGCCGGCACCAGTGCGTAATCGTCGAGTCTGCTCCCGTAGGAGTCTCTAGCCATAAGGATCGAGCCAACGGCTCTGTCGGAATCTCCGAGCTCCAAACAAGGGCAGCGGCTATGAAAGAGTGACTCGCTCCTGTGTCTATAAGTACTGCAACAAGGGTGGAATAGACACAAATAGTACCTCAAATCATCTCAGGTGCGCCGTGGTCGTAGGCCTCTGCTGCCTGGAGTTGTGCCTGTCTCTGCCCGCCAGCTCCCTGTGGTCGGGGTGGACCTCCTGGTGGTGGTGGTGGTAGAGCCTCAAAGCATCGCCCACCACCTGCTGCTCGTCCAGCTCCTCTGTGGTCGGGGTGGACCTCCTGGTGGTGGTGGTGGTAGAGCCTCAAAGCGTCGCCCACCACCTGCTGCTCGTCCATCTCCTCTGCCTCGTCCGCCTCCTCCCTGCGGACCGCCACGGTCGACCCTCTGCCTCTGCCTCGGTGGTCCCTCAACCGTCTGCTGCTCCTCGGCACGGCGGGTCGGGTAGTCACGAGCCATGTGACCCTGCCCGCCGCACGAGTAGCACTGTCTGCCTCTCGAAAGATTGGCTCCGCGCTGTGTGCCCCGCACTGCTGAGTCAGTGTCCTGAGGTCGTCTGCCTAAAGGTCTGGTCTGCCTGGACCCCTAAGTCATCCGTCGACTGCCTGCTGCAGATGACTCTGCCACGTGCCGCCCTGCGGTGGGTCGCTGCGCTGGTGTAGACACAGTAAGGAAACTCTCGATCAAAAGGGCCCGCTCCAGTACTCCTGTCTGAGTCGGTATGCTGAGGGAGATCAGCGATGCCCTGATCTCGTGTCTCAAACCCTGCTCGAAGGTCCAAGCCCGAAAGAATGGGTCCCGTACCATGTCGGTCGAGTAGCACGAGAGATCAGTAAATCTCGCTGAGTACTGAGCGACCGTCATGCTGCCCTGCCGCAGCTGAAGAAGCTCCTGAATACGCACCGCACGAAGGGTGGCTGGGACGAACTCCGAGCGGAAGAGGCTCTCAAAGTCCGTCCATAGTAGAGATGCCTCATCGTGCACCTGGAGCATCAAGCTCCACCATCGGCCCGCTGCTGCGTGCAGTAGGCTCGCAGCGAGGATCACCATGAGGTCTGCAGGTGTCCTCACTAGCCTAAAAACTCGTACCACTGCCTCCAGCCAGTCCTCGGCTGCCTGGGGGTCCGTCTCCCCACGAAACCTGGGCGGTCGCTGGCGCTGAAACTCATGCAGTTCGCTGAGGCGACATGCATCGTCAGCGGCTGGTGCTGGAAGCATCGGTGGCTCGACGGGTAGAGCTACCGCCGGTGCCACTACTGACAAAGGGCCCTGCACCGAGGCCTCGTCGCTCGGTGGGCTGTCGTCACGCTCGACTCTCGGAACCCTAGCTGACTGCCGTCGTGGGGCCATCCTGAAAAGGAAACAGGTGCGCCACGGTCAGAATAGTATACCTGGTGAGCTGATATAAAGTAATCACAAAGAAAACTTTGAAACACACACACAATCAATGTTTTCGTGCATTAAGTCGGAAATCAGTAGTCAGAGTCCTGGTGTATGGATACGTCAGCCGCCGCACCAACACTGGACTCCCTGGACTGATAACCACACTTAATACGCTAAACATTATTGCTTCACATAGAAAAGATCAGAGTTCGCGGTAGAACCGAACTCCTCTGATACCAATTTGTCACGACCCGCCCTCGGGGCCCATGCCGTGACTACCCCAAGCCCGCCTTCCATAGGCCAGGGGCTGGCGACTAGCACCAAGGCGTAAATTCCAACAAAAAGGGAAGGCATTGCCTTTGAAAAGTAAACAAGCACCACAGAGTAAGCAAGCAGAAAAGTAAACACTAAGTAAGAACAGAGTACAACTGAAAGTGCGGAAAAGTAAATGGGCCAGTATACAAACCCAAACTGAAAGTAAAGTACAACTCGAAAGGGAAAACAACAACTGTAAAGTAAAATCCGCTACACTGAGCTGTCCACTGGAGATCCCACCTGAAGGGTGGATACAGATAGCTCCACTGCTCCTCGGGTCCCGTCGTCCGCTCCGGGCACGTCCCGCCTAGTGGTCCACCTCCAGATACCGTTCTGCTCTGCAAGCCTCAGCCACGATCAACGCTGTCCGTCGTCTTCAACCAACACAACGTAGTGCGGGCATAGCCCGTGCAGGGGTGAGTATAAGCTACTCAGTAGGGACCCCGAGACCCCTGAAGGTCTCCCAAAATCCACAAAGGATAAACCACAAAGAAAGATACAATCACGAAGTAACAACCGTCACTGCTTAGGTATATGCCCATACATATACCTAAGTCATCAATTCCAATACGCTCCAACCTCCGAGCCCAAGTACAACTCAGTCCACATAGGAAAGTATACGTATTCCACACAGGAAAGCAAAACGAAATCCACACAGGATAGCACAACACAATCCACACAGGAAAACAACAGGATTCAGCTCACACAGGTATACTTCTTCGAAAGACGATAAAGATGATCTCTGATCCATCTAAGTCGTCGGACCCACGAAGGATCAATAGGTAACTAACCCCTGCAATGACCCACACAGGATCGGGCCCACACATGACCTGTAGGCACTGGTTCACACAGGACCGCTGAGCGCAGATCCACACAGGATCGGACCCACACAGGATCGGGCCCACACAGGACCTGTAGCACTGATCCACGTAGGATCGCTGAGTGTTGTAGTCGTCGTCGTCGAATCCACTAAGGATCTCTGTACTGTCGTCCTCGCAGTCACAGTAGCAGTAGCAGTAGCAGTCACAGTCACAGTCGCAGTCGCAGTCGCAGCCAGCTCTAGGGTTCCCGCACACAGCAAGCTCGTTCGGGAGGGTCCGCTCCACGAGCCGAGAGGCTGATACATCAACTGTCACATAGTCCAGAGTTGATGTATCCAAAAGTTCCGTATCGTCAACAGGAACTCAACGCAACAGACGGCGCGTCGATCAGACGCCCGGTCTGAGAGTTATTGGCTTTTTTGTCCCAGGGGCCCGGTTAGTTTTTAAGGCAAACCAACCCGACTGTACTCCACCTACGTCCAAACCTCGGGCGGATTATTCCAAAAGATCCATCTCACTAAGAGGAACTCAACAAGGCTGACGGCACGTCAATCAGACGTCCGTAGCTCAACATATGAGTGTTTCCGCTCCGAGGGCCCGGTTGGTTTCGTGTACGAACCAACCCGGACGAACTCAAAGTATTCCGAAACTTTGAGTACGATATACCGAATCGACCGTCTCGATTCAAGGATCGCATCGCCGCTGACGGTTCGTCAATAGGAGGTCTGTAGCTCAAGTTATGGGCAAAAGACCGAAGTCGATTCGAAAACGGGGGGTCCGGGTCCGGGCCGGCCCGGCCCGACCCCCCTGGGGTCGGCCCGAATCGGGTTGACTCGACCCGGGTCCGACCCGGCCCGACACGGCGGCGCGGTCCGGCGCGGCGGCGCGGCCGGTGCGCCGCTCGGGTGCCACGCGCGGGGGGCAAGGGCCCCGCCCTCCTCAGCTGGCGGCACGGCTGGATGCCGCGCCTTGGGTGAACGGCCCCACCACGTGGGGGCCTGCTTTTGAGAAAGAAACGGGGGGCCGCCTGCCCCCCTTTGTGAAACCGGCCCCCCCTCTTAATGGGGGGCCATTTTGGCTGGCCGGGGGAATTAATTTTCCCCCGGTTTTGCCTCCCTTCCGGCCGGCCCGACCTGGCCGGTCGGTTTTTCCTCAACAGGACTGGCGAGGCCGGTCCCCTTTCCGGCTTCCGACACCGGCGGCCCGGCTGGCCGCTGGTCTTCCCGTTCCGCCGCGGCCCGGAACCGGCCGCGGCCTTCGTCGTCCGGCGCGGTGCGACGGCACCGCGCCCCTCCGCCGTGGCCCCGCTCCGGCTGCGGCGCCTTCGGTTTCCTTTGACGCGGCGCGACGGCGTCGCGTTCTTGATAAACTTTCCGCGGCGCAGCGCGATGGCGCCGCGCAATAATTGTCGAATGATCCCCGCGTGGTGCGACGGCACCACGCCATCTCGTTTCATCCGCAAGGAAAATATAATAATCAAGAACAAAGGAGGGGGGATTCGGCCGTGTTTGTGCGGTCCGGACCCCCTCTCGTTAGATGATAACACTTAAACATTTATCCTCAAGATTGTCATGCTAGAACCAAGAACGATAATAAATAAATAATCAACAACAAACCCCTACATCGGTTTCAAGAACGATGATCGTCAACGACCCGCGGAAGACGAGCGTCGCGGTGGTCGGCGTCACGGAAGAAGGACGTCGATGTCGTGAAGTGAGGATTCAAAGTTCTTTGACGACGATTTCGTCGCGGGAAATCGTCGCGGAAGAGATGACGCGGAAGAAGACGTCGTCGGTATCGCGGGTATGACGTCGTGGAAGACGGTTCCCGAGAACGTGGCGTTCTTCGTCGATGTCCGAAAGTTCTTCGCGTTCTTCGTCAAAGTTTGAAGAAGAAGAAGAAGAAGGCTCCAAATTCTCTCAAGATTGTCTAGATAATTCTAACCCAAATAAAATAAGCTAAGGTCTTATTTTATTTACACAACCAAACCATTTTGAAATTCAAAGGTTTGAAAATAAACAACTCAACCCATTTAATAACCCAACTTGTCAAGTTAATTAAAGAGGGGTTATTGGGAGTTTAAAAAGAGAAGGTGAAGAGTTATGTTTCGTGTGGGCCCCACCACACTTAATCCTCCCAAGGAAGGTTAAGTGGATGTGGGTCCCACCTCTAACTCCCGTTGGGAGAAGTTAACCAACAAGTTAAAATAAAATTTGTATTCCACAATTTTATTTAACTTATTCTAAATTCCCAAAAACTAACTCTCAACCCGCAATAAACACAACCTCAGAAAAGGTCTCTTAAGAGAATATCGGCGCTGCGAGTTCATCGGTTCCCTCGGAATTTGATTCCAGGCACCGGTTCAAAAGTTAGAAATTCCCGCTCGTTCGTTCACTGAACGTACCCGAGCTAAACTTCGGAAAATGATTCCGGGAACTCCGGGCCTCAGAATCAGGTGCCGTCAGAAACCGCGCTCTTGTAAAATTCCAAAGAAAATTAAGAAAAAATTTCCCTTGAATTTTACGGGTCTTTACATTTGTGGCGGTTGAGGTACGACCGATGACTTGAGGAGCAGATCCTCCTGGAATCAAGAGTGCTAAGTACGAAATATAGTGGTTGGCTATGATGTGAAGCATAAGAGTGACCCTTCATGGATCAACATAAGAGAGACCCTTCTTGGACCAACATAAGAGAGACCCTTCGTGGATCAACATGAGATCGACCTTTCGTGGATCAGCAGTAATGCGACCCTTTAGGGATCAGCTGTAGAGCGACCCGTCGTGGATCCGCAGCAGAGCGATCCTTCGTAGATCAACAACAGAGTGACCCTTTGTGGATCAGCAACAGTGTCTCTAAATAGAATAAGATGATCTAGCTTTACGACTAATCATCACTACTTCTGTACTTAAGTTATACTTGGTGTGAATTGTGTCTTTTGCTTTGTGCTTTACTTTGAGATCTTGCTTTGTGGATTTCTATGAGACCCGAGTTGGTCTCGGGGTCCCTATTGAGTATTGTTATACTCACCCCTACATGGGCGTCGCCCACACCTGTTGTGTCTTGTGCGGATGACAGACAACTTTAATTGGGACTTTGGGGAACCAGGGCTAGACGGTACTCAGAGGTGGTTCGATAGATGTGGTGTGCTAGAGTGACATCCAATAGTGAGTTGTACCTACCTTTCAGGTAGGATCCTTGGTGTACGACCTCCGGAGCCTGTACTTATTTTGTTGTACTTTTCTTTCAGTTGAGCTTGTATTCTGACCCCTTTACTTTTAGTTCACACCTTTTACTTTCAGTGGTGGTACTTTGTGGTGATTGTACTACTTTCTTTCCTTCGTGGTTTGCTTTGTGCAGTATGCCCTGTCTGTGTGTGTACAGGTTTAAAGACAATGTCTTCCCTTTTTGGGATATACATTTTCGGTGCTAGTCACCAGTTCCTGGCCTACGGAAGTCAGACTTGGGGTAGTCACGGCACAGGCCCCGGGGGATGGGTCGTGACAAAGTGGTATCAAAGGGTGTCAGTTATACCAAAAGAACTAAGATTCTGTATTTTTGATGAGAAAATAGTGTCAAGTGTTTTGAGTTTGGATTTCAGGCCAGAGAGTCCAGTGTTGGTGCAGCGACTGACGTATCCATACACTAGGACCCTGAATTATGTTTTTTGACTCAGTACACAAAAACATTGGTTGCATGTGTTTTGCAAATGTTTTTCTCTTGATCTCTTTTGAGTCAGCTCACCAAGTATAACTTATTGACTGTGGCACATCTGTTTCCCTACAGGATGTCTGCATGAAGACAACCATCCAGGATTCCAGTGAGGGATCACGACGATGACCCATCGAGCAATGAGGCATCTATGCAGGGACCAATTATAACGATAACACTTTCGGGTGGTGTACCAGTAACACCACCACCCATAGAGCAGCAGTTGCTACCATCCCCACCATCGGAAAATGCACGCCAACTGAGCGCGCTACGTGAGTTCCAGAGACAGAGACCTCTGAGGTTTTGAGACTAGACAGATCCTCAAGTAGTTGAGGATTGGATGGAGGTAGTTGCATGGGTTTTTTGCCTGGTAGAGACACCTGTAGACCAAATGGTGGTCCTATCACCTAGCCTTTTTCAGGGCACAACAGGGAGACGGTGGAGCTTGATGCTCTAGACACATGAGGAGGTGACACTTGCTTGGTTGGACTTCGAGGGCCTCTTTAAGGCGGAGTTCATACCAATGACACTATGCTCAGTGCGTTTTCTGGAGCCACTGCACATATAGTAGGGCAGTTTGACTGTGGCCCAGTACTCGGTGAGGTTTACCGATCTCTCCCACTACTCCACCGACATGGTACAAGACACTTTTTTCAAGGCTCAAACATTTGATCTGGGACTTCAACGAGAGATCAGGGCGTCGATGATTTCACTCGGTATCTCGACGTAGAATGGAGTGCTAGAGCGAGCTCTACTGGTAGAGAGCTTCCTAGCTGAGCAGGCACCAATGGTGAGAGCCACCACTGGATGATAGGTGGCCGAGTCATCTGCAACAAACAATAGGCAGACGACGCAGAGGCCCAAACAGGCTAGACCTTCTGGAGGACGACCCTAGGATGTAGGGTTGGAGGTGCGGAGCTCGCGAGGCAGAGGAGGTCAGCTGAGGGCTAGAGTTTGTTACTCCTCTGGTGGGTAGGGACACATGGCCCATGACTGTCCGACTCCCTGCATAGATGACCAGTAGACAGTTGAGGGACCGCCAAGTCAGAGGCAGAGGTTCGAGTGAGGAGGTATGCAGGGCGGCAGATGTGGTAGGGGAGCAGACCGAGCAGCAAGTGGTGGACAACAGTTTGAGGTACCACCTCCACCACCCCTAGGTGGTCCACCACAGGCTCAGGAGTCAACAGACAGGGGTGAGGCCAACTTTAGGCGATGGAGGCCTATGACCACGGTGCTCCAGAAATGATTAGAGGTATGATCTGTGTCTTCTATACCATATATGTAGTTCTTATAGACACAGGTGCCAATCACTCTTTCCTTGCTACAGACCTCATTTGAGGCTCGAAGATTCCGGTGGAGCCGTTGGCTCGATCCTTACGATTAGAGACTCCTACGGGAGGGGATTCGATGAGTACACACTGGCACCAGCAGTGTGAGATTACTCTAGGAGGTGAGAGATTCAGTTGAGATCTCCTAGTAGCAGCGTCGAGGCCTTACGACGTCATCTTGGGTATGGAATGGTTATCTACAATCCATGATCAGATCGACTGTTTTAGGCACAAAGTGCGGTGTGTCTGTGAGGATGGGACCGGGTTTTCCTTCTTCAGTGAGAAGGGAACCTTTGCAGCACAAGATGAACTTTCTCAGAGGAGGGTGCAGCCGATCACTCACCAGTTGGCTAGCCTCACCCTTGGTGCGATGGACGAGAGGAGTTCGAGCTTTCCTGTATTGGTGGATGAGTATGAGGGTGTCTTTCCAGAAGATGTCCCAGGACTACCTCCTCACAGAGAGGTAGACTTCTGCATTGAATTTTACCCAGGGACGACACTGATATCTACACCTAAATATCGGATGGCTCCCACAGAGCTCCGAGAGCTGAGGGTACAGTTGAAGGACTTGTAGAGGAAGTGGTTCGTAAGATCGGGTTTTTGATGGATTTCTTCTCCGGGGATTCCCTTTAGACACCCTAAGCGAACTGTTGCTCATGTGAATCATGATTTACAAAATTTTAAATGGCTAAGATTCATTTGGAAAGTTGATTGACAGTTACAGTAAAACATTCATATTTCTTAAATCAAACCACCCATATAAAAAAAGGATCCGATATTTAAAACCAGTAATATAATTTATTAATTTGGACAATTTATTGTGTTCTTGTGTTGGTCTCAAATATTTAAAACCATCACAACTATCTCGACCTATAACATCACAAATAATAACTCTGGCCATCTGGTTGGAGTTTTCATCAAAACAATTGTGAAGAATACCTAATCCCTCACAAATATACATCGTATCATATGCTCATATCCCCTAATACCTCACAAATATACATCACATCATATGCTCATAGGCACAAAGGAAAACTAATAAATAATAAGACCTATCATAATAAAATCAACATGTGAATAAAGACCATAAATATAAATATAATGTCCCAGAATTTTCATATTTTTTTTAAATTATATAGAATTATTTTGAGACCACACGCTTTGACGACACGTGATTCCAATGCCCAGAGTGCTCGGAATATAATTTTCAACTTATTTTAAAGTATGTTCAGTAATCGTGTGTGCAAATTTTTTTAACTTTTGAACCGATGCTCAGATAAAAAATTTGAAGGCACCGTTGAACTCAAAACGACGAGATTCACCAAGAAAGGATTTAACTTCAACCAACAAGGGTTCGACATAAAAGTAAATTTTCAGAATTTTTGAAAATTAATAAAATAACTTAGAAAGGAAGCCCCTTCATGGCTCATTAAGATGCAGCGTAACGACACAACATCGCAGCGTAACAAAAACATTGCGATGTGTTTCCTTTTTAATTAGCTAATGCGTTGGAGAGATTGGAAAAAACCGTGGGGAATTCACTGACGAACCTTCGACAAGTTTCCTCTCCAAAGAAGAACAACGAACGTCGGCAGAACGTCGTTGGTTTCGACGTACCTCAAAGAGCGAATCCGAGAAGCGACAAACGACGTAAACCTCTTAAACTCTCGAGGACAGAACGCTACAACAACGAACGTCAAACGAGATAGAGGTTTATGCTTTCTTTGTGATTGTTGTTCTTTTCCATTCTTATTCTAAACGATGAACGCTGATCAATCCATGAATAGATTGATTCATGGATCATTCGTTCTTGTGGGAGGGTGATAATTTTTGGGGTTTCTATTCAGGATTAAACTTTTGTTGTAGAAACATCATGCTCAAGCCTCCCCTATTTTAAACTTCTAACGCGGAGGGCACAGGCCGACACGAACAAGGCCTGAGCCCCTCCGCCTTGTGCATTCTTCGTGGACAAATTCTCAAAATGGTGGCAAGACGAGATCAAGGCCGTCGCAAGGAAGGTGGAAACCCTACGATCTCATAGGCGCAGACGGTTCAAGAAAGGAACCACCAGAGCAACTCCAGTGGCCCGCAGAAGGAAACACCGACGGTAGTCGCGGGCGGAGGGAGACAGCTCACCCATCGGCATGGAGACGCGGTGCCAACTGGCGCCACTATGGTGAACTGCTGGCACACGGTCGAAGACCGCATGTGGAAATCTTGGCCATCCGGATTTTCCGACCACGTCACTGCTAGGCCACGATCACTTGACCGCATCAGAGAAACGACCCCATGACGAACCGCGGGGTGAGCTGGGGAGCCGAGCGCAGCATCCAGCCGCGTCCCGATCAGGCCGAAGGCCGGTCCACGACCCAAATGACCGAACCCGGACCCAACCAACCCTTTTTTTTAAAAAACATCAATAACTTGCAGACTGGGCGTCCGATTAACACGTCGTCTGCGGCATGAGGACCCTTGCGACAAGACGGTCCTTTTGAGATACTCTACGTGGGTTTTGGAAAAGGTTAGCATACAACTTGGTTAGATCAGACTCGAATCTAACTAGACAGTTTTTACAAAAATGCTCATATCTTACGGACCAAGTGTTCGTTCGATGTATCGTCTGTTGTGTTGGGACCCTTACGACGAGACGGTCCTATGGGTTACTCTATGTGGGACTTCGTGGCGGTTGAGGTACATCCGATGACTTAAGGAGTAGATCCTCCTAGAATCAAGCGTACTAAGTACAAAAATCTAGTGGCTGACTATGACGTGAAGCATAAGAGTGACCCTTCATAGATCAGCATAAGAGCGACCCTTAATGGATCAGAATAAGAGCGACCCTTCATGGATCAACATGAGATCGACCTTTAGTAGATCATTAGTAACGTGACCTATCAGGGATCGGCCATAGAGCGACCCGTCGTGGATCTACAGCAGAGCGACCCTTCATAGATCAACAGTAGAGTGACCCTTTGTAGATCAAAAACAGAGCCTCTCAATAGAATAAGATGATCTAGATTTATAACTAATCATCACTACTTCTGTACTTAAGTTATACATGGTGTGAATTGTGTCTTTTGCTTTGTGCTTTACTTTGAGATCTTTCTTTGTGGTATTTTTCCTTGTGTGGATTTCTGTGAGACCCGAGTTGGTCTCGGGGTCCCTCCTGAGTATTGTTATACTCACCCCTACACAGGCTTCGCCCGCACCTGTTGTCTCTCGTGTAGATGATAGACAACTTTGATTAGGACTTTGGGGAGCCAGGGCTAGACGGTGCTCGGAGGTGGATCGATAGATGTGGTGTGCTGGAGTGACATCCAATAGTGAGTTGTACCTACCTTTCAGGTAGGATCCTTAGCGAACGACCTTCGACGCTTGTACTTATTTTTATGTACTTTTTTTTTTCAGTTGGGCTTGTATTCTGACCCCTTTACTTTCAGTTTACACCTTTTACTTTCAGTGGTGGTACTTTGTGGTGATTGTACCACTTTATTTCCTTTGTGGTTTGCTTTGTGCAATATGCCCTGTCTGTGTGTGTACAGGTTTAAAGACAATGCCTTCCCTTTTTAGGATATAACTTTTTGGTGCTAGTCACCAACCCCTGGCCTACAGAAGACGGACTTGGGGTAGTCACGGCACGGGCCCTGGGGGACGGGTCATGACAAAGTGGCATCAAAGGCTGTCAGTTCTACCAGAAGAACTAAGAGTCTGTATTTTTGATGAGGCAATAGTGTGAAGTGTTTTGAATTTGACTTTCAGACCAGAGAGTCCAGTGTTGGTGCGACGACCGATGTATCCATACATTAGGACCCTGAATTATGTTTTCTGACTCAGTACACAAAAACATTGGTTATGTAACCACCCAAACTTTCATTAATAAAAATTCCTCTTGATCTAATTAAATGTCTTATTATGGTTATATAAAATGTGAACTTTATTGTTTTTATGTTTCTAGATTTTAAAATACCATTATGAATTGTGACCATTGCTAATATATCTGTTGAACAGTGATCACATGATTAGTATAAATATAGGGCTTTAACAAATCCAATTTACTCAAACAAAGGAAGCGATGACCTCATCCAGTAGACGTTACTTATACGAAGCCCATTTGTCAGAGCTCGGAAAGGAGGTGGTGCCATTAGACTTCACTCTTGACCAAGCTCAAGCCAATCTTGAACACGTTAAGCTTGAGTGGAACTGCCTACGGGAGAAGTGGAAGTTGATAGAGATTACCACCAGAGTGATGTTATCCGAGCCACCCCAAGAGTCTGTCACCATTGCACACCTCACCCTTCGGTCTTATGCGAGTGTTTTAAGGGGTTATTTAACAAGACCCTAGTACTATGATTATGTACATTTTTTTATATAAAAATGAATATACTTTCATTTTATTATTGTTACCTTGTAAATATTTTTTAAAGCACAAATAACATTTTTAGTTAATGTTCAACTAAGAAATATATTTTGATGAATTAATGGATTTTTGAATTAAATAATATTTTAATAAATTATTATTATTATTATTAAATGAATTTTTATTAAATATAAATGATCATATAATTTTATAAATGCAATTGTAATTTTTATTAAGGTTTAAAAGCCATTTTTGTCAAAACCCATGAATTTTCGATAAATATCGGTTTTTATTTTAAAAGTGAAAATTAACATATTTTGAAAATTACTTAGATAAAATGAATATTATTTCTGGAATCAGGGCATCAAAATCATTCAACGGTAAATTTTTCATAATTTTCTGAGACAATCAAATTTTTGGGTAAAAATTAAATACCGTTTAAATATATAATTTGTTTTATGACATCATAATAACCTAATAGAGATGTAATAAAATTCTATAAAATTTATGTTCGTCCAATATATTTTTTACCATTAAAATAATGTGATTTTGGGATTGTTTGATTTATTTTACAAAGCTTTAGTGGACCCTTCAAGACTTATTAAACATTTTTTCTTTTTAAATTGTTTTCCTTGGGAGTGTGACTCATCTCCACATAAGCAACCCCATTATTTTAAGAATTTCGGACTTTGGCCTGATAAAATATTGTTTTCCACTCACCTTTGGCAAAAACCATGGGCAAAAACCATGAGCTTATTTGTGGTTTTGATTAGTTTAATGTGAGGTGTCCCAAACCTAAATAACAATCAATTCTCTCTCCTATCCTATATAAACCCACCCAATCTCCCTCTTCATCCTCACTCAAAGCCTTTGGAGTTCATCCAACCTTTTCCCTCCTCTCTCTAGAATCCTCCCAAGGCGCTCTAAGCTCACAAGAATCCTCTCTCAAGCCTCTCTCAAGCCTTTGGAAGCAGACTTCCAAGTAAGGGTTTTTCTTCCTTTCTCATTTTTGTCCAATATTTTTAAGCTGTTATGACCTTTTAATTTCAATTATAAATGTTAGGGTATGGTTTCTCACCTCCCCCATACTAACCTATTTATGTTTTAATAATGGGAGACCCCTTTCTCTCTCATTAAATGCCTCCCATGTACACCCGTTACTATGCCGAAATTCCGAAAGGAATTTCTCTCTCCTCATTTACATTCAAACAATTCTTTTGTATCATGAATCTAAATTCCATTAAATTTGTTGGGACATGTATCTATATGACCCCCTTACTATCCATGCCATGTAAATATGATTAGACACCCCTTTCTCTCTCATCAAGCATTTTTATGAGTTCTTATGTCACGCCGTTATGCTCCAGAAATTGCACTGCGCTTTTCCAAGACAAAGTCATTGTGTAGTGAATACCATGCCCATTTCTCTATCAAGGGTATTCACATTTATGCATATTTACTTATTGTTTAAAGAGTTTCATGTATGTATTCCACATTCTTTTATCGTGGAATAAATGATTATGTTGAATGATTCAATGTTTTATGATTCATGTGGCACACTTATGCATGAAATGAATTGTTTAAGAAGGGTGCGCCCTGATAGCACTCCAATGCATTGGGTAAAGTATAGTATCATGATACATCATGTGCAATGAGTGTTGAATCATGATAATTCAAGTGCAATGAGGGTTTACTCGTGCTTCATGTGAAATGAGGATTTACTCATGCTCCATGTGCAATGAGCCTTGGCTCATGCTAATTCCATGTTAAGTGTTGTTGCCACATTTCCATGTTATGATTATCATGATTTATCATACCTTTATGTTCATATTTCTCTTGTGCTCTATTGATATTCCTATTGTCTAACATGTATTGTATCCCTCATATTATACCTTGTTTACTCCCTTACTGGGCTTTATAGCTCACCCTTTTCTTATGCATGTTCTCAGGTTATCCCATGTAATGCTAAGTATGAAGGTCATGTAAAAGAAGTTTCCAATAAAGATGTTGAGTTTTATGTTTCCAGTTATTATGTAATGTTCCTAAGCCCCAAAGATGTAACACCCCGAGCTTCCACGATACGCTTCTCATTCAATAATGAAATAGCTTGCATTTAACGCAACTTCGAGTTCTAAAACACCGCGACTAATCAAAGTAGCCGTTATGAATAGTAATAACCACTTTTTAAAATTATAGAAATTTTATATTTCAAAATGGACTTCATTTTTGTATTCGTAATATCGAAATTAGCCTATGTTGAATTTTTGGTATTTTTCTGAGAACTTCTAATTTTTTATGAATAGTGAAAAATACTTAAAAACAACTTTTTTAATCAAAATAATTTATACTGATAAATTATACTATTTAGTGGTTTTAAGTTATAATTAGAAAATATTTTTACCATTTTATCCAATGGTGGTCATTAGAATTAATTTAACATTGAAATTGGACATAAACAATTGCCAATCTTTTGATATAAATTGTTTCTTAAAAACACGCTATTTGTTGTGACAGCGGGAATTAATTATAAAATTAATTAATGAAACTTATATGTTTGGAATTTTTTAAAATAGACATCATTTTTGAATTCGGAATATCAATTATAGCTTAGGGTGAAATTTTGGCATTGTTCTGAAAAACTTCAATTTTTGATGAATAGTGAAACCACTAAGTGGTAGTTAAATAACTGATTTTTCGTTTAAATGAAATATTACCACTTCTGTGATTTGATTTTCAAAAATCCGACATACATGGTTGTCATTAAGAAGTAAAATGTGGTTCAATGAGATTAAAATAATTTTTTGGTGAATAGTAACTTTTAAGTTCTTAATCGCGATTAGAGGTAATTAGTGTAGTTTAAGGTAAAAACAATGTTTTAATAATATGATATGAGCTTGACACTTGTCCTAATCCTATTGGATGAGTCATGGCCGACCAAGACAACCCATGGGTCAACTTGGGGACCCCATGGAGCCACTTTAGTTAGAAAATGACATAAACACCTTTTATTTAATGTTAAAGTAAAAAATGACACAAACATAAAATGTTTTACTAAAACAATTTTTAAGTGGGGTTACACAAGTCCAAATTTTGACTATAAATATTCATTAGAAAGATAAAAATATTTCCTACATCATAGTATTTTTTTTATATTTTTTAGACATTAAATAAATTAAATTATTTATGACATCATTATGATGCAGCGATGACCTCATTATTTAACGATTTAAATAAAATGAGAAGATAATGCAAAATCCGAGGCTTACACTTGTCCAAAGCCTATTGGATGAGGAGATTTCGAAACCTTATCACCTTAGCCTCGAATTATATAAGTGTGGGACCTTTAGAATCCGAAAAGCATTGTGAAATAATGTAACATTTCAATCTTTCCAAAAGTGCCCCTCCTCTCCACTTATAAAAGGCCCCCACCTCTCCCACCTTATTTACACTTTCAAGCCATTTGGATCGGCCAAACTCTGCCCAAATACTCTCCCAACTTCCCCCTCTTACTCCTAGAATCCTCACTTTGGGCAGAACTCTTCCCAAGGAAGCCTTTGGCTCAAATCAAAAAGAGTTACCCGATTTTGAGGTAATGTCTTTTCTAATGTTGTTTTGTTTTATTTTTCTTCTCCAACCCCCTAAACTCTTTTCATTCCATTCTTTTGTAACAACACCAGTACCTACAATATACTAGGATGTTTTTATGATAAGGATTTGGTTTACACTTACACACACCTTCGTCTAATGGTTAAAGAACATACGGTTTCTGTGGATGGCGAATTTCTGCCTCACGAAACGATGATTGTTCAACACTCATATAACACCTTCAAAGGTGGCCATTAAGATGTCACTATTTTTATATATGATTTATAATTTGTTTATGTTTTACTTATGCTTCTGTATTTCTCATTTATGTCATACTTTATGATTTCCATTATGGGTAAAACGCGATAATTTCATTTTAGGAAGTGCGGACTACCGCCCCCTCAAAGTGATTTGAATCGTTAATGCCATATGTGGGATGTATAAAGGATGGAGTAAATGGTATTATACACTATATTATACTGGAATTATATTATACATTTATTATGATTTAGTTCCATTAAATATGAAATTGAAATGAAAGTAGCGTTCATGCGTACGTACGGCTTACCGTCTCCATGAACGGTGCATTTCATTTCTTACCTCTAAATGTTACGTAATATTATAAATGAATGTATATACTGGATATATAAGATATATATATCATGAATATAATTCTGGATATAATGGATATTTCACCACATAAACAACTTGTAATTATAAGAAGCTTATTGTTGACTCAAGTACCAAAGATCGACAAAACGACCGTTATTAACTTAAATAATTACATAATGTTCATATCATTGTAATAAGTGATATAATAAGGATAATGAAGTTGAAAATGGTTCTTAATAAGGTATATATTAACTCTAGTTTATTATTCAGGAGGTTAAAGAACGGTTGAGTCAAGTCGGACACAAGGTAAGGGAATTTCTTAACCCAACTTCCATTCTTTGGGTTAATCTCCTACTTTAAAATTATGTCATGATATTGTTATGTACTATTTTGTATATTTACTTTCTTTATGTGTACCTATAGTGAATACACATAATATATCTATTTTATTTTAAAAATTATCTTTGTAAGGACTTCGTCTCAATCTCCTTTCATTGAGGCATATTTGGTTTTATACACAAATTTCTTTTATACGGTGTATAAACCACTTTGACTTTTACGTTTACTCAAAAGGAATCTTTTTATACGAAGCGTTTTACTAAACGACAAAAAGGAATGTTTTTCTTTCCGTACGTATGCGGCGACAACGACTTCTCCGCCGTCGTAACCATTATTTGAGTTTCGGCTTCCTCTACAAGCCATCATTTTTTTAATAAAAAAATAAATACAAAGTTTTAACTTTCTTTTATTTTGGAATTGAAAATGGTTTTGAAAGCGTTTTTATTATATCAATTTGTTGTATTGATATCTTGTGATTGAAATGTGGAAATGTTATGTTTCCTTTATGCATGTTTTATGTGATACAATTATGTTATGGTTTATGATATGTTTAAACCTATTAATATGAGGAATATATTGGACTTAATAAGTGACGGGTGGAGCCCGCTATAGCTCCTCGATGCATCAGTAGGTCTCATGAGACAACTAGACGTGGAATTGGCCGAGACCCTTTCCCAATTTGATTTATGATTTTGGCCGAGGCCTTAATCATTTTAGACGTCTTGTCCGAGGCCTTGACAAAGTGTTTTAGAATGTCTGGCATTATACATTCCCTCATTATGAAAGTGGTTATTGATATTGCATGTGATTATTCGGCCAGTAGAATATCCATGTGAAGAAGTGAATGGCATTATCTCATTTTACTTTTGCCATATTATGTTGAAGTTCAAGTTTAAAAGGCTTTTGTTTTAGTTATACATTGCCTTAAATGTTAATGTTTATTTATGAAAGCTTCCGCAATATTGTTATCCTTACTGAGCATCTGAGCTCACCCCTTTCAATGTTTTAATGTTTTCCAGGATTTGAAGAAGTATATTATGAATGACCTGCAGGGATAGTGTGAGGGGATATGAAGACAATATGTTGTTGTTGTTTTGGTTTACTTTATGATGTAATGTAACGTTTACAAATGTATCTAGTGTTTCCAAGGCTACTAAACTAATCGGTCTTTCGAGACTTGATCTTTTGTGATCATGCCAATGTTACGAAGTAATGCACCGACTCTGGGTAGCTGGGGTCGGGGCGTTACAGTTGGTATCAGAGGCAGTTTAGTACTAACCTTGGAAGCTAGATTTAGATAAACTCTGATTAGAGCACATAGCCCGAAGATAGACTTTGAGGATTAGTATAGAAGAACATCTTAGAATTTTGGTATTGTAGAGATTTTGTGAGTTTTTCGAGCAATACATCCCTGTCTGGATACGAGCAGGTAGAGGCGGCTCTGGCACAGATGTACCTAGGGGTAAAACCCGAAAACACTGCTTTGAGCTAGACTCGAACGGGAACTGGTGCACGACAATGGGCCTTGCTGCACTCTTGGTTACGACACTCCCGGGGGATATGCTTAGGATAATTCTCATTTTCTTTACAAACCACTATGAACGGTTATGAGTATATACTTCCTCAAATAAAACCTTTTTATGATTATGGATTATATCCATAAATAGTTCAATTTATGTTAAGTATTTTACAAGTATGGAATTATGTATTTTGATTCATAAACTAATCTAGTTTATGCCATTGTTTAGAAATGGCGCCTAGTAGAAGGAATGGAAACTGTATCAATGCATGAACTCCGTGTAGGGATTGCCCTCCTGCTCAAGATAATTATTGTGGACCTGGAGATACAACTGGTGCTGATCAACTTATTACCATACTGGGACAACTCACGCAGGTTATGAATAACAACCTTACCCGTATGGAGCACCCTGATCCACAGCGTGGAGGATCGATGTTAGATCGATTCATGAGGCAACAACCACCAACGTTCAACGGGAGTACAAATCCTATAGTAGCTGAGCAATGGATAAATTCCTTAGAGAAAATATTCCATGCCCTGGGGAGTAGTGAAAGGGAGAATGTTGTCATGGCAGTTTACCGCCTCACTGGAGATGCCGATCAATGGTGGTCACTAATTCAAAACACAAAGGAAGATGATGAATTAACAAACATGGAATGGCAGGAGTTCAAAGAGCTTTTCTTAGAAAAATACTTTCCTCGTGACCATCGAGCAGATATGGAAAGACAATTTCTGAGTCTGAGGCAGAAGGAGGATGAGAATGTCGCAAAGTATGAGGCTAACTTTACAAGGTTAGCGAGGCATGCTGCCGATTATATACGTAACCCAAGGAGTAAGATTGATCGTTTCTTTGATGGGTTAAAACCATTTCTCCGTCGAGCTTTGGTATCACAATCCTTTTCATCATACGAAGATATTGTCTCGTGTGCTATCAAGACAGAAAAGGAATTCTCTAAGTCTTATGACAACAAAGTAAAGCAAGAGAAGAAGAGAACGGTGGAACAAGAGACAGATAAAGGGAAAAAGGGAAAGAAGGATTTTCCATTATGTGATAATTGTGGGAAGAATCACCCGGGTACTTGCCTAAAAGGAATGGGAGTTTGTTATAAATGTGGAGAAAAGGGTCACCAGGCTCGTGATTGCAAGGGAAAGAAAGAGGCTGTCAAAGTTGAATGCTACAATTGTAGAGAAATGGGTCATTATGCAAATGAATGTCCTAAGCGTCAGGGAAACTTACCTCAGAAAAGGCCAAGGGATCAAGGACAATCTTATGCTGTTACTACAGTTGAAGCAGAATAACTAATGTATTGGTGCTTTTGGACTCAAGGATTATATTCTGGTTATAAGAATAATGTAATATATATATATGGATTGTACTGCAGTACTTTTTGATTTCAGTAAGGTTTTAATATGATTAAGGTAATCATATTTTTAGTATGTGACAATAAGAGAAACTTTTCTTTGTTTGGGGAATCTGATGTTACAATTGATTTTGGAATTTAGAGACCTTTTAGAGAAAGTCTGGATGAAGGTATTTTGGATAACTATAAAGGTTGGAGTGGATTAAGTTGAACTTTGGATAGTATTGTTTAAGGTTAAAACATTTATGAAGATTATTTTTGGAATAGTATAGTACTATATTTTTAGGAAAAGGACAACCTGCAGGGTGGGTAATAACCCGTCGCGTCGGACAAAGTTGCAGGAATCGAACCCACAACCATAGTGCGACAAGCCTTTATTTCCTACCACTAGCCTACAGGAAGTCCCTGGTTATTACAAAATAGTTTTACTAATCTAAATGGTACGTGTTAACATTTTGAACCTTATACAATTAGGATAAATAGAATATTTTTGAGTTCTGTTACCATTGGGAGTAAAAGTTGGGTTTGTGGTAAAAATTTATTAACGAATGAAAGTATACATAACAAGTATGTATATTCCCTTACGTTCTTAGTAAATCTCATAAATAAATTCCTCAACATTATAAAAGGTAACTTAAAACAAAAATGTTGTCGGTTAACTTTTCCAACTAGGGATTCAATGACCGTTTAACCAATCACAAGTTTGTGATTTTCTTATGGTTAAACTTTCTCCTAATCCTGTTTTCTATAACTCTCCATCAGACCTTGATGGTTTGTTTTTCTTCCATATCCATATTTTCATAGAATCCTAGAATGGGCTATATCGGGTGACCTTTGTACTTATCCTGCTTTCTTTTAATGTTATATATTTATTAACCTTATTTCCGATGTGGGTTTTCCACCAAGGTATTTTCTATTTTCAACCTTTTATTATCAAAGAAAAATTTCAAATTGCGAGGACGCAATTTATTGAAGGAGGGGAGAATGTAACACCCCGATCTTCCACGATACGCTTCTCATTCAATAATGAAATAGCTTGCATTTAACACAACTTCGAGTTCTAAAACACCGCGACTAATCAAAGTAGCCGTTATGAATAGTAATAACCACTTTTTAAAATTATAGAAATTTTATATTTCAAAATGGACTTCATTTTTGTATTCGTAATATCGAAATTAGCCTATGTTGAATTTTTGGTATTTTTCTGAGAACTTCTAATTTTTTATGAATAGTGAAAAATACTTAAAAACAACTTTTTTAATCAAAATAATTTATACTGATAAATTATACTATTTAGTGGTTTTAAGTTATAATTAGAAAATATTTTTACCATTTTATCCAATGGTGGTCATTAGAATTAATTTAACATTGAAATTAGACATAAACAATTGCCAATCTTTTGATATAAATTGTTTCTTAAAAACACGCTATTTGTTGTGACAGCGGGAATTAATTATAAAATTAATTAATGAAACTTATATGTTTGGAATTTTGTAAAATAGACATCATTTTTGAATTCGGAATATCAATTATAGCTTAGGGTGAAATTTTGGCATTGTTCTGAAAAACTTCAATTTTTGATGAATAGTGAAACCACTAAGTGGTAGTTAAATAACTGATTTTTCGTTTAAATGAAATATTACCACTTCTGTGATTTGATTTTCAAAAATCCGACATACATGGTTGTCATTAATAAGTAAAATGTGGTTCAATGAGATTAAAATAATTTTTTGGTGAATAGTAACTTTTAAGTTCTTAATCGCGATTAGAGGTAATTAGTGTAGTTTAAGGTAAAAACAATGTTTTAATAATATGATATGAGCTTGACACTTGTCCTAATCCTATTGGATGAGTCATGGCCGACCAAGACAACCCATGGGTCAACTTGGGGACCCCATGGAGCCACTTTAGTTAGAAAATGACATAAACACCTTTTATTTAATGTTAAAGTAAAAAATGACACAAACATAAAATGTTTTACTAAAACAATTTTTAAGTGGGGTTACACAAGTCCAAATTTTGACTATAAATATTCATTAGAAAGATAAAAAGATTTCCTACATCATAGTATTTTTTTTATATTTTTTAGACATTAAATAAATTAAATTATTTATGACATCATTATGATGCAGCGATGACCTCATTATTTAACGATTTAAATAAAATGAGAAGATAATGCAAAATCCGAGGCTTACACTTGTCCAAAGCCTATTGGATGAGGAGATTTCGAAACCTTATCACCTTAGCCTCGAATTATATAAGTGTGGGACCTTTAGAATCCGAAAAGCATTGTGAAATAATGTAACATTTCAATCTTTCCAAAAGTGCCCCTCCTCTCCACTTATAAAAGGCCCCCACCTCTCCCACCTTATTTACACTTTCAAGCCATTTGGCTCGGCCAAACTCTGCCCAAATACTCTCCCAACTTCCCCCTCTTACTCCTAGAATCCTCACTTTGGGCAGAACTCTTCCCAAGGAAGCCTTTGGCTCAAATCAAAAAGAGTTACCCGATTTTGAGGTAATGTCTTTTCTAATGTTGTTTTGTTTTATTTTTCTTCTCCAACCCCCTAAACTCTTTTCATTCCATTCTTTTGTAACAACACCAGTACCTACAATATACTAGGATGTTGTTATGATAAGGATTTGGTTTACACTTACACACACCTTCGTCTAATGGTTAAAGAACATACGGTTTCTGTGGATGGCGAATTTCTGCCTCATGAAACGACGATTGTTCAACACTCATATAACACCTTCAAAGGTGGCCATTAAGATGTCACTATTTTTATATATGATTTATAATTTGTTTATGTTTTACTTATGCTTCTGTATTTCTCATTTATGTCATACTTTATGATTTCCATTATGGGTAAAACGCGATAATTTCATTTTAGGAAGTGCGGACTACCGCCCCCTCAAAGTGATTTGAATCGTTAATGCCATATGTGGGATGTATAAAGGATGGAGTAAATGGTATTATACACTATATTATACTGGAATTATATTATACATTTATTATGATTTAGTTCCATTAAATATGAAATTGAAATGAAAGTAGCGTTCATGCGTACGTACGGCTTACCGTCTCCATGAACGGTGCATTTCATTTCTTACCTCTAAATGTTACGTAATATTATAAATGAATGTATATACTAGATATATAAGATATATATATCATGAATATAATTCTGGATATAATGGATATTTCACCACATAAACAACTTGTAATTATAAGAAGCTTATTGTTGACTCAAGTACCAAAGATCGACAAAACGACCGTTATTAACTTAAATAATTACATAATGTTCATATCATTGTAATAAGTGATATAATAAGGATAATGAAGTTGAAAATGGTTCTTAATAAGGTATATATTAACTCTAGTTTATTATTCAGGAGGTTAAAGAACGGTTGAGTCAAGTCGGACACAAGGTAAGGGAATTTCTTAACCCAACTTCCATTCTTTGGGTTAATCTCCTACTTTAAAATTATGTCATGATATTGTTATGTACTATTTTGTATATTTACTTTCTTTATGTGTACCTATAGTGAATACACATAATATATCTATTTTATTTTAAAAATTATCTTTGTAAGGACTTCGTCTCAATCTCCTTTCATTGAGGCATATTTGGTTTTATACACAAATTTCTTTTATACGGTGTATAAACCACTTTGACTTTTACGTTTACTCAAAAGGAATCTTTTTATACGAAGCGTTTTACTAAACGACAAAAAGGAATGTTTTTCTTTCCGTACGTATGCGGCGACAACGACTTCTCCGCCGTCGTAACCATTATTTGAGTTTCGGCTTCCTCTACAAGCCATCATTTTTTTAATAAAAAAATAAATACAAAGTTTTAACTTTCTTTTATTTTGGAATTGAAAATGGTTTTGAAAGCGTTTTTATTATATCAATTTGTTGTATTGATATCTTGTGATTGAAATGTGGAAATGTTATGTTTCCTTTATGCATGTTTTATGTGATACGATTATGTTATGGTTTATGATATGTTTAAACCTATTCATATGAGGAATGTATTGGACTTAATAAGTGACGGGTGGAGCCCGCTATAGCTCCTCGATGCATCGGTAGGTCTCATGAGACAACTAGACGTGGAATTGGCCGAGGCCCTTTCCCAATTTGATTTATGATTTTGGCCGAGGCCTTAATCATTTTAGACGTCTTGGCCGAGGCCTTGACAAAGTGTTTCAGAATGTCTGGCATTATACATTCCCTCATTATGAAAGTGGTTATTGATATTGCATGTGATTATTCGGCCAGTAGAATATCCATGTGAAGAAGTGAATGGCATTATCTCATTTTACTTTTGCCATATTATGTTGAAGTTCAAGTTTAAAAGGCTTTTGTTTTAGTTATACATTGCCTTAAATGTTAATGTTTATTTATGAAAGCTTCCGCAATATTGTTATCCTTACTGAGCATCTGAGCTCACCCCTTTCAATGTTTTAATGTTTTCCAGGATTTGAAGAAGTATATTATGAATGACCTGCAGGGATAGTGTGAGGGGATATGAAGACAATATGTTGTTGTTGTTTTGGTTTACTTTATGATGTAATGTAACGTTTACAAATGTATCTAGTGTTTCCAAGGCTACTAAACTAATCGGTCTTTCGAGACTTGATCTTTTGTGATCATGCCAATGTTACGAAGTAATGCACCGACTCTGGGTAGCTGGGGTCGGGGCGTTACAGTTGGTATCAGAGGCAGTTTAGTACTAACCTTGGAAGCTAGATTTAGATAAACTCTGATTAGAGCACATAGCCCGAAGATAGACTTTGAGGATTAGTATAGAAGAACATCTTAGAATTTTGGTATTGTAGAGATTTTGTGAGTTTTCCGAGCAATACATCCCTGTCTGGATACGAGCAGGTAGAGGCGGCTCTGGCACAGATGTACCTAGGGGTAAAACCCGAAAACACTGCTTTGAGCTAGACTCGAACGGGAACTGGTGCACGACAATGGGCCTTGCTGCACTCTTGGTTACGACACTCCCGGGGGATATGCTTAGGATAATTCTCATTTTCTTTACAAACCACTATGAACGGTTATGAGTATATACTTCCTCAAATAAAACCTTTTTATGATTATGGATTATATCCATAAATAGTTCAATTTATGTTAAGTATTTTACAAGTATGGAATTATGTATTTTGATTCATAAACTAATCTAGTTTATGCCATTGTTTAGAAATGGCGCCTAGTAGAAGGAATGGAAACTGTATCAATGCACGAACTCCGTGTAGGGATTTCCCTCCTGCTCAAGATAATTATTGTGGACCTGGAGATACAACTGGTGCTGATCAACTTATTACCATACTGGGACAACTCACGCAGGTTATGAATAACAACCTTACCCGTATGGAGCACCCTGATCCACAGCGTGGAGGATCGATGTTAGATCGATTCATGAGGCAACAACCACCAACGTTCAACGAGAGTACAAATCCTATAGTAGCTGAGCAATGGATAAATTCCTTAGAGAAAATATTCCATGCCCTGGGGAGTAGTGAAAGGGAGAATGTTGTCATGGCAGTTTACCGCCTCACTGGAGATGCCGATCAATGGTGGTCACTAATTCAAAACACAAAGGAAGATGATGAATTAACAAACATGGAATGGCAGGAGTTCAAAGAGCTTTTCTTAGAAAAATACTTTCCTCGTGACCATCGAGCAGATATGGAAAGACAATTTCTGAGTCTGAGGCAGAAGGAGGATGAGAATGTCGCAAAGTATGAGGCTAACTTTACAAGGTTAGCGAGGCATGCTGCCGATTATATACGTAACCCAAGGAGTAAGATTGATCGTTTCTTTGATGGGTTAAAACCATTTCTCCGTCGAGCTTTGGTATCACAATCCTTTTCATCATACGAAGATATTGTCTCGTGTGCTATCAAGACAGAAAAGGAATTCTCTAAGTCTTATGACAACAAAGTAAAGCAAGAGAAGAAGAGAACGGTGGAACAAGAGACAGATAAAGGGAAAAAGGGAAAGAAGGATTTTCCATTATGTGATAATTGTGGGAAGAATCACTCGGGTACTTGCCTAAAAGGAATGGGAGTTTGTTATAAATGTGGAGAAAAGGGTCACCAGGCTCGTGATTGCAAGGGAAAGAAAGAGGCTGTCAAAGTTGAATGCTACAATTGTAGAGAAATGGGTCATTATGCAAATGAATGTCCTAAGCGTCAGGGAAACTTACCTCAGAAAAGGCCAAGGGATCAAGGACAATCTTATGCTGTTACTACAGTTGAAGCAGAATAACTAATGTATTGGTGCTTTTGGACTCAAGGATTATATTCTGGTTATAAGAATAATGTAATATATATATATGGATTGTACTGCAGTACTTTTTGATTTCAGTAAGGTTTTAATATGATTAAGGTAATCATATTTTTAGTATGTGACAATAAGAGAAACTTTTCTTTGTTTGGGGAATCTGATGTTACAATTGATTTTGGAATTTAGAGACCTTTTAGAGAAAGTCTGGATGAAGGTATTTTGGATAACTATAAAGGTTGGAGTGGATTAAGTTGAACTTTGGATAGTATTGTTTAAGGTTAAAACATTTATGAAGATTATTTTTGGAATAGTATAGTACTATATTTTTAGGAAAAGGACAACCTGCAGGGTGGGTAATAACCCGTCGCGTCGGACAAAGTTGCAGGAATCGAACCCACAACCATAGTGCGACAAGCCTTTATTTCCTACCACTAGCCTACAGGAAGTCCCTGGTTATTACAAAATAGTTTTACTAATCTAAATGGTATGTGTTAACATTTTGAACCTTATACAATTAGGATAAATAGAATATTTTTGAGTTCTGTTACCATTGGGAGTAAAAGTTGGGTTTGTGGTAAAAATTTATTAACGAATGAAAGTATACATAACAAGTATGTATATTCCCTTACGTTATTAGTAAATCTCATAAATAAATTCCTCAACATTATAAAAGGTAACTTAAAACAAAAATGTTGTCGGTTAACTTTTCCAACTAGGGATTCAATGACCGTTTAACCAATCACAAGTTTGTGATTTTCTTATGGTTAAACTTTCTCCTAATCCTGTTTTCTATAACTCTCCATCAGACCTTGATGGTTTGTTTTTCTTCCATATCCATATTTTCATAGAATCCTAGAATGGGCTATATCGGGTGACCTTTGTACTTATCCTGCTTTCTTTTAATGTTATATATTTATTAACCTTATTTCCGATGTGGGTTTTCCACCAAGGTATTTTCTATTTTCAACCTTTTATTATCAAAGAAAAATTTCAAATTGCGAGGACGCAATTTATTGAAGGAGGGGAGAATGTAACACCCCGATCTTCCACGATACGCTTCTCATTCAATAATGAAATAGCTTGCATTTAACGCAACTTCGAGTTCTAAAACACCGCGACTAATCAAAGTAGCCGTTATGAATAGTAATAACCACTTTTTAAAATTATAGAAATTTTATATTTCAAAATGGACTTCATTTTTGTATTCGTAATATCGAAATTAGCCTATGTTGAATTTTTGGTATTTTTCTGAGAACTTCTAATTTTTTATGAATAGTGAAAAATACTTAAAAACAACTTTTTTAATCAAAATAATTTATACTGATAAATTATACTATTTAGTGGTTTTAAGTTATAATTAGAAAATATTTTTACCATTTTATCCAATGGTGGTCATTAGAATTAATTTAACATTGAAATTGGACATAAACAATTGCCAATCTTTTGATATAAATTGTTTCTTAAAAACTCGCTATTTGTTGTGACAGCGGGAATTAATTATAAAATTAATTAATGCAACTTATATGTTTGGAATTTTGTAAAATAGACATCATTTTTGAATTCGGAATATCAATTATAGCTTAGGGTGAAATTTTGGCATTGTTCTGAAAAACTTCAATTTTTGATGAATAGTGAAACCACTAAGTGGTAGTTAAATAACTGATTTTTCGTTTAAATGAAATATTACCACTTCTGTGATTTGATTTTCAAAAATCCGACATACATGGTTGTCATTAAGAAGTAAAATGTGGTTCAATGAGATTAAAATAATTTTTTGGTGAATAGTAACTTTTAAGTTCTTAATCGCGATTAGAGGTAATTAGTGTAGTTTAAGGTAAAAACAATGTTTTAATAATATGATATGAGCTTGACACTTGTCCTAATCCTATTGGATGAGTCATGGCCGACCAAGACAACCCATGGGTCAACTTGGGGACCCCATGGAGCCACTTTAGTTAGAAAATGACATAAACACCTTTTATTTAATGTTAAAGTAAAAAATGACACAAACATAAAATGTTTTACTAAAACAATTTTTAAGTGGGGTTACACAAGTCCAAATTTTGACTATAAATATTCATTAGAAAGATAAAAAGATTTCATACATCATAGTATTTTTTTTATATTTTTTAGACATTAAATAAATTAAATTATTTATGACATCATTATGATGCAGCGATGACCTCATTATTTAACGATTTAAATAAAATGAGAAGATAATGCAAAATCCGAGGCTTACACTTGTCCAAAGCCTATTGGATGAGGAGATTTCGAAACCTTATCACCTTAGCCTCGAATTATATAAGTGTGGGACCTTTAGAATCCGAAAAGCATTGTGAAATAATGTAACATTTCAATCTTTCCAAAAGTGCCCCTCCTCTCCACTTATAAAAGGCCCCCACCTCTCCCACCTTATTTACACTTTCAAGCCATTTGGCTCGGCCAAACTCTGCCCAAATACTCTCCCAACTTCCCCCTCTTACTCCTAGAATCCTCACTTTGGGAAGAACTCTTCCCAAGGAAGCCTTTGGCTCAAATCAAAAAGAGTTACCCGATTTTGAGGTAATGTCTTTTCTAATGTTGTTTTGTTTTATTTTTCTTCTCCAACCCCCTAAACTCTTTTCATTCCATTCTTTTGTAACAACACCAGTACCTACAATATACTAGGATGTTGTTATGATAAGGATTTGGTTTACACTTACACACACCTTCGTCTAATGATTAAAGAACATACGGTTTCTGTGGATGGCGAATTTCTGCCTCACGAAACGATGATTGTTCAACACTCATATAACACCTTCAAAGGTGGCCATTAAGATGTCACTATTTTTATATATGATTTATAATTTGTTTATGTTTTACTTATGCTTCTGTATTTCTCATTTATGTCATACTTTATGATTTCCATTATGGGTAAAACGCGATAATTTCATTTTAGGAAGTGCGGACTACCGCCCCCTCAAAGTGATTTGAATCGTTAATGCCATATGTGGGATGTATAAAGGATGGAGTAAATGGTATTATACACTATATTATACTGGAATTATATTATACATTTATTATGATTTAGTTCCATTAAATATGAAATTGAAATGAAAGTAGCGTTCATGCGTACGTACGGCTTACCGTCTCCATGAACGGTGCATTTCATTTCTTACCTCTAAATGTTACGTAATATTATAAATGAATGTATATACTGGATATATAAGATATATATATCATGAATATAATTCTGGATATAATGGATATTTCACCACATAAACAACTTGTAATTATAAGAAGCTTATTGTTGACTCAAGTACCAAAGATCGACAAAACGACCGTTATTAACTTAAATAATTACATAATGTTCATATCATTGTAATAAGTGATATAATAAGGATAATGAAGTTGAAAATGGTTCTTAATAAGGTATATATTAACTCTAGTTTATTATTCAGGAGGTTAAAGAACGGTTGAGTCAAGTCGGACACAAGGTAAGGGAATTTCTTAACCCAACTTCCATTCTTTGGGTTAATCTCCTACTTTCAAATTATGTCATGATATTGTTATGTACTATTTTGTATATTTACTTTCTTTATGTGTACCTATAGTGAATACACATAATATATCTATTTTATTTTAAAAATTATCTTTGTAAGGACTTCGTCTCAATCTCCTTTCATTGAGGCATATTTGGTTTTATACACAAATTTCTTTTATACGGTGTATAAACCACTTTGACTTTTACGTTTACTCAAAAGGAATCTTTTTATACGAAGCGTTTTACTAAACGACAAAAAGGAATGTTTTTCTTTCCGTACGTATGCGGCGACAACGACTTCTCCGCCGTCGTAACCATTATTTGAGTTTCGGCTTCCTCTACAAGCCATCATTTTTTTAATAAAAAAATAAATACAAAGTTTTAACTTTCTTTTATTTTGGAATTGAAAATGGTTTTGAAAGCGTTTTTATTATATCAATTTGTTGTATTGATATCTTGTGATTGAAATGTGGAAATGTTATGTTTCCTTTATGCATGTTTTATGTGATACGATTATGTTATGGTTTATGATATGTTTAAACCGATTCATATGAGGAATGTATTGGACTTAATAAGTGACGGGTGGAGCCCGCTATAGATCCTCGATGCATCGGTAGGTCTCATGAGACAACTAGACGTGGAATTGGCCGAGGCCCTTTCCCAATTTGATTTATGATTTTGGCCGAGGCCTTAATCATTTTAGACGTCTTGGCCGAGGCCTTGACAAAGTGTTTCAGAATGTCTGGCATTATACATTCCCTCATTATGAAAGTGGTTATTGATATTGCATGTGATTATTCGGCCAGTAGAATATCCATGTGAAGAAGTGAATGGCATTATCTCATTTTACTTTTTCCATATTATGTTGAAGTTCAAGTTTAAAAGTCTTTTGTTTTAGTTATACATTGCCTTAAATGTTAATGTTTATTTATGAAAGCTTCCGCAATATTGTTATCCTTACTGAGCATCTGAGCTCACCCCTTTCAATGTTTTAATGTTTTCCAGGATTTGAAGAAGTATATTATGAATGACCTGCAGGGATAGTGTGAGGGGATATGAAGACAATATGTTGTTGTTGTTTTGGTTTACTTTATGATGTAATGTAACGTTTACAAATGTATCTAGTGTTTCCAAGGCTACTAAACTAATCGGTCTTTCGAGACTTGATCTTTTGTGATCATGCCAATGTTACGAAGTAATGCACCGACTCTGGGTAGCTGGGGTCGGGGCGTTACAGTTGGTATCAGAGGCAGTTTAGTACTAACCTTGGAAGCTAGATTTAGATAAACTCTGATTAGAGCACATAGCCCGAAGATAGACTTTGAGGATTAGTATAGAAGAACATCTTAGAATTTTGGTATTGTAGAGATTTTGTGAGTTTTCCGAGCAATACATCCCTGTCTGGATACGAGCAGGTAGAGGCGGCTCTGGCACAGATGTACCTAGGGGTAAAACCCGAAAACACTGCTTTGAGCTAGACTCGAACGGGAACTGGTGCACGACAATGGGCCTTGCTGCACTCTTGGTTACGACACTCCCGGGGGATATGCTTAGGATAATTCTCATTTTCTTTACAAACCACTATGAACGGTTATGAGTATATACTTCCTCAAATAAAACCTTTTTATGATTATGGATTATATCCATAAATAGTTCAATTTATGTTAAGTATTTTACAAGTATGGAATTATGTATTTTGATTCATAAACTAATCTAGTTTATGCCATTGTTTAGAAATGGCGCCTAGTAGAAGGAATGGAAACTGTATCAATGCACGAACTCCGTGTAGGGATTGCCCTCCTGCTCAAGATAATTATTGTGGACCTGGAGATACAACTGGTGCTGATCAACTTATTACCATACTGGGACAACTCACGCAGGTTATGAATAACAACCTTACCCGTATGGAGCACCCTGATCCACAGCGTGGAGGATCGATGTTAGATCGATTCATGAGGCAACAACCACCAACGTTCAACGGGAGTACAAATCCTATAGTAGCTGAGCAATGGATAAATTCCTTAGAGAAAATATTCCATGCCCTGGGGAGTAGTGAAAGGGAGAATGTTGTCATGGCAGTTTACCGCCTCACTGGAGATGCCGATCAATGGTGGTCACTAATTCAAAACACAAAGGAAGATGATGAATTAACAAACATGGAATGGCAGGAGTTCAAAGAGCTTTTCTTAGAAAAATACTTTCCTCGTGACCATCGAGCAGATATGGAAAGACAATTTCTGAGTCTGAGGCAGAAGGAGGATGAGAATGTCGCAAAGTATGAGGCTAACTTTACAAGGTTAGCGAGGCATGCTGCCGATTATATACGTAACCCAAGGAGTAAGATTGATCGTTTCTTTGATGGGTTAAAACCATTTCTCCGTCGAGCTTTGGTATCACAATCCTTTTCATCATACGAAGATATTGTCTCGTGTGCTATCAAGACAGAAAAGGAATTCTCTAAGTCTTATGACAACAAAGTAAAGCAAGAGAAGAAGAGAACGGTGGAACAAGAGACAGATAAAGGGAAAAAGGGAAAGAAGGATTTTCCATTATGTGATAATTGTGGGAAGAATCACCCAGGTACTTGCCTAAAAGGAATGGGAGTTTGTTATAAATGTGGAGAAAAGGGTCACCAGGCTCGTGATTGCAAGGGAAAGAAAGAGGCTGTCAAAGTTGAATGCTACAATTGTAGAGAAATGGGTCATTATGCAAATGAATGTCCTAAGCGTCAGGGAAACTTACCTCAGAAAAGGCCAAGGGATCAAGGACAATCTTATGCTGTTACTACAGTTGAAGCAGAATAACTAATGTATTGGTGCTTTTGGACTCAAGGATTATATTCTGGTTATAAGAATAATGTAATATATATATATGGATTGTACTGCAGTACTTTTTGATTTCAGTAATGTTTTAATATGATTAAGGTAATCATATTTTTAGTATGTGACAATAAGAGAAACTTTTCTTTGTTTGGGGAATCTGATGTTACAATTGATTTTGGAATTTAGAGACCTTTTAGAGAAAGTCTGGATGAAGGTATTTTGGATAACTATAAAGGTTGGAGTGGATTAAGTTGAACTTTGGATAGTATTGTTTAAGGTTAAAACATTTATGAAGATTATTTTTGGAATAGTATAGTACTATATTTTTAGGAAAAGGACAACCTGCAGGGTGGGTAATAACCCGTCGCGTCGGACAAAGCTGCAGGAATCGAACCCACAACCATAGTGCGACAAGCCTTTATTTCCTACCACTAGCCTACAGGAAGTCCCTGGTTATTACAAAATAGTTTTACTAATCTAAATGGTATGTGTTAACATTTTGAACCTTATACAATTAGGATAAATAGAATATTTTTGAGTTCTGTTACCATTGGGAGTAAAAGTTGGGTTTGTGGTAAAAATTTATTAACGAATGAAAGTATACATAACAAGTATGTATATTCCCTTACGTTCTTAGTAAATCTCATAAATAAATTCCTCAACATTATAAAAGGTAACTTAAAACAAAAATGTTGTCGGTTAACTTTTCCAACTAGGGATTCAATGACCGTTTAACCAATCACAAGTTTGTGATTTTCTTATGGTTAAACTTTCTCCTAATCCTGTTTTCTATAACTCTCCATCAGACCTTGATGGTTTGTTTTTCTTCCATATCCATATTTTCATAGAATCCTAGAATGGGCTATATCGGGTGACCTTTGTACTTATCCTGCTTTCTTTTAATGTTATATATTTATTAACCTTATTTCCGATGTGGGTTTTCCACCAAGGTATTTTCTATTTTCAACCTTTTATTATCAAAGAAAAATTTCAAATTGCGAGGACGCAATTTATTGAAGGAGGGGAGAATGTAACACCCCGATCTTCCACGATACGCTTCTCATTCAATAATGAAATAGCTTGCATTTAACGCAACTTCGAGTTCTAAAACACCGCGACTAATCAAAGTAGCCGTTATGAATAGTAATAACCACTTTTTAAAATTATAGAAATTTTATATTTCAAAATGGACTTCATTTTTGTATTCGTAATATCGAAATTAGCCTATGTTGAATTTTTGGTATTTTTCTGAGAACTTCTAATTTTTTATGAATAGTGAAAAATACTTAAAAACAACTTTTTTAATCAAAATAATTTATACTGATAAATTATACTATTTAGTGGTTTTAAGTTATAATTAGAAAATATTTTTACCATTTTATCCAATGGTGGTCATTAGAATTAATTTAACATTGAAATTGGACATAAACAATTGCCAATCTTTTGATATAAATTGTTTCTTAAAAACACGCTATTTGTTGTGACAGCGGGAATTAATTATAAAATTAATTAATGCAACTTATATGTTTGGAATTTTGTAAAATAGACATCATTTTTGAATTCGGAATATCAATTATAGCTTAGGGTGAAATTTTCGCATTGTTCTGAAAAACTTCAATTTTTGATGAATAGTGAAACCACTAAGTGGTAGTTAAATAACTGATTTTTCGTTTAAATGAAATATTACCACTTCTGTGATTTGATTTTCAAAAATCCGACATACATGGTTGTCATTAAGAAGTAAAATGTGGTTCAATGAGATTAAAATAATTTTTTGGTGAATAGTAACTTTTAAGTTCTTAATCGCGATTAGAGGTAATTAGTGAGGTTTAAGGTAAAAACAATGTTTTAATAATATGATATGAGCTTGACACTTGTCCTAATCCTATTGGATGAGTCATGGCCGACCAAGACAACCCATGGGTCAACTTGGGGACCCCATGGAGCCACTTTAGTTAGAAAATGACATAAACACCTTTTATTTAATGTTAAAGTAAAAAATGACACAAACATAAAATGTTTTACTAAAACAATTTTTAAGTGGGGTTACACAAGTCCAAATTTTGACTATAAATATTCATTAGAAAGATAAAAAGATTTCCTACATCATAGTATTTTTTTTATATTTTTTAGACATTAAATAAATTAAATTATTTATGACATCATTATGATGCAGCGATGACCTCATTATTTAACGATTTAAATAAAATGAGAAGATAATGCAAAATCCGAGGCTTACACTTGTCCAAAGCCTATTGGATGAGGAGATTTCGAAACCTTATCACCTTATCCTCGAATTATATAAGTGTGGGACCTTTAGAATCCGAAAAGCATTGTGAAATAATGTAACATTTCAATCTTTCCAAAAGTGCCCCTCCTCTCCACTTATAAAAGGCCCCCACCTCTCCCACCTTATTTACACTTTCAAGCCATTTGGCTCGGCCAACCTCTGCCCAAATACTCTCCCAACTTCCCCCTCTTACTCCTAGAATCCTCACTTTGGGCAGAACTCTTCCCAAGGAAGCCTTTGGCTCAAATCAAAAAGAGTTACCCGATTTTGAGGTAATGTCTTTTCTAATGTTGTTTTGTTTTATTTTTCTTCTCCAACCCCCTAAACTCTTTTCATTACATTCTTTTGTAACAACACCAGTACCTACAATATACTAGGATGTTGTTATGATAAGGATTTGTTTTACACTTACACACACCTTCGTCTAATGGTTAAAGAACATACGGTTTCTGTGGATGGCGAATTTCTGCCTCACGAAACGATGATTGTTCAACACTCATATAACACCTTCAAAGGTGGCCATTAAGATGTCACTATTTTTATATATGATTTATAATTTGTTTATGTTTTACTTATGCTTCTGTATTTCTCATTTATGTCATACTTTATGATTTCCATTATGGGTAAAACGCGATAATTTCATTTTAGGAAGTGCGGACTACCGCCCCCTCAAAGTGATTTGAATCGTTAATGCCATATGTGGGATGTATAAAGGATGGAGTAAATGGTATTATACACTATATTATACTGGAATTATATTATACATTTATTATGATTTAGTTCCATTAAATATGAAATTGAAATGAAAGTAGCGTTCATGCGTACGTACGGCTTACCGTCTCCATGAACGGTGCATTTCATTTCTTACCTCTAAATGTTACGTAATATTATAAATGAATGTATATACTGGATATATAAGATATATATATCATGAATATAATTCTGGATATAATGGATATTTCACCACATAAACAACTTGTAATTATAAGAAGCTTATTGTTGACTCAAGTACCAAAGATCGACAAAACGACCGTTATTAACTTAAATAATTACATAATGTTCATATCATTGTAATAAGTGATATAATAAGGATAATGAAGTTGAAAATGGTTCTTAATAAGGTATATATTAACTCTAGTTTATTATTCAGGAGGTTAAAGAACGGTTGAGTCAAGTCGGACACAAGGTAAGGGAATTTCTTAACCCAACTTCCATTCTTTGGGTTAATCTCCTACTTTAAAATTATGTCATGATATTGTTATGTACTATTTTGTATATTTACTTTCTTTATGTGTACCTATAGTGAATACACATAATATATCTATTTTATTTTAAAAATTATCTTTGTAAGGACTTCGTCTCAATCTCCTTTCATTGAGGCATATTTGGTTTTATACACAAATTTCTTTTATACGGTGTATAAACCACTTTGACTTTTACGTTTACTCAAAAGGAATCTTTTTATACGAAGCGTTTTACTAAACGACAAAAAGGAATGTTTTTCTTTCCGTACGTATGCGGCGACAATGACTTCTCCGCCGTCGTAACCATTATTTGAGTTTCGGCTTCCTCTACAAGCCATCATTTTTTTAATAAAAAAATAAATACAAAGTTTTAACTTTCTTTTATTTTGGAATTGAAAATGGGTTTGAAAGCGTTTTTATTATATCAATTTGTTGTATTGATATCTTGTGATTGAAATGTGGAAATGTTATGTTTCCTTTATGCATGTTTTATGTGATACGATTATGTTATGGTTTATGATATGTTTAAACCTATTCATATGAGGAATGTATTGGACTTAATAAGTGACGGGTGGAGCCCGCTATAGCTCCTCGATGCATCGGTAGGTCTCATGAGACAACTAGACGTGGAATTGGCCGAGGCCCTTTCCCAATTTGATTTATGATTTTGGCCGAGGCCTTAATCATTTTAGACGTCTTGGCCGAGGCCTTGACAAAGTGTTTCAGAATGTCTGGCATTATACATTCCCTCATTATGAAAGTGGTTATTGATATTGCATGTGATTATTCGGCCAGTAGAATATCCATGTGAAGAAGTGAATGGCATTATCTCATTTTACTTTTGCCATATTATGTTGAAGTTCAAGTTTAAAAGGCTTTTGTTTTAGTTATACATTGCCTTAAATGTTAATGTTTATTTATGAAAGCTTCCGCAATATTGTTATCCTTACTGAGCATCTGAGCTCACCCCTTTCAATGTTTTAATGTTTTCCAGGATTTGAAGAAGTATATTATGAATGACCTGCAGGGATAGTGTGAGGGGATATGAAGACAATATGTTGTTGTTGTTTTGGTTTACTTTATGATGTAATGTAACGTTTACAAATGTATCTAGTGTTTCCAAGGCTACTAAACTAATCGGTCTTTCGAGACTTGATCTTTTGTGATCATGCCAATGTTACGAAGTAATGCACCGACTCTGGGTAGCTGGGGTCGGGGCGTTACAAAAGACACCAGACCTCTCGATCTTCTATGTTGTATCAAGTGAAGATTTTATATAATAAATCAGGTTTAACTGTGTAATAAAAATAAAGGTTGTTATAGTTGGTATCAGAGGATAAATTTAGTTATTTTTGGGATTAGGATTAGAAAACCCTAGTGAAGACACTACTAGAGAAATAGGTTTTGAAGCCCCCTGACGTGGGCGACCACCTTTGGTGGTTGCTATTGGTGGCCTACTTTGGCGGTCGCTGGGATTTGCAAAAAAAACCCCTTCGGCGCCCCCTCGCCCTGCGATCCCCCCCATCCCCTCGTAGCCGCCCGTCCCCTATCCCCCGTCCCCTCGCCGCCCTCCGCCCTCCGCTCCATCTCCCCGCGTCTCCCATCCCCTCGCCGCCCTCCGCCCTCCACCCTCTGCTCCGGTTCCTCGCGTCCCCCGTCCCCTCGCCGCCCTCCGCTCCAGCTCCCCGCATCCCCCGTCCCCTCACCGCCCTCCACTCCTACTCTCCCGTCCCCTCGCCGCCTGCCCTTCGCTCCGCTCCGGCTCCCCGCGTCCCGCATCCCCCGTCCCCTCGCCGCCCTCTGCTCCGGATCCCCGCCATCCCATGTTCCCTACCTCTTCGTCCCCTCCCTCGCCGCACCGCCACCGCCCGTCCCCTCCCTTGCCACACCGCCACCACCCAGTCCCCTCCCTCCCCACATGGGCACTGCCCATCCCCTCGTCATTGTCGCCCGTCCGCTCCGGCTCCCCACTGTCCTCTGTTCCCTCCCTCATCATCCCACCCTCACTACACCATCGCCACCTCGACGCCTCCTCCTCCGGCTCGCCGCCGCCGCCACTGCCTGTCCCCTCCCTCGCCGCACCTCCCCTCCGCTGCCTCTCCTCTCCCTCGCAGCACCGCATTCATCTCCCCACCCTTCTAGATTTATAGCACAATCAGGTATGCCCTAATTTCCGTTTAAGAGTTTTGATTTTGGGTAATTCACAACACAAATTTGGCATGCATGAAGATTATATGAATATTTTCAGTGAATAAAAAGCGTGGAAATGGAAGTTCATGCGTATACGGGCTTCTGTGCATATGAAACAATGTGTCTTGACAATGTGTGTATAAGAGACTTCACACTTTACTTGAGGTTTGAGAAGACTGCACATATTATTTCATGAAGTATTCATTATTTGATCAAAATATTATTAGGGACTCTTGAATATAGAATCATCATTCGATTTACCATACCAAATGATGACGATGACATGGGCTTTCACTTACATTCCATTATCTATTCTCTTGTTTATTATTCAGAGATATAATTTGATTATTTTATCAATGGTGCACAAGCAATTGGTTAGTATTTATTTTAAATATATTTAATATGAAAAATGCATGTAATAAGTCTTGTGTAAATGTTTGTTATACAGATATTATTATGGATAAGAGTTGGATTGATCTTCCAAATCGAACTTCTAGAGAATATTTCAATGGCATTATGCAGTTTATTGAGTTCACTGGAGGATTTAAAAGTGACTATATTAGTTTTCCATGTAGAAAATGTTCTAACAGATATCAATTCACATGAGATACTATGAGGGAGCACCTATTCTTTAACGGATTTCTGAAAAATTATAAGAGTTGGACTCATCATGGAGAATAATATGTTCATTTTCAAAATACAGATGCAGTTTAGATGGATGTTGATGCAAGGATGAATGATCCAATGCATGAAATGCTTACTGAAATGGTATGTGGGTTGGATCCTGAAGGCATTGACATCCAGAATCTTGAGACCGGTGAGATAAATCTTCTCTTTGGTGTAGATCGTGATTCGAGGAGGTTTTATGAAGCACTTGATGATGCAAAAAGAGAATTATATCCTGGATGTACTTCTTACAATAAATTGTCATTTATCGTGGAGTTGTTGCATTTGAAGACTTTGAATCAGTGGTCAGACACATCATTCGACATGTTGTTGGTGTTATTGAAAAAGGTTCTTCCTATTGATGCTAAGATTCCTAAGTCATATTACCATGTTCATAACTTGACAGAGAACTTAGGTTTTACATATTAGACCATAGATGCATGTGCAGAAAACTGTATGTTGTTTAGAAAGGAAACTTCCCATTTGGATATTTGTACGGTTTGTGGTGCTTCTAGGTGGAAAGAGAATAGGGGAAATCAGACTCATCAAAGTCAGATTGCGATACAGGGGAAACCGATTGCCGTAAAACAAATGCGTTACTTTCCCCTTAAACCGAGGTTGAAATGATTTTTTATGTCATCTAAAGTTTCAAATTTAATGAGATGACATGCAGAAAGAATTCATGAAAGTGATATGTTAACCTACCCGGCAGACTCTCATGCATGGAAGGATTTTTGATAAGAGACATCCCGAATTTTCTAAAGATGTTCGTAATGTCTGATTGGGGTTGACAACAGATGGTTTCAATCTATTCAAGTCTATGGTTGGTGCAACTCATAGCACATGACCCGTGGTGTTGGTTCCGTATAATCTTCCTCTGTGGCTTTGTATGAAGCAACAATTTATATTACTTTACACTCTTATTGATGGACCTAGAAGTCCAGGGGATAAGATTGATGTTTACCTTCATCCATCGATTGATGAGTTGAATGAATTTTGGGGTGATGGTGTGATGACTTATGACTGTGAAATGAATGAAATGTTCAAACTACAGGCTACTTTATTGTGGACAATCAATGACTTCCTGGCTTATGAAAATTTATCAGGCTGGAGTACGAAAGGGGAATTTTCTTTCCCTTATTGCAATAAAAGTAAAAAATATGTATGGTTTAAACATTCCAAAAAATGGGCATACATGGGTCACATACATTTTCTCCCCCCTCAACACAGGTTCAGAAAGGACATAGTGGCATTTGATGGTTCTAGAGAGTTCATCCCAGCACCAAAGATCATGACAGGAGTCAAAATGTTATCACAGATTGAGGAAGAAAACATCCACACGGTATATGAAATTCAGGATTTGGTGTCTCATCCATTACGTAATATTCATGCTGCGGGTAGGCAGTGCAGTCACAATTGGAAAAAGAAAATATTTTTTATAGTCTTCTGTATTAGAAAACTATAACGACCCAAATTTTCATTAATGGAAAATCCCTCTTGATACAGTTAAATGTCTCTTTATAAAAAATGTTTTTATAATATGTCAACTTCTTTGGTTTTATGATAAGAGTTGTGACCATTACTTTTGTAGCCGTTGAACATTGATCACATGATTAGTATAAATATAAGGCTTTAACGAACCCAATTTTACTCAGACAAAGGAAGCGATGGCCACATCCAGTAGAATTTCCCCATACGAAGCCCATTTGTCGGAGCTCGGAAAAGAGGTGGCATCCTTGGGCTTTGCCCTTGACCAATCCCAAGCTGAGCTTCATTATTTCAAGCTCAAACGTGACCGTCTACGGGAAAAGTGGAAGTTTATAGAGATTACCACTCGAGCGATGTTATCCGAGCCACCCCAAGAGTCTGTCACCATCGCACACCTTACCCTTAGGTCTTATGCGGCTGTTTTAAGGGGTTATGTAAAAAATAAGTAGTACTATGTTCATGTACATTATTTTTGTATATAATAATGAATATAATTTCTAGTCATTTTTGATACATTGTAAATAGTTTTTAAAGTACAAATGGTGTTTTTAGTTATTATTTAATTGAGAAATATATTTTATTAAATTAAGGGATTTTTTAATTAAATAATATTTTAATAAAATAATAATAATAATATTAAATTAATTTTTATTAAATATAAATTATCTTATAATTTTATGAATGCAATTAAAATTTTTATTAAGGTTTGAAAGCCATTTTTGTCAAAACCCATGAATTTTCGATAAATGTCAGTTTTTATTTTAAAAGTGAAAATTAACATAATTAGAAATTTTTTTAGATAAAATAAATGTCATTTCTGGAATCAGGACGTCGAAATTATCCAACGGTGAATTTTTCATAATTTTCTGAGACAGTCAAATTTTTGGGTAAAAATTAAATACTGTTTAAATATATAATGTGTTTTATGACATCATAATGACTCAATGGTGATGTAATAAAATACCATAATCCTTATGTTCGGCCAATATATGTTTTATCATTAAAATAATGTGATTTTGGGTTTGTTTGACTTACTTTTCAAAGCATTAATGGACCCCTCAAGACATATTCAACACTTTGCCTTTTTAAATTAATTTCCATGGGAGTGTGACTCACCTTTACATAAGAAACCTTATTATTTTAAGAATTTCGGACTTGGTCCTTATAAAATATTGTTTTCCTCTTCCCTTTTCCAAAAACCATGGGCAAAAACCATGGGATGTTTTGTGGTTTGGATTAATTTAATGTAAGGGGACCCAAACCTAAATAATAAAGAATTCTCTCACCTTTCCTATATAAACCTACTCAAGCTCCCACTTCCTCCCCACTAAAATCCCTTGGAGTTCGTCCATCCTATATCCTACTCTCTCTATAATCCTCCAAAAGTGCCCCAAGCTCCCAAGAATCCTCTCACAAGCCTCTCTCTAGCCTTTGGAAGCACACTTCCAAGTAAGGGTTTTTTCTTCCTTTCTCATTTTTGTTAATTTTCTTTAAGTTGTATTGACCTTTTAATTTCAGTTATGAATGTTAAGGTATGGTTTCACATCTCCCCCATACTGCCCTATTATTGTTTGAATGATGGGAGACCCCTTTCTCTCTCATTAAATGCCTCCCATGTACACCCGTTACTATGCCAAAATTCCGAAAGGAACTTCTCTCTCTTCTTTGACATTCAAGCAATAATTTTGTATCATGAATCTAAATTCCATTAAAATTATTGGGACATGTATCTATATGACCTCCTTACTGTCCATTACATGTAAATATGACGAGAAACCACTTTCTCTCTCATCAACCATTTTTATTAATTCTTATGTCACGACGTTACGCTGCCAAAATCGCACCGATTTTCTAAGCCAATGTCATTGTGTAGTGAATACCATGACCATTTCTCCATCAAGGGTATTCACATTTATGCACATTTAATTATTGATTATAAAGTTTCATGTATGAATTCCACATTCCTTTATCGTGGAATAAATGATTATGTTTTATGAATCCATGTTTTATGATCCATGTGGCACACTTATGCATGAAATGAAATGTTTAAGAAGGGTGTGCCCTTATAGCGCTCCAATGCATTGGGTAAAGTATAGTATCATGATACGTCATGTGCAATGAGTGTTGACTCATTCTAATTCAAGTACAATTAGGTTTTACTCGTGCTTCATATGCAATGAGGGTTTACTCATGCTTTATGTGCAATGAGCCTTGGCTCATGCTAATTCCATGTTAAGTGTTGTTGCCACATTTCCATGTTATGATTATCATGCTTTATCATGCCTTTATGTTCATGTTTATTTTATGCTCTATTTATGTGCCTATTTTCTAACATGTATTGTACTCCTCATGTTATTCCATGTGTACTCCCTTACTGGGCTTTATAGGTCACCCTTTTCTTATGCATGTCCTCAGGTTATCCCATGCAATGCTAATTACGAAGGAATGTAGTGGTCATGTAAAGGAAGTTTTCAATAAAGTTGTTGTATTTCATGTTTTAAATTTTTATTTAATGATCCTAATCCCCAAAGACACTAAACCTCTCGATCTTCTTTGTTGTATCAAGTGAAGTTTTATGTAATGAATCATGTTTAAGTTGTAATAAAAAGCAGGGTTGTCATAAAAACTAACATGCTAAGGTATAATTTGGATGTTATGCACATTGAAAAAAATGTTTGTGATAATATATTTTCGACGATTTTAGGTGTCAATGGAAAATCAAAGGACCATGTTAATACACGTCGTGATTTGGAAGAAATGGGTTTAAGGAAACAGTTGCATTTACAGTTAGCTGAGGGAAACAAGGCATATATGTCTGCTGCACAGTATACAATGACTACAAAGGAGAAAGAGACATTTCTTTCAATTTTGAATATACTCAAGGTGCCTGATGGTTACTCTTTTAATATTTCAAAGTGTGTGAATCTGACGAGCATGACATTACAAGGGTTGAAAAGTCATGACAATCACATACTACTTCAGCAGTTGATTCCAATCGCAATTTGTGATTGTTTAACCCCCAATGTTATTCAGCCGTTGATTGAGATGGGTAATTTTTTTGGATAGATTTGTTTAAGAAATCAACGAATGAGTGATTTAAAAAGTTTGTAGGACTGAATTGTACTTATGCTTTGTCACTTTGAGAAACTATTTCCCCCCTCATTTTTCGATGTTATGGTTTACTTGACAGTGAACCTAACTGATGAAGTAATGGCTGCTGGTCTAGTGCAATTCAGGTGGATATATCCTATTGAGCGGTATTTGAGTACATTGAAACAATTTGTACGCAACATAGCTCGTCTGGAGACATCAATAGACAATGGTTATTTTATGGATGAGTGTACTACTTTTTGTGCAGAATATCTTATGGATTTTGAAACAAAATTAGATAATCCCTCTCAGATTCATGATGGTCTAGTTGGAGAACCATATTTGATATGGACAACATCGAGTGGATACAAGCGCAATGATATATCTTGTTCAATACTCCATTAGTTGCACCATTAATGCAATAAGTGTCTTATCACTTTTATTGTTTAACTTTTACATGTTTTGTTTGCATAAGTTGATAATTTAAACATCGTATTATCATTTGTAGGAAACACATTAATGAGATAAAATAAGATATGTATCATGCAATTGAGTATCAAATTCAATAATCTCATTATGCGTCATTTCATGATTGGTTCAAGGATTTTGTACGTATAAATTGATTTTCATTATGAGTAAAGTATTATACTAATTTCTTTCTGAATAAATCATTATTAAATTCTATGAATTATGTAGGTTCATAAGTTGAGGGAGTTAGGGGAACCCATGCTAACTGAAGAATTTATCCAACTGGCTGAGGGTCCATCTATAACAACTTGTCGTTATAAAGATATAGATGCTAATGGTTTTCGATTTCGCATTAAAGATGTTGACGACAAACGAACAACACAAAACAGTGGAATCAGTTGTCCATTTGTCGATTCTGGTTATTACTATGGTCAATTGATAGACATCATTGAAGTCGTATATGCACACAGGTTGAAGTACATATTGTTAATGTGTAATTGGGTTGATCCAGTGCATGGATGTAAAGTCGATCAATATCAGTTTCCATTGTGAATTTTAACTATATGTTATACAAAAATGAATGAGTTGATAATGAACCTTTCATTTTGACATCACAAGCGGAACAAGTATTCTTTGTTACTTTTCCTTCGAATCCAAGTTGGCAAGTTATTGTGAAAATGTCCCGATGAGGAGTGTTTTTATTTGAACAAGATGAACCTGAGACTATTCCCTTTGTTTCCCAACAACTTGATCAACATACCGTAGTTCAACGTGAAGAAGATATTTATTGGGTCAAAGCGGTCGTTGAAGGATAAACGATTGATTTTCATGTTTAATGAAAGATATAATTGGTTTCCCACTATTCAATATTGAATGTCCTAGGATATCATAAATTTTCTAACCATTTTATAAATCCATGTAAGTTTTAATCCCCACTTTTGGAAGTTTATTCATTTATAAATATTTAGGGTGATTTCTCTTTTGGTATCTTCATATTATTGTCGGTGTATCTTCCCATTGAGGTGTTCTTCATTTGGTTCATGTGCTGCTTTAATTTTTATTAATTCAATCTGAAATTTGACTATGCATTGATTGGTTTTGTACATAATTTTATATCTGTTTTGTTAACTTTCTGATTTTTTAAAATCCATTTAACACTAATTATTCAATACATTTTTGTTTTATTAACAATTGTATAAGTTTAATTTTCTTAAAAACAATCCAATTTATCTTTTGGACACTTTGGATAGTCCCCTTACTAATGTTTTATATGACTGCAGACATGTCAGGGGAAGAGGCAGCAGATCCACATCATCCATCTGAGCCATCTACATCTCAGGGTTGAGGTATGTTTGAATGTAATTGTGTTTATTTTTTTATGTAATTGATAAACATATATATATATATAACATATGTAAAATTATATATAAAATTATTTTCAACAGGATCAGACTCGACCGCTTCTTCCTCTCGCAAGAGAGGCCCTGGTCATGACATTTTATCATGGAATTCCGACATGACGTTTGATGTTTCCTTTGATGAGATATTTCATCCTGTGGGACTGAATGCCCCTGTATTTATTCATTAGCTGGGTCATATCATATGTGACCCAAATCGATTTCCATTGAACACACGTGATTGGACTTCTATCCCTCAGGACACATTAGATTGTCTTTGGAGGGAGGTTCAGGTAAGAAGACCATTTTAATTTCTTCCCTATGTATAAACAATACTAACATATGTGATTTTTTTATTAAATAGAATAATTTGAAAGTATTACCCGATGAGTTTCGGCCCGTGTGTATGAGAAAATGCCATAAGTTGTGGAAAATTATAAAGGCAAAGTCAAGAGGGACCACTGGGTACCAAATGTGGGTGCACCAGACATTCTGGAAAAAGTCCCAAGAGGTGTTCTCCCAGCTCAGTGATGTGACTTAGTTGCATATTGGTCTATTGAGGGTGTTGTGGTATGTATATTTATTTTGGTATATATATTTTCAATAATGTGTGATTTTTTTGAAATTTGAATTAATTGAATGTAGGAGGTGTCATCATGCCATTCTGAGAATCGAGCGTTGCAGGGACCACCTCACAGGCTCGGGACTTATCATGTGTCTCAGATCCGACATGAGGTATTTATTATCCATTTTTTAATTTATTAATTAATATTTATTTGTTTTTATATTCTATTTGTATATAGTTATGGGAGCAAGGTGCACCGACTGATAAAATGTCGGTGTGGATGAGGACTCATGATCGAAATGATCCAGAGGCTACAACATTGATAGTAAGTGCTTGTACTCATTACCAATACTTACATAAATCTGTATATTAACACACACAAACACACATATATATTTATATATATTTAAATATTGCATAGGCATAATTTGAAGCTGAGTTAGAACAACTACCAGAGGACCAGCGACAACTTCCTATGCGAAGGGATGAAATCTTCCATCGCATTATTGGTCAGGACGATCATGGATATAGTTTGACCTATGGAACATGGATTCATCGTTCTATAGTGTCACATGCTATGGTTGTCGGTCCTACTGTTACTCAGATGACGCAACAGTTGTCAGATTTCGAGGCACGGCTGCACGCTTCCGAGGAGGTAAATGCGAAATTGATCATTGAGGTTCGAACACTGTGGGAATATGTGCGTCCAGGTGATGGTGCAAGGGATCATATGATGTAGGTTTATACTAAATTTATTTATTTACTTTCTATTATTTTTGTTATGAAAATATTCATAATTTTTATTTGTTGTAGGCCATGGAGGTAGCAGTCATGACCACGCATGACACATCATATTCACGAGGTGTGTTTCTTTTTTTTATTGGTGGGATTGTTATTGATGTTTCAAAAGGTAAATTTATTTTTCTTGGTGATGATCAAAAAGAATTTAATGTTTTTAGGAAGTTCACACTTTTGGTGAGTTTCAAGTTAATTTATGTGGTTGAATATGTCTTTCGAGCCGGGATAAGAAAGGATACTCATGGACATTCTTTCTGGGGGTGTTGGGACCTGTCCGGGGGGGTATGGAGTGGGCTGCTCTAGTGGGTGGGGGGCTGGGATAAGAAAGGATACTCATTAGGGAAATTGTTCATTAGGCTGTTAGGCCATTAGGGAAATTGGCCAGTTGGCCAATTGTCCAATTGGATGTTAGGTCAAAACGACGTGTAACGGTCAAATTTAGAGAAAATTTCCTCATAATGACTTGAAATCACATGAAAATAATAGAAATATTATTTTTGATATGTAAGAAAAGATGGAACGTCAATCAGACATACGGTGTGCGTGGTACGACCAAATATGTTGTTTTTAACAGTTTGACGCACTCTAAAAGTATGCATTGGGTGGTCAAAACTAGGAGAACGACCTCAAAATGTCATGAAATCATACGACAACAACCGTGGTGTGAATTGTGAAATGGTCGGGCATATGATACATCAATCAGAGGTGTCGTTTGACCGCGGTGACCGAAAACGTATTTTCGGAGTTATAAAACACCAAAACGATGTGTAACTGTCAAATTCAAAGAAAACATCCTCATAATAACATGAAATCACAAAAAAACAATATAAATATTATTTGTGACATGTAGGAGGAGACGATATATCAATCGGACGTGTGGTATGCGCAGTACGACTGAATATGTTGTTTTTAACAGTTTGGCGCACTATAAAAGGGTGCGTTGGGTGGTTAAAACCAGCCGAACGACCTCAGAATATCATGAAATCATACGAAAATAACCATGGTGTGAATTTTGAAATGTTCGGGTAGACAGTACGTTAATCGGAGGTGTCGTTTGACTACGGTGACCAGAAACACATTTCCGGAGTCATAAAACACCAAAACGACGTGTAATGGTCAAATTCAGAGAAACAGTTTTCAAAATGACTTGAAATCACATGAAAACAATATAAATATTATTCATGACATTTAGGAGGAGATGACACATCAATCAGACATGCGGTGTGCGCGGTACGACCGAATATGTTGTTTTTAACAGTTTGGTGCGCTCTAAAAGGGTGCGTTGAGTGGTCAAAACTAGCCGAACGACCTCGGAATGTCATGAAATCATACGAAAACAACTGTGATGTGAATTTTGAAATGGTCGAGTGGACGTTACGTCAATCAGAGGTGTCGTTTAACTGTGGTGACCGGAAACGCATTTCCGGAGTCAAAAAACACCAAAACGACGTGTAACAGTCAAATTCAGAGTAAACGTCCTCAGAATGACTTGAAATATCATGAAAACAATAGAAATATTATTCGTGACATGTAGGAGGAGACATAACATCAATCAGACATGCAGTGTGTGCGGTACGACTGAATATGTAGTTTTTAACAGTTTGGCAGGCTCTAAAAGGGTGCATTGGGTGGTCAAAACCAGCCGAACGACCTCAGAATATCATTGAATCATACGACAACAACCATGATGTGAATTGTGAAATGGTCGGGCAGACAGTACGTCAATCATAGGTGTTGTTTGACTGCAGTGACCGGAAATGCATTTCCGGAGTCATAAAACACCAAAACGACGTGTAACGGTCAAATTCAGAGAAAACATCCTCATAAAGACTTGAAATCACATTAAAACAATAGAAATATTATCCTTGACATGTAGAAGGAGACGATACATCAATCAGACGTGCGGTGTGCGTGGTACGACCGAATATGTTGTTTTTAACAGTTTGACGTGCTTTAAAAGGGTGCGTTGGGTGGTCAAAACCAGAAGAACAACCTTAGAATGTCATGAAATCATACGAAAATAACTGTGGTGTAAATTGTGAAATGGTCGGGTAGACGGTACATCAATCAGAGGTGTCGTTTGACCGCGGTGACTGGAAACGCATTTTCAGAGTCATAAAACACCAAAATGACATGTAACGGTCAAATTCAAAGAACATTTCCTCAGAATGACTTGAAATCACAAGAAAAAAATAGAAATATCATTCTTGAAATGTAGGAGGAGATGATACGTCAATCAGATGTGCGGTATGCGCGGTACGACCAAATATGTTGTTTTTAACAGTTTGGTGCACTCTAAAAGGGCGTGTTGGGTGGTCAAAACCAGCCGAATGACCTCATAATGTCATGAAATCATACGAAAACAACCGTGGTGTGAATTGTAAAATGGTCGGGCAAACGGTGTGTCAATCGGAGGTGTCGTTTGACCGCGGTGACCGGAAACACATTTTTGGAGTCATAAAACACCAAAACGACGTGTAACCGTCAAATTCAGAGAAAAAATCCTCAGAATGACTTGAAATCACATGACAACAATATAAATATTATTCATGACATTTTGGAGGAGATGACACATAAATCGGACGTGCGGTGAGCGCATTACGACCGAATATGTTGTTTTTAACAGTTTGGTGCGTTTTAAAAAGGTGCGTTGGGTGGTCAAAACCAGCTGAACGACCACATAATGTCATGAAATCATACAAAAACAACTGTGGTGTGAATTTTAAAATTTTTGGGCAGACGGTACGTCAATCAGAGGTGCCGTTTGACCGTGGTGACTGGAAACGCATTTCTGGAGTCATAAAACACCAAAACGACATGTAACGGTCAAATTCAGAGCAAACGTCCTCAGAATGAATTGAAATCACATGAAAATAATAGAAATATTATACGTGACATATAGGGGGAGACGGGATGTCAATCGGACGTGCGATGCACGCGATACGACCGAATATGTTGTTTTTAATAGTTTGGCGTGCTCTAAAAGGGTGTGTTGGGTGGTCAAAACCATCCAAAAGACCTCGAAATGTCATTAAATTATACGACAATAACCATGATGTGAATTGTGAAATGGTCGGGAAAACGGTACATCAATCAGAGGTGTCGTTTGACTGCGGTGACCAGAAATGCATTTCCAAAGTCATAAAACACCAAAACAACGTGTAACAGTCAAATTCAGAGAAAACATTTTCAGAATGACTTGAAATCACATGAAAACAATATAAATATTATTAGTGACATGTAGGAGGATATGACACATCAATCGGACGTGTGGTGTGCGCGGTATGACCGAATATGATGTTTTTAATAGTTTGGCGCGCTGTAAAAGGGTGCGTTGAGTGGTAAAATCTAGAAGAACGACCTTGGAATGTCATGAAATCATATGACAACAACTGTGGTGTGAATTGTGAAATGGTCGGGCAGACGTTATATCAATCAGAGGTGTCTTTTGACCATGGTGACCATAAATGCATTTCTGGAGTCAAAAAACACCAAAACAACGTGTAATGATCAAATTCAGAGCAAACGTCCTCAGAATGACTTGAAATCATACGAAAACAATAGAAATATTATTCGTGACATGTAATAGGATACAGAACGTCAATCGGACCTGCGGTGTGCGCGGTATGACTGAATATGTTGTTTTTAACAGTTTGGCATGCTCTAAAAGGGTGCGTTGGGTGGTCAAAACCAGCCGAACGACCTCGGAATATCATGAAATCATACAGAAACAAATGTGATATAAATTTTGATATCTTAAGGTAGAAGATACATCAATCAGAGGTGTCTTTTTACTGTGGTGACCGAAAACGCATTTCCGGAGTCATAAAATACCAAAACGACATGTAACGGTCAAATTCAGAGAAAACATCCTCAAAATGACTTTAAATCACACAAAAACAATAGAAATATTATTTGTGACATGTAGGAGGAGACAAAATGTCAATCGGATGTGCAGTGTGAACGGTACGACTAGATATGTTGTTTCTAACAGTTTAGCACGCTCTAAAAGGGAGCGTTGGGTGGTCAAAACCAGCCGAACGATCTCAGAATGTCATAAAATCATACGACAACAACTGTGGTGTGAATTGTAAAATGATCGGGCAAATGGTACGTCAATCGGAGGTGTCGTTTGACCACGGTGACCGAAAATACATTTTCGGAGTCAAAAAACACCAAAACGACTTGTAAAGGTCAAATTCCGAGCAAACGTCCTCAGAATTACTTTAAATCACATGAAAATAATAGAAATATTATTCATGACATGTAGGAGGAGACAACATATCAATCGGACATGCGATGTGCGCGGTACGACTGAATATGTTGTTTTTAACAGTTTGACGCGCTCTAAAAGGGTGCGTTGGGCAGTCAAAACCAGCCGAACGATCTCAGAATGTCATGAAATAAGACGAAAACAACTGTGGTGTGAATTTTGAAATGGTTGGGTAGACGGTACATCAATCAGAGGTGTCGTTTGATCGCAGTGACCGAAAACGCATTTCCAGAGTCATAAAACACCAAAACGGCATGTAACAGTCAAATTCAGAGTAAACGTCCTCATAATGACTTGAAATCACTTGAAAAAAATAGAAATATTATTCATGACACATAGAAAGAGACGACACATCAATCGGACGTGCGGTGTGCGCGGTACGACCGAATGTGTTGTTTTTAACAGTTTGGCGCGCTCTAAAAGGATGTGTTGGGTGGTCAAAACCAGACGAACGACCATGAAATGTCATGAAATCATACGAAAAAAATTGTGGTGTGAATTGTGAAATGGTCGGGCAGACGGTATGTCAATCAGAGGTGTCGTTTGACCGCGGTGATTGGAAACACATTTCCAGAGTCAAAAAACACCAAAACGACGTGTAATGGTCAAATCCTGAGAAAACATCCTCAGAATGACTTGAAATCACACAAAAACAATAGAAATATTATTCATGACATGTAGGAGGAGACAAAACATCAATCCGATGTGCGGTGTGCATGGTATGACCGAATATGTTGTTTTTAACAGTTTGGCGCGCTCTAAAAGGGTACGTTGGGTGGTCAAAACCAGCTGAATGACCTTAGAATGTCATGAAATCATAATACAACAACCATGGTGTAAATTGTGAAATTTTTGGGCAGACGATACGTCAATTGAAGGTGTCGTTTGATTGCAGTGATCGGAAACGCATTTTCAGAGTCTTAAAACACCAAAACGACGTTTAACGGTCAAATTCAGAGCAAATGTCCTCAGAATGACTTGAAATCACACAAAAACAATATAAATATTATTTGTGACATGTAGGAGGAGAATACACATCAATCAGATGTGCACAGTAGGACCGAATATACTGTTTTTAATAGTTTGATGCGCTCTAAAAGGGTGCGTTGGGTGATCAAAACCAGCTGAATGACCTAGGAATGTCATGAAATCATATGAAAATAACCGTGGTATGAGTTGTGAAATGGAAGGGTAGACGGTACGTCAATCGAAGGTTTCGTTTGACCGCGGTGACCAGAAACGCATTTCCGGAGTCATAAAAAACCAAAACGACATGTAACGGTCAAATTCAGAGAAAATGTCCCCAGAATGACTTGAAATCACACAAAAACAATATAAATATTATTCGCGACATGTAGGAGGAGGCGACACATCAATCATACATGCGGTATGCGCGATATGACTGAATATGTTGTTTTTAACAGTTTGACGCGCTCTAAAAGGGTGCATTGGGTCGTCAAAACCAACCGAACAACCTTAGAATGTCATGAAATCATACAACAACAACCACAACATGAATAGTGAAATTTTCGGGTAGATGGTACATCAATCGGAGGTGTCGTTTGACTACGATGACCAGAAACGCATTTCCGGAGTCAAAAAATACCAAAATAATGTATAAGGGTCAAATTCAGAGAAAAAATCCTCAGAATGACTTGAAATCACACGAAAATAATAGAAATATTTTTTGTGACATGTAAGAGGAGACGACATATCAATTAGACGTGCGATGTGCGCGGTACGATCGAATATGTTGTTTTTAACAGTTTGGTGCGCTCTAAAAGGGTCAGTTGGGTGGTAAAAACCAGCCGAACGATTTCAAAATGTCATGAAATCATATGACAATAACCGTGGTGTGAATTGTGAAATGGTCGGGTAGACGGTACGTCAATCAGAGGTGCCGTTTGACCGCGATGACTGGAAACGCATTTCCGGAGTCAAAAAGCCCCAAAACGACATGCAACGATCAAATTCAGAGCAAATGTTTTTAGAATGATTTGAAATCACATGAAACAATAGAAATATTATTCATGACTTGTAGGAGGATACAACACATCAATCAGACGTTCGGTGTGCGCGGTACGACCGAATATGTTGTTTTTAACAGTTTGACGGGTTCTAAAAGGGAGCTTTGGGTGGTCAAAACCAGCCGAACAACCTCAGAATTTCATGAAATCATACGACAACAACCGTGCTATGAATTGTGAAATGGTCGGGTAGACAATACGTCAACCGGAGGTGTTGTTTGACCGTAGTGACCAGAAACGCATTTCCGGAGTCCTAAAACACCAAAACGACATGTAACGGTCAAATTCAGAGAAAACGTCCTCAGAATGACTTGAAATAATACAAAAACAATCGAAATATTATTCTTAATATGTAGAAAGAGACGAAACATCAATTGGACGTGCGGTGTGCACGGTACGACCGAATATGTTGTTTTTAACAGTTTGACGTGCTTTAAAAGGGTGCGTTGGGTGGTCAAAACCATCCGAACGACCTCAGAATGTCATGAAATCATACGACAACAACCGTGGTGTGAATTGAAATATGTTCGGGTAGACGGTACATCAATCGAAAGTGTTGTTTGACCACAGTGACTGGAAACGCATTTCTAGAGTCATAAAACACCAAAACGACGTGTAACGGTCAAATTCAAAGGAAAATTTCCCAGAATGACTTGAAATCACACGAAAACAATAGAAATATTATTCTTGACATGTAGGAGGAGACAAAACATCAATCAGATGTGCGGTGTGTGTGGTATGATCGAATATGTTGTTTTTAACAGTTTGGCGTGCTCTAAAAGGGCACGTTGGGTGGTCAAAACCAGCCGAACGACCTCAGAATATCATGAAATCATACGACAACAACCGTGGTGTGAATTTTGAAATGTTCGGGCATACGGTATGTCAATCGGATGTGTCGTTTGACCGTGGTGACCGGAAATGCATTTCCGGAGTCATAAAACACCAAAACGATGTGTAACGGTCAAATTCAGATAAAACATCCTCAGAATGACTTGAAATCACACAAAAACAATATAAATATTATTCGTGACATGTTGGAGAAGACAAAACGTCAATCGGATGTGCGGTGAGCGCGGTATGACCGAATATGTTGTTTTTAATAGTTTGGCGTGCTCTAGAAGGGTGTGTTGGGTGGTCAAAACCAGCTGAACGACCTCAGAATGTCATGAAATCATAAGACAAAAATTGTGGTGTATATTGTAAAATGGTCGGGCAGACGGTACATCAATCAGAGATGTCGTTTGACCACGGTGATCGGAAACGCATTTCTGGAGTCATAAAACATCGAAACGATGTGTAACGGTCAAATTCAAAGAAAACATCCTCATAATGAATTGAAATCACACGAAAACAATATAAATATTATTCGTGACATGTAGGGGGAGACGAAACATCAATCAGATGTGCGGTGCGCACGATACGACCGAATATGTTGTTTTTAACAGTTTGGCGTGCTCTAAGAGGGTGCATTGGGTGGTCAAAACCAGCAGAATGACCTCAGAATGTCATTAAATCATACGACAACAACCATGATGTGAATTTTGAAATTTTTGGGCAGACGATACATCAATCGGAGGTGTTTTTTGACAGCGGTGACCAGAAACGCATTTCCGGAGTCATAAAACACCAATACGATGTGTAACGGTCAAATTCAGAGAAAACATTCTCAGAATAACTTGAAATCACATGAAAACAATAGAAATATTTTTTGTGACATGTAGGAGTAGATGAAACATCAATCGGATGTGCGGTGTGTGCGGTACGACTGAATATGTTGTTTTTAACAGTTTGGTGCGCTCTAAAAGGGTGCGTTGGGCGGTCAAAACTAACCGAACGATCTCAGAATGTCATGAAATCATACGACAACAATTTTGGTGTGAATTGTGAAATGTTCGGGTAGATGGTACGTCAATCGGAGGTGTCGTTTGACCACAGTGACCGAAAACACATTTCTAGAGTCAAAAAACACCAAAAGGATGTGTAACGGTCAAATTCAGAGCAAACGTCCTTATAATGACTTGAAATCGTACAAAAACAATAGAAATATTATTCGTGAAATGTAGGAGGAGACAGAATGTCAATCGGACATGCAGTGTGCGTGGTACAACCGAATATGTTGTTTTTAACAGTTTAGCCCGCTCTAAAAGGGTGCGTTGGGTGGTCAAAACCAGCTGAATGACCTCGGAATATCATGAAATCATACGACAAAAACCGTGATGTGAATTGCGATATGATCATGTAGATGATACTTCAATCAGAGGTGTCGTTTGACCACAGTGACCGGAAACGCATTTCCAGAGTCATAAAACACCAAAACGACATGTAACGGTCAAATTTAGAGAAAACGTCCTCAAAATGACTTGAAATCACACAAAAACAATAGAAATATTATTCAGGACATGTAGGAGGAGACGACATGTCAATCAGACATGCAGTGTGCACGGTACAACCAGATATGTTGTTTCTAACAGTTTGGCGTGCTCTAAATGGGAGCGTTGGGTGGTCAAAACCAGTCGAACGACCTTGGAATTTCATGAAATCATACGACAACAACTGTGGTGTGAATTTTGAAATTTTCGGGCAGACGGTATGTCAATCGAAGGTGTCGTTTGACCACGGTGACTGGAAACGCATTTCCAGAGTCAAAAAACACCAAAATGATGTGTAACGGTCAAATTCTGAGCAAACGTCCTCAAAATGACTTGAAATCACACGTAAAAAATAGAAATATTATTCGTGACATGTAGGAGGAGACGACATATGAATCGGATGTGCGGTGTGCACAGTACGACCGAATATGTTGTTTTTAACAGTTTGACGCGCTCTAAAAGGGTGCATTGGGCGGTCAAAACCAGCCGAACGGCCTCATAATGTCATGAAATAAGACGACAACAACTGTGGTGTAAATTTTAAAATGGTTGGACGGTACATCAATCGGAGGTGTCGTTTGACCGTGGTGACCGAAAATGCATTTCTATAGTCATAAAACACGAAAACGACGTGTAACAGACAAATTCAGAGTAAACGTCTTCATAATGAATTGAAATCACTCAAAAACAATAGAAATATTATTCGTGACATGTAGGAGGAGACGACACATCAATAGGAAGTGCTATGTGCACGGTACGATCGAATGTGTTGTTTTTTACAGTTTGGCGCGCTCTAAAAGGATGCGTTGGGTGGTCATAACCAGACGAACTACCTCGAAATGTCATGAAATCATACGACAAAAACTATGGTGTGAATTGTGAAATAGTATAGCAGATGGTACGTCAATCGGAGGTGTCGTTTGACCGCGGTGATCGAAAACGCATTTCCAGAGTCAAAAAACACCAAAACGACGTATAATGGTCAAATCCAGAGAAAAAGTCCTTAGAATGACTTGAAATCACACAAAAACAATAGAAATATTATTCGTGACATGTAGGAGGAGACAAAATATCAATCGGATGTGCGGTGTGCGCGGTACGACCGAATATGTTGTTTTTAACAGTTTGGCGCGCTCTAAAAGGGTACGTAGGGTGGTCAAAACCAGCCGAACGACCACAGAATGTCATGAAATCATATGCCAATAACCGTGGTGTGAATTGTGAAATGGTCAGGTAGATGGTAGGTCAATTGGAGGTGTCGTTTGACCGCGGTGACCAGAAACACATTTCCAGAGTCATAAAACATTAAAACGACGTGTAACGGTCAAATTCAGAGCAAACATTCTCAGAATGAATTGAAATCACACGAAAATAATATAAATATTATTTGTGAAATGTAGGAGGAGACAACACGTCAATCAAATGTGCACGGTATGACAGAATATGTTGTTTTTAATAGTTTGGCGCGCTCTAAAATGGTGCGTTGGGTGGTCAAAACCAGCCGAATGACCTCATAATATCATGAAATCATACAACAACAACCGTGATATGAATTGTGAAATGGTTGGGCATACGGTACATCAATCGGAGGTGTTGTTTGACCGCGGTGACCGGAAAAGCATTTCCGGAGTCATAAAACACCAAAACGATGTGTAACGGTCAAATTCAGAGCAAACATCCTCAAAATGACTTGAAATCACACAAAAACAATATAAATATTATTCGTGACATGTAGGAGGAGACTACATGTCAATCAAACGTGTGCATTACGACCAAATATGTTGTTTTTAATAGTTTGGCGCGCTCTAAAAGGGTGTGTTGGGTGGTCAAAACTAGCCAAACGATCTCAGAATGTCTTGAAATCATACGACTACAACCGTGGTATGAATTGTGAAATGGTCGGGTAGACGATATGTCAATCGGAGGTGCCGTTTGACCATAGTGACCGAAAACACATTTCCGGAGTCCTAAAACACCAAAACGACGTGTAACGTTCAAATTTAGAGCAAACGTCCCCAGAATGACTTGAAATCACACAAAAAAAATATTAATATTATTCGTGACATGTAGGATGAGACGACACGTCAATCGTACATGCGCGGTACGACCAAATATGTTGTTTTTAATAGTTTGGCGTGCTCTAAAAGGGTGCGTTGGGTGGTCAAAACCAGCCGAACAACGTTAGAATGTCATGACATCATACAACAACAACAACCATGGTGTGAATTGTGAAATGGTCGGGTAGACGATATGTCAATCGGAGGTGTCATTTGACCGCGGTGACCAGAAATGCATTTTCGGAGTCAAAAAACACCAAAACGATGTGTAACGGTCAAATTCAGAGAAAACATCCTCAGAATGACTTGAAATCAAATGAAAACAATATAAATATTATTCGTGACATGTAGCTGGAGACAGATGTCAATCGGACGTGCGATGTGCACGGTACGACCGAATATGTTGTTTTTAACAGTTTGGTGCACTCTAAAAGGGCGCGTTGGGTGGTCAAAACCAGTTGAACAATCTCAGAATGTCATGAAATCACACAAAAACAACCATGGTGTGAATTGTGAAATGGTTGAGCAGACGGTACGTCAATCAAAGGTGTTGTTTGACCGCGGTGACCGGAAAAGCATTTTCGGAGTCAAAAAATACCAAAACGACATGTAACGGTCAAATTCAGAGAAAACATCCTCATAATGACTTGAAATCACACGAAAACAATAAAAATATTATTTGTGACATGTAGGAGGAGACGACACGTCAATCGAAAGTGCGGTGTGCGCGATACGACCAAATATGTTGTTTTTAACAGTTTGGCGCGCTCTAAAGAGGTGCGTTGGGTGGTGAAAACCAACCGAATGACCTCATAATGTCATGAAATCATACAAAAAAAACCGTGGTGTGAATTTTGAAATGGTTGGGTAGACAGTACGTCAATCAGAGGTGTCTTTTGACCACGGTGACCGGAAACGCATTTCTGGAGTCAAAAAACACCAAAACGTCGTGTAACGGTCAAATTCAGAGCAAACGTCTTTAGAATGGCTTGAAATCACAAGAAAAAATAGAAATATTATATGTGACATGTAGGAGGAGATGACACATCAATCAGACGTGCGTTGTGCACAGTACGACCGAATATGTTGTTTTTAACAGTTTGACGCGCTCTAAAAGGGTACGTTGGGTGGTCAAAACTAGACGAACGACCTCAAAATGTCATGAAATCATACTAAAACAAACATGGTATGAATTGTGAAATGGTTGGGCAGACGGTACATCAATCGAAGGTATCGTTTGACTGCGGTGACCATAAACGCATTTTTGGAGTCATAAAACCGCAAAACAACATGTAACGGTCAAATTCAGAGCAAGCATCCTTAGAATGACTTAAAATCACACTAAAACAATAGAAATATTATTTGTGACATGTAGTAGGAGATGTCATGTCAATCGGACATGTGGTGTGCGTGCTACGACTGAATATGTTGTTTTTAACAGTTTGGCGTGCTCTCAAAGGGTGCGTTGGGTGGTCAAAACCAGCCGAATGACCTCAGAATGTCACGAAATCATAAAACAACAACCATGGTGTGAATTTTGAAATGGCCGGGTAGACGGTACATCAATTGGAGGTTTCGTTTGACCGCGGTGACCGGAAACGCATTTCCGGAGTCATAAAACACCAAAATGACGTGTAACGGTCAAATTCCAAGAAAATGTTCTCAGAATGATTTAAAATCACATGAAAACAATAGAAATATTATTTGTGACATGTAGGAGGAGATGACATGTCAATCAGACATGCGGTGTGCATGGTACGACCAAATATGTTGTTTTTAACAGTTTGACACGCTCTAAAAGGGTGCATTGGGTGGTTAAAACCAGCCGAACGACCTTAGAATGTCATGAAATCATACAAAAAAAAAATCGTGGTGTGAATTGTGAAATGGTCAGGCAGATGGTATATTAATCGGATGTGTCGTTTGACCGCAGTGACCAGAAACACATTTCTGGAGTCAAAAAACACCAAAACGACGTGTAATGGTCAAATTCTGAGAAAACGTCCTCATAATGACTTAAAATCACACGAAAATAATAGAAATATTATTCTTGACATGTAGGAGGAGACGAAATGTCAATCGGACATGCGGTGTGCGTGGTACGACCAAATATGTTGTTTTTAACAGTTTGACGCGCTCTAAAAGGGTGCGTTGGGTGGTCAAAACCAGCCGAACGACCTTAGAATGTCATGAAATCATAAGAAAACAACTGTGGTGTGAATTTTGAAATGGTCGGGTAGATAGTACTTCAATCAGAGGTGTTGTTTGACCGTGGTGATCGGAAATGCATTTCCGGAGTCGTAAAACAGTAAAACAACGTGTAACGGTCAAATTTAGAGCAAACGTCCTCAGAATGACTTGAAATCACACAAAAACAATAGAAATGTTATTATTGACATGTAGGAGGAGTCTACATGTCAATTAGACATGCGGTGTGTGTGGTACAACTGAATATGTTGTTTTTAACAGTTTCACGCGGTGTGTGCGGAGAGCATTCCTTTTTAGACCAGAGAACACTTCCACAAGCTAAACCAAAGACTCCAAAACAAGAATTTTTTTTCCTAAAATGGAAAAATTTCTTAAATTGGGGGTTTTAAATTTTTATATCACCCATGATTTGATGTCAGGCTTAATTTTATTATATATATATACTAACTGAATAAATATGTCTAATTTACGTTTATTTTGTTTAGTTGTTTATTTTGTATCTTATTGTAGGTTTATTGAAGAAGAAGATTGAAATGGATTGGACCTGTTTGGATTGTTGAATATGAAGCATGTATATCATTTATTGTTTACGAGGATCCTGATGTTTATGCTGTTTAGAATTGTTTTCTTTTTTTTATGATTTTTACCCTGTTTCTACTGTTTGGGAACCATCAGTGAATTTTTTTTTTAAAAAAATTTCTCCAGGATAGCGACCACCATTGGTGGTCCCTATAGGTCGGCCAGGCAGCAGTTCAGCGACTGCCAATGGTGGTCACTATTACTCCACCAAGCAGTAGGTCAGCGACCGCCTGGCGGTTGCTGTAGGCCAAATTATCGGACCCCTTCAGCAACCGCCATTGGCGGTCGCTATAGGCCTACAACGTCAGGCCTAAAGCGACTGCCATTGGCGGTATCTGAGCGGTCTCTAAATACCGTTAGCGACCGCCAATGGTGGTCTCTAATGCCCGAATTTTTAGTAGTGAGACTTAGAGACAAGAATAAGTATAAAAAAACATCCCTAAGTATTGGTGAGTATTGAGTAAGTGGTTTATCATGAAAATACATCCCTATCTGGATACGAGTAGGTAGAGGTGGCTCTGGCACAGATGTATCCTAGGGGTAAAACCCAAAAACACTACTTTGAGCTAGACTCAAACAAGAATTGGTGCACGAAAATGGGCCTTGCTTCACTCTTGGTTATGACACTCCCGGGGGATATGCTTTGGTAAATTCACAAGCTTAGTATGAACCATTATTAAGGGACTAAAAAAATGCCCTAAGAATATATGTTAGAAAGTAGATCATGGATAACATAGACTGAAGCCAATAGATTCATATGTTAAGTAAATAAAAGTTATTTATAAGTCATCAGTTTTGTCCTTGTATTACCCTTTATGTGTTACCCCTAACTTTCCTTTTATTCCAGCCAATGGCCAGTAATAGGAGGACTCGGACAAAAAACCGATGTGAAGATCAATGTGATGAATGTACTAATGAGATTCCCAATCCAATGGGAGTGGGAATCACGAAATTTGTCATGCTTCTCTCTCAGTTAACTCAATATTTGAATAGAAACATGGGTCAAGGGGAACATTCAAGCCCCCCTAAGAAAGAACAATTCGCTATCGAGAACTTCATGAGACAAAGGCCTCCTACTTTTAATGGATCATTCGACCCCTCAATCGCTGAACAATGGATCAACTCCATTGAAAAGATCTTCTCTATCCTTCAATGTTCTGAACAAGAGAAGGTTCTCTTAGATTCTTATCATATGGAAGGTGAAGATGATTAATGGTGGACGTTGATAAAAAATACGAAGCCTGAGGAGGAGATCGAGGCGTTGGAATGGAAGGATTTCCAGAAGATTTTTTTTGATAAATATTTTCCGCGCACCCTCCGGCTTAAGATGGAAAGAGACTTCCTTAACCTCAAGAAAAAAGATGAAGAACCTGTTGGAGCATATGAGGTAAACTTCACAAGGCTTGCACGATATGCCTTCGGCTTTGTCATTTCCCCTGAATGTAAGGTTGACCGCTTCTTTGGTGGGCTGAAACCTAGTCTGCGGAAAGCGCTGGCGATCCGTGAATTCGACAGCTATGAGGAAATTGTCTGATGTTCCCTCAAGGTTGAAATGGAGACCGGAGAATCTCAGGGTTATCATGGGGATAAGAAGCGTAAGGTGTACTTAAATGCTGGTGCTCCGATGGATAAATCCAACGGTGATAAGAAGATCCAGCACCCCACTTGCCAAAGGCACGGAAAGAAGCACCCCGAAAATTGCTCAAAGGGGACGAGGAAATGCTTTAGGTGTGGAAGAGAAGGGCACGTGGCTATTAACTGTCAGCAAGAAAGACCCGTGGCTGCGACAGAGAAGAGGAACGCTCCGTTCAAACCTCAACACGTGGTTCATTGCTACAACTGTAAAGAACTAGGGCATCTTGAAAATCAGTGCCCTAAGCCAAGGGTTTTCAGAGGCAACCAACAACCTCCAAGGCAACAAGGATGAGATTTTTCCATCACTACTGCCAAAGTGAACCCCGACAACGAAGTGGTGAAAAGTACACTATTTATTCATTCAAGAATAGAAAATGTAATTTTTGATTCAGGTTCTACACATTCTTTTATATCTCGAAAGTTTAGTAGAACAATCCCATCACCACCACAAATCATGGAAGTGAAGATATCGGTGAGTACGGAAAATGGGGCAATCATTGCATCCTATGAATATAACTCCCCCCCTATCATAATATGTGGATTAAACTTCTCGATGAACCTCATCATACTCCCTTTGGTGGAATTTGATATGATTCTTGGCATGAATTGACTTTCCTTATATAGAGCCAACATAAATTTCCGGGAGAGGTAAATCACTCTCCATGTGGATAATCGACCCCCGATTCTATACAAGTGCAAGGAGGAAGATGAATCTTCTTTAGCTCCATCATCTCAAGCGTGGATATTACTACCCTATGAGCATACGTATCTGGATTAGATGATTGAGTCCAAGGAAGCAACCATCCTTGAAGACATGCCTATTGTGAGGGAATTCACTGAAGTGTTTCCCGAGGAATTTCATGGTCTTCCTCCTAGAAGAGATGTTGAATTTTCAATTGATCTTATACCTGGGGAATTTACAATATCCAAGACTCTATATAGAATGGATATTGTGGAGCTTGAGGAGATGAAGAAATAACTATAAGAGAATCTGGATAAAGGGTTTATATGCCCAAGTGCTTCACCATGGGGAGCACCGGTCTTCTTCATCAAGAAGAAGGACGGGTCAATGCACCTTTGCATCGATTATCGTGAGCTCAACAAAATCACGATAAAGAACAAGTATCCTCTCCCATGAATTGATAACTTATTCGATCAACTGCATGGAGCAAAATACTTCTCCAAGGTGGATTTGCGGTCAGGATATTATCAAGTAAGGGCAAAGAAGGAAGATATCCCCAAGACTGCTTTTCGTACAAGATACGTGCACAATGAATTCATAATAATGCCTTTAGAACTCAATAATGCTCCAGAAATCTTCATGGAATTAATGAATAGAGTCTTTATAGATTACTACGACAAATTTTTGGTAGTCTTTATAGATGATATTATGATATAATCCAAAACCAAGGAGGATTATGAGGAGCATCTAAGAACTGTACTAGAGACCTTGAGGAAGGATAAGATCTATGAAAAGTACAACAAGTGTGAGTTCTGGTTGAAGGAGGTCTCATTCTTGGGCCATATCATTATAAGCAATGGGATATCTGTGGATCTTTCTAAAACAGATGCAATTGAGGGATGGCCGAGGCCAACATCGGTAACGAATATCCGTAGATTCTTAGGGTTAGCAGGATATTATCGATGATTTGTAAGAAATTTCTCATGATTGTCCAACCCTCTTACCAACCTAACTCAGAAGGGAGTAAAGTTTTATTGGAGTGATGAATGCAAAGAAAGCTTCAAGGAGTTGAAAAGGAGGCTTATCACTATGCTCGTGCTCACTTTACCCACAAGTGGATAACTTTTTGTGGTATTTAGTGATACTTCGAAGAAGGGTCTGGGATATGTGTTGATGCAAAATGATAAAGTCATTGGCTATGATTCAAGGCAATTGAAAGTTCATGAACATAATTATCCAACACATGATTTGGAGTTGGCTGCGGCGATCTTCGCTTTAAAAATTTGGCAGCATTATCTCTTTTGGGAGAAGTGTGAAATATATACAGACCACAAAAGCCTCAAGTATATATTCACATAGAAAGAGTTGAACATGCACTAATGAAGATGGTTAGAGATGATCAAATACTATGTCTACTCAATCCATTACCACCCTGGGAAAGCGGACAAGGTGGCAGATGCCATAAGTAGAAAGGACCTATCAATTCTATAATTGATGAGAATTGAAAAGGATCGAATCTTCTTAGATTTGATGAACATGGACATGATAATCATAAAGAAGAGAACATAATAAATCCTTTCACAAATTATTGCTCAACCGTCACTTTTAGAAAGGTTAAAGGATGCTCAAAAGGATGATGTGGGAATTCAGGAAAAAGTGGAAGTTATCGAAAATGGGAAATCCTTAGAGTTTAATGTTAATGAAGAAGTAATTGTGAGATTTGGGAAAAGAATATGTGTTCCATCAAGTCCAGAGCTGAAGAAGGAACTTTTGGATGACACGCATAGTTCAAATTTCTCTATTCACCCAGGAAACACAAAGATGTATCAAGATCTCTTAGAGCATTATTAGTGGGATAATATGAAGAAGGATATCGCTGAGTATACATCAAAGTGCCTGGTGTGTCAGCAAGTGAAGGAATAGAGGCAGAAGTCTAAGGGGATGATGCAACCGTTGCCCATACCAGCATGGAAATGGGAGAATATCACCATGGACTTTGTCACCGGACTTACAAATACATCCAAAGGCAACAATGCAATCTGGGTTGTTGTGGATCATCTTACAAAGGATGCACACTTCCTTGCTATTTGGGAGGATTTCTCATTAGATCAACTGGAAAAAATATATATCAGGGAAGTAGTAAGGCTGTATGGAGTACCACTATTTATTATGTCCAATTGAGATCCAAGATTCACCTCTATGTTTTGGAAGAGTCTTCAACATGCTCTGAATACTGAACTGAACTTCAGTACGGCCTATTATCCCCAAACTGATGGCCAATCAGAGCGGACTATCCAAACACTTGAGGACATGTTGAGAGTGTTCTCAATGGATTTTAAAGGAGGATGGGATAAACATCTTCCTCTGGTTGAGTTCTCTTATAATAACAATTTCCACTCAAGCATCCAAATGACACCATATGAAGCCCTTTATGGGAAAAGGTGCAGAACACCAACGTGTTGGGACAAGGTTGGTGAGCATAAGCTACTTGGACCATAAATGGTCGAAGAAATGGTGGAGAACATGAAAACCATTCAACAACATATCAAGGTAGCCCAGAGTCGATAAAAGAGTTATGCAGATAACTGTCAATGAGACCTTGAGTTTAAAGTTGGAGACATAGTATTTCTATGCATATCTCCATGGAATAAGGTCAAGAGGTTTGGAAAGAAAGGGAAGTTAAGTCCAAGGTACATCGGCCCCTTCGATATTTTTGATCGTGTTGGGGATGTGGCCTATCGACTAGCACTTACACTTACCATGTCCAAAGTACATGATGTCTTTCATGTGTCCCTCTTAAGGAAGTACATACCGGACCCTTCATATGTACTCTCTTCAGAGGTGGTACAGCTAGAGGATGACCTTTCTTATGAGGAGAAACCAGTGAAGATATTAGATCGTAGAGAAAAAGTTTTATGAAATAAGACAATGACCCTCATCAAGGTGTTGTGGTGAAACCAAAAGTTTGAAGAAGTGACGTGGGAATCAGAGGAAATGATGAAGTAGAGTTACCCAAATCTGTTTTAGTGTGGGAAAATGAAATTTCGAGGGTGAAATTTCACAAGGGAGGAAGATTGTAATGACCCAAACTTTCATTAATGAAAATTCCTCTTGATCTAATTAAATGTCTTATTATGGTTATATAAAGTGTGAAATTCATTGGTTTTATGTTTTTGGATTTTAAAATACCATTATGAATTGTGACCATTTCTAATATAGCCGTTGAACAGTGATCACATGATTAGTATAAATATAGGGCTTTAACAAATCCAATTTACTCAGACAAAGGAAGCGATGGCCTCATCCAATAGATGTGCCCCATATGAAGCTCATTTTTCAGAGCTCGGAAAGGAGGTGGCATAATTGGGCTTCGCTATTGACCAAGCTCAAGCTGAGCTTGAACAAGTTAAGCTTGAGTGAAACCGCCTATGGGAGAAGTGGAAGTTGATAGAGATTACCACCCGAGCGATGTTATCCGAGCCACCTCAAGAGCCTGTCACCATCGCACACCTCACCCTTTGGTCTTATGTGGGTATTTTAAGGGGTTATTTAACAAGACCGTAGTACTATGGTTATGTACATTATTTTTTTATATAATAATGAATATACTTTCATTTTATTATTGTTACATTGTAAATAGTTTTTCAAAGCACAAATAGTATTTTTAGTTAATGTTTAACTAAGAAATCTATTTTGTTGAATTAATGGATTTTTGAATTAAATAATATTTTAATAAATTATTATTATTATTATTAAATTAATTTTTATTAAATATAAATGATCATATAATTTTATGAATGCAATTGTAATTTTTATTAAGGTTTGAAAGCCATTTTTGTCAAAACCAATGAATTTTTGATAAATGTTAGTTTTTATTTTAAAAGTGAAAATTAAAATATTTAGAAAATTATTTAGATAAAATGAACAATATTTCTGGAATCAGGACATCAAAATTATCCAATGGTTAATTTTTTATAATTTTATGAGAGTCAAATTTTTGGGTAAAAATTAAATACCATTTAAATATATAATGTGTTTTATGACATCATAATGACCCAATAGTGATGTAATAAAATACTATAAACTTTATTTTTGGACAATATATGTTTTACCATTAAAATAATGTGATTTTGGGTTTGTTTGATTTAATTTACAAAGCTTTAGTGGACCCTTCAAGACTTATTAAACATTTTGTCTTTTTAAATTGTTTTCCTTGGGAGTGTGACTCACCTCCACATAAGCAAACCCATTATTTTAAGAAGTTAGGACTTTGTCCTTATAAAATATTGTTTTCCAATACCCTTGGGAAAAAACCATGGGCAAAAACCATGGGCTGGTTTGTGGTTTTGATTAGTTTAATGTGAGGTGTCCCAAACCTAAATAATAAACAATTCCCTCTCCTTTCCTATAACAACCTACCCAAGCTCCCACTTCCTCCTCACTCAAAGCCTTTAGAGTTCATCCAAAATCTTCCCTCCTCTCTCTAGAATCCTCCCAAGGTGACCCAAGCTCCCAAGAAGCCTCTCTCAAGCCTCTCTCAAGCCTTTAGAAGCACACTTCCAAGTAAGGGTTTTTCTTCCTTTCTCATTTTGTCCAATATTCTTTAAGTTGTTATGCCCTTTTAATTTCAATTATAAATGTTGGGGTATGGTTTCTAAACTCCCCCATACTGACCTATTTATGTTTTAATGATTATATACCCCTTTCTATCTCATTAAATGCCTCCCATGTACACCCGTTACTATGCTGAAATTCCGAAAGGAATTTCTCTCTCCTCATTTACATTCAAGTAATTATTTATTATCATGAATCTAAATTCCATTAAATTTGTTGGGACATGTATCTATATGAACCACTTACTGTCCATGTCATGTAAATATTATGAGACACCCCTTTCTCTCTCATCAACCATTTTTATGAGTTCTTATGTCACGCCGTTATGGTGCCGAAATTGCACCGCGCTTTTCCAAGCCAAAGTCATTGTGTAGTGAACACCATGCCCATTTCTCTATCAAGGGTATTCACCTTTATGCACATTTACTTATTGTTTAAAGATTTTCATGTATGTATTCCACATTAGTTTATCATGGAATAAATGATTATTTTGAATGATTCAATGTTTTATGATCCATGTGGCACACTTATGCATGAAATGAAATGTTTAAGAAGGGTGCGCCCTGATAGTGCTCCAATGCATTAGGTAAAGTATAGTATCATGATACGTGATGTTCAGTGAGTGTTGAATCATGATAATTCAAGTGCAATGAGGGTTTAATCATGCTCCATGTGTAATGATGATTTACTCATGCTCCATGTGTAATGAGCCTTGGCTCATGCTAATTCCATGTTAAGTGTTTTGCCACATTTCCATGTTATGATTATTATGCTTTATCATAACTTTATGTTCATGTTTCTATTGTGATATATTTATATGCCTATTTTATAACATGTATTTTATCCCCCATGTTATACCTTGTTTAATCCCTTAATGGGCTTTATATCTCACCCTTTTATTATGCACGTCCTCAGGTTATCCCATGCAATGCTAAGTATGAAGGTCATGTGAAAGAAGTTTCCAATAAAGATGTTGTGTTTTATTTTTCAAGTTGTTATGTAATGTTCCTAATCCCCAAAGACACTAGACCTCTCGATATTCTATATTGTATCAAGTGAATATTTTATGTAATAAATCAGGTTTAAGTGTGTAATAAAAAGTAGGGTTGTTATAGGTTGTTTTTCTCTTGATCTCTTTTGAGTCATCTCACTAGGTATAACTTATTGACTGTGCAAAATATATTTCCCTAAAGGATGCCTATACAAAGATAGCCATCCAGGATTCTAGTGAGGGATCACGACGATGGCCCACTGAGCGATGAGGCGTCTATGCAGGGACCAATTATAGCGATAACACTTTCGGGTGGTGTACCAGTAACACCACCACCCGTAGAGCAGCAGTTGCTACCATCCCCAACAGCGGACAATACACGTCAACTGAGCATGCTGTGCGAGTTCTATAGAAAAAGACCTATGAGTTTTCAAGGATAGACAGATCCTCTAGTAGATGAGGATTGGCTGGAGGTAGTTGTGTGGGTCTTTCGCCTGGTAGAGACACCTACAGACCAAATGGTGGTCCTATCTGCTAGATTTTTTCAGGGAACGACAGGGAGATGGTGGATCTTGATGCTCCAGACACATGAGGAGGTGACACTTGTCTGGTTGGACTTCGAGGGCCTCTTTAGGGTGGAGTTCATACCAATGACACTACACTCAGTGCACATTCCAAAGCCACTACACCTATAGTAGGGCGGCCTGACTGTGGCCTAGTACTCGGTGAGGTTTACCGATCTCTCCCACTACTCCACCAACATGGTACAAGACACTTTATTCAAGGCTCAGACCTTTGAGCAGGGAATTCGATGGGAGATCAGGGCATCGATGATTTCACTCAGTATCCCAATGCAGACTGGAGTGCTAGAGCGAACTCTACTGGTAGAGAGCTTCCTAACTGATCAAGCACCGACGGTGAGAGCCACCATTGGACGATAGGTGGCCAAGTCATCTGAAATAGATAATAGATAGACAACGCAGAGGCCCAAATGGTCTATACCTTCTAGAGGATGACCCTAGGATGCAGGGTCGAAGGTGCAGAGCTCGTGAGGCAGAGGAGGTTAGCTGAGGGCTAGAGTTTGTTACTCCTCCGGTGGGTAGGGACACATGGCTCGTGACTATCCGACTCCCTGCACAGATGACCAGCTGACAGTTGAGGGACCGCCAAGGAAGAGGTAGAGGTTTGAGTGAGGAGGTCCGCAGGGCGGCAGACGTGGTAGGGGAGCAGGATGAGCAACAAGCGGTGGATGATGGTTTGAGGTACCACCTCCACCACCGCCAGGTGGTCCACCATGGGCTCAGGAGTCAGCAGATAGGGGAGAGTCCAACTTTAGGCAATGGAGGAGTATGACCACGGTGCTCCAGAGATGATTAGAGGTATGATCCGTATCTTCTCCACCATAGCTGCAGTTCTTATAGACACAGGTTCCAGTCACTCTTTCCTTTTTACAGACCTCATTAGAGGCTCGAAGATTCCGGTGGAGCCGTTGGATCGATCCTTACGATTAGAGACTCATATGGGAGGGGATTCGATGAGTACACACTGGTGCCAGCAGTGTGAGATTACTCTAGGAGGTGAGAGTTTCATTTGAGATCTCCTAGTAGCAGTGTCAAGGCCTTACGACGTCATCTTGGGTATGAACTAGTTATCTATACTGTTTTAGATGCAAAGTGTGGTGTGTTCGTGAAGATGGGACCGAGTTTTCCTTCACCGGCGAGAGGGGAACCTTTACAGCACAAGATGGACTTTCTCAGAGGAGGGTGCAGCCGATCACTCACTAGTTGGCTAGCCTCACCCTCGGTGAGGTGGATGAGAGGAGTCCAAGCTTTCCTGTAGTGGTGGATGAGTATGAGGGTGTCTTTCCAGAAGATGTCCCAGGACTACCTCCTCATAGATAGGTAGACTTATGCATTGAATTTTACCCAGGGATGACACCAATATCTACACCTACATATCAGATGGATCCCACAGAGCTCCGGGAGCTAAGGGTACAATTGAAGGACTTGTAGAGAAAGGGGTTCGTAAGACCTAGTGTTTCTCTATGGGAAACCCCAGTGTTGTTTTCCAAGAAGGCAGACAAGAGCTTGAGACTATGCGTGGACTTTCGGTGCCTGAACCGGGTGGCCATTAAGAACAAGTATCCATTTACAAGGATTAATGACCTCTTCAATCAGCTGAAGGGAGTGAGGTGGTTCTCGAAGATCGAACTCAAATTAGGCTATCATCAACTTCGAGTACGGGATGAGGAAGTACCGAAGACAACCTTTAGATACCAGTACAACCACTATGAGTTTTTAGTGATGCCTTTCGGCATGACCAATTCCCCAGCAGTGTTCATGAGACTCATAAACATGATCTTCAATCCTTACCTTGATCATTTCATGGTAGTCTTCATTGATGACGTCTTGGTGTACTCAACGTTGGAGGAGGAACATGCTACACACCTGTGGATAGTCCTGGATAGACTCTGAGAGCACCAGCTTTATGGTAAGCTTTTGAAGTTCCAATTTTGGATTTGAGAGGTCCACTTTCTAGGACACATCATCTCAAAGGCTGGAGTTATGGTGGATCCGACGAAGATAGAGACAATGCTTGCTTGGGAGCCACCCAGGAGCATGACTGAGGTGCAGAATTTCTTAGGGTTAGCTGGGTACTACTGGAGGTTCATGCCCTACTTCTCCAGAGTAGTATTACCTATGAAAGCTTTGAAAAAGAAGGGGAACCCTTTTTGTGGATAGAGAAATTCCAACAGAGCTTCCATCAGCTGAGACAGAGCTTGACCAATGCCCCCATCTTGAGATTTTCAGAGGAGGGAATCGACTATGTGGTATACTGTGATGTATCAGGGACTTAACTGTGTTTTTTCCTGATGTAGTAGCGAGAAATGATTTCCTACGACATTTGAGGCATCATGAGTAGAACTACATGACCCATGAACTGGATCTAACAGCAGTGGTATTTTCCTTGAAGATGTGGTAACACTACTTGATGGGTGAACAATTTACCGTCTACTCTGACCACAAGAGCCTTAGGTATATCTTCTCATAGAAGGACCCGAACTTGATATAGTGGTGATGGATAGAGTTCTTCTAGGACTATGACTTTGATATAGTCTATACTCCGGGGAAGAGGAATGTTGTGGCTGACGTACTCAGAAGGAGGTCTAGTTTTCAGGTGCTGAGTGAGATGACAGAGCAGCTAGCCGTGATGAAGATATCCTTCATAGATGATGATGAAGCATATTACCTCCAATCAATGACTGTCACTCCCCCACTCCTTCAGTGAGTCAGGGAGGAAAAACTTGTGTATGTTGACTATAAGGCCTGACATGCTCGTGTATCCTTAGGACAGACTCCTGATGGATTTTCGATAAGTGGGGAGCACGTCATCCTTCTCAAAGGACACACCATAGTACCACTAACGTTATAGGAGGAGGTGTTGAGGGAGTTCCATACATCCCCTTTGTTGGTATATCCTGGTGTGGAAAAGATTTAATATGACCTCTGACATCAATACTGATGACCAGGGATGAAGAAAGAGGTGGCAAAGTTCATTTCATGATGCCTCACTTTTCAGCAAGTAAAGGCTGAGCATTAGGTCCCAGCTGGCTTGACACAACCACTTGAGGTACCAGAGTGGAAGTGGGATGGTATCTCCATGGACTTTGTGATGGGGTTATAATTCACGCCCAAGGGACACAATTCTATCTGAGTGATCATTGACAAAATCACTAAGTTGGCCCACTTCCTACCCATTCAGGAGCAGGGATCGGTAGAAGGCTTGGGGAACCTCTATGTCCAGAAGATAGTAGGGATTCACTGGGTGCATTTGATGATCGTCTTAGATCGTGACACTTGTTTTACATCCCGACCATGGAAGGAAGTTCATGAGGTGTTCAGGACTCAGCTGCGCTTGAGCACCGCCTTTCACTCCCAGACAGATGGTCAGATGGAGCGGACCATACAGACCTTGGAGGACATGCTTTGTTCTTGTGTCCTGGATTTTGGTCGCATTTGGTAGGACCACCTACCATGGGTGGAGTTTTCATACAACAATAGCTATCACTTCACCATTCGCATGACACTGTTTGAGTCCTTGTACGAGCGACCTTTCAGATCATCTCTATGCTGGACAGACCAAGGGGAGTCAACACTCATGGGTCCATAGTTGGTACGGGCTACCACTAAGAAGGTGCAGGTCATCCAGGAGCAGATAAGGACTGCACAGAGTAGGCAGAAGTCATATGTTGACAGGAGACAGAGACCCGTGGAGTTTGAGGAGGGAGACCATGTTTTCCTTCAAGTCTCACCCTGACAGGGATTGCAGAGATTTGGCCGAGGTGGTAAGCTATCTCCGAGGTTCACCAGACCTTTCCAGATTCTCATCAGAGTTAGCGAGGTGGCGTACCACATAACTCTTCCCTCATAGATGCACCAGTTGCATGTTTTTTTTCACATGTCGCAACTGAGGAGGTATGTGCATGATCCATCACATGTTATTGATTGGGGCGAGGTGGACATTGATGATGGGGAAACATTTGCAGATTTCTAGGTAGCGATAGAGGATCGACAGGAGTGGGTCCTTCATGGATAGTCGATTCCTCTAGTGTGCATTAGGTGGTAGCACGTGAATCTCCAGGAGAGCACATGGGAGCGAGAGACTCAGATTCATGCCCAGTACCCCCACTTGTTGGATTAGTTTTTGTTTTATATTTCAGGGATGTAAAACCTTAAGGTGGGGATAATGTAATGTCCCAGAATTTACATGTATTTTTTTTAAATTATATGGAATTATTTCGAGACCACACGCTTTAACGGCACGTGATTCCAAGACCCGGGGTGCACAAAATGTAATTTTGAACTTATTTTAAAGTACGTTCAGTAATCGTGTGATCAGGTTTTTCTAATTTTTGAAATGGTGCTCGGATCGAAAATCTGAGGGCATCGTTGAACTCGGAATGCTGAGATTTGCCTAGAAAGGACTTAACTTTGATCGGAAAGGGTCAAATGGAAAAGTTAATTTTCATACTTTTTGGAAAATAATAAAATAACTTATAAAAAGTTATTTTATTTTCTTTCACCACGTTGAGTGGTGGGTGACAACGCTATGGTGTGGTGATGGGGCGATGACAAGGCGCATTAAAGGAAGCCCCTTAATGGATCGTTAAGATGTAGCGTAACAACTACGCTATTTTATAAATGAAATACCGTAACAATACAATGTCTTAGCTTAATAGAAACAATGTGATGTGTTCCCTTTTTAATTAGCTAACATGTTGGAGAGATGGGGAAAAATCATGGGAAATTATTTGACAAACCTCCAGTGAGTTTCCTCTCCAATGAAGAATGAAGAATTCCAGTGGAACGTCATCGAATTCAACATACCTCGAAGAACGAAGTTAGGAAGCGACGAATGATGTCGACCTGTTGAACCCTCAAGTACAGAACACTATGACAACGAATGTCAAATGAGGTAGGGGTTTATGCTTTATTTGTGATTGCGGTTATTCTTCGTTTTTTTTTCTAAATGAAAAATGCGGATCAACCCACGAATAGGTTGATCTATAGATTGTTCATTCTTGCGGGAGTGTGATATTTTTGGGGGTTTCTATCTAGGATTAAACTTTTGTTGTAGAAACATCATGCTTAAGCCGCCCCTATTTCAAAATTCTAACGCAGAGGGCGTGGGCCGACACAAACAATGCCTGATCCCCCCTTCCTTGTGCATGTGGGCAAATTATTGAAATGGTGGAAAGGTGAGATCAAGGCCGTTAGAGGGAAGGTGGTATATTTACAGTCCTGTAGGCATAGATGGTTTGAAAAATAGACCACCAGAGCAACTCTGGTGGCCTGCAGAAGGAATCACTGATGCCGGCAGTGGCGGCTGTGGCCAGTTGGCCTCGGTGGTGTGGAGACGTGGTGCTAACCGGTGCTGCTCGGGCAAGATGGAGGCATGCGGTTAAAGACCTTATGTGAAAATCCCAGCCGACTGCATTGCTTCCAGGCCTTGATTGCTTCAACGTGGTGAAGAAACAACCCCGTAGTGAATCATAGGGTGAGCTGGGGAGCCAGATGCGACATCCATCTGCATCCCGGCAAAGCCGAAGGCCGGTCCGCCTATGGCGGACAGGGCTGAGCCGGACCCACGACCCTGTGGGCCACGACCCTATGGACCATACCTAGGTTGGGTCAGGTCAACGGACTTGGGTCAGGTTGGTGGACCCCGGACCAGGTCGGATTGGGTCGGTCCAACCGGGTCAGACCGGACCCGAACCCAAACAACCACTTTTTGGAAAAACATCTATAACTTGCAGACCGAGCGTTAGATTGATGCACCATCTGTGGAATGAGGAGCCTTGAGAAAAGGCAGTCCTTTTGAGATACTCTATGTGAGTTTTGGAAGAGGTTGAAGTATGGCCAAGTTTGATTGGACTTGATTCCAACCAAGCCCTTTTTACAAAAATGCACATATCTTACAGACCGAGAGTCTGTTCGATACGCCGTCTGTTGCATTGGGACCCTTACAAGGATACGGTCCTATGGTTTACTCTATGTGGGAATTAATGATAGTTTAAGTATAAATGATGGCCTGAGTAGCAGATCCTCCCAGAATCAAATGTGCTAAGTTTGAGAATCCAGTGGCTAGCTATGTCGTGAAGGATAAGAGAAACCCTTCGTGGATCAACATAAGAGAAAACCTTTTTGGATCAGATTAAGAGTGAGCCTTCATGGATCAAAGTTAGAGAAACCCTTCATGAATCAGAAGTAGTGCGACCTGTTGTGGATCGGCCATAGAGAGACCCATTATGGATCTGCAACAGAGCGACCCTTCGTGGATCGGCAGCAAAGCGACCCTTCATAGATCAGCAGAAGAGCCTCTCAATAGAATAATATGATCTAACTTTACGACTAATAATATCTACTTTTTTACTTAAGTTATACTTGGTGTGAGCTATGTCTTTTGATTTTTTCTTTACTTCAAGATCTTACTTTGTGGTATTTTTCCTTTGTGGATTTCTTTGTGACCCGAGTTGGTCTCAGGGTCCCTACTGAGTATTGATATACTCACCCCTACACAGGCTTCACCTGCACCTGTTGTGTCTTGTGAAGACGATGAACAAATTTGACTGGGACTTTGGGGAGCCAGGGATAGACAGTTCTCAAAGGTGGATCAATAGACGTGGTGTGCTGTAGTGACATCCGATAGTGATCTGTACCTACCCATTAGGTAAGATCCTTGGTGGATGACCTTCGGAGGTTGTAATTCTTTTTATGTACTTTCCTTTTAGTTGGGTTTGTATTTTGGCCCCTTTAATTTCAGTTTACACCTTTTACTTTCAATGGTGGTACTTTGTGGTGGTTGTACTACTTTCTTTCCTTCGTGGGTTGCCTTGTGCAGTATGCCCTGTCTGTGTGTGTACATGTTTAAAGGTAATGCCTTACCTTTTTGGGATATGACTTTCCAGTCCTAGTCACCAACCCTGACCTATGGAAGGCGGGCTTGAGGTAGTCACAAAATAGGCCCTAGGGGATGGGTCATGACAAAGTGTTATCAAAGGCGGTTGATTTTACTAGAAGAACTAAGAGTCTGTATTTTTGATGAGGCAATAATGTTAATTATTTTGAGTTTGGATTTTAGGGAAGGGAGTCCAATGTTGGTGTGGTGGTCGATGTATCTATACACTAGGACCCTGAATTCTCTTTTTTTGACTCAGTGCACGAAAACATTGGTTGCATGTGTTTTGGAAATGTTTTTATCTTGATCTCTTTTGAGTCATCTCACCAGGTATAACTTATTGACCGTGGAATATCTATTTCTATATAGGATGCCTCCACAAAGATATCTAGCCAGGATTCCAGTGAGGGATCATGACGATGGCCCACCAAGCAATGAGGCATCACTGCAGGGACTACTTACAGTGATAGCACCTTCGGGTGGTGTACCAGCAACACCACCACCCGTAGAGTAGCAGTTGCTACTAGCCCCACTAGAGGATAGTGCTGCCGACTGAGTGCACTGCACAAGTTCTAGAGGAAGAGGTCTTTGAGGTTTCAAGGCGAGACAAATCCTTAGGCAACTGAGGATTGGAGGGAGGCAGTTATGTGGGTTTTTCGCCAGGTAGAGACACCTATAGACTATATCGTGGTCCTAGCCACTATCCCTTTTCAGGGAATGATAGGGAGATGGTGGAGCTTGACACTCCAGACACACGAGGAGGTGACCCTTTCCTGGTTGGACTTCGGGGGCCTCTTCAGGGCAAAGATAAAACCAGCGACACTATGTTAAGTGCGTATTCAGAAGCTACTGCACCTATAGCAGGGCATCCTGACTGTGGCCCAATACTCGGCGAGGTTTACCGACCTCTCCTTTTACTCCACCGACATGGTACGATACACTTTCTTTAGGAATCTAATCTCTAAGTAGGGAATCCAATGGGAGATCAGGGTGTCAATGATTTCACTCAGCATCCCGATACAAGATAGAGTGCTAGAGCAAGCTCTAGTAGTAGAGAGATTCCTAGCAGAGCAGGAACCGATGGTGAGAGCCACCATCAGATGATAGGTGGCCAAGTCATCTGCAACAGACAGTAGGCAAATAACACAGAGGCCCAAACAGGCCAGACCTTCTAAAGGACGACCCCAAGATGCAGGGTCGGAGGTGTAAAGCTCATGAGGCAGTGGAGGTCAGCTAAGGGATAGAGTTTAATACTCTTTCAGGGGGAAAGGAAACATGGATCATGATTGTACGACTCCCCGCATAGATGACTAGAAGATGATCGAGGGACCACCAAGGTAGAGGTAAAGGTTCGAGTGAGGAGGTCCGTAGGGTGGTAGATGTGGTAGGGGAGTAGTCTGAGAGACAGGCGGTGGATGACAGTTTGAAGTACTACCTCTACTACCCCTAGGTGGTCCACCACAGGCTAAGGGAGCCTATGAACATGGGCGAGGCCAACTTCAGGCAATGTAGGCCTACACGCACGATGCTCCAGAGTTTATTAGAGGTACGATATGTTTATTCTCAACCTTAGCTATAGTTATTATAGACATAGGTGTCAGTCACTCTTTCCTTTCCACAAACCTCATTTGAGGCTCTGAGATTCCAGTGGAGCCGTTGGATCGATCCTTATGATTAGAGATTCTTACAGGAGGGGATTCAACGATAACTCACTGCTTCCGGTAGTGTGAGCTTACTCTAGGAGGAAAGAGCTTTGGATGAGATCTCCTTGTAGTAACATCAAGGCCCTAAAATTTCATCTTAGGTATGGACTGGTTATCTATAGTCCATGCTCAAATCAACTATTTTAGGCCCAAAGTATGGTGTATCCGCTAGGATGGGACCAGGTTTTCCTTCACCAGTGAGAATGAAACATTTGAAGCACAAGATAACCTTTTTCAGAGGAGGGTACAACCGATCACTCACAAGCTGGATAACCTCACCCTCAGTGCGGTGGATGAGAGGATTCTGAGCTTTCACTTTCCTGTAGTGGTGGACGAGTATAAGGATGACTTTACAGAAGATATCCTAGGACTACCTCCTCGCATAGAGGTAGACTTATGCATTGACTAATACCCAAGGACAACACTGATATATACACCTACATATCAAATGTCTCCTGCCGAGCTCTATGAGCTGAGGGTATAATTAGAGGAATTACAGAAGAATGGGTTCGTAAGACCTAATGTTTCTCTATGGGCAGCCTGATATTGTTTACTAAGAAGGAAGACGGGAGCTTGAGACTATGTGTGGAATTCCGGTGCTTGAATCAGGTGACTGTGAAGAACAAGTATCCACTAACGAGGATTGATGACATCTTTGATCAATTTAAGGGAGCGAGGTGGTTCTCTAAGATTGACCTCATATCATGATATCATCAGCTTTGAGTACAGGATGAGGACGTACCAAAGACAACCTTTAGATGTTGGTACGACCACTATGAGTTTTTAGTGATGCCTTTCAGTGTGACCAATTCCCCAACGGTGTTTATAGGACTCATGTACATGATCTTCAAGCCTTAACTCAATCGTTTCATGTTAGTCTTCATCGATGACATCTTGGTGTACTCAGCGTTGGAGAAGGAACACGCTACACGCCTATGGATAGTCTTGGATACACTCTGAGAGCACCAGATTTACAGTAAGCTCTCGAAGTGCTAGTCATGGATTCGAGAGGTCCACTTTCTAGGACACATCATCTCAGAGGCTAGAGTTGTGGTGGATCTGGCAAAGATAGAGGCAGTGTTTGCTTGGGAACCACTAAGGAGCGTGACTAAGGTGCAAAGTTTCTTAGGGTTGGTTGGGTACTATCAGAGGTTCGTGACCGACTTCTCTAGAGTAACATCACCTATGACAGCTTTGATGAAGAAGAGTAAACCCTTTGTGTGGATAGAGAAATTCCAACAGAGCTTCCAGCAGTTGAGGCAGAGCTTGACCAACGCTCCCATCTTGAGATTTACAAAGGAGGGTATCAACTACGTGGTATACTGTGGTGTAATAGGGACAAGACTAGGTTGTGTCCTGATGCAGGAGCAAGTAGTGATTGCCTACGGATCACAGTAGTTGAGGCAGAATGAGAAGAACTATGCAACCTATGACCTAGAGTTAGCAGTAGTGGTATTTTCCTTGAAGATGCGGTGACACTACTTGATGAGTGAACTATTTACTATCTAATTCAACCACAAGAGTCTCAGGTATATCTTCTCATAGAAGGACTTGAACTTGAGACATCAGTGATGGCTAGAGTTCCTCTAAGACTATGACTTTGAGATAGTCTATACTCCTAGGAAGGGAAACGTGGTGGCTGAAGCACTCAGCAGGAGGTCTGGTTTGTAGCTGTTGAGTAAGCCGACATAGTATCTAGCTGTGATGTAGATATCCTTCATGGATGATGATGGAGAAACTTACCTCTAGTCTATGACTTTCACTCCCCCACTCCTTCAACGAGTTATGGAGGCACAACTTGTGGATGTTGACTGAGAGGCTCGACGTGCTCAGATATCTTCAGGTTAGGCTCCTGATAGATTTTTGATAGGTGGGGAGCACATCATCCTTCTCAGAGGACACACCATGGTACTAGTGATGTTACGGGAGGAGGTGTTGGGGGAGATCCATACATCCCATTTGGTGGTACATCCTGGTGTGGCGAAGATGTACCAGGACCTTCGACATTAGTACTGGTGGCCAGGGATGAAGAAAGAGGTGGCGGAGTTCGTTTCATGATGCCTCACTTGTCAACAAGTGAATGCTGAGCATTATGTCCCAACATGCTTGATACAACCACTTAAGGTACCAGAGTGGAAGTGTGATGGTATCTCCATGGAATTTATGATGAGGTTAACATTCATGACCAGAGGCCACAATTCTATCTGGGTGATCATTGACTGACTCACTAAGTTGGCCCACTTTCTATCCATCTGGGAGTAGGGATCGGTAGAGGGCTTGGAGCGGCTCTATGTCCAGGAGATAGTACGACTTCATGGGGAGCCTTTGATGATCATCTCAGATCATGATGCTCTTTTTAAATCCCGATTATAGAAGAGATTGTAGGTGGCGTTTGGGACTCAGCTGTGCTTGAGCACCGCCTTTCACCCCCAGATAGATGGTTAGATGGAGTAGACCATATAGACCTTTGAGGACATGTTTCGTGCTTTTACCTTGGATTTTGGTTGCAGTTGGGAGGACAACCTAACACTAGTGGAGTTTGCGTACAATAATAGACATCACTCCACCATTGACATGACACCATATGAGGGCTTGTATGGGTAGCCTTGCAGATCACCTCTATGCTAGATAGGACCAGGGGAGTCAACACTCATGGGTCCAGAGTTGGTACGAGCTACCATTGAGAAGGTACATGTCATCCAAGAGAGGATGAGGACAACACAAAGTAGACAGAAGTCATATGCTAATAGAAGATAGAGACCCTTGGAGTTCGAGGAGGGAGACTGTGTTTTCATTCGGGTCTCACCCCGACGGGGATTGGAGAGATTTGGCCGGGGTGGCAAGCTATCTATGAGGTTCATCGGACCTTTCAAGATACTCAACAAAGCTAGTGAGGTGGCATACCTCCTTGCTCTTCCTCTACAGATGCACCGGGTGCAAAGTGTTTTTCATGTGTCACAGCTGAGTAGGTACATGCATGAACTATCTCACACCATCAATTGGTGTGAGATAGACATTGAAGATAGGGTGAATTTTGTAGAGTTCTCAGTGGAGATAGAGGATTGATAGGAGTGAGTCCTTTATGGATGGTTGATTCCTCTAGTGTGTGTTCGGTGGCAGCATGAGAACCCCTAGGAGAGTATATGAGAGCGGGAGGCTCATATTCGTGCTCAGTACTGTTGGGAGGAAAGAAACGAGGGAAAAGATGGCAAGAGGGGGGGGGGGGGGGTGAATTGCCTTTTAAAAAATTGATAAACAAATTAAAAATCAAAGTAAAGTGCAGCGGAAATAAAGAGGCAAGACACACAAAATTGATAACGGAGTTCGGCCAAAAACCCGGCCTACGTCTCCGCTCCCAACTCAACCGTTGAGAGATTCCTACCGCTTGCTTTTCAATGGTTTTAGCAAGAAACCCACTAGGCTTTGAGGTAGCACTAGGACCTATTACAGCTTTCTTTTGGTGGTTAAGCAAGAACCCACTTACTTTTAATGGTTTAGTAAGAACCCACTAGCCTTTTTAACGGGTGAAGGCTAGCTCACCGAAACACAATCCTTTTAAAAGGAAAGGCTTGAAGAAACCTCTTCACACCTTAATGGTGGTGTGAAACCCAAAAGAAAGGGGGATGAGAAAAGGGTTTGGGGTTTGTAGGCACAAACCCAATTTTAAGCTCAAAATAAATAAACAAGAAAAATCGTATTGGAGGAAGACTTGGGCGCCAATTGGATTATGGAGTTGATGTAGCGTGCTCTCCCAAGCTTCTTGAGGTGCTCCTTGGATTGGAAATTGGATTGGAGCACTTGAGGATCCTTGAAGGTGGAGCGCCAGAGGTTCACCAAATGTGCAACAATATATCCGGGCGCTTGCGTATGGTTCCGGTTGGTGTCCGGGGCTTCTTTGGCCTTTATTTATAGACATGGAACCCATTGGGGGCCTTCGGAGCCGTTGGAGAAGTCCTCGGAGCCGTTGGAGGCCAAAAGAAGGTTGACTGGTCAAACCCAACGGCTAGTTTGACTGGGCTACCGGCTGGCCGGTACAGCTCCACCGGCTGGCCGGTGTTTGAGAATTTGGATATGCTTTGAGTGCAGGCTGCACCGGCTGGCCGGTGGAGTAGCCACCGGTTGGCCGGTGGCTTGGTAGTAGCTGATCTTCTTTTCCAGGAACCACCGGCCGACCGGTGCCAGAGCCACCGGCTGGCCGGTGGGCAGACAGTAGCTACCACTGTTGTCTGGGTGCCACCGGCTGGCCGGTGGTCAGGCCACCGGCCGACCGGTGGAGCCTGGCAGTGGGCAATGCCTCTGCCAGGTCCACCGGCTGGCCGGTGCTAAAACACCGGTTGGCCGGTGGACTGAATTTCAGTCCACTTCTTGATTATTTCTTGGGCCATTTTCTTGGCAACCTTGTGCCTATCAACACAAACACTTGAAAACAAGTTAGATAAGAAAGAGGGTGATTGTGATCATGAAAATCAAACCTCGAGGGGTTCGAGAGGTACAACAATATCCCCCTATTTTGATGATCACAATCACCAAAACAATTAATGTAAAATACTGAAATTGAAAGGAAATGCTGAGCATGATGAAAAGGATTCTCCCCCACTCAATCAAGACATTTCTCCCCCTTTGTGATTATCAAAATAGAATGGGGCATAAAACTTGATTGAGGGATAACGTTGAAAAACAAGATGGAGATTTTAAAATCAATTGAATTTTTGGAAATTGAAATGAAAATTTGAATAACAGTTTGAATTGAAAGTTTTGAATCAAAATTGAAAGTTTTGAATGAAAATTGAATAGAGAATTTTGAATTGAAAAATTTGAAACCAAGAGTTGAAATTGAAAGTTTGAATAGAAAGTTTTGACAAAAACAAAGATAACTCCCCCTAAATAAGAACAACAAATCACCAGGGAGAGGGATTTTGAAAAGAGACAAATTTTGGCCCGGTGAGACTCGCAAGAAGGGATTTTTCAATCCAAACTTGTCTCATAGCGGGTCTTCTCCTATATAATTCATCCGAAAAGAAAATAGACTTGGTTTGGCCATACCGGGCATTTTTACAATTACATTCATAAATGAGGTGCCCGGGTTTTTTACAATAATTGCAAAATTTGAAACTAGAGCTCCCCCTTACAAAAACAGTGGGTGCATGGGAGGAGGAAGCTATATTGGTGTAGCCTAGCCCTTGGGTGGTTCGGGAAACGCGTTGGGAACCTAGGAGATTGTTCAAATTTTGTTCCCCTTGGGTGAACTTAGCAAGGGTCTCCCTTAGGTCTTTGATGGTTGATTCCATGGAATCAACATTTGGGAAATTTTGGATTTTGAGGGACATCTCCTCCTTCTCTTTGAGAAGTTGTTCTTTTTCGGAGGAGAGTTTTTTGAAATTCTTTTTTAAAGAAACAAATTTTGAAGAGAGTTCGTGAAAACCATTTTCAAGTTGGTCTCTAGCGTGTGAGAGTTCTTCATAAGATAGATGATTTAAAGAATTGGAATTTGAAGAACAAGAGGAGGAGTCGGAAGATGTTACCTCATGGAATGCCATTAGGCATTTTGTACCTTGGTCGCTCGAGGAGGAGGAGGAGGAGGATGAGGTGTCACTCCATGTTGCCTTGAGAACCTTTTTCTTTCCTTTTTTCCTTAGCCCGTTTCTTGTTGAGTGGGCAATCGGGCTTGTAATGGCCCTTTTCGCCGCACCCGTAGCATTTTACCTTGGGCTCGGATCTTGCGGTGGGTTCTTGCTTTCGATGCTTGCGGGATTTCTTCTTCTTGTGATTCTTCATAAACTTGTGCATTTGGCGGGCGAGATTCTCCATTTCCGAGTCGCCGCTTGAAGGTGAAGAAGATGAGGAAGATGAGGATGATGAGGAGGAGCTTACTTCTTTATGTACCTTGAGGGAAATGTTCTTTGGTGTCTTGATTGGTGTGCCCTCCTTTTGAGCTTGCCTCCTCATCGTGATCTCATAAGTCATGAGGGATCCGATGAGCTCCTCTACCGGCATATTTTTGATGTCCTTAGCTTCTTGGATCGCCGTCACCTTTGGTGCCCATGAGCTCGGAAGGACCCATAGGATCTTCTTGACCATTGTTTCTGCAGAAATGTCATCTCCAAGAGATTTTCTACCATTGCACACATCAGTAAATCGAGTAAACATTTCAGAAATTGATTCATTTGGGTGCATGAAAAAAGACTCAAAATCCTGACGGTACATGTCCAATCGAGTGTCCTTGACTTTGTTGGTCCCATCATGGGTAACCTCCAAAAGTTTCCAGATTTCATGTGCGGAGGTGCATGTGGAAACTCGATTGAACTCATTTCGGTCAAGGCCACAATGAAGAGCATTCATGGCTTTGCCATCAAGCTCAAAATTTCTAATGTCGGCTTGGGTCCATTTGGATTCGTCGGGGGAGGAGAGGGTGTAACCTTGCATGACAATTTTATATATGGGATACCCTATACTTCTAAGAAAAGTAGTCATGCGGGTTTTCCAATAATTATAGTCGGTCCCATCAAAAAATGGAGCCCGACCCAATGAGTAGCCCTCGGGGGCGAAAGAGGTAGATGCCATCAAAAAATAGGATCTTTAATTTGTAACCGGTTAGGGTATTACACAAATTTTCCCTCTGATACCAATTGTTGGGTCGGAACAAAATGAGGGAAAAGATGGCAAGAGGGGGGGTGAATTGCCTTTTAAAAAATTGATAAACAAATTAAAAATCAAAGTAAAGTGCAGCGGAAATAAAGAGGCAAGACACACAAAATTGATAACGGAGTTTGGCCAAAAACCCGGCCTACGTCTCCGCTCCCAACTCAACCGTTGAGAGATTCCTACCGCTTGCTTTTCAATGGTTTTAGCAAGAAACCCACTAGGCTTTGAGGTAGCACTAGGACCTATTACAGCTTTCTTTTGGTGGTTAAGCAAGAACCCACTTACTTTTAATGGTTTAGTAAGAACCCACTAGCCTTTTTAACGGGTGAAGGCTAGCTCACCGAAACACAAGCCTTTTAAAAGGAAAGGCTTGAAGAAACCTCTTCACACCTTAATGGTGGTGTGAAACCCAAAAGAAAGGGGGATGAGAAAAGGGTTTGGGGTTTGTAGGCACAAACCCAATTTTAAGCTCAAAATAAATAAACAAGAAAAACCGTATTGGAGGAAGACTTGGGCGCCAATTGGATGATGGAGTTGATGTAGCGTGCTCTCCCAAGCTTCTTGAGGTGCTCCTTGGATTGGAAATTGGATTGGAGCACTTGAGGATCCTTGAAGGTGGAGCGCCGGAGGTTCACCAAATGTGCAACAATATGTCCGGGCGCTTGCGTATGGTTCCGGTTGGTGTCCGGGGCTTCCTTGGCCTTTATTTATAGACATGGAACCCATTGGGGGCCTTCGGAGCCGTTGGAGAAGTCCTCGGAGCCGTTGGAGGCCAAAAGAAGGTTGACTGGTCAAACCCAACGGCTAGTTTGACTGGGCTACCGGCTGGCCGGTGTTTGAGAATTTGGAGATGCTTTGAGTGCAGGCTGCACCGGCTGGCCGGTGGAGTAGCCACCGGTTGGCCGGTGGCTTGGCAGTAGCTGATCTTCTTTTCTAGGAACCACCGGCCGACCGGTGCCAGAGCCACCGGCTGGCCGGTGGGCAGACAGTAGCTACCACTGTTGTCTGGGTGCCACCGGCTGGCCGGTGGTCAGGCCACCGGCCGACCGGTGGAGCCTGGCAGTGGGCAATGCCTCTGCCAGGTCCACCGGCCGGCCGGTGCTAAAACACCGGTTGGCCGGTGGACTGAATTTCAGTCCACTTCTTGATTCTTTCTTGGGCCATTTTCTTGGCAACCTTGTGCCTATCAACACAAACACTTGAAAACAAGTTAGATAAGAAAGAGGGTGATTGTGATCATGAAAATCAAACCTCGAGGGGTTCGAGAGGTACAACAAGTACCCCCACTTGTTTGATTAGTCTTTGTTTTGGATTTTGGGGACATAAATATTTAAGATGGGGATAATATAATATCCCAAAATTTCCATGTAATTTTTTTAAATTATATGGAATTATTTCAAGACCACATGCTTTGACAACACATGATTCCGAGGCCCGAGGTGCTCAAAATGTAATTTTGAACTTATTTTAAAGTATGTTCAGTAATCATGCAAGTGAGTTTTTATAACTTTTGAACCGATATTCAGATCAAAAATCTAAGGGCACAATTGAACTTAGAACACCAGGATTCAACTAGAAAGGACTTAACTTTGACTGACAAGGGTCAAACAAAAAATTTAATTTTCAGACTTTTCAGAAAATAATTAAATAAATTTGAAAATGTTATTTTATTTTCTTTCACACCATTGAGAAATGGATGACAACACTATGGTGTGGCAATGACGTGATGACGAGGTGCATTAAAATAAGCCCCTTAATGACTCGTTAAGATGTAGCGTAATGATGCAACGTCGCAAAGTAACAAAAATTCTACAAAATGTTCCCTTTTTAATTAGCTAACGTGTCAAAGAGATGGAAAAAAACCATAGGAAATTATCTGATGAACCTCTGATGAGTTTCCTCTCCAATGAAGAAAGATGAATGTTGGCAGAACGTCATTGAATTCTATGTACCTCGGATAATGAAGCTGGGAAGCAATGAATGACGTCGACCTCTTGAACCCTCAAGGACGGAATGATACAACAACGAACATCAAATAAGGTAGGGGTTTATGATTTATTTTTGATTATTGTTCTTCCCTATTCTTATTCTAAATGATGAACATGGATCAACCCACAAATATGTTGATACGAGGATCGTTTGTTCTTGTGGGAGGGTAATATTTTATGGGGTTTCTATTCAGGATTAAAATTTTGTTGTAGAAACATCATGCACAAGCCTCCCCTATTTTAAAATTCTAACACGGAGGGCACAGACCAACTAGAACAAGGCCCGAGCCCCTCCTCCTTGTGTGTTCTTCATGAAAAAATTCACAAAATAGTGGCAAAGAAAGATCAAGGCCATCACAGGGAAGGTGGCAGTCCTACGGTCCCGTAGGTGCAGACAGTTTGAGAAACGAACCACCAGAGCAACTCCGACGGCCTAAATAAGGAACTACTGGAGACGGTGGCTGCGGGCATAGGGAGACAGCACGCTGGAATGGTCTCATGGCCATGGCGGCGTGAAGATGCGGTGCTAACCAGCGCTGCTTGGGCGAGCTGGTAGTATGCAGTCAAAGATTGTGTGTGGAAATCTCAGCCGTATGCATCACCGCTAGGCCACAGTCGCTTGACCGCAGTAGAGAAACAGACCCACGATAAACCACAGGGCAATCTGGGGAGTCAGACACAACATCCTTCTGCGTCCCACCTAGGCTGAAGGCTGGTCCGCCTCTGGAAAATCGGGCAGACCCATAGGCCGGAACCGTGACCCAATGGACCAGACCTAGGCTGGGCCAGGTCCAGGTCAGGTTGGCAGACCCGAGCTGGGTCCTGGTCAGGTTAGTGGACCCCTGAGCTAGGTTGGGTTGGGTTGGACCAGACCTGGACCTGGACCCCACTGAACCCTTTTTGAAAAAACGTCAATAACTTACAGACTGGGCATCTGATTGATGAACCGTCTACAGTATGAGTACCCTTGCGATGATGAGGTCCTTCTAAGATACTATATGTGAGTTTTGGAAGAGGTTGACATATGGAAGGAATCGATCAGACTCGAATCCAACCAAGCCATTTTTACAAAAAATGCTCATATCTTATAGACCGGGCGTCCGCTCGATGCACCATCTGTTGCCTTGGGACACTTACGATGAGATGGTCATATGGGTTACTCTATGTGGGACTTAGTGGCAGTTTAGGTATGACCAATGGCTCTAGGAATAGATCCTCCTAGAATCAAGCATGCTAAGTACAAGAATACCATGGCTGGCTGTGACGTGAAGCATAAGAGCAACCCTTCGTGGATCATCATAAGAGCAACCCTTCATGGATCAGCATAAGCTATACCCTTCTTGGATCAACATAAGAGAGACCCTTTGTGAATCATCATAAGAGAGACCCTTCTTGGATCAACATAAGAGCAACCCTTCATGGATCCTTCATGGATCAGCATGAGAGCGATCCTTCATGGATCAGTAGTAGCATAACCCGTCATGGATCGACCGTAGAGCGACCCATCGTAGATCAGCAGCAGAGCGAACCTTTGTGGATCAACAACACAACATCCCTTCATGGATCAGAAGTAGATCCTCTCAAAAAAAATAATATGATCTAGATTTATGAATAATCATATCTACTTCTGTACTTAAGTTACACCTGGTGTGAGATGTGTATTTTGCTTTGTGCTTTACTTTGAGATCTTGTTTTGTGGTATTTTTCCTTTGTGTATTTATGTGAGACCCGAGTTGGTCTCAGGGTCCCTACTGAGTATTGTTATAATCACCCCTGCATGGGATTTGTCCACACCTATTGTGTCTTGTGTAGATGATAGAAAACTTTGACTGGGACTTTGGAGAGCCAGGGCTAAACGGTGCTCGAAGGTGGATCGATAGACGTGGTGTGCTACAGTGACATCCGATAGTGAGCTGTACCTACCCTTCAGGTATGATCCTTAGCATACAACCTCCAAAGCTTGTAATTATTTTACTGTACTTTCCTTTTAGTTGGGCCTATATTATAGCCCCTTTACTTTCAGTTTACACCTTTTACTTTTAGTGGTGGTACTTTGTGGTGATTGTACTACTTTCTTTCCTTTGTGGTTTGCTTTGTGAAATATTCCCTATCTGTGTGTGTACACGTTTAAAGGAAATGCCTTCACTTTTTAGGATATGACTTTCCGGTGCTAGTCACTAGCCCCTGGCCTATGGAAGATAGGTTTAGGGTAGTCACGACATGGGCCCCGGGGGATGGGTTGTGACACCTCAAGTTCAGTGCGACCACTAATCAACAACACTCAGAATTTGTTATCCATAGATAGTACCCAAACCATACTAGAATTCACATATGCTATGCAAGTACCCATCATATTTTAAAGGCATGGTATCACCCATTAAAAAAAGGAAAACCGAGATGTAACACCCCAAAATTTTTATGAAATATTTCTCTTTAAATAATTTGTTTTTTTCCATTAGCTTATGTTACAAGCAACAAGAAGTTCAAACGAACCACATAACATTATTAAAATAATAAGTGTTTGTTATCATCTAGTCATTAAATTGACATGTATGAATAGTAATAACTAAAATATTAAAAAAATAAAGTCTACAAATTTATAAAATAAATTCATGATTAGAATTAAAATTTAAAAATTAATTTAAAATAAAAGTGATGCTTCTATGAAGAAAAAAATTGGTTTATGCTTACAATAAATTTTATATCAATATATTACATTAATCAATATTTGATAATGATTTTAATAAAATGTATATATTATTTACTTGACCAATTTTTTTTAAATATTCAACAAATATTTTTCTAACCATAAGATAATAATAAATCTACTTCTATGCTTAAAAATGTATTTTTTTAAAAAGAAAATTTTGTCACATTTTGCGCACTTAAAAATTAATTTCTACCATTTATAGAAATTTAATTAGATAAAATTAATTACTTATTTATAATCATAAAGTTAAAATTTGGTAATTAATTCCCTTTTATTTTTTTATCAATATGAACAGTAACCATCGTAAAATTTATCACCTCGATAAATTGTAAATCAGGTTAATCTAGGTTAAAACCAAGTGATAAGATCATAATTATCAATCCTAATTCTTATTAGATGAATTAAATTCTCCTCTTAACACCTAAGGTTATAAATTGAGTTATTTAATAGTAAATTTTCCCTAAAAATGACTTATATATTATTTAAAGTAAAGAAAATGACAAATGTCACTATCTTAGTTTTAAATATCATTCATGTCTTCACATGGGGAAAAAAATTAGTTCTGAATGAATATTAATAGTATTTTTGTGTCTAATGAAATTATATTAATGATGGTAATTTATTTATAATTTTTATTAATTAAATAATCACCTTAAATATTTACACAACGCTAATGTAGTAATTATTCAATTAACAGGAAAATCAAATAATTGATATTAAAAATATTAAAAGTAACATAAATTGAGATATTTATGGTGATAAATTAATTATCTAGATTACCATGACATGTTTAGGATATAAAAAAATAGTTGGTTCGAATTTGACTTGTTGTCTTGATGTTTTTAAAGTCAAAGCAATGAATAATATCAAAATTGTTAATAATGATATTTTATGGGATTAATACTTTATCAAATAATTTAAAAATAATAAAAATCTTAACTAAACACAAAATTGATAATATATGGTCGAAAATTTCATCCCATTTGAATTGTATTGGACATTTGAAATCATTTGACTCTAGAATAGTCGTATTATATTTTAATATTTTGATAAAATCCAAGTCTCTTACCTCAATTATAAAAGGACACTTTCTACTTGACTTGATTACATTACTTTGATCCTTATAGTTAGACCATCCTTTGAAAAATTTTGTTCTCCAATTCCATAACCACATTCTAGAGGTTTTGGTACTCACAAAAGACCAACTCTAGAGTCCCGAAGAGGCAATTTAAAGGAGTTCTTTCTAGGTAACCGCCTTAAAAAAGTCACTTTCTTTTATACTATTCTGTACCACCTCTAAATCTATGTTATTTAAATAAAAATAAAAATTTCAGTATCATAAATATCCTTAATTGTTATTATGATTATGAAGACACCATTATACACTCTCTTTCTCATAAAATAAGAAGTGAAAGTATCACTTGTGCATACGCATGACTTATCAACTCCACGTAGCGATACAATCCATTTTTCACCACTAGCTTTTAAAGATGAGTATTATGATGATTTTGATATTTATATATGATATTTATGACTCAATTACACTTATTAAATAATAATATTATGTCTACCTTCTTATCATCAAATCTTTTGGGAAACAATAACGTAGCTCGTGCGTACGTATGGACTACCATCTCCACAATGCGATGTGATTCGTTTTTTATTTATATTTAACATAAATGGTTATAAGGATAAATTTTATGAATATATATTATATAATAATGATTTTATAAAGGTTAATTATTATTTACATTTATTTTATTCCATCAGTCAAAAAATGGAAACAATGTTCATGCATACGTACGACCTACCATCTCTATGAACGATGTAATTCACTTTTCTATCCATACCTTTCATGAATGATTATAAATATGTATATAATGAATATATTTTATGTTTATAAAATTATTAAAATTCTTTAAATGATTAAACCATGATCAAAGTATAAGAACTGAGACTGTCGAACCAAAATATTCTTGGAAAACGAAGTACTTATCACCCAGAACATGGATTTTAATAACAAATTATTTATAAATGGGTGATAAGATGTTATAAATTAATCACAAATGGTATTATATATATGAATATAGTTTTTAATACATATATAATAAATACATATTTATTATACAAGTGGTTTTTACGTGAACAAAGAAAGACAAGTTTTCATGTAAGGGTTTATTTCACAACCTCATCATTATTTGAGATTTTTTATGTTTAAGTCACTACTGGGGAATATTTCTCTTCCATGTCCATGTTTTTTAAATTTTTTTCTAAAAGGTTTTTAATATTCTCCTACAATTTTTTAAAATTATTTTTAAACATGTTTGACTTTTTACAAAATGTTTTGAAGAATTTTTTTTGTCATTTTCCAAATGAGGTACTTTGTGACTTTTTCAAAAAAAAAATATGGAAGGAATGTTTTTTAACTTATACAGCATGATTATATTTTAATGTATTCTTTATGAATAAATTATTTTAAGTTTTATTTATAAGTTTATAAATTTATTTTCATATAAAATGTTTTCATTTAAAACTGTACATCATTTTAAAAAGAGAAGTGATTTTAAAATTGAGAAGTTATTTTCCACAAAAAATTTCCAAGTGATATTTCAAAATAATTTTCCTTATAAGATGACATCCTTTGATGTTACTTATACTTTAATTGGGATATGATTCAAGGATAAAATCCTTATTCTTTTTCTGAATGATCTATGTTTATGATGAAAATAAGGAATGCCTATGAAACTCATTTCTTTTCCATGGGTTATACTATAATGAAATGTTTATGAAACCCATTTCTTTTTATGTATTCAGATATGATGAATGTTTTACAATCCTATGGCACACATATCTATTATTTTCATTATTTGAAAGGTGATAACTATATTTCCCTCCACTTCATTGGGTAAATAATGATATCTCATGAGATAAACAGTACTGGAATGGAGAGTGAACCCAGTTCAGTAAAGACCTTGTACACCATGATAGTCTTGGGAGTGAACCTTGACTATTATGATGGTTTAGGGAGAAAAACCATCCCAATATGATAGTCTTATAAAAGATCCTTGATTACTGAGGAAATAATTTTAAATGCTTATGTGTATTCTATAATTTCATGTCTTATGCCAATGTTATTCTCTCATAGCTCATGTTCCTTTATGATTCATGTCTTGTGTTTTTCCAAGATTTATTCCATGACTCAAGATTAGTATCTTTGATACATAGGGTATAATTTTAAAATGTTATGTTCATGTTCTTATTCCCTTATACTCATGTTATGATTTTGTAATCATTGATATCTTCCTTGTTTAACCTTACTACGTATCTGATATCACACTTTTCTTATGTTTACTTTCCCAAGATATAAAGAAAGGTATTAATTATGATATGTCAAAAAGGGTGCTAGTTATGAAGTAATAAGTGGGAGATGATGTAAATATTTTATGAACCAATTGTTTATGTTTCCAAGTTTCCAAATACACTATACCTTTACAATCCTAAGGTGTGTGTTTTTGTAATGCAATGAATATTTATCTAAAAAGATATAATATCTATGTATCAAAATATTGAGTCTCTATTGTTGGTATTAGAGGATATGTTTAGTTAACCTTTAGAAACTAGGATGGTAAAAATTTTCAGGATAATTCTAAGTATAGGATTAAATCCCAATGTTTTTATAATGATCATGAATGACCTAGGTTAAAACTAAGGTGTCATAAAAGAAGGTTTCACAATTTATACATCCTATAAATAATTTTCAGGATTGTGTGGTTTTCAACTATGATTATTGTTTCTCACACTATGAATTTTAGTTTTAGTCGATAGATGGAACTCAAAGGAATCATGTTAATGCTGAATGTGATAGAAAATGAAATGATTGTCCTCATGAGAAAACAAATGTTATGGGATCTAGAATACACAATCTTATTGCTATGATCATGAAAATTTATCAGAAAATGAATCATGCTAAGTTTCCAAATGATCAAATGAGGGAACAACTTATTGTTGAATATTTCACAAGACAACATCCACCTTTATTCAGTGGATCTTATGAACCACTATAAGATAAGTGATGGATCAACACCATTGAGAAAATATTTTATGTTCTTCAATGATCAAGACATGAAAAAATGAATGTTTATGAAACCCATTTATTTTCCATGGGTTATGCTATGATTAAATGTTTATGAAACCCATTTCTTTTCATGGGTTCTGATATGATGAATGTTTTATGATCGTGTGTCACACATATGTATGGTTTTAATTATTTTATAGGTGGGACCAACATATCCATCCAATTAATTGGGTAAATAATGTTATCTCATGAGATAAAAAGAACTGGAATAGGGAGTGAACTCAGTTTAGTAAGGACCTTATCTACCATGATAGTCTTGGGAGTGAAAATTGAATACTATAATGGTTTAGGTAGTGAACACATTCCACTATGATAGTCTTGTAAAAGATCCATGAATACTTAGGAAATGCTTTTTTATGCTTATACATGTGCCACAATTTGATGTCTTGTTCCAATGTTATTCACTCATAGCTCATGTTTCTTTATGATTCATGTATTTTGAATTGAAAAGATTTATTCCAGGACTCAAGATTATGATCTTTGATAATCAGGGTATAATTTTAAAATTCTATGTTCATGTTATTATTCCCTTATTCTCATGTTATGCTTATATAATCATTGGTATCTCCCTTATTTACCCTTAGTGATCATCTATGCTCACCATTTTCTTATGTTTCCTTTCCCTAGGATATAAAGAAAGGTATTAAGTATGATACATTAAAAATGGTGAAAATCCTAAATAAATAAGTGGGAGATGGGGTAGATATTTTATAAACCAGTCGTTTATGTTTCCAAGTTTATAAATACATTATAACTTTATGATCCTTAGGCTTGGGTTTTTGTAATATAATGAATATTCATTTAAAAATATATAATATCTATCTATGAAAAGATTGGGTTGATATAAAGAAGGAATTTTATATTGGCTATATAGTGCACCTCACACCCTAATAAGAATAACCACATCCTTTATATATCCCCTTGAATCAATGAACGAGGTCAAGCATCAGCTTCCAAAGTTTGGTAGCTAACATAAGTTACTCATGACATACCATGTTTAATGAATTATGTCATTGATTTAAAGACCTACGTTGGTACAAGTTACCTGAGGAATCATAGTAAAAATAATAACTAACACCTGACTCAAGATGAATCAAGACTGTAGATGAAGTCAGTATCACTTTCAACTTCTAAAAAGATCTCTAACACTAATTAATCTAAACAAAATTTAAACCCATATGGGTCAACTCTATCAAAGGGGATTCAATCTTGTAGATGTATTGAGAAAAGAATCTGTAATAACTAGTTAATCCCAAGAAACTTCTTGTAATGACCTACTTATCCTTATTTGATTAAGAATACAACAAGTCATTACTTGGCCTTAAGTGACATCCCCAAGGCGCCAAAGGTTGGCAATAAATGCTGAAGGGTTTCAAAACAAGTGGGGGATGATTTACCCTTTTAGAACATACCACAAAGCTAACAATCATAACCAAAAAAATTGAATAAATGATTCATGATAAAATCTAAGACAACTCAACCATTTATTTTATCATAAACCAACCAAGAGTACCACAACGAAAACCAACACTAAATCATAGTAAACACCAGAAAGACAAACTAACGGACTACAAGACAACAACCCAGCTCCATGCTCTACAAGCTCCAAGCTCCAACATCACGAACCAGCCCAAGTATCATGAAGTAGTGCTATAAACATGTGACACTTTACCTTTTCAAACATCCTGGTATATGACATCTGCAAAAGCACCAACGTGCCAAATCAGGGGGTGAGTAATGAAACTCAGTAGGTTTTCCCTGATGAATTACCAACCCATGCCTCTAGGATAAAACATGTTAGCATATTTATATAAAACAATTTATATAAAACAATTTATATAAAAAAATTCCAAAATAGTTCACAATAAAAAAAGTTCCATGTCAAAACCATTTTCCAACAAAACCATCTTTCTCAAGAAAAGAAACCAAGAAAAGTTTCCAATAAAATTCCCATTTACATTTTGGCACATTCATTCCATTTCACAAATCAACACAACTAACCATGCATGCAACCTGGACCTCCCTATACTTGCGAGTGGTGAGTTATCCTTCCACTAAACTGTCACTTAGTGGAATAACTTGATGGCGATACTTCATTCCCTTATCCGTCCCTTTTATGGGGGTACTTCTCACCCTTATCCATCCCAACCTTTTTATGGGGATACTTCTCACCCTTATCCATCCCAATGCATATGAACACACACCACAACCCATGCAAATCCATGCCAAAACCAAGTGTATTCAAAACCTTTCAATAAAGCATCAAAAATTTTATTGAAAACCATTTATTGCAAGAAGAAAAACCATAACCAGTTTAAAATCACCATTTTAAATTCACTTCAACAAACACTTTCCAAAAACACACAATTTCCACCACCCGTTACTTAAAAGGGGTTTCAACCATTCTTTCACAGAAGATAAACAAACCATTTCAATCAAGGAAAACAATTTGAAACTAATCCTTCAAGTTCTAAGTAAGAGGAATCAGGAGTGAAGCCACCTACCTCAACAAATTAGGCGAAACCAACCAACGTACGAAGAACCCCAACAAAACCGAGTCAACTACTCCCCGAAACCTCCTTAGATTCCTTCCCCTAGTACCAAAAAAAACCAAAAACCGACTTAAAAGTCATCCACTACTTTAGATATACCCACCTTGGGCGTAGATCTAAGGATCCATCAAGAGGGAAGACATAGATCTAAGAAAACTAAAGGAAACGAGACTTACCTCTATCAACCGGCCTCTAAACGCCAAGGCAAACCTCTAGATCGCTTCCAAAACGCCTGGTAAGTGATCTCCCACCTTCAACAGAGAGAAATACCTAGTTAGGGATGTCTAGGAGAAAAAATGAGTGGGTTTATAGATAAAACGGATTAGATCCTTAAAAATAGGATCTAAGTTGACCCCACACACGGTTAGTTCACACGGTTAGGGAAATCGTGTGCTAACCGTGAGGTAGTCACTGGTTGGAAGGGGCACTCCTCATGACCTCTTCGCATGGTTTTCCCAAACCGTGTGCACACCGTGCGGTCTCCTCTATCCAAAGTGACCACCACCTGCACAGCTTCCGCACGGTTTGGGAAACCCATGCAAATCCCATGCGTCACCACGTTTTTCCCTTTGACACTTTAAAAGTCTCCAAACTTTCCCAACCATTTCTCATATGCTTCATGTACTTAAAAATCATAAAACAAGGGCTACTTACTAGAAACCGGGGGTACTACACTTCTTATAACAACCCATAATCCATACTCCTAGATTCGATGATAAAAATATAATCTTTACATTTTTTTTTGTCTTTGATACCAATAAATGTGACCCAATTTCAACCATCCAAAACTTACAAAATCAATTGAAATTTTGGACCACTTTCATACTAAAGGATCCTTTAGGTTTAGATTTTTATAGAATTATGAAAAACTCTAACATATCTTGTAAAAATAAACAACTAGGTCATAAAAATCTATATCATCCCCTAAAATTTGTTCAAGTATATAACCCTTCTTAGATATACCTCACTTAAAAACTTTCTTCATAACCTAGGGAAAGGAAACATAAGAAAAGGGTGATATTATATGCTTAGTAAGGGTAAACAAAAGATATTTCAATGATTACATAAGTATAACATGAGTACAAAAGAATAAGAACATGAACTTAACATTTGAAAATTATACCCTGAATATCATAGATCAAAATCTTGAGTCATGGAATAAATCTTGATAGTTTATAAGATATAAATCATAAAGGAATATGAGACATTAAATAATAACATTGACATAAGACATGTAATTGTGGCATACACATAAGCATAGAAAATCATTTCCTTAGTAGTCAAGGTTTTTTTACTAGATTATCATAGTGGAATGGGTTCACTCTCCAAACCATAATAGTAGTCAATGTTAAATCCCAATACTATCATAGTGGAATTAGTTCACTCCATAATATATTTTAGTAGTCAAGGTTCACTCCCAAGTCTATGATGGTGGGAAAGGTCCCTTACCGAACTCGATTCACTCCCATTACAATCCTATTTATCTCATGAAATATAATTATTTACACAATTCATTAGAGGTAGATACACGTACCATCCATCACATAATGAAAACCATACATATGTGTTCCACATGATCATAAATCATTTATCACATCATAAATCATGAAAATAAATGAAGTTCAACAAAGAATAACCTATGGAATGGTAATGGGTTTCATAAAAACCGTTTCATCATAAAAACAAACCATCCATAAAATGAACAAGAATTATATCCTTGGATCATATCCCCAGTAAAACTTAAGTAGCATCAAATGATATCATCTTAAATGGAAAATTATTTTTAATATCGATTGTAATAATTCTTAAGGTAAATAACTTTTCCATTTTCAAATCACTTCTCTTTTTAAAAAGATGTGAACTTATAAATAAAATCATTTTTATTTGAAAAAAAACTTGAAAAATTATAAATTAAGATTCAATGAATTGAGGTGAAATGATGGTGGTAAAATCTTCTCATTCCATATAAGTAAAAATATATTCTATCTATATTTTTTGTCAGAAAAGTCACACAACACCTCATTTGAAAATGACAAAAAATTCCATTTAGACTATTTTGTAAAAAGTAAAATATGGGTAAAAATGAATTAGGAGAATAATATTTTTTTTATTTTTTTAGAAAAAATGGACATGGAAGAGAAATATTCCCCAGCAGAGACTTAAACATAAACAATCCTGAATAATGATGAGATTGTGAAATAAACCATTACCTCTTTGGTAACTTTTGAATCATAAGTACCATGAAATAAAGAACTTTATATGGATATGTATATCCCATAATTTTCATGAGAATAATCATAAAATATAATCATGGAAATTATATACACCAAACATAAGAAACAAGTGGTATATAAGACATATGTCTCACAAAAATAAAAGCGAGACGAAAATCCCTTACCTCACGCTTCCATTTAGTTGAACACAATTTAACCTCCTATATAATGGTTTTAAAAAATTTATTAATTTATAATTAAACCATATTAATATTTAAAATATCATATATTATCTCTTATATCACCTTATTATCCATTTGTTAGTAATATTTTCTTATTACCCTTGTTTCGGGTGTTAACTGCTTCATTTTCCCATGCATATTTTTCCATGTAAGTTCCGGTTCTTATGCATATGATATAATTAGACGACCTAAAGAATATTATTTATGGTTTTAATATAATAGATATTATATATATATATATATTTATATATATTTATATCCATCAATAAATATAGAGATAGAAAAATAAAATACACCGTTCATAGAGACGATATGCAGGACGTACACATGAACGTTGTTTTCATTTTTTTAATGGATGGAATGAAGAATGGTAAAGAATAATTAACCTTTAAAGAATAATTATTATTTCACATATATCATATATATTCATTATTTCTATATTTATAACCATAAAATTAAAGTGGTGATGAAGAATGAATTATATTGCCATGTGGAGACGGTAAGCCATACGTACGCACGAGCAATGATTTCTCTTATTATAGGATAGAAATGAGATGAAATATGGTTTTAGAATAATAATAATAATAATAATAATATATTAGTATATTTATGATGCTATATTTAATAATTTATTATGAAAAAAAAGATGAATAGGAAGTAGAAGAAGAAATAAACTTGAAAGAGTTGGTAAAGATGATTACCTCTTCTTCGACAGACATCCTTTTGATCTCTACTTAAGGGATCCAAGTTTTGATATTTTGGAATGCAAATAACCTCTAGAACTTGTATAGGTATGTTTAAAAGTGTAATGGGTATTATTTTTTTGAGATATAAGGCTCAAAGTTATGTGAAGAATTGGGAGAGGATGTGCCCTTTTATAATTGAGGTGAGAGACACTTTTGAAATTTATCAAAAGATTAAAATATAATACAACCATTATAGATCCAAATGATTCCAAATAGACTATAAATGAATAGGGGATGAAATTTTAGACCATATATTATCCTATATATCCTTATTATATATTTTTATGTTTTTTAAATAATTTAATAAAATATTAATCCCATAAAATATCATTATTGTCAATTTTGACACCATTCATTACCTTGAATTTTAAAAACATCAAGAAAGAAGAAAAATTCAAACCAACTATTTTATTATATCCTAAAAATGTAATTTTATTCTATATAATTCATGTATCACCTTAAATATTTCAAATTATTCTACTTTTAATATTTTTAATATCATCTATTTGTTTTTTTTGTTAATTAAATTAATACCGTATTATCGTTGCACAAGCATATAAGGTAATTATATAATTTATAAAAAATTATAAATAAATTTATATCAGGAAAATAAGTTTAATATGATAAAAATACCCATTTATATTCATTCAATATTTATTTTAACAATCCCGAATAATGTTGAGATTGTGTAATAAACCCTTACCACTTTGGTAACTTTTGAATCATAAGTCATATAAAAGAGAGAAATTTATATGAATATTTATATTCCATAATTTTCATAATAAGAATCATAAATGAAAATAATGATCATTATATAGACCACACAACAGAAACAAGTGGTATATAAGACATATGTCCCACTTAGATAAAACTGAGACGAAGATCCCTTACCTCACCCTTACCTTTAGTTGAACATGATTTTTCCTCTTGTATAATTGTTTTAAATATGTAATTAATTTATAAAAGAATCATATTAAAATTTATAATATCATATATTATCATATTATATCATCTTATCACTTATTTGTTAATAATATTTCCTTATTACCCTTGTTTCGGGTGTTAACTGCTTTATTTTCACATGCATATTTTGTCATGTAAGTTCTGGTTCTTGTGTATAGGATATAGTTCCATCATCTACAGAATATTATTTATGGTGTAAATATCATATATATTAATATATATATATATATATTTATATTCATCCATAAATACAGAGAAATAAAAATGAATTACACTGTTCATGGAGATGATAGACAGTACGTACGCATAAACGTTGTTTTCATTTTTTTCAATGGATGGAGTAAAAGAATGGTAAAGAATAATTAAACTTTAAAAAATAATTATCATGTCATATATATCATATATATTCATTACTTAAATATTTATAACCATACAAGTAATGTGGTTATGAAAAATGAATTACACTGCTATGTGGAGACGGTAAGTCGTACATACACACAAGTGATGTTTTCGCTTTTCATTGGATGAAAAAGAAATTGAATATGGTTGTATCATAATAATAATAAAATATTAGTATATTTATGATTATATATTAATTAATTTATTATGGAAACAACACATTAAGATGAAGTAGAAGAAGAAATAAACTTGAAAGAGTAGGTAAAGATGACTACCTCTTCTTCAACAAATATCCTTTTGATCTCTTCTTAAGGGATCTAGGGTTGGTCTTTTGGAAAAACCAAAACCTCTAAAACTTGGATAAGTAAGATTAAAAGATTAATTGGTAGTACTTGGTATATCTATAAGGATAAAACTATTGTGAATAAGTGATGGATGACGTGCCCTTTTATAATTGATGTGAGGGGTACTTTTCAAATTTCTCAAAAGATTAAAATATAATACAACTATTCTAGATCCCAATGCTTCAAAATGACATATAAATGCATAGGGTACAAATTTTAGACCATATATTATCCCATATATACTTATTTAATATTTTAATTATTTTTAAACTATTTAATAAAATATTAATCCCATAAAATATCATTATTGTCCATTTCGATACTATTCATTACTTTGACTTTAAAAACATCAAGAAAAAAAGTAAAATTTGAAAAAAATATTTTATTATATCCTAAAAATGTGATGGTAATATAGATAGTTCATTTATTACCTTAAATATCTCAAATTATGTCACTTTTAATATTTATAATATCAATTGTTTGATTTTTTGTTAGTTAAATTAAATACTATATTAGCATTGTATAAGCATATAAGGTAATTATATAATTTATAAATTTTTTAAATAAATTTATATCATGAAAATAAGTCTATTATGATGAAAATATACATTTATATTCATTAAATATTTATTTTAACTCACATATATATCATGATAACACATTTAAGGTGTTATTTTGACTTTTCTGGCCTTCCGTAAGCATTGCACAAACATTTGGATAAGCCACATATTATAGAACTCTAAAATTAGTGCCTAACCATAAAAATAATAAATAATAAATAATATTTAATATCCAAATTTATAAAGTACTTATATAATCCCAATTATTATTTTTAATACAGAACATTTGACTTTTCCAATGTTGCGAAAGCTATGCGTCAACACTGAAAACGATTTTCATATTTATTATGGATAAATTATAACCTCTATGTTTTAGATTATTTGTGAATAATATTTATATTATTTAATCATACTAGAGTCATTCCATAAGTTTCATAAAATTTTATATTATTTCTATGTCTTTTCTTTATCATAAAAGATACCGTATTTCATAAAAATAAAATTTTTACTATTCACTAAAACTTTAATTTCTTCAGAAAAATGTAAAAAAATCATCCTAAGATAAATTTGGATCGATGAATCCAAAAATAAATTCCATTTCATAATATTAAATTTCTATAAGTGATAAAAATTAATTTTAAAATAAGTTTGAAAAAACCTGATGAAAACCTCTTTTTAGAAAAAATATAGTTTTCTTAAAAATGCCTATTTTTGTATAAAAATAATTTTATACCAAATTAAATTATAAAAATGATTCCAATTAACCTAATTTAATTTTAAATAATATAATATAACTAATTTTTCTTTTAAACTATTTTAAAATAAAATGAAACTTCACAAATGGTTGAAACAATAATACAATTTTTAATAAAAATATGTATTTTCCACTATTCGCTGGAAAATTAATCATTTCAAAAAAATCAAAACAATTTCAACCTAATATAATTTTATTATTATAATTTAAAAAATTATATAACTTTTATAAAATAAATTTTATATAATTTAAAAGAAGTGATTATAATATTCACTTATAAAGAGCATGAAAACTCATTTTTGAAGAAAAAATATTTCTGATGCATAAAATAACTTTATTAAAAATTGAGTACACATTTATTCATAATTAGTCAATGAATTTTTATTAAGTAGGCCCTTTATATATATATATATATTTCATAATTCAATTAATACTGTTCATACCCTCCAATTTAATAGATAGGTTATAACGATCATATTTAAATAATAATATTTCAGGGTTCGTTTAGGATTGGTGTTTCATGAAACATAAACTATTGAACACAGTGTTCTTTTAAAATCTTAGGGTGTTACACTTCAAATCTCAAAATAATTTCTAGGGAGCTTCAAAGACATCACCAAATAGATATTCTTAGGATCCACAGAGGCACCCCTCTCAAAAATTAAGTGGCCCAAAAATTTCAGATCTTAAATCTAGAACTAACATTTGGATAGATTAACATAAAAATGATGTTATATTAGAATTTCAAGAATAATATTTAAATGATCCACATGATAATATTTCAATATGTAATAAATAAGAATATAGTCCTAACAAACAACCATAAAGGAATCCAAGAATTGATAGATGATCCAATTCATCAATGCCATAAAAACTGTAGGGGAGTTGGTAATTAAAAAAAGAATCACCAAATACTCTTAGTTCCTATATCTGATCCTGAATGCCATCTTAGTAATATCTTCCTCTTGAGCCCCTATATGATGGTACCCTAATCTTAGATCAATTTTCATAAACCATTATTCCCCCTTAAGCTGAGAAAAATGATCATCAATCCTAGGAAAGATGTATTTGTTATTTATAATCACCAGGTTCAGTTTCTAGTAATAATCACAAAGACAGAGATACCTATCCTCCTTCTTTTCAAAGATCCCATAATATTCCCAAGGTTAAATTCTAGAAAGAATAAATCCCTTAACCTCAATATATTCAAGTTGAACCTTTAATTCTTTCAACTCAGCAGGTTCCATATGGTATGAAGGTATAAAAATGAGTCTCATCCCTGAAAACAAGTCCATAGAGAACTCAAATTCCATGTAAGGAAGTAACTCATATAAATAATCTAGAAAAAAAGGGGTACTCACACAACACTACAGGAAAAGGGATAGTAATACATGGATCAACAACATCAAGAAAAATATTTCACAACTAGAAAAAGATCTTCTCAACACAAAGAGTAATGAGGCCTTCCCTTTATTACCTCATATTCCAATCACCCTAGAATATGTGAGTGAATCCATTGGGATAAAGAAATTGTAACCGTTAATGATGGAAATCTTTCTAATATCATCCAATCCATGATAATGATAAGATCCAAGATGTCATGATATAAAACTAAAAAGTACCAAATGGGTTTGAAGTTAGTAAAGGAGTGAAAAGAGTCATCCAAAAATAAATAAGCTTTAAACGCAAACCCATCATATTGATAATATTAGATGATTTAATGGAATGAGTTTCACCTATATCAAAAAAATTCAGAACTATATAAGATTCAATAAACACCATACCTCTCACACTAGCTGGTCTGGCCTCTATCTCCTATAGTGGACACTCTTCTATATACAAACGTCCAACCTCATCCTACCACTTCTTCACAATTTGAGAATCAATCTTGGCATGAGTTTGAGATCCCAACCCTTTTGTTGTGTCAGATATAAACTGAGAACCCTTGGTAAAGGTGGATCCAGCTCTACTACCCTAGGATTATCTATCATAGAAATTCTAAATATAAACATATTTCCCATAAGTGTGACAAAACCTTAGTGCAACCTTAAAATTAGGTTTGAGGTGTCCCTTCTTCCCACATTGGTAATATAACACATGAATATTCCCTAATGTTTGTTGCATACTCTTATTACCACCTCAACATTGGTTATCCCACTTCCTTTTCTAACTAGAAAGAAAACTCTAACTACCTCCTATTGTCACTGATGCCCCAAAGAGCCCTATATTCCCAACTATGTCCACCTCTGCCATAGTTTTCTTGTGAAAAACCTTATTGTAAGTGGATAGGCACATAATACTCAATATATAATGAATATCTACCCATAAACACATTTTAAACCTTCACACCTTGATATAATCATTAGAAACAAGATTTAGAGAAAATCGAACCAACTTGGAAAATGAAGGGGTATCCTCTATGATAGAATAATCTATCTACTATAAGGTAACAAACTCTCATTCCTTCACTACTATTAGAGTATTTGGATATAACTATTGATTAAATAATTTCTTGATGGTGGTACAAGTGAGGTATTCTTGAAACTCTTCTTACACAATAGATTCCCACCACCACCTTTACGACCCTTCAAGTATGTATGCGTAAAATCAAAACTTAGTGTCTTCTATAGTTTTTATAAAGTGGGAAATCCTCTAAATATTTTTAATCAATTATAATAAATCCCATAGTACATTTTCACCATGAAATATTGGTGGATACTGATAGTGAATTCCAAATCATGATCCACTTTCCATTCTAGTTTAATATTTGTTAATTAACCCATGGATTGGATCATTAAAATGATAATTTCCACCAAAACATGGTAAACATGAGGATTTTATTATGGGTATTTCTTGGAAACTTCATCTCTAGAAATATAGAGTATCTTCTTAAAGGGGCCTTAAACTATAAACAAGAAAAAAAACCATTTTGAACCAAATTTGAGTCCTTTATAAAAAATAGAAATTAAAGAACTAAAGATAAAAGGTTAAAACCTTAAATAAGTATACTGGACAACCCCATAATTCCCATGGTAACTCAAGAATTTTTACAAAAGTGATCTGGTTAGGAACACTCCCATACTACCTCTCAAGTCCTAACAATCATATATTCAGTCTAAAGACATCCCCCATACACAAGAGGGTGATACACAAGCAAGAGCATAAGATTTAACACAGAATGTATTCGATACCAATTTATAACAGACCAATCCAGTTAAACCAATAATGTTACCCAAATTGGCCCACAAAAAGGCTCGAAGCATGTTCCTGACGGCTATGGGTTGGCGAAAAGCACCTGGGCATCACATAATGAGAATATGGGAAAAATTTAATCCTTAAAAGATATATGATGAGATAAATTCAAACAGAGTACCACAATAGATAACCAAAATATATCATGTTTCAAAATAACACACCAATAAGGGTCATATCTATAATCTAGATAAAAAGGTCTCATCAAACAATAGAAATACCATCAAGCACATGGCACCCAAAATATTCCATGGGTCTATCTCCATGTGACTATAAGTCACCACCTTCCAAACCCACTAGAAAAGCAACACAAGATAGAAGATTCATTCTCTACATAACACTCTTCCCTTTACATGTATTCTTCAAAACTAAGGCTATAAATGACCAGAGTAAAAAAGTAGGGTGTGAGATCAAGAGACCAGTAGGGTACCACCAAGAATCTATAAAATGTCTTACCAATTGTATCCATTATTTATTATTAAATATGTATTTCTAAAACACTTCAAAATGAATCATTTTATATTTATAAAAATATATCATTTGGTTTTATTTCAAAAAACATTATATTCCTTTCAAAAAATAAGGCACAATAAAATAATTAGATCAACATGACATATCACATAAACAATGAAATAAAAAGATAATAATAAGTAGTTTTCAAGCATCAAAATCCATATCATAATCATGTAGGAAAATAAACCTATAAAATGACCATGCATATAATTTAATCTAAAGGAAACCAAAGTAAACCATGAAATAAGGGTTTACACAACTAAACCACTAAGACATACAAAGGAACACTAGCTGGAATAACAAACTCCAAAAGTTTTGGAACCTCAGTCCCATGTAAATGATACCCCCAAGTATTCATGACATCAAGGGTACCTCCCCTAGTGATTGCTAACTCCACTAGGGCTCATCCTTGTTTAGTTACCCCCATAACCCAAGGTCTCCCAAAGTGATTTTGTATTATCATTATATTAAAGGAAAATAAAACCATGTTTCACAAAAAATTTTCCAAGGAAAATCTATTTCAAATTCAAGCCTACATTTTTATAAAAACATTTTCTATAGTGATCTACACCACTTTTATGATTTAAAGACAAATTCATTTTTAAAATCATATTTGAGGGAATTTTACAAACACAATATTTGTCTCAAATGGTTTCCATTAAAACTCCACTTTTTGAAAACAATTCCATAGCCATCAAAGATCAATTCACCTCTTATTAATTTCAAATCATAATTTCATTTAAAAACTTTAAAGGAAAGTAACATTATAATACAAGGAATGTTAAGGGTTAGACCATAGGATGGAGATGCTTACCTAAAGAATGATGAAAACAATGCATCCTTCAAAACTAGTGGCAGGAAGAAAGGGGATTAGGTCCTCACAAACCAAGATTCAAGTGAAACACCAATAATTCCTATAAAACCTTCTAGATCTAACAATCACATCCTAATAGGGTTCCATAAAGATAATAAGAAGAGAGATCAAGACAAGATATAGATAAAGGAGTAGAAATAGAGAGGAAAAATAAACTTACCTCTAAGTGATCCACCAAGAATGATTAAGGATTACCAATGAACTGAAGGGTGAGCCTCTAGAGCTTTAAGGAGGGGACAATTCAAGCTAATAAAGAATTAGAAGGTGATTAGAGGTTAAAAAAACAAGGTCATTGGGGTAATTTTCCATTTTAATAATTTCGAATCTGGGTGCATGATTAGGCCACATGATTTAACAAACCATTTACCAACCATGTGACAACCACTATCTTTTTAAAACCTAGTTGCATGGTTACTTTGGAAAAATCACACGGTTTGACAAACGATGCTCAAATCAGGTGCCAAACTCTAGAAAAAATCAGAATCACCCACATAGTTTGTTTAGAAACTCACATGATTAGAAAAATCATGATGAAATAATGAAAAAATCTACTAGAAACCATAGAGCCATTCACATAGTTACTGCATAGTTATTACTAATCGCGTGTCTAAACCGTGCGCCTGGCCTGTTTTTCCCAGAACACCAAAATTTCAACCCCCATTTCTCAAATTCCTATAAAACCTCATAGGAGATAATACAAGCTCTAAATTATACATACTAGTGACCTAGAAGTCATCACACCTTTAGTGTGTTATAGGATGTTCCTATAAGGGTTAAAAATTTAAATTTTCCTGCTAATTTTTAGGTTTTTAAAATAGAATATTTTTGTACGAATGGAAATGAAAAAAAAATATTGTGGATACCTTTCTTGAAAAATTCCAAAACCATAATTAATTACAAAAATGGTAAATTATCTATGAAATTTGGTAGTGACATTGTCCACTTTGATATTATTTATTCCATTAAGCACCCCTCTAAAGACCATTCCTCTCATTTAGTTAATTATATTGGTATACACCCTTTCCCAAAATAATATTATCTTATTTTCCCTAACCCCCATCATAGTTTTCTCCATTAATAGAAATTATACGTAATGAATTAGGTTTTTAATGTTTTAGTGGTCTATAAAAATTTCATGCATGTTCATTATTTAATGATTTCTGGAGCACCAAGGACATAATAACTATCAATGATACTACTTAGCATGTAAAAGATTACTTCTCATATAAGGATGTTACCCTTGAGTAGTTAGATGAGATCATATACATTTATATTTATTATTACCTCACACTAAACCAAAATCCCTAAAAATTGAAAATTAAACCACTCTCTCAAAACTTGAAATATTCTTATCTTGAGAATAGAAACAAAGTGTCTGTCAGTATTTCTAGTTCATCAATCCAAAGTATGAATATAACAACCCCAACCCCAATAGCCCAGTGTTGATGGACATTTTATTACAAGGGAATAGATACAAGAGATAATATCACCAAGGATCAATCAGTTTAGTAGTATTGAATAACTAGACACACACACACACACACACACACACAAACACACACATATATATATATATCCCTTATTACATTGGTAATTAAACAAGGAATATAAAAATGGAAAATAAACTGATTCCTTGACACTTATTCAATGATTTCATCTTCATAAAATAGGGAAGGAAAAAAATAAAAGGGTGAGCTCAAATGCTCAGTAAGGGTAAGGTACAATGGAAAATAACTTGAATCAATAAGTATAATCAAAATGGTAAGGTAAATAATTGAAAAAACATGCTAATTAATAAACTGAGAATGAAAATACATCCATATATTTTGTCATGGTGAGAATCCTCTGGACAATAATTGCTGATTACTGAATAAAGGAAATTATTTTTTATTAGAAGTCATGTTTCTGGAACATGAACCATTATAACATCAAGTTGGTTTAAGTATGTGGGTAAAAAGCCTTTTGATTCTGCTTGTAAATGAATGTGAAGGGTTTTTTGCCAACTAATTTCATCTTATAATACTATAGATGCATCAAATGAATTTCTATAACTAGGTTCCAACTGTAAGGATTTCATTAAATGGTCCCTAACCCATAGGGTTTACATTAACCGGTCCCCAAACCATGTAATACCAGTCTAAATCATTCCTCATATGTCAAACAATCAATTTAAAAAGATACATTTAAAGCAAAGTGTCCCATACCACTTTGAAATATTTGAAACATAATCCCCATAAAAGTAAATAATTATCAAATGAAACATTTAATACCATGAAGATAAATAGATTCAGGATATTATATATCAAATGGGCTGTACACCGCACAAAAATAAATAAGTGGTGAATAAGGTATATCTCACATAAATAAAAGTGAGATTAAAATCACTTACAAAGATCCTATTATTGTAGTGAGGATAAATTAATGAAATAATTATATGTAAAAAATATAAATCTATACAATAAAAGTGGATATACAATATAAAATAATCAGAGGTCATATCACACATATTTTGGGCATAGAAAAATCAATGAAAAATATTTTTAACTCAATGAATGGAAATTGAGTTAATAAATCCCTTACAAAGATTGCATCATTGGAGTGAGGATAAATCAATGAAATAATTATGTGTGACAAATATAAAGCCATAGAATAAAAGTGTACATACAATATAAAATAATCAATGGTCATTTTCCACATATTATTGGAATAACATAACCAATTATATAGATGTTTAACTCAATTAATGGAAATTGAGTTAGGAAATCCCTTACAAAGATCATATAATTGGAGTGAGGAAAAATAAATGAAATAATTATGTGTGAAAAATATAAATCCACATAATAAAAGTTGATATATAGTATAAAAAATCAATGGTAATTTCACATATATTATTGGAATAAAAAAATTGATTCTATAGATGTTTAACTCAGTGAATGGAAATTGAGTTAAGAAATCCCTTACCTTAGGTTCGACTCCCTTTAAATGTGTCTGAACCTCCTCTTTTCAGTATACTTCCTTTAGATCACTTCTTAAGGGATCTAGAGATGATATTTCTAAAAATATAGGACCTCAAGAACTTTGGTAAGTATGTTATGAGAAGAAATGATTTAGACTTGGTAAATCTAAGGTGATAAAGGCGGTGAAATGAAAAGAAGTGAAGTGTTCCATTTTATAATTGAGGTGAGGGGAACCCTTAGAAATCCTCAAAATATTAAATTATAATAAATTAATTTTCTATAAAAATATAACCAAATTTCCAAGGATTCAAATATAAGATGAGATAATATTTTAATTTCATCAACCAATAAAATTTTGACATGTTTTGGATTTACTTTAAACCTTATCATTTTGATTAACTTTTGTCAACATAATTTAATTTTAATTATGGTAATAATGTATTTAATATTAAAAGGTGGTATGTTTTATTTATAAAATGTCAATTGGGATATAAATGAATAAATTATGATATTTTAGACTAAACCATATTAAATTTTAAATTTTAATTATTTTTTTTATTTTTAAATTATTTAATAAAATATTATTTTGATAAAATATCATTAGTGTCAATTTTGATACTATTCATTACTTTGACCTTAAGTAAATCAAGAAAACTGGATAATTTTGAACCAAGACATTTAAAATAACACCAATATGCAATAGTCATATAGAAAATTCTTAGATAACCTTAATCAATCAAATTATATTTATTTTAATATTTTTTATATTATTTATTTGATTGTTTCATTAATAAAATCATTACTGCATCATTATTGTATAATTATTTAATGTAATTATTTCATCCATAAAAATTAAAAATAAAATACCACGATGTATATAAATTTGTTATATTTAAAAATAATACTTATAGTAAATATATCTTATGATTAACACCATAGTGAAAATAATTTACTTATTAAAATATGAATGTGACATTTTTATCTTTTCCTTAAATAAAATTTTATAAATATAATAACCTTATCCAAATGGTTCCCAAAAATTATAAATAAATTTATATCATGAAAATAAGTTTATTAAGTTTACAATTGACACATATATTCATTCAAAGTCAACCTTTTCCCCATGTGGACACATACTAGTTATATAAGACAAAGAGAGTGACATTTGTGATTTTCTTTAATTTAAATAATATAAAAGTTATTCTCATGGAAAAGTGTCCAATAAATAACTCAAATTTGAAACTTAGGTGTTAATATTTAAATATAAATCATTTAATATTTTTTTTAATTTTTTATGGTAATTTTAAAATCCTTATTATTTTATTTTTAACTAAATTACCCAATTTACCCTTACTATGGTAACAAAAATTACCAAAGTAACTATTCATATTGGTAAAAAATAAAAGAGGATTATTTAATAAATTTTAAACTTCTTATTCCAAATTTGGAATCCAATTTTTATAATTCAATTCAAATAAGTTTCATAAATTAATTTAAAATTAATCATACAGATGAGATGAAACAACAAGTTTATAAAGTATAAAAATTCAAAAGATTGAAATGTTTTTATATCCAATTTTGAGTGTGTAACTGATTATAATGACCCAAATTGGATTTATTGATGTATCATTGAACTATTTATACTTTAAAACCAATCTAAAATATAATTTAACTATGTAAATAAATTAGATGAAAATATAGTTTTCAATTAAAATGTAACATTTTTTTATTATTCATTGAAAAATAAAACATATCAGAAAAATACAGAAAATTAAACTGAAGTAAATTTTGATACACCAATTTAAAAAATAATGTTTTTTTCAAATATAATTTATGAAATTTTAAAATTTATATTTAAAATAAGTGTTCCATTAAAAGGTGGTAAACTGCATTTAGAAAAATATAACCTTTTATGCTTAAAATTAGATTTATTATTATCTTAAGCCTATCAAGATTATTGGTTGAATTTAAAAACATTTAATTTAATATGTAAAATATATATTTATTTAATATATTTATCTAATATTTATTAATTTAATTTATTAAGAAAAAATCCCATTATGATCATAAAAATAGTTTTTTTATAAAAACACTTCCTTTATGTTCAATTGGTTTTTATTTTCATTTCTAATTAATTGGTAACCAATGAATTCATTTTATAAAAATGTGTAAACTATATTTTCATAATTTACTTAATATAATTCATTCCCACCATTCCAATGGCTAGGTTATAACTATCACAATTAAAACATTTGTTTAAGTTTGGTGTTTTGTTTAACGCAAGCTATCAAAGAAGTTAAAAAAGTGACATACCGTAAAATATTGGGGTGTTACATTATTCCTTCCTTCATTATATTGTGACCTAAAAATTTTAAATTTTACTTTGAAAATCAAAGGTTTATACTTGAAAATTCCATTTTGGTAAATACACATCCTAAATAGGGTTAAAAAACATCCCCTTAATAATAGGAAAAGAGAAATGTGAAGGTCACCACAAAATTAGGATTTTGAATAGGAGGAAATTAATGGGAAGTAAAAACATGGGCATAAAAAATAAATCTAAATATCAAGTTCATATGGATAGTGATAGGGAATATGGTCATCATAAAGTTAACCATCACAAGACCATAAATCTGTGATTGGTTAAAAGACCGTTGATTTCTCAAAAAGAAAAGTAAAATAATAACGTTTTATTACAAAATCCTTTTAATAGAGATCATATATTATTTTACTATAAATATATACACTTACTTGATTTATTTCCATGTCATAAGAATAATATATTACTTTTTTTGTGCTTCGATCTAGTTTCAATTTATTTCATATAGCCAGAGATGGATTTTTAAGATGAATTTTTATGCATGAATTACTTTTGATAAATCATAAGGTCAATAAGTAATTCCTTTGGACTTTAAATATTTAATGAAACCAACATGGTTATCACAGATTATATAATATGATAAATCAGACTTTAACCTCAAAAAATAATATCCTTAGTCCACTCCATAAGTATTTAATCTTAAGACCCATCTAAAATACGTTTGTCCCAAATCAAAGGCCAAAGATTTAGTAGGAAGATCACTAAATTTGCAAAATAATCTCAACATAATATTTCCACAAATAATATAGCTCTTATTATAACATAACAAATATATAAATACCTTAATCTTCTTTAAACCTTTGTGAAACAATCATTCTTCCAGGAGGAAAATATCCGGTTGTTGAATATATTCCTTAAATCCAAATATCTAATAATTCTAGAATAACATAATCCACCATACCTCTAACCAAATTCATGGTTAAAAATACTACCCCATTAAAATCAATTTATTATTATCTCAACATAAAGAAAATATTTAGGGTAATCTTTCCCAAGTCTTGAACTTATAACATAAATACTTCTCTTAATTTCTGGTGATATTCAGGACATGATTCCAATTTCTTAAAGAAGAAGTACTGTAATGAAATTCTTATATATATTTCATGATTCTTATAACTAGATCATTATTGATAAAATACTAAAATAAAATAATTCTTGAATCCAAACACATGCATATTAATCATTCCTCTCCATCTGTGGTAGTAACATAATCTTGACCATTATACATTGTCATCTTTTGGGGTATATTCCTTTGATGCTTGAGAAATTGATTTTCATAGTGTCCAATATATCTATAGTTGAATAATTGTACATCAGAAAACATTTTCTTACCCTTTAAATAACAAGAAATGTGGCCTTTCTCTTCAAACTTATAGCAAAATCCCATTCCTTTTAAGCAAGTACCATGGTATTTCTTTCCACAATTATCACATATGGGAAAATAATTCTTTCTCTTCATTACTTTATCAAACTTTTTACTAGATATAATTTTCTTCTCATGCTTCCCTTTGAAGCCATAATACTTAGATAATTATTTCTTTGTCAAATTAACACATGATACTATATCATCATATGATGAGAATGTTTGGGAGAACTATTCCCTTCAAAATATTGGCATAAGACCATAAAATATTTTATCGTTCTTAATCTTTGGATCACATACATTAGTGAGGTTCCCATTCCATCCGTGATGTTACATTTCTAAATGACGACATACATTAGATTATATCATATCATTATGAAACATAATGTATAATCTCGAAACTAGTGAAATACTTAACATAAATTGAAATATTTATGCATAGCTAATTTCATAAACTTTGTTTGAGATGTTATTCTATAGTTATCCTTAAAGTATATATTAGGGTTATGTTCCATAATCTAGTATCTCCTAAATCTAGTTCCCTAGGTTTCTACTAAACTTTCTCTGATACCAAATGTAACGACCCGAACCCCGGTAGCTTCGAGTCAGTGACTATTTTATTATAATGGAAAAGATACATGATACCATAACACCAAGGATTGATCAGTTTTGTAGTATTGAAGAACTAGATACATACACGGATCCCTTATTACATTGGTTATTAAACATAGGACATAATAAAGGAAAATAAAATTCTTGACACTTCTTCAATGATTTCATCTTTATAACTCGGAGAAGGAAAACAAATAAAATGGTGAGATCAAATGATCAGTAAGGGTTTGGTATAGTGGAATATAACTTGAATCAATAAGTATAATCAAAATGGAAAGGTAAATAACTAAAAAACACATTTTAATTAATAAACTAATAATGAAAATGCATCCACAGATTTTATCATAGTGAAAATACTATGGATAATAATGAATGATGACTAAATATAGTAAATGCTTAATTATTGAAACTCATGTATCTACCACATGAACCATTATAGAATCAAGACGGTTTAAGTCAGTGGGTAAAAAATATTTTGATTCTACTTGGAAATAAACCTGAAGGGGTTTTCACCAACTGATTTCATCTCACGAGACTACTGATGCATTGGGGAGCTATCTATAACTGGGACGCACCCACATGGCTTGCATTAACCGATCCCCAAACTGTGTCATACCTGTCTAAATCATTCCTCATATATCAAACAATCAATTTAAAAAGATATCTTTAAATCAATGTGTCCCATACCACTTTGAAATTTTTGAAACATAATCCTCATAAAAGTAAATAATTATCAAATGAAACATTGAATACCATGAAGAAGAGATTCATGATATGATGTATCAAAGGGAAAATACACCACAGAAAATAAATAATTGAGGAATAAGGCATATCTCACAGAAATAAAAATTAGACTAAAATATCTTATGAAGATCGTATCATTATAGTGAGGATAAATTAATGAAATAATTGTGTGTGAAAAATATAAATCCACATAATAAAAGTGGATATACATTATAAAACAGTTAGAGGTCATCTCACACATATTGTTAGAATAATATAACCAAAGACATAGATGTTTAACTCAATAAATGGAAATTGAGTTAAGAATTACCTTACAAAGATCATATCATTGGATCAAGGATAAATCAATGAAATAATAATGTGTAACAAATATAAATTCACACAATAAAAGTGGATATATACTATAAAATAATCAGTGGTCATTTTACACATAGTCTTTTCATAGCACAACTAATACCATATATTTTTAACTCAATGAATAGAAATTGAGTTATGAAATCCCTTATAAAGATCGTATCATCAGAGTGATGATAAATTAATGAAATAATTATTTGAGACAAATATAAATCCACATAATAAAAGTGGATATACAATATAAAACAATCAGTGGTAATTTCACACATATTATTGGAATAACATAACCAATTTTATATATGTTTAACTCAATGAATGGAAATTGAGTTAAGAAATATCATACCTTAGGTTCGACTCCCTTCAAACGTGTTTGAAACTCCTCTTCTTTGGAAGACTTACTTTAAATCTCTTCTTAGGGATCTAGAGATGGTCTTTTTGGAAATCCAGAACCACCAAAACTTGGCTAAGTATGTTATGAGGAGAAATGGGACAAACTTGGTCAAGCTAAGTGGATCGAGGTGGTGAAATGAAATGAAGTAAAGAGTTCACTTTTATAATTGACGTGAGGGGAACTCTTGGAAATCCTCAAAATTTTAAATTATAATAAATTTATTTTCTATCCAAATACAACCAAAAAACCAAGGATTCAAATATAGGATTAGGTAAGATTTTAATTTCATCAACCAATAAAATTTTTACATGTTTTGGATTTACTTTAAACCTTATCATTTTGATTGAATTTTGTCAACATAATTTAATTTTAATTATGGTAAAAATATATTTAATACTAAAAGGTGGTACTTTTTACTTATAAAATGTCAATTGGGATATAAATGGATAAAATTTGATATTTTAGACCAAATAATAACCACTTTTTATTTTTAATATTTTTTTATGATTTTTATATAATTTAATAATATATAATTTTTATAAAATATCATTAGTGTAAATTTTGAAACTATTCATTACTTTGGCCTTAAGGAAATCAAGAAAACTGGACAACTTCAAAAAAATACATTTAACACATCACCAATATTTCATAATTATCATGAAAATTATTATATAAACTTAATTAATTAAAATTATATTTATTTTAATATTTTTAATATTATTTATTTGATTTTTTTATTAATAAAATAATTATTGCATCATCATTATATAATTATTTAAGGTAATTATTTCTTCCCTAAAAATTAAAAATAAAATACCCTAATGTAGATAAATTTATTATTTTTAAAAATAATATCTATATTTGAAGATATCTTCTGAGTAACACCATTGTAAAAATAATTTAGTTATTAAAATATGAATGTGACATTTTTGTCTTTTCCTTAAATAAAATATTATAAATATACTATCCTCATCCAAATGGTTCCCAAAAATTATAAATAAATTTATATCATGAAAATAAGTTTATTAAGTTTATAATTGAAACTTATATTCATTCAAAACCAACCTTTTTCCCCATGTAGACACATAAGAGGTATATAAGACAAAGAAAGTGACATTTGTGATTTTCTTTAATTTAAATAATATAAAATCCAGTCTGATGGAAAAGTATCTAATAAATAACTAAAATTTTAACCTTAGGTGTTTAGAGTTGAGTATAAATAATATAATAAATTTTTTAAATGTTTTATGGTAATTTTATAAGCCTTATCATTTTATTTTTAACTTAAATTACCCAATTTACCCTTACCATGGTAACAAAAATTACCAAAGTAACTATTCATATTGGTAAAAAATAAAAGAGTATTATCCAATAAATTTATACCTTCTAATTAAAAATATAGAATTAAATTTTCATAATTCAATTCAAAGAATTTACAAAAATTAATTTAAAATTAATTCTACTTACAGGATAAAATAACAGGGTTTTAAAGTAAAAATATTTAAAATATTTAAATATTTTTATATCCAATTTCAATGTAGAATTGATTATAATGAGATAAATTGGATTTATTGATGTATTATTGAAATATTTATACTTTAAAACCATTCTAAAATATATTTTATCTATATAAATAAATTATATGAAAATGTAGTTTTTAATTAAAATGCACTATGTTTTTACTATTCATAAAAAAGTTAAATATATCGTAAAAATACCAAAAAATAAGCCAAAGTAAATTTTGATATCCTTATTTCTAAAATAAATTTTATTTTGTGAAATATAATTTATAAAAGTGTTAAAATTTAGATTTAAAATAAGAGCGCCATTAAAAGGCGGTAAGGCCACCTTTAGAAAAATATAGAATTTGATGCTTAAAATTGGATTTATTCTTATATTAAGTCTATAAAAATTATTTATTAAATTTAAAAACATTTATTTTAATATGTAAAATATATATTTCATTGATATATTGCACTAATAATTATTAATTTAATTTATTAAGATAAAATTCTGTTGTGGTCATAAAAATAGTTTTTTTATAAAAACACTCCTTTATGTTCAATTGATTTTTATTTTTATTTATAATTAATTGGTTACCAATGAATTCATTTTATAAACAAGTGTAAACTATATTTTCATAATTTACTTAATCTTATTCATTCTTTCCATTCCAATGACCAGGTGATAACTATCACAATTAAATCATTTGTTTAAGCTCAGTAATCTGTGTAACGTAAGCTATCAAAGAAGTTAAAAAAAGTGACATACCATAAAATATTGGGGTGTTACAATTAATTACAATTGATTTAACTTTTAAGGGAATATAAAAAAACATTGGTATGGATACTTGTTAACATTCCTAATATTATCCCATAAATATGCATGCATTATATATTACTAAATGACAAGGATAAACTGGTGAGGCGGGCATAATGATAATTAAACCCAAAAATTCTTGATGTTGTTAAAAATTAGGTGACTAAATTATTGTCTATTGGAATGTTTTACCAAATTTATGAAATCTAATGGGTCATTCTAGTGTATGTTGTTCCTAAAACAACTGGTCTAATAGTAATTAAAAATGAAAACAATGAATTGGTATCAACCTGTGTGCATAATAGATGGAGTATCTCTATATAATATCATTAAATAAACTAGCACACTAGGGAGGATCATTTCCCATTTTCATTCATTGACCAGATGAGAGTGATGCTAGTGGGGGAAGCCCCATCACTGTTTCCTTGATGGGTATTCTGGTCACTTTCAAATCTATATTACTCCCTTGTATTAGGAAAATACAACCTTCACTATCCCCTTTTGCACATTTACATATAGAAGGATGTCATTTGGTCTGTGAAATTATCTAAGTACTTTCCAATGATATATGGTTAGTATTTTTTTTTTTCAGATTATCTAGATAATTTCATGGAAATATTCATAGATGATTTCACTATCCATGGTTCCTATTTTGATGAGTGTTTGAGTAGTCTAGGTGTTGTCCTTTATCATTGTGCTGAAAGGAATATTCTATTAAATTATGGGAAATTCCATTTCATGGTGAAAAAATGGATATTTCTTAGAATAATAATTTCTAAGGATGGTATAAAAGTTGATAAATCAAAATTTTATGTCATTTTTCCCTACTATTCCCTAAAAATGTGTGAGTTGTGTGTTCTTTCTTAGGTCACATGGGATTTTATAAATAATTAATTTATGAATTTATCAATATTTCACTCCCCTATCTTGGTTACTCTAAAAATAAAAATAATCTATGTTTGAAAAAAACTACGTAAATGCATTTAAAAAATTGAAATGTAGTCTCACATCACCCCTGACAATCCAACCACCTAAGTAGAGTTTACTAATTGAGCTCATGTGCGATGATTTGAACTATGTAGTTAGGTAAGTCTTATCATAATGGGTCGATTGAGATCCATTTGTCATTGTATATGTATTATGCACACCAGACCCTATATAAGAAAACTACACCACAAAATAAAATAATTCCTTTCTATTGTGTTTACCTTGGTTATATTTATGTCATAAATTTTATGGTTAAAAGTAATTTTTTATAACCATGAATCCCTCTAGAATCTCTTTAATAAATTGGAAGCCAAACCATATCTCATTCATCAGATACTCCTCCTTCAAGAATTCAATTTAGATATTATAGATAAAAAAACCATAGAATGTGGTGGCAGATCATATTAGTAGGATCCTTACATCCCTAGACATTGACTCATACCTCTATATTCCCATAAATGATTTGTTTCCTAATAAGAAATTGTATTGAGTTCAAGATGATATTACCCAGTATTTTGACATTGTAGATTATTTTGTAGCATCTTTCATCCATTCTAATTTCAATGAAATCCAAACTAAGCATCTAAAACATGAGTTTTTTAGCACATTTGGGATGAACCTTACCTTTAGCACACATGAAGTAATCATGTACTAAGGTGTTGTATTTTTGATAGAGAGTTTTAGTCCATCATTAGGTTCAATCACACTATTACATGTCAGGGACACTTTGGACCCCAATATAGTGCTTGCAAGCTCCTCAATTATGGATTTTTTTCCAATTTTTTTAGTATGCCTATGGTTTTTGTAAATCTTGTCCTTATTGTTAAAGTATAGAGAATGAATACAAAAAAAAATGAAATTCCACAACAACCCATGCTCTTTCATGAAATTTTTTATATTTGGGGCATTATCTTTATGGGGGATATTTCCTAATTAATTTGGAAACTTGTACATTCTTTTAGTAGTGGAATATGTGTCTAATTGGGTAGAATCACAAGCCATAAGGAACGATGAATCAAATGTAGTTGTGTAATTTCTAAGAAACCAAATATTATGTAGTTTTGGATTGACTAAGTTCAATATCAGTGATTAGGGTTCTCATTTTTTCAACCACACAATAAAAGAACTTTTTCATTGGTATGGGGTTGGGAATCAAGTTTCTAAAGCTTATCACCCCTAAACCAATAAGCAAGATGAGGTTTCAAATAGAGAGGTAAAATAAATTCTTGAAAAAAAGGTCCAACCTAACAGAACATACTGGAGTCTTAGACTCAATAATTCATTTTGGTCTTATCATAGTTCCTTAAAAACTCCTATTAAAATGTCACATTTTTATATTATTTTTTAAAGAGTTGTTACCTCCCTATTGAGATAGAGCACTGGGCCTTTTGGGCCATTAAACAATTCAATTCTAATATTTCTGGTGTAGATTCTTAAAAGAAGTTAAAAATTCAAGGATTTGAGGAAATAAAAAGAGATTCATATGAGAACTTTAGGATCTATAAGAAGTGAACCAATGCTACCCATGACCACCCAATCCTTTATCGTTAAATCTGCATTAGGCAGATGGTCCTCCTTTGTAATTAAAGTCTAAAGTTGCACTCGATTAAGTATTTTTCCTGCTATTTTGACCCATTTATTATAACTAACATCTCTTATTTTGGGTTTGTGTAGGTAAAAAATGAATAAAACTAGTAAAAATTCACTACCAATGATAAACAACTAATGCACTTCCATGAAATCCTTTTAGATTCCCTAGTGTAGGAACTCCACCCTCAAGAAGAAATATATCACTTAAACCCACCAAGTTTTTCCTTTCTTTCTAACCTCTCTTTAATTATAGTAAGGAAACCACACAATCTAAGTGTGTGTGTGTGTGGGAGGATACATCCTAGTTTTAGGATTTTTTACCATATTTCTTTACTTTATATTTTTTTCTTACTACATGGTATTTTTTACTTTCCCCTATTTTCATATGTTCATTAGGACTTATTGTCATCATTATTATCGTTCTCTTTTTTCCTTACTGCATGGTATTTTTACTTTCCATTCTCTCTTATTCATTTTTTTAATTTTTATGTCAGAATAATCATTTTGGATTTTATTGAAAATACATGTCATATTTTTCTATTTCATGTTGTTTAAACATTTAAAGATTTTTTCCACTAATGAAATGTGATTTTAAGCATAGAATTAACACTGAGGGGGTGATTTTAATTAAATGTGGTTATTTTTAAATAATATAATTAATTTTGTCTCTATAAAACCTTTGATATATTGCTACCTTATGTGTGAATTTTTATGATCTAATTATGTCATTTAACATCTCCAAACATCATTAGAGTCAACCATGAAGTGTGAATATTTTATACTTAATTGAATATATATATAAGTTAGGTTAATGTTTCTAAAATTTATAAAATTATTTTCCATATATTCATTTCTTATATGATTTGTTTCATTACTGTACCAAATTGACCTATGTGTGTGTTTCAGTTATCCAAAAGTTGTATGCCCTCAATAGAAAAAAAAACATAAATAAAAAAAATAAAAAAATAATAATGGGAGTGTTGAAATGTAAAACATAAGGGGTTATCTAGGTTGGGAGAGTAAAATTTTACTTCTAGTAATTCTTAAGTGAGTGGGTCATGAAATTTTACTACAAAGGATGTATGGTAGGTTTGGTAGAAATAATCTGGTAAGATTTTCTTTAAATAACCTATATTTTCTGGATAAAAAGTGGAAATAATAGCATGAAATGATTATCACACACACACATGAATATTTAGTGACATGGATTACTTTTTAATTCCTTTCTAAGAATAGTATCACATATCTCCTTGATTTTTGTTCTAAAATAGTTTATAAGACTCACATTTCCATGTCTTTTGAGATTAACTATTTGATATGGTTATTTATTTTCTCACATTACTATCATAAAATGAATTTAATATAAATATTAAATCTTAATGATCGAGGTAATATATTAGTTCATTATTTTCTAAAAAGTGACTTTTCCTAAAATTTTAAATGTTCAGTTATGGGTATTTGATCACATCATGATTCACTATTTCATTTCCACTATTATACCATTGTGTTAAATTGATTTTGTGTTATAAATTTCAAATATATTAAAAAATTTCACAAATAATTTGACTCAAGTAGTTAATATTAATTATTTTTAAAATGGAAAATGTTACTTTTTTAAATGTTTTCATTGTAGGAGGAGGTGATTTAGAGAACCCAATATGAAGTGAGAAAAAATGGACCAAACTGTATGAAATCCCAAGAACATATGTCCACTTTTTTAAAAATTATATTGAGTTATTCTATCCAAATATGTTGTAATTTTGTGATATGATCCAAAAATAAATTCTTTAAAACTCTTCCATAGACACCTAATTCCAATTAATCCATCTGTTTTCCCAACCAAACCGATCTCTCTAGAAAACTGAATATACTCAAAGTCAAATCGATATTTTGAGAATATCTCCCAATATAGATATCCAATTGCTAATAAATTTTACAGGGATAATTAATCAAGATGGAAAAAATATTCTATTTTTAAAATTCAATATTAGGTCATTTATAAATCCAAATCCAAGACACAATTGGTATCACAAAATTTGGGTTCCCAAAACTACCTTCCACATTTACTACAAAAGTAAACCCTACACACCTCATTTTCAAGTTATACCAAGGATTGAAGTTCTATCATTATGGTGTTAAAAAAGTGTCCTATAATCACCTTGGAGTTTATGGATCTCCTTATCCTCATAGATAGAGTAATAATGAAGTCAAAGTTCTACATGAGCTTCCTCTTCCTGTCGATGATGAGCTAAAAAGTGGGTGATCATTATGAGGGATATACACACATGGAAAGGGAGTCATAAAACTTGTTTTACTATTGGTTTAGAGTAATTTTTGATTGAAAATATTTAATTTATTTTTATCTAAACATGTTTTTGATTTGAATGCAATGTTTTGATATGATTGAAGGGAAAATTTTTTATTTTAAAATCATTTTGCTTGTGATTTTTAGTGGTAATCTTGTGTTATTCTGATTGGACAACACAAGGTTCCTTTTTTCTCTCAAACATACATGATATCTTAGTATTCTTTGGTATCCCTCATTTCATATAGGAGGTACAAAACTTGACAATGCTATTTTTTGTGCTAAGGGTTGGTCCTCTGTCAACTATTAAACTATTTAATAATGTTATTTCATTTTGAAACATCATTTAAAATCAACCATATTTTCTATTTTTTTTGAAAAACAAATTTGAAATTCAAACTATAAACCTCCAACACTCCTTGATATATGACATATGGTCTTCCCTATACTATAAAATAATATTTAAAACCTAATCAATTTGACATGTCATGAAAACATGATCACTACCTAAACCTCATTCACTTCCTCTCTCTGGAAGTCCTTCTAATGATGGAGTTGGGTTGGTCAAGGGATGAAATAGAAAATGATAGATCCAGGTTTAGGATTGTCATGTATTATCAATCAAGATGTGATTAACATTATTTTTTATTATAGAAGATTATATTTGGTGTGTCTAAGATATCTCTTAAGTGCACTAGGTCATGCAACATATATTGAGGGTGGTAGCTCATGTACAATAATATAAGTTATCTAATGAATTCTAAAATATTAAAGTAGATAGTTTAGAAAAATATTTAAATAAACCTTTTATTCAATTTCTTTCCTACCAAATCTATGTGTTTTCATTTTTTGAATTTAGTTTATGATTTCTTGAATTCATCATAAACAAAAGCCAAAATTTCCATGCTCTTTTATTAAAAAATAATATACATAAAATATAATAAATAAAAATTAAATTTTGATTAATATAAAAAAAAGTATCCTCAAGTGATATGAACTTAGTTAGCCACTATACCACACTTGGTAAATAAATTAAATTTTTACACACCTTGTGATGAGAGTGTAAACAATATGGCATTATTTATAGAAATCCAAGTTAATCCCTCATTATTTCTTTTCACTTTGTAAAAATTTAAATTATTTAGAATAAAAAATAATTTTTGAAAAAAAATGAATCAACATTTAATTCATCCCTAACATTTGTGAAACTATGTAGCTTTTATTAAGGTAGATCTGGTGGGTGTGTCAATATAGTTGTGGAGAGAATTCATTCAAAGTACTCATTGAGGAACTAAAGGAGGGCCTTGAGCAACTAGTTTTAGAATCCTTATCCAAGGATATAAAAGATTTATTATACTCCTTTTTTAGTTCCATTAAGAGGTGGACTAGGCATAAAAAGTGACCATTCCTCATAATTTTAAAGAAAACATCATAGAGGTGGAAATTAAACTGCACAACCCTTCTCTCAAACATAATATTACAATTCTCTGAGTAAGCATGTAAGAAAATCCAATATTTAAATCTAATCGGTTTAATGTAGTGGAATTAGAACTAGATTCTTTTATTTTTGATTTTACACAATTATAAAATCCGATTCACTACCCTTCTTTATGTTTTGTATAACTAACATCTATACATTCCCTATAGAGTGATGAATATATGGAATAAGTGACCCCTATTGAGGAGAATATTTTGGCATAATTTTAAAATAATGAATATATAGGGGTTTTTCAAGTTAAATTAAACCTAAAAGTAGGAATCACACATATTAAAATTATTCATATTTAAATATTTATGAAGTAGAATATTAAAATTATTTTTCACATGATTTTTATTCAGAATTGGAACTTTTAAAACCATCCCAAGATGTTACAAAGAAACCACCCAAAAGGCGGTGATTAAAGAATAGAAAGAACTCAAGGAGGATATGGATATTTTATTACATCCAATATATTAATAAGAAAATATAAAAGAGGAGGAGACCATGAATATTGATAAGCATGACCCCTTCCTTATTTCCTATCTCCATAATTATTACTTATATCCTTTTATTATTCTGTGGGCAGGATCAATTTTCTATTTTGATGGGGGTTTTCACTCCTAGTATCCAAATATAGACACCGAGATATATAAAATGTGGTGGTTACTACCAAATTTTTTTAATCCACCTTTGGATTGCGAATGATCGACTGTTATTAATTAATTGTAGGTAGTATAAACAAAATAAATCATTGGTAATAAACCAAGTTTTTTTTTTTCATTTTTTCATTTAGTTCTTTAATTTTTAGTAATTATATTATTTTATTTTGTAGGTTGTGAATAGTGGAAATTAGGAGCCTAAATTAACTAAACTAGATAAAAAATAAACAAGGTTTTATTTCTATTTATTATTTTATTTTTCCCTAAAATTTATGATCATATTGCCTGAACTTCAATTCAAATGGGTAGTTTAATTTAAGTGTGAGGTTTTTAAACCTATTATAAGTGATTTTGTGTTTCTTTTTTTTTTTTTTTATTTTTTAGGAATTTTGTGATTCAATGAATATTCCTTATTATTTTTCAATCTTGAATTAATTTTGAGATATTTGATATAATTTTTGAAGAAATGTTTTTAAATTCCCTTTGATATGGAAACTTTTCCTGGAATTTGATTTTCATAAATTTTTATTAGTTTGAATAATTTTTGAAATATATTTCCTTGAAACACCTATGAAAATTGTTTTTCCAGACCTATGAGGTATTTTAAACCCTTTTTGACATATTTTCCTAGTCCCACACATTCTTTATTGAAACTTGGGAATTGTATGAAAAATAAAACTTACGATTATTTTTATTTCAAATTTTTAGAGTTCATGATTTTTTTGATATGATTGAGGAACTTCTTTTTCTAGACACCATTTTAACTTGAGACCTATCCTTAAAATCAACCTCTATTTATACCTTAGAAGGCATTAATTTTATTATAGGTTTAAAGAACACTAAAAAAATTATTTTTTCTTATCCACCCTTACTCTTAACTTATTTTAATGTAAATTTAAAATTTGAGTGTGTGGGAAGGTCCTTTCATGTGTTTTATTTGGGAATCTAATGATTTTTCATTATGTGAGGTGTGTATCACTATTAGAGAATGCATAAGGAGAATATCCACGAGTCACTATCATCATTTTTTCGTCATTAATTTCATCCTATTCTCATAAAAAAAGAAAAAAATAAAGACGTGATTGAATTATTTATTGTGATTAATTTTTTGACTCACATACCTATCAAAATTCAAGGGTATGAGTTTTTATTCATTCAAAACATCCAATTATCTAATCATTCTTCATGAAAAATTAAGAGAAAAGAAAAATTGGGGGAAAATTAAGATGAAATCATTCATTTCATTTATTGTTTTACTTATGAACCATGTCATAAAAGGGAGTGTGGTGTATAAATTATAAGGGGAATTGAGTGATGAATTTTCTATGTTTTTACTTAAAAATTCATGTGATAATATTTTAATCTCATCTTTTTTAATGTTTAATTTGTAAATGTTTTCACCAACTGACCTTTATCCACCTAAATCATCATGAAAAGACCACATGATTTATTTTTTATGTACCATGGTGTAGAGGAATTATATTTTTTACACTCTTATAGCGACACATGAATTTTCCATATATGAGCATAACTCTATATTAAATTTATCTTTATTGAAGAGTGGATTCAATTTCTATGTGAGGTTAGTTGTGATTGGTTCATGGATAGATTTTGAGGTTAAAAAATTATAAATGTGAGAGAAGAAAATAAAAGGAATTTTTTCATAGATGAGGCACGATATATTCTATTTGGGAAATAATCTTGGAAATTATCTCATTATTTATTTTTATTTGTATTTTATATGGATATTAGATGATTTTCGCCCTAGAGTGAAAATTATTAAGTGTAGGGGTATGATCACACAATAAATTATCCTATATTTTTACAATTAAACATATTATTTATAATGTTTTTGGTTTATAGTATCCCATAATTTAATAAATTTTCATTCAACCTTTATTTTTTATTCATTATATAAAAATACATTAAAAAGTGAAATTTCACTATTTTTGACATTTCAATGAAAAAAATTGTTCTCTATTCTTGTCACAACATTCACTAAACTGATCAAAATTGAAAATTTATTTTTTAGGATTTTATGGTCATATATATTCCTCATTAAAATTGAATTAGTATAAAATCCAATAATATAAGGCCCAAATGAAGCATTCAAATTAGAAAAACTTTGCGTAGGGTTGAATTGACTAAAATTCAGTAAATGAGTAATAGCTTGGGCTACATGAATCTAAATGGGAATATTTCAATTAGGAATTAAATATATCTCCATGGTTGATATATAAATAAATACCAGGTCAATATTATATACTTAAGGCTATTTTTTGATGCTAGAATATAGGGGGAACTGAAAAGTTTGACATGATAGTAAAGTTTACTATAGTAAATTGGATATAACTTTTTCTAAACATGTACAATATATAAAAAATATCATAGGAGAATAACTAATAAATAGAAAAACAACTTCATGTTTTATCACATTATGAGTTCCAGTAATCTATGGTGTCAAATATGAATTCAATATAAAGTAAATAATAGGAGGGAAAATTGGTCAAACCTCTTACTTATAAATTAATGCCACCACTTCCATTAAAGGGGTTAATTAGACATTTTTCAGAGGAAAATGATAAATTTAATTTATTGTATTTTAGGAAAGTCTGAATTGTATTATTATTTTCTACTATTATGATTTCATTATGCAATCATTTTTTATTTTAATAAACACTTTTCTTTTTTCCCCACATTATTCTCTCTCATTTTATTTTTTTATTGAACAATACCACTATAATACTCATGATGGCGAGTATCTAACTGATATGTGATCCTAGGGGAGTTTTCAATGGTGTTTTGAAATCCATATCATTAATTTATTAATGTTTGAAATCTTTTTAATAGGATAGTGTGTGTGGTGTGGATTTATGTGATGATTTTCTATCTTTCCAAGGTATTATCTGCAACTTTATTCAATTATCTTCTTAAACTTACTTCCCTCAATTTCCTTGAGTATCCATTTATACTATTGAGTTGGGTTCAGAGAGGGATGAAATGAAATATGATTGAGAAGGGTTTAGAATGATCTCTTATTCTCAATCGATATTTGATTATCATTCTTTACTATCATAGGAGGTGAGATTTGATATGTCAAAGTGATCTATTAGGTGAACTTAGTATTACAACATAATTGGAGGGTGGAATCTCATGTATAATGGTATGAGTTATAAATTGAATTCTAAATTATTAAAATGTATAATGGAGGAACCTATTTAGCCTAACCTTGGATTCAATTTCTTTATTTCTTACAATTTGTTTGTTTTTATTTTTTTTCATTAGGTTTATGTTTATTTTAATTCACAAAAAAAATTCCTATTCACATTTTGATTCTGTGAAATATGAAATACCAAAAATATAATAAATAAAATCAAAATATTGAGTGATCAAAACTAAATGCTTCTCAAGAGAGACCACCCTAGCCAACCATTATGATGCACTAGAAAACTATATACTATTTTTATAAACCTTATAAAATTTGTTTCAATCACCCATAGTGAAACCATGAATAGTTTAACAAAACTAAATAAAAAATATAAAGGAGTCTGTAATAAAATTAGGTATTGAGTGTCAGCACGATCCTATCTCCTAAATCCATCTAGACCCACCTACTCAACCATCCAAAGTAGGTCCCCTTCCCTTACCTATTACTACAGACAAGAAGTTTTCTCAGGTAATATGGTGCCTGAGTGGAGTGTGTGTACAACACTTTAGGTCACCACCAATGATGTCCCTAAACATATCTAGTAAAGTAGGTGCATGCAAAATGTTATATTATTATAAATAAAAATAAAAATGAAATGGAATTAATATTAAGTATATCACACCCACGAGTGATACACTATCACCTAATGTGATAAATACTTAATTTTTTCATGTATGTGTGTCTCTAAACATATCACATAAATTTTAATTAGGCATCAAGTCCTATAACATCCCATGATTTTACTATATATATTTTTTAAATAAATATTATTTTTAATATCTTATTTCACACACAATACCAAACTAAAAAAATCTATGATATAACACCCTAATATTTTATGATATAATTTTTCTTTAAATAAATTTTATTTCTTTGATAGCTTTCTTTACATGCAATACCATGTTTAAACGAACCACAATATAGTATTAAAATATTATTAGTTAATATGATGGTTATTGCCTATCCTTTGGATTGATGAGTATGAATATGAATAACTAAATAATGATAAAGTATTATTTACACATGTATAGAATGAATAATCAATCATACATCTATTATCAATTGGTTATAAATGAATATAAAACCATTTGAAGATTAAAAGAGACATTCTATAAAAAAATTCATTTTCAATGTGTGTCTATCTTAATAAATTAAGTAAATCTATATTAATTATTTATTTTAATGAAATTTATAGATTATATATTAAATAAAATATTTTAACATTCATATAATGGGTTTTACTAGGTAAGGAACAAGAATAAAATTAGTTTTATGCTTAAAAACATGTTTTTCTAAAAACATTTTTTCGTTGTGTTTTATATATTTATATTAAAATTGATTTAACCCACTTCTAGAAATTAAATATTGAAAAATGGATTCCATATTTTTAATTAGGAGTTTCAAATTTGGTAACTAGTTCCCTTTTATTTTTGGTCATTATGAATAGTCACCATGATAAAGATTTGTGACCTCATTAAGGGTAAAACATGTAAAACATGTAAAACTAGGTTAAAACTATGGGGTGAGGATTTAAAATCTCTGAAAAACATTACCTTATCCAATTGGATGAGTGGTTTTTACAAAATATATGTTTAATAAGTTAAATAATTTATTTTTAAAACATTATATTGTATTTGGTAACCCATGCTTGACTTTTATGAATATAAATTATATTCTATTTAAATTAAAAGCTATTTTGAGTCTTTGAATTTAATGATATGAATGGAAGGCAAAATTTAGTTTTTTATTGATCCAAAAGTCTAAAAACATTTTTTTATTATTTAACCAAAAAAATTCTTTAAAATCAACTAATTTCTTTATTTCAATGTGAAATAATTTTTACACTTAAATTAGGTTTTTTCCAAAAAACTATTTTTATACGTTCTATGTAATTATATTTAATATAATTTCCTCTACCTAAAGATTTAGAATATATTAAAATTGATTCAAAATTTTTAATTAACATGAATAAATTTGGTTATAATTCACCTTTTATTTTTTTTTCTGATAATTAATTTATCATGGTAAAACATTAAGTTACCGTGATTAAGGTTAAATTGGGTTTAAAGGAGGTTTAATGAGGAGATAAGGCTTAAAATGTATCCAAAACTTGTATAAATGTGATTGGTTGAGTTTATTTTAATTTTTTTACTTCTTATCTATGAATATGGGGTGCCTTTGTGCTACTCTAATGTGAATAATACCTTATATTAATTTAAAATTTTGAATACATAAAAGACTGCCACTCCCCCACTTATAAAAGGGAACAACTTATCCTCTCTTATTCATTACTATTGATCCACTTATATCAACCAATACCTACCCAAATACCTCCTTATATCACTTCCCAACATACTAGAGATTTTATTGATCTCCTAATACAATTGCAATAGGTCTTAAGATGTAAGACAAAGAAGGTCTTTCAAAGAAGTGGTAATCATCTTACCTGATTCTTTAAAAGTTTATTTATTCTTCTAAATCCTATAAATATATTGTATAAATCCTAATATAGTTACAATAATATCATAAATATACCTAAATGTTATTATTATTGTGGGATATCCTTTTTCTATATCCTTCCCATCCATTGGAAAGTGATAATGTTACTCATGTGCATATGTAGACTACAACATCCACGGAGCGATAAGATTTATTTTTCACTTATTATTTACATGATTGGTCAAAAGGATATATTTAATGAATATTATGATATTTATGATGAAATTATTATTATATAATAGTGAATTATTATTAACCTTTCTTTCTATCCATTCATTTAAAAGTGAAAACATCCCCTATGCGTACGTGTGGACTACCACCTCTATGAAGTGTTGTAATTCATTTTTCATCAAAAATTTATTTTAATGGTTATAAAATTTTATATAATGAATAAATATTATATATATTTCATGATTATATTTTTTATATAGTGAAACCATGATCAATATGAAAGGCCCATAACTACTGAACAAAAACATACTTGAAAAACAAAAGAGTTATTAAACGAAAAAATGATTTTAATAAATAATTATTAATTAATAGGTGATAATATGTTATATGTATAAAAATTATGGAATAATATGTATGAATATGGTTATTTAATAGAATCATAATAGTTCTTTATTTATTATACATTAGGTTTGAACTCACAGAAATAAAAATGAGACTTGAGGTAAGAGTTTATCGTCTCAAATTGTCTTCTTGAGACATATGTTATGTTATGAACCTATATTCTTTTATGAGATGTATATACTACCACTTTGACATTTTATATCATTCATAATTGTTATATCATGATTTTTAAATTTATAATTAAAGTTATTTCATCCAATGGGTTATGCTTTAAAGTTACCAAATCAGTATGAGATTTATGTCTCAATCTCATTTAATGGAGATCATTTATGATTGAATTTAAATTAAGGGAAATTATATAACTCATATTGATTAAACCCTATCTATTTTTTTATCCTCTAGTTATTTCTATAATTTTTATGTTTTAATACAATTCTCCTCTCTTTGGTACTCAAAATCGCCTAAAAACATTTTTAATGAAAATTCAACTTTATTTTTCTCTTTGGACAAGAATATTTTCTTTTCCACATCCATGTTTTATAAAATTTTTTCAAGAATTTTTTTACTAATATTAAATTATGATGCCCTTTGGGTCACACGTATGTTTAATTTTTATAATGGTTTATCACTTTTGAGGTTTTAGAGAATTTTGGGAGGCAAGGGTTGAAAATTTAGAGTTTCAGGGGAAATAGGTTAGGTGCATAGTTTAAGAACATAGTTATTAGTAACACTATAATAACTATGTTATATGTATTTATTAGTTCCAATGGAAATTTATACTATTTAAGCATGGTTTTTCTAACCATGAAAGTCACCATGAAAATCATACGGGAGGATGGGTTTGGTCCAAAGGCTCTTGCACAACTCAAACACATTTGATCATATAGTGTGGGTATTCCTAGGAAAACATGTGACTTAGTTTTCAAGGTATATTGGCTACCACATAGTTAGCATAATATTTTTCTAACCACGCAGCCTAACCATGTGACTCAGTCCAAACTTCTAAAAATATAAAATTACCCCAATTCACTTGGAAATTTTAACTCTAATATCCTCATTATCTAAAACCATTCCATCCATGGTTCTATATAAGACTCTCCCCTTTATACCTTGGTGATACTTGATCAATTTGGGTGTATCTCTTTGATGTATGTTTAGTTTTTCACTCAAATTTCTCCTCCTTTCTATAGATCTTATATTGATCTATTTTCCATTTGTCTCGTTGAAACACTAATGGGTTGTGGTTTCTAGTTATAGAGGGTTTTATAGATAATTGATGGTGTTTATCTTGGATATAGGCTTGTGATGACCCAATCTATTCATTTACCATCATCAGTTTTGAAGGAAATGGGGGTTTCTTTGTTCTTGAGGCAAGTGTCTCCATCCCATGCTTTGTGTTCTTATGATTCCCTTTGGTTTTAATTTATGAAATTTTTGATTTAAAATCCATGATATTTTAATTTTATCTTTGATGGATGTGTAAATTTTTTCAAAAATGGTTTTTTTGAAAAACATTTTAATGAAAATGATGTGTTTGTTAAAATTCCTCAAAGATAGTTTTGAAATGAAATGGTTTTTTAAGCGTGAAAGTGGTGTGTAATCACTTTAAAAAAATGGGTTTTTATGAAATGTGGGCATGAAAATGAAAATTATTTTCCTTAGAAAATGTTTCTGAGATATGTATTTGGTTTATTGAATGTAATAATGATGTAATAGAACATTAGGAAGGCCTTAGGGTATGGAAAAAACTAAATAAACCCAAACCTTAGTGAAGTAAGCTATAACTAGGGTAGGTTCTCATGATTCTATGGATCTAGAGGGTATCCTTTAACTGGGGGATGAGATTCACAGAGTTAGGATTCACTTGTGCTAGTTAGGTTTTCTTGTTTTTTTACTTGTGTACACCGTCATATCATGGATTTACATTTTGTGATTTGTGGATACATTACATGCATGTTAATTTTATGTGATTACTTTACTACTTGATATGGAAATTTATTCTTGAAAACTATTTTATACATATTATTATTCCTCATAGATAAATTCTATGTCATATTGTTTTTATTATTGGAATATGAAAAGTTTTTTGTGAAGAAAACCAATGGTTGATTTTATTTGAGAAAATGATTTATTTTAGAAATGTTTTAGAAATATGTTTTAAATAATAACTAATATATACTTGTGGATAGATATTATATATATTTATTTGTGGTATCATATTAATCTTCAGTGCTCACACCCTAATTCATCATCTATGAATTTATAGACATGGTTTTGTAGGATACAGGTAAATAGAAGAGCATCATATAGAAGATGGCTCTCATAGTTTGTGTTTCCTTCTTGTAGTTAGGGATGTTGGTGACATATGATATTATAGATATGGACACATTGGTTTCTTTATATTTCATGTTGATGGTATTCCAATTTGTTTATCTATACATTGTTAACCACTTATAGGATGTTACCTTTATGATTTGGTTTTTTTGATATATGATATATTTTAGATATCTTCCATGATACTATGATTGTTTCTTTTTCATCATATATGTGTTGAGGGTGAAAGAGTTCCCAAATTTATTTTTATGATAACCTAGTGCTTTTCACCATCTAATTATGATTGGGAATGTTCTTAGATCCTTATGAAAGGCTAATTCGAATGGAATTATGGTTTGAACTGGGTTGGTCTATTAAAAATAAGTATCAGAGCCTCAAGTTATCATTAAACCCTACCATCATGCTTGTGTATCACCCTCTTGTGTCTAGGGTTTATTGATAAAATGGAGGAAGGACTGCTATAACTCAGGAGGTAGTGTTTTAGTGTGACTAGCTAGCTCACTTTGATAATGAAACTTGATTTACCATGGTAAGTCTAGGGTTTTCTATCATCATTGTTTATAATTTTAAACTTTGTCTTCAATCCTCTAAAATTTAGTTTATAATCAAGGAATCTAATTTTGTTCTTGATGGTTCCTATCCTCTTTTTTATATATAATATGGATCATTCAATAAGAACATATTAAAATTATAGAGAGAAATTCAAAGAGTAAGTCCCACATGTGAATCCTCCAACTAACATAGTATTGGTGGGAACTATATTCTTAATGATCTATTCATTAGTCCATGTAGCCAATTTTGAACCAAAATGGAAGGTGTACCATGATTTAGAATTCAATAAGTATCTTTCACCAAAATTTTATAGTGACAATGGTCCACAAGAATCATTATAACGGATCAAGAGGATTAAGAATATTTTACACTTTATGAAAGCTCTAGAATACTCCAAGGTTGGTTTAGACACTTATATGCTTGAGGGGATGGGAAGGAATTAGTGGGAATATATTATACAATACAACTTGTATAAAGATATCACAGGGACTATATTTAATAAATCCTTCAACTGAATATTTTATTCTAAGACACTGAGAGTGGTGATGGTGTGAAAGTATGTTACTATGGAGTAGGGATATCATTTTATCAGGGAGTATGATACTCGGTTTGACAAGTTGGCATACCTATCTCTAGATCCTGTTTACAATGACTATATTAAGGAATAAAGGATAAATATGGATTTGATATTAGATATTTGGTCTATACTGATTCTTATGTGCCTACCCACCTTCATGGAAGTTATAGATAGAGAAACTATGGTTGAGGAAGACTTAACTGGGAATATGGGTTTAGGTGGAGCTTCAATTGCAGAAGAGGTAGATAGAGTATGTTTTATGTCCAAAAGAGGAAGGAAGGTGACCAATGCTGAGGTAGTTGTAGGAGTTTGCAATAGAAGTTAGGGTAGGGAAAATCGGTATATTACTAGTGTGTACGAAATAGATACCTCAAACCTTATTGTAAGGTAGCACCTAGGGCATTCCACTCGTGTGGGAAATCTGTTCATCTTTAGTGTTACTATGAGAGTGCATCCCAGGGTAGTAGAGCTTGATCTAACTTCACCAAAGACTACTAGTTTAAATCTAATGCGTAAAAATGGGTGGAATTGCAACATCACACCAAGGGTAATTATAGTATCCTGCCTTTTTAATATGTAAAACATTAATTATAAGGTATAATATTTAATAAACAAAGGATTATTTGAGGTTTAGTTTCTTAGAAACTAGGAACTTAATATATAGAAAACATAAACTTTCTTCTAATACACTTGGAAATATTCTTTATAGATTTATCCTAGGTTACTTAAACTACATTTCATATCTTGGGGGCATACATCAAAAGAAAGGGGTGAGCATAAAGCCCAGTAATGGTATAAACAAAGGAAATATTTAACATATGATCATGAGGCATAATAACAGGGCATAACAATAAAAATATGAGGCATATAATATTAGAATGATCAAAAATCATAACATATAAGTGTGTCTACAACATAAAAATGATACATTCAAAATCATATCACCAAGATTTATCACCAAAGTGTCATAAAATATAATTACCAAGGTTATTCACTAAGGTATCCTAAAACATGTCATCTATAGAGATTAATTCCTTACCCAATTAATTAGAGCACTATCAAGATGCACCATTCATATTTCTAAATTCATGTGTGAAACATAGATCATAGGAAAACATTTCATTAATAACCAGTGGGAAATAATAAACGAGTTTCTTGTAAAAATCATTAAATTCATAAGCGCTTTAATGAAATGACCATTACATCAATTTTAACCCATTAAAAAGAAATATAGGTTTCATACATGGATATCCTAAAATAAATAATTTATTTCTATATCTAAGTGAATACCCATGGACAAAGAATATTCTTGGGTATTCACAATATAAAATATTTCATGTAAAAGAGAAAACATCAAGAAATATTTTGGCAACATGACATGTATACAACATAGATTAAAAAAAGGGAATAATGAGAAGTAATGATAGACTCCCATTTATAAAACACTAGTTTGGTAGTAATTGGATAATACAAATTTAATTAAAGGATTGTAATTCAAAATTAAGAATACATACAAAAAATAGATACTTAAATGGAAAAGAAGAAGAGGGGAGTTCCCTTACCTTGGGAAGTAAATTTTTAAAGCTTGGAGAGGGAAACATTAAGACCTTAGAAACACCTTAGAGGTAATTTAGAGAGGGGGAAATGAAAATAATTTCATGTATAATGGACTTGGAGTGGAGATGAATGGAAGGATGGGTGAGTATTTATAGTAAAAGAGGATGAATTGTTTAATAATTTCTAAATATAGGTATGGGAATTATAGGTTATGGAAAATAAAAAACCATTGAATTACATTTTGGATTTTTTCATGGTTTTAGAAATTTATTTCATTTTTATAATATTTTAATTTATTATAATATAAATTCATTTTTTAATATTACTTCATCCATGGAAATTTAAATTTTCCACAAAATATAATTTTTAAAATATTAATTTCCATTTTTGAGTTTGGAAAGTCATCTATATGTTTGGAAATTGATTTAAATCCATTAAAATACACAATATTAATAAAATGATTTATCTTTGTTCATGGATTACATTTTATAAATTATTACAACATTATTAAAAACTTATAAAGTCGTAAAACATACTGAAAACACAAAACTGTATTTTGAAAATTTATTAAAAAAATAAAGTATTTTAGAAAATTCTGAAAATTTCATCATAACCTAATTTCAACATTATCATTTCAAATATAATTTTTTAATGTAAATAATTTTCTAAATTTGAGAATTTTAATTTTAAAAAAATTCTTATTTATTTAAAAACAATAGTCTTTCCAATACAATCAACTTTCAAATGCTTATAAAAATTTTCTCAGGATATTATAAAATTATATTATAATTTATTTTTAAATAAATAGTATATTATAAAACTAATTTTGGAAAATAAATTTTATTTAGAATACAAAAATTTATTATAAAATTATATATATTTTCGACAAATAGAATTATGTTTTATTTGTATCTAGTAATCTATTTATCAAATTCATCTTATATTCATTTGAATTAAATTAAATAAAATAATAATTAAAATGGTATTGAATAAATAACTATTTAATTTATACAAATGAAATAACACTTTTATAATACTAAGGTCTGGATACATAACCCCTTTTCCACTATCATATTCCAGAAGGGTAAAGTGTGTGATGGTGATAATTTCTGAGGTGGTTTGACCAATATTGACCTTGTGGTGATCTCCACTAACTTGAACTTCTCTAGTAGGTGATATTTTTCAGGTCTCACTTGTTGAATCTTTTCTTAGGATTAGTTAAGGGTGAACCTCAATAAAGCTAAATCCCTCTCAATTTCTAGTAAATGGGCTTTGAAAGGCGTGATCCTACTGGTTGAGGCCATCTTTTCTTTCTTATGTATCAATTATCTTTTATCACCACCCTTTATAAACACTATTTCTAATGGTAAAATTATTACCAACACTCGAATTCACAATGGTATTATTGACCAATTATTATATTAACCAACAATCACATAATATTAATGTAATGACCATATCCTAAAAGTCACATTTCTGATTACATCCTATATATATATATATACCAAAAAACATCAACATTTACTAATTCATTCCCAAAGGCTTTTACAATTCCTTTGATAATTTCAATTACATTCCTAATGTTTCTTTTTCTTTTAACTATTTTCATTGTAGTTGTAATCATCCCATTAGAGTTCAATCCTTTAAAGTATACCATTGAATGGTCTCTATCATTTGGTTTTTTATATCCTTGTACTAGTCTTAGATATCGTAACAGGTATTATTAATTGACATGTAATATTATTTTTATAAAAGTATTTCTATATAATTCCATAGTGTAATATAATAAAATAGTCATTATGAAAAAGATATATTTTATTAATCATAGAATGAATTTTTAGGTCATTAAATTATACCCCATAATAATTTTTTCCCTCAAAATTTGTATTCTTCTTCAAAAAAAAACATGGTATCTTCCTTCATCACTTATTGAGGTTCCCATGCAGCTTCTTCAAACTTTTTTATCTCTTTATAAGACTTTCACAAGTCATGTTGTCTTACTCATCAACACTTGTTCCCTTCTATCACAAATATGGATCGATTACTCATTGTAAGATAAATTAGGTTCTAATTATATGCCATTAATATCAAGTATATGTGTTGGGTCAGACATATAATTTCTTAATAGAGACATGTGGAAGATATCGTGGACATGGTAAATATTTGGAGGTAGTGTTAATCGATAAGAAACTGCTCTAACATGCTATATAATGTCAAATGGTCCAATGAATCTTGGAATTAGTTTCCCCTTCTTTCAAAATCCCATAACTCATTTTCAGGGAGATATATTGAGAATTACATAATCCCCAAAAAGAAATTATTTGTATTTACTTCATTTATCAACATAATATTTCTATTGAATCTGAGAATCTTTGATGTGTTTCTAAATCACATGTACCTTTTCTTTAGTCTCCTTCACAATGGATGGTCCCAATACTTTCCCTTCTTTAACTTCATACCTATATGTTTTAGTTCTACACCTTTTTTCATAGTGAGCTTCAAAAGGTTCCATTTGAATACTAGAGTGGAAACTATTGTTATAAGAGAATTCAACAAGTGGAAGATGTTGGTCCTAACTCCTTTGAAAATCAAATGAGCTATCCTTTACCATGTCTTTTAATGTTTGAATTATCCTCTCAGAATGCCCATAAATTTGAGAATGATAGATTGTGCTCATGTTTTCTTATATATTCACAGGATTTTGAAGTATCCTTCATAAATTAGAAATAAATCTTTGATCTTAGTTAGAAATAATCAACAGTGGTACTCCATGGAGTCTCACTAATTCTTAAATATAAAGGCAATCTTTTCTCTCAAGGGAGAAATCTTATCTTATAGAAATAAAATAGGAAGATTTTTTTAACCTATTAATGATTACCCATATAGAATTATTTCCCTTATATGTCTTTGGTAGTCCAATGAAAAAGTATATAGTGATGTTTTCTCACTTCTATATAGGTACGAGTAGTAGTTTGAATACCCCTTTGGGAAGTTTTTTCTCTACCTTAACTTATTGAAACACCAAGCAATATACAATGTATATCTTTTTATATTATTCCAACAATAATAATCATGAAGGTCCCTATACATTTTAATAATTATGGGATGTATAGAGAATATAGAGTTATGATTTGCATCCATATAGTCTTTATTTATATCTAGAATAGATGGGATGCGTACCCTTGTACCCAATTTCAATACACAATTCTTGATCAGTATTGAATTCAATAAAATTCCTATTTTTCATAGACTTTATATTATTTTATATCAAAGGATCATCCCTTTGAGATTAATTAACCTTATCTAGTAATAATGATTTATAAATAATTTGGGATATGATTGATGATGTTCCTTCCCTTATGATTCTCATGTCTAACATTACAAGGTTCTCAATCAATGGATCTCCTTTAATCCTCTTTATTTGAAGAACACCAGGATCTTTCTTGCTCAATGCATATGCGACTTTTTTTCTCTTACAGGATGATAATGAATTGAACAATAATTGTCTTTAGGAAGCTCTAACTATCTCCTTTATCTCATTTTTTGTTATTTTTTGGTGACATATACTTAAAACTTTATTGGTTTGTTTATATATCACACTTTTCCCCATAAGGATAGTGGTTACAAATCTTCAGAGAAAAGATGAATATAGCTAAATTGAGGCCATGAGTAGGATAATTATACTCATGATTCTTTAACTATCTATACTCATATGTGATCACCTTGTCATTTTTCATGAGGAAACATCCAAGCCATTTCACATATGCATTACTATAGATAAAAAATCATTCTCTGAAAGATTGTAAAGTTATAATAGGTGTAATAATCAACCTCTTATTCAGTTCTTTCACACAATATTCACACTCATTTTTATAGATAAAATTAACTACTTTTTGAGTTAACTTTGTTAGTGGATTATAAATACATGAAAATATTTTTAAAAACTTTCTATAGTATCCTGAAAGACCAAGGAAACATGGAATATTAGTTACTATTATAGATTGTGTCCACTCTTATACAACCTTGGTCATTGATGGATCCACTAAGACTCGTTCACTGATCACTATGTGCCCCAAGAATGATACTTTTTGAAACTAGAAATCACATTTTTTAAATTTACAAAAAATCTTATCATTTATCATAGTTTATAATATTACCCTTAGATAATCCTCAAGATACTCAAAACTATTGGAATATATTAGAATATCCTCAATAAATACCACCAAAAATTTCTCAAGATAGTCATTAAATATTTTATTCATCAAATCCATAAATATGGTAGGATAATTAGTCAATCCAAAGGGAATAATAACAAACTCATAATTCCTATATATTGTTCAGAAGGAAGAATTTTGGATATCTTCTTTCTTTACCATCAATTGATGATACCTCGATTTGAGGTCAATCTTGGAGAATAATTGAGCTCCTAGAAGTTGGTCAAATAAATTATCAATCCTTGAGATATGGTATTTATTATTTGTTCTAATCCCATTGATATCTATATAGTATATTAATAGCTGCATCTATCTTTCTTTATTTTTCTCAAAGAGAATAGGTTCTCCCTAAGGAGACACACTTGTTCGAATAAAACATTTTTCCAAGAGGTATTGTAGTTTCTTCTTTAATTCCTATAAATCTGTATATTCCATTCTATAATGGGTCTCTAATATTAGATTGAATATAGATATGAGTTCAATTGATAACTCTACCTCTATTTTTGGGGAAGTTCCATGTAACTATTTTGGATATAAATGAATTTATTTATGAACAATGGGTACATTTTCTATCTTTATACTTTCATTTCCTTCTCCCTATTCAGTGATCATCTCCATAAATAAGGATATAGAAGGTTATTTTAGAAAAAGCTCAGTCTAGGATATCTATATTTTGAAAATAACCATAGGTTTTCCATTTTAGACCATTTAAATTTAATTGATTTTACAACTAATCTTAGCATTATACTTTGAGAGCTAACCCATCCATATTATATTGTTTAATTCTATCGTAGTAGTGAATACTAGATTTGTGATGAGATTCTACTCTAAAAAGTTGATACTAGAGTTTCTATACACCCTTAATGATTAGATGGTCACTCCAAGAGTATTAAATAATAAGTATACTTCTATTAGTTCAAGGTCTAATTCTACAATCATTGAAAACTTAGATAAAATAAAGGAATACATAAAACTAGAGTCAAATAATGTACTTTATAGCTTTGAGATCATAATAAGTGTACCTTACACCACACCAATTGATCCTCTATTTCATCCATTATGATTGTAAAATCATGAAATTTCTCCCTTGTACTATTTTGAGGTTGATGGTGGTTACCCTATATTATCTTCTAATTTAGACATTGGTTTGTAAAGTGTAAAATCTTCCTAAACATGAATAATTAAACTTTAGGTTGTACATACACCATCTTATATTTATCATTTTCATTGATATATTGAGTCTTCACCTCACTACAAAAATTTCAAGCTATACAACCATCTCTTCTAAACTTATAGATCTTTCCACTTTCATTAAAGTAGTTAACTAAATGTTTCTTCCCACATTTGTTGCATGTGGTAAGCCTCATTTTCTTTTCTCCTATTATGTGATCAAAATTACTCTTTGAGTTTGGATCAATTTATCTCTTCTTTTTATTCAGATTATAAGACCAATGTGTCTTTCCAAACTACATTTCAACCATTATATCACTCTTCACCATATCTTCATATATTTCATAGTCTTGATTTTCTAGATTCCTTCATATTTGGGGTCTTAGTCCACTAAAGAATCTTTCCCTTAAGAACCATAACAAAGTAGGAGGTGTATTGAGAAAGTCTTGTAAATTTCATTTTATAGCTTCACACCGATTCATTTTCCTTATACTTCAACTGTAAGATTGATTTCTTTATTTTTAGTCACATTAAAAATGGAAAATAATTATTGAAAATTTTTCTCTTAAAATCTTACCATTCTATATCATTAATCTCTCCTCTTTTCTTCATGTTATTAATTAGTTTTCAAAACTAGTCAAATTATCCTTCTAAGAATTATATTTCTAATGTGATTTTCTCTATATCTGAACAATGAAGTATAAAAAATATCTTTTCTACATAGGCAATCCATTATTCTATAATCAATGGATCAATAAATCTACTAAATGAAGGTAGTCATTGATGCATGAAGAAATAAATTTCAAGGTATTTCCTTTGAGGTGAATATGGATATTCAACATGATCCGAGTTGTTATTAATAACTGAATATAGTTTATTCACCATCATCATAAGGTTTTATATTCCATATTATATCATGTTAGTAATAAATTCAGTGCATCACCTATCACACTCCTCATTTACATGGTTCCTTATATTTCTTTCCATTTTTATAAAAGAAGAAAACCATAGTGAGAAATTTGTTACTTTTAGGAATCATGTAATTATAAAAGGAGTTTATGTAATATATATATATATATATATATATATACATTTTTAATCAACATGTTTCATGGATGTTATTCTTTAACCTCTTCAAATTATAATTACATTTTCTATATATCCTTCATAATGATTCATATAAATGAAGTGATACCAACTATTTCATGCCGCATTTTAATACATAAAAATTTCATTATGTGGTTCAACATTTAATAATACAGAGGATATTTTGAGGTTTAGTTTCTTGGAAACTAGTAACATAATAATTATAAAACATAAACTATTCAAATTCACTTGGAAATATTCTTTATATATTCACCCTAGCTTACTTTTACTAAGTCTCATATCTTGAGGATATACATTAAAATAAAGGTGTGAGCATAAATCCCAATAATGTAATGAATAAAGGAAATATTTTACATGTGATCATGTGGCATAACAACAGGGAATGACCATAAGAACATAAGTCATATCATAATAGAATAATCCTAAATCATAACAAAGAAATGAGCCTATAATAGAAAAAATGATAAATTCATAAGTATATGACCAAGGTGTCATAAAACATAATTAATAAGGTTATTCACCAAGGTATCATAAAACATGTCATATCTAGAGTTTTATTATTTACCCAATACATTAGAGTGATATCATGTTGCACACTTAATATCTATAAATTCATGTGTTCCACATAGATCATAAGAAAGAATTTTCGTAATAACCCATGGGGAATAATGAATGGGTTTTGTGTAAAAGTCATTAAATTCATAAATTATTCAAGACAAGAGCATTACATCATTTTTAACCCATGAAAATAAAATGTGGTTTTAAAGCATGGATATCCGCAAATAAATAAATTATGTTTTCATGTAGGTGAATACCCATGGATAAGTATGTTTTTTGGGTATTCACAATATAAAGTATTTCATGTAAAAGATAGAAATTTATGAAATATTTTCTCAGCATGAAGAGTATACAATGTGGATTAAAGAAAGGGAATAATGAGAGGAAAAAAATCTTCCCCATTTATAAAACAATTTTTTTAGTAATTGGATAATAAAAATTGCATGAAAGTAATGTAATTCAATATTTAAAAATACATACCACAAAAGAGGTACTTGAGTGGAAGAGAAGAAGAGGAGAGTTTCTTTACCTTGGGAACTAACTTTCTAAAGCTAGGAGTGGGAAACCTTAGAACCTTGGAGAAAACTTGGAGTAAATTTAGAGATGGTAAACGAGTAAAAGTTAATACTTAATGGATTTAGAGATGGAAATGTAATTTTTCCATAAAATATAGTTTTTAAATCTTAATTTTAATTTTAAACTTTGGAAAGTCATTTATAGGTTTGGAAATTGATTTAAATACATTAAGATAAATAATATTAATAAAATAATGTATTTTTGTCCTGGAATATATTTTATCAATTATTAAATCCTTATTACATAATTTTGAAGTCATTAAACATTCAAAAAACACAAAACTATATTTTTACTATTCAATAAAAAATAAATTATTTTTTAAAATTATCAACAAAAATTCCTAACTTATTTTCAACATTATAATTTAAAATATATTGTTTATTTTATCAAAATAATTTTCTAACTATGATAATTTTAACTTTTAAATAAAAAATCCTTATTTATTGAAAAATAACAGTCTTTATGTCAGAATCAACTTCCTAAAACTTAAAATAATTTCCCAAAACATTATAAAATTATATTAGAATTTATATTTAAATAATTAGTGTTTTATAAAACTATTTAATAAAAACAATTTTTATTTAAAATAACTGGATTTATTAAAAAAGTGTATTTATTTTCAAAAAATATTATGTTTTATTTGTATCTAAAAATCTATTTTTCAAATTCATATTATATTCATGTTTATTTTTTTAAATAAATTAATAAAGAAAATGGGATTTAAGAAATAACTATTTCATTTATACAAATGAAATTACACTTTTATGATATAAAGGTTTAGAAACATAACCCTTTATTACACAAGTATATGCTCTAAGGGTAATGTGTGCAATAATGGTAGTTTCATAAGGTGGTTTGGCCAACATTAACCTAGTAGTGATCTCCAATAGCTTGAACTTCTCTTGTAGTATATTTAATTAAAGCCTCACTTACTAAAGATATACATTTTCTTGGTCAAGGGTGAACCCTAGTAATGCTACCACCCTCCGAAGTTTTGATAAATGAGATTCAAAAGGCATGATTCTACTAGTTGATACCATCTTTTCTCCCTTATGCATCAATTATATTCTATCATTTCCCTTTATAAACACTATTTATAATGGTAACATTATTACCGATAATCATAATGCACAATAGTTATATTGACCAATGGTCATATTAACCAACACTCACCTAATAATAATGTAACAGTCATATGCTATTGGTAACATTTTCGATTATATCATATATATATACTAACAAAAAAAAATTTACTAATTAATTCTTAAATATTTTTTATAATCCCTATGATAATGTTTATTATATTACTAACATTTATTTTTCTTTTATCCATTTTCATGTAAGGTTTAATCTTTATTCAAGAGTTTGATCCCATAGATTATACCACTATGTGGTCACTATTCTTTGATTTTCATATCCCTGTACTAGTCATAAGTATAGTAATCAGTATTAATAATTGAAATATAATATTATTTTTTATTATAGAATTTATATTTACTTCCATAGTGAAATATAATAAAATAGTCATTATGGGAAAATATATTCTATATTAATCATATAAATAATTTTCAAGATGTTATAGTAATGATCAGGCTATGAAGAAAGAATAAATGAGGCTGACTATATTTATGTAGTGGTGTGTGCACAAGTAGAGTCAGAGATAGGACCGACTACCATGAGAGGTATGATTTTTTTTTCATCTTTTATAGTTATTAATTTTTTTGATATTAGTAAAACTCATTCCTTTATCTAATCTAATCTCATTGATGTATTGGGATTGTGTTCAGAGGTTTCACCTTTCACGATGACTCTTTACACTCCTTTGGAAAATAATTTGGAGCTTTGTTTTAGAAGTACCAAGTGTCGAGTGATGATCACTGACCACAAAACCATATGATATTTTCTAGTTCATGATATTAATATATTCTATCTCATCATTGGCTTGGATTGGGTGATTATATTTAAATAACAAATTGATTTCTATCACCATTAGGTCCAATTTATTTCTTCTGATGGAGTCACTCATGCATTTTAAGGTGAGTAGGATCATAGATATGGGAGATCAGACCCTTTTGTACCTAGTTCTAAGATAATATCATGAAAGTTTTTGGAGATATTTCTTGATGTAGTTGATCCATATATTAGTGGACCTCTTCCTATGGTGGTGATTGAGTATCACAAAGTTTTTATTTATGATTTATATAGGTTTCTACCTAAAATGAAAGTGGAGTTTACTATATAATTATTTCTAGGGATGAGGATCATTTCCTCACCTTCACACCATATGGAACCCACTAAATTTAAAGAATTAATGGTTTATCTTGAGGATATTTAGTCTAAGGGGTTTATTCATCCTAGTGTTTCACTGTAGGAATCACCAATTATCTTTTTAAATAAGTCACACAAGTGTCTTATAAATGTTATTGATTACTGGAAGCACAACCAGGTGATATTTGAGACAAAATAACCCTTTTATAGTTTTGATGAACTTTTCAATCATCTCAAGGGAGCCCAATGGATTTCAAATATTGATTTGAGATTAGGGTATTATCAGTTCAGAGTTTTATATAGAGATATTACTAATAAAACATTATAGATATTGTATGGTAATTATAACAATATAGTTATACCATTTTACCTTACTAACACTCTGACAAAGTTTGTGGATTTGATGAATCGAATCTTCCATCAGTTTTTTTGGATTCTTTCTTGGTTGTTTTTTTGGATGATATATATTTTTATTCTATATTAGAGTATTATCATACTCAACATTTGAATATCATCATTGGGATCTTTAAAGAACATCAATTTTATAGGAAACTATCTAAATGTTAGTTCTAGATTCAAGAGGTGAAATTTCTAGGCCATTTGATTTTTGATAAGGGCGTCTCAGTGGATATCAAGAAGATCTGTATAGTGATATCTAGGGAGAAACTCAGAAATTAATTTTATATTTTCTTGAAATTAGGTAGTTATTACATGTACTATGTTTAATACTTGTCCAAGATTGCATATCCTATGATAGATTTAACCCATAAGGTTTGAATTTTATTTGGGGTGATCAATGTTAGAGATCGTTTGATGAGTTGAAAGTGAGATTTAATTCATCACTAGTATTGATCCTTCCTGAGATGGTTTTGGTATATGATGTCTATTGAGAGACCTTAGGTATGGGTTTGGGTTCTGTTATGATATAGGGAAGACTAGTGGTAGTGTATGGCTCTTTTCAACTACACCCTCATGAGAAGAGCTACCCTATTCATGATCTCGAGTTGGTGAAAATGATGCACAATCTTAATAAATGACACTACTACCTCTCAAGGGATAAATTTATAATGTATTCAATCTATAAGAGTCTGAAATATATCTTCATTTAGAAGGATATGGACTTGAGAAAAATATTTTGGGTATAGTGCCTTTATAACTTTGATTTTGATATAGTATACACCCTAGGAAAGAAAATTTTTTTTAGATGATTTGAGAAGAAAATTACTGACCAGGCAGTGAAGGAATCGATGGAAGAGTGGTGATCAATGGGATTGTTGCTGAGATATGATTTGATGAAGGGATAGCTGACAGATAGGTATTCCTAAATTTTTTTCAAGTTGGATCATATATGAATGATTATATTTGACTTGGAAAGAATGAGGATGTGGTGTGTTAACGTTTTAATAGGATTATTTATGATGGGGAGACCTCAGGTGAGTAGTCTTGGTCTTCTGATAGGGGTTTTCACTTCTACAGCATGATAATTATTCTGTTAGGCCTAAGACAATAATTGATGGATTATGGACATCGATTTAATTGGTCTATGATGACCAGTTATGTCATTACTAGTGGTTAGTAATGAGGTGATCAATTGAAGATTTTGTGTCTCAGTTACTTACATGTTATAGAATTAATGAGAAAACTTATAGGATTTCTGGTTTTCTACGCACCTTACCCATTCCAGTATGGAAATGGGATGAGATAGCCATTTAATTTGTGATTGGGATACCCCATAATCCTAATTGTAAGTATATGACATGACTTATTATTGATTAACTCTCTAAATTAATTCATTTCCTATATATTAAGTGGTTGATAAATGTAGAGGATCTTGTGAACTTGTATATGCTGGAGATTTTCAAACTCAATGGTGTTTCATCGGATATCATTTCAAATAGTCACCCTCACTTCAAATCATTATTTTTAGATTGGATTGTAGATAACATTGTGTTCTTAGATGTTGTTGAGAATGAATTATCATCCTCATATGGATGGTCAGTATGAGAAAACCATCTAGATTTTTGAGGAAATTTTTTGGGCATGTGTGATTTACTTTAGTAGATCACGGGAGAAACATATAACCTTAGTTAAGTTTTCCTATAACAATAGCTACCAGTACTTGTCCAAGATGGTTCCATTTAATGTGTTGTATGGGAGTCCTTGTAGATCACCACTTTATTGAGAAGATATTTATGAGTGATCCTTTGTTAGAGTGATCGTCATTTATGAGATGAAAAATATTGTGTATTTGATTAGGAAAATGTTAGAGACTACTCAGAGTCACCCGAACTCATATACCATTTGGTGTCATTATCCATTGTAATTTAAGGTAGGTTATCAGGTTTTACTCAGAGTTTCACCTTAATTGATACAGATATGTTTGGGGATGTAGGGTAAGTTATCACCTCATTATATTATCCCATTATATATTTTAGATAGACTTGAGAAGGTGGATTATTAATTAGACTTATGTTATGATTTAATTTCTATCTATTATGTGTTCCATATTTCCTAAAAAAATCAGTATCAACTAGATCCATCCCACATGATTGAGTGGGAGAATGTTGAAATTGAACCAGACACATCAGTGATTGAAAGTCCTGTTTAGATAGTGGATCGATAGAATACGGTGTTATGTGATAGATGATCATATTGGTTCAAGTGATATGGAAGTGTGGTAAGAAAAACCAAGATACATGGGATCATGAGGCCTTGATTATGTAATAATTAACTTATCAATTTTCATTTTTCATGAACCTGAGACTTTATGAGGATAAAAATTTACGAGATGGGGAGAATTGTTATTTCCTCTGGATCACAGATATGTTTAATTGTGAGCTTGGTTTATCTCTTTTGAGGTTATAGAGGCTTTTGGGATTTTGGGATGAAAATTTGGAGTTTTGGGGGAAATATTCCAAACACACAGTTTAGAAGAATAGTTTGTAGTAACCATGTTGTAACCATATGATATAGATCAATGAGTTCTAGTTGAAATTTACATGTTTTGAGCATGGTTTGTCTAACCGTGTGAATCAGCAAGAAAACTATGAGATAGGATAGGTTTGGTATAGAGGTTGTTTCATGGCTTGAGCATGGTTTGTCAAATTGTGAGGATATTTCTTAGAAACCATTCCACTTAGTTTTCAAGAGATAATGGCAACTACATAGTTAATTAACTATTTGTCTAACCATGTGGATTGTAAGAACCCGAGTTTTCAGAACGGTTCAAAATCCCGACCCTGTTTGAATTTTTGACTGGTTTATGAGGAAACTGGAGAAAATGGGAAGTTTTTGGAAATTTCCAGACTACACGCCGTGTACTTTAAGTACACGCCGTGTATGTGTAGGCGAGTGACCAACAGTGTGATCACCGAGTACATTCCGTGTGATGACCGTGTAGTAGTTTCTTACTACATGGCGTGTAGTTTTTCACATGCAGTGTAGACCCCCGACCGTGTGAGGCTATACATGGAGTGTAGGCCGTTGGCCGAGTAAGAACCAGGGACACGCCGTGTTCCCTTTGGACACGCTGTGTAGTCTAGCCGTGTATGAGGGATATACATGGCGTGTGGGTATGTCTATGAGGAAGAGAAGAGGAACCTGGTACATGCCATGTACCTAGAGGTATATGCCGTGTACTCATGTCGGCAGGTTCGGAAAATAAGTCGGCGGAATCAGCCGTCTTTTGAACAGTTAAATGAAATATACATGACGTTTAGTCCTAAATTACATGCTGTGTACTTTTTTTCTCTCACTAAAATGGTTAGTAGCCTCATTTTTGAGGTAGAACTCATCCCCTTCGTTGGGTTGAGCAGGGAGAGCCAGCCGAACCAGTTTTCTCCTCTCGTTCGTCCGTCCCAGACCCGGTTCGATCACTGATTAGTGCGTTGGAACCCCCTCGGTAAGGCCTCGATTCCTCTTTGGCTGTTTTGTCTAATTTTCATTCTAGAATGAGTTATATCCCTTTGATAGGTTTTGAATCTTTTGTATATTTACCGTGTTTTAGACCGAATTGGCGGGTGTTACCAGAGGAGTAGCATCATGTGAGTCTCAGGTAGGTGGTGCATACTTCTTTTTGTGTTTTCGTAGTTGTTTGGGTGATGTGGCCTTTGGCGCATTTTCGAGTATTTTGAGCGGGACCCTTTTTATCTATTTTTTCATACTGTATTGCTTATGAGACCTCTGGGATGCTTTTGGGTATGCCCGGTTACCAGTTTGTAGGAGCAGGGCTAGGTGAGGGGCCGTTGCTCGTCGGGGCATTTTGGCCGGGGAACTCCAAAATGGTTTTAATTGAAATGTTATTGTTATAAACTGTTTAGTTTAATTTTTTAAAGCCTGTTAAATTATTGGAGGCATTTAAGACCTCAGTGCTGGAATGGGACAACACCTGGTATAGTGAAATTCGACTGTTTAGTTGGTTTTGCCTGGTTATGTTTTCTGGTTAAATATGTTATATATGCAATTGATGAATTTCATCTACTGGACCCTTTCTGGGTTGTGTTGGCCTTGGCCTAGTTACGCTAGAGTGATTCTCATCACAGGTTGGGGCTTTGCCCGGGTTACTTTGGGTGGTTTTGACCACGGGATTGGGCGTCATGGACGTCGGCTTGAGGCAGTACGACTGTCAGGTTGGGCATGGCCTGTGATACTAGGGTGGCGATGCCATTGGACTTGAGCGACATGGTTGCAGGGACATGAGGTGTCAGACGTGTTGGTGGCTTAGGACTATTTTGTGATTATCGCTCACCTGGGACTTTGAGTAGTGTGCACACAGAGATACTCCGTGATGAGGTGGTTTTGACCACTCGTGTGGGTAGATGCCCCCGTAGTTGTGGTTAGGTATTTTGGTTGGGGGTGCTTGCCGTAGAAAGCCACGTGGGAGGTGAGGAGTCTTCAGGAGATGGGCGTGACTTCAGGACATCGGTACTTGAGACACGAGGTGTTAGGAGGCACATGATGCCAAGTTACTATTTGTGGGCATGCCTTTGGGACGTCGGTACTTGAGACATGAGGGGTCAAGAGGCACTTGGTGCTGGGTTACTATTTGGGGTGTGCCTTCGAGACGTCGGTACTTGAGACACGGGGTGTCAGGATGCACATGGTGCCGGGTTACATGACAGAGATTCCGGCATTGGCCGAAGCAGGTGACACTCCATGGTGGCTGTTGAGCACCAGTGGAGTTTGTGTTTATTTGTGCACTGTACTGATTACTGCTTTCCTAGTAAATGTATGACTGCTTAAAGACATATATTTGGTACACACCGTTAGGTGGTATCCTACTGAGATTTGTCTCACACCCTGCATGGGCCCTTCAGGACGCATGCAGACTTTATGGATTTACGTGCAGGAAAGAGGCCAGATTTAGGATTTGGGCTACGTTAGTTGTTGCATGGAGATGGTACGGACCTTGAGGTCATACCTAGTTGGGGTTTACCTTATTGTGTTTACTTTTCTATATCAGTATGCTTACTTGTTGTAGCTACTGTTGGTTATCCATTGGCGCCCTTTTTATATTCAATTGTGTATGACCTGCTTTGGATGCATGCTTGGTTGTTTACAGTAATTGTTGTAGTTGATTGCTGGCATGTTGTTTTGTTTACTTTCCACTGCAGTTGTTTTCTATATTACTTCCACTATTTATTGATATTGGATATGCTTCCGCTTTGCAGGTCTGGTTCGAGTCTGCTGAGTCATTTATTTCCGCTGCATATTTCATTATCATACTCAGACCAGTACCATTTGTATTCCTCCGAGAGGGTATAGCCTCCCCACTATACCTATTCAGACCCTCGGTGCTAGTCGGCAGCCTTTGGAGTTCAGGGGAGGTGTGCCTAAGGTCGTGACACCTGACCCGTTTGGCACTGTTCTGGTGGCTGGCCGGGTCTGGGTTGTTACAAAGTGGATTCAGAGGAGTTCTTGACAAGGATTTAGTAGCAGTTTTTTTTCTGGCTACTAATGAGATTGAGACTTCTCTTTTTATTTCTACTGGTTTTACTATTTGGGATATGGTAGACTGGAGATAGGTTTTTACTGGAATTGGGTTTCTAGCTTGTTCTTGGGTGTCTACAGCCCCAGGTACGAGGGATGGACCTAGTTGCCATGGGTGGGAATTGGTGTTTGATTTTGCTCAGATTACGGTTTATATGATTTCCACCTCGGTGGCTCACTTGGTGGGTGATGTTCTTGATTGTGATATGTGACCCTTGACCCAGTGTGGTAAGGGAGAATTGGACCTTGGCCCGGTATGGCAAGGCTGGTAGTTTGGCTTTTTATAGGCACATTTATAGGGTATTTCAGTTTCATAATTGCACGTATGATTTGTGAAGTGATAATACCATGTGAATAAAAATCAATTGCCATGCTGAATATGCTTTGAAATGTAAATTGGTGAAATTCCTGATAGAATTTCTAGTTGTGCAATGTGTATGCCATGCTTTATATTTTGGTAAAAAATTGCATGTGGCGGGATATTGGGTCTGACTCCTATGAGAGCAGGTAGGTACTATGGCTGAGGTAGTGTAACTGTCAGGATTGGGTGACTCGGTCGTCGGTTTGTGGCAACGTGAGTTATCGGGATGGGCATGGCCCGAGTTACCTTGATACTTGGCTCTGTTGAGGGCGGGTAAGGAGTCCATGAGGCCGGGATGCCGTGGGGCATGGGTTGCGGTGAGGGGGAGTAAGGGTAGTTGTTATGCACTGCCTTTTACTACTTTCCTTATTTGCATAGAATATATTGCTGTATATATGTATGGGATATCTGAACATTTATGGTATTCAGCGGGTTACTCCTTCACGACTCGATGGAGCCTCAGGCAGGAGATGATACAATGCCACAGGATTAGGGTCAGAATTCGGTACAGGTAGAGCACGATCCGAACATATAGGACTAGGGACAAGATCAGGCTCAGGATCCAGTGCAGGCAGGACAATAGCTGGGTTTGGCATCGTTCGGGCCATGGCTCGATGAGCATCTCCGAGCGAGCCTGGCACTCGTCTTGTAGGGGATTGACAGAGGCATACAGAGTACAAAGCCTTCTATGGTGTATCTGATGCAGGAGTTCCAGTCACAACACCCACCGCTTTTTCAGGGCGAGGGTGGTCCGCAGGCGGCCGAGAACTGGATAGAGAGTATGTAGATGATTTTTGAGCATCTCGAGACGCCTCCAGGGCAGAGGGTCAAGCTGACGACGTACATGCTGAGAGGACCAGCGAAGCGTTGGTGGGATATATAGGTTCAGGCTCGTAGGCACGAGGGACTAGAATGGAAGGACTTAGAGGAAAATTTCTTTGAGCACTTCTACCTGGAGACATTGAGGGCAGAGAGAGCTCGGGAGTTCTTGAGTCTTGAGCAGGGGGACAATTCCATCATGGACTACGCAACTACTTTGATAGAGTTGTCTCGCTTTGCACCTGGTGTGGTGAGCGATGATGCATCTAGGGTGAGGCGCTTTGAGTATGGCTTGCGACACGCCATTTGGGTCCAGGTGAACATTTTCAGGCTGGGTTCTTTCTCCGAGGTGGTGAATCAGGCACTTATAGCCGAGGGAAACGAGAGAGAGAGATATTTCTTGGGAAGGATGATAGCTTTTGGTGACGGTTCGGACAACATTAAGCGAGGAAGTGATTAGTTCCAGTAGGGTAGTCAGGCTAGGGATTCAACTAGACCACCACATGGGAGTTCTTCAGTGATTTGCTTCCAGTGTGGACAACCAAGACATGTTCGGGCGCAATGCAATAGGCCTCCGAAGGAGTGACGGGCATGTGGACAGGACGGGCATCTGGAGAGGTTTTTCAGGCAGCCTTCTCAGATAGCCGGCAGGCAGGGACAAGGACAGACTGCAGCATCTAGAGTTGGTTCAGGTTCGGTACCCGGAGAGGGTAGTCGAGGTTCAGCAGTGCGCGGAGGTCCTGACAGAGATAGTGGGACCTAGCCAAGGGGTCAGTGGCCGGTGACTGGAGCAGCACCACAGGGAGGTTAGGTGTCAGGAAACCATGTTTCAGGCCAGGTGCACGCTGTGGAGCTACTAGAGGCTGAGCAGGCTGGTGAGCCGATGACAGTTAGAGGTACACCGCGGTGTGATCGTGATCTCCATGTTTCCTTTCTGGCATGACCTGTAGAGGTATGTCTTTTTTGAGTGCACGAGGTGCACATGATCTTTGTGGACTGACTAGATACTAGTCAGTGGGTTGGCACCATCTCGGGTGCATGATATATATATGTATGAGATGCGTGGCATCATGTATGCGGGTTACTTGAGTTGCCGTGGGCATCGGGGCATTGTGGATGCGGGTTACTTGAGGTTCCGTGAGCATCGGGGCATCATGGATGTGAGTTACTTGAGGTGTCGTGGGCATTAGGGCATCGTGGATGCAGGTTACTTGAGGTGCTAGGCACCAGGACCACGTGGAGGCGAACACCGATGCGGTGCGGGATAATTTGGGTGTCGGAAGCAACACAGGAGCACCAATGATGTACAGGGGTGACAATGCGTCACTGGAGGATTTTTCTTCCAGAAAACAGGTTAGTAAACCCTATTTTCTTTACGTTTTGTTGGGTTGAGACCGGGTAAGGTGATTCCTAAGGTGGGGATCCCCCTTGAAGAATTTAGTCGGAACCTTTGAGACCGGGGTAGTCCGGGTTGTTTAACTGGGATACGCGTGTTTGGTACCATCTCCTGGTTTCGTTTGGTAGCTCGGGGACGAGCTACGTTAAAGTGGTGAGTTTATAAGAACCCGGGTTTTCATAACGGGTCAAAATCCTAACCCTGTTTGAATATTTGACTGGTTTCTGAGGAAACTAGAGAAAATGGGAAGTTTATGGAAATTTCTAGACTACACGCCGTGTACTTTAAGTACATGCCATGTATGTGTAGGCAAGTGACCGACCATGTGCTCGTCGAGTACATTCTGTGTGATGACCGTGTAGTAGTTTCTTACTACATGGCGTGTAGTTTTTCACACGTCGTGTAGACCCCCGACCGTGTGAGGCCATACATGGCGTGTAGGCCATTGGCCGGGTAATAACCAAGGACATGCCGTGTTCCCTTTGGACACGCCGTGTAGTCTAGTCGTGTATGAGAGATATACATGGAGTGTGGGTATGTTGGCGAGGAAGAGAAGAGGAACCCAGTACATGCCGTGTACCCAGAGGTACATGCCGTGTACTCATGTCGACAAGTTCAGAAAGTAAGTCAGCGGAATTAGCCATATTTTGAATAGTTAAATGAAATATACACGACATTTAGTCCTAAAGTACACACCATGTACTTTATTTTTTTCTCTCGCTAAAACGGGCAGTAGCCTCGTTTTTGAGGTAGAACTCATCCCCTTTGTTGGGTTGAGCAGGGAGAGCGGGCCGAACCTATTTCCTCCTCCCGTTCGTCCGTCCGAGACTTGATTCGATCACTGATTAGTGCGTTGGAACCCCCTCAGTAAGGCCTCTATTCCTCTTTGGCAGTTTTTTTCTGATTTTTGTTCTAGAACGAGTTATATCCCTTTGAGTGGTTTTGAATCTTTTGTAGATTTACCACATTTTAGACCGAATTGGCGGGTGTTACTAGAGGAGTTGCATCGTGCGAGTCTCAGGTTGGTGGTGCATACTTATTTCTGTGTTTTCATAGTTGTTTGGGTGACGCGGCCTTCGACGTGTTTTCGGGTATTTTGAGTGGGACCCGTTTTATCTTCTTTTTCATACTGTATTGCTTATGAGACCTCTGGGATGCTTTTGGGTATACCCGGTTACCAATTTGTAGGAGCAGGGCCAGGTGAGGGGATGTTGCTCGTCGGGGAATTTTGGCCGGGGAATGCCAAAATGGTTTTAATTGAAATGTTATTGTTATAAACTATTTAGTTTAATTTGTTAAAGCCTGTTAAATTGTTGGAGGCATTTAAGAACTCAGTGCTAGTATGGGACAACACCTGGTATAGTTCACTTTGACTGTTTAGTTGGTTTTGCCTGGTTATGTTTTCTAGTTAAATATGTTATATAAGCAATTGCTGAATTGCATCTGCTGGACCCTTTGTAGGTTGTGTTGGGCTTGGCCCGGTTACACTAGAGTGATGCTGATCACAGGTTGGGGCTTTTCCCAGGTTACTTTGGGTTGTTTTGACCATGATATTGGGCGTCATGGACGTCGTCTTGAGGCAGTACGACTGTCAGGTTGGGCATGGCCCGAGATACTAGGGTGGCGATGCCATCGGACTTGAGCTACATGGTCGCAGGGACACGAGGTGTCAGACGTGTTGCTGGCTTAGGACTATTTTTGTGATTACCGCTCACCCGGGACATTGAATAGTGTGCACACAGAGATACTCCGTGATGAGGTGGTTTTGACCACTCATGTGGGTAGAGGCTCCCGTAGTTGTGGTTAGGTATTTTGGTTGGGGGTGCTTGCCTTAGAAAGCTACGTGGGAGGTGAGGAGCCTTCAGGAGATGGGCGGGCCTTCGGGACATCGGTACTTGAGACATGAGGTTTCAGGAAGCACATGGTGCCAGGTTACTATTTGTGGGCCTGACTTTGGGATGTCGGTACTTGAGACACGAGGTTTCAGGAGGCACTTGGTGCCAGGTTACAATTTGGGGTGTGCCTTCGCGACGTCAGTACTTGAGAAACGAGGTGTCAGGAGGCACATGGTGCTGGGTTACAAGATAGAGATTCCAGCGTTGGCCGAAGCAGGTGACACTCCATGGTGGCTGTTGATCACCAGTGGAGTTTGTGTTTATTTGTGCACTGTACTGATTACTACTTTCCTTGTAAATGCATGACTACTTAAACACATATATTTGGTACGCACCGTTGGGTGGTATCCTACTGAGATTTATCTCACACCTTGCACAGACCCTTCGGGATGCGTGCAGACTTTATGGATTTACGTGCAGGAAAGAGGCCAGCTTCAGGAGTTGGGCTATGTTAGTTGTTTCATGGAGATGGTATGGACCTTGAGGTCATACCTAGTTAGGGTTTACCTTGTTGCTTTTACTTTTCTGTATCAGCATGCTTACTTGTTGTAGCTACTATTGGTTATCCATTGGCGCCCTTTTTATATTCAATTGTGTATGACCTGCTTTGGATGCATGCTTGGTTGTTTACAGTAGTTGTTGCAGTTGATTGCTGGCATGTTTTTCTATTTACTTTCCGCTTCAGTTGTTTTCTATACTGCTTCCGCTGTTTATTGATATTGGATATGCTTCCGCTTTGCAGGTCTGGTTCGAGTCTGCTGAGTCATTTATTTCCGCTGCATATTTTAGTATCCTACTCAGACCAGTACCATTTTTATTCCTCTGAGAGGGTATAGCCTCCCCGCTATACCTATTCAAACCCTTGCTGCTAGTCAGTAGCCTTTGGCGTTTAGGGGAGGTGCGCCTAAGGTAGTGACACCCGACCCGTTCGGCACTGTTCGAGTGGCTGGCCGGGTCTGGGTCGTTACATGGATTAACCATTCCACCTAATCCAGACTTCTTAAAATAGAAAATCACCCTAATGAACTTGGTCATTTTTAACTCTAATATATTTAAAATTTCTTATTATCTTGAACCATCACCTCTATAAAGCTCTATAGGAATCTCCTCTTGATACCTTGTTGATCCTCAATCAATTTGGGTGGATCTATTTGAGGTATTTTTAATTTTCCTCTTAATTTATCATATTTTCTATAAATATTATTTTGATCTATTTTCCCCTTGTATCATTGGAAAAATAATGGTTTTTGATTACCAAATCTAGTGGGTTTTATGAGGATTAAATGATTTTTCTCTAGGATCTAGGATTCTGAGGACCTGGTTTATTCATTTCCAATCACTATTTTCAAACACAGTTAGGTTTTCTTTATTCTTTAGGTGGGTGTCTATATCCTATGATCTATACCTAGGAATTCTTTGTGTTCTTATGTTTCCATTTAGCCCTAATTTATGTAATTAATGATTTTAAATCAATGAGAGGACAATTTATTCTTTTATGGATATAGAATTTTTTTTTTCTAAAAAGGGTTTTTTTGAATTTTTTTTAATGAAAATGATACATTTTTTAAAATTAATCAAAGATGATTTTGAAAGGGAAATGTTTTTTCAAGCATAAAAGTAGTGTAAAATCACTATAGAAATTTTTTATGAGATGTGGTCCTGAAAATGAAATGGAATTAAATTGGAAAATGTTTTTGAAATTTAGATTTTGTTTTTTGAATGTAATGATGATGTAATAACACATTGGGAAGACCTTGGGGTATAGATGAAAACTATAAATACATGAGCATTAATAGACTAAGATATCACTAGGGTAGGTGCTCATGATGCCATGGAGTTAGTGGGTAGCCATTAATGGGGAAATGGGGTTCATTGAGTCATGATTCACTTATTCTCACTACTATTTATTATTGGAACTAGTTGTGCACACCCCTGTGTTATGGATCTACCTTTGGTGATTTGTGGATACATTAGATGTATGTTTAATTGATATGATTATTTTACCAATTGATATAAATATTGACACTTGAAACCTACTTTATACATTTGTTTATGCCTTATGGTTGAATTTTATATCATATTGTTTTGCTTATTAGAATATGATATGTTTTTGAAAATACAACCAAAGGATGATTTTATATGGGGAAATGATTTATTTTGGAATTTTTTAGAAATATATTTTAAAAAATAACTAATATATGTATATGGATAAAAATTATATATATTATTTGGTGTTATTTTACTGATATTTATTTATGACACCCTAATTTTTATTTTGTGTGTTTCTAGACATGGTTTTGTAGGATATCGATGAAGGTAAGATCAACATGTAGAGGAAGAATCTTCTAGTTTGTATTAAGCATTGGTAGGTTGGGATGGTGGTGATATATGGTCATGTATAGATGATCCCATGGGTTGATTCAGGTTCCATGTTGATGGTATTTTATTTTGTTCATCTTTACTTTGTTATCCACTTGTTAGGTGTTATATTTATGGTTTGGTTTCTTTAATATATGATATATTTTGGATATCTACTATGATACTATAATTATTTATTTTTTTATCATGTATCTATTGAGGGTGAAATTGTTCCCATATTTATTTGTATGATACCCTATTGATTTTCACCAACCCATAAAAATTGGGAATGTGCTCTGAGCCTTGGTGTAGGCCAAGTCAGGTGATATTACGGGTTGAATCAGGTTGGTTTATTACACCAATTATTTTTAAGTTATTTTTACCCATGTTTGAATTTATATTAAATGGTTGAAAATAATATATATTTTTTCATTTTATAAATGTGGTACTTTTTACTGAAGGTACAAGAAAAATATTTATTTTTACAATTATGGTATGAATTTAATTTCCTACCTCCATGACCGGTCAATTAATTGAATATTCCGTTATAGATTTTAATGGTTATTTTCAATGAAAATGTTTTCATTAATATTTTAGAAATTTTTAGATTTTAAATAAGTTATTTCAAAATGAAAAGGGTTTTTTCCACAAGAAATATTCTATTGATTTTTTAAATGCATTTTTTATCTATGATAAAACCCTTTGATGTTATTTATACTTCACAGGAAATATGATCCAACGATAACATCCTTATTCATTATTTGGATGGTTTATGATTATGATGACAAAATACTGATAAAAGCTGTTTTATTTTCCATGGGTTAAGTTATGATGAAATGATAAATGTTTTTATGACATTGTTGTATATATAAGAAAGGATTATGATCATGTGATGGGTTGGTCTATTATAGTCCTCCAATGCATTGAGTAAATATGGATAAATCATGAGATAAATATGTTATGCATGACCTAGATTTCATGTTCACAAAATTATGTGTTGACCTAGTTTCATGTCCATAAGTTTACTTAAGGACCTATTTTCATGTACTTAACTTAATGAGTGAACATGTTTCTGTTTATAAATGTTCAATTTTTTTCAGTTTATATGAGGACTTGATTTCATGTCCTTAACTTAATGATTAAACCTATTACTATTTATATGCGTTCAAAATGTTATGATTTCTTAATATTATTCTTGTAACACATTCCTATGTTTATTATTTTCATTCATGGCTCATGATTGATTATAGATTATTCTACACTCTTATGGATTTTGTATTTTGTTATGAAAAAGGATTATTCCATGACTCATGAATAATGATATTTAATTTATTGGATATGACTAAAAATTAATTTTTTCTCCAAAACCCCTTTATGGTTGAGGGGGAACTGAAATGAGTCCCCTATTTTACATGGGATGGGGGAAAACCTAAAAAAACCCACAAAACACCCACCACAAAATTAAACCGCAGTGGACTCCTTTTCACTGACATTATCATGTTATGACATTATCATGTTGTGATCATGTTCTCATACCCTTTTGATCACTTATGATCATTAATTGACATCTCATATGTTTACCCTTGATGATCATCTAAGATCACCCTTTTTTATTCTTACTATTCCCTAGGTTATGAAGAAAATTTTTAATTGGGATATGTCTAAGAAGAATACCATAGTAGAAGAAATTTCTGGGAGATGTTGAAGATCCTTTATGAAATAAGATTTTTACATATCTGGTCTCTAATGAAATGAATCATTTACTATTCTAAGGAATGTATAACTACATTATGTATTGAATATTCATCTAAAATTATATAATATTTATGTATGTTATTCTTGGTTCTTCTCAGTTAGTATCAGATTAAGTTTTACTTATTCTTAGAGATTAGGATTAGTAAAATTTAATGATAATACTTAGGACAATCCTAAGTATAGAATAATATACTAAGTTATGGTAAATAATAGAGTATAGTTTTATTAGAAAATAAATTAATTTCTAGATACTATCAAGTGTATGTGATTGTGTCATAGATGCACCTAGGTGACACAACATCAAATGGAGATAATTGGGTATTAACTTGATTATCACCAGTGTATGATGAGTGGTACTATTATTTCACACCTAACTAAACACTCCCTGGGGGATATTCTTGGGTTAATTCACATTTTTATGAACCTTTATGAAGGATTTGAATACATGATAAACATAAAGAACCTAGGTTAAGCTTAAAGTGTCATAGATTATAAGGGCGATGTCATTATTTAGACATCCTATAAACTATTTTTCATTATTACACAATTAATCACTATGATTATTGTAGCTTACACTATGCATTTTTATTTTAGATAATGGATAGAACAAAGAGGAATCATGTTAAAGCTGAATGTTATAGAAAATGAAATGATTGTACTTATGAGAAATCAAATGAAATTGTAGATGTAATGTAAAACCTTTTGATTTTGTCTAACTAGCTATCTTGTTATATTATTAACAACCCCAATTTAGGTGAGTTTCCTAACACACCTAATAAGAGAAAAATGTAAATTCATGGGAGTTTAGTTAATGAAGACCATGGAATAAAGAAGAATCATCTTCCAAAATGACTATAATATGGGAATAAGCACCTAGGGAAATGTCTTAAAGGAATGAGAAGAATTTTTCTATATAGAAAATAATGGAATAGAGAAAGTAATTATAGAGGAAAAATGAATATTTTTATGGATATAAATAAATTATATCCTAAATTACCTTTTATAGTACAATGTCTTATATGTGGGTAACTTGATAATTATCCAATCTAATTCCCAAATCTAAAGGATAAATCCTACACCAAGGAAGGGCCTATGCAATGTCTATTTCTAAAGTGGATCATGATAATTAAGTAAAACTTTTCATACACTCTATAGTTGGGAATATCATGTTAAAGTTTGTAATAATGTACCCTATGAAAATCATTTTATTCATTCTTTAATGTAATTTGATGTGATTTGGGGCATTGATAAGATCTCTCTATAGTAATCACATTTTAATTTATAGAGAAAATAAAATCACACCTAATATTATTTATCAACCTATGATAATCCTTTAGTGAAATGATTAATATGAACTTCTAATGGAAATTAAATCCATTCTATTGATTTTACTATCTATTAATTAGAGATATTCACCTCAATGGTTGGGGAGAAAATCAAAAAATGAAAATTTCCTACTGTTCAGAAATATGCTACTGTATTTCATACAGAATTTCTAGTCTTCCCCTGAATCATGAAGTTTCATTTTCAATAGAATTAATACTTGGTACTAAACCTATTTCAAATACTCTATATAGAATGGACCTGATTAAGTTGTTGAAATTAAATAACACTAGAAGAATCTTGATAATGGATTCATATACACTAGCTTATAACTATGGGGCACACATATTCTTTTTGTTAAGAAGAAATATGATTCAATGTGTCTATATATTGATAATCTAGAACTCAACAATATCAATTTCAAGGAAAAGAAACCACTACCTCATATTGATATTTTGTTTGATCAACTGTGTAGAGATCAATACTTTTCCAAGAAATAACTTCATTATAGATATCATCAATTGAGGGTCAAGATGGATGATATACTTAAGACAACATTCTGTATGAGGTATAGTCATTATTAGTTTATATTTATTCCATTTAAACTTTCCAATTTCCCTATTATCTTCATAAATTTAATAAATAGAGTCTTTAGAGATTACCTTGACCAGTTTTTGGTAATATTAATAGATGATATTATTTTATATTCAATGAGAAAATAGGTTTATAGAAGTCATTTGATGATTGTGTTGAAGACCCTGAGATAGTAGAACTTATATACCAAATTAAACAAGTGTGAATTATAGTTATAAAAAGTTTCATTCTTGGGTTATATAATCTCAAGTGACAATATATCAATATATCCTTTAAAGATGAAAGTTATTGATCAATGTCCTAGATTGACCATGGTGAATGAGATCCATAGTTTTCTTAGGTTGGTTGGATACTATATATGACTTTTGAAATATTTCTCATGAATTTGTAATCTAATAACTAAGTTGACATTCAAGGTATCCAAGCTATTATAGATAGATGAATGTGAGGAAAATTTCAAGGAGAAGAATAGAAGGTTGGTCAACACACCTAGGTTTAAATTACCTTATAGTGGAGAAGGGTTTCTGATATTCAATTAGGCATCAATAAAGGGATTGTGATGTTTCCTCATGAAAAATGATACAGTGATAGCTTATGTATGACAACCCTTGTCTTTATTACACATTAATTCATGATTTATTACATTAAAATACACATAATATTACCCATAAGATCAAGAAGTATAGAGTCTTTGTTTAATTAGGTACATTACATAACAAATTAAAAATAGATAGTACATAAACATTATTGAAAACTTACTTAACATGCTCATAATATTCCATCATTCTTAAAACTATATGGGATAACCTGGGGACATAAACAAGAAAGGTATGAGATATAAAGCCCAATAAGAGACTAAACATGGAATAACCTAAAAAACGTACTACATGTTAGAAAATTTGATTTTAAAGGGACATAAAAGGTGTGATAATCATGAACATGAATAAAGTGGCATTATATAACATGATAACATAAAGGCAATATAGGAATGTGGTAATTACATTAAACATGACATCATAAACACAAGCCAAGGATAATTTCCAAGACATCATAACATGGTGGAAAAAGTACCATAATGTATTAGGTTCAATCCCTAATCCCACACATGATGTATCATGAGACTAAAACATTACCCAATTCATTAGATCATTATATAATTCCAGGCGCACCCGTCGCTTTTTCATATCACGTACATGTATAAGTGTACCACATAGATCATACAACATAAGGATACATTTCATCGATTTAATCCCCAAAATCAAGGTTTGTGGGCTAGATACATGTAATTACTCAATAAATGAAGTATAGGTACATCTAGGTGAATACCATTGAGTGTAAATGGGGGTGGATATTCACAACACAATTGTTTGACATGAAAAATCGTTGTGAAAGTTCGGCAACATAACGATAGTACTTAAAGATTAATGAAATGGTTTAATGATAGTGAAAGGGGTATCTCATAATTTTTATTTCAAAATTATAGTAATAGGTATGTTTAAAAACATATCTCAACATTAGTAATTGGAAATCAAACCCCATAAAATAGGTAAGATGCTTGAATAAATAGGGGAATGAGATGATCCCTTACAAAATTTTGGCATAGTAACGACTTAGGTAAATGATATATTGAGAGAGGATAAATGATATATAATTATTAGGAAATAAATTTTATAGCATATGAATCTTTATAAATCCATCACTACATAACCAATTGATATTCAAAAGGAAAAATACTATGAAGGCGCCTGAATGTAAAAGAAGAGAAAGAGGTCCCTTACTAAATTTCAGCATAGTAACGACTTAGGTAAATGATATAATGAGATGGGATAAATGATATTTAATTTTTAGGACACCAATTTTATATTTTAGGTATATTTATAAAGTCATTAAATTATAACTAATTATATTGAAAAGTCTATTTACAAAGAAGGTGCTTGAATTGAAAAGAAGAGAGAGAGAGAGGCCCCTTACCTTGAGAGGGGATTCCAAACGTTTGGGAGGAGCTTCTTGATATTTTGGGGGCACCTTGGGAGGACTATAGAGATAATAGAGTATATTAATAAAGTTATATGATATTTTTTAGTGAATGAGAATGGAATCTTGGGTGTGTTTATATAGGAAAAGAGAGGGGAGTTCTTTATTATTTCCCAAACTTATGTTTTGGACTCTATACAATAAAATAATCAATACCACAAACCTTATCAGGGTTTTTACCCATGGTTTTCTCCAAAGATGAGTGATTTTTTTTATTTTATAATTCAATTTTCCTAACTCATTAAAATATTACCCATGGTGATGTGAAAGTGAATCATGTTCATAAAGAAATGATTTTAAAACCTTAAAATATAATATAAGTATTGGAGGATTCATAAAGGCTTTATAAAATTTACCAAATAACCTAATACACACATTATTTTAGATGGGGAACATGTATTTGATTGTGGATACCATTTATAGATCTTATTAAATCACTTTTGAGTCATTATGATTCCATAATATACACAATATATTTTTACCATATTTAATTTTTACATGAAAATTCAATTATCTTAGAAAATAATGAAAAAATTAACTATTGTATAATTTTAATGTGATGATTAAAAAAATTATTCATTTTATCAAAATAATTTTCTAAATATTTTAATTTTCACTTTTAAAATAATAATCAATATTTATTGAGAAATGCTGGTCTTTTCGACAATAACATTTTTCAAACCCTTACAACAATTACACCTGACTTCAAAAAAATTATACTATAATTTATATTTAATAAATATTATTTAATTTTATTATTTTGTTAATAAATAATTTATTTTTAAAATTATTTAATTCATTAAAAAGGAATTTCTTAATTTAAATTGTATATTACACAAAAATAGAATTCATGTTTTATTGCATCAAAATCAAAATCTTTTATAAAGTAACAAAAATTAGAAGTAAATATTACCATTATTATTTTGAAAATAAAATATATAAATATTCATATTATTGGGGTCTTGATACACAAACCTTTATTACACCATCAAACACCCTAAGGGTAAGGTGCGTGATAGTGAAATTTTCATGGGGTGGTTTAGTGTACATGATTTGGGCCATGATCTTGATAAACTTGAAATTATCTTATAAAATCATGATATAATTGTTAGATATTATCTTGGTATTGGTTAAGGGAAAATTATAGTGATTATATCTCCCTTGTAAGATTTAATAAATGGGCATCATAGGGTATGATCCTACTGGTTGAGGCCATAAATTCCCTTTTCTTTGTCAATTGGATTTATCAAAAACCTATATTTATACTAATCATATGATCAATTTTCAATGACTATATTATCAACAGTTATGATTCTTAATGGTATTTTAAATTATATAGGATATTATATTTCAAAAACAAGAAGTGTTTCTGTTTTCTATAACCATAATACATAATAAGGCATATAATTTAATGGGAACTTTTTTATAAAAGTTTGGGTCGTTACAATATTCCCCCCATCAGAAATTTATCCCTTGAAATTTTTATTTAATACACTTAAATAGATGATGGGAATTTTGTTTTATCACCTCCTTAGGTTCACACATCACTTCTTCTAACTTGTGGTTTATCCATAGCACTTTGACCAGGTGCATTTTCATTTTTTAAAGAAATTTGTCTCTACAATCTATGGTGTTTTCCGAATGCTCCTCATATAGAAGATAATTCTCTAATGGTACCACATCTGGATTCATCACATGTGAGGGGTCTGGTATGTACTTCCTCAATAGGGATACATGGAACACATCTTTTACTTGATATTGGTTTAGTGGGAGTGCAAGTCGATAGGCCACCACTCTGATGCTATCAAGGATTTAAAAGGGACCAGCATATATTAGACCAATATTTACCTTCTTCCCAAATCTCATTAATTTATTCCATGTTGATATTAAGAGGAATAAATTATCTCCAGCCTCAAACTTCAGGTCTCATCGATGATTGTCTGTGTAGATATTTATTCAACTCTGATCATCCCTGATGTCTTTCTGAATGGTTTTGAACTTTTTTACCATTTCCTCAACCATTTTAGGACCCATAAGTTTGAGTTTAGAAACTTCATATGGGAATGTAGGTGTTCTAAATTTATTACCATTACGTTTTTCATAGGGAGACATCTAGAGGTTTGAGCAGATACTATTATTTTATGATAACTTGACCATAGGAAGATGTTGATACCATCCTCCTTTGAAGTCTATTGAGCATGATCTCAACACATCCTCAAGTTTCTGGATAGTCCGCTTAAATTTGACATCAGTTTGAGGTTGATAAGTTGTGATAAAGTTTAACTCAGTATTTTGAGAATTTTATAGGCTCTTCTAGAACTTGGAAGTTAATATTGGGTCTCAGTCAAATTCAATAATTAATGTTGTTCCATACATTCCTACCACTTCTCTAATGTATATCCTTACAAGTTGATCGAGTGAGAATTCCTCTTAAATTACAATGAAGTGATAAGTCTTTGAAAGATGATCCACCTAAAAATATATAGCTTTATTTCCTCTTGATTTCTTTGGAAGACCAATGACAAAATCCATTGTTATTTTTTCCCATTTCCATGTAGCTATGTGTAATGGTTTTATCATCCCCTTTTATTTTTTCCATTCATCATTCACTTTCTAACATTCAAGACACCTTGATGTATATTTGATGATCTCATTCTTCATATTGTACCACTAATAGTTCTCTCAAAGATATCAATACATCTTTTTACTCTCGAGATGGATAGAGAAGATAGATCTATCTGAATTATCGAACATATAATTATTTAACCTAGGATTTAATAGTATACATATCTGTAAACCAAATATTAAAACTCCTTCTTCATTAATTTTGAACTCTGAGGATTCACTATTTCTTATAGCTTACACCTCCTTCTAAATTTCCACACCATCTCTTTGAACATCCTTTATTTTATCTTGAAGGGATGATTGGGAAATCATTTGTGAAATAATTGGTGATTTTTCTTCCTTTATGATTCCCATGTCCATAATTTTCAAATATAAGAATATTAGATCCTTCTCAATTCTCACCAATGATAAAATTTTCAGATCCTTTCTACTTAGAGTGTCATCCACTTTATTTTCTTTCTCAAGATGGTAGTGGGTTGATCACTCATAGTCCTTAATCTTCTCTAACTATATTCACTGTCATATGTTTAGCTCTTTTTGTATAAATATATACTTGAGGATTTTATGATCCATATATATTTCACAATTTTCCCCAAAGAGTCAATGATTCCAAATTTTCAATGTGAAAATTACTAAAACCAACTAAATATCATGTATCGGGTAGTTCTATTCATGAAATTTCAATTTCCTTAAGGAATAGGCTATCACTTTTTCATTCTAAATTATTACACAACCCAATCTATTCATTGAAGCATCATTATATACCTTGAAAAGTTTCCCACCCATGGGTAGAATAAATATAGGTGTAGCAATAATCCTCCTTTTTAACTCCTTAAAGATCTATTCACATTCATTATTACAAAAAAACTTTATTCTTTTCAGAGTTATCTTGGTTAGAGGGTTTGAAAATCATGATCAATTTATTATAAATAATTGGTAATACCCAACCAATTCTAAGAATCTATGGATTTCTATCATAGTGGTTGTTCTTTGAAATCATTAAATTACCTATGTTTTTGAAAATTCCATAGATATTCATTTACTAGGGATGAAACTCTCTATGGATGTTACTTGTTCTAGGTATGAGTTTGATTTTGAACTCAATGACTTGTTTAGTAGGGATAATAGAAAATTCTTTAAGAAACACATCAACATATTCCATCATAATGGGAATGTATTCAAGGATGATATTTTCCTTAGACTCAATAATTTGAGATAGATAATATTATTTGTAGAGAAATAATATCCATTCTTGAGATGATGATACCAAAGAAGATTCATCCTCGGTTTTACTTGTGTAGAATCGAAGGTTGATTCATGGTATGAAGGTTGAATTCCTTCTAATAGAAATTTATGTTGTATTTATAAAAGTAAAACCATTCCAGAACTAGGATAACATAAAATCTCACTAAAGGCAGATTGATAATATTTTCTAGAAGATCATTCCCAAAATCATTAACATGTGATACAATAGTCATAGAAGTTTTTTCTTAATGATATAAAATCATTTTGAGTGGTGTCTCAATTTTCTTAGAAAACTTACAAGAATTTGTTAATATGGAATGAATTGAAATAAAACATGACATACAAAAATATTGGGAAAAGGTTACATGTAATTAAGTCATCATGATACATCTTAGCATAGGACTTTCCTTGTTCCCTTATTCATGGAGATTATTCGTTATTATTATGCTTTTTAGCCCTTAGAATATAGAATTAGCTTGGATAATGCCCAACTTCTCCACATTTATGAAATAGAACTATATATGGTACCTTAGATTTAAATTTATTTCCATTTATCATGTTTATAATTTTTCCATGGAAATTGGATACTTTATGCCATATCTTTCAGCACTTAAAAATCTCACAGTTCCTTTGTGACATTTTTCTAGGTTCCTCTTTCCACATTGTTTATATAAATGAAATTGGGTCTTCTTTCTTTTATCACCTTTATCAGATATACTTACTTGAGATGCTATCCTCATCCTCTTTGAGATTTTTGGGCATTAAAATATGTGCCAGTAGGTAATCATGAATTTGGATAACTAGTTTGGCATAATCACAAGATATCTTACTTGAATGTCCTTCATGTTAGAAATCTCATTTGGGCAGTAATCACATTGCCTATCACATTGGTTATTGAATTAGTTCCTATTATTTCCAGCCATTAGATAGAGTAAAGGGAAAATTATAGATGATTACTTTTAAAATATTAAACACATAACTGGGAAGCCAATAAAATTTAAGGGATCACTTATAAATGGCATTTATTCCTTAACTTATGAATTTATAGGATTAAATCTAAATCATCCATGATCTATTTCCAAACATAGACTATTATCAGAATTTTTTGTTTCCCTAATAATGTTTCATAATTAGATTGTAAATTTACCAAATCATATCCCTCGAGAGTGTAAACAGAGGTGTGCATCAAGGCCCATTGTCATGCACTAGGTGACGATCAAGTCCATCTCAATATACCCTTTTCAGGATTATTATTCCTAGGAACCTCTGTGCCAAATCCACATCCACTTGTAGTATCCAGACAAGGATGTATTTTCTTAAAAACCACTTACTATATACTTTAAAAAAACATTGGGATGTTTTTCTATACTTAATATTATCCCTAACCATTTCACTAGATTTTTATAATCTTAATCCCAAAAATAACTAAACCTACCTCTAATACCAATTATGAAAACCCGTGTCCTTCTTACACATTAATTCATGATTTATTACATAAGAATAAATATAATATAACCCATAATATTGAGAGTTAAAATGTATTTGGGTAATTAGGTATGTTACATAACAACTTGAAAATAGGCGGTACATCGACATTATTGAAAACTTCTTTAACATTCTCATAATATTTCATCATTCTTAAAATTGAAAGGGATAACCTGAGTATATACATAAGAAATAGGTATGCTATAAATACCTATAAGGGGATAAAAAAAGAAAAACATGAATAAATTATTACATGTTAGACAATACTAATTTCAAAGGTACATAAAATGGGTAAGAATCATAAATGTGAATAAAGAGGCATGATATGAAATGATAACATAAAGGCAACATGGGGATGTTGAAACAACATTAAACATGAAATCACAAACATAGGTTAAAAATAACTACCAAGACATCATAACATGGTGAAACAAGTCACATAATAGATTAGGTTCACCCCCTAAACCCATATAGGACATCTAATGAGATTAAAACATTACCCAATGTATTGGAGTGATATATAATTATGGGCGCACCCATCACTTTTCATATCATGTACATGCATAAGTGCGCCCCATATATCATACAACATAAGGATGTATTTAATAAATTTTAACCCCAAAATCAAGGAGTGTGGGTTAATTACATGGATTTAACCAATCAATGTAGGATAGGTATATCTAGGGGAATACTCATGAGTGGAAATGGGGGTGGATATTCACGACACAATTGTTTGGCATCAAAAATTGCAATGAAAGTGCAACAACAAAAAAATAGTACATAAAGATTCATCAAATAGTTCAATGATAGTGAAAGTGGTATCTAATTATTTGTATGTTAAAAGGAAAGTAAGAGGTATATGGAAAAAGATATCCCAACATTAGTAATTGAAAATCAAAAGGCATTAAATAGAGGGATGCTTGAATAAATAGGGGAAGGAGATGATCCCTTACTAAATCTTGGCATAGTAGTAGCTTAGGAAAATGCTATAATGATAGAGGATAAATGATCTATAATTATTAATAAATCAATTATAATGTATATGGATCTTTATAAAGTCATGAAAACATAACTAATTGAGATTCAAAAGGCTAAATACAAAGAAGGTTCTTGAATGGAAAAGATGAGAAAGAGGTCCCTCACTAAATTTCTACCTAGTAAGGACTTAGTTAAATGCTATAATGAGAGGGGATAAATGATATATAATTTTTAGGAAATTAATTGGATAATATTGAGATATTTATAAAGTCATTAAATCATGAACAATGATATTCAAAAGGAAAATTACAAAGAAGCCATTTGAATTGTAAAGAAGAGAGAGAGAGGCCCCTTACCTTGAGAGGTCGATTCCAACAGATTGGGAGGAGATTTTTGAGAGATTGGGGGAACCTTGGGAGGTATATGGAGAGGTTAGGTCAGAGTAAGGATGTTCTCCAATGTTTTTGAGTGAAGAGTAATAGAAGATTAGCTGGGAATATAGAGGAAAAGAGAGGGGAGTTCTTTATTATTTCCCAAACATAGGTTTTAAACTATATATAATAAAATTATCAAAACCAGAAACCTTCACATGGTTTTTCACATTTTTTATGTCAAATGAGATTGGTTTTAATTATTTTATATGGAAAAGGGAATATTTCAATAAAATATTACCTTTGGTGATGTGGAAGTGAGTCATGTTCATAAAGAAATGATTTTAAAACCTTAAAATATAATATAGGTTTTGGAGGATTCATAAAGGCATTATAAAATTAACCAAATAACCTAAAAAACATATTATTTTAAATAGAAAATGTATATTTAGTTAATTTATACCATTTATATCATTTATTACATCACTTTTGGGTCATTATGATATCATAATATACATTGTATATTTATACCGTATTTAATTATTACCTGAAAATTCAATTGTCTTAGAAAATTATGAAAAAATTAACTGTTGGATAATTTCAACATGATTATTCCCAAAATAGTATTTTTTTTTCAAAATAATTTTATAAATATGTGAATTTTCACTTTTAAAATAAGAATTGACATTTATTGGGAAATGCTGTTTATTTCGACAATAACAGTTATCAAACCATTATAACAATTACATTTGACTTTATAAAAATTATATTATCATTTATATTTAATAAATATTATTATATTATTAATATATAATTTATTTTAAAAATTCAGTAGTTCATTAGAAAGTAATTTCTTAATTGAAATTGCATATTACACAAAAATACAATTCGCGTTTTATCATATCAAATTCAAAATAATTTATAAAGTAACAATAATAAGAAGTTAATATAACCATTATTATATTGAAAATACAATATACATATTCATATTTTTTGGGTATTGATATATATATATATTTATTACACCAGCAAACTCCCTAAGGGTAAGGTGCTCGATGGTGAGATTGTCATGGGGTGGTTCAACGTACTTGGTTTTGGTCGTGATCTCAATGAGCATGAAATTGTCTAGTAAAAAGTTTCACTCATGATTTAGTTGTTATATCTTGGATTGGTCTTGGTCAATTGGAAATCACAATGATGCTATCTCCCTTATAAGCTATGATAAATGGACTTCATAGGGTAAGATCCTACTAGTTGAGGTCATCACTTCCTTTGTCTATGTCAATTGGATTCATGAAAACAATATACTTATACTAATCATATGATTATTATTCCATGACTATATTATCAATGATTATGATGCTTAAAATCATTTTAAATTTGGTATGATATAATATTCCAAAAAATGAAGTGTATATGTTTTCTGTAACCATAGTACATAATAGGGCATTTAATTCAAATGGAATTTTTTTATAAAAGTTTGGATCATTAAATTATGTGTCACACCAATTTAAAATTCATGATAATAATTATACAACTCTTGATTTTTATCTCGCATTGATAATTTTTTCATTGAAAATATAGAGGCATTATCTATATAGTGAAATGTGTAACAAATATACTGATCATAAAATTTTAAAGTATATATTCATGCATAAAGTTTCAAATATGCACCAAATAAAATAATTGAAGTTGATTAAATATTATAAATAATCAATACATTACCAACCTTATAAGGTTAAAATAGTGGAAAATTCTTTGAGTTTGAAAGAGGATGATAGTTTTTTCATGATAAGGATTAAAAGAGATCCAATACTTATGAATTTACTAAAGATTGATCTTTAAATCATGAGTAAAGGGGACATATATTATCTTTATTAGAAGAATTTTCAACAATCAATACATGTGAGGATTAAGAAGGCACAAAAGGAAGAAGATTCACTATAGAATAAGGTGATGAATGTTTTGGATTTTAACCATGATTGTGATGGAATGATAAGGTTCTGGAACTGAGTATGTATCCCATCAATACTATAATTGTAGAAGGTGCTATTGGATGAAGCTTATAGTTCATTATTCTCTTTCCATCCTTATTAACACCACAAAATGAATTTCATGCAATTTTCTGTAGAATTAATGATGTCCTCACCTAGATAATAACTGTTGAGTTTTAATAGAGATGTGTCACCATGCCAAAAGAAGATGCATGCTAGATTTCCATGTTACAAAAGAATACTTCATAATAAGGGATAATTGGAAAGAACCCCCTCCAATATTAGGATGCAGATTTCCAAGATTGATGGAAAAAATGTGTTGATGCATTAAAATGAATTGTTTGAATTTATTTTGGGAAAATTTCATGTATTCAACACATCAAGAAGATTATATCTCTTCGATATATTCGATTTTACTAGTCGTATTGCCCAAACAGACTCACATATCAAAAGTTATGGCTCCCAAAAGTTATAAAATTTTTGTAAAGGAAATTTTATCACTACATAGGGTAACTATGAATTGGACCTACATGGATATCCAATGAGGAAAGTCTACACAGACAGCCTGTGTGGAAAACCGATGTAGACTGGCTATGTGGACAGCCTGCATAGACAACCTCTACAGATAGCTTGCACGAAAATCCTATGCGGAAAGCCTGTTCAGATAGCCTATGTAGAGTAACTACCTTTACCAGGGTTCCATATATTTCTATAAATATAAACCTTTGGCTTCTTATTTATATGAACAAAAATTCAGAAGAATCCCCCTCGATCTATGGTCACACATCCCCTTCACCCAGGTCTTCCAAAATCTCTCAGGTTGTTCTCTGAAACCCTGGAGAAGAGAGAATTGATTAGGGTAAGTTGAATCAAAGTCACATTAGGGTTTGTAACATAATAAAACTATATAAGGAACTAAGACAAGGACAATCACTAAGGACTTGGACTAAAGACCTATGCTAAGGACCTGTGCTAAGGACCTGAGCTAAAGACCTAAGCTAAAAACCCTAGCTAAGAACCCGAGCTAAGGAACCAAGCTTAGTACCTAAGATAAAGAAATAAGCTAATTACTTGATCCAAGGACCTAAGCTAAATACCTGAGGAAAGTACCTAAGCCAAAGACCTAAGCTAAGAACCAAATCTCAATAGGCATCCTCCTTAGGAGTAAGCCCCAACCAAATCTCAATGAGCATCCTCCTTAGGAGTAAGAACCAACCAAAGATCAATGGGAATACTCCATAAGAGTAAGCCCCAACCAAAGATCAATGGGAATCCAACTTAGAAGTAAGCCCCAACTAAATCTCAGTGGACATCCTCCTTAGGAGTAATCCCCAACTGAAGCTAAATGGGAATCCTCATTAAAGGAGTAAGCCCCAACCAAATATCAATGGGAATCCTCATTAAGAATAATCCCCAAACAAAGATCAAGGGGAATCCTCCTTAGAAGTAAGCCCCAACCAAATATCAATGGGAATACTCCTTAGGATTAAGACCCAATGAATGCTCAATGGGCATCCTCCTTTGGAGCAGGCCCTAACTAAATCTCAATGGCCATCCTCCTTAGGAGTAAGCCCCAACTAAAGCTCAATAGGAATCCTTCTTAAGAGTAATCCCCAAATAGATACCAATGGGAATACTCCTTAGGAGTAAGCCCCAACCAAATATCATTGGGAATCCTCCTTAAGAGTAAGCCCCAATAAAAGCTCAATGGGCATCCTACTTAGGAGTAATCCCAAAGTAAAACTCAATGGGCATCCTCCTTAGGAGTAAGCCCCAAATAAATCCCAATGGGTATTCTCCTTAAGAGTAATCCCCAACTAAAGATCAATGGGAATCCTCCTTATGAGTAAGACCTAACCAAAGATTAATGGGAATCCTCCATAGGAGTAAGCCCCAATGAAAGATCAATGGGCATCCTCCTTAGGATTAATCCCCAACTAAAGCTCAATGGGAATTCTACTTAGAAGTAAGCCCAAACCAAAACAACCAATGGAAATACTCATTAGGAGTAATCCCAAACCAAACCTCAAATTTTAATCTTATTTAGACATAATCCCCAACCAATACTAGGGAATACCTATGGGAGTAAGACCCAACATGTTCTTGTGGGAGGTTTCACTCTTGTTCCTCAGTACCTATTGGCCACTAAGAGAGAGAGAGAGGGGATGGGCACCTGATCCCTCTCACATCTCTCCAGCTACCGTACTTCCTCATTATCCATACCTTGGAATAATTTTAGGTTAAAGTGAAGAGAGAGAAGTACCATAGTCCCGACCTCTTCCACTGTCAGCCCGTCCTCTTCCACCAATAGAGGAGGAGAAGGCTGTGGTTTGTTGGACATTTCATTTCCCCTTGTTTCTCACATCGATCATGACTCACATGGGATTAGAGGTTAATGATGATCAAAACATCCACAATATCCATGTAAACAAATGAACTATGAGAACTCTGATTCCTGTTACAATTAGGATTTGTATGACGCCCACTTAGGGACCGATATCAATGGGAATCCTCCTCAAGAGTAAGCCCCAATAATAATTCCCTCAATTTAGGAATACTCATCAGGATTAAGCCTTGAAACAAACCTCCAAACCACCGTGAGTTTTGAAATTCATAAAGGTATCTTTACAGGGCATCCTTTTTAGGAATAAGTCACAACTTAACCATCTCACAGGTCCGTAATCCCCTACGAGATAAACCTGTAGGGACTCCATAGGTATAATTATTCATAACCGAAATACATGGGAATTGATTTTCATCTAAACTAGATACGTTAGAAGCCTCTATGAGGTGCAAACCCAACACCCCAAATCAACCCTATACTCTCTGATCCATATTACCAGTAAGGTTTAATTCAACCTGGAAATCCATATTTCTCCCATGTTTCCTAGGGTACTTCGGCATATGTCCCACAGAAAAATATGTCTTTGAAACTTCCACCTAAATTTCATTGCTGCATGACATTAAACTATACGGTTGGGTCCTTAACACCTGACCTTAAATGGTATGATGTGCCCCATTAGGCTGCACCAAAATACATGGGTTATGATTCCTTTCACAAGGATACGTGGGAATCCCATTTATGGGTTTGATCCCAACACCAAAACAACTCCCATATCTCTAGATAATGATATACTCTAGAGTTCCCCACTGAGTGGATAGGAAACCACCATCATCATAATAATAAAAAAACATCTCTAAGTAGTACATAAGAGGACATCATCAATGGAGAACCTAGAATCTATATAGATAACTCCATTGATGAAGAACCTCAAATATATATAGTTGACTCTAAGATCTATACTTTCTTATAATTGATTGATAACTCTAGGATAAACCATATCATACATGGGAGTCAATAAAGGATTCCTGAACATTTACAAAATATATAATAGAGTCCTAGAGTAGGTAATAATTCCCCCTAAAAGGGTGTGATGTGCCTAAAATTAAATCCTCTTGACCAATGTGAGTTTTTTAAGAATCATTGGGAAAGATCCCTAATGAGCGCCTGCATTTGGAAAGCGGGTCCCTTTGGATACAAAAACATCAGGTGTTTTTGGTTCCATGAACAAACCCATTAGAAATTGTCCATAAATAGAAAATTGTTATGAGGCATAAACTTTGAGGGGAACAAAAAATGGTAAACCTGATGTGAATCCTTAACAAATATGATAGTTTCACCCACTTGTAAGGCCCCATTCACTTGATAAAAGAGGGCTAGATGAGGAAATCAATCAAGCATGTGTTCACTCAAATGAGATGCTGCTTTGAAAAAGTTCATTATTTGTGTTTTCCATGTATATGGACACTTATTTCCAATAACTCCCTTCAATACAATATCATCATTCAATATTTCACCAATGAACTCCTTAGATACCACAGGCACTGGGTATTTTTCCATGTAGAGGATGTCATTACCAACCCAATGTGTTCAACACTAGGTCTCAAACTTGATGTTCTTAGAATACCATCAAAATGGTACAATCCCGAACATGGAGGCTGCCTGACAAGCTCTCTAGTTCACAAAGACCCACCAATTCTCTGGTCAATGATGACTAGTTTTCCTGACATAGACAACGCTGATCACCATCTTCAACTATTTTAGGAGCTTTTCCTTGAAATGCAAGAACCATAACCTCATGTATCTCAATTAGGGGGATCAAGAGGAAACATATAACCCCATACAGGGGACTCTGGGGTCCTTCTCAAGGGATTCTACTAGTAATAACTACCACCAACACTGCATGGTAGTGAACCCTCAACATGATGATGGTGTTTTCCTTGGGTTTCAGGCCCAGGTCCTTCAAAATTAGGCATGAAAGTCAGCCCACTAGGGATGGAAACCGACCTATAGGGAGAAAGGTCACACCTCTACCCCCTCTAGAGAATCCCACCGACCTAGTTTGGTGTCAAATTATGAACAAGAACATATACCCGTCCATGTTCATTAAGCTAGCCAACAGTCTCATCTAGGGGAATTTAATGAATTCCACCATTCAAATACAGTGGAAATTCACAAGTAGGAACATACACTTGCATACACCCACCAAGACTTCTAGAAGACTCATTTTTAAGCACTTAGAGAAGTCAGTTGGAATGTCTTTACGATGATAAGGGGGCATACCCAACTCTCTTCCTCCATACACAAGTACTATCAATATCCACTGGAAGGAAAGGGAGGACATGAGTAGGAACATACACCTACTCTATATTAATAATGGGAATATATCCTTAGTACAGTTGTTAAGGTCACAAATCATATCCTAGAAATAGTAAAATGGAAGATGAAAATCCCTGCCCATATCTTACGGAATTTCTAGGACATCATAAAGGTGATGATAGTAGTGACTGAGGGAATGAAACATAAATATGTCCCCACCAGGGGGTGGATCATCAGCATATCACCCAAGAGTAGATACACACCTATGATCCCATCAAGGAGGGTAGTGGGGAAAAACTCCCCCATATTATATGGACAACCAGATCAGGAATATACACCCACTCTGATTGAATATAGTCGTCCCATCCCAATGGTCACTCCATGGTAAGTATAAAAAACTGACCATGACAATCAATTCTCCCAGAAAGTGGCTTGAATCTCTTGTAATAAGGCATCCAAGAATAATCCTCATAAAACATGATTTGAAAATCAAGTGTTGATCTATGATCTGGCTCCACTAAATACTGGAGTTCTTCAATCCCTCATATTCTTATCCATTGCATCTCAAGATCCAACCCACCTGTTACCAAATTACATGAGTAGTAACTATAATTATGAAGGTCCTCATCAGACACCTCACTATAAAGGCTTGTTTCCTGCCATGAATCCTATAAATATTGAGAGCCCATATCCTGATGAGAGACACGACAACCCTCCATGTGACTAGATGATCAAGGTGTAAGAAGGTCTTCCCCTTTCTGTAATCCTCCATGGCGGTCCTCCCCATAATGAAATTTTTTATGAAAGTTCTCTCCATAGTAGTGTTTCACATTTTAACCTAATTCTCAAATAGGAAATGTAGTGATGAGAAATCCCTCCTATATCAAGGAACTTACAACAACAAGGCTAGTCATGTAGAATTTTTTTTATTATTGGATGGTAGAATCCTTTCTCAATCATAAGATATCCCAAGGTGATAGTCATTCTATGAACCACACTTTGGTAACTTACCATCTAGTTTAATAGAGGAAGTCCCTACTAATATAACTGTTTATAATAAAATGCCCAAGAATCATCCTCTATGGTCGGACTAGGTAGAGGAACCATTGGAGAAAGATGAAGAATATGTGCTAAAAATGAGGAAAAAATAGCGAAATATGACATACTAGCCATGTTCTGGACTTTGGTCACCCATCAATACAACATTCCAAAGGTGTTTTTAGAAGATTTTATACAAAAAATCCACCTCAACATATGGAAAACTCTTCATAACTTAAGTAAATGGTATTATTTTATGATGATTATCAAAATCACATTAAGGTAATAGAAGGGTTGAATTTCCAAATTGACTTGGAATCTCTCCTAACTACACAAAATCTAAAGATTTAGAAATATAAAGGATCTCTTTAACATGAAAGCCTCAACAAATTGATGAGGTTGTGACAAATGATCATAGATAACCCATCCAGTGTTGATATTAGAGGATGGGGTTCACATGGAGCGCTATATTTAACCACACTCCCTAAATAGTAATGCTTTCCAAAGGTGGTATCATGTAATGCCATATACCTATGTTGGCTCTAAAAAATAGAATCTGTTTATGACTAAGGATATCCTCAACAAGAAGAGTCCCCGACCGACTCTCACTGACATCAGGACAAAATATAATATGACGTTGAATGAATTTTTCATCAAGCATCTAATAAAATCAAGAAATCCTCCTGTTTAGAGGATGTAAGCTATTAGATATTGAAAATATAAAAAATATCACAACGGTCTTCCGAATCAGGTGATTTAAGTGCCTTCCAAATGATGCACCTAGTCCAAATTTGAAAAAACTCTATAAAATTAGAAGAGCAGTTGTAGTAATATCAGTAGTGGCAGTTCGGGAGCAACCCGAGTCCACATGAATGGGAGATTTTTTAAACCAACCATTGAGTTCATTCAATGAGGCCATAAGGGTTGTGAAATAGGAACAAGAATAGCCCCAACCCTCAAGGATGTGTGATTTTCACCTCAACAACCACATCCTTAGAAGGAATCAATTTTCTTCTGATTAGGGAAGATACAACAGGATGAATCCTCCTAGTTTGTCCCATCCTATGATATGATACTTTCACTTGGTACATGCATGAATAAACTATATGGAGATTAAATTAAGGTTAATATTCACCATATAGTCCCTAAAGAATAATTAAAGGAGAGGATAAGCCTCATGGAGGGTACAAAAGAAGGAAGTCTCACAAAGATACTGATAGTATTCTCACAATACATTTTGAATTAGTTAACACCATCCACACTACCCTTGTAGATTCTATAGAACACGAGGCCAATTTAGAGGATTCTAAATAAGAAGTTCTGGTTCACAATAGGGTCAACACTAAAACAAATTAAGGAGGTGTGTGTACCTGGAACCAGAGGCTTACCCTAAATTTTGGAACTCCCTCAAACAACCCATCATTCCCTACCCGAAAGTAACTAAATAGGGAAAAAGTGAGGGTAAAATAATTTATCACATCCCTCCCAGAGAGGTTAATTCCCTTTCACTGAAGGAATTAATTTCTTAGTAAGAGGAAGAGATGAAATAATTTAGGAGGCTCAATGTAGAATTACTATGAGTTTTTCATCCTATTAGATATGTTCTATAAGAAGATCCCCAAACTAAACTCCATATTGGTGCACCTCAACAAAGAGAGTTTTTTCATGATAATTCAAGAAGACATGGAACATCCTCTCAACGTAGAAAACCAACTACCAATATATTTGGATCCTATAGTAGAAGATCATGAATTACTTCCCTGGAATGTGAAACCAGAGTAGGTTTAGACACATCCTTATAGGTCTGCCCCTATTGGTTACCCATGATAGGTACCAGAAGTGCCTCCAATGATTTCCCTAACAGCTGCCGCACCTGTCTAGGATCGAGCTCTGCAAGAAATTCCTCAAATGCTTATGAACATTATTAAGTCACTAATGGATTGATTGGAAGCAATGGAGGAATGATGTGTGCTAATACAGCTGGAAAAGAAGTATTATCCTGAATGGGTAGATCCAAATATCCCCCCTACAAACTTTGGAATTCCACATTTCTCATCTTTAATAAATAGAGAGATCCAGATTAGCATTTGATGTATTTTTTTCTCTAACTATGATCCCATGTTGGGTACTATTGAATAGTTGGTGGCAGTGAAGATTAGTTAATTTTTGTAATCTCTACAAGGACCAAACTTTTTGTAGTAGAAAAGTTTGCAGTCCAAGTCGATTACTTGGTGGGAAGACCTCCATCAAAATTTTCTCTTCCAATTCAGATCAATGCTATTGAAAAAAATAGTTTCAATATCATGAACTAAAAATAACGAGAGAATGAAAGGTATTAGATTTTATTACTCGATGGCTTACAAATCACTGAAGAAGAGTAATTTACCATTTGTGTATAAAATCTCCATGATGAGTTTCACACACCATTGATCCCTGTGAAATACATAGGAGGGTTTTATGACCTTACCTCAATTTCTCAGATGGTGGAAAACTCTATCACTGAGACCAAATCCAAGTCCTGAGTAATTCCATCAAATCAGGGAAGGATAATAGGAAAATAGGAGGCCGTTATAGTTACACATAAGTAGGACCCTATACCAATTCCTACTTAAAATCCCGCACCATATCATTTGGTTCCACATCCCAAGTGTTAGCAGCAATGCCTAGCTCATTAGAATAATCAAAGAGATCAGAGATGGAAATAGTTTGAGGAGATGACAAACATGGTCTCTTCTTTTCAAAATGAAAAATTACCTGGATACTCCATCTCAACATTGGAAAAAAATTATTCAAGTTTCCAAATACCAAGAATCCTGGCAAAGTAGGTGATAATGATCTCCCAAACTACTTCCCCTTTCATCAAATTTTGGGGCACCACATCTAGGATTGTTTTGTTTTCAAATAACTCCTACAAAATATTATGGACTATGGGTGGGTGAAACTGAAAAGTTATCCAACCCAAGTAGTGTGTGTTTCTACTACCAATCCAAAGGAGTAAAAAGAGTGGAAAGAAGTTAAGATAAATATTACATAGAAGTGTAGTTATTGTATGGGTAGAAAAATGATCAACCAGACTCATGCTATTCTTTGAGCACAACTTAAATAACCAACTATGCCCTTGAATACTTCCATCACAACAGAACCAAATCTATTAGAAGATTAATAATCTAAAGGAAAATCATCCAAAAATATATATGGACCAAAATGTAAGAAAAAAATGAAATAATATGAGTTAGTTTCAAGGATAAAGTAAGCACCGACATTAGCCGACTTCATTCCAGCAATCCCAAAAGTACGGTCACTACCCCGCTAAATGAAACAACAAGAGTCAACCCATTATCCCAAATCTTCATCAGATGAGGAGTTAATTTTTTAGTTCCATCAACATTATTCACTTAATGTATCCCTTAGCACAAAATGATTCAAATAATGAACCCAATTTACCTACAATTTATTGGGAAACTAGGGGAATAAGTCATTGTGGTCAAGGATATAGGGGAATATGTGGTCATGCTAGGAGTCACTACTTCAACCAAACCCCTACTCAAACCGTATATGTGGCCAAAAATCATGGGAAAGATCTCTAGTAAGCTCAGTAAGAACAAGGGAGTTCTTCTCCACATATGATAGGGTATTCCCTAACATGATCATCTTAGAAGACTAGTTAGAGGATACAACACCACCTACTTAATAGGTAAACCAACCCAATCATTCCAATCCACCAAGAAAAAAGCTATACCAGCTCCTACCCCAAGGGAAGAACCATCCACATCAGGAACATCAACTCCTAAATTGCTTGAAAAAGAGCACCACCCTGTGATGAAGCTCAGACCTATATATTATAAATATGATGTATTGAAGAAAATATCCCAAGTGATGAAAATATTATCAATCTCGGATGCTTTAAGTTTATCAAAATATCTTCGAGAAGCACTTATCGAGGCCTTATCAATCCCCCATAAGTTTAAAGTTGAGGTTTCTACTGCTGAAGTATATCATGTAGAGAATGATCCTGTGGAATTCCATACTGTCATCTCCTTCACTGACCAGTATGAGTGTGTTGTCATATAGGGACATATCATGACCTTGTATATATCTGAAAGGATAAATGAAATTGATATCAGAAAATACTTCATTAACAATGGATCAAGATTCAATCTCATTTTGGTTTGTGCACTTCATTAATTAGGTCTCAATAAATCTCCCTTGTACCCCTCCACACTGATGTAACAAGGTTATGAAAAGAATGCACAAGAGCCTATTGGAAAGATCACACTCAGAACTCAGTTTGGAGATCTGGTGTCCGAGTCAGAGTTCATGGTTGTTTGGAAGGATAAAACTTCAATGTTCTATTAGGAAGACCTTGGCTACATTAGCAAGAGACTATTCCTTCATCATACCAACAATGTGTCAAATACTGTAACAATGGTAAAATTTGGACATTTCATGGTGAAAAGGCCCTATTAAAATCCTATGAGTTATAGTATATTAAAACAAGGTTCAATAAAAAAGGAGTAAAATAGTCCATGGAAAATGATTTCACTCAAATCAATGCCAAAAATGGCCTAGAGATGATCCAAATTGACCCTTTCAAGCAGATCAGTGTAGATTATGTGCTTCCCATTAATCAAATTCAAGGGGTTGGCCCTAATTCAAGAACTCATTCAGTGACTTCGATAATGTTAGTCATGAAAAATGAATATGGAAATGCACGAGTGGTTTTAAACTCTCCAAATAGTAATGAAAGCCTGGATGAAAATATCTCCATTCCACCATATGAGCTTTAATAAAACCATGTTTCATCAACTAGGATGAAATAAGTTGTCACATTAATGGAAGAAGATAAAGATTCTCATTATCAATCCCTCTTATTCCTTTCAAAACTAAAAAATTCCCCTCATCATTGATTAAGCTAGAAATGATTACTTTGTCTTCTAGATTCCCAAATGGTTACTCTAATCTTCCTTGTGAGGAATTTGATTCATCACATACTCCCCAGATAGAGGAAAAATAAGCAAAGAATGAGGAATAAGAAGAAGAGGAATATCTTAGGGATGCCCCTCCAGCATTTGAGGAAGGTGTCTCCACCACTGTGGAAAAAATTAGAGAGATAAATATAAATATAGATGAAGATCCATGACCCATTCTGATTAGTATGACTATGAATCCCAAAGAATAGGTGGTATATACCTCCTTCCTAAAACAATATGGGATTAATTTTCTTGGAATTACATAGAGGTTCCAGGACATAACCCTGTGGTGGCTACCCATCACCTGGGTTTTCCAAAAGATCATTAGGGATACAAGCATACATCAAGAAGGACACACCTATTTCATGCCTCCAAAATTGAGGCTGAAGTGGACAATATCATTAAGGATGAATTTATCTGAGAGGTAAAATATCCAAAATGTATAGCCAACATTTTCCCAATAAAGAAGAAGAATTGGAAAATTAGGTTTTTATCAATTTCAGAGATCTCAACCGGTGTTGTCCCAAAGATAATTTCCCTCTTCCAATCAAATAACTACTGATTGATGCAATAGATGGTTACCAAGACATCTCCTTCATGGATGTATAATCAGGGTTTAAACAAATCTGGATGACCCTACAAGATTATGAAGCCATATATTTCTAATCCCCCAAGGAGTATTCAATTATCTGGTAATGCCATTTGTCTTAAAGATTTTAGGTTCCACATACTAACATACCAAGCATCACATATTAAAACCCTTCTTGGAGAAGTTTTTTGAATTCTACGTTGATGATCTAACATTCAAGTCCTGATAAAATTCTGACCACTTAGATGACCTAGAATCCACATTCAACAAGCTTCTGCAACATAACTTAAAGTTGAACTCCTTGAAATGTGATTTTAGGGTAACCTCAAGAAATTTCTTAGCTTATTTATATGCCATCATGACATCAAAGTTGATCTTGAGAAGACTAAATATATCCTTGGAATTTCACATCCTCAAAACCTGAAAGAGTTTAGAGGACTTCAAGGAAACTTGAACTATATTAAGATATTTATAGAAAACCTCACAGTCAAGAGTTTTCCCTTTACCAAACTAATGAATAAGGAGGTCACATATCAATAAACCAGTGGCTATCAGGAAAAATTTGACACCCTCAAGAAATACCTAGTGATTCCACTGGTATTAATGCCACTTGTTGAAGTAAATCCACTAATTTTATATGTGAAAACCATAGAGAGATCACTAGGTGCCTTAATTTCACAAAATAATGATGTTGGGAATGAAAACAACCTTTATTATCTCATTTGAACTATGATCGGAATTGAGACTGGTTATTCAGATATCGAGAAGAGATTCCTCAAATTAATCTTTTCTATTTAGAATTGGAGGCACTATCTTCAGCACCATGAGGTCCACTTGGTTTTTAGTAATAACCTACTCAAATTTGTCCTCAGTTTTCCTATGTTGATAGGATGTCTGACATAGTGGGTAGTTATTCTAAAGCAGTTCAACGTACATTTTATGCCTCAAAAAGAAGTGAATGGTCAGGCCTTGATAGACTTCTTTACTGAACACCTGTCTATAGAAGATACATCATTAAATACAGAATTTCTAGATGAGGATATATTATATATTCAAGGAGATCCCAAAAGTTTGGAAATGTATTTGGATATTATATCTAGGAGACCAAAAGGAAATATAATGGAAAATCGTACACTCAATAAAGTAGGGTTAGGGATTGTATTTATCTCCCCATAAAAGGATGTGCTGCCATAATCCTTCCTTTTATCAGATGTTTGTACCAAAAAATGAGATGGAATATTAAGCTCTCATTACAAGATTAGAATCGAAACTTAAAATACTGGTAAAACACCTGGAAGGAAAAGGTGATTTAGAGTTGGTAATCAAAAAAATCAGTGGGGATTATGCCATCAAGAAAAAGTAACTAGTCACCATATTTTACTACGTACAATGGTTAATGGTAGAATTACTCTCAGAACCAACATTGAATAATGTCCCATGATCATATAATGCCTAGGCTAATGCATTAGAAAATAGAACCATAGCTCTGGAAGATCCAAACTGGGATGAAATAGTCCTCATCATTCCCTATCGCCATATGGTCTCACCTTTGGTTCAAGACAAAATATAGGATATTAATGAAGTTATCCCCATCCCTGAGCCATATGGTTATACCATGAGATGGATGATTCCCATCATAGAATACCTCTAAGATAGAGTAATTCCACCAGAAAAATCTAAATGAGAGTAGATCTTGCAGTGAATAATCAACTTCATTCTTTATGATGGCCCAAATCACCATAAGGTCCTCTACAAGTGAGGACTTGATGGAGTCCTTCTTAGATGTATTGATGGAGAAGAGACTACAACTATCATGGAATAAGAACATGCATGATCCTATAGTTCACACCAATTAGTATATATACTTTCATATAAAATCTGAAGACTTGGATACTTTTGGCCTTTAATGACTCAATATTGTACAAAATTCATCAAGAAATGTCATTATTGTAGAGTGTATTCCAATTTCATCCATCAAACACCATATTTTCTACATATAACCAAATACACATGGCCATTTTACACATGGTTAATGGATGTTGTGGGACCATACCCTCCTGATACGACCAAGCAGTTCAAGTACATCCTGTTTGGTACTGATTTCTTCTCTGAATGGGATGAGGTAATACCCCTAAATGAATTTGGGGCCAAAATCATTGTTAGATTTTTCAAAACTTACATTATTACTATGTTTGGTGTCCCTCATATTATATTGATGAAAAATGGCACTAATTTCTCTTCTGATGAGGTAGAGAAGATATATCAGGAGTACAATATCAAATCCAACCATTAATTCCACTATAATACAATGGATAATGGAAAAATTGATGCTTTCTTCAAGACCCTATCAATCATACTCTAGAAGATGGTGGATAAAAAAATAAGTCTTGGCATGAAATGATCTTTCATAACTTATGGAATTACCAGACTATGAACCCTATTCCCACATGGGAAACCCTATATTCATTGGTATATGGGAAAAAAGTAGTCTTACCCATTTAGGTTTAGTTTCATTCACTACGTGTTTCCATATCTGATTGGATATCAATAGATGAAAAATCCTAGAAATTACTGGATGAAAAAATATTTCATACCTTACATCACTTGGATGTCTACCAGAATTGAATAACATGAGATTTCAACAAGAAGGTCCACCTATGTTCATTCCTGCAAGGAGAATTGGTACTGGTTCTCAGGACACCAATGATTATAGGAAAGAAGCCTCCAAAGATTGAGCCAAAGTGGGAGGAACCTTAATCCATACATAATTCCCACTCTAATAGAGCTTGTTCCTTAATCTTTATGGATGTAAAACTCACTAAGACCCCAACCAATACCAGGTTCATGAAGAATTATTTCGTGAAATTACACAACAATCTTCCAAGATACAAGATGTTAAACTACATAGTGGGTATTTATTACATGACCTTAAAATGAATGAAATAATGTCCTTATCACATGAAATAAACTTCATGACATATAGTCCTAGTCGTATGGCTTAAAACTGCAAGACACCCATTGTCCTTACCACATGACATTAAACTGCATGGTTAATGTACTTTTCATTCGATGTTAAGAAAACCCTAGAGTACCACAAGTAGAGATACCCCTCATAGTCCCTAAAAAATGGCCCCTATCTCATATGTAGGTCCCAATCACTTCAATCTAACCCATCAATGGGCCAAGATTCCCTTTTGGACAGACTTAAGAAAGAAAATATGGGTATCCCCCACACATAATCTATACTTACATCATCACCACTCTATAATGTCATTTGGGACCCCTTTTATAGGTATAAAACCCAACATTTTCATGTCCTTACCACAACCATTAATTTAAAAAATATTTAGATCCCCTTCCCCACATCAAAACTCAGTTGGTGTGGGGAACCATCTTCAAGAACTACATTTGGCTATATTCTTGGTTCAATAAGATATGCAGTGACACCCAGATCTCCAATATTCAGTCCAACTGAAAAATAAAAAACCCCCCTCTCCCTGTGTAAGGATCAAACCTTCATAGGGAACATATTCAAGAACTACATGTGGCTCGATTCCCGCTTTCGCAAGATACATAGTAATTACTAGATATCAAATCTTAGGATCATCATATTTTAAACCACAAAATCCCCTTTACTGCCTATGTATGAATTCAAACCTGCTCAGGGAATATCTTTTTTATAACTATGTTTCAATTTATTCTTTCCCTAGAAAGACACACATTGATGCCCAGGTCCTTTACCTTGTCCCACCTGCATAATTTCCGTCCTTTCATGTTGGTTCATCTTCATCCTTACTGTATGGCGTTAAACTACATGATATTTAAAGAACTACATATAAATTGATTATCATATTGATGAGAAACATAGTGATTCCTAGATCATATCTCCTGACACAACCACCATAAAATCAAAATGACCATATTCTTCACTTGTCTTGCCTTTGTGCTATAAAAGAAACATCTAACATACCTTGTTTCTCACACTGAGCATAACTCACATGAGATTAGGAGTTTGGTAAAATATTTCCCCGCATGAGTAAGGTGTATCAATTCCCATTGGGGCTATTTTGGTCCTAGATGTAAAACCCTAAATTGAATGACTAATGTCCTTATCACTTGATAATAAACTACATGATCTTTTTAAGAACTACATGTGGTTTTATTATTTCCCTAGAAAGATACGTAGTGATTCTTGGGTCCTACACCCTGATCTATTCATAATATTCTTTTTCACATCAGAATTATCCACATCCTTACCACATGATGATAAACTACACGGTTCTTCAAGAACTACATGTGGATTTATTATCACCACTATTGAGATATATAGTGACACCTAGGCCTTAATCCTAGCCCCAACCATGAGGTAAAGAAAAATTACCCCTCTTCTGCATGAAAAAAATATCTGTGTAGGAATTTTTTATTTTTGGGTCCCCTCATTAGGGTCCCTCCAAGGAAATAGAGATGTTCCCCTTCTATGTATGAGTCAGATCTACACAATGAAGTTCTAACTCATGGAAAAAATCAATCTAAATTTTTCCTTTGTGCTCAAACATATACCTTATTCATGCCATACTCATAATTATTAACAATTTAAGATCTTCATAATCTTTCATTAGCTTTGAGTAGAAAAATTTATGATACTTAAGGGCTCTTTTTCCTAACCATACAGTACATGCCTTAGTTGGAATTGAATTAAACAACCCATAAAATGGTTTGGTTATCCAAAGGATTCCAATATTTGAATATTAAGTACACACCGTAGTTATAATTTCATAAAACAACCCACAAAATAGGTTTTTCAAATAGCGGTAATTTCTTCCTTGGTAGAATCCTTTTATATCCCTATAAGATTTGAAGACAGTATGCTGGAAACCATGATTCAAAGTCGGCGGTCATCCCATGCTTATTTGTCCCATATTCTCTCTCCCAATCTAAAAACCTCCAAGACCATGGTTTAAAATTTCCTACCTCATGTACAAAGTATACAAGAACAACCTTGGTTTTACAAGTCCACATATAATCTATCATTTCCATAATATTATGGTCCTAGTCACATGACTTGAAACTACTAACACCACATTTTCTATGCTTAGGTTAGACCTGTGTAGAGAGACCATCCCCCCAATTATTTGGAAATTATGACTTCTAATACCCCTTTTGTATTCAAGTAATTTCCTCCTTAAACAAAACTCTATGCTTGGTGATATCCAAATATCTATAAAATTTCATCGACCTTTAGCGATATAATGTCAGAATTCTTTAAGAATTATTTTCTTAAATATGTTATAATATGACCCAATTGGCTTTGAATAATTTCTCACAAATTTCAGAGCCTTTCAGACAAAGGATTGAACTATTGAATATATAGCACATTCCCTAGTTTTCCATGCATAAAACATCCCATAAAATGGGTTTTTTCAACCAGTGGTAACTTCTTTCTTAGGAGAGACCTCCTCGAACATCATAAGCACTTTTCCCCATACCACTCTTCAGATCTGGGAGTCTCCAAATCACAACTTACAACTTTCTCCTCTCACACATGAATGTGGAAGTAAATTTTTGTATACATTACCAAGAATGGGAGAATTATCAACCTTTTTAATAAAGATAAATACCTTAAGTTATATACTCCAAATGTCCTTGTGGTATGACTTCAAACTACATATCATGATGTCCTTTCCGTAATATGTTAAACTACATGGTCAATATCTTAGTTGCATGAAATTAAACTACATGATGCTTTAACCCTTGTCATAAAGGGTCTTTCCCCCTGAAATTGGTTATTTAAGAAAATTTACCCTCCTCTACTTGAGCCAAATTCATACAGGTGTGGTTTCTCTCACAAATTTCAGATCTTGTTAGCCAAAGGGTGCCACTATTGACTATATAGTACGTTCCCTAGTTTTCCTTGCATAAAACAACCCAAAAAATTGGTTTATCAACCAGTGGTAACTTTTTACTTGGTAGATACATCCTCTAATGTCATAATCCATTTTCCCCACACCACTCTTTAGATATGGAAATCCCCAAATCACAGCTTACAAATTTCTCCTCTCACACTTGAATGTGGTAGTGCATTTCCAGATAGATCACCAAGAATGGGAGAATCATCAAGATTTTATCAAATATAAAGACCTTAAATTATTTCCCCCTAAGGTCCTTAAAGTATTAATTTAAAATACATAGCATGATGTCCTTACCGTAATACATTAAGTACATGATCAATGTATTAAACGCAAAAAATTAAACCGCATGATGCTTTAACCCTTGTTAGAAAGTGGAATTCCACCTGACATTAGTTATTTAACAAAATATACCCTCCCCAACTCAAGCAAAATTTGTGTAGGTGCATTTTCTCATGGATAGACAGTACCAATATAGATATTCCCATCATTATCAGACACCTACATTTGAAAAAACCACCCATAATGGTCTTGAGACATCCAAACATTAAACTCCAACCCTTATAAATATAATCTTAGAATTGCATTGGAATCCTTTGCCTAAATATTCATTACATTCCCTAGTTTACCTTTCATAAAATGACCCTCATAATGGTCTTGTAATCCAAATAATGCCACAATTGACTATGTAGTATGTGCTCTAGTTGGGCTTGCCTAAAATGGACCACAAAATAGGTTTGTTAATTGGTGGTAACTTCATCCTCAACAGATACCTCTATTACCTAATATCATGTTTTATATCCAGGGACCATAAAACCATGGCTCACGATTCTAAACTGGATATTTGAAGAATTTCAGAACATTCTCGACCCACAAGACCCTTTGGGTAATTATTTCAAAATATATGTTCAAAGATATTCTAACTAAAACACTAGCCTCATTATTCCATCTTATATGACATTAAACTACCCATATAAATAAACACAGTACTTTCTAGATTGAAAACCCCTAAAGGGAACTCTGGATAAAAGTCAAGTCTTAGCTCATTAGACCTACACTCTGTATGGTCTAGGAAATATCAAGCGATAAAAAGATAAAAGGAACAAAACTTATCTGGATGAAAACCCAAAATGGGTGACCTAAGAAAAATCCAATTCTCTCCCACTATGTATCCTTTATATTGAGCTTAGGAAAAAATCAGGGTGATGACATGAAAAAGACACAAAGTTTGTAGGTTTTTCCATATGACCATAGAAAGAGTCAAACTATGCTCGATAGGCCCCATGGAGTAAGAAAAAATTATAGCATCCTTACACACTTTACATAGCTCCAAAACCCACAAAATGATGTTGGAATGTATCAAAGTTCACTACAGTTACCTTAGAACCAGATTCATTTTCATTCTGAATGAATCTAATTATAAGGGGGGGGGGTGGCTATTGCTGACACCACACAATGTGTTTCATGAAATTTGATGAAAAATTCATGATGTGCTCATTTAGACAAAAAAATTCAAGTTTGATTAGTGATGTGTCTCCATTATAGAAGAACATATATGATAAATTTCCATGTTCCAAAAGAATACTCTATAATGAGGGATAAGTGGAAAGAACCCCCTCCAAGAGTAGGTCATGGATTTCCAAGATTGATGAGAAAAGGTTTTGATGCATTAAAATGATTTTTTTCAAGAAAATTTGGTGTACTCAACATATCAATAAGCATGTATCTCTTCAAGAGATTTGATTTTATTGGTTGTGGATCCCAAATAGACTCATGGATCAAAATTTACGACTATAGAAAGCTAGAAAAATTTTGTAAAGGAATTTTCATCACTGCGTAGGGTGCTTGTGAATTGGCCCTGTGCAGACAGCCTACATAGATAATCTACATGAACAACCTACAAGGATAACCTATGATGACTACCTGTATAAACAACCTTCATGAATAGCTTGCGCGGATAACCTACATGGATAGATTGTGTGGAAATCCTGTGTGGTGTAACTCCCTTGCCCAGGTTCCATATTTTCCTATAAATAGGACCCTTGGGCTCTTCATTTTTATGATTGAAAATTCAGAAGAAGACCCCAAGCTTTGTTTTCAAAACCCCTTCACCTAGGTATTCCAAAATATCTCAGGTAATTCTCTGAAACCCGAGATAAGATAGAATTAATTAGGATAAGTTGGATCAAAGTCCCATCAGGGTCAAAAACATATGACACCTACATAAGGACTTGGGATAAGGACCCACACTAAGGACCTATGCTAAGGACCTACTCTAAGTACCTAAGATAAGGACCAGATATAAGGACCTGATCTAAGGACCTAAACTAAGGACCCAAGCTAAGGACAATAGGTAAGAACTGAGTTAGCGACTTAAGCTAAGGATCTGAGATAAGGACCTAAGATAGGGACCAAATATAAGGATCTAATCCAAATACCTAAGCTAACAACCAAAGATTAATGGGAATCCTCCTTAAGAGTAAGCCCCATACAAAGCTAAATGGGAATCCTCCTTATGAGTAGGCCCCAACCAAATCTCAATGGGAACCCTCCTTAAGAGTAATCCCCAACCAAAGCTCATTGGGTATCCTCATTTGGAGTAATCCCAAACCAAAGGTCAATGGGAATCCTCCCTAGGAGTAAGCCCCAACCAAAGATCAATAATAATCCTCCTTAGGAGTAATCCCCAACCAAAGATCAATGGGAATCCTCCTCATGGTCTCCTTCTAGGGAACACTTTTTAGAAATAATCCCCAACTTAACCATCTCAAAGGGCCATACCCCCCTATGAAATAAATATTCAGGGCCTCTATAGGTGTAGGTCTTTATAAATGAACTATGTGGGATTTTATTACCCTTTAAAAAGGATACATAGGATTCCTCCATGCGATCCAAACCCAACACCCAAAATCAACCCTATTCTCTCTAGATTATATTCTCAGTATGGTTTAATTAAACCTAGGAATCCATCTTCCTCCTAGGTTCCCTAGGTTGCTTCAAAATACATTGGTTATGATTACTTCCATAAGGATACATAGAAAGACCATTTATGGGTTTGATTCCAACAACAAAATAACTCCCATCTCCCTAGATGATGATATACTTCAGAGTTCCCCACTGAGTGTCTTGGAAACCAGTATCATTGTAATAATGAACAAAAAATCTCTAATTAGTTCATAAGAGGACACCATCAATTGGGAAACTTAGATACATATAGATATCTCCGTAGATGAAAAACCTCATATACATATAGATTATTCTAAGATCTATACATGATAATAATTGATTATTAACTCTAGGATGACCCACATCGTACTTGGGAATAAATAAAGGATTCATGAACATTTCTTAAATCTACAAGGGAGTCATAGAGTAAGTAATAATTCCCCCCAAAAGAGTGTGATGAGCCTGAACTATAGTCATATCAACCAATGTGAGTTATTAAGAATCATTGGAAAAAATCCTTAATGAGCACCTGGCTTTGGAAAGTAGGTCTCTTTAGATATAGAACCATCGGGTGTTTCCAGTTCCATGAACAAACCCGTTAGAAACTGTTCGGAAATAGAAAATCATCATGATGCACGAACTCAGAGGGGAATAATCCTAGATTCATGAAAATTTATTGATATCTAAAAGAGTATTTATGGTAGGACAACATGAAAGGGTATATTTGAGAGTATTTATCTCAATGCTTGGTATGCGAAAAAGTTAAGGCTAAGAAACATAAGTCTATAGGGATGTTACAAACACTACCCATACCTATATGGAAATGGGAAAAAGAAAATATATATCTCATCCTTGGAATCCCCAATAAATCTAACGGGAATAATTCTATTTGGGTTATAGTCAAACACCTTATGAAGTTATAAAATTTCATTGCAATCAGAGAAGATTTACCAATTGACCAACATTCCAGTATAAACATTAAGGAAGTGGTAAGGTTGCATGGAGCACCATATTCTGTTGTATCTCATAAGGATATGAGGTTTGCCTCAATTTTTTGGAGAAGTATTCAATAATAATTAAATATATAGTTTTACTTTATCATTTAACATCATCCTCAGATAGAATGTTAGTTTGAGTGGACTATTCATACCCCAAAAGATGAGACAATATCCTATTCTATGGATTTCAAAGGTGGTTGGGATCAAAAAATTTCTTTTGTTTAATTTTTATAAAACATTAAATTGTACTCAAGCATTCAAATGTATCCTTATTAAGACCTCTATGATTGGAAGTTTAGAACTCTAATGTGTTGGGATAAAGTTGGAGAAAGAAAAATTATGGGACATGGTATGAAATCACCCATCTTCTATACACATTATTTCATTGTATACTACATAAAGAAACACATAATATGATCCAAAAATATTGGTAGGATTAGTGTATTTAGGTAATTAGATAAATAGTATAATAACTTGAAATAGGGATACAACAATGTTATTTAAAACCCCATTATATTCCCTTAAATTCAATTGATCTTCTAATACTGCACATGATAACTTGGGGATATACATAAGAAATGATTGAGCTATAAATCCCAGTAAGGGAATAACAAAATCATATAATGAATTAAATTAGTACATTTGATTCAATGGGTATAACATGGTGACATAAAAATTCAATAATCATAATAATAAACTTTGAATCATGATATAAGATGATGATATCCAGACATTATAGGATTGTGAAAACAATATAAACCATGGCATAATAAGAATAAGTCAAGGATAACTATCAATATATCACAACCCATTGTATTCATTATGATCGCCCATGAACCATACATGGTATCACATGAGATAAAAACATTAACTAATGCATTGGAGTTATATATAATAATGGGACCACCAGTTACATTCATATCAAGTACATTCATCTGTGTGCCATATAGATCACAAAACATTAGATTGTTTTTCATAAATTTTAATCCAAAAATTAAGGATATTGGGTTATATACATGGAAGTCACCAATAAAGTAAGGATAGGTACTAATCGGTGAATACCCTTGAGTGGAAATGGGGACATATATTCATAACACAAAGGCTTTTCATGGAAAATCATGGAATAATTTTAGCAGCATGATAAGTTTACATAAAAGTTAATGATAGGGATTAATATGTGTGAAATATGGTATCTTATTACTTGATAATCATAAGGATATAAAAGGGATATCTACAAACATATGTCATCATGAACAATTGTAAATCAAAAGGCTTCATATAATTAAATTTATTCAATAAAAAGGAAGAAAATAGAATACCTTACTAAAGAGGTTTCTTCTAAAGGTTAAGAGGAGATTATTAATATCTTGGGAACACCTTGGGAGGATTTAGAAAGGGATAGGGAGAGTAACTTAATTCTCAATGTTTTTTAGTGTAGTGGAATGTGATTTTGGGTGGGTATTTATAGAAAAAGACCAGGTAATTATTTATTATTTTTTAAACATTGGTTTTGGAATCTAAGTAATAAAATAATCAAAACCAAAAAACTTACCATGGTTTTTGACCAAGTTTTTTTCTAAATAGGAATGGATTCAAATATTTTATTAGGTTAGGAACCAAAATAATTAAAATAACATCATCCGTGAAGTGTAAGTGAGTCATGTTCATAAATAATTGTTTTTAAAAACATAAAATATAATATTTATTTTTAAGGATTCATTATAGGATTTTAAAATCAATAAAATAACTTCAAAAACACATTATTTTAGAGGGGAAATATATTTTTGATCATTGATACATTTTATAGTATTTATTACATCACTTTTGTGATATTATGATGTTATAATATATACCACGATTTATACCATATTAAAATTTAACACAAAAATTTGATTGTATTGGAAAATTATGAAAAATTAACCATTGGTTAATTTCAATAGGATAATTTCAAAAATGAGATTTTTACCAAAATAATTTTCTAAATTTAATAATTCCCATTTTTAAATAAAAATCTTTATTATTTAAAATTACTAGTTTTTACGACACAAGAAACTTTTTGAATCTTCTAAAAATTACATTGAATTAAATTAAATTATAATTTATATTTAAATAAATATTCTTTAATAAGAATATTTCATGAAAATAAAATTTATTTCAATATTTTTCGATTAGTAAAAAAGTGTGTTTTAATTAATAATAGATATGATGTTTAATAGGGTTTTAAGCCTTTCATACAATTATGGATATATTTTAGGTCTAAAATAATAAATGAAATACAGTTCTTGTGTTTTCTATAACTACATTACTTAATAAGGAATTTATTTATTAATAAGGGAATTACATTTATAAAAGTTTGGGTTGTTATTCCTGATCTAGCTAAGGAAATGATAGAGAAGGTTAGATCCATTCTGTAGAACATTAGGAAATATTATATTTTATATAAAAGATATATGAAAATCATCGATAAGATCCAGAATTCGAAGTTGGTGATAAGGTATTACTATTAATATCTCCTAGAAAGTGGGTTATGTGATTTAGAAATAATGAAAATACAAAACCAAAATATATCACTCATTTTATATTTCTTGATCGTATCGGGATGGTTTCTTATCACTTGGTACTTCCACCGAATCTCTCTCAAGTTCATGGTGTGTTATGTGTATCTATTCTAAGGAAGTATATACCCTATCCTTCACACGTAAAAAACTTAGAGGTCATACCAATAGAGTATGATCTATCTTATGAGAAAAAATTGGTTGAGATTCTGTATTTAAGAGACAAAGTGTTTCATAATAATACCACTCACCTAGTCAAAGTTTTTTTGTGAGACTATAAATTTGATTAATCTATGTGGGAACCTAAGGATGTGATGAGACAGAAGGTATCCTTATTCGTTTGAATTGAAGTGATATAATTTTGGATGAGGGTAAAATTATTATAAGTAGGGTAGAATATAACAACATGAGATTTTATGATATATGTTTTCTGTAAATAAATTTTATTTATTCGATAAATTACTTTACACTCAATACAAAGTTTAAACAGACAATGATATAATATTAAACTATTAATATTTAATGTGATAATTGTCACCAAACTATTGGATTGAAAAATATGAATAGAACCAATGAAATTATGAAAATTTATTTTTACACATGTATAAAATGAATAATTAATAATAAATAAATCATCAATTGGTTATAAATGATTGTGAAATCATTTGAAGGTTAAAAGAGATATTCTTCAGAATTTGTTTTTTACAACGTGACTTTATTAGTAAATTAAATAAATCCCTATTTATAGATAGTTTTAATAAATTGTATAGATTACATATTCAATTAAATATTTCAACATCCATCTAATGGTTTTTACTAGTAAATGAATAATAAAAAATTTATTTTTATGTTTAAAAATTTATTTTTCTAAAAAAGGGTTTTCATTGTATTTTATGTATTCATTTGAAAATTGATTTATTCCAATTAATGAAATTGAATCTTGAAAGATAAATTCAATATTTTGAATCAGGAGGATATAAATTTTCTAAATAGATTCATTTTATTTTTTATTCATTATTAATAGTAGCCATTGTAAATTTTTGTCACATTGATAAGGTAAAAGAGGTAGAAATAGGAAAAAACTATGGGGAAAGGCTTTAAAATATACTTAACACTTGATTTTATCCTATTGGATGGGGTTTTATCAACCAAATAATTGTTTAAGAAGTTAAAAAATTTATTTTAAAACATTATTTTTAATTTTGGAACCCATGCATGACTTTTATGAATATAAATTATATCTTATTTAAATAAAAATATTTTTAGGTATTTGCATTTAATTATACAGTTGAAAAGTTACAATTAGTTTTGGCTTGGTCTAAAAACATAAAAACTATTTTTTTTATTATTTAACCAATTTATTTTGTAAATCAACCTTTTTACTTGATTTAAGGTGAAATGATTTTTATGATTAAATCGAGTATTTTTCTAAAAACTTTTTTAAAGCATTTTATATACTTATATTAAATTAAATTTGTACCACCTATAAATTTTGAATCAGATAAAATATATTCCAAATTTAGAATCATCATGTACAAACTTGTTTATAAGGCCTCTTTTAATTTTGTGCTGATAATTAATTTATCATGGTAAAATGTTGAGTTATCGTGATTAAGGTTAAATTAGGTTTAAAGGGGGATTAACTAAAATATAAGGCTTAAAATTTCTACAAAACTTGTAAAAATGTAATTTTTTGAGTATTTTAGGACCCTATAACCTCTTATATATGAATTTTGGGTTCCTTTTTGACACTTGGGCATAACAAATACCTTATATTAATTTACAACATTGAATAATTACAAGAGTGCTACTCCCCTCACATATAAAAGTGAACCACTTATACTCTCTTCTTCAAACCTCTTGAGCCACTTATCTCTACAAATACCTTAAAAAATATATTCCTAGATTCCTTTTATATGTTCTAGATAATATGTTCTTCTCATAAGACTATCCTAATAAGACTTAACTAGTAATCCTATGGAGGTCTCCCAAAGAAGAGGTAATCATCTTACCACACTCTTTAAAAGTTTGTTTCTTATTCTAATTACTCTAAATATATTGTATACATACTAAAATAACTAATAAATGTTCATAAATATACTTATGTTTCATTATTATTGTGGTAAAAAATTTCTATCTTCTTCACATCCATAGAAAAATGATAATGCCGCTCGTGCGTACATACAGAGTATCACCTCCATGCAACGATGTGAATCTTTTTTCATTTCCTAATTACATGGATGGTAATAATAATTGGTTTAATGAATATATATGATATTTATGATATAATTATGATTATTTAATTGTGAATTATTTTTTACATTTCTTTATTTTTATCTATTGAGAAGTGAAAATGTTTGTTTTTCATATGTGTGGACTACCATCTTCACGAGGTGATGTGATTCATTTTCATCTCCACTTTATATTAATGGTTATAAAAGTGTATTAAATGCATAAATATGATAATTATTTCATGATTAGGTTTTTGGATATTATGAAACCATGATCCAGATACAAGTCCAATAACTGCGAAACTGGAACATGCATGAAAAACAAAACAGTCATCAACCAGAAAAATTATTTTAATAGAGTTATTAATGAATGGGAGATATTATTTTATAAGTATAAAAAATATGGTATTATATATATTAATATTGTTATATAATATATTTATAATAAATCCATATTTATTATATATGAGTTTTGAACCTATAAAAAGAAAGACGAGACATGATGTAAGAGTTTATCATTTCAAATTATCTTCTTTGGGACATATGTTATGTTATATATATATATATGAATATATACAAATATATTCTCTCATGAGGTGTATATACATAAAAATTGACATATTATATCTTAAATCATTATTAAATATTTATATTTAAAGTTATAATTCATGTAATTTAATCCAAGGGGTTATGATTCAAAATTTATCAATGTGGTAAGACATTTATGTATCAATATTATTTAATCAAGATTTTTTATGATTGAATTTAAATTGAGGGGAATTATATAATACATATATATTAAAACTATCTATTTTATTCTCATATTTAAATTAATGGTATTTTCATGTCTTAGTACCATTTTTATCTATTTGGTACCCAAAATGGTCGAGAAAATGTTTTTTTAAGAAAATAAAAATTTATTTCTCTATAGTTGGGAATATTTTCTCTTCCATATACATGTTTGTAAATTTTTTCAAGAATTTTTTTACTAATCTCTAATGACTTCTTAAATTCATTTTTACCAATGTTTAAATTTATATAAAAAGGTTTAAAAATAATCTTGTTATCATTTTTTGAATGTTTTACTTTTTACCGAAGCTGTAAACATAATTCTCATCTTAACAATAAAAACATGAATGAAATTTCCTACCACTATGACCACTAAATTATTTGAATCTTCCTTTTCAAGTTATCATGGTTTATGTAAAATAAAATTTTTTCTATTAAATTTTTTAAATTTTTTAAATTTTAAATAAGTGATTTCAAAATGAAAAGGGTATTTTCCTAAAAAAATATTCTCATGATCTTTTAAAGAAAATTTTCATCAATGATAATATTCTCTAATTTTAATTTTGATTAAATTGGGATATTATCCAATTATAGCGTCCTTATTCCTTATTTATATGGTTTATGATTATGATGATTAAATACTAATGAAACTCATTTTCTTTTATATGGGTTAGGTTATGTTGAAATGATAAATGTTTTTATGATCTTGTAGAATATGTATGAATGAATTATTATTTTGTGATGAGTGGGTCTAGTATAGGACTCCAATGAATTAGGTAAATGTGGATATCATGAGATAACTATGTTATGCATGAATCTAATTTCATTTTCACAAAATTATACCCTGACTTGATTTAATAGCCATAAGTTTATATAATGACCTGATTTCATGACCTTGAGTTAATGAATGAACATGTTACTATTTTTAGAGGATCTCAATGTTATGGGTTCTTGAGAGGGTCTAATTTTATGTATTTAAATTAATGTTTGGACCTATTATTGTTTATAAATGCTCACAATGTTATGAATTCCTAATATTATGCATGTGAATCATTTTTGTTTTTATGATATGAATTCATGGGTCATGATTTTTGGGTATTTACATTGGAAATATGGTCCTTAAATATATGGTTTTTGGGTATATCCAATTGGTAAACTATGTATTTGATAATAATATAATTCAACTATTTAAAGAAAAATATAATATTTCATTAGAAAACATATATATTTTTATTATGCTAAACATATTATTATTATGATCTGATGTACTTATGAAATCTAATGAGATATTTTCATAACAATGGGTTTATAAAATTAAATGGTTAGAACATTAATAATTAAATTTAATAATATGTGATTAAAATTTTTTAGTTTTTAAAAATGATATTTTTTAATGAATTTTTTAATGTATTGTGTATTTTTAATATAATAAATTAAATTGATCCATTCTAAGGGTTTAATTAATAAAATATATATATTAAATCTCATTTAATTAGTAATTTATATGAAACTTAGATTAAGAATACTTAATGTCTAAAAAATCCTTTTTTCTTCAAAACATTTATATATATATTTTATTTTTTCTTTTAAAAGATAAATTTCCTATATTTAGAAATTGAATAATGTTAAATGGAAGACAAATTTTTTAATTAGAATATAAATTTTTTTAGGAGGAAAAAGTTTCCCTCTATAAAAAAAAGTTACAGAGATAAAAATTGAGTTATCAAAATAAAGGTAAAATGAGGTAAACATATATTAAACTAAGTGGTAAAGGTATAAAATATCATTAAAACCTATATCTAAATGTTTTTATTAGGGATTTATAGACCAAAACTTATCCCATCTCTATTATTTTTTACTTTTTATCTATTTTCTTTTTAAAATGGTAATTATCCACCTTAGGAAATGAATATTTGAAGAAATGCCACTCATAAGTCAGTTATAAATGGACCGTTCATCTACCCCTTCCAAACCACTTAAAATATTATATTATCTCTTTAATCCTTAATCATTTTACTCTCTTAAATCCTTCTAAGATGTTTAGTATCTTATATTTCCTTGAAGGAAGACTAAATCTTTCATTATAAAATAACCCTTCTTGAGAAGGTATACATTCATTAAGTTAGTATCTAATTTCTTCTTTAAATTTTTCAATTATATTATCATATACACTATTTATAAATATTATACTCCAATATAATTAGGTTATATAAATATCATTATTATTCTTATAAAGTTGTAAAACTATTATATAACTCTATACTCTTACTCAATCATTAATATATCATGTTCTCGTTTCAATCGATTTAACCACCAACATGAATGATGCTATACCAACATCACCATTTTCACCATGAATAAGTATCATGTAATTATTATTGGTAATAAATGACATTAAGAAGTAATATATTCCATGAACATGGTTATGGGGGGATGAAATTGAAATGAATGATCTTTATAAAGTAACTTATGGTTATTAGTACATTACCCAAAAAATGATTTCTATCTATTCCATTCTCAAAAACCATACCCACATTATCCACAAAATGAATAGGGTAATAAATAAATCATTTTAAAGAAATTACTCAACTACCATGAATAATTCATGAATGACAAACATGGTATCATTGAATAGAGATCTACATCTCCATTATAAAACTCCTACAAAGCAATCAAAATTACTAACTTCCACTCATGAAAATAAATAATAACTAACTAAAATATGTGTGATGAATAATTATAATTGAAGTGTATAAAAGTTAATAGATTTTAACAAGATTATAAAATATGTGAATATGATATTTTTTTATTATATAGGAGGTTAAATTCCTTTCATGGAAGTCAGAATCAATGTTAAGGGTTTTCTTTCCAATCTGACCTTGAATTTGATACTGTTATGAATAAATTTCTATATTGATAAATTATATGATCTTTAATAAAAAAATCACTCCATTATATTTTTATCTATTTTTTATGAGTTTTAGATTTCCATTTACTATTTTACCTCCCCTTAGGTTCATAATTTACTAGAAGTAATCCTTGTAAGAGAAACCCACCTTACATCTTCTTTTCATTTGGAAATATTTGTCCTCTATATCCATATCCATATTTTCTATTTTTTATATTTTAATATATCTCAAATTAAATGGATTTATGAGGGATTTTTCAATGTTCTTGACCTTATTTAAAAAATAAATATTCTTTTAAACTTTTTCATAGACTTTGTTCTACCTAATTTGACACTCTTTACAAATGTGTGGAATGAATCTTACTTTTTAACACTTTATTCATAAATCAATTTTCACATATTTATAAATGTTTTCATAATGAATATTAATTTATAAGTTTTTAAGGTTTTTCAAATTAATTTCTATTCCCTTAATTTTATAAAATATCTTCTTTAAATGTATCAAAAATGTAAAAGGTATCTCTTCTTCTTTCTCAAAGTAAATTTTAATTCTATTATAAAAGTTTTTTTAAACTATCTCTACATCCTTTAATTTTTATTATGCTTCATAGGGAATACTACTTAATTAAAACATCCACCATCTTTCTCTAAATGGATTATAATAATTTCAAATAGATGTTTTCATGAAACCCATTTTCATTATCTATTTACTTAAGCTATGATGGAGTTATGAATGTTTATGAATTCTTATAGAACAATTTTGAATGGATTTTAATTTTGTGATGGGTGGTTCTATTATATCCCTATAGTTAATTAGGTAATGTTTTATATTTCCTGATATTAGTATGAGATAAGGATGGTTATCCCAAAGACACTATGTTATAGAATATTGGTCATTATCCAAATAAAAAATGTTATGGACTGGTGTTTATCTAGGTCCTATTATTATATGAATGTATTCATAGTTCGCATTGATATATGTTATGATTTATATACTTATAATTATTCCACTTTTTACTATGTTTTTCAATGTATCTATGTTATGTTCTCATGGATCATGATTATTGACTCCCATTTCCACACTCCTATGACACACGCCTTATGTTATAATAAAAATATTATGCCATGAATCAAGATTTAAAATATATGGTATGATTCTATTATGTTATGTCCATGTACCTTAATTATGTTCTCATAACCATATACTCATGTTATGATCACTTATAATCTTATATTGATGTCACCTATGTTTACCATCACCAGGCATCTGAGATCACCCTTTATTATGTCTCTATTCCTTGAATTATAAAGAAAGATATAATGTATGATATGTCTAAAGGGTATCATTTTTGAATTATATTTGTGGTATATATTGCAGATGATATAAACTAATTTTTTATGTATCTAATATTTAAAGGCACTAAACATTTAGGTTCTTGGGAGTCATTTATTGTGAGATGTTATGAATATTCATATAAAATGATGTTATATATTTGTATGTTGTGTTTAGGTCACCTCAGTTGATATCAAAGTCAGGTTTAGTTATTTTTAAGAATTATAATATTTATAATAAGAGGATATAATCTAAATAAACCAATATTTAACTAAAAGTGATATAGGAATAACCTAAAATTTTATAGGTCATAATCAATATGTCATAATTTAGGAAATCTAAAGATTGATTTTTCTTTATTGTATGATTGGTTACTCTAATGAGTGTTTCCTATTACTCACAATAACATTCTGGTTTTATTCAATGGATGAAGCTAGGATGAATATAGTTAACAAAAATGTGATGTACGGTTCAATTAATATCCTAATGTGAAACCAAATAGGATGATATTTGGTTTAAAAAATATTCTGATGATGCTTTCCTAACAATATAAATCTATGAACAATAAATTGAATCATGATAGAATCCCTAATACACTAAGTAAGGAAAAAATCTGTAATGAGTCTTTCAAGAAATAACATCCACTCTTATTTAGTGATACTTTTAACCCTTTAATTATCATGAAATGGATCAACACAAATAGAAAATATATTTTTTTTATATAGCTCTTGAGGCATGAATGGTTTGTTTTATTTATTTACTATTAGGAAGGTGAAACTAACCAATTTTGGGATCACATTAAGAATATAAAACCAAAGGATAATGTAGACTCTATTGAATGGGAAGAGTTTAAGAATTTTTTTCACTAAATATTTTCCTATAATAAATATATATAGAGAGTTTCTTGAGTTGAAATAAATGGAGCATAGATTCATTGGTACTTATGAATCCAAATTCAATAGAGTTGTAAGGCATGCCTTTGGTTTTTTCATTGAACCTAAAATAAAAATCAATAATTTATTTAGTGGCTTAAAACCAGTCTATGAAAGGTATTTTCTATAAGGTACATTAGTAGTTATGAAGAAATTATTCAATGTGCTCTCATGGTAAAAATAACTATTAGAGACTCTAATTATTTTCTTAGTTTAGGGGATAAGAAAAATGATTTTTAAGGGAAAAAAATTTATAAAACATATGAGAGAAATCAAAATAATTTTTATATATACCAAAAATGTAGGAAAAAGCCCATAAGTAGTTTTATTAAAGGAATAGGTGAATTCTTGAGCTGTGGAAGATAAGGACATAATGAACATGAATATAGAAGAGATATAAAGAGGCTAACTAATGAAATGGATGGAGGGAGAGATCAGTCAAATGAACCACCCAAAATACAATGATTTAATTGTAAGGAGTATAGAAATTACCCCAATAAGTGCACCAAACCTTGGGTTAATGAATAAAAGTGACATTTTCAACCCTTAAATCTAGGGAATAATGGAAAATCCTATGAAACAACAACCATTAAAGTTAGTCACGAAAATGATGTGGTGAAAGGTACACTTATCACCAACTCTAAAAATATAAATGTATTGTTTGATTCTAGATCTATCAATTCCTTCATACCTAAGAAGTTCTCTAAGGGAATAAAATCAAAACCCAGGGGCTATATTTGGAATTATTTATAAAAAATGAAAGTGATACAGTGATTATATCCAAAGTCTATAAATACTCTCCAATAGAAGTTTGTGGGAATTTTCTTCCTTCAAAACTTCTTATTCTCTATTTAATGGAATTTTGTGCATGGATTGACTCTCTCTAGATAAATCATATATAAATTTTCAATACATGGAATTTATATTTAATATCCCAAATCAATCTATAATCATCTACCGATTAAAAACTGACCATGAAATTGCTATGGAAATTATATCCTTTATATGGGTCTTAGTATCCAATCATGAGGATTATTTAGTTCATATGGTCAGGGAAAACATGATATTGTAGATATTATAATTATGTGGTATTTTTTGATGTATTTTTAGAATATTTGTTTAGTCTTCTAAAGGATAAAGAGGTTTAGTTTTTAGAAGAACTCATACCTAGTGTTATGCCTATCTCAACAACTCCTTATAGAATAACCTCAATTGAATTTGATGAATTGAAGAGGAAAATTCAAAGGAATATGGATAAGGGTTTATATATCCAAGTGATTCACTATGGGGTAAAATGATCCACTTTGTTAAGAATACACATAGATCAATTAATATCTATATTAATTATCACGAACTTAACAAAATCAAGATCAAGAATAAGTATACTCTACCCCATATTGTTTACTTTTTTATCACATGTGAGGGGATCAACACTTCTCAATGATCAAGATTTGATCTAGATATCACTGATTATGGGTGGAAAGAGATGATTTACCCAATATATCCTTTCATAAAATATATGGGAACTATTGATTCATTTTGAGGCCCTTTGGACACATAAATTCCCCTATTACCATCATGGTTATGATGAATAGAGTATTTATAGATTATCTCATTCAATTTGTGGTTGTATTTATAGATAATATTATTATATGTTTTAAGATCAAGGAATATCATGAATGTTATTATATTATTGTGATATGGACCTTGAGAAAGGATATATTGTTTTACAAATTTTTCAAGTGTGAATTCTTACTGCACAAAGTATCATTATTAATTCATGTCATCACAAGTGAAGGTATATCTGTGGATCCTTCAATGATAGAGGTGATAAAATAATTTCCTAGACCAATAAATGTAACATAGATCTATATTTTTCTTATATTGGTTAGATATTATCCATTCTTAGTGATAAATTTTCCATAGCTGTCAAATTCACTAACCAAGTTAACTTGGAAGGGAGTTATGTTCCTATGGATAGATAAATGGAAAGAAACTTTCTAAGATCCTAAGGGAAATTTAGTCACATTACCGGTACTCACATTACCCCATAGTGGGGAAGGGTTTCTAATATACAGTAATTCATCAAATAAGGTATTGAGATGTGTCCACATGTAAAATTATAGGGGGTATCTTATACATATTTTCAATTAAATATTCCTGAGAAAAAATACCCAATGATTTTTAGTGATAATAGTGGTAATATTTTCATGAAAGAGATAAATGCATTATATTCGTGGTGAATAGTGTGAAATATATATTGATCGCAAAATCTAAAAGTATATATTCACATAGAAGGTGTTAAACATGTTCCAAATGATATGGTTATATTTGAAAAAGGACTAGGACTTCTTGATACAATACCACCCTTAGAATAAAAAAAGGCAGCTAATACTCTCCAAAGGAAGGATTTTGATAACTTATCCATGATGATAACTTAAAGAGAGACAATAATAATGGATTTTTAAGGATAGATTTTGAAATCATGACATAAGAAGTGATATAATATCTTTACCAAATGACTGCTCAACAATCTATCTATCTAAAGGTCATGGAGGCACAGATGGAAGAAATGAATCCATAGAAGTAAGAAGATATTATTATGGAGTTAAAATTGGACAATTATGGAATTATTTGACTCTAGAAATTAATTTTTGTTCCATTAAAAAAAAATTAAAGATGTTGCTCTTGGATGATGCATCTAAATTACCATCATCTATTCATCCTAGAATCACAGTGATGTATGGACATGTCAAAAATTATTTTTGATAAGAAAATAGGAATAAAGAGATTTTATAATATGTATCCTGATGCTTGGTTTGCTATAAATAAAAGTATAAACTTCATAAGTATAATGGGATTATAAAACCATTACCCAAACCTATATAGAAATGGGAGAAAATCACAATATATTTTATGGTAAGTGTTCCTAAGACTTCTAAATGATATAATTACATTTATGTTATAGTTGATCACCTTATGAATTCACCACATTTCATTTCTATTTGAGAAGATTTATCACTTGGAAAACATGACAATATATACATAAAGAAAGTGGTATATCTGAATAGAGTACTAATATCAATTTTATTTGATCAGGATTTGAGGTTTACCTCAAAGTGTTATAGAAGTATTCCATATGAATTGGATACAGATTTGAGTTCCATCATTGTTTATTGTCCTCAGTCTGATGGTCAATCTGAAAGGACCATTCAAAATAAAGAACATATATTTAGATTATATTCAATATATTTCAAAAAAGGTTAGGATCAACACCTTCCCCTTCCAGAGTTCACATATATAAGTAGTATCTATTCTAGCATTCAATTGGAACCATATGAGGATCGGTATGGGAACACATGTAAAACTATGACATATTCAGATAAAGTTATAAGGTGTTCTCTATAAGCACCAAATATTATTTGAGAGATAATAAATAATATTTAAACCATTCAGTGTCATAAATAGACTATATAGATCCAACAATAGAGTTATGCTGATAATCATCGATGAAATGTATAATCTTAATTTGAAGATAAAGTATTCCTTGAAATACCACTATGGTGGAGGGCTATGAGATTTTGGAATAAGGGTAAGTTAAGATCTAGGTACATTAGTCCCTTCACGATAATTTATCATGTGGGAATGGTAGATTATCATCTCAAACTTCCAACAAACCACTCCCAAGATTATGATGCATTCCATGTGTCACTTTTGAGGAAGTACATACCTGACCCTTCACATCTATTGAAATCATATATAGTAAAATTGGAACATGGAATCTCTTATAAAGAAAAAGAAATAGAAAAATTAGATTATATAGATAGAGTACTATAAAAAAGACCTCTTATCTAGTTTAAGTTCTCTAGAAAAATCATATGTTTGAAAAAAATACATTGGATCCCAAAGATTTAATGAAGCAGAAACACCTTCATTTTTTTCACCAGAGTAATAAAATTGTCAGGGTGAAATTGTATTATGGGGGTATAATGTAACAATTCATGAATTTTCTATGATTTTTCCTCTAAATAAATAATATATTGAATAGCATGTTAAGACAAACACCCTGATTATAGTTATGGAAATAATATAGAAAATTAGAATTATAATATACATATTAATAGATAAGTAAACAGGTTAAATGATTTTAAGAATTCATGTAATAATATATGTATTAATATAATATGACTATTATATATATGGTAACTGAAATATATGTAACACCCATCAGTTTTTTTGAGGTATATTTTAGTTTATTTTCTATAATTGATATGTGTATTCTATTTATTTTGGTATGTTAATTTTTTTTGTTGATCGAGAGAGATTTTGGGAGGAATGGGCCACACCTATAGCTGATAGTAATCTTCATGTTGGTATTAATGATTTGAATGAATCCTTCACATTTTGAATATATCATTTTGAATCTACAGAGCCACTATCTACAATGGTTCATGATGTGAGCCATAGGTTCACACCGTGAGTGTCATTTTGGTAATTTTTTTAAGAGGGGAAAGTTGGTATCTTCACACTAACCATATATTTGAGTCTCCCATCACATACCTATAACCCTTATAATTTTTTTTCAATAGTAGTCCCCTTTTTATGGTTTTGGATCCATTCCTCTCATATCTTCACCAATTAGTTTTTTGTTTGTTTTGGAAGCTTCCGTCATGTGATTCTAAAATCTTTATTCCTTAGAGATTCTATTCTTCCACTATTTCTTATTTCGCTTGATCTAAACCCTAATTCAGTTTATTTTATAACTAATTTTAGGGACTCAACATGATTAGATTTGTTTGGGTGTAAAACCTTAGTGTTTTAACTTCCCCGTTTTTGTGGTAGGAAGTCCTTACCATTCTAAAATGCTTATATGAAATTTTATGAATTGGATCCTTGTGCGTGAATGTATAGTCATGTTAGATGTCCTATTTTAGTATCCTTATGATTGAGTTTGTATCAATGTAGTTGGCCCCTTAGAGATTAATTTTAGGTTGTGTGCATTGAAATCAATGAATGTGAGCCTCGTATCAGGGAAAAGGGTTGGGATTTCCATTAAGGTAATTGGGATCGTAAAGTTTTGTTTTTGTTCATAAATGGAAATAATTACTTTTTTAAATCATATAAGTGTTTGTGTAATGAATTAACTTAATTATAATGGATTTAATGCATTTTGTTTCTTTTTTTCTTTCTGTTTAATTATGATATATATTAAGTACATGGGGAAGGGTTGGTGTGCTTTATGAGGTCATAACCTAAGCGATAATGTAAGGGCAATGTTTTGTATGTTCTTCTAGGTTCCTATGATGATATGGAAAACCATGATTGATATGGTTGATCTTGGATTGGTGATAGGGATTGGACAAAATTTAGTCAATTCCAAGATGAGTGTAGTATAACCATGAGTGATATGGTTGATCTTGGTATGGCGATAGGGGCTGACAATGAGTTCCATGGTGGAGTCCAAGATAAACATGGACTCGTAGTGAGTGATATGGATTATCTTGATGTGTGATGTGAGGATGACCATGAGTGAGATGGTTGTGTACCGTAGATATTTTGATGTCTCTTATGAATAAGATGTTGGGTCTAAATATGTTTATGTTAGTTTCTATTGGGTGAGAAGATACTATTTATTATGGACTTTTAGTGGGATGGAATGAATGTTACTTTTGAAAATAATCCATAGTAGGTGGGTCTAGGGTTTTTAGTAACCTGGTTAGAATATGATGAACTGATGATTTTCATGCTTATTTATTTATTTACATTATATCATTGCATACAATTTTATATATCTGTTTCACTTATGTTAGGGGAATGTCAGTGGAGTTATACTGGGTTAATAATCAAACCCTATATGTGAATCTTGATGCAAGTGCAGACTTTATGATCATGGATATAGATAAGGTTATATGTAATGGCCCGGAAGTCTCCGGTCCATTACTTTGTGAAAATGTGGAGTTGGAGGTGTTTCGGGAGGTCAAGGTGACTTATCCCCAACACTTTGCCAAATTTCTAGTTCTGTGAATAGTGTTTCCAGGTTTATGAACAATAATGGTAGGTGAATAGTATTCTATCGGTGAGGTTCAGTGAACACTGTTCTATCAGTGTGGTTTTGTGAATAGTTATATCGGTAAAGTTTTGTGAATAGTTCTATCGGTGAGGTTTTGTGAACAGTTCTATCGGTGAGGTTTGTGAACAGTTCTATCGATGGGGTTTGTGAATAGTTCTATCGGTGAGGTTTTGTGAATAGTTGTATTGGTGAGGTTTTGTGAACAGTTCTATCGGTGAGGTTTTGTGAACAGTTCTATCGGTGAGGTTTTGTGAACAGTTCTATCGGTGAGGTTTGTGAACAGTTCTATCGGTGAGGTTTTGTGAACAGTTTTATCGGTGAGGTTTTGTGAACAGTTCTATTGGTGGACTTGAACAGTGTTTCCAGAACAGTAGGTGTACAGTGTTTCCAGGATGGTGATGTCTATCGGTAACCTCTAATGGTGAGGTCTATCGGTAACCTCTAATGGTGAGGTCTATCAGTAACCTCTAATGGTGAGGTCTATCGGTAACCTCTAACGGTGAGGTCTATCAGTGACCTTTTCTTTCCTTTGCCAAATTTTGAGTATGTGAACAGTGTTTCCAGCTTCCTACAGATTCGCCCCCTTTGACGTAAAATACATTTAAATCCTTATTTTAAGGTCTCTAAGGCCAATTCTAAGGCCATAAATCCTATATTAATTATTCCTAAGGCCGGGATGTATTTACTTGGTCAAACTGCATGGGTTAATGCGATCTATTTTTAATGGATAATTAAGCAGATCTTAAACCGTCACCCTAGTAAATCTTCAAAAAGGGACGAGATATCATTCTCCCTTGTTCTTCCTCTTTGTTATCATCTATGAGACGCTAGAACCTTTCAATCCTTCCCATAGGAGTTGTACAATCAAACTTTACCCCTCAAATCGGTTCCGCTCTATTTTGATGCAACCAAGCTATATCGATCAATCTTCAATATAAGGTATGTTTTATCATCGTTCCTTTGGTATCATCTTCTCCTATTTCTTCTTTCCATCTTATATCATGTAATCTCCATGCTTCTAATGGGGTTTTCTTGGGGCTTGGTTGGTGCGGACGTATCATGGCATCCTCGAGTGGATGCAGTTGTCACGAGAGGAGAATTGTGACCCGTTGTGTGGATAAAGAACATAAAGAATTGTTGAGGTAGGGGATTCGTTGCTTCTCTTTTCATTTACATGCAATTGTATCGTCAACATGTTTTATCCCAGTGGATCATAATGGAATTGACATAATAAATATTTGAACTGGATAAATAAATTGATATCTATCATATGTTATTGCCTCCTGTTTTGCTAGATAGTGTGATATCTATGCTTCCTTGTTTAGCTGTTATTCTTGATGGAAATCGGTAAAGAACGTAAACCGGGATTAATTGAATAGTGTTGGCTAAAGATAAAGAGTCATGAAAATGAATCCGGTTCTTGTTGTGATTTAATGTTAATCAAATTAGTGCAGTAATCATGTTTATTTATTTGTGATAACTATAGCATCCCACCTTTTTATCACATAAACTTTCATTACATTTTACAAAACCGAGGATCTTTAAGGTTTAGTGTCTTGGAAACCAGGAACTTAAAACATGAAAAAAAACATTCTTCTTAAACACTTGAAAGTCTTCTCCTTATGTTCATCCTAGGTTCATTTCTGCATCTCATAACCTGGGTACATACATCAAAATAAAGGGTGAGCAGAAGGCCCAGTAAGAGAAACAAGAGGAAAATTTTACATGTGAACTTGATATACTTCAATAAGGACATGAAAAGAACTTTAAGGCATGAGAAAGAAATCATGAGGCATTTCATAATAAAAATAACATTTTTCATAACTTGAAGATGTGGCTACATCATTTAACATAGACAATCATGAACATATCACCAAGGTCCATCCCCAAGGTGTCATTTAAAAATTACCAAGGCTATTCACCAAGGTATCGTGAAAATTGTAATCTCTAGTGGTTACATCATTACCCAATGCATTGGAGCGCTATCAGGGCGCACCCTTAAATTTGCCTTTATTATCATGTGAGCCACATATATCATCATCAAACATTTCATAAATAACCCATATAGCATAAAGGAAATGGGTTTCATTTCATAATCATAACTTTTTAAAAACTGCTTTAAAGACATGATCTTTATATCACTTTAAAACCCACAGAAAAGGAAGGTGGGTCTCATGTATGTAAATCCCAGAATTTAAAATAGAACATTTTGGTATATATGTGAATACCCCTTTAGAAGAAAGAGCTTTGAGTATTCACTTAATAAAATAAAAGGACTTTAGAAAAAGAGATAGACATTTTGAGACAGAAATTCTACAGCATAACGGCAATGTTCCGAGGTTTTAGAAGACATTAAAAGAGAGGTAAAATGGGTCAAAAATTCATAAATGACCCATAAAATAGTACATGGACAGAATAAGAAGGATACATGATCATGGTAATGAGATTTCAAGGACATACCATTTGAAATGAAAAACATGGAAGGAAGAAAAAAAAAGATTTCTCTTATGAAAGTTCGGCAGCCTAACGGCGTTACTTAAACCTCAACAAAAATGATTTGAAAAGATCAAATAGGATCTATCATCATGTGAACATAAGAGTTCAGTATGATAGATATAGAGATAATTCCCCAACATAAAAAAAAGAACTTGAAAGAATTTACATGAAAGTAGAACTTCAAAATGAGAAGGGTGAAGAACCACTTAAAAATTCGGCAGCCTAACGGCGCCACTTAAAACATCAAAATACTGAATTGAAGAGATCAAATAGGGTCTCTCATCATATGAACATAAGAGTCCAGTATGATATATATAGAGATCATACCCCAATATAACAAAAAGGAACTTGAAATAATTGACATGAAAGTAGAACTTCAAAACGAGAAGGGTGAAGAACTACTTAAAAAATTCGGCAGCCTAACGACGCCACTTAAAACTTCAAAATACTGAATTGAAGTGATCAAATGGGGTCTCTCATCATATGAACATAAGAGTCCAGTATGATAGATATAGAGATCATACCCCAATATAACAAAAAGGAACTTGAAATAATTGACATGAAAGTAGAACTTCAAAACAAGGAGGGTGAAGAACCACTTAAAAATTCGGCAGCCTAACGGCGCCACTTAAAACTTCAAAATACTGAATTGAAGCGATCAAATGAGGTCTCTCATCATATGATCATAAAAGATCAGTATGATAAATTTAGAGATCATACCCCAACATAATAAAAAGGAACATGAAAGACTTGAATGAAAATAGAACTTGAAAACGAGGAAGGTGAAAGAATCCCTTAAAAATTCGGCAGCCTAACGGCGCCACTTAAACATTCTTAAAACGAATTGATGAGAGCAAGGGGGGTCTCTCATCATATGAACATGAAATAGGCAGTAGGATGAATATAAAATAACATCCTCCAACATAAGAACATGGAGTATAAAAGAAATGACATAAAAGAGATTACTTGAAAAGAAAGAGAGAGGTCGGATCCCTTACCTTAAAACGTGACTCTTGAAACTCAAAGGATTGGACCTTGAGGGATTGGGGGCACCTTGGGAGGACTCCTTGGAAGGTAAGAAGACCAGAACTTCGTTGGGGGAGAGTTGGGAGTGAAAACTAAGGGAGGAAAGGGTGGGTATTTATAGGGAAAGTGAGGGGACAAAGCATTAATGGCCAAGGGACACCTCACTAGTGGTTTTGGCAAAACCATGGTCTTGCCCATGGTATTTGCCCATGGTATTGGCCACTTGGGACACCTCACACCTTATCTTACTATTCATAATTCGACCATATTGAATATATACTTAATACATCATTTAATGACGTCATTAAACACCCGTAACTTAAAAACTATACTTTCACTATTCACCGAAAATTCAACTTTCTCAGAATAATCCCAAAATTTCACATTAACCAAATATAAATGCTCTGATTTCAAAAATGAAATCCATTTTATAAAAATAATTTTCTAAATATTTTTAATTTAATTTTTAAATAAAAACACTATTCATCGAAAATTCATTTTTTTCAGAAAAAACCCCAAAAATTACCATAACATAATATCGATGCTTTGAGTTCAAAAATAAAGTCATTTTTATAAAAATAATTTTCTAATTATTTTTAATTAAATTTGTAATTAAAAAACACTATTCACCCGAAAAAACTAATACTTGAATAATAATTAATGAAACTGTTATTTAACTATTTTATTGAATCACATTACTTAATCAAGGTGCCTAGATTATTTTAAAACTTTCTTTAAGTGAGATTACTAAACCATTTGGTCATATTACTAATCCTAATCATAAAATCACTATTCATAATTTACTATTCATCAAAAATCAAGTTGATCTTATTAGACTCTAAATTTAGTACTGAACATAATTGCAGAAGACCATTTTTTGAAAATCATTACACATTTTTAATTATTTAGGGTTTACATAAACATATTTATAATATCCTTTTTCTAAAATTCATCAAAAATATGCATACTAAATTTATCCGGTCATTTCAAAATTCATAAACATCATCATAAGAAGAAATCCCAGTTTTTATTTAAAACAAGGATTACACAAGGTAGTTACGGTCTCGTTACATAACCCCTTATAATACCAGCATAAGACCTAAGAGTAAGGTGTGCTAGGTTGATAGAAGCTTGGGGCGGCTCAGTCAACATTGCCCGAGTAGTAATTTCTATCAGTTTGAACTTCTCACGAAGGCGATTTCGTTCCAGCTTCACATGATGAAGTTCGGCTTGGATTTGATCCAGAGCAAAGCCCAGTGGTGCTACCTCCTTCCCAAGCTCTGTTAGATGGGCTTCGATCGGTCCAAGACTACTAGGTGAGGCCATCGAATCTTCTTTCTATAATAATTAACCATGATTGCTTGTATTTAGAGACAATAGTCAAAACGTTTAGTTTCCAGTGGTCATATTGACTAATGGTCAAATAACAATCAAAACACAACAGTCTCATTTTAATTATACTCATGTTATCAAATGAAACATTTTTGTTGAGTATAAAAATAAAATAAAATAACACATAAAATTAGGAAACAAGATTTATTTAAAATTTCGGGTCGTTACAATCTTCCCCCCTTAAGAAATTGCGTCCTCGCAATTTTTAAAATTAGGTTTTGAAATTTCATTGAAAGTCCCACATCGGAAAAGGAGTCAGTAAAACTATTACATTAAAAGAAATAAAGGGAAGTACGAAGGTCACCCGAGTTAGCCCACACTAGGATTCCATGTAGGAAAATATGGACATGGAGGAGAGAACAAAGGGTCATGTTCTGAGGGAGAGTGATAGAGAACATGATTAGGAGAAAGTTAACCATGAGAAAATCCCAAACTTATGATGTGTGTAAACGATCTTTGATTACCTAGTAGGAAACGTAAACCAACAACGTTTTTGTTTTACGTTCCTTGTCATAATTTTGAGGAATTCATTTACAACATAGAACAATAACATAAGGAAATATATCTACCTTCATGTAGAGTTTCACCCTTTAATAAGTTTCTACCCAAAACTAATCTTTTCTCCAAATTATGATCATTCAAAACTACTAGGTCTCATCAAAACACAAGAATCATCTTCATAATCCACCAAAGATTAACTATCTATTTCTTCTATCTTTAAACATTATCCCAAAAACAGAAAGGGTAAGGTAAAACAACTCTTCAAAAAGAAAGAATCCCATAGGAATGGAAACTACTTTTAAATCTTCAAAGTTCCATGGTACTACCCAAAGTTCATCATAGTCTATTCCATAAATAACTGTCCTTAAAAATCCTCAAAATAAACCAAACTAAGATTGAATCCCAAATACAAGAAGGATTTGATAACATAGTCTTCCAAAACAACTTCATTGTTCATCTCCAGACAACATCAACCACTCCTACCATCTTATAACAAAAGTAGATAACCTAAACATATTTTACCCAAGATAGGTTAATCATTCCCATAAGTAGCCTAAATTACTATAAGTCCACCATAAATTTATCGATTCTTCAAAATATAAGTCAACCTTACTCCTCAATGAAAATACCATAGTAATCTATTTACCTCGATCATATAGGGTCCCTAAAATAGTGAACGTATTCCAAAATAATAATCATCTTTTAATCCCCTAATCACCTCTGTCATATTAATACGACAATCGTCGTATTTCCTATCACATTGGTTTTTGGGACATGTTCTTCCATTTCCCGCCATTAACTAAGAAAAGAAACTATAATTAGGGGATTATTTACTTAGCTAATAATCTTGAAAAGGAAACTTTAAGCATAAAAGGATAAACATGTAGAATAAAAGTATATCCTAACTTGTGATCCCCTAGGTTCCAATCTAGGTTATCCATGATCATATATTCTTATGTGAATCCTTATTTTTTTTATCCTTGTTCCTTTAATAATGGTTCATACTAAGCTTATGAATTTACCAAAGCATATCCCCTGGGAGTGTCGTAACCAAGAGTGCAGCAAGGCCCGTTGTCGTGTACCAGTTCCCGTTCGAGTCTAGCTCAAAGCGGTGTTTTCGGGTTTTACCCCTATGTACATCTGTGCCAGAGCCACCTCTACCTGCTCGTATCCAGACAGGGATGTATTTGCTTGGAAACCCCTTACTCAATACTCACCAAAATACCAGGAAGATTTCCTATATTTAAACTTTTCTATAGGGTTCTTCCTAAAGTTTTCATATCCTAATTTCCACAAATAACTAAACCATCCTTTGATACCAACTATAGCATCCCACCTTTTTATCACATAAACTTTCATTACATTTTACAAAATCGAGGATCTTTAAGGTTTAGTGTCTTGGAAACCAGGAACTTAAAACATGAAAAAAAAAACATTCTTCTTAAACACTTGAAAGTCTTCTCCTTATGTTCATCCTAGGTTCATTTCTGCATCTCATAACCTGGGTACATACATCAAAATAAAGGGTGAGCAGAAGGCCCAGTAAGAGAAACAAGAGGAAAATTTTACATGTGAACTTGATATACTTCAATAAGGACATGAAAAGAACTTTAAGGCATGAGAAAGAAATCATGAGGCATTTCATAATAAAAATAACATTTTTCATAACTTGAAGATGTGGCTACATCATTTAACATAGACAATCATGAACATATCACCAAGGTCCATCCCCAAGGTGTCATTTAAAAATTACCAAGGTTATTCACCAAGGTATCGTGAAAATTGTAATCTCTAGTGGTTACATCATTACCCAATGCATTGGAGCGCTATCAGGGCGCACCCTTAAATTTGCCTTTATTATCATGTGAGCCACATATATCATCATCAAACATTTCATAAATAACCCATATAGCATAAAGGAAATGGGTTTCATTTCATAATCATAACTTTTTAAAAACTGCTTTAAAGACATGATCTTTATATCACTTTAAAACCCACAGAAAAGGAAGGTGGGTCTCATGTATGTAAATCCCAGAATTTAAAATAGAACATTTTGGTATATATGTGAATACCCCTTTAGAAGAAAGAGCTTTGAGTATTCACTTAATAAAATAAAAGGACTTTAGAAAAAGAGATAGACATTTTGAGACAGAAATTCTGCAGCATAACGGCAATGTTCCGAGGTTTTAGAAGACATTAAAAGAGAGGTAAAATGGGTCAAAAATTCATAAATGACCCATAAAATAGTACATGGACAGAATAAGAAGGATACATGATCATGGTAATGAGATTTCAAGGACATACCATTTGAAATGAAAAACATGGAAGGAAGAAAAAAAAAGATTTCTCTTATGAAAGTTCGGCAGCCTAACGGCGTTACTTAAACCTCAACAAAAATGATTTGAAAAGATCAAATAGGATCTCTCATCATGTGAACATAAGAGTTCAGTATGATAGATATAGAGATAATTCCCCAACATAAAAAAAAGAACTTGAAAGAATTTACATGAAAGTAGAACTTCAAAATGAGAAGGGTGAAGAACCACTTAAAAATTCGGCAGCCTAACGGCGCCACTTAAAACATCAAAATACTGAATTGAAGAGATCAAATAGGGTCTCTCATCATATGAACATAAGATTCCAGTATGATATATATAGAGATCATACCCCAATATAACAAAAAGGAACTTGAAATAATTGACATGAAAGTAGAACTTCAAAACGAGAAGGGTGAAGAACTACTTAAAAAATTCGGCAGCCTAACGACGCCACTTAAAACTTCAAAATACTGAATTGAAGCGATCAAATGGGGTCTCTCATCATATGAACATAAGAGTCCAGTATGATAGATATAGAGATCATACCCTAATATAACAAAAAGGAACTTGAAATAATTGACATGAAAGTAGAACTTCAAAACAAGGAGGGTGAAGAACCACTTAAAAATTCGGCAGCCTAACGGCGCCACTTAAAACTTCAAAATACTGAATTGAAGCGATCAAATGGGGTCTCTCATCATATGATCATAAAAGATCAGTATGATAAATTTAGAGATCATACCCCAACATAATAAAAAGGAACATGAAAGACTTGAATGAAAATAGAACTTGAAAACGAGGAAGGTGAAAGAATCCCTTAAACATTCGGCAGCCTAACGGCGCCACTTAAACATTCTTAAAACGAATTGATGAGAGCAAGGGGGGTCTCTCATCATATGAACATGAAATAGGCAGTAGGATGAATATAAAATAACATCCTCCAACATAAGAACATGGAGTATAAAAGAAATGACATAAAAGAGATTACTTGAAAAGAAAGAGAGAGGTCGGATCCCTTACCTTAAAACGTGACTCTTGAAACTCAAAGGATTGGATCTTGAGGGATTGGGGGCACCTTGGGAGGACTCATTGGAAGGTAAGAAGACCAGAACTTCGTTGGGGGAGAGTTGGGAGTGAAAACTAAGGGAGGAAAGGGTGGGTATTTATAGGGAAAGTGAGGGGACAAAGCATTAATGGCCAAGGGACACCTCACTAGTGGTTTTGGCAAAACCATGGTCTTGCCCATGGTATTTGCCCATGGTATTGGCCACTTGGGACACCTCACACCTTATCTTACTATTCATAATTCGACCATATTGAATATATACTTAATACATCATTTAATGATGTCATTAAACACCCGTAACTTAAAAACTATACTTTCAATATTCACCGAAAATTCAACTTTCTCAGAATAATCCCAAAATTTCACATTAACCAAATATAAATGCTCTGATTTCAAAAATGAAATCCATTTTATAAAAATAATTTTCTAAATATTTTTAATTTAATTTTTAAATAAAAACACTATTCATCGAAAATTCATTTTTTTCAGAAAAAACCCCAAAAATTACCATAACATAATATCGATGCTTTGAGTTCAAAAATAAAGTCATTTTTATAAAAATAATTTTCTAATTATTTTTAATTAAATTTGTAATTAAAAAACACTATTCACCCAAAAAAACTAATACTTGAATAATAATTAATGAAACTGTTATTTAACTATTTTATTGAATCACATTACTTAATCAAGGTGCCTAGATTATTTTAAAACTTTCTTTAAGTGAGATTACTAAACCATTTGGTCATATTACTAATCCTAATCATAAAATCACTATTCATAATTTACTATTCATCAAAAATCAAGTTGATCTTATTAGACTCTAAATTTAGTACTGAACATAATTGCAGAAGACCATTTTTTGAAAATCATTACACATTTTTAATTATTTAGGGTTTACATAAACATATTTAAAATATCCTTTTTCTAAAATTCATCAAAAATATGCATACTAAATTTATCCGGTCATTTCAAAATTCATAAACATCATCATAAGAAGAAATCCCAGTTTTTATTTAAAACAAGGATTACACAAGGTAGTTACGGTCTCGTTACATAACCCCTTATAATACCAGCATAGGACCTAAGAGTAAGGTGTGCTAGGTTGATAGAAGCTTGGGGCGGCTCAGTCAACATTGCCCGAGTAGTAATTTCTATCAGTTTGAACTTCTCACGAAGGCGATTTCGTTCCAGCTTCACATGATGAAGTTCGGCTTGGATTTGATCCAGAGCAAAGCCCAGTGGTGCTACCTCCTTCCCAAGATCTGTTAGATGGGCTTCGATCGGTCCAAGACTACTAGGTGAGGCCATCGAATCTTCTTTCTATAATAATTAACCATGATTGCTTGTATTTAGAGACAATAGTCAAAACGTTTAGTTTCCAGTGGTCATATTGACTAATGGTCAAATAACAATGAAAACCCAACAGTCTCATTTTAATTATACTCATGTTATCAAATGAAACATTTTTGTTGAGTATAAAAATAAAATAAAATAACACATAAAATTAGGAAACAAGATTTATTTAAAATTTCGGGTCGTTACAATAACTTACTGATTAGGTTTCCCGAATTTTGGAACCTACGTTTAATAAATCTGTTAATTCAAGATGGATTAAAGAACTACTTGTTTGATTATTTCTAAAATGGTTCTGAGTTTCCCTCTTGATTGTTAAAGGGCCAAGAGCCCATTGATGTGATGTTTTTTTCCGGATTCTTGTGTTATGATGTGATCCTGGATGGATGTTGTGATATGTAGAGGCATGGAGACTTTTGGTTGTGGTAGCAGATGAAGCCTAGAGTGGCAAGATGCATCGATTTATGCATGTGAGTGTCAGGGAGGACACCAGGGATGATGGAATGAGATGGATGTGATTGTTTGATTCTTGTCAATTCTCTTTGGTCATTTATTTTCTTTACTTTTCCCCACTACTCAAGGCAGCTGGTCTTGCTTACCCTTCTTCCGAAAGAGACGAAGACAGGTGAGGTATGCCACGTGCTTTTCGTGTTTAGCTTCTCACGGGAGGATGGGTCTAGGCACTTGCTATAGGCAGCAAAAACTCAACGAGTAGTACAACTACTCACCGTGTTGAGCCCCTTTGTGTTTAGTAGCATAGAATTATTTTATAGAATGCCCGGGAATATGGGAAAGTAATTCTGTAATGAATAATTGAATAAATGGTGTTAACTCATGGGGTTAGAGTTGCTGGAACATAATGACAAGGTTGTAATTTGGAAGGTACAGTGGATATTGGGTGTGATGCTAATGAAGTTTAATGTTAAACTATTCATGGTTAATTAATGTTTAAAGAATTAATTAATGTACAGTGTAACTGATAAAAAGGGAATGAAGTAATCTAATAAAGCTCTTCAAATGGTTGTGTGCTTATAGGATACCTAGTCTTAGAAGTATCATCCCAGAGTCTGAGAGACGTTAGCTGCAATTGTGTCTAAGAATAGGTAATGCCCATAGTGTGGTTGTGAGATATAATATATTCTGTACTTTTTATGTTTCTATATGATACTCCACCCTTTCAGTAAGGGAAACTACCACCCCAGGGATTCTGACCTTAGGGGGTGTTTTCCCCAACATTCCGGTGGAAGGACGAATGGGTGACTACCCCCTTTGGCCCTGCTCTCTTCTCTTGATAGATACTTGTGCCAACAGGAACAATGGTTAGTTTCCCCATATATGTGTGTAGAGGGCTGTAATGGATTGTGGTTATTCACACACATATATTCTGGATATAGTATCCTATGGACTACTATAGGTGTAACGTGTATAGGCTGTGATGTCTTGAGGATCCTTACTCGGTGTATGGGGTGTAATGTCTTGAGGTATAATACCCAACGTATGATACACATTATGAGAGCTGTGGTGGATCCTGGAAATTACCTAGTTACTTTTGGTTGTGAGGATGGTGTGGTGCTTTGCCCAGGTGTCTGCGGGAAAGCCTTTGTGGTGTACGAGGTGCAGATTTTGGTGCTTCGCCCAGGTGTCTACGGGCAAGCCTTTTTGGAGAGAGATGCTTATGACGTGCGACGTAGGGGAAAAGTGGCAAACCAGTGGGGAATTAGTAGTGGGGTACCCTTGATATTCTTTATTATATGATATATTCTTTTATGCATTACTTGGTGAGAGTAGCCATGGTGAGGTTGAGAACTTAGTATACCTGTTTAGGTGATGAGTTAGTTTCACTTGTTGTTCACTGTGCTTTAGCATGCTTTCTTTACTTTTTCAAGAGCGACTTCAGAGAGGATCCTACTGAGTATACTATTATACTCACCCTATGTATATATAAATTGTTTTTCAGGTCACTTGGAGTAGGTTGGAGATCAGGCTGGTTACTATTAGCTTGTGGTTGCAGGAGCTGATCGGGTTGTGGTTGCTGCTATTTTACTTTCTTTTGGGTACTTGCAGTTTTTCCCTTCCAGTTGTAGTATTTTTTCATGACATTTCATATGTGTACTTGGGTTTCTTTTATATTCCAGTTCTGATTTGGAGTTGATTGTTGTCTATCTTATCTCTCTCTTCTGCATGTGTTCTCTTAGGGGGTAATACCTCGCATTTGTGTGTTAACTATACCCTCAATGCTAGTCGCCAACCCGGGGCCTACTAGAGGCGGGACTCGGGGGTCATTATCTCCCTTCTCACATTGCCGGCCCATGAGGGGTACACTTTGTGCGGAGGGGGTCATGACAAAGTGGTATCAAAGGCTCTGTCTGAGGGTTAGGATGGAGTTTGGAGTTAGGCACAAGTGAGGTTGCATGGGTTGGTAGGGAAACAGTGTCATTAATGTTTAGCAAGTGAGGTAAACATTGGAGAACAGTTGAGACATAGGTGTTTAGGGCCCCCTATGATCATATGCACAAGCCTTTAAGTTTACAATGGCTACTAAACAAGGTGATACTAGTTGCAGGATAGAGACCTAGGAAAGGATCATGCATCATTCTTCTTTGTGCCTGTGTTTTAATGGGTAGACCTTGGGATAGGTTAACCTAATATGAATGAAAGAAAACAATAAATTAATTAATGTTGAGTCTTCCATATTCCAGGATTAGGAGCACTAATGGTTTGTTATTTTACAGGTATGGCTCCAGGTCGACATACTCATCAGGTTTGTGTAGAAAATGTCCAGCAGGCTATTCCAGCAGAACGCCGTAGGGTAGAGGTTGACGATGATAACACATGGAGGAAGACACTTTGAGAGTTTCAGTGCCATAGTCTACAGAAGTATGAGGGCTCTGTTTCATATGCAGTCACCGAAGACGGGTTAGAGGAGGTCGAGATCAGCTTTAGTTCGATTCATGCTCGTAAGGATCACTGGGCGTCCTTGGTTGTGACAATGCTGCGTGGAGCTACGAGGCAGTGGTGGTTCTAATTCCTCGGGGATCATGAGGAGTCAGCGATCTCATGGGATGAGTTCCAAGATAGGTTTAGAGTCAAGTTTCTTTCTTTGACTGCGAAGGCGTCCAGTCGCCAGGATCTTCTTACCCTTCGACAGGGGAGCTACAATGTTCGAGAGTTTGGAATACATTTCAGGAATATTTTATGATATGCTTCAGACCTACTGCCTGATGAGGAGGCCAGAGCGAGGCATTTTGAGGAGGGTTTACATCCAGAGATCCAGTGCCAGGTCACCCCATTTAGGATGAAGACATATATTGAGGTGCTGGCGAGGGAAGAGGTTATCAAGAAGAATTTTTCCAGGACCGGATCATCACGAGATGGGAATTGGCATGATTCCTCACGAAGCAGAGCTGTGGTATGAGGTTCTCGGTTTTCAGGGCAGAAGAGTTTCTGTTCACCCTTGGGTAGGTCCCATCTAATCACATCTCATTTCACTAGAGGCAGCAACTCTTAGGACTATGCCAAGGGATCAGGTGCTAGTTTTTCTTGTGGTGGTCGTGGTCATGAGAAGTGGGTTTGCCCGACCTTTCAGAGCGGCCACCGTGCACTAGGCACTATGCTCCAGGTTCCTCCGTTGAGGCAGTTCCAGCCGAGGCAGTAGTAGCCAGTTGCACCAGATTTAGATTAGCAGAGGGTAGATGAGGCAGGAAGAGGACAGCCCCATGAAACTCGTTGTCCTCAGAGAGCAGAGCACGACCGTGGTGGTGGTTGTCATCAGGGTCATAGAGGATATGGAGGAGGTCGTGGTCATCTTCATGCTCTAGCGTTGCCAGATCCAGGCGAGCCAGACGTTGTCTGAGGTACCCTTCTCTTGTTTTCTACCTTGGTGTATGTCTTGTTTGATTCAAGAGAGACACACTCTTTCATATCACCTACCCTTGTCCATGCTTTGGGACTTGAGGTAGAGAGGCTTCCAGTGCCCTTGGAGTTGACTACATCGGTTGGACATCGAGCCGACTTGTTTGAAGTATGTAGAGATTGTGAGATAGTGTTGGGGAAGCACCGATCTTGGGGAGATTTCATATGTTAACGAATACAACCATATGATGTCATCCTCAACATGGATTGGTTGTATTTAATGCAGGCTATCAGGGATTGCTTCGGGAAGAAGGTCATCTTCATCGGTGCAGATGGAGAGTAAGTGGTGTTTCTTGGGGAGTGAGATCCTCGGATGGGTCATAGGTGCGTTCCTTCCTTATCATCCATGATGACTGAGATTATTTTGAGCTCATCAGAGGATTAGCAGCTGGCGTTTCCTAGGGTCGTTGAGGAGTACCCTGATGTCTTTCCAGAAGAGGTTGTACCATTACCCCCTTGACGAGAGATCGAGTTCAGGATCGAGCTACAGCTAGGAGCATCTCCTATCTCTATGTCTTCATATAGGATGTCCACTTCTAAGTTACGAGAACTAATTATACATGTTGATGGTCTGTTACAGTGTGGTTTTGTTCGGCCAAGTGTGTCACCATGGGGTGCACGAGTTTTGTTTGTGAAGAAGGCTGACGACAATTTGCGGTTGTGTGTCGATTATCGTCGCTTAAACAAAGTGATAGTAAAGAATCACTATCCTCTCCCGCGGATTGATGATTTGTTCAATCAAATAAAGGGTGAAAGTTGGTTTTCAAAGATCGACTTGTGGTCAGGATATCATCAAATGCGTGTGAAGGATGAGGATATCCTGAAGACTGATTTCCGTTGTCGTCATGGGAATTATGAGTTCATTGTAATGCCATACGGAGTAACGAATGCTCTAGCTGTGTTCATGGGATTGATGAATGCTATTTTCCATGATTTCATGGACAAGTTTGTGGTGGTTTTCATTGACGACATCCTTGTGTACTTCACATCTTAAGAGGAGCATGCAGAGCATCTACATGCTGTTTTGGGAGTTCTTCGTAAACATTAGCTATTTGGGAAGTTGTCGAAGTGTGAATTTTGGGCTCTAGAAGTCCATTTCTTGGGGAATGTTGTGTCCCAACAGGGAGTATCTTCAGATCCATCGAAGATAGAAGAATTTGTGTCTTGAGCCGCCCCCAAGACAGTTTCAGAGGTGCAAAGTTTCCTTGGTCTCGTAGGCTACTACAGGAGGTTCATAGCCAATTTCTCCTGAGTTGCGACTCCTCTGACATCTTTGAACAGGAAGGATCAAGTGTTCATATGGACTGATCAGTTTCAGAAAGCTTTCTAGTATCTAAAGGAAAAGTTAATAAGTGCTCCAGTTCTTTGTCTTCCAGCTGAGGGAGTTCAGTTTGATGTTTTCTGCGACGCTTCGCATCTGGGGTTAGGGTGTGTCCTTATGCAGAAAGGGTCAATTTTTTCTTATGTGTATTGGCAGTTAAATCCCCATGAACTTAACTATGCCACCCATGATCTTGAGTTGGCAGTTGTCGTGTTTGCACTGAAGTTGTGGAGACATTACCTCATTGGTGAGCACTTTGTGGTTTTCAATGATCATAAGAGTTTGAGGTATGTTTTCTCCCAGCATGACTTGAACTTACAAAAATGTCAGTGGATGGAGTTATTAAAGGAATATGACTTCAAAATATCTTATACACCTGGAAAAGGGAATGTTGTAGCGGATGCACTGAGCTGAAAGTCACGTAGTGATACTGTGCGTGAATCCGGTGATTCCTGGAGAGTAATGAAAGAGCTGTTAGTATTACATATTGATATGGGAGAAGTTGGGGGTAGAGGTTGTCTTTTTCAGAAAACGGTACAATCATCCTTGATTCAAAAGGTGGAGGAGTCCCAGTTAGGATATCTTGAGGTGGAGGCCTGGAGAGACCGAGTTGTTTGTAGTGGGGCCCCTGATGGTTGGTATGAGGATGAACAACACCGAGTGTTATACCAAGGATGTATTTTCGTTCCCTTGAAAATGCATGAGATGGTTCTCAGAGAGTTCCACAGTTCACCTTTACCAGTACATCTGGGTGTGAAAAAGATGTACCGATCCTTGAGGAGTCAGTTTTGGTGGCCTAGGCTTAAGCGTGCGGTTATAGAGTTTGTGTCTCGATGTTTAGTTTTCCAAAAGGTGAAGGCCAAACACCATATTCCTGGTGGTCTTCTCCATCCATTAGAGATTCCTCATTGGAAGTGGGAGGACATGTCGATGGACTTTGTTACAGGTTTACCTTGAGATCCGGGAGGACATGATGCTATTTGGGTGGTAGTGGATCATTTAACAAAATCAGTCTACTTCATAGCGATCAAGGAGTCGAGCTCAGTGGAAGTTTTGTCGAGGAAATATCTAGAGGAGGTGGTGAGACTTCATGGAGTCCTTAGGATGATCATTTCTAATCTAGATCCTCATTTTACCTCCATGGTATGGAGAGGTCTCCAACATGATTTCGGTTCACAACTATTCCTTAGCACTTCTTTTCATCCTCAAACGGATGGTCAGACAGAGCGAACCATCCAAACTCTTGAAGACATGTTACACTATTGTGTTCTTGATTTTGGAGGCTCCTGGATGAGGCACTTACCCCTGGTGGAGTTCACTTACAATAATAGTTTTCACTCCACCATCGGTATGGCGCCATTTGAAGCCTTGTATGGCCGGCCTTGACGTTCTCTATTGTGCTGGACTGGGGTTGGTGAGTCGGCAATTCTCAGACCCGAACTAGTGCAGAATACAACAGAGATGGTTCAGGTGATTTGTGAGAGGATGAAGATAGCGAAAGATCGTCAAAAATCATATGTCGATCAAATAAGGAGACCCTTAGAGTTTAATGTTGGGGATCATGTGTTTCTGAAGGTGACTCCCTGTCGTGGGCAGTAAAGGTTTGGTCGTGGAAGTAAGCTTTCTCCTTGGGTTTTTGGGCCTTTCGAGGTGTTAGCTCGTGTTGGAGCTGTGGCGTATCGAGTAGCACTTCCCCCACAGATGAGTCAGATACATGATGTTTTCCATGTATCACAGCTTCATCATTATCTTCATGATGACTCTCAAGTTATCGATTGGGGAGAAATCGATGTTGATGATGATGAAACCTTCAAGGAGTGACCTATGGAGATCCAAGACTGCAAGGAGAAGGTGTTTTATGGGTGTTCTATCCCCTTAGTTCATGTCTTGTGGTGACACGGTGGCTTGGAGGAGAGTACCTGGGAATGTGAGTCACAGATACGTGCTCAGTACTCAGAGTTGTTTGATGTTTAAATCTTTTCATGTAATGATGTTTCCTTCGTGGTTAGACCTTTCATGTATTATTTATGAACTTCTTTTGTTCCTTTTTGTGGCTTTCTCTCTTTTGAGAGGTATATCGATGGGTGGTTGTTCGGACCCCATTTCCCTTTTTTTTGTCGCTTTAGGTTGGTTTTGAATTCTCAAGGATGAGAACATTTTGAGAGGTATCTGATGTAATGGATCGGACCTCTCCTGTCCATTACTTTGTGAAAATGTGGTGTTGGAGGTGTTCCGAGAGGTCAAGGGGACTTATCCCCCACACTTTTCCAAATTTCTAGTTCTGTAAACAGTGTTTCCAGTTTTATGAATAGTAATGGTAGGTGAACAATATTCTATCGGTGAGGTTCAGTGAACAATGTTCTATCAGTGAGGTTTTGTGAACAGTTCTATCAGTGAAGTTTTGTGAACAATTCTATCGGTGAGGTTTTGTGAACAGTTCTATCGGCGAGGTTTGTGAACAGTTCTGTCTGTGAGGTTTGTGAACAGTTCTATCAGTGAGGTTTGTGAATAGTTATATCGGTGAGGTTTTGTGAACAGTTCTATCGGTGAGTTTTTGTGAACAGTTCTATCGGTGAGGTTTTGTGAACAGTTCAATCAGTGAGGTTTTGTGAACAGTTCTATCGGTGAGGTTTGTGAACAGTTCTATCGGTGAGGTTTTGTGAACAGTTCTATAGGTGAGGTTTTGTGAACAATTCTATCAGTGGACTTGAACAGTGTCTCTAGAATGGTAGGTGTACAGTGTTTCCAGGATGGTGAGGTTTATCAGTAACCTCTAACGGTGAGGTCTACTGGTAACCTCTAACGGTGAGGTCTATCGGTAACCTCTAACAGTGAGTTCTATCGGTAACCTCTAACGGTGAGGTCTATCAGTGACCTTTTCTTTCCTTTGCCAAATTTTGAGTATGTGAATAGTGTTTCCATCTTCCTACAGATTCTCCCCCTTTGATGTTTCCTTTGACGTAAAATACATTTAAAGCCTTATTTTAAGGACTCTAAGGCCGATTCAAAGGCCATAAATCCTATATTAATTATTCCTAAGGCCGAGATGTATTTTCTTGGTCAAACTGCATGGGTTAATGCGATCCGTTTTTAATGGAGAATTAAGTGGATCTTAAACCGTCACCCCAGTAAATCTTCAAAAAGGGACGGGATATCATTCTCCCTTGTTCTTCCTTTTTTGTTATCAGCTATGAGATTCTAGAACTTTTCAATCCTTCCCATAGGAGTTGCACAATCAAACTTTACTCCTTGGATCTGTTCCACTCTGTTTTGATGCAACCAAGCTGTATCAATCAATCTTTAATATAAATTATGTTTTATCATCATTCCTTTGGGTTCATCTTCTCATGTTTCTTCTTTCCATCTTATAGCATGTAATCTCCATGCTTATAATGGGGTTTTCTTGGGGCTTGGTTGGTGCAGACGTATCGTGGCATCCTAGGGTGGATGCAGTTGTTACAAGAGGAGGATTGTGACCTATTTTGTGGATAAAGAATGTCAAGAATTATTGAGGTAGGGGATTCATTTCTTCTCTTTTCTTTTACGTGCAACTGTATCGTCAGTATGTTTTATCCCAGTGGTTCACAACGGAATTGAAATAATAAATATTTGAAATGGATAAATAAATTGATATCTATCATATGTTATTGCCTCTTGTTTTTCTAGATAGTGTGATATCTATGCTTGCTTGTTTAGCTATTGTTCTTGATGGAAATCGGTAAAGAATGTAAACCTGGATCTATTGATAAGTGTTGGCTAAAGATAAAGAGGCATGAAAACGAATCCAGTTTTTATTGTGATTTGATGTTAATCAAATTAGTGCAGTAAGCATGTTTATTTATTTGTGATAACTTACTATTTAGGTTTCCCAAATTTTGGAACCTACGTTTAATAGATCTGTTAATTCAAGATTGATTAAAGAATTGCTTGTTTGATAATTTCTAAAAGGGATCTGAGTTACCCTCTTGATTGTTAAAGGTACAAGAGCCCATTGATGTGATGTTTGTTTTCCTTCTACTTGTGTTGTGATGTGAGCCTAGATGGCTGTTGTGATATGTGGTGGCATGGAGACTTTTGGTTGTGGTATCAGATGACGCCTAGAGTGGCGAGATGCATCGGTTTATGCATGTGGGTGTCGGGGAGGACACTGGGGATGATGGAATGGGATGGATGTGATTATTGGATGCTTGATAATTCTATTTGGTCATTTATTTGCTTTACTTTCCCCCACTGCTCAAGGCACCTAGTCTTGCTTACCCTTCTTCTGAAAGAGGTGAAGATCCACGAGGTATGCCACATGATTTCCGTGTTTAGCTTCTCAAGGGAGGATGGGTCTAGGATCTTGCTATAGGCGACAAAGACTCGACGAGTAGTAAAAATAATCATTGTGTTGATCCCCATTGTGTTTAATAGCATAGAATGATTTTCTAGAATGCTTGGGAATATGGGAAAGTAATTCTGTAATAAATAATTGAATAAATGGTGTTAACTCATGGGGTTGGAGTTGCTAGAACATAATGAAAAGGTTGTAATTTGGAAGGTATAGTGGATATTGGGTGTGATGCTAATGAAGTTTAATGTTAAATTTTTCATGGTTAATTAATGTTTAAAGAATTAATTAACATACAGTGGAACTAATAAAAAGGGAATGAAGTAATCTAATAAATCTCTTCAAATGGTTGTGTGCTTATAGGATACATAGTCTTAGAAGTAGCAGCCCGGAGTCTGAGAGACGTTAGCTGCAGTTGTGTCTAAGATTAGGTAATGCCCATAGTGTGGTTGTGAGATATAATATATTTTGAACTTTTTATGTTTCTATACGCTTCTCTACCCTATCAGTAAGGGCAACTGACACCCCAGGGATTCTAATCCCTGGGGGGGGGTGTGTTTTCCCCAACATTCTAGTGGAAGGATGAATGGCTGACTACCCCCTTTGGCCCCGCTCTATTCTCTTAGTAGATACTTGTGCCAATAGGCACAACAGTTAGTTTCCCCGTATATGTGTGTAGAGGGCTGTAATGGCTTATGGTTATTCACACACATATATGCCGGATATAGTATCCTATGGACTACTATAGGTGTAACGTGTATAGACTGTGATGGCTTGAGGATCCTTACTCGGTGTATGGGCTGTAATGGCTTGAGGTATAATACCCGACGTATGATACACGTTATGTGAGCTATGGTGGCTCCTGGAAACTACCTAGTTACTTTTGGTTGTGAGGATGGTGTGGTGCTTCTCCCAGGTGTCTGCGGGCAAGCCTTTGTAGTGCACGAGTTGCAGATTGTGGTGCTTCACCTAGGTGTCTGCGTGCAAGCCTTTTTGGAAAGAGATGCTTAGGACGTGCAACGTTGGGGAAAAGAGGAAAACTAGTGGGTAAGTATTAGTGGGTCACCCTTGATATTCTTTATTATATGATATATTCTTGTATGCGTTACTTGGTGAGAGTAGGCATGGTGAGGTTGGGAACTTAGTATACCTGTTTAGGTGACGAGTTAGTTTCACTTGTTATTCACTGTGATTTAGCATGATTTCTTTACTTTTTCATGAGAGGCTTAGGATAGGATCCTATTGAGTATACTGTTATACTTAACCTGTGTATATATAAACTCTTTTTAGGTCACTTGGAGCAGGTTGGAGATCAGGCTGGTTACTACTAGCTTGTGGTTGTAGGAGCTGATCGGGTTGTGGTTGTTATTGTTGTTTTACTTTCTTTTGGGTACTTGTAGTTTTTTCCTTCTAGTTGTAGTAATTTTGAATGACATTAAATATTTGTACTTGGGTTTCTTTTATATCCCAGTTTTGAGTTGGATTTGATTGGTGTATATCTTATCTCTCTCTTCTGCATGTGTTCTATTAGAGGTTAATGCCTCCAATTTGTGTGTTTACTATACCTTCGATGCTAGTCGCCAACCCAGGGCCTAATAGAGGCATGAATCGGGGGTCATTATCTCCCTTTTCACATTGCTGGCCCAGGAGGGGTACACTTTGTGGGGAGGGGGTCATGACATCAAGGGTCCTACATTAGGAGTTTGAGCAGTTAGAGTAGGATGGATGGATTGTGGTGATGTTGAGACAAAATTGAGGATATTTAATTATCTTGAAGTTTTATTATGTTCTTCTTTTGGTTTTTATACATTGATCTACCATATGTGATGATCCCTTTAAACTACTTTGTATAACCTCGGTATTCCATACTAGTCTATCAGGTGTTGATGTTGTTATCACTTCTAATATGTGATCTTTTGTTTTTTTACATATTTTAATTTCTTCCATAATTTCATTACTCAAATGGTTATCTCTTACTGAGGTCATAGTCTCACCACATTTCTATTTAAGCCACCACATCTAGTTGGTAGCCTCCTGCGTATGGGTAGACATACATGAATCCATGTGGACCCTCGACTTAGACTAGGTGATTCTGATCTGGGCATCACAATGGGGTATCAAATTCCTTTTTCTTTTGTTTTATTATTTGAGGCTTGATAGAACAAATATAGGGAATTGTCAAGATATGGTATGTAAATCATTCTAGAGAGTTACTGACTCATGTGTACGAAAATCCTACATTGTTAGGGGGTGGGATTTATAGTTTGGTTTCCATTTTTTACCATTATTTTGTTTTCACCTTGATAGAGACACATGATTTAGTTATTTATGATTTATGGGGTTCTATATTGGACTGATAGGAATGAGTGGGTGAGATCATACATCATGGATAGACATATAGGTTCACATTTCATGTGCCCGTTTTCACATAATTGATAAAGATTTAAGTTAAATAAAATCCAAAAATAATATATTCAATATTTTCTAAATTACATTATTGGTGATATTTAATTAATATAGCCTAATAATATAGTGATTTTGTTTTGTATATGTGATTGTGACTAACATAAAGATACTAATGATATGGTCTTGATCCTTGAGTTGGTGGTAATGGTTTTTGTGTGTTCCTTCCTTTGGAATGTCATTTCTTTCTTAAAATTTCTATGTGTTTTATTTTTCAAATTGTGCCTATATATGTTATTAAAACAGATTTCTAAATAGTTTTGGATTTATTTATCACTAAATTAAAAAAAATTTGTTTCTAAAGGTATTATTTATTGAAATGTTTTATGAAATGTATTCAATGACTTGTTTGAATTGAGATAGAAAATTTTAAATGGTTTTTATCCCCTTTGAGGCCCTGAATTGGGAAGAGTATTTGTTTTTAGGAAATTGTTTCAAATGGGTAGAAATGGTTTTTTTTTTCTTAATTTATTTTAAAAAAGTAATTTTTATTTAATTTTTTTAATGTGGTTCCCTGAACATTTTGGTTTAACATTTGGTTTTAAATTAAATATAAAAAGTTTTAAATGGTTCAGAAAATGAATTTTGAATTTTAGTGTGGAATGTTTTGAATTTTTTAACTAGGTTTTATAGTGTGTTTATGTGGGTGTATGATACCCTATATAAGCCTATTGTTTATTATGTTTAGTGTATATTATAGACTGAGGGGCATACATTATGTTGATTGTGTGATGAATGTTGTGTTTGGGACTTTTCTCATAGGAGAATTGGATGTGAGTGTTTTTTTGGTTTCATTTTAGAATTATATGTTATGAATTCACATGGTGATGTTATAGTTACTTGGTTTGGAGATTAATCAACCTTTTGGGGATGGGAATAGACAAGGTTGGAAAGATTGAATTGGGTTTTTTTTACCAGTGGAACTTTGAAAGGGGTTGTTTGACCCTTTAAGTTTTCTTGTGAAAAATGTACTACTCTCACTAGAGTGGGTAGAGAGGGTTATGAAAGCAAGATGGTTTTGTGAGGCCCTAAGATTAATTTAGACCCTCTAGTTTTTTAGGCTAGTGGGGTGTTATTTTCGGTGGAGACATGTGAGTTGGATTAATTTTTATTTGGAATTACCTTGGGTAATTTGTGATGTGGCTCTAGGTGTGGGAGCTAGGCTAATAGTGATGTAAGAAAAATTGTTTCATTTTCTCACTTTTTTATATATTAGTTAGTGAGATGGTAGGGTTTCACAAGATTTGAGGGAAATTTTGTTGGACTTTTATGCTTTCCTAGAGATATATTTGAGTGGGATGTTATGGTGTTAGTTGTGTGGTAGGTCATGACCTTGGTTGTTGAGACCTTAGGTGGCGATGCTTGATCGGTATGAGACCGAGCATCTAGATATTTTGGGGGTGATACATCTATTTTTTAGATAATTATCATAGAGAGTGATTCATGAGGTAGGTGTAAATATATTTGGAATAGGAAAGGTGAATGTTTTAGATTGTATTTTCATCTTGGAAACCAATGTTGGTCCTTAGAGTGAGATGATAATTATACTTCATACGCGTCTTTTGGATATATAAAATTTATTTATTTAAAATTAAATTGAAATATATTTCCCATATATTTAATGTTTCATTAATTCATAGAAGGTTACATGTGAAATAAATTTAAAGGAATAAAATGAGAAAAATCATATGAATTCATGACGTAAAATGATTCTCCATGATATATGAAAAGTCAAGGATCGAGTTCATGATTTAGAATTGAATATTGAAGCAAAAAAAAAATTGAAATAGACTGGAAAATAAAAAATCACATTGTGAAATACATATTCATGATGTGAATATAATCCAAAATCCATGATAGAAGAAGGGAAAAAAGAAAAATTGAGCCTAAGGAAGGCACATGAAAAATCATTGTGTGAAACTATATGTCACACTGTGAAACATGGTGACTGGATTTTCAACCTTCGATTTTTTGTATTTTAATACCAAGACCCACATTAATGTTATTGGTAAATCTTATAACTAACCTGAACACATTTAGTGGATGATTTTATGGTATTTAAGCAAATAATACTCCATTTATGCCTATAAATAAAAATCCTGAGTGGCTCTCTAAAGTGATTCCAATATGGACACTAGCCCTTGGTATGGAGTGCTACATCACATAGTCTTCTACTAGGATGCTCAATAATTATCACAAGATTTATTTTCTTCTTTACACCTCTCTTACCCACTCAATAATGGCACGAGGGGGTTTATTTTCTCATGTTTTTAGTGATGTAATTGTAAGAGGATTATATTGATATATGTTTTTTTAGTTTATGTTGGTTTATATGTTTGCACCTAAATTATACTTATTCCTCTTTCTTTCACCATGACCATTGCAAATTTAACCCTTAATAATCATAAAATATGCATCTAATTAAAATAATTCATGCATTAGCATTGTACAAATTGGGATAATTATTCTTAAACATGGGTTTGAATCACCTAATTAATTGATCCACTTGAAATAATTGACTATATGAAAAAGGTAAATTAATAAATTATAGAGAATTAATTAAGACCAAGGGTATTCTTAGATTTAATTTTAGTGATAACATAACTAAATGCTCTTAATTATTAATCAATTATCACATGATCCTGAAAATTATTGAACTTGGCATGATTTATCCATTTTATTTTAAACCAATTATTTTTATCCAATCACTTTCTCATTCAATTTTAAACCATAATTTAATTTTCCTAAGTATTTTTATAAAAAATATTACTTTAGGTTATTTATTAAATCTAATTGGACCATAGGATTTAACAATTCCTTTCGGGTTATTCAATTTTTAGCACTGTTGGTAGGGATAATTTATAATTATGTTTAAGTTAATTATAAATAGTTTAAATTGTTTTTATTTTAGTCCTCTATTTTATACATGGTCTTGTCATACTGTATTCTCAAAACATGCTCTAATGAACAATTACACCACTCAAAGTAAAGGAAAAGAGGCTGAATTCACGTATGATCATGAGTTAGAATAAAAGATTGAAAAGTATAAAAAGCACCAAGGAGAAGGTATGGATGGGAAACAATGACTTGACATGATTTTAGGAGCACCATATGGACCTTCTAAGAATCATACACTCATGGATCATGGAAGAACCTCTGGTCTTGGGATTTATCCTAGTATCATGGTGCCTCTAATCATAGAGCAACAATTCAAATTAAAACTACCTATAACTCAGATCATGTCAAATTTGAGCAAATTTTTCTGGCTGCCTCATGAAGATTTAAATGCTCACATAGATATTCTACTTGAATTTTGTGACAATTTTCAATTTAATGTCTCAATGGATGTAGTAATACCGTAGTTATTTTATTTTTTATTAAAATATATATAAATTTAATAGATTTAAATCCTCCTAACCCATTCCATGATTACCTGATATTGGTTGGTGAGAAACTTCTTGACATGATTTACCCCCATAAAAATCTATGAACATCAGTGTCAACATTTTAAACATTAACCAATTTAATGATGAATCTATTTAGGTTTTCTAGAAATTAACAAAAATTTTAATTCATAAATTCTCTCATCATGGTAAAGAAATATGGATTTTAATTAAAAATTTGTATTAACATTTGTTGTAGAAGACTAGGTCTATCATTGATACTATAGAAAAAATATCATTAATTAAGAAATCAACCAAGGAGAGATATACTCATTTGAATGAGATAGAAATCAATAGTTTTCAGTGGAAGACAAAACGAACCCAAAGGTAAGTGGTTCATATAGTATATAACCAAGGATGGATGGAAAATTTGATAGAGGCCATGAAAACAAAATTGGATACACCAATGGATCACCATAAACCCCAAGGTATGTATACTAAAGATATCAATTATATTGAGTGTAATTTCTAAAATAAATTTCAAAGGTAGAGGCCATAATAACTTAAAGCACAAGTATTTCATCCTAGAAAATATGGATTCCAACAATAACCACCTCAATGTACATCACTCACAATTCAAATTCACTCCTTAGAGGAGACATTGGGTAGTTTCATGACTAAAATTGGAGTAACTATCAGATAAATTAAAATGGATTCAAAAACTAAAAAATCTTCCCAATAAAATATAGAATTTGAAGTGGGATAAATCTTTAAACAACTCCAAGAGAGGACAAGAGGGTTACTGTCAGGTATCCCCGGAAACAACTATCAAGGATAAGTTGTTAAAATCACTTTAAGAAGTAGAGAAATCACTAAATACCATAATAATCAAAGTAATAAATTCCAAGAATAACATGTTGTAAAAGATAATAAAACTAAATAAAAAAAGGAACAATTAACAGAGTAACCACCACCATTTTTCAATCCACACATAACATTTCCATAGAGGTTTAAAAGAGAAAAGATGGAAGAACAGAGAGGCACATTTATCGAATAGTTTAGGAAGTTAAATATTAACATGCCTTTTACAGAATCACTATGAAAAATTCCAATGTATTCAAATTTCATGAAAGAACAGGTGGAAAACAAAAGGAAGATAGAAAAAATTATAATGACACCGCTCACAAGGGAATTTTCAGTTGTGGTTTCAAAGGATCTACCCAATAAGTAATAAGACTCGATTAATTTTTCAATTCTTATTTATTTCAGGTCTAATAAAATTGGAAAATATTTATGTGATTTAGGTGTGGGAATCAATATCATGTCCTACACCACCTTAAAATTCTAGGGACTTGAGGTCCAAAATCCTAAAATATTCAAACTTCAACTAGTGGTTACAATTATGAATAAGCATAAGAATTGATAGAAAACATATTAATTAAAATGGGCAAGTTTATATTCCCCGTGGAATTTTTGGTACTGGATGTGGTTGATGATTATACACCAATAATTCTTGGGAGACCATTTTTGGTGACTGGAAGACCACTGATATACATGCAAAGTGGTGTGTTGTGTCTACGATTAGGTAGCGAACAAGTCAATTTCAACATACACCAAGAAATAAAGCACTAAGACATGAAGTAGGATGAATTTCATGAAGAAAACAAGTACGTAGTTAAAGAGGATTCTGTAATAGAATAAAATAAAGATATATATATATATACTATCTTGATTGATGAATGAGAAAAAGGTATGAAGAAAAGTAAAAAGATCAGTGATAAGATCACTGATGATGGAGTGACAGTTAAAAATTTAAAATTTGAGGAAGGCCAGTAGGTTTGGATGATTCATTAATTGGGATTTAAATTTTATATTCTGAAAAAGAATTAGTGGCTAGGCTCAATGGAGTTCAGGAAGTTTCTTCCCCAAGGAAGAATAAAGCTAGTTTTTGAAGATGGAAGGAGGCCTATATATGTTGAAAAGTTATAGTTGAGTCCATTTATGGATTCAGACCTGGTATAATATTTCCAATATCCTTTTATCCTGGCTTAAGAGGTATTTTTGATCTAACAAAATTTATAAAAAGTGCTTATGGGAGGCAAAAAATTTTTTTATGAATTTTTATTTTCTATTTTCATGTATAGGCACTCACCCCTAATATTTTTTGAATTTTATTGAAAAAAGTCCCACACCAACACATGTTTATTTTTATTTTTCTTGGTTATAACAAGATCACCATAATGAAGTAGAATGGGTGACCACGTGCAAAATTCTATCAAGTAAAAAAGGGAGCATGGGTTTTAATTTTAGTATTTTCTTCTACCCCCAACATTTATGCTTTTCAATTGAAAAATATATTCCTTGTATTTGGTATTATTTATTTAATCATTGTTCAAGGAGACAAATAATGATTAGGATAACCATCATGCTATATTTTTTAATTTAATTTTCAATAATTTGAGTGATAAGAATTGGAAAATGGATTATTAAATAAAAACATGGATATTTTTTATTTGTTATATTAAAAAATTTTACAAATGAAAATTTTATAATATTTTCCATGACTTTAAAGTCAAAAACTTTTATGGATTAATTTTATTATTATTGATAATTTCAATGTGTGATTGTCACAATTACATATTCTCATTCCAAATAAATTTTATGAAACTAATATTTCTATTTATTTTCTTGATCATATATCTTTAGAGAGTTAGGTATGATTTCTTCTAGAACTTACTTTACATCCCGTTGAAGCTACGATTGTATAAATTCACATTTAAAATAATTAATGCGTATTTTTTAAGCCATTATCTAGAGACCTACCTTTACATTAATCCTTCTTAATCCCATATAATCCATGAATATCCTTGTTAGGGAATATCCACATTATAAAACTATATTATAATTTAATACCCTACTCTATGTATTTTTCTTGATTATATAATAAATAAGTGTGAGGGAGACAATGAAATAGTTGGAGGGATGTTTATATTGAAATAAATATATGTGGGAGTGCTTTTATAGGGATTTGGGAAAAGGTTCACGATTATTCATTCACCATATTCTACAGTAAAACCCTCTTCAAAAATTCAAAAATAAAATTGAAAAATAAAAAAATGGATTTTGTCTTAGAGGGGAAATAAATACTATTTACTTGACTAATGATTTTTATCATTTGGGTTTGGGTGGTTGAGGTGAGATCTTTCTAAAATTCAACATTTGTAAAAAAATTCAAGAGGGTGAATCATTCACATTACTTAATTTCTTCATGACCATTGCTTTGAGTTGGGGGAAGAGAGGAGATACTATTTGAAAAAGGGACAAATTTTTACGGAACCTTTATTGATTATCATGAAAAGTAATTTAGATATTAACATCTTTTTGAGAATTATTTTTTTTTTACATAATTACCCACCTAAATCATAGCATTAGAGTCATTTGAACCTAACGATGAATACCTCATGATTATTTTTGATTTTTTCTCTATGGGGTAGATAATATAGATGCATTGAAATATTATGGAAAGGATCATGATTCAAGATATGTGTAAAACTCCATCTACATTTTTACCTTGAATGATGAGTGAAAAAATTAAGTGAGGTAAATAGAAAGTTTCATGCACATTTATGATGAATTAAAATATATGAATGGAAGGAATGAGAATTATGGTTAAGTCAAAAGAGAAAATTTTAAATGCATGTTGACTTATTTATTTGAAAAATGAGGAGTTGATAAAATTTTTCCATATGATACTTGAATATTTAATTCCCTATTTGATTAATTGATTTTTTAACATTAAATTTAAATAATGGTAGAGTGATAATGTTTTATAATTTGTTGATATTTCATTAATTGAGTAAAATCCTAAGTTTAAGTATGGGGGGGGGGATATTTGATAGAAACATTTCATTCATGTATTTTGAATATATAAAATTCATTACTTCTTTAATTAAATTGATAAATCTTTCCTGAATATTTAATGTTTTCTTTGTTTATGGTAGGTTACATGTGAAATAAATTCAAAGTAATAAAATGTGAAAAAAGATATGGATTCATGATGAAAAATTATGCTCCATAATATATGATCAGTCAAGGCTTGAGTTCACAGATTAGAATTGAATATTCAAGGAAAAATAAAGAAAAATATAAAGGAACACAATAATTCGCATTGTTAAACACATATTCAGGACCATAAAATAATCATGAAGATATGATTGAATAAGGAATGAAGAAAAATGGATCTTGAGGAAAGAGATTAAAAAATCATGGTGTGACATAATATGTCACACCATGAAACATGGTGATATGGTTTTCAACCTCTAATTTTATACATTTTACACTCGATCTATACATTTATTTCATCGATAAATCCCAAAATTGACCGAACACATTCAGGGGATGATTTTATGGAATTCAATCCACCTATAATATAAATATTCATATAAATAGAAGTCTTGAGGGTGCTCCAAAATTATTTCAATATAGATGCTAGCCCTGGGTACAAAGTTCTACATCATAAATTCTTCTTCCAGGCTTCCCATCATTCTCATTAGATTTATTTTTTTCTTTAAACCTATCTCACCCTCTCTGACTAGCATTAGGTGGTAATTTTTACATGTTTTTATTTATGTAATCATAAGAGTATTGTGGTGATGGATATTTTTATTATTTTTTAGTTTATTTTGGGTTATATATTTTTGCTTCAATTAAACCTCTTCCATCTTTTTCATCATTTTATTGATAATTTAACCTAGAAAAACAATCAAATTTATGGATAATTAACCTAATTAATGAATGAATGTTGTACGGATTTGGACAATTATGCTTAAAAATGGTTTTGAATCACATAATTAATTTATCCACCTAAAGTATTTGACCACATGAGAAAAGAAAATTAATAAATTAGAGAGAAAATAAAAAGTCCATGGGCTTTCTTAGATTTAATTATAGATAAAACATAACTAAACATGATTAATTTTTAATCCATTAAAACTTAAAGTTGAAAATTACTAATCTTGACACATTTTCTCCATTTTATTTCAAACCAATTTTTTTCACTCTCTTTATCATTCAATTTAAGACACTCATTTAATTTTCTTAATTATTTTCATAAAAATCATCCTTTGTGTTCAACCTTGGACTCACAAATTACTACATTTAACTATTTGATAATGTATGTTTGAATTTTAAAATAAATTGTTTAATTTTATTAGCTGCATAGGATTTTACAATGCCCTCTAGGATGGTCATGAGTTATAGTCATTGTTTGTTCCTTAGAGTGATAGAAACCACATGAAACTTGGTGGTATTGAAGCTTGATAAGAGGTAGTGTGCTTGTATAAACATGTTAAAATTAATTTAGTTCCTTAGTTTAAAAGTTTCAAGTAATCCTTGGTTTTAAAAAGGGTCATAATATAATTTCATTCAATGAGTAATTAGAGTCTGCATGAAATTACAGTGTGAAGTTTCTTCTAGAGCGTTAGGTGTGGTTGGAAGTTTCTATGATGGGTAGTCCCTTAGAGAACTACCTTGGGAGGGGACATGTCATGGATATATTGTTCTATTCATGCTATTTTCATGCATAAGAGAGTATAGGTGTGTCATTTGGTTCCCATGGAACTTATTCTAGGTTCATGGAGGAGTGTGGGACTTCTGTTATGATCATCAACAAATCTATTTCTCAGTTGTTTGGATTAATAGAAGGGAAACAATTGTTATGGTGGTTTAACTGTAGAAACTTGGGCCCTCATGTGGAATAATATCACAATTTTATGATGGATAAAGTGTATAGTCTTGGTTTAAGTAGGCTGGTATGGTGATAAAACTTTTTGAGGAATATTTGGGTGGATTTTGGTTTAGTGATGCGAGTCCTCTAAATATGTGGGTAAGATGTTTGGGATCATTATGGAAATCTATTTTGGATATTTGGATGGGATTTTAGTTTTTAGGAGTTTGTTTGTGTTATTATTAAATAATGATGAAGAAGGATCAAATAAATATGGTAAGTTATTTTAAGAGACAACTATAGTATTAATTAGGATTAATGCCTTGAATTGTGGTTGTTGGGCTTAATGAGGAAGGATTATATTGGGTGAAACCTTATAGAATTTTTTAGTCAGGTACCAGGGCTTAAGTGGAACAATGGTACTAGTGATTCCATTATGGGAGGAAGTCTTGTGGATGGTGAAACTTAAGAAAAATAGTGGAGATCAACTCTGTATTTTGTAATTCCATGGTTGGGTAAAAGGCTACTGCATGATGTTTTTTTGGGGGTGTCGTAAGGTGAGTTTTTTTGGCTGTAGAAAATATTCCATGGTCGATGGTTTGGTGGTGGTGATGGAGGTGATCAGTGAGTCTAGTGGATAGTAGGCTGAGGATCAGTTATAACACCTGTTAAATTTCTTACGTGCTGTGAATTAGTAAGTTCAAAGTGATAAGAACAGATGATCAATATATGAATGACGCGTAAGGAATGACCTCTATGAGGTGGTAAATAAATGATATAGGGGTTATGGTGTTGTGGGTGTGTAAAGAAATCAACTCATTCTAGGTACAAGATGTGACTCATAAAATATTTTTTAGTTTAATAGTGAATGGAGGGTCTTTGAAAACTATTGTTGGGTTGTTATATATGCATGGTCATTAAGAATATAAGGAGTTACCAACTACAGTTTACGGTGTTCCAATTTTTTTTCAATCATTGGTTGGACTAAGTGGAGATATAGTTGGACGAGTGAAAGAGTCATGTGCCAGATAGAGAGGCTATGTACCTTGAGTCAAATCCACTAGGGTTTGGAAATATGATCTTGTATGAGAATTTTAAGTGGTTCGCCTGAGTGTTGGTATTCAAGTGATTATGAGAAATATTAATGCTTAAAGATCGATAATGAAAAAAATTCCTTGGTGTACATTGGTAGTGATGCTTAATTGAATCTAATATATGGTTAGAGGCATGTTGTAATAGTATAAACATGTAATAGTCTAAGTTGCATCGATAAATTTTAGATACCCATGTGTTAGTATCGATCAAAGATGATCAAGTGTGGTGAAACCGACCAGTGGAGTGAGGCATGGGCCATTAGGATGGATTTTGTTGTGGTCCAAGGCCTTGATAAGGTGGTTCATGTAGTGAATCATGATTCATAGTGTAGTTCATGGTATTAAAAAAAATTAATGTCATGATTTGTGTGGTAAATCATGTGGTGAATTGCAGGGAAGGTGAGAATTAGGGGTAGACATGTCTTTTGAAGAGAGTTTTAATTTTTATTATTGAATATAGGTGTTGTGATTGAGTAGAGATCTCCAAGGAACAAACTTAAGATAATGAGTCATATGTCTAGGAGAAATTTCCAAATTTGTTTAGAAGAGATCCCTATAGACATTTCTTGGGGGATGATAAGTCTTTATAAGGAGAGTTTGTAACTACCCTCAATTTTTGAGGTGTTTAGTGGATTTTTTATGGACTATATGTTTGTTTTAGTATGTTAGAGGTTTCGAGGTAATTTAAGGGTGATTTAAAAAATAATAATCTATAACTATAGCTGATAGAAACCTATAGGTCAGGATTCATGGAATAAAAGAAGCCTTCATTTGGTGAATATCTATGGGTGAACATATAAATCCATTGTCTATAGTGGTTCATGTCATGAACCATAAGTTAATTCCATGAATTCACTTATGAATATATTTTTAATAGGGTAAAGTTAGTAACTTCCTCATAAATCTCTATTTTAGTTTCTGATTATCTCCCTTGATCTTCTTATGCAATTTTGGTCCATAGGATCCCCCTTTTAACGCTTTTGGCTTCCTTCCTCTCATAGCTTCACCAATAAAAGTTTCATTTATTAGGAAAGCTCCCATCGAGTGAGTATAATGTTTTTATGACCTAGATATCACTATTATCCCTCTATCTATTGGTTATTATTATGTAAACCCCAATTTGGGTGATTTCATGGATGGTTTTAGGGATTTAATATGATTGGATTAGTTTAGGTAGAGATCCTTGGGGACTTGTCTTCATCGCTCTTAAGGTATGGAGTCCTTACCATTCTACGTCCATCCACCCAAATCTATTTTTTGGTATTTTCTAATAAAAAAACTTTGAGGTTGAGGGGGGACCACTTACAAATCTAGAAAATAGACCAAATAAATTATATAAAAAAACTAAACCAATAACATACTACCAACAACCACACACTATTTAACGCCACCAATAATCACAATTTTAAAAAAACCACAACCTTGAACCACCACTAAAACTCATCCCAAAAAATGTATCGAATCCATGCTAAAAAATAAAATTCAAAAATTGAAGGAACTACCGCTCACCAACTATTACTAAAGACATGATATCCATCATGATCCATGCAACCTATTACACAATCTGTGTCATCGACACCTAAAACCATGCTCTCAAAGTTTCCACCCTCATCAAAACTGGAGATTCAAAATAATGATGTGATGGAGCCTATGCAAGGAATGCCTCCATGAATCCATCAACCACTCAAACAACACATCCCAAAGCTTCCTTGAAAACCCCCACACTAGGACAACTGGAAAAGGAGAGATGGAGTCTAAATCCAGAGCATAGTTGCAAGTGGCATTGCTCAATTGATCTAAGACCATTGCTAGGATTTCCTTTCTTCAAGTGTTTCATCCAAATTATAGCCTCTATAAAAAAACTACGTCACTGAAAATCTCTCAGTCAAGAAGAACTATCCATTGAAAACAAACCGACTTCATGGAGAACCAATGCCTCCACCCTGAACCGAATGAACAAAAACATCAAAATTTCATCAATAGAATAAGTCAAAAATAGTATCTTGACTCGATGTTAAAAAATAAAAGAATAAATAATAGATGAAACAAAAAATAGCAGTAAGTGGATCAAAATATTGCAAACTGTGTAATGGAAGAAAATGCCTCACCAAGAATCCTATATTACCATCACTATCACCACTACATTCCCAAACCAACCTAGAAAACTAACAAACCCAATCCCTATAGGGTATTGTGTATCAGACTAGACCAAAATAGTAGTGGTGAAAGAGGAGGAATTGGGACAACTTTAGAGATCCTAAAAAAACACACTCAAAGGAAAAAATATGGCACCAAGGGGCTTGGATGACTTGCTACTATGAGATACCATAAAAAAATCCTACCTGAACAAGAATGGGGTCAAGTGTGGTGGTATAAAATAAAATATCAGTGGAAGATGGCCCATGATAGTGAGTACCTGAGTAAAGAAAAACCTAGGGAAGTCAAAAAAGTAATAATTATCAGGAAGAAGGAGAATACTAAAATGTAGAATAAAATCCAAAAAGAGGAAAAAAAGATAAGTTGGAGAAGTAGGGGAGACCCATCATCACTAAGATAGGCCTAAAAAACCCTTGGAAGTATGAATATAATTATTAGACTGGAAGAGATGGGCGAATTGGGCACCACCTTGATCCATCATTTGTTTCCCTTTAAATGGTGAACATATTAATAATGAGGCCCTTACCATTGTATATCACCTATATGAAATTTTCTAGATTGATTTCATGTGTGTGCATTTTTATCACTTCAAGATATCTCCTTTTAGTTTCAAAGTGAGAAGGTGAGGTATTTATCAATACAGTAACTCCCTTGGGGGATGAGGTTCATATTTTGTGCCTTGAAATATGTAAACATGAGCCCCGTACCGATGATAATGGTAGGGATATCTACCTAAGTAATTAGGATAGAATAATGTAATTTTGGTTTAAAGAAGGATGGAATGGATTTTTTAAATAATTTAAAGGCTTATATGTTGAATTACCTTAATTTTAATGGATTTGATTCATTTTTTATCGCTTTATTTTGTTTGATTTTGACCTACCTTGAGTACACGAGGATAGGTTTGTGTTCTTGATGGGTCCAAGATTTAAGAGAGTATTTTTAGGCCATGTGTTTTATGTGATACAGGGTTTATAAGAGGATACATGCTAACCATGAGTGATATGTTTAGTCTCAGAATGGTGACAGGGGTTGACTATGAATAATATGGTTGAGTCTGGGATAAACATGGGTTAGTCATGATTAATGTGGATCAAGTTAATTTGTGTTGTGAGGACAACTATGAGTGAGATGGTTGGGTCTTATAGAGATGATGATAGACATTTTAAATGAGATACTAGGTAAAGATATCATTTTGTGAGTTTACCTTAGGCAAGAAGGATTTTTTTAGAGACTTTTGGAGGCATAAAATTACCATTCCTTCTATCAATGTGCCAAAGAAGGTAGTGATGAGGTTTGTGGAAGCCTTCTTAGCTCATGACGACTCGATAGGTTGTGTATTTATTTAAATATTTCCTTTTTTAAAAACATAAAAATTTGTATGATCAATGCACTTATGTGAAGGATTCATTAGTGGTGTTCTACTATGTTTATACTCACACCCAGCATGGGTATCTCTGGATGTGTGAAGACTTATGGTTAGGGATACAAATAAGGTAAAGGTCCCCACATCAGAATTTTGAGAAGGTGGAGTAGGTTGAATTGAGGAAATTCTAGGATAGACTATGAGTTTTTTTAACATGAATCTTTTATTTTTTTTATTTTAGTTATTTTTATACATTGATCCATCACACTTGAGGACCCCTTTTTAAAACTTTTTATGAGCTTCATATGTTATATTTTTGTAGCATGTTTTGATGATGTTATTACCTCCACTATGTTATATTACATTATTTATCATATTTATGATGCTTCAATTACTGTGTTACTCTGATGGTTATCTAACACTGAGAGAATATTTCCCCAATAGTTCCATTTATGTCCTCACCTCTATTTGACAGCCTCTTTCATATAAGGAAGCATGCATGAGCCATGGGGAACCTCAACCTGGACTGAGTGATTTGGATCGGGGAATCACAATATGACCATTATATATATTTTCATTAGAAATATGATCATTTAATATATGGTCATCTAGTAAATCCAATGGATATGTTGTGTAACTAAAAATAATAGTATTCAGAAATGACAAATAATGAAAGAAAAAGATAAAATTGAATTAAAATATTTTTTACGAAAATATATATTTTTATAATGAGTAACATATTATTATTATGATATGAGGTTTTTATAAATTCCAAAGAAATGTTTAAATAAAAATGGGTTGATGAAATTAAATGGTTTGAACATGAATAATTAAACTCAATAAGATGTTATTAACATTATCTTATATAAAAAATAATATTTTTCAAAGAACTACATTTTTTAAGTATTGTAATTTTTTAGCAAAATAATTTAAATTTATACCTTTTAAAGTTTTAATTTTTTTAAAAAACTATTAACACTCATTTAATTACTAATTCACGTGAAATTATACTAAGAACACTTAGATTTTAAAAACTAGTTTTTCTTAAAATATTGGGTTTTCTATAGGTTGTATATTTTCATTGAAAATTTAAATTATCTATATTTATAAATTTAATTAGGTTAAATATTGTCCAAATTATTATTTATCACTTTGAAATTAGGTAAGGAGTTCAATTTCTTTTTTAAGAATAAAAATAAGTTATCAAGGTAAAATTTGATTTATCACAATAAAGGTAAAATGATATAAAAATGGGTTAAACTTTTTTGTAAAGGAATAAAATATCATATAAAGCTATGTATAAATACATTTATGAGGAAAAACTCCACCAAAACATTTACCATCCAAATTATTTTCCACTTTTCTTCCTCTTTCTTTTAAAAATGACAACTTAACACCTTAAGAAATGAATATTTACAAAAATTCCACTAAAAAACACACCTATAAAGAACCCATCATCTACCAATTCCAAACCACCAAAAGAATTAGTTTAATTCTAAAATACCGACACCATTTAATCTATTAAATACTTCTAATAAAGTGGTTATCTTTTTATTCCTTTAATGAACCCTAAATCCTTTATTATAAAAAAACCAATGTTGATAAGGAGTAGATTTATCAAATATATAAGTTCTTATCCAACTTTTTCCATCAACTTATCATATTCACTATTTATAAATATTATAATCCACTATAATAATGTTATATTAAAATTATTATACTTCTAATAAAATGATACTACTATTATATTACTCCACACTTTTACTCATTCATTAGTATAATATGTTCTTGTTTTGGTCAGTTCAACCACCTATGAAAACAATGTTATACCAAAATAACCATTTTCACTAGGTATGAGTATCAAGATATTAATAATAATAATATATAATATTATGAATTAATATATTATAGGAATATGGTTTCTTAAGTATGAGATAAAAATGAATGATCATTATAAAGTAACTTGTGGTTATCGGTAAATTACCCAAAAAATGTTCATTAAGGATTCTATTATTACAAACCTACCCATATTTTCCTAAAATAAATTGAGGAATAAAAAAATCATTTGAAAAAAATTATTCCCCTACCTTGAATAATATGTGAATGATGAACTTAGTATCAAAGAATGGGGGCTGACATCAACATTATGAAACTCATATGAAACAATCAAAATTTAAAATATATAATGAATAAAATTTTCATGACCTGACCCTACCCGAGCTCGAGCCGCAACTACCCCAAGCCCACCTCCATAGGCCTGGGGATGACGACAAGCACCGAAGGCTAAACAACTCAGGGATGCCTTTTCCTATGTACTTGTACACACACATGCATCCCACTCAATGCAGAAGTGCAGAGTAAAAGGAAAAGTAAAGTACAAACTACTATAAACAACCACAAAAGTGCATCGAACTCTAAACAGTACAAATCAAGTGCAGAAGGTAAACTGAAAAGAGAAGGGAAAAAACACGCACCCAACCAGAAAAGTGCCACAACTTGACAACATGTAAACAAAAGTAAAACAGCTGGGAGAGTCCCACACCTAGAACCTGACTACGACCACCGCACGCGGTCCATGCTTCCGAACTCCTAAGCTCGACTGAAGTCACAACCAACCTATCCATCGTCTGCAAGGGCACACCAAGTGTGGGAAAAGCCCAAGAAGGGGTGAGTATAAAAATACTGAGTAGGATACCCTGAAGGCTAGAGGGAGCAACAAATGAGGTACTGAAGAGGTGAGCAGTAGATCAAACAGGGAAAAGTAAAGGAGTAAAATTGAGAGTGCAGTAAGGAGTACAATAGATTATCAGCTAAACCCAACTAGAGAAAGGAATAAGACTCGTCCTATCACAAGGATCTAGAAACAGTGAGATGATGAACTTCCTATCAAGTCTTCACTACCTTTAGCAGGAGAGTAGACTCGTCCAACCATGAAAATCTAGACACAAAAATCACATGGAATACCCCGCATGTCTTTGCCTCTCCTGGAAGGAGAGTAGCCAAAACCCAAGGAGTGGTCACTGGAACAAGGTATACATATATATATGCTCTGTCAATAAACCTGAACGAGATCGTAAGGGGATCTATGTCCCATAGCTCAGCCCAAGAAAGTGAGTATCCAACAGTCCCAGAAGTAAACACCATCGACACCCAGTATTCATACGTCTGCCTCAAACTGCAAGTCAAGGGGCTCAAATCACCGCACCTTAACACTATCCACTTTGAGCGGCACTGACTCGCCCACACGGTTTTAGGTCAGGTCACAAGGACGTGTCTTGGTGGGGAAAGCCCCCCTAGTACTTGAGAGTTCTGGGGGAGCATCAAGACACACCTCGTCACTGTCACACAGTTGAGAGGTCTTCTCAAAGTCGACGGGTTCCCACTGCCCAGCCCCGTGAAAGGGTAATCCACTAGAGGGGGACCCGAAACCACTCTGGCCATCCCTGCTGGATGGTACCCCACAGGCCATCCCTGCTGGATGGTACACCACTGGCCATCCCTGCTGGATGATAACTCACTGGACATACCTTCTAGATGGTACACCACAAGTAACCAGAACACGTAGTAGGAAACATGTCACAATAGATCACAGAAAGAAGATATGATTTCGATACACAGCTAGGGAGTCTGTGCCCAGGGCTCACTGGGGGCTCCGTACCATACTGGAAACAACCTCCTGGGTTGAGGATCGGGGCCCACGTAATGTGTTGGTCACCCCTATAACCAAAGAACTCTACCAAGGTACATGAAGGGATGTGAGGATCTCCCCGGGCCTCTCGGGGTGATCATGCTCCAATCTGCTGAGTCACTGTCGAAGCGGACCGAGACAACTCACTCTAGAAAGTGGGAATACACCCACACTGTACGAAATCATGTAGTCGTAAATGATGATTCAGTCCGGTGAAAGGGATGTGATACTGAAACCCCTCATACCTGAAGAAACAGGGGAACCCAAACAACTCTTCCAGCCAAACCATCGAGAACAGGACCAGGGGGAAACCCACTCAACCCTGCTGGTCGAAACCATCGAGAATAGAAGGATCCTCTATGTCGCGAGAGGTCAAAGGTATGTAAAGAATTAAACGGAGCACAAAAGGGGCCCACACAATGTGTAGCCCTATCTCATCTCCAGACCAAGCACATAAACATTCTCAGGTACAAACTACAACTTGTACCTCCAAGCATTCCCGTACTCCCAGAGCATGCCACAATGCCAGCCCAAGGCTATCATGAACATGACACCAAATGTCAATACAAAAGGCATAAACATAAATTTTCCAACTTGCTTCCTCCGGGGCCCTAGTATGGCTAACCATATCTCTTTAAACACTAACTTCACTCTCACAAGAGGGAACGCGATCTCACGCCAAGGGTTCGCTTCCGAACGCAGCAAGAAGAACCGCCCCCAGAGCACCTTTCATATTTCCCCATTTAAAACGATATCTTGAATGAGTCTATACACATCCAAAAGGATCATACCATTGTAATCCTCGTGGAAAAACATGCGATATAGACTATTTACTTGCATCCAATGGATACCCGACAGAAAAGTCACCAACACCGCTTTATGCCCGAACAACGTCCTGTGGTCCCGAGCCACGATCCCGAAAACAGTTGGGCACATCACATCATCACGATGCTCTCAGAAAAACACACTGAATCGACTGCTCACATGCCTCGAATGGATGTCCGATGAAAAAGTTACAAAACACTGTTCACAGCTTAAAAGACTGGCCGTGGGTCCTACACCTCAACTCTGGCTTCAACACCTGGAACCACCCCGGTCAATTTATCCTCGATGCCAGGGTCACAACGCCGCTGACGGTGCCTAAGACAGAATCCGGACGCAGAAGCTGCAACTCCCCGCATTATACACAAACGGGGCCCTGTGGGGCCCACACTTGTCTCTAACCCAAACACTTCCAAAAGCATCTGAAAAAGTCCGTAAAAGGATTGGGGTTACGCTACCGCTGATGGCGTGTCAATCGGACATACCAAACATGAGTTAGGTCTGACGCAACAATTAATTAATTAATTAAATAATTAATTAATCCCTCACATTGTGTTTCGTACATCCAAGCAACGAAACCAACCCATATAGGTTCCGAACCATCATGGAAGGACCGTCTCAACTCCAGGGCCACAACGCCTCTAACGGCGCGTCCAACGGACATCCGGCTCGGGAACCACGTCCGACACAACTTTAATAACAATTAATATTATTAATGTAAAACATTTTGGGGCACCTGTCTTCGGGTGTAGAGCCCAGAAACCCTGAAACATACCTTAAAACTTCCTTCTTGTTAACACGGACCTGCAGCTGCAGACAGAGCGTCAAATGGGAACACCGTTTAGGAATTACGGCCCCTTGAATGCAAGGGGCCCAACCGGGCCGGTCCACCCCGGCCGGCCCAGTCCGGACCACCGGCCTGTGGCCCAGCCACGAGTCCGGTCCAGTTCTCTGAGGCCCACTGGTAGCGGCCCTCCTAGCAGCACCGGACCCAAGCGGGTCTGGGTTTCTCCAAACAGACCGGCCATCTGGCCAGTCTTCATCTTCCAACAGGACCCGCAGTGCGCAGGTCCTTGTCTCCCAACATACCAGCCGTTTGGCCGGTCTTCATTGATGCGCATGCAGGACCCACGCAGCGCGGGTCCTAGTTTTCCCCACACGCCTGAGGGCAAGACTCGGGCTCCCTTCGACAGTGATGGCCGGTAGGCGCCGCCTCTGCTTCACGCAGCACTGCTGCGCCTCGTCGCGAGCCACTCGACCTCGCCATCCGCGAGCCCCGACCACCTCCGCTGAAGACCGCCATGCCGCCTGGCCACCTCGTCGCCTGCAGCTCGTGCCGACCACTTCTGGAGAGCCCACCACCTCCACCACTTTGGACCATCTCCGTCAACTGCCAAAGTGCCCATATCCACCAGAAAAACACCCAAAAACTCCCCGGACTTCGTCGGGCGACGGCGGTCGCCTCGAAACTCCGATTTCAAATCTGAAAAGGGCATCAGAAAGATCAAAAAATATACTACGAAATATGGGCTTTTCTTGAAGATAAAATAGCATTTAGACTCTATAATTCATCTTGAAATAAGGGTTCATAAATTAAAAAGCAAAACAAAATCTCCTACCTCTTTGGGCGTAGCCCAGAGTTTTGCCGCACATGCCACTACCACACCCGCCGCTCGATGCCGTTTTAATCAGAGGAGGGAGGTGGAAGGGGATGGAAGAGGAGAGGAGGTTGAGGGTGAGAGGTTTTCTCTAGGGGGTGTAAAATGAAGGAGAGGGGAGGGTGGGTTATGTTTAAATAAAGAAAATTAATTAAAAAGTTTAATTAATTAAAACTCCCAATTTAACCCGCATCCAAAACTCTCGATGTGGTCAAGGTTAAGAGTCCCCTAGGGTAAAAACCATATCCTGAGCACAACGGTGGTCACATAATTTTAATTTGAGGCGTCGTTCAAAAGTTATAAAAATTAACACTCGAGGCCTCTAAATTACGAAAATGACTCTGGTGTCATTTTTCACAAGAGGTCTGCGCCCGCGAAAATTACACCCCTCCTAGGGTAAACAACACGCTCCAGACTCAATGGTACCCTCAGTTTTTCCATACGAGTAACCATTTAAGAGATACTTTAGTTTAACCATTAAAAAAATTAATAAATTATTTTAATTATTTATTTAACATTCCCTTAATGGGCGAGGGGTCCCAACATCCCATGCCGACATGATTTATGTCATTCCTGGGGTAAATAACCCATTTTAGACCCATCCGTACTCTCAGATTTAGGATCCAAATTACCGTTTATGAGTTATACCATTTATTTGGCATGCGTAGTGCGAACGTACTGAAAATTTAATTCTGACCACACTGGGGCCCAGAATCACACGCCGTCTAAAGGTGCTGCTCTGGAATAACATCAAGAATATTCCAAAGTATTTTATAGCAAAAACCAGGTTCTTAAAAAAATAAAAAATAACATAAAAATATATTTAAAATTAATTATTAAAATTGAATTTTATAAAAGGTAATATATGATAATATGTTTCTAAAATTTTCAACTTAGAAATTTATGTTTATTATATAGAAGTTAAAAAAAATTCATAGATTTCAGGAGTAAAGGTATGGGTTTTCCTTCTATCTCACCTTAAATTTGAGATTGTTATGATTAAATTTAAATTTGGGGAAATTGTATAAGTATTCCCCCTAAAACCATATATATTATATTATCCCAATGCTTTTAATTAGTTTTACATATCCTTTTATTATTTCACTTCTGCAATGTTTCTTAATTTTCTTGAAGTAATGCTTGTAAGAGAAATAAGCCTTTCCTCTTATTTTTAGTTAGGAATCTTTCTCCTCCATATCCATAATATTTTTTTTATGGGTTAACTTATCTCTAATTATATGATTTAATGAGGTATTTTTAATATATTCTTAAATTTATTTACAAAGGTAAACTTTTTTAACATTTTTAAAATGGTTATTTTCTGCTGACTTTGTCTCTTTTTACAAATGTGTAAAAATAATATATAGATTTAATTATTTTAGTATGGAATCCTTTTACCAATTTTATAACTATTAAATAAAATGAATATTCCTCTCTATTTTTTCATTGTATTCTAAATAAATTTCTATTCCCTTATTTTTATAATTTTTTTTCCTAAATGGTATTTCTTCTTATTTAATTAAGTAAATTATAATTATATTATACTTTTTTTTATCTATTTCAACATAATTTAACATATCTTATTCTATACAACGAATATATCCTAATCTAACCATCCTTATTTTTTTTCTCTGGATAGAATATGATAATGTCATATGAATGTTTTCTTGAAACTCATTTCCTTTCTTGGGTTAATTAAGATATTGATGTGTTATGAATATCTTAATATTCTTATAGAACACATATGTATGGTTTATAATTACGTGATGGGTGGGTATGTTCTGTCTCTTTAGTGCATTGGGTAATGCTTTATATCTCATGAGATTAGTATAGTATATGGGCCGTTATCCCAAGTCCACTATATTATGGGATGAAGGTGGTTAGGCCAATTCAACTATATTATGGGAAGTTGGTTAGACATGTCTATTATGATATGAATTTATTTTTGGTTATCCTTGAAATATGTTATTATTTTATATGATTATTATTGTTCCATTTACTTATGTTATGAAACATACATATGTTATGTTCACATGGATCCTGATTATTAACTCATGTTTCCACACTCCTATGAATAATGTCCTATGTAATGCTAAAATCATTATTCCATGAATCATGTTTTATTATATATCGTATAATGATCTTAATCCACATCAATGTACCCTAATTATCTTCTCATACCATTGTGCTCATCTTATTATCACTTATGTTCTTCAATTGGCGTATCTTATGTTTACCCTTGATGATCATTTGAGCTCACCCTTTCTTATGTTTCCATTACCAAGGTTATGAAGGATAATATTATGTATGATATGTAAAATTGATATCATGTGACAATTATACTTTACGGATATATTAAATATGTTATAAAATAAGTTTTTATGCTTCTAATCCCTAAAGACACTAAACCATTTGGTTTTGAGGTGTTATTTATTTTGAGATGTAATGAATTTTCATGTAAAATGTTATAATATGTATTTATATTATTATCATGTCACATAAATTACTAAGTCATCATTAGTTAGTACAACATCCCATTACAGTATCATGACCACTATACTGGTAATAAATTCTAATAACATAACCAAATAGTGGAAAAAAAATCCCTAAGATATCAGAAGCATGAATAAAAAAACAACCACGTGGTCATATCTTCCCTAGAAATCATATACAAGCAGGCATGAAGTCTCTAGTACTTCATAAAGTGATTTCATAACATCCCTATCCATAGATATAAATAAAAGTGGAAAAAATCCAGAGTACCAATCCACAACATAAGAGATGGAATCACATCCCACATCATAAAAAATTTACGGCATACCATCCCTATCCATAGGTATAAACACAAGAGGGTGAATCATACATAGCCCTAGGAAACATCATAATAGAATAAATTATGTCCTATTGAAAAGAAATATTGCATGAGAATCTAGTAATCTTCCTTATAAGCATCACATAATTAGAATAACATCCCACTACCATGGTAAAATATGTGATCATCTTGACTCGAGCATCTCATCCCCTTCCTTCGGAGTATTGCAACATGGGTAGTCCATCCCACTTAAACTAGATATAACAAAAAACTATTCATTTAGTCCCATGTATAACACAAGTGGAAGGGAATCACGTCCCATATGAATTAACACTCATAAATTCACCACCCTCTTTAAACTAATCTCACAATGGGAAATTTACTCTACTTCTAAGGAAAATAGAAAATAGTTGGGCATTATAGGATGTGAATCTAACCCGTTCCTTCTAAGTATGATATTGGTGGTAGCACATCCCAATTTCAATAGACATAACAAACAGTTTTCCACTCTAACTCATTACCAATAGCATCAATAACACAAGGGAAATACATTCTATGGCTTGTTGAGCATCTTGTCCCAGCACCATGGTATAAAATTCTGGGCCACAAGCTCACCAAAAAATGGGCATAGCTCCCACCAATGGAAATCCTTAATGATACTAAAGTGACTAGGAAATTCATCCCACGATATATGTATATATCATATTGGAAATATTATCCCTAATAGAATTATCATATGGTAAGTGGGAAATGTGTCCCATACCACATGTCATAGTATAAGATCATTCACATCATCCGAAGCCTTATCCCTCATCAAAACAAGTGAGAATATCATCCCATGATATAGGCATTTTCAGAGTGATTGGGAAGGTCAACCCACAAAAAAAAATATATTAATAAATTGGGAGAGTCATCCACCAGAAAGAAATATCCACACAACTTGGAATATTACCTCATGATATAAACTCATCACAATATAATATAATAGACTTCTTATAAAAAACCAAATAATAAAATCATAAATATATTGGAATAACATCTAACTCCCTTAATTACTAAGCTAAGTTGGGCCTTAGATGACCAATTGAGATAGGTATTTCATGCATATATATTTTTGGGTATTTTAATACATTAATTTTTGTAATATAATTGATATTATTTCAATATTTTGACTTTAAACTTTTTTTTTTGTGATTTATGGTAGGATAAAACCAATAATCAGAAAAGGAACAAGAAGAGGCGAGTTTTAGGAGAAAAAGACACTTCACACCATGGAGCGAAGTTCTGCGGAATGACACATAAAATTTGAAGATATAATAGAGTTGGGAAGAGTTGAATAACTCAAAGGTTCCAACATTAGAATTTTAAGATTCACATATTGTAAATGTTACATGATGTGAAACATTTCACAACACGAATCAAGTATAAGAATTTTAGTGGAGAAAAATAATTTAGAGGAGGGGTTGATACTTTCAATTCATGAAATCAATTTAAATGATGTGACAGTGTTGGAAAGACTAATAAACAAGCCTATAATTGGATTTTCACCACAAAAAAACAATTTTCAACTTGTAATTCCATTTAATATCCAAGGTGGACCCACCAATCATAATGAAATGTATTAATAATAAATTAAATGCAACCAAAGCCCCATAGAGTTCTATAAATATAGGGTCATGCTACGACTTCCAAGGGGATCTGGAGACCATAGTGTAGGGTGAGAAGCTTCATTACTGTAGAGACCTCCACCACTTTCTCTCCAGTTTTCATTATATTTTTTATTCCTCCCCCTTACCCTCTTGTGACTATGATGAGGGGGTAAAATCTACCTTGTGTTAGGGTTATATATCAAAAGGGGAAGGTTATGTTGGATCTATTTCTTATTCTCATACATGTATTTAGGTTGGTGCAATTTATTTATCCAATTACAATCCATTTTTTGTTTAATCACGAGCATTGGTTAATTAATTTATAAGGAACCTCTTAATTATGAAACTAGGTAACATGAACTGAGACATGACCATTATTTCCTTCAGGTTGACTAGGTTTAAATATGGTATTGAAACAAATTCGATTAAGAAAACCTAAAATTACTAGATCGAGGGAAATATGGGATTACTGTGTTGAGGAGGGAATACCATAACCATTGGATCCACCTCATCTTAACTCTGATTCCAAACATGGATTAATCAATTTATTTTTAAAAAATAAAATTGTACATGAACCCTGAAACTAAAAAACACTAGAACACCATTCAAATCTGATTTCAAACCAAATAATATGTTATTCTTTCTTTTATTGTTTCATTTACCCAAAACTATTTCCAAAACCCAAAATTCTCCTTTATTTTCTTCACATATTTCTTCAAACTAAATTAAATAACAAAATTCTTTTAACAACCTAATAAAAATAATTTCACCATCTCTGTGGGACCGACCTCAAACTACTTTTATATTCATTTTAATTAATTATGTAGTATTGATTTGAGTTTTATAAATAAATATTTTGATTATAAATGAGGGAAATAACAAAACTATATAGGGTCATCAAAACTGGCTCTACTACCGGGGATGATTTCTAATTAGTTTTTATGATATTATAAATTTTATTGATTTATTTAATTTCATCTTTTTATATTGGGTATTGTGTGCTGAAATTTTTAGATTAAATATTATTAATGAAAAAATATAACACTCTAGGAAAATCTAAAGGGATATTTGAGTCCAATAAATACATATAAAACACTCTAAAGACCAAAGTCATTGTGACCATAGTGGGTGCAGAACAATATCTAGATACTAGAGGAGTTATGTAAAGAGATCTAGAGCTATGTATGATCACAGACTACGAGTGAACATCAAATATAGGATTGAAATTGAGCATCCTCATGCCTCTTGTTGTATAAAATCACTTCAAGATAATGATTTCAATAATTTATACAATCTAAAACTACATTAAATTTACCAAACTACCACATGAAGATAAAAATACACATCTCAGAAGCTTCCTCAAGATCTACAACACATTCCAATTCCAGAATATTTCAAGTTATGTGCAATAGATTCATCCATTTTGATTTAAATTATGAGAGAATGATTAAGAGTGGATTTAAAGCTTTCTAGTGAATTCCATCATGATATGGGATGAGTTGGAATGAAACTTTCTCACCCAATTCTTCTCAATTTTTAAGTCGATGGGAATATGGGTAATCATTCTAAATTTTATTCAATTTTAAGATTAATCACTCTTTACTATATGTTAACATTATAAAGACAAGAACCATAAATTCCCTCATCATGGTATAGGGCTATGGTTTCCAATCCAAACTTTTTATAAGGGTTTGTCAAGGGGAAACATGCCGATTCTTGATGCTGGAGCTGGAAGATAGTTGATTAAGTGGTTTCCTAAATATATCTACAACTTGTTGGATCAAATGAAAATAAATATTTTCTAGTGCCAAGGATACATGACATAATGAAAATGCATTCATGTGATCAACAAGAATGACTAGATGGTGACATAGATGGAATTACTGACCCAGAAGATGGACATGATGGTAGGTTAGAAGGAGAACCCCAAAGGTACATATGAAAAAGACACAGATTATGCTAATTAAAATTGTGGTAATCAATTTCAGGGTTAAAATATGCAACAAAAACAAGGGCAAGGGTACCAAAAAAGAGCATAAAATACCAATTGCATGCACCCTAAGGTCCCACACTGATGTTATAGGTACATACATTGGAGGAGACACTAGACACATTCCTGACTACATGTAGGGATATAATCAAAAAAATAAAGGAATACATAGCAATCCATAGGGTGACACTCTGAAACATTGAATTCCAAGTAGGAAAAATTGCTGAGAAACTCAGAGACAGACCATAAGGAACACTACCTCGACGCCTTGAAGTGTGTCCACATGCATATTTGAAAGTAATTTACCTAAGAAGTGAAAAAATCATTGAAGAAAAGCCTGAATAAAGTAAGATACAATAATTTGAACAAGTATCTAATGAAAAAGAAGCTAAACAGGAATCACCATTGCACAAACCAAGAATTTCATTTCCTGAGTGACTCTCACAAGAGAATAATGACACACATAAAGGTAAATTTCAATAACTCCTCAAAAAAATTGAATATTAATATAATTTTTTTAGAGGATATTGTAAACATAGAAATATATGAAAAATTCATGAAAGATATAGTGGATAATAAGAAGGAGTTGGGAGAGATTGGCACCATCCCACTTACACGAGAGTGTTCGACAGTGTTATTTAAGGACCTACTTAAGAAGAAACAAGATCCTGGTAAATTTTCCATTCCTATGTTTTTCAAATCTAATAAATATGGGAATATTTATGTGATTTGGGTGTGAATTTCAACATCATTTCTTAAACGACTTAAAAAATCCTTGTACTAAAGGCATTGAATCCCATTAGAGTTTCACTACAGTTGAAAAATTCAACAATGAAGTACCCCACATGGGCTCATTGAATAGGTTCTAATAAAAGTCAACAAATTCTACTTTACAATAAAATTATTAGTGTTGGATATGTAATAGGAGTGGAATACATTCATTCTAGGGAGACCACTTTGAGCTACTATGTGTGCACTGATTTATGTATAAAATGTCTGAGAATTGGTTGCAAACAAATAAGTTTCAATATCAACCAGGCGATGAAGAAGTATGATGTGAGAGAAGAAAATGAGGTTGGAGAAGATAAAATGCCCAAATTTGAAGAAATTTATGAGAACTAAGTAACTAATGTTGTATAAGAGGATACTCAAAATAATAGTCATTTGAATAAGAAAGATAAATTGAAAGTTCAGACTACTGACACCAAAGGAGCGACCGACTCCACCCAGTTTGAAAAGGGACAACATGTATAAATAGTACATGAACTTCCATTTAGTTCATATATATTGAGAAAAAATGGTGGATTGGCCCGATTTAAATCTAGAAAGTGTTACCATGAGGAGGAGATAAGCTATTTATAGAAGAAGGAAAAGGGAAAACCTATATAGACAAGAATAAATTGAGACTTTTATGGAAACTGATGAGGTAGAAAAATTTCAATCATCTGTCACATAAATTAAATCTAAAGGAGGTAAGGTCAAGCCAATTATGTGAAACAAAAACACTTCAAGGAGGCAACATGGGTTTTTTTTCATTATTTATTTTCTTTTTTGGAGTTTCTCAAGGTCACACCCCAATATCTTTAAAAATTACTTGATTATGGAATCTACATTAACTTGTTATTTTTTTTGTACCATTAAGACAAAGGTGGAAAATAGAATCCAAAATGAAATGATGGTACCTAACCATTGGACATCATGAAATGGATCAGACAAAAACTGTGCAACCGAATTAAAAATCACAATTCCGAAGGGGAGTAAGCCTTTCAATTCTGGATTTTGATAATGTATTCCCCACATTTAACCATTTTTGATATTTAACTACAAATTGGATGCATGTATTTGATCCTTACATTAATCAACTAAAATAGAATATATAAAATACTTATAATAATTTCAATTCTATGATTTTAAATTTATTTGTCAATAAATTTGAATAAGAAAAATGGGGAAAGAATTAATAGAGATGAGTATGTGATTTGGATTTTGATAAATCATTATTTAAGGATAATGGTTGGAAATTGTAAATGATTTTTTTCTAATAATTTTCCACGCTTTGAATTTACGATATTTTCATAAATTGATTTAATTATTCATATGAATTTCCATGAGTGATTGTCCCAACCCTTCGTTATCATTCCTAATACATTCTCTAAGACTAATTTTCCCCATTCATTCTATAGTATATTTCTTGTGAGACTCAATCATGTTATCTTCTAGAACTATATATTCATATTATCAAAGCAATGAATAAAAAAATCACTTTTAATCTGATTGAGGAATATTTTTTCAAAAAATTTATCTCAATACCCACCATACATTAATTGTTTTTAATCCCTTAGAAACTATAAAAAACCTTGTTAGGTAAGTTTTGTGTTAAAATACCATATTATCCTTTCCTTACTTACTCTAAATATTATTTATTATTATCAAAAATAAGAGTGGGGGAGATAGTGACTATTGTAAGGGATGCACATTTTATAATTAATTAGTGTGGTGGGAATTTTCTTGAGATTTTGGAAGGGCACATTCATGGTATTTATTTCACACCCACTTAGAAAATTAAAAAATGGGTTGTTTCTATGGAAATTAAAAAATTAACATTGGTTGATCGATGATCTTATTATAACTATTGAAAATAGTGTCATGAGAAGATCATTTAGTCTTGGGTGGTGGCTATGATATTTGTTCCCATCAAATCTTTTTAAAAATAAAAAAAGATAAAAAATAATAATACAAGAAGGTGTTTCATTTATTTCATTCCATTTAATTATGAGCCTACTTTGAGATACTAGGTGATGGAGAGACTTTCATTAAGGTACTTTTGATCATCATGAAAAGTAATTTAGAGATAATTTTTTTTGATATTTAATTGTTTTACATCATTTACCTACCTTCCCCTAGCCTTAGAGTTATTTGATCCTAAATGGTGAATCCCTTATTTTTAACTATGATTTCTATCTTTATGTGGTAGAGATAATAGATTCCTTACAAGCCTGTGGTAAGTGACAAGTTCTTGACACATGTACTAAATTATTTTTATAGTTGTACCCTAATTATGAGAGTAAAAATTTAAAGTGAGGAAAATTTCAAATAGTGTTAATATTAATAAATAAATTTTAAATAAAAATGGATGAATGAAATTCTGTGTCTATTTGAATAGAGAAAAATTAAAATACTTGATTTATTTATTTATTTTAAAAGTGAGGCATTGATTATTTTTCATGTATGATGATCAAATATTGAACTTCCCATTTAATCAATTACTTTTATAAATATTAAATTTAAATCATGGTAAGGTGAAAATCCCTTGTAGTATGTTGCTATTCCATCCTTGAGAAAAAGTACCCATGCAAGCATGGGGGTATTTTTTATATGTATTTAATGAATATATTTTAGGGTTTTTAATGCATTAATTTTCATTATATAGTTTATATTATTTCCAATATTTGGACCATTAATTTGTTTTTGTGATTTATGGTAGGATACAACCAATAATCAGAAAAGGAACAAAAAGAGGAATTTTTTTGTGCCACGACACAAGATATTTGAATTTACAATGAAGTTGGTAGGAGTTGAAGAATATGGAAAACAACGTTTTCACAACATAAAATAATACCTCCCATGATAAAAAATATCACCAGATACTCTTGAGTGTTGAGAGTTAAGAATCAAGACATATTAGAGAGCACTGGAAATTAAAGATTCCAGTTGTGTAGATATTACATTAAATTAAATGTTGAACAATTTTAAAAGAATACAAGACATAAATTAGAGAAAAATTAGAGGAGGGATCTATAATTTCACAACATGAAATCAATTTTCATGATGTGAATGTTTCAGACAAACTTAAAAATGATCCTTTGATGGGATTTAGCACAACTAAGGGATAATTTTTGATATGGACCTCTATTTATTATTCAAGGTGGAACCACAAATAATAATGGTCCATATTAATGATGAATTAAATGCAACATTACCCCATGGAGTTCAATAAATAGTGTTCCTTGCTTCTGCTTCTAAGGAGATCTAGTGACCAAAGTCTAGGGTGAGAAGCTGCACTATTGCAAGGGCCTCCACCAGTTTCTCACCAGTTTTCTTTATGCTTTATTTTTTCTTACTTACCCCTCATTTCATCATCACTAGGATTAGGGGGGTAAAACACACCTTATTCTAGTGTTATTTAGCCTAATGGGGAAGGTTCCATTTGATATATTTTTTATTCTTACTCTTGTATTTGGTTTGTATTAATTTATTTAACCAATTAATATCCCTTTATTTTTGTTTAATCATGACCATTGGTTAATTAATCTAGAAGGAACCTTTTAATTGTGCAATTGGGTACCCTAAATTGATACATGAACATTATTGCATTCAGGTTAACCATGTTTAAATTTGGTATTGAGATAAACATGATTTAGAAAAACCCTAAATTATTGGACTAAGGGAAATACGGGATTGCAGTTTTGAGGAGGGTATACCATAACCATTGGATCCATCTCATCTCAAATCCTACCCCAAAAAAGTAATAATACATTTATTTTCTGAAAACAGAATATCACATTAATCTTGGAACTATAAAACCCTAGCACTCATTTAAAATATGATTCCAAAACAAATAATCCATTACACTTTTCTTTCATCCTTTATTTTTCAAAAACTATTTCCAAAACTGAAGAAGCCTTTTTATTTTCTTTACCACTTTCTTAAAACTAAATTAAATTACAAAATTATTTTAAAAACCTAAAAAAACCAATTTCATCATCTCTGTGGTATCGATCTGCACCTACTTCTATATTCATTTTAATTAATTATGTAGCATTGATCTGAGTTTTATAAATTTGTGTTTTGATTTGACCCATGGTAAAAAACATTACCCTCTAGGATTTTCACCAACCCATATCGAAATCCAAATACAGGGTTTAACCCACTCATATACTATAAGTCGTAAGGGTAGGAACACTCACCCCATATACCGGTCACACAAGTCAAAAATTATACAAGGATAAACCAAGTTCTATATGAGTCATTCCTGTTAACTACCTCACATAACCTTATGTACCTTATTTAAGGGAGGATTTGGGAACCAATTATAGGTCCTCTATTATTTTCTATGAAGGAGTCATCCATCTAAATTCTAGAGATGACAATTACAATTACTTTAATTTTCACCCATGGAACTTGACGTATATGGAATCACTATATATCACATTGAAGGATAGAACATAACCCTAATAGAACATAATATCTCTTAATTGGTGAAAGGAACATAATAGGTAGTGGACCATTCCATCCACCCTTATTTACACACCTCTATTATATCTAATGAGGCTAAAGGCACCTAATAAATGTCCTAGACATCATACCATAACTCATGGGAATACCCATTGGCTCTTAAGTAAAATTTTTAATACACTTTAAATAAATCCTATGAAAATAAATGGTCATAAAATAAAATAATTTTATTTGGAGGGTCCAATAAGGACCTATAAATCCTTACCCAACTCATACGATTCAATGGAAAAAATTAATTTAATTTGAAGTTAATAACCCTTGTGCGATGAGACTTCATATCACACTTTACATGAATCAATGCATTAAACATTGATAATGGTTAGTGATCACCTACTTCAATCCATTAGAAGATTGATTTTTGAAATTCACTAGATAAATTTGCCTTAATTGAAAGGAATCAGAAAAACTTACAATATCCTTTAATTTGTTAATGGACATCGAAAGATGCTGAAATGTTATTAGAAATGTAAAATAAAATAAATACGAGTCATAGCCTTACCTGATACAACCTCCTGTGATAGATGGCACTATGATCCCATACTGTATACTGAAGATCTATCCATGTAAGAGAGGACACGATGGAAGATAGAGCTACATGAATCACACTTCTATAGAATTATAAATTCTATATTTAATACAATAATAATTTTAATTAATAAAAAAACAAAAACATAAACAAAAACTAAACTGGTAGAGTGTTACGGATGACCATATAGGTTATTGTACAACACCCATGCTAGGGTCACATTAAGGCTTGGTACCTTAGGGATAGTGTATCACCCTAAAACTAGGCAGAACCAAAACCTCAAGCCCTTACCTTCATGTAATGGACGTCCTTCTTCAAGAAACAATGATCTATCCCTACCAAAACTTCACAGATCAGGCTCCCAACTTCGAGTCATAGTGCCTTTGTATTGGATGGTGTTCATGGTGAAACCCCTTCATTGTAGCATATCACATTCCCCCACAATATTTAATTATTGATGAATCTTATGGGCTCATTGCTAAATCTTCTACCTACCAAGAAATATTTAATCTTATATGGAAAAATATTAATATTAACTATACCCTGAATAAATATAACATAGTATTTTCCAATTTTTAAATTCTTACAATATGGTTGGGTTTATATGAACTCTAGAAAAAATAATCTTATATAGGCCTCATCATGGTACATTTCCCTAATCATATATTAAAACTGACCACCTATGTAAGATATTAATATTATATATCCACTATCCATGACATAGTGCCCTAGGATGCTGTGTGGTATTTCCAAACTCCTAAAAATATTTATTCCACATAGTCCCCTATCATGAAACAACACCTACTATTGTAGCATGACCCTCAACTTGTTTCAAAATTTCAACTCAAACACTTAGAAAAAATTCCAAAATTATAACTCCTATATTACACCGGTAGCTTCAACATCTAAAACCATTAAATCACACATGGTTCATCAAAAAAATGTTTACAATTATGTAATTTAAATTATATGGAGTGTCACACCATCCCAACTATAACACTTCTTATCCCTAAGAAGTTTCCACATGAAACCCTCTCGAACCACATTAGTCACAAACACATGATTCAGAAACCATACCTCCTATTGGATATGATTGTTTTGACACTACACTAAAACTACTAAAATTTTATAACACCTTAAATGAATTATGATTAGAACCATCATAAAAAATATCCATTAAAAAAATATACCCTATAGATCCATACCCATATAAAAATTCTAGATTGGATGAAATATGAAATAATATGTTACATAAATTCACTAAGAGACCTCAAAATACATAATGTTTTTAGAAACATGGAATAGTCTAATCCACCGACTCCACAATGATGATCCACCCTGGATGACACTCATAGATTCCAAAAATCATCAGCACCGTGGATCTAAAGTTTATATCATCGATCTAAAATATACTGCCACACGTATAAAATAACTTACGATCACCTCCAAAACATCTGGGAAACCAATGCACAATATCAATATTGAGACTAGATCAGCAAATAATCAGACTCCCCATTATATTGGGCATCATATTCATTATAAGTACTAGCATCCACCAACCCATTCCTCTAACTAGTTATTTTTTAATTTCCACCATTTAGTTATTAAACACACTAACCTGATCCTTCACCACGATATGGTTCCAAATATGGTTCTCTATTAGTAAAAAAATTCACATATATATATATAAGCTGCTTATATCTAGGTGCCAATGTAGATCCATTAACACTATCATTCTAGTTTCCCCATATGCTTTATAGTCCATTCTTACCACACTCAACATGAACAATGATCAGAATAAAAACAATATATATGGTTAATCCCCACCTTATAATTTCACACTTCTTTGATCCAATATATTGACATCCCCACATCATACGATTAGGATAAATGCTAATACATATGACACCCATCTCATTAGGTCTATAAAAAACCCACCCAAGATCCTAACTCTAGGGACTATGGAACTATGGTGATCCATGTAACTACTTTCCAAAACCACTAATGACCCACCACTAAAAATGTAGTCTCTATGGACATAAATCCCAAATGATCAACTTTTCTAACCATAATGTGAGTCCTATGTTCAAATCCGCTACAGACTCCATCCATCTCTACTTTCTATCACATAATTTCATTGGTTTCCAACTTCTCATTAATACAGTTTTGGAATCACCTAATGAGTCACTAATTAAATTCCATCTCTCAAAATGTTAATTTCTTTCCAAATACATTGATAACCTCACTAGTTCCATCATCACTCTAGAGGTTATATCTAATGAATGTGTGTCAATCATCAGCCAATATAACATAAAAGGTTAACACCCCTAGACTATTCAATACATCTCATAGATTTATATCTCTATTTCATACTTAATCACACACAAAGGGTGATCATCCTCAACTTTACTAGAATCCCCTAACCTAGCTCCTAGTATCTAGGAAGGCTAAAGAGTCTTAAACCCCATTAAAAAATATTATCACCACGTTTGGTCCTATACCCTAAAAAGGTGTTAAGGGAAAAACACGTCTCTATCAACCTAGGCACATACTAAGAAGGTGTAAAAATGAATTAATATCTATCAACATGGTAATTGTGACATCCCACTAAGTGTCATGTGAACTAAAAACCCACTCTCCATAACATATAGAATTTCTAAAATCCACTAAATAACATATATTTCATGAAATATAGTTCTAACCATGATTATTAAAACACTAATATCATAACTCTAAGGATAATATTAGACCTCATTCACAATTAATTTGAAAAAATAGCATAAAATACCATCTTACTAACCAAAATCAAGGGAGTATTCATAAATCCGTACCTATGATGGCTCACATAACCATTATGATTAATCTAAAACACGCAACCAATCTAGTGCACAACCTAGTGAAAACTTATTGATAACATGACTCAAATCATTGAGAGCCACATCTCAATTATCTCGATCTTAACTACCTATGTTACACTTAACCATTCCTTAGATAAAATTTGGTCATGTCACTACACAAACTATCTCTCTCTATCTCTTATATATTAATACACCTTAAGGAATCCCTCATGTTGAGCCAACTTTTAGTCAAACATCACTATCATGTCATTAATATCATACACATCATATGAAAAATCTACACTTGATTATTATAAAAAAGAATCCACATGTCCAGGTCTCAATACTCTATCAGGCTACCATCACATCATGATAACCCAAACAAGGAATATATAGGAAAAGTTCCATACAACGTGGATATAACTTTACTCACTATAATTTTGAGTTTCAAAAATACTTACTAGGATCTTAAACATTGTCAATAAATTATAGACCAATAAGGCTAAAACCCATGAAGAATATCTCATTCTTTAGTCCTAAATATATAAGGCAAATCATAATTAATCACCCCATTTTGGTCCATTTTCATTAGTGAAATATATATTATCACACCAAACCACCCACTATAGGGTGATAATCCTTATCAGGTACCCATATATCAGACTAGACCCTCTATAATTGTTATCACATCCATAGCAACATCAATGATACTTAACCTATGTACCGATTACTATAGTTCTTAGAAATATGATAGGGAAGTAACATATAATATGTCTAACTAGTCTATACCCATCCTAAAATATAAGGTTCTCCCATATTTATTGCATAACTCTAGCCCAACCTACCCATTCTCTAAAAAATTATCATATTCATAAAGGATTTAACTCATCAATTACCTAATAGTAATAACATAATCAAAAATAAAATCCTAATTAAGTATAATTCCAATATCAAGTTATAAATAAAAGCACTATAATTTTTTTGGACATTTTAAATAACTGAAACTTATATCACAATCAAGGTTCTCGATCACATATAAATATATGAATTTTTTATGAATAATATTTGACAATATAATGCTAAATTTCAATACTCTAGACACTATGGTACATGATAACAATAATTAAATTAATAATCTAAAAAACACCCTTAGAATAAATCAATCAACTCAACTATAATAGAAAAAGTACAAAACAATAATACCCAATCCCTATTAACTTGGATTTCCTCTCATATATGTGTTTTCTAGGAAAATAATATTGTATTTATCTTTATTTTAAAATTTTCCTATCTCCCTTGCCATATATCAAATAATAAGACAAAAATACGTGGCTCTAATACCACTTTGCAGTATGCTTAGTCTTAATTACCTCGCCTATGACTGAATTGGGTGTCACATACCTCATGTGAACCTACCCATATGCTTTATATTTTTAACCAGTGGTGTGGGTTTATCAAAGATCCTAGGGAAAATACATGATTTATCATAGATCACTATAATACATAGAAAAAATAATAATATTTATTATCAACATAGTAAATCAGATAAAAGTAGACATCACAAATATATTGTAACAATAAAAAATAATATATTTGTTACAATAATGACATGATTAATAGTAATGTTACATAAGAATTCACAAAATAAAAGGTTCACCAATATAATATCTACGAACTAGATACAAAATTGAAATAGAAAATTTAAAAAGCTAATCGAAAAAACAAGTTCTATAGTCTGTATAAATCCCGAGCTTCTAAATCCATTCATACCCACCAATGTATCCATCTAAACTAAGGAAAATAACCTTATATTTTCCTATAATTAAGAATCCTTCTCGGGTGCCAGGGTTCCTGAACAAGGTGTGAGAAAAAATTAGTTGTCCACACAAATGATGTCCCTAAACACATAAAGTATAAGATGGTTCATGTACAATATGATATTTTCATAAATAAATGTAGACATATAATGGAAATAATAATAATTATGTCACACCCATATGTGTTACACAGTCTCATGGTGTGATGAATACATCCTTTAGATAGTGTGAGGGTGTCTATAAATATAAAACACAAAAGTTAAATTGGCCTCAAGTCCCAATTCAACATTTATGAGAATAATATCCATTGATAGTATCATTACCACTATAGGGGAAATACATCCCTATTACATAACTAGACAGATGGTATAACATCCATGATATTTCACAAGAATCCATAAAAATGTTGTATATCCTGATTATAAATTTAGAAAAATAGAAATGACATTTGTATTAATCATATAAAAGGGGGAATCATATCCATACTAAATCATCAAGAGTTAGAATAACATTACTATCCATGTGCTTAAACTCATGAGGGAAAACATCCCTAGTTTTGATTCATATCATAAGTGAGGAAATCACATCCCAAAACATCTTTAAGAAAGAATTAAACCCCTATTCACAAGTATAAATACATGAGGGAAAAGATTCATTGGCCTTAGGTTACATTGTAAGAGATAAAATCTTATCCCACCACAACCAATATCACATGAGAATATAATCCCCTTCCTTGAAAGCATCACATTATGGGTAGAAAATCACACTCCCAATGGAAATAGAAAATCACTTAGAATATCATCATGTTAATCTCATCCCCTTCCTTGTTAGTTTCAAAACTTGGGTAGTTAATCCCATATCTAAGGAAAATAAAAAAATATGTACATTTCATCCTAGGTATAACATGAATAGAAGGGAATAAAGTATTATATTCATTTACACTAATAAATTTATCACATCCTCTTCTATAGAAGCATATCATAATGGGAAGTTCATCCCACTTCCAAGGCAAGTAAAAAATATCTAGGTTTTCCATCATGGGTGTCTCATCCCCTACCTTAAAATAATCACATCATGGGGAGTATGTACAACTTCTAATGGAAGTAAAAAATTGAAGGGAACTTCATCCCATTACCAACATAATCATAATCACATGGAGAATATGTTCCAAAAACTTATAGGAATCACATACCAATACTAATAAAAAATATATATTGTCCTGATCTTACCTTATATTGAGAATATCATCCCTCTGTGGGATTACTTAAATATATCGATGTAATTTTATAACACATCCTAAGCTATAGGAAAATCCCATAATGAGTATAACATCCCTGATGACATTATCATATGGTTAGTGGGTTATGTGTCACATACCACACATCACATTATCACATTGGTCATGTCATCCCATGACTTTGGCATCGTCCGCACAAGTGGTCATATCATTCCAGACTATAGGATATGTTAGAGCATTTATGAATGTCATCCCATGCCTAAAAAAATATATTAAGTGGGAAACATGAACACTACAAATATGTATAGTTACAAATGACCAAGGTGTACCTTTATATAAAAAACAAAATATGGTATAATAAATAACTTATTAAAATATAAATAAGAAAAGAAAAACTAGGATCGAATAACGTCCAACTCAATTAAATTCTAATCTAAATTATCCCTCAAATTCCCAACCCATATCCAAATCCAAAATGATGGTATAATACACTCGAATATTATGAGTTAGAAGTTTGAGGAATACTCCACCCATATATTAGTCACATAATCCAAAAAGGATACAAGTAAAAAATAATTTCTACCCAGGTCAAGCCTCACATCAACCACACATAATCCACACGTCTCATATTCAAGGGAGGATAAGTGAATATATTCAAGGTTCCCTATATAATTTTTTATTAATGAGAAAACTATAGATATTTTAGAGAGCTTAATTATCATTACATTAATTTTCACCCTAGACCACAGTAGACATGGTATCATTATATGTAATGTATAAGGAAAGATATATTCCCAATTGCACATACATACTCTAAAGTCATGAAAAGAATATACCATGTAGTTTCCTATACTATACACCCTTATTTCTACACCTATCCTATATCCAAGAGGTCAATGAAACCTAAAAAATGTCCTAGACATAATATCATAACACAAGGGACACCCCATTGAGTCTCGAGTAAAAATCCCAAAACACTTTAATTAAATCCTATGATGATAAATAGTTAAGGAATCAAATCATAATACTAGATGGGTCTTTCACAACCATATAAATCCTTACCCAAATCATGCTGTTCAGAGGGAAAATATTTTAATTTAAGGTCTATCACGCATGGGTAACTAGACTATATATTAAATGCCACATGAAATAATGCACAAACCATTCCCACTGACCTCGATAGAATTGAATAATGATCATTGAATATCACCAAACAAATTGAACTCAATCAGTAAGAATCTAAAAATTTATAAAAACACTAAGGTAATATATATCCAATCAAAGGCGCTAAAATAATTTTATAATTGGTAAATAAAAAGAAAAATACTATAGGCTTACCTCAGGAAAACTCCTATGAAAATGGAAATCTTATCCATGTTAAACGATGGATATTTCAACTTGGATGAGAGAATTTAAGGGGGAAATTAGTAATATAAATTTATCTACTAGAGAAATGGTATTTCCATATTTAATATATTAATTATTTTAATTAATTAAATAAATTAAACTAAAGAAAAACTACATAGGGATAGTATTGTGGTGTGACCACAAGGGTTGAGATGACCCAAACTAAAATTCCATATATTTTACATCATTTTAATAATTTCGACACTACATCTGATGAATAATATCACAATCCCAGAACTCATAGGTTTATTATATTTTAAGATTAGCAATATATATATATTATAAATTATTGCTTCAATATATCCCAAAAAATATTTCTAAATAAAACGTCCTTCTAAACATAGTTATATATATAATTTTCTGGGGAAGTGTAAAAATAAAATACAGAGTAATCTCAAATGCTTAGTAAGGAATCAATTATCAATGATTTATGCCGAGTTAGGTCATAAGCATATTATAAAATATAAAAATGGGATAAATTTATGATTAAAAAGATAATAGGATCATAAAACCATAAAAATACCACCATGAAATAATAATAGTTATACCATGTATTAGAAACATTTAATAATAATCACAAACTATGGAAACATAAAATTAGAATATGGTATATCATAGAAGTTTTGCATAAACATAAGAATGGTAAATCATAACAATGTTATAAAACTCTATAAACCCCATGAATTTAGTTGTGAGGAAACCTAATTATACCCACACAATTTGTTTTTATAAAATCTAATCTTTATAACACATTTAGTTTTGAACAAACCGAATTATATCCATACATTATGCTGTGAACAATCCTAATAATCACTACACATTATGTCACAAACAAAAAAAATGTCATCCATACATAAAATCATTATCTAATGGGATATAAATCATTACTAATGCATTTAAGAGATATATAAAACCCTAAAAATTATAGTATGATATACCATATATGTGTGTGACACATGAAATCAATCATTTATCATATCTTGTAAAACCCATGGAAGGAAAATAGGTTTTATATCATTTACAAACGACATCACAAAACATGAAATCAAAAATAGATGAGTAAATTCTAGATTAGACACTGAGATAGGAAAATATTCATCAACTATATTATAATATTCATGTGCTTCAATATTCATAAACTCTATTTTTAGTGAATTTTACAATTTGAACATTATTTCACATTATGATTGTAATTATTTCTTAAAATTCACTATTAGATGGTATATTTTTGAACACATAATAAGAACAAAAATGGTCTTGGTTTTATTTTCATATTTTATTTTCTGGAATCCCATTCTATAAGGAACAATTAATGCTTTTGGAGAACTTGAAGATTCACATTGAAAGACCACCAAAATGGGCTTTCATGCCAACACATTCTAGGAAAAGTAAACCAGACAACCGCCTAATAAAGAGATTGTAGCGGCCAAGATAAAAGTCCAATGATTAAAAAATTTAACTAAATATATAGGAAATAATGGAGAAAATTTCATCAAATAGTGAAAACATATAATTCAGATGTTTAATGGAGTTCCATGTGGGCCAATTTGGATATAAAATTCTAGGTCTGATTCTGCGGCCCAAAAAATCAGCACACCATTTTACACATATCTCGTTAACCATAAATTGTTTTTGGCTGTAATTGTACAGGAGGTTAATAGACATCTGGAGATCAATTTTCTTCTTCTATGGATCCCTCTAATTTTTCCATCTAGAAGGTCATTTTGACGCCTTTTTTTGGTGGATGGAAGTTGGCTTCCACTTCCAGTCAAGGGTGGAAAAGTATAAGTTCCACAAGCTTTATACCACCCTAAGCTTACCATAATAAAGTGGGATGAATTTCACTATTTGAGTCTCTACCCAAGGCTCCCAAAATGACTATTTAAGGTAGTGGTTTTGGAGGATTTAGGGATCTTTGGTTCTTTTTTCATTGTACTGTTATGCTACAATTTTATTGTCTCAAGTTTATCTTTCACATGTAAGTTGTTCTAGTTCAACTTAGTTTCTTAATAAAAGTTCTTCTTATCCTATTATTATATTCTTATTTATATCACATTGATATTGTTGTATCATGGTGTGAATTTATTCACACCTAACTTTGTGAAATTATCACACAATGGTGGAGTGATCGTTATTTTATTGTTTTTTACTTCTTCAATTATTCCCTCATGAGTCTACTTCCCACTTCCATTGAAACCATAGAATCAATGGAGGGATAAATATTTTATGGGTTGATCCACTGGAGTAGAAATGGTCTGTATTGGATTTTATTTCTCACTCTCTAAATGTTTATTAATTTCTTTTATTTTAGTTTCTTTTATTCAATTATTTTCTCTCTTCCTTTTCCATATCGAATATATTCACCTCACTTTTATATGATAATATGATCCTTTACCTTAGAGTGATCATGAAAATGATCCTAAAAATGTATAGGTGATTAGAATGTGTTTTTTAAGGTTTTTAATCTGAAAGTGATGGGGTTATTTTGAATTCATTGAATGAAACCTTCTCGAGTTAATGAAATTGAAATCATTAAAAAAGGAATTCATCCAATCCACCTCGAGCGATAACCTAATATCAACTCATTATCTTAATTTGAATTAACTTAGATATATTATTGATCCTTTAGAACTATCAAAAATAAACCCAAAATTTTCAACTTCATATCCAAAAACAATCCATCGAATGTACGTGTCTGTAGGTAACTTCTTAGGTCTTTGAGGATTCGACAACCCAAGCTAATCTACAAGTGACCACTTAACCCTAAAAACTTGGGTAAATTTGGGTGGGACCAAATTTTGGAACCATGGATGGAGACCCTATTAGTTCATATCAACACCCATTATATTCTCCACTATTTATTTTATTCTCATCCAAATCCTCTTATCTTTTCCCTTTCTCATTTTTTTCTTTCTTTTGGTGTATGTACGCCTACACTTGTGTCCAATCAAACCATCTAGTTAGGGTGGATAGTCCTAGGGTTGGGGAGTCAAGTACAAGAAGGGAACTATTTTAATTAGATAATAATATTCATAATACTTTAGAGTCAAAAATTGAGCCCATTTCAATGGAAGGTATTCAAAGAAACCAACTCATAAACCCGGGTGGGGACCAAAATGGAAATCCAAATGAGGCAGCCCCAAACATGGGGAATGCAGTTGATCAAACCATGAATGACTACCTAATATCTGCCTAAACCAATACCCCCTCATGCATTAGACAAAATTACCTAGGATATTCCAACTAAATATTTAAACCCCATGTCCTGAACCACCTTCCCACATTCCATGGAAAGGAGTTGGAAATGCCATACCTTCAATTCAAAGAGTTCAATGAAATTGTTGGAACCATGTGTTCCCCACATCAACTAGAATCAAATAAGATGAGGCTATTTTTTTCTTTAATGTATCGAGCTAAAATTTATATAAAACATTTGAGACCACCATCCATCAACTCTTGGGACCAATTATAGAGAGAATTCAATAAAAAATACTTTCCCCACCACAAAAAAATTGCACTTAAAAAGTGCATCCAAAACTTTTTTGAAAAAGAGGTAGAGTTATTCTATAAAACATGGGAGAGGTTCAAAGACACCCTATACATGGTTCCAAAACATGGTTTTTCTATTCCAGAACAAGTGAGAATCTTTTATGAAGGGTTTTTCCTGAGGAACAAACAATTCATTTACATGATGTTTAATGGGGCCTTTAAAAACAAAGCCCCAAATGATGCTTATGAGTATCTAGAAAGCCTTTCTGAACAAAACAAAACATGGGGAACATCACCTTATTCTAAAAATCCACAAATAACTACTGGAATGAATACACTTATAGAAGAGGATAGCCTTAGGGCTAAACTTTTAGCACTCACTAGGAAGTTCTAAGAGATAGACCTTAGGAAAATCCATGAAATCCAAATTATAGACCCTATTTACACAATTTGTGACAAATATGACAAAAAATCAGACAACTTACCAAACATTCCATCTATCAAGGATGTTCTTCTAGGAGGAACACCTGCTGAAGTCAATGCCCTAAAATTCCAAAATCCCCAATACCAAAACACATTCAACCCAAGGTATAATGACCACCCATGCTTTCGCTGGAAAGATAACCAACAACCTATCCAACCAAAAGGACCAAACCCCTTCCCTACTAAAAATTTCCAAAACTATAACCAATTACAACCAAAACCAATACAATACCAACATCCTCCCTTCCAATACCAACAACCCATCCAACAACCAAAGTATCCTCCTGGGATAAACCAACCAACACAAGCCCCCTCCCAATCTATCCCTCCCCTAATCCCTGAACAGTTGTGTAAACAAATGGAGAAAATGAATTTAGAGGTATCTTACCTTAAACAAGAACTTCAAACCATAAAATATGAAAGGCACCCATTCATACTCAGGAGGTACCATCCTCAAATTTAAGGGGAGAGTAAAGTTGTACCCAAACAACTCATGAAAAACTAAAGGCTATGACAGTTTTAAGAAGGGGGAAATCAATTGAAAAACCTAAAAAAATAATTTAGAAACCATTAAAATCTTCAACAATGCATGAAAATAATGAATAACCACCCATAGATTCTGAAAACCCCAATGAGAATGTGAAATAAACAACTCTTCAACAAATAATCCCACAACCTGTACTATTTCCTCATCACATGAGGGGGAAAACCAAGCCTGAATTAAATGAAACATTGAGGGAAATATTCTCACAAGCCAAGTCGAACATTCCACTCCTTGATGCTATTAAAACCATAACTGTATACTCAAAATACCTAAAGGACCTATAAACATTTAAAATAAAATTCTCACATAATAACCAAGTCCTTATGGCAGTAAATGTTAACACAACAATACAAGGAACTCTTCCACCAAAGATGAAAGACCCAGGATGCCTTTACATCAATGTTGAACTAGGATATAACAAATATATTAAATCCTTGTGTGACCTAGGTTCCAATTTCAATCTCATTCCCTATGCTATGTACTTCTATTTAGGACTGGAAGAGATCCAACCCATATCTGTCACACTTCAAATTTCCAATCGTAGCATTAGGGTTACAAAGGGAATTTTAAAGGATGTTCTGGTAAAAGTAAAAAAATTCATCTACCTTACTTAATTCATTGTCCTTGACAACAATACAAACTTAGGAAATAAGGAACAAACCCCTATCATCCTGGGCCATCCCTTCATTGCAACAATCAACTTTATTATCTGAGTCCAAAATGGGAACATGACCATTACCTTTGGAAACACCAGTCTAGACTTGAACATTTACAATGAAAACTCTCAAATTGGGGATGATGAAGAGATCCATGAGGTTAATTGGATTGTTAGTGTTGATAGTGAACTTGAGGAACATCAAGGAATTACCGAAGGATGTTTTAGTCAAGAATAGATTGAATTTCATTGTTCACATTGGGGAAATTTGTATCCTTGTATTTAATCTCTTAAAAATATCTCTATTGATGATTTTATTGATTCAAAAATCAATGATACCATTGGTGAAATCAATAATATTGAGTCTATACCCATTCATGACATTGATCTGGCCAATTTAGTTGATGAAAATTCTGTTCACAAGGAACCAATTTTGTCATGAAATATTAAGAAAGAAAATAAGTTCAATACAAAGTCCCATACTTTCTCGGGAAGTGATATCCAATATGATCTCCAATTTAAGGTCCTACATTCATTACTCAAGTATGAGTTCTTAGGAGACAATCTAGCCTTTCCTGTTGTCATTTATTCCTCTATTGAAGCCAATCAAGAGGTGATGATTTTGAATTTCCTAATAAAACATAAGAAAGAAATTAGATGGATCCTTTTTGATATTCCTAGGATTAGACCAATTATTGGAACTCATAAAATTATTCTTGAATCTAAATCCAAACCATATCATCAACCTCGGTGGAGACTCAATAAAAATTTTATGGATGTGGTAAGGAAAGAACTTATTTAGTTGTTGAAATTATGTATCATCTACCCCATTACTGAGATTGAGTGGGCAAGCCCAATTCAAGTTATCCCAAATAAGGCTGTAATAATAGTGATAACCAATAATTATGGAGAGATTTTTCCAAATAGGGTGAGTAGTGATTGGAGAATCTGTATCGACTATAGGAAGCTAAACACATTTACCAAGAAGGACCATTTCCCCTTACCTTTCATTGACAAAGTCCCTGAAAGATTTTCATGCCACACCTTCTACTGTTTCTTATATGGGTACTCAAGATACAATCAAATTGAGGTCTCCCAAGAAGATGAAGGGAAGACTACATTAACCTATCCATTCAACACCTTTGCTTTCAAACGCATGCCCTTCAGGTTATGCGATGCCCCTGGAACCTTACAGCGGTGCATGATGGGAATATTCTCGAACATAATAGGGGATTTTATAGAGGTCTTCATGGATGACTTCTCTATGTTTGAGGATACATTTGAGGGATGTATAAGGAATGCGGAGAGAGTTTTTTCAAGATGTGAAGAAAAGAATCTGGGCATAAACTGAGAAAAAAATCCATTTCATGGTTAAAGAAAGACTCATCCTTGGCCATCTAGTCTCGAGTTGGGGAATTGAAGTCGATAAAGACAAGGTTGGAATCATTCGTCACCTTCCATTACCCAAAAATATCAAAGAAGGTATGTATTTCTTAGGACATGTTGGTTTCTATATAAGGTTCATTAGGAATTTCAACTCTATTTCTCGACCACTTTGTGGTCTATTGGTGAATGATGATCCATTATTATGGATAGAAAGATGTGAGGAATCATTATCTACACTCAAGTTAGATTTTATCTATCCACCTATTATGAAATATCCAAATTGGAAACTTCTTTTTGAGCTCATGTGTGAGGATATTGACTTCTCTATAAGAGAAATCTTAGGAAAACGGTGTGAGAAAAATCCATGTGTCATTGCTTATACAAGAAAATCATTAAATGATGCAAAAATAAACTACACCACCAATGAGAAAGAGTTTCTTTCTATTGTCTTTTCCTTAGAGAAATTTAGGTCCTATCTCTTAGGATCACCCATCATTGTCTTCACTGACCATTCATCCCTAAAATACCTTTTCCAAAAACACGATTCCAAGGAAAGATTGATTAGGTGGGTCCTTCTTCTTCAAGAGTTTTATTTAACCATTAAGGATAAAAGAGTTCTGAAAATTTTATAGCTGATCACCTATCTAGGATGGAATTCAAAGACAACTCAAATCACCATTCTGTGTCTGATTTATTTTCCGATGAGCACCACTATTCATTGAGTGATTTCCCATGGTATGCCGATATAGCCAACTTCTTAGTTTGAAGAGTCATTCCAAAGTTCTTAGGGGCTCAAGCTTGAAGGAAATTCCTTTATGATTTTAAAAACTATGTGTTTGAATATCCATACCTCTATAAGTTATACCCTAACCAAGTCATTAAGAGGTCTGTCCAAGAATTAGAATAAGAGTCCATCCTTAAATTCTATCATAGTGATGCATGTGGAGGTCACTTTTCCTATAATAAAACTTCGGTTAAGTTTATTTAGTGTGGTCTCTTCTATCCTAACTTCTCAAGGGACTCATAAACATTTTATCAATGCTGTCCTAGGTGTCAACAAGTAGGGTCCATCACAAAAAGGAATCAAATGCCACTCACTCCCGTATTAGTGATTGAAATCTTTGACTGCTGGGGAATCGATGTCATGGGTCCCTTCCCAAAATCTAGCGGATATCTCTACATCCTTTTAGTTGTTGACTATCTCTCCAAATGGGTTGATTCCATTACTAAAAAATCCAATGATCATCAAACTGTGGCCATGTTTCTCTAGGAAAACATCCTCTCTAGATTTGGAATTCCTAGGGCTATCATTAGTGATTGTGGAACTCATTTTTGCAATCGTCCATTCTCAGCATTGATGGAAAAGTATGGAATTTATCACAAAGTGTCCACTGCTTACCACCCATAGACCAATGGTCAAGCTGAGAGTAGCTAATTGAGAAATCAAACAAATTCTTGAAGAAACAGTTAATCCATCTAGGAAATATTGGTCAAGAAAACTCTTAGACACTCTTTGGGCCTATCAAACCACATTTAAAACCATTTTAGGAATGTCCACATATATGATGGTTTATGGAAAATCATTCCATTTTTTGGTAGAGATTAAACATAAGGATTTTTGGGAATTTAAGAAAATGAATTATGACATTTCATTGGCCTGAACAAAAAGGAAATTTGATCTCAATGAACTTGAGGAACTTCGGATGGAGGCTTATGAAAATTCAAGGATCAATAAAGCTAAAGTACAATCCTACCAATCTAGAAATCTTAAAACCAGACACATTATACTAGGTAAATATATTCTCTTGTATAGTTAAAACCTTCATTTACACCCCTGAAAGTTGAGGTCTAGATGGTCAGGTCCATAAAAAGTGCATAAGGTGTACCCCCATGGGGCTGTAGAAATTTAAGATCCCACTAATTTTCAAACCTTTAAAGTTAATGGTCATAAAGCTAAACAATTCATTGAACCATTCCAGAAGCATGAATTTGATAAAGACTTGTATGAACCAACCTTAGATGAGGAAAATACTTAAATGATTAGGGGTCCACGTCAGGCTAACGACATTAAACAAAAGCACTACATGGAAAGACACACATGGTTTTCATGTTTCTAATCTTTGTACATCATATTTTTTTTTCAAATAAGATTAATAAATCAATTTTATATTAAATAAAATATTTAACTCTGAATATGATAGTACCATAGACTGTTGACTTGTTCTTTTATTATGAGTATGGATGGTTATTAAAGGGGAGTACCATATTCATCTGTGTCACGTGATGTGATCCTTGAGTAATACCTTACCCTAAAATTTAAAAATAAGACAATGTATCATTAGTTTATTTCTATTTATATGTGTTTTTAGGTTAAAATAAAAATACAAAAAAATATAATAATAATTAAAAAAAATAAAAGGACATGTCATAGGTCGTGGGGTAAACCCCGTCACAACTAGCGATGCCGTAGGGACTCAAACCTAGGGTTGGAGGGAGACATGGGTATATGCTTTCCACTGACCGACAACTTATAGTTATTATTTCTTTTATATTTTTTTATATATACTTATATTTGACTTATATATATATTATTATTTTCTTTTTTACGTGATACTAGTATCGATCTTGGTATTCTAAAATAAATAGGTATGTTTTTTTGTATTTGTTTGTTTTTAATTAAGGGATCCTCTCAGTGTTTCCAGGGTTTCTAATTTAGTTTGTGAGTGACAAGTAGAGGCTATTGAGGTCAAAGATTTTTATAGGGAAATCAAATATATCCATAACTTCCACAATGTTCTACCATATTCCTCTGGGAGTCCATGTGTAGCATAGAGATCAAAGGAATAATTTGGAGCATCATGTACTTCACTTCAAAAGCCAAATGACTTTGTTCTATGATTATTTATTCAAATTCCTTTTATAACTTCTATCTTACACCTCTACCCCCTTATAAATTTTATTTTCTTCAAACACTAGGGACAATGTTATTTTAAATTGTGGGGGTGGGGGGAGATGAAATAAATATTTTTTCTTTTGTGTGAAAAAAAATGATTTGAAAAAAATGTGTGCCTTAATGGAATAAAAATTTCCTTTAACCTTGAACATGATAATACACATTTCACACTTTGAAATTTAATATCAACTAATTTAGCATGAATTGATTCCAATTTTAATCCATGTATATTTCATGAGAATAGATTTTAGAAAATGTGGTTGTCTAATGTGATATTTCATTGTTTATATTTTCATCCAAAAAAAAATCACAACACACGTTCTTTGGATAGTGGGGTATTATTTTGAGTTTATGGGTTCCCCCAAATAAATAGCATAGGTTTGTTGATCATTTTAGTTTTAATCTGAGTATTCAAAAAAAAAAACAATACATGTGCTTGTAGAGAAATGGAATGACCTAATTCATGGCTTTCAGTACTTGGGGATCGTGACTCCATAGTTTTCTGTCCCAGAGTTAGTAATTTTATCTCTATTTGTTGTAATTTGACTTTTTTAACTGAGTTAACTCAAGATGATTCCTAAGTATGTGGGATTAACTTGGTTCCCTAAGGTCTTTGAGCTTGGGAGTCATCATCAAAGACTTGCTACATGGGTTGACTCGATTGAGTTCAATTTAAATTACCATGGAAAAATTGAAAAAAACAAAACAAAAAAATATATATAATAAAAAAATCAATACTCATATTAATATTGAAATGTGATTCCACATAACGCTTCCATCATTTCCCCCTTGAATAAAAATGAACCCCCATGTCTATTATGATACAGAACACATATTCATAATTAATTGATATTGGATGAAATATGGAAATGAATTTGAACAAATAAATGGACTTGGGATTGGAATATTCTTATGAAACTATCTTGTATTAAAATATTTTTATGGGTTTCATTATTGTTTGGTATAAGGGTTCTTGGTGATCATTGTGTATTAAAATGTTTTGGAAAAGGGAATTCTAATTTCATATTTTTGAGATACATTTTTCTCGGGACTAGAAAAACTCAAGTTGGGGGTGTGATTAGCCACTGAAATAGGCTAATATTCATCGTCTATATTATAATTTTCATGTGATTCATTATTCATAAACACCATTTTTAGTGCATTTTATAATTTGAACATTATTTCACATTATGATTGTAATTATTTCTTAAAATGCACTATTAGATGGTACATTTTTGAACACATCCTAATACACACAATGGTATTGGTTTTAATTTTATATATTTTTTAGGTATCCCATTCTATAAGGAACAATTAATGATTTTGTATCACTTGAAGATTTACATTGGAAGATCACCAAAATGGTCTTTCATGCCAATACATTTTGGGAAAATTAAACTGGACAATAGCCTAATAAAGATATTGTATCGCCCAAGATACAAGACCAATGATTCTAAAAATTTAACTTAAGATATGGGAAATCCTGGAGAAAAATTAATCCAAAATTGAAAATGTAACACCCCGAGATTTTATGAGAAATATTTATTTTAATTTCTTTGATGTCTTGTGTTGTACACTAAACCAAGATTAACTTGCGCTATACACAAAACTGTATTAGCTTGTAGTATACACAAACACTATTCTTGGCTTGTGTTGCACACAAGAGCGACCTTCCTCGATAGTGTGTGTTGTGCGCAATACCGAGTTTCACTAAACAACGATATATTATTATGAACTAGCAGTTATGGATATTATTAACTACATTTTTAATTTTATTACATAATAATTCATCTTAAACATATTCTAGAACATGGTATGAGAACAAAATAAATTTTTCTGGTAAAATATGTATTTTCAAAAAAATGCAGTTTTATCACCTTTTGATGGCGCACCCACTTTAAATCTAGTTTTTGACATTTTTATAAGTTCAATTTGACAAATTAAACTTCTTCCTTGGAATCCAGACATAAAAATTTACTTTGGATAAATTTTTGATATTTTTCTGATAAGTTTCTTATTTTGATGAATAGTAAAAATACGCTAAATTTTAATTGAAAACAACATTTTTCATCAAAATAATTTATATGGTTAAAATATATTATTGAATTGTTTTAAGGTATAAATATAATATATTTTTACCATTTAATATAATTCAATTCATTATGATTAATTTTACATTGAATTCATAGGTAAAAACATTTCAATCTTTTGCAATGTTTGAACTTTTAAAACTTGTTTTCTCAATAACATGATTAATTTTAAATTAAATAATGCAACTTATGTGTTTTGAATTTGGAAAAATGGATTCCATATTTGGAATCATTAGGTCCAAATTATGCTCATAGAATACATTTTATTTTTAGACATTACGAATAGTAACTACGGTAAATTTTATTTAATACAGTTAAAGGTAAATCGGGAAATTAAGGGTAAAAATAAGATTATAAAATTACCCTAACACCTCCCAAAATTCGATTGGATAATTAAAATTCTACCCATATCATCTAATGTTATGAATAGATTCATTTCATGGACTTTCGATCATGAAAAGGACTTAATTATTATTAAAACCGAAGAAAGTGACAACATGTCACTCTCTAATATCTTATAAGTATAAAAATTTTAATTTAGTGATAAACTTAATAAAACTTCGAACATAAATAGTCACCAGAAATATAATACAATTATATAAATCATTTGAATTTATTTATAATTTTTAAGGATTGAATAATTATCATTAATGGTGACATAATAGTGATGTAGAAATTATTTTATTGATCTAAATATCAAATAAATGGTTTTAAAAATATTAAAATTAATATTATATGAACTATTTAATGTGATACAAGAATTTTTAAGATGATTATTACATGTTAGGGATCTATTAAATATTTTTTGTTCAAATATATCTTCTTTTTGGATTTTAGTTAAATTCAAATATTTGAATAGTGTCAAAATTGACACTATTAATATTTTATAAAAATAACATATTTTTAAATTGTTTAAAAATCACAAATATATTTAACAATTATAAATTGAAATTTATATGGTCTAAAATGTCATAAATTATCAAATTATGGAAAATTCACAGTACATAAGTAAGTATATAAAACAATTTATAATTTATAATCTTATTACCACAAATAAAATTAAATAGATTAAATAAGGATAAATCAAAATGATAGGGTTTAAAATAAAGTGAAAACAAGTCTAAATTTTATTGGTTTATGATATTACAACACTATCTCTTATAAGATTCGAATTGACTCATTTTTGTAGGTTTTTAAGTGGGTTATGAATTTATTATAAATTAATATTTTTGGGGTTTCCAAAAGTGCCCCTCTCCTCTCTTATAAAATGGAACCTCCTCCCTCTCATCTTCACAAAATTTAGAGCCTTCATGATCAGCCAAAACCTATAAATTTATTTTCTCCACTTCTATAGAAACATACTATAGGTACAGATCTTATTTAAAGAACAACTTTATTTCCCTAAGAGGAGGTTTAGAAGAGGCGCGTTGAAGAAGAGGTAATATCTTTTACCAATTATTTCAAATTTATTTCTCCTTCTACTTCATCTTTATTATTTGTTTCATTATAAAGTAATAACATCAATATCAATAATATACCAATATGTTATTATAAATATGTAACAACCCTATTTCATCTTCTATCCATCCTACGGAAAATGAAATCACCACACGTGCGTACATACGGAATACCATCTCTACGCCGTGGTGTAATCTGTTTTCCACCACCACCTTACTTGGATGGGTATAATGGTGTAAAGAATAACTATATATGATTATTATAACATGATAATAATTCTGAGATATTATATAATCCACTTCAATACCATTCAATAATTATGGGAACAATATCATCACTCGTGCGTACGTACGGATTACCGTCTCCACGACGCGATGAGATTCATTCTTCATGTTAACCGTTAAAGAATGATTATAAAGTATATATATTGAATAATAATGAAATATAAGACATAATAATTCTAATTTATTTATGTATATATATATATATATTTATATGTCATCTACTTACTTCCATTCAAGTCAAGAAGGAAAGGAAAACAACGTTCATGCGTACGTACGACCTACCATCTCCATGAACGGTGTATTTAATTTCATTTATCTATCTATTATATATATATTCTGAATATATATTATATATAAATCATGTTTTAGATTCTATAAGTAAGTAATCATGATCTAAGTAATCATATGAATAATTACAAGTCAAACCACGCATGATAAATGAAACGATTTTCCCCAAAGCGCTGCTTTAACATGGAATTGACAAATGAATGGGTAATATAAAGTCATAAGTGAATAATATATGATATCATAAATATTATTGTGGTTCTGTTATAAGTTCATAATATTTTTAAACCCACTATATAGGAGTCTCGGACACATATAGTGAAAATTGGACATAAGGTAAGGGATAATTATTCCAATCTCATTTTTATCCGAGATTGTTTATTTGTAAATATTTACTAGGGTTATATTTGTCATACATGTCCATGTTTTCTCAAAATGTTTTCATAAAATATTTACTATTCTTCCATGTATGTTTAAAGTCATTTTTATCCTTTTTTGACTTTTACCACAAGGTATGGAAGGAATCTTTCTTTTGTTTACCATATGAGGTACTTTTTGACTTTTCTAGCAAAAGTACGAGGAAAATGTTTTTTAACTTATACGGCAAGGACAGATTTTTACGGTTTCATAACACCTTATTTTCAGGAATATTACTCTATAATATTTCATGATTATTTTCAACAAAATAATTTTCTTTTAAAATTGCGTGGAATTTTGTGAAAAGAAAATGATTTTGAAGAAGAAAGGATATTTTCCTCAAGAATTCATTTCAAGTGTTTTATCAAAACTATTTTCCATTTAAGATGAAATTATTTAGTATGTTTATGTTTTAAGTATAATTTATCTATTATTTATATGGTTTTATTTTTCTTATAATTAAATGATATCCATTTGTTTTATATAGATTATGTTATGATGGGATGATGTTTATGAAACCCATATTATTCTTTGGGTTATGATGAATGATTTATGTTTATTTTGTGGAACACATAAGAATGATTTAATTATGAGATGTATTGGACCTATATATCCCTCAAATTCATTGGGTAAATATTTATATCTCATGAGATAGACATAACTGGAACGAAAAGTAAAATCTGGTTTAGTAATACAGGGCTGGAACGACAAGTAAACCCGGTTCAGTAATGGACTTTGTCCACTATGATGGTCTTGGCAACAATGCCTTGATTACTATAGAAATCATAACATGTGATTATTGGTTTTTCACAATTACATGTTTTATTACCATCCTATTTTATCATGATTAAGTTTCCTTTATGATCTATGCCTTATATACTGCAAAGATTTATGTCATTACTCATGATTTTGATGTTTTATGTTCATGTTTTTACGTTCAAATGTTAAGGATTGTTTTATGTTCTCCATGTTTACACTTAATGAGCATTTGAGCTCACCCTTTTTATGTTTTCTTTTCCCCAAGATATAAAGAAGGGTTTTAGGTAAGAAAAGAAGGGGGATATCTTTATGGGAGATGTTGAAGATCTTTCACCATGATTAGAAGATTATGTTCTGAGTTTCCAAAGACACTAAACTAATACGGTCTTTGGGTGTTTTTTTGTCATTTATTAAGTTTTCTGAAAAATTAAATTAATGTACATGTACATAAAGCTTTGGGTCTCTACAGAAAAGATATAATTAGGATGTTTTAATGAAGTTCCATGTGGTCCAATTTGGAGATAAAATTCTGGTCCAGATTCTGCGGCCCAGAAAAACATCACACCATTTTACACATATCTCGTAAAACAAAAATTATTTTGGGCTTGAATTTTATAGGAGGTTTTTAGACATTAGGTGATAAATTTTATTCTTCTATGGACCACTCTAATTTGGCCATCTAGAATGTCATTGCGATGCCTCTGTTTGGTGGATGCAAGCTAGCTTCCACTTCAGGTCAAGGGTTGAAAAGTTTAAGTTCTACAGGCTTTCCACCACCCTAAGCTTACCATACTCAAGTGGGGTGACATTAAATTTTAGGGGAAAGAACCAAGGCTAAATAGATGCCTATTTAAGGCAGTGGTGTTGGAGGATTTTGTGATCTTTTTTTCTTTCTTTCATTGTAATGTTATGATGACATTTTTTTGTCTCAAGTTTGTCTTTCACATGTAAGTTGTTCTAGTTCAACTTAGTTTTTTGATAAAATTTCTTGTTATACTCTTATTCTGTTCATATACATATCACATTGATATAGTTGGATCATGGTGTGAATTTATTCACACCAAACCTTATAAAATTATCACACAATAGTGGAGTGATCATTATTTCATTATTTTTTACTTATTCAATTCTTCTCTCATGAGTTTACTTATCGCTTCCATTGAAACCATAACATCAATGGATGGATAAATATTTTATGGTTTGATCCAAGGGAGTATAAAGGGTCTGTATTTGATGTTATTTTTTACTCTATAAATGCTTATTAATTTCTTTTATTTAAGTTTCGTTTATTCAATGATTTCTCGCTTCCTTTTCCATACTGAATTTATTCACCCCACTTTTATGTTCTAATAAGGTCATTTACCTTAGAGTGCTCATTAAAATGATCCTACAAATTTATAGGTGATTATCATGTGTTTGTGATGGTATTTAATTAGTAAGTGACAATGTTAGTTTGAATTCATTGAATGAACCCTTCTCGAGTTAATGAAATTGAAATCGTTAAAAAAAGGAATTCATCTAATACACCCGGAGTGATAACCTAGGATAAAATCATTATCTTAATTTGAATTAAATTAGATATATTATTGATTCTTTAAACCCATATAAAATAAACCCAAATATGGAAACTTCATAGCCAAAACAATCCATCGAATGTATGTGTCTGTAGTTAACTTCTTCAGTCTCTGAGGATTCGACAACCCAAGCTAAACTACAAGCGACCGCATATCCCTAAAAACTTGGGTAAATTTGGGTGAGACCAATGCCAAAAATAAATTCTCAAAAAAGAGAATAAAAAAAGTTATAGAGTGATAATGAAAATTTATCCTTAATAGATATATACTTTTTATATCGGTAGTAAAATGGAATTGAAATCAAGAGTTTTTTAGAAAAATTTTAGGATTATCATAAAAATTCAAAGTTATAAGTCATCCTCAAAATTAGTTTTCATGAAATTTAAAAAAATAATTTATAAAAACAACACTTTAAAAGAAACCCTGTTAATTTAACATTTAAAATAATTTAAGTTTATGCAAATAAATTTTGAGTGGAATATATAAATGTACAAGCATGAAATGAAATTCATTTTTAGCTTTTAGTTAGTTTTAAAGAAAAACCCATATCGAAGAAATAGTTGAAAATTTTGTTTTCCAAAATAGATAAATTGAAATATAAGGAATATAGATGATAATAATTTTTTAAATTTCATAATAATAAAAAAAGATATTTTTGGTAGGAAATAATATTAATATGGAGGAGAGCTACATATTAGAAAGGATAATAATTATTCTTAACAACATCATATTTTTATAGAGAGTAAAATTCATTAAAGAAGAAAATTTTAATGTAAATATCTAATTTAAATAAATATAAATTTGTAATTCTATATATAATATAGATATTTAAGAATAAAAGGAAATTGGAGAATCGTATTGATAAAAGAAAATTTATGACCCAACGAAAAGGAAATTGAGTCGAGAAAACCATTATGACTTTCATATCATTTGGATCAAAAGACCTTCAAATAGATAAATTGAAATGGTAATATAAATAAAATTAATATATAGAAAATAATGATAAAATATTTGGAGGAATCTTTATATACCCCATATAAAATAAAATATAACCATAATACAAAACGTGACTCTATGAAGATAATTTGAGATTACAAACCATTACCATGGATTCATGATTATTTAGACATTACCTTACCTCCTTCATAATAAACTAAGACTCATGAATAATATATATTATATATTTATTCATATTTAATATTTTTATATTAATTCTTTTTATTCATTTATTACACAATAATTAATTTTTTTAGTTAATATTGATCATTGATGAAGGTAGTTTTAACCATTCCTTTTATATTTTGGTGTAACAGTATCAATTTCCATTCCTAATTATAAAGTTTATAATCTATAAAATAATAAATTTACTATAATATAATCATCATAATGAATAATTAAGTTATAGGTTCACTCCATAAAAGTTTTAGGTATGGTTCATCAAGTTGAAATCCCGAACTCATTTATTTTGATAATTTTAATTATTGAATGATAGTATATTAAAAACCTTTTAAATCATAATATTAAAATTTCATAACCCAAAAAAAATTATTTAATTATTAAAATCATATCACACCAAAAGAACCCGATTTATTCATCTTAATAGATTTTCTAAAATATATTTAAATTGCGAAGGCTTTCTCAGTTTGCTCGTTATGGGCGACTAAAATCTCTATGGTCATTAATTTTTAATATAATAATTATTTTATCTTTATAGAATATTAATTATGTACTTAATATACTATTTATTCATTAAATCATTTTTTTGGAACCATCCATGTAGTGAGGAGATGAAAAATTAATTACGCTATTCATGTAGGCGGTGAATCAACTGTAACATTTGCAAAAATTTACATTTTCTAATGGATGGGAGGAAGGTTGATAATGGTTAGTCCATAAAATTAATTACATTTAAGTATATTAATTATACTTATGTCATTATATTATTCTATTTATAATATATTTTTAGGAGGCAGAAGAAAAAATAAACAGCAAAGTACTCGGTAAATAAATTACATCTTCCTTGGATAACCTCATTTAGACCACTACATTAGCCTTCTTAAAATCGAATTGTTTTTGGACCAAAACTTATAGAAATCGGGAAAGTGGATTAGGTATGGGTTTTATAGAGTTTTTTTGAAGATAATTCTCTTTATGTGTGAGGAGAAGTGGGGTGGAGTAGGGGTCCTTTTATAGGCGAGAGGGGTGATATTTTTTGTAAATATCATCTTAATAATATAAAAAGAGGTTTCATAACTGAGGAAAGAAGACCCAAAATTGATAATTAAAGCAAAATATATAGTATATGGTTGTTAAATTCCTCATAAAATCATTTTAGAGATGAAGTTTTGTGATATTTTGACATTTTACCACTTGATTTAACATTTTACTTCATTTTAACATTTACTATGGTGACTAATCTTTAAATCATATCATATTTTTATGAAAAAAATTAAATTATGATCATTACATACTTTATAAATTATAATTCCAAATATTAAATCCCTTTTAATTTATTTAAATTCGCAAAGTGATAAAAATTAATTTTAATATAAGTGTGCATAACGAAGAAAAAAGTTTTTAGAAAACATGTAATTTTAAGTGTAAAAAATAATTTATATTTATTTTGGACATAGATTATGAATATTATTGATTATAATGAAATTTATTGGTTTATGATTTAATAATGGAGGTTTATTTTATATTTAAACAATCCAAAATCGAATGGATTCATGTGAGTAATTAATCAATGGAAAATTACAAAACATAAAATTTTTATTATAATAAAATATAACTTACGTGTGAAAAATAGGTTTATAAATTAAAAATAATATTTTATAATTAATTATTTTAATTTAAAAATACATATTTGGTTGAGAAAATGGTTTTTTAATGTTTTAATTAATTTTTATATAATAATAATATCATAAAAATTAAGGTATTTGTAATAAATTATTTTTTTACTATTCAAAAAAAAAACAAAACATTTTCAGAAAAATCTAAAAAATTATCGTAAAATAATTTTTGACTGATGGATACAAAATTTAAGTTAATTTTATAAAAATAAAAAACTAAATAATATTTAGTTAACTTTTAATAAAATATTTAATATTTAATAAAAATAAACAAAAACTATTTATATTGTTATGAGTGATTATATTTATATTTTTTATTGTTCCTAAATTATAATATGTTTGATAATTAATTATATATAAATGTAAAAAAATTTCATTTTGTGAAATCCATCTTCTAATTTAGTGTAATATTACTTTTAAATACGGAATTGAGAAAATAGTTTTATTGCAACAAACAGTATACAGTATGATTACAATACTATGACGATGACCAATTTATATTTATAAAAAATCTATTTTCAGAATTTTATAACCATTTATTGATAAAAATACTATATCAATTAGAGTAATTACATTTTAAAATAAAACTAATAGGAAGTGCTTCATATTGTTATTTTATTTTGAAATATTTTACTTAATGTCTCAAAAGAATTTTTTAGAGAAAAAAACATAAAAAAGGATAGTAAAAATTTTAGAAATTAAAGGAACTTAAAATATACTTTTGTGAAGAATAATTAATAGATATTTTTATACAAAGTTTTTAATTAATATGTATTATTTATATAATTTAATTATAATTTTGATGAAAAACATTTTCCTAACAATAGAAACCATTTGGGCGATAAATATGTGTATAAATGTTTGGATTATATCATAATAAAGAAAAAAATTCATTTAAAATTTACATTTAAAATTTAATAATAAAAATTTATAAAAAATATCCATTATAAATATTGGATGCAACATTCTACCACTGTAAACAAATTGTATCCTCATAATTTTAATTTCTCTCACTTATGAAAATATATAAGGGTGTTATTAATATAATCATAGCCCATGGTTTAATTTCAAATAAAAAATAAATCTTTCTATCTTCAGTAAAAATAAGAAACTCATTTTTGCTTCATAATAGGCATATATTTATATTCTCATTTGTCACAACCATTTGTGGTGAATATAGTTCTTTAGTTGGTTATAATACTTAGTAGTTTCTGGAGACATTCCTTTCACCACTTTATTTTCATGATCCTATACCGAACTAAATTTTAAAATCAAAATGGTTATAATAATATCCTATAAAACTAGAGAAAATTAATCATATGGTTCTAAATGGAATGAAAAATTTGAAATGTATTTAAATGTTTAGTTGTAGGATAAATATATAATAAGAGTATCTCACATTATTTGGTATCAAGTCTCATATTAAAGAACTTGTTTTCTAAGGGGAGTTTAAAATCATACTTGCATTGAAGTTTGATAATGGTATGATTTGGGATATGAAATTAGATTTCCTTTTCCGGAGAATTGATATAAAATCAATGTAGGGAGAGACAATTCATTCCAAAGATAAAATCAAATTCTACCATGGAAAGAAGAACTAAATCATCAGGAAGTATCTTCCCATAAATGTTTGTCTAAAAAGAGATATATACCTTGGATGTAATCATCATAAAATTAGGTGTTTTCACTGATAACGAAATATCCCATTTTTGTGGTGGTTATTCAACATTTAAGGAAAACCTACATGATATGAAAAAAAATTCAATAATCCAAAATCAAATAATAAACTTATATATCTGGATGGAAGAATATATACACATTTAACCACTTTATTATCATAGTTTAATTAAATATTAATAATTACATAGGCTCTTCCTTGTAACCTTGGTCTTAGAGGTTGCTGATTTTTTATACACATTAGCAATTTGGTTAGGGAATTTATTTTTTTTAATTTACAAAATACCTATATTTAAAACCTTGAATTATTAGTGGTTCCTTAGGAATAATTTTATTTCTCTCAATCATGTTAACCAAAATATTCATTTTTCCATGGAAGTATGTTTCTTGATTCCCTCCTTTTCTACATAAAAAATTTCTATTCCCTTGATACATTTATCTACGTATAATTCCAACATTATTGACATATATGAAATTAGATATGATTTCTTATATTGAATTTATCACCTGAAAATCCCTGAAACTCTATTTTTCTCTTATTTAGTTTTTTGGAAATTCATCTAGATTAAATTAATTAATCATAAATTGAGGTAAATAGTTAGATATTACTATAATATGTTTCAATACATATCCTATCTCATTTGGTTACTCATTCTAAGAACCACCACATTGTCCTTTACACCAATTTTTAAATTAGTTCTTACTAGTTCTTTCCATTTATTAAAACTAAAAGAGGTTTATCTGAGTAATAGAGAATGATAGATTAAAAGAATCAGAGTGTATAATTATATAAATGTGAACAGTTTATATTATGAGTTCCTTGTTCTAGGAAACCTTAATTTTATACTAGTATAATTTTGGTACAACCTATTTCACCTTTTTAACATACTATTATTTAAGTTAGGTTTTCTTAATCTAATTTCCAAAAGTAACTGAACACTGACTTGATACGTATTGTAATTAACCAAGGCAAATATGCATATATTTTACATAATTTTAAAAATTTTAAAATTAAATCCCATAAATAATCTCAAAAATACGAGAAAACAAATGTTTAGTGTCTTTTAGATATTATATATATAATTATATTGATACACATTATTTGTTCAACATATCTCACAATCATCTCTGCATTAAAATTCCTTCTGCACATAATTCTACATATAATTTCTCAGGAAAAGGGAAAAAATAATGAGAGATCTCAAAATATAAATAAAGGATAACTAAATCAATTATTTATAAAGGGTTACATCATATTCATGTGATAAAACCTGAACATAATAGATATATCTAATTTAGAGTAACATTAGATTATAATTCCATAACAAGATCACCATTTAAGTGTAACATATAACAACCCTGCTCTTTATTTCATATTAATACTTGACTTATTACATAAGCATACACTTAATAGAACCCAAATTATTGATAAGTATAGTGTATTTTGGAATTAGGTACATTACATAACAATATAAAACAAGGAATATGAGATATTTTTTGAAAAATACTTTAACATGTTCAAAATACTCCTTCAAACATAAAACTATTTGGGATAACCTAGGAACATACATAAGAGATAGGTGATATATAAATCCCTGGAAGTGAATAAACATGTAATAAGTGATACATGTTAGATAATAGTCATATCAATGAGGAATAAAAGGAACATGAATAATAATTCATGATATAGCATGATAATCATAACATGGGAAATGCGGAGACAACACAAAACACCGAATCATGAACATAGGTCAAGGATAAACCACCAAGACTTTATTGTGGACAAGGTCCCAATAATAAATCAGGTACACCCCTTTCCGAACATGACGTATCATGATTCTAAATATTATTCAATGCATTGGAGCGCTATGTGGGTGCTCCCATCAAAATCATTTCGTTCTCATGCTTAAGTGTGCCACATAGATCATACAACATTGATTAGTTTATAATAAAAATTTATTACACAATCAATGAATGTGGAATAAATATGTGTAAATCCCAAAAAAATAATTATATTTTCATAAAAGTGAATACTATTGATATAATAATGGGTTTGGTATCCATTACACAATGTATTTGGGATGGAAAATTGCAGTGAAATTTCAGCAGCATAACGATGTTACATAAAAATTCATAAAAATGGTTGATTAGAGAGAAATGAAAATATAAATATTTGGAAATAAAATGGATATTATTTGTTACATGTAAAATCCAATCCAAACATTATAAATTTAGAAATATAAGGCATAAGGAAATGAAGAATCATGAATAGAGAAAATAATCCTTACGAAATTTCAGCATTGTAATGGGTGTACATAAAGGATCATGGGAGGCTTAATGAGAGTGAAATAAAGATCTCATAATTTATAAACAAAATTTAATATAATGGGAATATGTAATATCATATCCCATTATAATCAAATGAAAATTAAAATAAATAACATAAAAGTATTGCTTGATAAAAGAGGAGAGTGGAAGATCTCTTATGGAATTTCAACATTGTAATGACTTAGGTAAGGGTCAAAATAGGAGAGGATAAATGATACCTCATTAAAATAACATAAAATTTACAGTAAAATAATGATTATAATTTAATGAAAATATAACCATTTGAATTTATAATAACTAATACTTTCTTGAATTCGAACGGAGGAGAGAAAGGTGAGAATACCTTACTTGAATGTGTGACTCCAAAGGCTTGGGAAGGAATTATTCAGGGATTGGGTCACCTTGTAAGGACTATAGAGGGTGGATGATAGAGTATGGACTTTATCCAAGGAGTTTTAGTGATGTTTAATGGGAGCTTGTGTGGGTCTATATAGAAAAGAGGTGGTTTTTTATTATTTAGGTTTTGGACTCTACATAATAAAATATCCAAAAACACAAACCATACCATGGTTTTTGCTCATAGTTTCCAAAAAATGGGAGTGGTTTAAATTATTTTATAAGTCCAAGGTCCGAAATTATTAAAATATTACCATTGGTGATGTGGATGGTAGTCACACTCTTTAACAAATCATTTTAAAACCTTAAAATATATCATCAGTTTTGGAGTATTCAACAAGGATTTATAAAATAAATCAAATAAACTTAAAATCAGATTATTGTAAATGAAAAATTATATTTTTTTGTGTATCCCATTTATATTAATTATTACATAACATTTGGGTCATTATGATTTCATAAAACACAAAGTATATTTATACGGTATTTAATTTTTAGCCGCAAATTTGACTATATTATAAAATTAGGAAAAAATATCCATTGGATAATTTATAAATTATGATTCTAAATATAACATTCGTTTATCTAAATATTTTTTAAATATTTTAATTTTAAAATTTAAAATAATATCCTATATTTATTTAAAATTATGAGTTTTTTAACATTAACAGTTTTTCGAACCCTTATAAAAAAATTACCTTTGACTTCATAAAAAAATTAAATGTTTATTTATATTTTATAAACATTATTTAATAATAATATTTTATTAAAAAAATATTTATTTAAAAAATAAAAAACTAATCAATTGAATTTTAATATTAACCAAAAATACAATTTGTAATTTATTGTAAAAAATAAAAGATATTTACAAATTAAAAATAATAGGATGAAAATATATTAATTATTACATAAAAAATTGTACATAATCATATTTATATGGTCTTTCTAGATATATAATTAATACACCATCAAATTACATATGGGTAAGGTGCACGATGATGGGAATTTCATGGGGCTGTTTGGTAAACATGGTTTGGGCCATGATATTGATAATCTTGAACTTCTCTTTTAAATGGTTTAGCTCATGCTTAAGCTATTAGATCTCAACTTGGTATTAGTCAAGGGAGAAGACCATAAATTCTATCTCCCTCAGAAGTTATGATAAATGGGATTCATAGGGTACGATCCCACTGGTTGGATTTTTTAAACCCCTATTTTTATACAAATCATGTGATCATTGTTCAATGAATATATTATCAACAATAATGATTCTTAATTGTCAATTAAATCCAATGGTAATAATAATACAAAATAAGTTCATGTGTTTTCTAAAACCATATAATATAATAAGACTTTTAGTAAAAAAAGGATAATTTTATTTATATCCTTGTAGGTGTTACATAACATTTATACCATGGAATAAAAAATTGTAAAAAAAACCGTGAACCATGGATTATAACATAGTAATGTGGCATAATCATAAGAATATGAAATCACAACATTGTGAGAAAACCCAATAATGGCCATAAATTTATTTATGAACATACCCAATCTTTCCCATGTATTTAGTTATTATTAAACCCAGTCATGACCACATATTTAGTTTTTAATAAACCCAATGATGCCCATGCATTATGATGTGAACAATACCAATGATGTCCATACATTATTTTGGGAACAAAACCAATCACACCCATGCTTAAAATCATTATTTCATTATATATAAATCATTACTAATGAATTTGAGTCATATATAGAATCCCACCCATAACATAATGATAAAACATACATATTTGTGCCGTATGAAGTCAATCATTCATCATATAATGAAAAACCAATGTCATGAAAATATGGTTCCTATAATTTCCCAATGGTATCACCTAACTTCACATCAATGGTATATCAATAGAAACCCAAAATTATATCTCCAAAAGGGGCATAAAAATATTTTTATAATGACCATAAATAATTATTCATAAGAGATATACCCTTTGGAGATAGAGAGAAAAATGGATGTGAAGTCAAGAACTAGTTAGAATCATTTTAGAATTATTGTAAAAGGTAAAAGTTACGAGTCACTTAAAATATGCTTCTAATAAAGTTAAAGTCATAATTTATAAAACATCACTTTAGAAGAATCCATAATAGTGTAGATTATAAAATAAATATTGTTTATGTAAATATATATATGGATTTAAGATAAAAATGCATGAGAGTAAAATGAAATTCCTTTTAAGATTTTAGAAAATTTTAATGAAAACCCCACATTGAAGAAAGAGTTAGTTTTTTCCATTTTGAAAAAAGATAAAGAGAAATACAAGGAACAAAAAATAGAATACATATTTGGATTCGTACCAATAAAGGAAGGAATTTTTTTAGAAAGACTATGGACATAGTGGAACAAGTGTGATTATAAAGGATAAGAATTATTCTTAACAACATCATATTTTTGTAGAGAGTGAAATTAATTAAATTTGAATATTTTTATTTAAATATATAATTTATATATAGAGAAATAGGAAAGACCATATATAATATAGAAATATAAGAATAAATCAAACTTAGAAAATAATAGTTATGGAAGAAAGTTTACGAGCCAATGAAAATGAAATCAAATTGAAAAACCCTTACAACTATCATAAAATTTGGATCAAAATCCATTGAATGAGAGAACATGAAATAAAACTTTAAATACTATGAATAATGAGAGAATAATAATATAATATTGTTTTTTTATTCTTCCACTGGTACCATGCATTCATATTGGAAGGAATAATACATTGTTGGATTGATTATTTTCATATTTTGGTCCCGAATCAATACTTTATAATGGAAGTAATAAATCTAGTATCATTGTGATGGTGTTATATTCTTTATAATAATGAGATGATCGGATTTTGTCTCTTCTATACATGGATTACTCCTTAGGATTCATCAAATAGATTAGGCATCCCTTATATATATAAGAAATGTTTGTGAATCTCATTGCCAATGTCATATTAAAGTGGTTGTTAGTTAATATAACCTCTTTATACCATGATATAATGGATAAATTAGGGTTTTATATGATGAATTTTATGTGAATGTTAATAATCTGTAAATATCTTCCTTATGTAAAATTATTATGGAATCTCATGCTCATCACATAAGGTGTATTGGGATAAAAAATCGTGGTATCCCATGACAGAAATGAGGAAAATAATTCTTGGTGTGTAATTCATCCTAGGCTCACAACCTAGGTCATCTTGTTCACATTACAAAAGGTAGATCAAATTCTTAACATGATTCATCTTGTTCACATTACACTAAGAAAATTATGATCATCACATAATGCTTCATAGGATATTCACCCAAGGAATATTTTGTCTGTGACACAAGGTAAGAATATTAGACTCTTCACCTAAGAGAAGAATTAAGAGATAATTTTCTTGTCACATAGTATTTTTTCCCTATCACCTGAGGTCACATATTAAATCATTTTAATGAGCTCACAATTTAAAGTTTAATGGGTATAATCATGGTTTAATGTTTAGTGGGGGGATTCTCACAACTTAAATTCCAATAGGTATGATCATAGTTTAAATTCCATTGGGGTTAAGATCATGGTTTAATGTCCAAATGGGATTATTACAGTTTAAATTCTAATGGGGATTCTCACATCATAAAGTTTTGTGGGGGGGAACTCTTAGTTTAAAGTCTAATTTGGATTCTCAAAGTTTAAAGTCTAATGGGAGACCATTAAGGGTTAAATTCTAGTGGGGATGCTCATAGTTCAAATTCAAATGGTAAAAATCATGATTTAAAGTATATTGGGGGAAAATCATGGTTCAAATTCCCTTTGGGATGCTTCCCATACATTCTCATCACATATTGGTGTGATTATAGGTTTACATCATGTGAGGAAACTACAACTTAGTTGGGAATTTAGAAGGGTATGGTGAGAGGTTTGGTATATTAAAAAATGATGACAAGGCTTATGAGATTCTACCTCCAAAGGGTAGGTGGAATGGTAATGGTAATGTTGTTCTATATAAGGTAATGTCACCTTGGGTCTATCACTAGAGAAATATCCTTGTATAGGGGAAACAAGGTTATTAGAGAGTTGGGATTGAACCTCATAGATGTATCCTATAAATAATGTTTTGGATAGGAATCAAAACCAACATAGTTCTCGTATACAGTTTACGGTCATATAATAAGACTACACCATGTTGTTTAATGTTTTGTTTTATGGATTCTTGTGTCAAAAACGAAGTAGAAATAAGGGATGGAGAAGGGATTATACTTTGAGACTACCCAAAATATGGGTGAAACCATCCCACGCTCATAACATGAGGCATTTAATCATATCGAATTAGTAATACTATGAATTTCACACATGGTATTCTATAGATTAATGACTTTTATTGAAGAAATTTAGGTATAGTTTATTATCAAGAAACTAGGGATTTATGCTACATAGTTTACTCTATTGTATCTCAAATGTAAGACTGTGGTTGATCAGGTAGACCAAGATAGTTTACCTTAACTATTTCTTGGAAAGAGAATATAAATTTTATGAGGCCCATGGTGCTTCCTAGGAATTAATAGAGAATGTGTGGGGGAATACACACATGTTTTTCTTCTTAGGCATTTCAAAAGAGTAGTGAAGGTATTCTTGGGGATTATGTGACTATGACTCCCAAGTGCTCGAAGGATTCATGAAGGTACGCATAGGGATTATTCCATTATACTTCCCAGGCAATGGGAGGAATATCTTTATTATAACATGAGGAATATTAGAGTAGTGAAGGTATGCCTGAGGGTTTTTCACTTGGATTTTTATGAAAACAAGTTGACATAAGGAATCACATTTGAGTATAAATTTAGAAAACACTATTTCATGAAATTTGACATTTCATGAAAATTAGTTGGATGAAAGTTTTTAATTTGTGCAAAATTGAGTTTTACATATAGAAAGTTTCATGAAAACATCTCAAGAACAATCCAATACATTGAAGGGATTCTGTGAAGAAATTTGTTTATGATTGAGATTTTTGGGGTTGTATGATTTTTGAAACCCATGTTGGATGAGATAAGACATTTGAAACGAGATTCCCTAATGTCCTCAAATAATGTAAGTTGATTCTCAGTTTATATTAAATTTAAATCATAGAGGTCCCTGGATTATGAAACTCATGCTCAGTTATGAAACATGTGGTTTTTAGCGGCTCTCCAACAATGCTTTATCCAACTTTGAGTGGTGAGGCACTCTGAAGTCTCATTTGAAAAACATTGAGTTATGGGGAAATTTGGACTTTTCTCAAGAAATGACTTAGTCGACCCTATTTCAAGATTAAAATTTCAAATAACCATAAATTTTAATATTGAAGTATGTTTGGGATCCATAACTTGAAAAATAAAATATTATGAAATGAATTATGAACATAGATATCTGGTTCCAACATAAAAGGTGTTTTTAAGGATAAAAAGTTCCCAAAAAGACCTAAAAATAGTTTTTTTGGTCTCAACATCCTTTTACATCCTTTTTTGGAGAATCAATAAAATTCCCTACAGAATGTGGTCTAATAAGAAATGGGAGGGAGAGGTGGTTTGGGTTCTGAGGAAATCACTAAAAAACTCTTTATCTTATGGCACAAGGATCTCAATCATTTTAAGAAAACATTCACCTAAAATCTATAAGCCCATATGAGTCATGCTTTGTGTAAGAAACAAGTGATAATAGAATACCATATGATTACACAAGATTACTAGAAAGGGTTGGATGGAACCATATTAAAATGTTTCATTAATCACCATTAAAACCCACGAGTATAGGGAACCAGGTTTTTAACATACCACCCCTCCTCATTAGCTTGAGTTAAGGTGAGATTTATACTTTTCTTTAAGAGGCATCCCCAAGGAACCATAGGCTGTAAATAAATACCAATGGATTCATAATATATGGGGGATGATTTTCACATTGAAAAATAAAACAACCAACCAAACATTCCATAACCAAATAAACCACTATATGATGAATGATAACAATGAAATTCCACTCAAAATTTCATTTATCAAAATGAAACTAAAAACAAGTACCACAATAGAAGACTACAATATAAATTTACATAGTAGAAGAATACAATATCAAATACTCCAATAGCAAATCAAAGCTCCAAACATGGTCCATACTCCAACTCCACAAAACAGTGCAAGTATGATTAAGTACTTATAAAGATGTCTCGTGCATTAACTTTTCCCATGTCCTGATAAAAAATGTCTTAAAAATCACCAAAGATTTAAAGTAGGGATGAGTAATAAAATATAGTATATTTTCCCCAATGACTTCCCTACTCACACCACTAGGATAGAACATTAAGAACATTTATATAAAATAGTTTCTTAAATAGTTTATATCCAAATATAAACAAGTTCTATAGTAAAATAGTTCTCTCAAAACAATAAAAAATTCCAAGTAAATCAACCAAAAAATATCTAAAACCATTTCATTTATTCCACCTTTGGAATACCCCATTAAAATCTACATATCCACATATCCACACATTTACACATGCATGCTTCGTTATGATATTTCCATACTCACGAGAATTTTCTCATTGATTTACCATGTCATCACAAGTTAATTAAGTCCCATGTTACCTTAATACTTTATAACTTATCATAGTTTCATATTTCAATCAAGACTTATAATTTAACATGAACACACACCTTCATGTATGCCCAAAACCATGCGGATATAATCATGCCAAAACCATTCTAATGAAAAATACATTCCAATTCCAGAACTATTTCAATGCAAAAAACATTTCAATGCCAAAACCATTTCAACAAAAAAACTTTTTTTTCCACAAATCAAACAAATCGACTATTTTAAAATCATCATTTTAAAATCATTTATCAAAGAACATTCACAAAATTCCACAATTTCATGAAAATCTAAAAACCATCACAATTGAGGGTTTCTACCATGATTTGCACATAATTTCAAAATATATTTTAATCAATTTAATCAATTTGAAACTAACCCTTCATGTTCTTAATAGAGGACTCAAGAGTAAAGCCACCCACCTCTGGTTTTATAGAGAAAACAAAGAACGACACTTAAACACTAATGAAACTGGGTTAAATATTCAAAAACCCACCTTATATATCTTCCCCAAGAATAAAAAGACCAAATATAATCATATTTTGCATCAAATAACTTATATCTATCCAAAATGGGTGTATATATTAGAAGATGAGAGAGATAAATAAGTATATCTAGGAAAAACCACTAAGAACAACCAAGAATAATGACTTACCACAAGAATCCAACTTCAAAACACCAATTGAGGCCTTCAGATTGCCTCCGAATTTATGGGAGAAGACTCTAAAACCACTATTATGAGAAAATATAGAGTTAGGGTTGGTTTTTGGATGAAATTACCACCTTTTTTGTTTCTAGTTTTTAAACAGTGCACCAACCTCTACCATAAAGATGAACCTTGTACCGTTGGATCACATGGTTTCAAAACCATGTGAAAGACTTTCAAAATCCCACTATCTCAAGTTCCATGATTTTTTCAAGGCCTCCACATGGTTTGTAAAAACCATGCACAACCCGTATTCCTTCCCTCTATCCACAGTCTCACTATGCACGATATCATGCAAGTGTTACACATTTTTTCCAAACCATGCACCAACTGTGTACCTATAGAAAATAAACAAAACACTCTAAAAGTATTCTAAAATCTCCCAAAATACACACATATTATTTACATACTTTAAAAGAATAAACTAAGGGTTACATACTTAAAACTGGGGGTGTTATAGGGTTGGTGTGACTCTATGGGTTTGTTTCCCTAATAGAACACATGATGCATAGGAGTGTAACACCAATGGGTTAAAATTCCATTTGAGAAGGAGGAAATAAGAGTATGTTAAATTGTGACTCAAGGAGTCTAAACTAATGAGTGAGGGAGGTTAATAGGTTGAGGATAACCATTGACCATATTAGGAACATGGGTTCCACTACTATACTGTTGTGTTCGTTTCCTCCAGGGCATGTTCTATAGATGGGAGGTAGGAAAATTTTGTGTTTTTCCATCACCTTGTGATAGTCCATTTAGAAATGATAATTATTACTTTAAGGTGTATTATCTTGAATAAGGGGAGCAAGATTGGATGTGAATTATGGATTCTGATTCGGATGAAGGTAACAAAATGTGTATTGATGGGTGAATGTGATGCTTTATAAGAGTTAGATAAATATTGGAGTTATGCTATCTCAAATTTGGTATATCGATGAGAAATACTAAATAGATAAAAAGTACACAGGCTAGTGCAGAAAGTACAAACACCAATAGGGTGAAATACGTGATAATAATATTTGATCAAACTCTCAGTTAAATATCAATGATCTCTAAGGATTTCTAGTTTTTGGTTATATATTCTTAATAAAATGGTATAATAGTCAAAGTTCATATAGGTTATACTATTGGGGTGTCTGTTTTAAGGTCATTTTGTCAGGACTTGAGAGGTGTTGGAGTTTCATGTCATATGTATTTGATCAGAAGGGGATAACTAGTTTTGGTCATGTAGCACAGAACTATGGTGTTTCTTTTAAGTCATGGAATCATGAAGAAATGTACACTGTTTAATGTTATGTTTCTTAGACATTGGGAGGTGGGATAGTCTCACTAGTTGGGGAAACAAACACGATGTGAATGGAAGGACCTATAGGGGTCTAATTCTATCATAAATAGTCCCATCATAATGGGAGAGATTGTAACTAGGATTGATATTTGGAATCTAGGAATTAATATATATCACATGAAAATAATAATCAATCCATACATATTTATTAGAATTGTTTTTTAGATGACCAAAACCTAAAATAGTGTGTGGTAGGAGACTAACATGACATAGGGGACATCATGTCTCTTTGGGTGAGGACCAAGATACATTGTAGTTTTATTACATGCGATAGGGTCGTACTATATTTTTTAATTTCAGGCATTATGGATTTAGAAAACACAATTTAACATTATATAGTGAGGATGGTAATCATGCAATTTAACACTATGTATCAAGGATTCTGATGAAATAGTTTAACATTATATGGTAAGGACCAAAGGAGGAATCACAATCTTACTGATGAGGAAAATATAACTAAAAATATTCTAGTCATGCTGGTCATACTCGGTGTGAGAAAAAGGGGAAATGGGGGGGGGGGGGGTCACTTTGGTTACACAAGAAGGTTGGAAAATAAAAATGGGTCTTGTCAAAAATGTTACAATGACCTCTAGAGGAACTATGAAAAATTAGATAGATCGATCAGGAATGATTCCATAGGGATTATTCACCCAACCAATATACTATAAGGTATGAGAGAGTGACATAAAAGGTGTGAGAATTTTTTTTGAGTAGAATGGGATGAAATAGTAAAAATCATTACGTAAAGATTTAGAATTGTGGAGGGGTGATAAATAGACCGAGTTTTATCATTATCCATACATGGGACATAGGTTATACTATCCTGATATTAATAACAGAGGTAAGAAAAATCAATTTTATCGTTATTATCATCTTCAAAACATGGGACCTATCATATTGTTTCCCAAAAATCCCCCAAGGTATGTCTAATAGAGAGGAGGGGGACCTATTTGGTGTTGTTATATCACTATAAGGGATCCTAATAAGACATAGAGGATTATGAGGTGATTTAAAATATTAGAAAATAATGTGTGGAGATTAAGATAAATACTCAAAAGGATGTATGATAAACTTGGTTCTATGTCCTCACGTGTTAGGCATATCAACAAGGTACACCATGCTTGATGGAGTGCTAAACCTAAGAGGGAAATGGGAGGGATTGAACTATGAATTAGGTAAACCATGGAAGTCCCTGATACTATGGAGTTTAAGGGTATTTATATTGGATAAATGGGTGATGACAATTTATATTCATAGAGTATAGAAAAAATTAGAGAAAGTGTTTAGGTTCATAAAACTTAGATAACATTCATTTTGGTGAAAAATCACCCTGATGTATAGAATTGAAATAAGATATGATGAATGAAAGGTGCTGTCGTGGGCGCTTTCAAATGATGTTCTATTTCAGGTTACTTAGGTTCAACAAAGTGGATGAAAAATGTTGTCTCTCAAAGGTGGAAGCAAATTTTAAAACTTATTAAAGGTATTTTAAAAATAACATAAAAGGAAATAATAACACTACTTGAAAGGATGTGGGGGGTTTTTACTGTTCATTAAACTAGAATAAGTTTTCTAGAAGAATATTGTATAATATTTTTGTTTTTATTTTTGAAATGAAGTTTGATTAAAAAGACACAACAAGAAGATGTTTTTTAGACAATATTTAAAAGACGTAATCGATCTTACTCTGCGTATTCACTCACTTATTTATCATTATCATTTAAATTAACATACAATTAATTATAATCCCATAATTTTTTAACCCTTGAACCCTAAGAGAATTAACTTAACCACAATGATGAAATTAAAAAAACCCTAGGCTAGATTTGAAACATGAAATTGTAGCACCCTACATTAATTGATGTTATTAGGTTAGATTATAGTCAGTGGTTAATTAGAGAACATAACCACTCTGGAAATGAGGATTAATTGAGTTTAGGGATTATATTTTAACTCTACAAATTTATCTCGTGTGGTCTTGTATTACTGATTAAGATCGCACTCTCACAATTTACACAAACCTCAACCTCGCGTGTTTTTGTATCAATTGTTCAATTGATTTAAAAGTTTCATTTATCTTGCAAACTAAATTAAGAGATCATATTAAGTGAATTAAAATATATCATTTATTTAAAATAAATTAACGAATAAGGTAAGAGATAGGCCGATTACAAAAAAACAACTCTTCCATGGGTTGTGTAATCATCATAGAAGCGAATTGCATTTGCAACGATTTATAATGGGTATAACCAAATAAGGATTCTACTCAAGAATTACAGCCTAAATAGGAAGATAAAAGAAAGATAAAATTGAGAAAAATAAAAGAAATGAATGATAAAATAAGAAGTTTATTGATAGAACAAAAACATTACAACAAAGAAGTAGAAGAGAAGTGCATTTTGGAAGAGATCCTAGCTTGAAAGCTTCCCTCCTCTAATGGTTAATTGAAATTGAAATTAACCACTTCAAATATTCTCGCAATCCTCTAAGTAACCTCCAACCCCATACAAATGATAAAAATACCAATTTATAGAGTGGAGGGGAGGCTAGGTTATAAGTGGTTTCAAGTGTGAATGGGGAAATTCGGAAAAATATTTTAATCCAACTTTCACCACCCCTTTGACCATCAAAACACGTGAATCATCTCTCCATATAGAAGGATTATTTGTGATATATTTTGTTTCTAATCTCCTTTTGAAATTTGAGCCCTGTAAAAGCACGTATGTAGGAGTTATGGCCCAAATACATAACCCATGTCCAATCTAGAGAGTCCATCCCAACTTTGACTTCATGGAACATTTTCACCAACCAAATGCATTATTTAGCTACAATGTCCCAAATGAATGTTGTAGAAAATTATGTCAGAAAAACATTTCAAAATATTATATTCATATACTTCAAATAAAATTATTTATGTCCGAAATACTATAGTGATTTTTTAAAGGGTAAAACTGAAATTTTCATTAAATTTTCAATTAAATGATCTAATCCCGAATATTCCTCAAATGAAAATAGTTAACATAATGTGAGAAAATTATATCATTTATTATCAATAAAATACTCAATAAATTTTTTTATCAACTCCCCCAAACTTACCCTTTTGGACTCCTAGGAAAAACCGCATATCATGTATTTGAAAAAAAATGTGTCAAGATATGGATGTTCATATTTCTAAATACAAAGTAGAAATATAAGAAAAGTAAGAATCCCATAAAGATTAAATATCAATAAATTTTAAAGTAAGTGTCTCATAAATTGTATCAAAACAAAATCCAGTGAAATTCATTACATTAATCATAGCGAAACAAGTAATCAGTCTACCATGCCACTAATTCTCCACGTGTGTGTGCATGCCAACCATTTAAAGATCATAAATCCACTCATTATTCAGTTGATTCAGGTCATGTAAAAAAATTATTATTACTTGGTTTAATTCACCGAACCTGTTCTGCATTCCTTTGCAATCAGATTTCAAGACCCATTCACTTAAGCATTCCCAAAAGTCAAACCTTAAGCCTCTGACCTGGATATCCCCATATGTTGTACATTTCATCACTCCCTTCATTTATTATTATTATTATTTTGTTTTTTTAAAGTTTTACTTGGAAAAAATCTCACACTCAACTCTCAACCCTTGTTTTATCTCCCGAAGACACTAATTTTAATAGTTATAACAAGATCAAAGGTTGATAAATAGTGGTTTTTGACATGTCCATGACACAACCCATTTTTAGAGGGCGTACAACAATCAGATAATAGGTACACATACATAGGTCAATTTGTTAGAGTTATGAAACTAATCGGAAGAGAATGAACATATGGATAAACCAAGGAATTTTTTTACCTAACTTGACTATACCTTCAATTGAGTAGGAAAAATTTCACAAGTTGTGGTTGAGTGAAAATTTGTGTGGAGAAATCAATGACACAATTTACCATGAACAAATATCACAAATAATGGTTCTAAAATCAAAAAGGTCTTATAATTACACAATCATTCATATCATTGACAACTTTAATTTTTATAAATATCAACCCTTAATGATGAAATCTTACTCATGCTTATCATTCTACCAATGAATTTTGAATACATTAATTTTCAATTTTTTTCACATGATAATGTTACATGATATATTTGTTTCTATTTTTTTATTGATTTTTTGTTTTTTTGTTTGGTTTTTTGATGATTTTTTTAAAAATTTTAACCAAAAATGTAATAAGAAAATACACACAAAACACACAAATAAAAATCCTAAATATCTACCCCAAATGTTGTCTCCTCCACCACACTTAAAATATTTCATTATCCTTAATGTGAACCTATGATACGATATATGCACATGAAATGTATAATTTTAAATAGGATAATGAATATAAAAGTTTAAGGGTTAGGAACATCCCGATATGCTCAAGTGATGATGGGGTCATGCAGTGTGATGAAATTCATTGCATTAGTAGAAAGTCCCTCAATGTATTTCTTTAAATGTTTCCCATTGGCTATAAAGCTCCTTTCTGTGTCCTCTTGTGTGATCTTCACTACACCATAAGGACATAACCACCTAAAACGCAACTTACCAGGAATAATCTTCAGTCATGAACTATAGATCAAGACTTTATCTCTAACTTGAAATTCTCTTTTATGGATCATTTTGTCATGAGCTTCTTTTGATCTTTCTTTGTAGAGCCTTGAGTTCTTATATGAAGACAATCAAATCTCTTAAAGATCTTGAATTTGTATCTTCCTTTGGATTCCAACTTGGGACAAATCCATGTTTCATTTCTTTATAGCCCAATAATCCTGATGCTCAACATCCATGGGGAGATGACATGCTTTCCCAAAAACAAATCGAAATGGGGACACACCAATGGGTTTCTTGTATGCTGTCCTATAATCCCACAATGCATCATCCAAGCACTTGCTCCAATCCTTCTTATTTGGCTACACGACTTTCTCAAAAATTTGTTGCAACTCATGATTTGAAACCTCAGCCTGTCCATTTGATGGGGGTGGTATGGTGTTTATGTTTTGTGTGTCACCCAATACTTCTAAAGAAGGGAAGTAAGATTCTGATTGCAGAAGTGTGTCCCTTGGTCACTAATGATGGCCTTCAGTACTCCAAACCAGCAAAAAATCGGTGCTTTGACAATTTCCACAACAACAAGAGAATCATCAGTCCTGGTGGCCTTATCCTTCACAAATTTACTCACATAATAAGAAACAACCAAAATATAAAAAAAACCAAAGGAAATAGGAAAAGGACCCATAAAATTGATGTACCATACATAAAAAATTTCACAGAATAGTATGGGTTGTTTGGGCATCTCATGTCTTATAGGAATGTTCCCTGTGTGTTGGCAATGAGAGAATGACTTACAAAACACATGGGCATCATGGAATAAGATAGGACAATATAATCCAGAGCCTAAGACTTTCCTAACTGTCCATTGGGATCCAAAGTGTCCACCACAAGCAAGTGTATGACAGAATTGTAGAAAAAACTCAAACTCATGATCATGAAAACACCTCCTAATAACTTGGTGACTACACATGCGCCATAGGTATGAATCATCCCAAACATAAAATCTTGAATCACCCTTTAATTTTTGGACTTGATATTTCTTTAAATTTGCAGGGATTTCAAGGGCAATAAGGGATTTAACTAAATCTGCATACCAATGATGCATACCTGAGATGGAATAAAATGCTCATCGGGGAAAGTGTCCCAAAGTGGTACCTAGTCCAAGGTGTCATCCTATAGTGTGTGAGTAAGACTAATCATGTGGTCTTCCACTAAGTTTTCCGATCCCTTCTGGTCCTTTATCTGAATATCAAATTCTTGAATAAAGAGCATCCATCAGATTAGCATGGGCTTTTCATATGGATTCTTCAAGAGGTACCTTCAAGCTACATGGTTCGAAAAATCAACTAATTTAGAGCCCAATAAATATGAATGGAATTTTTATAAAGAGAATATTACAACAAGAAACTCTTTTTCTGTAGTTGTGTAGTTTTAATGGGCTTAATCCAGTGTCCTCAATACATAGGCAATCACATGTGAACGTCCCTCCACCCTTTTAGATAAGAAAAATCCAACTGTAAAGTTAGAGGCATCACACATATGATCAAAAGGAAGCTCGCAATGTGGTGGATGTATGATCGGTGGAGTGGTCAGACACTTCTTTATCTCATCAAAGGATGTCCTGCAATAATCATCAAACATAAAATCAGAGTCTTTTTGAAGTAATCATGACATAGGAAGAGCAATCTTACTAAAATATTTGATGAAGCGCCAATAAAATCCTGCATAACCTAGGAAATATATAACATCACACACACATGAAGGATATGGTAAGGATGAAATAATATGTACCTTAGATATATCAACCTCAATCCCATGTTTTGACACTACATGCCCTAAGACAATTCCATGCTCTACCATGAAATGAAACTTTTCAAAGTTCAGGACCAGATTCTTCGTAATAAAATGATTCAAAATCTTTCCCAAACTATTTATACATTCATCAAATGAGGATACATACACTATAAAATCATCCATATATACCTCCATGCAGGTCTCACTAAAATCAGAAAAAATACTCACCAAGTATCTTTGGAAGGTACTTGGGGCGTTGTAAAGTCCAAATGGAATCCTTTGGTAGGAAAACATACTGAATGGACATGGGAATGTTGTCTTCTCCTGATCCTATGGAGTAATAGGAACCTGAAAATATCCAAAAAATCCATCCACGAAACAATAATGTGTCTTACCATCTAGTCTCTCAAGAATTTTATCAATAAATGGGAGGGGAAAATGGTTCTTACGGGTGGACTGATTTAGTTTCCTATAATCAATACACTCATGCCAACTATTTTGTACTCTCATTGGAACTAACTCATATTTCCCATTTTGAACAACTGTAACACCACTTTTCTTAGGAATAACCTGAATAAGACTTACCCACTATGAATCAAAAATGGGAAAGATTATACCTACCTCAAGCAATTTTTCAACTTCTTTTTTAACAACTTCCAAAGGAGTTGGATTCAGTATTCATTGTGGACACCTAACCAATTTATCCCAATACTCTAAAATAATCTTATGAATGAAAATGGATGGGATAATACCAGATATTTCAACCAAGTTCCACCCAATTTATCTGATGTTCTCTCTCAAAAGATTCAAATGTTTTTCTTCATGTTCAAAAGATATATTGTTATCAATGATAACATGTAATCTTTTTCCACTCAACAAGTATGAGTATTTGAGATTAGGTGGAAAAGGCTTGATTTCTAATATTGTGGGGTGCTGTATGGATGGATATAGTGAAGGAACTGAAATATGTGCACAAAGAACATCAATATCGGAATACACATCATCAAAATCAAATAATAGTTCATCAAATCCATCAGTGTACTCAATATCCATGTCATAATCAGAGTTCACATGATCAATGATTAGAATATGAATCTATTTCAAAATCAAATCTTAGATAGTCTTGTTCATTAGAAATGGGTGTAGAAGTGCTCTTAGATATTAAACTAGAACCAATACTCATAATCTTCCTAATAATAGGACAATAAAATTAGATGGAGTTTTAATTTGGTGGTTTAAAATGGGAGATAAAAAATGAAGAATAGTCCTCTGAGGGTTACTTCATGGATTCTATGACATTAAATATCACAACTTCATCTCCAAATTCTATGGAAAGTGTACCCTTATTGACATTTATGATAGTTTTTGCGGTTTTAAGGAAGGGTATACCTAAGATAATGGGAGCATGAGAAATTACCTGATCATCCTCCTTGTTAAGGATGCAAAAATCTACTGGGAAGATCATGCACCTTACCTGAACAAGTACATCCTCAAGGACTCCCTCTGGATTTGCTGTAACTCTATTCACCAACTGCACCACTACTCTCATCAGTTTCAAATCACCAACCTGTAAATAAGAGAATACAGAGTGAGGCATTACATTTATGGAAGCTCCTAAATCACAAAGAGCATTAAAAAAGTGAAACTACCCTATGGTGGATGGGATGGTGAATGTCATGGGGTCCTTTCACTTTGTGGCCATTACTAGAGTTGGTGTAGTTAGTGCTGGCACATTCCTTCCAAGATTGATCCTTTCATTTCCCTTGAGCCCTCTTCTATTGGTAAAAATTTTATTTTATGAATTTGGCATACCTTGGTATTTTTTAATGGCTTCAAGTAATGGTATGTTGATCTCTACAGGTTTGAATATATCCAAAACTTCTTTTTATATCGCATATTCATCTATTTTATTGGTCTGTACAACTCTGTTTGGAAATGGAAGGGGTTTAGGAGGAACATCATCAATATTTTTCTTACCTTTAACTTTCTCCTTGGATTTCTCATCAGTTGGTGTGGAATGGGGATTTTCTGGAGTTGAGGTGAATCCTGGTGGAATGGTAGGTACAAATGTATATTTCATTTGATTCTCACTTCTCAATGTGATGACACTGACATTACCCTTGGGATTTGGAGTTGGTTAGGAAGGTATATTTCCAGAATTCTTACTTACCAATTCACAGAGGGAAGTGTCAATTTGTCTCATTTGAGTCTTCAACTCCCTCAGATCTAAAACTTGACTCTTCAACTCATTCTGTTGATTAAGAACAATTTACTTCAAAAGATTATCACTGTTAGAATCTAAATTTGGTTGATAATTCCCTTGTTGTTGAATTGTTGATTCTTGAGATTCAAATCACCTTTGGGGTTGTTGGAAACCTTGTTGATAAGGTGGTGGCTGCTGGAATTTTTTTTGAAAGGGGGGGGCTTTGTTGTTTTCCAGAGCCATATCTCATGTCTGATTGATCCTTCCACCATTGGTTGTATGTTCGAGATAAGGAATCAAACTTATTTTTGGGATGAGGTAGTTGTTTTTGCTGATATGGTCTCCCAGAAAACACTGCTACACAATATTCTGTTTCTTGTAGTTAGGGGAAACAGTCAGTTGTGCGGCTTGTCTCAGTGAAAATTCCACAAGGCCTTGAAGGAGTGGGTTGGTATTTCTTTTGTGAAAAAGAAATCTACCTCACCACAGTGTTCAATTATTCCAACTTAGTATCAATCAAATGATGTTCAGGAGAGGAAGGACTTACCGGATTTACTCCCCTGACATGTGGTGTACCTCGATTACCAAATTGTTGGGAGTTTTGTGCTATCTTGTCGATCAAAAAAGGTGTAGCTACTAGTGTCTTTTTTACCAATGCCCATCTAGCCACATAATCCACCATGCTTTCTCCATAGTTGTGAGTCCTTTATAGATGTACTGGATGAGTAGTTGCTCACTGATTTAGTGATGTGGGAAGCTTGCACACAACTTCTTAAATCGCTCCCAGTACTCATACATTGACTCCCCTTTGGCTTGATTTATTCCTAATATCTAATTATGAATGGAAGTGGTCCTTGATGCTAGAAAAAAATCTCTGCAAAAAAAAAGAAATTTCAAATTGTTCCAACAAGTGACATCTCCAGGTTATAAATAATACATCCAATCTTCTGCTGATCCATCAAGTGAAAATGGAAATTCCCGTAGTTTTATTTGATTATCAAATATATTTCTTGGTTTAAGGGTTGAAAAAATGACATTAAATTATTTAATGTGTTTATTGGGATCCTCACCAGAGAGGCCATAAAATTTTGGAAGTAGGTGAATTAACCCAGATTTCTGTTCAAAATCTGATTCTAGATTTGGGTATGCAATGTAATTTGGTTGATATTTAATATCAGGTGCAGCCAATTCTTGAATGGTTATATTAAGTTAATTTCCATTATTTTCATCCATTGGTTCTTGTTTTATGGTTTAATTTTAATTTCTTATAATTTCAATGTTCTGAGAGTGGAGGAATTCTACAACTGGTTGAATGTTTAAACTTCCCGTAGAAAGAGAATGTCTGATTTGAGCCCTAAGGTTGCGTTCAATCTTAGGGTCAAGATCCAAGAGATCTTCAGGATTAGTTCGGGTCATAAGTCATATGAAAATAAAAATAAGTAAATTTGACCATAATAAAAATGATAAGTTTGAGTTAATGGTCCAAAAATAAGAATAATAAGAAAACCAATGAAGAAGAAAAATTCATATTGGGTAAAGAAGGGAGAAAAAAGAGAAGAAGAGAATAAAATGTAAAATAAAATAAATACCTCTAAATGGTTGAAATAATTACTTTCTTCCCCGAAAATGGTGCCAATTTTAAAGGTGATATCATGGGAGCTCTCAAATAAAGTGTGATTTGTTTTGGGTAGTTAGGTGCAACAAAGTGGCTGACCAAGGTCATCTCTCAAAGGAGGAAGTAAATTTGACAACTTATTAAAGTTATTTTATAAATAAAATAAAAAGGTAATAATAACACTACTTTAAAGGATGTGGGGTGTTTTTACTCATAAAATATGAATAAGTTTTCTGGAAGAAGATTGTATAATATTTTTGTTTTTATTTTTGAAATGATGTTTGATTAAAAAGACACAACAAGAAGATGTTTTTTAGACAATATTTAAAAGACATAATCAATCTAACTCTACCACTTCACTCAATTATTTATCATTATCATATAAATTAACATCCACTTAATTATAATCCCTTAATTTTTTAACCCTCAAACCCTATAGGAGTTAACTTAACCACAATGATGAAATTACTAGAACCCTAGGCTAGTTTCTGAACATGCAATCGTAGTACCCTGCTTTTATTGATCTTTTTATGTTAGATTATAATACGAGGTTAATTATAGAACATATCCACTCTGGAAATGATGATTAATTGAGTTTAGGGATTATATTTGAACTCTACAAATTTATCTGGTGTGGTCTTGTATTACCGATTACGATCACACTCTCACAATTTACACAAACCTCGACCTCACATGTTTTTGTATCAACTGTTCAATTGTTTACTTAGTTTCATTTATCTTAAAAAATCTATTAATATATATTATTATGTGAATTTCAGTATCTCATTGATTCAAAATAAATTAATGGAGAAGGTAAGAGATAGATTCATTACTAAAAATACTACTCTTCCATGTGTGGTGTAATCATCGTAGAAGCAAATTGCATTTGCAACGGTTTATAATGGGTATAACCCAATCACGCTTCTACTCAAGAATTACAGTCCAAAGAGGAATATAAAAGAAGAAAATTGATCAAAATAAAAGAAATGTAAGATAAAATAAGTAGTTTATTGAAAGAACAAAAACATTACAACAATGAAAAGGAAGAGAAGAGCATTTTAGAGGAGATCCTAGCTTGAAAGATTCCCTCCTCCAATGGTTAATTGAAATGGAAACGAACCACTTCACCTATTATAATAATCCTATAAGGCACGTACAACCCCCTCAAAATGAGAAAAATACCAATTTATAGAGTGTAGGGGAGGATAGGTTCTAAGTTGTTTCAAGTGTGAATGGGGAAATTCGGCCAAATATTTTATGCCAAATGGCACCGCCCATTTGACCTTCAAAAATTGTGAAAAAGCTCTCCATCTAGAAAGATGATTTGTGAGAAATGTTGTTGCCGATATCCTACCCAAATTTGAGCCCAATAAAATTACAGATGTAAGAGTTATTGCCCTAATATAGAACCCATGTCCAATCTGGTGAGTCTTGCCCAACATTGACTTCATGACCAATTTTCACCAACCAAATGCATGATTTAGCTCCACTTTCCTAAATGAAAGTTGTAAAAAATGATTTCAGGAACAAATTTAAAAAACAGTAGGTTCAAATAATTCAAATTAAATTATTTATGTTTGAAATAATATAGATAATTTTTAAAGGATAAAACTATAAGTTTCATCAAATTTTCAAATGAATGATATAATCCCAAATATTTCATAAATGAACATAGTTAACACGATGTGAGGAAATTATATCATTTATTGTCAATAAAATATTCAATAAAATTGTGTTTTATCAATTAATATGTGTCAGAGGTAAATACAAGTTTTATTCTATAGAATATTGATAGTTGGGACTAAGATAGGAAATCTAGAACTTTCTATGTTTACTTGTGAAGGGAATCAAGTCACACATAGTTTTAAAATGTGGTGTAGTAAGAGACCAATAATAAAAGGGGGAAGTATCATGAAGTTTATATTCATGTGATGGGGACTACACCATGTAGTTTAACATCACATGGAATGGAGTTTGGACACATTTTTTAATGTCATATAGTGAGGATGATAGAGTTCATTGATGGGTTTTAAAGTCACATAAATTTAATTGAAGAGGAGGGTTGAGGTGGTTTGTATGGAATTAAAGATAACAAAAACTTGATGTGAATGAAGGTATGATGGGACTGATTCCATATAGACATAGTACAAAGGAGTATTCACATAGTTTGGGGTCATGATACATGGATGATAGTGAGGAAGTCAATATGAAATTAGGCACGGAATAAATTCGATGTGAATTTTAGGATGGGGGCCCATAAGGCTTGGTGGTAGAATAAATTAGCTAATAAAGATGATGTATACACAATTTAGGGTCATGATGCATAAAACAAGGGTGAATTAGTCTATATAGATGGAGGGAAAATACAAACCTAGTGAATTTTAGGGAAGTCACTTGCTAACATGGAAACAATTCAAGAGAAAAGGAGCATATTTTAAGGACATGATTCATGGACCATTACTTTTCCATTGTTTAAGTCATACAATATTGACCAAACATTATGGGGAACCTATATATGGGACCATGATATGAGATCCATGTGTCACAATATATCCTATAAAAATGGGAATGCATCCATATGTAGTTCTCATAAGGCGTTGTTTCATAGTACATGACTAGTGTCATGACTAAGGGGACATCCAAACAAGTGAGGAATCGGGGGAACAAAAAGTTTGAAGTCATGAAATTAGAACTAGACCATGTAGTTTAAAATCACATTGTAGGGAAAATAGAGATGTATTTTTTTTTTAGTCATGTTAATTTGAACAAATGGAGAAACATTTTCCATGTAATGTATAAGAAAAAGTGAATCCTGGTGTAAAAAAAATATGTGTGCCACATGGAAAACCTCAAGAAGGAATAACCACAATTTAGGGTCCTTGTACTTCAACCAAAGGTATTATGAGGGATTTTTTCAATGAATTATCGATAATATGAACATGACACACCTGAAGGGAGAAAGTGGTCCAACACTACACAAACTTGTTCATAATGGAATGTATACAATTTAAGGTCATGATGCATGGACTGTTAGGTTCTACCAGTATAAGGTCATGGAGTGTGGGACATAGGGGCAGAGGAGGTCAACATATAAATTGGGTATATACAAAACCCAATTTGATCTTGGAAACCCACATGATAATATTTAAAAACCTTATAAAAGACTAAATGGGGGATATGTAGTTATAGTTCATGATATGAAAACTATGAGAGATACCTTATTAGAAACCCAATGTACCACTAACATGTTGGGAAATAATCCATCATGACCATAATCCCACATGATTCATGATTAGTGTGGGAAAGAAGGGGAGAGAGAGGAATGACCATTCGATATGAGAGTAAATAATAATGGAAGATGTTCCATGGTTAGAATGTTACACTATCCATTATAGGATACACTTCACATATAGGTCAATCGAGGTTAACCCCATTTGACTAACTTACTCCACCAACATGTGAATGCACTAAGGGTAACACCAAGGGTGTTGAAGTTTCATCGTATAAAAATAAAGGCATGGAAAGTAAATTGAGACATTTGGGGTTTGAATTACTAAAAATGGGTGATAAATAGGTGATATATGACTACCGACCATGTCTTAAAAATGTAGGTTTCACCACCTCATTATCAATAATTTGTAAATAATTATGTTCAACTGGTCACCATGTTTGAAAAATGGGACATGTCAAGTTGCTACTAAGAAATCCTTCGGGGAGTGTTCTAAGGATGGTAGGTGAGTCTATTTAGTGCTTTTCTATCATCATAAGGGAGAATATTCAAACATGGAATATTGTGGGGAAATTTAAACCTAAGAATTTCCAAAGTGTGAGTGTGAATTAATGGGTTTTTTAGGCAGTGTTACACACTATGGGTTTCACATCATCATGAAGTTGAGCACATTAAAGGGTCATATCAGTGATCTAGAGATAAACCTATCACATGAGAGTATCATCATCCTAATGTTATGTGGAAAGAAGTAACCCAAATAGAGTGTATTGACCCATAATACAAGTCATGAGTGAAATATAAAAGTGTCTTCTAGGCCCGAGATAGGTTATTTAGGTATCCTTATGTATTTTATGGGATGGGAATTAAGAAATACATAGTTCTTGAGTTGGTGCAGTAGGCGACCAAAACAATATTGGGGGTTATCTACTCAAGTTGGGATGATGAGACAACTCTACACTTTAAACATCATTTCGAAAGATGTTAGCTATATAATTTAATTACATCCATATAGGGCCATTAGTTTGTGTGGTTTAACATCATAAAACCAATATTATCAATAAAATATTTAACATCATGTGGTCAGAACATTGGACATAAATATTAACATCATACAATGGGGATAATACCATAAAATTTAATTCAATGTGGTAAGTATGATAAGGTGATATAGTTTTTGGAGCATGAAAAATAATGTATACCAGACATGAATTAAGGGTTAAGGATCTTGATATTATATAAACATCCTAGGAGGGGTATCCAAACAATTTAGGGTCATGATGTATGGACCATTGCACATAGTTTAAGGTCATTAATCTTGGACCAGTGGAGGTGAGGTGGTATATCCTGCTAGATCTTAGAAAAAAAATGAATATAGGGACAAGGAGCCTAGTAGACTTGATGGTAGAATAAGTTTCCCCATGAAACAGAGGTGATCAATGTTTAATGTCACGATGCATGGAATGTGGGTGAGCTGTGCAGTTTGAAGACAAGCTTCTAGGACTTAAAGGACTCCTTTATCATAAACATGGTGCGACTCAATCATATGGGTAAACAATCCATTAATATTCTTAATACCATGTTATTTGTGATCAGTGAAGGAAACAAGGAGTATAAGGATATTATTTATCCCTTATGAGATTAAACAACATAGAGGGATGTGCTACAATTTGAATGAAACATCTACCATTGGAAATGTACTTATAGAAGGGTAGGATGGTTAGGGAATGACCTTACCAGATCAACTTTATTTAATGATATATGTAAATTCTGGAGTGGGATAATGTGAAGGTAATTAACTTCTACTAGAATAATGGAAAGTAGAAGTCCTAAGTATTAACCTCTAGAATCTGAATTATAGAAATAGCTTGACAAAAATTTTGAGTACGAATACCAAACATGCCATTAAAACAAAGGTTACTCTATTTCACCACTAAAAATGGGGGATGTAACATTAGGGTGTACTACTCACCATGTATTTGAAATTTAGGACCTATCACAACAATTCAAAAAGTCATTTAAGACATGTACCCTAGATGGGAAATTGGCCTATTTGGAATTGTTTCATTATCATAGGGGAGGAATTTTAGACATGGAAGATTATGGAGATCCAAATCGAGGATGAACCAAAGTTTGAAGGTGGTTTTACAAGGATATTTATGTAGAGTTAAACACTCTATGTGTTACCCTATAATTGGTTTTGGACATTGTGTGGTGACTTAGGACACATGAAGGTTAAACCCTTATTTTTATAGGGGATTTCTTTGATGTTAAGTGAGGGATAGAAAAAAATAGAAGTGTGATGATTATCATGAAAAGGTGAGCATAATGAGGTTTTAATAGAGATATAGTAGTTGGGACCTAAATAACTATTTTGGGTGTCCCTATGTATCTCATGGAATGGGAATGAATCCATTCATTGTTTTAGACAATGATTTATTAGTAAGCTAGAACCAAAGGAGGGGGTTTTCCTCTCGAGATGAAGTGTTGAGGTAGTTATATATTATAAGAATTATAAAGAAATATGTTAGATATAAAGTTTAAGGCCATGCATCTAGGAACAACATTCGGTTTAGTTAAACATTGTATGGCTAGGATGTTGATAACATGGTTAAATGTTATACAGTGAGGATGTGAGGTCGTATAATTTAAAATCATGATTCTTAGATTCGCACTATGTAGTTAGACATTGCATGTTTAGTAAATAAGAGATATTTTCTAGAGTTTAAGGTCATATACCTTTAACCGTAGTCTGAGATAGTGCATGAAGTAAGGAGGTTAGAAAATGAACTAATGTTAATGTGAGATTCTAATGCCACATAAAGGATCTTAGAAGGGGTGAAAGGGGATGTAAAGTTTAAAGTCATGCTATCAAGACCAAATGAGAATCCTTGGGAACATGGTTCCCATAAATCATGATGGGAAACAATCCAAAAATACTCCTAATCCCACATGATCCATGCTTAGTGTAGAAAATAATAAGTAGAGAAAAACTAAAAATTTCAAATGAGAGTACAGAAATGGGACTCCATATAATTGATTTTATCAGTCAATGTGCATAGATACTTTAGAGGGAAACACCAAGGGAGTTGAGTTCCACCAGAATAAAGGAGTGTGAATAGGATGTAAATCATGAATTACAGGATCTGAATCACAAAGAAGAGTAATAATTGGGTTGATGATAACTGTTATCCATGAAATCGAAATGAAAATTATACTATCACACCATCCTGGAAAGGGGTGAGAAAACTGGGATCAATTATGGACTATGTCATCGAAAAATGGTATCAATAATGTTGTTTTCATAAGTCTTATAGAGAATTTAATTTGGGTGGTAGGTGAGCCTATTTAGTATTATGGGTTTTCTATAGGGGATACTATTTACACATAGAGAATTATGGGGATCCAAATAAAGGAATACCCAAAGTGTGAGTTTGAATAAAAGGTATGTTTAAGAAAATTTCAACACTATTGGTGTACACACCAATGCTCTCAAGGAAAATTATGGGGCATATTGGTGAGTGAGATCCAATCTTTCTTTGCAAGATGAGTACTACCACAATATCAGGTGAGGAAAAAGAACCAGATGAGTGGTTCCTGATCATTATAAAATGATGTGGGAAAACAGAATTGGTGGCTAGTATTGGGATATGGAATCCAAAAATAGCTACAAATACCATGGCGGTAATAAAGCTACAAATAGTTATTGAAAGTGTGGTAGTAGGGGATGGGCACTATAATATGTATTTCAATCTCTCTATCTTGAGGTAGGGAGACAAACCAGTGTCTTCATTTTGAAATTTTATTGAATGAAGTTAGATTAACATTTTAATTTCATGTAGCTAGGGATATATTTGGTAAATTCTTACATCATGCATACAAGACTATGATCACATATTTTACCATCTTACGGTGAGGATGTGACACCTCACTATTTAATATCAAGTAGATTAGGTGATTTTTATTTCTAGTTTAAGGTCTTACAACTCAAACCAAGATGCTATATTGTTTAAAGTATTATAGATATTTCCTATTCGAATCATTTAAGTATTAATAATAATGGAATATACTATGATGTTTAATGTCTTGAAACATGGGCTATTTGAGCCAAAATAAAGGTTATGAAAATTATTTTTTGAGGAACCTTGAATTTGTGGGAGGCATGGTGATCTCCCCATTCACATTGTTTAGTGAGTATGAAGCATTAGAGTAGAACTTGTGGATGGAAAAAAGTCCCTCAAATTTTCTCTCAAGCTTTAGTGATTTCCTTATAGGTATTATTAGTGTCCTCAGTGAAGTGCCCGAAACCTACACTCCTAGGCCATGTTTTAAAAACACTATCTTTAAACAATACTTTTGATAAAAAGTGATATAAACCTATATTTATTTTACAACATTACCATAATATAAACATTAAAAATAATAAATCATCTCATAATCCTTAAAATAGAAAGTTTACTGTATTTTAGGTCTAGTTATATAGGCAGATTATTTTAGAAAAAATTGTGAACATACAGTTATTCATAATCAAGACACATTAGAATATCTTATAAACAACCCATAGGTTATACCCATCTTCATAACCTGTGGAATAGAAACAAAATTAAGGGTGTTCAGTAAGCTAAAAACTAATGAAAATGTAATCAAGGTTAAGATCATAAGTATATAAGAAAATATGAGTAGTAGAGAAATATCTTAGTAAAAGAACATTGAATAATAAGAGTTCTCGATAATAATGACAGAAGGTTATGCAATCTAAAATGAACAAACACATACCATTATATAAGAGTGTGAGGTAATAAAAATAACTATGAATAATAATCATAATAACATGACATCGAAATGTGGAATAAGTACAGTAAATCCTGACATTTTTAACATAGTAAAATTTTATCATGTCTACACACAATATTTTGAACAAATATATAAATGACCATGGTCACACACCATCATATGAAAAAATTAATATATGATCATGTCCATACAAAATATTGTGAACAATGTAATGTGTGATCATGTCCATGCATATTCATGTAAACAAAACTATACGTAATCAATCCCATGCACAATCATATGAAAAAATATTTGTGCAATAATGTTAGCACCCAAAATTCGTATCTCATGAGATATAAAATCATAACAAACACATTGGAGGGATATATAGGACCCCACCAATTAATCATATATTCATATGTGTTCCACTTGAAAACAATTATTAATCACAATATAAAGAACAAATAGAAATAAAAATGGGTTTCACAATATTTGTAGATGGTATCACCAAAATTTACCTCAAGAATGTGAATAGTTGTTACCCAATATTCAATCATGAAAAAATATATTTCATAATATCATTCAAAGGGTGATTTAGGAAAATTAAGTAGCTTAGAAATAAGGCCTTTTGATATAAAGAGGAAAATTATAGAGAAATTGTAAAAGAGTTTTGTATAAAACACTTTTATTTTTTTGCATCAGTGAAGAAGTTATATATAACTTGGAAAATGATTTTTTCAAAAAAAATAATTTTGAGAAATTTAAAAAAAAATAAAATGAATATTGGGAAATAAAAACAAATAATTAATCCTTGGATAAGGAATAATGTTTTTTAAAAGGAGAATTGAAAAAATTCATTTTTAAAAAGAATCTTCAATAATTGAGCCTTGAAAATGAAATAATGGTTTCAAAATGGGGAAGCGAATTCACTATAAAACATTTAGTTTTGAAAAAAAATTAATAACATATAATTTAAATGAAATAAATTTTATTAAAATAAATGTTTGGTAGAAGATAAAACATTTTTTTGAGAGTATGTAAAACCTTTTTAGTATTTAGAAATACCTTTATAAAAAACCTAGATCATAAAAAGAGTAACAAAACATCCTTTTTAAAAAAGGATAAGAGATATATTAAGGTGAATTGAGATAGCACATAATTAGATTTCTAATAATGAATGATAAAATTGTTTGGAATGTAAAATATGGACAATGAAGGTAAACTTTAATTAAAGAGGATTGGTTTTTTATCAAGAATGATATACTTTTTGAGGAAGAAATTCATAAAAGTAAAATATTGGAATTAAAAATTAATTATCCTCAGAGTGGATGAAAAATTATAGTAGAATAAAGCATTCAAGTGGAGTAACCAAACATGTAATAATTATGTTTAGAAAGAATCTTTCTAACTCAATAAAGGGAGTTGATTTAACAAAGGCACTTACACCTTCGTATACTTTGAATCGAATGGATTTTAAAGGGAAAAACATGATATAGATATTTAAACCCTATTAATTAATTTAATATGGTAAAAATAATTCATTTGAAAATAATTAAACCAAATAAAATATATCATTATTCACCATAAGAAGTACGTATCATGAAATTAAATCTGAGACAAGGAACCCCTTACCTCAATTCCTGAAATCCACTAAATCGCTTAAATCTCTGGTATAAAAAAAATATCTATTTTATTCACTAATTTAAAAACCCTATTCATATCTATAAAATTTTATAAAGTTTATTTATAAGTATTCTCCATATTTATATCAGTTATTTATAATCTAATTTCAATATCAATTTGAGTAATCTTGATAATTTTGTACTAGTTTCAAAATAGCAATGTTCATATTCTTTAATCTCCCAAAGTTCATCATTATCATATCATAAAAGGTTCTATAATTGATTATTTATAGTTATTTATAGTGATAAAATTTCTATATATGGGAGTATTAGTTATGATCGTTAAAATTTAATCAGTAATGAGAATGTTATATTGATTTTTAACAGACTAATGTTGGTATCTTATTTAATTAGTTTAATATTAATTTTTCCACTAGAAAAAAATAAAATCATTATTTAGTTATTTTAATCGTATATTATCTGTAATTAAGTTTTTATAGCCACCCATTATGTTATTTTATATCATTTTTCATGTATGTTGTAGAACGAACTGAACACAAACATATTATAATTAATGGTTGATTATAGTCATGAAAGTGATTTATTTTAGAATAATATCATTTTTATAAAAGAATAATGAATATATTTTGATATTTGTATGGAGGTGAACCATATTTGAAGATATTTTAATCAATAAAAAATGAATTATATTAAAAAATAAAATGTTACATTGTAGAAGAGGTAGTCCGTGTAACACAAAGTTAACATTTTCATTTCTCAATGAAGGGAAATAAGGTGTATTATAATTTTTATATCCATAATCATAATTATATTATATATGTAATATTTATTCTCTATTAAATCTTTATAACCAGTGAATAGAAGTGATGGGGAATAACCAAAGGCAACACTTTTTGGATGATGTATTATGCAAAAATGCACAAATGAAAATTTCATTTCTCTTAATTGAAAAGGGGTAAGGTGGTTAATATTAATTAAAATATAATTATAAATTAAGGTATAAAAAATATATTTATGTCATTATATAGTAATTATAAAAACATGTTTGAGAAATTAAGATACAGAAGAAAATGTGTTAGTAATCATGTTGAGGATATGAGCTTTCCCGTGGTGGACTCCTTGGAAATAGAGGGGTTTGGATAAGTTGTTATGACAAGAATATAAAAAAATAAAATGGGATTATAGGTGAAGTAAAAAGGTTAGAGTTTCAATAGGAAATATAAATTTGGGAGTGGGATTAAATGGGTGGTGGGATTCCCCTTAGCTAATTAGAGGGAATGATGTTTTTGTAAATATTTCAACTTAATATAAAGAGAGCTCATGTTTCACATTTCAAGAAGACACCAAAATGGATAATATTTAATGGGAGATATGTTTTAGTCTATCTAAACCTCAAAAATTAAATTTGAAACATTTTTTTAACATCTTATAATTTTTATTCCATTGGTTATCCCTTTTTACCCTTTTGTGGGTTCTACCGTAGTAACTCGTTTTTTCCCAGGTAATTAATTATTTATCCCTAAAAATAAAATGGACCTTATTAAATAATTTTACCTACTGATTAAAAATACTAAATCTGTTTTTTCATATAAATTTTCTATTTTTAGGAAAAAAATAATTCTAACATTAGCACATTTAACGCTTAAAAACCCATTTTTTTTGAAAAAGTGTATTTTTAATCTTAAAATTTATGTATAGAATAAATTATAATTTTATTTGATTATAATGATATAAATTGGTTTATTATAAAGTAAATAATATTTATTTTAATTTAATGGAAATAAAAAACATAAATTTACCCAAATAAAATTTAATTAAAAGAAAATACCAAAAACAATTTACTTTATTAGAAAATATTACATAAGTTCATAAAATGTTTAAAATAAGTCTTATAAATTCATAATAGTATTTATCAATATATAGTTTTAATAAATAAATATATATTTAAAAATGAAAATAGTTTTATAAGTTTTTAAGTTATACTTACTTCTTGATATAGTCATAATCACAATGATTTTATTTAAAATTGCATTTTCACTATCCACCAAAGCATAAATTATTTCATAAAAATTTCAAAAGTAAAATTCAGGATAATATTTATATGTGTAATTAAAAATGTACTTAATTTTATAAAATTTAACTTTTTAAATTTTTAAATTTATCATTTAAATAAAAATAAAAATTATAAAGAAAATATACTTTTATTGAAAAATGACCTTGTTAAACCTTATGTGTTCTCAATATTTTTTCATATTAATTTCTAATTCTATGATTATTAATACATCAATAAATTTATTTAATGATTATATATTATCATAATAATCATTTAAAAGTGGCTGATTTAATTTATTAATACTTTAAATAGTTATTTAAGATTGTACAATCCTTTTAAATATTATATAATATTAATTATATATCATTTAAATGTAAATTTTTTAAAACATTTAATATATTTTTATTCACTATAGATTTTATTATTGTGATTATTTTCCTAACAATGTTCATCTAATATGTTGCGTCACATTTTAGTTTAGTGTTGCGTTTAGAGAAAGCTGTTGAACACATTATATTTCTTTAATGAAAATAACTACAGTAAAATATTAGGTCGTTAAATTCTCCTCCTTAAATAAATTTATCTTTACAATTTCAATTTTGGTACACTAACGAAAATATATAAGGGTATTTAGATTAAAGATGAAACTCAAGATACAATTTATAGAGAGATATCAACTTTACAAACTAAGGAAACATATCTTTTTTCCTTATAATTGGGTTATCCCAATCATTGAGTTTATATCTAACCATTTGAGCCAAGTCTCTACCATTATTTTACATCAAGACCATCATTATGTACTTTTATTCTATAATGTGTTTATAATCATCCTTTCATTGATAGACTATGGTTGATTGATATGAAATAAGATTTACTTATTCAATTTTTTTTATTCTTAGTAGAGGGGACCAAACCACTTCTAAAATAAAATTAATGTTATCCCTAGGAAGTATAATAGTATTTTAGCCATGCATATTCCCATTATCATCATATTGGGATAAAATACAAGAAATCATCTTCGATAATAAAATCATTAGGGTGGTGACTTTATGCTATTTGAAGACACCCTAGATACCCCAGATAAGAATCAAACAAGAAATCTACAAATATAGAGTAGAAGATAAGTGTTACTTAATTATCATGATCCACTTCAGTAGTTGTTATTGGATTGCATTTCCCTTTTCCCTAGATTTGTGAAGTTTTTGATACCTATAATCATTGTCAGACCATGGACTGCGACTTTAATTTCATAATGCCCAAACTCATTATATTTGAAGTGTAGAGATATTTATAGTGTATTAGTTATAACTCCTATACCATCCATTGTATTTGATGAACTCCTTATCTCTATTTGAAAATCATGTTCTCAATGGACACCACTTCCACACTTGAAACATTTAATAATTCCTTTCAAACATTCCCTTAGGTGTTTCTCCCCATATTTTTAACATGTAGGAAATTCAAGGAATGGTAGTATATTATTAAATTTATTTAATATCATATATTATCCTAATAATAATTTTAAATTGGTTTATTTAAAATATTAATACTTTAAACAATTATTTAGGAATGAATAATCCTTTTAAATATCAAATCATATTAATTATATATCCTGTAAATGTAATAAAATTTAATTGGTTAATACCTTTTTATTCACTAGATATTATTTCATTCTTATAATTTTCATGATAATATTAATCTAGTATGTTACAACTCATTTTACTTCATTTATCTATGTGGAGAAGGTTATCAAACGCATTATATTTTTTTAATGGAAAGATATATGGTAAAATATCAGGGGTGTTACACTGAGCATAATTTAGAATCCACCTTGGAGGATGGATTGAAGGTGAACCCTCTTGTTTAAAGTTCAGTATACAAAATTCATATGGAACTCAAGGTTGTATAGGGCTCAGTGCTTGTTATTTTCGAGGGATTCTAGCTTTTATAAGAAGACCTATGAATGTTTTTATGAAATCACCTTGTAATAAATATATTTTTTGAGGGATGACATATAAACCAAAATAGTTAGTAATTTTTATGTTCCATAACCCATGAAGTAAAGGGTTGAATGGGTGGAATTCTATCTCATTTTGTAATATTCCCATATGGAATTTAAAACCTTTTCAAGTCAAATATTCTCATTTTGATATACCATATTATATATAATTCTAGAGAGGGTCTTGTTTAATTTCTCAATTTTTTCATTTTCTCATGCATGGTAGTGGGAGGTATAGCCCTACCACATAGTATATTTGGAGTCTAACTTCTTCAACCCAATAACTAAGAAGTTAGTTTAGTTTTCTATGAAAATAAGTTAAGGGATCCAAAACTGATGGATGTTGTTGGATTTCAAAAACTAAATCATAGGGAAGATCTTGATCTATTTAAGTGTAATGGTCTCAAACTACTTCAAATAAGAATTAGCATCCATAAGGATAAACCTGCACTATTGGGATATCACTAGTGGATATAGACCCATGACATCATATCACAATATAAGAAAATACTAAGATTACTTGGTGTCATAGAGAATATATTGATGTTGATGCATGAATTTGTAACAAATCAGGTACACATGAAACTTATTAATGAATTCTATGCAGTTGAGAATCATAGTGGGCCAAAAGTAGCCCGACCAATGGATCTAATGGGATAGATTTATCCTAAATAATGATCGTTCCATGAAATGACATGAAAATCCTATAAAACTTAAATTATTTCATTTACATTGGTGACATATTAAAGGATTCCCTAAAATATACATATTTAGAGGACCCACATTAAGTTAGGGTCTTTACAGAGGATAAAATTGGTCATGGGTCAATGGATCTACTCATTATATTCTCAGTTAGATGGAAGATATCCTTTTTGGAGTTATTTAATAAGATGAGTCATTTAATCATGTTATTCTTGTATCATAGTAGTGTTAGATGGACTGAACTAGAAAGAACTGATTACAAGATCATTAATCTCTCATCTCACTTGAACTTAAAAAATGGAGAAAATCACCTTCTAATAAACTAAATAGATAACCATGTCATCTTTATCTATTTCTACAGTATATGAATCATATATTTTCAAGACATACACTTGATCATTATGGGATGTTTATATATGTGTCACCTTCAATTCATTTTTAAAATTAGGAATCAAATCATGTATGTGGTTTGGCTAAGGTTTTATCACCTATTTTATGATAGTTTAGTTACTATTTTTTTTAATGATTTTCTTGGAATCACCTTTTTTGTGAAAAAATGGGACCACAATATTGAGGACCAACAATAGATTAGTAATGAGGTCTAGGTTCTCAACTTCATTATTGGTGAAACCCTTTAAAATTTGGATTGAATATGGTATTAGGACCCTAGAGGGAGTGATGAATACCATTCCAAGATCAACCCTATTGAGATTAGGGTTATTGAGTCTTTTTTAGTGGGTTCTGTGAGGCACCTTTGAATTTTATATTATTGAATGACATCTCTTGATTAAAAAATAGGATGGATTTATTTGGGAATTAGATATCTAGGGTAAGTTCCTTAGAGGTTAGGTACACATTGAGGAAATGTATTTGTAATTTTCAGTATGGAATAGTGGATGGTGTACTTCAATGGGGTAACAAGGGAAACCTTTTGGATCTCATGGTTCTAAAGATAATGCATTATCTTATAGACCATGGATATTGGGGGGAGTAAATATATTCTCCATGAGAGAATATATTTTTTCAATGTATAGAAACATGAGATTGAGATAATATAGATTGTTATCCTTTCCTTTTTGGTTTTTTGAGCTATAATGGTGTCAATGGATCAGTACAAGGTATTAAAATAGAGTAACAAAGGTTTTACAAGAATACAAGGCACTAAAATTGGTGAACATGTAGGATATTATTTATTTCATAGAACATGGTTTTGAATTCTTCATCCCACCAATGTATGGGTCCCTTCTTCATTATCATGTAAAAGGGATTACATTTTCCATACAAATTAGTGAAAAAATATTGCATGAAATAAATATAGCCTTGGAGTCCCTGATACTATCAAATATTTGATATATTAGGTATTCATTTTATATTTATGATCTTCTCTAGGTTGATATCAATGCCTCTATAATGGAAAATGATGCCAAGGAACCCCACATAGGTAACCGTGAATGCACTCTTCAAGGGATCATCTTCAGGTAGTGTGTGAAAAGAAATCCAAATACCTTCTGAATTTCCTTGATATGGTCATAAAAATGGTAGTATTTAACCACAAAATCATCCATGTAACACTCCTCTAGTGTTCCATGGAGGGTATTTAAGATGAGTTTCAGGGAATTATAATAGGTATATCCAATATTCTTCAAACCAAAAGGCATCACTTGATAGAAATATATTCCCTAAGGTGTCTTGAAAATAGTAGTGTATTCGCCTTCAGAATTTATCATGATTTTAATTTATCTAGAGTACTCATCCATGAAGGAGAGGTATTGAAAACCAATGGTTGTCCCAAATAGAAACCCTAGGACTGATATAGGAAATTCAATATTTGGGAAATAACAGTAGAGTTCATATAAGTTTATGAAAACTATGATCTTTGCATTATTATTCTTAACTAGGGCAGTATTGACCACACACATTAGATACTGAACTTATCAAATGAATTTGGATTTAATAAGCTTATCAACTTAGGCCCTGACCATGGAATCATGGGAGGGATGAATTTTTATAGTTTCTTTTTAAATCCAAGGTGGCTAATAGGGAGGCCAATATGATGGATGAAAATATGGGGATCAATCCATAATTTCTTGTTTTAGTTCTATGAAAATATTCCATGGTGCCACTTCTAGAACTCAACATACTATTATTTCTTATTGATAGGCATGATGACATTGATCACTGTTAGCCTTAGATCATCCACGGTACCAAGGTTAACTGGTTTCAAGTCAATGATGGTAGTGGAGACTCCTTTCTTGATGATAGGAGATGCCTTATCCAAGTCCTATTCATCACCACAAGCTTGTGGGATTGAATGAAAAAATGAATCCTTAGTAAGAGAGGATTGGAGGATGAAATTATCATCCTGTGTGGGTTAATAATATTTAAAATTGGGTTCTTTCCCCTTGATATGAGTAAAGGTTATGGTGATAGAGGTTGTGCCCCCTATCCCATATGTTCTTTACTAACATGGTACTCCCTTTATGTATATGTAATGTAAATTATCCAAATTCCAATGGAACAAATGTCTCTAAAAAATACATGATTTTGATTCTAGTTGATGGGAATGGATTGATTATTCTAGTATGTTACTTGGATATGGTTTAAGACTTCCGAGTTTCCTACCCTTTATAGAAGTACAAGGTTATCAAATACCACTCATTTTTATTGGGCATGATAAAATGGTTCACAAGACCTAGATTCATTTATTCTAGATGGTGGATTGGTAGGAAAAACTATGCTTTAGATCCTACTAGAAATCTTAGGAGGTGTTTGTCTAGTCATTGTGTGTACTATCATGCTCAACTTAATTAACTTAGGGAATCTTCCCTTCCCTCTTATAATAAAAAAATGTCTTGGTATCAAGATTAATAGTGGTAAGAAAAAGTTAAATCACTATATAGAACCCCAACGCTATCATTGAGGGAGTATCTGATGCACTGGTGATATGAAGAGGGGATATCTACATGAAGGTGGAGTTAGAGGCATACCATTAAGGAATTATATATGTAGTATCTTATGAGAAAACCATGAATTGAGAATTCAATACCAAATCTTAAAATGGGACTTCAATTGAAACTTGACACATAACTTCTCCAAACTCTTGTCATATATTTGAATTGATAAGTTTGTTGGGGTCTAGTTGGAAGTATTAATCCCAAAATTTTGAATAATTTAAGTTATAATGAGGTTGATTCTATAGCTAATTTCCACATGGAACCAACAGATCTTAACACCATTAAATTATCCAAATACATAGAGTGGGTGTATGTGACCATGAATAATAGAACCCTTGTCCTAACCATTAAATAAGATGATGTTTTTTACTCTTAATTATGTACTTCCTCTATATGGTAGGATTCAGTAGTGGCTAACTCAGTTTCAAAATGGAGAGGTATCTTCAAGTCCTATATGAGGGCCTTACGAAGCTCCTTTGATAGGAAAAGTGTATCAAGGATTGAAGGATGAGCTGGAATCCAAATGAGGTGTTTTGGTATATCATACTTAAAAGCTAGCCACATGAAATTTATCCTTATGATTTATTCCATTAAAATAAACATAGTGGGAACAACTGGATGAGATGGTAGTGCCTAACTGATACTTTTAACATTTTATACTAGTTGGACAGATGTGTAAAAGTATTGAATGGTCATGGATGAGCCAAGTGAACAACCAACTAAATAGTTTGACAAGGTTCGTAGGAAGGTTTATTTATGGAGGGAATCTCCTACCAAGCCTTGACAAATTTATATATTTTGGTATTATTTTCATGGACCATAATTTTAGGGGAAAAACCTTAGGTATTCTTATTATAGAAATAAAAATTCCATTTTCTTAGATAGAGTTGTCTAAAAGAGCCTAAAGTACCTAAATATATTTCTTTATCACTAAGATATACAAAGTATTCCACCAATATGATAGAATTGAAGGAGGAATATTGCTTATATACATCATATGTGTCGTCTAGAATTTGAAAGTTTGAATATCCTCCTCCTAGTGTATGGGGAATTAAGTAAATGAGAATAAAAAATAACATTGGCATTGTAAAAGAATATCGATTTCACTTGCATTATCTGCTCTGGATATTTTGAGCCTTGGAGTACTGTGAATCGAATGACATCATTGAAGAGGGGGAGTTAACCATGAGAGGTTATGGTTGATTGAATCATGCTTGGATGATCTAATGGGTTATGATTAATGTTATTTGGTCTAGCTAATCACCAAAATTCTATAAACTCTAATCAGAGACATGTTTCTATTCTGCAAAATGTTCATGAAAATCATGGGTGGTTGATACATATGTAAACTATTCTAAAGCATCACCTAATTAAATTATCTTATAGTTCATTTAGTATTTTAAAAAAACTTAAAGAAAAAATATTATTTAATTTATGACCAAGGATCTAGCGGTAGGGTCCATAGTTGGGATGGTTCTTCATATCATCTTCATAGAACTTCTTGATAGACAAGAGATTGAGAAGGTTCTTTTCAAGAGCACATAGAAAGAGACATGGGACATAGTTGTACTTACATAATAGAGCAAGTTATTTCATTATATGAATGGTATTCAGTGTTCCTTCCCTTAATAGGGTCCTAGGAAACTATTTTTGGATAAGGATATACCTATAGGTGCCTATTCTAAGGGGGATCCTAGTACAATATTGGATGAGGGGATACAGTCTATATAACTACCATTGGTTCCATTATTTATGGATTATATATTGATAAAATAATATTTAATGGGATATACCATTGTTTGATCTACTATATCGAATCATCAAGGTATTGATCTCTCTCAAAGAATTCTGAGAATTTTCATGGATGCTTTAGAGAGACAAGGGTCAAAACTAGAAAATCCAAAAAATTATCCATGAACATACCTAACAATTTTTCTTAGGAAAGATACACATTGAGGGATTATGTCAATCCATTACATTAAGCATTGAATATTCTTACACATTCATTTTCTCACTATGTGAACTTATAGAGTTTTTTGTTTACCACCTTTACATTAATAAATTAATATCGTTACACATTCATTTCCTCACTACTTGAACTTACAAAGTTTTTTGATTTTCATCCTACACATGTTAGAGCTGAATTGGTAGAGAAATTATCGATGGAGATCCTTTGGGATGTTAATAAATCTGGGTTTCATTTTTTTATTCAAGTAAAAGACTTTTCCTTCAAATTTATAGAAAAAGCATAAAATTTTGGTTGTCTACTAAAGCTCTAGAGTCCCAAATATTGATAGGAAATGAGAGGAAATGCAGGCAAGTTGCTTCTCTAGGTCATCTATGTCATTGAAGGATTTTGGTTTGCAAAATCTATTGGTAGAGGAGTATGATACACCCATATTGGATATTCATCCCTTTCTAGTTATAGAAAGGCTCGTTATAACTCTACAGATTCAAGGTAAATGGTGAGAGCACTAATCCTATCATTGGGAGGGGATTCAGTATGTGACTACCCCCTAAATGGTTGGATGGATTGTGATGTAGAGGGTCTATTGTCCAAAGGTTGTAAATCAAATTAATCCACCATAGGGGGAATAGTGGGAACTCTGGGTTATGCCTCAGGTAGATAGATCCATCCACCTCTATCTTGGTTATATGAACTGGGATCCTACCTTGGTTTAGGTCTAGTGAGTTTATGAACCTACTTCAGTCTTAATGAATTATCTAAACACTATTGTTTGTTGAGTTCCCATAGGGAGTTTAATGGGGTCATATAGATCATCCCCTCACATGGGATAATAATCTTTGAGGTTATTAGTATCTATGAGGCCCAAATCCTGTCTCATCTGATAGGAAAGAACACTTTTTGGGAGTTTTTCATAATTCTACTAATACTATTTGGGTAGATCTTCCTTCTCATGTGCCTCATTGATGAAATATTTTCTTACCCAGAAAAGGGATTGATAGTGCCAATGTTTACAATTGAAGTGTTTAGTGGTGAAGACATGTTTTCATTCCTTGATAGACTAAATAAGGTGGAATATTTTCATATCAAGAAAGGACTATCTTAAATGGTTTCATACATCCTCTATCCTATGATATTCACATGAGGAGATACATATTTTATGATCTGATTTTTTAGAGTGAGGCTTTTGATACATGTCTATTGGAAGATCTAATAATTCCTATATGAATTAATGTGAAAAGCCACTGGAAGCAAAGTGAGTTTGTGCTTTTATAAAATTTTATTAAGATAATAATGGTTTTCATGGATCAATTTATTACTTTGGAGGTAGTGAAATGTTTCCCACAAATTATTATGGATCCACACTACATGATTTTCCTTGAGAAGATCAGGGATGAAAAAACATGAGGTTACCAGAGGTAAAAAAAACCTATAACTAGTAAATGGAAAAGACTTCCCACAAGCTCCCTTCTGTATAATCTTAATCAATAGGAAATCATATTCTTGATCACCCTAAGCTCCCATATGAAACAACCAAGAATATAGTTGAGGAAGGAGTAAATACCTACCTACAATTAATCTTTATGTTTCAGATTGTAAGAACCCGCTTCTTATTCTTGAGGTATAGGTTTCTTTATTTCCTTTCTCCTTAAGTGTTTTTTATAAAATAAAGAAAATTGGGGAAAAATCCAAAAATTTGTGGGTACACACTGTGTACGTTTTTTACACACACCGTGTACTTCAACTATATGGGATGAGAATACAGGGCGCGTGGGTTTGTCGGCAAAAATAAACTACACGTCGTGTACCTTCATATACACACCGTGTACTGTGGCCTTGTGGGATGAGAACATAGTGCGTGTAGCCTTGTCAGTGGTTCAGGATGTAATAACTAACTACATGTTGTGTACTTAGTCATACATGCCGTGTAATCAGTCGGCAGATGAACAGGGTGGCGGTGAAAAGTAACTGCCAGAGGAATAGTTAAAAATGAAAAGTACATGCCGTGTACTTGAGAGTACACGCCGTGTAGTTATATTTTTTTTGTTATAAATGGGAAGTAGCCTCCTCATTTTGTAGAGGAGGTAGTGAGTTTGTTTGGAGCACCTGGAGGGGAGGCTGAAGCCTAGAACAACTCCCAATCTCACTCCTAAACACCAATTCTTCCTCTGTCGATTACTTTTGGACCGCACGGGCAAGCCCTTCTCTCTCCTTGAGTGTTTATTTCCAATTATTTCCTGTGGGAAAGTTATTTGGGTTTGAATGGGTTATTGTTCTTCCCAGATCTACATCATTCTTGGTTGATTCGGGAGGCGTTGTTCATGTATATTGATCAGAGGAGATCGAGGTAGGTGGTCTGGTGTTTATTTCCAACTGTTGAGTTGTTTTCTTGTACCGTTGTGCTACGCGCCCATGTTTGGGGTGTCATATGGCTGAGGCCTTGACAGATTAAATACATATAATTTCATAGGAAATCTTTTTATTATGTATAAACTCTTGTTTGGGATTGCTTCTTTGATCCAAGGCCACCCCATGGGTGTGTTTCCCTTACTTAGACGTTTGGCCAGGATACCCATGGGTATGTTGTGATTATAGCATGCTTTGAGTTATCTTGAGAGATAATGTATATAAATTTCTTGCTAATGTGTTGGGCTTAGCCTGATTACTCACCTAGCCTGAGGGCAGTGTTTTTCTTAGCCTGAGGGCAGTGTTTTCTTAGCCCGAGGGAAGTAAACTGTTTATCCTGAGAGAAACTTTTCTTGTGCCTATGGGAAGTAGCTTCCGTGCTTAAGGGAAATATCTCGTATGCCTGAGGGAAATATTAACTATGTCTGAGGACAATCACCTACAGGTTTCAATTCTATTTACCTGAGGGTATATATTTTGATGTCTAAGGACACTGTTTACTTTGAATATTCAGTGTGGTGATTTCTCATGTTTTACCTGCCAAGTTAAAGCACAGGTTTTGTATTGTTTTACCTCATACTTGTTAGATAGCCTTTTGTGGGTTTTGCTGCAGCATTGTTTAGGAGATTTTTGGTTGATGCTGGGTCTTGGAAACTTATAAATAAATTTTATTGAATTGTTAGATAATAAATAAATGGAAATGGAACTGGTAGGAGTAGATGCTTCTGAGTACTTCCTAGTTACTGCATTTCCTTACTGCACACTGCTGTTGCACATTTTCTCTGACAGTTGGGCACGTGCCTTTGGTGGTTTCCCACTAGGATTTATTTCTCACACCCTGTTTGGGTCATGTATTGAGCCCAAACATATTATATTACTGCATGTGATGATAAGGGAAAGAGTACCTATACAAGTACTTGATTGTTGCAGAGGAGTATGAGAGCATGAGGCCGAGCTTAGGCTTGTGATGCTTCTGAGTTCCTGCTGCACTGTTTTTTTCTTTTCTGTACTTGTACCTTATACTGTATTGTTATGTATTGAAGTGTGACATGTTTTGGATGCTTTCTTAGAATTAGGAATGTTTTGAATCATTATATATATTACTGTTGGTAATTTCTTTACTTCAGTACCATTGTCCATTTCAGCTTGGTGTTGTTTACTGCTTCCATTTTTTATATGCCTATATTTTGTTCCGCTGTGCTACACTTTGACAAATGAGGGCATAGTTTCCCTACCATTAGACCTAGGACCTCGTTGCTATTCAGAAACCTCTGGAATTTGGGGAAATGCGCTTGAGGTCATTTGACCAACCGGGTTTGGGGCACTAGTGTTATGGCACCTGGATTCAGGACGTTACAAAGTGGTATCAAAGGCTTTTTATTTTCTCTAAGTTATTTTATTATTTGGCGACAACAGAAAGCGATAGATTATTAAGGGATTCAGTAATAACTGTGCCTGGGTGTAGCTACCCCGTGTATATGTAAAGGCCAGATTGCCTCGAATTAAATTGTGATTTTATATTTATGATTATTACAATTGATACGATTTTCACCATTGGGTGATGAAATTGTGGTGTGATGTTTATATTTTTATACTTGGGTTTTATTTAGTTTCAACCCAATGAGATGAGGTTATGCCATCTCATGCATCATTTAGGCACAAGTTAGAATCACATTCCATGCATAGTTTCCATGCCATGTAGGTTCATTAGAAATTGCATGTTGTTGTGATAGATTTTGTACTAGAAAATGCATGTTGTTGAGATAGATTCCTTGATAAAATACATGCTATTTGATAGGGTATTGTTATGTATGGTTTTGTGAATGAACACCAAACTTTGGTTTTTTGAGGAGTATTGGCCCTCATCAACCGGAACTTGGTGGATCATCGACTTGTTTACCATGTTATAACACATATAAGATGCCCAGATTTGGATCGAAGGGAGTATGGGCCCTCACAGATTGGAATTTGGCACTTTGGTGTTCGTTCAGTGGTATTCTGGACCGTGGAGTCATTTCTGAGGCTTACTGTTCGGAAAAACCTAGAATACACGTCGTGTAGTTTTGATTACACGCCCTGTACTCATCTGTTCAGGAAGAAATGAAATTTTTGTAAGTACAGACCGTATACCCTTTGTAAACGCCATGTAGTTTCTAACCGTGTCATAGGACATGTAGGCAGAAACACGAGATGGGGAAACTCTAGAGAGAACATGCTATGTACCGGTTGCACACGTCATGTCGTGTTGACCCTATGTCCGTTGTGTAACTAACAACATGGATAGATAAAGCTTTTCTTAAACATGCCGTGTCACTTCCGGAAAGACCATTTAGTGTAATTTGGAAGTCAAACCATGTAACTAACAACACGGGTTGGTGTTATCCTTTCTAGTACACACCGTGTACCTATGGGACACACAGTGTAGTCTTGACCGGTGAGAGACCATGTGGACTTGTCCATGTGGCTGGGGAAACAGGGTGGTGTACTTGTCGTGTGTGGGTGTAACATGCCATGTAGTGTCAGCCGAGTAGCCGACTGTGTCACTAACTACATGGGCAGTTGGAATCTAAGCCGTACATTCCATGTCAATCTGGAACATGCCGTGTAGTGTGAGCTATGTACCCAGCCATGTCACGAACAACACGGGTTAGTGAAGCTCGTCTAGTACACGTCGTGTAGACATTATACATGCCATGTAGTCACGTTCAAAGGAGAGCAATGTGGCTAAGCCGTGTAGGAGGACTCAGGTGGGGGAATAAAATTCAAGTACACTCCGTGTGTGTGGACAACACGCCATGTGTTTGTAGTGTTAGACGAATAGTTCTAGTTGAAGTACACGCCCATGTGAAATACTTAAAGGAACTTTCCATGTAGTTATTATACACGCCTTGTAGTCTTGTTTTGTAAAACTTGAAGGTTTTCTTTCTCCTTTTTCCTTCTTATGATTCCAGTTCTTAGTCCTTGATGATCTTGATCTAAGGCGTGTGTTTGACCTTGTAGAGTCATGCCGCCGAGATGACCGTGAGTTGTTCACCAAGAGAGTGGAAATGATTATACTCTAGATATGACAAGACACGGGCTACCGATGGATCCTTCAGTAGTGCCAGATGCAATGCTAGCCGTTACACCAGACAAAGGCATAGATGCACAGTTCCATGAAGGCTTCATTCGGTTTATGCAGACCTTCTAGGGAGAAGCACTGGCTGCCACATCTATGGCAGAGATGACACATATATTTTAGCTGCAACATCCGCCTAAATTTTCAAGGGATGGTGGACCATAGGCTGCGAAGTCTTGGCTGGGTTCTATGCAGATGATCTATAAGCATCTAGAGATGCCTCCTGGGTGGAGGGTCAAGGTCACTACTTACATGATGCATGATTCCACCAAGAGATGGTGGTATGTTACCACCCAGATTGAGCATCACCGAGATATGGCATGGGAAGAATTTTAGGAAGTCTTCTATGAATTTTTCTTTCCAGAGACGCTAAGGGTAGATCGTGCTCGAGAGTTCATGAATCTGCAGCAAGGTTCCATGTCATTGATGGATTATTTTACCCACTTCACCGAGCTACAACGTTTTGCACCTATTCTAGTGGGTGATGAGATGTTGACGGCTAGACGCTTTGAGGATGGTCTTTGATATGAAATTCTCGTGCTGGTGAATGTTTTCAGGTTTCCTACAGTGCATGCTATTGTGAACCAGGCATTGATTACTATGCAGAACCTATGGGAAGCTAGTGGTGCAGGCCAGGGTGGTTTAGCAGAAGTTTTTGGTACTATTTCTTCCATTAAGAGGAAGAGGCATATGTATTTCTCTCATGGTGGTAGTACTAGACAAAATAATTCTTTAGGTGTCTAGGGGATGTGTTTCCTGTGTGGTAAGGAGGGGCACAATAGACCTCAGTGTCCACATGACTCAGTGGAGTGCCGAGCTTGTAGTAAGATGGGTCATCTATAGAATTTTTGAAAAGAGTTTCCACCAGTGACTAGTGAGAGGGGTTCTGTGTATAATCCATGTATAGGAGCAGGGCCAGAAGCTTCTTACCAGTTAGGGAGTTGGAATACGTTAGGACATTCAGGCTAAGGTGGTGGTCGTGACCATGGTAGCCAGACACCAGGATCTCAGAAACAACAAGGTGGGTCAGCTCAGGGTAGCCAAGCTATGTCGCATGGCTGTGACACTGGGATGCCATATGTAGTGCAACAGACCCATAGAAGCTAGATCCCAAACCTTCGACTGTCATAGTTACTATTCTAGTTTTTTCTTTTTTATCATCCGCAATTTTTGATACTGGTGCTATGCATAGCTTTATATTTTTTCCCGTTGTGGAGATCCTTGGGCTCTGTGTTTCTTCTTCTTCTGATACCACGACGCTAGACACTCTGTTGGGAACTATAATGGTTGGTGTGTGTGAGTGCAAGGAGTGACCCTAGAAGTTGATGGGTGTCACTTTCTATGGGACCTCTATGTCTTAGAGATGATGGGATATGATGTCATTCTCGGTATGGATTGGTTGGTACCCTTTCAAGCCTTTGTATATTTCTATCATCAAAGGGTGAGTTTCACGTCACCATAGGGAAGAGAGTTTCTATACAATGGTGAATTGTATGTCTAGGCGAGCCGAGCTAGACTCGAGCATCATGGGAGAGGTGGAGTGATATCCCAGATTGCGAGTTTTTATCTGGATGACCAGGGAAATTGTTATAAGGATTTCTCTCTAGTGGTTAATCCTTTCAGGGATGTCTTTCCAGACTACTTTTCAGGTCTACCTCCAGAATGAGAGGTGTATTTCTATATTGAACTTGTGCCAGGAGTAGCAATGGTGTCTATTAATCCTTACAGGATGGCTGAACCAGAGTTTTAGGAGCTCAAGAAATAGTTAGAGGAGTTACAAGAAAAGGGTTTCATCTAACCCAATACTTCTCCTTGGGCTTTGCCTATCCTGTTTGTGAAGAAGACATATGATACCCTTAGACATTGTGTGGATTATCAGAAGTTGAATGAGTTGACGGTCAAGAACCGTTATCCCTTGCCAAATATTTATGATCTTTATGATAAAATTCGAGGAGAACGAGTGTTCTCGAAGATTGACTTGAGATTCGAATATCATCGGTTGCGCGTTAGGCCATTGGACATACCACTTACATTATTTCAGAGCAGATATGGTCTATACGAGTACTTCGTCGTGCCGTTCGGACTCAAGAATGTTCCAGCAGTTTTCATGGCTCTGATGAATCGTGTGTTCCACCCATATATGGATTCTTTTGTGTTAGTCTTTTTGGACGATATCTTGGTGTACTCTCACACTTAACACGACCATTCCACACATCTTGAGATCGTTTTGAGTACATTGAGAGAGCATCAGTTATATGCTAAGCTCTCAAAGTTCCACTTTTGGATGGACCAGATTTACTTCCTGGGTCATATTATCTCAGAGGTAGGAGTTGTGGTAGACCCATAGAAAGTGATAGTGGTAGTTTCCTTGGAACAGCCTAATAACATGTTTGAAATAAAAAGTTTCTTGGGGATGGCTGGTTACTACACATTCTTTATATATGACTTCTCCCACTTAGTAGTGCTGTTGACGGGTTTGACTAAGAAAGGTGTGAAGTTCATTTGGTTAGAAGCTTGTGAGATAGCCTTTCAGTAGCTGAAGTGAAGGTTGACATCAGCACCAAACCTGATACTTTCAGAGAAAGGGAAGAGCTATACTGTTTACTGTGATGCATCGGGTATTGGGTTGGGAGTAGTGTTGATGAAGGGTGATCAAGTAGTTACGTACGAGTCTCAGCAGTTGAGGCCACATGAGAGGAATTACTCGATGCATGATCCCGATTTGGCTGAAGTTTTTCATGCGTTACGCTGTTGGAGACATTATCTCTTGGGAGAACATTTTGTGGTGTTTACGGACCACAAAAGTCTTAAATACATATTTAACTAGCGTGACTTGAATCTGAGACAGCGAAGGTGGGTTGAATACCTTCAGTCCTTAGACTTTGAGCTTGCCTATACACCTAGTAAGGATAATGAATTTGCTAATGCACTGAGTAGGAGGACTTAGATATAGGCAGTGCAGGAGGCCAGTGGTGAGTGGCAGCTTATGGATTTGTTCTCTGAGATTAATTTAGAGGTGCATGATAGTCAGGGGTGAGCCTATCTTTCTTCCATATATGTGACTTCTATTCTCCTGGATAGAGTGAGGATGAGATAGCTATTAGATTCAGAAGGCCTAGTTCTATGGGATTTGGTGGAAAGTGAGGACCCTCCTCCCAGTTGGACGATAGGCAATGATGAGGTACTATGTATCCAGGGATGAGTGTGGGTTCTATGGGATATACACGAGGATTTGATATTGGAGTTTCATGCTTCAGCATGGGTAGTTCATCCCGTGGTTACCAGAATGTACCATAACTTGAGACGTCAGTATTGGTGGTCAGGTATGGAAAGAGAGGTAGCTAGTTTTGTTATGAGAATTTTCACCTATCAGTAGGTGAAGGTAGAGCATCAGAGCCCAGCTGGAATATTACAACAGTTATCCATTCTGGATTGGAAATGGGATTATGTCGCGATGGACTTCATGACTGGGTTGCCGAGGTCACCTCGAGGCAATTATTCCGCATGGGTTGTTGTGGACATACCTATGAAGGTCGCTCAATTTTCACCGATCAAGGAGACCTTCAGTGTTGTTGAGCTCGAGAAGTTGTATATTCGAGAGGTAATATGTCTACATGGGGTCCCTCATTATATCATTTCAGATAGGGATTCCCGTTTTACATCTCATTTCTGGAAGAGTTTTCAGAGGGCACTGGGAACACAGGTGCTTCTGGGCACAAATTACCACCCTCAAGCCGATGGACAGTCAGAGCGTATGATATAGGTGCTAGAGGAAAGGCTGCGTGCATGCATCCTGGACTTTGGGGGATCTTAGGAGAAGCAGATACCCCTGTTCGAGTTTGCCTACAATAATAGTTTTCGGGAAACTATTCAGATCGCACCTTACAAGGCTTTATATAGTTGGCCATGCCGATCTCCCTTATGCTGGTTAGAGGTAGGTGAGGTAGATTTACTGGGGCCAAATCTCATGTAGGAGACTTCAGAGCAGGTCCAGCTGATTCAGAAGCAGATGGCTACTTTACAGTCTCATAAAAAATCTTATGCTGATCGCCGCAGAGGACCCTTGGAGTTTGGGGTCCGGGATCAGGTTTTCTTGCATGTTTCACCGAGGTTGGGACACAGGCGGATCAGGAGATAGTGTAAACTTTCACCGAGGTATGTAGGGTAGTTTGAGATTATGAAGAGAGTCAGGCCAGTTGTCTATCAGTTGAATTTACCACATAGGTACCGTGCCATGCACGATGACTTCCACGTATCTCAGCTGTGCCATTATCACTCAGACCCATCTCACATTTTTCATCCCAAGGAGGTTGAGCTTTAGGTCGATGCATCCTGTAACACCCCAGGTAATAAAGAATATGACATTTTTATATTTATCCATATTTGTGAATAAAATATTAATATTACTTTAAAGGAGATGCTATGCTCGATGGCGTACCCAACACACAACAACGAGTTTCTTGGGAATCTTACGTTGCACTCTAATAATAAAATAATATTATTTTAAATAGTAGTTAAAGCCTAGCCGTTGTAATGGTGGGAATGAACAGAACTAACCACAAAATGATTATATATGTTTGTCAAATATTTTTACTTTTTACAATAAATGTTAGTGGATTAAAAATGAAAATAAATCCAATTTTAAGCGTAAACATTCTAATATTCTTTAAAAGGTTGATTAACCGCCTTTTGATGGCGAACCTCTTTTAAATACACTTTTTGACAATTTTATGTGTTATATTTGACAAAATAAAATTCTCCTTTTGAATCGGGGCATCAAAATTTACTTTGTGTAAATTTTTGGTATTTTTCCGAAAAAGTTCAATTTTTAATGAATAGTGAAAAATGTTGTATTTTAATTCAAAACCTCTTTTAATATAATTTATTTATATGATTAGATTATCTTTTGTATTGGTTTTAAAGTGAAATTAGAATATATTTTTACCATTTAATCCAATAGTGGTCGTTGGAATTAATTTCACTTTGAAATCAGACTTAAACTAGTGTCAATCTTTTGATACATTTTCTTTCATAAAAACACGCTATTTGTTTTGACAGCGGGAATTAATTTTTAAATTAATTAATGCAACTTATATGTTTTGAATTTTTTAAAATAGAAATCATTTTTGAATTCAGAATATCAAATATATCTTAGGGTGAACTTTTGGTAATTTTCTGAAAAACTTCAATTTTTGATGAATAGTGAAACCACTAAGTGGTACTTATAAAAACTGATTTTCCGTTTAAATGAAATTTTGCCATCTTTGTGTTTTTAATTTTAAAAATCAGACATACAAGGTTTTCATTAAGAATTAAAATGTTGTTCAATGGGATTAAAATAATTTTTTGGTGGATAATAACTTATTAAGTTTTTAATCGCGATTAGAGGTAATTAGTGTAGTTTAAGGTAAGAATAATGTTTTAATAAAATTAAATGACCTAGAAACATGTCCTACCCTCATTGGATGTGTCATGGCCGACCAAGAAAATTCATGGGTCAACTTGGGGACCCCATGGAGCCACTTTGGTAGGAAAATGACATAAATATCTTTTTATTTAATGTTAAAGTAAAAATGACACAAACATGAAATGTTTAACTAAAACAATTTTTACATGTGGTTATAAAAGTCATATTTTTGACTATAAGTAGTCATTGGAAAGATAAAAATATTTCCTACATCATAGTATTTTTTTGATAATTTTTAGGCATTAAATAAATTAAATTATTTATGACATCATGATGATGCAGTGATGACCTCATTATTTAACGATTTAAATAAAATGGAATGATAATGTAAAATCTAAGACCTACACATGTCCAAAACCTATTTTATGGGTGTATTTAGAACACTTATCACCTTATCCTCGAAACACATCAATGTGGGACCATTAAAATCCAAAACTCATTCTAAAATAAAGTAACATTTCTTTGCTTTCCAAGAGTGCCCCTCCCCTCCTCTTATAAAAGGCCCCCACCTCTACCTCCTTACCCACACTTCCAAAGCCTTTGGCTCGGCAAAACCCTGCCCATTTTCTCTCTCCCCATCCCTATCTAAGTCCTTGAAGCCTCACTTTGGGCATAAGTCTTCCTAAGGAAGCCTTTGATCTCAAACCAAAGGGAGTTACCCGATTTTAAGGTAATGTCTTCACTTGTGTCCTTTTGTTTTATTTTGCTTCTCCAACCCCATAATCTCTTTTTATTCATCTCTTTTGAAACAAATAAAGTATAGTAAATATAATAGGATGTTTTTATAATAAGTATTATAGCTACACTTACACACACCTTCGTCTAATGGTTAAAGAACATACTGTTTCTGTGGTTGGTGATTTTCTGCCTCACGAAATGATGATTGTTCAATATTCTTTTAACACCTTTAAAGGTGGCCATTATGATGTCACTGTATTTTATATATGATATATATGGTATTTATGTTTAATATATTATTATGTATTTTATATTTAAACCATACTGTTATTCTTTTCATGTTGTGTAAATGCGATAATTTCATATGAGGAAGTGCGGACTACCGCCCCTCAAGTTATGTGACTCATACATGCAATACATGGAATGTATAAAGAATTAAATTAATGAACATATGTGACCTATATAACATATATATTGTACTGTAATTATAATATATATATATATATCATTTATTTTTAATTCCATTAATATGAAAAAGAAAAAAATGAAAGTAGCGTTCATGCGTACGTACGGCCTACCGTCTCCATGAACGGTGATTTTAGTTTTTTTATCTCCAAATGATATGGAATAGTATAAATATGTACTGGATATATATGATATTTTAATCATTAATACTATTCTGGAAATTATTTACTTATAACTACATGGACAATCATTTTTCAAACAAGTTCATTTTTGACTCACGTACCAAACATCGACAAAAACGTCTGATATGAACTAACATTATTAAATAATTATTATAACATTATAATATGTGATATTAACTGAATAGTAGGTCCTTAAGAAATTATAAATTGACCAAAGTTTATTATTCAGGAATATAAAGAAACGAACAAGACAAGTTGGACTTGAGGTAAGGGATCCTACTCCTCTCTTTCTTTTTAAGTACACTCTTTTATGTCATTCCTTTTGAAGCTCATCTTTCTTGTTATTCGGATGTTCTTTTATATTAATCTTACTATAATTTTTATGTTCATATGATGAGAGACCCTATTATCTCTCATCAATCCATTTTTTATGTTTTGAGTGGCGCCGTTAGGCTGTAGAATTTTCGTAAGAGATCCTACCTTGCTCTTTCTTTTTAAGTACTCTCCTTTATGTCACTTATTTTAAGCTCCTATTTTTTATGATGGGGGATGTTCTTTTATATTAATCTTTCTGTACATTTTATTGTAACATGATGAGATACCCTATTTGATCTCATCAATCCATTTTTGGAAGTTTTAAGTGGCGCCGTTAGGCTGTTGAGTTTTTGTAAGGGATTTTTCATCTCACTTTTAGTCCTATGAGATTTATGCTACATTTTCCACCATTTCCTTTGAGTGGTGTATTTACTTCCCATTATTATACTCTTTGTGTAATATAATTTCATTTATGGGTATTCACATATTCATTATATGAACCTTCTTCAATGGGGTGTACGTTTCGAAAGTAACCCAATTCGATAAGGGAACCTTTCACCCTCCTATTTTTAAAAGAATTATTTTATTATGTCTTTTAATTCACATAATATTATGTTGGGATATGTTCTTATATATCCTTATTGAATTAAATTTTATGTCCATGTGATGAGATACCCTTTTTATCTCTCATCAACTGATTTTCTGAATTTTGATGTGACGCCGTTAGGCTGTCGAATTTTTGCAAGGGAACTTCTTGACCCAATTTTGATTCTTTGGGATAAACTTGTACTCCTTGAATATGTAATTCTATGAATATGTGTGAATTTCCTCTGATTGTTTTACACTTAATATACACTTATATTTGGTGTATTTGTTTGTCACACATAATTATGTAATTGATTTATCCTTAATCCAAGGATACCGTCTTTGTATGGGACTTCGTCTCAATCTCCTTTCATTGAGGCATATTTTGTTTTATACACAACATTCTTTTATTTGGTGTATAAACCCCTTTGACTTTTAAGTTTATTCAAAAGGAATCTTTTTTATACAAAGAGTTTTACTAAACGACAAAAGGGAATGTTTTTGTCGTACGTATGCGGCGACAATGACTTCTCCGCCGTCGTGACCATTATTTGAGTTTCGGCTTCCTCTACAAGCCATACCTTCTTTTTAAAAGAAAAATAAATACCATGTTTTAAATTTATTTTATTTTGGTATTGAAAATGTTTTTCATAATGTTTTTATATCAATGTGTTGTATTGATATCTTTTGATTGAAAAGTGGAAATGTTATGTTTCCTTTATGCATGTTTTATGTGATACGATTTTGTTATTGATCTTGGGAATTATTATGAAGACGGGTGGTTCCGTGATAAAATAAGGGCGGGTGAGCCCGATATAGCTCTCCAATGCATTGGGTAATGCGAAGGAGTGAAACTTTAAGGTTTCTCCGAAGAGATTTAGGGAATATACTGTGGTGGTTATTCCAAACGTAACTAAGAGGGTTACTCCCTACGTAAGAATGTTATGAATGCCTCAAGTTACCTTTATGTCTTATGATTTCTATGATTTATTCATGATTTTATGAGGTATGTTAAAGTGCTTATGTTTTATGGGAACAATATGATTTCATTCTTATGTATACATGTACTCATGTTTCCTTTCTATATTTTTATATCCCTTACTGAGATTTTTATTCTCATCCCAAGTTTTTGAAATGTTTTTCACAGGTCAAGGGAAGGGTACATGATATGATGATAGTGTCAAGGAAGTGTCAAGAAAGAATCCATGTTTTATTTTAAATATGTTTCCGTTGATGGGAAAAATGAATACTGTCTTTTATTTAACCACTTTGTTTAAATGTGGAATGTAATTCAAGTTTTATGATCTAATTCTCTAAAACTCTAAATCGGAAAAGATCCTCAATGTGTAATCTTGTAATAACTCAAGATTAAGTAAGGTTGAAGGCTGGGGCCTTATAGTTGGTATCAGAGGTCGGTTTAGATAACTTTAGAGGTTAGGGTATTCTCTAAGCATAAGTGACATTACCATAATGGTTAGGATTTCAGAAAGAGTCCTAGTTTTAGATAAAGTGAGTGAGTAAGTATATATTAGTGTTTACCTTTTTCATTAGTACATGATGGTTTGGTTGATATACTCACACTGATATTTCAGTTTTTAGTGAATGGATGGATCTAGAAGGTACCAAAGAGACAACAGGTTTGAAGGAAACTATGGTGGTTCTCTGATTAAGATACTAGATAAAATGGGGGATTCAATGAGGAAACTCATGGTTTTTCTAAACCAACTATCAAGGAGTTATGATCAACCACTTGAACCTTGGTATGATCTGTAATGCATCATGTATGAAATGACCAATCGATGTGGAAGTTCAGGTAATAATTATAAAGGTAACCATTAGAGTTTATATGATCCTTAATTTTGAGGTAATTATGGGTTATTATATGTTATGATGGAAAATTAAAGGCATGAGATAAACTTGAGGTTAAAATATTTTTTGATAATTTTTGAAGATTTTATCTCGTTTTGGGGAATATTTTAAGAATTATATAGTTTTGAAAAAAGGACAACACACAGACCATGTGACAACCCGTCGCGTCGGACAAAACTGCGGGAATCGAACCCACAACCAAAGTGCGACTGGTATTTATCGCCTACCACTGGACTACGTGAAGTCCCTTGTTAGTTTGACTGATTATTTTTAGTTAGATGATTTTATGAATTAAGATTAAGTTTATTTTTGGTTATCTGTGGAAATGATTAACCTATCTTGGAGGATATGTGATTAGGTTAATTACTTTTCAATACGAGACATTAAGAGAAACTGATGTTGTTTGGAGATAAATGTTACAATTTAACTTGGAAGACTATGTGACTAAATCCTTCAAATATTTGGGTTTCAATATTAGTTTGGTTTACTTTGAAGAATTTTATGGACAATTGTTTATCAAATGGTCTTCATTGAACTTTGGGTTTTGTTGGACAAATTTTGGAGATTAAGAATAGATTTTATTTTTATAAAGGGTTATCCTTTTCTGGATTATCAGATCTTGTACTATCCTTTTGGGTTTTGGTTCTGGTTAAAGTCTAAAGACATGGGAAGTATATAGTTCTCTTTTTTGGATTAGGTGATTCTCTAGAAGTTGATTATAGTACTCTTAATGTGAACAAGTCTTCCTAAATGCTCGTCTTTTGGAGAAAATATGAGTTTGTGTAAGGAATCTAATAAAAGTTGAAAGTCAACATGATAAGTGATTATGTTTCCTTATGAATAAATTCCTCAATAAAAAGTAACTTAAAACAAAAATTTTTTCTATTAAATTTTCCTACTGGGGAATCGAATACCGTTTAACCCATCACAAGTTTGGTGATTTTCTTGTGGTTAACTTTCTCCTAAACATGTTTTCTATCACTCTCCATCAGAACATGACCCTATGTTTTCTCCTCCATGTCCATGTTTTCCTACATGGAATCCATGTATGGGTTAACTCGGGTGACCTATGTACTTATCTTTCTTTATTTTAAAGTGATTGTTTTACCGACTCTTGTTTTGATGTGGGACTTTTAAGGATGTTTCCAAGCTCAATTTTAAAATTGCGAGGATGCAATTCCCAAAAGGGGGGAAGGATGTAACACCCCAGGTAAATGAAGAATATGACATTTTTATATTTATCCATATTTGTGAATAAAATATTAATATTACTTTAAAGGGGATTCTATACTCGATGGCGTACCCAACACACAACAACGAGTTTCTTGGGAATCTTACGTTGCACTCTAATAATAAAATAATATCATTTTAAATAGTAGTTAATGCCTAGCCGTTGTAATGGAGGGAATGAACAGAACTAACCACAAAATGATTATATATGTTTGCCAAATATTTTTACTTTTTACAATAAATGTTAGTGGATTAAAAATGCAAATGGATCCAATTTTAAGCGTAAACATTCTAATATTGTTTAAAAGGTCGATTAACCGCCTTTTGATGGTGAACCTCTTTTAATTCCACTTTTTGACAATTTTTTGTGTTATATTTTACCAAATAAAATTCTTCTTTAGAATCGGGACATCAAAATTTACTTTGTGTAAATTTTTGGTATTTTTCCGAAAAAGTTCAATTTTTAATGAATAGTGAAAAATGTTGTATTTTAATTCAAAACCTCTTTTAATATAATTTATTTATATGATTATATTATATTTTTAATTGGTTTTAAAGTTAAATTAGAATATATTTTTATAATTTAATCCAATAGTGGTCGTTGGAATTAATTTCACTTTGAAATCGGGCTTAAACTAGTGTCAATCTTTTGATACATTTTGTTTCATAAAAACACGCTATTTGTTTTCACAGAGGGAATTAATTATTAAATTAATTAATACAACTTATATGTTTTGAATTTTCTAAAATAGACATCATTTTTGAATTCGGAATATCAAATATAGCTTAGGGTGAACTTTTGGTAATTTTCTGAAAAACTTCAATTTTTGATGAATAGTGAAACCACTAAGTGGTACTTATAAAAACCGATTTTCCGTTTAAATGAAATTTTGCCATCTTTGTGTTTTGAATTCCAAAAATCCAACATACATGGTTGTCATTAATAAGTAAAATGTGGTTCAATGGGATTAAAATAATTTTTGGGTGAATAGTAACTTATTAAGTTTTTAATCGCAATTAGAGGTAATTAGTGTAGTTTAAGGTGAGAGTAATGTTTTAATAAAATGAAATGACCTAGACACATGTACTACCCTCATTGGATGTGTCATGGCCAACCAAGGAAATCCATGGGTCAACTTGGGGACCCCATGGAGCCACTTCGGTTGGAAAATGACATAAATATCTTTTTATTTAATGTTAAAGTAAAAATGACACAAGCATGAGATGTTTAACTAAACAATTTTTTACATGGGGTTATAAAATTCATATTTTTGACTATAATTAGTCATTGAAAATATACAGAGATTTCCTAAATCATAGTATTTTTTTATAATTTTTATACATTAAATAAATTAAATTATTTATGACATCATGATGATGCAGTGATGACCTCATTATTTAACGATTTAAATAAAATGGAAAGATAATGTAAAATCTAAGACCTACACATGTCCAAAACCTATTGGATGGGTGGATTTTGAACCCTTATCACCTTAACCTTGAAACACATCAATGTGGGACCATTAAAATCCGAAACTCATTCTAAAATAAAGTAACATTTCTTTACTTTCCAAGAGTGCCCCTCCCCTCCTCTTATAAAAGGCCCCCACCTCTACCTCCTTACCCACACTTCAAAAGCCTTTGACTCGGCCAAAACCTTCCCATTTTGTCTCTACACATCCCTCTATAACTCCTTGAAGCCTCACTTTGGGCATAAGTCTTCCTAAGGAAGCCTTTGAGCTCAAACCAAAGGGAGTTACCCGATTTTAAGGTAATGTCTTCACTTGTGTCCTTTTGTTTTATTTTGCTTCTCCAACCCCCTAAACTCTTTTTATTCATCTCTTTTGTAACAAATACAGTATCTTCAATATACTAGGATGTTTTTATAATAAGTATTCGAGCTACACTTACACACACCTTCGTCTAATGGTTAAAGAACATACTGTTTCTGTGGTTGGTGATTTTCTGCCTCACGAAACGATGATTATTCAATATTCTTTTAACACCTTTAAAGGTGGCCATTATGATGTCACTGTATTTTATATATGATATATATGGTATTTATGTTTACTATATTCTTATGTATTTTATATTTAAACCATACCTTTATTCTTTTCATGTTGTGTAAATGCGATAATTTCATATGAGGAAGTGCGGACTACCGCCCCCTCAAGTGATGTGACTCGTACATGCAATAAATGGAATGTATAAATAATGAAATTAATGAACATATGTGACCTATATAACATATATATTTTACTGTAATTATAATATATATATATATATCATTTATTTTTAATTCCATTAATATGAAAAAGAAAAAAATGAAAGTAGCGTTCATGCGTATGTACGGCCTACTGTCTCCATGAACGGTGATTTTTGTTTTTTTATCTCCAAATGATATGGAATAGTATAAATATATACTGGATATATATGATATTTTAATCATTAATACTATTCTGGAAATTATTTACTTATAACTACATGGACAATCATTTTTCAAACAAGTTCATTTTTGACTCATGTACCAAACTTCGGCAAAAACGTCTGAGATGAACTAAAATTATTAAAAAATTATTATAACATTATAATCTGAGATATTAACTGAATAGGAGATCCTTAAGAAATTATAAATTGACCAAAGTTTACTATTCAGTAATATAAAGAAACGAACAAGACAAGTTTGACTTGAGGTAAGGGATCCTACTCCTCTCATTCTTTTTAAGTACACTCTTTTATGTCATTCCTTTTAATGCTCATCTTTCTTGTTATTGGGATGTTATTTTATGTTAATCTTACTGTAATTTTTATGTTCATATGATGAGAGACCCTATTCTCTCTCATAAATCCATTTTGGATGTTTTGAGTGGCGCCGTTAGGCTGCCGAATTTTCGTAAGAGATCCTACCTCTCTCTTTCTTTTTAAGAACTCTCCTTTATGTCACTTATTTTAAGCTCCTCTTTGTTATGACGGGGGATGTTATTTTATATCAATCTTGCTGTAATTTTTATTGTAACATGATGAGATACCCTATTTGATCTCATCAATCCATTTTTGGACGTTTTAAGTGGCGCCGTTAGGCTGCCAAGTTTTCGTAAGGGATTTTTCATCTCACTTTTAGTCCTGTGAGATTTATGCTACATTTTCCACCATTTCCTTTGAGTGGGGTATGTACTTCCCATTATTATACTCTTTGTTTAATATAATTTCATTTATGGGTATTTAATTATTCATTGTATGACCCTTCTTCAATGGGGTGTACGTTTCGAAAGTAACCCAATTCGGTAAGGGAACCTTTCACCCTCCTTTTTTAAAAGAATTATTTTGTTATGTCTTTTAATTTACATACTATTATGTTGGGATATGTTCATATATATCCTTATTTAATTAAATTTTATGTCCATGTGATGAGATACCCTTTTTATCTCTCATCAACTCATTTTCTGAATTTTGAAGTGACGCCGTTAGGCTGTCGATTTTTTGCAAGGGAACTTCTTGACCCAATTTTGATTCATTGGGATAAACTTGTACTCCTTAAATATGTCGTTCTATGAATATGTGTGAATGTCCTCTGATTGTTTTACACTTAATATCCACTTATATTTGGTGTATTCATTTTTCACACATAATTATGTAATTGATTTATCCTTAATCCAAGGATACCGTCTTTGTATGGGACATCGTCTCAATATCCTTTCATTGAGGAATATTTTGTTTTATACACAACCTTCTTTTATATGGTGTATAAACCCCTTTGAATTTTACGTTTATTCAAAAGGAATATTTTTTATACATAGTGTTTTACTAAACGACAAAAGGGAATGTTTTTGTTGTACGTATGCGGCGACAATGAATTCTCCGCCACCGTGACCATTATTTGAGTTTTGGATTCCTCTACAAGTCATACCATATTTTTAAAAGAAAAATAAATACCATGTTTTACATTTATTTTATTTTGGTATCGAAAATGGTTTTCATAATGTTTTTATATCAATGTGTTGTATTGATATCTTTTGATTGAAAAGTAAAAATGTTATGTTTCCTTTATGCATGTTTTATGTGATACAATTATGTTATGGTTCTTGGGCATTATTATGAAGATGAGTGGTTCCGTGATAAACTAAGGGCGAGTGAGCCCGATATAGCTCTCCAATGCATTGGGTAACACGAAGGAGTGAAATGTTAAGGTTTCTCCGAATAGATTTAGGGAATATACTGTGGTGGTTATTCCAAACATAACCAAGAGGGTTACTCCCTACGTAAAAATGTTATGAATGCCTCAAGTTACCTTTATGTCTTAGGATTTCTATGATTTATTCATGATTTTATGAGGTATGTTAAAGTGCTTATGTTTTATGGGTACAGTATGATTTCATTCTTATGTATACATGTACTCATGTTTCCTTTCCATATTTTTATATCCCTTACTGAGCTTTTTATGCTCATCCCAAGTTTTTGAAATGTTTTTCACAGGTCAAGGGAAGGGTACATGATATGATGATAGTGTAAAGGAAGTGTCAAGAAAGAATCCATGTTTCATTTTAAATATGTTTCCGTTGATGGGAAAAATGAATACTGTATTTTATGTTACCACTTTGTTTAAATGTGGAATGTAATGCAAGTTTTATGATATAATTCTCTAAAACACTAAACCTGAAAAGATCCTCAATGTGTAATCTTGTAATAACTCAAGATTAAGTAAGTTTTAAGGCTAGGGCCTTATACATCCTATGAGGAGCATCCGATTCGTATTGTTTATAGGAGCTCAAAGGTTTTCCGAGGCTGGTCAGTTCCTCTAGTACGAGTGCTATGGAAGCATGGCCGAGTGCTGGATGAAGCTTGGGAGTGGGAGACTGATGTACATGCTCAGTGGCCAGAGTTATTTGTCAGATTTATCTTCACCACCCTTGGAAGGGATATTCAATGAAATATTTCTTTAAGGGCGGAAGTTTGTAAGACCCCGGTTCTAATTCTTGAGGTACAAGTTTCTTCTTCTCCTTTCTCCTTAAGTGTTTTTGAGAAAAAAAAACATTGGGGAAAAATCCCAAATTTTGTGGGTACCTGCCATGTACCTTTTGTACACACACCATGTACTTCGGCTATGTGGGATGAGAATATAGGGCGCGGGGGTTTGACGACAAAAAAAAACTACACATCGTGTACCTTCCTATACACGATGTGTACTATGGCCATGTGGGACGAGAACATAGGGCGTGTAACCTTGTCAGCAGTTCAGGGTGTAATAACTAACTACACGCTATGTACTTAGTCATATACGTCGTGTAATCAGTCAGAAGATGAACAGGGTGGTGGTGAAAAGTAGCCGCAATAATAATAATTAAAAATGAAAAGTACACGCTGTGTACTTGAGTGTACACGCCGTGTAGATATGTTTTTTTATAATAAATGGTCACCAACCTCATTATTTGGTAAAGTAGGTAGTGAGTTCGTTTGGAGCACCAGGAGGGGAGGCTGAAGCCCGGAAGAGCTCCCAATCGCACACTAGAACTCAGATTCTTCCTCCGTCGATCACGTTTAGACCGCATGGGTAAGCCCTTCCCTCTTCTGGAGTGTTTCATTCCAATTATTTCCCAAGGGAAAGTTATTTGGGTTTGAATGAGTTATCATTCTTACCAGATCTACATCATTCTCGGTTGATTCGGGAGGCATCCTTCACATATATTAATAAGAGGAGATCAAGGTAGGTGTTCTGATGTTTATTTCCAACCATTGAGTTGTTTTTATGTACCGTTGTGCTACATGACCATGTTTGGGGTGTTGTATGGTAAGTCCTTGACTAACTAAATACCTAGAATTACATAAGTAATATTTTTATTATGTATAAACTATTGTTTGGGATCACTTCTTTGATCCAGGGCCACGCCATGGGTGTGTTTCCCTTGTTTATTCATTTGGCCAGGATACCCAAGGGTATGCCATGATTATATCATGATTTGAGTTCTCTTGAGAGAAAATGTATATAAATTGATTGATTATGTGTTGGTATCGGCTGAGTTACTTGATTAGCCTGAGGGTAGTGTTTTTCTTAGCCTAAGGGTAGTGTTTTCTTAGCCTGAGGGTAGTGTTCTGTTTATCCCAAGGGCAACTTTTCTTATGCCTATGGGAAGTAGCTTCCTTACCTGAGGGAAATATCTCGTATGCCTGAGGGAAATATTTGCTATGCCTGAGGGTAATCACCTGAGGGTCTCGATTCTGTTTAACTAAGGGAAAGGATTTTCATGTCTGAGGACACTATTTACTTTGAATATTCACTGTGGTGATTTCTCATGTTTTACCTACTAAGATAAAGCACATTCTTGGTATTGTTTTACGTCCTACTTGTTAGATATCCAGTTGTGTGTTCTACTGCGGCATTGTTTAGGAGATTATCAGTTGATGCCAAGTCTCAAAAACTTATAATTCAATTGTATTGAATTGTTAAATAATAGTTAAATGGAAATGGAACTGGTAGGTGTAGCAGCTTTTGAGTACTTCCTAGTTACTGCATTTGATTACCGCACACTGCTGTTGCACATTTTCACTGACAGTTGGGCATGTGCCTTTGGTGGTTGACTACTGGGATTTATTTCCCACACCATGTTTGGGTCATGTCTTGGGCCCAAATAGATTATATTGCTGTAGGTGTTGATAAGGGAAAAGTCCCTATATAGGTACTTGATTTTTGCATAGGAGTAGGAGAGCATGGGACCAAGCTTAGGCTTGCGATGCTGCTGAGTTTCTACTGCACTGTTTTGTTTTTCTTTGCTGTACTTTTACCTTTTATTGTATTGTTATATATTTCAATGTAACATGTTCGAATTAGGAATGTATTTCATCATAATATATTTTAATTTTGGTAATTTATTTACTTCAGTACCATTGTCCATTTCATCTTGGTATTGTTTACTGCTTCCGTTTTTTGTATGCCTATATTTTGTTCCACTGCACTACACTTTGAAAAATGAAGGCATAGTTTCCTCACTATTAGACCTAGGCCTTCGCTGCTAGTTGGCATCCTCTGGTGTTTGGGGAAATATGATTGAGGTCATGCGACCAACCGGTTTTGGGGCACCCGTGGTGTGGCACCCTGATTCAGGACGTTACAATGATATATTATCCGAGATATCTTTACTTGGGATTAGGATCTATAATCTATAGGTGATGCCAATCTCATCACTATATACATGTATGATGGTGGTTCTCTAACCTCTTTTTGATGATATAGTACATCAACCACCCATTGATCAACCAAATTTTTTCCTCATTAGAAGGAATTATACCAAATCCTAGAATATCTTTAAAATCCAATGCAGATTTATAGAAAATATATATAAATGGTGGAAATGAAAACCTAAAGGAGACTCATTGAATGAAATATAAAACATCCTCTACATATAAGTATTTATAAATGTATTTTGGGACCATTTATACCTCAGCCTCTAGGATTTTCATCCTCAAGTGATAGTAATTTCCTCCTACTTTATTAGTGTGGGTGAGAGAATCTCCCCATAATCATTAGTAGCCTTAGATTTGGAATGATCAAAGACGAAATGGAATTGAAACCCCTTATCCTACCTCTAGTTATGGAATGAAAGATTCCCATGAGTGAGATTTTAAGTGTTATGATGATATGTTCCCCATGTATTGTAGTTGAAACTATTGGTAGGACATCAACGACTACTGGTATCCCCTCTACTCTAAAGAGGACCTTCTTAGTTTTGGACAACATTGGAAGAAGGATGATTACCATGTTAGTTGATAGGATCATGAGGAGGAACATTGTGAGAGGGGTTTTTATTATTCAAAAGATATATATGATGTATTTTAGTAGATCCATAAGCTATAAGATTTGAACCATCACACCCGATTGGTAGCTGGGATCTCGATCCGAACCAAAAATATAATTCTCCCAGTATTATGGTGTGAGAATGGTAGGGGAAGTGTCAACAGTGGAAGGGGACATGAAATAAGTAGAATTGTAATTCCTATAAGAAGGGTTGGTTACCTGCCCCTGGCATGAGATTAATACATTTTATAATAATGAATTTTGAGTAGAGATGATATCAAACTTCTCCTCTATCGGTGTGGCTGCCCTATTCCATCAATGATATTGAGAGGTGGGAGCATGCATTGGAATCACCTAGGTGGCTATTAGGTATAATAAATATTTATTTCCCCTACCTATATAGTATAAGGGATTAAATATCATAGAGTTCCTATGAAAGGATATTTTAATGGTTGGATATTGAAACATGGTTCTTTCCCTCTACAACATCCTTACTAATAGTGACCTTGGCATGGCATCACAACATTCAAATATTCATGATCCATATCCAAAATGGGGATGCCTCTGTCTTTCTTATACCATGATACTAGGGAATTCATAACCCTATTCAAGATTATCTCCAATGGGGAGATAAGGTGAGGGAGCCCCAGAGACCTAGGATATGTATTCGTCATAGCTGGAACATTGGTATATGGTATTTTCATGTGGTTGGATCTCTTATACCCATGCATGTCAGTTGTTGACGATGGGGATCCCTGTTGAGCATTTATTATGGGAGGTGTCCTATTGGAACCTAGGAATCTAACAATGAGTACATGTACCATGAATGTTATTCCTAACATTCCAAGCACTACTCATCCCCTCCCTAGTGAAGGGGAAGGAATTCACGGTGATGATGACCTGAAACATTGATACCCAATATTTTTGATTATCTCAATGTTTAAGGAGAAGAAATTTATTTTGGATTCACCATTTTATTTTTTTGAGGCCTCCATGAGGACCCCCTTTCTTATTGTGGGGATGTGTGTAAGCTTGTATTGGTCATCATCCTCTTATGGTCCCACCTTTTTACTTCCCAAAGGTAGATGGAATTCCATCATCAAGTTGATGGTGTCATCTTCATAATTACAATGATATGATGATATGTTTCTTCTTTTATCCATTAATTCCACCTTTGAATTAATTTCCCAACCTTGAATACCATTATTGGTCTAATAATTTTTCATGAATCTCATTCCTGATTCCCTCTTCAAGTGAATGTTTGTTAATTAGGACATTTTCTATCATGGTAGGGTGGCTACCTCATAGTTGAAGTTGATGAATGTGTTTGTAGTGTTGGTAATATGTAAATATCATTTTCAAGTAAATCTGTGAGGGAATATTATTCTCATCATATAAGAAATCATGGACCCAAAATACGAGGCATACCATGAACTCGACGAGGAAATATATGCTCGGTGGATAAGGAATCTTAGTCTCGTCTCCTAGGTAACCTTGTTCTCATCACAAAGGGAAGAACATGTTCATCACAATAGGAATCAGACACCCATTAAGAAAGGAATTTTATTTTTTTCACATAAGGATACCTAGAAAAATATCCTAGAGAATATCTTGATCTTAAAAAAAATGTAATAAAATTAGGATCATCACCTTGATAGAGAATGAATATATCCAATTAACATCACATATGCTTCTTTGGATCACCACCTGAGGTCATAGTTTAATTCCTTTGAAATCTATCATTGTTTAAAGTCCAATAGAGATTCTAAGGTTTAGAGTCTACTGGGGGATGCTCATAGTTTAAAGTCTAATGAGGATGATCATAGTTTAATGTCTAGTGGGAGATACTCATAGTTTATAAACTAATTGGGACACTTTTAGTTTAAATTCCAATGAGGGTGCTCGTGGTTTAAATTATAGTGGGGGATGATTAGGGTTTATAGAGAAATGAGGAAGCTCACCATTTAAAGTCTAGTGGTATATGATCATGGTTTAATGTCCATTGATGATTCTCATGATTTAACATCAAATGGAGATGATCATGGTTTAAAGTCCAATGGGGGGTGTTCGCTGTTTAAATTGCAGCTGGGACTCTTCCCATATATTGTCTTCATGTTTTGGTTGAATAAAATGTTTATATCCCATGAGCATGAAAAATCCTTGTGGGGGCTTCAAAAAGGTATGGTGAGAATCTTGGTATACTCTATAAATATGATCATGATTTTGGTTTTACACTTACCAAGGGGAGGTGAAATGGTAATGGGAATGTTTTTTTAAAGACGGTATGGTCACCCTGGGCTCGCCACGCTAGGCATATCCCTATGTAGGGGAAACAAGGATATTGGAGAGTTTGGATTGAATCTTTTACAGGAAACATATTTATCTTATTCTATATGGGAATCAAAACCTATGTATTTTGAGTATACAGTTTAAGGTCATGTGACAAGGCTACACCATATTGTTTATCATCATACAAAAAGGATACTTGTGTCATAGAAGGAGCGACAATGATGAATGGATTGGGGATTTTTTTTATGTATCCCAAAAATATAGGGGGAATCATCCCATGATTTTCACATAAGGAATCCCATGAGCATCACATGGGAAATCCTATGATTTTAAAATATTTTAAGCTATAGTTTAACATAATTTACTAAGGAGGTTGTCATGTAGTTTAATGTCTTGTGATTAGGTTTTTAAAATACGTAGTTTATTTTTATATATATTTGATATAAGACTATGTCTCATCAGGTAGACTAGGCCAGTTTCCCTTGATGATGTTGTGGATAAGGATTATAACTCTTAGGAGGCCCATGGTGCTCCTTGAGATTTGGGATTGCATTTGTGGGGAATACACATGTTCTTTTTTGTGCATGTACTGCTATGAAGAAAAATAGGAATTTGTAGGGAATAATTGATTATATTACCTTGGTATTGTGAGAAATATTATTCTCTTCACATGAGAAACATATGGTTTTATCCAAAGGAATCCTACACTCATCACATAGCGTTGGCTATAGTTTAACAACATACACTTAGGATATTATGACACACAGTTTAACATCATATGACTAGGAAGCTAATCAAATAGGTTAACATCATATGATGAATATGGAGGCCATTTAGTTTATCATCTTGCAGTGAGGATGTTTTTGTAGTGAAAGGTGTAAAAATATAGGATTTAATTGGTGATTATTCATAAGGCTACCTTAATGACACCATGGAGAAGACTAGATGTTCACAGAGACAATGAAGGGGTTACCCTAATAAAGGTATCACAATCCTAATTATGATCATATAGTCAACATGAATGAATAAAGATTGGGTATATGAATGACCCATTGGCCATAAAATTTCATGAAATATTGTTTTGGAGGAATAAGTCACTATTCATATCTGGGAAGCACTATTACATGAAACAATGGAGTTTCATGAAAACTTTGTTTGAGTTAAGAAAAGCCCATGAGTTCAAATATAGAGAACACTTTTTCATACAGATTTTGAGTTTTGTGAAAATGAGTTTTCATGAGGACTTTCCTTCAATCATAATTTTGGAAAACACCATTTTATGTAACTAAAAAGTAGTGTGAAAATAAATTTTAACTAGGAATGACCGTTAAGTGAAAACTCAGAAAACAATATTTCATATAACATTAGAGTTGCATGAAAATGTGTTTGTGTATGGAATTTCCTTTGATAAGTAATTTAAAAAACAATTATAATGACCTAGTATTTTCATACATAGTTATTACATCTTAATAATTGAATATTCAATAAATTTTAGAAATACATGTGTGAGGAATATAAAAGTTTAATGTCCTTGAATAATAGATACATACTATTCTTATTTTATAAAATATCTTCAATATATCCCAAAAATCTCTTCCCATTTAATAATGAATCAATCATCACCACCTATTTTTTATAGTCGATCAAGCACATCAACCTGTTTTCCCTAAAATATCTAGTACATCAGATTATTTCCCATCATTATCTCATGAGATATAAAACATTACACGATACATTGGAGAGGAATATAGGTCTCACCCATCACATAATCCATACATTTTTGTTTCACAAGATTATAAAAAATTCATCATATTTTTACCCATGAAAAATGAAATTGGTTTGATAAACATAATTTTATCATTATAATAAATATAAACCATTTAAATAAAGAATATGGATGGTTCTATTGGATTATATCAATAATAAAACTTATGAAATACTAAAGTTTGTTGTCGTTTATGGATAAAAATTCCATAAAAGATCATTAAAACTTTCTTGAGGAAAATATGATTTTCATTTAAAATCACTTATATAAAATCTAAATTTTTTCTAAATATAAATGATTTTTTATTTAATTTAATATTGAAATCTTGTAAAGTAATCTTCAAATAAATTATTGGTCATGATGGTGGAATATTCTATTCATGACGTATAGTTTGAAATAAATATTCCTTTCACATTTTTGATAAATTATCAAAACTACCTTATTCAGAAAATGACAAAAATATTTATTTTAATTTTTTTGATAAAATGGGTAAAAATGGCTTTAAAAAATAATTTTTTAATTTTAAAAATTTATTTAAAACATTTTTATAAAACTTGGACATGGGAAAAAGGTTTTCTGACCAAAGAGAGAAATAAAGTTGATTTTCCTTAAATAAATTATTTTGATTTCTTGAGTACATAAAGAGAGTAAAATGAAAAAAATATATTTATTACCAATAAAAAACCATAGGATAAAAATATTCAAGAGTTTTTTGAGAGATAGATCATGGTAATTAATCATTATAAACTTAATCATAAATAATCCTGATAAATGATGAGATTATAACATAAAAACTTTTACCACTTTGGTAACTTTAGAATCATAACCCCATTGAAATAAATAAAATTAGATACATATATATTTCCCATAATTTCATGATAATAATATTAAAATTTATTCATTATTATTATATACACCACACAAAATAAAAAAGTGGTGTATAAGGCATGTGTCCCATAGAAATAAAACCAAGATGAAAATCCATTACATGCTTTGGTAACTTTTAAATCATAATACACATGAAAGAATAACTTTAAATAAAACATTAAATATCATAATAATAAATAAATTAATAAATATAACATGTCAAATATCCTATATATACACCTTATAAAATAAGATAGGTGCATAACAAAACATATTTACCAAAGAAGACAATTCGAGACAAAATCCCTTCCCTTAAGTCTTGAATTCATTCTTATTCATTAGAACAACTAGTATAATAAATATATATTTAATATAAATATATTAAATTCCATTATCATATATTCCATACCATATATAATTTACTTACAACCTTTTATGCCCTATTCGAAAAAAATTCTTTGTTAAAATCACTGTACATGATGATAACTGCTTCATTTTTCATGTATGTTTTTTTTCGGTAGTTTGGTTCTTGTACATTGATTATGGTTCCATAATATAATTTTTTAGTCATGATATTGATATAATATATTTTCATTATATACATAAATTTATTCATACATAAAACTATATATTGAAAAATAAATTATACAGTTCATGTAGACGATATGTTGTACGTACGCATGAATGGTATATCCATATTGTTAATGAATGTAATAAAGGAAAGATAAATAATAATTCACCTTTTAAGAATAATTATTATTTAATATATATATCACATATATTAATTTAATTTATCCTCACTACCTTCCATGTAAAGTGTCAGTGAAAGATGAATCACATCTCTTCATGGGACAGTAGTCCACCGTACACACTAGAGAAATTATCAAATTACCCCAGGATGTAAAGTATAAAGGTATATGTTATATTATAATTCTAAAAGTAAATTTTTGTCATATATATCATATAATTATTTTAAATATATTAATATATCCAAACTTTATAGGTGATGATGGAAAATAAATTTCATCGGTTTACGAGGTGGTAGTCCGTCATACACACAATTGACGATTTCATTTCCCATTTGATGGAAGATGAGGTGAATATAGGTTATGAAATGGGAAAAAATATCTTAGTATATGGTATATAATTGTGTCACTAAATAATCACTATTCATGAAAATTTTAATGAGGTGGAAGAAGTAATAAAACAGAAATTCTTAGTTGAGAACCATACCTCTTTTTCAAATAACATCCTTAAGTTTACCCCGAAAGGCTTCCTAAGTTAGATCATTGATATAAAAATGACTATAGGTAGGATGTGAGTACAAAATTAAGTAAAGTATTTGGGAATTTATTTTCCTAACCAATAGGTTTTATATGTTTAAAAAGAAGATGAGAGGGGGTGTCCCTTTATTAGCGGGGAAGAGGATACACATGGATGTTTTGAAAAGAATAAAGTATACACACATTTTCACATAAAAAACTCAAAACTGGTTCATTATAAAATATTAGATGTGATAAGGTCAAAAATGTTCAAAATAGGATTTTAAAAGTTTTTAGGTCATTTTAACCCTTATATTTTTAGTTTAACCCCCAATAAACATGTTTTAACCTTAATTGTGATAATTAGTTATTAAAGTTTTTATTATAAATTTTGACAAATAATTAAGTTATCATTATTATATAATGTCAATTATTATAATTACAAATATTAAATAAAGTTTTAAATATTCCATTTATATAATTTTTAAAATGTATTTTAAAATTAAACTTGAAAAAGTGATGAAAAATGGTTTTCTAAACAGATATTTCATAAGTAATGAAAGTTTTAATATCAAAATTCAACATTAATTTGATTAAAATTAACTAAATTGGTTTAAAAATTACATAATTGAACTAATTTTAATTTTAAAACATTTTTCATCGATCTTGATTTGCGCTAATGTTCCTAATCTTTACAATAGTTCTCCCCAACTTGCGATCGATACAAAGGAGTTCAACAAGGACTTGAATTTTCACCGAATGATGCTCGTTGCCCAATTACGGGGTCTCTGTTCCTCTGTTGATGCTTTTGATCGATTATTTTTTAACACATGGGATCATCAATAACATGCGGTTTTGGGTCTCTTCGATCAACTTCACCTGATGATTCGTTTCTCCTTGGAGGACGATCTGATTTCCGCCTAGTCTAGAGCCCCTCGACCAATCAACGAATGTGACTTTTTTCCTTCTCCAATAGTCTTTCAAACTCAAAAAGAATCGTGATGTGCCTTCATCTGCGGTATGGGTAAGCTTCCCTAATCTTCATCTCCCTTTCCAGAACCCTTCAATTATCCGAATGTTAGGAAATATGGTCAGTAGATACCTGTGCTTTGATAGAAGGATGTCGAAGGGTTGTCACCCAATCTCCCCCCGCGAATGCATCGAGGCTGATGTTTCAAAGGCTCCCACAGAGTGTCTATTGATTTCGGTCGATGAGGAGTTTTTCTGGAAACACCATGTTATCTCTGAATCATGGGCGGAGTTCTACTTGGGGTGTCACAAATTAAGTCATCCGTTCACAGTCTATCACTACGGGCACAAGGTTATGCATGATGAGATTTGTGCGACCGAGGGGAAAGTGGTGTAGGTTTATCATGTTGTGAACAAGAATGTGCAGGTTTTTGATGGTATGGATAAGAAAATGGAGGGGAAAAAAATTTATATAGAGGTTTTGGATCTCGCTAGTCTTGGTGCGGAGGCTAGTATATGAGAGGATCATCATTAGTGGCCTCCCTTGGCTCCTATAGTGGTAGTGAAGTGTGTGAAGCATAAGGAGGTTGAGCCGTAGGTTGTTGTTGTTTTTCCAATTTAAAGTAGGACATGGGAATAAATGAATCAACTAAGGAAGTTCACTTAGTTGTGAGCTTAACAGTGAGTGATTCTCAAAGGCCCTGTGGATCTTAGGATTGGGGCTGGGAGGACACAAACATGCAGTCTCTGTTTATGGGATGAGGATATGAGTACCCCAAAACTTTGGATATGAGGGTAAATCCTTCCTGTTGGTGGCTAGAAATTCTCAAAATGGCCAAGGAAGGCTAGACGAAGTGAATATCATGGGGCCCTTAGACCCAAAAACACTCGTATCCAACTCTGAAGGTCTTAGGAAGGCTAGGAATGGGGGGAAGAAGTTTGTTTTGGAGAAAAAATGGGAAATGAGTCTCAGTGTATGCAGATGGCCCTCAAAGGCAGTGCAATAATAAATCCGGGAAACCACTTTGATGGCATGGACTCCCAAGATCCAACACTGCCTCAATATGAAGATTCTTCTGATGATGACAGTTATAGTCACCTCTCATTGGAGAGCATGGACTAAGTTCAAGGGAAAGGTCCTCATATCCCCATAAGGAATATGGGGAAAAAGTCATGTGTGACTAGGGGAAATGCATTATGGTTCAGGGAAAAAATCCAAGGGATGCAAGGACTACTCATTCTTTCCAAAACCAATAGAGACCTAGTCAGCCAAGAAGGGTATAAATAAGGAAGGAAAATCTATACAGAAATGTGAATGTGAAGAATCAATTAGGAGTATAAGAGACAGGGAAGAAGAGGATGGGGAGTGCTTGAAACTTATCTTGCACTCCAAGGAAGAAATTATTTTAAAACAATTCACCAGACCAATTTCTCAAAGGAGGAGATCAAAAGAATTTATTAATGAAGGTGGAAAGTTGATTCCAATGAGGATCAAGAAGTGTGGATAGACCAACAATATTGAATACTAGCCATGGGATTCAATCAGAGCAAAATCAACATAGAGGAATTTATTCAGAAAATGGAAAGGATGATCACTCACCTTGAAGAGCTCATTAGAGAGGATCCAGAAAACCATGTTAGTACGATGCACTGGGAACTTTATAGATTTTCTGATTCAAGTAATCTTAGTTTGGTAATTAATCATTTTGTGAGATCTTTCATCACATAGTAGTTATTGTTTGTGTATAATGGTTTCCCATTTTCCCTTAAAATAGTTTCATTAATAACAAGTTTAATTTGGATGTTATTATTGTTCATAACACCAAATTTAACAACTCAGTTATAATGGATAATAATAATAATATTATTATTATTATATGATAGTTTTTTAAAACATGGTGTTGTGTAACAAAATCTAATAAAGAAATTCAATTTATTTGTAAAAAGTATTTCATAAAAACTCAGGGTTTCACATTCTACCAACCATAAAATGAATTTATCCATGAAAATTAATTAGTATAATGAAACAAATAAGGATACTTATGCCGCATGATATCCTTAGGTTTCCAAATAGATCCCTTAATTTGGTGGTTTCATAATAAAACTTTTATAAATTGAGTGGTGTTTCTGTTAGAACATTCTCTCTATGATCCAGAATCTTCACAAGATGTTCCTAATATAAAAGGATCATGATCCAGTGTTGTGACTTATGTGTTCAATATTTATGATGGATCAAGTTTGTACTACCTTACTAGAGATACATGGAACACATCTTGAACCAGAGATATGTTTGGTGTATGTGATATGAAATAATCTATGGTCATGATATAATGAAGAATTTAAAAGGGGCTAGTATTCCTATGTATTATTCTTTATTTATTTCCAAATCACATTACCTTATTACAATGATAAATTATTAGAAATTCATTGTCACCAAATTCAAATTAAAAATCACACTGATGAGTGACAACATAACTTATCCCCTGACTTTGTGTTTCCCTTAATGTGTTTCTGAATAGATTTAAACTTCTCTATAACTTCCTCATCTAGATGAGGTCCCAATATATTTCTTTCTATAACTTCATCACATCACATTGGAGATCTATAATTCTCTCTATAAATTTATTCATAAAGAGCCATCTTAATGCTTGATTGAAAGTTATTGTTATATGAAAACTCATTTATAAAAAGGTGTTGAGCCCAACCACATTTGAAATCTAGAGAATTGGATCTCAATATATCCTCTAGGGTTTGAATTGTTATCTTAGAAAGAACATATTTGTAAGGATAATATGTAGTGGTAAAACATTATATCCAGGTCCTGTGGAAAAATTCATTATAACTTCAAGGTAAACCTCAGATCCTGATCAGATACAATAGAAGGCTATAAACCATTCGACCTTACCACTTAATGCATATTCTTGAAAGTTGGTTAGGATAAAATTATTCTCTTATAATGATTATGCATGATAAATTTTTAAGGTGATTGAATACAACCCATATAGCATTATTTCATTTAGATGTTTCTAGGAGTCCAATGACAAAATCCATAGTGATGTTTTCCCATTTCAATTTTTGTACGGGTAATGGTTATAACATCCCATTAGAATTTTGTCTCTCTTACTAAAATTATAATTATACTAAGAACCAATATTCAAGATTTGTGATATTTTTCTTCATTCCACACCATAATAAATACTCTTTAGAATCCATATATATCTTTACAATTCTAAGATAAATAGAGAATGAAGAACTATGAGCCTCTTCTAATTAATAATCCATTAAATCGGGTATGGATGAAACATATACATGGTTCTAGAACCTTTTTATTCTATTATGATCCAGGATAATCTTAGGAACAATTCCTACTTTCTTCTATAACTTTACATCTTCCTTCTGGGCTCCTTTAATCTTTATTAGTATGGATTATTGAGAACACATTTGAGAAGGATGATATTTACCGCATTTTTTAGGATTTAAAGATCAACCCTTTTTAAATCCATAAATATTGGATATTTTTTGATCCTCATCATGGATAATCTAACATGATTCTTTCAACCCAAAGAATCTTCCACCTTGTTTACTTTCCCAGGGTGGTAATGTGTTGAGAACTCATAATCTTTAATTAGATCTAACTATATTCTATGGTTTATGTTAGACTCATTTTGTGTGAATATATACTTTAAAATTTTGTGATCAGTATATATATAAATAATTTCCCCATAAATATAATTCCTCTAGATCATTAATTTAAAAATTAATATAGGTGACACCAAATCATGAGTTTGGTAATTTTTCTCATGAACAATCAATTTCCAAGATACATAAGTTATAACCATGTCATTCTGAATGAGAATTCAACATAACCCAGATGAATCTATAGATATTATAAACCCTTATACAATGTATTATAATGTAATCATAGGTTTGTTTACTAATCTTCTTTTTAGTTCCTTGAAAATTTCCTCACATTCATCTATCTAGAGGAACTTGGCTCCCTTTTGAGTTAACTTTACGAGTGGATTGGATAGTCCTGAGAAAGTATCCATAAAACATCTATAATATCTATCCAAATTTATAAAACATAGGATCTAAGTTATCTTAGTTTGTCTAGGACAACATTCAATAGCCTTCGTTATTGATAGATCCACCGATATGCCCTCACTTCAGATTATATGACCCAAAAATGAAACTTTTGGTAGCCAAAATTCACACATTTTAATTTTTTCATAAAATTTATCCATTCTTATGTTATTCAGCACAATTATCAAGTGGTATTAATGCTCTTCCTTGATATTTAAGTCCATAAGAATTTAATATATAAAGATTACTAAAAAGAGATCAAGGTAATACCTAAGTTTATATTCCTTAAATCCATGAAAATTGTTGAGGGATTAGGAAGACTAAATGAAACCACTATTTAACCATAGTATCCATAACTTATATAGAATTAAGTATTGATTATATCATCCTTCTTGACCATCAATGGATGATATCCAAAATGAAAATAAATCTTGGAAAAGTATTTATCTCCATATAGTTGATCAAATAATTCATTAGTACTGGGTGGAAGATACTTTTTTTTATTGTGATCTTGTTCTGCTCTTGATAATCAATATATGATTTCATCGATCAGTTTCTTATAAAAAAAGGAATAAGTTCTCCCCAAGTTGACACACCTGGATGAATATATCCCTTTTCAAGATTCTCCTAGTGTAGGTTCTTCAATTCTTGTAACTCAATCGAGTCCATTCTATACATAGTCTTTAAAATAGGTGTTGCATCAGGTATGTGTTCTATTGAGAAATCAACTTTAGAATATTGTGTAAAAATAGTAAAATATTCTTGAATGACCTCAATAAACTCCCAAAAAATAGTCATATGATTGATTTTGAGTTTATCCCCAACCATCCTAGATAAACACCCATTTTTAATAGGAATTAAGACCTATACAATGGATGTGATTTCCATCGAAAGTTCATATTTATCATCACACTTATATATGATTATAGGTTGGTTAAGAATATAAAATGTGAATTCTATTCCTTGATATTTGATGTAAGATTTATGTATATAAATACAATCCATGCCTAAGATAACATAAAATTTAACCATAGATAGAATAATATGATTTTCATGAAGAACATTCCCAAAATATAAAACCAGATTAGAATCATTAATGTGATATGTGATAATCATACCATTAGGGGCTTTCAATACTAATTAAATATCTAATAATTGAAGATAAGATTCAATATTCCAAGAGAATTCATATCATATAAAGTAATTAATATGACTAAGCACAAATAGAGTTGTCCAATATCTAAGAATACCTATTACCACCACACCTTCACCATCCTATCTCTAATACCCTACTAAAATGAAAAATTTTAGGCTGACCATCTAGTATATTTGACCCGAGTGATCAATCATGACAAATCTGTCATAATATGTCGAAATAATGATACCTTATTCTTTATATATGGAACCTTTGGTTCAACCTAGGCTATTCAAGGTCATATATTGAAATCCTTTATGATTATTTATAAAGAGTTTGTGAAATTCCAAAACGTATCCCATTGGAGTGTCAAACTAGGTGTGAAACAATGCCTATTTTCATGCACCATGTGATGATCGAGTCAAATCCCAATGTACCATTTTTGAAGTTATTACCACTAGGTACATCTATCCTAGATCCACATCCACTTGTAGTATCTAGACATGGATTTAATTTCTTGGAAACCTCTCACTCTATCATTCTAAAAAATTCAATGACATTTTCATATATGTTGGAATATTCTTATTATTATCCTTAAAAATATCCCCATAATTATTCCTAGAGATATCACTGAAGTTTTCTCATCGTAGTTTCCAAATTATAATTAAAACCTTTCTCTAGTACCAACCACAACGACCGGATATTTTCAAACATAGATATTACAACTTAATAGATGAATATTCACTGTAGTTTATAAATACAAGCCTAATTACCATAAAAGTTTAGTGTACTTAAAGACTAGATATACAATATTCTCATTTTATGAAATATCTTCAGCATCTCCCATAAGAATCTTCCCATTTAGTACTATTCATAGAAATACCATACTTAAAACTTTCTTCATATCCTAGGAAAAAAACATTAGAAATGGTGATTTGAGATACTCAGCAAAGGTAAACATAAAAGATATTTATCGATGATCATATTAAAGAATACTATAAGCATAAGTGTATGACATTATGAATATAATATATAAAGTTGATACTCAATAAATCATAGTTTTTAGAAATGATCCTTGGCATAAAACCACACCATTTAAAAATACATGAACCATAATAGTAATAAATCATCTTAAATCAACCATGAACCATAATTTCATGGTATATAAGTGTGGAACCATGATAAGTATATAAACCATTTCGTATGTAACGGTTTACATACAAGACCATAAAATCATTACAGATAATGAATTGGTATCTATTTCATATTTCATAAAATATCAAATATAATCGCCTTTTTCCCATAGTGGATCAAGCACATTTTCCTATTTCCTATAGCAGATCAATCACATCAGCTTATTTTCTATCATTATCTCATGATATAAAAAACATTCCCCAATGAATTTGAGAGAGATATAGGTCCTTCCCATCTAATAATTCATATATTTGTGTTCCAAAAATCATAAAACATTCATTATATCATAACCAATGGAAAATGGAAATGTTTTTATAAAAATTTCATCATATTATAACATGAGTAAAAGAAATAAATTTCATAAATATTTCATTAATTCAACATATCATAACACATAGAAAAGTAACAAACTTCAAAAACATATTTTCGTAATAATTATAACGATAAACCATACAAATAGATAATAAGTGTGTGACCATTGGATTATTTACCTAGTAAAATATAAGCAACATCGGGGGTTGTTATCTTTGATGAATAGAAATCCCATAAAATATCATTAAAACATTTTTGAGGAAAATATCATTTTCATTTAAAATAAATTATTTAAAATATAATAATTTCCCAAAAATTAAGGAAAATATTTTCTTTGAAAAGAAACATGAAAACATCTAAATGTGGCTTCAAATAATTTATTATTCATAATGGTGTAAAATTCCATTCATGATGTACATGTTAGAACAAATATTTCATATACATTTTTTTGGGTAAAAAGTAAAAAGTACCTCATTTATAAAACAAAAAGAAGATTCATTTTAAAAAATTTCATGAAAAGTAAAATATGTCTAGAAATGTATTTAAAAAATCATTGGATTATGGTAAAAATTTTATAGAACATTTTTAGGAAACATATACATGGAAGAAAAATGGATTTCGATAGAAGAGAGAAATAAAGTTTTTTCCCTTAAAAACATTATTCTGGTCTATTGGGTATATAAATAGAGGTAAATTAAAGGGAAAATGAATTATCAATAAATAAAAATAGGAGAATAACATTCGTGAGTTTATTGAGAGATATATCATAATATTTCATTATTGAAAACTTTTTCATAAAAAATCCCGATAAATGATGGGATTATAACACAGAACCTTATACCAATTTTGCACATTTTTAATCATAAGACCCACAAAAAAAGAGAATTAAATGAATAATTTTACCCCATATTTTCATGATAATAATCATAAAAGGAATTAATGGGTAGTATATACACTACAAAAAAGATAGAATTATTGTATAAGACATGTTTCCCACATAAATAAAAGTGAGACGAAAATCCATTCCATGATTTGGAAACTTTTCAATCATTATACCCTTGGAATAATGAATTCAAATGAAACTTAAAATATTCTTAAAATAAAGAAATTCATTATATAACATGTAAAAGGCTCTGTATATACACCTCATAAAATAATACAGATCCAAAATATAACACTTGTATCAAAGAAGACAATTTGAGACAAAATCCCTTACCTTAATTATTGACTTCCTTGATATGCATTGGAACCTCTTGTATAATACATATAGATTTATTATACATATATTAAAGAACCATTATAAGATACACACACACACACACACACACAAATATATATATATATATATCACTCCATATAAGTTTTACCTATAAAATTTCATCACTTTTTCATTAACAATTATTTATTAAAATCATTGTTCCAGGTGATAACTGCTTTGTTTTTCATGTATGTTTTGGATAGATAGTTTTGGACTATGTAATTTTCATATGGTTCTATAATATCTAGAATTTTAATAATTATATAAATATCATAAATATATTTATTATATACATAATTATATTCATCTATAAAATTATAGATAGAAAAATGAATTACAACATTCAAGGAGATGGTTAGTGTAACGGTTTGTGCCCTCCCCATCCGTTACTTTGTTATTTTTGGTTGTTAGAGGAATTTGAAGGAGTCTTGGAAGAGTTTGGAGAATTTTATGTTGTTAAAATATGGAATAAAAAGTATTATATGTTGTGTAACTGAATTACACGATGTGAAGTTTGGTATCATGACTTTTATAGGAGTTTTCACGATGTGCAGACATTTTACACGCCGTGAAAGAGGGTTTCATGTCGTGAAATGTTTTGGGGTTTGAAAAAGATAAAATATATATAGAGGTGATTGGGGTTTTGTAGGAATTAAACTGTGGGCTAATACATGACATTAAAGGGTATTACCCATCATGTAATTCCCCACTACTATAACTTTTAAGTGTTTTTCTAGCCGCTTGGGTTGTTAAACACTATAGCTCTAGTGACCCTTCATCGAACTGAGGAGACCCAATGACCCCTCTTTGGTGTTTTGAGTATTCCTTCATCAAGTATTGACTTATAGCTTCCCTAATTAGATTCATAGTGATCCATCTTTCATATAAGCTATGTTCTTCCTCCATTCTTACGGTTTCTTCCAGTTTGTTCTCTTCCCCTCCCATTTCTTCTTTCCATGTGATGGAAGATGATCTCATATTATTCTAAATGAGATTCTATTTGGTTTTTTAAAGTGTGGTGATTTCACGACATCCTTAGATGGATGAATATCTTGTTGGAGTTGTTATTGGACATCTGTTGTGTGTCCCATTCTTCTGTGAGTATCATTGACGCCCTTTCGAGGTAGGATTTACTTCATTTCTCTTAACTGTGCATCATGAAGGAGGGGTTAGATTTTTTCTACCAATGAATTTTTTTTGTTCTTGATTAATTAAATATAAGAATTTTTTAATTAAATTGAAAGGGGTTGATGAATTTGTTTTTCTTTACATTGTAGTTTTGAAATTATGATTATGATATTGTGATTATACGAGCTAAATGACTCGCTAAAAATTGTAATTGCTGGTGGATCTGTTTTCACATTAAATAGATTTTGGAATTCATGTTATTTGAATTTTATGGGACACTTATATATTTAAATGGATTAATCATGGATATTAGGCTAATGAGTGGATTCCCTTGGATCATATAGTTCTATGATAACCCCTGAATTAAACAATTGGAATTAAATAAGTGATACCTGATTAAATATGGATTTGTTTTTTTCCTTGGCACATGGGGTGTTGTGTTGTATGATTTTTCTCTAGTTTTTGATGTAGTTTCGTTGTGATACCTGTTTTGTGTTTTGGGATGGATTGTATGGTGTAATGGAATCTCAGGTTGAGAGATTTATTGATTGTGGAATGGATGAGAAGTGTTGTATAGTAGCGATGTTAAACTGGTTATGTGGTAATGTGTTATTGGCTTGGGTTTTTGAGTTGGGGTTAGTTATGTTGGTACATGGCCTGAGTGGGATGAGTTAGGAGGGGGACATTAGTGTTTGGTATGGGTAATTCTTATGGACTTTCTATATGGGCATCATGTAGAAGGCTTCCTCCATAGCCGTAGGTTGTGGTATGTTGTGTTTACATTGTGAATCCACTTTGGTTTCTCAGGATCTTCACCTTCTAAAATGAATATGAATGTTTTAAATGTGAATGTGTTGACTATTTCTATGTTTCTCAATTTCCCATATAGTAAAGGGATTAAATAAATAATTGAAAAATAAATCTTAGAATGGCTTGTATTGGTTTGTATAATAAGATTGAAATGGTTAATTAAATTTCTTGGGAATATGAATGGGGTTTTTGACTTTTTGTGTGATGTTGTGAATTTAGAGGTAGCAGTGAAGATGGCTGTGTTATAAGTTGGTAGCTTGTTTTGGAACCCACATGTTGGAAATGAGTGGTTGGTATCATATATGTATATAATTTTATTTTCCTTGGGATTTCTATACACACCACACCCTAGTTGAGAACTATGTTCCAAACACCCCCATCGTCATGGGCGAGGGTGTCTTTCCCAAACATCCCAGTGGGAGGATAAATATAGGTCCACCCTCTCTTTCCTTCACCCTCTTCTAGGTGGTGATAGTCTAATATCCTTTGAATATGTTGTGGTCTGTAAGGCTCAGGTGTGTGCGGGTGAGTTTTTCTTTCCCAGGTGTCCTTGGGATGAGATGTGTTGTGATTTCCCATGTGTATTTGGGATGAGATGCGGTTCTTAGCCTAGGGGTCTGCGGGAGTGATGTAATGTGGCCTAGGTGTCTACGGATGGGATGTGATGTGGTATGTGGCCTAGGTGTCTATGGGTGATATGAGATGTGTTTTATGGCCAATGTGTTTGTGGGCGTTATGTGATGTGGTATATGGCTTAGGTGTCTACGGGCAGGATGTGGTGTGGTTTGTGATGTCTTGGTGTGTGCGTTTGGGTTGTGATGTGGTACTCTTAGAAGAGGTGGGATAATGAGTAAGTTTTACATTAGGCTAAAGCGACTAATTAGTGGGAAAGTGGTGTGAGGTACATATCATCGATGAGAATTATATATTACATTACTTGACTTGTGTTATTTGGTGAGCATGCCATTGGTGAGGTTGGGATGGTTAGTATTCCTGATAGGTTCTTTTTGGTTCTACTATTTTCTCATAGGGGTATTAGCATGGTTATTTCACATGTGCACAAGAGACATTTGTTTTCCATATGATTATTTCGATATACTCAACCTATGTATATAAAACTTATTTTAGGTTTTTAGGAGGACTTCAGAAACAATGATGAACCTTACTAGCTCAGATCTTGATAGTTTTTGGGTCACTTATTAGCTTTACATTTGGTGTTTTCTTGGAGAATTTTGTACTTGTAATAGTTCTATTTTAAAACAAGCATGTGGGATGGTTTTTGGATATATTTTATATATGTCATTGATGTTTTTTGTGGATGATCCATCATATCTCTCACTATGGTTTCAAAAATGGTTAATTCCTCCCATATTCTGATGTTTGTATACACTTAGTGCTAGTCGCAAACTCGGGGACTACTAGAGGTTGGACTTGGGGGGTTCATTATCTCGAATTCTTCATTACCAACCTAAGAGGGGAAACTGTTGAGGGAGGGGGTTGTGACAGAATGGTATCTGAGGTGATGGTTAAGAGATAAGATGAAGTTTAGGGTTAGGAACAGTAGCGATTGTATGATTTTGTAGGGAAACAATGTCAGGTAATATTAGTGCATGACATAGGACAAGGATGACCGACTAGGTCATGATATTTTAGGGACCCCCATGATTTGATGCAAGGACTCTAAGCCTACCAAATGACCATGTGAGGATACTCCATTTACTGGGTCGAGACCCTAAGAAGGGTACATGAATTATAATGACTTGTGTTATTGTTTGAATTTAGTTTTTTTGGGAAAGTTTGAATGAATAAAAAAATGAGTTAAATAAGTTAAAATGAATCTTAAATAAAAATTCCATACTACTGTGTCTTAGGAACTCCTTGTTTTATTTTTTGTTATGGATCCTAGTCGTCATCCACATGTGGCTCAGGCAGTTGAATATTAGCAGGATGATCTAGTTGATCAATGAAGGGTTGATCCAGTTGAGGAGGATGAAAAGTGGAATATGATACTGCCTGCTTTCTAGCAGTAGGCTTTGGGAAAGTATGAGGGCAGTGTTTCATACATGGATATAGAGAACCAACTCGAGGAGCTTGAGATCACCTTCAGTTTGATCTGGGCCGAGAAGGATTACTAGGTTCCTTTGGTAGTCAGTCCGATGTGAGATGTGTATCAGTACTGGATGCTTTATCTGGGGGAGAGGAACGGAACATATGTTTTGTGGATCGACTTTGAGAATGAATTACGAGTAGAGTTTCATTCATCGAGCATGAAGGATGAGAAGTGGTAGGATTTAGTCTCCTTTCTGTAGGGGAGTTTTTTAGTGTGGGATCTTGGTTGTCTTCCGTGCATTCTATTTTCAACTATTTCCATAGGTGAGTCATGTTTTTGAATGTAGATGGCTAGTGTGTAGTTTTCATTATAGAGAGGAGTTGACAGGTGGGAAGTAAGTGTGTGAAGCCTCTTATTTACTTTTTGGTTGACCTATCAGTGGAATTGGTTAATGATGAGATGGTATAGGTTCCTAGGGTCATTGGGGAGTTTCTGTGCATATTCCCCAAGGAGGTTGTGATTCTAACACCACGACATGATGTTGATTTTAGGATAGCTTTATAGCTTAGTGCTTCTCCAATTTCAATTTCTCCATATTGAATGACACCTTCTAAGATGAGGTATTTGGGGATTTAGATAGACGATCAGATGAAGAAGAGTTTTATCTTCCCTAGTGTGTCACCATGTGGTGCCCTAGTGCTGTTCATGAATAAGGAAGAAAATGGTATGATGTTGTGTATTGACTATCGAAGGCTGAATCAGGTAATAGTCAAGAACCGTTACCCCCTTCCAAGGATAGATGATCTATTTGATCAGGTGAGAGGGTATAGTTGGTTTTCTAAGATCGATATGTGGTCTGGATATCACCAGTTAAGGGTGAAGGAGGGTCATATCCTAAAGACTGATGTCAGGTGTAGGTATGGGCACTTCGAGTTTGTAGTAATGCCATTTAGAGTTACTAATGCACCATTTGTGTTGATGGGGATTATGAACTCTGTGTTCCATGAGTTCCTAGATTAGTTCATCATCATGTTCATAGATGATTTCTTAATCTAATCAAAGTCATAATAGGAGCATGCCGAGCATCTCAAAATAATCTTGAAAGTTATTTGACACCACCAGCTCTATGAAAAGTATTCCAAGTGTTAGTTATGGGTAGATGGGTGCATTTACTCAGGCAAGTGATGTCCTAGAAGGGTGTAGTACTTGACCCATCGAAGGTTGAAGAATTTTTTTCTTGGGAAGCACCCAATATCAAGGTAGAGTTTCGCAGTTTCCTTGGTCTCACAGTCTATTATTAGAGGTTTGTACTCGATTTCTCTCAAGTTGTATCCCTATTAAAATAATCGACTAGAAAATTACTTGATTTTTTGAGGAGTGATCATTGCTAGGCAGTGTTTGGTTATCTGAAGGGGAAATTGTTCAGTTGTCTAGTGCTCTAGTTGCCTAGGGAAGGGGTGATGTTTTAGGTGTTCTGTGATGCTTCCCATCTAGGATTGAGATGTGTCTTGATGAAATAGTGAGATTTGATCTCTTATGGGTTCAGGAAATTACATCCCCATGAGTGTAACTATGCCTCCCATGATCCGGAGTTGGTAGTAGTGGGGTTTGCACTAAAGTTGTGGCAGAATTACCTCATTGGGGAGAAATTTATGGTCTTCACTGATCAAAAGAGTATGGGGTATATCTTTTCCTTGTGAGACTTGAAATTGTGAAAGTGGAGGTGGATAGATTTACTTCCGGACTATGATTTTAATATCTTCTACAACTTAAGAAAGGGGAATGTTGTGGCTGATTCTTTGAGCATAAAGTCATAGAAGGATGTTGTTTGGGAGTTTGTGGATGCTTAGAGAGTGATGGAGGAGGTTTGAACATGGATGTAGGAGTGAGTGGTAGTAGAGGATGGTTGTTTCAGATGATATTACAGTCTTCTCTAATGAAAAAGGTGGAAGAGTGTCATTGAAGAGACTCAGAGGTAGAGGTGTTTCATGAACAAGTTGGCCATGGGGATGCTCTGAAGGGATGATCAGAGGATGTATAGAAATGGATATTGTTTTGTGGGAGGTTGTTCATTCCAGTAGCCATTCCTAAGGGAGTACTTCATTAGTTTCATAACCCAACTTTATTGGTACACCCAAGAACTTCTAAGATGTACTGTTGTTTGAGGATGTAGTTTTGGTGGCATGGGATGAAACATGTAGTAGTAGAGTTTGTGGTGAGATTCTTAGTCTACTAGTAGGTAAAGGACGAGAACTATGTTCCGAGTAGTTTGTTGCATCCCTTGGATGTTCCCGAGTAGAAGTGGGATGATATATCAATGAATTTAATCACAGGGCTAACCAAAACACAGGGAGGCTGTGATACTATCTGGGTAGTAGTGGATTAGCTAACAAAATCAGCACACTTCTTAGAAATCATGGATTCAGGCATAGTGGATTCCTTGAAAAAAGATATGTAGATGAGGTGGTTTATCTACAAGGATTTATGAGATCAATTGTCTTGGATCGGGACACATGTTTTACCTTGTGAGTCTGGAGGGGATTAAATCCTGGTTTTTGAACCCTGTTATGACTTAGTACTGACTTCCACCCTCAGAAGGATGGGCAGACAAAAGAGACTTTCCAAAAGTTGGGGGATATGTTGCGGGCATGCATCTTGGACTTTGGTGAATCTTGGGTATGAAACAAACCCTTTGTGGAGTTTTCTTATAATAATAGCTACCACTATTCCATTGACATGGATATGTTTCAAGATTTGTATGAAAGGCCGTGTCGTTCATCATTTTTTTGGACAATGGTTGGGGAAATAACTGTTCTTGGTACTGAGGTAGTGCAGAGCACAATAAAGAAGGTTCATATTCATCATGAGAAGATGAAGGCAACCCAAGATTGGAAAAATTATTATTCTAATTGTATGAGGAGGCCCTTGGAGTTTGATGTTGGGGACCACATGTTCTTGAAGGTTTCCCCTCAATATGTGTAGCAGAGGCTTGGTAGAGGGAGTAATATTTCTCCCAAGTTTGTTGGACCCTTTGAGGTGTTTGGGTGAGTTGTTGAGAAGATATACCAGTTGGCATTGGAAACACATTTGGTGATAATCCATGTTGTCTTCCACATCTCTCAGCTTTGTCGGTATGTACGTGATGACTCCCATCCTTGAATAATGAGATCTAGATATCAAGGATGACACGATATTCGTGGAGTGGATAGTAGAAATATAGGATCATAAAGAGAAGGGGATACATGGGGAGACCATTCCCTTGGTTCGTGTGTTGTGTAGGAATGATGGTTAGGTTTAGTGTACTTGGTATTGAGAAACAAAAATGCATGCCTAGTACCTGGAGTTATATTGAGTTTTTCCATGCACTGTTTTGTTTGAAATGTAATGTTTAAACCTTGTTTTATAAGATTAGATATTTTTACTTTTGTTTGTGATGTGTTTTTGGTGTTATATGCAACAAAGTACTGACATATGAAAATGATAGGACCTGATTCCTAATATAGATGAATTAGTTGGGATGTGATTTAAACCTGTGTAGGTGAGTCAGTGCCCCTTAGAGAAGATAATATCTTGACATGGAATATAGGATTCCCTAATTCATGTTTTTGGGATAATGTGATTAGGTGGTTGTACTGTGGCTCTGTGGTTGTGTGATTGTATGAGAGGATGGGGAATGTGGTAGTAGGGATGTGGTGGTACAATGTGTTAGTGGTTGTTTGGTGCAGTGCATTTTCCTCATAGTAACGTTTGAGGTATAACAAGGTCCTTGACAGGTATCTTGTGGGGTGGTTTTCTTAACCCCTTTTCTTCTGGGGTTGGTTTTGGATTCTTGAGGGAGAGAATCATTTGAGAGGTATATGATGTAACGATTCAAGTTCTCCCAGTCTATTAATTTTCCATTTTTGGTTGTTGGAGGCATTTAGGGGAGGTTTGGAGGAGTTTGGAGAAGTTTATTTTCTAAAAGCTAGATGAAATAGGATTACACATCGTATAACTGAATTAAACAGCATGAAGTTTGGTTTCACATATTGTCTTGGAGGTTTTATGATGTGCAGACTTTTACACACCCTAAGTTAGGGTTTCATGATGTAAAATGTTTCGAGGTATACAAAAAATAAAATAAATCATGAGGCGATAGATTTTTTGGTGTAAGTCAACCATGGGGAATTACATGGCATGAAAGGGTATTATTGGTTGTGTAATGCTCCACTAAAGTAACTTTTAAGTGTTTTTCTAGTCGCTCATGTTATCAAACCCTACATATTCGATGACCCTTCCTTGAACCTCGGAAACTTGACAACCCTTATTTGGTGTTGTGAGGATTCCTTTATCAAGGATTATTTTTAGATTCCTCCTTCAATCCGTAGTAATCTATCTTCTATATAAGATTCAATCTTCTTATATTCTTTTAGTTTCTTCAAGTTTAGTCTCCTTCCCCTCTCATTTATTCTTTCTATGTGATGGAAGATGATGTACCATGGTTCTCAAATGGGATTCTCTTCAGTTGTTGTTAGAGTGGTGGTGCAGTGACAGCCTTGAATGGATACAGATCTTACGGGAGAGGTGATATGAGATTTGTTTCATGGCCCGTTCTTATGTGAAGATCATTGACACACTTTCGAGATAGGTTTTTCCTCAATTCTCTTAACCATGCGTCATACTAGATGGGTTCACATTTTTTTACTTGTGTATTTTGGTTGTTCTAGATTAATCAAAGATAAGAATTGGTTAAATGAAATTTAAAGGGGGAGAGGGATTCATTTTTCTTTCCCTTTCAGTTTTGATATTATGATTGTGATATTGTGACTATATGGGCTAAACACTCCACTAAAATTATGGTTATTAGTGGATTTTTGTGTGCACTAAATAGATTACAGATTGCGTGGTTTTTGACTTTGGATGGATACCTATATGTCAAAATGGATTAATCACGTATATTCAGCTAATGAGTGGATTCCCCCAGAATATATAGTTCTGTGATAAAACCTAAATTAGACAAGTGGAATTAAATAAGGGATGCCTTATAAAATTTGGATTTGTGGTTTTCCTGGGCACATGGGGTGATGAGATGTCTGAGTTTTCTCAGGTTTGTGTTGTAGTTTGGTTTTGAGAATGGTTGCATGTTGTGGTATGGCTTGGGTGGTATAATTAATTCTCAGGTTGAGAGTATGATTGATTGTGGAATGGATAAGAAGTGTAGAGTAGTAGGGCTGCAAAAAAAGTTGTGCGATAATGTTTTATCAGCAGGGGTTGTGAGTTAGGGGTTGGTTGTGTTGGTACGTGGCATGAGCAGGATGAGTTCGAAGTGCGACAATAGTGTTTGGTATGGGTAATTCAATTGAAGTTTCTCTATGAGTATCATGGAAAAGGCTTCCCCCACAACTGAAGGTCCTGGTATGATGTCTTTATGATGTGAAACAAGTTTGGTTTTTTAGGCTCTTCACCTTCTGAAATGAATTTGAATGTGTTGATTGTTTCTATGTTTCTTAGATTCCCAAATAGCACTGGGATGAAATAAATAATTGATTAATAAATCTTGGAATGGCTTGGGTTGGTTTGGTAATAAGATGTAAATGGATAATTAAAGTGGTTGAGAATGCCAATGGGTTTTGTGACTTGTTGTGTGATGTTGTACATTTAGAGGTAGTAGTAAAGTTTGTAATGTTATGAGTCAGTTGATTATTTGAGAACCCATAGGTTGGTAATGATTGGTTGGTATCATATATGTATATACATTTATTTTCCTTGGGATTTCAATACACACCCCACCCTAGTTGAGCACTATGTACTGACCACCCCATCGTCATGGGGGAGAGTGTCTTTCCCAAACATCATAGTAGGAGGATGGATGGATGTACACTCTCTCTTACCTACTCCCCCTTCTAGGAGGTGATAGAACAAGATCCTTTGGGAAGGTTGTGGTTTATGAGGCTTAGGTCTGTGCAAGCGAGTTGTGATTTCCCAGCTGTATTCGGGAAGACATGTGTAGTGATTTCCCAGATGTCTTTGGGATGAGATGTGGTATGTGACCTATGTGTCTGTGAGCCGGATGTGATGTGGTATGTGGACCATGTGTATGTGGGTAGGATATGATGTGGTTTGTGGCCCATGTATATGTTGGTAGAATGATATGTGGTTTGTGGACCAGGTGTATGGAGGTGATATGTGATGTGGTATGTGGCCTAGGAGTATACGAGTGAGATGTGGTGTGGTTTGTGGGGTCTAGGTGTGTGTGTGCGGGTTGTGACATGGTAATTTCAGAAGAGTTGGGAGCACAATGGCATTTTATTAGGAAAGAGTGGATAATCATTGGTAAAGTTGACTGGGTACCCTATCATTTGTTTTCATTATATATTACATTACATGACTTGAGTTATTTGGTGTGCGTGCCATTGGTGAGGTTGGGATGGATAATATTCCGGATAGGTTCTGTTTGGTTATGCTATTTTCTAACAAGGGAATTAGCATGCTTCTTTGACATGTGCAAAAGATGCTTTTGTTTTCCTACTAAGTATATCTATATACTCACCTGACTTATGTAAAAATTCTTTTTAGTTTCCAAGAGGACTTCGAAGACCGTGCTAGACCTTAATAGCTCAGATCCGGATAGTTTCTGTACCACTTGTTATCTTTACTTTTGGTGTTTATTTAGAGATTTTTTTACTTGTAATAGTTCTATTTTAAAACATGCATGTGGGATAGTTTTTAAATATCCTTTATAAATATCATAGAGTTGTTTTGTGGATGATCCATCTTATCTCCCTATCTGGTTTTCAAAAATTTTAATGCCTCCATATTGTGAGATCTATATATCCTTGGTACTAGTTACCATCCCGTGGCCTACATGAGGCTAGAATTAGGGTTCATTATCTCCCTTTATTCATTGCAAACCCCAGATGGGTATCTTTTGAGGGAGGGGGCCATGACAACAGGCCATACATACAACATAACATTGTTTTAATATTCTCAATGGCTGTAATAAAGGATAGGTAAATAATAATTCACCTTTGAATATTAATTATTATTTCATATATATATATATCACATATATTTATTAAATAAATCATTACTAACTTCCTATAATGCGTAAGTGAAAAATGAATCACAACGCATCGGGAGATAGTAGTCCACCATACACATGAGTGAAATTATCATATTCTATCAAAAAGGAAAGTAAGAAGGTATATGTAATATTATAATTATAGAAGTATAGTTCTGTCATATATAACATATAAATATATTAAATACAATATTATATCCATCTATGAGAGGTGATTATGGAAACTAATTTTTTATCAGTTTACGTAGTGGTAGTCTGTCATACACATGATCGACTATTCCATTTATCATTTTATGGAAGTGGTGGTGAATATAGCTTATAATGTTAACATAACAAAATTTAATTATATTGTATATTTTGGTGTTATTATACTGCATAATTTAATAATATTTGAAAGAGGTGGAAAAGGAAACAAAATAGAATCATTCGGTTGGGAATGATACCTCATCTTTAGATAACGTCCATAGGTTTACACCAAAATACTTTCTAGGTTGAAATATTGATAAATTAAAGGCATCAGGGATGTGATTAGGTAATTAAGGAAAATATTTTGGTAGGTATTTTCCATACCAAATGGTTTGAGAAGTGTGAATAGGAGAGCATAGGGGGCACCCTTTTATAAGTGGGGGAGAGGACACATATGACATTTTTGAAATGAATAAACAACACCCATGTTTTTCACATTCCACAAGGGTCCAAAATGAATAATTATAGAACCTTATATGCGATAATGTCAAAATTAGGATATAAAATTGGATTTTTATTGTTTTTAGGTGAATTTACCCCTTATCTTTGTAGTTTAACCATGGGTAAACCCGTTTTAACCTTTACTGTGATAAATAATTTTTACTATTTTTAATGTTTGTTTTGAAAAAAAATTATATTGAAATTATTATATATTATTAATTATTATGATTCAAAATTTTGAATTCTTTTTTTCAAATTCAATTGACAGAATTGAAAAAATTTATTTTAAAATTAAACCCATTGGCGAGACAAAAAGAAGTTTTTGGAAGAGAAATTTTTTATAAGTATAGAAAGTTCTAATATCTAAAGTCAACATGAATTTGATTAAAATGATATAAATTGGTTTAATAATAAAACAGTTAAACTAATTTTACTTTTTAAATATTTTTTAAAAATTTGAATCTATATAAATTATTTAAATACATTGGAAATTTTTATAGAAATTAGTATTTCTCACTATTCACTGAAAAATTAATATTTTCAGGAAATTATAGAAAATTAATCCTAAGTTAATTTTGAAATATTGATTTTAAAAATGATGTTAAAATTTTCAAGTTAATTTTCTAAAGGTTTCAAAATTTAATATTCTTATCTGTTCACAAAAATTAATACAAATCCTTATTTGAGAAAAATTTATTTTCTAAGCATATAAGGACTTTAATAAACGTTTAGTACTTATTTATAAATAAATTTTCTATATATAAAACCTTTATAATTAATTTTAAATATATGTTTATTCCTATTCATACAAAAAATGTTTTTTTTCTATAGTGGTCATTAATAATAAAAAAAATATATCACGGTTTGTTAAAACTCAGTGTTGTGTATAAACCAAGCTATCAAAGAAATTAAATTTATCTAAAAAATATTTCATAAAAACTTGTGGTGTTTAAAAACAATTTAGAACAACTTTGGAGTTGCATAAAAATGATTTGTAATAAATTTTTACTTTTGATGAAAGTTTTTTTTTTCTTGTGGATAATGGTACACAAAAATATCTTAATCCCAATATAATACATTGAAGTTATTTTGTGAGTAAATTCTCCCATGTTTGAGATTTTTGGGGTATGAGTAACCTAAAGTTTCTCTAAATGAGAGATTCGGTGATAAAATCCAAGTATAGCCATAAAAATAGAGATTAATTCTCTTTTTATTGGAATTTTTTCTTATAGAATTATCAATAAAATGAAATTCTTACTGGATCACATAACATGGGATTTTTAGTATTACTCCCTCTTTTATTCACACACTAGTGAGTTGTGAGGTGATTAGAAGCATGCTTTACCCAACATTGAGTTTTTCAATAATTTGGAATTTATAGCCATATAATTTCCTAAGTTAGACATATTTTGGATGTCCAAATTTAAATGGACATAACTTTTGATCTGTGAGTCCATTTGTGATTCAATATTAATAAAAGAATTCCTATGAAATGAACCATGCCTACGACTGTCTGGTTCCCTTACTGTAAGTGTTTTACAAGTGAAGAAAGTTCACAAAAGGTTGAAAAAATTGGGGTTTTCAGCCTTAATACCCACTTCTATCCTTTTTGGATTCATTTTTCAATATCATAATATATTTAAAATAGGAAATATATAACCCATATAAAATAAAATCGGTGCTTGATACAATTAATCTCCCAAGAAGAAAATTTGAGAAGAAAAATCCTTCCCTTAGATTACTTATTGGTCAACCATTCTCTAACCTCTTATATAGAAAACTGACACAAATTAATCATCTATTTCATAACCTTATTTATATTTAATACCATTTATATTAATTTTATATATTAATTTATGACATATTAATAACTTATTTTTAGTTAATATTGATCCTCAGTGTTGATAGTTTTAATCATTCCTTTTCTATTTTTGAAAAACAATATTGTTTATCATTCCATGATATTGATTTCACCATCTCTATTAAATTAAAAATAACATAATACATGTCTTATAATGATTCATGAACATCTTGGTTTACTCCATAGGATTTTTAGGTATGATTCATCAAATTGAAATCCATAATGCGTTTATTATGGTAATTTTCATTGAATCAAAAGGTGGTATATTAATAATGAGTACAATATTAATATTATAATTATAGAACCGAATAAGCCATATGGACATATTAAAATCATTTTATAATATTATCACTAAATTTATATATCTCAATATATTTTCCAAAAATAGATTTAAATACCGAAAGATATCTTATTATGATCATTTTGGGTGGTTAAAATAACTTAGAACACTTATTATTAATATTTTCAAAAGAATGAACAATTTAAAATTTCATAATCTTTAAAATGTCATAAATATAATATTTATTCAATAAATTCATTTTTATAATCTTTCTTGTAAGTCAGTGATAAAAAATGAATTATGTCGTTCATATAGGCGGCAAACTGACTGTAACATGGGAGATATTTTCGTTTTCTAATAGATGACAGAAAGGTAGATAATTTTTATTACTTAAAAATTAAATAATTTTAGTATATTTATACGTATTTCATATTATAATATGGGTATAATAGATTTGGATGAGTTATAAGAATAAAAAATTTTGAAAGAAATTTGTTCAAATAATTACATCTTCTTTGGATATACTTCTTTATACCACTCCTTAAGACTTCATAGATTGAAATTTTTTTGATAGAAAAACCTCTTGAATATTGAAAAGTGGGTTTTTTAATGTTTTACTATATTCTGGCTGAGCTAAGTGGCTTTAGGTGTTATGAAAAGTCAGGGCAGTGAAGGGGTCCTTTTTTAGGTGAGAGGCATGACATTTTTTTGCAAATATTAATTTCTTAATATAAAAATAAATTCCATAATTGATGAAATTGGATATATTATTTATATTTAAAGAGAAAAATATTTTTTATGGTTGTGAAATCATCATTTTTTTATTTTTGGGATGATATTTTCCAATATTTTGAGACATCACCTCTTGATTTAACATTTTTACCTCATTTTAACCATTACCACAATGACTGATTTTTTCCTTGGTAACTAATTTCTATTACCCAAAATGAAATTTAAATTATTTAGTAATATCTAAATGATTAATGAAAAATTAAATCTATTTTCCCTGATTCATGTTCTAAAAGTGATAAAAAATAATTTGAATATATATATTCACAATGATACAAAAACAATTTTTAGAAAATATCCAGTTTTAAGAATTAGTATGAATTAATACTTACCAGAAAATTATGGACCATAGGTGATACTATAGCCCTAAAAAATTATTATAAAGGTAAATAAGAGACATAGAGATTTCAGGGTACATGTGAAACACCATTGTAAAATACAACAACACAAACATCAACCTTGGCCTCTGCCACCACAAACACAAAAGCCTCCTCAACCACTCAGATGCCTTCCCCTCTGCCACTGATTTGGAGTCTTCCATTCGCCACCTTGATCAGAATTTTACATAGTCTCAACACCTTGATAGCCAAACTCGGTCACATCCTCTGCATCATCTTTTTCAACATGAGTAGTAAGGCTCTCATCATCCTCCCTGAGGGGCTGCCCAAGTTGTTGCACTGTTAAACTATCCGGTTTGACCAAAGTTGAGACATTATCAACCTGACCTGATAATAATTGTTTACCAATTTTCTCCTTGATTTCTCTATATATAATGTAAAACTCAAGTGAGTTGGTGGAATCCAATATAGTAAAAAATATAGGCTTCATAGAATCTTGACGAGATGGAATGTCTTCCATAGGTGCTTTAGAGCCTTGTGTTAGTACAACATCAGACATTGCATCCAAAATCCAAGATGAAGCCACAGTAGTGACATTATTAGAGGCAACATGAGAGGTTTCCTATACTAGAAGTCCAATGTATACATGAGTAATAAAGTCTCGCATTGGAACAATGTCCAACGTAGGACTATAAGAGACAACCGTGGCATCATTAGAGATAATAGGAGAGGCCTCCTGTACTAGTATTCCAGTTGCTACATGAGCAGTAGAGTCCCGCACTAGAACAATTTTCAGTGTAGGAATACTAGATAAAGGTTGCAATAGCCCCACATCTTTAGTAGTTTCACCATGAGAAACAATAATGACTGAAATCTCTGGTGCATCATGTGCAATAGCAGTAGGAGAATGTACAGTTTCCCCCCGCCCAGCCAAACCCCCTTTGAGTAGGGGACTACTAGACAATTTTCCTTTAGAATAGAACTTCTCCTCTATTAAAATAGTAGGGCCAATCTCGATGTCACTACCATGACTACCTGCATCCACATCACCCCATAAAGAGGGCTACCCATAATGAGAGGGCACCATTGCCAAGTGATCACCCAATGGAAGTACATCCCCACTGTTTCCCCCCTAAAAAATGGCTGCCATACTTACCATTAAAAAAATCATCCATGGAAACAATTTCCCATTCTCGTAACTATTCTAAGAGTGTGAAGAAGATTCCAATTGATTGGTGAAGGAGAGTCCATCACACCATCAGGGTTAGCCTACTTCAGAGGGAGTGCAACATTAGGGTCCCTAGTCAATTTATATTTACAATTGTCAGTAAGATGTCCACATCATTTGAAAACAAGGTACTGTAACCCTCTACTATAAATAGATTTAACATACCCAATAAAAAATAGTTCAGACAAAAATCTGGGACATGCTAATACTCAATCTTGAGTTTGAATTTAAACTCATCAGTGATAAAATAAACAGTTTTAATAAGAGGCAATAACATATCAAATTCAACCAAAATAGGAGCCAAATGGCCATATAGAACTAAAAAATTCTCTTTATCAAGCTTTATGGGTGTCTCAATAATCATAGAAACATTCCATAATATGCTAGGATTCCAAAATACCCAGCTAAATTCTTTAATACCAACCCAGGATTGAGCAACCGTATTCCTGGACTTAAAAGGATCAAACTAGGGATCCCAATTCTAGAACGTCAAGATCCCTGGATTTAAATTAACATAAACAAAACTCTAGGCCCTAAGATTAAATTCATTAGAGCATAAATTGAAATGAAAAAAGTTCATACCTAGCGACACCATATGCTATTCACTGAAACCCCAAATTTCTTGAAGATGTTTCCTAGGATCTTAAAAATTACCCAACATAATCATATGCAAACTAAGATGAGTGATCATAGAAAACTTATAAGCATAAATACACTCCTGAAAGAAATGGGGGCTCACTTCAACCACTGCACATCCTCCATTCCATGTGATCTGATTAGAAGTAGAGTCTTCATCACGAGAACCAGGGAAAAATCTGTCAGAACCCTTGACCTAGAGGGATTTGACTCAAGGTTCTAAATCAAAACTTGAGGGTACCAGTGGATTCAAAACAATAACCTTCTTCGAGGGACCGATGAAAATTTCTATGGGATTAAAATGATTTAACAAGGATAAAAGCATATCTAGCCAAAGAGAAAAACCTAGACACCATTGATGAAGAGAGATGCACTCTCAACCTATCCCATCTCTGGGTCATGAAACATGTTGTTGGGTAACAAGGTATTCGGGTGGCCTCCCCACCTACATGCCACATGTCCCTAGTGAGGCCCATGGTGGCCAACCCTTAGGCTTAGGCCAGTTCCCAACGAGGTATAGGGGCCCACGAGAGGTTTGTTAGCATATAGTGCGTGTTGCCTTGTGAAGCCTCCATGAAATTTATTAGTTTATAATTAAATAAATTATATTTATTTTATTTTAATACCAATTCAAAATTGAATTTTTTAATGTGAGTACTTAGTTAATGGAAAAGGGTTTAAAATAGATTTTTAGTGGAATAAAATAGAATTTAGGTTCCATATACAAGTTTATAAATTCAATATAATATATTAAAATTCACTTTTATACTTCTTAAATACATATTTGGTTTATGAAAATGTTTAATAAAATTTTAATTCATTCTAAAATCATAATGTTGTTATAAATGTTATAGTATTTTCCATAATTGTATTTTTTACTATTCAACCAAAAATAAACCTTTTCATAAAAATCCAAAAAATTCACTCTAATATAATTTTGAAATTATGAATTAAAAAGTAATTCATTTTTTGAAATTAAAATTCTATCTATTAGATATTTATATTTTCAATAAAATCACCAAATACATTTAAAAAATTATTTATTAAGAAAAAACTATATTTTATGGGTGATTATATTTATATTTTTTCTCGTTTCTTAATAATGGAATGGATGATAATTAATTACTCCAAAAGTAAAATATTTTAATTTTATGAAATAATTTTTCTAATTAAGTGGAATTTATCTTTTAGATAAATGGTTGGGAATACAGTTTTATTGTGACAAAATTTATGCTAAACAATTATAGTGCTATTTAAATGACTATTTTACTTTTCTAAAAACTATATTATCAATATTTTATAACCATTTTTTGATAATACGATACTATATATAAGAAATATTTTATTTTTATATTAAAAAAATAATTAATGTTTTATAATATTATTTTATTATAAAACATATTACATTGAGTTTTAAAAGAAAATTTTTTAGTAATAAAACAAACACACAAAATAGTATAACAAGCATTTTATGAAATAAATGGCCTGAAAATAAATAATTTTAAAGAATATATAAAATATATATTTATAATTTTTTTTGACAAATATTTATTATTCGTAGAAATTAATTATTATTATTATGAAAACCGTGTATTTAACAAAAGAATCAACTTGGATGATAAATTTTCATCAAATGGTCTTGGTTTAGATAATTAAAAATAAATAATTTCACATAAAATTTAATTTTATATTTTAATAAATAAAATTTATAAAAAATATTTATTGGAAATATGGGATCTTACATTATTACCACTGCAATAAATTGCATGTTTCCAATTTTAATTTCCCCAAGAGATGAAAATATATAAGGGAGTTCTTAATATAGCGAGGACTCATGATATAATTTTAAATTTTAAATCAACCTCACTATATTTAGTACTATTTACACACTCATTTTCCCCTCATAATAGGAATATGCATAGTTTTTCATTTTTCAAAACCATTTATATTAAATATACCTCCTTAGCTTGTTATAAGACTTAGGAGTTTCCAAAGTTATTCCTTTCATAGCTTCATTTTCATTATAATGTGCACAACCAAATTCTAAAACCAAAATTAATAAAAATAATAATCAATAAAATCTGAGAAAACTAATCCTATTGTTCCTTACCCAATGATACATTTCGAATGTATTGAAACTTTTAATTCTATACTAACTATTTGAGCTGATTATCCCATATTAGTGGGTATCAAGACACATATCAATTTAATTATTTTCCAAAGGGTGTCTATAATCTTCCTTAAATTGATATTCGATAATGGAGTGATTTTTGATATTAAATGAGATTTTATTATCTTAAAAATTTATATATATATATGGGGATATCCAATACATTCCAAATATCACATAAAATTCTATAAAGGAAAGAATGACTATATGTACAGTAAGTATCCTCCTAGAAACCATGATTAGAACGTAGTTATATAATTTGGATGTAATAATCACCCCACAAAGTATTTTTTTACCATAAATAAATATTCAATGTTTGAGGTGGTTAATTTAAATTCTTAACAAAAATGAAAGATATTTAATAATTTACTAGCTAGAATCAAATAATAATTTTTTTGATCTAGAGTGGATAAAAGGGGTGCCTATAATAACTTCATTTTCATAGCCCACTTATATAATATTTATTACACATTCTCTTCATTGATCCCTTAATCTTGGTGGTTCTTTATTCTTACTACCACTATTATACCTTGGTTTAGCGTATTGATTTTTGTAATGTCCCAAATCCACACATTTAAAACATTTACTTGTTAGTGGTACCTTAGGATGAATGCTATTTAGCTCCATCATGTTAACAAAAATATTTATTTTTCCTTATAATATTGTTACTCGATGCCCTCCTTTTACAAAAATATGACATATTAATATTACCTTGAGAAATTTCCCTGAGTTCCTTTTTACCAAATTATTGACACATTGGAAGTTGAATATTCTTTCTTCCATTTTTATTCAATATAATTTTAATTAAAATATATTTTTTCTTATTTGGTGTGTTTAGAAATTATGAGAGGTTTAATTTTTTAATCATAACTCAATATAGTTAGTTGGGCATGACCATAATAATTTCAGTCCAAATATCATCTCATTTGGTATATAATTTGGATATCCACCATATTGTTCTTAATATCATTTGTTAACTTATTTTATTTTAGTTCTAACTATTTATTAAATCTTAATGTGGTCAATGTATGAAAAAAAAATTAATTTCATTAGTGAATCACAATGAAAAACTATATTAATTTTAATAGTCTATATTATGAATATCATTTTCTACATCAAATTAATTTTAGATTAGGATAATTTCAGTTTAACCTATATAAAGTTTTGTTCAATCAAATTGATTTAATTTGGGCTATCTTAACATAATTCTAAAAAATAACTAAACTATAATTTGATACCAAGTGAGATTACCCAAGTGAAACATAAATATATTTTACCTCATTTTAATAATTTGAATGTTACATTGAACAAATAATCTCACAATACTAGAACCCAATGATTTAGTGTCTTTGGAAATAAGATATATAAAAAAACATATTACACATTATTTCTTTAACATCTCACATAAAAATATCTATTTAAAACATGATTCTATACATATAATTTCATATAATTTCTCAAGGAAGTGGAAAAAATAAGTACTGAGCTCAAATTTTATATCTAGGAAAACATATTGATGAGTCATAAAGGGTTATACATAAGTTTGTTTGAAAACATGTGAAGGAGAGAAATTTCTGAATAAAATTATTGTAGGATCATAAGACCATAAAAAATCCATCATGAAATCATAAGTGCTATACCTTTTCATAGAAACATGTAACAATAATTATGAACCATGTGATCATAACAATGAATTTTGGTATATCCTAGAAATGAGGCCCAATTATAAGAATCTAAAATCATAACATTATGATTATACCCAATCATTCCCATTATTTTTTTGATAGAAAACCCAATATTGCGCAAAAACATGGAAATGGGAAAAACTAATTATTCTATTGCTTTTAGTTGTGAACCAACCCAATGATTCCTATTCATTTTGTTTTGAACAATACAAATGATGTCTACACATTATGCCTTGAACCAAACCAATCATGTTAATGATAAAATCATTATATCATGAGATATAAATTTATACCAATGTATCATAGGGATATATAGGACCCCACCCATCACACAATTATATACCATATATATGTCTTTCAAATTAAATTTATCATTTATCAATAATGAAAATCATAAGGAAATAAAATGGTTTTTATATCATTTCCAAATGGTATTTCATAACATAACATCAATATTAGTTTAGTATATGCCGAAAATTCAATCTATAAAATGGGATATAAATGAAATTATATAATTATGATGAAAATTTCTTGATAATAGATACAAACCTTGTAGATATAGTGGAAAATGGATTATAATCCAATAGTTTTTCAGAAATTGTTTATCATTTCTGTAAAAATTTAAAGTTATGAGTCACTTTCAAAATTCATTTTCCAGAAAGTGAACTTTAGAATTTATAGTAATTCACTTTAAAAAATACTTAATAATGAAATTTTAAATAGAAATTAATTTTATATAAATAAATGTGTGGTGGATAATTAAAATTTATGAGAATGAAATGAAATACTTATTTATCATTTAGAACGTTTTAAAGAAAAACTCACATCTAATAAAGAATAGAATAATTTAATGTTGAAAAGATATAGAGGTAAATATGAGGAATATATAAGATAAAACATATTTTTATTCCATAATAATAAAATAAGATATTCTCTATAATAAACTATATGGATATAGAGGATAAATATTCTATAGAAACAATGGAAATTATTCTTAACAACATCATATTTTTATAGAGTTAAATTAATTAAAGAACAATATTTTTATTCAAGGATTTAATTTCCTTAGAGTTAGTATATAAAACATAATTATATAATATTAAATAGATTTAGTATATAAACCATACAAAATAAAATAGGTGCGTAATAAAAAAATGTATCATAGAAGGGAATTTGAGATGAAAAACACATACCATAGATTCTTACTTGGTCAGACACACTCTATCATCATGTATAATAAAATAAATAAATTAATAATTAATTTTATAACCTTATTCATATTTATTAACTTTTATATTAATATTTTATTATAATTTATTTTATTATTATTACTTATTTTTTTTTAATATTCTTTATTGATATTGGTAGTTTTAACTGTTCCTTTTCAATTTTGGTGTAAGAGTCTCAATTATCATTTCATGTTGTTGAGTTTATAATCCCAAAATTAATCATGTAACTATAATATAAGTCCCATAATTATACATTAAGTTCTCATTTCACTATATTTGAGTTTTGAGTATGATCCTTAATGATGAAATACATAACGTGATTATGTCAATAAATTTTAATGAATGAAGAGAAAATATATTAAAAATGAGTTGAATATTTATTTTATCATTATAGAAACAAAATAAATTATTTAATTATTAATTTCACATCATAATTATATCACAAAATTTATATATCTCACTAGAGTTTTGAATATTTATTTAAATTTTGAAATATTTCTCAGTATGCTCATTTTTCATGGTTAAAACCACTATGATCACTTATTGTTAATATTCCACCATATTAGTTTATTTAAGTAAAAATATTTATGGTTAAATGATAACTAGAAAAAATAAAGTGAAATTATTCCAAAAACACCCCAAAACTTCAAAATTCAAATGAATAATAAAATAAAAAATTTCAAAATTCAAATTTCAAAAATCAAATTTAGGAAAAAACACAATCCCTACAATGGTTTACTAAATGAGAGCTTACATCTTGAAACTCATGTGTAGTTGGAGCACCAATACCTAAGATAATAAAATCACCCATCATACTAGTTCCCGCACCCAACTACTGGAAACAAATTCCCTCTGACTCCGAAACCTACCAAATAAAGAAGATCCACCAACTCACTAAAGAAAGACATCGATGTGAGAAGAATATTCGTCAAACTTGTAAAATCTATATCACCACTGCTATTGGCTCCAAATTAACTAATAAAAAAAGAATCTACTATCACTAGAAATGAATTAAGGAAATCCTTTTCTGACTTTTGAATATGTAAAACTATAAATAATAACTTGAAACAAAATCAACACAACTGAAGAATCATTACTGAGAGAACCTAAAGAAAGGTAAAAATCCACTACAGGTCTCACTTCCTAGAACACCCTACTAATCATGTGAACAAATACCAAAACCACCTCAAAAACAATCACCCTATGATGACTTTGGAAGGAGAAATGGATATTGAAGCTAGAGTAGATTATGAGCCAACATGACCTCCACAGCAATCCATAAATGATTGATCACCATAAACACTTCTAGATAACTTCATCGTTAAAATTTAATAATAGAAAAAAACTCAATAAAATAATTCCATATTAATATTGGAGAAAAATTAAACATTAACTGGAGAAAACAATGGAAAAAACCATCACCAGACTATCCAATTTTACCGAAAAGAAAAGTGGTGGACAATACAAGGAAACAAAATCCCCTGATATCGACTTGCAACCACAAACACCATCCAAAAACCACCTAAAAACAATCATACAAAAACAATATATATAAGAGAATAAGGGGACGAGTAAAAAGAGATGAGGAGGGTGAACATACCAATGAGGATTCTTGTGATCCTCACACCAACAAAATCCCAAGCCACTAGGGTACCTTCATGAAAAACCATGATATATTTTAACATGAAGGTTCAGGTGACAAGTGAAGAGGTGGGTGAATAGTGAAGGCACAATGTGACATCAAACATTACACCAAAAAATAACTAGTAGAACCATAATTCCATGAGAAACACAATAGAAGCATGGTATATGGCAGATATTAAGAAAGAGGAATGAAAAAATACATAGACCCACACAAGAGCTGGAATTAGAGAGGAGGATCAGGAACATCATGGATGGATAGGAAGGAGAATGTGATAAGGTGGAATTATAGTTCACTGTTGTAAATAGTTTCATCCAAGTAGGTTATTTAATAAAGAATATGTCTCAAAAAAAAGAAAAGAGTAAATCACATATCTGGTTAGTGTTAGGAAGATTTAGGGGTGGAAGAACCCATGAAGATACAAAAAATCTCAAGATAAATGAATAATAAAAATCATCAAAAATGCTATAAGATAGAATTAGAGGCTGAAGTGGTCACCCCATTTCTAAGGGGAAGAAACTCTAGATGGTAGAGAAATGCGTTCGAGAGAGCGCTCTAAGAGAAAATAGAACCATCAACAAAACCTTCCATTTATTAATAATATTATCAATAAAATGAATATTTTTTCTTTCAAAAATATTAATTAGGTCAAAAATATCATATATATTCATTACATATAAGTTTAGAACTCGTCATATATAATATTGATAAACAATGAATAACATCTTTCATGGAGATGGTGAAATGATAATTACATGACTGATGTTTTCTTTTTCTAATTGATGGAAGGAACGTTGATGATAATTATTACAAAATCATAATTAAATTTAATTACAATCTTGATATTGATCCCATCATAAAAATTTTGTTATAAGATATTTGAATTATGTGTAATAAGAAAGAAATTTGAAAAAATTTGGCTTAAAAGGTACCACTTCCTTGGATATCATCCATTATAACATTCCTTAAGACATATAATATTTGTCTTTTTATAAGAAAAAAACCTCCAGAACATGGAAAATAAAATTTTCTTGGTTTTGGTATAGTTTATTTGAGCTTGGAGTCTTTAGGTTTGAGGATAGTTTGGGTTGTGAAGTGGTGCTATTATTGGGGAGAGGGGTGACATTTTGGGAAATAATAATTTATTAATATAAAAATAAATGACCTATTTGAAGAAAGTAGAACCAAAATTTATAATTAGTGAGTAAATGATAGTTTAAGGTCAATGAATCCATTATAAAATAATTTTATATACGAGGATTTGTGATATTTTGAGACATTACCTATTGATTTAATATTTTTGCCTTGTTTTAACCTTTACCATGGTATCAAATATTTAACTTAGTAACTTATTTTTATGAAAAATTGAAATTAAAATTATGAAATAATTTGTAAATTTTTATTCCAAATATGAAATCCATTTCACTTCATTAAATTTTTAAATGTGATAAAAAATAATATTAAAATAAGTATTCATAACCCAATAAAAACAATTATTAGAAAACATGTAGTCTTAATCATAATAAAGAATTTTAAATTATTTAGGAAAAATATCTTGAATAATTTTAATTATCATGACATTTACTGATTTATCATTAAATTTTTTTGTTATGTGTTTTAAAATCAATAAAAATTTAAATGGAATCATGTTAGTATTTTTTTATATAAAAAGTAACAAAAACTAATTTTTAAAAAATAAAATAAATCTTAGGTGTAAAATATAGGTATCTAATTTTTTAAAATATTTTTAACTACCTTATTCTAATTCATAAATATATATATATATATATATATATTAAAATCTAATACCAATTTTTTTTTATGCATATATCATAATTATTTTATAAAAGTTAAGATATTTTTAATAACTGTATTTTTTTACAATTTAGTAAAAAAATCAACCTTTTTTGAAAAATAAAAAAAATTCACTATAAGATAATTTTGACAAGATAAGTCAAAAAATTAAGTTAATTTTATAAAATAAATATTCTTAATATTATATATTTATCTTCTATATATAAATATATAATACTTTAAAAACAATTTATTAAAAAAAAACAAATTATTTTATTATGAGTGATTATATTTATATTATTGTTTTATTAAATATTATATGATTGATAATTAATTATCAATAACTACTTAAAATTCGAATTTTATGAAATTCTCTTTCAAATTAAGTGGAAATAGATTTTAAATATTGAATTGATTAAATGGTTTTAGCGCAACAAACTCCATAAAATATGATTATAATACTCTTTCAATCACCATTTCAATTTTCTAATAACTACATCATGAGGATTTTATAACCATTTTTTTGATAATAATAGACTATACATTTGTGGAATTACGTTTTCAAATAAAAATAATAATATATGTTTCATAATGTTATTTTATTATAAAACATATTACATAAATTTTTAAAAGGAATTTTTTAGTAGAATAAAATATATATCAAAAAATAATATGAGCACCATTTTTAAAATTAAATGAACTGTAAATAAATAATTGTGAATAACTATAATTTTATTAAAACTATTTTGATAAATATTTATTAGTTTTAGAATTTAACTATCTTTTTCATAAAATAACATTTATTCAATAACGGAAACCACTTTGGTGATAAATATATGTATAAATTTCAAGTTTATATGATTAAGAAAAAAATTAATTTAACATTTAAATTTATAATTTAATGATAAGTATTTGTAAATAAATATTCATTGGACAATTGGGATGTTAGAGGGGTCATGGTGCAATGCCACTATCAGGGTTGCATTGTGTGGGAACCACTAAGGCCATGAAATAACACCCTATACCTCTGTAGAGAAAAATACTGAGCCTGGGACTTTATATTGAATCCTTCATCATCCTTCATATAACACTCCCCAACTGGATTTTATTCATTATACATGCTCCCCCCTTTTTTGAGTAGTTATTCCCTACTAGACGGTCTTTATAGTGCATCCCCTTTGTTGCAATGTAGAATATCCCTAACCAGGTTTTCCTTTATAGAACTATGTAGTGATTCATAGAGAAACCTACTACCCATAGATAAAAATTAATTCTGATATAAAAATATATTAATCTTATATAAGCCTCAAGTTACTTTTAAGTATACTTCACCATGGAATAAATCCTTACAGTATACCATTTTTTATCCAGAATCTAGAAAATCTAATATTACTTTTTTCTTCATATTGGTGAATTTCCATAAGTTCATTGTGTAACCAACCTCATGTATAAGATATTAAAATTACATATCCATTCACCATGGTTTAGTATGATAGAATGTGGTTTAGTCTTTCTAGATTCGTAAAAAAATAAATCTCAAGTATCCCCTCCTCACGATGAAACCCCCTAGTTTTAAGGTGTGATCTAAGTCCTATAGTAGAATTTTGTCCAAACACTCATGAAACTTATTTAATACTAACTCTTGACCTCTTCCAATCCTCCAATAGCCAAAATAATCAAATTCAGAATGTTGGGTTTATAAAATAAGAACTTATGTTTTGTCACAAATTCCTGAATGGTCATTCGGTGTGAATTATTTATTATATTTTCATTAACAACATTATGTTCCAATTAATCAATAGGAAAACATCATGGGAAATTTTAATATCACTTATAGGAAATTTATCCTATGTTGACATAAATATATAATAGTGATTGAATATTTTTTTGGATTCTAGGTATGAAACAAGTCATGGATGGTTTTTTGGAGGATCTATAATTTACAAAAGGTGAAATTTGAACATAAAAAACTAGAGGGAAGTATTAAATATTTAGCTATTATGGAATGAAAATTAGATTACATTATCAATAATTTTTTATGGGTTTCTTGAGATTATTGAAAGGGAAGGAAGTGGTTTGGATCGTTATGGATTTTTTTGACTAAATTGGAACAAGTTATTCTACATAGGAAGGATTAATTAGTTTAGGAGATTAAAAAGTATTATACCATACCGACTGTGAGCCTTTTTGAGATACTTAATAGCCATTTATCTGATCATGATATTTGATTCACATCTTGATTCTAGTATGGATTTGAAAAATATTTTCCTATAGCTTAGTATCCATAACCATATTGTATTTACTTAAAATAAAATTTTCATTTCACCAACTTTAAATTGGTTGATAGGGGAACCCTACACACACACGAGCAACAAGAATTGCACCAACCCTGCTTGACCCAATTCTCGTGGGAAGGAAAGTGATCTCCATATCCAAGGCCACCACGATAAGCCCATGCGCACCTACAATGAAATTATTACATTATGGAATTATCATACATATCCTCTATAGTATCTCATAATATATATACTATATATATCACCACCATATTAGGACATTATGTCAATGATAAATCCAACCACAAGCATTACACCAAAACCACAACAGGATCACGTTTTCGACCACATGAGCCACCAAAACCATCCAAAATAACCCTTGAAATATTCCAACAAGAACGTATTAGATACATTCATGATGCAATGGGTAAAAAGGGAAGAGGAGGATTGGGATAAAAATAGAAGCTAGAGGAACATCAACTCCAAATAGCATCATACAACTCCTTGGATGAACCACCAGTGAAAAAATGCTAAAACAAAAATGGTAAGCCACAATGACAATACCTAAAATTAGAACTATCATAGTCCATCCTCCATCACCATATGAAGCCACCATAAAAATTATAATACTTTTTCAAAATTGGTTCTCAAGTGAGATTCCATGTAGAAATAGTATAGGAGGTTCTCCAATAATATGTCCTTTCATAGTCCTCATTGAAATGGTTCATATCCAAAATGAATGCCTAGGTAAAATTCCATAGACACATGAAACTGTGGGACATAAAAAAAATCCACATAGAGGAAAGTACCCAAGATATATTTCCCTAGGAAGACACCACTGAAATAGGAGAATAAGCAGAAAATTCACACTATCTAGATCAAAGTTAATGGGAATAGACACCTGTAGAAAATGATTCCATGAACAGAAGGAATAACAGATGTCGAATATATCATCACTAAGAAATTATTCACCAGGAATGGGTACCATAATGATCAAGGTAATTAGAAGAAAGATCCACGAACATGATGTCGCCGAATGATTCCACCACCTAGAGAAGGAGCGTTTCCCACCAAAAGATGGAGCTAATTCCAAAGGAATTTCTGGGTGAAAGGGGAAGCAAAACCATGGATGAATAAATGAAATAATTGATGTGGAAATGCATGGAAGAAGATAAAATGAACATAGGAGTCAGTAGGGGGGTTGGTGGTGGGAAAAACCCAAAACCTTTATAATAAGTGAGAGAACCCTAAGACTATATCATGCTACAATTTTGTACTCAATCTAAGAATAATATTTAAATAAATGAGGATATTATTCATTTATATATTTATGATTTTGGAGGAGTTTAGTAATATTATGTATCCTTGGAATATTTTTTATGATATTAATTATAATGTATATACTTAGATAGATTTATTTAAGGCTTTATATAATAGTCCATGTTAGTCACGCTTCTGTTAGATGGAAGTTAGTCACTTTTTCTTCTTTGAGCCATGTTTGGTTCAATAGAGTTACGATCATGTGTATGTGATCAAGAAGGGGTTTGATTTAGATTAGAATAGGTTGAATCCATATGCGAAAAATAGATTTCATCCTTTAGAGTTTGATGGTGGGGATATTGTTTTTCATAATGTCATACCTTGGCTGGGACATCGAAGTATTGGAATGTAAGAGAAGTTGAATTCATGGTTTGTTAGGCAATTAGAAATTTTAAGGAAGATTGGGGAGGTGTATTATTTCTTGTAATTTACTCCAAATTATATTTATATTCATAATTTATTTCTTGTGAAATATATTAATAATTATAAAACATATCTTTCTCATATACATCTACGTGATGATGTTGAGATAGTGTTGGATACACCATCTATATAAATCAAATTTTCTATTTTTGATTATTATGAGAAGTATTTTTAAGGAAATTTGGTGCCACATATACATGTTATATGGTAGAATAGGCATGTATAAGAGGATAACTAGGAGAGAAAATTCTAAATAATCTCCCAATGTCTGAGTTATTATTCAATGAGGCTATATAGCACTTCTTAAGGCTGAGAAGTCCTATGATGGGGAGTTTACAAAGTCTGGGGTTTTTGGAGTATATTTTTTTGATATCTTTGGATTTATTATAAATTATTTTAAATTCATTTTTGATATTTTGGGTGAAGAATTTGTTTTGTAATGTGCTCTATTGAAGAAACTATTTTAATCTCTTCAGAAAGTTCCACCAGATACATAATTTATTGTATTGTGTACCTGGTGGAGGTGATGAGGGAGGGGGTGAACATACTGGCCATTAGGTACCCAATGGATATATATGGGGTACCTTTTTGGAAGTTTAGTATAATTAATTAAAATTTTTAATTACAATAATCATTATATCATGGAAATTAGATTAATATTCCATTTATTATCATTTTATGGTTCATTACTAGGAATTTATTCTTCCATAAACTCTTTGTTTTTTCTGAAACTTTTTATAATATTTCTCTTCTATTTTAAGTTAGAATAAAGATCCTTATATGGAATTTATTTATATTAGTAATAGCTATAAAATGCCTTCAATTTTGTGATAATGCAATGAAGTTTAGTTATTTTATAGTTCTATCTTTTCTCTTTTACTTTTATTTTGTCTATTTAATCAATTTTTATATGTTCTTGAAGGATTGAAGCCTTTATTACCCATGCAGATTGTACACCAAGTGTGAGGTAAGTGACCTCTCATACTCTTTGTTTTTTATAGACTTATTTTATATAAATTTTGAACTATTTTGTTGATTTATTAGTTGAAGTTAATTAAGTGGAATGAAAAACTAGTTCAAATGATATAGAATAAATTTTCATGTTTTTTTATGCATTTATCATATTTTATAAAAATAATTATATAAAAATTGTGGAATTTTAAGTGTAATGTGATGATTCTATGATTTATATGTTTAAATAAATGTTTAATTTTATGTATTAATTAACGATGTATTTAGTGATAAGAATTTTAATTCTAAAATTGTTGTTTTGATGCTAAAGTGTTATTATTAGGTGTCATTCAATGCTATATGAATTCATGTATTGAATTTATTATTTTTGAAATATTTTTGTGATAAATTAATTAATTTAATGAGTTTTTTAACATGATGTTTTTTATTTAAATTTTTATAATAACATTGGGGAAATATAAGTTTAAATGTGCCAAACAAACTTATAAAACTGTAAGAACTAGTTATGTGTTTTTGGGATATTCAAAATAGAATTATTCTAATGTAAAGTGATTAATGTTTTATATAAATCAATTTGATAATGATGTACATTGGAAATAAGAAGGGGAAATTAATATTCAATGTTTGATTAAATTATAAATTGGTTTATGTAGTTTAAAAGAAGGATTTTAGAATGTATACCACTTTTTGAAAATTAATAAACTAAAATAAAAATATACAAATTCAATTAAAGGTATATGCATGATATTTTTTAAAGTGAATGATATTTATTTAATGGTTAATTAAGACAATAATTTTGATGATTTTTGATGAAAATAAAGTTGTGTTTTGAGATGTTTTAGGCTAAAAATTCTTATGTGAAAGTTCCATGTAGTTGGCCACTTATGAGTAGGCTTATGCTTGGATGAGAAATGATAAGAATTGAAATGTGAGACATGTGTTTGGGAAATATGTTTCTTAGGCTATGTAATATAATAGTTTCAATGTTCTTGGAATGTGAGTTGACATGAGCCATGTGTTTGGCTATTTTTATTTCCATTTGATATCAGATGTTTTACTAGCATTGTTCAAAGTAGGTATGAGATTTTTTAAGTTTCCTAGTCTACAACCAATACTTTATTTACTTGCTAAAAAAGTATATTTTATTAATTTTAAAAAATTAAAATATTTATATATATTCTTTTTAAACAAAAACATCTGTTGGGAACTCAAGTAATTTCTAGTGAGGATTTATTCTCACTCCCAATATGTATACAACACTTGTGATTTCAAACTATATGCATGATATTACAAGTAAATTAAAGAGGAATGAGTATCTTGGAGATGATGTTTGAAGACATATTGGAGAAATTCACATTTCCATTTTAGGCATAATGGAGGATATTTTCTCACTTTTTTTTGATTTTACATTTCAACTATATTCTCCATACTGTATTATTTTATTTCTATATTTAAATATTAATAGGATGTATAAATCATTTGAGTATTTACAAGATAATTTTATATTATATTAATAATTATATTGTTCATTTAAAATTGTTTTTTTATTATGGTAACATTTATTTCTATATTTTTGATGTGATGGTTCATTATAGGGTAAATCACTTCCCAGTAAATATTTTAGACCGTCAGTGCTATACTCTAACCTCTACTGACTGTAGAACACACATGAGGTCATGTGATGTATCACCTAAAATTAAATTAGGATTTAAAAAAACTCATTAAATATATAGTATAAAAAATAACTAATAAACCATTGATTGTGTATATTTTATATCTGTAATTCAGAGTCTAGAGTATTATAATTTCTATAAATGATATTTTCAATATGATCATATGACATAGCCTTCAAACTATTGTAGAAAATTTAAAATTGGTTTTGCTCCCACAATGTGATGGTTAATTTAATAATTGATAAGAACATTTCATGCATACATTTTTTTTAAAATTTATTGGTTCATTAATTTAAGTTACAATTTTGATATATTATTTATTGATAATTTAATTTATGTAAAAATAATATTTTGAAATAAAATTTTGGAAAAAATAAAAATTATTTAATTGTTTATCATTTTAAAAATAATTTTGATTTTTGATTTTTTTTTGTTTTGTAGGTGATTAAAAGCTAGAAATAGAATATAATGGAGGATGTAGATACGATAAAAACATATCCATAACTAATATCAAACCTAAAGAAACTCTCATCCACTTAGGCACCCCACGGGTTATCCATCTAAGTGCCTATAAAGGTTAGCGCCTAGTATACTAAAGCCCCTACAGAGGTAGTCAGAGGGTTATGTGGCTGTGAATGTATAAAGAGAGGAGTAGCTATCATGCATGGAATTTGCGTGTGTGCATGTAGGGAATATGGAAGATAAACTATTACATGTGGGTCAATATGAAGGAAAATATAAGTCCTCTATCTCTCATTCAGACTTGTTCTGGAATATGGATGTCATGATGAATATGATTAGTAAGTGCCCAACCCTGTGATTTTTTGATGTGGGTTGGATAGGTCTCAGCTACTCTACATTTTAAAAAACCACATTTCAGCCAGGTTGTATGTCACCAACCATATAAATTTATAACTTCCACTAAATGACTCCCCACTCACTTATTATTACCATTATTATCATTAGATATTACCATTGATTCCACTACAAAGCTCTGTAACAAGATCCGCCACCACAACAGGGTTGAGTAACCCCATGAAATCACCCAGAGAGGTTAGTTCAATCCACAGCTGTGGTTGAAGAAATACAAGGATGTGATTTACACCTTATATGGGTATATAAAGAATGAATAATTTAAGTAAAATCTGAAATGGAAGATAATGATTGAGACTCACAACCTGGATGATGTTCAAGTTAGGAAACAAGTAAGTTACTTGTATGAAATTATTTAGTCTCACATTTCACATCCCAAATAAAATTAAGGAAATGAATGTGAAATCAATAGAAAATGAAAGAGGGATATGATCCCTGTAATATTTAATGATGAATTCAAATGGTGAAACCATAGTTCTTTAGGTTCTAACCAAATTTTTAAAAAAGAATATTTTTGGGGGAGAGAAATATTCAAAGGATGATCCTTGAGGGTTTATATGCCTATAAGAAAAGGGTTCTCAAGAACTTCTTGTTGTATTATTGGGGTGGGGGACCTATAGGAATAATTATATTCTTGGAAACTATTGTTGGTTGAGTAAAATAGTAATATTATTTTCTTATCCCCTCATAGCTAGCATGGGGGTGTATAACTTAGTTCTAGGTGATTATAATGAAGTATACTTATTGAAAGTTAGGTATTTATATTTTTATTACTTTTTAATTCACAATGGTTTACACATCATTCTTTACTAATTTATACTCCCACTCACTCCCTAAACATGACCGTTATTTGGTAGGTGTTGGGAGTGTATTTTTTAAGCAATAACTATTGAGTTATTCCTAATTACAAGATAACAAACTATTCTGCTCAACCCTTATACCAATATGTTAAAATATATTTTCTTTTAAAAATACCAATTTTATAATCAATTGAACTTATAATTTTATTCAATTAGTTAATTTTAAATAATTTTGAAAATGTAAATTTCACTTGTTTTTATATTTACACTTTAGGTAGAAGTTATTTTTAGAGAGTAAGAATAAGTTGAAGTGAAATCAGCCAATGCCGTGTGATAACCCCAGCACACATTTGAACTAAAATTAAAATTTCACCAAATATTTAAATAAAATTATTCTAAAAATTGTTGGGATAATGAATTTTTTTGGATATAATTATCTAGAATACTCAAAAGGCCAATTCATCCATCTTATTACCTAAAACGTTGAATCATTGATGGGTATCTTCACTATTCACAGTTAAATGGTGACTTCTATAACTTGAGAATAAATCATGCTTTAGGCATCCAAAATCCATCAAATTTACACTCTAAATAGTCAATAGGCAGTGAAACAAATTTGTAGTGTTGTTTAAATCATGGAAAAGGTATATCCAATACAAAATATGGGTTCTAATTAGTTTTTTTTTAAAACTGGTGCCTAAAACCACTTTCCACTTTTCCAAAAAAATGATACATTAGGCACCCCATTTAGAAGTTTGATGATAGAGGAAAGAAAAATTACATTTTGGAGTCCTATCAGAAATATATCCATCCATCAAATGGTTTCTTCACCTTCCATAGAGTTATATGCATTATAGAATCACCTAGGGAATAAAATGATGTGTATACCATGTTTTATTTATGTAATAACTATTTTATTATTTTAATTCCCGTATATATATTGTTTTCCCCATCTCTCAATTTTTTTTATGTTTCATTTTGATATGTCACACTCTCACTCAAATGATCATGTTTGAGGATCCCCAATCATGTTATGTTTAACACTTCATTTATTACCTTACCTTCTTTTAAAGCATTCATATTGATTTATTTAACTCAAAAAAACATGACCATGGATTTTTATATTTATGCTATGGTATCACAATGAAAACAACATACAATTATATTCAACACACATTGAGTTATTCATGTGTTTCCTTGGTGATATTGGTTAAGATGCTAAACATAAGTCACATCATCATGTGATCATCGATGAATCATTTTTTTTGTTTTCAACTAAACCCTAAGTGATATTATAGTTTAACTCATATAATATGCTAGACTATGGTGGTATAAAACATGTTTTAAATGGATTTAAAACATTTATATGAAAAATGAAGTATTATCATCAATGGAATTACCTAGGTCAATCATACTCCATCCATGAAATTTATTTTCTTATTATTTTCCCCCCATTCTTTTGTATACACTTTTATAATTTTATAACAAACCCACATTATTATTTTAGTCTTAATAAATTATAAAAACATATATTTGTTCCCATACTAATATATCATTGAGAGAAAATCTAGGGTTTCTACCATACTATAGTTAATTCTTATCTTTCAGAAATAAAATTAATTTCAAGCATCATGATATTGTGAGTCAATTCTCCCCATGAGTATGGGTTAAATTTTTACTATATTTGAATATGGTTTTAGGTAACCTATAATTTTAATAAGATTAAGTATCTGACCATAGGAACTAAATGGTTTTTAGGATAGTGAGTGTCTACCATGACCATTGGGTTCTCATAGAATTCATTCCGACAAAACACGTTTTCTAAATTATCTTTTAATTCCATAATAATTCATTAACCTATATTTTTAATTACTAATCAACTACATTTCTCTTTCAGATTAAATTAGTTTTGTAATTTCAATCACATTATATTTTAGATCTTTGTTATAAAATTAAATTATTTCTCCAAGTTCACCTCTATGATGTCAACCTCAAAACCACAAAATCAAATACTAATTAATTATATATTTATTGAGTTTTAGTAACTTTACTTCATAAATTTTTAAATCAATATTGATTTAGAGGAACTAATAATGTCATGTAGAAATATAATTTTTTGGCATCATTTCTTGGTATGGGGTTAAGAGATTAATTAATTTTAGTTATTTAGAAAAATTCTTTTCACATATATTCTATTCTCTAATTTTAAATTCATTTTTATTTTTTTATCAATGTAATATTGGTAATTTTTGTTGTGATGGAAGTAATGTAGTTCAAATGTACTGAGAATGAGATTTTTACTATCCAGATCATGGAAAATTCAAGTAAATGAAGTCAAAGAAGAGGTCCACAGTTAAGAATACATAATCCAAAAATATTACCCAAGAACATATGAGGCAAGACTCTATAGCCTGAGATATGATTTTGAAGTCATTTTTCAAGATCAATAAAGTAATAACTTTTTGTCTAAGGAAAGTTCCAATTACATACATTAATTTTTACATATAGAAGATTCTTTTAACACTATAATTTCATATGTTATTGCTGCTTCAGTGGTGGCGTAGTGGTGCAAGGTCGAGGTCCATGACAACGGTGTTCGGTGAGGTCTGTGGTTCGATTCCTAGTAGCCCGATCTTGGGGGAATTTCTGCCTCCCATGTACCACTAATCTTGCAGGGTCACCCGGTGTCTCATCGGGGGGGGGGGGGGGGGGTGGAGAATGGGCACACTTCACCTGGATTACGGATTGCTGTGACAAACCATCGCTGATCGAGGTGTAACCCCATGGGACGCAATGTCATCTCAGCTGGTAACAACTCCTTCCCGGATGGGGCATCTCCGGATGATCTCTTCGTGGGGAGGGGGGTTATCGAGTGTGGATGGTTTGAAAAGGCCACTCCTAGGGATTCCCTTTTTAAAAACTATAATTTCAGATGTTAATGAATAATATGTAAAAGGATAAGAAGTAAAAGAAGAAGTAGTATTGGAAGGATATATTATTGATGAACTTGAGTGGTTCAATGCAATATTTTGAGATCTATAATAAAAATAATAGAATGGGGATTAGAAAATATTTGGTGAGTTATATCAAGGAATACATAAATAATTGGAAGAAAATCAAGTTAATAAAGATAATGAAGAATAGGAAGCTACTAAAATCTACATAGCAAATATAGATTCTAAAAAGGACTATCTAAAATAAGAATAAAAAAACGAGATGAAAAATAGTTAAGGGTTGATGAACTTGAACAAATAATTGAAGATATTAAAGAGTGTCCCAAAGATGAAAAAAATTATTGATTTAAAAGCCCTAGATGGATTCTGACCTCTTCTTCCATTCTATTAAACTATCAATATTTTGGATACCTCCTCTAAATTGTTACTAATTTAATTAATTAGGAGAATAAAAGTCCCAAAAAATGCACATAAAAACTAAAATTGGGTAAATATGAGATGAGTAGTTTTGTATCACACTCCTATTAGATAAAAAAGGAAAAGTTTAATATAAAAAATGATAAAACACTAACAGTTTCTTGGAGTAAATCTTATTTTTTTATTTTTTATTGGAGTTTATAATTTTATTTCTTTTCAATGAATAAAATTTAGTTTTATATTAGGAATTTATTTCAAGAATTTAATATCAATTCCAGTTATGTTTTTAAGCTATAATGAAGGGGCCTTTCTCTTTTATGAGTTTGCTGCACTCTATTGGTTCATCTTAAAAGAAATAAGTATAAAGTGGAAAGGAAGGAGGCTAATTAGAAGGGGAATATGGGTTTTAATTCCTTATTTAATATTACTCCCCTAATAAATTATTTTATTTTTTAAGTTTTAAATTGAAAATATATTCCCCACATTTATATTTTTATTAATTTTTAATGTCGCTGAAAAAAAACATAGTATAATAATCATTCCATGTTTTAGATATCATCATTAATAAATTTTAATTATAAATATTTATGGAATGAATAAATAGAGAAAAGTGTGGTGAGTAAATTTAAAAAATAATGATTTAGGGGAATTGGTTTATTTTTTTTAAATTTTCCATGCATTTAATTTTTTGGGATTTGTTTTAATTGGAAATTATGTTAAGGGAACACCTTTTCATTTAATCCTATATTAACTCATAAAATCGATGAATATCCTTTGTTTGGGATGATCCAAATAACCAGCCAATTCTATCTTTTCCAACATTGATATTTATATTTTGCATGATATTCATTAAAACAAATGTGAGGGAGGGATTGTACAAGGTGGAAGTTATGGTTATAATTAAGAATAATATGTGAGGCATTTCATTGGATTTGGTTAAGGCTTATGATATTATCATTCATTTTAATAATTTTTCCCTCTTAGAAAATATTGAAAAAAATTAAAAAATGGTTTGTTTTTTGGGTAAGAAAAAAATCACCATTTATTAATAATGACCTTTTTTTGCTATCACAATAGTGTTGTGAGGATATCATATAGTTTTGGTTGATGAATTTTGAACTTTTCCCAATAAATAATTTTGAAAAAATTAAAAATAAAATTTTATAAATGAAGAAAAAGAGAAAAAAACACTTTAAGGGTGTACCATTCAATGTTTTAACTACTTCCTGACCTTGAATTAAGTTTGGGGAAATTTTTTGATATCATCACTTCAAATAGAATTATATTTTGAGGTTTTTTTGATTATCATAAAAAATAATTTTTATTTGGACTCCTTTTTTGATTTAATTATATTTATATCATTACCTACCTTCCCTAAATCCTCAGAGTCATTTGAACTTTAATTGAAAATCCCAAATGATATTTTCCATTATAGGTAGAATATTCGAAATTCATTTAAAACATATACCTTTTGTGATTAGGGAAAATAATTTTAAATTAATGTAATATACAATTGGAATGCATATTGATAATGAACTGAAAAATATTTATGTAAATTTGGAGTGTTAAGGTCATTTTGAAAGTGGAAGATTAAAATAAATTGTTGAAATATTAATTGAAAAGTTATTATTTGATTAAATTTCCTTTGTAAATATTGAAAATTTCAATCCCCATTAAATCACTTAGTTTTGTTGACATAGGTATTTAAATCATTTAGGATAAGCTTCCTTTATAAATAATTTGAATTTCATCCTTTATGATAAGTATGATTCTAATTGTGGGAATACTTGATAAGAAAATTTCATTAATAATATTTTGTATTGCAATAAATTATTTATTTATTTAATTTATAATATTACCAATTATTTATTGATTATTTAATTTTTGGGTATACAATATTTTGAAATAAATTTTTGGAAAATGAATGAAAAATGATTTATTTTTTTATTTTTCCATAGGAATTTCTTTTAAAAAGGATTATTTTGTTGGTGTTTAAATGATACAAATATAAAATGATGAGGAAAGAGTTAGGCTAAATATATATCCAACACTAGATCCAACCCTCAACAAAGGTCAAACCGCTTAGCCACCCCAAGGGGAAGTCAGCCAAGAACCTAAGAAGTATAGTGGTCATCATGGGAAATCCCCTGTATAGGTAGACACAATGGTATTCTGGTGTTAAAGTATATATAGAGGATTTGGAGTCACACATGTAATGTATGAGTGTGTGCATGAGAAATATGGTGGACATCCACTCACAAGAAGGCTAATGCAGAGGCTGATGGGAGTTCACTAGTTTATATTTTGACTTTTTATAGCATATGGATGTCACACTGAATATGATAGGAAAGCTACCAAACCTAGTATTATTTGATGTGGAATGTGTGAGGCTGAATTACTATTCACTATAATACAAAAGAACCATTTCATCTCTCTTATATGTTAACCACCTTAGACACACCTTGTCACCTCCCACTTACTCCCTCCCCCTACCATTATCTCTAGAGAGGACCATCATCTCTGTTGTAAAGTTTGTAACCACGATCTACCATCACTACAAGCCCAAAAACACCAAAGAAGCACCTTGATATCTAGGTTTGTTCTACTATCAAGACCAAAGTAGATGAAGGATGCGATACATGCCTGGAATGGGTTTACATAATGTGAATAATTTGAATATAAGTTAAAATTGAGGATAATGAATTAGACTCACACCTTTAATGAAGTTTGATCCATGAACCATGTAAGGATCATATAATGAGTGCTAAAATTGCATGTTCCACATCTTAAATAAAATCTAGGACAAAATTCACAGTAAAAAGAAAATAAAAAGGGGATAAAACCGATGTGATATTTTGGGAATAATTTAAATGGAAAAAACAAGGGTCTTCTGGCCCTTACCATATGAATTAAAGGGGTTATTTTCAAGATAAAGAATGATTCATTTTATAATTATTTATAGTTTCAATGCCTATAGGAATAGGGGGCTCAACCAATGTTGGTTGTGTGCTGGGGGTCATGTTGGACTATTTATGGACATGTCATGTTATTAAGAGCTACTGTTAGATGAGTAATATATGAAATTTATTTTCTACCCATTCATGGAAGTCATGAGGGGGTATAAATTTATTCTAGGTTATTATAATAAAGTTTAAATAAATTAATTAAAGTATTTATATTTTTAAATAGAAATTTATTTGTGTTTGTGCATCATTTTTATTTTATATTCACTCTAATTAACTCTCTGAACATATCCTTTGTTTGATGGGTGTTGGGTGTGTCTTTTTTATGAATGAATTAATGAGTGATTATATCCATTATGATAGGGTAAAATTTTCACTATTTTTAAATTTTGTTTTGGATCACCTAGCTTTTGTACTACCCAAAGTATCTAACCATTTGAACTAGGATGTTTTGGGGATAGAGAGTATCTACCATGTATGTTATATTCACTTAAAGTAAATTTAAGAAAAAAAATATTTTCTAATTCACCATGTAATGTATTGATACTTCCTGAACCTCGGTTTGAAATTGCCTAGAAAATTTTCCTCCTTTCTAGTGTTTTATAAGTCATAATTTATATTTCCCTTTCTAATTCAAGTGTTTTTGTTATTTATTTCACATTATAATTTAGGTATTAATTATTAAATTAAAGTATTTATCTTACCTCATATTTTTGGAATTGAATTTAGTCTTGGAATATCTTATACTATATAATTCTATATTTAGTGAATTGTAGTTTTTGAACTTTATAAATTTCTAAATTAGTTTCAAACCATATGTACTAATATGTCCTCTCAACTATATCAATAATATGACTTCCTAAAATTATTTCACACTATATACATACTGTAGGATTATGATTTTTTAGCACACTGATTTCCATCTCAAATAAGTATTAAATATTATATTCAATGAGTTATTAAATAATAAACATCCACTGAATAAAGAATGTCAGATGAATTTTTTTTGGCATAAATTTTCAATATCTTTTTATATGGGTATATCCATCTAAAATATATAAAAACTAAAAAAATTAGATATATCTCACCAATTAACCCATAAATTGAATCTGAAAATAGAAAAAAAATATGGAAGGTTCATCACTAGTTTACATAATATGATATTAATTTATTTTTCCATTACTAAAAAATTATCTAGGAAAATAAAGTTTCTAGATATTTATTTTAATAAGAAAAAAAGATTAATAATTATGTGGACTATATTTTTTTAAAAAAATACGTCATATAGATAATATTATTAAATATTGTATTGAAACATGATAACCCTTTGGTTTCAAAACATTTAACTTAAATTTTTTCCTCAATACAATATTATTGTTAATGATTAATAACCATCTAGAACTATTACTCCATTTATTAAGTTAAAAAGCCTAAATATCTCTTTTTTAGAAAATATGTGAGCTACTAAAGTAAGAAAATTACTTAGTATACCCTTTGATGGAAAAAAATCTTACCTTATCTCAAATTCAGTTATGTATAACCTATCTATGATTTTATCTTTTCTTTTCATTGTGTATTTTGCAACATTTTGACAATACAAGGACTTATATTAGTTTTCAATGCAAATGAAATCAATAAAATGTGCAACATACAAGAACTTCTAATATGGTAGTTCAATGAAAATTGATCACTTTTTCCAACACAATTTCTAATGGTTTACAGACAAGGGTTCACTAAAGATGGTTAAAATTTCATTTACCTTACCAAAATGTTAGTTACATGTTAATATAGATGGTGAGTCACCTTCTTCTGAAATTTTATTTAATATTGTTCTCTATGACTGATATTAGATTCATAGAGGTAAAACCTTATTATGTCCAAGAAGCATGATCATGATAAAACATTTCAACCCCACTTAGTGTGTAAACTTTTTCCATATAAGGCACATTAACCTTTCATTAATGTTATACTTTTCCAAATTACCATAAATAAAAAAATCATTTATCTTATTTAAAAACAAGACTCTCAACATGAGGGTATTTGTTGGGCTATAATATATCATAATATTCATATACCACATATCATTTAGGTCCTCAATTAATGGATCAAAAAAAACTCAAATATCATTACCAATTTAGTTTAGAAAATTAAAAGATTTAGAAAAAAAAATATACATATTGTTCATATGTAAATACATTGGTAGGTTATAATTTTCTTATATAACCATCAATGTACAACGAGTTATAATTTTTACACCAAAAGTATTTATTTCATCGATAGATACTAAAAGATTAATCATTATTTTATCATTTACAAATTTAGGATACTTGTGATCAATTTTATTTCTACTATGTAGAATCTTTTGGGTGTTGAAGTTTACCATCTTTAATTATTTTATCTTTATAGAATGTAAATTTAATTGAGGTATCTAATATTTAATATAGTCATATAACTCTTTGGATGGATATAATATTACCTATAAATATTTATGGACATGAATTATTTTCTTATCACAAGATGTATGTAATGCCTCAACCTGAACAACCAGGTCTGATCTGAAGAGTCACATAACCTCATGCTCACCTCCCCATATTAAAATGATACTAACTATACGTGAGGGTCTATGTTCATCAGTGGGGAGACTATAACCTCACTATCATGTCCTTGTATAAATAATAATGTAACAGAATATAATAAAATAGAATAATCAGATTAACATATAGAAAATATATAGATGGTATATTAGTCATACAAAAAATAAATAAACCGGATCCCTGCTTGACAATTCAAATGAGAGTTTAAATGAAAGTGTGTAAATAAATAAATTAATGAATATCAATATCCCTTGATATATGTCCTGACACCACTCCCATATCCTTTCTCATCAGCTTGACAATTTTCCATGAGATCCTTTCCCTTGCCCGGATCCATGTACATGAAGAATGCACACACATCAAAATACCCATACTGGGTGTGAGTAATATATACCAATAGGTCCCCACCAATTTATCCTTTACATGTGTAATCAAGTTTAATATGTTTATTCTATTATAAAAATTTATTCATACACAAGCAAATCAAACTGAAAATAAGTATTTATTAGTTTTTTACTAACCAAGATGCCATAGATCTACGACCATACCTTCTTCTACTCCATGCCATAAGGATGACCATAAGATGTCAGTAGTGAAAAAGAACAAGCCACAAGGTTCATAGTCATTTCTCACAGTGGTCTTAACTCATCAAATCAGATCAAGCCCCATACCTTTGTGTCCTAACTCCATCACATGTTTGTTCACCAAACCATCATATCCCATATGTGCCTTGATTTTGTTATCCAGACAATCATGCCCCGAACGTACTGCATCAATTCAAAACTACATGACATCATTCCACTACCCTATGATCAGGTCCATCATCATCATCATCATAATTTCAACTCATGCACACTCCCATATATAAAGGATAAATATCCCATTATTGTCCACCTATCCCAAGTATAAAGAACAACCACCAAGGGATTCATAATACACACAACAAGGTTGATCATAAAATTCAAACATAATGTATGGTCATGAGAATACAGTAGATAAAAATACATGTGATAAAAATAAAAAAATATTCAATAATCTAAAAAATCATTCTCATGGAATCATACATCATAAATGGGTCTCATGAGTTACACACCCACACCCACATGTGTTTATAATGAAGGAAAATAAATAAAGTATTCCTAAAAATAATTATAACAAGGAAACTTGTGTAAAATATATCCTCAAATGGTAAGGGACACACCACCTTAATTTTTTTGATTAATAACTTCAAATTTAATCAATGAATCGATGACCGAATCATGTTTCACACTACACAGAAGAATCTCACACATCAATGGTGCCTAACTGAGGTCCCAGATGTCAAGAAGAAAAATTGTAAAATAGAGAATCAAAAGAAAGTCATTTTAAGAACATTATTATAGAATCAAATAACTCTAGATGATCATAAATATAGATAATTTTGAGGTATGTCCAAGGAAGGAATGCCAATTCACCAAATCCTTCAATGATTATAGAATGGTACGTGAATTCATTATTGATTCTAGAAGTGGGAATTAGGTATACCCAATAATAATCTATCCATCATAAATAGATTAACATAGGAATAATACAAGATAATATTAAAGAGTAAATAAGTCTCGTGATGACCATTCTGATAAAATTACCCAAAAAGGTCAACATTTTTATTGGATTCTATCCCTGTCAAGAGATTTATTCTTTGAAATATTGATTTCACCACCAATATTCCAAGATTTTTTCAACAGATTAAGGTATATTATTTGTACCATTATTGAGAAGAAGTTTAGGAAGGTGATTCAACAACACTAATCCATTGAACACTTGTTTCCAAAGGTATATCTTAGTTAGATTAAGAAATAGTATTAACTTGATAAATTTTCCACTAGCCTTTGATGAAAGGAGGAATGAACCATCATATCACTGTGGAAAACACAGATCCAACATAGATCTATTTTCATTTAATTAAGAATAAGAAGAAATTTTCAAAGATCTAATAATTCACCAGTCAAATAAAACAAAAATGGTCAAAGGTTGAGAGATTAAGGGGTGATGAATGGTAGAGTTCTAGAGAACAAAGTGGATATCTCAAATTCAAAATAGGAATTGGTGTTCGATTGGGGGGTTAAAGGGGGTGGAAAATTTCATTTAATTAAAATTCACGAGTTGAATTAATTGTACCCTCATATTGGTGAACCAGTAGGCCAGTGGACCCACTTCCAAGCTGGGGACTCGCCACCTTTTGGCTAGTGGGCCTGGAAAAATTCCATGCATTCTACCTCAAATATCATATAGCTAGGAGTTTCTATTTTATCCAGTAGGGTTACAAAGTCATGAATCAACTCACTGGATCCCTGTCTGGGCTAGTAGTAGGTTATGAGTGAAACCTCAAAAATGTGTTCAATAGGTCCGGGGATAGATATAATGATTGAGTAACCCAATCATTGATATGGGAGGCCTTAATCTAATTTATCTACACACACACAAACACTCAATACCATAAAATAGTGTAGAGATATATGATAACTGAAACATATAGAGTTATTAATTCATGAAACATTCTCTTGGTAAAAATCAAGTGAAACATGTTAATACAAAAGATATAAAGTGGAAGAAGACATGCCCAACCAAAAAGGAGTCCCCAACCTGAGAAAAATAGAAAAGGGAAATAACTAAACAGATCCCCACTCAAAATCTCTGAGGCAGACCACTGAACATTGACACTACCTCTATGTACTTCTATTCTCTAACAATACTGAGTCATCCAAAGTCATGGATTATTTTCCTATTGTCTGTATAAGACATGACATGTGTAGTAGTTTTCCATGTATGTGGTAGTTTAAGTATACTCATTAGGATTCACCCAAAACCAAGAGGGGAGAAATAAAATAATATAGTTAGTTAAACCTGTAGTCCTAGAGGGAAAATAAACCCAACATTATATATGATCATAAAGGAACCTAGTTAAAGAGAGAAATGGGATCTATATATTCACATTCAACTAAGAATTATGAGGCTTCTTGATGTGTCAAATGTCTCATATCTATTTCTAAGAACCCCATGAAACCTCTTAAGAATTAGGCTGGAGGTCCCACACCATTCAACTATGCTCCAAAACTAGGGGATAACTAATTCTATATGAGGAACCACTCCCCACCAAATATCATTGAAAATATAGTATTACTTCATAGATAGAGGAATCACATCCTCTATAATTAGAGGGAGTAATGAATCTACTTTTATAAAGAATATAGGGGACCCGTTACTAAGTGCGGTAGGGGAGTATCAACCCCAACATCCCTCTGATGATCAATACCAATCAACACCATTATCCAATCATCATTGTAATATATATATATCTCTTATAACACCTCACATCATATATTTTATTCCATAATGAAGTCTACCATCACATTTTACGCATAAAACTACCAAAGTGTGGCTAATCAAAATCCCAAATCATAGTTCTAAACAAAGAGATACATAAGGTAGATGATTCGAATAAAAGTACATGACATTTACATAAGGGAAAAATGTGTGTAATATCACCCAAAATCCTGGTCATTTTCTTCCCTAGATAAGGATTGGCTATCCATATACCTATACACAGTATGTCCTATGGGGATATGGTGTGTCTATTTACTCGAGGTCCTCGGTGTGTGCTCTTAGCACATGAATCAATTATTCTGGTAGTGTCACTTGGTATGTGGTCTTAGACACATGAAATTTGATACTTAACTTAGGATGAAACCCTATCCATGGTGAGATTTTAAGATACACAACATTGGTTCCTTTGGAATACATGGCGTGTAGTCCATTTTTTCACAGATAAAAGGTTTTAATTTCACATGGTTACTGAATCCACCCATTATACTACCATTATCGGTGTTTTACTCACCCAAATCCAATGAAAATTTAGGTTAAATCATCCAATCATTGATTCCCAACCTATGATGGTTAGGAATTAGAACTCCAATCTCCCATACAACAGTCTTTGTGTCTCTTTTCACCATTTGGGGTCCCAAACCATGAATCCAATACTCGAGTTCCATGAATCCACCTTTGTCCATCAATAAAACATTTATACCTAGTTCTTTATTTTACATGTCATAATTCTAGGAGTTTGATTGTGATCGAACCGGTCCGAAAATGTTGAATCGATGACCCCATGTACCAGAGACAAAGAATGGTGGTGGGAAAAAGGCACAAGAATGAAGTAAGACTATTTTTTCCAATGTGATCCCATTCAATGACTAAAAATTACAAAAATTAAATTGGTGAAATATAGGTTCAACATAAAAAAATAATTGAAATATCAATTCTGATTTAAAATTAAATCAAGATAATGTCAAGATTAATGGAAATCAAGAAGATAATTAATCCATGTTCAAAAATTAAACAAAAGGTAAAAAATACATAAAATAATGACCCCTACACAAGAATGGGTTGATTTTGGATGATTCAAACATTTTCTAGTGATGAAGGTGAATATTCCACTTCATTTACCATTCAAATCTTGAAGCTCCTTTATTAATTTTTGATCGATCCACAATCCCATGTTTTTCAATGCCCATGAGGCTCTCCCTTACTCTATAATTTCCTAGGTTTATGCATCTAATGATGGAGATTCTCCATAATATATATATATATAGGGGAGAGTTAGTTTTATATAATTAATACATTAAATAAATTATTTAATTAATTTAATCAATTTACCCACAAAACACTATCTCCAATGGAACATCCAATGATAAAAATACTTATATCACTCCTAGGGTAAGCCCCACGTTATGAAAAAAACCATAGTCTTGGATTTTCAATCCAAGGACCTAATCGATATTTAAACCATTTATTCTGAAAGTATGTATATGTGTGATTTGATATATATATTATTATTTTTAATATATTAAACACGAGGTACACTAACACCCAAAACACAATTCTAACTCCAAGAAAAAATCCAAAGATATATATATAAAATTTTAAAAGTTCAAAATATAGAATCATGTGTTTTTACATTCTCCCATCCTTCAAGTCATTTTTACCTAAAATGAAAAAGCTACAAAAAGAATTGGGGGTATTGGGCCTATATCTAGATCTCATTCTCCTTTGAACTTGCATGCCCCCATGCTACCAAAGCACTCAAACCATAGGAATGGTCCATTCACATGGGATCTTCTCTTATCAATCCTTGATCAACACTGGGTACTCTAAAAAGTTGGATCCATCCTTTAAGTTTATTAACTATAGTAAATAACATTCCCTGAGTTATCCATGTATCTCCTAAACTACAACACATGGAAGAATTTATGTTTGCGGTCTAGCGACAAGGGTAAGTAAAATTGGTAAGAAACCTCAACAACCATCTACAGGTTCTGGAATTACTCGATAAACCTCATGGATAGCTTTCTTCCTCAAATAAATCTCTATAATACTCTTTGTGGGGATAATTTAAAAAAACACGGTCTCCCTTCTTGAATAGAAATGGACTATGGTGTAATATCTCTATTAATTCTATGCCATACCCATACACTCATGGATCACTTGAAACTTATCTATCATTTCCTACAAGAGTTCTAATTAAAAAAAAGACATCTCTCCAATTTTATTATTGTACAAGAGTTACCTAGGGGGTCTCCCATACAATGCCTTAAAAGGTTCATATTGATAGTGAAGTGATAAATATTATTATAGGAAAACTAAACCAATATTAAGTGATACTCCCAACTCCAACTGAAGTTCAACATGCAAGTTCTGAACATATCCTATAAAACCTATTTGGTATGAACATACTGACCATCTATATGGGGGATAAACACTATGGTCATCCATAAAAAGGTCCTAAAAGCCTCATACAAACTTGTCCAAAAACATTATGTTTTAATAGAATTACAGTTGGAGATGATTTTCATGGGAAACCCATAAATACGGATACTATCATGCATGTAAAAACACATAAAACTCTCAACCAAACTATGCTCTTGGATGGAAGGAAAGAGTTCTGACTTGGTACGTTGATCAAAAATCAACATGATAACATCATTTTCCCTCACTTTCTACGTAATCCCCATTAAAAAATTCATTGATTTTTAATCCAACTTACATTTTGGGATCTCAAGTGGTTGAGTCTAACATATATAAACCTGATGTTAGACCGTTACCTAATGATATGTGAGGAATCAAGAAATAAACTCGGCAATACAATGCCTTATTCCATCCCACTAAAATAGCATTTGAAGTTATTTTTCCACCTTTCAAACCCATATTTATAGTCAAGGGGGAGGTATGGAACTCACACAACACCTCCTTATTCAATGTGACTTCAACAATATTCTATCCTTGGAAAAGGAAGATGTGTTCCCCAGCTTTATAACATCCATCTTGAGAATATCTCGATGATATATGGTCATATAGAACCTCATAGTCGACATCTCCTAATAATGCCTCTCTCACATGCTGTTGTAGTGGTGGAGTCACCACTATCGATTGAAGGTAAGATGCACCCCTCTCCTCTAATAGGGGTTTCTCCAATGAGGCTAACTACTCTAAAGACTCCTCCATAAAGTGATAGTTGGATTTCTTATTAAGTCCAGCTTCTATAATTTTGTCTTTACCTAGAGTGTAGACCAGCTAAAATTCATAGTCTTTTAGGAACTGCAACCAATATATCTATGTCAGGTTGATATCTATCTGGATGAATATATACCTATGACTCTTGTGGTATGAGTAAACAATGAAACAATCACCCAAAAGTGTAATGACTAAAACATTCATAAATGAAACTACACTTTTTGATGTATTAATTCCTTATTTAGAAATGAAGTTATAAAAAATTCATTATACTGAGCCACACTTTTCATACATAGATATCACATCCTAATAGATGAATATTCATTACAAAACCTGATGATCCACTCTATAATATTATAGTTTCAGTATCATTTCAAACTTTTTTATGTAAAAAACTAGATCACAAGTGAACTACATCATCTACCACTAAGTTTTTAATAACTATCACCCTTTTTAGACACATCATACACAATACATTTCTTCATAATCTGGGGAAAGGAAACATAGGAAAGGGTGGTCTCAGATACTCATTAAGGGTAATCAAGGGAGATATCAATGATCATATAAGAATAACATGAGCATATGGGTATGAGAAACTGATAATAAAATTTGAAACTAATACCATATATAACATATATAATGAAATTGGTTCATGGATTTTTTTTTGGAAATTCATAATACATGAATCATAAATGAATCAATGAAAATAATACATGAGAGAATAACATTGATATAAGACATAGATTTGTTGCATACACATAATCTTAGAAAATGATTTCCTTAAGAGTCAAGGATCATTTTCAGGACTATCATAGTGGAATGATATTACTCTCTAAACCATCGTAGTATTCCAGATTTACTCCCAAGACTACCATATTAGAGAATTATACTTATTGAATTAGGTTCACATCCCATTCCACTTTTGTATATCTCACGAGATATCCATATTTACCTAATTCATTCGAGGGATATATAATTATGTGGTTATCCATAACATTATGAAAATCATGTATATGTGTGCCACAAGGAAAAAACATTCATCATATAATAACCCATTAAAAGGAAATTTGTTTCATAATCATTTCATCATATCATAACCCATGGAAAAGAAACATGTTTCATAAACATTTCATCTTTCCATCATATCATATCTAGTGGAAAATAAGTGGGTTTTATAAACATATTGTTAACATAATCATAAACCACCTATATAAATAATAAGGATGGTATCATTGGATCATAAACCTAGTAGATCATAAGTATAATCAAGAATTTTTATTGTTGATGAATTGAAATTTCATTTAAAAATCATTAAAAAAATTTCTGGAGGAAAATATCATTTACATTTTCAAATCACTACTTTAAAATCTCAAAATTCTCTAAATATTGAAGAAAAAACTTTATTTAAATATAAATTTATAATATTATAAAGGAATCTTTAAATTATTACATAGTCCTGAAAATTATAAATACCATTCATGTGTTACACAGTAAAACAAAGATTCCTTTCATATTTTTGTTAAAAAGTCAAAAGTAACTAATTAGAAAAATGAAAATAATATTCCTTTAATTAAAAAAAAATTTAAAATAAGGTTAGAAATTTATTGAATAAATATTTTTATAATATTAAAAACAATCTCTATTTTTTTTTGAAAACATGGACATGGAAGAGAAATGATTTTTGACCAAAGGGAGAAATAAAGCTGATTTTATTAAAAATGTTGTTTTCAAATATATAGTTATTAAAGAGAGTAAAATGATAGTAGAAATTGTATTCTATATACATAAATATAGGATAATAAATTTAATGAGATTATTGAGTGGTAGGTCATGATATATTATCATTATTAGCATAATCACAAACAATCCAGATAAACATGAGATTATGACATTAAACCCTTACTACTTTGGTAACTTTTGAATCATAACCCCCATGAAGAAACTAACCATATATGGATTTTTAAATCTCTATAAATTTAATAATAATATCTATAAAAAACATTCATTGGTAGTATATACATCTGTTTCGAAGGGAAAAGATATAGTTGGGTTTTATCACCCATGTAGAGAGAACAAAATGGTCAGAAAAGAACAAGACAATCAATCATTTTTATCTCACTTAGGTGATTCCATAGTTAAATGATACCACATTGGGTTCCCCATTTTTGTTTCGATAGGAAGTTTATTAGGATGGCTTGTACCACTTATTAAATTGTGGGGGTTTGATGTTTATACAATCATACATGCCAAGTTCATCATTCATTTTTATCTTTCATAAAAACTCTCAACGGTTCCCATATCCATAACTCAGTAGAGATATGATTTCCAAAGGCAAGTGATCAATTGGGGTTTTGGACCCAATGGTTCTTAAAAATTCACATTGGTCATGAATATGGGAGTTCAGGCTCATCACACCCTTGGGGGGGGGGAATTGTTTCCTACTCTAGGGAACTCTTATAAATTCAACATATGTTTGAGAATCTCTTCTTAATCTCAATACATGACCTATTAACCTATAAAAATGATCATAAGTTAAATCCTTTTATATGGGGAGGATCTTTTTGGTGAATTCATCCATATGTATTTTATTTTATTCATCCATTTCACATCGATGGGAAACTGATTATAAGTTCAAGATACATAACTAGGTGCTCCAGAGTTTGTAATTATCTAGGGAGGTTGTTAATATTTCAAGGATGGGATTGAATTATTATGAGGCATATTATATGTACTTTTTTTTAACTTGAATCAGTGTCCACATAGTTTAATAAACTCATGTAGTTTAATTTTATACGAAAATTATATATATGGGGGAACTTGGGCACCAGATATTGAGCTTGATCCTCAGGGAAGTGTCCGACATATCCGAGGTATAGTTGGAACCGAAGTTATCATAGTTTAGTCATTCCATTATGAATTACCTCTAGATTGATACCCTTGTAAGGGTTAGTTATATTATGCCACTTATTAGGGCTTACACACCAAGGTTTCCCTGGGTGGTAGATATTAATGATTCAAATGATGTGATCATTGTAACTCCCTAAGCCCACGTGAGTTATGCCTAGTGTACGAAACATAAGATAGAAATTAATCAGTCTCAATGCATATGGATTTGGGGGTTATATGCTAGGACTACCCTTTGTATATCTATCATGGAGATCAGAAATTTAGGAATATATCCAACATATCTTGGTTATGGAAAGAATCAGATTCATCATATTTCATTTAAATTCTCAATCCACAGGTGGATGAGGAAGGATGACCAGCAGTGGGAGATATTGGGTCATGATGGTTGGAATTTTTGATACATAGCAGGACTTACACTAATGTGGATGCCCATTTGAGCTTATTCCTTTAAGAATACATCCTTTGTGTGCAAGATATGGTAGGAATGTAGTTCAAATGACTTGGGATTGCACATTGAGGCTACCATAACATAGAGACTGGACAAGGTTATCATGTATTTGACTGGGGCTTACACATTGGGATTTACCTATCTGGTAGACGTTTAGGATGTGAGTGATAAAAACATTTCAACTCTAAAATCCCCTATGATATTTTATTTTTTTAAGAAATAATGGAAATCAAGTAATTAGTCTCACCGCTTATAGGTGTGGGACTTACGTGATGGGACAACCCTTTGGATATCTAATATGGAGATCAAGCCTTATAAGGGCATCCTACGCATCCTAATTATGACTTGAATAAGAGTTATCATAGTTTAGTTTGAATGGGGCTTACACATTTAGGCTACCCTAATATGGATTCTGGATAAGGTTATCCTAACCTGGGATGTCTACTTGACCTGCTTGATTATCTTCATGACATGTCTTGATTGACTGCGTGACATGTAAGAGGGTGTATGGAAATTTATAGATATATTTTGGACATGTATAAAGAATATCACATGACTCAGTTTACATTTACAAGGGACGATGCAAAATCTGAAATGCATGTATAAAGACCATCACACGATCAAGGTTGACTTTTCCAGAGAACATCACAAGAGTTGGCAGACTTGACCTAGAGGACATAACATGATCTTGAATGACATGTATGGATGGTGTCACATGACCTAGGTTGACATGTTTTTGGGGTCTCACATGACCCAAGTTGACATGTCTAGAGAGAATCTCATGACAAGGGATGAGATAATTGAAGGGTGTCACATGAACTGGGTTGAATTTCTTGAAGGGTGTCACAAGATCTACCTGGAATGTTTAGAGGGCTTTCCAAGACCCAATTGATATAAACTAGTGTCACCATGTATCTTGGGGGAAATTTTCTTTGTACATTGCAAGATTTGTATGGTGAACCATAAGGGCTTTGTGAGACATGGGTGGTATACTCGGAACATGCCATGTGACTTACATGAAGTGTCTGGAAGAAATCGAATGATCCAAAGAGGACATATCATGGCATGTGAAATATTTCCTAATGTTGGAAAATTACTTGGATGAGTAATGGGAAGCACATGATGATCATTGTATATGTTCTTCAGATAAGTCTCCCATATTTTGGTCTTTATTCTAGTTTTACGTATATGTGCCCATGATTTTTTAAATATTAACTTATTTAAGTATCACATGATTTAGTAGATATGTTCTATATTCTTTACATAACTTTATATAATTCCTCTAGGTGATCTATGAGTTATCACACATAGTGACTATGCATGTTACATGATCTACTAGGGTTTTCCCCATAATTTTACTGGGCCGAAGACCTTGTAATCACAAGATTATCCACTCTTAGAAGTATGCTCTACTACATTCGTGAAATGGTGTGTTGACTCAAAGATTTTTTTTTCATGTAGGGGTGGGGGATTTATAGGTATATCCACCCTAATTATATGGAACTTTTCATGATGTGTATTGTCAAAATCGAGGTTGGATTTGGAGGAGGGATTTGGTGTCACAGGCTTCGTGAAATCCTAACGTAGGTGTCATGTGATTTTCAGTGACCGTGGGACCATCCCATCAACATCCCATTTAGTGTATTATGGACATTGAAAGTGGTATTCTCTAATCATGTGGGCATGCTAAGGGGATTTCATAGTGTTCATAAAACATGTTTAGGGAATTTCATGAGATCATGATGCTTATTGAAAGGCCTTTGTGTGATCTTGGATGACTTGTTTGGGATTTTATTCGAGTAAATGGTGGATTTCCTAAAGGCCTTTGTGAGATCAAGATTGATTTTCAAGGGGGGAATTGTGGTATCAATGGTTATTTGTCGGGGTGTGTCGCTCTGATTTCCTAAAATCAGCATATCTTCCCTTCACAAGAAGCTCACATCACTTCCCTTTTTTATTTCCTTGTTTATTTTACAAAGGCTGGGGATCTAGTGAGTTTGCATGAGTGTCGTCAAAGAAAATCACTCTCCCCATCGATGATACATCACTTGACCAACAAAGGGTCTTATAGTGATGTGCGAGCATTATCATGGATGAACATTTTGCTTATATTTGGAGTTATAAGGGAGTGAAAAACCTCTTAGAAATGTTTTAGTCCCTTTTCATGATGAGGTTGACATGCTAACAAGCTATTGGGCAATAAGGATGGATATCACCAATGCTTCCGTGGTGTCTTGTGCACCGCATGGGTGCATCCTATGAAGTTTATTAGTGAAAAAGGCCTCTGCCTTTGAAATATTTTTCTCATTATTTCAAAAGGATTTTGGGATGTTTTTTCAATCACTCACCAAATGACAAGTCACATGATATGAAGGAACTCATCTAATAACCATCGCGTGAACAAATAATGTCTTAGACACCTTCACAAGAACAAGGAGGTATTTTCAAAGGGGGACACACTAGATCTTCTAATAGGTTATGAACTGCACATGAGGCACTCACCTGACCATCTGAAGGTCAGGTGATCATGTATCCTTTAAAGGTTTATGTGATCCATGTGTCTTGAACAACCTCACTACCCTTGATTTGTGTGTAAAAATGAATCCCATATTAAATTATTTCTTAATTTGTTAATTTTATGATTAAAATTTGGTGGGAATCAACAAATTCCATCCCCAGGATTGATTTCCATGGGGACAATGGATTAGTTATGGGGAATGTAAATGCCCTCCCAAGGATTTGGTACTATCACTAATCAGTGTCTTGGTTGATTCTCGGTTTTTTGGGCGATGTTTGGTATTATGAGAAATGCCTTATAAATTGGGTAATTTAGGGTATATTATCCAACAACTACCCAACACCTAGATCTATTATGATATTCCTTCATCATGTGAACCTCCTAAAATAACCAATCATGAGATCCATCTACAAGACCATATTGAGAGAACTGCTTTTCCAGACTTGTTTTTCTGAGGAATTTTTTAGACCAACTGTGAATCTATCGTTAGTAATTGGTTGAACCTTCGATATGAAGCATCACAATTTTCTTTGAGGGTATCACAAGATTTTATGGATCGACTGCATGAACACTCGACTATTATTCATATCACATGACCATGCCAGGGTCATGCCATTGTGAGTCTCATAACTAGTTGAGTGGTTTCCAGATGTCTTTGTAGGTTTATACAATCTCTTAGATCTTCATGGGATAATTTATTCTTGTGTTCTTTATGTTATGAAAACTCCCTTTGATTATTCATGGGCTGCGTATGAGGCCTTCAGTGTTATGAATTTCCTTTTACAAGATTTTTTTTCATCTATCAGACATTTTCCACTTAATTCTATTCTGATGGCTTTCAGATATCATCATAGTTTCTAAAAGCCTTCAAAGAAAGTGGCTAAATAAGTGATGGCTCACCAGGATCCTATCGCAGTGAGTGTGGATGCTTCTTGCTACCATGTTGTTGGTTCAATTTTTAGATGAGTTTGGTATAGCTGATAGGAGTGAAAATTGAGTAATATCCACTTTCAAATTTTCATCCCCTATATGGGTTTGTTATTACTAATGGAACTACAATTCATTCATTGTATTCAATATTTATACCCTCCTCTTATGTTTAGAAAACCCACAACACCTTCCAAGTGAACATCTCTCTGGAATGATTTTTTTATTGAGGGAGAGCATAAAGATGGGAAAATTCTAACGTTCATGCACATAGACTTTAATGAGAAAAATCAATAAACTAGTTCAGATGTTCATATATATTTCTTGATATTGAGAAAATCCATCTCCAACTAAAAGTTTTGGTGGGTTCTCAACTGGGGATTTCGATCAGGGGGAAACTGTGGAATGAAATGGGGTTAGCACTTCTGGGTGCAATATATTACCTCCAAGTTTTCTAAGAGGTTGAAAAACATCTAGATGTTCAAGTCCATCTCGATCTCACAAAATTTATCCTATTGAAAGAAGGGTATATTAGCAGACATGTTCTACCACTGGAGTCCATGAGTAAACACTTTACACAATCTACATAGTGAGGTGGGTGTTAGCCTCTTGTATGTTGAGAAAATATATGGTGCACCCATATTGGGTGATATGTATGATGAGTTTTCCCTCCATCATCTTTGTGGGACAACATAGAGAGGACTTCTACTCTTTCACAATAGCTGATCAGGTTGGTTGAAAAGTCCCTCCTGAAAGAGAAAATTCAGGGGGAGGATATCCCATTCAATATATGGGTGAGACACTTCCTCAAGAAATACCATTATGAGCTAGAAGTTAAGAAGAAAAAGTCCTTTCCTAGAATGGACTCCCACAGTGTGGCATGTTCTTATTGGCCTACAGTTGGAGAATAAAAATTTTAAGAATGGGGATAAGAAGTTTTCCCTGGTACTGACTGAACTATTTAGCTATCCTGTTTCCCCACCATATACTAGAGTGGGTACTTTATTCCAATGAAAAGAAATTGTGGATTTAGATTCTCCAATTTCATGATGGTGATCTTGATGGTAGAGTGAAACTTATTGGGCTATCTATCCCTATGTTGGTGATACTTTTCCACATTTTGCACCATGTTTATAAGGTCAAATCTACTCTTAGAATCTTGGACCCTTTCAATTATTATAAGGTTGTATGTGGGATCATCTAGGAGGCTATGAATATGTAAAAATTCATATCATTCCCAATGTTTATTTCAGACCATACTTGTAGTGTATCAGTGGGGTAAGACCTTTTACACTGAAGGATTGGGATGTTAGGAATTTTATGAGCCATTATGAACATTTCTCTTTCCGAACCTATGGGATAGTGGAGATGGGTAATATGGCTTATAATTGTGATGCTAGTCCATAGGCTTGAGCCTACATGATGTCTATTCATGAGGGTGTCCTTTCCACCTGCATAGAATGAGACCTCCTCTACGAATGGTATGCACCCTGTCAGTTTGGCCACTAGTTTCTTCTATGTCCAATCAAGATTTCCTACCCCCATTTATGTTCGATATGAGGAAAATATAATGGTGGATTTCAAAATTTGGTTGATTTTTTCCATGGATGAGACTTAGGATTAGATAAAATTCCCTCCCAATGATATATAAATTAGTTTATCCCAACACTACACCGAGGTTTGGATTCACACATATCGTAATGATTTGTTATCCAAATTGAAAAAAAAAGAATCCCAATTAACATAGGCTATTGATGAAAATACTAGTCTTAAGAATAAACTAGTTTTGAAAGTTCCAACAGCTTCAGAATCATCCTCGTAAGGAAATAAGTCATTTAACATTACCATTATTGCTGGTAGAAGCATCAAATGATGCAGCCACAATGAGTGTGGTACTAGATAGTGGAGTCATTTTAAAGTTATTATTTGTTATCAAATCCCAACAATGGTCATGTTAGAGAATGTTGAACTCAAAGGCTTAGATCTAGGGAATACTGCATTAAGTATAACTACCTTTGGATGGGTTTTCCCATGTCACTTCCCCTTTGGGAATTAATTTCAATGACTGAACTAAGTAGGACTTGGCCTTCTTCTTAGACCTTTATGTAATGTTGGAAATAATCAAGGGTCAAGTTTTCTATTTTCCATTGGTTCACTAAATTTTGGTTTGGGGAAAACTACAAATGGATGTGGAAGAAAATGGATATCACACTGGAGACGCAGTTGTAAGAATGAACTTACTACTATGTTTAAAGGGTATTACTACCTTTAAAATAGCAATGAAGTAATTTTTTTGATGATATAATGGGAAGTTGGAGAAGATTGGATGGTCCTTTTGTCTCATATATGTAACCTTTGTGGTACAAATGTTGGAGATAATTCTGGTCGTGACAGTGGGACTGATAATGATGGTTCCCCAAGTCAAATGGCCTAGATGAAGATGATGATTGAAATTTCTGGATCAATGACCTCTACTTCATTACCTTCTTAGGGGAATTCCATATATGGTAAGGGAAAAAAGAACTTTTTTAATGTTCAAATTCCTATGCTCATGAATCCCCAAGTAATGTGGCATTTCACTCTTCTCTTGTTTTGGATTATTCCAGTATCATATTTTGATTTCCAAAAAATGTGCAGTCCCCCTTCAATCCCACATAGAGGGGAATGTATCCATTTTTAAGGATATGGGTGAGCATTTTGTTTCTTTATCATACCCTTCAGTATCAGGCCTGACCCATCAAGAAACAAAGATGGCTAAAGTTATGACCCAGTCACTCCAATTTCCTACTATAGATATCTCAACAGTCACACAACTTGATCTGACATAGGAGAATGCAATTTTGGAGGATACTTATATATATATCTATTCTTATACTGATTTATCCTTGATGGATGTGATTTTTGGAGAATTATAATTCTTCAATAAAATGTGGGCACTTTATTAATGTTGTTTTAAGTCACATACCATTATATTTGGTTCACACAGTCCTCAAGGGTGGAGAGAAAAGTAAATATTCTAAGAGAGCACCAGAAGTTTCCTGAATCCACTCATTACAATAGGAAATAACCTCTTCACCTAAGGATATGATCGTGGAAAAATACATCTACAATGATACAACCCAGAAAGGTATGTTTCTAATATGAGCCATATACATTATTTACTAGATGATATCATTTCATTTATCCTTTGTCTAATAAACTCCAATGTCCATTGTTTCATTTTCTTCTCCCTAAATCTCAGAGGTTACTATCCCTACTATCTTGGGGATCGCCCTAAATGAGGTTAACACTATAGAGGCTGACTCCCTTCCTTCTTCATCAATGTCTATGAGCATGTATCCTCCTCTTAGAGAGCAATTCTTGGAATATATTTCTATTCCTAGAATGGGTAGTTCAAGGCCTAAGGTATGATTCATTTTATTAGTTTATGTTGTGAAATATATAGAGGGAGATATAGACATTAGTTTTAGAGACACTTGAGGAAGGTATGAAGGAATGATTGGGTCATATCCAATTTAAGTTTTCCACAATTTGTTATGAGGGTCGTGACTATACCTCCCTTCATACCTGGGTGAAGGAGGTGATTATGTTGAGATAATAAAAGAAAAATTTGGAATTGTGTGTGTGGGGGTATCCATTGATTCCTTCTCTTTAGTGAAGCAATGATGGGTTGTGTCCTTAAATGAAGTTTCCTGGCTTACAATGGAGGTAGAATCTCATCGAGATGTGGTCAGTGAAGGAAGGATGAGATTGATTTTCAACAGTCTGTAATTGGATGCCTTCAAGAAGAATTATCCCAATTTTAGTATGAACTTCATATATCTAAGAAAGAAATTATGGAGAAGAAAATTAATTCTAGTCATGGTGGAGAAATCCATTCTTGATGTAATTTCTAGGGTAGAGAATTTACAACAGGTCATAGAGGCAAGAATAGAATTTATTGATATATTATTCAAATCAATTAACTCCCTAGAGTAGATGCTTACAGATATTAATGGATCATCTGAGCATAAGTTGTGACTAACTTGTAATTTTGAAACATTTTATTGTCTTGTATATTCATTAGAGACACTTTTATATGTGGCGATTCACCACCATTTATGATATCAATGAATTGATCTTCTAAAATTTATATTTTTTTGTCTAGTTTTGTTTTATTCATGACGTGCATTACATTTTTTTGATCTAATGTTATATAAATCATCAGTGATAACCATACATTTCATAATATAAAGAAAACCTGAATGTTTAGCCTTGAATGTTTAAATTCTGATAGATTCTTCTTGAGAAATATTCACGAACAGCCACCATCATGATATTCCCCATAACCATATCTGCTCTAGCTATATTTAGATTACCTAATTCACAAAAGGATAAATTGGGTGGAAAATATGTCCCAAAGAGAGAGCGCCCTATCTTTTTCTCAAGTTAATGAAATTGGAGAGAATATCTTGATTTTTCTTAAGGCTGTATGATGGGCCTCACAATATTTGTATCCTTTTAATTCTTGAAGAATAAATTACTAATGCGATGTAGTTTGAGGTATTTTAGCTCAGACCTTATATTGCTATAGTTTAGAGTATTTTAATTTAGACATTCAATCACTGTAATTTATGGTATTTTAGATCAGTGGTTCAATCTCTACAGTTCAGGGTCTTTTTTCTTAGACATTATATCACTATAGTTTAGGTTCTTTTATCTCAAAACTTCTATCTCTATAGTTTGAGGTCTTTTAGCTCTGAACTTCTATCACTATAGTTTAAGGTCATTTAGCTCGAATCTTCAATCACTATAGCTTATGGTCTTTTAGCTTGGACATTTAATTTTTTTTATTTTAAAGTATTTCTTCCATTAATTCTTTGATGATTATGGAATATGGGGCATACATGCTATGGATAACCTAAAATATCCTAAAATGGCGAGTCCTTCCATGCTTTTTTTGGGGATCATGAGGATTAAAGATACTTTTGTATAAGAAGAAGATGCCTCTGGTTGTTAGTTCAAATACTTTGTGCATTTATAGAATTGTCAAAAATAGGTTCCCCAACTCTTTTCCAAGGGACATGGAAGATTATTGAGGTGATATTTGTTGATAGAGAAAGGCTCAGAGAAGTGAGGTCCTCCTAGATAGATAGAGAATGGTTTGAATATGACATAACCAAAAAGTTTGAGTCAATGAATATGGGATAAGCTAGACATGTTGGGGATGAACAATAACACTCGAGGTGCAAGGTTCTTCCACTAATTTACCAAGGCTCACAAGGAGTAGATATTTTTTCTAATAAGGTGGGGATACCTATGGTTGGCTGTTCTAGGACCTTACATATAGATATCATGGTCAAAAGTGGTGTCCCCACTCTTTTTCAAGGGTCATGAAATATTTTTAAGACTCGAACATATGAATGATGAAGTTGGTCATGGAGGAAAAGCTATTCAAGATGGGTTTTGGTACTCTAGGGTAGCTTAGGTGTAATGTGGAGTTTGTGACCTATTACCTATGGTTTCTAATAATGACCTATAAGACATAAATGGTTCAAGAATGGAGTGTGGAATTCCTAATTTGATAAAGGTTAAAAACACGATAACATAATGTTGATGTTGTTTAATCATGTGAAATAGTTTGTTATGGGGATTTAGAAAAACAGTTCAAAAGAATCGGGTCATGAGAATGATATGGTACAATCCTGCTGGTAATGGCCCAAAATACACTGAGGTGATGAGTTCTTACATGGTGACATTAGGGCTCAAAAGGATTAGAAATCCATTTTTTAGAGTGACACATTTGTTTAATACCATAGGCACATATGCAAAAGCAATAGGTATAATCTATCATTCAAAAAAGGGTCCCTAGAATTCATGTATCCTATTCCTAGTGAAATGAAATATTTACGAAGACCTGAGATACTCAAATCATAAAGTTTAATTTTTGGAATGTGTAATATTAAAGAAGGGCTCAGGAACCCAAAATGTTGTGTCTCCCCTTAGCTAACATGTTCCCATTGCAAGGACATGTCATACATCATTACTCTAACTTTTTCCTATACCATGTGGTCCAGTGAGCATAACATAAATTTTACTAGGGCTAAAAAGTAGGCCCTATGATCTTTATGGATTATTCACATAGGCCGTAAATTTTTCCTTAACTATAGCATTGAAGAGTTAATTGAGTGAAGAATTTAATTTTTATCAGGTCTTCCTTTGTGAGTTTTCAACATGAAAGGTTTTGTGTCTTTATTGTTATTAGTTTCAGGTCTTTCAGTTTGGACCATCAAAGGATAGAGTTTTAAGGTCGTACATACTAGACCAAAGTGGTCATGGTTTAAGGTTGTGATGCACATGGAACAAATATGATTGAAATGTCACAAAAGATCCAAACTAAGATATCCATGGTTAAAAGCATTCCAAAATCCTTCTGAATGGGAGATTAAAATTTCTTAAATCATGACTTAAGGGTTTTAGGTCATGAGTAATGATATCAGAAAATAATACTGGGGATCACCCAAAACATCCTTAGGTGATGAGTTACACCGTGGAGACATCAAAATCACAAGGATCATAAGTCTCTCCTTAAGTTCCCCGATTTCTCTAGTTGGTAGGTTTCAACAGTTATGCATTGATAGCATGGTCAAACAGAGAAATATCTTTTCTTTCCAAGGACCATGAAAGGTTTTTGACAACTTGAGGTGTTGAACATATCAAGTGTGATATATGAGTTATGAGGCCTAGATAATGATGAAAGAACCCTTTACTCTAGTTAGATGAGGTAAGGCTCTTGTGGTCCTTTGATAATGGAAGATAATGGGTGATGGTTTTCACATTTTAACTTCATGTACTGGGGACATATTTTTTGTGAAATTTTAATGTCATGAAACTCAGAAATTTTCCATTTCGTTTAATGTCATGTGGTAAGGATGTGGGAAGAGACATGAAAATTACGACATCCAGTTAATATTTTCAGGTACTCCTCAAACCCTATTTTGATCATTTATTGGTTGGGGATCATTTAGTGGCGATTTTGGAGAAAGTTTAAAAATCTTGGAAAGCTATTGGGATATACATGTTTGGCGCATGGTTTTCCCAAACAACAAACCTTGTTAGTGAAAACATTGAAAACCCAGGCATTGAGGGTTTTCATAGTTGGGGAATAATTTGATGAACTATGATCCCACCAAGTAGAAACTGTGCATCCCTTTAGAGGGGTGAAAAACTTGATAAACAATGAAGCCCCCTCTAGGGAACCACGCATACAAAATTTTTTAATTCTAAAAATTATTAATCTTTTTAAATATTCTATTTAGACCCCCACCAAACCCTAACTGGATGTTGGATGATTTCTTAGGTATTTGGATCACCCAAGGACCAATTTTGGCTTCTCCAAACCCTCTCTAAGGCAAATCAAAGATAGAATATCATCTTTTTTTTCCTTTCTTGGTAATAATTATTTACCCATTCCTTCTACCCCAATATATTCCTCTCTCCTGCTTAGGGATTTTCAGATATCTATGTTGTTAGAATATCTAATCTCCATTTTTTTAGATTTTTAATTATTGTTTGTTTATGATTTCTCTATTATGAACATTCTTCAATGAAGTTTCTCATTGTGGGAATTGTGAGTTATGATCTCTTTGTTTTGGTAGGTGGTTCCCTTTATGATTGGATGAATTATTTAACCCTAAATTGCATGATTTAAATTAATTTGATTTCAATTTAATTATCAAAAATTAAATTCTCATTGAATTGGGATTTGAATTTTCTTTGTCCAGAGATTTTTGGAAAACCCCCCATTCCTATGAAATGGGGTGTGATTGTGGAATTTTATGGATATTGTGAAATTAAATTATGGAATTAAATTTTGAAATTTATTTCAATTTTGTTTTGATAAAAATTGATTATATTGTTTTGATAAGAACCCATTGGTTTTATCCTTGAAAAAGAAATGTATTGATTAAAAACGTGTGTATGGGTTTTTAAAGATAAATTGGCATATTGGAATAGAAAATAGGGAAATTTTATTTTGAATAGTTTTGAAATAATTTTCCCATTATTGGTTGTTGTTTGAGCACATCAAATCCTAGGTAGTTAGTGAGTTATTTGGGATAACACTCTATTTAAACTTTTCTACTCTAACGAAACATAGTGTCATAAGTAATATCCCTAATGGCATGGTGATGATTTTTCTTTGACTAGAATTTGAGAGATGTATTTACACATATTTCTGTGATCAACTATTGGAGTGTATGAGGATCCCATAACTTGGAACAATTATACCTCTTGAAAGATTTCCATGTTTCTCGTTTGTGATTTTTTGATATATTCCATTATTTTTAAACTATTTTACACATTCCTTGTGAATTTATATAAACCGTTTTATATAAAATGTTTATTAATCCATTGGTTTAAACATTTCAATAAATTGAAATGTAAATCATGATTCGTTTTAAATATATGTTTTACTTCCATGATTTTTCTAAATTGAAATTTTTATTTGGTTAATTAATATGGCATCTTATTATCAAATCCTTGGTGGGACCCTACTGGTATTTTAGCTCACACCATAAATGTTCCTTAATGTGTTTATAGTTTTCCTTATTTTAGGTTTGAGCAAGGTAAATTCACCTTTTGGAGGTGGTGGTTGTTGATCTCTGGGGATGGAGTGCTATATTGGTTGGGGCTTGGGTTGTTATCTTTGAGTTCTAGTACTTTGTAGTTTTACTTTAGGTTTATATGCCTTTTCTACTTCTGTTACTTATCCTCCTTTGGAATTTTCTTTTGATCATACTAACTTGTATCTGTTTCTTCTACTATTTGTGTGGAAAAACCATTACCACCTTTATCTAATATGATGCCACATTCTAATAACCAATATGTGGGGATCAAGAACACCCACTGGTCCATGTTAGGACCATCTCAGTTATCATGGTTCTAGGGTATCCGGGATGGTTCGTGATAAATTTGTATCAGAGGTATAGGATAAGAATATTTCCTTGAAGTCAGTATGTAGTTTTATATCTTTTCAAGAATTAGGAGGTAGTTATTGGTGATTCCTTGGATATTTCTCACTGTAATTAACCTTAAGTCACCTGGGGTGGGTCGAGAAAGATGTTTTGAGGATTAGTTCTAGTTTTACTTACTTTTTCTTTTAATAGGTTAAAACAAAAATATTTTTTTATCTATATATTGGTACTTATTTCCTTGTTTATATTTTTTGATTTTCAATTGGAGTAACCTTTTTGAAGTATTCAATGTCATTTGACAATGTTGTGTAGTAACATGCCTTTGATAATATGTGTGAATAAGATCCAAGTGGAAGTTTCTAATGAACCACAATGAGAAAATACTCCCATGGACCAAAATATGGTTGAGGTTGTTGTGAATGATATCCATGATTTGGGAAAAACACCTAAACCCATTCTCATTTAGGCTCCATTTTTAAACCCTCAGAGAAATGAATTCACCATTTTTTATAAGGAATTATTTTTCTAGTTGACACAAATGTTCCAAGTCTCAAATGATCCTCAACATAATGAGGAGTGGATAAAGAGAGTTGAAATTGTATTTGAGTTATTGGAGACATATGATATTTCCATGGTGAAATGTTCCACCTTCAAACAAGAGGGACCTTGATGGATATGACCAGACACTATGTTGATGATGAAAAAGAAATAATTATTAGAGTGTAATTATTTTAAGGATATTTTCATTGACCAGTTCTGTCCAGATTCAATGGTGTTGGACAAATATATAGAGTTTTTAAAACTTGAGTAGACTGACATGATCATGAAATAATATGAATTTTTTTTCTGTGATTGTGAAATTTTCACCTTAGATAGTATCAAATGAGAAGATGAAGACTAAATGTTTTGATATGAGACTTAGATCTGATATCACTATAAGTTTTTCTTACTAAATATTTCTTCTTATTCTGATGTACTAGATAGAGGGTCGATGGTTGAGATGGACCTGGCTAATCAGTCAGTTTTGATGGGAGTTACCTTTTCTCCTAGTGATATTTTTTTGGGTTCTCTTAACTAGAATAGAAAGAAGGATGATTATTTTTGAGGTTCTCAAAATTAGGGTTCTTCTAGACCTCCTTCAATGTATATAGAATCCATTTTATTTCATACTTGTGTGGAAAACATGAGAACTCTAAATAGGTTTTCACTAAGGCACCCATGGTATGTGGTTCTTGTGGATTCTAAAGTCAGCTAAAATAGTTTTTTCATGTTTATTCTTCTCCATGTGGTGGGATAAGATAATTTGTTCAAAAATTAATATAGTTTAATCATATGTTTCAAGGAAAAAGTGGTTCAATCCGAAATAATTTGAAATGAATATTCTTCATGTAGTGAAAGAGTCTCCCGAGGAAGCAGATATAGGTCCAACAACTATGAGAGGTACAATCACTATAGATTTTTCATTAGTGACTTCTTTATTTGATACTAGCACATCTCAATTATTCATTTAAACTCATATTTTGAAAATCCTTAAACATCCTATGATTCTTTTATCTTATGATATGGATATTATTACACCCCTCAGAAAGAAATGAGTTTGAGATATCTTTTGTACATGTTTTGTTTTCCCTTTATTAGAGATTGATTTTTCTCAGTATTTTTTGGTTCACAACATGAAACCTCTAGGAATCATTTTTAGGATGGATTGGATCATTTATAATAAATCCCAATTTGACTACTATCTTCAGTGGTTCTCATTTATGGAATCTGATGGGGGTATTTTGTATGTTTTAAGGATAATTAGTCTTGAGGTTGGGTAGATCGGGACCTTCTTATCTAGAGTTGGGGAAAGTAATATTTATTTTCAATTTTTATTATGAGTGAGAATCTTTGAGTGATTATCTCCCTTAAATTTTCTTCAATTTTTCTAGTGTTTTTCCTTTTGACATCTTTAGGTTTACACTAGTAAGGGAGGTGGGGTTTTTATTAATTTAGTACTTGGTACTCAGATGGCATCTATTCCTTATCACCACCTGGCACCAGATGAGATGAAAGAGTTAAAGCCTCAGTTGGATGATCTTTTGGTGAAAGGATTTATATGTTTTACTATGTCACCATGGGTGGAGACTATTCTCCTTTCTAAGAAAGCTAATGGGTCACTTCACCTTTGTGTTTATTAATGAAAACTCAATCAAGTTACGATAAATAACATATATTTGCTTCCATTGATTTATGATATGTTTGACCATTTTAAATTGTAGAAGTGATTTTTGATAATTAATCTTTAATCTGGTTGTCATCAGTTTAGAATAAATGAATATGATATTTCAAAAACAAAATTTCAGATTAATTAAGGCCATTATGTGTACCTTATCATGGAATTTCACTTAACCAATCCTCCTATTGTATTTATAGATTTAATAAACATGATTTTTCAGGAGTATCTTGAAACTTTCATGGTGGTCTTCATGGATGACATCCTTGTTTACTCTAAGTATGAGTATAATCATTTTTTTCATATGAGAGTAGTTATTTATTTATGAAGAAATTACCAAATTTATTCCAAGCTATCAAAATGTAATTTTTAGATTTGGGAAGTTGAGTTCCTGGGACACATGGTTTTAGAACATGGTATTTTAGTTGATCTTGAAAAGGTGAAGGCTGTTATGACATGGGGGGAATGATAGAATGTTTTTAATCTTCAAATATTCTTAGTTTTTTGGATATTATCACTAGTTTGTAAAGGATTTATCAAAGTATTAATCTTCATTTATTGATCTTACTCGGAAGGGAGTAATTTTTTCTTGGGATTAGAAATTTCAGAGTTATTTTGTTGAGATGAAAGGTCTTTTGACTACTAGGTTGATGTGGACTCTTCCTATGGTCAAAAAGGCCTAAGTGGTATTTTTTGATTCATCGGGTTCATGTTTGTGATGTGTTATTGTGAAATATGATCACGTGGTAGCCTATTCCTCTTGGAAACTGAGGCCACATGAAAATCATTATACAAACCATTACCTTGAACTCACAATTGTGATGCATGCACTTAAGTGTTGGTGACATTAACTTTTCGTATCAATTTTTACCATTTTTTTAGACCATAAGAACTTGAGTTATACCTTATCTCAAAATTATTTGAATCTCTACTATAGGTGTTTGCTTTTACAACTCTAATATTTTTACATTGACATCTGATATACCCTGGGAAAAGGGAATGTCATTATAGATGCTTTAAGAAGGAAAATTTGGCCCAATCCATGAAAGAATCATCAAAGGAGTGGACCTTGATGGATATTTTCTATAGTTTCATATAATAGTCCAAGAATTTGGGTCCAAGTTTTCCTTATATAGTGTTTAGTTCACCTATTCTCTTCTTTAGATGATTCTATATGTATAGCAGCTTGATTATTAATTTCTTATAACTAGGAACTCTTTATGGTGGGGAGACTATGGCCGAGTGGCTGTTTTCTATAGAGGGAATTATATGTCTCTAGAACTAATACATAGTACCATTTCTTATGAGAAAATATATTTTGTAGGATTTCCATTATTCTCTATGGGTAGTGCACACATGAACCATGATGATGTTCTATGAGATGTGACATCGATTCTTCTGGCTAGGTATGATATGAGGAATTGTTTATTTTTACTCTCATTATTATACATGGTAAAATGTCAATAATATGATCCATATACCATCAAGTTTTCTTTATAACTTATAGTTCCATCTTAGAAGTGGCATGAGATCTCTATATACTGGGTTGGGATTCCACATACCCAGTAATAGAAGAATGTGATGTGTGTTGTGATATGTTATCTAACCAAATAGGCTCACTTTATACCCATTCATGATACAAACAAATTTGAAGTGCTAGGAAATTTATATGTGAATTATATTTTTGATTTTCATGGAGTCCCATATTCTATATTCTTCGATAGAGATACTTGGTTTACATCTCAGATTTTGAGAGGCATTCATGAGGCACTAGGATATCGGGTTTGTTTGAGTATGATATACCATCCACAGTAAGACGGAAAAAAAATCAGATATGTGGATTCTTTAGGATATGCTTCATTCTTGAGTTATTGACATTGATGGGATTTGGGATGAGAATTTGAGACAAGATGAGTTTTCTTATAAAAATAGTTACTAGGTTGTTATCGGGATGCCTCCTTTTGAGGCTTTGTATGGCTGGACTTGAAAATATCCATTGTGTTAGTCAAATATTGATGAAAGTCCCTTGGTTGGAATAAACTTGGTTCAAGAGATTACAATGACCATACAATTAATTCATTATATAATACTGACAACATAGAGTGGTTTCAAGTCTTATGATGATCATCAGCATAGACAATTTAAAATTTCAGCTGGTGATAAGGTGTTATTAAAATGTTCATATCGTCTGGGTCATTGATAGATTGGGAGGAAATAAAAGATTTCTACTTGTTTTTTGGGACATTTGGAGGTTTTTGAGATGGTGTGTAAAGTGTATTTACATTTAGAAATTTCACCAATGTAATGAAATCCCACCTTTTTATTACATAACTCTATATATCATTTTAGAAAGAAGGTATCTTTTAAAGTTTAGTGTCTTGGAAATAAGGTATATAATACATGAAAACCTAAAGAAATATTCTAATCCACATGAAAGGATACATAATAGGTTTATGATAAGTAAATTTACTATATCTCAAAACCTGGGGACAAACATCAAAGGAAAGGGAGATCTTAAGGCCCAACAAGGGAAAGCATAGAAAACCATATACATGTTGTCATGAAAAATATCGATAAGAAATTGAGGTATATAAAAAAGGCATGAGAAATGGAAAAAGAGGTATATAATAAATAAAATAACATGAATCATAACTTTGATATGAAGATACAAAATATATTTTATACATTCATAAGCATATCATCAAGGTTTGTCACTAAGATGTTATAAAAATTACCAAGGTTATTCACCACGGTATCGTAAAACATGTTGTCTCTAGAGATTAAATTATTTTCCCAATGCATTGGATCTATATTAGTAAAAACCCATAATATTTATTAATTTTCCAGTGATCCAGATATATCATAATTAAACATATCATAAATAACTCATGGAGTATAAAAGAAACGAGTTTCATATCAACATCATGGTATTTACAGAAATGCTTAAAAACATTATCATTATGTCATTTATGACGCACAAAAATGGAATGGGGGTTTTATGTATGTAAATTACAGAATAAAATAAATCATTTTTACAACTTGGGGAATATATTTAGAAAATAAAGAGGTTTTCATTTTCATATAAATAAAATAAAATAATTTCTTGAGAAAAACAGAGAAATTTTGAGAAAACAATTCGATAACATGACGGGTATGAAACCTGGTTTTAGAAAACATTAAAAAGAGAGTGGAAAATGGTCTACCATTCATAAAATACTATATATAAAGTAAATTGATATAATAAAATGTATATAAGAACATGGTATGGAAATTTTAAAGGCATACAACATAAAAAGAAAACTTGAAAGGAAAAGAGAAGTTGATATTACCCTTACCTTGATCAGTAACTCATAAAACTCAATTATTGGGACTTTAGAGGCTTGATAACACCTAGTTAGGACTCATTGTGAGGTAAAACTACTAATTATTTGTGGATTATTAATTTATAATTAATGATAACTGATAAATGGATGGGTATTTATCGAAAAGTTAGGGATTGTTTTCATTGATTCCCATAGACACCTCCACAGTTGTATTTGAAAAACCATGGGTTTTCCCATGGTATTTGAACATGGAATTGGCCACATGGGATACCTAATATGTTGTTTTAATAAACATGATTAGACCACAAGTTTTTTATTTCTTATTACATAATTATGATTACATTAAACATACTAAAAACTCAGAACTATATTTTTTCCATTCACAAAAAAACAAAATATTTTAGAGAATTATAAAAAATTCACCCCAACCCAATTTCAATGTGATAATTTTAAAAATGTTATTTATTTTATTATAAAAATTCGATAATTATGATAAATTTAACTTTTAAAAATAAAAAACCTTATTTATTAAAATTAATAACAGATATAAAATGCATAAAAACATTTTCAACACGTGAAAAAAATAAATCTATTTTATCCTTTGAATTTTTAAAAAGTGTTTTAGTCATACTATTTCATTAAAATAAAACATCTGAATAATAAATTAGTTTATTATAATCATTATATATTTTCTTAAACATATAATATTTTTCTGAAAAATCTTTTTAACAAAATGGTCATATTTTTTAGAAAAACTAAACTCAAAACAGCAATTATGGAACATCAATTTTATTTAGAAAAAATGATTATACGTTAAGTAACTATGGCCTTGACACATAACCCTATATAACACCAGAATATGACCTAAGGGTGAGGTGTGTGATAGTTATAGACTCGGGGAGTGGCCTAGTTAACATTTCCTAAGTGGTAATCTCCACTAACTTGAACTTCTCCTGTAGGTGATTTTTTTCAATCTTAACATATTGAAGCTCATCTAGGGATTGATCAAGAAAAAATCTCAAAGATGCTAAATCCCACCCAAGTTATAAAAAACGGGCTTTTTATCACATAACTCTAATAAATATGGCCATCTAATTTACTTTCTACATTAATTTTCCTTTTTCATTTCTACTTATAAATGATAGCTATAATGATAAAATAATTATTAAGAGTACAGTGTCCAACTATCATATTGAACAAAGGTCATATAACGGTTATATCCTGATGTTCACATTTCAAATTATACCCACTTCAGTATTAAGGAGATATATTTATATTGAGTACAAAATATTATACAACAATTGTTTTGTAAACAAATATTTTTCAAAACGTTTGGGTCATTATATTCTACCCTGCTTAAGAAATTTCATCCCCAAAATTTCTAATCGTTCCCCCTGATTGAGAAAAGGTATGAGTACTTTTATTTCAGTGTATCCCTTGGTTCCCACATGGATTCTTCATATTTTTTGATCCTTCACAACACTTTGACAAGGCAAGTAGTCGTGATGTGTAGAACCTTGTCTCTATGGTCCAAAATCTCCATCGACTGCTCCTCATAAGAGTAGTTATGTTCCAGTTGTATTAAATTAGGATTCATTACTTGTGAAGGGCCTTGTATATAAATCCTCAATAGAGATATGTGTAATACATCATTATCTTGAGAAATATTTGGTGGAATTTTTGGCCAACATTCCACTGCTCCCATGTGATCAAGGATTTAATAGGGTCCAATGTTCTAGAGGATGAGACTACTATTCTTACCAAACCACATGGCTCTCTTCCATGGAGAAATTTGAAGTAAAAACATGTCATTAACATCAAACTCTAAGTCCCTTAATCAGTTGTCAATATAGCTCTTCTGTTGACTTTTAGTACCCTTAATGTGTTTTTTGATGGAATAATCCTTTTTTTGTCATCTCTTTTACAAGATTGGAACTAAGAATATTTCTCTCATCAGCTTCGTCCCTACAAGTAAGAGTTCTACATTACTTTCCATATTTATTTTTTTAGGGTTCCATTTGAATACTCGAATGGAATCTGTTGTTTTATGAGAACTCAACTAATGGAATATGTTGACTCAATCCACATTAAAATTCCATTGAGAATGTTATCAGAATATCCTCAAGTGGATAAATAGTCCTTTCAGATTGGCCATCAGTTTGGGGTTGATAGGACATACTGAAATTCAATTTGGTCCTCAGAGCTTGTTAAATACTTATCTTGAATTTTGAAGTGAACCATATATCATGATTAGAAATGATAGAAAGTGGAACTCCATGAATCCTCACCACTTCCTTCACATAAGTCACTCTGAATGGAGATAAATTGGGAAGTCCTGGTGAGATAGTCTACTATAACCCATATCACACTATTTCCTTTGGCTGTTTTCGAGAAACAAGTGGAAAAATCTATAGTGATATTGTACCACTTACATGTTAATATGGGTAGTGGTTATTGTATATCTTTTGGAAGTTGTCGCTCCACCTTAACTTGTTGACCCACCAGGCACCTTGTAGTGTAGTCAGCAATCTCTCTTTTCATGTTATACCACCAATAATGATCATAAAGGTCTATATACATTTTTATGCTTCCAGTATGTATCGTGAATATAGAGATCTGAGCTTCATCCATTAGGTCCTTCTTTATTTATAGAATATATGGAACACATAGCCTGGTGTGAAATTTTAGTGCACCTTCTTGATCAATATTAAACTAAGAAAACATCCCATTCTTTATAGCCTCTATATTCTTCTATATCAATTGATATTATCTATGAGATTTCGTAATCTTATCTATTAATGATGGTTGAGAAATAATTTGGAATAGGGTTGACAATCTACCATCGTTTACGATTACCATGTCCATTTTTACCAGGTCTTTGATCAAAGGAGACCTTGAATCCCCATATTTACTAGCATAAAAAGATATTTCATACATTAATGCATCAGTGACATTGTTTTCTCCTCTAGGATGATAATGAATTGAATAATCAAAGAATTTAAGAAGTTCCAACTATCTCCACTATCTCATGTTCAATTCCATTTTCCTGAAAATATAATTAAAACATTGAAAATCTGTTTATATATCACATTTCTCCCAATAAAGATAGCATCTCATTATATTTAGGGAGAGAAAAACTATAGCAAACTCCAGGTCATACATAGGATAACTATACTCATGGGGATTCAACTATCATGAAGCATAAGAACTAACATTATCATTTTCAAAAGGATGCACCGAAGCCCATTCAGAGATGTATCTCTAAAAATAATGAATCCTTCTCCAATAGAGGGTATATTTAACATGGGTTTTGTAACAAATATCTTATTCATCTCTTGGAAACTTTCCTCACACTCCTTTATCCAGATAAATTTAACCCCTTTTCAAGATAACTTGGTTAGTGGATTAGAATGTCATGAAAAGTTTTTCACAAACCTCCTATAACATCCCACCAATACAAGGAATCTACAATTATTAGTTATTATTTTTGTATGAGTCTACTCATCCACAAACATTGTCTTGGTAGAATCAATTGAGATTCCTTTATTGGTTACATTATTATCCAATAAAGAAACTTACTCTATCCAAAATTCACATTGGCCAAAATTTCTAAATAGACTCTCCTTCCTCAGAGTTTTAAATATAACCCTTATATTATCCTCATGATCCTCGTGAACTTTGGAATATATCAGAATATCATCAATATAAAATTCAAAAAAGTTATCAAGGCAGTCTTTAAAGACTCTATTCATAAAATTCATAAATATTGTAGGAGAATTAGTCAAACCAAATGGCATAATAATGAACTAAAAATTTATATCTATTGATCAAAAGAAAGTCTCTGTAATATCTTCTTCTTCACCCTCAATTGATGATAACCAGATCAAAGATAAATCTTGTAGAAGAATTGATCCCTACAAATCTGGTCAAATAAGTCATCAATTCTCAGAAGAGGATACATGTTCTTTACTGTGATCCCATTAATTTCTCTATAATCAATGCATTATCACATTGATCCATCCTTCTTATTCACAAAGATAAAATTTTATCCCAATGGAGACACACTTGTCCAGATAAACCCATCTTCAAAAGATATTGGAGTTGTTTCGTTAATTCCTCTAGACCTACATTTTCTATTCTTTATGGGGTTTTTGATATTGGCTTGGATCCATGCATAAGTTCAATGGAGAACTCTATTCAAGAAATCCATAAACCATTTGTTTTATCTTGAGAAACTAATAGTGGTGAGCGCATGCAAGTATGTTACTACAAAGTAGGGTGATCAGTTTTCCAAGGAGTATTCTACTCAGTTTTCTTAGTTGGTGTACCTATATCCAAAGCATGATTACGATGACTATCTCAAGGAACCAAGGTTCAAGATGGGTTTAAGGTTAGATATTTGGTCTATTGTGATTCTTATGTTCCTAACAACCTTAATGAAAGTTATAGACATGACATCTATGGTTGAGGAAGACTTAGCTGGGTAGACGGGTTTGGGTGGAACTTCATTTGTAGTAAGAGGCAACTAGAGTATGTTTTATGGAAAGAACATGAAGCAAGGTGTCTAATACTAATATAGTGGTAGGAGTGTACGACATAATTTTGGGTGGGGAAAAGTGGTATATTACTATTTTTTGAGAAATGGATATCTCAAACCTCATTTTTAATAAGCACCCTGGGCATGTAACTCATACGGTCAATTTATTCATTGTCAGTTTTATATGAGAGTTCATATTAGGGTATTAGGGACAAATCAACCTGTACCAAATAATTCTTGTTTAAATCTAATTCAGAAAAAGGGTGGTATTATAACATCCCACCAAGGGTAATTATACCATCCCACCTTTTTAACATGTAAAACTTTCATTATATGGTATTATATTTAATAAAAAGAGGATCGTATGAGGTTCAATTTCTTGGAAACATGGAACTTAATACATAAAAAACCTAATATTTCTTCTACTAAAGTTTGAAATATTCATTATAGATTTATCATAGGATACTATTATTTTATCCCATATCTTGGAGGCATACATCAAAACAAAGGGGTGAGCATAAAGACCAGTAATGGAACAAACAAAGGAAATATTTGACATGTGATCATGAGGCATAAAAATTGGGAATGACCATAAGAAAATCAGGCTTATAATAATAAAATGATCATGAATCATAACATATAAGTGTGGATACAACATAAAAATGATACATTAAAAATCATATCACCATAATTTACCACAAAAGTGTCAAAAAACATAATTAAAAAGGTTATTCACTAATGTATCCTAAAACATATAATCTATAGAGATAAATTCTTTACCCAGTTCATTGAAGAACTATTAGGATTCACCATTAATATTTATAAATTCATGTGTGCAATATAGATCATAAGAAAACATTTCATTAATAACTAGTGAGAAATAATGAACGAGTTTCTAGTAAAAATCATGAAATATTTCGGCAACATGATGGGTATAAAACATAGATTAAAGAACGGTAATAATGAGAGGGAATGATGATTTTCCATTGATAAAAGACTACTTTTTTTAATGGGATAATAAAAATTACATTGAAGGATTATCATTCATCATTAAAAAGAAATACCACAAAAGAGGTACTTAAATGGAAAAGAAGAAGAGGGGTGTTCACTTACATTGAGAAGTAACTTTCTAAAGCATGGATAGGGAAATCTTAAGATCATGGAGACACCATGGAGAATATTTAGAGAGGAGAAAATGAGCTTAATTTTATGTATAATTGATTTGGAGAGGAGTGGAGTGTAAGTATGGCGATGTATTTATAGTAAAAGAGGATGAATTGTTAAATAATTTCAAAATGTTGGTATGAGAATTATAGGTTATGTAATATGAAAAACCATAGGATTAGCTTTGTTTTTTTCTCATGGTTTTAGAAATTTATTTTTTTTATAATATTTTAATTTAATAGAACCAAAATCTATTTTTTAATGTTACTTTACCCATGGAAAATTAAATTTTCCAAAGAATATAATTTTAAAAAATATTAATTTTATTTTAGCATTTGGAAAGTCATTTGTATGTCTGGAAATTGATTTAAATCCATTGAAATACATAATATTAATAAAATAATATATATTTTTCGTGGATTCTATTTTAGAAATTATTACAACATGATTACAAACTTATAAATTCATAAAATATATTGAAAACCCAAAACTGTATTTTTAAAATTCATTAATAAAAATAATGTATTTATTAAATTATAAAAATTTCATCATAACCTATTTTCAACATGATTATTTCAAATATAAGTTTTATTTTATCCAAATAATTTTCTAAATATGATAATTTTAACTCTTTAGAAACAAACATATTTATTTAAAAATAATATTCTTTACAACATAATCATATTTCTAACTCTTATAAAAAATTTCTAATGAAATTATAAAATTATGTTATAATTTAAATTTAAATAAATAGTATAATATAAGACTATTTTAGTAAAATAAACCATATTTAGAATACCTAAATTTATTATAAAATCATATATATTTTCTAAAAATAGAATTATATTTTATTTTTATATAATAATATATTTATCAAATTCATCTTATATTCATGTGAATTAAATGAAATAAAATAATAATGAAAATGGTATTGTATAAATAACTATTTCATATATATAAAGGAAATTACACTTTTATAACACTAATTTATAGATACATAAACTGTTTTCCATTAGCATATGACCTAAGGGTGGAGTGTGCGATGATGACAGTTTCATGAGGTGGTTTGACCAATATTGACCTAGTAGTGATCTCCAGTTACCTGAACTTCTCGCGTGTGTGATTGTTTTCAACCCTCATTTGTTGAATCTCTTCTTGGGATTAGTTAAGGGAGAACCCCAATAAATCTTCCTCCCACTCAAGTTTTGATAAATTGGATTTAAAAATATTGATTCTATTGGTCAAGGCCATCATTTGTCCCTTGTGTATAAATTATATTCTATCACAATCCTTTATAAAAAATATTTATAATGGTAAAATTATTACCAATGTTCATAACTCCCAATGGTCTTATTAACCCATGATTATATTAACCAACAATCACATAATGTTAATGTAATGACCATTACATAAAAGTCACATTTCTGATTATATCCTATATCTATGTACCAACAAACATAAACATTTACTACTTCATTCCCAATGGTTATTACAATTCCTTTGATAATGTGTATTATACTCCAAATGTTTATTTTTATTTTAATTATTTTCACTGTAGGTGTAATCATCCAAACAGATTTCAATCCTTTGGATTATACCATTGAATGGTTGCTATCATTTTGTTTTTATATCCTTGTACTAGTCTTAGCTATAGTAATAGGTTTTAATAATTGACATGTAATATTATTTTTAAAAAAGTATTTCTATATAATCCCACAGTGGAATATAATAAAATAGTCATTATAAAAAGAGATCTATTTTAGTAATTATAGAAAAAAGATTTAGGTCATTTAATTCTACCCCTAAGAAAATTTTTCCTAAAAAATTGTGATCTGCTTAAAAAATCATGGTATCTTCATACATCCCTTATTCTGGTTCCCATATAGCTTCTTCAAACTTTTTATCTCTCTATAGGACTTTCACAAGTCATGTTGTCTTATTCATCAATAGTTGTTCCCTTCCGTCAAGAATATGGATTGATTACTCAATGTATGATATGTCAGGTTCTAATTATACTCCATTAATATCATGTATATGTGTTGTGTCAAACATATAATTTCTTAATAGACACATTTGGAAAACATCATGTACATGAGAAATATTTGGAGGTAGTTTTAATCAATAAGAAACTACTATAACATGCTCGGGAATATAAAATGGTCAAATAAACCTAGGACATGGTTCTCCTTCTTTCAAAATCACATAACTCCTTTCCATGGAGATATCTTGAGAAGTACTTGATCCCCAACATGAAACTATTTTTAATTATTTTAGTTATCAATAAAATATTTCTATATAATCTTATAAGATTTGATGTGTTTCTAAATCAAGTGTACCTTTTATGCAGTCTCCTTCACAATGGGTACCCCCAACAGTTCCCCTTATCCAACTTCATACCAACATGTTTGAGTTCTACCCCTTTTTCCATAGAAATATTCAAATGTTCTATTTTAACACTATAGTGGAAACCATTGTTATAATAGAAATCAACACTTAGAAGATGTTTTTCCCAACTCCCTTGAAAATCAAATGAAATATCCTTTACCTTGTCTTATAATGTTTTAATTATCCTCTTAGATTTCCCATCTGTTTGAGAATGATAGGTCATGATCATGTTTTCTTATGTATTCATAGGATTTTTAAGGATCCTATAGAAATTAAAAGTAAATATTAGATCTTATTTAAAATTAACCAACAATGGTACTCTATGGAGTCTCACTACATCTTGAATATAGTGGTGAGATAGTCTCTCCACAGATAAATTGTCTCTTATGGAAAAGAAATGGAAAGACTTTTTTAACCTATTAATGATTACCCATATATAATTTTTTCTCTTGTATGTCATAGGTAGTCCAATGAAAAAGTCAATAATGAGGTTTTATCACTTCTAAATAGGTATGATTAGTGGTTTAAATACCCCATATTGGATTTTTTTGCTCCACCTTCACTTGTTGAAACATCAAGTACCATACAATGTAATTAGAAATCTATAATTTTATATTATTCCAGGAATAATGATCATGAAGTTCCCTATACATTTTAGTGATTATGGTATGTATAGATAATATTGAGTTATGAGTTTCATTCATCAGATCCTTATTTATATTTGGAATAGATGGGATACATACCCTTGTACCAAACTTTAGTACACATTCTTGATCAGTATTGAATTAACAAATCTTACTATTTTTCATAGCCTCTATATTATTTTATGTCAAAGTATCATTCCTTTCGGATTTCTTAACCTTCTCTCGTAATGATTATTTATTAATATTTTGGGATATTATTGATGATTTTCCATCCCTTATGATTCCCATGTCTAAAATTACAAGGTTCTTGATCATTAGATCCCCTTTAATCCTCTTTAATTCAAGAACACTAGGATATTTCGAAATCAATAAATATGTGACATGGTTTTCTATTATAAGGTAATAATGAATTTAATAATCATAGTCCTTAAGAATCTCCAACCATCTCCTTTATCTAATGTTTAGTTATTTTTTTAAGATATATACTTAAAAATTTAGTGGTCAATTTATATATCACACTTTTCCCCATAAAGATAGTGGTTACAAATCTTTAGAGAAAACTTTTTATAGCTAACCTGAGGTCATGAGTAGGATAATTCTGCTCATTATTCTTTAACAACCGATATCCATAGGTAATAACCTTGTAATTTTTATGAGTAAACATCCAAGCCCTTTCAAATATGCATTACTATAGATAACAAATAATTCTTTAAAAGTGGGCAATGTTAGAATAGGTTCACTAGTAAATATCTTATTCAGTTCTTTCAAACAATATTCACACTCATTTTTATAGATAAACTTAACTTCTTTTTGATTTTACATTGTTAGTGGATTATAAAGACATGAAAATACTTTAAAAAACAATATATATTATCCTGACAGACTAAAGAAACTATGAATATTAGTTACTACTATAGGGTGTGTCCACTCTTCTCTAAACTTTATCTTTGATGGATCCACTAAGATTCTTTCCCTGTTCACTATGTACCCTAAGAATGATACTTATTGTAACTAGAAATATCATTTTCTAAATATACTAAAAATATTATCATTTATCATTATTTTTAATATTACCATTACATGATCCTCTAGATCCTCCGAACTATGGGAATATATTGGAATATCCTCAATAAATACCACTATAAATTTATCATGTTAGTCATTAAATATTTTATTCATCAAATATATAAATCTGGTAGGATCATTAGTCCATCCAAAGGGCATAAAAACAAACTCATAATGCCACTATCTTATTTGGGAAGGGAGAGTTTTTGATATCTTCTTTCTTCACCATCAACAGGTGATTCCTCAATTTGAGGTCAATTGTGGAGAAGAATTGAGCTCCTAACAGTTGGTAAAAAAATCATCAATCCTTGAAATGGGGTAATTTTTATTATTTCTGATCTGTATAAGATCTCTACAGAAAATTCATAGATGCATCGATCCGTCGTTATTTTTCAAACATTTAATAGGTTCTCCCCAAGGAGACACACCTGATCGAATAAAATCTTTTTACAAGAGCTCTTATAGTTTGTAATTTAATTCTTCAAAATCCACACATTCTATTATAAAAGTGGTCTCTAATTTTATCTTGAATCAAGATATGAGTTCAACTGAGAACTCTACCTCTATTTTTGGGTTAGGTCTATGTATAGATTTAGGATATAAATGGATGTATTTCTTAATAAGGGGTACAATTTTTGTCTTTAAACTTTCATTCTTTATCCCTATTCACTAATCATATCCATAAATAAGGATATAGGAGGTTATTTTAGACAAAGATCTGTCTAGGATGTCTCTACTTTTAAAATAAACATAGGTTTTCCATTCTATACCATGGAAATTTCAATGCTTCTACGATTGATCTTAGCATTTTACATTGAGACATAATCTATCCAAAGTATAGTGTTTATTTATACCATGGTATTGACTACTTCATTTTTGGTGAGATTGTACTAACCAAAGTTGATAGTACAGTTTCTATACACTCTTGAGGCTTATATGGTCACCCCAAGATTCTTAACTGATAACTCTACTTCTATTAGTTCTATTTTTGATTGTACAGTCATTGAAAACATAGATAAAATATAGGAATAAGTAGAACTATATTCAAGAATGTACATTGTAGCTTTGAGATCATAATTAGTGTACCTTACATAACATCATTTGGAGCCTCTACTTCATCCATTATGATTGTGAAATCATGAACTTTCACCCTTGTCCTACACGGAGGTTGATGGTGGTTACCCTCTATTATCTTCTGATTTGGACATTGATTTTTAAAGTGGAAAATCTATCAAAACATGAATAATTGAAAATTAGTTAGTACTTAATCTATCTTATATATATATATGTATCATTTTCATTGAGATATTAATGATTAACCTCACTATGTCAATTTCAATCTATATATATATCTCTTCTATACCTATAAAACATTCCATTTCAATTAAATTAGTTCACTAAATGTTTCTTCCCACATTTGTTGCTTGTGGTAAGCCTTAGATTCTTTTCTCATATTTGGTGATGAAAATTATTCCTTGAGTTTGGATCAATTTATATCTTCTTCTTATTCATCTTATAAGACCAATGTGTATGTCCAAACTACATTTAAAACATTATATAACTCTTCACTATCTCCTTATATGTTTCAAAGTCTCTATTTTCTATATTCTTTCACATGTGTGGTCTTCGTCTTCTAAAGTATATTTCCCTTAAAAACCATAATAAAGCATGAGGTGTATTGAGAATGTCTTGTAAAATTTATTTTGTAGATTCCTGATTTTCCTTCTACTTAAATTATAAGAATTATTTATGAATTTTTAGTCACATTGAACATGGAAAATAAATATTGAAAAATATTCTCCTAAACCATACCATTATATATCATTAAGCTATATCCTGTTTTCATGTTCTTAATTAGTGACCAACACTGGTCAAATTCTCCTTCTTAGAAGTATACTTCCAAAATGAGTTTCTCTACCTATGACCAATGAAGTTCAAAAAATATATGTTTCTATAGAATTAATCCATTATTCTATAATTAATGGATCAATATATCCACAAAATGATGGTGGTCATTAATGCATCAAGGACTCAATTTCAAGTCATTACCTTCATGGTGAATCTTGGTGCACAACAAGATTCAATTTATTATTCATAACCGAATATAGTTGATTCCACATACTTATAAAGTATTCTATTTCATATTCCATTATGTTAGGAAGGGATTCAATTAATCTCCAATTGCACTCATAATTTACATGGTTATCCTATTTCTTTCTAGTTTTCTAAAATAAGAAAATGATTGTGAGAAATGTGTTACTTTTAAGAATTATGTAATTTTGAAGGGATATTATGTAATATATATATATATACATATTTTAATCAACATGTTTCATGGATGTTATTATTTAATGACTTCTAATAATAATTACATTTTCTATATATCCTTCATAATAGTTTGAAAAAATAAGGTGATGAACCCAATAATATCCCCTAAGAGTATCAAAGTAAGAGTAAAACAAGGCATCTTTATCACTCACCATGTGTCGATTGAGGTAATACCCATTTTAAAATTTTGGGGTTATTACCAGTCAATACAATCATACCAGATCCACATCAACTTGTAGTATCCAAACTGGGATTTCATTATGTAGAAACCACTCATTTAATACTTCAATAAAACTTTTAATATTTTTAATATGTTTAAAATTATCCCTAGGGTTCTTAATAATGTTTTATAATTCCTAATTTCCAAAAATAAATAAACCTTCATTTGATACCAACTATTTCCTCCCACATTTTAATAGATAAACATTTCATTACATGGCATAACATTTAATAATACAGATGATATTATGAGGTTTATTTTATTTGTTACTAGGAACATAATACTTAGAAAACATAAAATTTATTCAAATTCACTTGTAAATATTATTTATAGACAATCCCTTGGTTACTTTTACTAAATATCATATCTTGATGATATACATCAAAATAAAGAGGTGAGCATAAATTACAGTAATTGAATGAATAAAGGAAATATTTAACATGTGATAATGAGGCCTAAAAATAGGGAATGACCGTAAGAACATGAGGCATGTCATAATAGAATGATCCTGAATTAGAACATTGAAGTGTTTATATAATATAAAAAATTATACATTTATAAGTATATCACCAATGGTTTTCATCAAGCTGTCATAAAACATAATTACTACGGTTATTCAACAAGGTATCATAAAACATTTCATATCAAGAGTTTTATTATTTACCCAACATATTGGAGTGAAATCATAGAGAACCCATCAAATCACTAAATTCATGTGTTCCACATAGATGATAATAAAATATTTTATTAATATCCCATGGGAAATAACGAATGGGTTTGGCATAAAAGTAATCAAATTAATAAATGATTATATACATGATTATTATGTCATTTTATACCCAGGAAAATAAAATTTGGGTTTCAAACATAGATATCCCAAAATAAATAAATTATTTTTTCTTGTAGGTGAATACCCATGCATAATTTTTTTGGGTATTCACAACATAAAATATTTCATGAAAAAGAGTGAAATTTATGAAATATTTCCCGAGCATGATAGGTATAAAATGATAATTAAAGAAATGGAATGATGAGAGGGAAAAAGGCCCCCCATATATAAAACTATTTTTTTTATAATTGGAAAATACCAGTTTCTTGAAAGTAATTAAACTCAATATTTTAAATACATACGACAACGACAAAAGAGGTACTTGAATGGTAAAAAAGAAGAAGAGAGGTCCCTTACCTTGGGAGGTATCTTTCAAAATCTTGGAGAGGGAAACCTTAAATTCTTGGTGACACCTTAGAGAAAATTTAGAGAGGGAAAATGAGTATAAGTTATTACTTAATGGATTCTAAGTTGATAGGACCTAGAAAATGGGTGGGTATTTAGAGTAAAAAGGTGTATTTTTTTTAATAATGTCTAAACATAGGTCTTGGAATTCTAGGATGTGGAAAATGAAAAACCATTAGCTTACCCATGTTGTTTGCTCATGGTTTTAGAAATTTAAGTAACCTTTAATAATATTTTAATATATTGGAATCAAAATCAATTTTTTAATGTTACTTTGACAATGTAAAAGTAATTTTTTCCTAAAATATAGTTTTTTAAATCTCAATTTCCATTTAAATATTTGAAAGGTCATTTATAGGTTTGGAAATTTATTTCAATCCATTAATTTAAATAATATTAATAAAATAATCTATTTTGGTAATGTATTATATGTTATGAATTATTAAATCCTTATTACCAAATTATGAAGTCATAAAACATACAAAAAAAAAGAAATCTATATTTTTACTATACACTAAAAAATACATTATTTTATAAAATTATCAAAAAAATGCCTAACTTAATTTAAATTTCATCATTTAATATATATTTTTTATTTTATCAAAATAATTTTCTAACTATGTTAATTTTAAATTTTAAATAATAAATCCTTATTTATTTAAAAGTAATATCTTTTTATCAGAATAAACTTCTTAACACTAAAACAAATTACCCAAAACATTGTGAAATCATATTATCATTTATATTTAAATAAGTAGCGTTTTATAAGACCATTTCATAAAAATAAATATAATTCAAAATACATGGATTTATTAAAAAAGTGTATTTATTTAAAAAAAATATAATTATGTTTTATTTATATCAAAAAAATCTATTTTTCAAATTCATGTTATATTCATTTGTATTTTATTAAATAAATTTAAAATGAAAATGTGATAGAAGAAATAAATATTTCATTTATACAAAAGAAATTACACTTTTATGATACAAAGTTCTAGATACATACCCCCTTATTACACAGGTATACTCTTTGATGGTAAGGTGTGCATAAATGGTAGTTTCGTAAGGTGGTTTGGCCAAAATTGACTTAGCAGTGATCTCATGTAACATGAAATTCTTTTGCAAGATATTTAATTCAAGCCTCAATTACTAATGATCTACATGGTCTTAGTGAAGGGAGAATACTAGTAATGTTATGCCCTCCCAGGTTCTGATAAATGAGATTCAAAAGGAATGATCCTACTAGTTGAGACCAGCATTACTCACTTATGTATCAATTATGTTTTGTCATTTCCCTTTATAAACACTATTTCTAATGGTATCATTAATTATGATGATCATAATTTACAATAGGTATATTGAACAATTGTCATTTTAACAAACACTCACATAATAGTAATGTAACAATGATATCCTAATGGCCACATTTTTTATTACATCTTATATATATATACCAATGAACAAGAATATTTAATACTTCATTCCTAAATATTTTTTACAATTATTTTGATAATTTCTATTATGTTCCAAATATTTATTTCTCTTTATCCATTTTCATGGAAGGTTTAATTTTCTTAGAAGAGTTCAATCCAATAGAGTATACCACTATGCAGTCACTATTCTTTGGTTATTAAATCCCTGTACTAGTCATAACTATGGTAATTAGTATTATGACTTGAAATATAATATTATTTTTTATAATATAATTTTTATGTACTTCCATAGTGAAATATAATTAAATAGTTATTATAAAAGCATATCTTCCATATTAATCATATATTTAATTTTTATGCTGTTATAATAATTATCAGGGTTTGAAGAAAGGATAGAATGAGTATGACCATATTTATGAAGTGGTGTGTGCACTAGTAGAGTTAGTGGATGGACTGACTACCATGAGAGGTATGATTTTTTCATCTTCTATGGTTATGAAATTATTTGATATGTGTATGAATCATTTATTTATCTCATCCAATCTCAATGATGTATTTGGACTGCGTTTAGAGGTTTTTCCTTTCATGATGATTCTTTACACTCCTCTGAGAAATAATTTGGATATTTTTTTAGAAGTACCATCTTTAGAGTGATGATCACTAACTAAAAAACCATATGAGATTTTATAGTTCATGATCTTGACCTATTTTATCTAATCATGGACATGGATTGAATGATTAGATTTAAATCCCAAATCGATTACTATCATCATCGGGTCTCATTTTATTCTTCCGATAGAGTCACTCATGTATTTTAGGGTGAGTGAGATCCTAGATATGGGAGATCAGGTCCTGTTGTACCTAGTTATATGATGATCTCATGAACGTTTTTGGAGTTATTTCTTGATGTCATAGAAACATGTCCTAGTGGACCTCTTCCTTTGGTGGTGAGTTAGTATCCCAAAGTTTTTCTTGATGATTTCTCTAGGTTTCCGCATCTAATGGAAGTCGAGTTTACTATATAATTTCTTCTAGGAATGAGGCTTATTTCCTCACCTTCACACCATATATGACCTACTTAATTGAAAGAAATAATTGTTTTGATTTTGGATTTTGAAGCTAAGGGATTTATTCATCACAGTGTTTCACTACAGGCATCACCAATTATCTTTTTAAAGAAGGCGAATGGGTGTCTCATAATAGTTTTTATTACCGGATACACAACTTGGTGAAAATTGAAAAAAATAACCCTTTCATAGGATTTATGAAAATTTCAATCTTCTCAAGGGAGCCTAGTGGATTTCAAATATTTATTTGTGATTACAGTATTATCAGTTGATAGTTTGAGTAAAATATATTCCTAATACAATATTCTAAAAAAGGTAATAGAATAATAAGAATATAGCCACATCATTTTACCTTACTAACACTATCATAATGTTTAGGGATTTGATGAATCATGTATTCCATGAGTTGTTTTGGATTCTTTCTTGGTTGTTTTTGTAGATGATATCCTTGTTTATTCCTAATAGAAGTATGATAAAACTTAAAAATTTAATATATTCCTTGGGATCTTGAAGGAATATTAGTTATATGGGAAAATATTCAAATGTCAGTTTTGTATCGAAGAGGTGAAATTTTTGGGCCATGTGATTTTTGAGAAGGGTGCCTTAGTAAATCTCAAGAATATTCAAGTAGTGATATCTTTGGATCTGCTGAAAAACATGTTTTAGATTTTATTGGAATTAATCAGATATTATAGGTGTTATGCTCAAGGCTTATCATATATTGATACTCCTCTGATAGAGTGAACCCATAAGGTGTGATTTTTTGGGGTGTTCAGTGTCAGTGATCTCTTGATGAGTTGATAATCATATTGAATTCAACACAAGTATTGATCCATCATAAGGTGGGTTAGGGATATGATGTATACTATAATACCTCAGGTATGGGTGTGGGTTCTGTTATGATATAGGGAATGTTGGAGGTAGTGTATGGCCCTTTTCAACTACACCCTCATGTGAAGAACTAACAAATTCATGATCTAGAGTTGGTGAAAATGATGCACTCTCTTAAGAATTGGCACTAATACCTATCTAGGGATCAATTTATAATTTTTTGACCATAATTATTTGAAGTATATCTTAACGCATAAGGATATAGAATTGATAAAAATATTTTTGTGGAGTACCTTCATACCTTTTATTTTGATACAGTATACACCCCTAAAAAACTTTGTTGTAGATGATTAGATAAGAAAAGTACTATCCCAGGAAGTGAAAGAATCAATAAAAGAGTGGTTATTGATGGGATTGTTTACTGAGATATGATTGGGTGAACGGAGAGATGACAGATATGTATTCATAGTTTTTTCTCAGGTTGAATCATCTATAAATGTTCATATTAAACTTTGAAAGAACTAGAAAGTAGTGTGACAGTGATTTAATAGGATTATTTATGATGGGGACACCTGAGGTGAATAGTCTTGGTCTTCAGATGGGGTTTTTCACTTTCGAGGTAGGTTGGTTATTCTATCAGGACTAAGACAATAATTGATGGTTAATGGGCATCAATATAATTGGTCTATGATGACCTGATATACCATTACTAGTTGTTATAAATGAGGTGATCAATTGAAGATTTTGTGTCTTGGAACATTACATGTTAGTGAATTAAGGATAAACCTCATAGGGTTATGGTTTTCTATGAACCTTACCTATTCTAGTATGAAAATGGGTTGAGATATCCATTTAATTAGTGAGTGGGATAGGTCATACTCCTAGTGTTAATGATATTATATGGGTTATTATTGATTGACTCAAAAAATCAGTGCATTTCTTATATATTATAGAGTTGATAAATGTAGAGAATCTCAGGAACTTGTATATGCAGGATATTTTTAAACTCAATGGGTTTTCAATGACTTTCATTTTAGATAGGGACCCTCACTTCAAATCCCTATTTTTTATTGGATTTTAGGTGACATTGTGTTTTAAATGATGTTGATAATGAATTATTATCCTCAGATGGATGACCAGTCTTAGCAGTCCATCTATATTCTTGAGGAAATTCTTTAGGCATGTGTGCTTTACTTTAATGCATCATGGGTGAAACAACTATCCTTAGTTGAGTTGTCCTATAACAACAGAAATTAGTTTTTGACTATTATGGTAACATTTAATTTGTTTTATGGGAGGAATTTTAGATTGTAACACCCCGAGCTTCCACGATACGCTTCTCATTCAGTAATACAATAGCTTGCATTGTACGCAACTTCGAGTTCTAAAACACCGCGACTAATCAAAGTAGCCGTTATGAATAGTAATACCTTCTTTTTGAAATATTATAAATTTTATATGTCAAAATGGACTTCATTTTTGTATTCGTAATATCGAAATTAGCCTATGTTGAATTTTTGGTATTTTTCTGAGAACTTCTAAAATTTTATAAATAGTGAAAAATACTTAAAACAACTTTTTTAATCAAAATAATTTATAGTGATAAATTATAATATTTGATGGTTTTAAAGTATAATTAGAATATATTTTTACCATTTTATCCAATGGTGGTCATTAGAATTAATTTAACATTGAAATTGGACATAAACAATTGCCAATCTTTTGATATAAATTGTTTCTTAAAAACACGCTATTTGTTGTGACAACGGGAATTAATTATAAAATTAATTAATGCAACTAATATGTTTGGAATTTTGTAAAATAGACATCATTTTTCAATTCGGAATATCAATTATAGCTTAGGGTGAAATTTTGGCCTTATTCTGAAAAACTTCAATTTTTGATGAATAGGGAAACCACTAAGTGGTTGTTAAATAACTGATTTTTCGTTTAAATGAAATATTACCACTTCTGTGATTTGATTTTCAAAAATCCGACATACATGGTTGTCATTAAGAAGTAAAATGTGGTTCAATGGGATAAAAATAATTTTTCGGTGAATAGTAACTTATTAAGTTCTTAATCGCGATTAGTGGTAATTAGGGTAGTTTAAGGTATAAATAATACTTTAATAATATTAAATGACCTAGAAACATGTCCCAACCTCATTGGTTGTGTCATGGCCGACCAAGACAAGCCATGGCCTAACTTGGGGACCCCATGGATCCACTTTTGTTGGGAAATAACATAAATTACTTTTTATTTAATGTTAAAGTGAAAATGACACTAACATAAAGTGTTTTACTAAAACAATTTTTAAGTAGGGTTACACAAGTCCAAATTTTGATTATAAATAGTCATTGGAAAGATAAAAAGATTTCCTATATCATAGTATTTTTTTTATAATTTTTAGACATTAAATAAATTTAATTATTTATGACATAATAATGATGCAGCGATGACATCATTATTTGACGATTTAAATAAAATGGAAAGATAATATAAAATCTATGAACTACACATGGACAAAACCAATTGGATGAGTGGATTTCGATGCCTTATCACCTTATCCACGAATTCTATCAATGTGGGACCTTTTAAAACCGAAACACATTTTCAAATAATGTAATGTTCCTTTACTTTCCAAAAGTGCCCCTCCTCTCCTCTTATAAAAGGCCCCCACCTCTACCTCATTTCACACACTCTTCAAGCCATTGGCTCGGCCAACCCCTGCCCATTTGCTCTCTCCACATCCCTCTCCTCATCCTAGAGGATTCCCTTTGGGCAGAATCCTTTCAAAGGAAGCCTTTAGGCTCAACTCAAAAGGAGTTACACTTTTTAAGGTAATTCATTCTCTCATGTTCTTTTGTTTTATTTTGCTTCTCCAACCCCCTAAACTCTTTTTATTTACTTCTTTTGTAACAACACCAGTATCTTAAATATACTAGGATGTTGTTATAAGATTTGTTTGAGCTACACTTCCACACAACTACATCAAATGGTTAAAGAACATAAGGTTTCCGTGGATGGCGAAATTCTGCCTCCCGAAACGACGATTGTTCAACACTCATTTAACACCTTCAAAGGTGGCCATTATGATGTCACTATTTTTATATATGATATATAATATGTTTATGTTTTCCTTAAGCTTCTGTTTTTTTCATTTTGGGCATACCTTTATGGTTTCCATTATGGGTAAAACACGATATCTTCATTTTAGGAAGCGCGGACTACCGCCCCCTGAAAGTGATTTGATTCGTTAATACCATATGTGGGATGTGTGAAGGATAAAGTTAATTATATTATATATGTTATTATACTGGAATTATAATATACTCTCATATCATTATGATTCCATTCCAGAAAATATGAAATAGAAATGGAAGTAGCGTTCATGCGTACGTACGGCTTACCGTCTCCATGAACGGTGCATTTCATTTCTTACCTCTAAATGTGATGTAATATTATAAATGAATGTATGTACTGGATATATATGACATATATGATATCTACATCATGAATACCATTCTGGATATAATTAACCTTTGACCAAATTAACAACATGTAAGTGTAAGAAGCCTATTTTTGACTTAAGAACCAAATACCGACAAAATGAACATTATTAACTTAAATAATTACATAATGTTCATATCATTGTAATAAGTGATATAATAAGGATAATGAAGTTGAAAATGGTTCTTAATAAGGTATATATTAACTCTAGTTTATTATTCAGGAGGTTAAAGAACGGTTGAGTCAAGTCAGACACGAGGTAAGGGAACTTCTTAACCCAATTTTCGTTCTTTGGGTTAATATCCTACTTTCAAATTATGTCATGATATTATTATGTCATATCCTGTATTTGTACATTATTTATGTGTACTTGTAGTGAATACACATAATAGATCTATTTTATTTTAAAAATGCTCTTTGTAAGGGATCTTCTTAACCCAACTTCCATTCTTTGGGTTAATCTCCTACTTTCAAATTATGTCATGATATTATTATGTCCTATTTTGTATTTTTATGTTATTTATGTGTACCTATAGTGAATACACATAATATATCTATTTTATTTTAAAAATGATCTTTGTATGGGACTTCGTCTCAATCTCCTTTCGTTGAGGCATATTTTATTTTATACACAACCTTCTTTTATACGATGTATAAACCCCTTTGACTTTTACGTTTATTCAAAAGGAATCTTTTTTATACGAAGCGTTTTGCTAAACGACAAAAGGGAATGTTTTTCTTTCCGTACTTATGCGGCGACAACGACTTCTCCGCCGCCGTGACCATTATTTGAGTTTCGGCTTCCTCTACAAGCCATCATTTTCTTTTTTAATGAAAAATAAATACAAAGTTTTAACATTCTTTTATTTTGGTATTGAAAATGGTTTTGAAAGCATTTTTATTATATCAGTGTGTTGTATTGATATCTTGTGATTGAAATGTGGAAATGTTATGTTTCCTTTATGCATGTTTTATGTGATACGATTATGTTATGGTTTATGATATGTTTAAACCTATTCATATGAGGAATGTATTGGACTTAATATGTGACGGGTGGAGCCCGCTATAGCTCCTCGATGCATCGGTAGGTCTCATGAGACAACTAGACGTGGAATTGGCCGAGGCCCTTTCCCAATTTGATTTATGGTTTTGGCCGAGGCCTTAATCATTTTAGACGTCTTGGCCGAGGCCTTGACAAAATGTTTCAGAATGTCCGGCATTATACATTCCCTCATTATGAAAGTGGTTATTGATATTACATGTGATTATTCGACCAGTAGAATATCCATGTGAAGAAGTAAATGGCATTATCTCATTTTACTTTTGCCATATTATGTTGAAGTTCATGTTTAAGAGGCTTTTGTTTTAGTTATACATTGCCTTAAATGTTAATGTTTATTTATGAAAGCTTCCGCATTATTGTTATCCTTACTGAGCATTTGAGCTCACCCCTTTCAATGTTTAAAAATTTTCCAGGTTGTGAAGAAGTATTTTATGACTGACTTGCAAGAATAATCAGTGAAGATATGAGTGTGGACTATGAAGACCATGTTTTTTTGTAGTTTGTTTAATTTTGATGTAATGAAAGACTTATGAATGTATCTAGTGTTTCCAAGGCTACTAAACTAATCGGTCTTTCGAGACTTGATCTTTTGGGATCATGCCAATGTTACGAAGTAATGCACCGGCTCTGGGTAGCTGGGGTCGGGGCGTTACATAGATCCCCACATTATTGAGCAGATATTGTCAAACAGTCCTTAGTTTGACTGATCATTATTCAATAAATGAAAAATATTGTGCAGTTTATTAGGAAAAGGTTAGCTGTAACTTTGATTCACCAGAACTCATATATCGATTGGTGTCATTATCTATTGGAATTTAAGGTAGGAGATCAGGTTTTCCTTAGAGTTTCACCTCAGTTGATACATAGATGTTTGGTGAGGTAGGGTAAGTTATACCCTTTTTATATTATCCAATTATATATTTTAGGTAGGCTTAGGAAGGTTGATTATTAAATATAATTATCTTATCATTTAACTTCTATCAATGATGTGTTCCATAATTACCAACTAAATAGGTATCAAATAGATCCATCCCACATGATTGAGTGGGAGAATGTTGAAATTGAACCAAACACTTTAGTGACTGAAAGACCCATTTAGACAGTGGAACAATAGGATAAGGTTTTGTATAGAATGATGATCACATTGGATCGAGTGATATAACAGTGTGGTAGGAAAAATGAAGATACATGGGCGCATGGGTCCTTGATGAAACAATAATGACCTTATCTATTTTCATTGATCATGAACCTCATACTTTTTATGGATTAAAATTTATCTGTTGGGGAGAATTTTGATTTCCTCTAGATCATAGGTATGTTTAGTTGTGAGCTTGGATTATCTCTTTTTATATTCTAGAGGCTTTTGGGAGTTTGGTTTGAAAATTTGTAGCTTTTAGGGAAACCGGGTTAGAAAATAGTTTAGAATAATAGTTATTAGAAACCCTATGGTAACCATGTAATATCGATCTTTGAGTTCTAGTGTAAATTTACATGGTTTGAGCATGGTTTGTCTATCAATGTGAGTCAGTAAGAAAACTACGAGATAAGATAGGTTTGGTCCATAGGTTGTTTCATGTCTTGAGCAGGGTTTGTCAAATTGTGTGGATATTCCCAAGAAACTATGACACTAGGTTTTCAAGGGATAATAGATACCACATGGTTAGTGAACTATTTGTCTAACTATGCAGCCTAACCATTCCCCTCATCTAGAATTATTAAAATAGAAAATCACACTAATGAACTTGGTCATTTTTAACTATAATATATTTGAAAATACTTTTTATCTTGAACCATCCACTCTGTGAAGCTCTAGAGGAATTTACTCTTGATACCTTGTTGACCCTCAATCAATTTGGGTGTATCTCTTTGAGGTGTGTTTAGTTTTCCTCTTACTTTATCCTATTTTCTTTAGACGTTCTTTTGAAATATTTTCCCTTTGTCTCATTGGAATCCTAATGGTTTTTTATTACCAAATATTGATGGTTTTATGGGATTCAAAGGTTTTTTCTCTAGGATCTTGGATTATGAGGACCTGTTATATTCATTTCTAACCACTATTTTCAAACATAATGAGGTTTTATCTATTCTTGATGTACGTGCCTATATCTTATTCTCTATCATTGGGAATGATTTATGTTCTTATGAATACCTTTAGTCATAATTTATGAAATTAATGATTTTAAATTAATGATAGGAGAATTTATTCTTTTATGGATATAGAATTTTTTTTTTCTAAAAAAGGGTTTTGTGAAAATCTTTTTGATGAAAAAAATGTATTTTTTTAAATTCTTCAATGATTATTTTGAAAGGGAAATAAATTTTCAAGGATGAAAGTACTGTAGAATCACTCTATAATTTTATTTTATGAAATGTGGGAATGAAAATGAAAAGTAATTTACATGGAAAATGTTTTGGAAATGTGGATTTATTTTTTTGAATATAATTATGACGTAATTGTATATTGGGAAGACCTTGGGGGTATGGAGAGACACTATACATACCTAATAATTAGTAGACTAAGATATCACTTAGGTACTTTCTCATGATTCCATGGAGTTAGTGGGTATCCATTAATGGGTAAATGGGGTTCACTGAGTCATGATTCACTTATTTTGGCTACTATTTTTTATTGGTGTTAGTTGTGAACACCCTCATGTTGTGGATTTTCCTTTGGTAATTTATTGATGCATTACATTCATGTTTAATTGATATGTTTTTTTTCCAATTGATATAAATATTGATACTTGAAACCTCTTTTATACATTTGTTTATTCCCTATGGTTAAATGTTATGTCATATTGTTTTTCTAATTGGAATATGAAATGTTTTTGAAAATACAACCAAAGGATGATTTCTTATGGGGGAGTGATTACTTTTGGAAATGTTTTAAAAATCCATTTTAAATAATAAATAATATAAGAATATGTATAAATATTATTTATATTATTTGGGCCCATGGGTTTCTTCAGGTTCCATGTTGATGGTATTTTAGTTGGTTCATCTAGAACTTGTTATCCACTTATTGGGTGTTATGTTTATGGTTGGGTTTCTTTAGCATATGTTACGTTTTGGATATCTGGTATGATACTCTAACAGTTTCTTTTTTCCTCATGTGTCTATTGAGGGTGAAATTGTTCATATATTTATATTTTTAACACCCTAGTAATTTTCACCAGCCCATAGAAATTGGAAATGTGCTCTGACCCTTGTGGTAGGCCAAGTGAGGTGATGTTATGGGTTTACTAAGGAATGTCTATTAAACCAATAATTTTTTTTTGTAATTTTTCCGAAGTTTGAATTTATATAAAAAGGTTGAAAATAATCTTTTTTTTAATTTTCTAAATGATTTACTTTTTACTAAAGGTAAAAAATAAATATTTGTTTTGATGATTATGGCCAGAATGAAATTTCTTGCCACCATGACCACTCAATTCATTGGAGATTCCACTATAGGTTTCAATGGTTATTTTCAATGAAAATTATTTCCTTAATATTTTGGAAATTTTTAGATTTTAAATTAGTGGTTTCAAAATGACAAGAATTTTTTATACAAGAAATATTTTAGTTATATTTTAAATTCATTTATTTATCTTTGATAAAATCATTTGATGTTATTTATATTTTACTAGAGATATGATCCAATGATAACATACTTATTCGTTTTTTGTATGGTTTAGGATTATGATGGAAAAATATTGATAAAACCATTTTACTTTTCCTGAGTTAAGTTATGATGAAATGATAAATGTTTTTAGAATATTGTAGCATACATAAGAAAGGATTATGATCATGTGATGGGTGGGTATTTTATATCCCTCCATTGAATTGAGTTAATATGGATAACTCATGAGATAAATTTGTTATGCATGATCTAGATTTCATGATTACAACATTATTTGTTGACCTAGTTTCATGTTCACAAGTTTACTTGAGGACCTAATTTCTTGTTTATAACTTAATGGGAAAACATGTTACTATTTATAAATATTCACAATTTTATCAGTTTATATGAGTACATAATTTCATATCCTTAACTTAATGATTAAACCTATTACTATTTATACATGTTCATAATGTTATGATTTTTTAATATTATAATTGTACCATATTCCATTATTTATGATTTGAATTCATAGATCATGATTGATTATAGACGTTTCCACACTCTTATGAATTTTTTCTTTTGTTATGAAAAATTATTATTCCACGACTCATGAATAATGACATTTAATTGATTAGGTTTGACTAGAAATTAATTTTTTTCTCCAAAACCCATTTATGGTTGTGGGGGAACTGAAATGAGTCCTCCATATCACATGGGATGGGGGAAAACCCAAACAAAAAACAGAAAACACCCTCCACAAAATCAAAACGAAATGGAAAAAATTTCACTAATATTCTAATGTTATGAAATTATCATGTTGTGATCATGTTCTCATACCCTTATGCTCACTTATGGCCATTAATTGACATCTCTTATGTTTACCCTTACTGATCATCATAGCTCACCATTTTTTATGTTTCTTTCTCCCAAGGTTATGATTAATTGTTTTAATTAGGTTATGTCTGTAAAGAGCACTATAGTAGTAGAAATTTCAGGGATATTTTTAAGATCCTTTATGAAATAATATTTTTATGTATCTAGACTCCAATAAAATGAAAAATTTACTATAATTAGGATTTTATAACTGCATTATGTTTTGAATATTCATAAAAAATGATGCAATATTTATGTATGTTATGCCCGGTTCTTCTCAGTTAGTATCCGAGTAAGTTTTAGTTCTTCTTGGAGATTAGGATTAGAAATATTCAGTGATAAATCTTAGGATAATCATAAGTATAGAATAATATCATAAGTTATGGTAAATAATTGATTATGATTTTTTCTAGAAAATAAATTAATTTCTAAATACTATCAAGTGTCTATGATTGTGGCATAGATGCACCTAGGGGCCACATCATCGAAATGAGAAAATTGGGTATTAATTTGATTATCACCAGTGTATGATGAGTGGACCTAATAATGCACACTCGACTAAACACTCCCTAGGGGATATTCTTAGGTTAATTATTATTTTCTTTATGAACCATTATAATGTATTTGAATACATTATAAACATGAATGATCTAGGTTAATAATAAGGTGTTATAGATTATAAAAAGGTGTCATGATTTATGCACCCTTCGAATTATTTTTCATGATTACACGATTACTTACTATGATTATTGTATCTCACACTGTGCATTTTGATTTTATAAAATGGATGGAATAAGGAGGAATCATGTTAAAGCTAAATTTTATAGAAAACAGAATGATTTTCATTAGGAGAATCCAAATGAAATAGTATATGTAATGTGAAACCATGTGATGAGTGTACCTAATAATGCACACTTGACTAGTCAATTTACTGAAATTAAATAAGGAACACTAGAAGAATCTTGATAAGGGATTCATATACCCTTTTTATCACAATGGGATTTACATATTCATTTATCGACAATAAATATGATTCAATCTGTATCTATATTGATAACTGAGACTCAACAATATCAATTTCAAGGACAAGAAACCCTGCCCCATTTTGATATCTTGTTTGATCAACTACATAGAGATCAGTACTTTTGAAAGAAATAAATTCATCCTAGATAGTATCAATTTAGGGTTAAGAAGGAGGATATACCCAAGACAACCTTCCATATTAGGTATGGTCATTATCACTACTGGAAAACTAACCTTTACCAACGGTTTGGAACCGTTGGTATAGGCCCCCAAACCGTTGGTATAGCCTATACCAACGTTTTGGAGAACCATAGCCAAGTAAGCCGTTGGGATAGGTCTATACCAACGGTTTTCCAAAAACCGTTGGTATAGACCTATGCCAATGGTTTTGGAAACTATTGGAATAGGTAATATGAAATCTATACCAACGGGAATGGAACCGTTGGTATATAAATTCCAAAAATAAAACATCTACTGGGATTTGATCCCAGGACCCCTCGTTTATCATTGAACGACTCAACCACTAACCTAACATGAATATTGTGATCATAATTACATAAATATATATATGTATTCTCATAAATATTTTAAATTTTGATTTATATAATGTTCTCGGTACGAAGGTCCGATAAAAAATGAAAGTACCTATACCATTGGTTTTAACAACCGTTGGTATAGGTCTTTGGTTGAGATTTTCATTCTGTGGAGGATGTTGAATTTTGGCCCGCTTTTCCCAACGGTTTGGCCAAACCGTTGGGAAAGGTAGACCTATCCCAACGGTTTGGCCAAACCGTTGGGAAAAGTGGCATATTTTGGGACCTTTCCCAACGGTTTGGCCAAACCGTTGGGATAGGTCTACCTTTCCCAATGGTTTGGCCAAACCGTTGGGAAAAGTGGCAAATTTGGGGGCCTTTCCCAACGGTTTGGCCAAACCGTTGGGAAAGGAGACCTATACCAACAGTTTTTGCAAACCGTTGGTATAGAAGCGTTGGGAAAGATCTAATTTCCAGTAGTGTATGAGTTTATAGATATTCCATTTGGACTAACCAAATCCTCTGGTAGATTCATAGATTTAACAAATATAGTCTTCAAAGATTACCATGACTAGTTTGTGGTAATATTTATAGATGATATATTTTATATTCAATGATAAGGGTGGTTCATAGAAACCATTTGTTGATTGTTTTGAAGACAATGAGGTGGGACAACCTGTATACTAAATTCAAAAAGTGTGAATTATAGCTATTAAAGGTTTCATTCTTAGGTTATATAATCTCAAGTGACGGTATATAGGTAGATCCTTAAAAGATAAAATTTATTGATCAATGGACTAGATTGACCATTTTGACTGAAATCCATAGTTTTCATAGGTTGGTTGGATACTATATAAGATTTGAAATATTTCTCATGAATCACTAATCCAATAACTAATTTTTCATTTAAGGGATCCATGATACTATAGAAAGATGAATGTGAGGAAAATTTCAAAGAGTAGAAAATAAGTTTGGTCAATGAAACTAGGTTTACATTACCTTATAGTGGACAAGGGTTTGGGATATTAAATGAGGCATCAATAATGGAATTGTGATGTTTCCTCATAAAAAAATGATATAGTGGAAGCTTATGTATGACCACCCGTTTATTTATTAAACATTAATTCATGATTTATTACCTAAAAATACACATAATACAACCTAGATGATCGAGAAGTATAACATATTTGTGTAATTAGGTTCATTACATAACAAAATAAAAAAAGTTGGTACATCAAAACTATTGAAAACTTCTTTAACATGCTCATAATATTATATAATTCTTAATGCTACATAGGATAACTTGGGGGAATACATAAGAAAAGTTTGAGATATAAATATCGATAAGGGAATAATCTAGGAATAACATGGAAAATGTACGACATGTTAAAAAATGTCATTTAAAAGTGACACAAAATTGGAGATAATCATAAAAATGAGCAAATATGCATTAAATAATGTGATAACATAAAGTAAACATAGGAATATGAAAATAACCTTAAATATGACATCATAAACATGGGTCAAGGAAAATTTCAAAGACATCATTACATTGTGAAAAAGTACCATAATGGATTAGGTTCACTCCCTAATCCTTTCCTTTATGTCTCATTAGACTAATACATTACCCAATTCATTGGAGTGTTATATAATTATAGGCACACCCTGTTGAGAAAATTATTGTTTTCAACAATACATATTAATGTTATTTAAAGGGGAAGATTATTGAAAATAATAATATGTCTCTTTATGATAATTTTGTTGCTCACAAATACCCTTAGTTATTTTCTAATGATTTTATTTGGTATTTTTCAGGAATTTATTAATTTATTTTACTTTTGAAATAACGCGAATTTATTACTTGTGTGGAATCTTCTTTAAGCGCGTTCTGGAATCACTGTTAATACCTTACATGGATAAATGTAGCATGGAATCTGCTTTAGCACGTTCTGGAATCACTATTCATACCCTACGTGGATAAAAGTAGCCTAAGGATGAAATGCGTGTATACTTTTTGAGATAAGAGAAAAGTATGGTTAAACAACCATATGTTTTCAGCAAAGTATGGAAGAAGAACCTTACGTTAGGAAGGAACCTTTCATTTTGGTCATCAGCAAAGTATGGAAGGAGAACCGTATGTAAGTACTAAACGTTACGTTTGTTTCTCAAAATTATGGTTCATCAACATTACTTTTGTAAAAAACCATACGTTCTTGGAAAAGTATAGATCAAGTAAGAGTATGGATCTTTTACCGTACGTTTGAGAGTTGAAGAAAAAGTATGGTTGATCAACCTTATGTTTAAGATCAACCTTACATTTGAAGACTATGTCATCAACCTTACGTTTATGATTCAACCTTATGTTGTCAACATTATGTTTGAAGACTATGTCATCAACCCTACGTTTGGAGGCCACATCATCAACCTTATGTTTGGCATTAGAAATTTTGACAGATGATATTTTTATGAACGATCAGCAAGCTGATTATTGGGCATATTTCAAGCCGGATTTAAAGTCGTTTTAAAGTATGAATTTGACCGATTCAAAGCCATTTTATTATTAGATTTAGGATCAAATTAAAAGGAGATTTTTATGCCGAGTCTTAAGGGAAGTTATGACTTCTCTGTAAATTCAAAATTTTGAATATTGCGAATCAGAAGGTGACTTTTGTAGATCTAAATATTCATAAGATATGCTCAGCTTTATTATATATGTTTTCTCTAAACAAACACCATATATGGAAGAGAAGTGATCAATATATTATTAAAAAAGTGGAAAACAGAGACTACAGAAATTCACGTTGATCTTCTAATTCAAAGAAGGAGCATTAAGGCTCTGTTCATTTAAGAAGAAGGAACTCGATAGAAGATTCACTTATTCTACATCGAATATCTACTGTGGATCTACTACTGCTGATGTTGTGAACTATATCTCTATATCTATTTCCACTAGATCGACTCAGAATTGCTTTGTTTTGAAAATAAATATTTATAGAGACGACGATCCATCTGCTGTCAATTGCATTCTGTTGAAATTGTGAAGATCAACTGGAAAAATTCTTTCTGAAATTCTATTTATTCTTGGGTAACCAGCTTCTCGTTCTAAGCTGTGTAGGTTCGTGTTTGAACCAGAAGACTTTTTTTTTCCTTGGATTGTAAAGGTTTCAAATTCTTACATTCAGTTGTGGATAGGTCTGTTGAAACGAGGACCAGATAGTGAAAATCACCAAGCTCGTGGAGTTGAGAGTGGGTGGAGTGGACTAGGGGCCTTCTGTTCCCTAAACCACTATACATCTTTGTGTCCATGCTTTTATTTATTTCCACTGCATGATCAAATCTGATAAAACATAGTGGACTGAACTCGTTTAATCAAAGAGTTATCAAAAAATTGCAAAAGACACAATTCACTCCCCTCTTGTGTATAATATGTAGATTCAGATCCAACAATTGGTTTCAGAGGAGGAGATTTTTATAGAGCCTTATCAATCAAGAAGCATTAAAATATTATATAACAGAGCATCATGACTGATACAAGATAAGGGATGTCAATGGTCAGAGCACCATATTTCAATGGAGGCAACTATAGATGCTGGAAATCGTGCATGATATTATATCTAAAAAACCTCAGATATAAAGTCTATTCAAAGATTCTGACTCCTTATGAAATTCCTAAAAATCCTGAGACATGGAGTGCTGCTACAGAGGCAGAGTATGATATGAAATCGAAAGATATGAATGCAATCATCTATGGTCTAGAACCAGATGAATTTAACAGAGTATCTTAGTGCTCAATAGCATATGAGATGTGGCAAACAATAGCTGTGACATATGAACGAACAGACAATGTGAGATAAATGAGATATGAAACTGGAAAACTGAAATTTGATACTGTCAGAATGTTTGAAGGAGAAAGCATTACCCAAATGAATGGGAGATTGAAAGAAATTGTCAATAATATAACAGCTCTACGAGAACCTATCAAGTAGGATGATCAAGCATTAAAAGTACTGAGGGTACTTCCTACTCGATGGAATGGTATCTCTGCTGCTATCAGACAATCAACAACTGTCAAAAATCTAACCATGAGAGAGCCGATTGGTACACTGATGACGTATGAAGCTGAAATTCAAGATGAGGCTAATGAATATAAAATTCTTATCAAAAGAGAAGATACTACCTTGAAAGTAACTTCACCTCAAAATAATAGAAAGCTGAAGAATAGAGAAGTCAAAGCTAAATTAGAGAGCTTTGACTCATCAAACTCAGATGAAGAGCAGGCTCAGCTAGCCAGGAAATTTAGAAAGTTCTACAGCAAGAAAAGAGGCTTCAAAAAATCCTTTAAGAGAGATGATAAATAAGTAAGATGTTATGATTGAAAGAAGACGGGGCATATCAGACTAGATTTCCCACAATTGAAGGATGCAAAGAAGAAGAAATTTTTCAAAAGAAATGACTATGAGCAGAAAGACAAGAAAGCTATGAAAGCCACTTGGAGTGCATCTGAAGACTCCAGTAGCTCTCCTAAATCAAGCTCAGAGAAAGAAGAAGTCAATATAAAAGCAAACATATGTTTTATGGTAGAAATTGATGAGGTACACTCATATTACTCCTCTGAATCAAATTCTAAATCAAGATACACAAATGAAAAGCTTACAGCCTACTGCAATATGCTTAAAGAAAGATATGACTCACTATTTAAAAAACAGAAGTCACTAAAAAACAAACATAATGATATTTCATATGAAAGAGATACAATGCTGAAACAACATAAGGAATTAACTGATAAATACAATTCGATTAACAATATCTATATTAATTTTGAATCAAGAATAAAAACACTGCAAGATGAAGTGGAATCTTACAAATAGGCTGCATTAGTTTTTACAGAAGGAGATAATTCATTAAATAAAATTCTTGTAAAAATTGTCATTAAAAAGGAGATATTTGGAATTGTCAGTAAAGGAGAAAAACCTAAGCTATATAAAAATTATTTTGTTCCTAGCTCTAAAAAGGTTAATTGTAACTTTTGTGGGACAACGAGATATGTAGCTAAAAACTGTTTCTTAAGACAACCTCAAATTTGTGGAATTAAGAAAGTCTATATTTCAAAATAATTATATGATTCATCTGATTTTAAAATAACAAAGAAAATCTGGATACCCAGATCATTGCTAGATAACACCCCTGAACCCAACAAAATATGGGTACCAAAGCAATTTGCTTAAATGTCTTTGCAGGTAGCAGGCCACCAGAGAAGAAAATATATATGGTACATGGACAGTGGCTGCTCAAGACATATGAGTGGAAACTCATTGAATTTTTCTTCACTCACTCAAAAGGAAGGAGGACTTGTCAATTTGGTGACAATGCCAAAGGAAAAATCATTGTAATTGGAACTATTGGAGATCAAAAAAACAGTCTCAATCAACAAAGTACTTTATATACAAGGATTAAAACACAATCTGATAAGTATCTCTCAACTTTGTGATGATGGATATACTGTTGATTTTACTGACAATTTCTGTACTGTTTCTAAAGACAAACTGTTTAAAATTAAAGCACCAAGAACTGATAATGTCTATACTTTGGATTTAAATCCCTTGTGTAAACAGTAAGTAAATTGCTTGACTACTAAAGTAAGTGAATCTTGGATCTGAAAATAGAGTCTTGGGCATTGGAATGCATATGTTTTGTATAAATTATCTAAGTTCTAATTTACCTAGTCTCAAATATGAAAGTGACAGATTTTGTGATGCATGTCAACTTGGAAAGCAACACAAATCATCCTTCAAATCTGTTAATAATGTTGATACATCTAAACCTCTTGAACTTATTCATATGGATTTTTTGGACCCTCAAGAGTAGAAATATTAGTTGGTAAATTATATTTATATGTTTTATTTGATGACTATTACTGATTTACATGGATTTTCTTTTTGAAATTCAAAAATGAAAATTTTACTTTATTTGAAAGTTTCTGCAAATTTGTTCAAAATGAAAAAGGTTTTAATATAATCTCCCTAAGAAGTGATCATGGTGGAGAATTTGAGAATCTAGAATTTAATTCTTTTTTCTCAAATATGGGTATTAAACACACCTTTTCTGCAACCAGAACACCTCAACAGAATGATATTGTAGAAAAAAAATAGAACAATTCAAGAAATGGATAGAACTATGTTAAATGAATATAGCCTACCTATATATTTTTGGACAGAAGCTTTGAATACAGCTTTCTATATAATTAATAGAGTTTTAATTAGACATATTTTGAAAAAGACACCCTATAAACTATGGAATAACAGAAAACCTAAAGTAAATTATTTTAAAGTTTTTGGATGCAAGGTTTACATCTTGAAAACCAAATATAATCTTGGTAAGTTCGATCCCAAATCTGATGAAGGTATTTTCTTAGGATATTTTGCTACTTCCAAAGCTTATAGAGTCTATAATAAGAAGTCATGGATTGTTGAAGAATCAGTTCATGTGAGATTTGATGAATCTGATCCCTTTGAGAAAAGGACAGATCAAATAGATGAACTTTACTCTAATGATATCATGAGACTTGAGAACTTATAGAATGATTTTAAAAATAATATAAAAGAAATTTAGTCCAGTTCAGAGGAATATGATACTGAAGAACCTTTAAATGTTTTTCCTAGATAGTATAGAACCCTAAAGAATCACCCTTTAGAAACTGTGAATGGTGACTTAGATACATGAATTCAAAGTAGAAGAAACTTAGGAAACCTAGTGGAATTCTCTGCCTTCCCATCTCAACAAGAAACCAAGAATATAGAAGAAGCTTTAGAAGATGAAAGCTGGGTAATAGCAATGCAATATGAATTAAAAGAATTTAAAAGAAATGAAGTTTGAGATTTAGTGGAAAGACCTAAGAATTATCTAGTAATAGGAACCAAATTGGTGTTTAGAAATAAACAGGATGACCAAGGCATAATAACTAGAAATATAGCTTGATTAGTAGCTAAATGATATAATCAAGAGGAAGGAATAGATTATGATGAGACTTTTGCACCTGTAGCTAGGTTAGAAGCAATTAGAATACTTTTAGCCTATGCATCTTATATGAATTTTAAATTATTTCATATGGACGTTAAATCTGCCTTTTTAAATGGTTATTTAATGGAGGAAGTTTATGTTGAGCAACATCCTAGTTTTGAAAATTCTCAAAAACTAGATTCTGTTTTTAAACATACTAAAGCTCTTTATGGCCTTAAACAAGCACCTAGAGCTTGGTATGAAAGATTAAGTTATTTTATTTTGAAAAATGATTTTACTGTTGGAATCGAAGATCCAACACTCTTTATGAAAACTATAAAAAATAATGTCTTATTGGTTCAAATTTATGTTGATGTTGTAATTTTTAGATCAACTAATAAAACCCTTTGTCATGAGTTTTCAAATTTAATGCAAAAAGAATTTGAAATGAGTATGATGGGAGAACTAAATTTCTTCTTAGGACTTCAAATTTATCAAAAATATTTTGGAAATGTTTTGAATCAAATCAAATACATTACTGATTTACTTAAGAAATTTGGACTTGAATACAGTAAGACATTTACAACTCCTATGTGTACTAATATAAAAATTGATTTGGATGAAACTAAAAAATAAGATGACAACAAGTTATATAGAGGTATGATTGGTATTTTATTATATCTTACTACTAATAGGTCAGATATAATGTATTCATTATGTCTATGTTCTAGATTTCAATCAAATCCTAAAGAATCTCATCTAACTGCTGTTAAAAGAATATTTAGATATTTAAAAGTAACTATTTTTCTATCTCTTCTTTATCCTAAAACTTCTGATTTTAATTTAATTTTATATTCAGATGCTGACATTGGAAGTTTTAGATTAGATAGAAAAATCACATCAGGAACATGTTACTTTTTGGGAAAGTTGTTGGTGTCATGGTCTAGTAAGAAGCAACATTCAGTTGCCTTGTCAACAGCTAAGGCAAAATATGTTTCTGCTAGCAGTTTCTGTGCACAAGTGTTGTGGATGAAAAAAAATCTTATGGAATTTGGATTTAATTTTAATAATACACCTATTTTATGTGATAATACAAGTGCAATTAATATTTCCATTATGCGATAATTGTGGGAAGAATCACCCCAGTACCGGACTAAAAGGAATGGGAGTTTGTTATAAATGTGGAGAAAAAGGTCACCAGGCTCATGATTGTAATAGAAAGAAAGAGGCTATCAATGTTGAATGCTACAATTGTAGGGAAATGGGGCATTATGCAAATGAATGTCCTAAGCGTCAGGGAAACTTACCTCAGAAAAGGCCAAGGGATCAAGGACAATCTTATGCTGTTACTATAGTTGAAGCGGAATAATTAATGTATTGGTGCTTTTGGACTCAAGGATTATATTCTGGTTATAAAAATAATGTGATATATATAAGGATTGTACAACATTACTTGTTTTTATCATTAAGGTTTTAATATGATGAAGAAAATCATATTTTTAGTATGTGACAATAAGACAAACTTTACTTTGTTTAGGGAATCTAATGTTACAATTGATTTTGGAATTTAAGGACCCTTTATAGAAAGTCTGGACGAAGGTATTTTGGATAACTATAAAGGTTGGAATGGATTATGTTGATCTTTGGATTGTAACACCCCAGGTAAATAAAGAATATGATGTTTTCATATTTATCCATATTTGTGAATAAAATATTAATATGACTTTAAAGGGGACGCTATGCTCGATAGCGTACCCAACACGCAACAACGAGTTTCTTGGGAATCTTACGTTGCACTCTAATAATAAAATAATATTATTTTAAATGGTAGTTAACATGTCGCCGTTGTATTGGCGGGAATGGATAGAAATAACTAAAATATGATTATATATGTTCTTAAATGTTTTTACACTTATCCAATATAGGATAGAGGCTTAAAATACGGAATGAATTCAATTTTAGGCGTATATGCCCTAGTTTTCACTAAAGGTTCACTTATCGCCTTTTGATGGAGAAATGTCATTAAATATAGTTTTGATCACTCTTATACATTCTTTTGCACCAAATAAAACTCTTCTTTAGAATCGGGACATCAAATTTTACTTTGTGAAATTTTATGGTATTTTTCCGATAAAGTTCATTTTTTAATGAATAGTGTAAAATGTTGTGTTTTAATTCAAAACCACTTTTTAATATAATTTATTTATATGATTAGATAATCTTTTGAATTGGTTTTAAAGTGAAATTAGAAAATATTTTTACCATTGAATCCAATAGTGGTCGTTGGAATTAATTTCACTTTTAAATCGGACTTAAACTAGTATCAATCTTTTGATACTTATTGTTTCTTAAAAACACGCTATTTGTTTTGACAGCGGGAGTTAATTATTAAATTAATTAATTCTACTTATATTCTTTGAATTAGGTAATATAAACATCATTTTTGAATTCGGAATATCAAATATATCTTAGGTTGAATTTTTGGTAATTTTCTGAAAAACTCCAATTTTTGATGAATAGTGAAACCACTAAGTGGTAATCAAGCAAACTGATTTTTCAGTTAAATGAAAGTTTACTACTAATGTGTATTGAATTTTGAAAATCCGACATACATGGTTGTCATTATTATGTAAAATTTGGTTCAATGGGATGAAATTAATTTTTTGGTGAATAGTAACTTTTTTTCATTAATCGCAATTAGAGGTAATTAGTGTAATTTAAGGTAAAAATGATATTATAAAAATATGAAAACACCATGAAACTTGTCCTACTCCTATTGGATGAGTCATGGCAAACCAAGAAAACCCATGGGTCAACTTGGGGACCCCATGGAGCCACTTTGGTTGGAAAATGACATTAATATATATTTATTTAATGTTAAAATTAAATTGACACAAACATGAGTTGTTTTACTAAAACAGTTTTTAAGTGGGGTTACACAAGTCCAAAATTTGACTATAAATATTAATTAGAAAGATAAAAAGATTTCCTACATCATAGTAGTTTTTTTATAATTTTTAGATATTATATAAATTAATTTAATTATGACATCATGGTGATGCAACGATGACCTCATTATTTAATGATTTAAATAAAATGGAAAGATAATGTAATATCTAAGACCTACACTTGTCCAAAAACTATTGGATGGGAATATTTCGAAGCCTTATCATCCTAGATTAGAAATATATCAATGTGGGACCTTAGAAATCCGAAACACTTTTGAAAATAAAATAATAGTTTCATGATTTCCAAAAGTGCCCCTCCTCTCCTCTTATAAAAGGCCCCCACCTCTACCTCATTTCACACACTCCTCAAGCCTTTGGATCGGACATACAATGCCCATTTACTCTCTCCACATCCCTCTCCTCATCCTAGAGGATTCCCTTTGGGAATAATCCTTTCAAAGGTAGCCTTTAGGCTAAAATCAAAAGGAGTTACACTTTTAAAGGTAATTCATTCTCTCATGTTCATTTGTTTTATTTTGCTTCTCCAACCCCCTAAAATCTTTTTATTTACTTCTTTTGTAACAACAACAGTATCTTCATTATAATAGTATGTTGTTATAATATTTATTAAAGCTACACTATCACACAACTACATCAAATGGTTAAAGAACATACGGTTTCCGTGGATGGTGAAATTCTACCTCCCGAAACGATGATTGTTCAATACTCATTTAACTCCTTCAAAGGTGGCCATTATGATGTCACTATTTTTATATATGATATATAATATGTTTATTATTTCCTTAAGCTTCTGTATTTTTCATTTATGGCATACCATTATTGTTTCCATTAGGGGTAAACAAGATAATTTCATTTTAGGAAGTGCGGACTACTGCCCCCTCAAAGTGATTTGATTCGTTAATGCCATACGTGAGATGTATAAAGGATGGATTTAAAGTTATTATATATGATGTTATACTGGAATTATAATATACCTCTATATAATTATTGTTTATTTCCATTAAAGTATGAGATAGAAATGAAAGTAGCGTTCATGCGTATGTACGGCTTACCGTCTCCATGAACAGTGCATTTCATTTCTTACCTCTAAATGTTTATGTAATATTATAAATACATGTATATGCTGGATATATATGATATATTTGATATCCAAATCATGAATATAATTCTGGATATAATGAAACTTTGACCACACAAACAACATGTAATTGTAAGAAGTCCATTTTCGACTAAAGAACCAAATATTGAAAGAACAAACATTATTAACTTAAATGATTACATAATGTTTATAACACTGAAATAAGTGATATAAAAGGAATAATGAACTTTAATAAGGTTCATAAGAAAGTATAAATTAACTCAAGTTTATTATTCAGGAGATTAAAGAACGGTCGGGTCAAGTCGGATACGAGGTAAGGGATCCTAAACCTCTCTTTCTTTTTAAGTACACTCTTTTACGTCATTCCTTTTAAGCTCATCTTTCTTATGATTTGGATGTTATTTTATATTACTACCATTTTACTTATTATTTTCATATGATGAGAGACCCTATTTCCTCCCATCAATCCATTTTGGAAGTTTTAAGTGGCGCCGTTAGGCTGCCAAGTTTTCGTAAGAGATTTTTCATCTCACTTTTATTCCTGTGAGATTTATGCTACATTTGCCACAATTTCATTTGAGAGGTTTATGTACTGCCCATTATTACAATCCTTTGGTAATATAATTCCATTTATGGGTATTTACATATTCATTTTATGAAACTTCTTCAATGGGGTGTACTTTTCTAAAGTTACCCAAGTTGGTAATGGAACCTTTCACCCTCCTCATTTTAAAAGACTTCGTTTGTCATGTCTTTTAATTCACATACTATTATGTTGGGATATGTTCATATATATCCTGATTGATGTCAATTTTATGTCCAAGTGATGAGATTCCCTTTTTATCTCTCATCAACTCATTTTCTGAATTTTTGAAGTGACACCGTTAGGCTGTCGAATTTTACCAAGGGAACGTTTTAACCCAATTTCGATTTCTTTGGGTTCAACATGTAGTTATTGAATATGTCATTCTTTGAATATGTGTGAATGAACTTTTATTGTTTTACAATTAATATCCAATTATATTGGGTGTATTTATATTTGTCACACATAATTTTGATATTGATTTATCCTTAATTTAAGGATACCTTCCTTATAAGGGATTTCATCACATTTTACATCCCTATTGAGACTTCATTGTTGTTATGCACCAATTCACTCTTATATGGTGTATATACTATCCTTTGGAATATTATATCATGAATCCATTTATTCTCATGATATTATAAAGTTCTGATTAAATGTTATTCCTCAATTATTGTATTCAAGTGTCTCTAATTTTGGTAAAAACCCTTTGACCAAAATATCGCTTTAAATGTTTTAATGACTTGTTCTTATTAATATCCATGTTTTCAAAATGGTTTTAAGGATTTATTTATATGGATATTAACGGTTTAAAATGTTAAAAGCTTCAATGTGGTATGAGACACTTTGATTCAAAATTCTCCTTATTAAATGTTTTAAATGGTTTTGGAAATGGTTTCTTTTTGTATGGATTCATTATTTCAAAATACTAAAATGTAATATTGTGATTGAAATGTGGAAATGTTTTGTTTCCTTTATGCATGTTTTATGTGATACGTTTATGTTATGGTTCTTGGGCATTGTTATGAAAACGGGTGGTTCCGTGATAAACTAAGGGCGGGTGAGCCCGATATAGCTCTCCAATGCATTGGGTAACGCGAAGGAGTGAAACATTAAGGTTTCTTCGAAGAGATTTAAAAAATATACTGTGATGGGTATTCCAAACGTAACCAAGAGGGTTACTCCCTACGTAAGAATGTTTTGAATTCCTCAAGTTACCATTATGTCTTATGATTTCTACGATTTATTCATGGTTTGATGAGGTATGTTAAAATGCCTTTGTTTTATGGGTAAAGTATGATTTCATTCTTATGTATATATGAACTCATGTTTCCTTTCCATATTTTTTATAACCCTTACTGAGCTTTTTATGCTCATCCCAAGTTTTTGAAATGTTTTTCACAGGTCAAGGGAAAGGTACATGATGTGATGATAGTGTCAAGGATGTGTCAAGAAAGAATCCATGTTTTATTTTCAATATGTTTCCGTTGATGGGAAGAATGAATACTGTCTTTTATGTAACCACTTTGTTTAAATGTGGAATGTAATGCAAGTTTCATGATCTAATTCTCTAAAACTCTAAACCTAAAAAGATCATCAACGTGTAATCTTGTGATAACTCAAGATTATGTAAGGTTTAAGGATAGGGCCTTATACGGATAGTATTGTTTAAGGTTAAAACATTTATGAAGATTATTTTTGGAATATTATAATACTATAGTTTTAGGAAAAGGACAACCTGTAGGGTGGGGCATAACCCACCGCGTCGGACAAATCTGCAGGAATCGAACCCACAACCATAGTGCGACAGGCCTTTATTACCTACCACTACCCTACAGAAAGTCCCTGGTTATTACAAAATAGTTTTCCTAATCTAAATGGTATGTGGTAATATTTAGAACCTTATACAATTAGGATAAATAGAGTATTTTTTTAGTTCTGTTACCATTTGGAGTGAAAGATGGGTTTGTGGTAAAAATTTATTAAGGGATGAAAGTGTACATGACAAATAAGTATATTTCCTTACGTTCTTAGAAAATCTCTTAAATAAATTCCTCAACTTTATAAAAGGTAACTTAAAACAAAAATGTTGTCGGTTAAATTTTCCAACTGGGGATTCAATGACTGTTTAACCAATCACAAGTTTGTGATTTTCTTATTGTTAACTTTCTCCTAATCCTGTTTTCTACAACTCTCCATTAGACCTTGCTGATTTGTTTTTCTTCCATATCGATATTTTCATAGAATCCTAGTATGGTCTATCTCGGGCGACCTTTGTACTTCTATTTCTTTCTTTTAATGTTATATTTTTATTAACCCAATTTCCGATGTGGGTTTTCCACAAAGGTATTTTCTATTTTCAACATTTTATTTCGAAGAACATTTTCAGATTCCGAGGATGAAATTTATTGAAGGAGGGGAGAATGTAACACCCCATGTTTTCACGATATAATTCTCTTTCAATAATGCAATAGCTTGCATTGTACGCAAGTTCGAGATTCTAACACGCCGCGACCAATCAAAGTAGCAGTTATGAATAGTAATGCCCACTTTTTAAAATTATATAAATTTTATATTTCAAAATGGACTTCATTTTTGTATTCAGAATATCAAAATTATCCAAAGTTTAATTTTTTGTAATTTTCTGAGAACTTCCAATTTTTTATGAATAATGAAAAATACTTAAAAAAAACATTTTTAATAAAAATAATTTATAATGATAAATTATACTATTGAGTGGTTTTAAATTATAATTAGTATATATTTTTACCATTTTATCCAATGGTGGTCACTATAATTAATTTCACTTTGAAATTGGACATAAACAATTGTCAATCTTTTGATATAATTTGTTTCTTAAAAACACGCTATTTGTTGTGACAGCGGGAATTAATTATAAAATTAATTAATGCAAATTATATGTTTGGAATTTTTTAAAATAGACATCATTTTTGAATTTGGAATATCAATTATAGCTTAGGGTGAAATTTTGGCATTGTTCTAAAAAACTTCAATTTTTGATGAATAGTGAAACCACTAAGTGGTAGTTAAAAAACTAATTTTTTGTTTAAATGAAACATTACCACTTCTGTGTTTTTATTTTCAAAAATTCGACATACATGGTTGTAATTAGGAATTAAAATTTGGTTCAATGGGATTAAAATAATTTTTTTGTGAATAGTAACTTTTAAGTTTAATTAATCGCGATTAAAGGTAATTAGTGAACTTTAAGGTAAAAATGATATTATAAAAATATTAAAATACCTTTACACTTGTCCTACCCCTATTGGATGTGTCATGGACGACCAATAAAATCCATGGGTCAACTTGGGAACCCCATGGAGCCACTTTGGTAGGAAAATGACATTAAAAACTTTTTATTTAATGTTAAAATAAAAATGTCACAAAAAAGAGTTGTTTTACTAAAACAATTTTTAAATGGGGTTATACAAGTCATATTTTTGAATATAAATATTCATTAAAAAGATAAAAATATTTCCTACATCATGATATTTTTATTTGTAATTTTTAGACATTAAATATATTAAATTATTTATGACACCATGATGATGTAGAGATTACCTCATTAATTAACGATTTAAATAAAATGAAAAGATAATGTAAAATCTAAGACTTACACTTGTCAAAAACTTATTGGATGAGTAGATTTATATCTCTTATCACCTTATCCTATAAATATATAAGTTTGGTACCTTTAGAATCCGAAAAAGCATTTCATAATAATGTAACATTTCAATCTTTCCAAGAGTGCCCCTCCTCTCCTCTTATAAAAGCCCCCCACCTCTACCACCTTATTCACAACTTCAAGCATTTTGGATCGGCCAAACTCTACCCAAATACTCTCTCAACTTCCCTACCTTACTCTTAGAAGCCTAACTTTGGGCAGAAGTCTTCCCAAGTAAGCCTTTGGCTCAAATCAAAAAAAGTTACCCGATTTTAAGGTAATCTCTTCTCTTATGTTATTTAGTTTTATTTTGCTTCTACCACCCCTAAACTCTTTTTATTAATTTATTTTGTACCAGAAACAGTATCCTCAATACACTAGTATGTTTTTATAAGAAGTATTCGAGCTACACTTACACACACCTACATATAATGGTTAAAGAACATACTGTTTCTGTGGATGACGAATTTCTGCCTCACGAAATGATGATTGTTCAATATTCTTTTAACACCTCTAATGGTGGCCATTTTTATGACTATATTTTCATATATGATATATATATTATGTTTATGTTTTCCTTATGCTTCTGTATTTCTCATTTATTTCATACTTTATGATTTCCATTATGGGTAAACGCGGCAATTTCATTTTAGGAAGTGCGGAATACCGCCCCCTCAAAGTGATTTGAATCGTTAATGCCATATGTGGGATGTATAAAGGATGGAGTAAATGGTATTATAAATTATGTTATACTGGAATTATGTTATACCTTTATATAATTATAACTTCATTCCATTAAATATGAAATGGAAATGAAAGTAGCGCTCATGCGTACGTACGACTTACCGTCTCCATGAACGGTACATTTCATTTCTTACCTCTAAATGTTATGTAATATTATAAATGAATGTATATGATGGATATATATAATGTATATGATATATAAATCATGAATATAATTATGGATATAATGGATATTTTACCACATGAACAAAGTATAGTTATAAGAAGTTTATTTTTGACTCAAGTACCTAAGATCGACAAAATGACCGTTATAAACTTAAATAATTACATAATGTTCATGACATTGTAATAAGTGATATAAAAGGAACAATGAACTTGAAAAAGGTTCTTAAGAAGGTAGAGATTAATGCTAGTTTATTATTTAGGAGATCAAAGAACGGTCGAGTGAATTCAGACACGAGGTAAGGGAATTTCTTAACCTAATTTCCATTCGTTGGGTTAATCTCCTACTTTCAAATTATGTCATGATATTTTTATGTCCTATCTTGTACTTGTACTTTATTTATGTGTACTTATAGTGAATACACATAATAGATCTACTTTATTTAAAAAAATGATCTTTGTAAGGGTCTTCGTCTCAATCTCGATTCATTGAGGCATATTGTGTTTTATACACAACTTTATTTTATACAGTGTATAAACCCCTTTGACTTTTACGTTTACTCAAAAGGAATCTTTTTTATACGAAGCGTTTTACTAAACAACAAAAAGGGAATGTTTTTCTTGCCGTACATATGCGGCGACAATGACTTCTCTGCCGCCGTGACCATTATTTGAGTTTCGGCTTCCTCTACAAGCCATAACTTTTTTTAAATGAAAAATAAATACAAAGTTTTAATTTTCCTTTATTTTGGTATTGAAAATGGTTTTGAAAGTGTTTTTATTATATCAATGTGTTGTATTGATATCTTGTGATTGAAATGTGTAAATGTTATGTTTCCTTTATGCATGTTTTATGTGATACAATTATGTTATGGTTTATGATATGTTTAAACCTCTTCATATGAGGAATGCATTGGACTTAATAAGTGACGGGTGGAGCCCGCTATAGATCCTCGATGCATCGGTAGGTCTCATGAGACCAACTAGTGTCTTGGCATGAGGCCTTGACAAAATATTATTTTTGGTCTTGGCACGAGGCCTTGGCTACGTGGTTATGATATTCTGGCATTATGCATTCCATCATTATGAAGGTGGTTATTGATATTGCATGTGATTATTAGACTAGTAGAATATCCATGTGAGTAAGTAAATGGCATTATTTAATTTATTTTTGCCATATTATGCTGAAGATAATTTTTAAAAAGGCTTTTGTTTTAGTTATACATTGCCTTAAATGTTAATGTTTATTTATGAAATCTTCCACAATATTGTTATCCTTACATAGTATCTGAGATCACCCCTTTCAAGGTTTTAATATTTTCATGGATGTGAAGAAGTATTTTATGAATGACCTGCAGGGATAGTCAGAATAGGATATGAGTGTGGACTATGGAGACTTTGTTATTGTAGTTTTTCACTTTATGATGTAATGTAACATTTATGAATGTGTCTAGTGTTTCCAAGGCTACTAAACTAATCAGTCTTTCAAGACATGATCTTTTGTGATCATGCCAATGTTACGAAGTAATGCACCGACTCTGGGTAGTTGGGGTAGGGGCATTACAGAAATCTCATTTTATACTTGGTAATTTAATAAAGATTCACGAACATAAATTAAATCTATCAGAAGAGTCCCGGAGTAGACAATAATTCACCTCAAAAAAGGTTCGATGAGTCCGACCTCCCATCCTCTCGACCAATGCAAATTCCTAAGCCTCATCGATCCACAACTAATGAACGCCTACCTTTGGAAAGTAATTCCAAATGGATATGGAATCATTGGATGTTTCCGGTTCTACGAGCAAACCTGTTAGAAACCGATTGGAATGTTTGAACCTTAAATCAACGAGGTCATTCCCAATTCTAGAGGAAAAAAAAGGTGAACCCGACGTGAATCCTTAACCATGTTAAAATGATGTTTTACTTATTTGGTAGGCCCCTATTTAAAACTCAATGATAGGTCCAAAAAAACTGTCAATAACATATGTGCTTATCCAAAAGATGTAGTGGCCGGACTTATCTTTATTATGTCTGTTATATCAAACATGAACTCTTTTCCAAGATCTTCTGTATTACCAAAATGGCTTCTCTTAAGTTCACACCCATGAATACGTCTGCTGTGAATACTTCTGCTGCGAATTCCACTACTGCTACTCCTGCTGGATCGTTGTCCACTCTGAGGATGACATCACCTACTCAATGTCTTCAACGCTGGGTATCAAATGTGCTAGTTAAGGAGTACCGTAAAAACGGTACTATTCTAACTCTGGAGGCCGCTCGACAAGCCCTCCAAGTCAATAATTCACCCTGGTCGTCCGGACAGCGACGACCAGCGATCAAGAAGCAGGTGGTGCCAACCACCGTTTTCAACCATTTCGGGTCACTATCCCCCAAACACAATCACTAGTCCCTCCCATATTTTGGGGAGGTGAATGAGCAGGACCTTCCGGGACTTAATTCAAGGAAACAACAGTCCTTCTCGAGGACTCCCATCAACAATCGTCGCCAGACTCATGCGGCAGTGCACACTCAACCTGATGAGGGTATCATCTCTTGGCATTCGGCTCATGTTCCACAAACCCGAGTAGGCAAGACAAACCACCAAAGGAGAAATATAGTGAACAGTGAGTAGTTTCTCATCTCTGCCATCTCCGAAGAATTCCACCAACCTAACTTGGTGGAAAGCAAAGAGCGGGCACATACACCCGTCTGTTTTAATTCTGCTATTTAGCAGACTCGTCTAGCAGAAGCATGCCAATCCCACCAGGCAATTCTGGTGGAGTACTATAGACAAGAACATACACCTGTTTATAAATCATCAGCAAGTCAGCAGGCTCGTCTGACTACATATGATGAATCCCACCAACCCAATGTGTTGACAACTGGTAAACATGCACATACACCTGCTTACACTCATCAATCCTACCAATAGCATCGTCTGTTAGTATTGAAGGAAGCTCATCAACCATGTTTGGCGGAGTGAAATCAACAAGCACATACAACTGCTAGTATTGATCAAGCCTACCGATAGTCTCGTTTGGTAGCACTCAGAGAAGTAAGTTGGAAAGCTCTGGCGACAAACAAGAGGCAAACTCAACTCTCTACCCCCACACCTGAGTACTGTCAGGATTCACTGATAGGAAAAGGAGGACAACAACAGACACATACACCTACTCCAAGCACGGAATGGATGTATATCCCCATTTCGGCAGCTGAAGTCACCAAGCACATTCTGTCAATGGTGAAAGAGTAGAAGAAAATCCCTTCTCATATCCTGGATGCCTTCCAGGATATTATAACAGCTTCAACAGCATCTTAGGGAAAGACACATAATTCTATCCCTACCAATGGAGTGACACATCAACAGTTCACTCCGGAATAGACACACACATCTGTTCCAGTCCAAGAGGGTTGTGGGGAGTACTCCCCTATATCATAGAAACAACCAAATCAGGAACAAACACCTGGTTTGAGTGGAGATAATAAGCCTAACCTAAGTATTTCCCCTGAGCAAGCACATACACCTACCAAATTGAGTAAGAAGGCATCTAAAAAGAAGACCTGCCCAACACAGTCTAGAAATCAAGGGCCCAACTATGACAAGGCATTACTCGATGCTGGAGTTCTTGAAGCCCTCAGATAATTATCTGTTTAAATTCAAGATTCTACTCTCTCAGTTCCCAATAGTGGGAGCATTAATTCCGAAGGTCTTCATCAGACATTTTTTCATGAAGGCTTGCTTCATGATAGTTTGATCGATCTCAAAGTTTCATCTTCAGATAAGAGCTACAATAAAACTCTATGTGGCCAAAAGATCAAGGAGAAAGAGGTCTCATATTTTGCTATAAGCCATCATGGTGGTCCTCCCCATGATGATGAATTTAGCTGCGAAAACACTCTCCGCAGTAGTAATTCGCATTGCCTGGAAAATTCTTCAGAAGAGAATGCAGTGACGAGAAATCCCTCTTATCTTGCGGCACTTTCAAAAGTTAATCCAGTCATGTCTGATGCTTTACCATTAACAAGTGAAATACTTTCTCAATATGAAGATATCCTGGGGTGTAGGTCATTCTCTGAACCACCCCTGGGTCATTCATCTTCTAGTTTGATCAGTGGATTCTCTACCAATCTTATTGAATCCGATGAAGCAACAAGATAGCACCAGCTCTGGTCTAATCAGGTTGAAGAATCTTAATTGAATGATAGAGAGGAAATTATGAACATGAGAAAACAACTAGAGAAAGGTGAAGTTCCAGTCATGTTTTGGCCTTTGGATGACTCTCATTATGACATTCCAGAGATTTTGACAGAAGATGGGTTCATGATATTCGTCTCAACATATAGAAAACTCTTTGTTAGTTGAAAAAAAATTATCTTATGATGAATATGAAAATAATATCAAGATAATAGTTGGGTTAAAATGCCAAATTGACTTGGCTTCCTTCCCATTTTCTCGATATCTGAAGGCTAAAAAGCTGTAGAGAGCCCTTCAACGTTCATGCCTTGGCGCACTAAGAAGACTGTGCCAGTTAATTTCCAATGCCCCATCTGGTATTAATATCAGGGGATGGAGTGTTCATGGAGCACTACATTTCACTATTCTCTCCAGTCAGCAAAACCCACCGAAAATGGTTTCATGCAATGTTATTGCCCGTGGCCAGCCACAGTCAATGGGTCTTGTTTGTAATCAAAGGGTTTCCCAAGAACATGCCTCAACTAGTTCTTCTCAAAGTCTAGAATATAGAGAACAAGTTGTTGAATTACTCTTTCATCAAGAGAATGAGAATATTGAACACGCCTCTCATATGGAGCAAGCACATCATCAAGTGACAGAAGTCTCAGAAATCATCCAACGGTCTATTGTGCCGAGTGATAAAAGTGGGTGTCAATTGTTGCATCTAGCAAATTTCCGGACCAAGGTCCGCAAGATAAAGAGAGATTTTAAAAAAGTCTCAGACATAGCATGTCAAGATCCACCCCAGCTTTCCAGATTTGGGAATCTTTTAACCCAACCCTCGGAATCAACAAATATGATTCGAGGAGTTGAGTGGGAACAACAGGAATAGCCCCAGTCCACTAGACTGGGGACTTTTTCAAATCCTCAATCCCTCCCTCAAAGAAAGTCGGTCTTCTATCAATTAGGGAAGAATCCCCAAGAGGAATGAAGAGCCAAATTATCTAGATATTCTCTCCAAATTACAGTTCGCCAAGAAGTTCCTGAGGGATCGAATCAACCAAAGGCAATGTCTCATCAGGGATATGGAAGAAGAAAATATCGCAGAGATGCTGATAGAAGGTATGCAATGAATTATTCATCAATTAATGTCATCAATGCCATTGTTGCTGATCCACCAGATGAGACTCACTCAGAGGGATCAGATAAAGAGGTTCCTACTCAAGAAGTTGTATGCACAGACACAAATAAAGAAGATGTGCATACACGAAATCAAAGGCTTACCCAAAATCAAGGTGTTACTTCAAGTAACCCACTTCCCCCTCTTCGAAAGGGATCCAACAAGGGGAATGGAAAGAATCAGGTTACATACCCTTCCTCTGGAGAAGTCCAATCTCTCTCATTAGAGCAAATATTAGCACAACAAGAGGAAGAAATGAAGGAATTGAGGAGGATGAATGCAGAACTACTTCAGGGTAGTCTTCCTCCTAAGCATGCTGGAGTCAGTCAGCAAAAAGAATTTGTTGTGGATACTGAGATGGATCAAGAATATCCTCCTTTATCAGTACACCCTAACAAGTCTAATCCTATGGGTCAAGTGCAACAACAATCGGCAGTGCTACCATCGGTTGCAGTTCCAGCTGCCACATCTGTCCAAGCTCCATTCATTGCACCTATTCAGGTCCAAGCTCAATGAGATGTTTCTCAAAATTTAATAACTACTATTGAGTCATTAACAGCCCGTTTGGAATCTATGGAGGGAAAGCGTGCTCAAATTAAACCAGAAAAGAGAGCTTACCCTGAATGGGTTGATGCAATTCCTCCCCCATCAAATTTTTCAAGTACCACATTCCCAATCTTCAATGGTTCAAGAGACCCAGAGAAACACTTAACGCATTTTGTTTCTCGTAGCGATCCTATGATGGGTTTCCTTCAGCAACAAGAAGTAGTTAAGCTCAGGTGTTTTGTACAGTCATTACAAGGATCTGCTTTTGTTTGGTACACACGTTTTCAATCCCGATCAATTACTGGATGGGAGGATCTTCGCCAAAAATTCCTTCTTCAGTTAATCTCAATATTGCCAAAGATGACAGTTTTTGATCTTATAAACTGTAAGAAAAGGGAGAATGAAAGGGTTTCAGATTTCATTTCTCACTGGAAGGGATTAACGTATTCCCTAAGCTTAGCACTCCCTAAAGAATAATTTTTTCTAATCTGTGTGGAAAATTTGCATGATGAGTTACGCACGACGTTGATCCTTGTGAAATTCATAGGAGGGTTTCAAGACCATACTTCAATTGCTCAAAACATTGAAGATTCTATCATAAAGACTAAGGATAAAACTCGTGTAATTCCATCATCTCTAGGAAGGAGAATGAGTAAAGCAGAGACTGCTACAGTCATGCTTAAACAAGCACCTGTACCTGCTTATACTTCAAAACCTTCATTTTCTCGAAGGGATCCACCTCTTGAGCGTTAACAACAGAGTTCGTTTCTTCAAGATGATCAAAGAGAGCAAAGACAGAAACAATTTGATGAATTTAAGAGAAAAGTTTGTTCTTTTTGAAATGAAAAAGTTCATGGCTACTTCATTTCGGCCCTGGAAAATAATTTGGTTCAGCTACCGAGGCCCAAGAATCCAAACAAGGAAGGAGATAAAGACCATCCCAATTATTGCCCCTTTCATTAGATATTGGGGCATCCCATTCAGGAGTGTTTTGTCTTCAAGGACCTCCTACAAAAAATGGTCGACTCGGGAAAAGTCAAACTGAAAGGTTCTTCAGCACAGGTAGCATGTGTTACTACAATAGCTCCATAGGAAGAAGGCGAGTGGCAAGAAGTCAAGAACAAAAATGCACAAAAATATGATGATTGGATGGTCAGAAATATGATCAGCTGAACTCATGCTATTTTGTGAACACAATTAAAGAAACCAATTGTCTCTTCTGCCATGAATTCCATAGCAAAACCCCCTTCATTAGAGGGAAAATCCTCAAAGAAATTGCATGACTCAAAGAAAGAAGAAGAATCAGAGGATGATGAGTTTGTGTCAAAGCCCAAGTTGTCTTTGAATCTGGAAGATTTTATGCAATCTAATTCGAAGCCACGGGCACCGTCCCATCAAACGGAACAACCTAAATTGGCTAGTCAGGAAGAGTCTTCATCGAATGAAGAGTTAATCTTTGGTTCGGTTAACATGATTCAATTAACAGATCCTTATGCCAATCACAGTTTCGAATTTGATGAACCTGGGTTCCTCGTAAGAAACAGAGGAATTAGAAAAAGTTCCAGAGGTTCAGGGTATAGGGGAAGACGTGGATCTTCTAGAGGACACTATTCCAATTCCACCCTTGCTAGAACTGTGTATACGGTAGAAAACTGTGGTAGAGCCCTTCAACGAGCTCAACAATAACAAGCAAGTTCTTCTACACAAGCCAGATTCAGTCCTGGCACAGTTATTCTGGAGGTTCAGTTGGAGGTTCCACCTTATTCCTCTCAGCATGTAAATAGAACTATTCGGTCTAATCTTCCAAATCGAGGAGTATTACCAACTCCTACCCTGATACAAGATGCATCAACTTCCAAAGCATCAACTTCCAAGGAACCTGCTAAACCATATGTTCCTGTTGGGAAATGCAGACCTTTGGATCAAAAGTATGATGTATTGAAACACCTGGCCCAAGTACCGACCAAGTTATCAATTTTGGATTCTTTGAATTTATGAAAGGATCTTCGGGAGGCACTCTTTGAGGCTTTGTAAAGTCGTCAGGAGTTTGAAATTGAAATTTCTACAGTTGAAGCCTACCATGTAGAGAATAATCATGCAAAATTCCATGTAGTGATATCTTTCACAGATGAAGATGAAGATGATTTCATGCATGGATATATTAGACCTTTTTATTTATCTATAAAGGTCAATGGTGTAGACATCCGAAGATCTTTCATTGATAATGGTTCAAGAGTCAACCTCATGCCCATTCGTACACTTCGTTGAATGGTCTTCAAGGAACCTGACTTATCTCCTTATACTATGATTTTATATGGATATGATAAAAATGAACAAGAACCAAATGTTGAGATTACACTCAGAACTCAGTTTGGAGATCTTATATCCAATTCAGATTTCATGGTTTTTGATCAAGACTCAGCCTTCAACATCTTTCTTGGAAGACCCTAGCTACATCAAAACGCAACTATTCCTTCATCATACCATAAATGTCTCAAGTATTGTTTCAATGGTCAAGTTGGGACATTGTATGGTGATAAGGCCCCATTCAAGACATATGAGTCTCAATATGTTGAGGAAAAATTATATCACATGAAGGGAAAGGAGAAATCCATAACACGGGAGATTACCAAAGTTAATGCTCTATATGGTTTGGAAAAGATTCCAGTAAAACCATTAGTAAATGTGAGTACATATTATTTATTTCCTATCAGTAAAATTGACCGGATAAACCCAAATCAAAACACTCTTATAGAAACCTCCATAATATCAATTACGGAAATCAAGCCAGACAACATGGGAGAAAATGGTGATCCACCAAGCAATGCTGAAAGCTCAAATAGAGATGTCTTAATTTCATCTGCCGAAATCCAGCAAGTCTATACTTCACCAACCCGTCCAAAAGAAGTTATAGCAATGTTAGAGGTGAACGGTGATGCTGATTCTCAATCCATCATCTCCTCTTTATTACCCAAAGAAGAACCTTTATCATCAATCAGTTTGGAAATGGAAGCTTCTCCTTTACGATGATCAAATTTTAGCATCTCTTCTGAACATTAAAATTATGCTTTATCATCTACTATGCAAGTAGAAACAGAAGAAATAACATATGTTGAAGAAGAAGAGGAAGATCTCAAGGATGCTCCTCCCGCATTTGAAGAGGTTATCTCTACCACCGTGGATGAACTCAAAGAGATAAATCTGGCTATAAAAGAAGATCCACGCCCCACTTTAATTAGTTCAACTATGACTCTTGAAGAGTAAGAGATGTATATTTCCTTTCTAATGAAAAATTGAGATATATTTTCTTGGAACTATATAGAGATTCCAGGGCTTGATCCTGATGTTGCCACTCATCATTTGGGTTTTCTAGAAGAACATCGAGGATTCAAACAAGATGCTAGAAGAACACACCCAACTTATGCTTCCAAAATTGAAGCTAAAGTGGATAATCTTATCAAAGATAACTTTTTCAGAGTAGTTCAATATCCCAAGTGATTGTCTAATATTGTCCCTGTGAAGAAAAAAACGGACAAATTAGAGTTTGCATCGATTTCAGAGAACTTAATCGGCATTGTCCTAAGGATGATTTTCCAGTTCCGATTACATAACTTTTAATCGATGCAACAGCTGGATATGAAGCACTTTCCTTCATTGATGGATATTACAGATATAATAAAATCCGAATGGCTTCAGAAGATGAAGAATCCATAGCCTTCAGAGCCCCTTGGGGTGTGGTTTGCTATCGGGTAATGCCCTTTGGCTTAATGAATTCCGGCGTAACATATTAGTGTGCCATGCATCGTATCTTCAAACCTTTTTATGGAAGTTCATTGAGTGTTATGTGGATGATTTGGTGGTAAAATCCAAGAAACATTCTAATCACTTGGCTGATTTGTCAATCATATTCCACAAACATTGGCAACAAAATTTGAAGATGAACCCCATAAAATGTGCTTTTGGGGTAACCTCAGGGAAATTTATCGGCTTTGTTGTATGCCATCATGGTATCAAAGTTGATCCTTAGAAGACAAAGTCAATCCTTGGTATGTCACCTCCTCGAAATTTGAAATAATTGAGAGGACTTCAAGGAAACTTAGCCTGTATTCAGCATTTCATCGCCAATTTGACAGGCAAACGCTTACCCTTCACCAAATTGATGAAGAAGGGAGTTACTTTCCAGTGGACAGAAGAATGTTAAGAAGCATTTGATATTCTCAAGAATTATCTCTTGAGTCCAACGGTATTAATGCCAACTGTTGAAGGAAGGCCACTTATCCTTTATGTGACAGCCTTAGAGCGATCATTGCATGCCTTTCTTGCTCAGAAGAATGATGCTGGGAATGAAAACAACCTTTACAATCTTAGTCAAACTCTGCATGAAGTAGAAACCCGATATTCAAGTATTGAGAAGTGCTGCCTAGCATTAATCTTTGCAGTTCAGAAGTTGAGACACTACCTGCAACATCACGAGGTCTAATTGGTATCTCGCAATAACCTGCTCAAATTCATCCTTAGTCGTCCAATTCTTACAGGATGTCTGGAAAGGTGGGAAGTTATTTTGCAGTAGTTCAACATTCAGTATGTGTCTCAAAAGGAAATAAAGGGCCAAGCTCTGGCAGATTTCCTTGCTGAACATCCTTCAGTACAAGATACATCTTTAGATATTGAACTCCCTGACGAGGAAGTCTTCTCTAATTAGGATAGTCTTCAGACATGGGAAATGTACTTTGATGGTGCTTCCAAAATATCAACTGGGAGGAAAATGGAAAATCCTAAATTCAAAAAAGTTGGGTTAGGAGTTGTGCTCATTTCTCCAGAAAAGGTAGTGTTACCCTATTCCTTCTCATTGTTGGGAGGCGATACAAATAATGAATCAGAATACCAAGCTGTCATCGCAGGCTTGGAGTTGGCACTTCAAGCACAAGTGAATCACATAAAGATGAAAGGTGATTCAGACCTGGTAATCAAACAAGTCAACAGGGATTATTCCATCAGAAAAGAAGAACTAATCCATTTGTATGATTACGCCAGAGAATTAATGGTGGAATTCCCTCCGGAACTGACATTTTCTTATGTCCCACGTTCACAAAATACCCAAGCTGATGCACTGGCTAATATAGCCACAACTCTGGAAGATCCAAATCAGGAAAAAACAACCATCAGTATTGCCCACCGCCGTACAATTTCACCTTATGTTCGAACCAGAATAGAGGAGATTAATGAAATTAGTCCCATTCATGAACCTTATGGCCATACTACAGGATGGATGACACCTATCAGGGAAAACCTTCAGAATGTAACACTTCAACCTGATAGAGCCGGGAAAGAACAAATCTGGAGATGTGTGGTCAATTTCAGTCTTTATGATGACCTAGATCCCCTAGGGGAAGTTCTCAACAAACATGGTTTTGATGGAGTTCTCTTCAGATGCATTGATGGTGAAGAGATAATGGATGTCATGAAAGAAGTGCATGAAGGAGTCTATGGTGCCCATCAGTCTGGACATAGACTGTCTGATCAAATTCGAAGGCTTGGATACTTTTGGCCTTCAATGATACAAGATTGTGTTGATTTTATAAAGAAGTGTCATTCATGCCATGTACATGCCAACTTCATTCATCAGTCCCCAGAATTGCTTCATATAGCTAAATACTCGTGGGTATTTGCCACATGGGGAATGGATGTGGTGGGACCTTACCCTTCAGCTACAACCAAGCAGTTTAAGTATATTCTTACTGCTACTGACTTCTTTTCCAAATTGGAAGAGGCAATACCTCTCAAAGAAGTTAGTTCTAACAGAATTTTTAGCTTCATCAAGTCTAAAATCATTACCAGATTTGGTGTCCCTCATACCATATTGATGGACAACGACACCAACTTTTGTTCATTCGAGGTGAAGAAGTTGTATCAAAAATACAAAATCAAATACAACCATTCATATCAATATCATGCAGCGGCCAATGGCCAGATAGAAGCCTTTAACAAGACTCTTTCAAACATACTACAAAAGATGGTGGATAAAGATAAGAGGTCATGGCCTGATTAACTCTTTCATGATTTATGGGATTATCAGACTACCACCCGCACTGCAACGTGGTCAACTCCATATTCACAGGTATATGGAACGGAAGCAGTCCTGCCAATTGAGGTTCAATTACCCTCGCTCAGAGTGGCCATTTGTGATCAGTTATCTATAGATGAACAATCTCAAAAGTGATTGAATTAATTGGAACGGTTAGATGAGAAAATATTGTTCACCCTGTACCATCTAGAGGTCTATCATAATCGAATAGCATGAGCTTTCCACAAAAAAGTTCTTCTTCATTCATTCGTTCAAGGAGAATTGGTATTAGTTCTCAGAACTCCAATGATACCAGGAAAGAAACCTCCAAATCTTGAACCAAAGTGGGAAGGACCTTATTCAATACATAAGGTCTACTCCAATGGAGCTTATTAATTAATCTCAATGGATGGAGAACTCATCACTACTCCAACCAATGCTAGATTTCTGAAGAACTATTTTGTATAAACAAAAAATACATCATCATTATGGTCCTGCATGACCTTAAACTACATCACCGTCCTGCATGATATTAAAATTATCATCATATCTAGCAAGATGTTAAACTGCACCATTTATGGTCCAGGAAAATGACCTTAAACTATTCACACTTTCTTCCAATATGAAACTAAATTGTATCATCCCTTTTCATCCAACATGATGTTAAACTGTGAAAAAATCCCTAATACTTCCAACATGACATTAAACTATGTCCTCTTTTGTCCTTACTGCATGACATTAAACTGCACAGTCCCCCTTTTTGTCCAACATGGCATTACGCTATATTGTCCCCATCGTCCTAACTACATGACGCTAAACTGTACATAAATCCCTTAATACGTCCTACATGACGTTAAACTATATTTTTTCCCTATTAGATGACACTAAACTGTGCAGCACCAATAGTCCTAACTGCAAGACTTTAAACTGCATAGTCCCTTCATATGTCCTACACGACATTAAACTGTGCATCGTTAAAGTTGTTGCTACCACTTGTTTCTCACAACGAGTATGACTCACGTGAGCTTAGAGAAAACTTCAACCATAAAACCCTCTTTGGGCCGCTAACCACGCATAAGTACCAACACCATTTTTTAGGTCCTTGTCCCCAAGAACAACTTGATTGCTAATTCATTCATTAATTTAACTACGCGGACTTTGATCCTCGCCTTTTAGGCTAGGTACGTAAGCAACTTCCAGTGGTTCAAGACCAAAACCAAACTCTTCACATCAGTTCACCTCCATCAAATACGATGTTGATTCATGAAACCACCCCCAGAGTCAATATCTTTACATTGGTTCACCTTCGTCCTTGCTATATGATGTTAAACTGTACAACACTTTTGTCTTGTACGACAATAAACTACAACATTCTCTGATACCCTCACCTGAGAGGGAATCATTATTTATATTGATTTCCAATCATGTTACATTTCAAAGACTACGTGCATACATGGAAATTCCTGAACGTTCTATCTTGGGTCAAACCATCATTGCACTAAAGCCCCCTTTCACCCTTCACATGTACGAACCAATTATGTACAAAGGGTATTTATAGAACTACGTGGGTTTGATTCCCATCCTTATGGGATACGTAGGAACATTCAAGTGTCCCTCGAATCCAGCCCCAAGTCTTTGGGCCTAACCCCCAATTCCACTTTCCGTCCCCTGGCTAAAAAGTCCCCATAAAAACACACACTGTGTATTTCTTATAATGGTCTGAGCTCTATGACCCTAAACTAAGATCTCCCATACTTTCGTCCCACATGACGTTAAACTATATTTCAAGAACTACGTATGATTCTCATCCTTATGGGATACGTAGTGAAGTCCAATATTTCAATTCAGGACCCAGTCACAACGTGATTATGGTAAGCATTGATCTATGTATCTTTACATACATGGAACAATACACATTTTTATGTGTCATAATCCTAACCTTAAATGTTTCCAGATCTTCATAACCCTTTTCCTGACATTTAATCACAAAATGTCCAAAATTCTTATAATTCTTTTACCTGACCATGCAGTACGTGCCCTTAGGCGGCCTTGCATAAACAGTCAACATAACAGACCTGCCATCCAAAAGATTCTATTATTTGACTATGAAGCCAATGCCCTTAGGTGGCCCTACATAATTCAACCCCCTAACAGGTTTGTTAAATAGTGGTAACTTCATTCTTAGAAAGAAAACCTCTTTTTCCTTTATTGGTTTTAACAAAAATTTGGAGGGATCCACAAAAAATAGCCATCCTTAACATATTTGTCCCGTGTTCTTTTTCATGATCTGAAAGTATTCAAGTCTATGGTTTATATTTACCTTCCCTACGCTTGGGTCAGACCTTCGTAGGAGTAATATTCATCCAGTTCTTATAGAATGTTGTTTGGAAATATCTTCTCCATATTTAAGTACCTCTTTCCATATAGGAAACTATATGATTTGGAAAATTTGAATCTCCATAAACATTCACTGGCTTTTTAGCACTAGGAATGTAAATTTTTGAGAGTTCTTTTGCCTGACTATGCAGCACATTCCCTTAGGTGGCCTTAAATAAACAGTCTACATAACGGACCTGTCAGCCAAAAGATGCTATTATTTGACTATACAACCAATGACCTTAGGTGGCCTTGCATAATTCAACCCCCTAACGGGTTTGTTAAATAATGGCAACTTCATTCTTGGGAACTACTTCTTCTAATGCCTTTTTTCCCTTTTTCATATCATTCCTCAAATTCAAAATTTCTTAAGTCATAGTTTACATTTTTTCCCTCATACTTGGGTGTGGTAATATGTTTCCAAATTAATTATTAAGGAAGCGATTCAATTCTAATTCATTCGGTCAAAGCTATTTTGACCTTAAACATTAGCCTTTTTATGTACGATGTGCATGACTTTAAACTGCCCATAAAAGACAAGGGAAATCTGAATAAAAGTCAAGTTTCAGCTCACTAAACATACATTTTGTATGATTTAGGTAATATTGAGCAATTAAAAGATTCAATGTTTGTAGGGTTATTTATAATAATCCTATTAAAAATCAAACTATGCTTACTAGGCCCATAGGTTTAGCTAAAAATTTAAAGCAGGTAGTAGGAAAATATGTGCACAAATGATTGAATATGAAAGCGTTCTTTCCATTTGATGCACAAAAGTTAGAAGGACGTCCATAGACTAGAGCCTCTTCTCTTTTCTAAGAAATTACAAGAGGCTATCAACATAAGTCTTCATTTGATGTACAACATACCGAGCTTCATTAGCAGCCACTTGAAGCTCATGCACTCGACCGAATTCACTCTTTTAAGCCTAATGTAGAGATTTCATGGCATCCGCGATGGCTTTCATCCCATTTTTTGAGCTCCATCCAATGAATTATTGAGTTGGCCAGGTTCCCCAGTAATAGCATCTAACTGTTGCAGAAGGTCCATCTGCTGGACGACTTTATCTTTGATCCTATGCTTCAGCTCCTTCATTTTGGCAGCATAGTCAGCCTCAGCTTGGGATACCGCAGCCTCAAATTCCCTGATGTTGGCTGAAAGCTTCACCCTGGTCAGATCTTCACGTCACTTTTTCTCCTGCTCCCTCCTTAAGATGACGTGTTTCACCGCTACGTGGATCTTTTCATATCAAAAACCTCCAAGTCCCTATATGACAAATAGGGATGACAGCCGAGGAATCTTCGATGAAAAATCCTCTAGAGGCACTTTAGATATGATTTTCCATATGTTCTGCCATGCCTTGCGTTGTGAAAATTGGAATGCCTTTCGAACTTCCGGGTCCGACTCAGCATCACTGTTATAGGGGGGATTGTAATCTGGGATTAATGCACTTAGGGAAGTGCCCTGTTCTGCTCCTCCCCCCCTGACATGTGCTTCTTCACTTTCAATTCCCATTGGGGCAGAGGCTAAAGCTTCACCTCCCGATCTAACAGCTGAAATTGATGGCCCTGCATAATCAATTGAAAGCTTTGGTTAGTTTCAATGGATAAAAAAATTTAATTGGTATCTTGCAAATTAAGTATAGTTGCAAATATTGTTATCCCTTACCCAATGGTAGATCAATAACTTGAGAAGGCTCCTCCCCGTCTTTCCTAGATTGAACAGGATTTTCAGGGTAGTTTGGGGAATCTCTATAGGGTTTAGCTCCACTTGTTCTAGTTACTCTACAATAGTTGGGTTTTCTATACCCCCTTCAGGCATGGGGAGTTCAGCAGTTTTCCCAGATAGAACTGCATATTTGAACCGATCATGATTAGACATGTAATAAAAAGTTATTTTTAATTGGACGAAGGATAACACTCATGTCCATAATCTTCTAAATTACATGGTAATTTAACATGATCTATAAAATCTTTGAAAGATGCGCCAAGTTCCATCATTTCATTTAATTTCATCTCAGAATCTTGGTTAATCTCACCAGTGGGAGAATTTGAAGTGTCTTCTTGGCGACGTTCATCCTGCGGTCCCTCACCCTGGACAACATCTTCAGATAAAATTGTGGCATCAGTTGAAATAGTCGCCAAAAGCTCTAATGCAAGGGTTGAACCTGATGTATCATAGAATGGAGGTCAGTAGATGTTTCATTCAAAATTTTATGAAGCGTTGTGAACTTACCAGAAGTTGGTTCTTCTCTTCTTGAAACAGCAGCAGGTGGGATACTGGGAACAGACACTGACTCTCCTCTAGGAGCAGCCAAGTCAGCCTGAACTTGTGATTGTTCAACAGTACCCTCTGTGGTCTTCAAAGGAGGTTCAGTCCTCTCACTCATAGGAAAAATATAAGAATCCCCTACAATCCCAAGGAAAATAATCAATCTTCTCATGGTTTAAGACTCATGATTACCCACAGGACTTACCACCACTGATGAAGCATTTAGCTGTGGACTTCCTACTTCGTTGCGTTTACTTCCTTGGCTTTTTGGGAGTGTTGATAGTCTCCATTATAGGTACTCGAATTGGATAATGGAAAGCCATTTCCATCCCCTCATCCATGTACTACTAGATAAGAGATATCTCACCCGACTCGCGAGGAGATTCAGCAGCAGCCCCGATGGCAGTACCACCAGGGCTATACTGTGGTGAAGGAACCTCAGCAGTTACTTTATATGCCAGCTGCAGGATGAAGAAAATAATTTCCCTGAGTAAACAAAGATTTGAATGAAATAAAATTGCAATGTAAATAAGGAAACAAAAATTACATCTTCAGGAGCCACGTAATCATGCCACTCCTCATCTTTGGAAGCATTAGTCCCCTCAGTGGCACCACAATCTATCATTTCCTTCACCTGCTTGGTGATTGGAACAGAATAGTCAGTGGCATATATGAGCATTTCTAGCTCTCTGATGTAAGCCCGTTCTTCATCGGGGATATTCTCAAAAGAGATATCTGTAGAATCCAGAAGGTTCCCTATTCCAGGGAGGTGTAGCCCCTCACATAAATCCAGCAGGGTAGTTTCAATACCACAGTATAAACTCTGCCATGTCTGAACAGCCTCTGGTCGTAGATATTCAATACGTGTACCAGAAGGCTGCGAGGAAGGTCCTACAATCTTGGACATCAGTTTCTTCCTAGCTCCATCAACTATTGATAGAGAATAAGAAAATAAGACTTGTTTCTCTATAAAGAAATGGTGATTAAATCGCCACAATGAGGTAACTCACCAAGAGTTGATGGAGTGTGTCTTTTGATTTTGAATGGAGGATTATATCGGGCACGAGGCCGCTTTGCTGCTTGTTGTGCCTCATCATCCCCATTTTGAGAATCTGGTGAGCCAGTCCTAGATGAGGAATCCGGTGAATCAGCTTCAGGTTGGGAAGCATCAACTTCATGAGGAAGGGTTTCTTTATCTACCATCCTCTTTCTTTTCCCCGCCTGATAAACCGAGTGATTCAGCACTCCTTTAGGGTATGATGCTATCCAGTGCTCGGCATACCATGTAGTCAAGTTATATTCTACTTTTTCAACTAGTAGATCAAACACTGTGCCCGTCCTCTCCCTAGATGTCAGCAACCATAGTTTTCGGGCAACCATCAGATGTTTCTATAACCTGACATGTACAGGGGGAGATACGACAGTCTATTGCAAACACTTGAATTGATGTGAAAATCTATATGGAGCATAGGACTCGCATATAATTTCTCCATCAATCCTCACTACTGGAAAACTAACCTTTTCCAACGGTTTAGAACCGTTGGTATAGGCCTCCAAACCGTTGGTATAGCCTATACCAACGGTTTGGAGAACCGTAGCCAAGTAAGCCATTTGGATAGGTCTATACCAACGGTTTTCCAAAAACTGTTGGTATAGACCTATACCAATGGTTTTGGAAACCATTGGTATAGGTAATATGAAATCTATACCAATGGTAACGGAACCGTTGGTATATAAATTCCAAAAATAAAACATCCGCTGGGATTTGATCCCAGGACCCCTCGTTTATAATTGAATGACTCAACCACTAACCTAACATGACTTTTGTGATCATAATTACATAAATATATATATGTATTCTCATAAATATTTTAAATTTTGATTTATATAATGTTCTCGGTATGAAGGTCCGATAAAAAATGAAAGTACCTATACCAACGGTTGTTAAAACCGTTGGTATAGGTCTTTGGTTGTGATTTTCATTCACTTTTCCCAACGGTTTGGGAAAACCGTTGGGGAAGGTAGACCTATCCCAACGGTTTGGCCAAACCGTTGGGAAAAGTGGCATATTTGGGGACCTTTCCAAACGGTTTGGCCAAACCGTTGGGATAGGTCCACCTTTCCCAACGGTTTGTCCAAACCGTTGGGGAAAGTTTCCAATTTGAGGGTCTTTCCCAATAGTTTGGCCAAACCGTTGGGATAGGTATACCTTTCCCAGTGGTTTGGCCAAACTGTTGGCAAAAGTGGCCAATTTGGGGAAACCGTTGGGAAAGGGGACCTATACCAACGGTTTTTGCAAACCGTTGGTATAGAAGCGTTGGGAAAGATCTAATTTCCAGTAGTGCCTGACGACCAGCACACCATCTCTGTAGGCCAGTATGTATGACCTCAAATCTAGGCGGGCTGTTCCATCATCAACAAACCGTCTGGTTGATAGATTTCCATAAGGAAATAAATTAAATTCCTTATACATGCTCAGCCTCACCTTCATGTCATAAGAGTTGAGAGCTAATGGAGAAATTCCATTGAATGCCTGCACTGATGGCCTGAAAGAACTTCGAGGAATTTGTACTCCATTCTGTACATTATACATCCTGAAGTGAGTGGCGATCCATCCCTACAAAACTTAGAATGGCCCCACTATTCTCAAAGGAGAATTACCCATGAAGACATGGATTAAGCTCCTGTGAATATTTTTTAAAATGGGGGTAGCCAACCCAACTATTTTCCCTTCAGCCAACTTGGCCTCAATAACGAAGGTCCCTGGCCTAACGCCCCACTTCGAGTCCATGACTGGAAGAAGATAAACGATGAGCCACAAGGCCAAAAAGCTCACTAGACGAGTCTTCTTTGGGAACCTCTGATTCACCTCATATCCCCACTTCTCAAATTCTCCTGCTTCCAGAGTAGGCCAGAATGGGCCAGGAGCACCCCTCTTCTCTGTTTTGGGGCAGGTGGTAGGACGAGCGGGCTTCTTCTTTTTCTTGGATCCCTTTTCCTTTGTCTCCTTCTCCTGCTTCTCGATAAGAAACATATTCATCCACCCCTCTAGATGAATATCCCTTCTAGAATGAGTTAAAGAGGTCTCTGAACACTTGATCTTATGGAAGATTTTAAATAATTCTCGAGCTAAATCCGGAGTCTTCTCCGAATCATTCCATGTCACCTTGGGAGGGATGAATTCATCATACATATCACCCAAAATTGGGGCCTCTGAGATCTTGTGGACATCCCATAGACTGATGCCTACTTCTCCATAAGTAAGATGGCAATAATTGGTTTCTGGGCTCCAATGGCTGAGTATCTCCGGCATGAATTTATCATGCTTGTAAACATATGTTTGCCCAACATAGACGACTTCGTATATGAAAATTTTTTTTAAATCCTTAACAAACTCTGCATAGGTTTTTCGCACCCAGTATGCCCACATCCATGTTGGCTTCACACCTCCTCCAGGACAAATGTCCCAACTTCTCTTCCAGCCTTTGGGTTGATCCATCCGAGAGTTTCGGAAAATTGATGGATAATAATGTCGTTGCAGCTCGGGCTTATGAAGTTTCAGATCGGTCGTACAAGGGCTATGATGTATCATATGATCCTTCTCCACTATTTCAGAATTTATAAATACTCCTCCACATGAGATATTTGCTGAAGCAAAATTGGTGTAGTTCTAAAACCAAGAAATTGGGAGATAGTTCTTTGCCTCTGGAATAGTAACTTCTCACAGATGACCATAGCCATACAAAGGCAGATAAATGCTCTGGGGGATGTCACGATTATACTTCATCAGATACTTGGCCAAATTTGGGAGAGTGCTGTCGTAGACGGTATAATAATCATGGCCAATGATTCTCATCATATCATCAAGTCGCTTGCTTGCCACTTAATCAGCCATTCCGATTCTCTTGGGATCCATTGATTCTGCACAAAAGTTGAATAATTAACTCTAAGTAAGTTGATTTTTCATAAAATTTGTGATGGATTTCGAAAAAAATGGCTAAGGAATTAAGGCACACAAGTCTAATTTTTGGCGCGCAAGTATGGATGTGTCGTGCAAGTTTTTGAAGCGCAAGTATCACTGTGAAAGTCCTATTACCTCTAAAGCAGCACAATAGCAGTAAGACAACGAAAAAAAATAACTTACTCGGCGAGAGATTGAAAGATTGAAATTTGGGGCTTTACGCGGGGAATGACAGCCTATATATAGACCTGTCCGCACCCCTGCGTGCCTAAACCCTTGCGCGCCAATGCCTGCGCGCTCACCACTTGTGTGCCGCCCTCAGTACGCTCAACACCAACACGCCACATTTCCTTTGGTTTTCTTCTTTTCCTCAGAGTCTCATCCTCATTTCTTTCGGATACCACTTTGAGGGGGGACTTTTGTTGACGCTCCTTTCTATCATAGAGTATAAATGAATGAAAAGAGAAATACCTTGAACCCAAAGTGATCCATCCATTGAAGAAACATAAAAAATTAACAAAGTAATGAACCAAGATTCAAATGAACTTGGGTCGCGCAAGTTCCCATAAGGTCACACAAGTGTACTTGCGTGCCACCTAGTGGCCGCACAGGTGACTTGCGCGCCCTCTTTAAAATTCACCCAGGGTCTTCTTTATCCTATAAATACCCATGTGGGCCCCCCCATTTCGAGGACGGAAAAAATTCCAGAACTTTAGATTTGAGCTCTCGGCGCCCTAATCTCTTCTCAAAGCTTCCGAACACTTCTAAGGTAATTTCTTACCTAGAACGGAAGATCTAAAGAGGGGGAGGAAGGCCTAAGTGTTGAAACTCATCAACACTTGCTCGCCTGAGTGGCCAACCCTTATGAGAAATGACCACACTTGTACGCCACTTTGCTCCTTCACCAGAACTTGCACGCCACCCTTCTGGAATCCCATAGGGATAATAATGAGGTCTTGAGCCAAGTCTCGCCCAAGTATTACCCCAAGGGTCAAAAGTCACGCAAGTACCTATGTGCCGCATAGGTATACCTGCGTGCCCAGGACTTGCGTTCTCACGCAGTACTTGTGTGCCCACCAGCCCCTGCGTGCCCCTTTTTGGGTGCCCTCTGGCTTATTCCACCTCTCTTATACCTATCCACCTATCCTCTTCAATATTAAGCCCTCAGAACTCTCTTCAAATCCTTTTATGGAATGATTTCCTTGTTGGATACCTTATCTAAAAAGAATTATGTGGAACATCTCTCAAAACCTAGTGATTTACATATCTTTATGTCAACAAGGTTAGAGATTTAATTCATTTTAACCTCGTCCTTTAAGATAAGAGAATCCTTAACCTGGGCCTCCTTTTGAGGAGTAAGCCCCAGTCCATGTTCTCATTAATGTGGGTATCCTCCTTAGGAGTAAGCCCCGAGTTCCCTAACTAGGGCCTCCATTTTAGGAGTAAGCCCCAGTCCAAGTCCCTTAACCTTGGCCTCCTCTTCAGGAGTAAGCCCCAGTTTTCAAATCCCTTTATTCTAAGCATCCTCCTCAAGAGTAAGCCCCAATCTCAATGTTCCCAAAATCTAGGCATCATGCTCAAGAGTAATCCCCAACCATAATTCCCTTAACCTGGGCTTTCTTTTCATGAATAAGCCCCAGTTTCAATTCTAAAAATGTGGGTATCCTCTTTAGGAGTAAGCCCCAAGTCCCTTAATTCTAAAATTCCCTTAACTTGGGCCTCCTCTTCCGGAGGAAGCCCCTTACCTTTAACATGGGCCTCCTACATAGGAGTAAGCCCCAATCTAAATTTCTCTTAACCAATCCTAATCTAATTTTGATATGGTCTTCCTTCTCAGGAGTAAAACTCAATCATAAGTCCCCTCCTAATTTGGGAATCTTTCTCAGGATTAATCCCCAAGTTAGAGTATCCAAATCTCTATAAAGTACATATACCTTTATAGACCCTGTTCCTAGACTTCTTCTTTAAAATAAGTCCTGATCTCTATCTATTTGGGCAGTCATATACACATAAGCCCCACATCATTTTCTATGATTGCATATTTCGTGGCACATTTGTCTGGTTTTACCCATACCTCTTGTTCCTCACACCTAGTATGACTCACGTGAGCTTATAGTGTAAAATTAATTATGACATCTTTCATTGAGCCATCAATTATACATAAACATCATACTCAATTTCTCAAACTACGTGGGTTCTGATTCTTTTTTTATATAAAGGATACATAGTTATCCCATCTGCGGGTACGATCCCAACTCTGAAGTAATATATGTCCTTCTGAATGACAATAAACATCAAGTTCCCCACTGAGTGACTTTAAAACCAGTATGGTCATCATAATGACCAAAAGAATTTTATATAATGTGTTAAAAGATATAATTGACTAAGAATCTCTAACAAATACAGATGACTCTCTATCGATGAAGAACCTCGAATACATATAAAAGATTCTCTAAATTTACTACATATCAATCATTGACAATCAGATCAAAAGGAAAGCTCATTTTATACTTGATAATTTAATAAGGATTCACAAACATAACTTAAATCTATAAAGAAAGTCCCCGAGTAGAAAATAATTCCCCTCAAAAAAGGTGTGATGAGTCTGACCTCCCATCCTCTCGACCAATGCAAATTCCTAAGCCTCATCGGTCCACAACTAATGAGAGCTTACCTTTGGAAAGTAGGTCCAAATGGATATGGAATCATTGGATGTTTCCGGTTCTACGAACAAACCTGTTAGAAACCTATTGGAATGGTTCAACCTTAAATCAATGAGGTCATTCCCAATTCCAGAGGAAACACACCCTCAAAGGAAAACAAGGAAACTAATACTCTATGTATGTTGGATTTTGCTAAATTATCCACATTGAGAGATAAAAGAGAGACAATATTCATGTATTTTTGAAGGATATATGTTGATAAGAAGTGATATTCTATATTTCCTAAATGACCACTCAACCATATATCTACCAAAAGGTCATGGAGACATAGAAGGAAGAAATAGGTCCACAGAAGCTCATACTTACACCACTACCACCACTATAATCCCAAACCAACCTTGAAAACTAACAAGCCCAACCAATATGGGGTATTTTGTATCAGACCGAGATGAAAGAGTTGGCATGAAAGTGGGGGAATCTAGATAACTCTATAGATTTGAAACCAAACATACTGAAATGGAAGAATATGGGACCATGGTTCTTAAAGTATATATTGTTACGAGCTACCACAAAACAATCTTAAGTGGACATACTCAACATTATGTCTCCACATGAATGAGGTCAAGTGTGGTGGGACAAAATAAAATATTAGAGGAAGATTACCCATGAAATCAAGTACTAGAGTGAAGAAAAACCTTGTGAAACCAAAAAATAATAAGAACTATAGGGATGAAGGGGAACCCTAAAATGAATAATAGAAACCAAAAATAGGAAAACCAGAGAAGTATGAGAAGAGGGGGAGAACTATCATAACTTATTAGGGACTCAAAAACCCTTGGAGGTATGAAGTCAATTAATAGAGTGGAAATGGGAGGTGGGATAATGGGGCACCATCTTTATCATCAGTTTATTCCCCTTCAGACGGTGAACTTATTAATAATGAGACCCTTACCATTCTACATCACCTATATGAAATTGTCGAGATTGATTACATGTGTGTGAATTTTTCTAACTTTCTGACCTATCCTTTTATTCTCAAAGTGATCCAGTGAGGTCTTTATCAATGCAGTAACTCCCTTAGCGGGGGTTTAGGTTCTATGACTTGAAGTCAATGAACATGAGACCTCTACCAAAGACAAGGGTATGACTTCCTACCTAAGGAACTGGGTTCAAATAATGTCATTTTGGTTTAAATATAGTTGAAATTGATTTTTTAAATAATGTAAAGGCTTATCTATTTAATTCTTTTACTTTTAATGGATTTGAATCATTTTTATGGTTTAATATTGTTTGAGTTTGAGATAGCTTGAGAATTTGAGGATTGGTTTGTGTTCTTGATGAGGCTGGGACTGAAGAGATTATTTTTGGGCAGTGTGTTGTATGTGATACTAGGTTACTAAAGGTTACATGATAACCATGAGTGATATGTTTAATCATTCCATAGTGATAGGGGTCAACTATGAGTAAGATGGTCGAGTCTGGGATGAACATGGGCCGGTCATGATTGATGTGGCTTAGGTTAATCTGTGATGTAAGGAAAACCATGGGTGAGATGGTTGGGTCATATAGAGATGATGATGGTAATTTTGAATGAGATACTAGGTCAATATATGGTTTTGTGTGTTTACCTTAGGCAGGAAGGATTTTTTTCTAGACTTTTGGAGACATGGAATGACCATTCCTTCTATCAGTGTGTAGAAAAATGTAGGGCTGAGGTTTGTGGACGCCTTATTAGAGAATGATGACTTTAAATGTTGTGTGTTTAGTTATATATTTCCTTTTTTATCAGAAAAAATATTATATGATCGATTCATTTATGTTAAATATGTGTTGGTGGTGTTTTAGTAGGTTTATACTCAAACCCTGCATGGGTATCTCAGCACGTGCAAAGACATTATGGTAAGGGATACAACTATGGTAAAGGTCCCCACATCAAGAGTTTGAGTCAGTGGAGAAGGATGGATTGAAGAAATTAGGTGATAGACTCTGAGTTTTTTTAACATGAATCTTTATTATTTGTTTATTTTGGTTATTTTTGTATATTTATCCATCAAATGTGAGGGACCCTTTTGAATTATTTTTATGACCATAAAATTTTCATATTGTTGCTTCATGTTTTGATAATGCTATTACCAACACTATGTTAAATTTCATTATTTTATCATAATTATATCACTTCAATTGTTATGTTACTCTGATGGTTATCTAATACCGATGATATATTTCCCCCATACTTCCATTTATGTCCTCACCTCTAGTCAACAACCTCTTGCATATGAGGAATCATGAATGAGCCGTGGGGCACCTCGACCTGGACTAGGTGATTCAAGTAAGGGAATCAAAATATGACCATTAGATATATGGTCATTGGAAAAATAATCTTTTGATATATGGTATTCAAGTAAATACGATGTATATGTTTTATAACTGAAAATAATAGCATTCAGAAATGATAAATAATGAAACAAAAATTATAATATTTAATTAAAATATTTTTAACTAAAAAAATATATTTTTATAATGATTAAAATATTATTATTATTATGATATGAAGTATTTATAAAATCCAAAGAAATATTTACATAAAAATTGGTTGATGAAATTAGATTGTTTGAAAATGAATAATTAAATTCAATAAGATGCTATTAAAATTATCTTATATAAAAAATGATATTTTTCAAAGAATTACATTTCCTAAGTACTATAAAATTTTAACAAAAGAAATTAAATTTAACCCTTTTAATGTTTTAATTAATAAAAAAATATATTAACAATCATTTAATTTTTAATTCCCATGAAATTATATTAAGAACACTTAAATTTTGAAATCTCTTTTTTTCTACAAAAGAAGTTTTTCCATAGGTTGTATATTTTCATTTAAAATTTCAAATTTCAATATTTATAAATTTAATTAGATTAAATATAGTCCAAATTTTTATTTATCACTTTGAAATTATATAATGAGTTCAATTTTATTTTTAAGAATAAAAATAATCTATCAAGGTAAAATTTGATTTATCATAATAAAGGAAAAATGACATAAAAATGGGTCAAACTATGCGATAAAGTAATAAAATAGCACAGAAAAATATCTCTAAATAGATTTATGAGGAATAAAATCCACTAAAAAATTTCCCATCCACATTATTGTTCACTTTTCTTACACTTTCCTTTTTAAAATGTCAACCTAACACCTTTAAAAAGGAATATTTATAGAAATTCCACAAAAAACTCACCTGTAATAGAACCCACCATATTACTATTTAAAACCTCCCTAACCATTATGTTAATTCTAAAATACCAAAACATTTTTAATCTCTTAAATACTTCTGAGACATTAGGTTGCTTTTTATTCCATGAAGGAACCCTAAATCCTTAATTATAAAGGAACCCATGTTGAGGAGAATATTTATCGAATATCTATGTTCTTATCCAACTTTTTCAAAAACCTATTCATATCCACTATTTATAAAAATTATAATCTATTATATTGATGTTATATTAAAATAATTATACTTCTGATAAAATGAAACTACTATTATATTACTTCACACTCTTCCTTATTCATTAGTATAGCATGATCATGTTTTTGTCAGTTCAACCACCTATGAATATGATCTTATACCGACAAAAACATTTACACTAGGTATAAGTATCCAGATAGTAAAACCAATAATATCTAACAATATGAATTAATATATGTTAGGAATATGGTTTCATAAGAATGATATAAAAATGAAAAATCATTATAAAGTAACATGTGGTTATCGATAAATTACCCAAAAAATGTTCATCAGGGATTCCATTATTGTAATCCATACCCATATTTTCCTAAAATGAATTAGAGATTAAAGAAATAATTGGAAAAAAAGTATTCCACTACCTTGAATAATTTTTGAATGATGAACATAGAATCAATGAATGGGGGTAGACATCAATATTATGAAACTCATCTGAAACAATCAAGATTTTAGATATCTGATGATGCAAATAAACAATAACATACCAATATATGTGAATTAATTAATATAATTGAATATTATAAAAAGGTAATATATTATATTTTTTTTAAAGTATTGAACATTAAAATTTATGTTTATTATATAGGAATTAAAAATATTTAATGGATTCTGAGAGTAAATGTATGGGTTTTCGTTATATCTCACCATAAATTCACGATTATAATGATTTAATTCACATTTGGTGAAATTTTCTAATTATTCCCCATAAAAGCTAATATATTATATTATCCTAGTATTTTTTAATGAGTTTTACATGTCCTTTTACTTTTCATTTCCCCTATGTTTCATAATTTTCCTCAATTAATGCTTGTTATAGTAATAAAACTTACATATTCTTTTTAGTCAGGAATCATTATCCTCTATATCCATAGTATTTTTTATATACAATGGGATACATTTTTTTAAATTTTTTGGCATGGTTATTTTTTGCTGACTTTGTCTCTATTTATAAATGTGTTTCAATAACATTTCTTCTTAATTAATTTCATATTAAATCCTTTTATCACTTTTATAACTATTCAATATAATGAATATTACTCTCCATGTTATCATTCTATTTTAAATAAATTTATTTTCCCATCATTTTTACTGAATGTTTTCATAAATGGTATAAAAAATGTAAATGGTATTTTTTCTTCTTTGATTAAGTAAATTCTAATTCTATTATGAAATATTTTTTCATCAATTTCAAAACACTTTAATGTTTCATAATCTCCACTAAGAATATATCCTAATCTTACCATCCATATATTTTCTATGGACGGAATATGATAATATCATATAAATGTTTTCTTTAAACTCATTTACTTTCTTTTTTTAATGATAATATTGATTAATTATGAATATCTTCTTGTTCATATGGAATAAATATATACGGTTTATCATTATGTGATAGGTGGGTATGTTCTATCTCTTCAATGCATTGGGTAATGTTTTATATATCATGATTTTATTATGTTATAAGGGTGGTTATCCCAAGTCCACTATGTTATGGCATGGAGGTGGTTACGCCAAGTCCACTATATTATGGGTAGTTTGTTAGATAGGTCCATTATGATATGAATGTATTTGTAGTTAGCCTTAAAATTTGTTATTATTTTATATGATTATTATTGTTCATTTTCTTATGTTATAAAACATTCTTATGTTATGTTCTCATGGATCCTGATTATTGACTAATGTTTCCACACTCCTATGAATCATGTCCTATGTAATGCTAAAATCTTTTTGCAATGAATTATGTTTTATGGTACATGATATTATGATATTATGATACATCCATGTACCCTAATTATGTTCTCATATCAATGTGCTCATCTTATTCTAACTTATGTTCTTTTATTGGCATATCTTATGTTTACCATTGATGATCATTTGAGCCCACCCTTCTATATATTTATGTTACTAAGGTTATGAAAGAGAATATTATGTATGATATGTCAAAAGGCTATCATGTGATAATTATACTTTTTGGATATATTAAAGATGTTTCAATATAGTTTTTTAATGTATCTAACCTCTAAAACACAAATCCATTAGGTTTTGAGGTGCTATTTATTACAATATGTAATGAATATTCATGTAAAATGATATAATATATATTTATATTATTCTCATGTCACATCATGTCACAAGTTATCATCAATTGTTACAAAATCTCATTATATTATGGTGACTACTATATGAGTAATAAATTCTAATAGCATAACCAAATAGTTTAAAAAACATGCCTAAGATATCATAAGCATCAATAAAAAACACATCCAAGTGGTCATAGATTCCATAGAAATCATATACAAGTGGGCATTAAGTATCCAATAATTCATAAAGAGACAACATAACATCCCTATACATAGATATAAATAATGTTTGAAAACATCCATAGTACCAATATACAACATAATATTTGGAATTACATCCCACATCATCAACAAGTGAGGGTATAACATCCCTATCCATAGGTATAAACAAAATAGGGTTAATCATCCCTAGACCCCGAACACATAATAATAGAGGAAATTATGTCCTATAGAAAAACATATTGCATGCGAATCTAGTCATATTACATATAAGCATAACATAAATAGAATAACATCCCACTACCATGGTAAAATAAGTGATCATATTGAATCCAGAATCTCATCCCCATCCTTGGGAGTATTATAACAAGGGAAGTTCATCCCATTTAAACTAGAAATAACCAAAAACTATGCACTAAGTCCTAGGTGTAACAGAAGTAGAAGGGAATGAAGTCCCATATGCATTTACACCCTTACAATAACCATTTACCAGTGTACTAATCTCATAATGGGATATTTATCCCACTTATAAGGGGAATAAAAAATAGTTGGGAATTCTTGGATGTGAATCTCACCCCTTCCTTATATGTGTGATATCAATGTTAGTACACCCCACATTCAATAGAAGTAAAAAATAATTGTCCACTCTGACCTATTACCAATAACGTCAATATAACATGAGAAATAAATTTTATGGCTTGTTAAGAATCTTATCCCAACACCATGGTATTCAATTTTAGGCCATGGGATCACCTAAAAATGGGTATAGCACCCATCAATAGAAATACATAATGATATTAAAGTAACCTAGAAATGCATCTCAATCGAAATGAATATCTCATATTGGAAATATTATCCCTAATCACATTATTATATGATAATTGGTAAATTTGTCCCATACCAAATGCTGTAGTATAACATCATGCATGTGATCCTAAGACTTAGGAATCATCAACACTAGTGATAATATCAACCCAAGATATAAGCATTTTCAACGTGATTGGGAAAGTCACCCCACACCCAAAAAATATATTAATAAAGGTGGAGGCTCATCCACCATAAAGAAATATCCATAAAACATGAAAGATTACCACATGATATGACCTCAATAAAATACGATATAATCAACTTCTTGGACATATCCAAATAAAAAAATCATAAATCGGTTGGAATAACATCAAAATCCCTTAATGGATAAGCTAGGTTTTCCCTTAGGTGACAAATGATATAGGTGTATCATGCATATTTTTTGGTATTTTAAAACATTAATTTGGGTAATAAAATTGATATTATTGCCAATATTTGGACTGTGTACTTTTTGTATGTTTTATTTTTGGTAGGATTACCAATTAACAGAATAAGAACAAAAATAGGCAAATTTGAGAGAGAAAGACACTTTTCACCATGGAGAGTAGTGTTGAGACATGACACAAGAAATTTGAAGATACAATAAAGTTTGGAGTATTTAAAGAATCTGGAAAAAATCATTTTCCAAACTTAAAAGGAAACCCCCAAGAAAATATAAGATCACATGATGCTCAAGAGGGTAAAGAGTGAAGAATGAGGGAATTTCAGAGATTCTAACACCAGAATTTAAAGATTCACATTGTGTAAATATTACATGATGTGAAAAATTGCAAAAGATGAATTGAGTATAATAAGTGAAGTGGAGAAAAATAATTCAGAAAAGGGCTAGATAATTTCTCATCATTAAAACAATTTAGGAGAGATGGCTGATGAGGGGCGGGTTCTTCGTGGTTCTGAGATTGGTGAAAAGGAACCCCTGAATGTTCCTGTTGGTAGGGATTTCTCTCCGGTTCTTCCTCATGATCGCATAGGTCATAAGGAGGTCTTTTCTCTCTGTGATCCTCGTCTTCGAGAGTCCTTGCCTCTGGCTTCGACTGCGGACCCTCCCAGCTCGCATAAGAGTTTTGCGGAGGCTGTTAAATCCTCTGTCCATCCTTCTTTCACTGATTTCGTATCCCCCTCTCCTGGTAGGGTGATTAGAAAAGGACGGGTTGCTCATGTTGTGGCAAACCAGAATGCTGTTGAGGAACGTGTTAGTCTTTGCAAATTCTCGATTATTGCTAGAGTCATTACTCCAAAAGGTGAAAGGATGTAGAGATTCCAGGAATTGACTAATAAAATTACCTCAGCATGGGGTTTTGAAGAATGGAAGATGACGGCTATGGGCAGGGGCTTCTTTCATATTGTTTTTCCAAATGATGACTTCAAGAGGAGAGCATGGAGTGTCAGATCCATTGCCCTTAAGCCAAGCATTCTTAGAATACAAGTATGGGATCGTAATTTTGATCCTTTTAATGTCTCCAACACACATGTTCAGGTCTGGGTTCGTATTTATAAGCTCAATTGGCTATATTGGCATCCGCATATCCTTTGGGATATTGCATGCTCTGTAGGTAATCCAATTTGCATGGATAGGCAAACTGACAATCCAAGATTTGGCCATTTTGCCCGGGTTTTAATTGAGATTGACATGGCTTGCACTCTGGTGGAGGAAGTGATTCTTACCACCAGGGATGATAGTATTACTCTGGGAATTTTCTATGAATGAAAGCCAAAGTTCTACAAAGAATGTAATGTTCTAGGACATCTACCTGAGGAATGCAGGAGGACAAACTTTTGTGCTTTCTGCAAAGTGAAGGGACATGATGTGGCTGAATGTAGGAAAGTAACTGAGACTCAGAAGCCTCCCTCTTCTGATAATCACAGTTCACTTCCTGTGCAGGAGGTCTTACAGGATGATATCTTATCTCTTATTGGAATGATTGAGCTTGAACAAGCTGCCAAGGAGGTGCTTGCTTCTGAGATCTCTCTGAGCAATGCAGTGGCTCCTTGTGATAGTGGTCACATTGCCAATGAAGGAATTGTTCAGGGTGCCCCTCCTGTGATTCCTGCCTCGCTTTTTGTAGTGGGTTCTAATGTTCATCAGGTTACTAAGGCTGTTGAATATGGAGTTTCTACTACCCAGGAGTCTCCTCACCTGATGTCTCATAAGTCTCCTTCAAGGATTTCTGTTTCTTCCCCTAAAGGATCTCTGAAGCCTGACTCTGGTGTTGCTGCTACCCAGGGGTCTCCTCCCCTCTTTCTGGATAAATCTCACTTGCAGGCTTCTGTCTTTCGGGTTCCGGATGGATTCTCATTAATGCCTCCTGGCTCTGGAGCTGCTTCTATCCAGGGATCTTCCCCCCTTACGCTGGATAAGCCCCCATTACAGAATATTTCCCCTCAGGTCCCTGCTGAGGTGAACTTTTCTGAAGTCCCAACCCTTCAAATCTGCAAAGAGGAGGAATGAACCTGAGCTGATTTTGGGTTTTGATACCTCCATGAATAGGTTCAGTCCTCTATCTAGTGTGTTATGGTCAGACTCTACCGAGGAGGATGATGTGGATGTCCATGATCAGACTTCTGGTGATGCAGCAGCTATTTCTGGGACTCTTCATGCGGACTCCATTCCTAAAGGAAAGGGAAAGGCCAAAGGAGAGATTTCTAGGGGTGGGGTCCAAACAAGGGCCATGTCTGCCCTGCATTGATGAAAATCCTTTTCTAGAATTGTCAAAGGCTTCAGAATGCTCCCATGGTCAAGGCCCTTAGACACGTGATCATGACCAATAAGCCTCTTATCTTTGGAATTGCTGAGCCACGAATGTGCTTTAGTAATTGGAAGACCTTCAAATGTGAATCTCTCGGATACTCCTTTGTTAGTCAGAATGAAGGGAATATGGAAAGCCTTTGGGTCTTCAAGCATGACTCAATCAGCTTAATTTCTTGTATTCAGGGGAAGCAGATTGTTTCTGTTTCTTTATGCTTAAATGGTCTCTCTTACTTTGTTTCCTATGTTTATGCCTTCAAATCTTATTTGAAAAGGAGAGATTTATGGAATGATGTGTCTTATTTATCTACTAATCATCCTCCCAACTGGATCATCATTGGTGACTTTAATACAGTCTTAAGACTGGAGGAGAAAACTGGTTCCTGCTTTAACCGGGTTGCTGCCAATGACTTCTCACAATGTATTGATTCTTGCAACCTTAATGAAGTCTCTCTGGCTGGTGCTGATTTTACGTGGGGCCGTTACACTCTCAATGGGAGGCAGGCCAGCAAGTTAGATAGGGTTTTTATTCAACTTGATGATAATAATGGTATCATTAGTGCTTCTGGGCTGCTGCTTCCTAAGCTTCACTCTGACCATAATCCCCTGTGATAGATATTTCAGATGGTGTTTCACGTATGGCCCCCATTCCCTTCAAATTTAATAATGCATGGCTTGTGATTCAGGGGTGTCGGGAGATTGTCACTGATTCCAAGAATTCTGGGTGTATAGGATCTGCCTCTCATATTCTATCTTCCAAGCTCAAGATTACTAAGATGAGGCTTAGGGAATGGAGTAAGAATTCCTTTTCGAAGCTTGATGAGGACATCCATGATGCTGATATGAATCTTCTGAATTTTTTGAATATTAATCAGTTGAATTCCATGCCATCCAGTGATGAAACTCAGGCTATTTCAAAGCTGGATGATCCGCTCAATATCAAGGAGAATCTGGCCAGATCCCTTTACAACGTCAAAAGGCTGAAGGAAGGGGACATAAACTCTAATTTCTTCCACCGTCTTCATAAGGAAAGGAAATTTAGAATAGGCGTATCTGCTATTAGGATTAATGGAAGACTGTACACTGCAGAATCTGAAATTTCTAACGCGGTTGTGAGTTTTTTTTCTGATCTTTATTCTGATAATGGACCGGATCTTTCTCATCTGATTGCCCAGAATATTTTGCCTTCCATTGATGATCAGTTTAATGAGGATCTGGCTAAGCCTCCGGGAGGGAAGGAGGTTAGGGATGCATTGTTTTCTCTTAACATTGATAGTGTGGCAGGGCCGGATGGGTTCTCAAACAAGTTTTTCATGTTCAACTGGGATGTTGTCCATGAGGAAGTGGTGAATGCTGTCAGGCAGTTCTTCATTTCTTCTTCCATGAATTATGGTGCCAACTCTAATTTCATTGCTTTGATTCCTAAGAAGGAGAATGAAAGTGACATCAAGGATTTCAGACCTGTTGCGATTGGGAACACCATACCTAAGATAATCAGCAAAATCATTGCCACCAGGATGGGTCCAGTGGTCAACGGTTTCATCACCCCGAACCAATTTGGGTTTGTCCCTGGACGAAATATTCAAACCTGTATTTTTACTACCTCTGAATGTATCAATGCTATGAGAAGGAGGGTTAAGCAAGGGACCTTCGCCATGAAAGTGGATATCTCCAAAGCCTTTGACACTATGAAATGGAGTTTTCTACTATCCATTCTCAGGATGCATGGTTTCTCCACAAGATTTATAAATCTGATTCACTCTATCCTTAGGAGTGCTCGGTTATCTATTTTGGTGAATGGATCTCCCAGGGGTTTTTTCAAATGATTTAGGGGATTTCGTCAAGGGGATCCTCTATCAGGTCTCTTATTTGCTATTGCTGAGGACTATTTAAGTCATTGTCTCAATAATCTGGTCCAAGGTGGTTTGTACAATCTGATTCCAGCGGAAAAGGATCTTCATGCCCCTTGTCATCTCCTTTATGCCGATGATATCCTGCTCTTTGGAAGGGCTGATTGTAAGACTGTTAATTCCATTAAAGCCATATTTAGTCACTATGAAGATGTGGCAGGGCTGGCCATTAGTCCTCATAAGTCCTTCGTGGTATTTGGGAAGGGAGTTTCCAGTAGAAAGCAACGCAGAATTTCGAGATCTCTTGGGGTTAGGAAGGGCTCACTTCCTTTTAACTATCTTGGTGTTCCTCTTTTTTGGGGAAGGGTTAAGAGATGTTATCTTGAGTCTCTTTTCTCTCGTATCACTGCTCAAATGGCCCATTGGAAAGGAAAAGCTATGACCCAAGCTGGACGAATCTGTCTTGTTAATTCTGTGATCACTTCTATGTTTGTTTATGCTTTCTCTATTTACCGTTGGCCATGGAATCTTCTGAAGGAGCTCCAAAGGCTTATTAGGAACTTCATTTGGACTGCTTCTATGTTTGAAAGGAAGCTTGTTTTTGTGTCCTGGAAGGATTGCACTAAGCCCATTGAAATGGGGGGGCTTGGCATCAAGGATCTGGTCCTTTTCAATGAGGCCCTGATTAGCAAATTTACCTGGAACCTCCTCACATCTTCTGATTATTCCATGGAGTTCATTGCTGGGCGGTTTATCTCATGCCTTTGGGTAGATTATCCTCACTATCTTTTATCCTCTGTCTGGCCTGCTTTGAGGTCTTCCTTTTTTTGGTTTTCAGCTTCAACAAAATGGCTGGTCAGTAGGGACTCAATGCTGAATATTTGGACCACTCCTTGGCTCTCCAGACCTATTCAACAGGATGTCCAGATCCCTTCTCACCTGTCAACTGCTCGGATTTCTGACCTTCAGGCTGCCAGTCCGGGTTTTTTGGAGTTCATCCCCCCTCATTTTAAATCTGAAATTCTCAATTATAGGTACATGGACCGTGATACCTTTATTTGGGAACCGAGTAGCAATGGCATCCTTACCACACGGGATATGTACAGATTCCTCTATAATGGGCATAATCCTACTCCTCGGTGGCTGCTTGCATACAGGAATTTCTTCATTCCGCCTTCCGTTTACTTGCTTTTATGGAAAATCTAGAAACGAAGACTCCCAGTCCACTGCACCCTTCAAAGAGCTGGTTTCCACATTGCCTCGGCTTGTCCCATCTGCCGCGCGGCTGTGGAATCTCTTGATCATCTTTTTTTCTCATGCTCCTTTGCCTATAGGCTTTGGAAATATATTCAAGATATGACTGGGTGTGGTTTGAATGTCACCTCTCTGGATAATCTCCTCCAGTCTGCTGCTTCGGGCCGATGCAGTGATCAGGTTAGAAATATTATTATGGTTGCAGTTTCCTCTTTGCTTGAGTTCATCTGGAGGGCTCGTAATGCTCAACTCTTTGAGGACACCACGCCTAATTTTTTTTTTCTGGTATTAGAGCTATTCACAGTGCTGTTTGTACTGATTCAAAGATACAAACTGGGTGCATGGAAAATGGTTTGAATGACTTCATTGTCTTGAGGAACTTTGGTGTGAGCGGCAGACCTAGGAAACCATTGGTCCTAAAATATATCCGATGGATTCCTCCTATTCCTTTCGGGCTGAAAATCAATGTTGATGGTGCGGCGGCTGGGTCACCAGGACCTTCGGGTTGTGGCGGAGTCTTTCATACTTATTGGGGCTTTGTCAAAGGATGCTTTTATCATTATATTGGGCAGGGCTCTGCCATTGAAGCTGAGTTATGGGCGATGATCAAATCCATTAATTATGCTGTCCATTTTGGTTGGAGATTTCTATGGCTGGAATCAGACTCTATGGTGGCTGTGGACATTCTCAAGAAGCGATCCAGGAATGTTCCTTGGGTTTTAATGCCTCATTGGATTGAATGTCTACGTCTTCTTGACTTCATTGTCATTTATGTGACCCATGTTTACAGGGAGGCCAATCAGGTCGCTGATGCTTTATCAAAGAAGGCCATTGAGGAGTCATGCTCGGAATGGTCTTTTGTTGCTCCCGAGTTTTGTGTGCACTTTGTTGAGGACGACGCGGGTGGGAAGTTGTTCTCCCATCTTTGCAAACCCCCCTTCTGATGCTTGTCTTTGTACTTTATTTTATTTAATAAATTTTGGTAGGGGCGGATCTCTGATTCACTCCTGGGCCTTTTGGTTAAAACAATTTAAATGATGTGAAAGTGTTGGAAAGACTCAAAACAAGGATTTAATTGGTTTTAGCACCCCAAAAAAGTATTTTTCATCTTGGAACGCCATTTAATGTCCATGTTGGAAAAACCACTCATAATGGACCACATAAATAATGAATTAAATACAACTAGATAACCCTAGAGTTTTATAAGTTGGGGGTCATACTGATTCTACTAAGAGGATCTAGAGACCAATGTGTAGGGTGAGAAGATGCGTTTCTGTAGGGACCTCCTCCATGTTTTCTCCAGTTTTAATTATACATTATTTTGTTTTCTTACTTCCCCATTACTCTCTTGTCACTTGGATTGGGGGGGGTTAATAACCACCCTGTGTTACAGTTATATATCCAAAGGGGGAAGGTTTCATTGCATCCATTTCTTATTCTCATTCATCTATTTGGGTTGGTGTAATTTATTTATCCAATTCCAATCCTTTTTTTCTAACCCTGAAAATTGGTTAATTAATATGGAAGGAACATTTTAATTATGCAACTACTTATCATGAATTGAGACATGACCATTATTGCATTCAGGGTAACCATGTTTAAATATGGTATTGAGACAAAATCGATTTAGAAAAATCCTAAATTACTAGATCAAGGGAAATATGTGATTACTGTATTGAGAATGTGATACCATAACCATTGGATATTGCTAATCATGACTCTGATTACAAACATGGATTAATCAATTTATTTTTAAAAGATATAGTCGCACCTGAACTATGAAACTAGAAAACCCTAGCACACCATTAAAATCTTATTTAAAACCAAACAATCTATTATGCTTTCCTTTATTATTTAATTTTCCCTAGAATATTTCCAAAACCCAAACATATCCTTTATTTTCTTCACCTCCTTCTTCAGACAAAATTAAATAACAAAATTATTTTAACAACCTAATAAAACTAATTTCATCATCTCTGTGGGACCGATCTCAACATACATCTATATTAATTTTAATTAATTTAGTATCATTTATATGAGTTTTATAAATTAGTATTTTTATTTGAACCATGGGAAATAATTACACCCAATAGGATCTTAAAAACTGGCTCTATTACCAAAGATAGAATATAATTAGTTTTTAGGGTAAGTTTTAATTTTATTTTTTTATTTAATTTCTTCTTTTCTAAATTGGATTTTGACTCCTCTAATTTTCAGATTAAAAATAAATAATGAACCATTATAATATAAGGTGAGAATATAAAAAGATCTTTCAGTCTAATAACAACATATAAAACACTCTAAAGACCAATGTCACTGTGACCATGGTTGGAGTATAATAATATCTAGCTAATAGAGGAGTTTTATATTGATATCTAGGGCTGTGTCCAATCATATACTATGGGTTACCATCCAATGAAAGATTGAAACCAAGCAACCTAAAGCCTCCTGATATAGAAAATCTCTTAAATATCATCCCTTAAATAATTCATATGATATCAAACTACATTAAATTTATTGGACTACCACATGAAGATCCAAATACACATATATGAAGCTTCATGGAGGTCTATAAAAAATTTCAATTCCAGAATGATTCAAGTTATGTGATATGAATCACTGACCTGGGAGATGGACATGATGGTGTTCTAGAAGAAAAACTCAAATGGTACATATATAGAAGACACAAATTATGCAGATTACAATTATGGTAATCAATTTCATGGTTGATGGATGCAACAAAAACAAGGACAATGGTACCAAAAAATATCATATGATACCAACTACATGAACCCCAATGGACCGCACAGATGTTCTTGGTCAATACATTGGAAGAGACAATAGACACATTCATGACAAAAAATAGGGATATAATCAAATAAATAATGGAATAACTGACCATCCATTGGGTGAAACTTTGAAATATGGAATGCTAAGTAGGAAAAATTGATGAGAAACTCAGATAGAGACAGCGAGTAACACAATTTGGATTCCTTAAAGTGTGTCCAAAAAAGGTTTTGAAAGTCATTTTCCTAATAAGTGGAAAAATAATTGAAGAAAATACTGAATCAAGTAAGATACAAGAATTTGAAAACATATTTTATGAAAAAGAATCTAAATAGGAATCACCATTTCACAAACCAAGAATTTCATTTCCTGAGTGACTCTCCTAAGAGAATAATGGCACACAAAAACGTAAATTTCTAGAAATATTCAAAAACAATGAATATTAATATAAAATTTTTAGAGGATATTGTTAATATACCAACATTTGAAAAATTCATTAAAGAGATGGTGGCTAACAAGAAGTTGGGATAGATTGGCACCATCCCACTAACATTGGAGCATTTGTTAGTAGAATTTATGGAGCTACTGAAGAAGAAACCAGATGCAGGTAGATATTCCATTCCTATCTTTTCTAGATCTAACAAATTTGAGAAGATTCATGTGATTTGGGTTTGAGTTTCAGCATCATTTCTAAAACCACTTAAAAAGTCTTGATACCTGAGGCATTAGAGTCGACTAGAGTTTCACTACAACTAAAAAAATTCAATAGTGAAGTACACCATGTGGAATAATTGAAGAGGTTATGATCAAAGTCAATAAATTTGACTTTCTAATCAAATTCATAGTGATTAATGTGGAATAGTAGTAAAATACACTCATTCTAGTGAGACCACTTTGAGATACTAAGTGTTCACAAATTTATGTACAAAATAGTGAACTCTTTCTGGGAATTGGATGTGAACAATTAATTTTCAATATCCGCCAGGAAATGAAGAAATGTGATGTGAGAGTGGAAAATGAGTTTGGAGAAGATAAAATACTAAAAGATGAATATATTTATGAAAAATAAGTAACTAATGTTGTACAAGAGGATTCTCAAAATATGAGTACTGAGAATAAGTAATAGGAGGTGAAATGCTAGACTGTTAACACCAAAGGAGGAACCGACTCCACCCAATTTGAAAAGGGGAAACTTGTAAGATGATATATGGACATCCATTTAGTTCATCTGTTTTGACAAAGAAATGGTATATTAGAATGATTTAAATCAATAAAGTTCTACCATGAGGAAGACTTATGTTGTTTACCGAATAAAGAAAATATCCAATATTTGTGGATAAGAAAAAATGGAGACCATTTATGGAAACTGATAAGGTAAAAAAAATTCAATCATCCCAAACATAAAATGAAGCTGAAGGAAGTAAGTTCAACCCTATGATGTAAAACAAAATCACTTTGAGGACACAACATGAGTTTTTTGTTTTTAATTATTTATTTTCTTTTTCCTGGAGGTGTGTATGGACTCACCCAAATATCTTCAAATATTCATTGATTATAGACTCCACTTTAACTTTTTCATTTTTTCATTCTTAGGACCATCCAGGAAATAGTAGAAAATAGAAGCCAGAATGAAAATTTCATACAAGACCTTGATACATCCTGAATTGGTTCAGATAGAAACTACGTGACTGAATTAAAAATCATAATTCAAAAGAGGAGTAAGCATTTCAATTTTGATATTTTATACTGTATTCCCCACTTTTAACTATTTAGGAGATTTAGCTACAAATTGGATGCATATAATTTATTCTTACTTTAATAAACTTATTTAGGAGACATAAACTCCATAGGATAAATTCTACTCCGTGATTTTAAATTTATTTGTTGATACATTTGATTTAGAAAAATGGGGAAATAATTAATAAATATGAGCATGTGATTTAGGGTTTGATAACTCATGATTTTAGGATACTAGTCAATAATTGGAAATGAATTTTTCTATAAATTTTCCATGGTTTTTATATATGATATTTTTTTTAATTGATTTAGTTATTCATATGGATTTCCATGAATGATTTCCCCAACCCTTTATTCACACTCCCAAAACATCATCTAAGCCTAATTTCCCCCATTCATTCTACAGAATATTTTTTGTGAGACTCAGTCATGTTATCTTATAGAACATTATATTCATCTTATCAAAGATATAAATAAAAAAATCAATTTTAATATGATTGAGGAATATTTTTCTAAACTATTTATCCTAATACCCACCATACAGTAATTGTTTTTAAGACTATAAAAACTATGAACAACCTTATTAGGTAAGTGTCATGTTATAATCCCATCTTATCCTATCTACCTTACTCTAAATTTTTTTTCAAAAATAATAGTAGAGGAGTTGGTGACTAGTTTAAGGGTTTCAAATTCTATAATTAATAAGTGTGGTGGAAAATTTCATGATATTTTGGAAAGGTAAATTCATTGTATTTATTTCACACCCCATAAAAAATTAAAAATTGGTTTATTTCTATGGAAATTCAAAAATCACCATTGTTTTACCAATGATATTTTTATAACAATTAAAAACTATGTCATAATGTAATTATTTATGCTTTCATGGTGGCTGTAATATTTTTTTCACATAAAATCTTTTGAAAAAGATAGAAAAGTGAAAAATAATAAAATAAGATAATATTTCATTTATTTCATTTCATTTAATTATGAGCATACTTTGATATATTGGGTGATTTAGAGACTTTAATTAAGCTATTTTTTTTATCACCTTTCAATTCAATTTATATATAAATCCCCTTTTTTATCTTTACTTGTTTTACATCATTTACCTACTTTCCCTAGGTCACATAGTTATTTCATCCTAAATGGTGAATCCCTCGTGATCAACTGTGATTTTTATCTTTATGCAGTAGGGGAGCTAGATTCCTTACAAGCCTATTGTAAGTGACATTCTCTTGACATATGCACTGAATTAACATTATAATTGTACCCTATTTATGAGAGGAAAAATTGTTTCTGAGGTAAATTTAAAATGGTGTTCATATTAATATTATATCGTGAAATAAAAATGGAGGAATAAAATTTTGTGCCTATTTCAAAATAGAAAAATAAAAATAAATGATTGATTTATTTCTTTTAAAAGTGAGGTGTTGATTTATATTCACGTGTGATTAAAAAATATTAAACTTACCATTTAATCAATTTCCTTTATAGACATTAAATTTAAATCATAGTTAGGTGAACGTCCTTTATAGTATGTTGAGATTCCATCATTGAGGAAAATATTAATTAAAGCATGGGGGTATTTTATAGATGTATTTGATTAAAATATTTTAGGGGTTTTAGTACATTAATTTTCATAATATAGTTGATATTTGTTCCAATATTTGGACCATTAAAACTTTTTTGTGATTTATCATAGGATACAACCAACAATTAGAAAAGGAAAAAAAAGAGAATAATCTTCATGGAGTGAAACATGATATTTTAATATACAATGGAGTTGGGAATATTTGAATAATATGGAAAAAATAATTTTCACAAAAAAAATAGAATACCTCCCATGATAATAAAATATTACAAAATACTCCCAGGGGTTGAGAGTAAAGAATCAGGACATTTCAGAGGTTCTAGCATTTGAAATTGAAGAATCATGTTGTGTAAGTATTACAAAACATGAAACATTGCATGATGTTCACCTAACATAAGATCTGATGTGGATAAAAATCATTTGGAAAATGGTTTTATACTTTCATATCATGAAATCAATTTACAAGACGTGAATTTTTTGGACAAACTAAAAAATGATCCATTGATGGGAGTTAACACAAATAAGGACTTATTTTTTAGATGCAACTCAATGTATTATATGAGGTCAACCCACAATTCATAATGATCTATATTAGGGATGAATTAAATGAAAACCGACCCCCTAGAGTTCTATAAATAGAGGTCCATGCTCTACTTCCAAGGGGATCCAGAGACCAAAGTCTAGGATGAGAAGCTACTCTGTTGTAGGGTACTCCACTAGTTTCTCACCAGTTTCCACTATGATTTATTTTTTTCTTCCTTAACACTTATTTCCTCATCACTGGAATTATGGGGTAAACCCCACGTTGTGCTAGTGTTATGCATCCAAAGTGGTGAAGGTAATGTTGGATCTATTTTTTATTCTTATTCAAGTATTTAGTTTTTATAAATTTATTTCACCAATTCCAGTCACATTCTTTTTGTTTGATCATGAACATTGGTTAATTAATCAGTAAGGAACCTTTTAATTGTGAAATTGGGTACCTAAAATTTATACATGAACATTATTTCATTTAGTGTAATAAAGTTTAAATTATTTATTGAGATAAACTTGATTTGGAAAACCCCTAAATTACTGGACTAAGGGAAACACGGGTTTTCCTTGTTAAGGATAAGATAACATATGCACCTATAAGGGGATGTATATTAGGGTTTCCCCTCCACCACCTTCCACTCCCCCATTATGGATCGACTTCGATCCTCTCCTCAATGCTTTATCCCAACAAGCTCATGGTGTGTAGTGTCTCTTCCTGTGGCGACATCGTATAACTCTATGCGCCCAAACATATCGGTTAATCTCACCATTTTCTATACTTTTCCATATAATACACATCTATATTGATATAATTCACATGGTGGCATGGTGAGGGTTTAATGTTTGAGTTTCCAAATACCGCGGTGAAGGCTTCTTCCATGTTTCTACATTGGAAGTGGGTGTGTTGGGGGGATCTGGTCATCGTGTTTGGTCTCAAAAGTGGTGATTGGATTTGTGGAACAGGCTTGCAGAAAGTCTACATCTAGATTTCTATGTTATTTGGGTGATCATTTTTCAGTGATGGTTTTTAATTTATTCTCCATTGAATTCATTTTTTTTTGATTTTGGATGTGCGGTTTGGATATGATTCTATTTTGTGATTTGGATCTGGGTTTATAATTTGTGGTTGGTCTACTCTTATGTTGTTGCAACGGTAGGGTTCATATCAGCAATGACCGTTAAACACTTTAATGGGTTTTTTTTCTAACAATGATGGAGAAGCTTTCACGAGTACTCCATTTTTATGTTTGATCTATTTTTGTGATGGTTTGGGTGTTGATATTTTTGTTTTTGTGGAAGGAATTTTGAGGGGTTTGTGCTGTGGCACAGTGGTCTGCAGTCAACAGGGTAAGGAAACTAGTTCATCTACATGGATTCTCTACAAGAGGTTGAGATCATGGTGTTTTCACTATCTATTACAATTCGTATTTGGATGATTGACATGTTATGGAAATTTCAACTGGTACCATTCTTGTGCAGTCCTGCATGGGATAGCTAGCCGAGCAGTAATGTGATGGTGAAAGCTGGTTTTAAGATTATTGACGATTGGGAGGGGTCATATTTGTATTAAATTTTTTATTTTTTGGCCTTGGGATCTAGAACTTTGGGGGAATGTTTGTTATTTTAATTATCTGATGTCATTTTGGGTTCCCACTCACCCCTTAAATAGGGGTTTATGCTAATTAAAAAAAATTTGTTTTAGAAGGAGAAGATACCACAACCATTCGATCCATCTCATCTTGACTCCGACACCAAACATGGAATAATAAATTTATTTTCTAAAAACACAATTTCAAATTTCACCTAGAACTATAATACCATAGAACACATTTAAAATATGATTTCAATCCAAAAAATCCATTTCTTTTTCTTTTATCCTTCATTTTTCAAAAACTATTTCCAAAACCAAAGATTCTCATTTGATTTCTTTACCCATTTCTTTAAACTAAATTAAATAAAAAAATTCAATTAATAACATAATCATACCAATTTTATCGTCTCTATGTTATTGATCTTGACCTACTAATATATTAATTTTAATTAATTAAGTATCATTGATATGATTTTTTTTAATTTGTGTTTTGATTATACCCATGGTAAATAATGTTTCCCTCTGGGATTGTCACCAACACATATCAAAATCCAAATATATTGTATAAACCACTCATATAGTATAATTTGGAAGGGGGAGGAACACTCACCCCAAATACTGGTCACCTAAGTCAAAAGTTATAAAAGGATAAACAAAGTTTCATTCGAGTCATTCTTCTGTCTAACCTCACATAATCCTTCTTTCCCTTATTCAAAGGAGGCTAAAGAATCCCATTCTAGGTCCTGTATATTATTTTCTACCAATGAAGAATCCGTATCAATTCTAAAGATGATAATTACCATTAATTTAATTTTCAACCATCGAACTCATTGGATATGGAAGTTCTATACATCAGATTGAAGGCTAGAACATAGCCCTAATGGCACACACACTCTCTTAATTGGTGAAAGAAACATAATAGGTAGTGGTCTATTCCATCCACACTTGTTTAAAAACCACTCCTATATCATAGGAGGATAAAGGAACCTAATAAAGGTTCTAGACATCATTCTATAACTCAAGGTAATCCCCATTGTCTCTAAATTATAATTTTTAATAAACTTTAAATAAATCATATGACAATCAATGGTCATAAAAATCAAAGAATATTATTCAAAGGGTCCAATAAGGACCTATAAATCCTTACCCAAATCATACGATACAAAGGGAAAAAATTAATTTAATTTAAAGTTAAGAACCCCTGCATGATGATACTGTATTTCACACATCACATGAATAAATGCATTAAATTTTGAGAATGGTTAGTGATCACCTACTTCAATCCACAAGAAGCCTGATTTTTGAAATTCACTAGATAAATTAGCCTCAATTAGAAGGAATCAGAAACACGTTCAATATCATTGAATTATATATTAGCCAATGGAAGATGCTAAAATGTTATTATAAATGTAAGAAAGAATAAAGATGATTCATAGCCTATCATGATACAACCTCACGTGATAGATGACACTAGATCCAATATTGTGTAATGAAGTTCTAAACATGTATGAGAGGATGAGATGGAGGATGGATCAATGTGGTTCACACATCTAGAGAATTAGAAATTCCATATTTAATACAATATTAAAATTAATTAATAAAATAACAAAAACATAAATAGAAACCGCACTGGTATAGTGTTACAGATGACCATAGAGGTCATTGGACAATAGAACTTCTAGGGCAACATTGAGATTGTACCTTAGGGATAATGTATCACCCTAAACCTATGTTGAACCAAAACATAAATCCCTTACCTTCAAGTAATGGACTTAATTATTTAGGACATAATGATCTACCACAACCATAACTTCCTAACTCGGGCCATCATCCTCATGATGTAGTGCTTCTCTATTGGATGTTATTTATAGTGAAACCCCTTAATTGAAGAAAATCACATACCCCTAAAAGCATCAATTATTTAGGAATCCTATGGGTTCATATATAAACCTTCTACCCATTAGAATTGTTTAATCTTATATGGAAACATATTAACATTACCTATCCCATGAATAACTCCAACGTAGTATTTTACACCCCATAAATTATTACACTATGGTTTAGTTTATAATGACTCTATAAAAATTAATCTTACATGGGCATCATCAAGGTGAATTTCCCCGAGGAAAAAGTAAAACTGACCACCTATGTAATATATTAATAGTACGTAGCCACTAGACATGACATAGTTCCCTAGGATGCTGTGTGGTATCTACAAAATCCTATAAATATTGATCCCATATAGGCCATCCTCAATGAAAAACTCTTACTATTGTTGCGTGACTATAATCTTGTTGAAAATTTCAACTCAAACACTTAGAAAAAATAAAAAATTATAACTCTTATATTCCACTGGTACATTAAATTTCTGAAACCATGAAATCACACATGGTTCATCAAAAAATGTTTACAATTATGTTCCTAAAAATATATGTAGTGTCACCACCTGCAAACTATAGCACTTCTGATCTCTAAGAAGTCTCCACCTGAAACCCTCTCGAACCACATTAGTCACCAACACAGGATTTAGAAACCATACCTTCTTTGGGATATGATTGTGGTTACACTACACCCAAATGAGTAAAATTTCAGAAAACATTAAATGAATTATTATTAGAAGCATCATGAAAACAATCCATCTAATGAAGAGACCATATAGATCCACACCCACATCTGGATTTCATACAATATAGAACAGTATGGTACATAAATGCACCATGTGAACTCAAAATACATAATGTTTTTAGAACCATCAAATATTATATTCCACCAACTCCATAATTATACTCCACCCTATATTCCATTCATAGATTTCAAAATCATGAACACCCTGGATCTAAGGCTGAAATAATCATTCTGAAATAGACTACAATATGTAAAAAATCACTTATGAGCACATCTAAAACATATGGGAAACCAACCCATAGTTTCACTCTTGAGACTAGAACAAAAAATAATGAGACTCCCCATTATATTGGGCATCATATTCCTTATAAGAACTAGCATCCACCATCCTAGTCCTTAATCTAGTTATTTTTATTAATTTCCACCATTTAGTTATTAAACACTCTAACCCGCTCCTTCTCTATGATATGGTTCAAAAGATGGTTCTCTATCACTGAAAAAATTCACACACAGTCACACACACACACACACACACATATATATATATATATATTCCACTTATAACCAAGTTCCTATGTAGATCCATTACCACTATCGGTTTAGGTTTTCCATATGCATCCTCATTGATTATTACCACACATGACCCAAACAAGGGTCAGAATAAAAACAATACCAATGATTTATCCCCACCATATAATTTCATACCTATTTGATCCTGTATACTAGCACCCTCACATCATTCCAGAAAGATAAATGCTAAAATGTATGATACCCATCTCATCACATTATGAAAAACCCACCGAAGATCTTCAATCTAGGGCCTATGGAACTATGGTGATCCCTGGAACTACTATCCAAAACCACCAATGATCCACAACTAAAAATGAAGTCTTGATGGACATAACCCCAAAACGAGCAATCATTCTCACCATTATTTGAGTACCATCTACAAATCTACTATAGACTCCATCCATCTCTGCTTTCTTTGAAATAATTTCATATGTGTTAAAATTATTATCAATATAGTTGGGGAATCACCTATTAAATCACTAATCAAGCACAGACTCCCAAAACATCAATTTATTTCCAAATAAATTGATCACATCACTAGATATATCATAAAACAAGGGGTTATATCTAATTAATTTGTGTCAATCATTAACCAATATAACATCGAGGGTTATCTTCGCTAGACAATTCAATAAGTCTCATATATTTCTATCTCTATTTCATAGTTAATCACGCACCAAGGGTAAACATACTAAACATAGTTAGAATCCCTTAACCTAGATTCTATAATCCAGGAAGGATAAAGAGTCTTAATCCCCATTAAAACATATTATCACCTCTTATGGTCCTATATCATAAAAAGGTCCAAAGGTGAAAAATATATTTCTCTATCAACAGAGCCACAGACTCAGATGGCGTAAAAAAGAATTAATATCCATCAACTAGGTCACCGTTACATTCCACCAAGAGGCATGTGAAAAAAATACACTCTCCATAACATGGATAATTTATAAAATCCAACAAATAACATATATTTCATGAAATATAGGGCTAACCGTGACAATTAAAACACTAATATCACCACTATAAGGATAATATTACAACTCATTCACCATTAATCAAAAAACATAGCATAAAATAACATCTTCCTCAACTAAAATCAAGGAAATATTCATAAATCCATTCCTATGATGGAACACAAAACCATTATGATTAATTTAAAACACACCACTCATTAGATGCACACCCTAGTGAAGTCTTATTGATAACCAAACTCAAATCATTGAGAGTAACATCTCAATTATGTTAGTCTTACCTTCCTATGAAAAATTCTCCATTCCTTACATGCATGTTTGTCATGTGAGTACATATAGTATCACTCCCTCTTCTATATTAATATACCTCATGACATCTCTCATTTAGATCCAATATTTAGTCGCACATCAATCTCATGTTATTCAAATCATACGCATCATATGAAAAATATACCCTTGATTATTATAAAAAATAATCCACATGTATGGGTTTCAACCCTATCCCAGGATACCTTCACATCATGAAAAACCGTTCTAGGAATATATAGGAAATGATCCCTTAAATATGAAAATAACTTGACTCGTTGTAGCATTGAGTTAGAAAAATCATTATGAGGCTCTATGACATTGTCAATAAATTATATACCATGATGGTTAAAACCCATGAAGAATTTATCATTCTTTGGTATGAAATAAATAAGGCAACTCACATTTCCAAACCCCGTTATTAGCCTTTTTCATCCATGAAATATCAATTCTCACACCAAAACACCCACTATTGGGTTATAATCCTCATCAGGTACCCATATACAAGACTAACCCCTCTAGAATTGTTGTCACATCTATAGTAACATCAATGATACTTAACCTAAGTAATTATTTATATTTTTATCAGAAAAATGATAAGGAAGTAAATTATACTACATCTAACTACTCTATAACCATCCTTAAATATAAGGTTCTCCCATATTTCTTTCATAACTATAGTACAACCTACTCATTATCTTACCAAGTGTCATATTCATAAAGGATTCACCCCATCAATTACATAACTATAATAGAATAATAAAAAATAAAATCATAATTATGTAGAATTCCAATATCATGTTATAGAAAAAACACAATATAATTTGTTGTAGACATTTTAAATAACTGAACCTCATATCACAATCAAGGTTTTCAGTCATATATAAAAATATAAAATTCTTATGAATAATATATGAAAATATAATTCTTAATTTCATAACTCTAGACACTATGGTCGAAGATAACAATAATTAAATTAATAATCTAAAACAACACACTTAGAATAAATCAATAAACTTAATTGTAATAGAAAAATTACAAAACAACAATCCCCAATCCCTGGTAACTTGGATTTTTTCTCATATATTATTTTCACAAGAAAATCATATTGCATTTATATTAAGTCTCGACTTTTCCTATCTTTGAGTCCATATCTCAAATAATATGACAAAAAAAATGCTCAAATACCACTTTGTTGTATGATCTGCCTTAGCTACCTCCACCATGGATGAACTGAGTGTCACATAGTTCCAGAGTACCTCCCCATATGCTATATATTTATGAAAAATGGTGATGGTTTATAAATTATCCTAGGGAAACTATATGATTTATCATAGATCACCATAAAACATAGAAAAAATAATAATAATCAATTTTCATCATAGTAAATCAGAAAAAAGTAGACATCAAAACTATATTGTAAGAATAAAAAATAATAACTTTTTTATAATAATTACATGAGTAATTTTAACGTCACACATGCATGTGGAAGGGAAAATTTTCTCACATATATTATCTATGAACCAAATACTAAATTGAAATAGAAAATTTAAAAAGTTAATATAAAAAACAAGTTCTATAGTCTCTATAAATCTAGAGTTCCTAACTCCATTCATTCCCACCAATGTAGACATATAAACTAAGGCCAATACCATTTTATTTTTCTATAATCGAGAAGCCTAATTAGGTGCCAGGGTTCATGAACATGGTGTGAGGAAAAATTAGTTGTCCACACCAATAATTTCCCTAATCTTGTAAAGTATAAGAAAGATCATGTACAATATGATATGCTCATAAATAAAAGTAAACATGTAGTGGAAGTAATAATATGTATGTTACACCCATATGTGTTACACAGTCTCCTAGTGTGATGAATACCTTCTTTAGAAAGTGTGAGGGTGTATCTAAATATATAACATAATATTTAATAAGGACTCAGGTCTCATGTCATCATTCATTTGAATAATATCCATACATAGTATAATGACCACTATGGGGGAAATACATCCCTATAACATAACTAGAAAAATGGTATATCATCCTTTATATTTCACAAGAATCAATACAAGGGTAGTATATCACGATTATAAAGATAGAACAATATAAATGGAATTATTAGTAATCATATAAAAGGGAGAATTGTGTGCTAACTAAATCACCAACATATGGAATAACGTCACTATCAATGTGTGTAAACTCACAAGGTAAAACATTTGTAGTCTTAATCCATATCATAAGTGAGGAAATCACATCCCACTACATCTTCAAGATAGAATTAAAACCCTACCCACAAGAATAAATACATGAGTGAAAGGATACACTAGCCTTAGGCCACATCATAAGAGATAAAATCATATCTTACAGTAACCAATATCGCATGAGAATTTCATCCCCTTCTTTGGAAGCATCACAATATGGGTACAACATACCACTCCCAATAGAAATACAAAATCACTTACAATCTCCTCCACTTCCTTGGTTGTATCAAAACAGGAGTAGTTAATCCCATATCCATGGAAAATGACAAAAATATGTACATTTCATCCTAGGTATAACATGTTTGTAAGGGAATTAAGTATTATATTCATTTAACTTGATAAAGTCATCACATATTCTTCTATAAATGAATCTCATCATGGGAAGTGCATCCCACTTTGAGGGTATGTAAATAATAGAAAGGTATTTCATCATGGGTGTCTCATCGCCTACATTCAAAGAATCATATCATGGAGAGTATGTACCACTTATAATGTAAGTAAAAAATTGATGGGAACTTCATCCAATTACCAACATAATCTGAATCACATGGGAAACATGTTCCATAACTTTACAGGAATAACATCCCAACAACAAGAAAAAATACATATATTTATGATCTTACTATATATTGGAAATATCATTCCTCAGTGAAGTTCCATATTGATATCGATGTAATTATATAACACATCCCAAGGTATAGGCTTATCCCATAATGTACATAGAATCCCCGATCACATTATCATACAGTTAGTGGGTTATGTGTCACATAACACACATCACAGTATCATATCGGGCATGTCATCCCTTGAATTTGGCATCATCCACACAAGTTGTCATACAATCCTAGACTATAGGTTATTTCAGAGCATCTAAGAATGTCATCCCCTACCTAAAAAAAGATACTAAGTTAGGGGAAAACATGTACACTGAAATGATGTAATATTAAAATTTAGTGTGGTTTCCCTTGTTATAAACACAACAAAACATGGTATAATAAATAACTTATAAAAAAATAATTAAGAAAAGTAAAATTAGGATATAATAACATCCAACTCCCTTAAATTCTATAATAAATTATCCCTAAAACTCTCAACCCATATCCAAATCCAAAATGATTGATTAATTCACTCAGATATTATGAGTCAGATGTGTGAGGAATAACCCACCCATACATTACTAGCGTAATCCAAAAAGGTTACAAGTAAATAATAATTTCTACCTCAGTCAAGCATCACATCAACTGTAAATAATCCACATGCCTCATATTCAGGGGAGTATAAGTGATTATATTAAAGGTTTCCAACATTATTTTCTAGTAATGAGGAAACACTATAGGTTATAGAGACATTAATAATCATTACATTAGTTTTCACACATGGCCTTCAGTGGACATGGTATCATTATATGTAACGAAGAAGGATAAGATATATTCCCAATATCACATACATTCTCTAAAGTCACGAAAGGAATATACCATGTAGTTTCCCAAGTTGTACACCCTTATTTCCACACCTCTCTTATATCCAAGGAGGTTAATGAAACCAAAATAAGGCCATATACATAATAAAATATCATAAGGTACACCCCATTGAGTCTCAAGTATACATCGCATGACACCTTAAATAAAGACTATGACCATCTATAGTTAAGGAATAGAATCATAGTACTAAGATGATACTTCATAGGCCTATAAATCCTTACTAAAATCGTACAATTCCTAGGAAAACTATTCTAATTTTAGTTCAATTACACATGTGTAACTAGAGTGTATATCAAACACCACATGAAAATAATGCATAAAACATTTGGAATGATTATATACCACTTGTCATTGATAGATTTGAATCATGATCATTAAATATTTCCAAATGAATTGACATTAATCAGTAGGAATCACACAAGTTGAACGAATAATAAGGTAAGATATAACTAATTTAAGGCATTGAAATAATGTTAGAACTGGTAAATAAAATGAAAAAAACACCATAGACTTACCTTAAGAAACTCCTATAAAAAATGGAAATATAATCCATGTTAAACGATGAATAGTTCAACTTGGAAAAAGAGAGGATATAAGAGATAAATAAGTAACAGGAATTGATCTACTGGAGAAATGGTAATTCCATATTTAATATATTAATTATTTTACTTAATTAAAAAAAGTAAAACATAAGAAAGAATACATAGGGAGAGTATTGTGGTGTGACTATTAGGGTTGAGATGATCCAAGCTAAAATTAATATATTTTACATCATATTTATAATTTAAACACAACATCTCATGAATAATATCACAATCCTATAAATCATAGGATTATTATATTTGATAATTTGCTATATATATATATATTATACATTATTGCATCAATATATCCCACAAATTATGAAACATAAAACTTCATTCGACACATAGTTATATATATAATTTCAAGGGGATGTGGAAAATATAATATGGAGTAAGATCAAATTTTTAGTAAGGGAAAACTTATCAATGATTTATCCTGATTTTGTTCATAAGCATATTATAAGAAATAAAAATGAGATAAATTTATGATAAAAAATATAAAAGGATCAAAAAACCATAAAAATTTCACCATTAAAGAATACTTTTAATTCCATGTATTAGAAACATGTAATAATAATAATAATAAACGATGGAAACATAAAATTAGAATATGGTATATCATATAAATTTGGAATAAGCTTTAGAATGGTAAATCCTAACATTGTGAGAAAACTCTACCATCCCATGAATTTAGTAATGATGAAACCTAATATACACGAAGAATTATTTATAATAAAATCAAATCATTCAAACACATTTAGTTTTGCATAAACTTATTTATATCTACACATTATATTGTGAGCAATCCCAACAATCACCACACATTATATGCCAAAAAACCAAATCATTTCCATACATAAAATCAATATATCATGAGATATAAATCATTACCAATGAATTGAAGGGATATTTAGAACCCCAACCATCACATTATAGTAAAATATATATATGTTTCACACATTAAATCAATCATTTATAATATAATGTATAACCCATGGAAGTAAAATAGGTTTTATATCATTTACAAATGGGATCACAAAACATGAAATCAAAAATAGATGAGTAGATGCCAAAAATAAATTATATAAAAAGGGAATAATTTTTTTAGAGTGATAAATAAACATTATGCTTAATATAAATATCCTTTTGATATTGGGAGTAAAATGTAATTGAATTCAATAGTTTTTTAGCAACATTTTATGATTATCTATAAAAGACTATGTTACAAGTCAACTTCAAATACAGTTTTAAAGAAATAGAAAGAAAGAATTTATAAGAACAAAACTTTAAAATAATCCCTAATAATTTAATATTTAAAATAATTTAAGTTAATGAAAATAAATTTATAGTGGAATATAAAAATTTATAATCATTAAATGAAATAAATTTTTAACTTTTAGGTAGTTTTAAATAAAAAACCACATCGAAGAAAGAGTTGAAAATTTTATTTTCAAAAATAGATGAATTGAAATATTAGGAATATAGATGATAATAATTATATTATTTTTATAAAAATAAAATAAGATATTTTTGGTAAGAAATAATATGTATATGGAGGAGAAATACGTATTAGAAAGAATGAAAATTATTTTTGACAACGTCATATTTTAATAGATAGTAAATATCAATAATGAAGAAGTTATTTATCTAAATATTTTATTTAAAAAAATATAAATTTGGAATACTATATGTAATAGAGAAATTAAATAATAAAATGAACTTGGAGAATCATATTTATGGGAGAATGTTTGTGACCCAATGAAAAGGAAATTGAGTCAACAAAACCCTTATGAATTTTATAACATTTATATCAAAAGGCCTTCAAATAGATAATTTTAAATGGGACTATAAATAAAATTAATATAAAGATAATAGAGATAAAATATTTCAATGAATTTTTTACACCCCATATAAACTAAAATATGATCATAATACAAAACATGAATCTATGATGATAATTTGATATTACAAACCATTTCCTTGGATTCAGGCTTGTTTAGACACTCCCTAACCAAATTTATAATAAAATAAGACTCATTAATAGTATATATTATAAATTTATTCATAGTAAATATTTATTTATTAATCATTTGTATTGAATTATTTCATAGTTATTAATTTTTTTAGTTAAAATTGATCATTGATAATGGTAGTTTTAACCATTCCTTTCATGTTATGGGGTGACGGTCTCAATTATCATTCCTAATAATAGATTTTATAATATCTAATATAGTAAATTTACTATAATATAATTATCATAATGATTAATTAAGTTACAAGCTCACTCTATATAATTTTTAGGTGAAGTCTTTCAAAATGAAATCTCGAACTCATTTATTTCCATAATTTTAATTAATAAAAAGTTGTATATTAATAACTTTTAAAATCATGATATTAAAATTTCATAACCTGAAAAAATTATTTACTTTTTAATATCATATGAAACCACTAGAACCAACTTTATTCTTCTGAATATATTTTATAAAAAATATTTAAATTGTAAAGGCTTTCTCAGTTTGCTCATTATGGGCGTTTAAAATCACTATGGTCATTTATTTATAATACGAGGCCAAATTTATCTTTAAAGAATATTAATTATGCACTAAATATAATATTTATTCATTAAATACTTTTTTTGTAACCATCCATATAGTGAGGTGTTGAAAAATTAATTACATCATTCAAAGAGCTGATGAATCGACCATATTATATGAAATATTTTTATTTTCTAATGGATGAGAGGAAGGTTGAAAATGGTTAATCAAATAAATTAATTGAATTTCAACATATTAATTGATCTAATTTCATTATATTAATTAATTTATAATATATATACCAGAGGCAAAAGAAAAAAATAAACATCAATGTACTCGAATAAAATAATTACATTTCCCTTAGATAACCTCATTTAGACCACTCCTTACGCCTTCTAAAATTGGACTTTTTTTTAGGACCAGAGCCAATAGAAAATAAGGAACTGTTTTAGGGAGGGAGTATGGTAGAATTTTTTTCAAGATAATATGATTTAAGTGCGAGGATAAGTGGGGCAGATAAGGGGTCCATTTATAGGTGAGAGGGGGTACAATGGTTTGTAAATATCATCCAATTAATATGAAATGAGATTTCATAACTAAGTAATGAAGATACAAAATTAATAATTAGCAAAGAATTTATAATTTAAGGTTGATAAATTCCTTATCCAATCATTTTAGAGATTAATTTTTGTGATATGTTAATATTTTACAACTTGATTTAACATTTTACATCAATTTTACATTTACTATGGGGACTAATTTTTACATTCATATAATATTTTTATGAATAAAAATTAAAGTATGAAAACTAACTAATTTATAAATTATAATTCCAAATATTAAATCCTTTTTAATTTATTTAACTTCATCAAAGTGATAAAAATTATTTTTAATATAAGTGTTCATAGCGCAAAAAAATATTTTTTTGAAAACATGTACTTTTAAGTATAAAAATGAGTTTATATTATTTTAGATATAGATTATGAATATTAGTGATTATAATGAAATTTATTTGTTTATGATTAAATATTGGAGGTTTATTTTGTCTTTAAACAAGACAAAATAGAATAGTTTTATGTGAGTAATTAATTATAGGATAATGAAAAAAAATAATTTTTTTATTATAATAAAATACAACATAATGTTCAAAAAAAGGGTTTATAAATTAAAAATAATATTTTAAATTTCATTATTTTAATTTTTAAATACATATTTGATTGATAAAATGGATTTCTAGATTTTAATTCATTCTTATATAATAATAATATAATAAAATTTAAGGTATTTATAATTAATTTTTTTACTATTCACAAAAGAATCAACATTTTCAAAAAAATCTAATAAATTCACCAAATTTTTATTTTGGAATGATGAATCCAAAATTTCATTTAATTTCAAAAAACTAAAAATATAAATATTATATATTAGACTTTGAAATAAAATCTTTAATATTTATGAAAAATAGACAAAAACTATTTATATTTATATGAGTGGTTGTATTTATATTTTTTAGTGTTTCTAAATTATAATTTGTTTGATAACTAATTATATATAAATTCAAGACAAAATCATTTTGTAAAATCCTTATTTTAATTATGTTAAATATAACTTTTAAATACTGAATTGAGAAAAAAAGTTTTATTGGAACAAACTCTATACACTATGACTAAAATACTATGTCGATGACCAGGTTGAATTTATAAAAACCCTTTTTAGGATTTTATAACTATTTTTTATAACAATACTCTATAAATCAAAGTAATTACATTTTCAAAAAATAAATAAATGTTTCATATGGTTATTTTTTAAATAAGGTTACTTTGTGTTTTAAAAGAAAATTTTGAGAGAAAAAAACCAGAACATAAAAAAGGATAACAACTATCTTATAAATTTAAGGAACTTGAAATAATTGTTTATGAATAATAATTAAATTATATTTTTAATCTTTTTTTAATAAACATGTATTATTTATATAATCGAATTATAATTTTGATTAAAAACATGAGTTTAAAAATTCAAACCACTTGGGTGTTAAATATGTGTATAAGTGTTTGGAGAATATCATTAAAAAGAAATAAATTCATTTAAAATTTACATTTATAATTTAATAAGAAAAATTTATAAAAACTATTCATTATAAATATGGGATGCAAAATTCCTCCTCCTTAAATAAATTGTATCCTCACAATTTTAATTTCTCTCACCGATGAAAATATATAAGTGTGTTACTAATATAGTTTTGAACCATGGTTTAATTTCACATAAGAAATAAATCTCATTATCTTCCGTAAAAATAACAAACTTAATTTTTCCTCATAATAGAAATATATTTAGATTTTCAATTTTCACATCCTTTCTTTCTGAATATACTTCTTTAGTTGGTTATAATACGTAATAGTTTCTATAGACATACGTTTTACCACATTATTTTCATGATCTTGTACCAAACTAAATTCAAAAATAAAAATGGTTTTAAAAATATCAAATAGAACTATAAAAAATTTATCATATGGTTCCATACATAATGAAACTTTTGGTATGTATTTTAATTTTTAGTTCTAGGCTAACTATATAAGGTGATTATCTCACATTATTGGTTACAGAGACTCATATTAAATAATATGTTTTCAAAGGGGAGTTTGTAATCATACATTCATTGAAATTTGATAATGGTATGATCTGGGATATGAAATGTGATTTCCTTTTCCTAAAAATTGATATAAAATCTGTATAGGGAGAGAAAATTCATGCCAAATATGAAATAAAATTATACCATGGAAAGAATAACTAAATCATCAGGAAGTATCTTCCCATAAATTTCAGTTTAAAAAGAGATATATACCTCTGATGTAATCGTCGTAACATTAGGTGTTTTCACTGATAATTAAATATCAAATTTTGGAGGTGGTGATTCAACTTTCTAGAAAAATTGTATGATATGAAAGAATTCAATTAACCAGAATCAAATTAGATATTTATATATCTGAAGTGGAGAATATGTATACATTTAACCACTTCATTCTACTGGTCCCATTCAATAGTAATAATTACATAGGATATTCCTTGTTACCCTGATCTTAGAGGTTATTGCTTTTTTCCTCATTATCTCTTTGGTTAAGGAATTTGTTTTTGTTACTTCAAAACTCCCTATATTTAAAACATTGGATTTTTAGTGGTAGCTTAGGAATAATTTTATTTATCTCTATCATGTTAACCAAAATATTCATTTTTCTTGGGAAGTATGTTTCTCGATTCCCTCCCTTTTCACTCAAACTCTTATTTTATTTTTTTACTCATTTGAAGAATCACCAGATTGTCCTTCAGGAAAAATTTCAAATTAGTTCTTACTAGTTGATTCCATTTAGTAAAAAGAGTTTTATGTTAGTAATATTCAATAATAGATTAAGAGAATCAGAGTGTATAATTATATAAATCTAAATGGTACATATTAAGAATGCATTATTCTAAGAAACCTTAATTTTATTCTAGGATAATTTTGGTACAACAAATTTCACTTTTTTAACATAGTATTATTCAAGTAAGGTTTTATTAATATAATCCCAAAAATTAACAAAACATTGATTTGATACCTATTGAGATGTCCTAAGATAAATATTCATATATTTTATATAATTTTAAAAAGTTAAACATTAAATAACATAAATAATCTCAAAATTTGGGATCCCAAAGTTTTATTGTCTTTAGATCTTATCTATATAATTATCTTGATTCACATTATAACTTCATCATATCCCACAATTATCTCTGCTTAAAACATCCTTGGGCATATAGTCCTATGTATAATTTCTTGGGAAAAGGAAAAAATAAGGATAGAACTAAAAAAATAACTAAGGGATAACAAAATAATTGATTCTTAAATTTCTACATCATATTCATGTAAGAAAACATGAAAATAATAGAAATACTTAATTTAGAATAACATCAGATTATAATTCCATAACAAGATAACCATTAAGGTGTAACATATAAAAGCACTAAAATTTATTTCATATTAATACATGAATTATTACATAATACCACACTTAATACAACCCATATGATTTATAAGTCTAGTGTATTTTGGAATTAGGTACATTACATAACAATATAAAATATGGAATACAACAACTTTATTGAAAACTTCTTTAACATGTTCAAAATACTTGTTCAAACATTATAATGCATGGGATAAACTAGAGACATACATAAGAAAGGGGTGATATGTAAATAACAGTAAGGTAATGAAAATGGTATAAGTGTAATAAGTTAGACAATAGTTATTTCAATTTTTAATATAATAAATATTCATAATAATTCATGACATGGAACAATAATCATTACATGGGAAATGTGGAGACAACTCAAAACACCAAATCATAAAAATTGGTCAAGGATAAACCACCAATAATTCACGGTGGACAAGGTGACATAAAGGAATCATGTAAAACCTTATACCAATATGAAGTATCTTGATTTTAAATATTATCCAATGCATTGGATTGCTATCTAGGTGCACTCATCATAATCATTTCATTCTCATGATTAAGTGTGCAACATAGATCATAAGACATGGATTAATTTATCATAATAATTTATTCCATGATCAAGTAATGTGGAATAAATAAATTTATGTATTAAAAAAAATAAGTATATGTTCATAAAGGTTAATATTGTTGATAGAATAATGGGTATGTTATCTACTACATAATTATTTTGGCATGGAAAATCATGGTGAAATTTCGGTAGCATAACGACGTTACTTAAAAATAAAAAAAATGGTTGATGAGAGAGAATGTGGTATATCATTATTTGGAAATAAAATGTTCAATATTAGGTACTTGTAAAATTATATCATAACATGAGAAATTTGGAAATATAAGGCCTACGGTAATGAATAATCATGAATAGAGAAAAGAATCCTTATGAAATTTCAGCACGGTAATGGAAGTACATGAAGGATCATGTGAGGCTTGATGAGAGTGAAAGAAAGATCTCATAATATATTAATAAAATGGACTGTATGGGGAATATATAATATCATATCCTATCATATGAAAATGAAATGTAAAATACTTAATATAAATGAAATGCTCGATAAAAGAGAAGAGTGTAAGATCCCTTGCAGAATTTCGGCGTAGCAACAAATGAAGTAATGGTCCAAATGGGGGAGGTTAAATGATCCATTTTTAAAATAACATCAATTTTATAATAAGGTAATGATTATAAATGAATTTAAATATAACCATTTTAATTTACAAGAACTAATTTCAAATAATTTGCCTAATTTTGAAAGGAGGATAAGAAGGTGAGAATCTCTTACTTGAATGTGTGACTCCAAAGGCTTGAGAATGAATTATTAAGGGCTTATAGTCACATTTCTAGGATTATAGAGAGTATAGGATAAATTATGTACTTTATAAAATGAGTTTTATGATGATAAGTGGGTGATTAAGTTCTTCTATATAGGAAAGGAGTAGGATTTTTTTATTATTTATGTTATAGAATCTACTTAATAAAATATCAAAAACCACAAACCATCCCATGTTTTTGGAAATATATTCTAAAAAATGGGATTGAATTAAATTATTTTATAGGTCCAAGGTCTAAAATTATTAAAATATTATCATTGGAAAAGTGGAGGGTTGTCACACTCTTAAAGAATTTTTTTTAAAACATTAAATATATCATTAGTTTTAGAGGACTCACAAAGGATTTATAAAATAAAACAAATAAACTTAAAATCAAATTATTTTATTTTAAAAACAAGTATTTGGTCTTGTATCTCATTTATATTACTTATCACAAGACATTTTTATCGTTATGATGTCATAAAACAGAAAGTATATTTATACATTATTTAATTTTTACCTGAAAATTCGACTATCTCTGAAAATTAAGAAAAATTCAACATTAGATAATTTCAAAATTATGATTCCAAATATAATATTCATTTTATCTAATTTTTTTTCAAAATATGTGATTTTTCACTTTTAAAATAATAATTGAAATTTATTGAAAATGATGAGTTTTATTGACAATAATATTTCTTAAACCCTAATAAAAAATTTATATTTGATGTAATAAAAAAACATATATGAACATTTATATTTTATAAATATTATTTAATAAAAATATTTTATTAAAATAATATTTATTTAAAAATACAAAAATTCCTTAATTGAAATTGAATATTAACATGGAATATATTTTGTGATTTATTGTAAAAAATAAAAAACATTTGCAAAGTAACAATAATAAGAAGAAAATATATTCTGTATTCTATAAGAAATAATGTACAAATTTATATTTCTATGGTCTTGTTTGATATCTCTTGAATACACTAGTAATCGCCTCAAGGGTAATGTATGTGATGATAGGACTTTCATGGGGTGGTTTCCTGAATATGGTTTGGGATGTGATCTTGATGAGATTCAACTTATCCTATAAATAGTTTTTATCTTTCTTAAGATATTAGACCTAATCTTGGGATTGGTCAACATAAAATCCCATAAATTCTATCTCCCTCAGAAGATCCAATAAATGGGATTCATAGGGTACAATACTGTTAGTTGGATTTGTTTAAACCATATTTTTATACAAATCATGTGATCACGGTTCAATGGATATATTATTTGTGGTGATGATTCTTAACAGTCAATTAAATCGAATGGGAATAATAATAAAAACATGTGTTTTCTATAAAAATATTATATATTGAGTCATTTAATAAAAAAACTAGGGTAATTTTATTTATAATTGTTCAAGTGGTACATATCAGTTATACTATGGCATAGAATAATGTAACAATAATAATTAACAATGGATTATAAGATAGGAATGTGCCATATTAAAGAAATGCGGCATAATAAGAAGCATAGTAAATCATAAAAATGTGAGAAAACTCAATAATGAACATATATTTAGTTATGAGAATAACCAATCATTCCGATGTATTTAGTTATCCTGAAACCCAATCATGAAAACAGATTTAGTTTTTAATAAACCCAAGGATGTCCATGAATTATGTAGTGAACAATACTAATGATTACCATGCATTATTTCATTATCAAAACTAAGCACACCCATTCTGGAAATCATTATCTCATTTTATATAAATCATTACAAAAGAATTTGAGGCATATAGAGGACCCCACCCATAACATAAAGATAGAATATTCATATTTTTCCCCATGAAGTCAAAAATTCATCTTAAAATGAAAAACGCATGTAAAGAAAATAAATTTTCTTGAATTTCCAAATGGTATCACATAACTTTATTTCAATGGTATATCAATAGAAACTCAAATTTATTTCTCCAAAAATGGGTATAAAAATATTTTGATAATGAACTTGAATATGTATTCATAAGATACATACCCTTTTGATAAGGATATAACAATGTATGTGAAGTCAAGATCTTGTTAGACTCATTTTATCAATGTTGTAAAATTTCAAAGTTATGAGTCAGTTAAAATATGTTTTTATGAAAATAAAAGATATAATTTATAAAACAACACTTTAGAAGAACATATAATGGTGTAGATACAAAAATAAATTATGTTTATGTAAATATATATGGATTGAAAATAAAAATGTGTGAGAGTTAAATGGGATTCCTTTTTAGATTTTATAAAATTTTAATTAAGACCCCACATTCAAGAAAGAGTCATATTTTTTTCACTTTTAAAAGAGATAATGAGTAATAAAAGGAACACAAATGATAAAACATATTTGGATTCATACCATGAAAGGAATAAATCTTGGTTAATAAATACTATGGATATAGTGGAACATGTGTCATTATTAAGGATGATAATTAATCTTAACTAAATCATATTTTTATAGAGAGTGAAATTCATTAAATAAGAATATTTTTATATAAATTTATTTTTATTTATAGAGAAAAAGGAAATACTAGATATAATATATAAATGGAGGAATAAAATAAACTTGTAAAAGAATAGTTAATGAAGAATGTTTATGAGCCAATGAAAAGGAAATCAAGTAGAAAAACCTTAAAACTATCATACCATCTGGATAAAAATACATTGAATGGGAGAACTTGAAATAAAACTTGAAATAATATGGATAAAGAGAGAGTCATGATATAATATTATTTTTTGTTTCTTTCTCTAGGACTGTGAATTCATATTGAGAGGAAGATTACATAATTGGAATGGTTATTTTTATCTTTTGGTCCCACATCCATAATTTCACATGGAATTAATCATTACAGTATCATGGTGATTAGATTTTGACTCTTTTATCCATGCATTACTCCTTAGGATTCATTAAATAGCTTAGGTATCCCTTACATATATAATACATGTTTCTGAATCTCCTTTCTAATGTAATTTTCAAGTGTATGTTAGTTAATTTTTCCACTTTATACAATGATTCGATGGATAAATTATGGTTTAATATGATTATTTTTGTGTGAAAGTTAAGAATCTATAAATATCTTCCTCAGTTGAAACTATTTGGGAATCTTATGATCATTATATAAGGGGTATTGGGATCAAAACTCAAGGAATCCCATGATGGGAATGGGGAAAAAAATTCTTAGTTTATAAGTCATCATTGGCTCATAACCTAGGTAATATTGTTCTCATTACCAAAGGTATCTAAAATTCTCAACATGATTCATCTGATTCTCATTACACTATGAAAATTATTCTGATCACATAATGATTCTTATGATGTTTACCGGAGGAATGTTGTGTATGTACCACAGGTTAATAATATTAATCTATTCACCTAAGAGTATAATTAAGAGATACTATTTTTGTCCCATAGGATTCTTTTCCTGTCACCTAAAGTCACAAATTAAACCCTTTAAAGGAGCTCACAATTGAAATTTTAATGCGTGTACTCATGGTTTAATATATTGTGGGGGGGGGGGGTTCTCAAGATTTCAATTCCAATAGGGATGATCATAGTTTAAATTACATTAGAGTAAGATCATGGTTTAATGTACAAATGGGATTGATATAGTTTAAATTCTAATGGGATGCTCACAACCTAACATTTAGTGGGGAGCACTGATGGTTTAAAGTCTATTTTCGATGCTCAAAGCTTAAAGTCCAATGGGATACCTTTAAGGGTAAAAATCCAATGGGATGATCATAGTTACATGTAAAATAGAAAAAATAGTGATTTAATGTTTATTAGGGGACACTCATGGTTTAAATTCCCATGGGGAATATTCCCATACATACTCATCACATATTGATGTTATTACAAGTTTACATCATGAGACAAAAATGTAGCTTAGTGGGGAATTTAGGAGGATATGGTGAGAGGTTCGGTATATTAAAAAATAATGACCAGGACTCAAAGCTTCTACCTCCCATGGGTAGGTGAAATAGTAATGGTAATGTTATTTTATATATGGTAAGGTCACCTTGGGTCCTTCACTTGGGGAATCTCCTTACATAAGGGAAATAAGTTTATTAGAGTGTTGGGATTGAACCTCAGATAGGTATCCTACATATAATGTTTTGGATAGGGATGAAAAACAACATAGTTATAGTATATAGTTTAAGGTCATATAATAAGGATACACTATGTTGTTTAATGTTATATAGTAAGGATTATTGTGTCATGAAAGAAGTTGAAATGAGGGATGGAGTGGGGACTATTCATTGAGGCTACCCAAAATATGTTTGGAACCATCCCATACTCTTCACATGAGGCATCTCCTATTATTGAATTGGGAATAATATGCCTTTCACATGGGATATTCTATAGTTTAACAACTTGTACTGACTAAATTTTGGTATAGTTTATTATTGTGAAACTATGAATTTATGCTATGTAGATTTTTGTATTGTAGCTCAGCTGTAAGAATGTGGTTGATCAGGTAGACTAAGATAGTTTCCCTTAATGATTTTTTGGAAAGGGAATATAATTGGTATGATACCCATGGTTCTTACATGGGATTAGTAGAGAATGTGTGGGTAATACACACATGTTTCTCTTCCTAGGAATTTCTAAAGACTGTTGAAGGTATTCTTGGTTATTACATGACTATTCCACCAATTTGATCCAAGGATTTGTGAAGGTATGTGTAGGGATTATTCCATCATACTACCTAGGTGGTGGGTAAAATATATTTCTTATCACATGAGTCATATTAGGGTTTTCATATAAGGAGTTCTATGCCCATCACATAGGGAATGTCAGGGATTGAAATATTATGTTGAGGCTGTTTTGTTACAAAATTTTAGGTCACACTTCTAGGTTTTCAATCTTGTAGTTTAATTTCATACAGTGAGGTAGAATGTCATGGGGTTTAGAACATGTAGTGGATACATGTTTTTCATGAAGAAGGATAAAATAAGGGATCGAATTGGGGCTTACACATCAAGTTGTATGGATACAACTATGGAGAAGCAAAGGTGTGAACATTTCTTATATAGGGAAAATTCTTTAAAGGGATTTTTTATTATTTTAATAGAGAGAAAATGAATAAATCTATATTGGGTAGACGTGGGATCCATTTTCCATCATCCTTCATGAAAGTTATTTTTAAAAAAAGGATCCATTATTTAGGTTTAGAAAACACTATTTTGAGTAACATTTAAGTTTCACAAAAATGAGTTTGTGTGAGGCATACCTTATTAGTGAAAAGATAGAAAAAAAATTCATGCAGATTTGGAGGTACATAAAAATGTGTTTTTATGAGTCTTTTCCTTGGAGCATGAATTTGGAAAAGAATATTTCACACAGCTTTAGAGTTCTATGAAAATTAGTTTGTGTGAGGTTTGGCCATTGAGAATGAAATTATAAAACACCATTTCACAAAAAATTAGAGTTTTTTGAGAATGAGTTTACATATGGTATCACTTTTGAATGTGAATTTTGAAAAAACTATATCATGAAACGATCGTGTTTCTTGAAAATCATTTTTCTAAATGTTATGAATTTGTTCAAAAATGAGTTTTCCTTAGAGAAAGTTTCATGAAAACATCTCAAGCACAAGCAAATACATTCAAGGGATTACGTGCGGAAACTTGTTTATGATTGAGATTTTTTGGGGTTGCAAGATTTTTAAACCCTATATTTTATGTGCTATGAAATTTGAAACTAGATTCCTTAATATTCCTAAATAATGTAGGTTGCTTTTTACTTTATTGGAAATTTTTCTTATAGAGGACCTTGTATTATGAAACTCTTGCTCCCTTATGTATCATGTGGTTTTTAGTAGCTCTCTAGTATTTCATTGTCCAACTTTGTGTGGTGAGGCACTCTGAAGTCTCATTTTAAAAACTTTTATTTATGGTAAATTTTGGACTTTTCGCAAGAAATGACTTTTTTTGCCATATTTCAAAAGAAAAACTTCAAATAGACCTAAATTTTAATCTGTATGTAGGTTTGGGTTCCATAACTTGAAAAGTAAAATATTATGCAACGAATTAAGCACATAGATATATGTTTCCTACATAGAAAATGTTTTCTAAGGCTAAAATGTTCCCAGAAAGACCTAATTTTTTTGGGGTCTCAACACCCTTTTCTATCCTTTTCAGAGCATCAATAAATTCCCCCATAGAATGTGCTCCAATAAGGAAGGGGAGAGCGAGGTGTTTTGGGTTCTTAGGAAAGCACTAAAAACTATCTATCTTAAGGAAGAAAGAATCTCAATCATTTTAATAAAACATTCACCAGACATATATAATCCCATACGAGTCATGCTTTGTGTGAAAAACAATTAACAATAAAATACAATCCGATCACACCAGATTACTAGAAAGGGTTGGAAGGGGCATGATTATATTGTTGCATTAATGGAAATTGGAAACCAATGATTATAGGGTACCATTTTTTAACATCCCTCCCAACTCATTAGCTTATATTGAGGTGGAATTGTTACTTGTCCTTAAGAGACATCCCCAAGGCACCAAGGTATGATAATAAATTCCCAGGGATTCATAACATATGGGGGGATTATTTGGCCATTGAGAAATAAAACAACCAACCAAACCAATAATAACCAAATAAACCACTATATGCTGCATGCTAACAATGAAATACTACTCAACATTTCATTTATCAAAATCAAACTAAAACCAATTACTAAAAGAGAAGACTACAATACCAATGTACATAACAGAAGAATACAATATCAAAGACTACAAAAAAAACTCCAACCTCCAAACATACTCTATGCTCTAACTCCAAAAAAAACCAATTATCCTGAAGAACTGCTAATGTTTTGTGATACTTTACCTTTTCCCATGTGTTGTTAAACAACATCTTAAAAAGCCCAAAAGTTTCAAAGTAGGGATGATAACTAAAACCCAGCATGTTTTCCCAATGAATTCCATACTCACACCACCAGGATAGAACATTTAACAACTTTATATAAAATAGAATCTAAAAAAATTTATACAGAAATATAAACAAGTTCTGTAATAAAATTGTTTTATCAAAATAGTAAAAACAAATAAGGAAATCAACCAAACAAAGCTCTAAAACCAGTTCATTTATTTCACCTTTGGCATGCCCCATTCTAATCCACATATCCACATATCTACACATGCATGCTTCATTATGACAGTTACAAACTCACGAGTGGTTTATTGGGGATCTACCAAATCATCAAATGTTAATTAAATACTATTTTCCATTACACATTTGGAAGTGAGAAAATTTTCTTATTTCAACCAAACCTCATAATTCAATATGAGCACACACCACCATGCATACCCAAAACCATGTCGATATAATCATGTCAATAAAATTCCAATGAAAAATGCATTCTAATTACAAAACCATTTCAATGCTAAAACCATTTCAATCCCAAAAGAATTTCAATAAAACAACATTTTTATTGGAAAACATTTTCCAAGAATCAAACCTAGCAACTATTTTAAAATCATAATTTTTTAATAATCTATCAATGCACATGCACAAAAATTACACAATTTAATAAAAATATACAAACCATTAAAAATGTGGGTTTCTTCCATGATTTATACATGAATTTGATAATAAATTTAAATAAATTTAATCAATTTGAAACCTACCATTCATGTTCATAATGAGGGAGTTGAGAGTGAATGCACCTACCTCTGGTTTTGTGGTGAAAAAAGACAACAATTAAATTAAAAAAACTAGGTTAAATGTTTAAAAACCCACATTATATTTCTTCCCCTATATGTAAAATACCAAATATATTCATATTTTTCAAAAAATACCTTATATCTATCCGAAACAGGTGTAGATCTATGAAACCGAGAGATAGAATTAAGTATATCTAAAAAACCACCAAGAACAACCAAGAATGATGAGTTACCATAATAATCCATCTTAAAAACACACAGGGAATCATTTATATTACCTCAGGATCAATGGGAGAATCCCATACAACATTTGGAAGGAGAAAATCAGAGTTGGGGTTGGTTTGGGGTTAAAACTAGCGATTGAAAAGTTAAACCAACCTTGAACCACTATTTGTGTATCTAGTTTTTCAACCATGTTCTATACAATACCTTAAGAATGAACATCACATGGTTGGATCACACAATTTACAAATAGTTTTCAAGATATGAAAAATCCCACTATCTCAAGTTGTATGATTTTTTCTAGGCTTCCACATGGTTGGGAAAAACCGTGTGTAGCTCGAGTACCTTCCATTTATCCACTGTCTCATTGTACATGGTCTCATGCATGTGTTTTTTGGTTTTCCCAAACTATGAACCAGTAAAAAATCCACAAATTACTAAAAAATTCCTATAAACTCTTCCAAACTTTACCCATATGATTTATATACTTTAACGGAATAAATAAAAAGTTAAATACTTGAAACTGGAGGTGTTATAGGGTTGTTGTGACTCCATGGGATTGTTTACCTATTAGCACGTAGGATATGCATGAGTGGAACAACAATGTTGTAAAAATTACATTAAAGAAAGAGGAAACTAGATAATGTTAAATTCTGTCATAAAGAGTCTGAAATATTGAGTGAGGTAGGTGGATACGTTTAGGATGACCATTGAACACATTAGGGGAATGGGTTCCACTACTATACTATTGAGTTTTGTTCCTCCAGGGAAAGTGCTATAAATGGGTGTTAGGAAAATTTAGTGTTCTCTCTTCACTGTATGATGGTCCATTTAGAAATGATAATGGTTACTTTAAGGCTCGTGCTCTTGAATAAGGGGAGAATGTTTGGATGTTAATTATGGATATTGATTCAAACGAAGGGAACAAAATGTGTATCGATGGATGAATGTGATGATTTATAATTTTTTTAAAACTCTTGCGGTTATTCTATTTTGCATTTGGTATATCAATGAGATATAAAAAATAGATGAAAAGCACATGGGCCAGTACAGAAAGCACAAACACCAATAGGGTAAAAGACATTATAATAATATTCGATCAAACACTAGGGTATATATCAATGATATCTAATTATTTATAGTTTATGTTTGTATATACCTGATAAAAGGGGATAATATTATTTGTTAGTATAAGATAGACTATAGGGGTGTCCGTTTGAAGGTTTTTTTGTCAGGACTAGGGAGGTGTTGGAGTTTTAGGTCATATATCTTTAACCACAAGGGGGATAACTGTTTATGGTCATGTATCACTGAACTATGTTGGGCATTTTAATTCATGGATTCATGAAAAAATGTACACTATTTAAGGTTATATTTATAAGACTATGGGAGGTGGGATAGTCTCCCTAGTTGGGGGAGACAAACAAGATGTGAATGGAAGGACCCCAAGGGGTCTAATGCCAACGTAAAGAGTCTAACTATAATGATAGAATTTGTTACTAGTATTGATATATGTAATCTAGGAATTGATACATATCCCATGAGAATAATAATCAGTCCACACATAATTATTAGAAGGTGTTTTTTATATGACCAATGCCTAAAATGGTGTGTAGTTTGAGGACAACGTGACATATGGGGCATCATGTCTCTTTGAGTGAGGACCAAGCTACATTGTAGTTTTATTACATGTGTTAGGGACATATTATATAGTTTAATTTCATGAATTGAGGATTTTTAACACAAAGTTTTACATTATATGGTAAGGAATGAAGGGGGAATATCAATATTTCTTATGAGGTAAATCAAAAAAAAATATTATGGTCATCCTGGTCATACTCTATAAGAGAAACAAGGTGAAATGGGGGGGTCACTCATGTCACACAAGAAGTCCAGAAAATAAAAATGGGTCTGGTCAAAATGTAACAATGACCTCTGGAGGACATATAAAAAATATGGATATCATTGGAGAATAAATACATGGGTCTGATTCACCCAACCAATATACTATATGGTATTATAGAGTAACATAAAACGTGCAAAGAATTGTTTTGATTAGTGTGGCATAAAAGAGTAAAAATCCTAACCTACAGATTTTTAATTGTGGAGGGGGGATATATAGATAGATTTTATCATTTTCTATATTCGTGAAATAGGTTCTACTATCATGATATCAAGAATAAGGATAATAAAAATCAATTTGATCATTAGTTACATCCTCAAAACATGGGACCTATCATATTGCTACCCATAAATTCTGTGGGGCATGTTTCATGTATTAGAGGGGGACCTATTTGGTGTTGTTCTATTAATATAATGGATCTTGATCCAACATAAAGGATTATAATGATATTTAAAATATGAGAACACAATGTGTGAAGATTAAGGGAAATACTCAAAAGGTTTTACGAGAACCCCTGGTCTATGTCTTCACATGTTAGGCATATCAACAGGGTACACCATTTTTGATGGATCAGTGAGCCTAAGAGGGACATGGGGGAGACTAAACCATGCAATAGGGAAACCATGGCAGTCCCTGATACTATAAAGTTTAATGGTATTTAGCTTTGATAAATGGGTGTTTCCAGTTTATATTCAAAGAGCATAAAAAACTGGATATGGGCTTTTTAGGGTCATACACCATATAGAACTTCCATTTAGGTGAAAATACCTTGATGTGTAGGTGGGAAACAAGATATAATGAATAAGTGTTATATTTAATGAAAAGATATAGTCTATAGATGATTAATCTTTGGTACCAAGATAAGATATATATACATTTCCATGTTTCCCATGATAAGGGAATCAATTCACACATAGTTTTAAATGGTTGTGTGGTCAGAGACCAAAACAAGGAGGGAAGTATCATGAAATTTCAATTCACATTAAATCATTTGGTATGCTTTTTGGACACACTATTTGATTTCATATAGTGATGATGATGGACTTAATTGTTGGATTCTAAGGTCACATAGATTTATGTGAAGAGGATGGTTGATATTCTTTGTATGACATGAAAGATAACTCAAATTTGATGTGAATGACGATATAATGGGACAAATACCATATAGACATCATACTAAGGGGTATGCACAAAGTTTAGGGTCATGATACATGGATGATAGTGAGACAGTAAACATGAAATTAGGCACGAAAAAAATTAAATGTGAATTTTAGTAAAAGGGCTTATAAGGCTCGATGGTAGAATAAATCATCTCACAAGGATAGTGTCGATGAAATTTAATGTCGTGATTCCTAAACCATAGTAGAATTTTTCCATATATTAGGTGGGAAAATACAAACCCAGTGAAAGTTAGGGAACTCACCACCTAACATGGGAAAACTTCAAGTGAAAATGAATATATTTTAAGGTCATGATTTCTAGACCATAACTTTTATAGAGTTTAAAGTCATACATTATTGACCAAACATTATGGGCAACCTATGGATGAGACCCTGATATGTGATCCAGGTGTTACTATATATCCCATTATAATGGGAATCCAGCCATATGTAGTTCTTAGAAGGTGGGGTTTCATTGTATAGGACTAGGGTCATGACCTGGGGGACATCGACTCAAGTGAGGAATTCGGGGATCAAAATGTTTGAAGTCCTAAAATGTGGACTAAAACATGTAGTTTAATATCATGTTATTGGGAAAATAAAGATTCATTTAGTTATTTAGTCACGTTAATTTGTAAAAAAAAATTTAGTGCTACATGGAAAACCTCAAGAAGTAATGCACACAATTTTGTGTCATTATACTTCGACCAAAGGTATTATGAGGGATTTTATCATTGAATTAAGGGTAATATGAACATGAAACACTAGGATGGAGAAAGTGGTCCAACACTACACAAACTTACTCATAATAGAATGTACATAATTTATGGTCATGATGCATGGACCTTTAGGTACTACCAGTATAAGGTCAAGGAGTATGGGATAGAGGGAGAGAAAAAGTTATCCTAGAAAGAGGGTATAGAAAACCCAATTTGATCTGGGGAACCCACTTGATAATATAGAAAAACATGAGAAGGGACTAAATTGGGGATATGTAGTTATAATCCTTTCTATGAAAACTATGAGAGATACCTTATTTGGAATCCAGTGTACCACTAAAATGTTGGGGAATAATCCATCGTGGCCCCTAATCCCATATGATCCATGCTTAGTGTTGGAAACAAGCGGCTAAAATGGAATTCCCATGCCACATGAGAGTGAAAAAAAGAGAAAATGTGTGGATACAATGTCACAACATCAATTAGAAGAGATAATTCTTAGAAACGGTGATCGAGGCTGACCCCATTTGACTAACTTACTCCCGAAACACATGAATGCACTAAGGGTAACACCGAGGGAGTGGAATTTACACTAAAACAAAAAGGTAGAGGGGAGTAAATTGAGACATTTTAGGTTTCAACTACCAAAAAGGGGTGAGAAATTGGTGATAGATGACTAATAACCATGTCTAAAAAATGTAAGCTCTACCACCTCATTATCATTAATTTGTAAAAAACTATGGCCAACTGCTCACCTTGTTTTAAAAATGAGACATGTCATGTTGCTTCCAATAAATCATTCAGGGAGGGTTCCATGGACGGTAGGTGTGTATGTTTAGTGTTTTTATATCATAATATGGGAGGCTATTATAACATGGAATATTATGGGGGAATTTAATCCTAATAATTCCAACAGTGTGAGTGTGAACTGATGGGATTTTTAGGTAGAACTCAACACTTTGGGTTTCACACCATCATGCATTTTTTCACCTTAAAAGGTCATATGAGTGATTTATAGCCAAACCTATCACCTTAAATGGTCATCATCCCAATTTTAGGTGTAATGAAGGAACCCAACTAGAGTTTATTGACCTATAAGGAAATCTAGGAGTGAAATATAGAAGTGGTTGATGAGCCCGGGATAGGCGATTTTGTATCCCTATGTATTTCATGGGATGGGAATCAAGAAATACATAGTACTCGAGTTGGTGAGGTAGGAGACCATCCTAACATTGGGTGTTATCTACTCAAGTTGGGATGATGGGTCAAATCTACATTTTACACATCATATATAATGATGATAGCTGTATAATTTAAGTGCATACATATGGGGACATTGGTTGGTGTGTTTTAACATCGTACAACCAAGATTATGAATATACTATTTGACAACATCTGATAATATAATTGGACATGAATTTTAACATCATACATTGGAGATAATACCATAAAATTTAATGTCATGTGTTAATGATGACTTGGTGAGCTAGTTTGTAGAGCATAAAATATAATGTATACCAAGTGTGAATAAAGGGTTAATGATCTTGATATTACATAAACATATAAGGTGGGGTAGAAAAACAATTTAGGGTTATGATTTATGGACCACTTCACATAGTTTAAGGTAATGATTCTTAGACTAGTGGGGGTGAGGTGGTATATGCAGCTAGATCAAAGAAAAAAACCATGAGTAGAGGGACAAGGGGCCTAGTAGACTTCATGATAGAATAATTTTCCCCATGAAATAGAGGTGATCAATGTTTAATGTCATGATGCTTAAACTTTGGTTGTTTTATTTTGTTCTAATACATTCTTGTATGAATTAAAGGAATCCATTCTCATAAATATGGTGCGACTCAATCACATGGCTAAAAAATCCATTAATACTCCTAATACCATGTAAGTTGTGTTCAATGTTGAAAACAAGGAGTATAAGTATATTATTTATCCCTTATGAGAGTGAAAAACATGGGATGATGTGTTATAGTTTGAATGACACATCTACCATAAAAATGTCTTAATAGAAGGGTAGGATGGTTAGGGAATAAACATACCATAAAAACATTCCTTTGCAATGTATATAAATTAATGAGTGGAATAATTTTATGGTAACTGAATTTCACTTGAATAAGGAGAATTATAATATATAAGTATAAACCTCTAGAATTCAAATCATAGAAACAATGTGATTTGAATTTTGGGGATGAATACTGAACATTTCTTTAAGATGATGGTTCCTATACTACACCACTAAAAGTAGAGTAAGTAGCATTATGGTCGACTACTAACCATGTCTTTCAAATGTAGGACTTATCACAAAAATTCCAAAATCCCTTTGGGGCATGTACCATATATGAGAGATGTGAAAATTTAGAATTTTATGCACACTGAAGGGGAGGAAATTTAGACATGGAATATTATAGGGATCTAAATAGAGGATGACCTAATGTGTGAAGGGGGATTGAAAAGGATATTTAGGTAGAGTTTAACACTTTTTGTGTTAACCTGTCATTCATTGAAGAAATGTTGTGGTGATTTAGTTTACACAATGGTTAAACCAAAATTTTTAGAGGGGATTTCTTTGATGATAAGTGAGGGATAGAAAACTTATATAAGTGTAATTCTATTTATAGAAAGGTGAATATGATGAGGTTTCAAAAGAGAGAGAGTGGTTGGGCACAAAATAAATGGTCTAGGTTTCCCTATGTATCTCATGGAATGTGAATGAATCTTTTCAGAGTTTTAGGGAGTTATTTAGCAAGAGGATAAAACCAAAGGAGGGTGTTGTCCACTCAGTATATGATGATGAGGTAGGTATATATTTTAAGAAATATAAATAATATGCTAGATATATAATTTGTGGTCATGCATCTAGAAACAACATTTTATTTATTTTAACATTGTATGGATAAGATGTTGATCACATGGTTAAATGTTACACATGAGAATGTGAGGTCATACGGTTTAAATTCTTGTTTTTTATATTGGAATAATGTAGGTAAAAATAAAATGTTGAGGGCTTTAGAGATATTTTCTAGATATTAAGGTCATATAAAATTTACCATGGTCTGAGATATCCCATGAAGTAATGTTGGTAATGAAAAAACTAATGTGAGTGTGAGATTCTAATGACACATAGAGGATCTTAGAAGGGGTGAAAATAGTTTTAAAGTTTGAATTAATCCTATCAAGACAAAATGAGAATCCTTAGAACATGGTGTCTATAAATCATGATGGGGAACAGTCCACCAAGACTAATAATCCCACATGATCTATGATCATTTTTGGAAATAAGGATTATATAAAAACTATTGATTTCAAATGAGAGAAAACAAATGGGACTCCATAGAATTGATTTTCTCAGTCAATGTGCATAGATACAAGAGGGGGTAACACTATGGTAGTTTATTTACACTAGAATAAAGGAGTGTGAATAGGATTTAATTAATGAATTATAGTATATGAATCAAAAAGTGGAGTGAAAATTGTTTTGAGTTTTAAAGTTGTCCATGTCATTGAAATGAAAATTCTACTATCACATTATCCTAGATGGATGTGAGAAACTGGGATCAATTACGGACTATGTCATTGAAAATAGTACTTAATTTTTTTGTTAGAAGTCATCTAGAGAATTTACTTTGGATGATATGTGAGCCTATTTAGTATTGTGCTTTCTCTAGAGGCGATACTTGTAAGAAATTGAGATTTATGGGGATCCAAATCAGGGAATACCCAAAGTCTGAGTATGAATAAAATGTATATTCCAGAAAATTTCAACACTATTGTTGTACACCACCATGATCTCATGAAGCTTATGGGGTTTATTTTTGATAGAGAGTTGATATTTATGCCCAAGAGGAGTGCTACCCCAATATCATGTGAGGAAAAGAAAACAGGATGAGTGGTTCTTGATCATTATGACAATATGTGGGAAAAATAAGTTGGCAGCTAGGCTTGGGATATAGAATCCATAAATTCTTACATATCCCATGGTGGGAATCAAGCCACACATAGTTATTAAAATTTTGGAAGTAGAGGAATGACACTTGAATATGTGTTTCCCTCTCTCTCTAGAGTAAGTGAGACAACATAGTGTTATAGTTTCGAAATTCTATTGAATGAAGTTAGCTGAATTGTTCAATTTCATACAACTAGGGCTATTTTTGATAATGTTTTACATCATGAATCCAAGAATTTTGTCACATATTCTAGCATATTATGGTGGGGATGTGATACCACACTATTTATTATCAAGTAGATTTAATGATGTATCTATCTCATTTATGGTCTTACAACTCATTCCTAGATGATATATTTTTTAAATTCTTAAATATTGGTCATCTTACAATTATTTAAGTATTGAAAAGATTGGAATTATATTATGGAATTAATATTTTTGAAACACGGACTATTTGAACGAGCATGAATGTAGAGACCCGAAGCTTGACGTACATGCACATTAAATTACTTTTGTGTAATACTTAATACATAACAAAAACAGACACACGAGGACCGTAATAGTTTAGTGTCTTTCGAAACTTTGAACGTAATATTCTAATCATGGTGAAAGATATTCAACATCTCCCATAAAGATCTTCCCCTATTTTTTCTTACCTAAAACCTTTATTTATATCCTGGGGAAAAGAAAACATAAAAAGGGTGAGCTCAGATGCTCAGTAAGGGTAAGCATGGATAAAATAAAACATACCATATACATTTGAACTTAAAAACATGAACGTAATATTTAAACATCAAAAGCCTGAGCAATGACATAAAACATGGAAGTACGTAAGGCATAGATCATAAAGAAACAATAAGAATGATAAAATAGCATGGGAATAAAGCATGTAACTGTGGAAACCATTAAGAACATGTTATGATTTCCATAGTAGCCAGGGCATTACTGCCAAGACCATCTTAGTGGACAATGTCCCTTTCTGAATTGAGTTCACTCCTCGTTCCAGTCTTGTATTACTGAACCGGTTTAACTTTCCATTCCAGCAATTTCTATCTCATGAGATATAAATCTTTACCCAATGCATTGGAGGGAGATATAGGTCCCAACCATCTCATAGTGAAATCATTCTTACTTGTGCCACAAATTAACTTAAAACATTCATCATAACCCAAAGAATAAAATGGGTTTCATAAACATCATCCCATCATCACATAATTCATATAAAACAAATAGATATTTCATTATAAGAAAATTGAAACCATGTAAATCATAGAGACATTATATTTGAAACATACACATATGAAATAATGTCGTCTTATATAGAAAATGGTTTTGATAAAACACTTGAAATGAATTCTTGAGGAAAATATCCTTTATTCTTCAAAATCAATTTCTTTTCAAAAAACATCATGCAATTTTAAAAGAAAATGATTTTTTTGAAAATAGTCATGAAATATTTTGTAGGAAGCTTCATAAAAATAAGGCTTTATAAAACTGTCAAAATCCGTTCGTGCTGTATAAGTTAAAAAAAACATTCTTCTCGTACTTTTGTCGGAAAAGTCAAAAAGTACCTCGTAATAGAAAGATTACATACATACCATGTAGTAAAATTCAAAAATGGGTAAAATAAACATTAAACATACATAAAAACACTTTTATAAAAGATGGACATGGTTGATAGAAATAAATCCAGTAAATACTAACGAATAAGCAATCTCGGATAAAAATGAGATTTGTAAAATTATCCCTTACCTTAGGTCCGATATGCTTCGTATGGTTCCAAAACTCCTGTATAATAATTTTAATAATTTCATTAAATTATTAAATAATCATATTCATTGTTATGATATCATATATGTTTCACTTATGACTTTATATTACCCGTTCTTCTGTAAATTCCATGTTAAAGTAGCATTTTGGGTAAAATCATTTCATTTATCGTATGTGTTTTGACTTGTCGTTTCTTGATATTATCATTTATATCATGATTTAAATAATTCCAGAATGTTAGACATGATTTATATATAATATATATTCATCATATACATATATATTATAGATCGATAAAAGGAATGAAATACACCATTCATGGAGACGGTAGGTCGTACATACGCATGAACGCTGTTTTCGTTTCCTTATTGAGTTGAATGGAATTAAGTAGATGAAATAAATATATATACACATAAATCCAGTATCATTATTATGTCATATATTTCATGATAACTTATTATATATACTTTATAATCATTCATGAATGGTTAACGTGGAGAATGAATCTCATCGAGTCGAGGAGACGGTAGTCCGTACGTACGCACGAGCGATGATATCGTTCTCATGATCGTGGAATTGTATTGGAGTGTATGTATACTATTTAAGAATCAATATCAATTTAAAATAATCATATATTGTTATTATGTACACCATTATACCCATCCAAGTAAGGTTGTGGTGGAAAATATATTACACCACGGCGTGAAGACGGTATTCCGTACGTACGCATGCGTGGTGATTTCGTTTTCCGTAGGATGGATAGATGGTGAAATACGGTTGTTTCATACTTATAATAACATATCATTATATGAGTGATACTGATGTTATTACTTCATTATGAAACAACTTAAGAAGAAGAAGTGGAATAAGAAATAAAGTTGAAATAATCGGTAAGAGACATTACCTCTTCTTTGAAGCACCACTTTGAGTCCTCCTCTTAGGGAACTAAAATTGGTCTTTGAAGAATACCAGGACCTCTAGGATGTTACTAGGGAAGTGGAGAAGAGAATTTGGCTGGGTTTGGCAGATATTGAAGGCTCAATATGGAGTTAGGAAGAGAGGGAGGAGGTTCCCTTTTATAAGGGAGGAGAGGGGCACCTTTGGAATAACGAAAAATATTATTTTATTATAAATCCAACTTCGGTTATAAATAGCTCCAAATTGATTTATTTTGAAGCTAAGGTGGGGAGGGGTTGAAATAATCTCATACAATAGAATTTAGACATGTTTATGTTCCTATTTTAACCTTATCATTTAGCTTTAACATTAAGTTAAATAATTTTACTTTTACCGTGTCTTCTTGTGTTCTTATAATATAAGGTTAATAAACTTACTATAAGCAGCCAAACGAACCCCAAGTTGTTTATTATTAATATATATAACCTTATATAAGTCATTTGGCCATACCGTATATTTTTAGGAATAAAGTAACAATTAATAATATAATATTTGTTTTAAAAACTATTTTATGTCATTTTTGACACTATTTAGTAATTGATTTTTTGAAAATCATAACAGAATTATTAGTTCAAAAACAGTTAATTAAATCGATAATAACATGTCATATTAACCTATAAAATTAGTTTAATTCATAAAAAGTCTCAAATTATATTTATTTGGGTATTTATAACATCAATTATGTCAATATTTCATTAATAAGATAATTACAACATCATCTTTGTGTCATAAATAAATTAAATTATTTAAAGTCTAAACATTACAAATTAAATATCATTATTTAGGAAATCATTTTGTCTTTCTAATGAATATTTATAGTTGAATTTATCTTCTGTATAACCCTATATTAAAAATGATATTCTTATTAAACTTTGATTTTAACTATTTTAACCCTTCTTTAAATAAATTAATAATAAATGTCCTAATCTAATCCAAGTGGGCCTAAATGGTCATATTTTATTCATAAGGTTGTTATTGGTCGAATTACACTTATCCAATAGAATTAATACAAGTGTTAGGCTAATAATAATATCATTTGTACCCTTAATTACCCGATTTACTTTTAATCATGGTAAAAAAAGTAAAAAGTTACTATTCACCAAAAATTATTTTCATCTCATTGAACCACATTTTACTTACTAAAATCAACTATGTCTCTCGGATTTTTGAAATTCCACTCACAGAAGTGATAAAATTAAGTTTTATGAAGAAATCATTTTTTAACTACCACTTAGTAGTTTCATTATTCATCAAAAAATGAAAGTTTCCAGAAAAATACCAAAAAATATGCCTAAGATATATTTTATATTATGAACTTAAAAATGATGTATATTTTACCAAATTCAAAACATATCATTTGCATTAATTAATATAAAAATTAATTCCCGTCGTCAAAGCATATTGCGTGTATTAAGAGATAATAACTATAAAAAGATTGACACTTGTTTTTGTCTGGTTTAAATGTGAAATTACATCCAATGACCAACATTGTATGAAATTTCAAAAATATATTCTAAATATACTTTAAAACCAATCAAATTAATAATTTATCACTATTAATTATTTTGATTAAAATGGTTGTTTTTAATTAAAATTTAGTAATTTTCACTATTCATCAGAAAATTAAAGTTATCCGAAAAGTACCAAAATTTCACCCTAAGCTAATTTCGATATTCTGAATCCAAAAATAAAGTCCATTTTGAAAAATAAAATTTACCAAATTTCAAAAAGTGGTTATTACTATTCATAACGGCTAGTTTTAATAATATTTTAATAGCATATCGTTGTTTAGTGAAACTCGGTATTGCGTACTACACACGCTATCAAGGAAGGTCGCGATTGCGTGTAATTCAAGGCAAGTCAAGGATGTGTGTTGTGCAAGATTCTTTTGGTGTAGCGTACAACACAAGACATTAATGAAATTAAAAAGAATATTTTTCATAAAATCTCGGGGTGTTACATTCTACCCCCCTTAAAATGAATTTCACCCTCGAAATTCGTCGGGATTTTAAATGGTTTACGACTCGAAAGTTTGTTTAATAGAAACCCACATCGTGAAAAGGAATACCAAAACTTGGCTTTAAAAAAATAGAGTATGAAACGTAACGGTTACCCAAATTAACTCATCACTGGGTTTCCATGTAGGAGAACATAAGTGAAAATATGGATATGGAAGAAGAATCTAACCTTTAAGTTATGATGGAGAGTGGTAGAGAACATGGCTCTGAAAAAGACAACAATCACAAAGCCATAAATTTGTGAAGATCTAAGGTTCCATCTGATTAATCGGATATAAGGGCACTAGAACAACATTTTTGGTTTTCAATATCATTTCCCTAAATTTGAAGAATTAGAATTAGAATAAATACTTACTTTATTTTGGTACAATCTCACTGTTGTTCGTGCCTTGAACAACTTCCAATTCATCTCTTAAATAAATGAAGTTGAATTTGTTATTCGTGAAGTGTTAGCAGATCATGTGATAGAATGACGGGTCATTCCATCTGTCTCAAACAAAAGGTTAGAAAAAGTTATTAAATATACATAAGCCGCTCTATAGTGAGATTAATCATATATGGTTCCTAAAATGGACTTATAATTCATATATCATACTGCTTAATATAATAAAACTAGTTTCTACTAAAAAGAGACTTCCTATAGGCCAGTGGTAGGTGATAAAGGCCAGTCGCACTTCGGCTGTGGGTTCAATTCTCACAGCCTTGTCCGACGCGATGGGCTATCACCCTTCCTGCAGGTTGTCCTTTTTCTAAAACTACAATACTATAACATCCCATCAATAATATCGAAAAAAATTTATATCCATAAACAATACTACCTTATGTTCAACATAATCCATTCCAATCGTTATCTTAAATTCTTCGGTTCAAGCTCATAGTATAAAGAAAACGATTACTTGAAATGTCATCAACCAACCATCATTTATCCCCCATTATCTTGTTGGTCACATTCCAATCATGTGAATACCATAATCATGTATTCTCTTGAAAAATGAATACCCATTAAAACTTAGTGAAAACATGAATGCTGTCAAAAGTTAACTCTTTCCACATACCAAAATCCAAAAATTCTATGTACTCAAACCATGATATAACCTTCTCCTTATATAAGTCATGAGCTCATGAATACTATCAAACATTTAATTTTTTCCTTATCCCTTCATTATGGGAATATCATCTACTTTCCAAAAATACTGGTACCATTCATCACATACTTTCAAAACATAAGGAAAGACAACAGTGTAACAATCCTTAGATGTCTCTTTATTCCATAGTACCATGAGATTACTTGTACAACATTACACTTGATAAACATGTAATCATTCCACTACCTTCTTAAGCCATTGATAGAGCATCAACAATTCTTTCATCTCACATATCATTTGTAGTCTCTTCATCATCATCAACATAAATATTACCCATACGACCATACTGATTCTCTTCATGAGACTTTACCTTAGGGTATTGGTTTGTATAATTCCCGTACGTTCCACATTTAAAACATTTAACCATCGTTGATGTCGAAGCAATACCATTATCCTCATCTATAGTGTTAACTGAACCTTTTCCTTTGCACTTAATGGATTTATGTCCTTCTTTTCCACACCCAAAGCATCTTCCAGTTCCTTTGAAACATTCTCCTTGTTGTCTCTTCGCACATGATTTACATAGGGGAAATTGAACTTTCTTTCCTCTATGATCATCATGAAACTCCATCTTTCTCTTATTTGCCGAGTCAGGAAACTTACCAAATTTGACTTTATTGATCATATTTTGAGATTTCTGATTCGGCATAATAATTATATTTGGAATTCCAAATCCCATTTCATGTGGTTGCTCATGAAGAATATCATTCCATTGTACATCATATCCTCCATTATCATGAATCATCTTGTTTCCATCCATTTTCTAAAACCCAAAAAGAATAGTGTGAGAGGAAAAAAAATCATAATAAAGGGGGAGTAACTTCATTATATAACATCTTAGGTTTAATCTAATATCGTTACCATAATTCTAAGACTATAACCTATACTTATACTTAACCTTAGGGACATCTCTAGACATACCTTATAAATATCTCTAGGGATCTCACTAAAGTTCTCACATCCTAGTTTCCAAAGGTTGACAAAACCTTTCTGCTGATACCAACTGTAGAGACCCGAACCTTGACGTACATGGAAATTACATTACTTTTTCGGAATACATAATACATAACAAAAACAGACACACGAGGACCGTAATAGTTTAGTGTCTTTGAAAACTTGGAATGTAATCTTCTAATCATGGTGAAAGATCTTCAACATCTCCCATAATGATCTTCCCCTTTTTTTTCTTACCTAAAAACTTTCTTTATATCCTGGGGAAAAGAAAACATAAAAAGGGTAGCTCAAATGCTCATTAAGGGTAATCATGGATAAAATAAAACATACCATATACATTTGAACTTAAAAACATGAACGTAATGTTTAAACATCAAAAGCATGAGCAATGACATAAAACATGGAAGTACGTAAGGCATAGATCATAAAGAAACATTAATAATGATAAAATAGCATGGGAATAAAACATGTAATTATTGCAACCATTAAGCACATGATATTATTTCCATAGTAGCCAAGGCATTGCTTCCAAGACCAACTTAGTGGACAAAGTCCCTTTCTGAATCGAGTTCACTCCTCGTTTCAGTCCTGTATAACGGAACCGGTTTAACTTGCCGTTCCAGCCATGTCTATCTCATGAGATATAAATCTTTACCCAATTCATTGGAGGGAGATATAGGTCCCACCCATCTTAAAGTGAAATCATTCTTACTTGTTCCACAAAATAAACTTAAAACATTAATCATAACCCAAAGAATAAAATGGGTTTCATAAACATCATCCCATCATCACATAATTCATATAAAACAAATCGATATTTCATCATAAGAAAATTGAAACCATGTAAATCATAGAGACATTATACATGAAACATACACATATGAAATAATGTCATCTTAGATAGAAAATGGTTTTGATAAAACACTTGAAATGAATTCTTGAGGAAAATATCCTTTATTCTTCAAAATCAATTTCTTTTCACAAAACATCATGCAATTTTAAAAGAAAATGATTTTTTTTGAAAATATTCATGAAATATTTTGGAGGAATATTCATGAAAATAATGCTTTATAAAACCGTAAAAATCCGTTCATGCCGTATAAGTTAAAAAAACATTCTTCTCGTACTTTTGTCGGAAAAGTCAAAAAGTACCTCGTAATAGAAAGATTCCATACATACCATGTAGTAAAAGTAAAAAATGGGTAAAAAGTACATTAAAAATTCATAAAAACACTTTTATTAAATATGGACATGGTTGATAGAAATAACCCCAATAAATACTTACGAATAAGCAATCTCGGATAAAAATGAGATTTGTAAAATTATCCCTTACCTTAGGTCCGATATGCTTCGTATGGTTCCGAACCTCCTATATAATGATTTAAATAATGTCATTGACTTATTACATAATCATATTCATTGTTATGATATCATATATGTTTCACTTATGACTTTATATTACCCGTTCTTTTGTAAATTCCACGTTAAAGTAGCGTTTTGGGTAAAATCATTTCATTTATCGTATGTGTTTCGACTTGTCGTTTCTTGATATTATTACTTATATCATGATTTACATAATTCCAGAATGTAAGACATGATTTATATATAATATATATTCATCATATACATATATATTATAGATTGATAAAAGGAATGAAATACACCGTTCATGGAGTGGGTAGGCCGTACGTACGCATGAACGCTGTTTTCATTTCCTTATTGAGTTGAATGTAATTAAGTAGATGACATACATATATATACACATAAATCAAGTATCATTATTATGTCATATATTTCATGATTACTTATTATATATACTTTATAATCATTCATGAATGGTTAACGTGGAGAATGAATCTCATCGCGTCGTGGAGACGGTAGTCCGTACGTACGCACGAGCGATGATATCGTCCTCATGATCGTGGAATTGTATTGGAGTGTATGTATACTATTTCAGAATAAATATCACTTTACAATAATAATATATAGTTATTATGTACACCATTATACCCATCCAATTAAGGTGGTGGTGGAAAATAGATTACACCACGGCATGGAGACGGTATTCCGTACGTACGCACGCGCGGTGATTTCGTTTTCCGTAGGATGGATAGATGGTGAAGTAGGGTTGTTTCATAATTATAATAACATATCCGTATATGAGTGATACTGATGTTATTACTTCATAATGAAACAAACTAAGAAGAAGAAGTCGATGAAGAAATAAAGTTGAAATAATCGGTAACGGACATTACCTCTTCTTTGAAGCGCCTCTTTGAGTCCTCCTCTTAGGGCACTAAAATTGGTCTTTTAAGAAGACCAGTACCTCTAGTATGTTTATAGGGAAGTGGAGAAGATAAATTTTTATGGGTTGGCCGAGATTGAACGCTCAAAGTGTTGTGAGGAAGAGAGGGAGGATGTGCCCTTTTATAATGGAGGAGAGGGGCACCAATGGAATAACTAAAAATATTATTTTATTATAAAGCCAAATTCTGTTTTAAATAGCTCCAAATTAATTTATTTCGAAGCTAAGGTGGGGATGGGTCTAAATCCTCTCATCCAATATAATTTAGACAAGTTTAGGTTCCTATTTTATCATTATCATTTAGATTTAACATTAAGTTAAATAATTTTACTTTTACCGTGTCTTCTTGTGTTCTAATACTATAAGGTTAATAAACTTACTATAAGCATCCAAACCAACCCCAAGTTGTTTATTATTAATATATATAACCTTATATATGTCATTTGGCTGAACCTTAGATTTTTAGGAATAAAGTAACAATTAATAATATAATATTTGTTTTAAAAACTATTTTATGTCAATTTTGACACTATTTAGAAATTGATTTTTGTGAAAACCATAACAGAATTATTAGTTCTGAAAAATTTACTTAAATCAATACTAACATGTCATTGTAACCTAGAAAATTAGTGGAATTCATAAAAAGTCTCAAATTATATTTATTTGGGTATTTATAACATCAATTATGTCAATATTTCATTAATAAGATAATTACTGCATCATCTTTGTGTCATAAATAAATTATATTATTTAAAGTCTAAAAATTACAAATAAAATATCATTATGTAGGAAATCATTTTATATTTCTAATGAATATTTATATTCGAATTTATCTTCTGTATAACCCTATATTAAAAATGATATACTTATTGAACTTTGATTTTAACTATTTTAACCCTTCTTTAAATAAATTAATAATAAATGTCCTAATCTAATCCAAGTGGTCATAAATGGTCATATGTTATTCCTAATGTTGTTTTTGGTCGAATTACACTTATCCAATAGAATTAAGACATGTGTTAGGGTAATAATAATATCATTTTTATCCTTAATTACCCTATTTAATTTTAACTGTGGTAAAAAAGTCAAAAGTTACTATTCACCAAAAATTATTTTCATCTCATTGAACCAAATTTTACTTATTGACATCAACTGTGTCTCTCGTATTTTTGAAATTCCACTCACAGAAGCCATAAAATTATGTTTTATGAAAAATTAATTTTTTTAACTACTACTTAGTGGTTTCACTATTCATCAAAAAATGAAAGTTTCCAGAAAAATACCAAAAATTAGGCCTAAGATATATTTGATATTATGAACTCAAAAATTATATCTATTTTACCAAATTCAAAACATATTAGTTGCATTAATTAATATAAAAATTAATTCCCGTCGTCAAAGCATATAGCGTGTATTAATAGATAATAACTATCAAAAGATTGACACTTGTTTTTGTATGGTTTAAATGTGAAATTACATCCAATGACCAACATTGTATTAAATTGTAAAATTATATTCTAAATATACTTTAAAAACACTAAAATTAATAATTTATCACTATTAATTATTTCGATTAAAAAGGTTGTTTTTAATTAAAATTTAGTAATTTTCACTATTCATCAGAAAATGAAAGTTATCCGAAAAGTACCAAGATTTCACCCTAAGATAATTTTGATATTACGAATCAAAAAATGAAGTCCATTTTGAAAAATAAAATTTACAAAATTTCAAAAAGTGGTTATTACTATTCATAACGGCTAGTTTTAATAATATTTTAATAGCATATCATTGTTTAGTGAAACTTAGTATTGCGTACTACACACGCTATCGAGGAAAGTCGTGATTGCGTGTAATGAAAGGAAAGTCAAGGACTTGTGTTGTGCAATCATCTTTTGGTGTAGCGTACAACACAAGACATTAATGAAATTAAAAAGAATATTTTTCATAAAATCTCGGGGTGTTACAATGAAGGTCATGAAAATTATTTTTTTAGGAACTATGAATTTTTGGGAGGCATGGTGATATCTCCATCCCTAGTTTTTAGTGAGTATAAAGCATCATATGAGTACTTGTATATGGAAAATAGTCCTTGAACATTTCTATCCAAATTCTGTGTTTTACTTCTTTGTATCATTGGTTTCCTTAGTAAAGTTCCCCAAACCTACAATCATTGGACATGTTTTAATAACACAATCATTAAACATTAATTTTGATAAAAAGTGATGTAAACCTATATTTATTTTACAAAATTACCATAATATAAATATTAAATATCCTAAATAATCTCATAATCCCTAGAATGTAAGGTTTAGTGTCTTTTAGGACTAGTTATATAAGCATCTCATTTTAGAAAACTTGTGAAAATTTCTCCTTAATCAAGCCACATTATACTACCTTATAAACTCTCTATAGGTTATACGCATATTTATAACATGTGGAATTGAAAAAAATAAAGGGATCTAGGAGAGGTAAAAACACATCAACATGTCATAAAGGGAGAGATCATAAGTATATGAGAAACTATGAGCAGCAGAGAAATATCTTAGTAAAAGAACTTGTAATAATTAGAGTTCAAAATAATTCATGATAGAAGGTTATGTAATCTGAAATGAACAAACACATAATATGGAATAAGAGTTTGAGGTAATAAAATAAACCATGAAGAATAATCATAGGAATATGACTTAGAAATGTGTCACATGTATAGTAAACCCTAACAATGTGAACATAGTAAAATTTGATTATATCCAAAAAAATCTTGTGAACTAATCTATTAGTGACCATGGTCACCCACCATCATAGGAAAAAATTTATATATAATCATGGACATGCACAATCATGTGAAAAAAATAATTTGTGATCATTTCCATGCATATTCATGTGAACGAAACTATACGTAATCAATTCAATGCACAATCATACAAACCAAGCTATGTGCAATCATGTTAACACACAACATTATTATCTCATGAGATATAAAATCATAACCAATACATTAGAGGGATATATAGGACCCGAACCATTAATCATATATTCAAATGTGTTCCACTTTAAAACAATCATTAATCACAATATTAATAACAAATATAAATGAAAATGATTTTCAGAAAATCTGTATATGGTATCAACAAAATTAGCCTCATGAATGTGAAAAGTTGATAACCAAAATTAAATATTGAAAAAAATATATTTCATAATGACATTCAAATGTTGATTCATGAAAAATAATTACCAAGGAAATAATGCCTTTTGATATAAAGAGGACAATTATAGAGAAATTTTAAAATAGTTTTATATAAAAAACTTTTAACTAAGGTGTAAGTGATGAAGTTACTTATCAAATTTATAATTCATTTTTCAGAAAATTTTATTTTTAGAAATTGAAAAAAATAATTTTTAAAATCAATATTGGGAATGAAATATCAATAATTATGCCTTGTATAAGAAATAATAGTTTAAAAAGGTGAAGTGAATTTTTTTTAAGACATTTATTCTTAAAAAGAATATTTAATAACAGAGCATTGAAAATGAAATAATTGATTCAATAGGGTGAAGTGAATTATCACTAAAATACCATGTTTTGAAAAAGAAAATTAATAACAGATTTTTAAAATTAAATAAATGATATCAAAATTAATTTTTGGTAGAAGATAAAAAATTTTATTTTAACAAGATGAAAAACCTTTTTAATATTTTTAAATACGTTTATCAAAAGCCTAGATCATAAAAAGAGTAATAATACATCATTTTTAAAAGAGGATTAGAGAGATATAAATGTTACATGAGATAAAACATCATTTGGTTTCTAATAATTAATGAGAACATTGGTGGGATTTTAAAAAATAGACAATTAAGGGAAACGGTAATTAAAGAGGATGGGCTTTGTTACCTAGAGTGATATACTTTTTGAGATAGAAATTCATTAAAGTAAAATATTTTTAAAAAAAATAATCTTTATTGTGGATGATAAATTATACTGGAATAAAACATTAGGGTGGAGTTAACCAAACCTTTAAGAAATATGTTCAAGAAGAATCATTCTAACTTAATAAAAAGAGTTGATCAAACAAAGTCACTTACACCTTTATATACTTTGAATTGAGGGGATTTCAATGGAAAACAGGGCAAGGATATGAAAAAACTATTAATTACCTTAATATGGTAAAAATATTTCATTGGAAAATAGTCCCACCATATTAAATATATCATCATGCACCATAAGAATTATCTATCAAGAAATTAAATTTGAGAAAAAGAACCCCTTACCTAAATTCCACTAAATCTCTTAAATATCCTATATAAAAAATATATTTTCTTAACAATTTTAAAAAACTTATTAATATATTTCATATTTTATAATGTTTATTTATAATTATTATCCATATTTATAATAGTTATTTATGATCTAATTTCAATATTAGTGTAAGTAATCTTGATCATTTTGTACTAGTTTCAAAATAATGGTTTTGTTCTTCTTTATTTTAGTAAAATTAATAATTATTAGATCATAAAAGGTACTGTATTTAATTATTTATATTCATTTACAATGATAAAATTTCAATATATGGGAGTATCAGTTATGATCCTTAAAATGAAATCGAAAATGAGAATGTTACAATGATTTTTAACGAACCAACACTGGTATCTTAGTTCATGAGTTTAATATTAATTTTTCCACTATATAACCAAAGTAAAATAATTATTTAATTATTTATTTCTTATATAATTAGTAATTATGTTTTTATAGCCACCCATGATGTTATTTTATATCAATTTTCATGTAATTTATTGAATGACCATAACATGAATATGCTATAATTAATGGATGATTATGGTCATGAAAGTTATTTATTTTGGTATCATATCCTTATTGTAGAAGAATAATGAAGATATTTTTATATTTTTAAAGAGATGAACAATATTTTAAGGGATTTTAATAAAAAAATTTAATTATATGAAAAATAGAAATGTCACTTTATAGAAGTGGTAGTCCACACCACACACAGTTAATATTTTCATTCCTCAATGAATGGAAGGGAAATGAGGTGGATTATAATTTTTCTATTAATAATAATAGTTACATTATATATTTAATATTTATTATCCAACTAAATATTTTTAACCAATGAATAGAGGTGATAAGGAAGAACCGGAGGCATCATTTTGTGGAAGAGGTAGTATGCACAAATGCACAGTTGAATATTTCATTTTTTATTGGAAAAGAGGTAAGGTGGTAAATATTTATTAACATAAAATAATAATTTAGGGAATATAAAATTTATTTATGTAATTATATAACAATGAGAGTTTTTATAAATTAAGATAGAGAAGAAAAGGAGTTTGTACTCATGTTGTGGACATGAGATTTCCCTTAAAGGAATTCTTTTAAAATAGAGGTCTTTGGATAAGTTGTTATAATAAGAAGATAAACAAAATAAAAGGTGATTATAGGGGAAGATAAAATATTATTTTTTAAATAAGAAATCAAAATTCGGGTATAGGATTAAAAGGGTTGTGTGATGTCCCTTAGATAAGTGGTGAGAATGACCTTTTTGTAAATATTTCAACTTAATATAAAGAGAACACATGTTTCACATTTCTAGAAGACTCAAAAAAGAATAATATTAGAGGGGAGATACGTTTTAGTCTATCCTAACCGAAAAAATCAATTATAAACAAGTTTTTAACATATTAGGCTTTTTATTCTTTTTTAACCATTTTTACCCTTTTATGGCTTCTACCAGGGTAACTAGTTTTTGCCTAAATAATTCATTATTTATCCCTAAAAATAAAATGGACATTATTGCATAATTTTTACCTAACGATTAAAAATATTAAATCCATTTTATCATATTAAATTTCTATATTTAAGAAAATATAATTTTAATATTAGCACATATAACGCTTAAAAATCCCCTTTTAGAAAAAATGTATTTTTTACCTTCAAATTTATGTAAAGGGTAAATTATCAATGTATTTGATTATAATGATATAAATTGGGTTATTATAAAAGAAATAATATTTATGTGGCTTTAATATATTTCAAAAAACATAATTTAACAAGAATAATATATAATTAAAATAAAATACCAAAAATAATCTCTTTTATTTGAAAATATTACTTAAGTTCATAAAATGTTAAACACATGTCTTATAAATTCTTAATAGTATTTATAAATATATAGTTTTAGTAAATAAATAAATACTTTTACATAAAAAATCTTTTATATTTTTTTGTCATACTTATTGATATAGTAATTATATCTATGATTTTACTAAAAAATTATTTTTTCACTGTTCACAAAGGCATAAATTATTTTAGAAAAATTTCATAAATAAAATTTATGACAATATTTATTTGTGGAAAAAACAAATAAACTTTATTTTATATAATTATACATATTAAATTTATAAATTTATCATTTAAATGAAAATAAAAATTATAAATAAAATTTACTTTTATTAAAAAATGACCCTTTTAAACCTTACTTGTTCTCAATATTTTTATATATTAATTTTTCATTTTGTGGTTATTGATAAATAAATAAATTTATTTCATTACTACATATTATCATAATCATCATTTAAAGATGGTTTATTTAATTTATTACTACTTTAAGTAGTTATTTAAGATTATACAATCGTTTTAAAAATTAAATCATATTAATTATAATAATTTTAAATGTAATCATTTTGAAACAGTTCATATATTTTTATTCATTAAAGGGTTTATTATTATGATTAATTTCCTAGAAATTTTCATCTAATATGTTGCGTCTCATTTATTTCATTATTGCATGTAGAGAAAGCTATTGAACACATTATATTTATTTAATGAAAATATCTATAGTAAAATATTAGGGCATTACCTTCTCCTATTTAAATAAAATGAATCCTTTTAATTTTAATTATTGTATACTAATTAAAATATATAAGGATATTTACATTAAGGATATAACCCATGATAAACTTTCTAGAGAGATATCAACTTTACAAATTAAGGAAACATATATTTTCCCCTATAATTAGCTTATCTCTATCATTGTGTTTCTATATAACCATTTGATATAAGAATACGATTATTCTGTATCAAGACTATCATTACATACTTTTATTATATAATGTGTTCATACTCATCCTTTCATTGATATAATACCATTGATTGATATGAAATAATATTTCCTTATTACAATTTTTTTATTCTTAGTAGAGGGGACCAAAAAACTTATAAAATGACCTTTAAGTTATATATGGGAAGGATAATAATATTTTCACAAATTATATTCCCATTAGAATCATCTTAGGATACAAGACATAAATAAATTATCTTCTATAGAAAATCATCTGGGTGGTGATTTAATTCTATTAGAAGACACCCTAGATACCCACTACCAGAATACATCATGTAATATAAAAATATAATGTAGAAGATAAGTATTAATTAATTATACTGATCCACTTTAGTAGTTGTTATTGGATTATATATCCCTTTTTCCTAAGGTTTATGAGGTTTACAATATGTATAATCATTGTTAGACCATGGGATGGGGCATCAAATTTCATAATTCCAAAACTCATTATATATAAAGTATAGAACTATGTATGGTGTTTTAGTTGGGAGTCCAATACCATCCATTTAATTTGATGAAATATTTAACTCCCTTTTAAAATTATGTTCTCAATAGATAACACATCCACACTTGAAAAAACTTCTTGTTCCTTTCAGGCATTCGCTATGGTATTTATCCCCACATTTTTAAATGTATTAAATTTAAAAATAGTTTATTCATCTCCATTTTCATCATCACTTTATTATTTGTGAAACTCCATACTTATCTTATTTGATTTGTTTTAATGTTTGTAAATACTCAAGTCATTAATTATAATTCAATATAGATATAAGATAAATAACAATATATTTTAAACACCAACTTTCAACCCTTTGTTTTTTATTAAGATAAGAACTCTATTTTCCATTATATCCATTATTTACATGATTACTCATATATCCATCATTTTATAAAAAAAATTGTCAATCAAGATAGATAAATATTAAATTTATAATATAGTTATAATCTCAAAACAAAACTAAAACTCAAAATTTATTACACATACAAATTATCACATATGATATATGATTAGCCTAAATCACTCTTGGTTCAATATAGACATAAATAGGATGGGTTATATTATATTTATGAACCTAATTCCTAAAAAAAATAATATTTAGAAAAGATAATGATATTGACAAAATAATATCCACTGGGAATGTCTATCAAGGTGTTCAATCTTAGTTCTACTCATCATGCACCAGATTAAAAATTATGTTAAAAGTAAACTTGTCATTTTTTGAGTGATTACCCCTAGGATCTTCTGTTCTATAGCTACATACACATTACAATATCCCAAAAGGAATGTAATTTCTAGAAGAACTGCAAATATCTACTTTACCAAAAATTTATCATCTAATTTTATAGTTAGACTTACCCCTTGAATTTTTCTAAATTTTACTCATTATAATGTACATAATAAAATAAACTAATCCTATAAACTAACTAAGCCTTTCTCTGATACCGACTTAAGTGCTGTAGACCAACAAACCTGAGTCTGGGGATAAAAATTCTTTCTTTAAAAACATTATTTAATAAAAAGTTATATGAATGTATTATTATTTTACAATATTACCATAAAAAAAATATTACTACTCCTAAACAATATCACAATCCCACTTACATAAGGTTTAGTGTATTTGAGGACTATTAAAATGGGATATTATTTTACCAAATGTATGAGCATTTCCCCCTAATTTACCAATGTCATAATATATTCTAGACAACTCATATTTTATAATCATATTCCTAACATAGGGAATAAGAATATAAAAAATGGGTGTGATTGAATTCTCAGTAAGGAACAAACTCATCAACATGACATCATGGGTTAGATCATAAGAATATGAGGAAACACGTGGAGAGGGAAAATATCTTATTAAAAGGAAATGGTACAATAAGATTTATAAATAATTCATAATAGAACAAGTAATATGAAATGAAAAAAATAAGTACCCTGACATTGAGTGTGAGATAATTCACATCAACCATGGATCATAATCATTGGTATATTATATTGAAATTTGTTTTAAGTACAGTAAACTATAACATTGCGAACAAAAAAAAAGTGATCATGTCCAATGACAATATTGTGTAAAACACTATATGTGGTAATGGAAATGCACCATAATGTGAGAAAATAATAATTTGACAATTTCCTCACACAAAAATATGAATAAATGTATTTTCAATCATGTCCAAACACCACTTATGAACAAATCTATACATGATCTTGTCCACACATAATCATGTGAATAAATCTATAAGAGATAATGTCCACACACAATATTCATATATCATGTTATATAAAATCAAAACCATTAAATTTATGGGATATAACATACCCCACCTTTCAATCATCCATACATATGTGTGCCTCTTTAAAATAATCATTAATCACACAATAATATTCCTATATACTGAAAAATTAATTTCATCACATTTTCACATGGTATCACCAAAATTTAACTAAAGAATTTAAATGATTGATACTATAAATTCTATCACCATAAAACATAATTTCAGAAGGATACTGTGAATTTTATTCTTGAAAAATAACTTCCAAGGAAATAAGGCCATAAGAGATAAATAAACAATGGTATCGAAATCTTAAAAGAGTTTTGTAGAAAACACTTTTATGTTTGACTTATGTGATGTAGTTACAAGAAACTATGAAAATTATTTTTTCTAAAAGGTCACTTTTGAGAAATTTAAAATGATTCATTTAAAAAATAATATTTGTATTAAAATCGTAATAATAAATACTCAGAGGATATGTAATGTTTTCAAAAAGGATAGTTGAAAACATTTGTAAAACATTCATTTTCAAAAAGATTTTTTTTCAAAGGAGCCCTAAAAATGACATAAAGGATTCCAAATGGTGAAGGGAATTCATTTTAAAAAAATTAATTTTGAAAAATAGACATAAATAATAGACCCTTAAAATGATAAAAATGTTACCATAATAATTGCATAGTGGAATATAAAACAATATATTTTGATAGAATGGATTATTTAGTATTTTGAATTACATTTTTTGGAAACCCACGTCATATAAAGAGTTAAAAAAATCCATTTCATAAGTGGATAAAAGAAATATAAAGGTAAAACATGATAAAACATAATTATTTTTAAAATTATAAAGGAAGAAATAGGGGGTAAAGGAAAATATAGACAAGAAGGGTAAACCATATGGAAAAGGATGTGATTTATTCTCAACAACAATATAAATTTTTAGGGAGAAATTTATGTAGGTAAAAACTTTTAATTAAAAATTAATTCTAAATATATAGTTATTTAAAATTTAATTTAATAAAATCTAAGGATGTAAGTAACCAAACATGGAAGAAATAAGTTCAAAAAGAATCATTTTAACTAAATGAAGTTTGTTGAGTTATCAATGACCCTTAAAACCTTGGTATCCTTTGAATCAAAATTCATTTAAAGTAAGAACATGATATGAATCTTCAAAAACACATGAATTACATTAATATGGTAAACTATGTTCATTAGTAATTAATAAAACCAAATTATATATCATGGGTTTCCATAATAAATATGACTCGAGAAATCAAATTTAATATCAAGAATCTCTAAAATTAATTAATAAAGTCAACTAAATGGATGAAATATCACATATAAAAAAACTTTCTTGACCACCAATTTCCTAAAAAAAATTCATATTTATATACTTTTATAATATTTATTTATAATTATTCACTATATTTATTTTAGTTAGATTTTATCCTTTTTAAATATTGGGTGTGCGCAATATTGATTGTTTTGAACAAGTTTCATAAAAATTGTGTTATTACTCGCTATTCTATAGAATTTCATTTTTCAAAGATCGAAATTTTTTCTATTATTCATGCTTTATAATTTTTTATAATTTTATAATTTCATTCTATGGGTTTTTTGTTCCTATATTTAAAATAAAATTGGTGATGGGCATATTTCAATTATTTTTAAGGAAAAAATGATTATAGATTAATTAGCGAGTATACTATTATTGTTACCATTAAAAAATCATTATTTACTTATTTATATCATATATTTTTAGTAATGAAATTATTATATATATACAAGATGTTATTTTATACCATTTTTCAAGTTGGTGATTAGACCAATCCAAACATGAACATACCATAATTAAAGGATGAGTACAGTTATAGAAGTGGTTTATTTTGGAATAACGTAATTATTATTGGAGAATAAGAATATAATTAAATATTTTTAATATTTTTAATAATTTTAAATATTTTTTAATAAATAATAATTGGACTTGATTAAAACCAAGATAAACTAATTTTAGGGGATGGTTGTCCATATAAGACACAGTTAACGTTTTCATTAATAATGAATGTGGGGGAAACAAGGTGGACTATAATTTGTATTATAATATAAATAATTAGATAATTTTTTTTCATATTTGTTATTTAATTAAGAAATTAAAACCTGTGAAGAGAAGAGGTGGGGAAAAATGTAGGACATCGGTTCGAGTTGACGCCATTCTACTCAAATGCACAAATAATGGTTTAATTTTTATTAATGGAAAAAGAGGAAGGAGGTTAGTAGTTGTTACCTTAGAATAATAAAATTTAATATATAAATACTACTTAACTCTTTATATATTAATGAAAAAATTATATTAGGGAATATAAAATAGAAAAGAGAATAATTTAGAGAAAATTAGTTCTCATGTTGAGGACTTATGCTTTCCCTTGGAGGACTCCTTTGAAATGGATGGATAAGATTAATTATTGAGATAATAAGAAAAAGTAAGTGAAATAGAATTATAAAGTTATTAAAAATACAATATTTTTAGGAGGAAAATTAAATTTGGGAGTGGTCTGGAAGGGTTGGTGATATAGCCCTATTATAAGTTGTGAAAAATATATTATTGTAAACATTTAAACATCATATAAAGAGGGAAAATATTTCATATGAAAAAAAGAATAAAAAATGAAAAATAAGATATTCGTGATATGTTTGTTTATAGACACCAATAAAAAAATAAATTAGAAACATGTTATTCACAAGTTAGGTTGTTTACAACTTTGGGTAACTAATTTGACCCCTTTTTTCCTTCTATCATGGTAACTAGTTTTTACCGAAGAAATTCATTTTTATACATAAAAATAAAGTGGACCATATTACATAATTTCTATATATTGATTAAAAAATTTTAATCCATTTTATCAGATTCAATTTCTACATCTAAGAGATATAAATTTTAACATTAGTGAATATAACATGTTAAAACCCATTTTTCTTGAAATTTTTTTTAAGGTTAAAATTTATGTGTAGGATAAAATTATAAATATTTTTTATTTTCATGATATATGGTTTATTATTATTAATAAAATAAAATTTACATGGATTTAAAATCAACCCAAAACCTAATTTTATGGAAAATAATATTTAATTAAATGAAAAGACAAAAAAATAGTTACTTTTATTGGGAAATAATTCTAAAGTTTATAATATAATAAAATTAAATAAATTAATAATAATATTTAGAAATTTATATTTTTACTCTTTAACTAAATTTTTGGTAATTAATTTTTTAAAAGTTTTTAATTTCTATTTACTCCTTAATATGAAAATAAACACTACAAATTTAGTAAAAAAATGGTTTTTTTCACTATTCCCCTAAAAATATATTATTTTATAAAATTATAAAATATTAAATTTAGAATAATATTGATGTGAGTAATTTTATAATTATGTTTAGTTTGTAAAATGTAATTCTATAATTGATAAATTTAATTTTAAATCATAATTCAAAATATAAAGAAAAAATGATTTTGTTGAAAAATGGCCTCCTTAAGCATTATGTGTTCTCAATAATATTTCATACAAATTTATAATTTAAGTAATGATAGTTTATCATTGAATTTATTAAAATTTTATATATTATCATAATATTCATTTTAAATTGGTTGATTTAATTTATTAATACTTTAAATAGTTATTTAAGAATGAAAAATCCTTTTAAATATTAAATAATTCTAATTATATATCTTATAAATGTATGAATATTGAACTATTCAATATCTTCTTATTTAATAGGCATTATTTCATTCTTATAATTTTCATGATAATATTAATCATGTATAGTTTAACTCATTTTAGTTCATTTTTTCAAATAGAGAAATTTATGGAACACAATTTATTTTTTATTGGAATGATATATGGTATAATTTTTGGGTGTTACACATAGCCCAATTAATATGTCACCTTGGAGGAATGAGTGAAAATGAACCCTCTTGTTGAAGGTTCATTACAAAAAATATAGATAGACATTGAGGTTTTATATGGGTTAGAACTTTTTCTTTTCAAGGGATTCTAGTTCGGATAAGAATACCTATACAAATTTTCTTGTATTCAACTAATAATAAATATATTTCTATAGGAAGGAAATACAAGAAAAAATAGTCCATAATTCTTTTTTTGATATCCCATAATATAAAGGGTCATATGGGTGGAATTCTATCCAAATTTGTAATATTCCCATAGGGAATTTGCGTTCTTTTCATGTAAAATATTTTTATTATGATATACCATATTATATTTAATATAAGAGAGGGTCTTGCTTAATTCTTAAATATGTTTATTATCTCAAGCATGATAGGAGAGGTATGAGGATACAAGATTTTATATTAGGAATACAACTTATTCAACCCAAAATCTTAGAAGTTGGAATTGTTTTCTATGGAAATAATTTAAGGGATCCCAAACTGATGGACGATGTTGGATTTCACAAAATAAATTATAGTTTAGGTATTGACCTCTTTAAGGGGAATGTCCACAAAATACATAGATTAAGAATTAGTTTACATAAGGTTAAAATTGCTCTCTTGGGAGATAAATGGAGGATATAAAACCATGACATCATGTCCCAATATAAGAAAATACCATGAGTACTTGGTGGTATAGATATGATCTGGAGGATTATGCATGAAGTTGTAATAAATCATGTGCGCATGTAACTTCTGAGTGAATTCTATGTAGTTCTGAAGCATACTGGGACAAAAGTATCCCGACCATTGGATCTGATCGTAGAGATTCAATAATAAACAATGATCATTGAATGAAATGACATGGAACTTATATAAAACCTTACGAATTTCATTTACATTAATGACATAGAGAATGATTCCATAAAATATAATTCTTTAGAGGACCCACTTTAAGTTAGGGTCTCCAAAGAAGATGAAATTAGCCATTTGTCAATGAATCAAATCACTCTCTTCTAGGTCAGATTGAAGATATATTTTTTGGAGTTATTAAATATGTGGAGTAATCTAATCATGTTGTTCTTTTATCAGGGTAGTATTAGATGGCCCAACCTATAATGAACATGCCAAAATTTTATTCTTCGCTTAGCTCCCTTCATCATAGAAAATTGTGTAAATCCCTTTATAATACACTAAATAGACGACCATTTCATCTTAACCTGGCTCTACAGGTGATGCATGCAATCTTTTTAAGACATCCACTTAGTTATTATGGTATCTTGATATATGTGTAACCTTCGATTCAGAGGTAAAATTTGGCATCAACTCAACGGTGTGTTTCAGTGAAGGGATGGCCACCTATTTTTTAATTGTTCAGTTTCTATTATTTTTTTATGAATTTATTGGAATCACATTTTATGTGGAACCATGAGACCATAAGCATATTAAAAAATCATGTTTAGTGATTAGGTCTTTGTTCTCAGCCTCATTTTCGGTGAAACCCTTCGAAAGTAGGATTGAGTATGGTTTTAATGCCTTGAAGGTTGTGAGGAAGACCATTTCAACTCTACATCAATATCCTGAAAGAGACCTTGATTGGTGATTGGGAGTAACCCTAGCTTTCTTCTCCCCTCAGTGACGGTGACAGCCTCAGTGCCGGTCCCTCCCCCACCTATGCGGGGGGGATCTTCTTCGCCCTCCAAAAAGGTGCTTCTCTCCTGCGCTCCTTTCTCGGATCCTTCTTTCCTTCCCCCTTTCCCTCAAGTTTCGCTTGGCCTGAAGGTCCCTAACCTACTTGATGGGTGGCCTAGTTTTCCGTTATCAACTGAGGATTTCTCAGATTCCTCTAATATACTCAATAACACCTTGATTTCCAGGTTTAAACAGTGTCACCCATCCGTTGATTCTTTTGACAGGCACGTCTTCTGCACCTGGGAGCTACAAGATAGGGCGACGATGGGTCTTTTGGATAACAGGCACATAATGATTCATTTTTATTTGGAGTCATACTTCATCAAGGCCTGGGCATATGCTCCTCGTAGCTTCAATGACTTCTGTTTTTACCTATTCCGATGGTCTTTTGACTTTCATATGAAGCGTGATACTCCTTCAATGGCGAAGTGGGTAAGCTTTCTTAATCTCCCCCTACCCTTCCAAAATCCGTCTGTTATGCGAATGCTAGGAAATGTAATATGCAGATATATGTGCTCGGATAGTCGGACCGAGGCACTATGTTACTCGGTTAATCTATGTGTTTTTGTGGAAATGGATGTGTTAAAAAATCCATTCGAATATATATGGATCATAGTGGGTGAGGAGTATTGAGGAAAGCAGCGGGTGGTCTATGAATCATGGACAGATTTTTGTTTTGGATGAATACTCCTGGGACATTTGCTGGACATTTGTCAGAGGGTGCTCGGACGTCTGCGAGGAGGAGGGACAGTGGTTGTGGCAAGGATTCTGAGGTTCTTGATGAAGAGGTGTTGGAGCAGGGGCATATTGTTTTGGATGCTAATGGAGGTAAGGGTGCAGCGTGGGGGGGGGGGGCTCTAAAAGCAACCCAGGGATTGGCAAGGTGGCCCCTAAGGTCGAGAATGGCTTAGCCTGACCTATGAAGAAGGCTATGGTGCATCAGAAAAACTTGACGGTGTCTCAGGTCTTTTGTAGATTGAGATAGGACCTGGCCGAACCATCTGCCTGTAGTGAGTGGATCCATACTGGTAGTGTGTGGGAGAACAAAGTGGTTCTGCATGAGGTGAATAAAGTCTATCTTAAGGAGTATGCACCTATAGATATGGGGGAGCATAGGGTGGATCAAGGGAGTAAATGTATTGAAGAGGTTGTCTTGGGGTCAGGGGGTACCAGTGCAATAGAGTCTTTGAGGATTCCTTCTTATGAAGAAGTGGCTATGGCAGGAAAGGGCATGGGGGGAGTAGAATAAAGGGAGAGGAACATGCAGATGTAGGGAGTACTAGGTGAAAAAATAGCATCAGGTGAACCGTGGAAGTGGATGAAGGGTGGGGGAATAGGTTTTCAGACCCAGAACTCAACCTTGGTTAACATCAGTAATCACTTTGAGGGCCTGGGATGAGACTTTTTAAATTATGTGTCTAGTGGGGAGGACTGCCCCTCAGGTATGGAGTATGGGGAGGGGGAACATGACCTTCCCTCAGAGGAAAGCTCACAGGGAGTATATAGAAGAGGGCTCCACAACCCAAGGTTGAAGAAGGGGATAAAAGAAAATAGGGACCCGAGAAGCTGCATCCTACATAAGAGGAGAAAATCCAAATTCCGTAAGGATTACTCATATCTCCCAAAGCCTATGGAGAATGGATCAGCTAAGAAGAGCGGGAAACAAGTAATGATTGGAGAGGCTATTAAAAAAGAACAAGAGAGGGGGGTTGACCTAGTGTTTGGATCTAGATTGGATGAAGATCTAAGGCCAGAGATGCAAGGACTGAATAATAAGGACGATGAAAAGAAAGACCAGCCTCCGAAACAAAATGCCCTGGTGGTCTATGGTTCCCCTCATCGTGCACCTTAGGAGGGTAAGGATGATGAGGTGGGTGAACCGATTGTTATCATGGCTGGCACGGTGCGGGATGCTGTCCCAGAGGCCATAGAGGAGCCATGTGACCTTCTTATGCACTCTGAGGAAGGGATGCTTAAGAAGGTCTTGTATTTTAATGCTACAATAGAGGATGCATAAAGTTTGAATGGTGAAAAAATTAAAGTGGACACTAATGAGGAGCAGGAAGACTGTATTATTAAGAAACACCTAATCATGACCAGAGGCTTCAATGAAAAAAGATAATGGTGGAAGAGTTTGTGCAGACATGGGCCAAATTGATCTATCAATTTGAAGATAAAATTAGAGATGACCCTGATAAAAAGGTATCTGATGTTTCATGGATTTTATATATGGAGGATGTTTCTAATATGTAAACATTAGTCTTTAAGGATGTCATAGGGCCTAATGCTACTTTTTTTACTTGATAGTTTCTCACATTGTTCTGAAAAAGTGTGCTTTTAATAAAAATGTTAATTTGGAGGAAGAGGAAGAACATTTCAAGTTGAATGCTATTAACAAGGAAAACCTTTGGGTCTCATGGTTTTAAATATATTGAATTATCTTATGGACCATAGATACTGAGGGGAGTAAAGTATTATCAATGAGAGAATATATTTTATCAATGTATCAAAACATGAGATTGAGATAATATAGAATTTTCTCTTTTTCCTTTACGGTTTCATTGATCTATAAGGGTATTAATGTATCAACATAAGGTATTTATATAGAGGTGTACATGATTTCCTTGAAAACGAGGCATCAGAACTAGTGAAAATGTAATATGTTTCTTTATTTCAATTTATATGGTTTGGAATTCTTTATCCCACCAATATGTGGTTCCTTATTTCATTACATTAGAAAAGGGATTACATTTTCCTTCCAAATTGGTGAAAAAATATTATATGTAAGAAATATATCCTTATAATCCTTGATACTATAAAAGAATGGATATAGGAGGTTTCCATTGATATTTATGATCTTATCTAGGTCGATCTCAATGCATTTGTAATGGAAAATGAAGATAAGGAACATCACAGAGGTAACCCTGAATGTACTCTTTAGGTAGTGTGTGCAATGAAATATGTACACCATATGAAGATCCTTGATTTAGTACTAAAAATTATAAAATTTTACCACCTAATAATCTATGTAACACACCTCCAATGTTCCTAGGATATGCTTTATAATGTGGTTCATAGAATGCTAATAAGCTGGTCCAACAATCTTTAAACTGAAAGGAATCACTCGATAAATGTATATTCCATAATCTGTCTTGAAAATAGTAGTGTATTCAACTTCAGAATCCATCTAGATTTAAATTTAAATTGAGTATTTATCCATGAATAGAGGTATTAAAAACCCATGGTTGTTATAATCAATAACCCTAAGACCAATATAGAAAATTCACCATTTAGGAAATAGAGGTAGAGTTCCTAGAAGTTGATAAAAACTCAAACAATTCCATTTTTCATCCTAACTAGGAAAATATTTTCCAAACTCATTGGTTACTGAACATACCTAATGAATTTGGATTTGATGAGTTTAGAAACTTATGGCTTGATTATGGAAACATGGAAGGAATGAATTTTTCTAGTTTCTTTTTAAATCCAAGGTGGCTAATACATTGTCCAATATGATGGATGAAAATATAGGGATAATTCCACAATTTCTTCTTTGTGTTCAATGAAAATATTTCTTGTTTCCACTTCAAGAACTCCACATACTATTATTTCTTTTCATGAGGCATGATTCCACTGATCATTCTTATCCTCGAATCTTACTTAGTGCCAAGTTTAACCAGTTTCAAACCAATGATAGTTGTAGAGACTCCTTTCTCAATTATTTGAGATTCCTTATCCAAGTCCTCTTAATCACCATAAGAAATGGGGATATAAGGAGGAAATGACTCCTTCAGAATTGAGGATTTGGGTAAGAAATTATTCTTATGTGTGGGAGAATAATCTTAAGAATGAGGTTCTTTCCACTCTGTATGAGTAAAGGACATTGAGATAGAGGTTATGGCCCATATCCCATGCATTCTTTACTAATGCGGTCCTCCCTTTATATCTATGTAATGTGGATTAACCAGATTCCAATGGAAAAACAGTCTCTAAGAAATACAAGATTGTGATGCTAGTTGATGGTAATGTATTAATCATTATGGTATGTTACATGAATATGATTTAAGACTTCTGAGGTTCTAACCCTTTATAGGAGTATGAGGTTATCTAAGACCAACCATTTTTCTTGGGCATGATAAAATGTTTCACAAAACCATGATTCATTTATTTTATATGGTGTATTTATAATAAAAACTATCCTTAAAATCCTCCTAGAGATCCGTTGAGGTGATTATAAAGTCATTGGGTGCTCTTTCATGCTCAAATTCATCAATATGGGGAATCCTCCCTTGCCTATTATAATACAAAAACATCAAGGTATCAAGCTTAATAGGGGTCAAAAAGAGTTAAATGACTATGTAGTAACCCTACTCATTCGTTGAAGGAGTATCTGATGTATTGATGATATGAAAGCGAGATATCTTCATGAAGGTGGAGTTAGAGCCTTCCCAGTAAGGCATTATAGGTAGTATCTTAGGATATATCCATGAATTGATAATACAATACCAAATCTAAAAATGTCTCTTCAAGTGAAATATGACATGTAGCTTCTTTATGAACTTGTCATATATTTTAATTTTTAGGTTGTATGGCATCTAGTTAGCCTATATAATCCCCAAATTAGGAATAATATAAGTTATAATGTGGTTGATCATAGAGATTATTTCCATAAGGAACCAACGGATCTCAACACCATTAAAATTTCAAATACATAGAGTGGGGGTATGTGCCCCTGAAAAATAGAACCATTTTCATCCCCATAAAACAAGATGATGGGTTTTTACTCATCATTCTATAATTCCTCTATAGGGTAGGGTTCAATAGTGGCTACCTTAGTTTCAAACTAGAGAGGTATATTTAGGGACTCTATGAGGGCCTCACAAAGAACATTTGTCAAGACATTTGCATCAAGGATTGAAGGATGAGCTGGAATGCCAGTGAGGTGTTCCAGTATGTCATACTTCGAATCAATCCACATGTAATTTATCCCTAGGGTTCATTCCAAGAAAATAAACATGGTGGGACCAATTGGATTAGGTTGTAGGTCCAAAATGATTTTTTACACATTTTCTACTAGTTGGATAGATGTGAAAAAGTATTATATGGGCATGGATGGTCCATGTAATCAACTAACTCGATATGTTTCTGAGGGGTTTATGAAGGTGAATTTATGGAGAGAATATCCTACTGAGCCTTGAGAAATTTACGTATTTTGGTCTTAGTGGCATGGAACATAATTTTTGGGGGAAAACCCCAAGTATTCTTCTTATAGAAATAAAAATTCTATTTTCCTAGATAGTGTTGGATAAAAGAGCATAAAGTACCCAATGATCTATCATAACTAAGATATACTTAGTGGTCTACTAATATTATGGAATTTATTGAGGCATATTGGTTCTCTTCATCAGATGTGTCCTCTAGGATTTGAAAGGTTGTAGATCCTCCTCAAAGTGTAGGGGGAATGAAGTTAATGAGAATAAAAACTTATATTGACATTTGAAATGTATCTCAATTTCACTTGCATTGTCAGATATGGATATTTTGAGCCTTAGAGTACAGTGAACTTAATGAAATAACTGGAGAAGGGGAGTTCACCATGAGAGGTGATGGTGGATTCATTCAAGGATGGATGATCTGATCGGTTCTGTTGAATGATTTTTGAGCTAGTTAATCACCGAACTTTTACAAACCTTGGTTAGTGACATATTTCCATTCCCCAAAGTTTTCTTTAACATCAGGGGAATTTGATACATATGTAACCTATACTAAATTATCACCTAATTAAATTGTCTTATAGTCCATCTAGTATTTGAAAAAAATACTTTAAGAAAAAATATGATTTAATGGTTTGACTAATGATATGGCGGTAGGGTTGATAGTTAGGATGGTTATTAATGTTATATTCCTACAAATATTTGATAGACATGATCTTGAGTAGGTTATAATCAAGATCACAAAGTAAGAGACATGGGACCTGATTGTAATTCAATGAAAGTACCTAGTTATTTAATTACATGAATGGGATTCCAGGTTCTTTTCCCTAACAAGGGTACTATGAAGTAGTCTTGGGATAATGATGTGCCTATACGTGACTATTCTACGCGGGATCCTACTACCAGATTGGATGAGGGGCCATAGTCTATATAATGACCGATATTTGCATTATTCAGGGATTCTATATCGGTACAAGAGGAGTTAGTGGGAGAAACCACTATTTAGTCTACTATATTGAATCCTTAAAGTGTTGATCCCTCTTGATGAGTTCCCAAAATTTTCATGGATACTTCAAAGAGACGAGTATTAGAACAAGAACATCCAAAAAGTTTCTACGTATATCCCCAAAAATTTATCTTACGGAATCTACACATCGAGGGTGTTTGTATACCCCTTAAATTAAGAAAGGAGTATGGTTACACACTCATTTACTCACTACTTGAACTTAGACAGTTTTTTATTACCATACTACACACATTATAGTTGAACAGGTAGAGAAATTATCGGTGTAGATCCTATGGGATATTAATTAATCTAGGTTCTATTTTTCTATACAATTAATATACTTTTCCTTAAAATTTCTAGAAAAATGATCAAGGATTGGATGCTTACAAAATCATTGGATTCCCCAACATTGGTCTTCACTAAGAGGAAAAGTGGGAAATTTAGTTCTCTAGGTAATTTGTGTCATTAAAGGTGAAACAATTTGGGTTTCCCAAATCTATTGTTAGAGGAGTATGGTCCACACATACTGGATATGGATTCCTTTATATTTCCAACTAGTCTCTTTATGAATCTAGAGATTCATGGTAAATGGTGAGAGCAGTAATCCTGTCATTGGGAGGGGCTTCATCATGTGAATTCCCCAAAATGGTTGGATGTATCATGATATAGAGTATCTAATGTAAAAATTTCAGAAATCAAATTGATCAATCAATGGGGAAATATTGGGGAACTTTGGGTTATGCCTTGGGCAGGAAGATCCACCCACCTCTATCCTGGTTGTATAAACTATTCCCCCCACCTTGGCTCATGCCTAATTAGTAGATGTAGTTACTTAAGTCTTGATGAATCATCCAAACACTATTGTTTGTTTAGGTCCCATAGGATGTTTAATGGGGTAATATAGATCATCCCCTCACCTAGGATTGTAATCTTGGAGTAGATTAGTACTAAGATTATTTTGTCCTTAAATATCTTTGAGAAAAGTGAAAACTCTATAATCCACTTGGATTCATGGTTTGGACTTATATTGACAACTAGATTCAACAATTCCATTATCTTTTTCAAGGTTATAGTGTTTAGAAAATAGTGCCTCATTGGGACCTATGAGGCCCATAGCCCAGCTCTGCTGATAGAAAGGAATGCATTTTGGGAGTTTTTCCTAATTATATCACTTTTATATGGGTGGATATTCCTTAGCATGTGCGACATTGTTTAAATCATGTTCCCACCCATAAAAGATATTTGTAGTGCCAATGTTTACAATTGGAGTGGCTAGTGGTGATGACCTGTTGTCATCCCTATATAGACTTAATAAGGTGGAATATTGTCATATAAAGAATGGTCTGTCTTAAAGGGTTTCATACATCCTCTGTCCTATTATATAATCATTAAGAGATTCATATTTTAGGATATTATTTGGTAGAGTGAGGCATTCGATATAGGGCCGCTGGAATATCTAATAATTCCTATATGAATTAAAGTGAAAATCCACTAGAATCATAGTAAGGTTGATCTTTTAGAAATTTTTATTAAAGGAATAAAGGATCCTAAGGATCAATTAAAGACTCTGTAGGCAGTGTAATTGTTTACCACAAATTATTTGGAGCCACACTACAGGATTTTCCATTAGAAGATCAGGGATGGAATAGAATGAGGTTATAGGTGGTCAAAAAAATCCAGTAAATGTTAAGTGTAAAGGATTTCCAACAATATCCCTTCTTTATAATCTTGATCTAGAGGAAATCCTATTAATGATCACCCTAATATCCCAAATAATATAAACAAGAATATAGTTGAGGAAGGGGTAAATACCTACCCTAAAACTAATATTTATGTTCCAAATATATTATCTAAGACATCTTTCATTGGAATGAGAAGCCATCCTCTATTGGTGATTCCAATATCATCACTATATCCATGTAGGATGGTGGTTTTTTAACATCTTTCTGATGATATAGTAAATCAACCAACCAAGTATCAATGAACTTGTTTCCTCATTATAAGGAATCATACCCAATCCTAGAATATCTTTGAATTCCAATGTAGACTTAGAGAAAATGGATATAGATGGTGGAATGTATAACGTAAAGGAGACTCCTAGAAAGAAAGATAATACATCCTCCACATAAAGATATTTATAGATGGATTTTGGGATCATGTAGAGCTTAGCCTCAAGTATTTTCATCCTCATATGATAGGAATTTTCAACGAACTTTAGTGTTGTGGCTGAGAGAATCTGTCTTTAATCATTTGTAGCCCTAGATTTTGAATGATAATGTATGACATGGAATTGGAACCCCTTGTCCCATCTTTGGTTTTGGCATTAAATATTACCATTTGTGAGATTATAAGTGTTATGAGGATATGTTCCACAATAATTGTAGTTGACCCTCTTTGGAAGAAATATGTGATGACTGGTATCCCCTCTACCCTAAGGAGGAACTTTGTAGTTTTGAACTACTTTGGAATTGAGGGGGGGGGATTCCATGTTAGTTGAAAGGATCATGAGGAGGAACTCAATGATAGGGTTATTAATAATTAATAGGATCTATTTATGTATTTTAGTATATCCATAAGCAATAAGATTTTACCCATCACACCCGAAGGGTGGATGGGATCTCAAGCCCACCCGGAAAAGCATACTCCCAGTGTTGTGGGGAGAATGGTAAGGGAAGTGTCGATAGAGGAAGGGGACATGAAATCTATATAATTTTATTTCCTATTAAAAGGATTGGTTACTAAACCCTATCATGGTATTCGTACATTGTATAAAAATAAATGCGGAGTTGGGATGATATCAACCATCTGCTCTATCAGTGTGGATACTCCTGTGTGATCAGTGATTTCGAGTGGTGGGAGACTACGTTAGCACCACATAAGTGGATATTAGGGTTAAAATAACTCTATAATATAGGGGAGTAAATATAATAGAGTTCCAATGAAAGGATACATTAATTATTGGTAGAGGAAACATGGTTCATTCCCCCAACAACCTCCTTATTTACAGTGATGCTAGCATGGAATCACAACTTTCAAATATTCATGATCCATCCTTGAAGTGGGGATGCCTCCCTCTTTATCCCATAATCACAAAATGGTATTTATAACCCTTTTCTAGATTATTTTCCATGGGTATATTATTTGAGGGAGCCCAGGAGGCCTAGGAGGGGTTTTCATCATACATGAAACATTAGAATATGAGATTTTCATGTGGTTGGATCTCCGATCCCCATGCATATTGGTGGTGGCTGATGGGGAACCATATTGATCATTTATGATGTGAGGTGTCCTGTTGGAACCTATAAATAGAAAAATAAGTACATGTATGATGAATGTGATTCCTAACATTCCCAACACTACTCATCCTCTCCCTAGTGAAGGAGAAGGAATTCACAGTGATGATGACATGAATTTTTGATGCCCAATATTATTGATTATCTGAATGTATAAGGTGAATAAATATATTATTTGTTCACTATTCTATTTTCTAAGGCCTCTATGAGGACCTCATTTCTTGTTAGGAGGATGTTTGTAACCTTTGATAAGTCATCATATTCTTAAAGTCCAACCTTTTTTACTTCCCAAAGGTAAATGGAAGTCCTCAATCGAGTTGATGGTTTCATCTTTATAATCATAATGAGATGATGATATGTTTCCTCTTCTATCCATGAATTTCACCTTTGAATTCATTTCCTATCGCAGAATACCCTTATAGATCTAATAATTTTTCATGAATCTCCTTCCCGATGCCATATTCAAGTGGATACAGATTAATTATATTGTATACTAGCATGGTAGGGTGGGAATCTCATAGTTGGAGCTGATGAATGTGTTTGTAATGTTGGGAATATGTAAATATATTCTTCAGGTGAAATTGTGAGGCGATATTATTATCGTCATATAGGGAATCGTGAACTCAAAATTATGGCTTCCAATGATCTCTTTAAGGAAACTTATGATCGGTGGATAACGAATATTAGGATCTTTACATTGGAAATCCTATGCTCATCAGACAAAGAAGAACATGATAATTATAAGAGGCATCTGACACCCATCATGCAAGGAAATTTATTCTTATCAAATAAGGATACCTAGGATAATCTCCTAGAGAATATCATTCCCCTCACAAAATTCAATAATACTAGGATCATCACCTAACTTGATAATTAGGAGATCTTAATCTCATTACATATGCTTCTTTGGATCACCACATAAGGTCTTAGTTTAATTTCTCTAAAAGCTCTGAGAGTATATTGTCAAATGTGGATGCTTAGGGTTTAGAGTCTAGTGGGGGAAGCTCATAGTATAAAGTCTAATGGGTATGCTCATAGTTTAATGTCTATTGGGATATATTCATAGTTTATAGACCAATGAGGACACTTTTAGTTTAATTTTACATGAGTATTATCATGGTTTAATGTCTAGTGAGGTATGATCATGGTTTATATATCAATGGGGGAAGATCACCATTTATAGTATTGTGAGGGATGGTCATTTTTTAAAGTCCAAAGAGGATTCTTATGATTTAACATCTAATTAGGATGATCATTTTTTAAATTGAAATGGGGGATACTCATAGTTTAAATTCCATTGGGTACTCATCCCATATACACTCTTCATGTATTGGTTCAACCACATGTTTACATCCCATGAGCATTATAAAACCTAGTGGGGGATTCAAAAAGAAATAGTGAGAAGTTTTTTATACTTTATAAAGATAATCATTTTTTTGATTTTACACCTAAATTGGGGTGGTGAAAGGGTAATGGGTATTTTGTTTTAAAGATGGTATGGTCACCTTAGGCTCATCACCCAAGGACCATCCTTTTGTAGGGGAAATAAGGATATTTGAGAATTAGGATTGAAACATAGATATACACCTTATTTATCTTATTTTTTATATGAATCAAAACCTATGTATTTTGAGAATAATATTTGAGGTCATGTAACATGACTACACCATATTTTTTATCATCATATAATAAAGATTCGTGTATCCTATAAGGAGAAAAAATGATGAATGGAGTGTGGATTTTTCATTAAGTATTCCCTAAATATGGGAGTAATAATACCAAGATTTTCACATAAGTCATACCATAATCATCACATGGGTAATCCTATGCTTTTCAAATATGGTAGGATATACTTTACCATCATTTACTATGGAGGTTGTCATGCAGTTTAATGTTATGTGACTAGGTTTCTGTAATATGCAATTTATTTTTATTAATCATGGATGTAAGGATATGTCTAATTAGGTAGAATAGGTTATTTTATCTTGATTATGTTGAGTATGAGGATTATACCTCTTAGGAGGCCCATGGTGCTCCCAGAGAATTGGGATTTCATGTGTTGGTCATATACATGTGCTTTTCTGTGGAGGTACTGCTATGAAGAAAAAAGGAATTTTATTTGGGAATACTTGATTATGTGGCTAGGTGGTTTGAGAAATATGATTATATTCACTTGATACATATATGATTTTTTGAAAATATAATCCTAGACTCCTCACACAGGGTTTGTTGTAGTGAAACATCATACTCTGAGGATGTAATGCCACACATTTTAACATTATACAACTAGGTTGTTAATCAAATAGTCTAAGATCATATGTTGAGTATGGAGGACATGTAGTTTAGCATCTTTCATTGAGGAGGTTTTTATAGTTAAGGGTGTGAAAATAAGATATTTATTTGGGTATTTTTCATAAATCTACCTTAATGATGCTATAGATAATCATATATGTTTGTAGAGAATATGAGAGGGTTACACTTATGAAGGGATCATAATCCCAATTATACTCATAGATCTAACCTGAATGAATCTAGATTAGGTAGATGAATGTACCATGGGACATTAAATTTTATGAATGATTTTTTTGGAGAAAGGAGTCACTCTTAAGGTTTAGGAAGCACTATTACATTCAACAATGTAGTTTCATAAAGACTATGTTTAAGTGGAGAATAGACTAGGAGTAAACATCTTGAGAACCATATTTCATACATCTTTGGAGTTGTGGGAAAATTAGTTTTCATGAGGACTGGACCCCAATCAAAATTTTTGAAAACACCATTTCATGTAACTTTAAATTATTATGAATATACTTTTTCACTAGGAAAGTCCTTCAAGTAAAAATTTTAAAAACACTATTTTATATAACATTTTAGTTGCATGAAAATAATTTTTTATTTAAAATGTACTTGTATAAATCCTTCAAGAACACTTATGATGGCGTAGTATTTTCATACATAGATATTACATCTTAATAGATAACTATTCAATACATTTGAAAAATACATCCTTGAGGAACAAAAAATTTTCGTTCCCTTGGATACTAGATACATATTATTCTTATTCTATAAAATATAATCCATATATTCTAAAAATATATTCCCACTTCAAAATGAATCAATCATCCTAACCTATTTCCTACAGTGGATCAATCACATCTTCCTACTTCTCATAGAATATCTAGCACACCATATTGTTTCCCATCAATATCTCAGGAAATATATAACCTTACCCAATAAATTAGAGATATATATTGGTATTAATCATCACATAATCCATACCTTTTTTTCCAAAATATTATATAACTCTCATCATATTATGACCCATGTAAAATGAAATTGTTTTCAAAAACATTTCATCAAAGTATAACCCGAGGAAGAGAAACAATTTCATAAACATTTCATCAATTCATCATATCATAAATCATGGAAAAATAATGGGTTTAATAAAAATCATTTTATCATTATAATAACCATAAATCAAAACAAATAAAGAATAAATATGGTAAAATTTTATCATATGATCAATAAAACATATGAAACACTATATTTTGTTATTTTTGAAGAATAAAAATTTCATAAAAGAACAATAAAACATTCTTAAGAAAAATATAATTGTTATTTAATATCACTAATTTAAAATATAGAAAATTTCTAAATATAAATGCTTTTTATTTTAAGTAACCTTGAAAACTTTTATAGTATTATTTAAATAATTTATTGGTCTTGATGGTCAAATATTCTATTCATTCCATATATTTTAAAATAAATATTAGTTTTTCATTTTTTGAAAAAGTCAAAACTACCTCATTTAGAAGATGAATGTAATATTTATTTTAATATTTTTGATAAAATGGGAAAAATTTTCTTTAGAAAATAATTGGTCACTAGTAAAAAAAATTTTAAAACATATTTCGAAAACATGGACATGGAAGAAAAAGGTGTTTCAACCAATGGGGGAAATAAACTAGATTTTCCTTACAAAACTTCTTTCACTTTCTTGAGTAAAAAAAGAGAGTAAAACGAAAGTAAAATATTTATTACTCGTAAATAACCATAGGATAATAATAATTATGAGTTTTTTGAGAAATATATTATAATAATTAATCATTGTAAACATAAAGATAAATAATAATGATAAATAATGAGATTATAACATAAAAACATTTACCAATTTCGTATCTTTTTAATCGTAACCCTCATGAAATAAATAAAATTATATATATATGTCATATAATTTCATGATAATAATCATAAAATTATTTCATGGTTAGTATATACACAACAAAAAAGAAACAAGTTGTTTATAAGGCATGTGTCCCATAGTAATAAAACTAAGATTAAAATCCACCACATGCTTTGGTAACTTTTAAATCGTAAACCACATTAAATAATAAAATTTAACGAAACATTAAATGTCATAATAATAATTAATTTAATGATATAACATGTCAAATATTCTATATATTCACCTCATCAAATAATATAGGTGCATAAAATAACATATAGACCACGGAAGACAATTCGAGACAAAATCCATTCCCTTAAGTCCTGAATTCCTTCTTATTCATTGGAACCTCTTTTGTAATAAATATAGATTTCATATAAATATATTAATGAACCATTTTCACATATATAATTCCATATATAATTTACATACATGCTTTTATCCCATATTTTAAAACATTTCGTTGATAAAATCGCTGTTCCAGATGAAAACTGGTTCATTTTTTATGTATGTTTAGTTTTGGTAGTTTTTTTCTTTGTATATTGATTGTGGTTCCATAATCTTAAAATTTTTAAAAATTATTTAGCTATTATATATTTTCATTATATACAAAAATATATTCATACATTAATGTATAGATAGAAAAATGAAATATACCATTCATGGAGACGATAGGGCGTACGTACGTATGAATGGGATTTCTATATTCTCAATGGATGTAATGAAGGAATGGTAAATAATAATTCACCTTTGAATAATAATAACTATTTCATATATATATATATATATAACCCATATTCATTAAATTTATCTTTACTACCTTCCATGTATAGTGTTAGTGAAAAATGAATCACATCGCTTCATAACCCGGTAGTCTGCCGTACGCACGATAAAAATTAACATATTCCCCCATGATGTAATGTTTGAAGGTATATGGAATATTATAATTATAGAAGAAAATGATTTACTTCATATATATCATATAAATATATTAATTAAATTATTATACCGAACCTTGAGAGGTGATGATGGGAAAAAATTAAATGGTTTGTGAGACGGTAGTCTTTCTTACACACGATCGCACTACTGGAAAAGGAGGCTTTACCAATGGTTCTGAACCATTGGGAAAGGCCACAGAACCATTGGTATACCTTATACCAAAGGTTCTATGAACCGTTGGTAAGTAAGCTATTGGGATAGCTTTTCCCAATGGTTAACATAGAACCATTGGGATAGGTTCGAAAAATTAGCCCATCCCAATGGTTTTGGGAACTGTTGGGAAAACAAACATTTTCCCATGGTTCCCAACTATTTCTAAAACCGTTGGCAATGTATTTTTTACCAATGATTCCCTTTGAACTGTTGGTAAAAACATTCATGAACCCTATTCCAATGGTTTGAAACCACTGGCATAGGCTTTTATGTGCAAATTGCACAGCAGCCTGCAATTTGCATAGCACTAGCAGGGTGTCCATCCATTCACCCATCCATTCAGGTAATTATCTGATATCCTCTACAATTAATATACCTGCAATAACAAACTAACACATACATATATTGAATTAATTCATACACATTTAACAAATAATTCATCAGGATCTATACACATCTATAATTAAATCCGAATACATAACTTAATTATAAACATACATAATTCATTTAAACATACACATTTAAATGTGTTTTTTCTAGAAATGATGTCCATTTTAAATAGAATACATACATATGGAGTGATACCGGACACACCGTGCCTCGGATTGAGGCGCGGTTCACTCGTACACGTCACAAATGACCCATGGATCATTTTCCTAAAGTATCAACATATTCTGAAAGTATTTGGTTGGTTTTCCGTATGTCATTTATTATCACTTAAAATGTTCCTCATTTCAAAAAAAAGAGAGAATTTGAGTGGTATTGGCCACACCATGACTCAGATTAAGGCGGGGTTGACTCATAAACCTCACATATGACACATTAATAGTTGTTATAAACTTTCAAAACATTCCAAATGCATTTGGTCAGTTTTATGTAAGCTAGTAGTTTTTAATTAAAATGTTTTCTATTTCAAATAAATGTGACACCTTGAGTGGTTCTGGCCACATCGGGCCTCAGATTGAGCTGGGGATGACTCATAAACGCCACTGATCACCCATGGATCATTTTGATAAACTATCAACAAAATCTGAATACGTTTGGTCGGTTTTCCGTATGTTAGTTGTACTTTTCACTTAAAATGTTATCCATTTTAAATTAAAGTGAGATACTTCGAGTGGTTCTAGCCACTCCACGCCTCATATTTAAGCGGGGTTGACTCGTACATGTCACATATGACCCATGGATCGTTTTCCTAATGATTCAACTGAATCCGAATGCGTTAGGTCAATTTTTCATATGTCATTTGTTGTTTTCACTTAAAATGATGTCCTTTTGAAACAAAAAAGAGACACTTTGAGTGGGTTTGGACACACCACACCTGATATTGATGCGGGGTTGACTCATACATGACAAAAATGACCCATCGATCGTTGTCCTAAAGTTTCAACAGAAACTGAATTCATTTGGTCGGTTTTTAGTATGTCAGTTGTTGTTTTCACTTAAGATCCTGTCCATTTTAAACAAAAGAGAGACACTATGAGTGTTTCTTGCCACACCACGCCTCAGATTGAGGAAGTTTTGAATTTTGAACATCATATATGACCCATGTATCATTGTGCTAAAGTATGAACACAATTAAAATCTGTTTGGTCGGTTTTCCATATGTACCTAAAATGTTCTCCATTTTAAACAAAAGAGACACACTAAGAGTGATCCCTGCCACACTACGACTTGGATTGAGGCATGGTTGACTAGTAAACGTCACATATGACCCATGGATCATTTTCCTAAAGACTCAATAGAATCCGAATGAGTTTGGTCAGTTTACCGTATGCCAGTTGTTGTTTTCAATTAAAATGTAGTCCATTTTAAACTATAGAGAGACACTTTGAGTGGTGCCGACCACTTCACACCTCATATTGATTCTAGGTTGACATGTACACGTCACATATAACCCATGGATTGTTGTACTAGAGTTTCAATAGAATTTGAATGTGTTTGGTCAGTTTTCTGTATGTCAGTTGTTGTTTTCACTTAAAATGTTGTCCATTTCAAATAAACCTGAGACACTTTGAGTGGTGACGGCCACAACGAGCTTTGTATTATTGTAGGGTTGACTCATACACGTCAAAAATTACTCATGTAACTTTTTCCTAAAGTTTAAACAGAATCTAAATCCGTTTGGCAGTTTTCTGCATGTCAGTTGTTGTTTTCACAGAAAATGTTTTCCATTTTAAAATATAGAGAGACAGTTCAAGTGGAGTTGGACACACCGCACCTCAGATTGAGGATGGGATTACTCATACACATCACATATGAATCATGGATTGTTTCCCTAATGTTTCAACAGAATCAGAATGCATTTGTTCAGTTTTCCGTATGTTAGTTGTTGTTTTCACTTAAAATGATGCTCTTTTGAAACAAAACAGAGACACTTTTAGTCATGCCAGCCACATCGGGTCTTGGATTGAGGCGGGGTTTACTCGTACATGTCACATTTGACTCAGGGATTGTTTTCCTAAAGAAACAACACATTTCTAATGCGTTTGGTCAGTTTTCTGTATGTCAGTTGTTGTTTTCACTTTAAATTAAGTCCATTTTAAACAAAAGAGAGACACTTTGAGTGGTGCCGGCCACATCGAGCCTCGAATTTAGAAGGGGTTGACTTGTACACATCACATATGACCCATGGATAGTTTTTCTAATGTATCAAAACAATAAGAATCCATTTGGTCAGTTTTCCGTATGTACTTAAAATGTTGTCCATTTTAAATATAAGAGACACTTTGGGTGGTGTTGGCCACACTGTGACTCAGATTGAGGCGCGGTTTACTCATACACATTACATATGACCCATGGATCATTTTCATAAAGTTTCAATAGAATTTGAATGCGTTTGGTCAGTTTTCAGGATGTCAGTTGTTGTTTTCACTTAACATAAAGTCCATTTTAAACTAAAGAGAGACACTTTGAGTGGTGCCGGCCACATAGAATCTTGGATTGGGATGGGGTTGAATCGTACACATCACATATGACTCATGAATCATTTTACTAATGCATCAAAACATTCTAAATGCGTTTGGTCAGTTTTCCGTATGTTAGTTGTTGTTTTCACATAAAATGAGGTCCATTTTAAACAATAGAAAGACACTTTGAGTGGTGCCAGCAACACCGTGACTCGGATTGAGGTGGGGATGACTCGTACACATCACATATGACCCATGGATCGTTTTTATAAAGTATCAACACAATACTAATGCTATTTGTCAGTTTTCTGTATGCTAGTTTTTATTTTCACTTAAAATATTGTCCATTTCAAATAAACCTGAGACACTTTGAGTGGTTCCGGCCACACCGGGCCTCGTATTGGTACACATCAAAAATGACTCAAGGCATGTTTTCCTAAAGTTTAAATAGAATCTGAAAGAGTTTGGTCAGATTTCCGTATGTCAGTTGTGGTTTTCACTTAAAATGAAGTCCATTTTAAACTAAAGAGAGACACATTGAGTGGTGCATGCCACACCGCATCTTGGATTGAGATGGGTTTGACTCGTACATGTCACAAATGACTAATAGAACGTTTTCCTAAAGCATCAACACATTCCAAATGCGTTTGGTCACTTTTCTGTATGTCAGTTTTTGTTTTCACTTAAAATGATGTCCATTTTAAACAAAAGAAAGACACTTTGAGGGGTGCCAGCAACACCGTTCCTCGTATTGAGGTGGGGTTGACTCTTACAGGTCACAAATGACCCATGAATAGTTGTTCTAAAGTATCAAAACAATCAGAATACGTTTGGCCATCTTTCCGTATGCTAGTTGTTATTTTCACTTAAAATGTTGTCCATTTCAAATAAACCTGAGACACTTTGAGGGGTGCCGGCCACACTGGGCCTCGGATTGAGGAAAGGTTGACTCGTACACATCAAAAATGACCCAAGGATCATTTTCTTGAAGTATAAACACAATCCGAATGCGTTTGTTCAGTTTTTAATATGTCAGTTGTACTTTTCACTTAAAATGTTATCCATTTCAAACAAAAGTGAGACACTTCGAATGGTGCCAGCCACACCATGCCTCGGATTGACCCGGAGTTGACTTGTACATGTCACATATGACCCATGTATCATTGTGATAATGTATCAACAGAATACGAATGTGTTTGGTCAGTTTTTCTTATGCCAGTTTTTCTTTTCACTTAAAATCACATCCATTTTCAACAAAAGAGACCCAGTTAGAGTGCTACCGGCCACACCACACCTCAGATTTAGATGGGGTTGACTCATACACGTCACAAATGACCAATGGGTCATTTTCCTAAGGTATAAACACAATCCAAATGAATTTGGTCGATTTTCCGTATACCATTTGTTATTTTCACTTAAAATGTTGTCTATTTCAAATAAACCTAAGACATTTTGAGTAGTGTCGTCCACACATGAGGAATGGTATTACCATATTGCAAAACAGAAATGTCCTCGATTTTTATTCAAGGAACCAATATCACTCACGAGTAACAGAATCTGTCTTGGTATCCCTCACCTAGAAACCGAAGCATAGATCCTAGAATTTCAAGTCAAAATTCCCTGAGCATGATGAGTCTGTCCAAGAGTCCTTAACATGTAACCCATGTCTTATCCTAAAAATTGACAAGTAAACCAAATAAAACAAGGCATAATTCACCTAACATGGAGAATGTACAACAAGGATTTGTATTCAAATTAAAGCATATCATCACATGCATTTGATGAGCATGAGCTAATAAGCTTACCAAGACATTCATATAATTCAAGACATATAAAAATGGAATAATCCTATATAACATTACATGATAAGAGAAATAAAAAAAGGCATGTGAAATCAAGGAGGAGGGTGGGGGGGCTGTCTGGGGGTCCAGGGAGGAGGGGGGGCTGTCCGGGGGGCAGTTCGGTGTCCAGGGAAGAGGGAGGGGGGCTGTCTGGGGGGCACTCTGGGGGCTACTCGGGGGGTGTCTGGGGGGCTGTCTGGGGACTAAGGAGGAGGGTGGGGAGCTGTGCAAGGGGCTGTCCGGGGGGGGGGGGGGGGTGTTCGAGGGGCTATCCGGGGGGATGTTCGGGGTCCAGGGAGGAGGGTGGGGGGGCTGTCCGGGCGGTGTCTGAGGGGCTATCTGGGGACCAAGGAGAAGGGTGGGGGGGGGGGCTGTCTGGTGGGCTATCTGGGGGGCTGCCCAGGGTCCAAGGAGGATGGTGGGGGGATGGGGGGGGGGGGTTGTCCAGGGTCCAGAAAGGAGGGGGGCTGTCTAGGGAGTTCCCAAACACAAAAAACTCTATAAACATGCTCAAGATACACCACAACCACTAAAAGACATCAACATCCATGAAAACAGATAATATATAAAAATAACTCAACTCCAATACTATACTATGAGTCTAGATAAAACCAACAAATAGAATAGATTAAACATCAAATATCTGTAATATTAGTAAAAAATGCAACAGATCAATTTTTCCCACATCACCATCACTATCATCACCATCATCATCACCCTCTTCCTTGTCCCCATCATCGTCCTCACCCTCCTCAATTACCTCCTCCTCGCCCTCGCCCTCCACCTCACCCTACTCCTCTTCATACTCTTCCACATCAAACTCCTCACCATCATCATAGTCAAGCTGGACATCATCCCGACCACCACTAGAACTGCCACCTGGTGCACCATATATAGAAAGTATCGATGACATATATTCACCAAAAGCTGGGTTGGCCTATGGTGGAAGTGTTGGATGTAGAACATTAATAAATTTTATAAATGCATTGTTTCCCTAGAAAACTATTCTGCCATCTCTATGGACCTTTTTTCATCTTGTTCTGCCTATGACCTAACTTTTTGTAGCTCAGTGGCACTACAAATCATACCTGAGGAGGGCCAATACTTCGTCGGGGCTATCCTAGGTCGGCAGTATGCTCTTCCAGAATGCTCCTCTTCCAACACCTGATGTAATTGATCTGTTGGCCCAAACTTGTCTCGTTATTGGGGATCAAGGGCCTCTAAAGCATCCTGTTACAAATATAAATATATTATTAAGTTATAAAATAGAAATTAAAATACAAAATCAACAGATTAAAACTTACAATCTGCTGCTGAGTCGGTTCGTTGACGGCACTTCCATCCATTTTCCATCTACTCGAGCAAAACTGTTTTGCTCGAGGCACACATCCTCCAATATTCCATTGTTGCCACTACAATGAAATTGAAAACTAAATTTATATGAAAAATTTATCAAATGATTAAATAATTGAGGAAACAAAAGAAATTGTAAGTCGTAAAGAAAATTTATAAACAATTGTCATACCAGCTTCCTCTCATGATCTGGCATCGTAGTACATCCCAATGTGTGGAGGTATTTTTTTCATCAATGTTTTTTTATTTTTTCCAAATGATTCCTAAATAAAATTTGATAATTCAAAGGATAATATTAATTCAAAACATGAAAGTTATTATTTAAATACCTCAAATGTAATTAATATCTTAAACTAAGTAGAAATCCAATGAGTAATCCTCTGCCGATACTGTTCTATATGATAGTCATCCATGACTGGTACCACCTCTAACTCAGTTTCAACTGTAGCACGCCAGCCAATATAAAACTAATTCTTTTAGGCTCTCCAAATCTCACCTAAATCCTTCAAATATGCCACTCGTGCACCCTCACCATCGAGAAAATTAAATCGAAGTTGAAACCAAAATATTAATTCATATAAATACAAAAATAATTCGTGGCATTAAATACAGAATTTTTTTTACCCATATCTCTGCCCAAGCTCTATCCTTGACCTCATGTGGAAACTATCTCCATGATAGCGTGCTGGCGGGAATGATGTCAGAGTATTTGGCAAGCGTCGCCCAAAAACTCCGACATTGTTGCCCTGTTTTCTCAACCATTTGGTTGTCTTTATTATAATCCACCATTACCTGTGTGCAGAGGTTCCACACTGCACACATGTGTATATGCCCCCACCCCATACTCCTATCAGTAGATGTATCTGTCATGAAGGAAAAACAAATATTTTATCAAAACATGTTATAATGAAAATAATAATTGGTATAAATGTTTTTTAGGGTTCTATAAATATACCTGCTCCAGTTTGATTGTTGAGTGTCGCTGGATCTATAGAAACAGATGGAACACCCTGTGGTGGAATAGGAGTTGAAGATGATGGAATACAAAATGTCGGAGAGACAGAAGTAGAAGGAAAAGAATATGGGACAACTGGATGACCAGATTCTGGTGGGGAGTGCGAATCATCATGGGATATGAAAAATATGGTCCAGAAGATGCAAAAGGTGGAGAAAACATGGGAGGCCTAAATATCCTGTGTGTCCCTAACAACACACCGGGATCAGAATGTGGGAAGGATGACATGTTAGTGGGAGGGTTAGGGTCTAGTCGGGTACGCAAAGCTGCTCTTCCACCTCTGGTACGAACCCTTCTCATACCACCAGCCTAAGTACTAGGACCAGTACTAGGCTCCTCATCAAATAACTATCGACCTATAGGTGGATCCTACAAAAATTCTTACCAAAAAAATTAATCACATGACATTATATATTATTTAAATATATATATATTTTAAATAAAGTACTCACTACAGACACTAATGGTTGAACGTCCATATGCATCCTTCGGTGATTGTTCTCCATCATTTGTTTCATTCACCTCTCTTCAATTGGCTGTATTTACTACTTTCGAAAACAAATATATAATTAATTATAAAAGGGAAACTAATGTGTAAACCAAACAACTAAATATATGAGGGAACATGGGGATTCATTGGTAATTTAGCTATCAATTGTTTTAGAAGAGCTTGAATGGATTTAATAAATCATACAAGTTGTATTGTTCGCCAATTTAGAAATATTGTTTTACTAGGTTTTAATACAATTTAATTCCAAATTAGAAAATTCAATTCAAATAAAACTGCAACCAATAACATTGAAAATTCACATAATGGTCAAGTTAGCTTAAACATATTTTTGATCAATACTAAATCAATTTGAATATTAAAAACCTTAACAACCCAACTCAAGGTAAACCAAAAGAATTAAGAACATAGATGAATGATTCTATATATTTTCAACCACAAATTTAGGTTCACAATCAACTCTTAAAATTGAGCTATTGAAGTTATCAAAATAAAAAAATGAATTGGTTCCAATGGCACTAGGGAAAGTGTCAATTCCATCATCACCATCATTAAAAATATGTCTTGGAATTACTTCAACTCTGACATCAAATTCAGGACAAAGTTGGTATTTGACATAAAAAACATGTTTAGCCACTGATGCCTACACATATGGTTCTTCGGTAGCAAGAGTGAGAGCCATATTAATTACTCAAAATCCACAATCATCAATAAATGTGCTCCGTCTCATCATCGAATCAAACCAAGGCCATTTCATCATTGTGACTCATCCATGAGAGTAATAATCCAATATTTTATTTTCTAAATGACTCCATAATAACCCACATTTTCAAATCACGGTCTACTATCTAATGCAATAGCATAACAATCTATTGTGGCAGTAACCATTACACCATCATGTTGTGTTCTCATTTTCTTTGCTCCTTCAGTGACAATAAATTTGTACCCATTGATAAAAATTGATTTACAATCACGAACCAGAGTATTTGGACCAAAATCTAAAGCTCTTATTTCCTCAGGCACAGAGTCAGTAGAAAAACTCAATACTTGAAATATAAATGACAGTTGAACAAAACTATGCGATGTGCCATCTCCCGATCTTCATGGCTTAATGTCTTCAATGTATATGAACCAGGAATTCCTCCTATTTGTGGAAGTGGTGGAAAACTAGGGTTAATTTTCTCATAATATTCTTATTTATTTCTCATTGGTTTATTCATTCTTGTAGTAAGATCAGAAAAATACATTGAGCAGAAATCCATACATTCTGGAGCCAAGTAACCATTCTCGCAAGAACCTTCAGGTTGATTCCTATTTCGGACATAAGACTTTAATGTGTGCATATTTTTTTCAGGTGGATACATCCAAAGAGAAGAAACGGGTCCTCCAATAAGTATTTCAGTGGGAATATGGATAGTCAGATGTAGCATGCATGTGAAAAATGATGGAGGAAATATTTTCTCCAACGCACACAATGTTAATGGGGAATCTGTCAACATTTTTTGAAAGAAAGGATTAGAAAAATTCTTAGAACAAAGATCTATAAACAAATTTCACAAATGAATAACATTCACCATTACACTTTTGGAAAAAAGATGACAGATTTTTATTAGAAGCAACTCATGTAGTAGAATGTGATAATCATGAGTCTTCAAAGATTTTAGCTTCATCTTTCTTCCGTTGACCCATTTAGATATGTTTCTTGAATAGACATCAGGAACTCTAACAGTCTCTAATACTTCCAGAAACTATTTTTTTTCCATAGGTGCCATCACATAAGAAACACATGTACATTTCCACTTATTTTCACCGATACGCACAGGATACAATTCTGGTCTAATGCCCCAATCCACCAAGTCACGACGAGATCGTAAATCAACTTTTGTCTTCCCCTTGACATTTAGAAGAAATGAAAGCAACATTTCACATATATTCTTTTCAATATGTATTACATCTAAGCAATGATGTAACAAATTGGTTGACCAATAAGTAAAATAAAAAAAGATACTCCTCTTCCTCAAATTTTAACAGGTTTCAGTGGAAACATTATTTCTCTTTCCATATTTCATTTGACCCTTCCCGAATGAAAAACTGAAATCTTTCAATTCATTAAGCACATCAGTTCCAGAAATTCACTGTGGTGGATCATCGATCTCTATTGTATTATCAAATCTTCGATGATTTATTCTATATGGATGATCCTCTGGCAAGAATCATCAATGTCCCATAAAACTGAAACTACAATGATGTTTTAGTCTTCTGGATCGTGTATTCTTTATACAAATTATACATGATAGTTTCCCCTTCGTGCTCCATCCAGACATCATTGTATAAGCTAGAAAATCATTGATCGCCCACATAATCATAGAACGCATCTGAAATATGTCTTTCAAACATGCATTGTATGTGCGCACACCCACATCCCAAAGATGTTTCAACTCTTTTATCAAAGGATACATGTATACATCAATATCAATACTAGGATTAGATGGACCAGATATGATTATACTCAAGAAAGTGAAAGGTTTTTTCATACACAACCATGGGGGAAGATTATAAATGTGTATAAAAACTGGTCATGTGCAGTGCAAAGTAAGCATTTTCCCAAACGGATTAAAGTCGTCTAATGAATGACCCAACCTCACATTACGCACGTCAGTTGAAAAATCAGGATGTCGATAATCAAATCTCTGCCATGAAAATCCATCTGCAGGATGAACCAACTCATCATTAGTCTTCTTTCTCTCATTATCATGCCATCTCATTTTTATTGATATGTCATTAGACATAAAAATATTTTAGAGTCTAGGGATCAATGGAAAGTGCAACATTACTTTCTGTGCAACGTGGGATGGTGTTCCATCAGATTTTTACTTCCATTGGGATGTGCCACATTTTATACAATTATTTCATTTAGCGGTTTCCTCCCAGAATAAAGTGCAATCTTTCGGGAAAGCATGAATATTGTTTCTTGAAAATCCATGTTCCCTAACTAACTTCCAAGCCATATAGTGGTTTGAGGGAATATCTTCATCATCTGGAAGTAAATCCTTCAATAGGGTAAGAATTTAATCGATTTATATATTAGAAATCCCATACATAGTTTTCCCATGACACAATCGGATTAAAAATTCCAGATTTTTCATTTTATTACATTGTTGATATTCTGGAGTCGTGGCAGCTTAATTCAATTTTTTCACCCTATCAATATCATCATTTTCACTAGATGCATCATATGTCTCCAAAACGAAGTCTTCTTGAGTCAAAATAATTTCTTTTTCATGATGAAAATAAACCGAAACCGATCATCTAACAAATTCTTCATTCAGTCCTTTCATTTCGATCATCACCAATTTGAGATTTCATTTTCTCACCATTGTGATACCACACAAAGTAGTTTTCTTAAAAACCATATTTGGTTTTGTGGTAGATGACTTCTTCATGACTCATCAAGGTCTACCGACACAATTGGAACATGGGCAGTGTATGCGACCACTATCTGAAGCATTGTAAAATACAAAACCTATAAATCTCTCCAAATTATTTTGAAAATCACTTGAGATCCGATCGGTTTCATACATCCAATTTATGTCCATTCTGTAAAAAGAATTTATATATGTAATTTTGTCATAGAAAATTCAATATGATTGAACTTTAATAGAAAATACATTTATGTAAATGATAAAGTAAGATGTTTCTAGTTGATGTAGTGAACTATTAAAATAATGTAAAGAACAAGTACTCATAAATTAAATTAAAATTTATTTATATTCATTTTCATTTGGTCTATAAGTGGAACATGCCTTAGGTCCCATTATGTGTTATATGCATCCCAAATCATTCACTCATATTCAATAACTCATTATTTCCACCTCTATGGTCATACCTTTCATTACCCAATTACTTCCCCAAGTCTAGCGCACCCCATGTGTGAATAAATTTTAGGCTTCTACACTAATAGGTTGTTCATGGATTGTAAAAAGATTTAATTTCATAAAGTATAGACAAAAACATTGATTTTTGAATTTGAGATTAATAATAATATATGTCAATGATAACAACATTACTGAAAAAAAACTTGTGACTTATCTAACATTTTATGGATGTCTACACATGCCAGCATGGCTAGTGAAAAGCACCGAACCCTCATAAAAGTGAGTATTGGCCAAGAAGGATACATAATATACAATGTACAATGATACCCATATTTCATTGAACCTAAAGTTATATTAGTACAGTCATCTTGGGGGAAATGGAATATATGATCCAGGTTAACTGATGAATTCAAAAGCTTGTATTCCATATGTTGGACACTATCTAAGGTAAGAAATCATGTGAGGATGGGTATAAATAATTCACTTTCATACATGCTTGTGAGAATGAAGGCTTGAATTAATGACTTGAGTTCACTGATTAAATGAGGGTAGAGGTTGCATAGGCTGTGTAAACATAATGATTAAATAAGGGTAGAGGTTGCACACACTATGCATGGTGGGGGAGTCTCAGACGATTTATAAACGAAAATAAATTCCCATCATTGGTATTAATAAGAAACATCAGCATCAAAAGAAACTCCAAATAAAAAAAGACTAAAAACATCAAACATTTCAAGAATTTGCTACTATGCATGGTTTATCCACATGATTAGGAGTAATTAAATGTCTTAATCATGAACCACCTCTACATCTCCCAATTTTCACCAATAAACATAAGGTAAATATCTTAAAACATCTTTAAAACAACTCATTAATAGGCTCAAAATGTAAATATAATCTTGAACCAACCATTGAATCTCTTTCACAACACATTCTCACACACCAGTTATCTCATGTTTTAATAAATAACAAACATTGTCACAAAACAAGTATACTATAACAAATTACATTACACAATCCTTATTATAAAATTTCTCATTTTATTAAAACACTTTCATCAAGATTAAATCATTTCTGAATTATCTTTCGAAATCCATTTTAAATCACCAATTTCTGCCTTTAACAATAGCTTTATGAAACCATTGGTAATGGCCTCATTGATGAACTATTGGTATATGAGCGTTGGGAAAACCCAGATTTCCATTATTGGATTCCAATAGATGAGGTATGAGCCCACTAGTGAAACATAAATATATATTTTCCCATCTAACTATCTAAGTCACCATGTCTAGTCAAAAGAGGTGAGTAAGATAATGAAGTTATGAGTATCACACTGAGGATACTTATCAATATCAATCATATTATTCAGACCTAAAATCATATCTCAATCACACCCCAATATCCATCGATACGAATAATCCCATTTTCAACATCCATCAATTTTAATTACTAGAATTGAGTATGTTACATTAATGAATTATTACAATTTAGGATCTTCATAAAGTTCCAACCGAGTGGTAAAAAATCTTCAATTCAATTCAAAACCCCTTATTTAATTCAATATTTAGAAAAGTTATCTATATCAACTTCCTTCCAAAAAAAAACATGTAATTTTAAAAAGACCTTTAAAAACTCCTTTATTTTAAAACATCCCCATGGAATTAAAGGATGTTTGACAATTAAAAATTCTCAATATTAATTCAAAAGTTTATATTACAGTATATTTCCACATGAATAAATATCTAATTTAAAATTACCAAAGATATCTCATTTCAAAAAAAAAAATCATTCCAAGAGGGTTCATTGTCATTTCACAAATTAAATCGTCTGAAACTACTTAGAAAACATAAAATAGGTCAACTCATTTCATGCAAATCAATTTATTTCATTCTTTGAATAAAAACTCGAGACAAAGACTCAATTTCACTAATTCATTCTTTTAATATTGTTTGAAAATAAATCTACATAGTCATGGAATTGAATAATTCATAAATACTTGAAATATGTCAAAATTATAGTCATCAAATCCATGACTTGTTCAATTCAATGAGAATATGGTTAAATTATATTTCACAAGGAATTTTAAGGAAAAACATTCATAGAAACTTTGCTAAAAATTAATAAACACATATAAATATATTTCCAAGTAACAGTTAATTACAAGATGAATAAAAAGCCGAAAATCACATACATAGAAAATCTGGAATCCAACCACAATGAATTTGAGTTTTTTCTTCTTCAATAGAGGGTTAATGATTTAATTAATTAAATGGATTGGAATGGAGAAAGTCTAGATTAAATCAAAACACAAAAAAATTATAAAAACATCAAAATCAAAACTTAAAACTAAAATATTAGATGAATAAAATTAAAAAAAAGGTAACACTTAAATATTTTATATTTATAAAGAAGAAAATACCTAATTTGAGATGAATCTGATGGAGTTTTAGTGGTTTGGATGGGGGAAGTCGCGAGAGGAGCGCTGCAGATTTAGGGTCCTGTCTCGCAAATGGGGGAGAGGAGCGGCCGAGTGTATTTTGGGTAAAACTTTACCAAAGGTTTTTAAAAACCATTTGTAAAGGGGTCTCCAAGGTACCCTTTCCCAACGGTTCACTATAACCATTGGGAAAGGGTGTCCTGGCCCTTCTTTACCAACGGTTTGCTGAAACCGTTGGTAAAGAAGCGTATGGAAAGCCTCCCATTCAAGTAGTTTCGAAAGTTTTATTTTCAATTTCATGGAATATGAGGGGATAATTGGTTATTAAATTAACATAAAAAATATTATTATATTATAGATATTGGTGTTACTAAATAATTATAATTTAAGAATATTTTAATGATGTGGAATAAGAAATAAAATATAAACGATCACCTGAGAACAATAACTCTTCTTTGAATAACTTCGTTAGGTTTACGCCAAAAGAATTCTTATGTTGGATCATTGATAAAAAATGACTATAGGATGTGAGTATATTATTAAAGAAATTATTTTTTGATTTAGTTTCCTAACCAATAGGTTTTATAGTTTTGAATAGAAGATGAGAGAGGGTGTCCATTAATTAGTGGGGGAGAGGGTTCACATGGAATTTTTGAAAAGAATAAACTGTACCCACATTTTGTACATGAAACTGACTACAAAATGGTTTATTATCAAACCATATACATGATAAGATTAAAATAAGGTAAAAAATTTGAGTTTTACAAGTTTTAGGCCAGTTAAACCCATGTAAGTTTAACCCCCGACAAACATATTTTAACCTTAACCACAGTGTTTGATTATTATTGATTTTAATATTTATTTTGAAAAAAAATTATTTATCCTTAATATATAAATTTAATTATTATAATTATTAATATTCAATAATTTTTTTAAATATTCCATTCATTTATTTTTTAAAAATTATTTTTAAAATTAAACCTCTAGAAGTGAAAAAAAATCAGTTTTCCAATGAGAAACTTTTCATAAGTAAGGAATGTTTTAATATCAAAATTCAATATTAATTTGATAAAAATGAACTAAATTTGTTTACAAATTACGCAATAAAACTAATTATACTTTTAAAACATGTTTAAACAAGATTTATCTTTTTAAATTCTTTAAAAGAAAAAAAATTGTAATAAAAAAATTATATTTTCACTATTCACTGAAAAATTAATCTCTTCAGAGAATTTTTAAAAATTAATCCTAAGATAATTTTGATATTTTGAGCCCAAAAAACAATTGAATTTTCTAAAATTAATTTTATAAAATTATAAAAATTAATTTTATAGTTTTTTTCACACAAAACAATAGAAATCTATTTTTTGAGAAAAATGTATTTCTGATGCATATAAAGACTTTACTAAAAATGAAGTACTTATTTTTAAATTTGTTTTATTTATCTAAAAAATATATACTTAATTTTAAAAGTGAGTTTATTCTTATTCATCCCACCAATTTGAGAAAATAAGTTATAATGGTTAATAATAATAATAATAGTATATCATAGTTGGTTGAAACTCGGTGTTGCATGTAACAGAAGCTGTTGAAGAAATTAAATTTATTCAGAAAACATATTTCTTAGAAACATAGGATTTTAAATTATAACCACATTTACATGAAAATAAATCAATCTAATGAAAAAAATTGGGATACTTCTTCCTCATGACATCTTTAGGTTCCCAGGTGGCTTCTTCAAATTGGTGGGTTCAAAATAAATCTTTGACAAAGTGAGTTGTCTGGTTTTTTAGACCCTTTTCTCTATGATCTAGAATCTTCACTTGATCATGAACATATGAAATTTCATTCTCCAGCGGTATGACCTATGTGTTTAGTATATTGATGGATCTGTTATGTACTTATTTATGGGAGAAACGTGAAACACATGCTGAACCTCTGAGAGTTTGGGTGTAAGCAATATACAATAATCTAAGGCCACAATACAATCAAGAATTTCAAAGGGGCCGATATACCTAGGGATAAGTTTTCGTTTTTTTTTCTAAATAAAATTTCCTTCTCCCATTTATAAATTAATAGATATGCATTTTCACCAACTTCAAATTAAAAATCATGCTAGTTAATGACAACATAACATCTCCATCGACTTTTTGTATCCCTTAAAGTGTTATCGAATGGATTTAATATTCTATATAATTTCTTCAACTAGATGAGGTCCCAATAGATTTCTTTTGATAACTTAATCACATCACATTGAAGTTATATAATTCTATCCCTAAATTTCTTCATAAAGAGCCATCTTAATGCTTGTGTGAAATCTATTATTGTATGAAAACTCAACTATAGGAAGGTATTGATTCTAAACACCTTTGAAATCTAGAGAGGTATATCTCAGTATATCCTATAGGATTTAAATTATTTTCTCAGAATGACCATATGTGTGAGGTTGATATGTAGTTCTAAAACCAAGCTTCATATCCATGGAATGTTGAAAAATTCATCAGAACTTCTAGGTAAACCTCAGATCCTAATTAGATACGATATAAGGTTTTACCCCATTAAAATTTACCACATCCTTAATTTATATTATGGAAATATCATTAGGGTAAAAGTATTCTATTATAGTGATGAAGTGCGCTAACTTTATAATATGACTGCATACAACCCATATAACATAATTTCCATTAGATGTTTTGGGAAGTCCAAAGACAAAATCCAGATTGATGTTTTACCATTTCTATTTTTGTATAGGTAATGGTTGTAACATACCCTTATAATTTTATCTCTCATTCTAAAATTTCTAATATAATAAGAACTAATATATAAGCTCTGTGATATCTCCCTTTATTCTACACCACAAGACTTTCTCTTTAAAACCCTTATATATCATTTTAATTCTAATATAAAAAGATAACGAGGTACTACAAGCTCCTTATAATGAATTATATTTCAAATTGGGTATGGATAGAAAAAATACATGGTTCCTAAACCTTTTAATTCCATTATTATCAAGGAAAAACTCAGGAATAATTATTACTTTCTTCTACAACACTACATCTTTCTTCTTGGCTCCTTTAATCATCACTTGTATAGATGGTTGACCACACATTTGAGAAGGATGATATTTACCACCATTATTTAGGATATAAAGACCCATATTTTATAATTGCATAAATATTGGATCTTTTGATACCCTCATCATAGATTAGGTAGCACGATCCTTTAGACCCAAAGCATTTAACACCTTGTTCACTTTCCCTGGGTGATAATTTGTTGAGCAATCATCAACATTTATCATCTCTAAAAATCTTCTGTGGTTCATCTAAGATTTCATTAGTGTGAATATATAAATTTCATTTTTGTGATCAATATATATATCAAAATTTTCTCCATCAATATAGTACCTTTGTATCATTAATAGGATAATTACAGTGGGTAACATAAAATCATGGGTTATGTAATTTTTCTCACGAACCATAAATTTCCAAGATATATAAGCAATAACCATGTCATTCTGAATGATAATTCAACCAAACCCCTCCTAAGGTGCATCAATATAGATTATAAACCATTCTCCTTAGTAGGATAATGTGAGCATAGGTGAGTTGAGTAATCTTCTCTTCAATTCCTTGAAATTTTCTTCACATTCCTCAATCTAGAGGAACTTGGATCACTTTCGATTTAACTTTGTGAGTGGATTAGATAGTCATGATAAATTATCAATAAGCCATCTAAAATATCAATCCAAATTGATAAAACATAGGATCTCAATTATATTGGTTTCTCTAGGCCAAAAGTCAATATCCTCCGCCAGTGATTGATCCACCAACATTCCCTCACTTCATATTATATGACCAAAAAATTAAACTTTTTTCGCTAAAATTTACACTATTTAATTTTTTCTTGCAATTTATCTTTTATTAGTTTATTCATTACAATTATCAATTCGTATTAATGATCAAATGTTCTCTTTTAGTCTATAATAATTTCATTTATAAAGACTAAGACAAACCAATCAAGATAATATCGTAATTTTATAATCATTAAATTCATGAACATTGTAGAGGTATTAGTAATACTAAACGGAATCACTACTTAATCATAGTATCCATACCATATACAGAATGAAGTCCTGGGTATATAATCCTTCTTGACCATTAATTGATGATATCCAAAATCGAGGTCGATATAGGAAAAGTATTGATCACTATGTAGTTGATCAAATAAGTCATTTGTATGAGGAATATGATTGTTTTTCTTGATTTTGATTTTTTCAGCTACTAATATTCAATTTAGAGTTTTATCAATCCATCTTTATTCTTATAAAAATAATAGGTTATCCCCAAATTGAAACACCTTGCTGAATAAATCCCCTATTAAGATTCTCAAAGTGTTGGTTCTTGAATTGTTGAAACTAAACTGAGGACATTCTATATAGATTCTTTTAAATAGGTGTGTCACTAGGTATAAGTTCTATTGAGAAATAAACATCACAATTCTATTGAAAAATAATAAAACAATCCAAAATGACTTAAAAAAACTCCAAAAAATAGGCATATCATTGATGTTGAGTTTCTCCCCAACCGTCAGAGATAAACACCACATTTGAATAGGAATCAATACATATACAATGGATGTTATTTATATACCGATTTCATATATATCATATCACATATAGATGTTTATAGATTGGTTAAGAATATAAAATGTGAATTACCATCCATGATATTTGATTTGGGATTTATTTATAGAAAACCAATCCATGCCTAAGATAACATCAAATTTAATGAGAGAGTGAATATCATGAATTTCAAGAAGCACATTCCTAAAAACATCAACCAAAGAAGAATCATTAATGTGAGATGTGACCATTATTTGACTAGTGGTTTTAAATAATAATTCAATATCTAATAGCCGAGGATAGTAATTAACATTCCTAGATACTTTTTATGATATAAATGAATTTATACAACTAAGCTCAAATAGGGTACTCGAATATTTTAGCATAACTATTTCAACAAAACCTTCACCATTCTATCTCTAGTCCCATACTAATTTTTTTTATAATTACCATGTAGTATATTTACCAGAGTGATCAATCAAGAAATATCAGTCATAAAATGTCTAAATCATGATTCCTTTTTCTCTATCTACAGAACCTTCAGTTCAACCTGGGTCATTCGTGGTCATATATTCAAATTATTAATGATTGTTCATAAAGAGTTTGTGAAATTACAAAACATATCCCGTTAGAGTTTAAAACCATTTGAGAAACAATGCCTATTTTCATGTACCATGTGATAATCTTGTGAAATCCCAATGCACCATTTATGGAGTTATTACCACTAGGAACATTTGTCCTATATCCACATCCACTTTGTTATTTTGAAATGGATTTAATTTCATCAAAACCACTCAATCTATCAGTGTTCAAAATTCCAATACATTTTCCTATATGTAGTAATATCCTTATACTTATCCCAAGAAATATCCATAGATATATCCCTAGAGATATCACTGATGTTTTCTCATCCTAGTTTCCAAATTTTAAGTAATATTTATCTCTAATATAAACTATAGAGACCTGAGATTTTCATACACTGATATTAAATCATAATAAATGAATATTCAATATATTTCAAAAATACATTCCTAAGGAACATAAATTATAGTTTATTTGAAGACTAGATGCACAATATTATTATTTCATGAAATATATTTAAAATCTCCCACAAGGATATTCCAATTTAGTAGTATTCGTAGAAATGCCATACTTAAGACTTTCTTCATAACTTTGGGGAAACGAAACATAAGAAAGGGTTTTTAGATACTCATTAAAGGTAAACATATAAGATATCAATCAATGATCATATTAAATAATTAGATAAGAATAAGTATATAAAATTATGAATATAACTTATACTGATCACAGTCAATAAATCATAGTTAGTAAAAATAATACTTGGCCTAAAACATCATCATTTTAAAAAACATGAACAATATTAGTAATAAATATCATAGATCAATCACGAGCATAATATCAGGTCATATATGTGTGGCTCCATCATATGTATAGAAACCATTTAATATGTAAAGATTAACATACAAGACCATCAAATCAGAAAGTATTAGGAATAAATATCTATTTCAAATTTTATAACATATCATACATCTTCACCCATTTACCATAGTGGATCAAGCACATTATCCTATTTCCCATAGTGTATCAAGCACATCAGCTTATTTACCATCATGTTCTCAGGATATATAAAAAATCACCCAATGCATTTGAGAGAGATATAGGTCCCACCCATCTCATAATCTATACACTTTTGTGCCAAAAGTCATGAAACATTCACTACATCATAATCAATTAAAAAGGAAATGGGATTTATAAACATTTCATCAGATCATAACATGAGTAAAAGAAACACATTTGATAAACAATTCATTAGTTCATCATATCATAACCCATGTAAAAGAAACATATTTCATAAAAATATTTTCATCATAATCATAAACATAAAACGTGCAAATAAATAATAAGTGTGGTACCATTAGATTATTTCCCCAGTAAAACATAAGAAACGCTCAAGGTTGTTGTCTTTGATGAATATAAATTCTAGAAAATATCATTAAAAATTCTTTAAGAAAATATCCTTTTTATCTCAAATAAATTATTTAAAATATAATAATTTCCCAAAAATTAAGGAATATATTTTTTTTAAATGTAAAATGAAGACTTCTAAAGTAGGCATTAAATAATTTATTGTTCATGATGGTGTAAAATTCCATTCATTATGTACATGTTACAATAGATATTCCTTTCATAGTTTTTGTAAAATATCTAAACTACCTCATTCAGAAAATAAAAAGAAGATTTATTTTAAAAAAATTTAATGAAAATCAAATTATGGATGTTATTGTATTTAAATAAAATCATTGGATAATGGTAATACTTTAATTAGGAAATTTTCAGAAAACATATACATGGAAGAAAAATTGATTTCGATTGAAGAGAGAAATAAAGTTGTTTTTTCCTTAAAAACATCATTTTGGTCTAATGAGTACATCAAGAGAAGAAAATTGAAGGAAAAAATGTATAATAAATAAATAAAAATAGGAGAATAGAATTAATGATTTTATTGAGAGGTATATCATAATATTTCATCCTTGAATACTTAATCATTTAAAATCCTGATAATCGATGAGATTGTAACATAAAACTGTTACCAGTTTGGAATGTTTTGAATTGTAAGCTCCATGAAATAAAGAACATTAGATGGATATTTATATACCATAATTTCATGAGAATAATCATCAAATGAATTATTGGGAAGTATATACACTACAAAAAATAAACAAGTAGTGTATAGGGCATGTGTCCCATTGAAATAAAAGTGAGACAAAAATCCTTCCCGTGCTTTGGTAAAATTTCAATCATAAGATCTATGAAACATTAAATTTAAATGAAAGATTAAATATTTTGAGAATAAATAAATTTATGATATAACATGTAAAAAGGGCTGTTTTACACCTCATAAAATATTATAGATACATAATATAACATTTGTCTCAAAGAAGACAATTTGAGGCAAAATACCTTACCTTAAGTCTTGAATTCAATCGTTTTCATTTGAAACTCTTTTATAATAAACATATATTTGTTATAAATATATTAAAGAACCATTATCATATATATCATTCCATATTATCTTTAATTATAAAATTTTATCACTCTTTCACTAACATTTATTTATTAAAATCATTATTCCTGGTGATAACTGCTTTGTTTTTCATGTATGTTTTTTTCGGCAGTTTCAGAACATGAAATTTTATTATGGTCCCACAATATATGTATTTTTAATAATTATATAAATATCATATTTGTTTATTATATACATAATTAGATCCATCCATTAAATTATAGGTTTAAAAATGAATTGTACCATTCAAGGAGACGGTAGGTGTAATGGTCCGGGCCATCCCAGTCCATTACTTCACCAGTTCTATTGTTAGAGGCATTTGGAGGAGGATCAATAGAGTTGGAAGATTTTTGTTGCTAAAATCCAGAAGAAATAGGATTACACATCGTGTAACTGAATTACACAATGTGAATTTCGGTTTTGCGACTTTTATAGGTGGTTTTAGGATGTGAAGACATTTTACACACCGTGAAAGTGGGTTTCACAACGTGAAATGTTTCATGGTCTGAGAAAATCAAGAGGTGATTGGATTTTCTGAGGAAGTCAGCCATTGAGAATTATATAGTGTGAAAGGATATTACACATAATATAATACCTATTTGCTATAAATTTTAAGTGTTTTCCAATGTCTCAGGTTGTTAAATGCTATGGTTGAAGAGACCCTTCCTCAACCCTAGACAATCTTTAGTGATCCATATTCAATCTATTGTGTATTATTACTCTATTCTTAAGCTTTATTCTAATTTGGGCTCTTCCCCCTCCCATTTCTTCTTTCCATGTGATAGAAGTTGATCTCCTGTAGTTCTAAATGAGATTTTCATTGGTCTTTGTAGGTACAATTACACTATAGAATCCTCAGATCGATGTGGATCTTATTGGAGAGGTGATCCGGGATCCATTTCATTTCCCATTCTTTTGCGAGGATCATTGACGCCCTATCAAGTTTGGGTTTCCCTCATTTCTCTTAATTGTGCATCATGGGGGAGGGGTTTTATTTTGTTTACATATAGATTTTGGTTGTTCTAGATTAATCAAATATATTAATTGGTTAAATGAAATTGGAAGGGGTAGAAATATTTATTTTTATTTCCCTTTATATTTTAAAATTATTATTGTGATATTATGACTATACAGGCTAAACGCCACACAGAGAATTATGGTCGTTGGTGTATTTTTTTACACTAAATATATTATAGAATTCATGTTGTTTTCATTTTTTTGGACACTTATATATGAAAATGGATTAAACAAATATATTCACCAAATGAATAGATGCCCCAAGATCATAAAATTCTATGATAACCTCTAAATAAAAAAAGTGGAATTAAATAAGGGATGCCTTATTAAATCTGGATTTGTGTTTTTCATTTTCACATGGGTTGATGTGTTTTATTATTTTTCTATGGTTTTTTCTATAGTTTGGTTGTGAGTCCGGTTTCGTGATGTAGGATTTCTTGGGTGGTGTAATAGAGTATCATGATGATTGATTGATTGATTGTGGAATGGATTAGAAGGTTTGTGTAGTAGGGCTATGAAACTGGTTGTTTGGTAATGTGTTATCCGTTGGGGTTTTGAGTTGGGGGTTGGTTCTGTTGGTATGTGCCATGATCAAGATGAGTTCAAAGGGGTAAAATTGTGTCTAGAATTGGTAATTATATTGTATTTTCTCCATGAGTAGCACACAGAAGGCTTCCCCCATAGTTGGAGGTCATGGTACGATGTGTTTATAATGTGAACCCAGTTTGGTTTATCAAGATATTCACATTTTAAAATGACTGTGATTATATTGATTGTGAGTATGTTTAATATTTCTTTATTTCTTAATTGTTCGGATTGTGATGGGATAAAATAAATAATTGATTAATAAATCCTAGAATGGCTTGTGTTGGTTTGGATAACATAATGGAATTGGTTAACTAAATTGTTTGTGAATGTGAATTGGTATTGTGACTTGTTGTGTGATATTGTGCATTTAGTTGTAGTAGTGATGTTTCTAGTGTTGTGAGTTGGTAGATTATTTGTGAACCTACTGGTTGGGAGTTAGTGGTTGGTATCATATACATATATACTTGTATTTTCCTTGTGAATTCAATAAGCACCCCATCCTAGGTGAGAAATATGTTTCGAACACCTCCATCATTAAAGGAGAGGGTGTTTTTGCAAAACATCTTTGGGTGAGGATGGATGGATGGCCACCTCCTCTTCCCTGATCCATATTATAGGCAGTGATAGCCCAAGATCTGATAGGCAGGTTCTGGTTTTTGAGGCCCAAGTGTGTGCGGGCGAGTTGTGCTTTCCTAGGTGTCTTTGAGATTAGATATGTTGTGATTTCCCATGTTTCTTCTGAATGAGATGTAGTTTATGGAACAGGTGACTGTAGGAGGTATGTGATGTGGTACTTGGCCTAGGTGTATGTGGGTAGGATACGATATGGTATGTGGCCTAGGTGTCTGTGGGAAAGAAGAGATTTATCTAGTGGCCAAGGTTTCTATGAGAAATATGTGATGTGGTATGTGGTCCAGGAGTGTGTGGGCAGGATATGGTGTGGTTTGTGAGTCCCAGGTGTGTGTGGGAAGGTTGTGATGTGGTACTTTTAGAAGATGTCCAAACATGGGGATGTTTTCCATTAGAGAAGAGCGGATAATTAGTGGAAAAGTGGTATAGGGTACTCATTGATGTGAATTATATATTACATTACTTGACTTGCGTTATATGGTGAGAATAACTTTGGTGAGGTTGGGAAGGTTAGTATTTTTGGTAGGTTCTATTTCGTTATGATGTTTCCTCATAGGGGAATTATAATTCTTCTTTCCCATGTGCATGAGAGACATTGGTTTTCTTACGGAGTTTATCTATATACTCTCTCTTTTTATATAAAATAGCTTTCAGGTTTTCAAGAGGACTTCATGGACCATGTTCGATCTTACTAGCTTAGATCTTGATAGTTTCTATGTCATTTGTTAGATTTAAATTTGATTATAGTCTCTAACCTAGGGCTTACTGGAGGTGGGGATCGAGGGTCATTATCTCCCTATCTTCATTAATATCCCAAGATGGGCATCTTTTGAGGGAGGGGTTGTGGAAGAATGGTATCAGAGGTGATGTTTGTGAAATATGATAGAGTTTGGGGTTATGCATAGCGAGGATTGCATTATTTTGGTAGGGAAATAGTGTTATGTGATCTTAGTATGTGACATAGGCCAGGGAAGACCAGCTATGGATAGCGATTTTAGGGACCCTTGTGATCCAATTCAAGGACTCTAAGCCTATTGAATGACTAACATTGGATACACCATTTTTAGGGTAGTAACCCTAGGAAGGGTAAATGAAACATAATGACTTGTGTTATTGTTTGAATTAAGTGCTTTTGGGAGAGTTGGAATGAATAAAAATGTTTCAAATGAGTTAAAATGAATCTTAAATAAAAAATCCATACTTCTAAGGCTTAAGAACTCCTTTTTTAATTTATAGTTATGACCCCATGTCATTTTCTGCATACGGCTCGATAAATTCAGGATTTGAAGTCTAATTCTATTTATTGATAGATGGTTTATCCATTTGAGGAAGATGACATGTGGTAGAATAATTTTAATTCTTTTTATTGGAATGATTTAGGAATGTATGAGGGTAGTGTTTCAGACATGGAGATACAGAGATGGATCGAATAGCTTTAGATCATCTTCAGTTTTATCCAAGACCCGATGAAGTACTGGGTTCTATTGGCTGTTGGTCTGATGTGAGGAGTTGGGCGTTAGTGGTGGATGTTCTATCTAGGGGAGAGGAAGGAAATAGACGTTTTGTGGGTTGATAATGAGAAGGAATTCTGAGTAGAGTTCCTTTAATGGACCATGAAGGATGATAATAGGAAGGAGTTACTCTCCATTCAGTAGGGGATTATGATAGTGAAGGATCTTGCGATCATGTTCAAGGACTTATTTTCTTTTACACCAGATCTATTTCTGAATGAGGAGCCTCTTGCGAGACACCCTGATGAGGAACTCTATTCTTCGATCTAGTACATGGTTACTAATTTTACAATTCTAACATACTTGGAGGTTCATAAGAAGTCATAGGTGATTGAGAGATGCACACATGAGGGGGTATATTGTGAGAGGGGAGCCATCAAAGCTATTCGAGAGGTAGGGTTACTTGTGGTAGGTATTAGGTGTCAGGACCTTCGATGTTTTGATTGGTAAGGAGACCTCAAAAATTCCCTTTTCGACCTGGTAGTCCACATTCCCTTCATTTTGGATTGGGGATGATGTGTTTCTTATAAGGAGTTCACAATCGTCTTTAAAAATAGTGTCCAACAGTTTTTCGATCTCAATATAGTTGAGGTGGACATGTTCAGTGGTAGCCTTAATAGTAGTTTCCAGTGAGACTGTTTCAGCAGCAGGGGAAACATGATTTTTCTCAAGAAAGGGTAGATGGAGAAGTTAGAGGCCAACCCCAGGATGCTCCTCATGTTTAGTAGCCTCAACCAGGGCATGGTTGTGGTGGGTGTCATTTGCAGAGAGTCAGGTGAGTCAAGCATGGTCAGTTGCACACAACTGTGGTGGTATTTCCAATAGGTCCAAAGATTTTTAGAGGTATGATTAGTTTTTTTAGTACCTTGATTGTGCCATGTTAAATTCTTAAGATTCACACTCCTTTTCTACCACTCCTCTAGCCCATACTGTAGGACTAGACATAGCGGGGCATCCCATGCCCCTGGTGTTGAGTCTGAAAGTCAGTGGGTATTCCAATTTGTATGATGTGTGTCGTGGATGTATACTAATGATGGGACCAAATTAGTCCCATGGGGATTCCTTCATTATATAGATGTAACCATACAATGTCATACTCAGTATAGACTGGTTCTCTTCTATTCATTCCATTATTGACTATTTCTAGAGGATATTTTTGTTTTCAGATATTGATGGATAGCGTGTGGTTTTCGTTGGAGAGAAAAGTTGATAGGTGGGCAGTTTTCATGGGGAGCCTATTCATTCCTTTTTGGATGGGCTATTAGTAGAATCAATAACATCATTGGAATCAATGGATTCTTCAATTTTAGAGGTTCCTGGCATCATCAGGAAGTTCCTAGATATATTCCCCTAGGAGGTTGTGATGCTACCCCCTCGACATGATGTTGATTTCAGGATAGATTTACAGCCCAGTTCTTATCCAATTTCAATGGATCGTTATTCACTGGAAACTTCTATGCTACAAGAGTTGAGTATTTAGATTGATAATATGATGAAGAAGGGTTTATCTATCCTAGTGTGTCATTGTGGTGTTCTACAGTGTTGTTCATGAAGAAGATAGATGGTGGTATGAAGTTGTGTATTGACTATCAGAGGCTGAATTAGGTAGCAGTCAAGAACAGTTACCCATTCCAAGGATAGATGATATTTTCTACTAGATGATAGGGGTGAGTAGGTTATCTAATATCGATCTGTTGTATAGATATCACCAGTTAAAGGTGAAGGATGTAGATATCCCAAAGACAGCTTTTAGGTTCAGGTATAGGAACTTCTAGTTTGTTGCCATGTTGTTTGGAGTTATGAATGCACTAGTAATGTTCATGGGGATTGTGAACTCTATTTTCCATGAGTTCCTGAATGAAGTTTTCAACATGTTCATCAATGATATCTTAATCATCTAAAATTCATAAGAGGAGCACACTGAGCATATCAAAATTATCTGAAAGGTTCTTTGATGCCGCTAGCTCTTTAGAAATTTGTCCATGTGTTAGTTCGGGACCTGAGAGGTGAATTTTCTCAAGCATGTGGTGTGACAACTGGTCCCCGATGACAGCACATGAAACTCTTCTTTAACATGGCCATCGTGTCCTAAACTACCATGTACCTCATGTTTCCCCGCTAACACATGGTCCCCACCTTGGGGCCCACCCACGTCCCCGGACGGGTCATCTGACTAATGAAAGTCCCCAAAAGCCAACACATTTCCATTATAGTGTGCTTTTTCCTCACTCACACACTCCCTAAGAAACATCCTAGAAGGTCACCAATCCAAATCAATACTCTATTCCAGGAATTCTTAAATGTGGTGTTTAAATCCGGTAGGCACCCGAAAAGGAGGGTGAAACTTGTTGAAAAGAGTCATAACATTCAGTCGTTTAACCCTTTATCATTATGGGGTGTTGCATTCACCCTCCCTTAGAGAACAACGTCCTCATTGTGTACCCTACATCTCAACACAGGCAGTGCACCACACTTAATGCTCGGTACAACCTCTGATACCAAATGTGAAAACTGGGCCTCAGTGACTACATGGGCACAGAACCTTTAACCTTGCTATCATGTCCTGACCTACTAGGTACCATAAGTTGCCCTGTAGACATAAGGTCCCCACCTTGGGGCCCACCCATGGGCCCGAACAGGTCATCTGACTAATGAAAGTCCCCATAGGACAACATTTGTCCTTTCTAGTATGCTTTGTCCTCACTCACAAACACCCTGAGAAACATCTCATAAGGTCTCCCATCCCGATCACTACTCTAAGAAAATCACACTTAATTGTGAATGTCTAATCATGTAGGCTCCCAAAAAAGAAGGTGCACCTTGTTGACATGATTCATATCATTTAGTCATTTAATCCTTTATCTTTCTATGGTGTTACATGTGTTTCCCCAAAAAGGTGTAGTAGTAGACACATCAATGGTTGAAATAGTTCTTTCCATGAAATTACCCACGAACGTGGAATAAGTTCATAGTTTCCTTTGTGTAACATATTTTTATTGGAGGATTTTACCCAATTTCTCTAAATTTGTATCTCCATTAATAGATTTTACTTAAAAACACTAAGATTTATTGTTGAGTGATCAGTTCTAGGTAGGATTCAGTTATCTGTAGAGGACGTTGGTTAGTGATCTAGTGCTTTGGTATCTTGAAAAACTGGTGATGTTTTAGGTATTCTGAAATAGTTCCCATTTGGGATTGGGATGAATCTTGATGCATTAGTGAGAAATGGTCTCTTATGGGTCTAGGCACTTACGTACCCATGAGTAAAACTGTGACACCAATGATCTGTAGTTGGTTGTAGTGGTTTTTTTCACTAAAATTGTGGCAAAATTAACTTATTGGGGAGCACTTTTTGGTCTTTATGGATCACAAGAGTTCGAGCTATATCTTTTCCTAGAAATATCTGAAGCTACAACAATGGAGGTGGATAGATTCTATTCAAAAAAAAAGTTTTGAGATATTTAACACCTTAGGAAATGGAAATGTCTTGGATAATGATTTGAGTAGAAAGTCACAGAAGGAGGTTGTTCAGAATTCTACAAATGCTTGGAGGGTGATGGAGGTGCTGGAATCCATGCACTTGGTTGTAGAAGTGGATGATGGTAGAGATTTTTTATTTCATATAATACTACAGTCTTATCTGATATACATGTGGAAGAATCTCAGTGGATATACATATAGGTAGAGGTATTGGGTGATCGTGTTGGCCATGGTGATGCTTTGGAGGGATGGTCAGAGGATGGACATAATATGATGATGTTCTATTGTTGGTTGTACATTCTAGTATAAATGCATGATGATGTACTTTCCTAGTTACATAAGTCACCTTTAGAGATACATCTATGAATTTATAATATGTACCAGGGTTTGAGGATATAGTTTTGGTTTCTTAGGATGAAACAATTAGTAGAAGATTTTATGGAGAGATGCTTGGTCTACTAGTGGGTAAAGCCCAAACAGCATTTTCTTGTCAATTTTTTTGTAGCCCTAGGATCTTACCAAGTTGAAGTGGGATGAAATCTCAATGGATTTCAACATATGGTTGCCTTTATCTTAGGGAGAATGTGATTCTATTTGGATAGTAGTGGATCAGCTGGCAAAATCGGCAAACTTCAAAGCGATCATGGATTCAGGTACATTGGATGCCTTGGAAAAAAAGGAATGTGGGAAAGGTGGTGCATCTATATAGAGTTCTGAGATTCATTTTGTTGGATCAGGACACATGTTTTACCTCTCAAGTCCAGAGGGGATTGAAGAATGCTTTTGGAACCCATTTATGCCTCAACACAACCGTCCAACCTCATAAGGATGGGTTGATACAACATATTATCTAGATATTGGAAGACATGTTGTGGGAATGAATCTTGGACTTTGGTGGATCTTGGGTATGACACCTACCCTTCATGAATTTTTCTTATAACAATAGATATCTCTATTCCATTGGAATGACTCTATTTGAAGCTTTTTTTTGGAAGACCACGACGTTAACTATTGTGTTGGACCAAAGTTATGGAGACAATTGTTCTTTGTCCCAAGGTAGTGCAGAGCATGATAGAGAAGTTTTAGCTTGATTTTGAGAAGATGAAGGTAGCATAGGACCCACAGAATTCGTATTATAATCGTAGTAGGAGGCCTTTGGAGTTTTAGGTTTGGGACCACATGTCTTTGAATGGGTTATCCTAGACATGGAAATAAGAGGTTTTGAAGAAGGAGTAAGCTTTCTCCTATGTTTGTTTGACCCTTTTAGGTGTTGTGGTGAGTTGGTGAGATGATATAACAGTTTGAATCTCCACCATATTTGAAGAGAATCCATGATGTATTCTAGGTATCTAAGCTTCGTCAGTACCTACAAGATGACTCCCATGCCCTTGATTAGGGAGAGATAGATATCGAGGATGATGCGAAAATCATGGAGTGACCAGTAGAATTCCAGGAGCATCAAGTGAAGGGGCTATGTGGGTAGACCATTCCCTTGGTTCTTATGTTTTGGAGGCATGGTGGTTAAGAGAAGAGTTCTTTGGAGTGGGAAATACAAATTCATTCCAAAAAACAAGAGTTGTTTTGAGTTTTCCCTTGCTCTATTTTGTTTTAAATGTAATTTTCAAACATTGTTTTATAAGACGATCTATTTTTGCTTTGGGTTGTGATGTGTTCATAGTTTTATATTTGATAAAGTTGTAATATATGTAAAGGGTCGGACCGGATTCCTAATTGAGGAAAATTAATTGTGATGCGATTTAAACCCATGCAGGTGAGCCAGTGACACACAAAGAGGATAATATCTTGACATAGAAGGTGATATTACCAAATTCATGTGTTTGGGATAGTTTGGTTAGTTGGTTGTGTAGTGGATATGTGGAATAGTGGTTATATGAGAGGAGGTGGCATGTGTTAGTAGTGATGAGGTGATAAAATGTGTTAGTGGTTATTTGCTATGGCGTGTTTGGCTCGTTATAACATTTGAGGTACGATGAGGTCTATGAAAGGTATCTCATGTGATGGCTTTCCCGACCCATTTTCTTTTGGGTTTGGTTTTGGTTTCTTGAGGGAGGGAATCATTTGAGAGGTATCTAACGTAACTATTCATTCCCTACTAGTTTGAATAATTTCTGGTTTTGGTTATTATAGATTTTCAAAGGAGGCTCAGAGGAGTATGGAGAAGTTTGGTTGCTAAAATCTAGAAGAAAGCGGATAAACATTCTGTAAATAAATTACATGACATAAATTTTGGTTTCACGTCTTGTATTGGAGTCTTCACGATGTGGAGAAATCTTACGCATTGTGAAAGAGGGTTTCAGGACATGAAATTTTTTAGGGCCTAAAAAATAGAGAGGTGACTAATTTTTTGATGTAAGTCGACTGTGGGGAATTATATGGTAGGAAAGGGTATTACATGTCACGTAATACCCCAGTTTTGTAATTTTTAAGTGTTTTTTTAGATTCTTTGGTTGTGAAACAATACAGCTTAAGTGACCCTTCCATGACCCCTAGTGACCGTTCATCCCTGTTCGGTGTTTTGAGGATTCCTTCATCAAGGTTTGATTCCTATCCTCACTCTTTCTACAGCAAGAAATCCATCATTGATCTATGATTCATTCTTCCTCTGTTCTTGTGTTTTCTACTAGTTTGGTCTCTTTCCCCTCCTGTTTCTTCTTTCCATGTGATGGCAGATGATCTCCCATGTATTTCAATTGGGATTTTCTTCAGTTGTTATTGGTGAAGTGGTGTCTTGACATCCTTGTATGGATACAAATATTTCGAGAGAGGTTATTGGAGGTCTATTTCATGGAAAATGATTTTGTGAGGATTGTTGATGCCCTTTTGAGGATGGTTTTCCTTCATTTCTCTTAATCGTGAACCATGTGGGAGGATATTGCTTTTGTTTACCTGTAGATTTTGTTTTTTCCAAATTAATAAAATATTATAATTGGTTAAATTAAATTGAAATGAGGTGAGGGATTTATTTTCCCCCCCTATAGTTTTGAAATAATGATTGTGATATTGTGACTATACATGATAAATCCCCCCCTGAATGGTGTGGCAATTTGGGTCCTTTTTTCTCACTAAATAGATTATTGAATTCTTGTTGATTTACTTTAGTTATACACTTGTATATAAAATTGGATAAATCACCTATACTCAATTAATGAATGGATTCCCCATGACATACAGTTCTGTGATAACCCCTGAATTGAACAAGTGGAATTAAATAAGGGATGCCTTATTAAATATATGTTTTTATTTTTCTATAGCACATGGGGTGATGTGATGTTTGAGTTTTCTGTGGTTTATGTTGTAGTTTGGATGTGAGCCCGGTTGCGTGCTATGGGATGGAATGGGTGGTGTAATATAATATCAGGTTGATAGATTGATATATTGTTGAATGGATGAAAAGTGTTGTGCAACCGGGCTAGAAAACTGGTTACATGTGAATGTTTTATCAACTAGGGTTGTGAGATAGGGGTTGGTTATGTTGGTATGTGACTTGAGAGGTATTAGTTCAAAGATAGATTATAGTGTTTGATATAGTTAATTATCATAGAGTTCCTCTATGAGAAACATGAAAAATTATTCCCCCATAAATGACGATCATTTTACTATGTGTTTATAATGTGAAACCACTTTATTTTATTTGGATCTTCACCTTTTGAAATGACTATGAATTTTTTGTCTTTTTCTATATCTCTAAGTTGCACATATAGTGATGGGACAAAATTAATAATTGATTAATAAATCTTGGAATTGATTGATGTGGTCTTGGTAATTGGATGGAAATGGTCAATTAAATTGGTTTGGAATGTGAATGAGTGTTGTGACTTGTTGTGGGATGTTTGGCATTTAAAGGTTTCAACGAAGTTGTTAGTGTTGCGAGTAGGTCACTTTTTTGAGAACCCATAGATTGGGAATGAGTGGTCAATATCTTATATGTATTTAATTGTATTTTCCTAGTGATTTCTATACACACCCCACCCTAGTTGAGGAATATGTGCTGAACACACCCATCATCATGGGGCTGGTTCCTTTCCCAAACATCCTAGCATAAGGATGGATGGATATCCACCCCCTATTCCCAACTCTTTCTTCCTATAACTGATAGCCCAAGATACTTCAGGCAGGTTGTAGTTTGTGAGGCCCATGTGTGTGCAGGCGAGTTGTGTTTTCTCAAGAGTCTTCAGGGTGAGATGTGTTGTGCTTTCCCATGTGTCTTTGGGATGAGATTTAGATTATAGACCAGGTGTCTGCATGTGGGATGTGATGTGGTATGTGTCCGGGGTTTCTAAATGAGAGATGTGATCTAGTATCTGAACCAGGTTTCTGTGGGCAAGGTGAGATGTGGTTTGTGTCCCAGGTATCTGCAGGCATGATGTGATGTGCTATATGGCTCAGAAGTATATAGGTGGAATGTAAGGACCCAAACCTTCATTAATGGAAATTATTCTTGATCTAATAAAATGTTTATTGTTGTTATATGAAATTTGAAATTCATTGGTTTTATGTTTCAGGATTTTAAAATATCGTTATCAATTGTGATAGTTATTAATATAGCTGTTAAACAGTTATCACATGATTAGCATAAATATAGGGCTTTAACAAATCCAATTTACATAGAAAAAGGAAGTGATGGCCTCATCCAGTATACTTTCCTCATATGAAGCCCATTTTTCTGAGCTAAAAAAGGTGGGGGCGTCATTGGGCTTTGCACTTGACGAATCCCAAGCCAATCTTGAACACGTTAAGCTTGAGCGGAACTGACTACAGGAGAAGTGGAAGTTAATAGAGATTACCACCTGAGTGATGTTATTTGAGCCACCCCAAGAGTCATTCATCATCTCACACCATACCCTTCGGTCTTATTCGGGTGTTATAAGGTGTTATGTAACGAGACCCTATCACTATGACTATGTATATTATCTTTGTATAAATATTGCGCATTCATTTTCTTATTGTTACTTTGTAAATAGTTTTTCAGGCACAAATAGTATTTTTAGTTAATATTAAACTATGAAATACAGTTTGATGAATTAATGGATTTTTAATTAAATAATATTAAAAAAATATTATTATAATTAAATTACATTTTATTAAATATAAATGATAATATAATTTTATGAATGCAATTTAATTTTTAATAAGGTTTGAAAGCTGTTTTGTCAAAACTCATGAATGTTCTGTAAATGTCAATTTTTAATCTAAAAGTAATAATTCAGATATTTATAAAATTATTTAGATAAAATAAATATTATTTTTGGAATCTGGATGTTGAAATTATCCAATGGTGCATTTTTCATAATTTTCAAAGATAGCTGAATGTTTGGGTAAAAATTAAATACCGTTTAAATATATAATGTGTTTTTCGACATCATAATGACTCAATAGTGATGTAATAAAATAATATAAACATTATGTTTGGCCAATATATCTTTTACCATTAAAATAATGTGATTTTGGGTATGTTTTATTTATTTTACAAAGCTTTAATGGACCCTTCAAGGCTTATAAAACATTTTGTCTTTTTAAATTGTTTTCCTTGAGAGTGTGACTCAACTGCACATAAGCAACCCTATTATTTTAAGAAGATCTGAAATTGGCCTTATAAAATATTTTTTTCACTCCATTTTGGAAAAAACCATGGGCAAAAACCATGGGCTGGTTTGTGGTTTTGATTACTTTAATTTGAGGTGTCCCAAACCTAAATAAAAAAGAATTCCCTCTCCTTTCCTATATAAACCCACCCAGGCTTCCACTTCCTCTTCACTAAAAACCTTTGGAGTTCGACAAACCCATACCCTCCCTTCTCTAGAATCCTCCAAGGTGCCCATGTTCCCATGAAGCATCTCTCAAGCCTTTCCCATGCCTTTGGGATCACACTTCCATGTAAGGGATTTCTTCCATTCTCATTTTTTGTACAATTTTCATTAAGTTGTTATGCCCTTTTCTTCAATTAAAAATGTGGGGGTATGATATATCACCTCCACCATAATGTCCTATTTATTTTTGGATTATTGGATATCCCTTTATCTCTCATTAATTCCCCCCATGTACACCTGTTATCATGCTGAAATTCCTAGAGGGATTTCTCTCTCCTCTTTTACATCCAAGTAATTCTTTTGTATTATGCATCTAAATTCCATTACGTTTGTTGGGAAATGTATCTATATGACCCCCATACTATCCATTTCATGTATATATGATGAGACACCATTTTCTATCTCATCAACTATTTTCATGAATCCTTATGTCACGTCTTTATGATGCCGAAATTGTACCGCATGTTTCCAAGCTAAGATCATTTTGTAGTGAATACCGTACCCATGTATTTATCAAGGGTATTAAACATTATACACATATAAATATTTAATGTTACTTTCATGTATTTATTCCACATTTCTTAATCGTTTAATAACTTATGATGTTGATTGATTCCATGATTCATGTGGCACACTTATGCATGAACTGAAATGTTTAAGAAGGGTGCGACTTGATAGCGCTCCAATTCATTGGGTAAAGTATAGTATCATGATACGTCATGTGAAATGGGTGTTGACTCATGCTAATTAATGTGTAGTGAGTTTTTATACATTCTTCATGTGCAATTAGGGGTTACTCATGCTCCATGTTCAATGAGCCTTGGCTCATGCTAATTCCATGTTAAGTGTTTTTCCACATTTCCATGTTATGATTATCTTGCTTTATCAGAATTTATGTTCATGTTTCTCTTATGATCCATTGATATTACTATTTTCTAACATGTATTTTTTCCCTCGTGTTATTCTATGTTTATTCCCTTACTGTGCTAATGAGATGCCCAATCTAATGGGAGCGGGAATCACAAACTTTGTCACGATTCTCTCTCAGTTAACTCAAGTTTTGAATAGAAACATGGGTCAAAGAGAATTTTCAACCCCCCCCCCCCAAAGAAAGAACACGTTGATATCGAGAGATTCATTAGACAAAGGCCTCCTACTTTTAATGGATCATATGATCCCTCAATCACCGAACAAGTGATCGACTCCATTTAAACGATCTTCTCCATCCTTCAATGTTTTGAAAAACAGAACGTTTTTCTAGGTGCTTATCATATAGAGGGTGAAGATGATAAATGGTGGATTTTGATAAAAAAATATGAAGCCCGAGGAGGATATCAAGGTGTTGGAATGGAAGGAATTTCAGAAGATTTTTTTTGATAAATATTTTCTGTGCACACTCCAACTTAAGATGGAAAGGGTCTTCTATTCCCTCAAGAAAAAAGACAAAGAATCTATTAGAACATATGAGGAAAAATTTACAAGGCCTGCATGATATGCCTCTGGATTTTTTGTTACCCTTAAATTCAAGGTTGACCACTTATTTGGTGGGATGAAACCTAGCCTTTAGAATGTGCTAACGATCCATGACTTTGACCAATAAGAAGAAATTGTCTGATTTTCCCTCAAGGTCGAAATGGAGATTGGAGAATCTTAGGGGTGTCATGGGGATAAGAAGCATAAGGTGGAATTCAATGGTGGCTTTCTGATGGATAAATACAATTCTTCTAAGAAGATCTAGCACCCCACTTTCTAAACGTGTAGAAAGAAGTACCGCAGAAATTACCAAAAGGGGACGAGGAAATGATTTAGCTGTGGAAGATAAGGAAATCTAGCTGTTAACTACCGACTTGAAAAACCAGTGGCTGCAATAGAGGATAGGAATGCTCTATTCAAACCTCAATGCATTGTTCATTCCTACAACTGTGATTAACCCGAACATCTTGAAAATCAATTCCATAATCTAAGGGTTTTAGGAGGGAACCAACAACCTCTAAGGCAAGAAGGGAGATCTCTTCCCATCACTACTACCAAAGTGAACTCTGACAATGAAGTGGTAACATGTACACTAGTTATTCATTAATGAATTGGAAAAATAATTTTTGATTCAGGTTCTATGAATTCTTTTATATCCCAAAAGTTTAGTATAACAATCCCCGCACCACCACAAATCATGGAATTAAAGATGTAGGTGAGTACGAAAAATGGGGAAATCATTACATCCCATGAATATAAATCCTCCCCTTTCATAATCTGTGGATTGAATTTATCGAAGAAGCTTAGCATACTCATTCTTGGGAAATTTGATGCAATTGTTGGCATGGATTGTCATTCCTTATATACATCCGACATAAATTTACTTGAGTGGGAAATCACTCTCCAGGTGGATAATTGACCCCCAATTCTATACAAGTTCAAGGAGGAAGATGAATCTTCATTAGCTCTTTCATCTCAAATGTGGATATTACTGCCCAATGAGAACACATATCTTTCTCAGATGATTGAGTCTAACTAGGAAACCATCTTTTAAGACATGCCTATTGTGAGGGAATTTTCTAAAGTGTTTCCTGAGGAATTTCATAGTATTCCTTCAAGAAGAGATGTTGAATTCTCAATTGATCTTATACCTGGGGAATTTTCAATATATAAGACCCCATATATAATGGCTATTGTGGAGCTTGAGGAGATAAATAAACAACTACACGAGAGTTTGGATAAAGGGTTTATATTCCCAAGTGCTTCACCATGGGGTGCACTAGTCCTCTTCATCAAGAAGAAAGATGGGTCAATGTGCCTTTTCATTGATTATCGTGAGCTAATAAATCACAATAAAGAACAAGTATCCTCTTCTTGGAAGAGATGACTTGTTCGATGAACTACATGGAGCACTATACATCTCAATGTTGGATTTGCGGTTGGGATATTATCAAGTAAGGGTGAAGAAGGAAGAAATACCCAAGATTGATTTTCGTACAAGATACAGGGAATATGAATTCATAGTAATACCTTTCGAACTCACTAGTTCTCAATAAATCTTCATGGACTTGATGAATATAGTCTTTAAGGATTACCATGACAAATTTGTGGTAGTCTTTATAGATGATATTCTCATATACTCCAAAACTAAGGAGGATCATGAGGATCATCTAAGAACTATACTAGAGACCTTGTGGAAGGAGAATCTCTATGAAAAGTATAGTAAGTGTGAGTTCTGGTAGAAGGCGGTCTCATTCTTGGGCCAAATCATCACAAGAAATGTGATATATGTGGATCCCTACAAAATAGATTAAATTTAGGGATGACCAAGGACACCATCGATAATAGATATCCCTAGCTTCTTGGGGTTAGCTGGATATTATTGACGATTTGTGAGAAATTTATCATGATTGTCTAACCCTCTTACCAAGCTAACCTGGAAGAGAGTAATGTTTTCTTGGAGTGATGAATATGACGAAATATTCAAGGAGTTAAAAAGGTGGATTATCACTATGCTCATGCTCAATTTACCCACTAGTGTATAACTTTTTGTACTATTCCTTGATGATTTAAAGATGAGCCTGGGATGTGTGTTGATGCAAAATGAGAAATTAATTGCATATGATTCAAGTAAATTGAAAGTTCAAGAGTAAAATTATCCAACACAAGATTTTGATTCGGCTACATAGATATTCTCTTATAAAATTTGGTGACATTATATCATTGGGGGGAAGTGTGAAATATATATGGACTACAAAATCCTCAAGTATATATTATAACAGAAAGAGTGGAACATGCAACAATGAAGATGGTTAGAGCTAATCAAAGACTATAACTTCTCAATCCATTAACACCCTGGGAAAGCGAATAAGGTGAAAAATGCCCTAAGTAGAAAGGACCCAACGATTCTATCATTAATGAGAATTGAGAAGGATCCAATCTTCTTAGACTTGATAAAGATATACATGGGAATCATAAAGAAGGGAACAAAATAAATCCCTTCACAAATGATTGCCTAAACATCTCTTTTGGAATGTTTATAGGATGCTCGAATGGATAACATGTGAATTCAGAAGAAAGTATAAGCTATCAGAAATGGGAAATCCTCAGAGTTCAATGTTAATGAATAATGAATTGTGAGATTTGCGAAAAGACAATGTGTTCCACCAAGTCCAGAGCTGAAGAAGGAACATTTGGATGATGCACATAGTTCAAAATTCTCACGTCACCTAGGGAAAAAAATGATGTATCATGATCTACGAGACCATTATTGGTGGGATAATATAAAGAAGGAGATCGCTGAGTATACATCAAAGTGCCTGGTGTGTCAGCAAGTGAAGGCATAGAGGCAGAAGTCTGAGGGGATGATGCAACCATTGCCCATACCTGTATTGAAATGGGAGAACATCACCATCGCCTTTGTCATCAGAATTCTAAAGAAATCCAAAGGCAACAATGCTATCTAGATTGTTGTGGATTGTCCTACAAAGTCTACAAACTTTATTGCAATTCGGGAGGATTTATCATCCGATCAAGGGGCACAGATATATATCAGGGAAGTGGTAAGGCTGCATGGAGTACCAATATCTATTATATCTGATCAAGATCCAATATTCTCCCCTATGTTTTTGAAGAGTCTTCAACATGCTCTGGATGCTGAATTGAACTTCAATAAAATTTATCATCCTCAAACTGATGGTCAATCTGAGTGAACTACTCTGACATTGGAGGATATGTTAAGATCATGTTCTATGGACTTTAAAAGAGGGTGGGACCAATATCATTAACTCGTTGAATTATATTAAAATAATAGATTCCACTCAAGAATTCAAATGGCACCTTATGTAGCCCTATATGGGAAGAGGTGAAGAACATAGACATGTCGGGATGAAGTCAGTGAACATAAGCTTCTAGGACCATAAATGGTCGAAGAAATTGTGGATAAGGTGAAAAATATTTCTAAACACATCAAGGCAGCCCAGAGTCGAAAGAAGAGTTATGAAGATAACCATCAACAAGAACTTGAGTTTAAATTTGGAGACATGGTATTTCTATGCATATGTCCTTGGAAGAAGGTCATGTGGTTTGGAAAGAAATGGATGTTAAGTCCTAGGTATGTCGGCCCCCTCGAGATTCGTGATCGTGTTGTTGTTGTGGCCTATGAACTAGCACTTCCACCTACCATGGACAAAGTACATGATGTATTTCATGTATCCCTATTAAGGAAGTACATACCATACCCTTTACATTCACTCACTTAATAATTAGTACAAATATAGTATGATCTTTCTTATGATAAGAAACCAGTGAAGATCTTTGATCATAGAGAAAAAGTTCTAAAAAATAAGACAATGCCCCCCCGTCATGGTGTTGTGGTGAAACCACAAGTTTGAAGAAGAGATGTGTGAATTAGAGGAAGTGATGAAGCATAGTTACCCATATTTGTTTTAGAGTGGGAAAAGGAAATTTCGGGCGTGAAATTTCTTAAGGGGGAAAGATTGTAACGACCCAAACTTTCATTAATGGAAATTACTATTTATCTAATTAAACATTTATTATGGTTATATAAAATGTGAACTTCTTTGGTTTTTTGTTTATGGATTATAAAATAATGTTATTAATTGTGACCATTGCTAATATATTACTTGAATAGTGATCACATGATTAGTATAAATATAGGGCTTTAACATATCTAATTTACTCAAAAAAAGGAAGCGATGGCCTCATCCAGTAGACTTTCCCCATATGAAGCCCATTTGTTGGAGCTTTTAAAGGAGGTGTCATCATTGGTTTTCACTCTTGACCAATACCAAGATGATCTTGGACATGTTAAGCTTGAGCGGACCCGACTACGAGAGAAGTGGAATTTATAAGAGATTACCACCCGAACGATGTTATCCGAGCCACCCCAAGAGTCGGTCACCATTACACACCTCACCCTTATATCTTATGTGGGTGTTATAAGGGTTTATTTAACAATACCCTAGTATAATGACTATTTACATTATTTTTTATAAAGAATGTTCATTCATTTTATTATTGTTACTTTATAAATAGATTTTAAAGCACAAATAGTATTTTTAGTTAATATTCAACTAAGAAATCTATTTTGTTGAATTAATGGATTTTTGAATTAAATAATATTTTACTAAATTATTATTATAATTAAATTAGTTTTTATTAAATATAAAATATCATATAATTCTATTAATGCAACTATAATTTTTATTAAGTTTTGAAATCTATTTTTTAAAAACCCATGAATTTTCATTAAATGTAGGTTTTTATATTAAAAGTAAAAATTCACATATATATAAAATTATTTTGATAAAATGAATATTATTTTTGGAATCATGACATTGAAATTATCCAACTGTGAATTTTTAATAATTTTTTGAGAAAATCGAATTTTTCGGTAAAAATTAAATATCGTTTAAATATATAATGTGTGTTATGAAATCATAATGACCCAATAGTGATGTAATAAAATAATACAAACATTATGTTCATCCAATATATGTTTTAAAATTAAAATAATGTGATTTTGGGTTTGTTTGATTTATTCTACAAATTTTTAGTGGACCCTTCAAGGCTTGTAAAACATTTTGTCTTTTTAAATTGTTTTCCTTGAGAGTGTGACTCACCTCCACATAAGAAACCCTATTATTTTAAGAATTTTGGACACTAGACATATAAAATATTGTTTTACACTGCCTTTTTAAAAAAATTTGGAAAAACCCATGGGATGGTTTGTGGTTTTGATTTGTTTAATGTGAGGTGTCCCAAACCTAAATAATAAAGAATTCTATCTCCTTTCCTATATAAACCCACCCAAGCTCCCACTTCCTCTTCACTCAAAGCCTTTTTAGTTTGACCAACCCTACCCTGCCTTCTCTATAATCTTCCCATGATGACCCAATCTCCCAATAATCCTCTCTCAAGCCTTCCCCAAGCCTTTGAGATCACACATCCAAGTAAGGGATTTCATCCTTTCTCATTTTTTGTTCAATTTTATTTAAGTTGTTATGCCATTAATTTTAATTAAAAATGTTGGTGTATAATTTCTCACCTCTAACATACTTTCCTCTTTATGATTTAATGATTGGAGATCCATTTTTCTCTCATTGATGCCTCCCATGTACACCCGTTACCATGCCAAAATTTCTTGAGGGATTTTCTCTCCTCTTTTACATCCAAGTAATTCTTTTGTATTATGCATCTAAATTCCATTAAATTTGTTGTGACATGTATCTATATGAACCTATTGTTGTCTATTTTATGTATATACTATTAGCCACCCTTTTATCTCTCATCTACCATTTTCATGAATCCTTATGTCATGTCGTTATGCTTCCGAAATTGCATTGCCTTCTTCCAAGCCAAGATCATTGTGTAGTGAATACCATACCCATGTCTCTATCAAAGGTATTCAACTTTATATACATATAAATATTGAAAGGTACTTTCATGTATTTATTCCACATTACTTAATCATGGAATAACTTATGATTTTGATTGTTCCTTTGATCCATGTGGCACACTTATGCATGAAATGAAATGTTTAAGAAGGGTGTTCCCTGATAGTGCTCATATTCATTGTGTGAAGTATAGTATCATGATATGTCATGTGCAATATGTGTTAAATCATGTTAAATCAAGTGAAAAGAGGTTTTACTCATGCTTCTTGTGAAATAAGGTTTTACTCATTCTCCATGTTCAATGAGCCTTGGTTCATGGTAATTCCATGTTAAGTGTTGTTGCCATATTTCCATGTTATGATTATCATGCTTTATCATTTATTTATGTTCAAATTTCTCTTGTAATCCATTGATATTCCTATTATCTAACATGCATTGTATTACTAATGTTATTCCATGTTTATTCCCTTACTAGGGTCTATAGCTCACCCTTTTCTTATGCATGTCCTCCAGTTATCCTGTGCAATACTAAGTATGAGGGCATGTAGTGGTCATGTAAAGGTTGTTTTCAATAAAGATGTTATGGGTTTTATATTCCATGCTGTTATATAATGTTCCCAATCAACAAACACACTGGACCTCTCAATATTATATGTTGTATCAAGTTAATATTTTATGTAATAAATCAGGTTTAAGTGGGTAATAAAAAGCAGGGTTGTTATATGGAATGCGGTGTGGTTTATGAGGCCCATGTGTGTGTGGGAGCATTAGGAAGTGGTGCTTTCATAAGAAGTAGGGTCATGATGATGTTTTATATTAGGAAAGAGCAGTTAATTGTTGGAAAAGTGGGGTGGGGTACCCAATAATCAGTGTGCATTATATATTACATTACTTCACTTGCGATATTTGGCGTGCATTTGATGAGGTTGGGATGGTTAGTATACCTGATAGGTGTGGTTTGGTTATGTTGTTTTCTGACAAGGGAATTATAATTCTTCTTTTACATATGCACAAGAGACTTTGGATTTCTTACTGAGTATATATATATACTCCCCCTATGTATGTAAAAAAGCTTTTAGCTTTTTAGGAGGACTTCAGGGACTGTGATGGACCTTACTAGCTAATATTTTGATAGTTGAGGTGCCTCTAATTAGTTATAGTTTTGGTTTTTTATTAGATACATTTGTAATTTTAATATTTATATTTTAAAACATTCATGTTGGATAGTTTTGGTATTTCTTTTATATATGTCCTCGAGTTTTTTGGTGGATGATCCTTCATATCTTTTGATCTTGTTTAAAAAATATAATGCCTCCCATAATGTGAGATATGTATACCCCTGGTGTTAGTAACCAAATCTAGGCCTATAGGAGGCAGGACTTATGGGGTTATTATCTCAATTTCATCATTTCCAACCCAAGAGGAGAATCTTGGGAGGAAGGGGTCGTGACTGTAAGTGAAACGTATGCGAGAACATTGTATCAATATTCTTGATGGAAATAATGAAGGAAAGGTAAATAATATTTCACATTTCAAGAGTAATTATTATTTCATATATATATATATATATCATGTATATTCAATAAATTCATCCTTACTACCTTCCATGTAAAGCGTAATTGAAAAATGAATCACAACCCTTCATGAGATAGTAGTCCACCGTACAAAGGAGAGACATTATCGCATTCCCTCAGAATAGAAAACAAGAAGGTATATGTAATATTATAATTATAGAAGTATAGTTATCTCATATATATCATATAAATATATTAAATACTTTATTATATACATCTATGAGAGGCGATGACGGGAAACAATTTGTTTCGGTTCGCGTGGCTACAGAACGTCGTATATACGATCGACCGTTTCATTGCACATTTAATGGAAGAGGAGGTGAATATAGGTTATAACATGTAAATACCAAAATTTAATTGTAACACCCCAAGATTTTATAGTGTGTTATTTTTTCAAAATAATTCAATAACTTTCATTACACGAAACACCGATTTCAATTACACCATGACTTACCAAGCAAGCCATTCAAAAGAGGTTATTAATAGTATTAGATAAATTTTAAAGTTTATGTAATCCTTATAATTTTAGAATCCATATTATGAGTTTCTTAAATATAATGCAAGCACAAATTCATTTTCAGTATTGCACTTTTATCAACTTTTAATAGTGAACCATTTTTAAATACAATATTTTAATCTTTCTGACTAAATTGGGACATCAAAAATTTAAAATGAAACATCCCAAGCTTCCACGGTACGTTTTCTTTGAATAATACAGTAGCGTGTGTTGTACGCAACCTTGAGTTTTAACACACACCACAACCAATCAAACTAGCCGTTATGAATAGTAATACCTAATTTTTGAAATTATATATATTTTATATTTCAAAATGGACTTCATTTTTGGATTCGTAATATCGAATTTATCCTAAGGTGAAATTTTGGTACTTTTCGGATAACTTTCATATTTTGATGAATAGTGAAAATTACTAAATTTTAATTAAAAACAACTTTTTTAATCAAAATAATTAATAGTGATAAATTATGAATTTGAGTGGTTTTAAAGTATATTTAGAATATATTTTTACCATTTAATATAATGTTGGTCATTGGACATAATTTTACAATTAAACCGAACATAAACAAGTGTCAATCTTTTGATAGTTATTATCTCTTAAAAACACGCTTTTTGTTTTGACAGCGGGAATTAATTTTAAATTAATTTCTGCCACTTCTGTGTTTTGAATTTAGAAAAATGGATTCCATATTTGGAATCAGGATGTTCAAATTGTGTAAATAGGTAACTTTTATTTTTAGACATTTTGAATAATTACTGCGGTAAATATTTTTTTTACCATGGTTAAAGGTAAATCCGGTAAATAAGGGTTAACAAAATAATATTATAATAATACTAAATTACCCTAAAACGTGTCTTAACCCTATTGGTTGATACATGGTCGACCATGGGCATCTTTGTGTCAATTTTGGGACCCCATGGATCCACTTGTAAGTGATAATGACACTTTATTTTAATTAAGTTAAAATGAATACAAAAATGACACAAGCATATATCTTTTAGCAAAACAATTGTTATATAGGGTTATATATGTTGGATTTTAGATTATAAATATTCATTAGAAAGATAAAAAGATTTCATACATAATGATATTTTATTTATAATTTTTAGACATTAAATAATTTATTTTATATATGACACAATGATGATGCAGTAATTACTATAATAGTGAAAAATTAAAATAATTGATATTATAAATACCCAAATAAATATAATATGAAACTTTTAATGAATTAAACTAATTTTCTAGGATAATATGATATATTAGGATTGATTTAATGTACTTTTTTCGAAGTAATCAATCTGTTATGAGTTTCAATAAAATCAACTATTGAATAGTGTCAAAATTGACATAAAAGAGTTCTTAAAACAAATATTATATTATTAATTGATATTAAATTCCTAAAAATCTAAGGTTCGGCCAAGAGACTTATATTATGATAGGTTCCTCATTAATGGACCACTTGGGGGTCGCTTGGATGTATATAGTAGGTTTATTAACCATATTATATAAAAATACAAAGAGACATTGTAAAAGTGAAACTAATTAACTTAGAGTTGATACTTAAAGATAAGGTTAATATAAGTACCCAAACCTGTCTAAATTCTATTGGTTGAGTGTTTTTCGACCTATCCCCACCTTAAACTTTGAATAATCAACTTTGGAGCCTTTAGAAACCGAATATGAATTTAATATAAATTAATATTTCTAGCTTTTCCAAAGGTGCCCCTCACCCCTCTTATAAAAGGGCACTCCTCCTTCTCATTTCTTCACACCTCTAAAGCCTTTTGGTTCGGCCAAACTCTGCCCAAATACTCTCCCAACATCCCTCACTACAACCTAGAGGCATTAGTTTGATCAGAAAGCCAACCTAAGGAGCCCTTTTGATCAAATCAAAAGGAAGAACCCGAAGAAGAGGTAATGATTTCACCACCCTTTTCTAAGTTCCTTTCTTCTTCAACTTCCTCTTTCTTTGTTCTTACCATTCTAAAATACTAACTCCAGTATCTTACATATACTGTGATGTTATTATAAATATGGTACAACCATATTCATTATTCTATCCACCCTTTGAATAACATGTCACCATACGTGCGTACGTACGGCTTACCGTCTCCACGTCGTGGTGTAATTGTTATTCAATATATTATTATTTGGATGGGTATAATAATGATGTGTAACTCATGTAAATAATAAATATAACATGTTAATGATTCTTTATATATGATATACCATCCATTTATATATTATTTTAATATCAAAAGAATGATATTGTCGCTCGTGCGTACGTACGGACTACCGTCTCCACGAACGCGATGAGATTCATTCTCCATCGTAACCATTAAAGTATAATTATCATTTTATGATTTAAAAATGATGTTTAAGGACTTGATATCATTCTGGATATGAATAATATACAACCTATCCTTTACAAACATGTCTTACGTAACAAAACATATGAAAGAAAACAAGTAAGTTAACACCCGAAACGACGATAATTCTAAGATATTATTAACAAATCAATGTTAAAAGATCATATATGATATCATATTAATATATATGATTCTTGTATAATTTAATAACAATTATTTCACCATTATACAGGAGGTTAACCTACCCCAACAAAGGAAAAGTACAAGGTAAGGGTTATTTCACAATCTCTTCATTATCCGAGGTTGTATTATACGTAATAATCTACTGGGATCTCTTTATCATCCACATCCATGTTTCTTAAAAATGTATTTCAAAACATTTTTACTATTTACAAGAATATGGGTTAAAGTCATTTATACCTTTTTTTGACTTTTTATAAGAGGTTTATAAAGGAATCTTTCCGTCGTTTTCAAAACAAGGTCCTTTTTAACCTTTTCGACAGAATTGAGGTAAGAATGTTTTTTTTAACTTATACGGCGGGTGCGGTTATTTTACGCCGTTATAAAATCTTCAAAGCTTTCCTTACAAGCTTATAAGAATATTTTCAAAGAAAATGTTTTATTTTATATGGATCTTAAATGATTTCAAAATAAAAGGAGATTCTTCTTTTAAAAGAATTTTGATTTCATCTATGTCAACATCCTTTGATGGATTTTAAGATTATTTGAAGTTGATTTATTATAATACAAAACTTCTATATTGTATTGAAGGTTTTGTGATATGTTTGAATGTGGATGTGCTATTTTATACCATTCATAGTTTATGGTGAAACTATTGACATTTCGTATGCTAGTTTTAACCCGAATGTTTATGTTATATTTCAAACTTTTCTTCAGATGAATGTGCTAAACAAGTATGTTCCGGGTTGGGGACCAGTAAAAGTAAGCCCTCCAGGTTGGGGACTGGTTAAAGTAAGCCCTCCAGGTTAGGGACTGGTTAAAGTAAGCCCTCCAGGTTAGGGACTGGTAAAAGTATGCCCTCCGGGTTGGTGTCCGGTTATTAGAGGCACTCCGGGTTGGTGTCCGGTTATTAGAGGCACTCCGGGTTGGTGTCCGGTTATTAGAGGCACTCCGGGTTGGGTTCCGGTTAGAAGTAACCCCTAGGTCTTGGGATGAGGCCTAGACAATGAAATTAACGTTTGGCATTATGCATTCCAACATTATGAAAGTGGTTATTGATATTGCATGTGATTATTCGATTAGTAGAATATCCACGTGAACAAGTAAATGGCATTATTTCATTTTACTTTTGCCATACTATGTTGAAGTTCATTTTTGAAAAGGCTTTTGTTTTAGTAATTCATTGCCTTAAATGTTTATGCTTATTTTGAATGTTCCGCTATATTGTTATCCTTACTGGGCATTTGAGCTCACCCTTTTTTTTATGTTTTATTTTTCCCAGGTAGTGAAGAAGTAAATTATGATTGACTTGCAGGGATATTATGGGTTTATAGTGTGGACGTTGGAAACATTATGTTGTTGTAGTAGTTTTTCATTTTATGATGTAATGTAAAACTTATGAATATATCTAGTGTTTCCAAGGCTACTAAACCAATCGGTCTTTCGAGATTTGATCTTTCTTGTGATCATGCCAATGTTACGAAGTAATGCACCGACTCTGGGTAGCTGGGGTCGGGGCGTTACAGTTGGTATCAGAGGAAGTTTAGTACAAACCTTGGAAGCTAGATTTAGATAAACTCTGATTAGAGCACGTAGACCTAAGATGAACGTTGAGGATTAGTATAGAAGAACTTCCTAGAATTTTGGTATTGTAGAGATTTTGTGAGTTTTCCGAGCAATACATCCCTGTCTGGATACGAGCAGGTAGAGGCGGCTCTGGCACAGATGTACCTAGGGGTAAAACCCGAAAACACCGCTTTGAGCTAGACTCGAACGGGAACTGGTGCACGACAACGGGCCTTGCTGCACTCTTGGTTACGACACTCCCGGGGGATATGCTTAGGATAACTCTCATTTTCTTTACAAATCATTATGAAGGGTTTATGAGTATATACTTCCTCAAAGAAAACATTTTTATGATTATGGATTATATCCATAAATAGTTCAATTTATGTTAAGTGTTTTATAAGTATGGGATTATGTATTTTGATTCATAAACTGATCTAGTTTATGCCATTGTTTAGAAATGGCGCCCAGTAGAAGGAAGGAGAACTCCAGAAATACACATGATTCAAAGAGAAGGAAGGATCATATCTTTCATGGTCTTAAGCTAGAATTTATAAGAGAAATAGTCTCCCATGTATTATCATCATATGAAGAAATAATATCATGTGTTGATAAGATAAGTAAAGAGTTTACTGAGTCCTATGGCTTTGAAGGAAATCAAGAGAAGAAAAGGATGGAAGAGAGAAAGATGGATAAAGGGAAAAGGGAAAAGAAGAATTTTCCCATATGTGGTAACTGTGGAAAGAAACACCCTGGAACTTGCCTGAAAGGAATGGGAGTTTGTTATAAGTGTGGAGGAAAAGGGCACAAGGTACGTGACTGCAAGGGTAAGAAAATGGTTTTAAATGTACAATGCTTCATTTGCAAGGAGTTTGTACACTACGCGAACCTATGTCCCAGTCATCAGACTATGCCGCAAATGATGCTATTGGATAATAATCAAGTTATGATACTACCACAGATGAAGAGGAATGATTAGAGTTCTTATGTTGATTATGTCAATTGAGTGTTGTATCAACAATGTACTTGTTATAATAATTATGGAGTATATAAGGATTGTACTGCAGTACTATTTCATTAAGGACTTGAGATTGTGTGGAACAAGGAAAAGTGACTCATTAGCAGGATAGATTTTTGGAAAATATATGGTTGAGAGAATGATAAACCATAATATAGTTCTGATACTGAGGTAGTGATTTTGGAATAATATGTGATTGTTTTGGATAAATTATATTGGATATTCTTGACTACCTTGGAACTGATTAATGATTTGTATATTCCATCATTGTTGGGGTTTAAAACATTTTTGGATTAATGAAGTATATCAAGCATTATATATGGAATAAGGGAGCATTAATGTAATCAATAAGGAATATGGTAATACATGATGAAGGTATTCATATGCTATTACAGGGTAAAAAGGATCTAAATTATGTTTACCTTCCTTATAAATGTTGGACTGTGAGTTTGGACAGAAGTATTTTGGATAGTTCTAGTTTGGATTATTTTGGATTGCCATAAAAGGACAACCCGGAGGTCGGGCGGCAACCCGTCGCGTCCGGCAAGGCCGCAAGACTTGAACCCGCAACCGAAGGGCGACAAGGGTGTATCACCTACCACTATCCCACGAGATGTCCTGGATTAAATAAAGTAGTTTTTTTTAAAAAATTATCTGGTAGATGAATTATAAATTCGTTTATTTTGGAATCCTCTATGAATAGTATAAATAGAATTTTTTTTACTAGTGAATGATGAGTTTTGCTAGAAATTTATTAATGGATTAAACTCTAATTATAAACTAAGTATATCTCCTTATTATCTTATCCAATATCATAAATAAATTCCTCAACATTAATAATAGAATCTTAGAACAAAAATGTTGTCCTAGATGGTACCTTAAATCATCACAAATTTATGGCTTTGGGATTGTTGGCCTTTTCATAGCCATGTTCTCTACCACTCTCCATCAGATAATTGATGGCTATATTTTTCTTCCATATCCATATTTTCTTACATGGAACCCTAGTATGTGTTATTTTCGGTAATCTTCATACTTTCAACTCTTTATTTTAAATAGAGGCCTCGTTAATTCATTTTTCGATGTGGGATTTCAACTAAGATATTTTGAAACGTCAAAAATGTGTTATCCCAATACCCTATATTTTGTTGAACCGATGGTACTTCAAGTCATCATAGATTGATGAGTTTAAGGACCTCAATTATACACTTGTTTGTGATTGATGACCTCAATCACTACCTATAAATATTTACGTTTTTCCTCCGATTATATGTCTCTAATTGCCACCAATGTTCTCCTAATCGAGATCATAATTTGGTGGTGACCCTTTAATTTCTCTTTTCCTCATATTAAGACTAAATTTTAGTAACCCAATTTCCAATGTGGGTTTTCCCACAAATATATTTTCTACTTTCAACCTTTTATCTTCGAAGAACAATTTCAAATTGCAAGGACGCAATTTATTGAAGGAGGGGAGAATGTAACACCCTAAGATTTTATAGTGTGTTATTTCTTCAAAATAATTCAATAACTTTCATTACACGAAACACCGATTTCAATTACACCATGACTTACCAAGCAAGCCATTCAAAAGAGGTTATGAATAGTATTAGATAAATTTTAAAGTTTATGTAATCCTTATAATTTTAGAATCCATATTATGAGTTTCTTAAATATAATGCAAGCACAAATTCATTTTCAGTATTGCACTTTTATCAACTTTTAATAGTGAACCATTTTTAAATACAATATTTTAATCATTCTGACTAAATTGGGACATCAAAAATTTAAAATGAAACATCCCAAGCTTCCACGGTACGTTTTCTTTGAATAATACAGTAGCGTGTGTTGTACGCAACCTTGAGTTTTAACACACACCACAACCAATCAAACTAGCCGTTATGAATAGTAATACCTAATTTTTGAAATTATATATATTTTATATTTCAAAATGGACTTCATTTTTGGATTCGTAATATCGAATTTATCCTAAGGTGAAATTTTGGTACTTTTCGGATAACTTTCATATTTTGATGAATAGTGAAAATTACTAAATTTTAATTAAAAACAACTTTTTTAATCAAAATAATTAATAGTGATAAATTATGAATTTGAGTGGTTTTAAAGTATATTTAGAATATATTTTTACCATTTAATATAATGTTGGTCATTGGACATAATTTTACAATTAAACCGAACATAAACAAGTGTCAATCTTTTGATAGTTATTATCTCTTAAAAACACGCTTTTTGTTTTGACAGCGGGAATTAATTTTAAATTAATTTCTGCCACTTCTGTGTTTTGAATTTAGAAAAATGGATTCCATATTTGGAATCAGGATGTTCAAATTGTGTAAATAGGTAACTTTTATTTTTAGACATTTTGAATAATTACTGCGGTAAATATTTTTTTTACCATGGTTAAGGGTAAATCCGGTAAATAAGGGTTAAAAAAATAATATTATAATAATACTAAATTACCCTAAAACGTGTCTTAACCCTATTGGTTGATACATGGTCGACCATGGGCATCTTTGTGTCAATTTTGGGACCCCATGGATCCACTTGTAAGTGATAATGACACTTTATTTTAATTAAGTTAAAATGAATACAAAAATGACACAAGCATATATCTTTTAGCAAAACAATTGTTACATAGGGTTATATATGTTGGCTTTTAGATTATAAATATTCATTAGAAAGATAAAAAGCTTTCCTACATAATGATATTTTATTTATAATTTTTAGACATTAAATAATTTATTTTATATATGACACAATGATGATGCAGTAATTACTATAATAGTGAAAAATTAAAATAATTGATATTATAAATACCCAAATAAATATAATATGAAACTTTTAATGAATTAAACTAATTTTCTAGGATAATATGATATATTAGGATTGATTTAATTTACCTTTTTCGAAGTAATCAATCTGTTATGAGTTTCAAAAAAATCAACTATTGAATAGTGTCAAAATTGACATAAAAGAGTTCTTAAAACAAATATTATATTATTAATTGATATTAAATTCCTAAAAATCTAAGGTTCGGCCAAGAGACTTATATTATGATAGGTTCCTCATTAATGGACCACTTGGGGGTCGCTTAGATGTATATAGTAAGTTTATTAACCATATTATATAAAAATACAAAGAGACATTGTAAAAGTGAAACTAATTAACTTAGAGTTGATACTTAAAGATAAGGTTAATATAAGTACCCAAACCTGTCTAAATTCTATTGGTTGAGTGTTTTTCGACCTATCCCCACCTTAACCTTTGAATAATCAACTTTGGAGCCTTTAGAAACCGAATATGAATTTAATATAAATTAATATTTCTAGCTTTTCCAAAGGTGCCCCTCACCCCTTTTATAAAAGGGCACTCCTCCTTCTCATTTCTTCACACCTCTAAAGCCTTTTGGTTCGGCCAAACTCTGCCCAAATACTCTCCCAACATCCCTCACTACAACCTAGATGCCTTAGTTTGATCAGAAAGCCAACCTAAGGAGCCCTTTTGATCAAATTAAAAAGAAGAACCCGAAGAAGAGGTAATGATTTCACCACCCTTTTCTAAGTTCCTTTCTTCTTCAACTTCCTCTTTCTTTGTTCTTACCATTCTAAAATACTAACTCCAGTATCTTACATATACTGTGATGTTATTATAAATATGGTACAACCATATTCAGTATTCTATCCACCCTTTGAATAACATGTCACCATACGTGCGTACGTACGGCTTACCGTCTCCACGTCGTGGTGTAATTGTTATTCAATATATTATTATTTGGATGGGTATAATAATGATGTGTAACTCATGTAAATAATAAATATAACATGTTAATGATTCTGTATATATGATATACCATCCATTTATATATTATTTTAATATCAAAAGAATGATATTGTCGCTCGTGCGTACGTACGGACTACCGTCTCCACGAACGCGATGAGATTCATTCTCCATCGTAACCATTAAAGTATAATTATCATTTTATGATTTAAAAATGATGTTTAAGGACTTGATATCATTCTGGATATGAATAATATACAACCTATCCTTTACAAACATGTCTTACGTAACAAAACATATGAAAGAAAACAAGTAAGTTAACACCCGAAACAACGATAATTCTAAGATATTATTAACAAATCAATGTTAAAAGATCATATATGATATCATATTAATATATATGATTCTTGTATAATTTAATAACAATTATTTCACCATTATACAGGAGGTTAACCTACCCCAACAAAGGAAAAGTACAAGGTAAGGGTTATTTCACAATCTCTTCATTATCCGAGGTTGTATTATACGTAATAATCTACTGGGATCTCTTTATCATCCACATCCATGTTTCTTAAAAATGTATTTCAAAACATTTTTACTATTTACAAGAATATGGGTTAAAGTCATTTATACCTTTTTTTGACTTTTTATAAGAGGTTTATAAAGGAATCTTTCCGTCGTTTTCAAAACAAGGTCCTTTTTTACCTTTTCGACAGAATTGAGGTAAGAATGTTTTTTTTAACTTATACGGCGGGTGCGGTTATTTTACGCCGTTATAAAATCTTCAAAGCTTTCCTTACAAGCTTATAAGAATATTTTCAAAGAAAATGTTTTATTTTATATGGATCTTAAATGATTTCAAAATAAAAGGAGATTCTTCTTTTAAAAGAATTTTGATTTCATCTATGTCAACATCCTTTGATGGATTTTAAGATTATTTGAAGTTGATTTATTATAATACAAAACTTCTATATTGTATTGAAGGTTTTGTGATATGTTTGAATGTGGATGTGCTATTTTATACCATTCATAGTTTATGGTGAAACTATTGACATTTCGTATGCTAGTTTTAACCCGAATGTTTATGTTATATTTCAAACTTTTCTTCAGATGAATGTGCTAAACAAGTATGTTCCGGGTTGGGGACCGGTAAAAGTAAGCCCTCCAGGTTGGGGACTGGTTAAAGTAAGCCCTCCAGGTTAGGGACTGGTTAAAGTAAGCCCTCCAGGTTAGGGACTGGTAAAAGTATGCCCTCCGGGTTGGTGTCCGGTTATTAGAGGCACTCCGGGTTGGTGTCCGGTTATTAGAGGCACTCCGGGTTGGTGTCCGGTTATTAGAGGCACTCCGGGTTGGGTTCCGGTTAGAAGTAACCCATAGGTCTTGGGATGAGGCCTAGACAATGAAATTAACGTTTGGCATTATGCATTCCAACATTATGAAAGTGGTTATTGATATTGCATGTGATTATTCGATAAGTAGAATATCCATGTGAACAAGTAAATGGCATTATTTCATTTTACTTTTGCCATACTATGTTGAAGTTCATTTTTTAAAAGGCTTTTGTTTTAGTAATTCATTGCCTTAAATGTTTATGCTTATTTTGAATGTTCCGCTATATTGTTATCCTTACTGGGCATTTGAGCTCACCCTTTTTTTTATGTTTTATTTTTCCCAGGTAGTGAAGAAGTAAATTATGATTGACTTGCAGGGATATTATGGGTTTATAGTGTGGACGTTGGAAACATTATGTTGTTGTAGTAGTTTTTCATTTTATGATGTAATGTAAAACTTATGAATATATCTAGTGTTTCCAAGGCTACTAAACCAATCGGTCTTTCGAGATTTGATCTTTCTTGTGATCATGCCAATGTTACGAAGTAATGCACCGACTCTGGGTAGCTGGGGTCGGGGCGTTACATTAATTATATGGTATATTTTGGTGTTAATATAATTAGTAATTTTAGAATATTTTAAATAGTTGGAAGAGGAAATATAATAGAAGCATCCTATTGGGAACAATACCTCATCTTCTAATAACCTCAATTTGTTCAAACAAAAATCCTTCCAAAGTAGATTTTTTGGTCAAGATAAGGCATGATGTATGTGATTAGGTATGTAATAAATGATTTTGGTGGGTATTTTCCATACCAGTATGTTTTATAAGTGTGAATAGGAGATCAGAGGGAGCACCCTTTTATAAGTGGTGGAGAGGATACAAATGGAAATTTTGAAATTAATAAAGTGTACCCATGTTTTTCACATGCCACAAGGATAAAAAATGGATGAATTTAGAAAATTATATGAGATAATTTTAAAATATTTATATAAAATTGTTTTTGACAGGTGTTTAGGTCAATTTACCCCTTATCTATTTAGTTAACCACTTGAAAACTCTTTTTAACCTTAACCTCGAGAATTAATTTTCACTTTTTTACTATTAATTTTGAAAAAAATTAAGTTTAAATTATTATATAAATAAATTAATATGATAAAAAATTTGGAATCCATTTTTCCAAATTAAATTCATAGAAGTGGAAAATTTTAATTTAAAATTAATCCCACAGGTGAGAAAAAAAAACAGTTTTCCAAAGATAAAAGTTTTATAAGTATAGAATTGTTTGATATAAAAAGTCAATATAAATTTGATTAAAATGACATAGATTGGTTTAATAATAACATAATCACACTAATTTTACATTTAAAATATTTTTAATAATGTTTAATCTTTGTAAATTATTTAAACATAAATAATAGTTTTTATGGAAATTAGTATTTTTCACTATTCACCAAGAAATTAAACTTTTCAAGAAATTTTAAAAAATTAATGTTGATATAATTTATCATATTAATTCTAAAAATTATGTTGATTTTTTTAAATTAATTTTCTAATGGTTTAAAATTTTAATGTTATTTTTTTCACAAATGAAAATACTAATAATTTTTTAGAAAATAGTATTTTCGATGCATATAAGGACTTTACAAAAAATTTCATACTTATTTATAAATAATTTTTCATTATCTAAAACATTTATACAGATTTTTAAATATATGTTTACTCTTATTCTTAACAAAAAATTTCGTTATCTTATAATTGTTAATAATAATAATAATAATAAATATAATAATATACCATTGTTTGTTAAAACTCGGTGATGCGTGTAACACACGCTACTATTGAAATTAAATTTATCTAAAAAATATTTCATAAAAACTTGTGGTGTTATAAAACAATTCATAATAACATTTTAGTTACATGAAAATGAGTTTTAATAATTTTTTAACTTTTCATGGATGGTTTTTTTGTGGAGAATGTTAAACAAAAATATATCATTCCTAAACTAATAAATGGAAGTTCTTATGTGAGGAAAATATCAGATTTTACGGATTTTTCAGGTTGGAGTAACCTAAAGTTGCTCTAGTTGAGAGATTTAGTGATATAATACTTATAGACCCATAAACTATAGATTAATTATCAATTTATAGGTAATATTTCTTATGAAAATATCTTTAAAATGAAACACTTAATCGATCACATAACATGGGATTTTTAGCAATAATACATCTTTTCTTTGAACACCATTGAGTTGTGTGGTTCTTAGAAGTTTGGTTTACCCAACATTGAGTTTTGAAATAATTTAGACTTTATATCCCTATAATTGCCTAAGTAAGCCATATTTTGGAAGTGAAACATTAAATGTACATAAAATTTGATTAGTAAGTCCATTTTCAATTAAATATCAATCAAATCAAATCCAAATAAATGAACTATGCCTTTAACTATCCAGTTCCCTTGTAGAAAGTGTTTTACGAGGGAGAAAAGGTCACAAAAGGAACTCAAAATTGTGGGTTTTATCCTCAATAAACTCTTCCATTATTTTTAATATTTTTTCAGTATCATAAAACATTTCAAAGATGCAGTATATACCGCATATAAAGGAAAATATGTGGATGATACGAGTCATCACCCAATAAGTTAATTTGAGATGAAAAATCGTTACATTATATTACTTCATGGTTAAACATGCTCTTACCTATTATATATACAACTAATACTCATTAATCATCTATTTCATAAACTTATTTATATATGATACAATTTTTATTTATTTTATACATTCATTTATTACATATAAATTACATTTTTTAATTAATATTGAACCTCACGTTGTAGTTTTAATTGTTTCTTATGTAATTTTGTGAAAAAACACTGTTTATCTTTCCATGTTCTTTAGTTAATAATCTCTATAAAATGAAAAATAATTTAATACAAGTCTTTTAATGATTCATGAATATCATAGTTTACTCCATGGGAGTTTAAGTATGATTCATCAAAATGAAATCCATAATGCATTTGTTATGGAAATTTTTATTAGATCAAAAGGTGGTATGTAAATAAAGAGTTAAATATTAATACTAATATTCTAGAACTAAATTAACCTTATTGAAACATTAATATTATTTCATACCATTATCACTAAATTTATACAACCCTATAGATTTTCCGAAATAGATTCAAATACAAAAAAATATCTTATTATGATCATTTTGGGTAGTTAAAATCACTATGAACACTTATTATTTATATTGAGTATATAATGACCATTTTAATCTTCATAATTTTTATTATTTTATAAATATCATATTAATAAAATAAATTCATTTTTTACAATCTATCATGTACGGAAGTGATAAAAAATGAATTATTTCTTTCATATATGCGACGAGTTGACTGTAACACGAGGGAAATTTTCATTTTCTAATGGATGGGAGGAAGGTAGATTATACTTATTACATGAACATATAATAATTTTAGTATAATTATAATTATTTCATCTTATAATATTGGTATAATATATATAACTGATTTTATAAGAAAAAAACCTGAAATAACTTGTTTCAAACCATTACAAATTCCTTGAATATCCTCCTTTATACCACACCTTAAACCTTCACAGATTGTGATTTTTTTGAGAGAAACACTTAAAGAATATTGGAAAGTGGGGTTTTATTGTTATAAATCATATTCTTGTCAAACTAACAGGCCTTAGGATTTAGGGAATGTGGGGGTGGGGAAGGGGACCTTTTATAGGTGAGAGGAATGATTTGTTTATAAATATATATTTCTTAATATAAATTAAAATTGTATTACTGAGGAAACTGGATATAAAATTAATATTTAAAGAGAAAACTATATATCATGGTTATGAAAATGATCATATTTTTTTAGGATGATATTTTGTGATATTTTGAGACTTTACATCTGGATTTAACATTTTTACCACATTTTAACAATTACCTTGGTGATTAAATTTTTTCCATGGTAACTTAATTTTATTAAAAAAATTGAATTTGAAATTATTTAGTAATATTTAAGTGATAATTGAAAAAATCATGTTCATTTTACTTGATTAATGTACTAAAAGTGATAAAAATTAATTTGAATATATGTATTCATAAGGCAACAATTTTTTTTTAAAAATATAGAGTTTTAGGAATAAATATGAATTAATACATATTTTGGATAATGATTATGAATAAAATGGATTACCATGAAATTTAATATTTTATAATTAAATAAATTAAGGTTATTTTATTTAAAAACCAATCCAAAACCGAATGTCATAATTTGAGTACGTAGTTATAGGAAAAGGGCATAAAATAGTTTTTCTAGTGGAATAAAATAAAATATAAATTTGATATACAGGTTTATAAATTCAATATAAAATATTAAAATTCACTATTATACTTCTTAAATAAATATTTGGTTTAAGAAAATGTTTTATAATTTTTTAATTCATTCATCAATCATATTGATGATATAAAAGTTACAGTGTTTTCCATAATTGTAATTTGCTTCTATTCACCCAAAAATCAGCCTTTTTATAAAAATTTAAAATACTCCCTCTAATATAATTTTGAAATTATGAATAAAAAAATAATTCAATTCTATCAAATTAAAATGCTAAATATTAGATATTTATCTATTAAATTAAATCATCTAATTTTAAAAAAAACAATTTATTATGAAAAAACTATTTTTTATTAGTGATTATATTCATATTTTTTCTCATTCCATGATAATGACAATAATGATAATTCATTACATAAAAAGATAAAATATTTTATTTTTATGAAATAATTTATGTAATTAAGTGAAATTTATATTTTAGATTTATGGTTGATAAAAAAATTATATTTAGAAATAGTATATGTGGAGCAATTATAGTGCTATTTAGATGACTATTTTTTTATAAAAATTATCTTATCATGATTTAAAACCATTTTTTTATAATAATGTACTATACATGAGATGAAATAAATTTTTATATTTAAAAAAAATAAGTTTCATAATGTTATATTATTATAAAACATTTTACACTTAGTTTTAAAAGGAAAATTTTAGAGTAATAAATCAAAAACACAAAATAGGATAACCACCATTTTACGAATTAAATGGTCTAAAAATAAGTAATTTTAAAGAATATGTAAAATATATATTTATAAAAACATTTTAATAAATATTTATTATTCATATAAGAGAGTTATTTTTTTATTGAAAAACATGTATTCAACAATGGAATTCACTTTGATGATAAATGTGCATCTAAATTTTTGGATCAAGTAATAAAAATAATTAATTTCATAGAAACTTTAATTTAATATTTTAATAAATAAATTTTTAAAAAAATATTAATTGGAAATATGGGATGTTACATTCGTAACCCTGAAATAAATATCCTTCTTACAATTTTAATTTCTCCCACAAATGAAAATATAAAAGGGCATTCTTAATATAGATAGGACTCAAGAAATAATTTCAAATAAAAAATAAAACTCACTATATTCAGTAATATTTTCAAAATTATTTTACCCTTATAATAGGAATTTGTTTTGTTTTTCATTTTCAAAACCATTTATCTAAAATATACCTCCTCAGTTTTTTATAAGACATAAGATTTTATATAGTTATTCCTTTCATATCTTTATTTTCCTGATCTTGTGCCCAACCATATTCAAAAACCAAAATTGTTATAATAATATACAATAAAATGAATGAAAAATAATCCTCCAGTTCATTACCCAATGATATATTTGTAATGTCTTTCAACTTTTAATTCTTTACCAAGTATTTGAGCTAATTATCCCATATTAGTGGGTATCAAGACTCATATCAATTTAGTTATTTTCCAAAGGGTGTCTATAATCATCCTTAAATTTATATTCGATAATTGGGTGATTTGTGAGATTAAATGAGATTTTATTACCTTAAAAATTGATATATATATATATATAAGGATATCTAGTCCATTCCCAATATTACATAAAATTATACCAAGTAAAGAATTACTAGATCTAAATGAGGTGTCCTCCCAAAAACATTGATTCGAATAGAGTTATAAAATTTGGATGTAAGGATAACATCACCAGGTATTTTCATCCATAACTAAATATTCAATGTATGAGGTAGTTAAATGAAATTATTAACAATCATGTGTGATATGTAAGAATTAAAATAACTATGAATCCAATAATACATCTTCCGATCTAGAGTGGGTAATAGGAGTACTAGTAATAACTTCATTATCGTTGTCTACTGTAAGATAGTTATTAAAAAAGATCTTCCTTTTTCTCTTAGTCTTGGTGGGTTTTTATGCTTAATACCACCATTTTTCCTTGGTTTAGGGTATTTATTTGTGTAATTTTCCAAATACACACTTTTAAAACATTTACTTGTTAGTTGTACCTTATGATGAATGTTTTTTATATCTATAAAGCGAACAATTGTTTTTATTTTTCTTCAGATGTTTGTTACTCGATTCCCTCCTTTTCCACTGATAATAAATATCCATATTCCTGTGACAAATTTTCCTGAGTTATATTCACCATATTCTTGACACAGTGGAATTTGAATATTATTTCCTCTATTTTCATTCAACAGAACATAAATTAAAATTTATTTTTCTCTTATTTGATTTTTTAGACATTATGTGGGTTTTTATTTGTTATTCATAACTCAATATATTTAGTTTTTCATAACCATAATATTTTCACTCCAGATCTCCTCTCATTTGGTTTCTCATTTTTATATCCATCGTATTGTCTGTCATATCCTTTGTAAACTTATTTCCTTTAGTTCCAACCATTTACTAATATAAAAAGTGGTAAATGTTAAAAAAAATCATTAGAGAATCATCGAAAACAACTATATTAATTTGAATTGGCCATATTATTAATATCATTTTATACATAACCTTAATTCTAGACTAGGATACTTTCAGTTCAACCTATATCAATTTTGGTTTAGTCTAGTTTTCTTATGTTGGGCTATCTTAACCAAATTCAAGAAAATAACTAAACCACAATTTGATACCAACTGATATTACCCAATAAAAGCATGGATATATATTATATTATTTTCATAATTTAAACATTACATCTCACAAATAATCTCACAATCCAAGAACGCAAATATTTTTTTTATTTTTATATAAGCCACATTAAAAAACTATTACACATTATCGCATTAACAACTCATACAAAAATATCTATATAAAACATTATTCTACACATATAATTTCATATAATTTATCAAGGATGTGGAAAAAATAAAGAGTGAGGTTGAATTCACTATAAGAGAAAAATTATCGATGAATCATAAAGGGTTCTACAAAAGTTTGTCTGAAAATTTGGGAAAGAGAGAAATGTATGAATAAAAAGCATATAGGATCACGAGACCATTAAAATACCATCATAAAATCATAACTGGTACACCTTGTCCTAGAGAGATGTAACAATAATTATGAACCATGGAATCATTTCATAGAAATGTGGTATATCTTAGAAATGTGTCACAATTATAAGAATAACAAATCATAACATTGTGATCATACACAATCATTCCCATACATTAAGTTTATAGAAAACCCATCATTTCACAAAAATTTTGATATGAGAAAACCTCATGATTCAAATTTTTTTAGTTGTAATCCACCTCAATGATTCATATTCATTTTGTTAGGAACAATCCTAATGATGTCAACACATTATGCTGTGAACCAATCCAATCATGTCCATACGAAAATCATTCTATCATGATATATAATTTTTTTAGCAATGTATCAAAGGTCTATATAGGACCTCACCCATCAGATAATTATATACCACATTTATATTTTCCATATTAAATCGATCATTTATCAATCCTAAAAACCATATGGAAATAAAATTGGTTTTATATCATTTCAAAATGGCATTTTATAACACAACATCAAGAGTAGTTCATTATAAACCCAAAATTAATTCTATAAAATGGTTTATAAAATAAATTACAGAATTATCATGGATATTTACTGATAACGTATATAAACAATGTAGATATAGTGGAAAAATTATTATAATCGAAGTTTTTTTTAGAAAAATTTTATCATTTTTGTACAAATTCAAAGTTATGAGTCACTTTTAAAATTAATTTTCCAAAAAGTGAAAGGGATAATTTACAGAAATTCACTTTAAAAGAATATTTTGTAATGAAATTCTTAAAAAAATTAATTTTATATAAACAAATGTGGTTGAATAACGAAAATGTTTGAGAATGAAATGATTTTTTTAACTTTTAGAATGTTTTAAAGAAAAACACACAGCTAAGAAAGAGATGAATAATATAATGTTGAAAAGTGATCGAGGAAAATGTTATAAATGTATAAGATAAAACATATTTTAATTTCATAATAATAAAATTATATTTTTTCTATAATAAATTATATAGATATGGAGGATAAATATTCTATAGAAACAATGGAAATTATTCTTAACCACATAATATTTTTATTAAGTAAAATTAACTAAAGAAGGAATATTTTATTTAATGATTTAATTCCCCAATACATATGAGAAAATACCATATATAAAAGAGAAATTTATGAATAAAATAAATCTAAAAAATTATATCCAAGGAATAAATGTTATTACCAAATGAAAATGAAATTGAGTTGATAAAACCAATAAACATTTCATAACATTTGGATCTAAATATATTAAAATAGAAAACATGAAATGGAATATAAAATACCAAAAATAATGAGATAATAATAATATAATATTAAATATATTTAGTATATAAACCACATAAAATGCATTAGGTGCATAATAAAAATCATGTTCCAAAGAAGGGAATTTGAGATGAAAAAACCTTACCTTTGATTCCAGCTTGGTTAGACACAATCTATCATCCTGTGTAATAAAATCACAAACCTTAATCCATTATTTAATAAACTTATTCATATTTTATAATTTTTATATTAATATTTTATAGTCATTTATTATAAAATTATTAATTATATATATTTAATATTGATTATTGATGTTGGTAGTTTTAACTGTTCCTTTTCTATTTCTGTGCAAGATTCTCAATTATCCTTTCATGTTTATGAGTTTATAATCTCAAAATTAGTCATGAAACTATAATATAAGTCCCATAATTATTCATTAAGTTTTACTTTCACTCTATTGTAATTTTGAGTGTAATCCTTCATGAAGAAATACATAACGTGGTTGTTTAGGTAAATTTTAATGAATAAAGAGATGATATATTAATAATGTCTTAAATATTTATTTTATCATTAAAAAAAATTATTTAATTATTAATATCACATCATAATAGTATGAATGAAGCAATAATTCTTACTAAATTTACAAATATAGATTTAAATTTTGAAATATGTCCCAGTATGCATGTTTTGGGTGGCTAAAACCACTATGATCAGTTTTTGTAAATATTCCTCTATATTAATGTATTTAAATAAAACAGTTTTATTTTAAGTGGGAACCAGAGAAAATAAAGAGAAATTATTTGAAAAAACCCAAAATAAAGCATTTAAATTCTAATTCAAAACCACACCAATAATTTTAAAATTCAAAATTCAAAATTCAAAATTCAAAAAAACATAAGAACTAACTTGGTCCGCTAAATGAGAGTTCACATCATGAAACTCATGTGAAGATGGAGCCTTGATACATAAGATAATATAATCACTTGTCATTATACTTCTAGCACACAACAACTAGCATGAATTCCTACTAACTCAGAAACATCCCAAATAATTCAAAACCACCTACTCACTAAAAAAAGTCATCGATGGCCAAACAAGATTCAAAAAACTAGAAAACTATATCGCACCACTACGTTAGTGTCCAAATTACCTAATACAATATGGATCCTTTATCACTTAAATTTAATCTCATAGTTTCTTTTTTAACTTTTGAAGATGTAAAACTATAAATGATATCTTGCAATAGAAGAAACACAACTGAAGAGCCATCACTAAGAGACCCTAGAGAAAGGGAAAAATCTGCTACAAGACACACCTAGTTGAACACCCTAGAACTCATATGAACACATCCAAAAACCACATAGAAACACATCACACTCAAATGTATTAGGAAGAAGAAATGTATATGGAATTCAGAGATTATTGAGAGCCAACATGACCTCTATAGAAAAGCACACATAAGTGAGCACCACAAACCTCGATAGATAACATAATCGTAAAAACAAAATCATTGAAACATAAACCCAAACTCCATCGAATAATTATATCTTAATATTAGAGAAAAATATATCTTTAATTGGAGAAAAAAATATAAAAACACTATTGCTATACGATCCAAATTTACTGAAAACCAATGGGGTAGAAGATACCAGAAAGGAAAATCCCCTGACATTGACTCACAACCATAAACACCATCCAAAATCCACGTCAAAACCGATCATATTATCTGAGATATGGAATAGAAGAAGGATATGGGTAAAACGATATTTGGAGGGTGAACATGCCCATGGGGAATCCAATGAGCCTCACACCAACAAAATCCCCAACCAATAGGGATCCTCTATGAAAAAACCAAGATGGATTTTAGCAAGAAGTTTCATATTAAAAGTGAAGAGGTGGGTGAATATGGAAGGCAAAAAGTGACATAAAACATTCCACTGAAAAATAACAGGTAGAAAAATACTACAATGAGAAATATAATAGAAGCTTGGTATTTAGTGGATAGGAAGAAAGTGAGAAGAAAATAATCCTAGACCCCCCACCAGAGCCTACATCAGAGATGAGGATGAGTAAAATCATGGATGGATTGGAAGAAGAAGTTGATAAGGTGGAATTATAGGTCACTATAGGATATAGTTCCATATAAGTAGGTGATTCAAGAAAGAATATGGCTTAGTAAGAAGAAAGAAGTAAATCACATTTATTTGAAGCCTTAAAAAATGTTAGGGGTTGAAGAACCAAAGTAAAAACCAGAAATTTCAAGATTGAGGAAAATTAAAAATCATTATAAATGGTATAAGATATAATTATAGGCTTAATTGGTCACTCCATTTCCATGGGGCAGAAACCCTAGATGGTAGAGAAATGCGTTCAATAGAGCGCTCTAAGAGAAAAAAGAACCATCAATACAACCTTCTATTTATTGTTCATGTTATCGATAGAATGACTATTTTTTCTTTAAAAAATATTAATAGGTCATAGATGACATATATATTCATTACATATAATTTTAAAACCCTTCATATATAATATTGAAGAAAAATGAATAACGTCGTTCATGGAGATCGTGAACTTACCATAACAAAACTAACATATTAATTTTCTAATGGGTGGGACGAAGGTTGATAGTGATTATTAAATAAAAATAATTTCATTTCATTATAATATTGATATTTATTTCAACATAAAAATTTTGATACAACTTATTTTGAGTGGGTGAAAGAATAATGAAATTTGTAAAAATTTTGTTAAAAATATGACCTCTTATTTGGATATCCTCCATTATAAGATTCCATAATCCTCTTAATATTGATGTTTTGATAATAAAAAAACCTCTAGAACATGGAAAATACCATTCGAGAGGGTATTGGTATAGCATATTTGAGCATAGAGTCTTTTGGATTGAGGATAGTTTGGGTGGTGGAGTGGTCCTCTTATTTGTGAGAGTGGTGACATTTTGGTAAATAATTAATTAGTAATATAAATATAGATTCCATAATTGAAGAAACTGGAAAACAAATTTCAATTAGGGAGAAAATGATAGGTTTGGGAAAATAAATCCCTTATCCACTCATTTTAGATATGATTTTTTGTGATATTTTGAGATATTACCTCTTTTTTTATTTTTTTCCTTGTTTTAACCTTTACCACGGTATCCGATATTCACCTTTCTAACTTATTTTTATTAAAAAAGATTAATTCAATGTATTAAATAATTTAGAAATTATGATTCCAAATATGAAATTCATTTCACTTCATTAAATTTGAAATATGATAAAAATTGATATTAATAAATATACTCACAACCCAATTAAAACAATTTTTAGAAATCATGTAGTTTTAATCATAAAAATCAATTTAAAATTATTTATGCCAAATATTATGATTTTTTTAATGAGCATGAAATCAATTATTTTATGAATAAAAAATATGGGGTTATCTATTTTCCAATAAATAAAAATGAAATGGAATAATTTGAGTATTTAATTAGAGAAAAAACATAAATATTTTTTTTTTAAAATAAAATAAACGTAAATGTAAAACATAGCTATATGATCTTATTAAAATACTTTTAACCACATTATTTTATTATTTAAATACTTATTTTTTTGAAAAATTTACCAAAATTTTATTTTAGGAAGATGTCATAATTATTTCATTATAGTTACAACATTTGTAATAACTGTATTTTTTGATAATTCAATCAAAAAATAAACCTTTTTAGAAAAATAAAAAAACTTCACCATAAGATAATTTTGAAATTCTAAATTAAAAACTTAAGTAAATTTTATAAAGAAAGAATCCTTAATATTACATATTTATATTATATATATAATTATAAAATACTTAAAAAACTATTTATTAAGAAAAAAACAAATTATTTTATTATGAGTGATTATATTTAAATTATAATTTTATTAAATATTAGGTGTTTGACACTTAATTATATATGACAACTTAAAATTTAAATTTTAGGAAATTCTATTATAAATTATGTGGAAATATATTTTAAATACATAATAGAGAAAAAGGTTTTAGTGGAACTAACTCTATACAATGTGCTTATAATATGATGCCAATGAATATTTTAATTTTCCACTATCTACATTATAAGGATTTTAAGACAATTTTTTTGATAATAAGTGACTATACATAGTTGGAATTACAATTTCAAATTGAAATAATAAAAAATGTTTCACAATGTTATTTTATTATAAAATATATTTCCTAGAGTTTTAAGAGGAATTTCTTAGAGTAATAAAATTAGTACACTAAATAAAAGGACAACCATTTTTGAAATTAAATGAACAATAAATAAATTGTTATAAAAAACTATTGAAAATATTTTTTAAAATCTATTTTATTAAATATTTAATAGATGTATAATTAAATTATAATTTTCTTAAAATACTTATATCTAATAAAGGAAACCACTTTGTTGATAAATACATGTATAAATTTTTAGTTTATATTATTGAAAATAAATAAATTAATTAACATTTAAATTTATAATTTAATAAGAAACATTTATAAATAAATATTAATTGGAAATTGGGGATGTCACAGGGGTCAAGGTGGAATTCCCTTACTAGGGTTGCATTGTGTAGCAACTCATGAGGCCATGATATAACACCCTACACCTTGATAGAAAAAAATGAGATTGGGTCTTTATAGCGAATCCTTCCTCATGTATAACACTCCCCAAATAGATTATCTTCACTATGAAGGTTCCCCCCTTCATGGCGCAATGATTCCCCACTAGACAGTCTTTACAGTTCATCCCCTTTGTTGTAGTGTAGAAAATCCCAAAACAGGGTTTCCTTTACATAACTCTACTGTGGTTCATAGTTAAACCTACTAACCATAGATAAAAAATTAGTTCTTACAAGAAAAATATTAATCTTATATAAGACTCAAGTTAATCTTAAGTATACTTCACCATGTCACAAATTTTTATGATATACCATCATTTATCTAGAATCCAGAAAAGATGATATTAATTCCTCTTCATAGTGGTGCATTTGTTAAAGTTTATTGTGTAACCAAACTCATGCATGAGATATTGAAATTATATATCCATTCACCATGGTTCAGTACCCTATGATGTGGTGAAGTTTATCTAGACTCCAAAAAACATTACTCTCAAGTATACCCTCCTAACGATGAAACCCCTTAGTGTTACGATGAAACAAAAGACGTATATTATTATTTTGGTGAAACACTTGTGAAACTTATGAAATACTAACTCTTGAACACTAAAAACACATCCAACATCCAAAATCATAAAATTTGTAATGTTGGGGGTATAAAATGAGAACCTAAGGTGGGTCAAAAATTCCAGAATGGTCAATTGGTGGGAAATATATATTATATTTTCTTAGACGACATTATGTTCCAATGGATTAGTAGAATGAAGTCATGGGAAATTTTTATACCCCTAATTGTAAATTCATCCTATCTTAACCTAAATATATAATAATTATAGATTTTTATTTGGATTCCAAGTACTAAACAAGACATGGATGGTTTTTTTGGGAGAATCTATGCTTTCCAACATGTGAAATTTAAGCATAACAGACCTCTAATAATGATTCAATATTTATCAATTATCGAATGAAAATCGTATTATGTTACCTTGATTTTTACAAAAGGTTTGTAGAGAATATTGAATGGGAAGGAAGTGGTTTGGATCATTATAGATTTTCAAATAAATTTGATCATTTTATTCTAGTGAGAAAGTCTTAGTTAGTCAAGGAGAATAACAAGTCTTATACCATAGATATTGTGAACCTTTATGGGATACTGAATAGACATTTATCTAATAATTATATGATATTAACATCTTTATTCTAGAATAGATTTTAAAAATATTTTCCTATAGTTTAGTATCTATAATCATATGGTATTTAATTAAAATTAAATTCTGATTTCACCCACTCTAAAATAGTTCATAAGGGAACCCTACACACATATGTGTAACCATACCTGCACCTACCATACCTGACCCAATTCTGATTGGAAGGAAATTGATCTCTTTTTACAAGGCCACTATGAGTAAGGACATTCACACCAGGAATATAATTAGTACAATGTGTCCTTATAAATACTTATCCTATCAAATATCTCATCATATACATACTCCACATATCACTACTAGACTTGGACACTATGTCAATGATAATAATCCAACCACAAGCGTTACACCATAACCACACTTGGATCAAGTTTTCCACTATATGAGCCACTAACACCATCCAAAATCACCCTTGAAAAATACTAAACTAAACTTATTAGGGATATGCATGATGGAATTGGAGAAAAAGAGAAGATGAGTATTTGGAGACAAATAGAAAACATAGTAACATCAACTGAAGACAACACCATAGCACCCGTTGGAAGAACCACCATTGAAAAAAACAGTGCTAAAACCAAAATTGAAAGCCACGGGGATAAAACCAAACATTAAAACTATCACATTCCATCAAGCATCACCATAAAAAGATAACCTAAAAATTATGAAACTGTTTGAATGATGGGTCTCATATGAGATTCTAGGTACAGAAATAGAGGAAGATATACAATAATATTCCCTTTAATTAACCTCATTGAAATGGGTTGGATCAAAAATGAATTACTAGGTAATATTCCACTAACACATGAAACTAGAGGACATAAAAAACAACCACATGAACAATAGTCTCCAAGATATAATTCCAAGGGAAGATGCCACTTATAGTAGATTATAGGGTGATAGATAACACTACCAAAATCAGATCCCATGTGAATGTAAACCCACAAAAAATGATTCCATGAAGAGAAGGAATTAAAGATGTTGAATAGATCATCACTAAGAACATCATCGCCAAAAATTGGTGCCATAATACTCAAGGTCGATAGAATAAAGATCCAGGAACACGAAGTCACTGAATGATTTCACCACCCGGAGAAGGAGAGATACCCAACAAAATAATGATATAATGCCTAAGGAAACAACAATTTAAGGGGGAAATACAACATAGCATGTAGAAAGGAAATCATTGAGGTAAAAACTCTTAGAAGAAGAAGAACTTAATATAGGTATCGTTTGGAGGGTTGGTGATATAAAATACCCAAAACTACCAAATAATGGACAGAACCCTAGGAATATATCATGTTACAATTGGGAACTCAATTTAAGATTAATATTTAAATAAATGATGATATTATTTATTCTTTTATTTGTGATTTTGGAGGATTTTGGGAAGATCATGTGGTCGTGGAATTTTTTTGTGATAGTAGTTATAACGTATCGACATATATGTATTTATTTAAGGATTTATATAGAAGTCTATGTTAGTCACACTTTCATTAAATGAAATTAAGATAGAGTTTTTTTCAGTGGTCTATTTTTAGTTCAATAGACTTATGATCATGTGTAAGTGATTAAGAAGGGGTTTGTTTAAGATTATAATTTGTTGAAGTCAAATAGAAACAATAGATTTCATCCTCTAGAGTATGATTTTGGGGATCTTGTTTTTCTTCATGTCATACGTTAGATGGGACTTCAATGTATTAAAATATAATAGAATTTGATTTAAAGGTTTGTTAGGCCATTAGAAATTTCAACGTAGATTGAGGAGGTGGATTATTTCTTGAAATTTAGTCAAAATTATATTAATATTCATGATTTATTTCATGCGTAATAGATTAGTAATTATAAACCACATATTTCTCATATACATCAATGTGATGATTTGGAGCTAGTGTTAGATATACCATTTAAAGAAAACAAATTTCCTATTGTTGATTGTTTTGAGAAGATATTTTGAAATAATTTTATGCCACATATACCTGTTATATGGTGGCATTGACATGTAAAAGAAGAGAACATGGATAGAAAATCCTAAAAGATCCCCCAATGTTTGATTTATTTATCAGTGATGATATATAGTGCTTCTTAAGGATGATAAGACCTATGTTGGGGAGTTTACAAAGTCTAGTATTTTTGAAGTATAAATTTTTAATGTATTTGGATTTATTATAAATGATTTTAAATTTATTTTTGATATTTTGGGGGAAGAAAGTGTTCATTAATGTGATTTGGGGAAGAACATATTGTAACATCTTCAGAAAGTTCCAATGGATTCCTAATTTATTATATTGATTACCCATTAGGGGTGATAAAGGTTGGGGTGCACATATTGGTAATGAGGTACCTAGTGGATATAGATAGGGTACCCAGTAAGAAGTTGAGAATATTTATTTAAATATTTTAATTACAATAAGAGTTATATTATGGAAGTTAGATTAAGACCCACCTTCGTAACAGTTTAGGTTTCATTCATGGGAATTTATTCTTCCATAAACACTTTATTTCTTTCCCAAACATTATGTATTATTTCTATTCCATTTTATGTTATAATCAAGATCCTTATATGGTGTTTTATTTATATCATTAATAGTTATAATATACCAATAATTTTGTGATAAGGTGATGAGGTTTAGTTATTTACTCATTCTACCCTTTCTATTTCACTTTTAATTGTTTGATTTAATGAATTTTATTTTGTTCCTAAATGATTAAAGCCTGTATTACCTATGCAAATTTTACTCTAAGTGTGTGTTAAGTGACTTCTCACACTATTTTTTATTGAATGGTTTAATATAAATATTTAACTGTTTGATTGATCTATTAATTCCTGTGAATTTAGTGGAATGAAAAATTAGTTATAAAGATATAGAATAAATTTTCATGATTTTTTATTTATTTATAATATTTTATAAAAAATAATTACAGAAGAATTGTGGGATTATAAGTTTATTGTGATGATTCAATGAATGACATGTTTAAATAAATTTTAAATTTTATATATTCCTTAATGATGTATTCATTGATAATAATTTCAATTCTAAAATCGATTTCTTGATGCTAAAGTGATATTCTTAAGTGTCATTTTCTTATATATATATATATATATATTAATGTATTGAATATAAATTTTTTGGAATATTGTTGTGATAAATATATTTATGTCATTAGTGTTTTAAATTAATGTTTTTGGCTTAAATGTGTAAATTTACATGGGGAAAATATAAGTATAAATGGGCCAAACACACCTATAAAACTAGAGAAACTAGTTATGTGTTTTTGGGAAATTCAAAATAGAATTCTTGTCATGTATAGGGATGAATGTTTTTTGAAAATCACTTTTATAAGGTTATAATGTGGAGATAAGAAGTGTTAATTAATATTATATGTTTGATTAAATTCTAAATTGGTTTGTGTATTTTAAAATAAGGACTTTAGTATGTATATCACCTTTTGAAAATTAATAAACTAAAATAAAAATATATCAATCATTTTAAAGGTATATTCATGAAATTTTTTAAAGTGAATGATCTTAATTTAATAGTTTATTAAGACCTTAATTTTGATGAGTTTTTATGAAAATTAATTGGGATTTTCAGATCATTTAGTCTAAAACATCTTATGTGAAATTGACTTGTAGTTGGCCACTTGTGAGTATCCTTCCACTTGGATGGGAAATGATAAGAATTTAAATATGATCCTCAAGTTTGGATAATACCTTGGTTAGGCTACGGATTATAAATTTTTTAATGTGCTTGGTATGTGAGTTGACATGGGCCATGTGTTTGGATTTTTTTATTCCCATTTTATTTTGGATGTTTTACCAGGATTGGCCAAAGTAGGTATGATATTATTTAAGATTCCTAGTTAGTAACCGATAAATTATTTACATGATAAAAAAGTATAGTTAATTTATTTAATAATGTAAAACTATTTATATGTATTTTTTTAAACTATAATATATATTGGGAATTATAGTAATTTCTACTGAGGATTTTTTTCTCACTTATATAAATAAACCACATGCGTGTTCAAACTATATGCATGATACAATATGTAATGGAGAGTGGAACTAGTAGCTTGGAGATGATGTTTGGAGACATATTAGAGAAATTCACATTTCAATATTATACACAATAGAGTATATTTTGTCACTTATTTTTATTTGACATTTCAACGGTATAGTTCTATATTTTTAAAATTAATTTGATATAAGAATCATGTAAAAATTTACAAGATATTTTTATGTTATGTGATGAAATATATAGTTCACTTCAAATTAATTTTTATTATAAAATTTATTTTTGTATTCTTGATGTGATGGTTTATTATAGGTTAAATCACTTCCCAATTATTATTTTAGACCCTCAGCGCTATACTCTAACCTCTACTGATTAGAGAACACACTTGAGGATATGCGATGTATCACAGAAATGAAAAAGTAATTTCTAGGAAGGATATTACAATATACACATAGTATCTCCTAAAACCTTAAAAGTATTCCAAAAAATAATTTAGGATTCAATAAAACTTCAAAAATACATAATCTAAAAACTAACTAATAAACTACTAATTATGTATATTTTATATGTGGAATTCAGAATATAGAAGATTAAAATTCTTATAGATGACCTTTTCAATTTGATAATACCGAATAGCCTCCAAATGATTATAGAAAATATAAAATTGGTATTTCTCCCACAATGTAATGGTTAATTTAATAGTTTATAAGAACATTGCATGCATAAATTTATTGATATTTAAAGTAAATGGTCTGTTAATTTAATTGATAATTTTGTTAAATTATTTATCGATAATTTTATTTATGAAAAAAATAATATTTTGAGATACAAGTTTGGAAAAAATAAAAAATAGTTAATTGTTTATCATTTCTAGAAATAATTTTACTTTTTGAAATTCACTTGTTTTATAAGTGATTGAAAGCAAGAAATGGAAAATAATGGAGGAAGGAGGTAGGATAAAAATGTGTCCATTCCTAATAGAATACCTAAACCAAGTTACATCCACTTATCCACCCCAAGAGGTAGCCATCCTAGCAGCTATAAAGGTCTATGCCTAGCATGGTAAGGACCCTATATAGGGAGTCAGAGGGTGTGAAGGTATATATAGAGGAGCAGCTATCATGAATGGAATTCTTGTGTGAGTGAGGGGAATATGCTGGATAGAATACTACTTATGGTTTAACATAGATAATGATTGGATCACACTAGATATCATTAAGATTTGTTATAGGAGATGAATGTCATGATGAATATGATAAGTATGTGCCCAAACCTATTATTTTTTGATATGGGTTGGGAAATTATAAAATAAAATATATTTTAAACAAAAACATCCACATTTCAACTAGATTTCATGTCCCCAACCATAGAAACACCTCACCACCAATAAATACCTCACTTACCACTCATTATTATCACTATCATCATTAAAGAGAACCATTTATACCACTGAAAATCTTTGTAACAGTATCCATCTCCATATTAAGGTTGATAAACCCTCAGTAAACACCTCTAGAGGTCAGTTGAATTCACTACCCAGGTTTAAGTAATATAATAACATGATTTACACCTTGAATGGGTATACACAGCATGTATAATTTAAGTAGAATATGAAATGAATGATAATGATTGATACTGATACCCTGAAAGATTTTTATGTCATAGAACATGCATGACCCTTTCATGAAATTCTTCAGTCTCTCATTTCACATCAAAATTAAAATTCATTATAATAACGTGAAATCAATAGAAAATAAAAAAGGGAAAAGATATCTATTATATTTCAAGAAGAATTCAATTTGTGAAACCATAGATCTTTTTGTGCTTAACAAATATTTTAAAGAGAATATTTTTGGGGGAAATAAAGATTCAATGGATGATCCTTGAAGGTTTCTATGCCTATAAGAAGTGGGTTCTCAAAAACATCTTGCTGGGTTCTTGGGGGGGGGGATCTACTAGAATAATTCTAATCTTGCAAAATATTAATGGTTGTGAAAAATAGTAATTTTATTTTCCTACCTTTTTATTGATACCATGTGGGTGTATACCTTAATTCCATGTGATTACAATGAAGAGGAATTAATTAAATTTTGGTATTTACATTTTTAATAATTTTTAATTCATATTGGGTTTCACATTATTCTTTACTTATTTCCAATCTCATAACTCTCTAAATATGACCATTATTTTTTAGATATTGGGAGTATCTTTTTATTTAATAACTTGTGAGTGATTACTGATTATGTGAAGATTCACTATTCCTTTCAACCCTTATACCACTGTGATAAAATATTTTTTCTTTTAAAAGAATGAATTATATAATTGATTGAAATTCTTATTTGATTTTGTTAGTTATTGTTAAATAATTTTAAAATAGTAATGTTCACTTTATTTTATTTTTAGTATTTAGGAGAAGGTTATTTTGAGAGCCTAAGAATATGTTGAAGCAAAAATGGGCCAATACTATGTGATAACCTAAGCACACAATTGTACTGAAATCCTAATTTCACCAAATTTTGAATTATAATTGTTCTAAAAATTGGAGGGATTATGAAAAACAATTAAGATACAATTATCTAGAATAAATAAAATACTAATTCCTCCATCTTATTAAATAAAATGTTAAATTATTGATGGGAATCTTCACTATTCATAGTTACCTAGTTACTTCTATATCATGGGAATAAATCAAGTTTTATACATCCAAAATCAATCATATTTCAACTATAGATAGTGAATAGTTAGTGAAACAACTTTGTAGTTTTGTTTTAATCATGAAAAAGATATATCCAATCCCCAATATGGGGTCCAATTAGTATTTTGAAAAAGGTGAAAAAAATATCCATCCATGTTTGTAATAAAATGATACTTTAGGAACCCCAATTAGAGGTTCAAGAGTAGATGAAGGAAAAAATTTCATTTTTGAGTCCTATAAAAAATATATCCATCAATAAAATGGTTTCTTCCCTCTCAATAGAGTTATATGCTTTGTGGGATTTACTGGGGAGGAAAATGATGTGTATCTAGAGTTTTACTTCTATAATAGCTATATGATTGTTTAAATTCTTGTGTGCATATTTCTTTCCCCATATCTTAATTGTTTTACATTACATTTCATTGTGATATGTACCACTCTCACTCAATTTATCATGTTTGAGGATCTGGAGTAATGTGATGTTTAACACATCATTTATTCCCTTTCACTTATTTTTGTGAATTCATATTGATTTATTTAATTCATAAGAACACCAACATGGATTTGTATATTTTTTACATGGTATCAAAATGAAAAAAAACATTCAATGTTGTTTAGTACACATTGAATTATTTAGGTGTTTCCTTGGCGAGTTTGGTTATGATGCCAAGCAGAAGACACATCACCAGGTAATCATCAATGAATCATTTTTTGTTTTTAATTAAACACAATTAGTTTTTATAGTTTAACATGTATAAAATTTCTGTATTTAGTTGATATAAACCGAGTCTTGAAAGGATTTAAAACATTTCCATGAAATAATGAAGTGTTATCATCAAGGGAATTACCCGAGTCAATCACTCTCTATCCATGAATTTTATTTTCATATTATTTTACCCCAGTAGTTTATATCAAATTTTATTATTTTAAAACAAACACCCGTTGTTATTTTAATTTTAATAAATTATAAAAACATTTATTTTTCCCTTACTAATCAATCCTTGAGGGAAAGCCTAGGGTTTCTACCATACTTTAGTTAATTCTTATCTTGAAAAAATAAAATTAATTTCATGAATCATGATAGTGTGAATATATTCTCCACATTACTATTGGGTGAAATTTTTTACTATGGTTAAATATGGTTTTTGGTCACCTGTAATTTTAATAAGAAAAAGTAGGTGACCATGAGAACTAAAAGGTTTTTAGGATAGTGATTGTCTACCATGACCATTTTACTCTCCAAGAATTCATTCTGAAATCTGATGGTTACTAAATCATAATTTAATTCCATTATAATTCATGACACAATATTTTTAATTACTAATAATCTATATTTCTCTTTCCAATTCAATTTGTCTTGTAATTTTTGTCAGAGTATAGTTTATCTCTTAGTTATACAATTAGATTATTTCTCTAAGATCACCTCTATGATATCAACCTTAAACTAGCCGTATCATATACTAATTAATTATATATTTATTGAGTTGTTGTTCATTAACTTCATAAATTTGTAAATAAACATAAATATAATGGAAATAATAATTCCATTTTAGAATCCCAATTTGTTTTGCATCATTTCATGGTAAGAGGTTAAGAGATTAATTTAATCTAGTAGTTTAAAATTTTTCATTTCATATATACAGTATTATCTTAAATTGGATTAGTTTTATTTTTATATTAATTAAAGATATTAATTTCTGGTTGTGATGGTATGAATTTAGTTCAAATGGATCGATAAGGATATGTATACTATCCAGATCATATAAAATTCAAATTAAATCGAGGAATTTTAAGAAAATGTCCACAGCTAAGATGATATAATTTAGCAATCCTACCCAAGAATAAATGAGGCAATAATTTAGATCATGGAATATGATTTTGAATAGGTGTGTCAAGATATTTAAATTAATACCATTTAATTAGAGGTAAGTTCCAATTCCAAACCAATATTTGTACCTATAGAAGAATCTTCTTACACTGTAGGTTTAGAGGTTAATGAAGATGAAGTAAATGAAGAAGTAGTATATGAAGGATATATTACTGATTAAAATGAGAAGTTAAATGAAATATTTTTATATCTACAAAACAAAATATATAATGAGGATGAGGAAAGCTTTTATGAGTTCATACATGGAATACATCAATAACTTTATGGCCATAAAGTCAATGAAGAAAATTAAGTAGCAGAAGATGATAAAATATACACCGCATATATAGAGTCTAAAAAATAATATAATAAATAAGAATAATAAAAAAGAGATGAAAAATAGTTATGGGTTGATGAACATGAAAATATATTTTATGATCATGAAGAGTGTCTCAAAGAGAAAAATAAATAATAGATTAATGTGGCTCATATCTATTCTGAACTCTTCTTCACAAATCATGATTTAGGGGAATTTATTAATTTATTAAATTTATTTTATAAAATTTCCATGGATTTAATTTTTTGGAATTTTTTTAATTAAAAGTTCTGTTAAGGGACCACTATGTCATTAAATCCTACATTAAAATATAATTCCCATGAATATCCTTTGTTCTGGATGATCCAAAAAAAATCCATTTTTATATTTTCCTACCTTGGTATTTGTATTTTTCTTGATATTCACTAAAGAAAGTGCGGGGGAAGGATTTCCCAAGGTAGAAGAGATGATTTTAATTGATAATAATATTTTTGGCATTTCATGGGTATTGTGTTATGTTTATGATATTATGATTCATTTTAATAATTTATATTCCTCTTGGAAAAGATTCAAAAATAGTGAAAAATGATTTGTTTCTTGGGTAAGACAAAAAAAAAACTATTTATTGAACACTATTATTTTATAGCTATCAATAATATTATTTCAAAGAGATCATAGTGGTTTGGTTTAGGGTTGTTATACTTTTCTAAATCAATACGTTTAAAAAAAGATCAAATTGAAAAGTTTAGAAAAGAAGAAAAAGAGAATTTTTTTAAGGGTGTATCATTCAATGTTTCAATTACTTCATGAACATGCATTAAGTTCGGTAAAAAATGATGATATTATCAAATCGAATAGAATTATACATTGTGTTTTATTTATTATCATAAAAAATAATTTTTAATTTTCCTAATTTTTTGATTTAATTAATTTTATTACATTACATGCCTACCCTGAAACCTAAAATTCATTTGAACCTTAATTAAAAATCCCTCATGATCTTTTTCCTTATAGTTAGAAGATTCAAGATTCATTTTAATCCTATAGAAACATTCATGTATTTTGGTACAAGAACAAATCCATTTAAAATTTATACCTTTGGTGATTAGTGAAAATAATTTCAAAGTAAGGTAATATACAATTGACATGAATATTGATAATGAAATGAAAAATATTAATGGAAATTTAGAGTGGTGAGGTTATTTAGAAAGTGGAAGGGAAAAATATGTTTTTAAAAGGTTCAGTTAAAATTGAATATTTTAATAACTTTACTTTGTGATGATTGAAAATTTAATTCCCTATTAAATCTCTTGGTTTTGTTGACATAGATATTTATATCATGTTAGGGTGAGCTTCCTTTGTAAATGTTTTGAGATTTCATTCTTGATGATGAGTGTGAGTCTAAATATGGTATGAAATTATAAGAATATTTCACGAATAATTTTTTTATTATTTCAATCAATTATTTATTTTTTTAATTTATAATTTTCCAAATATTTGTTGATTTTTTAATTTATGGGTATATAATATTCTAAAAAATAATTTTGGAAAATGAATAAAAATAGTTTAATTTTTATGATTTTTTCAAAGGATTTAATTTTTTTTAAAAAGATTGTTTTTATGGGTTATAAAGATACAAAGAGAAATTATAGAGAAAAGAGTTAGGCTAAAAATATGGCCAACACAATGGTGAAACCTCAACAGAGCACCAACCACTTACCACCCCAAGGGGAAGTCAACCAAGAACGTAGGAATTATAATGAACATCATGGAAGATACCCTATGTAGGTAGGAACAGTGGTGTTCTAGTTTGAAAGTATATATAGAGGAGTTTGGGATACCCATGGAATGCATGAGTGTGCACATGGGGAATATAGTGGACAACCACTTTCATCAAGGCCAAAAAGAGGCTGATGGGAGTTCACTAGTTTATGTTTTGAATTTTTCTAGTAGATGGGTGTCACGCTGAGTATGATATGCAAGCTCCCAAACCAATGATTATTTAATGTGGAATGTGTGAGTCTAGATTATTATTCATTATAATCAGAAAAACACTATTTCATATCTCTCCAACGTCACCCACCTCAGACAAATCTTATCGCTACCCACTCACTCCCTTCCCCATGTCGTTAACTCAAGAGGGCACCATTAACACCATTTTAATGTTCGTAACCATGATAAACAATCAATACATGCCTAGAAACACCAAACAAGAACATATAAAGCTTGGTTTGATCTACTATCAAGGATAAAGTAGAAGACGGGTGAAATATATTCCTTGAATGGGTGTACATAATGTGAATTGTTCGAATATAAGTTAATATATATGGTAATGAATGATTCTTGATCCTTGAATGAGGTTTGATCCGTAATCCATGAAAGGCCCATACATTGAGTGCTAAAATTACTTGTTCCAAATCCTAAATACAATTTAGGACACTAATTCATAGTAAAAAATAAAAAAGGAATACAGTCCATGTGATATTTTGGAAATAATTTAAATGGTGAAAAAATGGGCCTGTAGGCACTTTCCAAATGAGATAAAGAGGTTATTTTTTATGGAAATGATGATTGGTAGGAAAATACTTAATTGTTTCTAAACAAATAGGAAGAGGGCACTCAACCACTATTGTTTGTGTGCTGGGGGTCTTGTGGGTCTATTTATGGATTGTTCATGTTCTCAAGAGATACTATTAGATGAGTAATATAGGACATTAATTTTCTAACCCCTTCATGGCTAGCATGAGGGGGTATAAATTTCTTGTATGGAATTATAATGAATGTTTATTGAAGAAATTAAAGTATTTATATTTTTTATATAGAAATTGATGTGGGTTTGTGCATCATTTTTTATTTCTATTCACTCTCCTTCACTCCCTAAACATAACCTTTATTTGATTAGTGTTGAGAGTGTCTTTTTTATGCTTGAATTAGCTAGTGATTACCTCCATGGAGTTGTTCACAATGTTTAAGTATTGTTTTCAGTAACTGATATTTTGTACTACCCCAACTATTAGACCATGAGAACCTAAAAGGTTTGGGATAGAGAGTGTCTACCACGACCATTATATTCACTTAAAGTAAATTTCAAAAACACATCTTCACTAATTCATCATTTAATGTATTATACTTCATGAACCTAGGTTTGAAATTTCCTAGAAAATTTTCTTTGTGTCTTTTACTTCATGAGTCATTAATTATATATCTCTTTTTTATTCAAGTTTTTTAGTTATTTATTCAACATTATAGTTTAGGTATTAATTGTTAAGTTAAATTATTTAGCCTACCTCATCTTTATATGATGGACTTTAGAATTTCAATGTCCTATACTAAATAATTCTAGATTTAGTGAATTATAGTTTGGGGACTTTATAAATTTATAAATTGGTTTTAACCCATAGGTACTAATAATTCCTCTTAGGCATATAAACAATATATCCTCCTGAAATTATTTCACACTATTTACATATAGTAGGATATGAATTTTTTTCCCAATGCTTTCTACATCAAATAAGTATTAAAAACTATATTCAATGAGTTGCTAAATAACAAACATGCACCCAATTAATAATTTTAGATTATTTTTTTTCTATATAAATTTTCAATATCTTCATATATTGGTATATCCATCTAAAATATATAAAACCAAAAAAATGGATATCTCTCACCAATTTAACCCTCAAGTGAATCTGAAAAAAATTTATGGAAGTTCATCTTTAGTTTACATAATATTATAGTAATTTATTTTTCTAATACTAAAAAATTATCAAGGAAAATAATTTTTTTAGTTATTTATGTAAATAACTAACAAATCTTAATAATTATGTGTCATATTTTTTTGGAAAATAAGTCATATACATAATTTAATTAAATATTGTATTAAAACATGATAGTGCTTTGGTTTTAAAACCTTTAACTTAAATTTTTCATTAATACATTATTATTGATATTGATTAATAACTATCTAGAAAAAATACTCAATTTAGTAAGTTAATATTCCAAAATATATCTTGTTTAGAATGTGTGTGAGCCACTAAAGTAATAAAATTACTTATTATACACTTTAATTAAACCAAATATTACCTTATCTGAAATTGAATTACGTATAACCTATCAATTATTTCACCTTTTTTTCATTGTGTATTTTGAAATATTTTGATGATACATGGACTTATATTAGTTTTCAATACACAAGGCATCAACAAAATGTCTGATATAAGAACTCTTCCAATACGGTAGTTTAATGAAAATTGATTTCCTTAAATTTTAATGGTTTAAAGATAAAGGTTCATGAAAAATGGTTAATCATTCATTTATCTTATCAGAATTTATTTTAATGTTAATATAGACGTGACTCACCTTCATATGAAATTTCATTTAATATTGTTCTCTAGGATTTATATTCGATTCATCGAGGTAAAACATTATGATGTCCAAGAAACTTGATCAAGATAAAACACTTCAACCCCACTGAGTGTGTAACTTGTTTCCATATACGACACATTAATATTTATTTAATGTTATACCTTTGCAAATTACCATAAATAGAACATTCATTTATCTTGTTGAAAATCATAACACTCAACATGAGTTCATTATTTAGGGCTATCATACATCATAATATTTGTATACCTCTTCACATTTAGATCATCAATTAATGGATCCAAATAATCACGAATATCATTACTAGTTTAGTTTAGCTATGAAATATATTTAGAAAACATAATATAAAAATTATTTATATATAACAACATTGGTTGGTTATAATACAACTACATTACCATCCATGTAAAATGAGTAATTAATTTTAAACCCAAAGGATTTATTTCATCGATAGATAATACAAGATCAAGGATTCTTCTATCATTTCCAAATTTAGGATACTTGTGATCAATATTATTTAAACTACGTAGAATCTTTTGGGTGTTGAAGTTCACCAACTTGAATTATTTTATCTTTATATCATGTTAATTCACTTTACATATCTAATATTTTATATAGTTATATAAATATTTGTAATAATGTTCAGTGAACTATAAATATTTATGGCCTTGAATTATTTTCTAATGACTAGATGCATGTAATGCCCCAACCTGAACCACCAGGTTTAATCTGAAGAGTCACATAACCTCATGTTCACCTCCCCATATTCAAAGGCTTCTAACTAGAAGTGAGGTTCTATGTTCATTAATGGGTACACCATATCATCACTATCATTTCATTGGAAAAAACGTAATATAACAGAGTATAATAAAATATAATAATCATATTTACATGTTGTTTCCTCTAGAATTGGGGATGACCTCATTTATTTAAGGTTCAAACATTCCAATCGGTTTCTAAAGGGTTTGTTCGTAGAACCGAAAACATCCAATGATTCCATATCCATTTGGACCTACTTTCAAATGGTAGGTGCTCATTAGTTGTGGACCTATGAGGCTTAGGAATTAGCATTAGTCGAGAGGATGGGAGGTCGGACTCATCACACCTTTTTTTTAGGGGAATTATTGTCTACTCCGGGACTCTCTTTATATATTTTCGTTATGTTCTTGAATCCTTATTAAATTACCAAGTATAAAATGATCTTTCCTTTAGATATGACAATCAATGATCGATATGTATAAAATTTATAGAATATTTTATATATATTCAATGTTCTTCATCGATAGAGAATCGTCTGTAGTTTTTAGAGATTCTTAGTCAAAGATATCCTTTAATACATTATATAAAAGTCTCTTGGTCATTATGATGACCATACTGGTTTTAAAGCCACTCAGTGTGGCACTTGAAGATTACTATCATCTAGAAGGACATAGATTATTTTAGAGTTGGGATCGTATCCGCAGATGGGCTACCTATGTATCCTTTATTTAAAAAAAGGAATCAGAACCCATGTAGTTCGAGAAAGGGAGTATGATGTTTATGTATGATTTATGGCACAAAGAAAGATTTCAAAATTACTTTTACACTCTAAGCTCACATGAGTCATGCTCGGTGTGAGAAACAAGAGGTATTGGTAAAACTAGACAATTTTTCCATGAAAGATGCAATCATAGAAAATGATGTGGGGCTTATGTGTATATAACTGCCGAAATAGATAGATATCGAGACTTATTTAAATGAAAAAGTCCAGGAACAGGGTTCATAAAGGTATATTTACATTATGGAGATTTGGATACTCTATCTTGGGGATTACTCCTGAGGAAGATGCTCAAATAAGGAGGGGACTTATGATTGGGTTTTACTCCTGAGAAGGAAGCCTAGATCAGAAAGCAGATTAGGACTGGTTAAGAAAAATTAAGACTGGGGCTTACTCTTAAGGAGGAGGCCCAGGTTAAAGGGATTTGAAAACTGGGGCTTACTCTTGAAGAGGTGGCCAAGGTTAAGGGAATTTTAGAAATATGGGACTTGGGGATTACTCCTAAAGAGGATGCCCACATTTGTAGATTTGAAACTTGGGCATATTCTTGAAAAGGAAGCCCATATTAAGGGAATTATGGTTGGGGCTTACTCCTGAGGAGGATGCCCAGATTTTGGGAACTTTAAGACTGAGGCTTACTTCTGAGGAGGATTCCCAGATTAAAGGGATTTGAAAACTGGGGCTTAATCCTGAAGAGGAGGCCCAGTTTAAGGGACTTGTACTGGGCATTACTCCGGAAAAAAGGCCCAGGTTAGGGAATTTGGACTGGGGCTTACTCCTGAAAAGGAGGCCCAGTTTAGGGAATTTGGATTGGGGCTTACTCTTGAAAAAGAGGCCCAGGTTAGGGAATTTGGGGCTTTCTCCTATGGGGGATGACCATATTAATGAGAACTTTCACTGGTTCTTACTCCTGAAAAGGAGGCCCAAGTTAAGAATTCTCTTATCTTAATGGATGAGGTTAAAATGAATGAAATATCCAACCTTCGTGACATAAAGATATGTAAATCACTAGGTTTTGGTATATTTTGCACAGAATTCCTTTCAGATAAGGAATATAACAATGAAATCATGCCATAAATGGCATTGAAAAGTGTTCTGAGGGCTTAATCTTGAAGAGGATAGGTGGATAGGTATAGGAGAGGTGGAATAAGTAGGAGGGGAACCCAAAAAGAAAGGGGAACGCAAGTCCTGGTGGGCGCGCAAGTACTGCATGGGCATGCAAGTCCTGGCCGCGCAGGTATACCTTCACGACACATAGGTACTTGCGTGACTTTTGACCCTTTGGGTAATACTTGGGCGAGACTTGGCTCAAGCCCTTAGTACTATCCCTAGGGGCTTCCAGAAGGGTGGTGCGAAAGTTCTGGTGAAGGAGCAAAGCGGCGCGCAAGTGTATCCATTTCCCTTAAGGGTTGGCCACTCAGGCGTGCAAGTGTTGATGAGTTTCAACACTTAGGCCTTCCTTCCACTCTTTAGATCTTCCGTTCTAGGTAATAAATTAGCTTAGAATTGTTCAGAAGCGTTGAGAAGAGACTAGGGCACCAGGAGCTTAAATCTGAGGTTCTAGAATTTTTCTTCCCTTAAATGGGGGCCCACAGGGGGATTTATAGGCTAGAGAAGACCCTGGGAGAAATTTAAAGAGGGCATGCAAGTCACCTGCACGACCATTAGGCATTGCGCAAGTGTACTTGCGCAACTATGAAGGAACTTGCACAGCCCAAATGCATTTGAATCCTTGTTCATGCCTTTGTAAATATTTGATGTTTTTGTAAAAGGATGAATCACTTCATGCTAAGGCGTTTCCATTGCATTTTTTTAGACTCTATGACGAGAAGGACCATCAACTAAAGTCCCTCCTCAGAGTTGTATCCGAAAGAAACGAGGATGTAACTCTAAGAATGAAGAAAACCAATGACACTTCGGTGCGCAGGGACTGAGCGCTCAGAGGGCAGCGCGCAAGTGTTGATCGTGCTGCCTGTAGAGCACTCTGGCTTTAGGCACGCAGGGGTGTGGTTAAGCCTATATATATGCAGCCATTTGTTACGCATAGCACCGAATTTCTGATTTTCAAGCTCTTGCCGCGTAGGTTGCTTCCGTCACACAAGTTACCCTATTTTCTGCTATTTTTTCACTGCCGCACAGTTGTTTAAGTATCTGGATTTGTGCGGTGATACTTGCACACCCAAAACTTGTGTGGAACATCCACACTTGCGTGACACATCCATACTTGCACTCCAAGATTGGACTTGCACGCCTTAATTCCTTATCCATTTTTTTCGAATTCCTTCACAAATTTTATGAAAAATTAGCTTTCTTAAGAGTAAATTATTCAACTTTTGTGCAGATCCAATGGCTCCGAAGAGAATCAGAAGGACTAATGAACTAGAAAGAAGGCGACGTTATGATATGATGAACATCATTGGCCATGATTATTATACCATCTGCGACAACACTCTCCCGGATTTGGCCATGTATCTAAAGAAATATCATCGTGACTTTCCACAAAGCATTTATCTTCCTTTGTAGGGCTATGGTCATCTTCGAGAAGTTACCATTCCAGAGGAAAAGAACTATCTTCCAATTTCATGGTTTCAAAACTACACCAATTTTTCTTCTGTAAATATCTCATGTGGAGGAGGATTTATAAATGCTAGAACAGTGGAGAAGGCCCATATGATGCATCACAGCCCTTGTACGCTAGATTTGAAACCTCATAAGCATGAGCTACAACCACATTGTTATCCCTCAATCTTCTGAAACTCTCAGATGGATCAATCCAAAGGCTAGAAGAGAAGTTGGGATTTTTATCCTAGAGGAGGTGTGAAGCCAACTTGGATGTGGGCATACTTGGTGCAAAAAACCTGTGTAGAGTTTTTTGAGGATTTGAAAGGAGTTGTGATATACAAAGGTGTCTAGGTTGGGGAAACATATGTTTACTAACATGATAACTTCATGACGGAGATACTCAGCCATTGGAGCCCAGAAACCAATTCCTTCCATCTGACTCATGGAGAAGTAGGCATCAGTCTGTGGGATGTCCACAGGATCTCAGGGGTTCCAATTTTGGATAATATGTATGATGAATTCATCATTACCAAGGTTACTTGAAGTGATTCGAAGAAGACACCAGCTTTAGCTCAGGAATTATTTAAAATCTTCCACAACCTCAAGTGTTCAGAGACCTCCTTAACTCATTCTAGAAAGTATATTAATCCATAGGAGTGGATGAATATGTTTTTTATTGAGAAGCAAGAGAAGGAGACAAAGGAGAAGGAGCCGAAGGATAAGGGATCCCATAAAAAGAAATACAAGGATAAGAGGCCCACTCGTCCTACTACCTGCCCCAAAATAGAGAAGAGGGGTGCTCCTGGCACATTCTGGCCGACTCTAGAAGCAGGAGAATTTGAAAAATGGGGATATGAGGTGAATCAAAGGATCCCAAAGAAGAATCTTCTGGCGGGCTTCTTTGCCTTGTGGCTCAGCGTTTATCTTCTATCAGTCAAGGACTTGAAGGAAGGTGTCTGGCCAGGGTCCTTCGTTATTGCGGCCAAGTTGGCCGAGGGGAAAATGGTTGGGTTGGCTGCCCCTATTTTAGTAAAGATTCATAGGAGCTTACTCCACATCTTCTTGGGTAATTCTTCTTTGAGAATAGTTGGACCATTCCATGTTTTGTGTGGATGGATTGCTACTCACTTCAGGATGTATAATGTACAGAATGGAGTACAGATTCCTGGAAGTTCTTTCAGGCCATCTGTGCAGGCATTATCTGGAATTGATCCATTATCTCCCAAATATTATGACATGAAGGTGAGGCTGAGCATGTATAAGGAATTTAATTTAATTTCTTATGGAAATACGCCAACCAGGCGGTTTTTGGGTGATGGAACAACCAGCCTGGATTTGAGGGCATACATGCTGGCCTGTAGAGATGGTGTGCTGGTCGCCAGGATTGACTGAGAAATTATATGCGAGGCCTATGCACCATATAGATTTGCACGTCAATTAAAGTGTTTGCAACAGACTGCTGTATCTCCCCCTGTGCATGTTAGGTTAGAGAAACATCCAATGGTTGCTCGAAAATTATGGTTGCTGTTATATAGGGAGAAGACCGGGGTAGTGTTTGAGCTACCAGTTGAAAAAGCGGCACACAATTTGATTACATGGTATGTCGACCACTGGATAGCATCATACTCTAAAGGGGTAATGAATCACCTGGTTTATCAGGTCGGGAAAACGAAGAGGACGGTAGAGAATGAAACCCTTCCTCATGAAGGTGATGCTTCCCCACCTAAAGTTGATTCTTCGGATTCCGCATCTAGGACTGGCTCACCAGATTCCAAAGATGGGGATAATGAGGCACAACAAGTAGCAAAACGGCCTCATGCCCGATATAATCCTCCTGTCAGAATCAAAAGACCCACTCCATCAACTCCTGGTGAGTAACCTCATTGTGGAAATTTAATCACCATTTCTTTATAGAGCAACAAGTCTTATTTTCTTATTCTCTATTAGTAGTTTCACGAGATAGGAAGAAACTGAATTCCATGATTGTAGGACCTTCCTCGCAGTCTTCTGGTACACGTATTGAATATCTACGACCAGAGGCTGTTCAGACATGGAAGAGTTTATACTGTGGTGTTGAAACTACCTCCCTGGATTTAAGCGAGGGGCTACACCTCCCTGGAATAGGGATCCTTCTGCCTTCTATAGATATCTCTTTATAAAATAACCCCGATGAAGCGCGGGCTTACATCAGAGAGATGGAAATGCTCATATATGCCACTGAAGATTCCATTCCTGTCACCAAGAAGGTGTCAGAAATGATAGATCGTGGTGCCTCTGAGGGGACTAATGCTTCTAGAGATGAGGAGTGGCACAATTACGTGGCTCCTGAAGATGTAATTTTTATTTCCTTATTTCCTTTGCAATTTGATTTCAGTCAAATCATTGTTTACTCAAGGAAATTATTTTCTTCATCTTGCAGCTTCCAAAGAAAGGAACTACTGAGGTTCCTTCGCCATAGTAGAGCCCTGGTGGTACTGCCATCGGGGCTGTTGATGAATCTCCTCACGAGTCGGGTGAGATATCTCCAGGCCCGCAGGCTGTGGATTAGGAGCTGGAAATGGATTTCCATTCTCCAATTCAAGTACCTATAATGGAGACTTCCAAAACACCCACAAAGCCAAAAAAGCAAAAGCATCGGAGGAAGAAGTCCACAGCTAAACGCTTCATTAGAAGTGGTATGTCCTTCAGATAATCATGAGTCTTAAACCATGAAATGATTTCTCATTTTCCTTTGGATTACAGGGGCTTCTTCAATTTATCCTCTGAGGGAGAGGACTGATCCTCCTTTGAGGACCACGAAGGGTGCTGTGGAACATTCGCAAATTCAGGCTGACTTGGCTGCTCCGGGAAAAGAGCCAGCATCTGTTCCCATCATCCCTCTTCCTTCTGTTGCAAGAAGAGAAGAACCTGCTTCTAGTAAGTTAACAATGCTTCATAAAATGTTGAATGAAACATCGACTGACTTCCATTCTGTGATACTTCATGTTCAACCCCTGCATTAGATCTTTTGGTGGCTATTGCAACTGATGCCGTAATTTTATCTAAAGATGTTGTCCAGGGTCAGGGACTGCAGGATGAAGTTCTCCAAGAAGACACATCAAATGCTCCCACTAGTGAGATTTACCAGGATTCTGAGATGAAATTAGATGAAATGATGGAACTTGGAGCATATTTCGATGATTTTATAAATCATGTTAAATTACAATGTAATTTAGAAGATTATGGAGGTGAGTGTTATCCTTCTTCCTATTAAAAATAACATCTTATTACATGTCTAATCATGATCGGTTCAAATATGCAGTTCTATCTGGGAAAACCGCTGAACTACCAATGCTTGAAGGTGTTATAGAAAACCCAACTATTGCAGAGGCATTAGCGCAAGTTGAGCTGAACACCGTAGAGCTTCCTCAAACTCACTCTGAAAATCCTATTGAAGCTAGGAAAGACGGGGAGGAGCCTTCTCATGTTACTGATCTACCATTGGGTAAGGAATTACAATATTTGCAATTGTACTTAATTTTCAAGATATCCAATTAACTTTTGTTATACATTGAAACTAACCAAAGCTTTCAATTGATTATGGAGGGACATCAATTTCAGTAGTTAGATCTGGAGGTGAAGCTTATACCTTTGCCCCAATGGGAATTGAAAGTGAAGAAGAACATGTCAGGGGGGGAGGAGTAGAATAGGGCACTTCCATAAGTGCATTAATCCCAGATTACATTCCCCCTGTCATAGTGATGCTGAATCGGACCCGGAAGTTCAAAAGGTGTTCCAATTTTCACGACGCAAGGCATGGCAGAACATAGGGAAAATCATATCTGATGTACCTCTAGAGGAGCTGTCATCGAAGATTCCCCTACTGTCATCCCTATTTGTCATATTGGGAGTTGGCAGTTTTGGATATGAAAATATCCATGCCACGGTGAAACATTTCATCTTAAGGAGGGAGTAGGAAAAAAGGTGCCGTGAAGATCTAACCAGGGTGAAGCTATCATCCAACATCAGTGCATTTGAGGCTTTGGTATCCCAAGCTGAGGCTGACTATGCTGCCAAAATGAAGGAGCTGAAGTATAAGATCAAAGATAAAGTTGTCCAGCAGATGCACCTTCAGCTACCGTTAGATGCTATTACTGGGGAACTTGACCAACTTAGTAATTCATTGGAGGGATCTCAAACAAATGGGATGAAAGCCATTGCGAATGCCAAGAAAGCTCTCCATCAGGCTGAAAAGAGTGAAGTTGGTAAAGTGCATGAGCTTCAAGTGGCTGCTGATGAAGCTCGAGATGCTGTACATAAAATGAAGACTTATGTTGATAGCCTATTGTAATTTCTTAGAAAAGAGAAGAGACTCGAGTCTTTGGACGTCCTTCTAACTTTTGTGCATCAAATGGAAAGAACACTGTCATCTTCAATCATTTGTGCACGTACTTCACTGCTAACTGCTTTAAATTGTTCCCTAAGACAATGGGCCTAGTAAGCATAGTTTGATTTTTACTAGGATTATTATAAATAACCCTAAAAACTTTGAATATTTTAATTGCTCAATATTAACTAAATCATACAAAAATGTATGTTTACTGAGTTGGAACTTGAATTTTATTCAGAGTTCCCTTGTCTTTTGTGGGAAGTTTAAATTCATGCACGTTGAACATAAAAAGGCTAATGTTTAAGGTCGAAATAGCTTTGACCGAATGGATTAAAATGGACTCAATTCCTTGAAAATTTATCTGTAAACATATTACCACACTCAAGTATGAGGGAAAATACATAAACTATGACTTAAGAAAATTTGAAAATGAGGAATGATATGAAAAAGGGCTAAAAATCATTCGAAGAAGTAGTTCCCAAGAATGAAGTTACCATTATTTAAAAAACTCGTTAGGGGGTTGAATTATACAGGGCCACCTAAGGGCATTGGATGCATAGTCAAATAATAGCATCTTTTGGCAGACAGGTCTGTTATGTAGACTACTTATGAAAGGCTGCTTAAGGGCACGTGCTGCATAGTCAGGCAAAAGAACTCTCAGAAATTTACTTTTCTACTGCTAAAAGCTAGTGAAAGTTTATGGGGATTCAAATTTTCCAAAGCATAGAGTGTGTTGTATGGAGAGAGGTACTTGAATATGGAGAAGATATTTACAAAAAAGATTTTCTAAGAACTGGATGAATGTTACTCCTACGAAGGTATGACCCAAGCATAGGGAAGGAAAATATAAACCATAGACTTGAATACTTTCAGATCATGAAAAAGAACAGGGGACAAATATGTTAAGCATGGCTATTTTTATGGATCCCTACATATTTTCATTAAGACCAATTAGGAAAAAAGAGGTTACCTTTCCATGAATTAAGTTACCACTATTTAACAAACCCGTTAGGGGGTTGAATTATGAAGGGCCACCAAAGGGAATTGGCTACATAGTCAAATAATAACATCTTTTGGCTGACATGTCAGTTATGTAGATAGTTTATGCAAGGCCGCCTAAGGGAACGTACTGCATGGTCAGGCAAAACAATTCTCAGAATTTTGGACATTTTGTGATTAGAAGTCAGGAAAAGGGTTATGAAGATCTGAAAATATTTAAGGTTAGGATTATGACACAAAAAAATAAGAATTATTCCATGTATGTAAAGATACATATATCAATGCTAACCATAATCACGTTGTGACTGGGTCCTGAATTGAAATATTGGACTTCACTATGTATCCAATAAGGATGGTAATCAAGACATATGTATTTCTTGAAATACAGTTTAACGTCGTGTGGGAAAAAAGTATGGGAGATCTTAGTTTAGGGTCATAGAGCTCAGACCATTATAAGAAATACACAGTGTGTGTTTTTATGGGGACTTTTCAGCCGGGGGACTGAAACTGGAATTTTGGGTTAGGCCCAATGACTTGGGGCTGGATTCGAGGGACACTCGAACATTCCTACGTATCCCATAAGGATGGGAATCAAGCCCACGTAGTTATAGAAATACCCTATATACAGATTTGGTTTGTACATGTGAAGGGTGAACATGGAATTTATTGCAATGATGGTTTGACCCAAGAAAAAATTTCGGGTGTTTCCATGTATGCACGTAGTATTTGAAATGTAACATGATTGGAAATTAATATAAATAATGATTCCCTCTCAGGTGAGGGTTTCAAAGAATGTTGTAGTTTATTTTCATACAGGACAAAAGTGTTGTACAGTTTAACCTCGTATAACAAGGACTAAGGTGAACCAATGTAAAGATTTTAATTCTGGGGGTGGTTTCATGAATCAACATCGTATGAGATAGAGTTGAACCTATGTGAAGAGATTGGTTTTTGGCTTGAACCTCGGGAGGTTACCTATGTACCCAGCCTAAAAGGTTAGGATCAAAGTCCGTGTAGTTCAATTAAATAATGAATTAGTGATCAAGTTTTTATTGGGGACAACGACCTAAAAATGGTGTTGGGACATATGCATGATTAGGGGCCCAGAGAGGGTATTATGGTTGAAGTTTGCTCTAAGATCACGTGAGTCATACTCGGTGTGAGAAACAATAGGTAGCAACAACCTTAACTATGCATAGTTTAATGTCATGTAGGACATGTGAATGGACTATGGAGTTTAAAGTCTTGCAGTTAGGACTATTGGTGCTGCACAGTTTAGTGTCATGTAGCAGGGACAAAATACAGTTTAACGTCATGTAGGACGTATCAAGGGATTTCTGTACAGTTTAGCATCATGTAGTTAGGACGATGGGGACAATACAATTTAATGTCATGTTGGACAAAAAAGGGGGACTGTGCTGTTTAATGTCATGTAGTAAGGACAAAAGAGGACACAGTTTAACGTCATGTTGGACGTATTAGGGATTTTTTCAAAGTTTAACGTCATGTTGGACGAAAAGGGGACACATTTTAACATCATGTTGGACATATTAGGGATTTTTTTCATAGTTTAACATCATGTTGGACAAAAAGGGATGATACAATTTAGTGTCATGTTGGAAAAAAGTGAGAATAGTTTAAGGACACATGCGTGGACCATAGATGGTGCAGCTTAACGTCTTGCTAGACATGATGATCAGTTTAATATCATGCAGGACGGTGGTGCATTTTTTGGTCATGCGGGACCATAATGATGATGTATTTTTTGTTTATACAAAATAATTCTTCAGAAATCTGGCATTGGTTGGAGTAGTGATGAGTTCTCCATCCATTGAGATTAATGAATAAGCTCAATTGGAGTAGACCTTATATATTGAATAAGGTCCTTCCCACTTTGGTTCAAGTATGGGAGGTTTCTTTCCTGGTATTATTAGAGTTTTGAGAACTAATACCAATTCTCCTTGGGCGAATGAATGAAGATGAACTTTTATGTTGAAAGCTCGTGCTATTCAATTCTGATAGACTTCCAAATGGTGCAGGGTGCACAATCTTTTCTCATCTAACCGTTCCAATTCATTAAATCGCTTTTGAGATAGTTCATCTATAGATGACTGATCACATATGGCCACTCTGCGAGAGGTTAATTGAACCTAAATTGGAAAGACTGCTTCCGTTCCATATACTAGTGAATATGGAGTTGACCACATTGCAGTGCGGTTGGTGGTACGATAAGCCCATAAATCATGAAAGAGTTTATCAGGCCATGACCTCTTGTCTTAATCCACCAACTTTTGCAGTATTTTTGAAAGAGTCTTGTTGAAGGCTTATATCTGGCCACTGGCCGCTGCATGATATTGAGATGAATGGTTGGATTTGATGTTGTATTCTTGATACAACTTCTTCACCTCGGATGAACAGAAGTTAGTGCTGTTATCCATCAATATGTTATGAGGGACACAAAATCTGGTAATGATGTTAGACTTGATGAAGCTAACAATGCTTTTAGAACTATCCTATTTGAGAGGTATTGCCTCTGACCATTTGGAAAAGATGTCAGTAGCAGTGAAAATATACTTAAACTTCTTGGATGTAGCTGAAGAGTAAGGTCCCACCACATCCATTCCCCATGTAGAAAATGGCCATGAGTATTTAGCTGTATGAAGCAATTCTGGGGACTGATGAATGAATTTGGCATGTACTTGGAATGAATGACACTTATTCGTGAAATAAACACAATCTTGTATCATTGAAGGCCAAAAGTATCCAAGCCTTTGAATTTGATCAGACAGTCTATGTCCAGACTGATGGGCACCACAGAGTCCTGCATGCACTTCTTTCATGACAACCATTGTCTCTTCACCATCAATGCATCTGAAGAGAACTCCATCAAAAATACACTTATAGAGAATTTTCTCTAGTTGATCTGGGCTATCATAAAGAGTAAAATGGACCACACGTCGCCAGATTAGTTCTTTCCCGAATCTATCAGGTGGAAGTGTTCCATTTTAATGTTATTCCCTGATAAGTGTCATCCATCCTGTAGTATGACCATACGGTTCAAGAATGTGACTAATTTCATTGATCTCCTCTATTCTGGTTTGAACATAAGGTGAAATTGTATGATGGTGGGCAATACTGATGGTTGTTTTGTCTCTATTTGGATCTGCCAGAGCTGTGGCTATATTAGCCAATGCATCAGCTTGTGGATTTTGTGACCGCGGGACATAAGAAAATGTCGGTTCGGAAGGGAATTCCGCCATTAATTCTTTGACGTAATCATACAAAGGATTTTCAGAAACATATTGAATTTTGACCTGTTGCATAATAACTGCACACCTTTCCAGACATCCTGTAAGCATTGGATGACTGAGGATGAATTTGAGCGGGTTATTGCAAGATACCAATTAGACCTCGTGAGGTTGCAGGTAGTGTCTCAACTTTTGAACTGCAAATATGAATGCCAGGCAACACTTCTCAATATTTTAATATCGTGTTTCTGCTTGAAGAATAGTCTGACCAAGATAGTAGAGGCTGTTTTCATTCCCAGCACCATTCTTCTGAGCAATAAAGGAACCCAATGATCGCTCTAAGGCTGTCACATAAAGTATAAGTGGCCTTCCTTCAATAGGTGGCATTAATACCGGTGGAATCAAAAGATATTTCATAAGTATATCGAATACGTCTTGAAATTCTTCAGTCCACTGGTAAGTAACTCCCTTCTTCATCATTTTGGTTAAGGGTAAGCTTTTCCCTGCCAAATTGGTGATGAAACGCCGAATATAGGCTAAGTGTCCTTGAAGTCCTCACAATTCATTCAAATTTCAAGGAGTTGACATACCAAGGATTGAATTTGTCTTCTCAAGATCGACTTTGATATCACAATGGCAAACAACAAAGCTGAGAAATTTCCCTGAGGTTACCCCAAAATCACATTTTAAGGGGTTCATATTTAAATTATGTTGCCGAAGTTTGTGGAATATGATTTTTAAATTATCCAATTGATTAGAAAATTGATTGGATTTGGCCACCAAATAGTTCATGTAACATTCAACGAACATCCCTAAAAATGGTTTGATGATACGATGCATGGCACGCTGATATGTTACGCCAACATTCGTTAAGACAAAGGGAATTACTCGATAGAAAAACACACCCTGAGGGGCTCTGAAGGCTGTGGATTCATCATATTCTAGAGCCATTCAGATTTGATTATATCCAGAATATCCATCCATAAAGGAAAGTGCTTCAAAGCCAGTTGTTGCATCAATTAGAAGTTCTGTAATCAGAACTAGAAAATCATCCTTAGGACAATGCCGATTAAGATCTCTGAAATCGATGAAAACTCTAATTTGTATGTTCATTTTTTTTCACAGGGATAATATAAGACAACCACTTGGGATATTGAACTTCTCTGATGAAGTTAGCTTTGATGAGCTTATCCACTTCAGTTTCAATTTTGGAAGCATAAGTTGGGTGTGTTCTTCTAGCAGCTTGTTTGAATCTTCGATGTTCTTCTGGAAAACGCAAACGATGAGTGGCAACATCAGGATCAAGCCCTAGAATCTCTATATAGTTCCATGAAAATATAACTCGATTTTGATTCAGAAAGGAAATGTACATCTCTTTCTCTTCAAGAGTCATAGTCGCACTAAGAAATGTGGGGCGTGGATCTTCTTTTCTACCCAGATTTATCTCTTTGAATTCATCCATAGTGGTAGAGATACCCTCTTCAAATGGTGGAGGATCATCCCTGAGATATTCCTCTTCTTCTTCAACATGTGTTATTTCTTCTGTTTCTACTTGCATAGTAGATGATGTAGCATAATTTTCATGATCATAAGAGATGCTAAAATTTGATCATCTTGAAGAAGAAGCTTCCATTTCTAACCCAATTGATGATGAAGGGTCTTATTTGGGTAATAAAGAGGAGATGATGGATTGAGAATCGACATCATCGTTCACCTCTAATATTGGTATAAATTCTTCTGGCCTGATTGGCAAAGTATAGACTTGCTGGATTTCAGCAGATGAAAGGAAGACATCTCCATTTGAGCTTTCATCATTGCTTTGTGGATCACCATTTTCTCCCATGTTGTCTGGCTTGATTTTCGTAATTGACATTATGGAGGTTTCCATAAGAGTATTTTGATTTGGGTCTATCCTATCAGCTTGACTGATAGGCAATACATAATCTGTACTCACATGTGCTAATGGGTTTAACAGAATCTTTTCCAAACCATATGGAGCATTAACTTTTGTAATCTCCCTTATTGTGGATTTCTCCTTTCTCTTCATGTGATAGAATTTTTCCTCAATGTATTGAGACTCACATGTCTTAAGCGGGTCCTTATCACCATACAATGTCCCAACTTGACCATTGAAACAATACTTGAGACATTGATGGTGTGATGAAGGGATAAACGCATGTTGATGTAGCCAGGGTCATCCAAGCAAGATGTTGAAGGCTGAGTCTTGATCAACAACCATGAAATATGAATTGGATACAAGATCTCTAAACTGAGTTCTAAGTGTAATCTTGCCCAGTGGTTCTTGTTCATTTTTATCATATCCTTGTAACATCATAGTAGAATTAGAAAAGGCAGATTCCTTGAGGCCCAATCGACAAAGTGTACGAATGGGCATGAGGTTGACTCCTGAACCATTATCAATGAAATCTCTTCGGATGTCTACGCCATTGACCTTTCCAGATAAATACAAAGGTATAATACGCACATACATGAAATCATCTTCATCTTCATCTATGAAAGATATCACTGCATGGCATTCCACCGGATTATTCTCTACATGGTAGGCTTCAGTTGGAGCAATTTCAGTTTCAAACTCCTGAGGACTTTACAAAGCCTCAATGAGTGCCTCCCGAAGATCCTTTGATAAATTCAAAGCATCCAAAATTGATAACTAGTCCGGTACTTGGGCCAGGTGTTTAAATACATCATACTTTTGATCCAAAGGTCTGCGTTTCCCAACATGAACATGTGGTTTAGTAGGTACCTTGAAAGTTGATGCTTTGGAAGTTAATTTGTCTTGTATCGGGGTAGGAGTTGGTAATACTCCTGGATTTGGAAGATTAGACCGATTAGGTCTATTTACTTGCAGATAGGAAGAAGGTGGAACCTCCAACCAATCCTCCAGAATAACTGTGCCAGGACTGAATCTTTCTTTTGTAGAAGAACTTGCCTGTTCTTGTTGAGCTTGTTGAAGGGATCTACCACGAGTTTCTGCCGCATAAACAATTCTAGCAGGGGTACAATTGGAATAGTGGCCTATGGAAGATCCACGTCTTCCACTATACCATGAGCCTCTGGAACTTCTTATAATTCCTCTGTTTGATACAGGGAACCCAGGTTCATAGAATTTTAAAATGTGATTGGTATAAGGATCTGTTAAGTGAATCATATTAACAGAACCAAAGATTAACTCTTCATCCAATGAAGACTCTGCCTGACTAGCCAATTTAGGCTGTGTCGTTTGATGGGATGGTACCCGTGGCTTCGAAGTAGATGGCATAAAATATGCCAGAGTCAAAGACAACTTCGGATTTGACACATACTCATCTTCTTCTCATTCTTCTTCTTTCTTTGAATCATGTAATTTCTTTGAGGATTTTCCCTCTGATGAAGGGGATTTTTCTATAGAATTCATGGTAGAAGACATAATTGGTTTCTTTAATTGTGTTTGCAAAATAGCATGAGTTTGGTTAATCATCTTTCTAACCATCAAATCATCATATTTTTGTGCATTTTTGTTCTTAACTTCTTGCCACTCGCCTTCTTCCTCTAGAGCTGTAGCAGTAACACATGCTACCTGAGCGGAAGAACCTTTGAGTTTGACTTGTTGCGAGCCGACCATTTTTTTCAGGAGGACCTTGAAGACAAAACACTCATGGATGGGATTCCATAACATCTGATGATATGGGAAATAATTGGGACGGTCTTCATCTCATTCCTTGTTTGGCCTCTTCGGCCTCGGCAGATGAACCAAATTATTCTTCAGGACCGAAATGAAGTAACCAGTAACATGTCCATTTCAGAAAGAATAAACTTTTCTCTTTAACTCATCCAACTATTTTCATATTTGATCTCTTTGATCATCTTGACAAAACAGCCTCTTTTGCTGATGCTCAGGAGGTGTAGACCTTCGAGAAGATGAAGGTTTTGAAGTAGAAGAAGGTACAGGTGCTTGTTTAAGCATGACTAAAGCAGTCTCTTCTCTACCCATTCTCCTTCCAGGAGCTGATGAAATTACATGAGTTTTTTCCTTAGTCTTTATAGGAGAATCTTCAATCTATTTATCATTTAAAGTAAGTTCTTGAAACCCTCCTGTTTATTTCACAGGGATCAACGACATGCACAACTCATCACACAAATTTTTCAACACATATTGGCAACAATTTTTCTTGAGGGATTGCTAATCTTAGGGAATATGTTAATCCCTTCCTGCAAGAAATGAAATCTGAGACTCTTTCATTCCCCATTTACTTAATGTTTGTAAGATCGAAAACTATTGTCTTTGGAAAAGTGGAGATGAATTGAAGAAAAATCGTTGATAGAGATATTCCCATCCAGTAATTGACTTGGATTGCAAGCTTGTGTACTATACAAAAGCAGGTCCTTGTAATGACAGTACAAAACACCTGAGATTAACTGCCTTCTGTTGCTGAGGGGTTCCCATCATGGGATCACAACAAGAAAAAAAATGTGTTAAGTGTTGCTCTAGGTCTCTCGAACCATTAAAGATTGAGAATGTGGTACTTGCAAAATTTGATGGGGGAGGAATATCATCAACCCATTCAGGTTAAACTCTCATTTCTAGTTAAATTTGAGAATGCTTTTCCTCCATAGCCTCAAACCAAGCTGTTAATGACTCAATAGTAGTTATTAACTTTTTAGAAACATCCGTTTGAGCTTAGACCTGAACAGGTTCAATGACTAGAGCTTGGACAGGTATGACAGCTGGTACTACAACAGATGGCATCACTGCCGATTGTTGTTGCACTTGACCCATAGGATTGGAACTATGAGGGTGCACTGATAGCCGAGGATACTCTTGATCCATTTTATTAGCTGAAAAAAATTCCCTTGGATGATTGGATCTAGCTCATTTAGGAGGAAGACTACCCTGAATTAGTTCTGCATTCATCCTCCTCAATTCCTTCATTTCTTCCTCTTATTGTGCAAATATTTGTTCTAATGAGAGCGATTGGCCTTCTCCATAGGAATGGTATGAAACCTGATTCTTTCTATTCCCTTTGTTTGATACCTTTCAGAGAGGTTGAAGTGGATTATTTGAAGGAACACCTAGATTCTGGGTAAGCCTTTCATTTCGTGTACGCACACCTTCTTCATTTGTGTCTATGCGTACAACTTCTTGGGTAGGAACCTCTTCATCTGATCCCTCTGAGTGAACCTCATATGGTGGATCAGTAACAACGACTTGGATGACATTAATTGATGAATAATGCATTGCATCCCTTCTATCAGAATTTCCGCGATATTTTCTTCTGTCGTGCCCCTGATGAGACATTGCCTTCTGTTGATACGATCCCTCATGAACTTCTTGGTGAACTGTAATTTGGAGAGAATATCCAGATAATTTGTCTCTTCATTCCTCTTGGGGATTCTTCCCTAATCGAGAGAAGACTGAATTTCTCTGAGGGAGGGATTGAGGATTTGAAAAAGTCCCCAGTCCGTTGGACTGGGGCTCTTCCTGTTGTTCCCGCTCAACTCCTCGAATCCTATTTATTGATTCTGAGGGTTGATTTAAAAGAGCCCCAAGTCTAGAAAGATAGGGCAGCTCTTGACATGATATATCTGAGACATTCTTAAAATCTCTCTTGATCTTGCGGACCTTAGTCCAGAAATTATCTGGGTGCATCAGTTGATATCCACTTTTATCACCCAGCTCAAAATATCGTTGGATGATTTCTGACACTTCTGTCACATGATGATGTGCTTGCTCCAAACGAGAGGCTTGTTCAATATTCTCATTTTCATGATTCAAGAGTAAATCAAAAACTGTTCTTTGTATTCTTGACTTTGAGAAGAACTAGTTGAGGCCTGTTCTTGGGCAAGCCTTTGATTTCGCACAAAACCAGCCAGATGTGGCCAATTTTGGGAGATAAAATTGCATGAAACCACCTTTAGTGGGCTTTGTTGATTGGAGAGTATAGTGAAATGTAGTTCTCCATGAACTCCCCATCCTCTAACATGTATACCAGATGGGGCATTGGCAATTAACTGGCGCAATCTTCTTAGTGCGCCAAGGCATGAACACTGAAGGGATCTCTATTGTTTTTTAGGCTTCGGATATCGAGAGACTGATAGAGATGCCAAGTCAATTTGGCGTTGTAACCCTTCTATTACCTTAACATGATTTTCATATTCATCATAAGAAAATACTTTCTTTTTCAACTGACAAAGTGTTTTCCATATGTTGAGACGAATATCATGAATCCCATCTTCCATCAACATCTCTGGAATGTCATACTGAGAGTCAGCCAAAGACCAGAACATGACTGACACTTTACCTTTTTCCAGTTGTTTTCTCATGTTCAGCATTTCATCTTTATCATTCAATGAAAATTCTTCTACCTGATTAGACCAGAGCTGGTGCTTACTTGTTGCTTCATTAGATCCGACAAGATTGGTAGAGAATCCACTGATCAAACTAGAAGATGAATGACCCAGGGGTTGTTTGGAGAACGACCTACACCCTGGGATATCTTCTAATTGAGAAAGTATTTCACTTGCTGATGGTAAAGCATCATACATGACTGGCATCACTTTTGAAAGTTCCTCAAGATAAGAGGGCTTTCTCATCACTACATTGTCTTCTGAAGAAGTTTCCATGCACTGCGAATTACTACTGCAGAGATGACTTTCGCAGCTAAATTCATCATCATGGGGAGGACCACCATGAAGGGTTACAACAAAAGATGAGACCTCTTGCTCCTTGATCTTCTGGCCACATAGAGGGTTATTGTAGCTCTCATATGAAGATGAATCTTCAAGATCGATCAAACTGTCATGAAGCAAGCCTTCATGAGGATGTTCCTAATGAAGACCTTCAGAATTAATGCTCCCACTATTGGGAACAGAGAGAGTAGAATCTTGAATTCCAACAGATAATTGTTTGAGGGATTCAAGAAATCTAGAATCGAGTAAGGCCTTATCATAGATGGCCCCTTGATTTCATGACTGTGCTGGGTAGGTCTTCTTCTTAGATGCCTTCTTACTCAATTTGGTAGGTGTGTGTGCCTGCTTAGGAGAAATAATTAGGTTAAGATGAATATCTCTACTCAAACGATGTGTATGTGCCTTATTTGGTTGTCCATATGATATGGGGGAGTACGAACCACAACCCTCTTAGACTAGAACATATGTGTGTGTCTGTTTAAGAGTGAACTGTTGATGTGTCACTCCACTGGTAGGGATAGATTTATGTGTCTTTCCCTAAGATGCTGCTGAAGCTGTTATAATATCCTAGCAGTCATCCATGATATGAACCGGGATTTTCTTCTACTCTTTCACCATTGAAAGAATGTGCTTGGTGACTTCAGATGCTAGAACAGGGATGTACCCCCATTCTGTGCTTGGAGTAGGTCTATGTTCCTACTCCTATCCTCCTTTTCTTATCAGTGAATCCTGACAGGACTCAAGTGTGGGGGCAGAGAGTTGAGTCTGCCTCTTGTTTGTCGCCGAAGCTTTCCGACTGACTTCTATGAATGCTACCAAATGAGACTGTTGGTAGGCTTGATCAATACTAGCAGGTGTATGTACCTGCTGATTACACTCCACTGAACATGGTTTACGAGCTTCCTTCAACACTGACAGACGATGCTACTGGCAGGATTGATGAGTGTAAGCAGGTGCATGTGCCTGTGTACCAGTTGCTAACACATTGAGTTGGCAGGATACATTGTATGTAGTCAAATGAGCCTACTAACTAGCTGATAATTTATAAATTGGTGTATGTTCCTGTCTATAATACTCTTCCGAAATTTCTTGGTGGGATTGACGTGCTGCTGCCAAACGAGTCTGCTGGACATCAGAATTAAAACGGACGGGTGTATGTACCCGCTCGTTGCTTGCGACCAAGTTAGGTTGGTGGATTTCTCCGGAGATGGAGGAGATGAGAAACTACTCACTGTTGACCCGATTTCGCCTCTGGTGATTCATCTTTCCTACCCGGGTTCATGGAACCTGAGCTGAACACCTCGAGATGATACCCTAATCATGTTGAGGGCGTACTGCCACATGAGTCTGGCGGCGATTGTTCATGGGAGCCCTCTGGAAGGACTCCTGTCTCCTTGAATTAAGTCCCTGAGGGGCCTGCTCATTCACCTCCCCAGAATATGGGAGGGACTGGTGATTGCATTCCGGGGATAATGACTCGAAACGGTTGAAAACAGTGGTTGGAACCACCTGCTTCTTGATCGCTGGTCATCGCTGTCCGGACGACCGGGGTGAATTATTTACTTGGAGGGCTTGTTGGGCGGCCTCCAGAGTCGGAATAGGACCATTTTGATGGTACTCCTTAACCAGTGCATTTGATACCCACCATTGAAGACGTTGAGTAGGTGATATTGTCCTCAGAGTGGACGATGATCCATGAGGAGTAACAGCAGAGGCCTTCCCAGCAGATGTATTCACAGCAGAAGTATTCACGGGTGTGAACTTAAGAGAATCCATTGCAGAAGCTCTTGGAAAAGATTGCCTGTTGGATATAACAGATGTAATCAAGATAAGTCCTGCCACTACATCTTTTGGATCAGCAGACATGTTTTTGATTGTCTTGTTGGACCTTTTATTGAGTTTAAATAGGGGCCTAAGAAATACGTAAAACATCACTTTAACGTGGTTAAGGATTCACATCTGGTTCACCATTTTTTGTTTCCTATGGAATTGGGGATGACCTCGTTGATTTATGGTTCAAACATTCCAATTGGTTTCAAACGGGTTTGTTCATAGAACCGGAACCATTCAATGATTCCATATCCATTTGGACCAACTTTCCAATGGTAGGTGCTCATTAATTGTGGACCGATGAGGCTTAGGAATTTGCATTGGTCGAGAGGATGGGAGGTCGGACTCATCACACCTTTTTTGAAGGGAATTATTGTCTACTCTGAGACTCTCTTTATAGATTTAAGTTATGTTCGTGAATCCTTATTAAATTACCAAGTATAAAATGAGCTTTCCTTTAGATCTGATAATCAATGATTGATATGTAGGAAATTTATAGAATCTTTTATATGTATTCGAGGTTCTTCATTGATAGAGAATCATCTATAGTTGTTAGAGATTCTTATTCAATGATATCCTTTAATAAATTATATAAAAGTCTCTTGGTCATTATGATGACCATACTGGTTTTAAAGCCACTCAGTGGGGCACTTGAATTTTATTGTCATTCATAAGGACATAGATTATTTCAGAGTTGGGATCGTACTTGTAGATGGGCTACCTACGTATCCTTTATTTAAAAAAAAGGAATCAGAACCCACATAGTTAAAGAAAGGGAGTCAGATGTTTATGTATGATTGATGGCTCAAAGAAAGATTTCATAATTACTTTTACACTCTAAGCTCATGTGAGTCATGCTCGGTGTGAGAAACAAGAGGTATTGGTAAAACAAGAAAATTGTGCCATCAAAGATGCAATCATAGAAAATGATGTAGGGCTTATGTGTATATGAATGCCCAAATAGATAGAGATCGGGGCTTATTTCAAAGAAGAAGTCCAGGAACAGGGTCCATAAAGGTATAAGTACTTTATAGATATTTGGATACACTAACATGGGGATTACTCCTGAGAAAGATTCCAAAATTAGGAGGGGACTTATGATTGGGTTTTACTCTTGAGAAGGAAGCCCATATCAAAAAGTAGATTAAGACTGGTTAAGAAAAATTAAGACTTGGGCTTACTCCTAAGGAGGAGGCCTAGGTTAAATGGATTTGAAAACTGGGGCTTACTCCTGAAGAGGTGGCCCATGTTAAGAGAAATTTAGAATTATGGGACTTGGGGATTACTCCTAAAGAGGATGACCACATTTGTAGATTTGAAACTGAGGCTTATTTATGATAAGTAAGCCCAGGTTAAGGGAATTATGGTTGGGGCTTACTCCTAAGGAGGATTCCCTGATTTGGGGAACTTTGCGACTGGGGCTTACTCCTGAGGAGGATGCCCAGATTAAAGGGATTTGACAACTGGGGCTTATTCATGAAGAGGAGGCCTAGGGTAAGGGACTTGGACTGGGGATTACTTATGAAAATGAGGACCAGGTTAGGGAATTTGGACTAGGGCTTACTCCTGAAAAAGAGGCCCTGGATAGGGAATTTGGACTGGGGCTTACTCTTGAAAAGGAGGCCCATGTTATGGAAATTGGGGATTACTCCTAAGGAGGATTCCCAGATTAATGAGAACATGCATTGGGGCTTACTCCTGAAAAGGAGGCCCAAGTTAAGGATTCTTTTATCTTAATGGATGAGGTTAAAATGAATGAAATATCTAACCTTGGTGACATAAATACATGTAAATCACTAGGTTTTGAGAGTTGTTCAGCAGAATTCCTTTCATATAAGGAAGCCAATAAGAAAATCATGCCATAAATGGCTTTGAAAAGAGTTTTGAGGACTTAATCTTGAAGTGGATAGGGGGATAGGTATAGGATAGGTGGAATAAGTAATAGGGGCACCTAAAAAGAAAGGGGTGTCCATGTCCTGGTGGGCGCGTAAGTACTGCGTGGGCGCGCAAGTCCTGGCCGCGCAGGTATACCTGCGCTGCACATAGTTACTTGTGCGACTTTTGATCCTTGGGGTAATACTTGGGAGAGACTTGGCTCAAGCCCTTAGTACTATCTTGAGGGGATTCCAGAAGGGTGGCACGCAAGTTCTAGTGAAGGAGCAAAGCGGCGCGCAAGTGTATCAATTTTTCATAAGGGTAGTCCACTCAGGCGCGCATGTTTTGATGAGTTTCAACACTTAGGCCTTCCTCCCCCTCTTTAGAGCTGCTGTTCTAGGTAAGAAATTACCTTATATGTGTTCGGAATCTTTGAGAAGTGACTAGGGTGCTGGGAGATTAAATATGAGGTTCTGGAATTTTTCGTCCTTTAAATGGGGGGCCCACAGGGGTATTTATAGGCTGGTGAAGACCCTGGGCGATCTTCAAAGAGGGCACGCAAGTCACATGCGCGACCATTAGGCAGCTCGCAAGTGTACTTGCGCGAATATGAGGGAACTTTCACGACCCAAATGCATTAGAATTCTTATTCTTGCCTTTGTCAATTTTTGATGTTTTTTTCAAAGGTTGAATCACTTCATACTAAGTCATTTCCCTTTTAATTTGTTTAGACTCTGTGACTAAAAGGAGCTTCAACACATGTAGAAACTATATATATGGGTTACTAGTCATAAAAAAATGGGCTCCCTACATGAAAATCCAAAATAAAGTGTAAATGAAAGTGGGTAAATAAATAAATATTAATATACTCTTGTGTATGTCCCAACAACACTCTATTTTCCATGTTCATCAACTCAACAATTTTCCCTGAGCTCTTTTCGCTTTCTCGAATCCACATACATAAAGTATGCGTGCACATCAAAATACCCATACATTGTTTGAGTAATATATAATAATAGGTCACCACCAATTTATCCTTAACATGTCATATCAAGTATAAATTTTTAGACCATGATAATAAATGATACATAAACAATCATAACAAACTGTCAACAAGTATTGAGCAGTTATTCACTGACCTAGATGGCACATACCTTTGACTGTACCTTCTTCAGCTCAATTATAGAAGTATGATCATAAGATGACATTAGTGAACAAGAAAAAGAAACAAGGCTCATAATCATGTCTCTCAGTGGTTTCAATTCGTCAATTCAAATCAAGCCCCAAACCATAGTTTCCCGACTACATCTTTGGTCAGGTCAGCAGACCATCATACCCCATATGTGCCCCAATTTAGTTATCCATGCCATCATTCCCTGAATGTGATTCATCAATTCAAACCTCTATAAAATCATGACCCTACCTATTATTAGGTAAATCATCATCATATATGCAATTCATGCACACTCCCCTTTTAAGGGATAAATATCCCATGAATGTCCATATATCCGATGTTCCAAGAACAACCTCCAAGGGATTAACAATACACATATTATGGTAGATTGTACAAATCAAATAAGATGTATTATCATGATACTATAGTAGAAACATAAAAATACATGTGATCAAAATAAAAAATGGCAAATAAGCAACAAAATCATACTCATGGAACCATGCATCATAAATGGGTCTCAAGACTTACACACGCACACCCACATGTGCTTATAGTGGAGGAAATGGAAAAAAGTATTCCAAAACTACAATTGTAATAAGGAAACATGTGTAAATGATATCCACAAATGATAAGAAACATCCTAACAAATTTTTTTGATGAATAACTCCAAATATTATCGAGGAATCAATGGTTGAATCATGTTTCACACTACAAAGATTAGCCTCACACATCAGTGGTACCTAACTCGGGTCCCATATATCAAGAATAAATTTTACAATATAAAATCTGAAGAAAATAATTTTGATAACATTATTCTAGAATACAATAACTCTAGGTTCTCATCGAAAGAGATTATTGTGAGAAATATCAAAGGAAGGAATTCCAATTCACCAAATCTATCTTCAACTATAGAATGGTATGTGAATTCATTTTTGATTCTATAAGTGGGACATAGGTCTACTGAAAAATCATTGATCCATCATAAATAAGTTAACAATTAAAGGATTAAAGATGAAATAAGTCTCATGATGATTATTATGGTATACCTATATAGAGAAGTCACCATTATTAATGAATTCTATCTCAGTCAAGAGTTGTCGACATTGACATGTTCATGTCACCACCAAAATTCTGCGAATTTTTCGATTAATTAAGGTTTATTCCTTGTTCCAATTTTGAGACGAGGTTTAGGAAGATTATTCAACAACACTTATCCATTGAACACTTATTTTAAAAGTTATATCTTAGTTTGATCAATAAATAGTGTCAACTTGAAAAATGTTCCACCCGTATTTGAGGGATGTAAGAATCAACCATTAGATCATCAACAAAAACATAGATCCAAAATAGATCTATGCTAATTTAATTACGAATGAGTGTAAATTTTCATAGATCTAAACATTCACTAGTTAAATACCACTATAATTGACAAAGTTTGAGATAACAAGTGGAGATTAATGGGAGAGATATAGAGACCAAGGGGGTCTCTTGAATTCAAAATAGGAATGAGTGTCAAATTTGGGTGTTAATGGGGGTGGAAAATTTCATGTAATTAAAATCCATGAGGTGCATTAACTGTACCCTCATATTGGTGCATCGGTAGGTCGATGGAGCCACTACTTGGCTGGTTAACTTCCACTACTTTCATTGTGGGACTGGAAAAATTCCATGCAATCTACCTCAAATATCATTTGACTAGAAGGGTCAATTTTATCAAGTTGGCTTAAAATGTCATTACTCAACTAACTGGGTCCCTACATAGGTTTGAATTAGACCAAAAGTGAATCCTCAAGACTATATACAATAGGTTCAGGACTAGAGACAATCACCAAGTGTTCCTATCACTAAAATGGGAGGTCTTATCCTAATATACATGCACACACACACACACACACACACTCAATTCAATAAAATAGTGTAGAGATATAAAATAACTAAAACATCTTGAGTAATTAATGCATGAAACATCCACTAGGTAAACATCAATTTCAAAATGGTAATACATAATATATAAAGGAGAATAATACATGACCAACCATAATAGTGCTTCCCAGCTAAAAACAGCTAGAAAAGGGAAAAAACAATAGAGATCCTGATTCAAAATCTCTGAGGCTAACCACTGAAAACAAATTGTACCTCAATGTACTTCTATTCTCTACCAACTCTGAGTCTTCTTAAGTCACCACTGATTTTACCATTGCATGAATAAGAGATAACATGTGTAGGAATTTTCCATGTATGTTTGATTAAAAGAATAATCATTAAGATGCCCCAAAAATCAAGAGGGAAGAAATTAAATAAGACAATTAGTCAAAAATGTAGTCTTAGAGGGAAGATAAACCCAACATTAGATATAATCATAAAGGAACCTAGATAAATAGAGAAATGAGATCTCAATCTTCAAATTCATCTTATAATGATGATGCTTTTTACTGTACCAAAGGTCCCATCTCTTTTGCTAACAACCATATGCAACCTCTTTAGAATTAGGGTGGAGGTCTCATATCTCTCCACTATGCACCACAACCAAGGGAGCACTAATTCTTGGGGAGGAAACACTTGCCACTGAATCTCAATGACAAGGTTCCATCACTAAATACATAAATTACAACATCCTCTATAATTAGGGGGAGTAATGAATCTACCTATATAAAGAATATGGAGACTTGTTCCCAAGTGCAATAAGGGAGAATCGACCCTAATATCTCTCTCATGATCAAAACCAATCAACGTGATTATATAATAGTCATTGGAAGATTTGTCTCTCTTATAACACATCACATCATATCATTGATTCCAGAAAAATTTCTACTATCACATCACATGCATACAAATACTCATTTGGGGCTACTCATAATCCCAAATCCATATTCTAAGGAAAGGGATACCCAAGGTAGATGATTCTAATAAAAGTACATGACTTTTAAAAAATGGAACATTGTGTGTAATATTAAAAAAATCCTTGGAATTTTCTTCCCTAGACACGGATTAACAAGACATGTACCTATACACGTTGTTTTTTTTATAAGGACATGTTGTGTCTGTTTACCTAGGGTCCTCGGTGTGTGATCTTAGAACATGAATCAAATACCCTGGTTGTGTCACTTGGTGTGTAGTCCTATAAACATGAAATGTGATACTAAACTCAAGATGAATCCCTAGCCACTGTGATATAATAAGATACATGACATGACTTTCTTTGGAATACATGATGTGTAGTGTAGTTTTTCATAGATAGAAGTTCTGAATTTCACATGGCAACTGGATATTCCCATTCTAGAACCATTATTGAAATTTTACTCACCCAAATTCAATGAATATTTAGTTTAAAGCCTCCAATCATCGATTCCCATCCATTTATGGTTTGGAATTGGAACTCCCATTTTCTTACAGTAGCCATTTTTTCTCTATCACCATTTGGGGTCCCAAACCATGAAGCCAATATCTGAGTTCCTTGAATCCAACTTAGTCAATCAAAAAAATTCACCCTAGTTTTTTAATTCACCTTTTACAATTTTTGGGGTTTTAGAATGATCGAACCGGTATGAAAATGTTGAATTGCAAACCCCATGGTCCAAAGACAGAGAACTGTGGTAGGAAAAAGGCACAAGAACGAAGTATGATTATCTTTTCCCTATGATATACCATTATATTATTACAAATTTTTTAAATTAAATGGGTGAATTATAGGTTCAACATAATCACATAATATTTATCTCAATGTTGATTTAAAATCAGATCACGCAAATATCAATATTCATGAAAATCAAGAAGATAATTAATTCATAATCAAGAATTAAATAAAAGGGATTAAATACATATAATAATGATCCCTAAACAATAATGGGTTCATGTTTGATGATTCACACATTTTATTGTGATGAAGGTAAATATTCAACTGCATTACTAAATCATATCATGAACCTCCTTGATCCATTTTTCGTTGATTCACAATCCCATGTATTTAATTCCCATGAGACTCTCCCTTACTCCTCTATAATATCATAGGTTTATGGATCTGATGCTGGATATTCTCTATAACAAAATATATATAGAGGTAAGAGTTATGTTTATACAATTATTACCTTAAATAAATTATTTAATTAATTTATTAAATTTACCAACCAAGAACTATCTCCAATGGAACATATGATGCTAAATGAACTTATATCACACATCTAGTAAGACCCACATTTAAAAAAAAACCAGTCTTGGATTTTCCATCAAAAGTACAAATAAAAATGAAATCCATTTATTCTAAAAATATGTATATGTGTGTGTTGATATATATATATATATGATAATTTTTAATATATTAAACCTATAGTCCCATGAAACCCAAAACACAATGCTAACTCTGAGGAAAAATCTAAAGATATATATAGAAATATTACAAGGTTCAAAATATAGATACCAAATATTTTTACATTCTCCCATCCATCAAGTTGTTTTCCCTGAAATGAAAAAACTACACAAAAATGTTGAGGTACTGGGCCTACATTTAGATCTCATTCTCTTATGTGATTTTTCCATTCCCCCATTGTACCAAAGCACTCAAACAAGATAAATAGTCCATTCACATGGGATCTTATCCTATAAATCCTTGATCACCACTGGGTACTCTGAGAATTCAGCTCTATCCATGATGTGTATCTAAATTAAACAACAATGTGAAATGAGTTATCCCTGTATCTACTCAAATAAAACACATGGAATAATTTAATATTTCAGTCCAGCAACAAGGGTAAGTAAAATTGGTAAGAAACCTCTCCAATCATATATAGGATCTGGAATGACTCAATGAACCTCATGGATATCCTGCTTCATAGAAAAATATCTACAATACTATTTACGGGGATAAGTTTAGAAAAACATGGTCTCCCTTCTCGATCTGAAATGGCATGTGATACTAATATGCATAATATTTATATGGACTTTAGTCCATCCTCATATACTCATGGATAACCAAAACATTATCTCTCATTACCTTCATGAGATCTATTATAAAAAAATATTTCTCTTCAATTTTATTTTAGTACATGAGTTATCTATGGGGTCTCCCATACAATTCCTTAAAAGGTACCATATTGATAATGATGTGACAACTATTATTATAGGAAAAATTAACCCATATTATGTGATCCTCCAAACTCCAATTGATGTTTAATTTTAAATATCTCAGCATATCCTACAAAAAATAGTTATTATGCACATCCTGACAATCTGTATAGGGGTGAAACACTATGCTCCTATATAACAAGGTCTGGAAGGCCTCCTGAAAACTTCTACAAAACCATGATGTTAAATTAGAATCAAAGTTGGAGATTATTGTCAAGGGTAACACACAAATATGGATATTCTCATGCATGTAAAAACACTAAAAACTCTCAATGAAACTACACTCCAGTATAGAAAGAAAGTGTTCCGACCTCGTACGTTGGTCAAAAATTACCCAGATAGAATCATAGCCCATCACACTCTACATAATCAGCATTAATAAATCAATTAATATTATATCAATCTTTCATTATAGGATCTACAGAGGATGAGTCTAACCTAGAGGAAATTGATGTTCTTCCATTATGTGATGATAAGTGATATATCAATTAATAAACACAAAAATAATACCCTTTATCCCATCCCTCTAAAACTACATCTAAAGTTATTTTTACACCTTTTTCACACCTGGATTTATAGACAAGGTGGAGTTTTGGAACTCCCACAACACCTCCATATGCAATGTGATCGAAAGTATCTTCCTTTCTTAGAAATGGAAATTTTTTCCACCAACTTTATAAAATCTATATGGATAATATCCGGAGGATATCTTGTCCCGAAGAGCCTCAAAGTCAACATCTCACAATAGTGCCTCTCTCATAAATAGAAGAAGTTGTGGAGTTTCCACTATCGACTAAAGATAAGATACATCCCTCTCATCTAATAGGGGTTTCTTCAATAAGGCTAACTATTATAAATCCTTTTCCACCAAGTGAGATTTGGATTTCCTACTTAGATCATCTTCTACAATTTTGACCTTCCCTACATTGTACATTATCTAAATTTAATAGTCTTATCGGAACTCTAACCAATATGTCTATGTCAGGATGATATATCTCTAGATTAATATATACTTGGGACTTTGGTGGTATGAGTAAACAACAAAATAATCACCCAAAGGTGTAATGACTAAAACATCCAGGAATGAAACTTATTTTTTGAATGAATAAATTTTTTATTTAAAAATGAAGTTATAAAAAATACATTATACTAAACCACACATTTCATAGATAGATATCACATCTTAATTGATGAATATTCATTACAAAACATGATTATCCATCTATAAAATTATAGTTCTATTATCATTATATTTTTTTTATGTAAACCACTAGTTCATAAGTAAACTACATCATCTCCCACTAAATTTTTAATAACTACCACCCTTATTTGACACATCATACATAATAACATTCTTCATAACCTAGGGAAAGGAAACATTGGAAAGGGAAATCTCATATGCTCACTTAGGGTAAACAAGGGAGATATCAGTGATCACATAATCATAACATGAGCATCAGGGTATGAGAACCTAAGAATAAAATTTTAAAAAAATTCCCTATATAACATAGATCTTAAAATAGAGTCATATCAAAAGTCTTGGAAATTCAAAATACATGAATCAATAAATAATCAATAAAGAAAATCCCTGGGTGAATAACATTGGTATAAGACATAGATTTTTGGCAGACACATAATCTTAAAAAATAACTTCATTATTAGTCAGGTCTCATTGCAAGGTCTATTATAGTGAAATGGGTTTACTCCCAAACCATCATAGTATTCAAGATTCACTCCAAAGACTACCGTATTAGAAAATCTTACATACTAAATGAGGCTCACTTCCCATTCCAGTCCTGTATATATCAAGAAATATCCATCTTTACCCAATGCACTAGTGGGATATATAAATATGGGGATATCCAAAAATTATAAAAATTATACATATATGTTCCACAGAAACATAAAACCTTCATCATATCATTAATTATTAAAAGGAAATTATTTTCATAATCTTTTCATCACTTCATAACCCACAGAAAAGTAATATGTTTCACATACACTTCATCTTTCTATGATTTCATAACCTGTGGAAAAGAAGTGGGTTTCAAAAAAATATTGTGAACATAATCATAAAAAATATATATAAATAATATGGATTGTACCATTGGTTCATATCCATATCATATCATAAGTATAATAAATATTTTTTATTGTCGATGAATTGAAATTCCATTTAAAAATCATTAAAAACAATCTTGAGGAAAATATACATTCCATTTTTAAATCACTACTTTAAAATATAAAAATTCCTAAAATATTAAAGAATTTTTTTATTTAAATATAAACTTATAATATTATAAATTATTCTTTAAATTATTACCGGTTCCTAACAATTATAAAAATCAATCATTCTTTACACATTAAGATAAATATTTCATTAAATTTTTATTAAAATGTCAAAAGTAGGTCATTTGGAAAAATGAAAAGAAGATTCATTTTGAACAATTTTTTAAAATTTAAAATATTGGTAAAAATTAATTTAATAAATATTTGGATAATATTAAAAACATTTTATACTTTTTTTTGAAAGCATGGAAATAGAAGATAAAATATTTTTGACCATAAAGTCGATTTTCCTTATAAATATTATTTTTATGTATTTAGTTATTAAAGAGAGTAAAATGTATGTGAAACATACATTATCTATACATAAATAGAGGAGGATAAATTTAATGAGTTTCTTGAGTGGTAGGTCATGATAATTTATCATGAGAAGCATAATCATAAACAACCCCGATAAACAATGAGATTATAACCCATAACCCTTAGAGATTTGGTAACTTTTGAACCATAAACCCCATGAAATAAAGAACCATATATGGATATTTAAATCCCTAAATATTTTATATTAATTATCAAAAAATATATTCATGGTTAGTATATACATATGTCTCTATAGGAAAATATATAGGTGGATCTTATCACCCATTTGGCCAGAAAAAAATTGTTAGATGAGAAATGGATTGTTAGTAATTTTTATCTACCTAAGGGGATGTAATAGTTAAATGATCCCACATTGGGTTCCCTATTTTCATTTAAATAGAAAGGTGATTTGGATGTATTTTCTAAATTATTTTATTGTGGGGTTTTTTCTATACAATCATTCATGCTAAGTTAATTATTCATGTTTATTTTTTTAAACAACTCTCAACAGTTCCCATATCCAAAACATAGTAGAGATCTACTTTCTAAAGGTAAGTGATCAATTGAGGTTTCAAACCCAATGATGCTTAGGAAATCACATTGGTCAATAGGATGGGAGGTCGGGATTATCACAACCTTTGGGGTGATTATTTCCTACTCTATATCTCTCTTGTAGATTTAAGATATGTTGGATAATCCCATCCTATTCTAGATACAGGACCTGTTAACCTAAAAAAATAATCACTAGTTAAATCCTTTTATATTGGTAGGATATTATTGTTGAATCCATTTATATGTATTGGAAGTTCTACATCCATTTCCTATCGATGGGTAAATTCTTATATATTGAAGCCGCATAACTAGGCACTCCACACCTTGTTTTTATCTTGGGTGGCTGTTTATATTTTGAGGATGGGATTTAGCCTTTATGAGGCATCCTATGTATTCTATTTTATAAAAGGAATTTATACCCACATAGTTTATTAAACTCATATAGTTTAATTTCATATGAATATGATATATATGGTCGATCTTCAGCACTAGATATTGATCTTTATCCTTAGGGAGGTGTCCAACATATCCAAGGTATTTTAGGAACCAGAGTTATTATAGTTGATCCATGCCATTGGGACTTTCTACTAGGTAGATACCCATGTCAGGGGGTAGTTATATCATGCAACTGATTAGGGATCACACACTAAGGATTCCCTAGGTGGTGGAGATTCATGATGAAAATGATATGATCATTTCAACTCCCTAATCCAACATGATATGTTCCTAGTATAGGAAAATGGGATGTCAAGTAATCTATCACAATGCATATAGATGTGCGGGTTACAAGCTAAGATAACCCTTTGAATTTCTATCATGAATCTCGATCCTTTAAGAATACATCTAACATAACCTGGTTATGGAAAAAAATGAAATTCATCATAGTTCATTTAACTTCTTAATCTACTAGTGGAGAATGAAGGATGAATAACCATGGGAGAGATTGGGTCATGATGGTTGGAATTTTGGACACATTATAGGACTTACACTACTGTGGATACCAATTTGATCTCAATATTTTCTGAATAAATTCTACGGATCCATGATATAGAAAGAATTTAGTTCAAATTATTGGGGCTTATACAGTAAAGATGCCCTAACATGGAGGCTGCACAAGGTTATCATGTACTTAATTTTGGATTACACATTGAGATTTACATGTCTGGTATTTGTTAAGGATGTGACTCATATGATCATTGCAACTCCCAAATTTCACATGATCTATACTTGTTGATGGAAATAATGGATATCAAGTAATCAGTCTCACTGATTATGGGTGTGGAACTTACGTGATAGGTAAACCTTTTAGATAACTAATATAGAGGTCAAGACATAATAAGGCATCCTATGTATCCTAATTATGGCTGGAATAAGAGTTCTCAATGTTATGTTTGAAAGGGGAATACACATCATGGCTTCCCTAACATGGAGTTTGAAAATGGTTATCATGACCTGGGATGCCTGCTTGACCAGCTTGATTGTCTTATTGACATGTATTAATTTCCAACCTTACAAATCATAGGGTGTATGTAAAATCCTAAATACAGCCACATAACTCAGTTTACCTGTCAAAGGGACATTACATAATCTGAATTGTATGTTTTAATACCATCACATGATAATGGTGGACTTGTTCGAAGAACATCATACAACTTGGATAACCTGTCCTGGGGGACATCACAAGATATTGGATGACACGTATGGATGGTGTCACATGACATGGGGTAACATGTATATGGGGAATCACGTGACCTGGGCTGACATGTATGGGGGGGGGGTGAATCTCATAACCTGGGTTGACATGTTTTAAGGGTGTCAAATGAACTGAATTGACATGCTTGAAGGGTTTCATGAGATCCGGATAGTATATCTAGAGGGATTTATGAGACCCAATTGATATAAACTAGTGTCACCATGTATCTTGGGTGACATTTTTAGAGTACATAGAATGATCTAGATGGTGAAACTGATGGGCTTCATGAGATTTGGGTGGCATGCCCAGAGGGTGCCATGTGACTTCCAGGAATTGTCTGAAGGAAATCACATGTTCCAAAGAGGACATCTCATGTCAAGGGAAACATTTTGAAATGTTTTCACATGACCTAGATGAGTAATGAGAAGCACATAATGATCATTTTATATGTTCTTCACATAAATCTTCCATATTTATGACTTTATTACAATTTTTATATATACATGAACATGATTTGTTCAGTTTTATCTTATTTAAGTCTCACACTATTTATTAGATATACAAGATGTTCTTTTAATAACCCATTATATATTCTTAGTGTGATCTATAAGTTATGACGCAGAGTACCTATACATGTTTCATTATCTTCTCGGTCATTCCCTAGAATTTTACTTAGTATAAGACCTTAAAATAACCATATTTTCCACTCCAAGAAGTATGCTCTGATGCTTGGGTGCAGAGGTTTGTTGATCAAAAGAAACATTTTTTCATGATGTGGTGGGGGATTTATATATCTCAACACCATGATTATATACCCCTTTGAATAGTGTTTATTGTGGAAATCTAGTATGGAGTCAGAGGAGGGATTTGGTGTCACATGCTTCGTGAAATACTACCATAGTTGTTACATGATTTTCAGTGACCGTGGGACCATCCTGTCAACATCCCATTTATTGTATTTTTTTATTCATTGTGGTATTGCCTAATCATGTGGAAATTACAAGGGGATTTCATAATGTATGGAAAACATGTCTAGGGAACATCGTGAGTTCAAGGAACCTGTTGAAAGGCCTTGACATGATCATGAAGGATTTTTTTGGGATCCTAAATGGGAAAATGATGTCTTGTAAGGATGCCTTTGTGAGTTAAAGCAATATTTTAGAGTGGGACCTTATGGTATCAATGGTGATCTTTCAGGGTGTATAATTCTGATCATATAAAATCAGCATATATTCCCCAAGTAAGTAGCTACCATAATGTCCCTTTTTGGTTTCCATGTTTATGTTATAAAGGCTTGGGATCTAGCGAGTTTTTATGAGTGCTGTCAAAGAAATTTAATCTCCCCATAGATGATACATCAATTGAACAACAAAGGCTCTTATGGTGATGTGTAAGCATTATCATGGATGAACATTTTTCTTGTCACTTGAGTTGGAAGGGAGTGCAAAACCACATCAATATGTATGAGGCCTTTTTCATGATGAGGATGAGCTACTTGATGGATCTTATGCAACAAGTATGACATGTTTCTAATGATTCTATGGTGTATTTTGAACCGCATGGGTGAATCCATGAAGTTTATTACAAAAAAGACTCCACTTTTGAATAATTTCCCCCTTAATTCACATGTATTTTTTGATGGTTTGTTAGTAAAACACTGACTGACATGTTGCATGATATGAAGGCACTCATCTAATAACCATCACATAAACAGATAATTCCTTTGAAACATTTATAAAAACAAGGAGGGATTTTCAATAGGGGATCTATGAGGTATTTCATATGTTTATTCACTACACATGAGGTACTCACATGACCTTCTGATGGTCATGTGACCATGTATCCTTTGGTAGGTTACGTGATCCAAGTGCCTTGAAAACTATTCCTTCCATTGATTTGTAGGTAAAAATGATACCCATATTTAGATATTTATTCATTTGTGAATTTTATGATTCTCATTTTGTGGGAATCAACAAATTCACCCCCCCCCCCCCTTAGGACTGATTTCCATGGGGTCAATGGATCAGTAATGTGGAATGTAAATGACATCCTAATGCATTGGTACTATCCCCAATTAGTTTCTTGATTGGGGATTCGTCTTTTGGGTAAAGTTATATGATGTCAAAAAAAATAAAAATAAGAAACTTGTATTTGATAGAATGTATGACACGTGACAACAAATGCGTAATGTATTATAATATCAATATACTCTATAAAAAATTTACTATTTAAAATATATTCTATATATTTAAATGCATAAAACACCGAGTTAGATTGAAATTCATGCAACACTGTGTTGGTAGACATCATACGCAATTACAACCTTCCTCTATAGATTTCATTACACGTAAAAGTGACCTTCTTCAGTGGCTTTCACTATACGCAATACCGAGTCTTACCGAGAAACAATATGTAATTAAAACATTATTATTTAATATAAGAAGATATAAACTAGTCTTTATGAATAACATTAACTAAATTATGAATATATATGTTTTATACAACTTAATAATTAGTAAAAAATAAATTGTAAATAAATATAAGATCCAATTGAATATTAAAAGGATATTTTTTATAGAGAACTATTTTTATGCTCCCAAAGTTGGTTTACCATAATAGACTAAATTAATTACAATTAGTGAGTGATATTAATGTAATAAATTTGTACATATTCAATCAATTATATTTTATACTCATACAATATTTATGGTAAGCATATTATAAGAGAAAACCCTGTATTTCACATAAAAACCTTTATTTTTATTGAGGCATTTTTATCAATTTTTAATAGTGTTCATATTTTAAATCATAATTTTGAAAATATTATGAACATAATTTGAAAAAATAAACACACTTTTTTAATTAAATATGTCAAAATTATCATAGCATGATTTTTTTTGATTTTTATGAGAAACATCATTTTTAGTGAAGAGTGTAAAATACAGTGTTTTAGTTAAAAACTACCTTTTCATTTAAATAAATGTTAATGTTATATTATATTATATTTTTTAAATTTAATATTAGAAAAATTATACATCTATTAATATAATTTAGTTCATTATAATGAATAGAAATTTTAAATTGAACATAATAACAAAACAATCTTTTCAATATTTTTCTACTAAAACTAGTTAATATGTTTGTCTACGAGATTTGCATTCATCTTAATTTTTCCACTTCTGTAATATGAAATTTTAAAATAATACATGATAAATTTTAATAAATATAATATTTTAATTTTAATATGATGAACTATTTTTTTTTTAAAATATTAGTGGAAGTGATTAAAATTAATTACAGTGATTAAGGTGTAAATATGCTTAAAAGTGGACTAAACCCTAAGTTAAGGGCCCGAATGACCTAGCCACTCCATCAAAACTATTTGGATGGAAGTATTTATTCCGTTAAACTAACATTTATTTTTTTGGGTGGTTTTCTATGAATTTTATTATGTAACAACATTAGGACACCAAACTTCTATTCAAAAATATCAAGTGCGTCATTTTCCTTTCCTATAAAAGGCCACCATCTCTAACCATACCTCAAACCTCTCAAACATATTACGTTTTTCCAATACCTACCCAAATATTCTACCATAATTACTATCCTAGACCTATAATCATCTATTGGGGAATAAACCCTTCCAACAAAGTCTTTTGGTTCAGACAAAAAGAAGTTACCTGATTTGAAGGTAATGTCTTTTCTAAATCTCTCTAGTTTCATTTTAATTATCAAACCCCAAAATATCCTTATTCTATTTTCGTATAAAAAATATGTATCATAACTATACTAGTATGTTGTTGTTATGAAATTTTAAACTACAGTTACACAAAACACCACATAATGGGTAATAGACACAATGTTTCCATGGATGAAGAACTACTGCCTCACGAAATGATGATTGTTCATTCTTCCATTAATACCTCTCATGTGGTCTATTATGATTTACAAATTTTTTATATATTTTATATATGATAATTATTTTCTATTTATACTTCAATAAAATTTTTATAATATATATATTTAGTACATTCTATTTTACATTCATACAATAACATCGTTTGAGGAAGTGTGGACTACCGCCCCCTCAAAACGGCGTGATTCGCTCACACGATACACAGAATGTATAATTGATAGTTATACATAAAAATATGATATATAAAAAACATATATATGATATTAATTACATAATTACATTTCTGTATATATATATATACATTTTATCATTTTCTTTATTACCGCTTCATAGACTTTAAAAGGGTTAACGTCGTTCGTAGATGTGTGGACTACCGCCTCCTCGACATGATGTGATTACATTTACAAAAAATAATTATATATATAAGTATATGTGATTAAGAAAATATGGTATTTATTTTATAATGATAATTGTTGAAATATTTGAGTTACTAATCTTCTTCCCATAATGATCATTTAAAAATGGGAATTTTACTCTTTCGTACGTATGACCTACTCTTTCCATGATTCATACATTGATTAATTTTTCATAACTATATTTAATGATTGATTTTAAATTTATAATTGATATGTAAATATTTTAATTATGTCATGGTTACATAATTGTTGTGCACCTAATTTTTTATATATGGTGTAAATAATCAAAAATTAAAATTTAATATCATTAATTATATTATATTCATAGTATTTAAATGTTCTATTTAATAATTATTATCTTTTGTTTTTTCTTATCCATTTTTTACTACATTAGTAAGATATTTTCTTCTCACTTTTTAAATTTTTTAGATTAAGGACATATTAACTAATTACTTATTTTATGTGTCATACCTACTGCCCATTTTGAAGTATTATATCATGAATCCTCTTATTATCATGATGTTATAAAATTAATCTAAATTCATACCTTTCTGGCGATTATGATCTAAATGTTTCAAAGTGGTATGGGATACTTTGGAATGTTTAAAGATTATTATCCTCATGAATGATCATAATATCACTTCCTTTTGTGATTGTTAACTTTACCTTGAATAAATCAATTTATTGTAATTATTTTTCATTGTAAATTTAATTGAATATCAATACTCTCAAACAATGGATATAGGTATTTCCTAAACTGTATAACATTATTCATATGGTGGTTACTTTGAAAGTTATTTTATTAGTTTTGGAATTATTGATAAATCCATATTTTTCATTCAATATTATTATATGATAGAGAATATTAGTTATTTTTATTGTTTAATATGAATAATTATTTGGACTGGAAATGATGGGTGGATCTTGGAATTTATATAGATCCTTGATGTATCGACAAGTTATCATGAGAGGAATAATTGTGCAAATGGGTTTATAACCTTTGTTTAAAATCATCTTGTGAAAGGTCATGATGGTAATAGGTTTTCATTTTCCTGAGACATTAATTCGATAAAGAAACCAATTTCCCTCCATGTAGTTTCAATTATTATTCATCCATGAGATTTTCCATCAAAATTTCTTTGGATACATTTCATTTTAAGAGATTAATTAATGGCATGTGTTTTATTTTCAAAACATTTCATACTTATTCTGCATTATATAGTTATTTTAATTGAATGTGTTTCCAGTTATTACATTTCCTTATTTCTTATGTACATTCATTTAGTTTATTGATAACATGGAAGGTGTGTTCAATTATTTACCATTCCATAATGATTATTTTCATTGATTCATTACTATTACCGCTATATTTTTCCTTTACCGAGCATTTGGGATCACCCATATTATATTTCATTCCCCATGATTCCAAGAAGAATACTATGAAAGAAATGTAGGAAAATACTAAATGGATTAGATTTTTCCTCATGTTGTTTAATGTTTAAAATAAAAAATATATGTTGTAATTAGTGGATCCATTTGTAATGAACTACTCATTTGTGTATCTAGTTTACCAAGACTAATAAACTGATCAGTTCTTTGGGGATTGATTTCTTATAATAACACCGATATATATAGTAGCAGGCAATGGATCTAGGCTATCTGGGGCTGGGTCGCAACTGTTAGTATTAGAGGATTTTTAGTGAAACATTGTGAACCAGATTTAGGAAAAATTAGGATAGAGAACATAACCCTAAGGTATAATTTGAGGATAAGTATAGATAAAAATCCCATAAATTTATAGATTATGTGTGTCATCATAGAAATACATCCCTCTATGGATACTACAAGTGGATGTGGTTCAAGCATAGATGTGCATAGAAGTTACTACTCTGACAAGGTGGTGTGGGCCTGACTCAGGGTAACTAGGTACACTACAATAGGCTTTATTGCGCACTAGGTTTGAAACTCTTAGGGTATATGCATAGGGTAATCCAATTTTTCTATACAAACCATTATGAAGTATTTTGATACTTAATAAGTAACCTAGGTAAAACCTAATGAGTTTTAGATTTAAGATGACATGTTATTACTTAGAAAACCATCTAATGATATTATTGATAAACCCTAGAACAAGGAAGGACCTATGTAGAAATAAAATGGATGAAGTATTTAGAAATTGAGGTTGTAATGAAAACCTTAGTTAAAATTTTATTTAGAGATTAACCTAATTTCAATGATGTATGCCATTTTTATTTTTGGAAGTAATATTAATATGATTTTAGAAAAGGGAAACCTGTAATTCGGGTGAAAACCAATCAAATCTAGAATGGCCACAGGACTTGAACCCATGAACGAAGGATGATAAGGGTTTCACACCAACCATTGACCTACTTAACTTCCATGTTAATTATCATGGTTCTTTAGATAAATAATTTAATTAATAAATATTAATTATGAACCAGTAGTAACACCTTTAAAGATTTAAAATTAATATATAAACCATATTTATATTGGGAGATATTTAAAATACAAATAGTAAGACATGTCACTATTTTATCAGCATTACGATCCTTTAAAATTTTCTTTTTTTAAGAATTAAAAATAATAATTGTTAGTAATTATTTTTTTACAGTGTAAGGGGTCAATTAGAATTTGATCAATGCACAAACAAAGTAATGATTTTCCAATTATATTGAAACATATCATGTAAGAATAATTTTTTTATATTATTGGTCTATAAATGAATTACCATACATTAGTAAAATGACTTATAAATAATTTTTTTCCTAAAACCTAAATTTATATTAAATTGATGGCCTTCTAAATCATAAATGATTTGTAGATTTGAGTCCCTCAACATTCCCTTGATCATTAACTTGTTTGTGATTGTTGACCTCATTCACTTCCTATTAATATTTATATTTTTCCTATAAGTATGTATCAAAACATTCCACTAATGTTCTCAAACTTATAAACCTAGTTTCATCGTAGTCCATGTGACCTTAGTACTTTCCATTCTCTCTTTTATAGAGGATTACTTTTAATCCCTTCTCAAAATGTGGTTTTTCAATGTTGGAAATATCAAATAATATATTACCATGATTGAGTTTAAATTGGGGGGATATAATTTAATAAGGTGAGGAGAATGTGACGACCTAAAAAACTAAATTAAGAACCTTGTATTGGAAAACATGCATGACAAGTGACAACAAGCACGCAAAGTAGTATAATATCCATAAACTTTATAATATATTTAATATTTAAATTATATTCTTTACATTTCAATGCATGAAAAACTATGTAAGATTAAAATTCATGTGACACTAGGTTAGGATAAATCATACGCAATAATGAACTTCCTCTATAGCTTGCATTACATGTAAGAGAAACCTTCATCGATGGATTGTACAATGCACAATACTGAGTCTTACAGATAAACTATCTATAATGAAAAAATAATTATTTAATATAATAAGATATTAACTATCCATTATGAATAGTATTAACTAACTTATGAAAATATATGCTTTTGAAAACGAAATCATTATTTAAAAATAAATTATAAATGAATATAAGAACCAATTTAATATTAAAAGGATATTTTTACAGAGAACAATTTATACGCTCAAAAAGATATTTTACCATAATAGATTAAATTAATTAAAATTAGTGAGCGATATTAATGTATTTAATATGTTACATATTGAATCATTTATTTATATTTATCTAATATATTTGGTAAGAATAATATAAGAGAAAACCAAATATTTCACACAAAACCCTATATTTTTATTAAGGCATTTGTATTTCCTTTTAATAGAGAGCCTATTTTAAATCAAATGTTTTACGCCCTTATGAAATATATTTGATAAAATAAACCAAATTTTTTATTTAATAATGGAAAAATTATATTATGATGAATTTTTGGGATTTTTTCTGAGAAATTTAATTTTTTAGAGAATAAGGAATAATACAGCACTTTAGTTAAGAACTGAATTTTTTTAAATAATTATTAATTTTAAATTATATGATAAATTTGTTTTAATGTCACATTGGATCAATTATAAATCTATTAATATAATTTATTTAATCAAAATAAATATAACTTATAAATTTAATATAATCATATAACAATCTTATGAACATTTTTTCTACAAAAACCATTTAATCCATATGTTTGGGAGATTAGCATTAAAATTAATTTTTCCACTTCGGTAATTTGAGTTTTAAAAATATGACATGAAAATTTTTAATAAAAATAATATTTTTATTCTAATATTATTAAAATAATTTTTGAAAAAAAATATTAGTGAAAGTGTTTAAAGTTAATTATAGTGATTCATGTGTAATTAGGCTTAAAAAACACTAAAAAATTTAGTTTAATAGACCAAATGACCTATCCACTTGTACAACACTCATTTTTTAGAAATATTTATCCCATAATCCTTAAATTAATTAGTTTTTGTGGTTTGGTATGAATTTTATTAGGTAAGAACATGTGCACACCTATGTTCTTTTCAAAAATACCAAGTGAGTTTTTTCCTTCCTTATAAACGGCCACCACATCTACCCATTACTAAATCCTATAAAAAGTCTAATGTTCATCCAATAACTACCAAAATTGTATCCCATAATTCTTATACTAGACCTATAAGCATCCATCTGGGAGGAAACCCTTCCAACAAAGCCTTTTGGATCAAACCAAAAGAAGTTACCTGATTAAAAGGCGTTGTCTTTTCTTTATCACTCTAGTTTAATTTCCGTTGTACAACCCCTAAATCTTCTTATCATATTCTTGTATAAAAAAAACTAAATCTTTAATATAAATGGATTTTGTTATGTTGATATTTTAAGCTACACTTACACACACCACCACCTAATGGATTACGAACATAATATTTCAGTGGACGATGAAGTATTACCTCAGCAAACGATGATTGTTAATTCTTCCATTACCGCCTCTAATGGTGGAAAATATGACGTAAAATATGTTTATAAATGTTATATATGATATTTATTGTCTATTTATACATATTTAGAACTTTTATAATACATATATTTAGTATTTTCAATTTTATGTTAATATGATAACATTGTTTGAGGAAGTGCGGACTACCGCCCCCTCAAAGCAATATGATTCATTCACATGATACATAGAATTTATAAATGACGGTTATAATTATAAATATGATAAATAAACAAAATATATATTATATTCATGAAATAATTACCTTTTTTGAAATATATATATATATCATTTTCTTGATTTCCCCTTCACACATTTTAAAAGAGATAACGTTGTTCGTGGATGTGTGGACTACCGCCTCCTGAAAATGATGTGATTAATTTTTTAGAAAATAATTATATTTATAAGTATATTTTATTTAATAATATGGAATTAATTTTATAATTATAATTCTGGAAATATTTTAGTTACTTATCTTATTTCTATAAAGATCTTTTAAAAACTGGAATGTTACTCATGGATACCTACGACCTACCATCTTCATTATTGTAACATTAACTCAATTTTAATAACCATATTTAAGGATTAATTTTAAATATATAATTGATTTATAAAATTGATAATTATTTCGTTGTTATTATTCTGGATATGTTATAAAATAAACCCTATGACCATAGTTTACCACAAATAGTTGTTTTGACACATAAACTGATTTCGGTCAAAAACACTTGATGTAAAATCAACTGATTGAGTAGTTGAAAAAACATGGTAATAAGTGAAATAAGTTTAATTATATTCCTGTAAAAGTTTATGATAGAAGTATAAAATTAACATATGTTTATTATACATGAATTTAAAGGACATTCACCCAAAACAAAACACAATGTAAGGGATACTTTTCTTATTTTCATTACGCAAGGCATACTTAATTGTTGTACACCGAATTTATTACATATGGTGTAATTATGATCACATTGACATATAATATCATGTATTTCATTATGTTCATGGTCTTTAAATGTTTTATTTATTAATTATTATCTTTGGGTTTTCAAATCCATTTTTTACTACATTAGTAAGAAATTTTCTTCTCACTTTTTAAATAAATGTGATTAATTTCATATTCACTACTTACTTATTTTGTGTTCCATAACTACTTCCAATTTTGATATATTATATCTTGAATCCTCTTATTCCCATGATATTATAAGATACATTTAATTTCATAACATTCTATTGATTATGATTTAAATGTTTCAATGTGTTATGAGACACTTGGGAATGTTTAAGGATTATTCTCCTCATGAATTTTCTTAATCTCACTTCCTTTTGTGATTGTTAAATTTACCTTGAAGAAATAAATTTATTGTAATCAATTTTCATTTAAAATTTAATTTATTATCTATACTCTCATATTATGGATATTGGTATTGCCTAAAACGTATACCATTATTCATATGGTGGCCACTCTGAAAATTATGTGATTAATTAGTAAATTATTGATAAATATTTATTTCTCATTAAATATGTTTATTTGATAAGGAGTATCAATTATTTTGATTGTTAATTTTGAGGAATTATTTCAACTGAAAATGACAGGTGGGGCCCATACTTTATATAGCTACTCTATGCATCAACTGGTTCTTATAATATGAATAATTGTGAAAATGGTTTTCTACCCTTAGTTTTAAACTGTATTGTGAAATGTCTGGACGGTAATTGGTTTTCAAGTTCTTGAGACATAAAGTCCATAAATAAAGAAATTTCACTCACAATAGTTTCAGTTATTATTTATCTAGGAAATTTTTGTCTTGACATATATATGGATACATTTAATTTTGTTCATTTATTAATGGAAGGTGTTATAGTTTCATAGATTTCTATATTTATTTTTCCTTATCTAGTTATTTGAATGGAATGTTTTTAAAGTTATTTCATTTCTATATATATTATGTACATTCATTCAATTTATTATTTACATGGAAGGTGTGTTTAGTTACTTACCTTTCCATAATGACTATTATCATTGATTCATGATTTCTTCCTCTATATTTTCCCTTACTGAGCATTCAACCTCAACCTTATTATGTTTCTTTCCCTCAGAATCCACGAAGTGAACTATGAAATAAATACTGGAATATACTAGATATATTAGAGTTATCATAAAGCTATTTATTTGTTTAGAATAAGTTTTTTAAATTAGTTTTTCCAATGTTAATGCAATCCTAGTTTATGTATTTGGTTTACCAAGACTACCAAATTGATCGGTCATTTGGGGACTGATTCCTTGTAATCATGCTAATGTATTTAGTAACAGAGACCATTTATGGGCTATCTGGGGCTAGGTCACTACATTTTTAGTATTTTCTGGAATGCCTTATGAATAGGAGAATAGAGGGTATATTATAAACCAACTACCCTACTCCTAGATATATTATGATCTCACATAACCATGTGAACTCTTGTAAGAACCAATCATGATATCCATCTTCAAGACTATTTTGAGAGAATATATTCAGATGAATTGATTTTCCTAGTAATTTATTAAGACCAACTATGAATCTATCTTTGAAAATTGGGTGAATCTTGCATACACAGCTACACAATTTTTTTTGAAGGTATCACCAAATTTGCTATATCAACCCCCTAACCAATAAACTATTATGATAATCACATGACCATTCCAGGGTCATCAATAATGAGTCTCATAACAAGATTATTAGTTGTAAGATGTCTTGTAGGTTTTATAAAATCCTTGATATCTTCATGAGATAGGTGATTCTTGAGTCTTTTATGTCATTAAAAATCCCTTTTATGATTCCTAAAATGCATATAAGGATATTAACGTTATGAATTTCCTTTTAATATATTTTTATTTCATCTATAAAACATTTTAAACTTATTTTTATTTAGATGGTTCTTTGATCTCAACATAGTTCCTACAACCGTTCAATAAAAGAGGCTAATTATGTGAATGCTCACAAGGTTGCTGTTGTAGGAAGTACAGATGCTTCTATAAGACATAGATGATATTTTGAAGATATTTTCCCTCCATCATCTTCATGGGATAAACCAAAGGGGACTCCTCCTATAGCACAAGATCTGATCATGTTGCATAAAAGTCCCTCATGAAGGATCCTCTTCCTTGGGATGATATCCCATTAAAATGTGGGAGATCTAATTCATCAAGAAATCCCATTCCAAGATAGAAGTTTAGAATAGAAAGTCTTATCCTATGAAGGACTCCCACTGTTGGGTAGGTTCTTATTGGAATACGGTTAAAGAATAAAATTTTTAGGATTCAGGATTAGAAGTTGTCCCCAGTGCTCTTTGGGATATTCAGCTGGCTAGTTTCCTTTCCATTTAATTGAGTGGTTATATGATCACAATGAAGGAAAAAATGTGTATTTAGATTCCACATTTTCTTGGCAGTGTCCTCCATGGTTGGGTGAAATGTATTGGTCTATAAATCCCAATATTGGTCAAACATTACCATCATATGTACCATTTTTACAAGGTAAAATATGATTTTAGAATCTTATGTCCTTTTTAGGTATTATGAGGCTGAATGGTGGGATCATCTAGGAGGATATGAATATATGAACATTCAAAGCATCCCCAATGTTTATTTCAAACCATACATGTAGTGTATTAGTGGGGTAAGACCTGTTACATTTAGGGATTGAGATGTTAGAGATTTCATGAGACATTAGTACCATCTCTCTTTATGACCCTATGGGATATGAATATGGGTAATATGGTTGATAATGGTGAGACTTTTCTTGAGGCTTGAACCTACATATTGTCTCTTCATGAGGTTATCCATTCCACTGGCATAGATATGGACCCCCTATACAAATGATATGCTCCCTAAGGGTTTAGCTATCCATTTCTATATCTATAATCCAGATGTCTTACCCATATTCATGTTTGATATGAAGAGAATCTAATTTTGGATTTCCAATCTTGGATGAAATTTTATAGGGAGGAGACTTGAGATGAGATAAGAATTCCTCCCCACAATATTTAAATTGTTTTATCCACACATTATACAAAGGATTTGATTCATTCATATCACAATGGGAATTTATCCAAACTAGTATTCAAATCTTCCCAATAACCACCTGCTACTGTGGAAAATATTAGGCCAAGAAAGCAACTAGTTTTGAGAGTGAGCATAACTCCAAATGGATGCGTTATAGATTGTTGAACTCAGAGGATTAGCTCTGGGGAATACTGTGTTAGGCATAACAACCATTGGATGGTTTTCCCAATGTCACTACCCCTCAAGGAATTACTTTCAATTAATAACCTGAGGAGGTCATGGACTTCATTTGAGACTATGATGTAATGTTGGATGAAATAAATGGCCATGTTTTTTATTCTCCATTGGTTCACCAAATGGTGGTTTGGGGAAAACTGAAAATAGTTGTGGAAAAAATGGATATCACATTGGAGAGGCTATAGGAAGGATAAAATTACTATTATGTTTAAAGGTTCTTGGTTCCTTTGCGACAAAATTAAAGTCCTTTTTTCGGATACAGGGGGAGGTTGTAGAGGACTAGTCCTTACTTTTGTATCCCATATATTCTCTCTATGGTACGACTATTGGAGATTCTTTTGGCAGTGACTGGGGAGAATGATAATGATGGTTCCCTAGGTCAAATCTCCTAGATAAAGGTGGCAATTTCCATTTCTGAATCAACGAAATAAAATTCATTATTTTCTGGTGGGAATTCCATAAAATGTCAGGGAAAAAGGAAGCACTCTGAATTGTTAGTGTCCTCTCCTCTAGAATAGTCATGAAATGTGGCATTTCACACTTTTCTAGTTTTGGATTATTTCGGTATCATATTCTGATTTCCCAAAAATGTAGAAGAACGCTTTATTCCCACTTAGAGTCGAATGTATTTGTTATTGTTGTTATAGGTTAGTGCTCAGTTTCTTTATTAAGACCTTCACTATCGAGATTGGAACATCAAGAAATTTTGATGGCTAAAGTGTCGACTTAGTCACACCGATTTTGTGTTGCAGATATCTCAACAGTCACTCCATTAGATCCGACATGTGATAATTCACATTAGGAGGATTCTGATACGTTTAACTTTTTTGATAATGAGTTATCCTTTATGGAGGTGAGTTTTTAAGTAATTTAATACTTTTACAAAAACTAGAAACTTTATTCATTTTTTTTCATCTCACCTACCATTATATTTTTTTCATACAATCCTCAAATGTGGAGAGAAAATCCATATTCTAAGAGAGCATCAGAAGTTCCCTAAAGCTACTCATTACAAGAGGTAGCCACCTCTTCATCCGAGGATATGGCAATGAAAAAAAAAATCTTTAGTGAGTCAAAAATAAAGAAACCTTTCTAACATCAATCAAAAATTATGGTTACATGATGATATAATTTCATTTATCCTTTAGCTAATAAACCCCAGTGTCTCTTATTGTATTGTATTCAACCCAAATCTCATAGGTTCCTATCCCTACATTCTTCGGTATCCCTCTAAATGAGTCAAAAATTGAAGAGTTTGACTCTCTTACTTCATCACCAAATACTGAAAGTATGTATCCCCCTCTTAGAGACAACGTACCAAAATATATTCATATTTCTAGGATAGGTAGATCATGGTCTGGGGTATGCATAATTTTATTAGATGGTGTAGTGTCCAAAAGGGGGATATCTAGACCTTAGTTTCAAAGACCCCTCAGGAAGCGATGAAGGAACTGTTGGAAAACTTCCAATTTTTGAATCCCACACTGGTATTGAGGGTTGTGACTATACCTTACTTAATTCCTTAGGGAATGAGTTGATTTACATAAGAGGGTGGAAAAAGGGCCATGAAATTTTGGGTGGTATTAGTTAATTCCTCCTCTTCAGTGAATAAATTCTGGGATGAGGCCATAAATGATGCTTCCTTGAATGCAATGGAGGTAGAAGCACACTGAGATGTGGCCAGTATGATGAATACTAATATTGACCATTTATAGTCTATAATTGGCTGTATTCATGAATAATTATCCCAATTTGAGGATGCACTTCATTTATCGGAGAAAGCTATTCTAAAAAAATGCAATTATTGACATAGTGGATAAATCCATGCCAGATTCTATTTCCAGAGTAGAGGATTTACAACAGGTTGTATAGATGAATATTTAATCTATTGATTAATTAGGGAAATCCATTAAATCAATGAAGAATAAGTTTGTTGTTCTCGAGGGCTCATCTGAGCATAATCTGTGGTCAACGTTCAGTCCTTTCTCTATAAGAATTATTTCCCCATTCCTTCTCTGTCAGCCCATTCCTCTCTCCTCAATAGGGTTTGACATATCATTATATTTTTCTAAGATCTAATATCAATTTTTATGATTTTTAATCTAGGTTTTATTCTAATATCTCTATTACTGATGGTCTCCATTGGAGTTTACCATTGCATGAATTGTGAGACACACTCTCTTTTTTTGGGTAAGTGGTTATATTTATGATTGGCCAATTGATTTACTTCTAAATTTCACGATTTTGATTAATTTTTATTCAATTATACTATCAAAAACTCATTTCCCATCAAATTTTAATTTTAATTTTCTTTGTCATTATGCTTTTTGGAAAACCCCAATTTAAATGAATTGGGGTGAGATTATGTAATTTGATGGATGTTGTGAAATTAAATTATGGAACTTAATTTAAAATTTGTTTTTAGTAAAATAGACTACATTTTTTTGATAATAACCCATTGGTTTTATCCTTGAATAAGGAATGTGTTGATTAAAAACCTGTGTATTTATTTTTAAAGATATATTATCATATTGAAATAGGAAGTTGGAAAATTGTATTCTAAATAGTTTGGAAATCATTCTCCCATTATTGATTGTTGTTTGAGAACATGTAATCATAGGTAGTTATTGAGTTATTTGGGATAACACTTCTATTTATGATTTACCACTCTATCAAAACATAGTATAGCAAGCCATATCCCTAATAGGATATTGATGATTCATCTTTGATTAGTTTATTGGGGAATCATGTACACATTTTTTTCTTATCCACAATTCAAGTGTTTGTGGATCCCATAACCTAGAACTATTTTACCTCTTAGAAGATAAATGTGTTACTCATTTATGATTATTTTGATATATACCATTTTTTGTGAACTATTTTATGAATTCCTTGTTACTTTATATAATCTTTCATTATATAAAATTTTTATTAATCCATTTTTTGAAATACTTCTATCAATTGAAATATAAATAATGATTCATTTTAAATATGATTTTTTAATTCCATGCTTACTAATTTAAAATTTAAAATTTTATTTGGTTTACTAATATAGTTTATTATTAATGAATACTTGGTGATTCCCTTATGGAATTATTTATCACACCTTACCCATTACTTCAAGTGATTATAGTTCTCCTTATGCTAGGTTCGAGGAAGGGAAAAGAACATCCTTGAGGTTTTGGTTGTTCATATTTGGAATTTTAGTGTTGTGTCTATTGAGGATCGGGTTGTTATCTTTCAGTTATAGTACTTTGTAGTTTGAATTTGGGTTTATATACTTCTTTGACGTTTAGAACTTCTCCCCCTTTGGAGTTTCCATTTCATCATACTGACTTGTATATGTTTCATTCTCTATTTGTTTGAAAAAACCATTCCCACAATTATCTTATACGATTTCGTGTTCTAGTCCCAAACCCATGGGGATTGGGAATTCCCATTAGGCCATGGTAGGCCTATCTTGGTTATCATGGTTCTAGGGTATCCGGTCTGGTTCATGATAGAGATCTATCAAATGTGTAGGTTAATTCTATTTCCTTGATGATAGTGTGTAGTTTTATATCATTTCAGGACTTAGGAGGTAGTTATGAGTGATTTCCTAGCTAGGACTCACAATAATGAACCTTAAGTCACCTAGGGTGGTTTGGAAAAGAAATTTGGAGGATATGTTCTAGTTTTCTCCAAAATTTTATATGATATTTGAAATCTAAATCTTATTTATCTGTCTATTGGGATTTATTTCATTATTGATGTTCTTTGAGTGTCTATTGGAGTACCATTTCTAAAGTCTTAATTATCATTTGATGATGTTGTGAAACAACATGCCTCCAAGAAGATATGTGAATCAATTCTAGGATTTGTGCTTAGGAATTAATTTTCCAGATGCCACTGATGTTCAATGTCTCAACGTTCCACAAGAGGATACATAGATGGTATGAAGTGTTGAACTTTTATTTGAGTTCTTGGAGACATGTGATATTTTCAAGGTGAAATGTTCCATCTTCAAGATATATGGGACTAGAAGAAGATGTTGGGACACTTTGTTAATGAAGAAGAGGAAAAAGGGATTATAGTAGAAGGAATTTAATGACCTTTTGATTGACTAGTTCTATCCTGAGTCAATGGTGTCATCCATGTCTATAAAGTATTTTAAACTCGAGTAGACTAACAAGACCATGAAATAATATGAAAATAATTTTTCTATGATTGTGCAGTTTTCACATTAGATATTATTGAATGTGAATATGAAGACTCAACAGTTCAATATGAGACTTCGATCTGATATAAATTATCAGGATTTCAAACATAATATTTCTTCTTATGCTGATGTGATAGATGGAGCGTTGATGGTTGAGATGGACATAGTTCAAAAGTCAGTGTTATGGGAGTTAACTTTTATCCTAGGGGCTGTTACATGGGTACCCATAAAGTGAAGATGAAGCCTAATGATTCTATTTGAGGTTCTCAAATAGTAGGGTTCTTTTAGACCTCCTGCAGTGCTTGATATAAGCCCTATTAATTTATACTAGTGTGGAAATCCTGGGAACTCTTAACAGGTTTGCATTGAGGCACCCATGGTATGTGGTTCTTGTTGATTCTAAGGTCACTATAAAAAGTTTTGTTATTTTTATTTTTCTACATATCATGGGATATTGTCATTTGTTCAAAAAATAAATGTGGTGCAATCAAATACTTTAAAGTAAAAGGGGTCCCAATCATAATCATATAAAACGAAGCTTCTTCATGCAGTGGAAGAGTCTCAAGGGGAAGAAGATATAGGTCCAAGGACTATGACTGGTTCCATCATTATGTAATTTCCAATAGTGAATGATTTATTTGATACTGGTATATCTCATTTATTCATTTCAAATAATATTCTGAATATCCTTAAATATTTTTTGGAGATTATATCTAATGTGATGGGTATAACTAAACACCTCAAAATGAAAAGAGAGTAGGGTCTCTTTTATACTGCTTATGTTTTCTCTTTATTAGGTATTGATCATGGTTAGTATTCTTTGGTTCTCAAAATGATTCATATTAGCCTCATTTTCAAGATGGATTGGATCATTTCTAATAAAGCCCTGTTTGACTGCTAGCTTCGGTGGGTCTCCTTTACATAATCTGATGGGGTTGTTCTATATGATCTAGGGAGAATGGGACTCAAGGATGAGAAGGACTGAAAATTCTTATCTGGAGTTGGGGAAAGTATTATTTATGTTGGATTTTGATTATTATTTAGAATATTTGAGTGATGACCCACTCTATTTGTCATCAAGTTTCCCAACATTTTTCTATATGACATATCTTTGTTTCCACCAGTAAGGGAGGTTGAGTTTTGAATTACTTTACTACTTGTTACTTATCCAATATTTATTCATTCTCACTGAATGTCACTAGTTGAGATGAAGGAGTGAAATTATTTGTTTGATTATCTTTTAGAGAAATGATTTTTACATCCGAGTGTTTCACTTTCAGTGGCGCCTATTCTATTTGCTAAAAAAAGATGATGGTTCACTTCACCTTTGTGTTTATTACTAAAAACTAAATCGCTTTATGGTAAATATTATGTATTTTTTCATATATTGATTATATGTTTGTACATTTAATAGGGGGAAGTGGTTTTTGAGGATTGATATTGGATCTGGTTGTCATCAATTGAGAATAAATGAATATGACATTTGGAAAACTACATTTCGGAGTAGGTAAGGCCATTTAGTATACCTTATCATGGAATTTCTTTTAACTATTGAACATATAGTCCTTATGGATTTAATGAACATGATTTTTCAAGTGTATCGAGATACATTCATGGTGGTATTCATGGAAGACATCCTTGTTTACTCTCTGTTTGAGGATGATCATTTATTTCATCTATGATCAAGTTATGGAATTATTGATAAATCACCAAATTTATGCCAAGCTATCGAAATGTGATTCTTGGATCTGGGAAGTGATTTTCATTGAACATGTGGTGTTCAAACATGGTTTTTCAATTGATATTGAAAAGGTGAAGGGTGTTATGACATGGGAGAAAGAACATAATGTTTTTGAGATTCATATATTCTTAGGTTTAGCTGGATATTGTCACTAGTTTTTAATGGATTTATCCAAGTTGTAATCTCTAATGACTTCTCTAACTCAAAAGGGATTAATTTTTTCTTGGGATGAGAAATTTTACAGATATTTTTTTGGGATGAAATGTCTTTTGACTACTGTGCAAGTGTTGACTCTTACAGAGGCCGGGAAGGCCGATGTGGTCTTTTTTGATGCATTGGGTTTAGGTTTGGGATGTGTTATTATGAAGGGCGATCAAATGGTAGTTTATCTCTTGGAATATTACGCCACATGAAAATAATTTTATGACTTATGAAACTGAACTTGCAGCTGTGATGCATGTGCTTAAGTGTTGATCACATTACATTTTCAAAGAAAGGTTTAGTGTGTTTTCAGTTCAAAAGACCTTGAGTTATATTTTATCTTAAAATGATTTGAAATTACAGTAGAGGAATTTGGTTTAGTACATGAAATATTTATACATTGACATATCCTATACCCCAGGGAAAGGGAATGTCATTGCAGATTATTTGAGTAGGAAACATTTGACCCAGGCCATGAAAAAATCATCAGAGGAGTAGAAATTGATGGATCTTTTTTCTGTAGTTTCATATAGGAGTCCAAGAATCCAGGTCTAAGGTTTCCTTAGAGATTTTTCAGTTTACCTTTTCTTTTCATGAGATTATTCTTTGTCAGAAGTATCTTGATGGTGAATTCTGTAGTATTAGTAACTCTCTTTATGGTGGGGAGACCATGGCTGAGTGATCATTTTCCATGAGGGATATTATATATGTTTATAACCAATACATAATACCTTTTCCTGTGAAAATATGTAATGGGGGATTTCCATAATTTCCTATGGGTAGTGCACCCAAGAACCATGAACATGTTCTATGACATGCATCACTGATTCCGATGGTCAGGTATGAGATGGGGTATTGCCAATTTTTCCTCTAATTGGTATACATTTCCAATTGTCATGTCTGAGAACCATAACCCATTAGGTTTTCTTTAGCCACTTCTAGTTCCAACATGGTTGTGGCTTTATATCTTTATATACTTTTGGTGTGGAATCCACATACCCAGTAAAATAATAATGTGATGTGGGTTGTGACTGATTGACTGACTTATTCAGCTCAATTTATACCCATTCACGATACAACCAAAGTTGATGATCTATGAAATTTCTATGTGAAAGAGATTATTCATTTTTTATAGATTCGCATATTCTATATTCTTAGATAGAGTTACTCAGGTTACTTCTCACATTTCTACAAGCATTCAAGAGGCACTAGGATCTCTGGTTCATTAGATTATGAAATGACATCCATATTTTTATGGAAAATAGAAATAGAAATAGACATATATATATATATTATTTAATATATGCATAATTATTGATTTCCTGACTTTTATGGGACATGGGATGACCATTTGGGATTGGTGGAGTTTTCTTATAAAAATAGTTACTAGTTTGTAATCAAGATGGTTGCTTTTGAGTCTTTGTACGGTTGGCCTTCTAAATATCCATCATGTCAATCAGATATTGATGAAACGTACTTGGTTGGAATTATATTGGTTCAAGAGATAACAACGAATATAAAACTAATTCAATATAAAATGTTGATAGTACATATAAGGAATCGGTCTTATGATGATCATCACCATAGACCATTGAAATTTTCAGTTGGTGATATGGTGTTATTAAAATTTTCACCACATTCGGGTCATTGATGGATTGGGAGGCAATGTAAGATTTCCACTTGTATTGTGGGAACATTTGAGTATTTTTATAAGGCATGGAATTTGGATTACCATTTATCACTTTCACCATGGCTGTGCAATCTTACTTTTTATTACATAACAATACATTGCATTTTAGAAAAAGAGGAAATTTTAGAGATTAGTGTCTTGGAAATAATGTATATAATAAATGAAAAATTAAAAACCTATTATAATACAATTTAAATGATTAATAATAGGTTCATATTACATAAATTTACTACATCTCATAACCTAGGGACATACATCAAAGGAAAGGGTGATCATAAGGACTGGTAAGGGAAATCATGGAAAATAATTTACATGTTATCATGAGAAATATCGATAAAAAAATGTGGTATATCATAAATGAATGAGAAATCAAAAATAGGAATATCATAAATAAAATAACATGAATCATAACATGGATATATAGCTAAAAACATATTTTATACATTCATAAGCCTATCAATATGGTTTTTTCACCTCGGTCTCATAAAAATTACCATGTTTATTCACCAACGTAACATAAAACATGTCCTCTATAGAGATTAAATTAATTACCCAATAAACTTTTTATTTGTTAGGGAAAACCCATAAAATTTATTAATTTTTATGTGATCCACATAGATAATAACCAAACATCTCATAAATAAATCATGGAGAATAAAATAATCGGGTTTCATATCAAAATTGCAGTGTTTTAAGAAGTGCATAAATACAGGATCATTATGTCATTTATAACACATAAAAAGTGAATGAGGGTTTTATGTTTGTCAATTAAAGAGTAAAATAAATATTTTTTATCATATTTATTTACTAACTTATAAAATAAAGATGTTAGGGTATTCACATAAAGAAATTAAAATAATTTCTTGAGAAAAAGAGAGAAATTTTGAGTAGAAAATATGGAAACATAATGAGTATGAAAGATATTTATAGAAAACATTAAAGAGATAGAGGAAAAGGGTATCCCATTAATCAAAGACTATAAATAATTTAAAGGTATAAAATAAAATGTATATAAGAATATGTTATGAAAATTCTAAAGGCAAACCCCATAAAAATAGAACTTGGAAGGAAAAGATAAGTTGATATTTCCCTTACCTTGATGTGCAACTCATAAAACTCAATGATTGGAAACTTGGGGGCTTCATAAAACCTTGAGAGGAATCCTTGGGAGGTAAAACTACCAAATATTCATGGAGGAGGAATTATTAATGAAAGATAATTATGAAATGGGTGGTTATTTAAAGAAAATGTAAGGAAGTTTTTATTGATTTCCTTAGACACCTCAGCTGTGGGACTAGAAAAACCATGGGTTTTTAAATGGTATTTTCAAATGGTAATGGAAACATAGGACAACTGATATTTTATTTTAATCCAAAAGAGTCAAAATTAATTTATACCACTTATTACATAATTATAATTCTATTAAACATACTAACAACTCAAAATTATATTTTTTCCCTTCTCAAGAGAACTAAATATTTTAAAAAATTCTGAAAAATTCACCGAAACCTAATTTCTACATGATTATTTCAAAAATATTTTTATATTTTAATAGTAATCTTATATGTATGATAAATTTATCTTTTTAATATAAAAATCATTAATTATTATAAATAACAGCCGATAAAAAAGGCATAGTAAAATTTCAGACACTTGAAAAAAATAACATTATTTTATCATTTAAATTAATATAAAAGTATTTTAGTCATAATATTTAATTATAATAAAACTTATTAGTAATAATTTTATTTATTATAATAATTAAATAGTGTCTGAAAAGTATAATTTCAGTTTGAAAGATCCATTTTTCAAATTCGTCATATGTTTTAGAAAAACTAAACTGAAAGCGGAAATGATGGAATAATAATTTTATTTATTCAAAGGGATTATAAAATAAGTAACTAAGGCCTTGACACATAACCCCATATAAAACCCTCATATGAACTAAGGTTAAGGTGTGCGTTAGTGATAGGCTCATGGAGCAGCTTGGATAATAACGCTCGAGTGGTAATCTCCACTAACATGAACTTCTAAAGTAGGTGATTTTGTTCAAACTTAACATGTTAGAACCATGGCTTGGTCTTAGTAAAGAGAAAATCCCAGAGACACTACATCCCTCCCATTTTCAAAAAAATGGGCTTCGTACTACAAAACTCTACTAGATAATTCAATCGATTATTGTTTATACATTAATTTTCCTTGGTCATTTCTACCTATAGACAATAATTATAATAATAAATCATTATTGAGATTATAGTTTCCAATAGTCATATTGATCAATGGTCATATAATAGTTAGAACCTGATTGTCAAATTTAATATTATAGTCACTTTATTATTAAAATGATATATTTATGTTGAATATAAAATAATATACCACACATTTTTAGGAAAAAAGTATTATTCAAAAATTTTGGGTCATTATATTCTTCCTCTATTAAGAAATTTGATCCCCAAAATTTCAATTCATTCCCTCAGTTGAGAAAACGTGTGGGTAATATTTCTGCACTATATCCTCTAGTTCTGACATGTTTTCATCATATTAATGGTTTCACCACAACAGTCTGAGGAGGTGGGTTGTCCTATTGTGTAGAACTTTGCCTCTATAGTCAAGGATGTCCAACAACTACTCCTCTTTAGATCAGTCTTGTTCCAGTTGCAATACTTTAGGATTTAGTATATGTGAAGGGCCATGTATTTACTTCATCATGAGAGATATGTGGAATACATCATGATCTTGAGCTATATTTGGTGGAGGTTCTAGCCTATATTCCACTACTTCTATGAGATCAAGGATTTAATAGGGGCCAATATACCTGGGTCTAAACTTACCTTTCTTCGCAAACCACGTGAATCTTTTCCATGGAGAAATTTGATGGAAGATCTCATAACAAACCCCAAACTAGAAGTCCCTTTGTTAAATTTCATCATATCTCTTATGTTGACTATTATAAGCCTTAATGGGTTGTTGGATGGCATGAAACTTTTCTATCATCTCTTCCCTAAGATTAGGCCAAAGAAGCTTTCTCTCACCAGATTCATCCTAATAAGTAATAGTTCTTCATCACTTTCTATATAGAGATTTTTAAGGAACTATTTGAATACACTAATGGAAGATGTTGTTTTATGATCACTCAACTAATGGAATATATTGATCCCATCCACATATAAACTCCATTGAGCAGGTTATCAGCATGTACCTAGGTGACATAATAGTCTTTTCAGATTGGCCATCATTTTGAGGGTGGTAGGTTCTATTGAAATTCAATTCGGTACTCAGAGGATATTGAAGAACTCCCATGAATTTTAATGTGAAATTAGATCATGATAAAAAATGATATAAATCATAACTCCATGTAACCTCACCACTTCCTTCCGGTAAATATTGATAAGTTGGTCAAGAGAGAAATCTTACTAAATAGAGATAAAATGGGCTATCATGGTGGGATGGTTCCTATAATCCATATCACATTATTTCATTTGGATATATTTAGTGTCAAGTGAAAATGTATATATTTATATTTTCCCACTTCCAAACTGGTATGGGAAGTGGTTATAGTTCCCCTTTCAGAAGTTGTCGCTCCACCTTTACTTGTTGACACGCCAAGCACCTTTTAGTGTAGTCACCAATCTCTATTTTCATGTTCTCCGACCAATAATGATCATTAAGGTATCTATACATTTTCATGCTTCCAAGATTTATAAAGAATGTAGGGATATGAGCTTAATCTGTTAAATAATTCTTCATTTCCATAATATATGGATCATATAACCTTGTATGAAATTTTAGTACAACTTATTGAAAAATTTTAAACTCAGAAAACTTCCCATTATTTATGGCCTCTATCTTATTCTATAAAAAAGGAAATTATCGTTGAAATTTCATGATATTCTCTAGTAACGGTGGTTGAGAAATCAATTGTAATAGGTTAGATGATGTCCCCTCTCTTACGATTCCCTTGTCCAGTTTTACTAGCTCTTTGATCAAAGGATCTCCTTGAATCCTCAAAGTTTGAATCACATAAGGGTCTTTCCTACTTAATGCATAAATGACATTATTTTCTCTACTTGAATGAAAATGAATAGAATAATCAAAGTCCTTTATATGTTCTGACCATCTCCTTTGTCTCATGTTCAATTCCTTTTTCCGAAAAATATACTTCAGACTTTGATGGTCTGTGAATATATCACATTTCTCCCCATAAAGACAATGTCTCTACATGTTTAGGGAAAATAACTACATGTAGATATAGGTATACATAGGATAGTTCTAATCATGGTTGTTCAACTATCAATATGAATAAGAAATCACCTTATCATTTTGTGTGATGACACACCCAAGAACGTTTAGAAATAAATTGCTAAAAATATTGAATCCTTCTCCAATAGAGGGTATATTTAACACAGGTTCAGTAACCAATCTCTTATTTAGCTCTTGGAAACTTTCCTCACACTCATTTGTCTATATAATGATTAGATTGAGATATTTCTCCTTCAAAGATAACTATAATTTTTACATTCAATACTACTAATATTTTCTTACTTCAGTAGTTGATTTTAGTATTATACTTTGAGATCCATTTCATCATTAATATAATGTTGAATTCTAACATGGGAATGAATAATAGATTTACGATGTGACTGTTCTTTCCAAAATAAATATTAGAGTGTCTATACAATATTTATGGTTAGATAATACCTCCGGGTGTCTTGATAGATAACTCTACTTCTAGAATTTTAGAGATAGATTCTATATTATTTGACGACTTGAAGCAAATAATGGAATTTTTTGAACCATAATCCAAAACTTACTTGCTATATTTGAGAGAACACTGAGAGTATGTTCCACCACATCATTTAGAGCTTCAAATTTACCTATCCTAATAGAAAAAGCATTATCTTTCTCCCTTGGCCTATTCTGAGTTTGATGGTGATTCCTGTGTATTGACTTCAGATTAGAAGATGATAGAAATAGTACCCAAGATCTCCACACTTCAAAAATTGGACTTTATCATTGGCCTAAACCATCATCCCTTTGTTTCTAGTGTTGATAAGATGAGGATTCACCTCACTATGATTGTTTTGATAAATATGGACATCTCTTCCACACTTGTAACATTTCTCTCTCTTGACAAAGTAGTTCCGCGAATGATTCTCCCCATATTATTTACATGTAGGAAGTTGAACATATTTTCTTCCTCTTCCTTGATCAAAGCTCTTCCCTATATTTGTATCCAAAGGTATCTCCTTTTTATTCAGTTTATGGGACCACTGCATCTCTATGAACCCCACTTCAAATTTTATAAAACTCTTCATGATCTCCTCTTTTTTTCATTATCTCAATTGAAAATATTCTTCTATTGATGAGGTCTTATTCCACCAAAGAATCTATCAACCTTCCCATTATGATCCATCACAAATATAACAGTGTAATGGGAATGTTTTGTGGAGTTTATATAATAGATTCCCACATATTTATTTTCCTTCTACTTCATCTTAATGAATTTCGTCTGCATTTTTATTCTCATTAAATAGTTGAAATATTTTTTGAAAAAGGTTCCCTTGAACTCTTCCAACGTCATATATTCAATCTCCCATCTTGGATTAATTTTTATAACAATTTCCACCATTTATCATCTTCTCTACCTAAGTGGTACATAGCTTGGGTGACATTCTCTTATTCCAAACAACAGAGTGCAGAACTGATCTTTTCTATAGAGTATATCCACTATTCATAAATCAATGGGTACGTAGGTCCACTAAAAGAAGGTGGTTTTTAATTCATAAAGGACTCAATGGAATGTTTTTACCTTTTAGGAGGATATAGTCTCTCAGTTTGATTCATGTTATTGTTCATTACTCAATTCCATAAAATCATCAATCTCTTGATGTTTTCCATTCTGGATTTCATCGGAAGGCCATCAAATCCAGGTCCGTTACACTCACCATTTGCATTATTTCACATTTTCTCACCATTTTCTAAAAGAAGAAAACCATGTTGTGAAACATTTTAATTTAAGGATCATATAAATATAAAATAATTTTACCACTTGAAACATAATGCTTAAACAAGTTATTATTTAACAACATTCTCACTACCTATAAATCCTTTATAATGGTTCATAAAAATTTTGTGATTAACTAAGAATATACCTTGGGAGTGTCAGATAGGGAGTGCAGAAAGACCCATTGTCTGGTACCAGGTTATGTCAAGTTAGGTCTGATGTAACTTGTTTGGGTTGGTACCCCTAGGTACATCTATGCCACACATAGGTCCATATATTTGTATCCAGATATGTATTTATTTTCTCAGAAACCACTTGCCTAATATTTCACTAAAATACAAAGATGTTTTACTATATTTAAACATTTTTATAAGGATATTTATAATTTTTTTAATCCTAATTACATAATATAACTAAACATTCCTTTGATATAGATAATGACATACAAAATTTTTATTATAAAACTTTATGTAGAATTTTACCAACATAGGTTCTTTTAAAGTCTCGTGTCTTCGAAATAATGTACAAAATACATGAAAACTTATAAAATATTCTAATCCACTTAATTATTTTTATGATTGGTTTATCCTAAGTACATTTACTATATCTACTAACCTGGGGACATACATCAAAGGAATGGATGATCTTAAGGCTTATTAAGGGAAATCACAGAAAACAACCTACATGTGATCATCAGAAATATCAATAAGAAATTAAGGTATATAATAAAGGCATAAAAATTGAAAAATAGGTATATCATAAATAAAATTACATGATTAAAAACGTGGATATTGGGCTAAAACATTTGTTTTAGACTTTCAAAAGCATATCACCAAGGTTTTCCATTGAGTTGTCACAAAAATTACAAAGGTTATTCCCCAAGGTATCATTAAACATGTCATATCTTGATATTAATTTATTTACCCAATGAAATAGAGTTATATTTGGGAGAACCATTAATATATATTTATATTAATGTGATCCTCATAGCTCATAATCAATAATCTGATAAATAACACATAAAGATTAAAATAAATGGGTTTCGTATCAAAATCCTGGTGTATTAAAAAGTGCTTAAAAACAATATCATTAGGTCATTTATAACCCATGGAATGGGAATAAGGGTTTTATGTATGTAAATTCTAGAACAAAATATATAATTTTTACATATTTGTGAATACACATTGGAAAATATTTTTTTTGGGTTTTCACATTAAGAAAAAAAATGGTTTATTGATAAAAAAGAAAAAAAATTGAGAAAAAAATTCAGCAACATAACACGTATGAAACATGGTTTTAGAAAACATTTAAAAGATAGGAAGAAATGATATCCCATTAATTAAATACTCTAGATAAATTAAATGGATATAATAAAATGGATAGAATAACATGATATAGAAATTTTAAAGATATACCACCTAAAAAGTGAACTTTAAAGGAAAAGAGAAGTTGAGATTTCCTCTACCTTGATGAGTAACTCAAAAAACTAGAATATTGGGACCTTGGGGAATTGTGGAAAGATTTTTAGGACTAATTAGTAGGTAAACATACCCTATATACTAGGATAATTAATTGGAAATTATAGTTAATGGATAAATGGTTGGGTTATTATAGGAAAAGTGAGGTATTTTTTTTAGATTTCCATTGGCACCTCGATAGTGGTATTTGAAAAACCATGAGATTACCCATAGAATCTCTCCATGGTATTGAACCCTTAGTACACATAATATTTTAATTTAATATAAAAGTGTTGAAAAACATTTTATATTATTTATTATATCATTAGGATGTCCTTAAAAATACCAAAAACTCAATAATGTTTTTTACTATTTAGTGGAAAACAAAATATTTTAGAAAATTTTAATAAATGAAATATAAGCTAAATATAATGTGATGATTTCAAAAAACGTTGCTTATTTTATCATAATAATTCTTTACGTATGATCAGTTTTACTTTAAATTATAAAAATCCTTATTTATTAAAAATTATAGCGGGTAGAAAATGCATATCAAAATTTCTAACACTAGTAAAAAATAAAATTATTTTATTATATAAATTTTAAGAATATTTTTTTGGTCATTACATATAATTAAAATAAAAATTATTAATACTAACTTAGTATACTGTAATTATTATATATTTTCAAAAAATTACATTTTCTATGTGAAAAATAAATTTATCAAATTCGTCAAATTTTTACGAAAAAGTAAATTCAAAACAAAAAATGATAGAACATATATTTTATTTGTACAAAGGGATCATAAATTAAGTAAATAAGGACTTGAAACATAACCTCTTATAACAAACACATATTACCTAAGGGTTTGTTTTGAGATAATGATAGACTCATGGGGAGACTCAGCTAACATCGCCCGAGTGGTAATTTCCAATAAATTGAACTTCTCCCTTAGGTGATTTCGTGCAACTTTATCATGTTGAAACTCACCTTGGGCTTGGTAAATAGAAAATCCCAAAGACACTACCTCCCTCCCATGTTCTAAAAAATGGACTTTCTAGGACATGACTCCACGAGATGAGACAATTGACTTTTATTTCTACATTAATTTTCTCTTACATTTATACTATGAAATGATAGTTATAATGTTAAAATCATTATTTACATTATAGTTTCTAATGGTTATATTATACCAACGATTATATAACATTTGAAACCCAATGATCATATTTAAAATTAAACTGAATTCATTAGTAAAGAGATATATTTATGTTGATTATCAAATTAAATAAAACACATTTTCTGGAAAAAAATATATTATTCAAAAATTTTGGGTTGTTAAAATATATGAAATCGACAAATAATGTGTTCCATGTATCTCATCTACCAATGAGTCTTTCAGATCCGTCTCATGTTCTGAGTTAGAGTGATCTAGATGTCAGGCCTCAATTATCAATGAATGAGCATCCAGTAAGGACTGTTCATTCTAAAACCAAGGAAATTCAAGGGAGTATGATACATTTGGTTAGAGTTATATGGAAGAATAGTTATTATACTCATGATATGTGGTAGAGAGAGAGTAACTAAGGAGAGACTAGTGGCTGCATATTTTTGACATGAAATCTTTTTAACAGGCTTTCTAGTGATATAAATTTTCAATGATGGTGAGATTGTAACATCTTGTTACTATTTTAAGTTAATAATCAAAACTCATTTTGATCATTCTTTGGTAGGTGATCATTTAGGTGTTATTCAAAAGAAATTTTAAAAACTTTGGAAGGCTCTTGAGCTGTGAACGGTTGGCACACCATTTTCTCAAACCGTGCACCTTACTGGTGAAAACCTTTGAGACCAAGGAATTGAGGGTTTCTATATTTGGTTCATTGTTTGAAAAACTATGAAATCACCTATTAGAAACCCTTAACCCCTTAAAAGTGGATAAAATTTTGGGTGCACATTTTGATAAACCATGCGGTGGCATTTAGGAAACAATGCATACATAATGTTTTAATTCTAAAAATTCTTAAAAAGTTACCGAACACACATTTAGACCCCCGCCTAACCATAACTATGGGTTCGATGACTTAATTGGAATTTTTAGTACTTAAGAACTAATTTTGGCTACTACAAATCATCTATAAATAGGATCAAAGCTAGGTGATCACCATTTGATCCTTTCCCAGTTAGAATTCATCCCTTGTTCCTTCTATCCTGATATCTTCATCTATCCTTATTAATGTTTTTAGATATCTTTTTAGTTATAGATTATAATCTCTATTGTTTTATATCATGAATCTATGTTCAATTATTGGATCTCCATTGTAGATGTTCTTCATTGGAGTTTCCCATTGCGGGTGTTGTGAGACATGATCTCTTTATTTCGGAAGGAATTTTCATATAGTATTAGAGAGTTTATATAACCCTAAATTGATTGATTTAAATTATGTTTAATTAAATTGTTTTATAAAAAAACCAATTCATATCTAATTTGTATTTGAATTTTCATTGGTATGAAATTTGGGGAAAACCACAAATTCCAATGAATGGGGATGTGATTATGGAATTTGTGGGAAGTTGTGAAATTAAATTCTATAATTAAATTTTAAAATTTACTTTTGTAATTGATTAATTTTATTTTAGAAATTTTTTTTAAATTGTTTTGATAATAATACATTGGTTTTATCCTAGAAAAATGAATGAATTTTTTAAAAACCCATTTATTGGTTTTTAAATATAAATTGTCATTTTGTAATGGAAAATGGAGAAATTATATATTGAAATGTTTTGAAATAATTTTCCAATTATTTATTTTTGTTTAATAACATCAAAATCCTGGGTATTTAGTGATTTATTTGGTAAAAAACTATATTTATGCTTTACAAACCTAACAAACCATAGTGAATTAGGTCATTTTCTCAATGGGATGGTGATGTGTCCACTTTGACCAGTGTATGAGAGATGTGTTTACATATATTTTTGTGAACACCATTTTGAGTGTGTTAGGATACCATCACCAAACACTATCGTACATCTTGGAAGATGGCCATTTTGCACGTATGTGATTATTTTTATTTATTCAATTGTTTGTAAACTGTTTTACACATTCCTTTTGAATTTATATATACTACATTATATAAAATGTTTATTAATCCATAGTTTGAAATATTTCCATCAATTGAAATGAAAATCATGATTTTTTAAATCTTATTTGGTACATCCATCCACGTTTATTTTTATTTAATGTTTTATTTGGTTAGTTAATGTTTCATCTTATTATGGAATCCATGCGGAGACCCTACATGGATTTTTTCTCATAACCTACCTATTCCATCATGTGTTTGTAATTTTTCTTATGCTAGGTTAAAAAAAGAGAAAATAACCTCTTGGAGTTTGTAGTTGTTGATATTTGGGAATGGAGTACTATACTTATTGGGTCATGGGTTATTAACTTTCAATTGGGATGATTTTTATTTATACTGTGTGTATATATATCTATTTGAATTCTAGTACGATTCTCTCTATGGTGTTTTCTTTTGATTAAAATGACTTGAATATTTTTTTCCTTTTGTGGAAAAACCATTCAAATATTTATCTTGTAAAAATATTGGTGATTTTTTCAAACCTGTGGGAATCTGGTTCTCCCTTCATTGCACGTTATGACCCGAACAGTTATTAGGGTACCATGGTATTCGAGCTGGTTCAACAAAAACAATGCGCAAGATATACTACATTCAAAAGAAAAACATACATATATATGAATCATATGTTAGAAAATAGTGCTCATATAATATGAGCCTTATGTAGTTGGCGTGAAGTGTATCATTAGTTGCTGTATATTGGACTAGGATTGGAGATCATAGAATCATTATATATCATATGATAGTAGGAATCAAGTCACACTTAGTTATTGAGAAGTTATGAAGTTTAGCATCTTGCAGTAAGGGCGTAGGCTCCCCGATGTGAATAGAAAGTATTGCTATTGGGTGTAGTAATAAATAGCTCACCATAACTATATATCATTGGATAATAAGAATTAATCACCACATAGTTCTTATATGAATACTACCTGCACAGGTCATACTCAAACGCAAAGAGGGAGAATTTTTTATGTTTTCATTATTGTTATTGGGATTGGGGTTGGAGATTCATGTTTCATTATGTATCCTATGACAGAAGGAATCAAGTCACCTTTAGTTCTTCAATCGAGGTGTGGTGGGATGCCACACCCATAATGGTTGTCCACTTAGGGGATGCCTACCAAAATTTCTAGTTTATTTCATACACGAGACATCAATTGTGCATTTTAACATCATGCAGTGAAGACTCAAGAACATGATAGACCTGTAGTGATATAATATCCCTTGTTCTTGGGGGGAACACCTTACCAATGATCCTAATCCCTTGTGATCTATTTGTGGTGTTAGAAAACATTTAATTGAAAAGTTTCTTCATTTCATGGTGTTAATTTGAGAAAGGACAAGTGGATTTCGTATCATGTTGTGGCTAGAACCGAATATGGGATCTATGTGTCCCTATATATCTCATGATAATGAGAATCAAGACATACATAGTTCTAGAAATTTATATAGTTTAATTTCATACAATAAGGACATAAATTTTGAATTTTAACATATTGTGGTAAGGACTTGGGGGGATCAATACGATAGAAGAGGGATATTGTGGCTGGGCCCAATAATTGATACTTGGGAATTTCTATGTATACTATGATGGTAGAAATCAAGCCACACAATGTTCATGGAATCTTTGTTGTTTAGTGTCATGTAGAGAGGAAATCATCCATATAGTTTCACATCATATGGTAGGGGCATGGGTCACCTAAAGTGAAAGGAAAAAAATAATGTGTATAGGACAAGGAATAGAGGTTAGGGAATCAATACATATCCTCTAATGAAGGGAATCATGCCAAACAAAGTTCTTAGATGATGATATTCACTATGTGGATCTATCTCAGACATGGTTGGGGGGATTGAACCTTCATTTTGATTGAACTATATCGTGTGTCTGAATCATTTGTGAGATGATGTTTCCTGTACATTTTAGCATCATGTATTGAGTAATTATCCCAATATGTTTAACATCATGTTATAAGAAAATTCCCTTTACAGTTCATCATCATGTAGATAAGATGATCTCCGAATAGTTTAATGTCAAGTGGTCAAGATGGGAGACAATGTGTTGTTTATCATCTTGACTATAGGAAAAGAGATGCTTGATTACTGCTATAAAATGTATTTCATAAGAAATATTTCATTGGTGGGGGTGGGTTGATATATTATCCATCGATTTTATACAATGAGTAGGATCAATTGTGATAGAACTTATGTATGATATGATTCCATTCCCATTTGTGTTCTAGATTTGAAGTCTTCATTTCTGGCATCGTTGAGGTTCTGAGATCCAATACCAGTTCTCATTGAATAAATTAAAGTTGGTAGATATTATTATTGAAGGCCAATGAGATCTGATTCTAAGGTAATTCAAGTTTGTGCAATGTACACGACCTGTGCACATCGTGCTTCTCCAACTCATCGACCCAATTATGTGATTTCAAATGATCTAGGAGTTATACTCAAATAGATAATAAGAGTAAAGGTAGTTTTACTTCAATGGGTAACACTACCTTGGTCTTATAATCAATTGAATACAATTTTTCTTGTGTGATAGTACACATGGTGGTATGGTAGGCCAATAAAGTATGGTAGATATTTTTCTAGATTAGACTTTTTGTATTTATTCACCATATTCTAGAGTATATTTAATAGATTCTTATTGAAGGACTATATCTATACATTTTCCACTATATGATTGAATGATGATTTATTGGAATCTATGTTGTAATCTAGGTAATGTTTATTCAACTTTTTATAATAGAATTTGTTGTCATTGTTCTTTATTATTGTGTGAGGGACTCCGAACTAGGTGTTAATATGAGAGCTTACTAAGTTGATGATATTATTCATCCCAATTTCCTTGAGGGGTGTTGCCTGATCCCATTTATAGAAGAATTGGGCAGTAGTAAGGATATACTTGAGATGATTACCTATAAATGGGTGATATTTACCCAAGACATCCATTCCCCATGCAAAACAGAAGACATAAAAATTCATCCATATGTATCAATTAAAGGGGTTCATGGATGAAGTTTTCATGGATCTGGAATGCATGAAATCTCCTAGGGAATTTCACACAATCATGTATCATGGTTTTATAGTAGTAACCCAACCTCCTGAGTTGATGTGAGATCTCAATCCCAGACTGATGATCATTATAGGAGCCCGCATGGACTTATTCCATCATAGTGGGAATCTCTCTTTCTTATATCCATATAACAAGGATTATATCTAGTCCTTTCTTGTAGTGTGATTTCTTCACGTTCGGACCATCTCATAGGATAATGTTCTCTACTCAACATTGAATTTGTTCACTTTCAGCTCGATCTATTAAAAGATTATCATTTTAAAGATAACCAATTATTAGATCCTTCCATCTATGGGTGTATGTAACTTTATCTTGGTATGGGGTTGTATTGACATTATTCTTTTCTCCCATATTAAAGATTATTGTCCATGAGACAATTATTTATTTCACGATACAGAAGATCGCTTCCTCTTGAACGAGTTTAGCAAGGATAGTGGTTGATTAACCAATGCATCAATGCCAGCATTCTGTTATCAGAGATCATGATAAAATATGCTTTCAAAAGGGAACTCTTCCATTGGTCCCCTAATATAGCTAGTGAGGGGATCCAATTATTCATTTTTTAATTTTATAGTCACCATAGATCTACTTTTTTAGTAGCTCTGAATCCACATTGTTATTCATGTTGGATATCTATAGCTATTGGGATAGTTCTAAGCTAGTTATGAGGTCTTGGTATTTTTTCCTCATAGTTCATTCATCCTTTAGATAATGAGAAAAAGTAGGGAAATTTTATTTTTCCATAGAAAAAAACAGAATCACTAAATTGACGTATTTGAGCATTGTATTTTTCAGTCTCTTGTCAATAAGACATCAGTAGGTTCCATCTAAGTACATATACCATTTACGAGGAGTTTCATGGGTGTAGAAATATTCTTCATCTTAGAGTTTTTTTCCACTAGTTACTTTATGGGCCAAGATGTGCGACATGGAAATCAAACAAGGATTTTCCTTTCACTAACATTTGTAACATGAACTCAAAGACTTATTGTTGTAGAATGACCTCCCATCCGGTGAGACACCTTGTCAACATAGGATGACCACAGATTTATTTGAGAGGATCAATATGAGAGACCATATAGTCTTTTTTGGTTCTAAATGTAATGCCTCATCTTCTGCACTGCAAATTTGAGTGCAAGGAATATCTTCTCAACATTAGAGTATCTAGTCTTAGTACCTATCATTGTCTGACTGAGGTAGTAGAGATTTTACTCATTCTCATCATCATTCTTCTTTATAAGGAGGATACCTAGTGAGTGTTCCATAGTGTCCCCTTATAATATGAGTGGCCTTCCATACACATGTACAATTAGTACCGGTGGGTGAAACAAGTTCTACTTGAGACTCTCAAAGGCTTCTTGTAATTATCTATCCCATTGATAGGTGATTACTTTCTTAATTAAATTTTTGAATGTGAGGGAATTACTAGATAGGTTGGATGTGAAAAAAAATTTATAGGTGAGGTTCCATTAGATTCCACTCAGTTCTTTGATATTGGGGGGGGGGGCTGAATTTATCAAAATAGCACTAGTGTTTTCTAGCTCAACCTCAATGACACGACGACATATTATAAAGACAGGAAACTTCCATGATGTTACTTCCAAAGAACATTTCATTATATTCACCTTCATACCATGATACTACATCTTTTTAAAGAATTTTTGAAGATCCATGAAGTGATCACATAACTTTTCAGATTTGAGGACTAGGTCATGGACATAATATTCAAATATTCTTACCATGAAGGGATTGAGGATATGATGCATGGAACCTTAATATGTAGCTTCATAATTATTTTTGAAAAAGAGAACGATATTATAGAAAAAAGGCACTTTGAAGGTAGTGTATTCTTCTTCTTTTAGCAACACCATTGTCTAATTTTACATTGAATACCTATCCATGAAGGAAAGGGCATGTAAGCTAGCAGTTACATCAACCAAGAATTATATAATCAGAAATGGGAATTCATCCTTTTGGATGTGTCTGTAAATGTGTCTAAAATATGTTTAGACCCTAATAAACCCATTATTATTTTTAGAATGATGATATTTGAGATCTATTTTTCGTATTTCACTTATCGTACAAATATTAATTCAATTATGTTTTCAAATTTCTGCTTTGAATTCATATCAAGAGAGGGGGTATCCGTCTTCCTACTTTCATGAAGCCTCAGTGGTTATTGGGTAAGATGAGATGGTTCGTATCTAGATTTATATTTAGATGAATAACGTCTACATAATTCCAAGAGAACACTTATCTTTGTTGGTTTAGAAATGAAACATATAACTCTTTCCCCTTGAGAGTCATTACAATACTAATCATTGTAGGCAACATGCCTTCTTCTTTTTTCCCTGATTTAACTTTTTGAGCTCATCAATGGTGGTGGATATGACTTTTTATAATACGGGAGGGGAATTCCTAAGGACATTCTCTTCTTGGTCCAGCTCTGAGTTTGTATAGGAATTTTTCGATTAAATCAGCAATCTGGGGGTATCTCAATAACTTTTGTGGTCCGAGAGGCCTTGCGAAAATGCATTATCATCCCCTACAAATAGAGTTGTTGTAGGTAGATTCTAAAGATGATTTTATTTTACACTATCTCTAGGAATGGTAGTTGTTTGGACATTTAGGATCGAGTATGTTTCCTAAACTAGATTTATGGAGAGCACATAGTCACAGATAAGCATACACCAATAATTTTTAGGGGTGGTCACAAATATATTGGGGAATGAAACTTGTTTATCATAATTCACCATTTTTTGTTTGGATTCCCATTTGTAGAAACCTACCTAAGAATATGTGGATTAAAAAGTCTCAATGTGGGAACTATCACAATGTATTATGCTGACCATCTTATTGATGAGGTACTTTAAACACTGATGGAGTGTTGAAGGTGTCATAATGTGGATATGAATCTAGGTAATTTTGAGTAAGGCAGTTTATGTGGCCTCTTTCTAGATAACTATAAACTCAAAATCAAATTTGATATCCCCAAATTGTGTTTTATGATTGATCTTCCTGAGTCTTATTTATCCACTCTTTTCATAACCATGAATGGTAATATTTTTGGGAGGCAAATCCCCTTCACTATACCAAAAACATTTGAGGGTTGAATCCAGATAGGATTGATCCGGAAACCATTGTCAATGAGAGACCTTCAGATATCAAAATTAGATATTATACCTGAAACAAATAGTGTTATGTTGTGTACCCAGATATCATATTCTTAATCTGGATCTATGAATGATATGAAAACATGACATTCTTCTAGGATAGTCTCCACTCTATAGACCTTAGCTACAAAATCTTCTATCTCAAAATTTTGTGGTATCTAGAGGGCTTCAATGAGTGCCTCGATGAGTTATTTTGTGAGACAGAAAACATCTAGAATTTAGATCTTGTCTTGGAAAATCACTAGCTACTTCAGAATGTTCGACTTTTAAGCTAGGGGTTAGCACTTATAGAGGTGGTGATGTTCCTTATTATGTGGATCGGGAGATGATGCCATTGAATTTGGATGGGCCTTGTCCTTCTGGAAAAGTCATTGGAGAATATTATTCAAGTGAAAAAGTCATGTCGACCTTCCACATTTCCTGGGTAGATCCGATAATCACACCCCCACTTGGACTTCATGTAAGAAAACTAGTCATGGAAGACCAATAAGGGGTTCTGAGACACCTCCATGTCTCCAATTGGATTACTAAAGTTATCTCCTAGGGGTGTTAGTTTTATATATTTCCTCTATGAGTATGTGACCAAAATATTAAGTATGACCATGACCCTTATATCCTCAGTATCCTCAGTTCCCTGAAAATGTGGCCTACTGTCCCATAGTAAGGGGTAAGAAACTCATACTTAGAGGCATAATCATCATTAGAGAAGGGGTATACCAAGTGTAAAATGTTAATATTAAAAAATATGAGATATTTATTCAATGAGGGTACTATTTGGTAGGGTGGCACCCATGATTTGGAAATTTCATGTAAGTAATATGAAAGAGTCAAAGCTTACATTGAAGAAAATTATGACCCTTTATCTTCTGTCTATTCCTATGTCTTATGGCCACATCCACCATTGGGAGGCATATCTGGTGTCACCTAAAATGGTGGTGAAACTATTCTAGGTCAATGAAGTTGTTCTCTCAGTGTGTCATGAGATTTATAAACTTCTATTTGATTCATCCAGTTGCTGAAATTTTATATAAGCAAGAAAACAATTACACCAATCTACTGCTTCTTTTAGTTGGGAGATCATCATACAAGCCACTTTCCCTAAGGAGTTATCTCAAATCAACTATCTAGAATCAACCATGCTTTGGATAATTTATTTGAAGATGATGTAAAATTGGATGTTATGACCATGCTTTCTAAGGAAAAGACAAGAATTGGGACAATTGGGGGGGTTGACCTCATTGAGATTTCTAGGTTCTAGTAGGTCGATCAGGTCATTGCCCATGGACAAAATAAAATAAATAGAGACTTGTTCATTTCCTTTGGAATATTTTTTATTCATCCATTCATCAAACCTTGGTTGTAACTAATCACATTTGGACTCTAGCCCAAGGTGATTTTATTATTATTGTTTCTTGACTGGAGGTGATGGGTGGTTTAGGACATTTCTAGGTGTTTGAAAGGGAACTTCTGATTGTTTGAGGGTAAGAAAAACATATTCTACCTTTCGAATCCATTTTCCCTATGCTAGAGGCATGATTGGAGACTTTGATCGGGTTTTTGTAATGGTGTTTTCTAGATGTTGTGCCATTTCATTGAACTCATAGAACCCACCTGGATACTTTATTGGGATAAGAGGTGTATGTAGCTCATCATGAATCTTTTCATCATACAGTTCCGATAATTGTTTTTGTGAGAGAGAGATGATGAGAAAGTAGTTTAAACCCATTCATATAGATATTAAGTTAGAAAATCACTAATTTTCTAATTGGTTACAGTTCTTCTGGTCTATGATTTTCATTTTCCTATGCGTGGAGTTGAACTGGTTAATGAATTGAAAATGATGGTCTTTCCATCCTAAAAATGATCATCCTAGAAGGTAGTTGTATAAAATGAGTTTGGCCCTAATAGAGTTTGTAAAAAAAATACCTGTTTTTTTTTCACTTTTTGATATCAAGGGACTATCATCAAACCACATTGGGAAACAAAGTGTGTGAGAAGCTATACGATGTATCATGTACCATCAATGGGAGAGAAGGTATGACTTGAAAAATTGGTTGGGAAAAAGTTTCATCCACCTATTTGGGATATGACTCCCTATCATGTTTTATAGGGGAACATCACCATCCCATGGCTTCCATTTGAGTAGCTAGGGACTCAATGATATTGAGCTATCATGGAGGTACTATTATCTATGTTTCCAACCATCTTCATGGATTGGGTGGTTCATGATAAGGTCACCCATTTAACATTTATTATTGATTCTCCATTTGTGTGAAGACAGAAAGATCACCCTAGTGAGGGAGAGACTTTCATCACGATTAAGGGAATTCATGGTCATTTTCTACTTCCGCATTTATGTAGACCATAAAACGTAATGAAAATCTATTCTAATGCTCAGATGCCACTTTTTTTGGTGGATTAACTCTTTCTAGATGTATGGGAGGAGGAATATTCCCCTCACCTAGAAAATGGTACACGATTGGAATATTTACCATGAGTAGCTCTTCATTAACTTGACTAAGAGTTTTAATTTCATAAAATAACATGAAAACAACTCCTTAGTGGAAGTATTTTCATTTCATCTAGGTTGTTATTGGTATGTAGCCACAACCTTTCATTTATCTTTGATATTGTTCTTTCATAGAGGTGGAAACTTGTTATTGGGAGGTGTTAGGTTATTGATCCTCCTCTGGTTTAAGGTGCATATAGCCTCATAGGGTGCTTCCAACCCTTCTCTATGGGTATTTTTTCCTTGTTTTATCTCGATACATTTTCATCTTGATCCACATTATTTTCTATATTGAAGGTGATGACATTCACATAGGTGTATTTTTAAGTGGTAGTTATTTCATTACTTTCCCCACAATAGGATGATTATTCACTTATTGAATTATGTTTGCTTCTCAAAACCTTGGCCATATTGGTGAATTTTTTCTTGATACCCTAATAGGGTTTGATTTCCTTCACCATATGCTCTTCCCATCTCGGCTTGTGATTAATGAACTGGAGGGAACTTCTGGTCATGATTGGATAATGAACCATAAATAGAAGTGGTTTGAATTATTGTGAGAATAATAGATGATATACCGACCATTGATATTTAAATTCTATTATGGATTAGATGGATTCCCTATGAGGTGGTTATGATGATGAAAATCCCACTAGCCATACAAATTAAGGACTATTCAAATCCACAATTGGAATTGATTGATCTTGTTTTTGAGGATCTGATGTTTTTGTCAAGGATTTAATGATTTATAGGATGTTAATTGAAATATATATTCCCCCAGAACTATGGGTTGGGGTTGATCTAGAATTATCATTGATTTTCCATGGACCTTCTGAGAGGATAATGAACTGGGTGATTGCGATTGAGATAAAAATCCCCCCAGTGTTGTGGGATAGGGTTTATTTTTAATAGTTGCAAGTATATCTTAAAGCCTCTTGGGAATTGATGATCTGAGGGGTAGAGGTAGGGGTAGATACACTAGTATAAATACAATGTTTAACGTCACATTTTTCACGGTGATTTTTTAGAACCGACGTAAATATCTCTAAAAATTTATTTTCCACATCAGTGATTATATAATCGACATAAAAATACATTTTTTCTGATTTTTCACGTCGGTTATTATATAACCGGCATGAAAAATCAATTTACATCACTTTTCCACATCGGTAATTAAATAACCGATGTAAAAATTCAATTTCCATAGAAAGATATTATAATTTTCACTCATTTTATCCTTGATTATTATAAAACCAATGTGAAAAAAATCAATCATTGTAACACTCCAAGCTTACATGGTACACTTCCCTTTGAATAATAAAATAGCATGTGTTGGATAAAACTTTGAGTTCTAACACACTACAACCAATCAAACTAACCATTATGAATAGTAATACCCACTTTATTAAATTATATAAATTTTATCTTTCAAAATGGACTTCATTTTTGGATTTGGAATATCAAAATTAGATTAGGGTAAATTTTTGGTATTTCTCTGAAAACATTCATTTTTTGATGAATAGTGAAAACCACTCAGTTATAATTTAAAACTGAATTTTTATTTAAATTTATTTTATGTCAAAATAGATACATAATACCTATATATGTTCAATATAATTCCTTGGAGTTAGTTTTTAATAATTTTAGATATATAAAAATTTTATTGAACTTTTTACCATCTTTTACCCACCTCTTAGAAGTATTTGCAAATTTATATAAAACATAATTTTATCACTTATTTGAGTAGAATTTCGAAAATCCAAGTGACATGGTTGATATCAATAAGTAAAATGTGGTTCAATAAGATGAAAATAATTTTTGGTGAATAGTAATTTTTTACTTTTATTTACCATGTTTAAAAGAAAATAGGGTAATTAAGGGTAAAAATGATATTATTATTACACTAAAACATGTCCTAATTCTATTTTATAACTATAATTTTAACAAAAACAACCTTTTGAATAAAATATGAACCTCTTTGTAAAGATGGCGCTACGGGCTGCGGGAGGACCCTTTCGCCACGATGGACTCTAGGGTTTTCCATGGTGATTCCGTTCTTCCTCGGCTTCAATCGTCTCGCTCCTCCTGGTGGCGTGTCGTTGATGATCCCCTCCTCGACGTCTGCTCCTGGCCCTTCGGGTTTCCGTTGATGTTTGTAACCCTCGGTCTTTCATCGAATTATGCAACCCTACAGGTGTGGTGAAGCTGACTTCCTCGACCGATATTCATTCGTCGTCGGGCGTCAGATCTGCAGAGGTATCACATCGATCCATTGAGGCTTCGAAGACTTCGACGTGGCATGGTGATTCACAGACATCAACTGTTCTGGGTGTTTCTGGGGATATGACGAATGTGGTGCTGTGGGATTTTCCCCATGGTGCTGGTTCTGGTGCGGTGGGGAAATCAAATCCAGGGTTGAAGCCTATTGAAGCTGGTTCATTGGCTCTTTTCAAGGGCTCATGTCCTAGTAGAATTCTTTGTAAAGGTTCATCAGATCACGTTGAAGCCAACCCGGCAGCATTTTCTGAGAGAATGTCAATTGGTAAAACCTATTTTATTGCATGTATTGTACATCCTAAAGGTGCACAAACATGGAAACGTAATGATTTGATTTTCAGAATCTCACCTTTGTGGGGTTTCTCTAACTGGAAATGTGTTCCTCTTGGCCGTGGGTTTTTTCATTGCTTTTTCCATCTGATGATTTAAAGATTCGAGCATGGAGTATGGGAACTCTATTTTTGAAACCTTGTTGGCTTCATTTGCATGAATGGTCTTTGGATTTCAATGTCTTGCATGCAATAAATGCCTTTTCTTAGCTCCAGATTCGTCTTCATGGACTCAATTGGGTCCTCTGGCATCCGAAAATTTTGCATGATATTGGCATTGAAACTGGGACTCCAATTCGGCTTGACAAGGTGACTTAAGATGTTCTGTTTGGTCACTTTTCTAGAATGTTGGTGGAGTTTGACCTTATCTCCACTTTGATTGACAAGGTATCTCTTTCAACCACTTCTGACAACATTCAAATTGACATCGAGTATGAAAAAAAGCCTCTCTTCTACAATGAATGTACGACTATTGGACACTCTTTAGAGTTATGCCGAAGGAATGTTTCTTGTGAGAAATGTGGGGTGAGAGGTTACTCAATAGCTCTCTTTCATAGGAAGAACAAGGTGAAGAACTCGACGTTGCCAACTGCTCATGATGGTTATTCATTAAACGGGAAAGTTACCATTGTTGTTGATGTGCCAATTGCTGGGAAATCAGACACTGGAAAAAGGATTCTAGTTGATGTATCTCCGAAGGAGTCTCATAGTGGCCCCTATAATACTTGTTCTGACAAAGTTAAATAGGTTACTCTAGTTGATGACACTCACATACAACCTCTTGGATTGATGACCCCTGATATTTCTCAGGTTTATGTCTCCAATCAGAATGATGCGCAACAACAAATTGATTGCCAGCAAGAAATATAGAATCCTTTTAAGGTATCTGAACTACTTGATAAATGCGGAAACATTTCTAAGGATGAATAGAAGAAGGTGGGTACCCTGATTAGCATTTCGGGCAGTGGTGGGAAGACCTCTTACAAGGATGCAATCTTAAGTGGCACGAAGAAGATTAATGATGGAGAGTTCACCTATGTCCCCTCAAAGAGGAGACCCCGTAAGGATTATTCTAATGTTCCCACAACTGTGTCAACCAGATAATCATTTAAGCTAAAGGATAAAAATATCTTTAATTTCTTACATCAGAAGATGTCTCAATCTAAGTGGGAGTCTGCTGGTGACTATGATTATGGAAATAATATGTCGTACTATGATCTGTAGAACTGTTCTTGGTGGTTGAGAGCATTTCTGTTTGTTTGACCCCGTCCGCCGCTCTGATGTAAATTTTCTTTCTTTTTAATAAATGGTCAGAAGCTTTTCTTCCGGATGACCTTCTCTGGTATGAACCTCTTTGGTCCACATGGATTAGATTAGGACATTTATTATTATTTAATTCAAATAAGATTTAAAATAGTTAAATTCAATGTTTAATAACTAAAGCAATTTTAATATAGGGTTACACATAAGATAAATTTGACTATAAATATTCTTTAGAAAGATAAAAATCTTTCCTAAATAATGGTATTTTATTTATATTTTTTATAAATAAGTAGTTTAATTTATTTATAACAAAATGACGATGCTGTAATTACCTAATTAATGAAATATTAAAATAATTGATATTATAAATATCCAAATAAATGTAATTTCAGAATTTCTATGAATTAAACAAATTTTATAGGTTATTATGATAAATTAGGGTTGGTTAAATGATTTTATTTCGAAGTAATAATGCTATTATGAATTTAGCAAAAACAAAATATCAAATAGTGTCAAAATTAACATAAAAGAGTTTTTAAAACAAATATTATATTATGAATTGATATTATATTACTAAAAATCTATAGTTTGACCAAAAGACTTATATAATTATATTTGAATTTTTGATGAACCACATGGGGTTCTTATTGCAGTATATTGTATGTTTATTAACCATATAATATAAAAATACAAAGACACATGGTTAATGTCAAACTATTTAACTAAGAGTTAAATATAAAAATAAGGTTAATATAGTGACCCAAAACTGTCTAAAACCAATGTTTTGAGTGTTTTTTGACCCATAAACACCTTATACTTTAAATAATTCATTTTGGATGCATTAGAAACCGAAAATGAATTTATTATAAAATAGTATTTCTAACTTTTCCTAAGGTGCCCCTCACCCCTCTTATAAAAGGGAACTCCCCTTCCCTAAAATTCACACCTTTAAATCCATTTTCCTAGGAAGAAACCTACCCAAATACCCTGTACAATGTCCTAACTTCATCCTAGAGGCCTTACTTTAGTCATAAAACCAACCTAAAGAGCCCTTTTGATCAAATCAAAAGGAAGAACCCGAAGAAGAGGTAAATATTTCATCACCTCTTTCAAGTTCCTTTCTTCTTCCACTTCCACTTTCTTTGTTATTTCCATTCTCAAATAATAAGACCAGTATCTTCTATATAATTTGATGTTATTATAAATATGGTACAAACATATTCATTACTCTCTCCATCCTTTGAATGACATGTCATCATACGTTCGTACATACGACATACCGTCTCCACGTCGTGGTATAGTTGTTATTCAAAACATTATTATTTGGATGGGTATAATAATGATGTATAATTGATGTAAATAAAAACTATAACATGATAATGATTCTTTTTATATCATATAACATCCAATTATATATTATTTTAATATCAAAAGAATGAAATTGTCGCTCGTGCGTACATACGGATTACCGTCTCCACGAACATGATGAGATTTATTCCCCATCATATCCATTAAAGAATAATTTTTATTTGATGATTAAAAATAATGTTTAAAGACTTAATATCATTCTGAATATGAATTATATAGATCCTATCCATAAAAAACATTACTTACGTATCAAAGCATATAAAAGAAAATGAATCAGTTAACACCTGAAACGAAGATAATACTATGATATTATTAACAAAGCAATGTTAAAAGATCATATATGATATCATATTGATGTATATGATTCTTGTATAATTTAAAAACAATTATTTCACCATTATACATGAGGTTAACCTACCCTCAACCAAGGAAAAGTACAAGGTAATGGTTAATTCTAAAATCTCATTATTATCCGAGGTTGTTTTTACGTAAGTATCTACTCAGACCTCTTTATCATCCACATCCATGTTTCTTAAAAATGTATTTCAAAACATTTTTAATAGAAAACATAGTAAATTAATTTATAAACTTATTTTACCTTATATGTTTTGAAAGGAATCTTTCTGTCATTTTCCAAAAAACACACTTTAAGACCTTTTTGACAAAATTAAGGTAAGAATGTTATTTTAAACTTATATGAAGGTTGTGGCTATTTACGCCATTATAACATCATCCAAGCATCCCTTACAAGATTATAAGAATATTTTAAAATTAAATATTTTCATTATAATTTTTTGACCCTTAAATTATTTTAAAATATAAAGAGATATTTCTCTAAAAAAAGGTTTTGATTTCATCTATGTCAACATCCTTTAAAGGATTTTAAGATTATTTGATGTTGATTTATTATGATACAAAAATTACATATTGGATTGAAGGTTTTGTGATATGCTTGACTATGGATGTGCTATTTTTATACCATTCATGGTTTATGGTTAATGTATTGACATTTCATATACTGGTTTTAATACGAATGTTTATGTTATATTTCAACCTTTTCATATAAGGAATGTATTGGTCTTAGTAAGTGACAGGTGGAGCCCGCTATAGCTCCTCGATGCATCAATAGGTCTCATGAGAAAACTAGGTGTAGAATTGGCCGAGGCCTTTCCCAATTTGGTATATGGTTTTGGATGAGGCCTTAATCATTTTTAGACGTCCTGGCCGATGCATTGACAAAATATTTCAGAATGTCTGGCATTATACATTCCCTCATTATGAAAATAATATTAATGGTTCATGTGGTCATTCGACTAGTATAATATCCATGATAATGTTTTATTATGGCATTATTTACTCATCCCATATTCCTGTCATAAATTTTTTCATGTTTACTGGTAAAGGCATGTGTTTTCAATTATTCACCATGCTTAATATTTATGTTATTTCTGCTGTATTGCTTACCATTACTGAGCATTTTAGCTCACCCCTTTCTTATATTTCATTTTCCCTGCATATTAAGATTTTAGTTATGAGTGACTTTTAGGAATAATCTAGGAGGCTTGGATGTTTCTAATGGAATAAATTCGTGTTTTACTTCTTTTGATGTTGTAAAGTTAAACTGATGTACGAATCTTGTTTCCAATAATACTAAACTGATCGTTCTTTTGAGACATAATTTCCTTGTAATCATGCCAATAATATGTAATAATGCACTGAATCTGGGAAACTAGGGTCGGGGTGTTACAATCTTCATCACTTTCTCACATCGTTTATTAAATAACTGATGTGAAGAGTCGATTGTGATAACTGTTTGACATAGATTATTTAATAACTGAAGTTAAAAGCTCATTTTCCCTTATTTTATTTAATATCTGATTTTAAAAAAGTTTACAAACGTGTATTTCGTTTCTCAAGCTTTAATTTCATAGGACACGGAGCTCAAATAGAGTTATGTATTAAAAGTTATGGCTTTCAGAAGTTGATCATCTCTAAACAAAGTATTAGGGAATGCCAAATTCAGAAGGCCATAAGGTTTAATCCACAACTCTATTTGAGCTCTGTGACCAGTCAAATTAAATATTGGGAAATGAACGAGATGTTTGTAAACTTTTTTCACTTCATCAATTAAATAACTGATGTGAAATATACCTTTTAATGTTGGTTATTAAATAATCGACGCGATAAAGCCATGAAAATCGATTTTTCACATCAGTTATTTAATAAACGATGAGAAAATGTGATGAAGATTGATTTTACACATCAGTTTTATAATAACTGACATGAAAAATTAGTGAAAATTTTAATATCTTTTCATGATGGTAATCATAAAACCGATGTGAAAGATAATTTTAATATCCCGCGAACACGAAATGTCAATTTTTTTACATCGCGACATCGAAATTTCGAATTATCACCTAAAATTTTTAATATCGCATTTTCTCTTACCATCTCAGTTATATGATTCCATCATACACATATCCCAAATTTACAATCATTTATTTCAACCATTATAATTCCCCTAACTCGACTCATTTGATCTTTAACATGAATCAATTATTTATTCTTATCACGATGTCATCTAGGTATATTTAATCATTTATCCATGATTTATGGTTTTTATGATTTTTTTAGTTTATATACCATTTAATGGTCATTTCATCCAACAATCATTGTTCTACCAACTCAACTTGCTTGATCTTGCATGCAAATCCACAGTTTCACATTACTGTGATCTCTTCATGGTATTTGTAATTATTTTCCCATGATTTATATTTTCTTTGATTAGTTCTCTTAACTGATATACTATTTAACGATTATTATTTTATTATATTTGTTGATAATTCTTAATATCATTGTGAAACTAAAAACCCTCCTACGGATTCAAAAATCCCATTTAAGATGAATCTACGATTGGCTCACTCAATCTTTCTAAAAAAATATCAAACTTTGGATGGTTATGACTTTTGATCCGTAACTCCATTCAAGCTCTACAACCTGTAAAATCAAACATTAGGAAGTTATCTACAAGATAGAAAACATTTTGTACTTCTTTTATTTAAAAACCTATGTTAAAATGACTTTTAATGTCGGTTTTTAAATAACCGATGTAAAAAGTGACATTTAACGTTAGGTTTTTCAAAAATCAATATAAAAAATGTATTTTTAACCCTATTTCTAGAAGGTCATTCATGTCAGTTATTTAAAAAATGACGTTAAAGTCTATAAAAACACATTTTTTAACATATGTTATTAAATAACCGATCAAAAAATCATAATTTTAACATTGATCGCAATAACATTTCCTAAAAACCAACATTAAAAAGGAAAAAAATAACGTAAAAAAAGGTTTTTGTACTAGTGATATCCCACTAACCCAGAGGGATAGGTTAGTTCCTAGATGACTACTATGGAAGCTTCTATTGTGACCTATTTTATGTGACACAACTATGCTCTTGTTTGATATCGGATTAATGGAATCCCATAAAAGGAATTAGTTTCTATGGAAAGTGGTTGAGTTTGTAATAACATTAGATTATGTGTTTAAAATTCCTTCCATTTTTGGGGCCCATTTTAATGATAGGTTGGCTATACTATTCCGTTATTAATGATGTCTCCACACCATTAATGTGGTTTTATTCTATTATAATTACCAATGAGATCAAGCGTTACCTGACTCCCTAATATTACCAAAGGCAACGACATTACAAAACACTGTTTCAGAGGGGTTATGCTATTTTAGGGGGTGTAGAAGTGTAACATTCCATCCTTTCATCATCCTCAAATATAAATACATGATGAGGCTTTAGTAATCATTTTTAGAATCAATGTGACTGATGGAGGAAAACATGTTTCAAATTGGTGATGTGCTTTTCCAATTTTGGGTCCCGGGCCATGGAGAAAGAATTCATGTCGTGCTGAAAAAAGAGTATCTTAATGGTATGAATTTCACCCTCATATCCTAGATGAGGGACATGATAGAATTTAGTTGCTGATGAGAAGCCCACATATTTTATCAAAGAGAAGGAATTCATTCCATATCTAGCTCATTTGGTATCTTATAGTCATTAGTGTCAAAGGTGCAGAACATGGTGGAAAATTTATTTCTAGATAACTCTCCCCATATGTTAATGTTGGATACCTCTTCATCAGAGTTACATGCCTCCATCTAATCAGACTATAGAAGGGGATTCTTTGGTTCACCTACTGACCAGAGTGGAGTGTTTCTGGGAGTTGATGGGGAACTATATATAGTTGACCCTTATGTTTTGATCACCTCTATATATGAATGTATCTATTTTTTAAAAACCTCACTATATAGAGTTTTATGGGAAAGTAGAATATTTCCTTTTCCGTGTGAGATATCACCATGGGATTTTTGACCACAGCGGTTGTCCGAAGTATGGTCCTTTTGATTCATCTATGCACTAACACAAGTAGGGATATCATTATAATGATCATATTATTCTTCGGTTAAAGCATCGAAGGACCCTTGATGGGTTGAGAATGTGTCTCGAATAACATCAAGAACATTGGAATTTATTATATTTGTGATAGGAGCCTCATTTTTCATCGCGTATGGAATATACTAACATGACTTAAGGAATTGTACATGGATATGATCCTTCTATATGGTGTTTACTGAGCTTTTTTGATAAATATAAAGTGAAATTAAAGTATGATCCAATAGATGAGTAACTGTTGGAATATCCTAATAAGATTATAAATTATTTGAATGAATATAAAACTTACCTGAGTGATGTTACATTCTCAATTGGTGAGAATCAGTTTAAACCGGGATATGATCCCCATCCCGAGCCTCGGTAAATTTCCACCGGTCTTTTTGTAACTAGATTTGAGCCTACCCCGTGGCATGTGGTGCACTCACTAGGTGATCCCCAGTTATAATGGGAATACAATCCTGGTGAAATATGAATCCTCCATCAAAATATACTTTTGGAAAACTGAAAGGGGAGAAAGGACATGATCTTCCTCCTATATGGCCTTAGAAGGATGCTGGTGGATTCATTCATCATTGAAAGTAGAATTGTGGTCATAACAACTGTTATCTACTGCAATATACTTAGAAAATTCAATGATTGAAATATGAGACTTTTTCGCAGCATTTTCCACTCTCACATAGGGATCCCTATCCAGAACAAAGATATGGTCCTGAAAATTGGCCATTTGAATATGCCACATGACTTTTTTTATTGGAACGTGCCATTGTCCTTAGGAATGCGCCGCTCTCACCTTGAATGTTCTGATTGGAATGAGAATGTGAGACAAATCTGACACCTCATCCATTACTAAAATATATCTATAATCCTCCAGGACTAGTGTAATAATGTGTTCTTACTCTAATGTAATCACCAGTTATACTAATCAGAGTGCAGTGCTACCCTGGATGTAGGGTTATGAATATGTGCCTATACCTATATCTGTACCAAGGATGGAATATGCTAGCATATTTTTTCATATAATTCAAAGATGTAGTGACACATTATGAAAGTGTATACAAGATTATAATCTTACACATTTACAATATCCATGATGTACCAGTAGTTATCTCAGATTTAAGTGTTGATATAAGCCCACTTCTATCCTTATTGGCCCACATGGATATGTCAATGGGTTTCACACATGGGGGTAGGAATAGGTTCCCCCCAAATGCTTATTGTAGTAATATTAACACGAATTTCTTTTGAGTGAGTTGGGATATGATCCTTCTCAATATTTATCCCTGGAATATACCAGTAGACAACATCATGGGGAGTGGATATATGATCAAACTCATTATTTTTCAAAGACTCATGTAGTCATTATGTTTTCCTTGTTTCCAATGAATTGGGATCTGAGGTGGTAGTGTGTCAGGTGGTATCCTCAATAGGATATTGAATGAAATATATTATATGGAACTGGCGACAACTCTGGACTAGAGACCTCCTCAAAGGCGCATTGACCTTAATGGAACTGTAGTTGACTCATTGATCCACCTTCATCATATACTAAATGTGGTGATTGAAGTGACTCGGCAAAAAGCTTCCAAAGTGGTTGGCTTTGGTAATGTTGGACACTAGATATACTAAAGATTTCTTTGGAGAGTGTGAAATAATCAATTTTAATTTTTGGAGACCCTCATCCGAATCTTGAAGGGTATGGATCATACAATGTTGATGGTATTCTTATACCATTGAATTTTCCACTTTATGTTGATGGTATTGGGTAGGTGAGGTCATTCTGAGTCCCATAGGGGTTGTAGCCATCACTAATTTTCAAAAATAGTACCTAAATGAAGACATTATCTTAGATCATGCATTGTTCATGATAGAAATATATGGAGTCATGAATAAAAAAAAGGAATAAGGGAACCAAATAGTGAATCAATGCAGACTCGATATGTGCTCAATCAGATATGAATGGTTAACACAATTTCCCTCTTATTCCCTATCCATCCATTTTATTTTGTGGACTTCCCAAAGTGAGGACGGAATTATTTTGTGAGAATCCTATCTATAGAGGATCATTTTTAAGATCCATTTCAGGATAACCAATCATTTTTTCGATACATTCTGATCGGTTTCATGATTTTTGTTTTGATAGGAAAACATACATGTGAATCTAATCACCCAAGTGAAAAGAGAAAAATGGTCAAATGAGAACTTGGTAGTATGTAATTTTAATCCTGTAATGGGGATTCTATAGTTAAATTTTCCTTTGTTAGGTTAACCATTTTTTATATAGGAAAGTGATGTGGAAGGCTTGTCCTAATGATTTTATTATGGTGCGGGGGTTTAATTTTTGTAAAATAATTCATTTTGGGTTTATTAGTCATGTCTATCTTCCATGGAAACTCCAAATGGTTTCCACATGCATAACTAGGTACATCGAAACTTTCTAAAGGTAGGTGGTCAATTGATGTTTAGACAAAACAACAAAAAGGAACTCACATTAGTCAAGAGGATGAGAGGTCATGAACATCACACCCTTTTTTGGGGAATCATTATGCTACTACTGGACTCTATCATAGATTTAATATATGTTCAAGAACCTATTAATAATCCAAATATGGGACCAATTACACTAAAACATTATAACATATTAATTCCTTTAAGGTGGGGAGGATATTATTGTTGAATCCATCTGTATGTATCTTAGGTTCTTCATCCATTTCCCATTTGTGGGTAACTAATTATAAGTTGAATCTACAAAACCAGTCACTCCACACTGTGTTGTTATCTATGGAGGAAACTAATATTTTGAGGATTGGATTGAGCCACTATGAGGCATCCTATGCATCCTGTTTTAAAATAGGAATAAAAACTAAAATAGATCTTTAAACCCATGTAGATTAATGTCATATAGAAAGGGCATGCTTACATGGCCACATGGGATCTATATATTGAGCTGAAGGCATAGGGAGGCATCCTACGTATCTTTGATATAGCTGAAGTCATATTTACCATAATATAATCACAACCATGGGACATTCCTTATATTTGATACCCTAATATGGGGTAGTTATATCATGATACTAATCATGGAATACACAATGTGGTTTTCCTCTCTAATGTTGACTCATGATGAAAATGAGGTGATCATTTCAACTCCCTAAGACAATGTTAGCTATTCCCAGTGTAGGAAACAAGTGATAGAATGTAATCAGTGTCACTCCATCTGCATGCATGGATTACACACTGGGACATCCCTTTGGGTGTCTATTATAGATATCAATCCATTAAGAAGACATTCTACATATCATGGTTATGGAAGAAATTAGAGTTATCATAGTTCAATTAACTTCTTAAATTGTTGTTGGATGAGAAAGGATGACCAACCTATAGGAGGGATTGGGTTCTACTTTTTTGAATGTCAGAGACATCCTAGGAGTTACACTGTGTTGGATTCCCATTTGAGATTGGGAATTTAGGGAGATATCATATGTATCTTAGTTATAAAAGGAATCAGGTTTCTCATAGATTCAATGACCTTGGCCAATACACTAAGGCTACCCTATCATGGAGACTAGAAACTGTTATCATATCCTTGATCAAGGATTATAGACTAAGATTTACCTATATTTTAAATGTTCACATTGTGAGTGATATGATCAATAAAACTCCCTAAGACCACATGACCTATACTCTGTGTGAGAAATAAGGGATAAAAATTAATCAGTATCACCACTTATGGGTGTGGGACTTACATGTTGGGATATAACTTTAGATATCTAATATGGAGGTTATTCCTTATGAAGGAATCCTACATATCCTAATTATGGAAGGAATTGGTGTTCTGATAGTTTAGTTTAAATGGGGTATACACATAGAGGCTTCCCTAATAAGGATGTTAGACAAGGTTATCATGCTCTAGTATGATTTATTGAACAACTTTTTTGTCTCCTTGACATGATTAGATATTCCACATGACATTTCATAAGGTTTCTACACATGTATAACTATATTGATGACACGTACAAATATAATCCCATGACTCAGTTGACCTATCCAAAGGACATAACATAATCTGAATGGAATGTGTGAAGACCATTCCACGATCAAGGTTGACATGTCCATAGAATATCGAAAGACCTGAAAGACTTTTCATAGAGGCCATTAGATGATACTGGTTGAAATATCTATAGGGAATCCTATTACTAAGGATTTGATGTTTGGAGGGTCTTACAGGACCTATGATGACATGTCTGGGGGCATCATTTGACCTGGTCTTACATGCTTGAAGGGTGTCGCTTTACCTAGGATGGTACGATTGATGGGTTTCATGACATCTGGATGTTACACTGGGAGGGATTTGCAGATACCCAACATTAATACACTAGTTTCTTGACGCATCTTGGGACATATGTCTATAATAAATCTCAATATCTGTATGGAAAACCGAGAGGGCTTCATGAGACTTGGGTGGCATGCCCAAAGGGTGGCATGAGCCTTTCATGAAGTTTCTAGATGACATTGGTTGATACAAATGGTATATCAAGGAAAAATCACATGAATTGGGAGACATGTACAAATGTTATTTCATGATCTGGATGAGTCATGTGAAGTGAATCAAGATCAAATTATTTTTTTCACATAAGCCTCCCACATTTTAGTCTTTATTCAAGTTTTTGTTAATATTTTCTCTAGATTTTTTAAGTGTTAGCATGTATATGTCTTGCGTGATTGAATAGATATATGGCATGTCTTTTTCATAACCATTCAAAAGTCCTTTAAATTACCTATGAGTTGTTCCCCATATTTTTACCTCCAAGAATACCTTATGATCGCAAAATTGGCCACTCTGAGAAGTCCACTTTGATTCTTGGGTGTGTAGGTGTAAAAATCCAAAGATTATTTTTTCATGTAGGGGTGGGGGATTAATAAGACTTTCAAAAATGATTATATGTCTCTTTTCATGGATTATATTGTGAAAATTTAGTCTAGATTAGGCAGGGGGATTCGGTGTCACGTGCTTTATGAAATCCTACCATAGGTTTCACAATATTTTCAGCGACTGTAGAACCATCCCATCGATGCCACATTTATTAGAATTTTTTCAATCAAAAGGTTCTTCCCAAATAATGTATACATTCAAAGGGGATTTCATAATGTCAGGTCGGAATTTCTAGGGGCCTTCATGAGACTAGGAAACCTAATGAAAGGCCTTCATTTGTTCTTGGATGACTAGTATGGGATCTTCTATAAGAAATGGTTGGCTTTCCATGAAGAATTTATGAGATCAAGATGGCTTGTTGAGGGGTGACTCATGGGATTAATGGAAATTTCATGGTAATTTAATACTAACCACATTAGACCAGTGTATCTTTTCCTCACAAGATGCTCCTGTTATTTCCCATTTTATATTCTTGTTTATTTTTCCAAGGTATGTGATCTCATGAGTTTTTTGAGTTTTGTTGAAGACAATCACTCCTCTCATTGGTGATAAATTGCATGACCAACAATGGGACTTTTGGGGATGTTTGAGCATATCATTGACAAAACATTGGTTTGTCATTGGAGATAGAAAAGATCACATGACAACCTGCACATGTCTAAGGCCTTTCACGTGATGAGGGTGATATACCAGTGGGAACTTTCATGGAATGGATAGAATTTCTCCAATGATTCTGTGGTGGATATCATATCACAATGGCATGTCACATAATGTTAACAACCCCAAACTTCTTACAAATTTTTCATATTTTTTACTTATTTTTCAATTATTTCTTGATGGTTTGTTAGACACACATGAAATAACAAGTCACGTGATCTGGAGGAAATCTTCTGACAGCGGTCACATGACCAAAAAATGTATTGGAGGTCTTCGCCAGAACAAGGAGGTATTTTACAAAAGGGTCTCTAAAATATCGTCTAAACGGTTATGAACTATTCATATAACACTCATATGACCTCTTGATTGTTATGGAATTGTGTATCCTTTGAAGGGGTATGAAATCCATGTGTCTTGGAAACCCATCTATACTTTTATTTGAAGAAAACTATAATACCACATTTAGATATTTATTAACTTTTTAATTTTGGAATACTCATTTTCCAATGCTCATATAGCAGGGGTCAAAAAAATATCCTAAATTAAACAACTGGTGAATATGGAATGTGTCAAACAAAATTAAAAGTGAGATGTAAATCCCTTTCCTCAGGTTCGACATCGGTCATATGTGTTCAATATGCCAATATAATTAATATATATTTATTATAATTTTAATTTATATCCAGGATAATATATATCATACCATATATTATTTACTTATAATCTATTACCACCCATTTACAAACAATTATTTTTTGAAATCACAATTCATGTTGATAACTATATTGTTTTTCATGCAAGTTTTGGATCGGTAGTTTTGGTATTTGTACATTTATTGGGGTTATATCATATCCAAAATTTTAATCATGATATAAATATCATATAAATTCATTATATAATTTTTTCTAGAGTTGTATAGTTATAGATAAAAAATGAATTACACCATTCATAGAGATGGTAAATCGTATGCAAGCATGAACATTTTTTTCTATTTTTTGACAGATGGAAACAAATAAATATATTTAATAATTTGACATTCCAGATTCATTATCATATCATAGATATGCTATATAATTATTGAATATATCCTTATTACAATACTTGAAAAAATTAAATGGAAAATATATCACATCGCTTCCTAGAGGTTGTAGTCCAAACATTCGCATGAGGGACATTATTTTTTAATGGGTTATAATGGATGAATGTTGATGTTGTTTTATAAATAAATAATTAAAATTATGCATCAAATATTATATATTTTAATTAAATCCATAATTATATCCATTTGTGAGAGGTGGTGATGGAAAATGAATTACATCAGTTCGCGAGACGGTAGTCCGTTGCACACACTATCGAAGGTTTCACTTCCAATTTTCTAGAAGAGGATATATATATATATATATTATTTCATTTACAAAATAAAATACTACAACATACGATATAATTATGTTTTTTTATCATCTTATTTTAAAATTTTGGTATGGAGGTTGGAGAAAATATAAAATAAAAATGCTCAATTAAGAATGAAAATCTTCTTCGAACAACCTCTTTGGGTTAGCACAAAAAGAATTATTTGGATGGGATTTCAATCAAAATAAGTCCTATAATACACGTTATGGGATGTAAGGACGGTATTTAGGAAGGTATGTTATAAAAATAAGGCTTTGAAAGTGTGAAGAGGAGAGGAGTGGTGGTTCCCTTTTTATATGTAAGGGAGAGGACACACCATGAATTTTTGAAGGGAATAAGATATACCTAAATTTTTCATAGTCCAAAAGGCTCCAAAATGAATAATTATCAAATATTTATTGATATAATATACAAAAATATGGCCATAAAATTGGAATAATATAAGTATTTAGTTTATTTTAACAATTAGATTTTTATTTTAACCCCCAGTAAACTCTTTTTAACTATAACCACATTAATTAATTTTTACTATTTTTACTATTAATTATGAAAAATATTAAATTTTAATTATTATATAATAAAAAATATTATTATTAAATATATAGATTCCATTTTTTCAAATTCAATTCATTGAATAATTATAATTTAATTTAAAATTAAACCTGTAGATGTGACAAAAAACTATTTTCCAAAGAAAACGTTTTCATATGTATAAAATGATTTTAAAAAACAATTCATCATGAAATTAATTACAATGAAATAAAATATATTAATAATAATATAATTTTACTAATTTTACTTTTAAACTTATCTTAAAATATAATTAACCAGTAAATATTTTAAATTAAAAAACAAATTTTAATAAATATTCGTTTGTTTTTACAATTCATCAAAAATTAATCTATTCAGAAAATTACCAAAAATACATAGTAATATAATTTTTAAATTTTGATTTAATAAACTAAGTTTATTTTTTCAATTATATATTATTAAAGTAAAATAAAATAATTCTATTATTTTTTACTAAAAAAATAAAAACCATTTTTGAAGGAAAATTTATTTTGAAAGTATATAGACTTTACTAAAATTTAAGTACTTATTTGTCAATATATATTATTTATCTCAATAAATTATAAAAAATGTCCAAAAAATGTTTATTTTTATTCATACTTCCATGTTCAATATATTGGTTATAATCAAATTGTGCAAAAAATAATATTAATAATATGTTATGGTTCGTTAAAAATGAAGGTTTCAGGCAAGGAAAAAGCACCAATTGATGGAAATTATATTAAATTTATTTTAATATTGTGTTTCCATAAACCTTGGGAAAGGATATTTCATGTTAAATTTATAATTAATTTAATAAGATTGGTAGAAAATAAATATCTTGCCTTTGGGTCCTTTCTTCATTGATGTACTGTTCTTCTAAAAGACCCTTTTAAGATTGAATTCATTATGATGTGAGGATACAAGGGTATAATACCTCTAGAAGTGATCCATGTGTGATCATTTGATCTCCGAACAATGCCAATTTATTTTTGGTTTTAGTGTATTGAATCAATTGTCTTGCATCATTCGTGTTCATCTCTAGTCCATCGATCATAAAGGAATTTGTCTTATATTTATAATTCTTGAGAGGGAGGGAGATAAATTATTTTGAGAGAGTATTCATTATGTACCAAATACACTACATCTCAATTCACACTACATAAGAGACATACAAATATATTTATAGAACTATGATTTATGATAAAATATTATTTAATTTCATACTGGCCCGTAAATATTAGAATAACGATAAAAAACCCCATTCCATTTAATATTAACAATCATAATTTTATTATTTTATTGGAATGCAGACACATACACAATGATGAATATTCTTCACTGGCTTACAAATAAATATTCATCGATTGAGGGGTCTTTGTCCATTTGAACTCCTTTATATTTATTAAATACCTCAATAATATATTTTATTCTCTAATTTTTTTCACAAACATATAAATAAATATTTAATCAATATTCAATAAAATAAATTAATTTATTTTATTCACAATTCAATGAATAAATATTTATTTAATTTATTAGTTCAATAAATCATCACTAGAAAACAAGGTTTTAAAAGTGTTAGAAAAGGGCATTTAATAGTTCTTATAAAGTATTGTCTACACAAGAAATGTTAAAGATAATAATTTAATAGAACTAAAAAATACTTCTAAAGGGGTCCTTTAGTAGCGATTTTTCTAGTGTTGTTAAAGGGTTCCTTTAAGATAACTTTTTTAGCACTGATAGAGGACACCTTTATCAATTTAAAAAACATAGTAAAAGGGTGTAAATTATATTTTTTGGACCTCTATGAGCCTAACCCCCTTATCAGTGATTCCACATCCCTATAACCACCCTATTACCACCATTATCAATAGTTTTCGCCATGCCACTCTTCTAATACTGACTTGTGAATTTCGATCCTCAGGTGCATGCCTAGATTTGAAACCTGCACATATCCATTATGGATGGAACACCATTATTACCACACCATGTTTTTTATTATCTATTTGATGATATTTCAGTTTATGTTTATATATATTTACATAAATATTTTTTATTCATATTCTCAAATAATTATTTTTAAATATATTTAACAAAATATATATGTGTGTGTTTTATATATATATATATATATATATTTAATTATATTTATTAAAATTTATTATATAATATATTCAATTATGTATACTCGAATATAAATATATATTCATTTACTAATACACATATATGTGTATACAAACATTATATATATATATATATATAATGTAAAAAATGGATAGATATTGTTTTAAATACATTTTTAGAATATGTACTTATTCACATATATTACAATTTACATATATATATTGTGAATTATAGGCACACACATGTTTATATATTAACATTAATTGGAGAGGTATATATATACCAATAAATTTATTTTTATAAGGTAAATAAAATGGATAATTTTTTACATTAAATAAACTGAAAAATATATATTTATTGTATATATTTAAAAATACATTTTTATAAAAATATGATTAAATATGTATTTATATAAGTGATTTATTATAAGTAAATACTAGAAAATATGCTTATATTTAATTACAAATAAAAATACATTACAAAAAATGATAAAATTTTAAAACTATAACATTAAAATGAGTGTAATACCTAGGAATAAATTTAGTCCCCACTAAAAACTAGAAAAAAGACACACATAAATGAGGCTAAAATTCAATAAAATCTTAAAAAATTCACATACCTTGACTAAAAACTCTGTTTTTGAGGAATTATGTGACTTTTTTCGCCTCTAAAAATTTGACTAGGGGTTGTCTTATATTAAATGGCACAGGGTCATAACATGCTTCAATTTGATATATGGGGGAGCTCAAACTGACACCCGAATTAAAAATTATGGTCATTTGAAGTTCAAGTTACATTTTTAAATTATCTTAGACATTTAATTAGTTCGTTTAATATAAAAGTCATATTACTATTATTAAATGACTATTACACAATAATAATTAGAAAATTATTAATTAATAATTTTTTTAAATAATTTTATTATCCATTTTCACTAAAGATATTATTTATTAAGTGTAAATATCTATTTCTCCTAATCTAAAACATATTTTGAAAATTATTTATTATATTTATATCAATATAAATATATTTATATATTAAAAAAATTAATGATTTTTTTTTATGAAATATACCCTTTATCAGAACATTTTTATCAGATTGATCAGGGTATTTTTCAACAGTTTTTTACAAACACTAATAAAGGGACCCCTTTAGAAGTGTTATTAGCACTATTAATGACCCCCCTTAACAGTGCTAAAAAGATATATTAAAATACCCTTTTAAAAGTTCTTTTTATAGCTCTGTAAAAGAAGGTTTTTAACTGAGATTTTAGGTAGTGATGGATAAACCTAGTTTTGTTATGGTGAAACTTGAATTAAATTCTTCCACAGTATATTGAATAATATTCATTCCAATAATGAAATATAAATTTAATTCCAAATTGATGAACAGAAACACATAATGTGTTACCCTATAGGATTGTTTGTCATTGGAATTAGGTGGGACTTCCTAAATTCCATGATTACTATCATGAAATGGGTCAAGTAACCTAAGAAAAAGAACTTAATATCACAATCAAAACATCAACATACAATCATTCACTTTATAATATAATCACTTTGTCACAATATATCATCAATTATGTTTCATGTCCGGTTCATCGACCTATGTGATCGATACATCTTTCTTTGACTATATGGAACAAACATCATTACATGACATAAATAGTATTCAATATGAAAGTTATATTTTAACCAAAGGTCCAATATATCAACTTCCTCAAATATGGATTAGAAAAATCCTTCATCAAAATATTTATTAACAACATGTCCTTTGTGACACACCCGACATATCAAGATTTTACATGAACTATTTTCATTATGGTTTATGAAATACACCGAAGTGTGTGAGTCGTACCATAAAATAATAATAATATTAAAGTCTAAGGACTATGAAACACATTCATATATAGGAATATCTAGTGACACCAAAATATATAGATTTCAAACTGGTGGGTATATTCTCTCAATCTCCCATATTAGAGATTACTAAATGAAACTTTATCAGAAGAAGTCTCATCCACATATGAGTACTCATACCTGACTGTCTATATACTTTTTCCCTATTATAGTACGTTATTCGATTGTAGAACTATATTTTTAGAGATATCATCACATCTTCTAATTTTTCTCTTCTTAGTGGGGAAATTCTATGATCTTATCAATGTAACAGACACTCTAGGACATTATTACATCAATGATATGATGAATAACCCTAATTATGTGGAAAGATATTTAAATTAATATTTACTTATTTGATTGTAAATGAATTTCAAAGTATAAAGTTATTCATTCCAGAGACATAACTCCAACAAACTCTCACTTGTACTAGATCCAATTACTAATGGAACTTTATCCCTCACATGTTAAACATGATTCTACTGAGTTTGGATACAACTTATTGGCCTACCACATTTCAATGGATTTGGTTAGAAAATACACATGTCTGTGTAGAAAATCTGTTTTTGAGAACATTAATATATTGAGAAAATCCCTCAATCAGTGATATAACCAGGTGTCCACATCTTGTTCTGCAATAAAAATCTTTACATCATAAATAAATCCATAATAAAATATTATCATAAAATGATAAAACTATTTTTTTGGTATAAAACAAACTTTGAACAATACATTTCTAAACAAATTCTTTAGCTGCATCTTATGAAAACAACAAGCTCGGATGTTGTAGATATGAAAACCACTAGTTGTAATAATATTTTCTTTCATATTACATTATAAATATTTTTATGATACTAGAGAAAATTCAAATATGTATAAACATGAGTTAAATTCACTTGATCACTTGTATTCCCACTTCTCTATATACCATGAACTCATCAAGTTCTACCCTTCCATGTACTATTGAATAGTTTTAATTACAATTCAATATAATTATTTTGGATCTATTTAATATTATCCTTTTATGATTTATGAATCATTAATATAAAAGAAATTATAAATAATGTAAAATTAGATATATTTCTAGAACTTAAGCATGTGTATTTTTTTATCACTATAATTTCTTCCTATGATGAGTCATGTTATTCTGGAAAGATTATATGATAATAAAAATTAGGAATTTAATAATCTCAACTTTTTTTTAATATGTTGTTAATATATATATTATGACAGGATTTAAACATTTCATTGATCCATTTTATAGATATTGTTCCCCAGAAAAAAGTTGCTACTTTAAGTCATAATTAAAGATATATAATTCCTTAGTCTTGACAAACTAGTATGAAATAAACAAAATTTATGTATGTTATCAGCATATTTATCTCAAATACATATAATTATCCCATAAACTAGTTAGAGAAACATTTCACTCATTTCTTTCCAAATGAAAAGTATATGATCACTACGAAAGAGTTCTTCATAAATGAATGAATGAAATCTTCTTATATTATTGTGATTTATTGATGTCACTAACCCTTTTAGTTAACCCTAGAAGACATATAAAATAGGGTTTCTTATTTAGTTGTGTCATATAGACATATTCCATAAGGAATCATCTTAATGAGGAGGCCTTGAAAATCTATTCTGCAATATGATGATCATAGAAATATACATTTACATGTATAATTAAAAAATAATTTTATTCACGATTTGTAGTGAATAATTTTTTCCAAATACTAAACCTTTCAAGAATTAATCAATATTATCAGTACCCACTTGTTCCATCCTTGTCCAGTTTCTTTTGAACACTAACCGATAGTAACAAGTATTAGAAACATTCAAAATGCATAGTCCCTAAATCTTGATACATGTAGTCTATTACATGAATTTATATATATATAATTTTCAAACTTATTATATTAACATTTAGTAATTATTTGTAGGAATTATTTTTATAAAATTGTGATATATATATCAACACATTTGTTGAATATAAACCACCTCTTTAGATATAAATTATCATGCAGTATGTGTCTATAGAACTACTCAACTCACTAATCTCTTTGGAGTCCGGTATTACTATGCCAAAATAAGTGAATCAAGAGACCTAACCTATAGAAGTTAGGACTAATAAAACTATCATCAATGAGATAGGATTCCTTTATAGAAATATAGTTGATATTGACTAGTCATTAATATCCTCAGTGGCTATAGGATCCTTAATTTAGATGCACCTTTGTGTTTTGATGTTTGTTTTCATCTTAGGAAAAAATTTAACAAATGGTTTTAAACAAACCCTATGTGGTAGTGTCCTAATATATTCTTATCATATCACAATTGATATGATATGAATTGGAAAATGTAGTTGGAATATGGTCAGTTGTCTTAATTCTATTTGTAAAGTATATCTTGGAAGGAATAATGGAAAATTTTCAATATATAAAAGAGTCATTATTGATTGTCCTTTTTACTACCAATATGAGATTGATTTTTATAATAAAGTGGGGTATTGGGATAAATATTACCCAAAATATATGATCAATAATTACATGGATAAAATATACTCTAACAAGCCAACTTAGATATTCCTTTTACAAAGTGAACTCATTTACTTCACGGACCATTTATAAAATTTCTCCTAATGTATATGAAGTAACATGTAGTTTTAGAATAGTTTACATGGATATATTAAACTGAATCTAAATGTTTTATGATGTATATTTATTTAAAAAAAATTATTTATGTAAAACATGATACACATTGTTTTGTATATCCATTATCTTATATCAATTGAGAGACAAATATATTATTAGAAATAAAGAAGTTAGGTACTTTTAGTTTTATTTTAAAAAAAATTATCTTTCCATAATCGTGTAAGAGCCTTATTTTATATTCATCATTCATTGTGATGAATATTTTTCATTAAATAATTACTAAAACGTTAGATTTGTATCAAAGTACCATAAAAATATTTATTTTGAAAATTAATAATGTCTCCTTATGTCTAGTAAAAAAATGAAATACTTATTTTGGTAACACAAATTATGAACTTGAATCAATCCAAACATGCAACGATAAATAGAGAGCCCCCCTTGGATTACATATGAATCACCCTTTATTAGCTTCTTTTGAGTTCACCCTTAAGGAATTCATTTATTTATCATTTTCTATATATAAATACATGTATATGGTAAGAATATTGATTTTAATAAATAATTGGAAAATAGAAACTTGATGAATATACATGATGTGGGTGCAATAGATTTGTTCTTAAATTCATTGTAATTTCTTTTCAAGTGTCTATTATTTTTAAATTGGAAAAAACTAACCGCATGTTCATTCTTCTACCTTTGAATCTTCTGTATCTTTGAATGATTCCTTAATGGATATTTTGTGTTATTCATCCACATGGTCATCATCCTTTTCTTTATAATTCTTCAATTTAAGTGGTAGAGAAACATGTTATAACCATTCCTTATCTTCTTAGTAATGTAATGAAGAAATTTTCGAGATTTTATTATCATTTTTGTTTATCTGAGTTTGGAAAAATAAGGATAATTTTTTTGTTAAGGATAATTATATAATATGAAATGATAAATTATTATGTAAGTGGAATCCCAATTTTTCCACTTGATCTATATAACCCAAAATTTTGAAATAATGACCATAAATAAGATTTATTTCTTCTATATTACACAAATATAGTGCATTGATGATCTTTTTTTATTTCATGCCTTTCCATATATTTCTCAATAGAAAAAAGATGATATATAATTGTGTAAAAATCTATTCCTTTATATTGTATCATCAACACTACAGTTGATAATATAATAAAATAGAAAGAATAAAAATCCTTAACATATCTCTAGTAGGCATCCTTTTTACCTTTTCTCACCAACTGGGGTGGAAGATCAATATTTGGGGATTACAACACATAATACATTTTTTTATATGTATTTATCACATTTATGAGCATTCCATATCCAAAAATTTGTATTTGAAAGGAAATACCCTTAATTAATAAATGATCACACTATTTTTGTGGTTTTTCATCCCATTATCTACAATAAAAAAATTTATTAGCACTTTACATGATTACAAATTATGTGAGAACTAATAATAATTAATTTTTTTATTCTCCCACTAGTTTATGAAGTCCCAATATTTCTCACCATTGAACTCATAATTTATTGTTTCTTGGACACTCTAGTGTCAAGGATACATTTTATATTTCTTAATGATCCTGACTTTGGATATGAAAATCATAATATCGTATTTATAATGGATGCACTACCAACTACATGATTAGTACACTATGATTTTTTGTGTGGATTTCCTATTCTTGAAATCATGAGTTGGATTTCCACAACACTTCCATAAAAACTTTTATTGAGCAGACATTGTCCATTAAATTTAATACATGGTTGGTTATTTAAACCCAAACTCATCATGGGAACTCCCTATTAAAATTAAGTGTCTATACTTTGGGCATGCAAATACTTAGATCTATGATTTCATTCTCAATAATGAAATGGAAGGTGTAGTTTGAATAAATATTAAGTCATGGTATTTTAATTTATTATACATAAATTTTATATTGTTTCTTCTTTTACAAGGATATTTAATATTATGTGGAATTTAATTAGAAAATTTACCTAATTGGATAAAGCATTTATGCATAATCCATTTATATAAATTCCATATTTTCACATTAATTCATTTAATTATTAAATTATCTTCTTTCATCCAAAATTTAAATAATGCATATATAGAAATAAAAGAATAATTAAATGACCCACTCTTGATCATATCAAATGGTTTTTTTAAAGAGAAGACACTAAATGAACCTATTACCTTTTAGAAATTACTTTTATTTTTGGTCTTGGCGTTATTTACAACATTCCACCTATCCACCTATGTAACACCTGGGTTAGAATCATTATGGTTCTATCCAAAACTGACTCCATGTTCCTTGGGAGATTCTATTAATAAAAAGTATTTATACCTAAATTATAGATGAGAGGAACCAAAGTATTGATTAAAGGGGGGTTACATAAATAACTTTGGGTACAAAAGTCCAACATATTAATGGTGGAAAGGATAACATGTACATATCACCCTAATAATTTAAAAATAAATTTAATATTCAATGCATGAAAATACTCATTATCTATGAAATAAAACTTTTCTATAACCTTACCAATTATCCTAATTTTTCTACTTTTGTGATTTGAATTTCGAAAAACTGACACACACGACTGCGATTGGTAAGATATTTCCAGTCTCCTATGATCAACATTAATTTTTAGTGAATATTAACTTGCCCTTATTAATAGTAATGTACTCTCATGAATAGTAATATAACCCTTATTAATAGTAACATAAACCATGAATGTATAAATATTATCTAAACACCTTATAAATGAGAGTGAATTTTCTAAAAATTAATAATTAAGTGCTGGTTTTTTTGAGTAATTAATAGTAAATTACACTTAATAAATTGATTAAAAATAGAATTAATTTAAGTAAAATTTATTCTTAAATCTATAATTTGATTTCCTATGATTTCAGGATAATTTTTGGAGAGATTAGTTAATTTTTTAAAGTATTATAAAATCAGTTTTAAATTTAAATGTCGAAAAATAGTTATGGTGAATTTTTGAGCTTTTTCTAAAATACTTGAATTTTCATTGAATAGTAAAATACAATAATAAATGATAAATGTAAAATTCATGATTTGTTTGAGTCATGGAAGATGTATGGCTGATGTAAGCACATTTGATACGAAATCACCAGAAATTATTAAGATTTTTGGTCAAAATATCAATACTATTACTTTTATTGAGAAAAATAGTAAAATAATGAATAAGTTGTTAAAAACCCACTCATCTCCATGGCTATAAATACCACCCACACCCCCTCTTTCTATCACACCACTAATGATTTGATCCTTTCCTAATTTATGACAAATATTATTCCTGATCCCCTTCCCCACATCCAAGACCTGGTGGTCTCACCAAAAGGCCAAAACAAAAATTCCCTAAGGATGTTCTCAAGGAGAAGTACTCAAGAGGTAAACATCTATTCCTTTTTCTTTCAATTTCTATTAAAAGTTATATTATTTTATTTCTCTCTCCTCATCTCCCCTAATACAATTGCATTTATAATTCCAATAAATTTCATGTAATTTAACATTATTATCATAATGTAATATTTCATTATCATCTCTCTTTTTCCCTACTCTTATATTAAAAATGGAAACACTATTCGAGATGTGTTGATTTATCACATTCATGGATAATAGGCTTTCAATTTATATTTACATATTCAATTATGGTGATGAAAACACTTTTATGACTAAAAGAGATCATAATATATGTAATATATAATTTGTTTCTAGCCTCCATTATTTTCATAAAATCAATAATTTTATTCTGAAAATACTATATTGTTCCACATCTAGTTTTATAAGAATTATTTTTTCCAAAGAACTCTTATTTTCAGGTAAAAGAGTATTCGTTCCAAGAATTGCTTGATGATTTTATAAGTGTACTTTCATTTTTTCAACACCCTTGATGATTATTATGTATAATTGTGGCTAAAATTTTATGATAACATATACCATATTTTATTGAATTAATTATGATTAGATTAACTATGGATCTGCTGTCATGAAACCATTCACCATATTACTCCAAATGGTTAGTGTTTGGGGAAAGTTATTTACATTTCATATATTACTTTCAATATGAGTATATATGTTTATCTTTATTCATATGAGGAATAAATAAAACATAGATTTTGATGAGTGGGGACCACAATATCCCCTTTATGCATTAGTAGATCTCATGAGACAAAATAGATATGGACTTTTCCAAGGCCTTTTTTATTTTAAGATTCAATTTTCACTAAGGCCTTAATAAATTTCTGATGTCTTGGTTGAGGCCTAGATGATATATTTTAGAATTTACAGCATTAAGAATTTCCCTCATTATGAAATTGATAGTCCCTGAGGTTATTCGACTAGTAGAATACCCTTGCTTAAGCTTTATTATGTCATATTTTATTCAACCCTTATTCCTGCTATACTATGTTCAAGTTCATTTTTAAAGGTATGTGTTTGTAGTTATTCAACATGCCTAATGTTTATTTTTATGATATATTATACTATATTTATTACCCTTATTGAGCATCTAATCTCCCCCTATCTTATGTTTCTTTTACCCAGGATGTGATGAAGTAAATGATGAATGACCTATAGAGGTAACCTAAGAGTTATTGTTGTTTTCAAAGGATTTTCCATATTTTATTACATTGTAAGTTGTAATGTTGAACCTATGTATATATCTACTTTTAAAAAATACTAAACAAATTCATTCCTTGAAACTACTTTATTGTAATCATTCCAATGAAATGAAATGAGGCATTGGCTCTGGGTAACTTGGGGATCTTTATAATATAGGCCATCTAATTAATTTAATAATTAATATTGCAAACTCATGCAATAAATTAGATTAAAAAATTTCAACTCATTAACATGTCTTGTCCTGGATCATGAATGAGAATACATGCTATGCGTATGAAAATGTGAACCGGTTAATTATGAATATTTATTCAATTATTATTATAAATATAAACACACTTTCATTAATTAATTAATTAATTCTATTTCATATTAATGAAAATTAGAATCCTATTTGAGATAACCATCCATAAGGTACAAATAGAAAATAAACAATAGAACCGTTTATTAAAGATTATTGCCATAATTAATTGAAAATTTAAAATTCCTTTGAAATTACTAAATTGTCAAACATAAAATGTTTCTATCAATAAAAGAATAATTTAGTGCTACACTTGTCAATTCAATGAAGTTTAACTCTATAGTTAATTTGGAGACTACAGAGAATGAAAAATTCAGCAACACATAATATCTCTCAATTGTCGTGTATTCGGGTTACTCGCCTAGGGCTTCGACATGTCAACTCGGCCGAAAAACATGGTATGTACATGCTTGAAACACACCCTCTATATTCATTCCAAGTACCCAGGATAAATGAATTTTCATAGGAATTTATCTCATATGGACTACACTACATGTACAAAATAGAAACACACTGTGTATCCCTTATTCTATGTGCCGAATGTTCTCACCGAATGGCTTGATCTGTATTTCATTTGTGTGAAATTATGAACTACACAGTGTGCACACAACACACACCTCATGTATATAATAAATTCTATAGGTTGACAGTCTCAAGATATTTGAAGGCTTATAATAACAACATGGATTACATGATTTTTGCCACTAATGTATTTTACTACATGATGTGCATAGCAACTTGACACTGTATAATCTAACATCCTGTGTTTTGGGTTTTCCTGGTATATACGATGTGAAATAAATTAACTATATGTAATTAAATTCTCAATGTTTCATTGATCCAGTGACACATCATGGTGTTGTGAATGTGTGTACACAACATATACACTAATTATAGGTCGTGTAACTTAGTTTTAGTAGCAGAAAATTTGGCACTTCTCGATGGAATCTAGGGTCATTCTTCATATGTTCTCAAAATATAAGGAACATAAACATTGAATGAACATGATTAATTTCTCAATAAAAAGTTAACTAAAAAAAATTGAATAACATATAATAAGAAATGAAAACATTCCAACATGATTTTTTATATATTAAAAATCAAAAAATTAATTATAAATTTAAGACACAACTCCTATAATTCCACTTAATGGTTCCTAGTACTGTAGAAGTACCAGTTGGTTGGTTTTATATGAAAATTTATTTTTATATTTAGTTTCCTAAAACATTGAGCAAGGATATTTCACATTAAGTTTATAATTAATTTATTAGCATCTGAATAAAGTAAATACATTGAATTATGATTTTTTCTATTATGGAATTGGCAATCTTCCGAAAGACCCTTTTTGGATTTACTTCTTTGTGATGTGAGGATTTGAGGTTAGAATCTCTCTAGTGGTGATCCAAACATTCACCATTGATATCCAAGAATCAATAATTGATTTTTTTGCTATAATGGAGAATAAAGTTTCTTTTTTCATTAAGTTGATCTCTCATCCTCCGATCTGGAAGTAATCTCTCTTGAATTTCTCACTCTTGGGAGGGAGAGAGGAAAAGGAATTCAATTGAGAAATAATTGTACCTGAACCTCTCTATTTCTCGATTCACCTTACATAATTGAAATAACCATATATTTATAGAGCTATGGTTTATATTAAAATATTATTTAATTACATACCAACCCTTAAATAATATAATAATCATCCTAAAACCCCATTCCATTTAATAATAGTAATCATAATATTATTATTTTATGGTGTGTACTGACTTGTTGAGTGAATAATAATATTTTCCATCTTGAAAATAAATAATCATCACTAGATTCCATCATGGTCCATTATAACTCCTCGACATTTATTAAATACCAAAATGAAATATTTTCTTTTCTGAAATTAATATTTTATTAAGAATACAATAAATAAATATTTAATAAAAATTTAATTAGATAAATGAATATATTTTATTAAAAATATGGTGAATAAATATTTATTTTTATTTATGAGATTAATAAAACATTAATAAATTATTCTATATTCTTGAGAATAATATTAATTCAATTAATTAAATTCAAATAAACTTTAACTATGATCAATAGAAACACATATTGTGTGACCCACTAGGATTCTTTTTTCATTGGCATTAAGAAAGCATGTTGAAGGTCCAGGATTACTATTTAAAAATGGGTAAAGGAACCTAAGATAAAGAAATTATTGTTGCAAAGTTGATATCCACATATGAATTCTCATTATGTAATATAATACATTTTTCACAATATCACATCAAGATGGATTAAAATCCATGTCATCAAATCTATGTGCTCGATATGTATTTCTTAAACTATTTCAAATAAAATTCATTATACCAATGCCATGAAATTTAATTTCACAATTATATTTCAACCAAAGGGATGAGATATCAACTTTTATATAGATGGAAGAGACAAATCTTTATTCAACTTATTAATTAAAAAAAAGTCATTCGTGATGAACCCAACATATCCAACTTCAACATTTTCTTTTATCGTCATGGTTTATACAACACATCTAAGTATTCCATTCAAAATTTAATTAATATTAATATTATTGTCTTGTAACTTTTACACATGAACACATATATCAATATCCAATGACACAAAAACATGAAGAATTCCTACTGGCGGGTTTGTTATCATAATCTCCCATCTTATAGATTATAAAATTCAATCTTCTGAGAAGAAGAATCATCTGATTACAATTACCCCCACATTAAATTACATCTACTATGTGCCCAATGATACTAAATTATTCAACTGGAGAACAATATTTAAGAGATATCTTCATAACATATGAAGGTTATCATTATATCAGTGAAATTCCATGACCTTATCATTGTAGTATATAATTTTGGAAATTATCACATCAACATTATGCAGAAGAAAAGTCAACAAGTGATAAGGCAAGTAATTTAATATTTACTTATTTTCATATACATGAATTCCAAAGTACAATTTTTTTTGATTTTTAGGATCCAAATCCAAAAAAACCACCTGATGTCACATATAAAGAAAGTTATTGAAAAAATAAAATATATTTGAGAAAAAAATATTTCATAAAATAATGAGGTGTAATATTATGTTCCCTTAGAATGAAATTTTACCTCGATATTCATTCACTTCGATAAAAATAACCAATGATACATCTGCCTGAACCTACCCTAATGTTCTCACACAACTTCTTCAAAATGGTGGTTTCACCAGAAAACTTTTACCAAGTTAGTGGTCTTGTTTCATAGGACACTCTCTATATGATCTATAATTTCTATAGGTTTTTCTTTTTAGGAAATATCACGATCCAATGTTTTGAACTCTGACTTTAGTACATGTGAAGGTTCATGTATGTACTTCTTCCTGAGAGACACCTGGAATACATTGCGGACTTGAGAGAGGTTAAGTGGAAGCTCTAAATAAAAAAAAATCAACCTTACTCAGTAAAGAATATTGAAATATCCAATTTAACTAGGGTGAATTGTAACGCCCCGACCCAAGCTACCCAGAGTCGGTGCATTACTTCGTAACATTGGCATGATCACAAAAGATCAAGTCTTGAAAGACCGATTAGTTTAGTAGCCTTGGAAACACTAGATACATTCATAAGTCTTTCATTACATCAAAAAGTAAACAAACTACAATAACATAGTCTTCATAGTCCACACTCATATCCTCTTCTGACTATTCCTGCAGGTCATTCATAAAATACATCTTCACATCCTGGAAAAATATTAAAACATTGAAAGGGGTGAGATTAGATGCTCTGTAAGGATAACAATATTTCAGAAGCATTCATAAAAATAAAAATTTAAGGCAATGTATAACTAAAACAAAAGCCTTTTAAATTTGAACATCAACATAATATGGCAAAATTAAAATGAGATAATGCCATTCACTTCTTCACATGGATATTCTACTGGTTGAATAATAAAATGAAATATCAATAACCACTTTCAAAATGATGGAATGCATAATGCCAGACTATCATAACCACGTAGCCAAGGCCTCGTGCCAAGACCACAAATAAGATTTTGTCAAGGCCTCGTGCCAAGACACTAGTTTGTCTCATGAGACCTGCCGATGCAATTTTTTTAGAAGATACTTACATTTAAAATTGCTCGAATATACTCCAGTGTTTTTCTGAAAACATTATGCAAGCTTCTAAAAACAAAATAACTAATTCTAAGACTGCTCGACTAATTACAGGCCATGATGGGTCCACGCCCAATCCCTTCCTGTCTAACACACTCGAGAGTCGGGTTTTCTGAAAACATTTTTATGCTTGCGTTAAGTACGTATACATTTGCACTGGATTTTCATATATTGGAGAGAAATATCTATTTTTTGAAATCATTTAAAAATCACATAGAAATAAAAGAAATCCTTTTGAATAAACGTAATAGTCAAAGGGGTTTATACACCGTATAAAATAATGTTGTGTATAAAACGAAATATGCCTCAATGAAAGGAGATTGAGATGAAGTCCTTACAAAGATCATTTTTGAAATAAAATAGATCTATTATGTGTATTCACTATAAGTACACATAAAGAAAGTAAAAATACAAGATAGTACATAATAATATCATGACATAATTTGAAAGTAGGAGATTAACCCAAAGAATGGAAATTGGGTTAAGAAATTCTCTTACCTTGTGTCTGACTTTACTCAACCGTTCTTTAACCTCCTGAATAATAAACTAGAGTTAATATCTACCTTATTATGAACCATTTTCAATTTCATTATCCTTTTTATATCACTTATTACAATGTTATGAGCATTATGTAATTATTTAAGTTAATAATGGTCGTTTTTTCGATCTTTGGTACTTGAGTCAACAATAAACTTCTTATAATTACAAGTTGTTCATGTGGTAGAATATCCATTATATCCAGAATTATATTCATGATTTAGATGTCATATATATCTTATATATCCAGTATATACATTAATTTATAATATTACGTAACATTTAGAGGTAAGAAATGAAATGCACCGTTCATGGAGACGGTAAGCCGTACGTACGCATGAACGCTACTTTCATTTCAATTTCATATTTAATGGAACGAAATCATAATGATATAAATGTATAATATAATTCCAGTATAATATAGTGTATAATACCATTTACTCCCTCCTTTATACATCCCACATATGGCATTAACGATTCAAATCACTTTGAGGGGGCGGTAGTCCGCACTTCCTAAAATGAAATTATCACGTTTTACCCATAATGGTAATAATAAATTATACCATAAATGAGAAATAAAGAAGCATAAGTAAAACATAAACATATTATATATCATATATAAAAATAGTGACATCTTAATGGCCACCTTTGAAGGTGTTATATGAGTGTTGAACAATCATCGTTTCATGAGGCAGAAATTCGCCATCCACAGAAACCGTGTGTTCTTTAACCATTAGATGTAGGTGTGTGTAAGTGTAGCTATAATACTTCTTATAACAACATCCTAGTGTATTGAGGATACTGGTGTTGTTACAAAATAAATGAATAAAAAGAGTTTAGGGGGTTGTAGAAGAAAAATAAAACAAAACAACATTAGAGAAGACATTACCTCAAAATCGGGTAACTCTTTTTGATTTGAGACAAAGGCTTCCTTGGGAAGAGTTCTTCCCAAATTGAGGATTCTAGGATTAATAGGGGGAAGTTTGGAGAGTATTTGGGTAGAGGTCGGCCGAGCCAAATGGCTTGAAAGTGTAAATGAGGTGGGAGAGGTGGGGGCCTTTTATAAGTGGAGAGGAGGGGCACTTTTGGAAAGATTGAAATGTTACATTATTACACAATGATTTTTAGATTCTAAAGGTCCCACACTTATATAATTCGAGGATAAGGTGATAAGGTTTCTAAATCTCCTCATCAAATAGGCTTTGTACAAGTGTAAGCCTTGGATTTTACATTATCTTCTCATTTTATTTAAATCGTTAAATAATGAGGTCATCGCTGCATCATCATGATGTCATAAATAATTTAATTTATTTAATGTATAAAAATTATAAAAAAAATAATATGATGTAGGAAATTGTTTTATCTTTCCAATTAATATTTATAGTCAAAATTTGGACTTGTGTAACCCCACTTAAAATCTGTTTTCGTAAAACAACTCATGTTTGTGTCAATTTCATTTTATCATTAAATAAATATATATTAATGTCATTTTCCAACTAAAGTGGCTCCATGGGGTCCCCAAGTTGACCCATGGGTTGTCTTGGTCGGACATGACTCATCCAATAGGAGTAGGACAAGTGTCAAGCTCATATCATATTATTAAAACATTGTTTTTACCTTAAACTACACTAATTACCTCTAATCGCGATTAAGAACATAAAAGTTACTATTCACCAAAAAATTATTTTAATCTCATTGAGCCACATTTTACTTCTTAATGACAACCATGTATGTTGGATTTTTGAAAATAAAATCATAGAAGTGGTAATATTTCATTTTAACGAAAAAAAATCAGTTTTTAACAACCACTTAGTGGTTTCACTATTCATCAAAAATTGAAGTTTTTCAGAATAAGGCCAAAATTTCACCCTAAGCTATAATTGATATTCCGAATTCAAAAATGATGTCTATTTTATGAAATTCCAAACATATAATTTTCATTAATTAATTTTATAATTAATTCCCACTGTCACAACAAATAGCGTGTTTTTAAGAAACAATTTATATCAAAAGACTGACCATTGTTTATGTCCAATTTCAAAGTGAAATTAATTCTAATGACCACCATTGGATAAAATGGTAAAAATATATTCTAATTATACTTTAAAACCACTCAATATTATAACTTATCACTATAAATTAATTTGATTAAAAAACTTGTTTTAAGTATTTTTCACTATTCATAAAAATTTTGAAGTTCTCAGAAAATTACAAAAAATTCAACATAGGCTAATTTCAATATTAGGAATACAAAAATGAAGTCCATTTTGAAATATAAAATTTCTATAAATTTAAAAAGTGGTTATTACTATTCATAACAGCTACTTTGATTAGTTGCAGTGTGTTAGTACTCGATGTTGCGTACAATGCAAGCTATTACATTATTGAATGAGAAGCGTATCGTGGAAGCTCGGGGTGTTACATTCTCCCCTCCTTCAATAAATTGCGTCCTCGCAATTTGAAATTTTCCTTTGAAAATAAAAGGTTGAAAAGATAAAATACCTTTGAGGAAAACCCACATCGGAAATAAGGTTAATAAATATATAACATTAAAAGAAAGCAAGATAAGTACAAAGGTCACCCGATATAGCCCATTCTAGGATTCTATGAAAATATGGATATGGAGGAGAAACAAACCATCAAGGTATGATGGAGAGTTTTTGAAAACAGGATTAGGAGAAAGTTTAACTACAATAAAATCACAAACTTGTGATTGGTTAGACGGTCATTGAATCCCCAGTTGGAAAAGTTAACCGACAACATTTTTGTTTTAAGTTACCTTTTATAATGTTGAGGAATTTATTTAGGAGATTTACTAAGAACGTAAGGGAATATACATACTTGTTATGTATACTTTCATTCGTTAATAAATTTTTACCACAAACCCAACTTTTACTCCAAATGGTAACGGAACTCAAAAATATTCTATTTATCATAATTGTATAAGGTTCCAAATGTTAACACATACCATTTAGATTAGTAAAATTATTTTGTAATAACCAGGGACATCCTGTAGGCTAGTGGTAGGAAATAAAGGCTTGTCGCACTATGGTTGTGGGTTCGATTCCTGCAGCTTTGTCCGACGTGACGGGTTATGCCCCACCCTGCAGGTTGTCCTTTTCCTAAAACTATAGTATCATAATATTCCAAAAATAATCTTCATAAATTTTTTAACCTCAAACAATACTATCCAAAGATCAACTTAATCCACTCCAACCTTTATAGTTATCCAAAATACCTCCGTCCAGACTTTCTCTAAAAGGTCTCTAAATTCCAAAATCAATTGTAACATCAGATTCCCCAAAAAAAGAAAAGTTTCTTTTATTGTCACATACTAAAAATATGATTACCTTAATCATATTAAAACCTTACTAAAATCAAAAAGTACTGCAGTACAATATTTATATATATATCACATTATTCTTATAACCAGAATATAATCCTTGAGTCCAAAAGCACCAATAAATTAATTATTCCGCTTCAACTGTAGTCACAACATAATATTGGCCTTGATCCCTTGGCCTTTTCTGAGGTAAGTTTCCTTGACGCTTAGGATATTCATTTGCATAATGCCCCATTTCCCTACAATTGTAGCATTCAACATTGATAGCCTCTTTCTTTCCCTTGCAATCACGAGCCTGGTGACCCTTTTCTCCACATTTATAACAAACTCCCATTCCTTTTAGGCAAGTACCAGGGTGATTCTTCCCAAAATTATTACATAATGGAAAATACTTCTTTCCCTTTTTCCCTTTATCTGTCTCTTGTTCCACCGTTCTCTTCTTCTATTGCTTTACTTTGTTGTCATAAGACTTAGAGAATTCTTTTTCTGTCTTGATAGCACACGAGACAATATCTTCATATGATGAGAAGGATTGTGATACTAAAGCTTGACGGAGAAATGGTTTTAACCCATCAAATAAACGATCAATCTTACTCCTTGGGTTATGTATATAATCGGCAGCATGCCTCGCTAACCTTGTAAAGTTAGCCTCATACTTTGCGACAATCTCATCCTCCTTCTGCCTCAGACTCAGAAATTTCCTTTCCATATCTGCTCGATGGTCACGAGGAAAGTATTTTTCTAAGAAAAACTCTTTGAACACCCTCCCTTCCATATTCGATACGTCATCATCTTCCTTTGTGTTTTGAATCAACGACCACCACTGATCGGCATCTCCAGTGAGGCGGTAAACTGCCATGACAACCTTCTCCCTTTCACTACTCCCCAAGGCATGAAATATTTTCTCTAAGGAATTTATCCATTGCTCAGCTACTATAGGATTTGTACTCCCATTGAAGGTTGGTGGTTGTTGCCTCATGAAACGGTCTAGCATTGATCCTCCACATTGGGGATCAGGGTGCTCCATACGAGTAAGGTTATTATTCATAACCTGAGTGAGTTGTCCCAGTATGGTAATAAGTTGATCAGCACCAGTTGTATCTCCAGATCCACAATAATTATCTTGAGCAGGAGGGCAATCCCTACACGGAGTTCGTGCATTGATACGGTTTCCATTCCTTCCACTAGGCGCCATTTCTAAACAATGGCATAAACTAGATTAGTTTATGAATCAAAATACATAATTCCATACTTGTAAAACACTTTACATAAATTGAACTATTTGTGGATATAATCCATAATCATAAAAAGAAATGTTTTCTTTGAGGAATTATATACTCATAACCCTTCATAGTGGTTTGTAAATAAAATGAGAATTATCCTAAGCATATCCCCCGGGAGTGTCGTAACCAAGAGTGCAGCAAGGCCCGTTGTCGTGCACCAGTTCCCGTTCGAGTCTAGCTCAAAGCGGTGTTTTTGGGTTTTACCCCTAGGTACATCTGTGCCAGAGCCGCCTCTACCTGATCGTATCCAGACAGGGATGTATTGCTCGGAAAACTCATAACATCTCTATAATACCAAAATTCTAGGAAGTTCTTCTATAATAATCCTCAAAGTCTATCTTTGGGCTATGTCCTCTAATCAGAGTTTATCTAAATCTAGCTTCCAAGGTTAGTACTAAACTGCCTCTGATACCAACTGTAACGCCCCGACCCAAGCTACCCAGAGTCGGTGCATTACTTCGTAACATTGGCATGATCATAAAAGATCAAGTCTCGAAAGACCGATTAGTTTAGTAGCCTTGGAAACACTAGATACATTCATAAGTCTTTCATTACATCAAAAAGTAAACAAACTACAATAACATAGTCTTCATAGTCCACACTCATATCCTCTTCTGACTATCCCTGCAGGTCATTCATAAAATACTTCTTCACATCCTGGAAAAATATTGAAACATTGAAAGGGGTGAGCTCAGATTCTCTGTAAGGATAACAATATTGCGGAAGCTTTCATAAACATAAAAATTTAAGGCAATGTATAACTAAAAAAAAAGCCTTTTAAACTTGAACATCAACATAATATGGAAAAATTAAAATTAGATAATGCCATTCACTTCTTCACATGGATATTCTACTCGTTGAATAATCACATGAAATATCAATAACCACTTTCATAATGATGGAATGAATAATTCCAGACTATCATAACCACGTATCCAAGGCCTCGTGGCAAGACCACAAATAAGATTTTGTCAAGACCTCGTGCCAAGACACTAGTTTGTCTCATGAGACCTGCCGATGCAATTTTTTTTAGAAGATACATACATTTAAAATTGCTCGAATATACTCCAGTGTTTTTCTGAAAACATTATGCAAGATTCTGAAAACAAAATAACTAATTCTGAGACTGCTCGACTAATTACAGGCCATGATGGGTCCACGCCCAATCCCTTCCTGTCTAACACACTCGAGAGTCGGGTTTTCTCAAAACATTTTTAAGCTTGCGTTAAGTACGTATACATTTGGACTGGATTTTCATATATTGGAGAGAAATATCTATTTTTTGAAATCATTTAAAAATCACATAGTTATAAAAGAAAACCTTTTGAATAAACATAAAAGTCAAAGGGGTTTATACACCGTATAAAATAATGTTGTGTATAAAACGAAATATGCCTCAATTAAAGGAGATTGAGATGAAGTCCTTACAAAGATCATTTTTGAAATAAAATAAATCTATTATGTGTATTAACTATAAGTACACATAAAGAAAGTACAAATACAAGATAGGATATAATAATATCATGACATAATTTGGAAGTAGGAGATTAACCCAAAGAATGGAAATTGGGTTAAGAAATTCCCTTACCTTGTGTCCGACTTGACTCAACCATTCTTTAACCTACTGAATAATAAACTAGAGTTAATATCTACCTTATTATGAACCATTTTCAATTTCATTATCCTTTTTATATCACTTATTACAATGTTATGAGCATTATGTAATTACTTAAGTTAATAATGGTCGTTTTGTCGATCTTTGGTACTTGAGTCAACAATAAACTTCTTATAATTACAAGTTGTTCATGTGGTAGAATATCCATTATATCCAGAATTATATTCATGATTTATATGTCATATATATCTTATATATCCAGTATATACATTAATTTATAATATTACGTAACATTTAGAGGTAAGAAATGAAATGCACCGTTCATGGAGACGGTAAGCCGTACGTACTTATGAACGCTACTTTCATTTCAATTTCATATTTAATGGAACGAAATCATAATGATATAAATGTATAATATAATTCCAGTATAATATAGTGTATAATACCATTTACTCCATCCTTTATACATCCCACATATGGCATTAACGATTCAAATCACTTTGAGGGGGCGGTAGTCTGCACTTCCTAAAATGAAATTATCGCATTTTACCCATAATGGTAATCATAAAGTATGCCATAAATGAGAAATAAAGAAGCATAAGTAAAACATAAACATATTATATATCATATATAAAAATAGTGACATCTTAATGGCCACCTTTGAATGTGTTATATGAGTGTTGAACAATCATCGTTTCGTGAGGCAGAAATTCGCCATCCACATAAACCGTGTGTTCTTTAACCATTAGATGTAGGTGTGTGTAAGTGTATCTATACTACTTATTATAACAACATCCTAGTGTATTGAGGATACTGGTGTTGTTACAAAATAAATGAATAAAAAGAGTTTAGGGGGTTGGAGAATAAAAATAAAACAAAACAACATTAGAGAAGACATTACCTCAAAATCGGGTAACTCTTTTTGATTTGAGCCAAAGGCTTCCTTGGGAGGAGTTCTGACCAAAGTGAGGCTTCTAGGAGTAATAGGGGGAAGTTTGGAGAGTATTTGGGAAGAGTTTGGCCGATCCAAATGGCTTGAATGTGTAAATGAGGTGGGAGAGGTGGGGGCCTTTTATAAGTGGAGAGGAGGGGCACTTTTGGAAAGATTGAAATGTTAAATTATTACACAATGGTTTTCGGATTCTAAAGGTCCCACACTTATATAATTAGAGGCTACGGTGATAAGGTTTCGAAATCTCCTCATCCAATAGGCTTTGGACAAGTGTAAGCCTTGGATTTTACATTATCTTCTCATTTTATTTAAATCATTAAATAATGAGGTCATCGCTGCATCATCATGATGTCATAAATAATTTAATTTATATAATGTCTAAAAATTAGAAAAAAATACTATGATGTAGGAAATCGTTTTATCTTTCCAATTAATATTTATAGTCAAAATTTGGACTTGTGTAACCCCACTTAAAATCTGTTTTTGTAAAACAACTCATGTTTGTGTCAATTTAATTTTATCATTAAATAAATATATATTAATGTCATTTTCCAACTAAAGTGGCTCCATGGGGTCCCCAAGTTGACCCATGGGTTGTCTTTGTCGGCCATGACTCATCCAATAGGAGTAGGACCAGTGTCAAGCTCATATCATATTATTAAAACATTGTTTTTACCTTAAACTACACTAATTACCTCTAATCGCGATTATGAACTTAAAAGTTACTATTCACCAAAAAATTATTTAATCTCATTGAACCACATTTTACTTCTTAATGACAACCATGTATGTTGGATTTTTGAAAATCAAATCATAGAAGTGGTAATATTTCATTTTAACGAAAAAAAATCAGTTTTTAACAACCACTTAGTGGTTTCACTATTCATCAAAAATTGAAGTTTTTCAGAATAAGGCCAAAATTTCACCCTAATCTATAATTGATATTCCGAATTCAAAAATGATGTATATTTTATGAAATTAAAAACATATAATTTTCATTAATTAATTTTATAATTAATTCCCGTTGTCAAAACAAATAGCGTGTTTTTAAGAAACAATTTATATCAAACGATTGACAATTGTTTATGTCCAATTTCAAAGTGAAATTAATTCTAATGACCACCATTGGATAAAATGGTAAAAATATATTCTAATTATACTTTAAAACCACTCAATATTATAACTTATCACTATAAATTATTTTGATTAAAAAAGTTGTTTTTAAGTATTTTTCACTATTCATAAAAATTTTGAAGTTCTCAGAAAATTACAAAAAATTCAACATAGGCTAATTTCAATATTAGGAATACAAAAATGAAGTCCATTTTGAAATATAAAATTTCTATAAATTTAAAAAGTGGTTATTACTATTCATAATGGCTACTTTGATTAGTTGCAGTGTGTTAGAACTCGATGTTGCGTACAATGCAAGCTATTACATTATTGAATGAGAAGCGTATCGTGGAAGCTCGGGGTGTTACATGAATCTTTTGTTTCGCTCAAAATCCCAAAACCTTAATCCATGGATAATGTTTTAGGAAAACCTTCTCACTAAATTCAAACTCTAAATCATATTGATGATTATCAGCATAAACATTCTTTCACCACTGATCTTCCTCGATGTGTTCTCGAATGAATCTATCCTCATCTATCATTTCCAAAACTAGAACAGTTACTAATAGATCTTTTTCTCTAAAATCATCCCATATACTTGGAGTTATACACTTTTTTCTATATAGTCCTTCATTAATATTCATCTGAAATATTGAGTAAAATCAATTTTTGTATGAAAAATCAAGAAGGGGATCATTTTTATCCAAACCAAATTTGAAATATAGATAAAAATAACAACATATACTCAAGGGTTTTAATGGTTCTCTCATATTAAACACCAATATGATGATTATAGGTAGTGTTGAAGCAAAAATCCATATCCATATCCTACTAAAGAATTTTATATAACTTCAAGATGGTGCTCAGATCCCGATCGAATGAAATATAATTTGGTTCCCCAAGTAACCATATCAATTTCTTAATGTATTTCTGAGAATAATCATCTTGACAGAAATATTTTCTCTTAGAGATGAATTTTGTTGAATTTTTTGAGATATTGAATTTAACCTATAAGACATTATGCCCATAAATGTTTTGGGGGTCTAATAAGAAAATCAAAAGTGTTGTTTTTCCATTTCCATTATGGTATGGCTAATGGTTGTACTATCCCCAAAGAATTTTGTCTCATATCTTTAACATGCTAACCTAATAATCACCAATGTACATATTCTATAATATATCTCCTCATGCCATCCCATAAGAAATACTCTTCAAAATCACTATACATCTTCATACTTCATGGATGAATAGAGAATGAATAACTATGAGCCACCTACATCTTCATACTTCATGGATGAATAGAGAATGAATAACTATGATCCACCTATAACATCTCTTTCTTAAAATCATATATGGATGGAACACATATCATATTCCCAAACCTTATCATTCCATCATATTACATTCTTTGGTATCACCACACCTTTATTTTGTGCCACTTTAATCATCAATTGTATTGATTATTGAACACTCAATTATGATAGCTAAGAGCTGTCTCCTTAAATATTTCCAAGTCCATCCTTTTGAAATCTAGAAATATTAGATCCTTTTTTATCCTCATCATAGATATGCTAGAATGATGCTTTTGAATCAATGCATTGACAAACTAGTTTTCCTTCATAGGTTGATAATGTATTAGACACTCATAATATTTAATTAGTTCCAACCATCCTCTATGAAACATATTTAACTATTTCTATATGTATATAAACTTTAAAAATTTAGGATTCATATATATATATATCATAATTATTTCTATGAAGATAATTCCTCTATATATTTTATGAAAACAATTTAGCAATAAACTCCAAATAATGATTTGTTAAAATTTTCTCATGAACCTTCTATATTCACGAGGCTTAAGTTATCAACATATCATCGTACATGAGAATGTATCATAGTCCCCTAATTGATGAAACACAATAGATTAAAAACCCTTATCAAATGTAGAATAATATTAGAATAGATGTGCTCACTCACATTCTCTTTACTTCCAGGGATTTTTTTCACATTCATTTGTCCAATGTATCTTGGATCCCTTTCAAGTTATCTTTGTGAGTGGATTGGATAGTCATGATAAATTATACCCAAAGTCCCTATAATATCCAACCAAAGTATGAAAACATGGGATCTCAGTCATAGTGGTTGATTTTTTCCAACGTTCTTCAACTTCTATCTTTTATAGATTCATAGATATATCTCTCTTGATATTATATGACCCAAAAATAATATCTTTTATAGCCAAAATTCACACCTGGTAAATTTTTCCAATAACATATCCTTCTTGATGGTCTTCAGAACAATTATCAAGTTATATTTATATGCTTCCATTCTTATTGAACATTTAAGAATACCATCTACAAAGACTACAACAAACATTATTTACGTAATCTCTAAATGATCTATTCATTAAATCTATAATGATAACTGGGGGATTAGTAAGATCATATGGAATCACTATATATTCACAGTGTCTATAACTTATACAAAATATATTACTGGGTTTGCAAACTTTATTAACAATCAATTAATAAAATACATAACAAATCTCAATCTTGGAAAAGTATTGAGCTCCGCGTAGGTGATCACATAATTCATCAATATAATGTAGGGGAAATGTTTCTTGATAGTGACCTTGTTTAACTCCTGATAATCAATGTAGAGTTGAAAAATCCATCTTTCTTATTAATGAAATTAATAGTTTCAACCTATGGTTACACACATGAATAATTGAATCTTTAACAATATTTTCATGGAGTTTCCTCTTCAAATCCATCAACTCAATCAGGGCCATACTATATTGAGTCTTTGAAATAGGCATAGCACCATGCATAATTTCTATAGAAAATTTAACATCATGATTTGGTGGAAGACTAGTAAACTATTCTAGAGAAAAATCAAAATACCGTTTCACAATTGGAATATCATCTTTGTTGAGTTTTTCCCTAGCCATCATAGATAGAAACCCATTTTGGAAAGGAATCAAGAACCATATAATGGTTGTAATTTCCATTAGATGATCATACTTATCATTAAATTGATATAAAATCATAGTTTGTTTGGGAATATCAAATGATAATTCCCCTCCTTAGTAACTGATTCGGGATTTTGGTAGAGAAATCAAACACATATCTCAAATTACATCAAATTAAAAAAGGTGGAGAATAAAGAGATTTTCAGGGTGCACATTCTCATAAACTTCAGCCAGTGAAGATTCTTAGACATGAGTTGAGATCATCATACCACTTGGTCTTTTCACTAATAATTCAATATTTAATCATTTGGGTGGAATCTTGATACACTTATAAAATTATTCATTTGTAAAATAGTGGGTAGATAAATAATCAAATAAGACTTTATTAGTTCCAAATTGAATGGTAAGGGTATATTTTACAATGTTTTTAATGCACACCTCATCAAAAAAAGTGATAACATGAGATTATACTTTATTTATTAGCCTAATAGGTTGTTGAAATTGATCATCACCATTAACCTTGGGGTTTGACCATTATTTAACATAATTCCCAAACTCATTGCAGTTGATACACTAAAGTGTGGTTGGTGCATTTTGTGGAGATTTCCCTCCATTCAAATAATTAACTAACTTTTTCCCTTCACTTGGGTATTTAATTTCCCAATGACCTTCAATTTCATACTAAAAAAATTTACCAATCCCTTTAAGACAATTTCCTCTATGTTTCCTTCGACACTTCGAACATAAAGGAGAAATCTTCTTCTTCTCTCCAGGGTTTTTATAGATTCCTTTCAATTCCATATTTAATTTATTATCAAAACAATAATATTTATCGTGAATTCAAATCTCCATTTCCACCTTGATAACATATCGAGCTATTTATTCATAGATATTAAAGACTTTTATGGATAATTCCTTTCAAATACTTTTTGTAAAGAAACCAATTAATCAAACCACCTTACTTTATGGTTGGATGATAAGGTTATAAGAATACCATTCATGGTTTTTTATATTTTCTTTATAGTTATCACTAGATTCACCATCCTTCTATTTTAGATCAAGGAAATCATTCTCCATTTTCATATGAAGAGTAAATGGATTTCACATATTGAAAAAATATGATCTCAAATGCATCCCACTCCGTGGATTCAACTTTATATTATTGTCTCATGTTCTTTATAAGAGTACAACATTGATTCGATTCACCTTCAAAATAATATAAGGATATAATTAATTTATCAGGCTCGAAACACTAGAGAATGGAAAATAGCTTTTTAATTGTACTAATTCATTTCTCAAAAACTATAGTATCAGTGGAACCATAAAAACAAGAGATATTATTTCTCATAAAGGACTCAATACAATGGTTTCCCCAAATTTTCTCATTTATATGTTTAGCATGATTCATATCTTGAGAAATTTGTGTTATCATAAGAATAATATTCTAAATTCCATATCCGATAACATTTTTTTGATTATGAGGAAAATCATTGCATTTTCCATCACATGCAGCATTAACATTATTACTTTAGATTATATCCATTGACTAAAACAAAAAATAATAGTGTGAGAAATAATAATTATAGTGGGGAACCGTGTAATCATAAAAAATTATTTATAAGATTTCTAATCAATTACAGTTTATTTTAAATTTGTGAAACCATATGTTTAACCATGGTCCTATAGGATCATCATATATTCAAATCCTTCAAGATAGTTTATATTGGGTTTTGGAATTTCACGAACATATCTCCTAGGAGTGTCAAACGAGGTGTGCAGTAAGGCCCATTGTCATGCACCATGTGACGATTGAGTTAAATCGAAATGAACCCTTTTTGGATTAATTACACCATGTTTCAACTATGCTAGTGCCACATCCAATTATAATATATATACAAGGATTTTATTTCCTAGAAACCACTTACTCTATCCTTTATCAAAATTTAAGGATATTATCATATAATTAGACATATCATTCGGTTTATCACAAAAAATTTATCAACCCTGTATTGAAAGGATAACTAAAATTTTCTCTGATAATAGTAATAATGACCCACATTTTTTCAAAATAGATATCTGTTTTGCCTCTGAGGTGGCATGTTCTGGGTGATGGTGAAATGGTCTACTGAGAATCATCACCAGTCTCTTTTTCTGGAGACAAACTCTTTTAAAATTCACAATTTATTTTGTTTCAACCCATTCTGCATCATTATCCTCTAAAGGGTGGTGGGATTAACCTTGTGGGGACTATATAACTTATCCCTTATGTACTGATAGGGAGACACTACAGTTAGATGGTCCCCGAGGGTGATTACATGGGGACAAGTACTTGTGTAGTTGGCCCTGATTGAATATAACTTCCTCGGATGGTCTCCATAGGATTTATTTATGGAACTAGAAACACCCAACAACCATGGTATCCATGATTCTTGGACCTTATTTCCAAATCCAGGTGCTCGTTGGACAGTGGTTTCTCCAACGACACTTAAGGACACCATTTGTCAAGAGGATGGGATGTTAGGCTCACTACACCCTTTTTGGGCTGAATTATTGCCTCTTATGGGACCTTTTTTTAGATTTTAGTCGTGTTCATATGTTCGTGAATCCCTGGTTCATTCCAGAAGAGTGTGTCAGTGGGCTACCCTAGGTTTTCAGAATTGTCATAGGCACACATAGATTCGATGCTACAGAGTTAATGCTGACTAAATCCATACAATAAGACACTCTGGAGTTTAATGTTTTCCTAGGATGATATAAGGTGATTTGATGTTTGGGTTGGAGCCATAAAATTGTCTTCTTATTTTTCCTTGGGAGAGGAATCAGAGCATACGTAGTTCAAATATGTGGGGACTTATGTATAAAAGCTTCATATTTATAACGACATTATCGGTTGAAACCTTTTGGAGGGGAACCCTTTTGATATCGAGCCTTTGAGTAGGTATCCTACATATCCTGGTTATATCGGGAATCAGAGGCCTCATAGTTCACAATTGTGTGGGTGTTTTAATCATCAGAAATCTCTAAGCCCACCAGAGTCTTTCCCGTTGTGAGAAACAAGAGGATGTGAGAGATCCGACCAACCACATGCTTCCTCTCCTATTGGAGGGACAGGACAAGCCTACGATAGAAGAGGGTAGGGCGACGGTGGGTGAGGCCACAAAGCGATGAGCCTTTCAATATGAAATGACATTAAAGGTCACATGACATGGCCTCAAATGATCGGGGACTTACCTCTGTGGGAGTTCCCTGAACGTGTTCTAGAAAGGTGAGGAGTGTCGTCCTAGTCAAAAGGGGAAATGAACATAATCCTTTTGACCAATCACCCTACCTCATTGAATGGAAAAGCAGGTGATCACCCTTATCCCCTAGAACGGGGAGGATCATGTTGGAAAACCATGGCTAGAATCCAGGTTACCATGTGAATGTAGACCCACATATATCCCAAAATCTAAAACCATTGTGGGGAGAACCATCATGAATTCACTTACCATGGGTATGTAGACTCCAAGGGGTGCACTGATTCCCCCAATGGTTTAATCATACGTGTATGGTGGCTTTGGAGGAGGCATTGTCCTAATGTTGGGGGATTGGTTCATGGAGGGATTATAGAGGGTTGGATGGTATCGAAGGTTTGAGACTAGAACATGAGGAAATAATACCTCAAAATAACCCATTCCATGTACTGTTTTCTTATGAGGGATGAGGGAAGCTCCACATACTGTAGTGCTATACAGGCATAGGGGATTTCCGCGTACCGATGCGGTACACGGACATGTTTATGTACCACTGTGAACCATAGTGGTACGTAGTCCATCATGCCCATTTGGGTTCCATCTACATACTGATGTAGTATACAACACCAAGTTAAATCTGTGTAGCAATATAATATGTGGAACACCATATTTTAGGAGGGTCTGGGGGACTGTCCTTCATGGGATGTTCATCTGTGAGAAATATATGGTTCGAGGGTTCACTATTTAGGTTCGTGATTCTATTATTATTGTTATGTTCCACCATTTTTTTTGTTTTCATCTGTTTGTACCTACGTAGTGTGTATTTATTGATTCGGGCATTGCCGATGACTCAAGACTGAATCAAGAATCTTCTTCGAGTTTATTATTCCAACCTCTGGGTTACCTTCAAGCTTTCTTGCTCTATCTTTCTCTCAATTCCCATTGGGCTGCTTTTATAGAGCATCCGATAAAATATAACTATGGGCATGAAACAAAATTTTTGGATTCCCAGGAAAATATAACCTTACCTATAGAATACTCAATCAACCAGGGTTTTTAGAGGCTAAGGTTTGCGATAATGGTTCATGGAACCCTACCAATTTTCTTAGCCCACAAACTGTTGAGTTTGCGAGTCGGTATAGGGACAGACTTCTTGAACATGAGTCCTTCAGTGATATAGTACATGGTCCACCGTGTTTTCTGGCCATCACTCCATGGGCCAACACCCTGAAGATCATTCCACGTACTGGTGGTTTGCGATCGAGGCAGCCAACAAACCCTTCTCAGTGATGGTACACAGTCCACTCAAAATCCTTTGTAAACATGAATTCATTCACGTTTCTTCTAAAATTTTCAACACAATTTGGATTCATTCACCTTGTTAGACTTTTAGGAGTACTTTCTTCCTTCTGAAAAGTGATTGATGGAGTATTATCTTCCCATGGTAGAATTTACAGGACCCTACAAATGCCCCCATCGAAATGGGGTCCATTCAGAATAAAAAGGGGACTATTCGAATGGATAAGTGGCGCTGAACTGAAATGGTTCACAATATAATAGATATTCCCAGTAGGAGGGGACCATAAATATTTATAGGGTCCCATTTCATTTGTCTTTTACCATTTCTTACAGCAAAAAGTTCTCTCAACTTAACTAGATTATTCAGCATTTTCATACCATGCTTCTTGAAAAAATTCATTTCGCGAACCGCTTCATACTTTCAATGAACCAATCATTTAAAATTTTATTTCACTGCGAACCATATTTTGGATTTCCCAATTGGAATTTTGGAATTTTAAAACTAAAATAAGGATTTCGCGTAGGATAACACTATGTTGCTCGTGTGTACGCAAAATGAGCTTGAACATATGAACTGAACTTTACGAATTAATAATTAAAGCATTAACTTTCAATCAAAAATATTTGAAAATGAACTTAATCGAGGCCTAGGTTGCGATATCCACCTTCCATGAACCCTTATATTCCTCGGAAAATGATCCACGAGCGAGAACCCCACAATTGGACCATATACCACGGTTGTACGCGGTGAAGCATTTCCATGTACCGTAGCAGTATGTGGTTGTCTAATTCCTGCATACCATGAAATATGTAAGATATGTCTACAATGTACCATTTCTAGGAACAATATATATAGCCTTGTACAGACATGTTTTTTATTTCTTTATCTATTCCTTTGTATCCATTATCCAATAACATTCATTGGACTAATTCTTATCAGCTTTTGGACCCACTTGTGCAGGTTACAAGAGCTACTTCATGGGATATGATAAAATCGACAAAGAAAAGGGCAACCATGGTGGGAAATAGTGAGGATAATCAATGAGTTTAAATTTTTCCTCATGAAAGCTTCATTATAGATATCTTGATTCCAGAACTCCTAGCCTACCCATTTTCAGTACAGTTTCCATTTTAGGGATTTGGCATCCCTAATGACATTACTCTACCTTTGGATAACCCCAATACCACTTTCATTCTCCTAGAAGCACTTAAATTAGATGATTAATCCAACATTTCCCCATAAGTAGAAGTCATAGCCATTTCAACTCAGTATAATGTCTTCATACTAGGAGGCTCAGTAATGACTCCGGGTAACCGTAAGAGTCACAATGCTTTCCTAGAACTAGATGACCGTACCCTTAAACTATCAACATCTTACAAGAAATCCCTAATGGTGGGTGGAGCACCATGTGGGTTCTACAAGAGAAAGGATGTTTCTCCGATTAATGGGCCTGGGAATTCTGGGTTCATCAGACCAATTTGGAGTCCCCTGATCAGTTGGAGGGGGTGGGATTATATCAGGAATCCTGGGATTCTCAGTTCGCAGCCTTATCCTTGGTACAAATCCTTCCTGATCCGCTATGCCACTGTTGTTCAAGAAATAACACCTTCCATTTATCACATGGGGAGGTGGGAATCAACTTTTGGTATATCCACCAGCTTGGAGGACTCCCCATTTATGGAGAGATGTATGGTGAGTTTCTCCCATCAACTGGTACTTGGAATGACACTTTCCACATGTCCCCTTTGAAAAGGAGTTTACTAGTTATGGAAAAGGTATTACTTGATCATCCCCTATAGGATCGCTCTCTTATCTCATTCGAGGCCTGTATAAGGTTATTATTGTAGGAGAATAGACCTAAGTCGAGGGTTCTACGTAGTTGACCTTATCCATCCCGTTAGTCCCACCAGACTACAGGGTCATGTTTTGAAACCCTTAAAGTAGTATGTTATAACACATGGGGATATGAGCTTAAACCATATGTATCACATGTGATTAGATTAGCAGGTTTCTTTTCCATGTTTTTTAGTGGATGACTTTTCCCATCCCGTGATGTATATACTGGGGTTCATGCCTGTACTTTGATGATGGTGGCCATGCTAGCAGAGGTCCAACCATCAATTTGGCCCCTCCTACTCTCACCCTACTTTATGAGTTGTTGGAAAAAAATATAAGAAGCTAAGCCCCCTCATCATCTCAGTAGACCATTTCAATTCTTGTATCGATGGATAGTAGTATACTTTCCCTGTTATGAGTATCAGTATACTGGAAAGGTTCCTCATTCTGACTTTAAACCCACACTTTTAAATATTTCTATTGTTAATGCTAGGAATATATGCTTTATTGATGTTTTTGGGTAACTTAATGATGCTTCTCTCTTATCATTTGCACAACATCCTACTCCTCATGGGTCATTAAGTGGTGACAGGGGTAGTTCTTTGGAGGAATGCTCATTCATCATCGCGCTTTGGGACCAGATGATCACTTATTATATATATCGAGTATTTATTTGTGAGCCATACCTCCCTTACCGGTTTTCCAGGTAATTCGGGTGCCTCAAAAAGCTACACTTCCTCCTGACACTCAGTTCAAGGGAGAGTATCATCCCAAAATTCATTTCCACTTATAGATTATGATGATTCATGAAGGCAACACTATGGAAGTTATCATCCCTAACACAACGAGATCCGCCTTTCTGTCACTGGAGAATGACCAACTATGGACGACATATTTCTCTTATAGGGTGTTGAGAGAACCAGTCTGGCAGGTACATAAACCTCTAACCATTCCTCCGCCCTATCGTTACCCTAATGATAATTCCACACATTCCTCCTACTATAAAAAGTGATGTAGTTACGCTTTCTACTCAAGTCCTTATAGAATCCAAGACACATTCTCCCCATATTCCTACCCATATGGTAATAAGACACTCGGTTCATAGGAAGAAGAATCTGAAAGTAGATTTATCATTTAAACCTATATCTGTGGTGAGTGATTCAGATTGTTCCCCCATGTGGGTGTTTCCAATGACCATAATGAGGTTGGCCCTAGCATAGTGTCACCAGCCACCCTGGAAGCTGTTTCTAGTCCTCCACACCCAGCTCTAGCAGTTTTACCATATGAGGTAAAGGGGATCCCCCATATTGGGTGACTTGTATTAGGTCCCTTACCACTCTTGTAATGACACTTCCAACTTATAGAAACATTGTGGTGGGGGATGATCAAGGTACAGGTGCTGTAGGGAGGCACTGGGCAGCGCGAAAACAGGCATGGTTCAATTTATGTGCTCTTTTGGAGAAGACACATATGGCCAATTTTGATGACAAGACAGAAAATTTTCAGCAATTATTCCCCAATCAGAGTTCCAGTGGTTTCGATTGTCAGCACTTACACCTCCCCATTTTAGAAATTGTCAAAGCCTGAGAAGACCTCACTTCCTGTGGGGACAAGATTTCCAAGTTCAATTATTCCTATCACTAGGTAGCGACCATCTGAGATGTTTAAGAGTAATTCGATCAACTAACGGTGAAGGAAGAGAAGGAAAGTGATTTGGTGGATCCCAAAAGGAAGATCTATGGGAGTGAGAGGCCTAAGTAGAATGGTTGAGGGATAAACTAGCCTCTTCTCATGCCAACTATGAAGCTATCCAAAAGAAAGGGCGGGACCTTAAAGTTGTTATGGAACAGGTGCATCAAACAATAAAGGATGAAGTAGGGGAGATATCTTCTTTGGAGAAAACAATTAATGGCCAACAATAATCACTTTAAATTTTTCCATAATGGTCGATCATAACCTTATTGTAACTCCTCCCAAAAATATGATATGTACTCTCTCTTTTTTTCTTGATACTCTAGAGAGACTCCGAATAAGGGATGTTCCTCCATTTTTGCTAAACTCAATGGAACTAATTTTCCTTAAAATAGTTTTTCTCTATCTTTTACTATCTCTATCAATTGATAAAAATCAATCATTTAAAAATAATTTTGATTAGGTATTAATTTTAAACCATGACAAGTAAACTGAAATAATATACTGAGGCTCAAATTTTTGCCTGAGTCCTGGGACTCTATGAGTGTAGTTCAACTATTACTGAGGTCTTATAGAACAACCTCACGAACTATTATGTCTTTTTTATTATTACCCTAATTTATTCATAAAACTTATTGACACGGGCTTAGCAGGCATAACTTGACTTTTTCATAGACCTCCCTTTGCGGGTTTTTGACCTAACATGCTTTATGTCTCTTTTAACCGATACTCAATTTTTTTTCCTAAGGTGCCCATTTCAGAATTTCACTTTGGTATGTATGGAGTCTTTTTAGCTTGTAGTCCATAGTCCTTCCAATCAAAATAATTAAGAATGCTTAAGGTCAGATAGCTTTGACCATTCTTAATGGGGTAGAAGCCCCGGTTCAGGATTTGTTAGCTGGGAATTCTCTAATATCCTTCAGACATGGATTAAGGATTTTTCTTGACACAATTTTCAGAATTTTAGACATGTATAAGGCTCAGAATCTGTTTTAGGCATAGAAAAGTTGTAAATGACTCTCTAGGGGATAAATTTTCCTTTGATTGATGACCATTTTTTGGGAAACACATTCAGAGCCACTGAGGTATGATGTGCATAGTCAAAAAAGGTATCCTAAGAACACTGGCCTCCCATCTTAGATGGTGTGGTAGGGCTTTCAAATCATTGAATTTATTTTGATGTTGGGAGCAGAAGCTAGTGGATTATCTGAGTAATGGTGTCTGAAAATATTAGGAACATTCATATCAGCTTTGAGTGGGAAACTATTCTCGCACAGTTCTTACTTGCGTAAGGGAGAGCTGGTGACTGGTCAGTTCAGTTAGAAATCATTTTTACGTCAGGGTAATTTTTAATGAGGAAAGTTTATAAGACGTTAACTAGGGGTTTTCCCAATCTAGGTGTGTGATAGTACATGAATGTTATTTGAGTGTATGGAAACTGGAAAGGACTCTCCAGATAGTGAATTTTCCTTGGATTGAGAGATGTTTTGTAGGTGATATGTGCAGAGCCACCGAGGCATGATGTTCATAGCTAGCTAAAGGTTTCTTCAGTACATTGGACTTCCATCTCTGATGGATATGAACGATTATGGAGATTTGGAACTTTTTGAATACGGTATGTGACCTTTGACAAGGGGTGAACCTGAACACAAAAAGGGAAATTTTAACAAATATTCATTAGGGAAATCCAAAAATAAGTGGGGGGAATTACTCTTTGGTATGCATATCAAATTCACGCATATAGAAGGGGTGTCTTTTGAAACCTCAAAACAGACCATAGATGAAGCAGGACCACATGTTCTAACATATCCAGGATGTGTATAGGGAAGAAAATGTAAAAAGTTAATTTGAGGGCCCTTGAATCAGGAGGGATGTTATGAGTCTTAGAATCCATTATCCATACTAAGGCAAGAGAAGACTCTCCTGGGGACAAAATTTCCATTGATTGACAGTTGTTTTAGTGGCTAACATATGTAGATCAATTATAGAATGATGTGAATAATCAAACAAATGTGTTCTTAAGACACTAGACTTCCATCTCAGATGGCCATGGAGGGTTATGGGGATTCATTATTGCTCAGAGCACAGAGTTTGAAGTATGGTAGAAGTGTATCCAAACATATTGGAAACATTTGGCCTATGATTTACTCATGGAATTAGGTATTACTTACGTATATCTAACTCACACACATGGTGAGGTGTTCGTCTCATATTTTTTGTTCCCAGTCATTTATCATCACATGGCCTAGACCCAGGGATACTCTTGGGGAAGAGAACCGTGACATGATTGTAAGGGTCATGCTGTTATGACCAAATTCATGGATTGTATTACCATAACATCAAGTTTGATCTCTCTCTAAGATCCCTATGCTCACATGAGCAACTATTGGTGTGAGTAACAAGGGATTAAGAGAGTTTTAGATCACCACCTAATAAATAAAAAATCAACATAAGAGGGAAATTTAGGCATAAACCATTACTAAGTAGTTTAAAGTCTCACAATAAGGATGATTCTAGCCTTTTAGTTTAATATCTTGCAGTAAGGAAATGATGCTCGGTATTTTAGAATCCTGAAGTGTAGAATATTTTGGTCTCATAAAGATCCTTAATAGATTTGAGTTAATCACAACCAGGATATTCTAGAGTTCCTTAGATGTGAGTGATGATAGAATGTGTAAACCATAACCTCGAAATAAACTTGAATTAGGAGGTGTGAAATGGGGCTTGTAAGCCATTGGATGTACCGAGATGGGAGATGACTCTCCTAGGTATGAATTTACCTTTGATTGAGAACAGTTTTTGTGGGAAACTTATGTAGAGCCACCGGGGCATGATGTGTATAGATAAAGAAAGGTTTTCACAGGACACTAACTTTACATCTCATATGTCCATGAATGATTATGGGGATCCATGTTTTACAGGAATATGAAGTTTAAAAAATGGTAAAGATGTGTGTGGGAACATTAGAAATATCCTGACTGTGATTAACCATGAACTAATGGAACTTTCACATTGATCTGACTCATATGCATAGGGGGAAGCATGATATTTTGAATTCTCTTGAGTGAGGGGCATGTTTGGGATCTCATTACATTGAGAATCAGTACATATGTGAATCTTGAAGAATCACACAGTTTATTGTCATGTAGTTATGACCTTTCATGGAATCCTAGTACAAGTTTGAACTACCCACGGGGAAATGGGAATTTTTCTTAATGGTGGCTAGGTCGGGATGCCAAATCAGAGCATCACTATGTATCCTGCCGAAGTATGAATCAATTTATATGTTGTTTTGAATGTTCCTCATAATGATCTGGCTCGGTCCATGTGTAAGGATATGTGAGGGCATTTTTTTCAAGTTATTGGGCCAGGATGCCAACTATGGGCATCACTACATATCCTTCAAGAGTAGGAATCAAGCCATATGTAGTTATGAACGTTCCTCATACCAATATGGATCTGTCAAGGGGATTGGAACATTATTGTTTCATTCTCTATGGGTGCCAGGTCTACCATACTTCATCATAACTTGTTTGTTTAAAGGAATTTGTACCTCTGATCCTAAGCTCACATGAGTTATACTCGATCTGAGAAAAAAATTGATAAGGGATTCCCAAGCTAGTATGGGGAAACAAATGATATGATAGAGCCATTATTTTTTATGGGGCTAGGCCAATATTGAAGATCGAGGAATCGCTACATATTATTCAAGGGAAGGAATCACGTCTTATGTAGTTCTGTGAGAAATCATGTATTTTATCGTCATGGGATTAGGACGGTTTGTGACAAGCAGTTTAATGTCTTGCAATAATGACATGAGTCCAAGATTAATGTCATGTTTCACGGATGAGTTCCCAATAGTTTTTTGTAATGTAGATTGGACTATGACTCATAGTTTATGGTCATAGATTTAGGACCAGTACATGGTAATATTTCTACTCATAGTTTATGGTATTAGATTTTGGACAAAGACATGGAAGTATTACTACTCGTATTTTATGTTCTTAGAGTTTGGACCAAGACATGGGCGTTACTATTATGTGAAATAATTCTTCAAAAACATTGAATTTGTGGGAGCTGTGATGAGATGTTCATCCATAGATATCAGGGTGTATGATCAATTAGAATAGACCCTATGTATGACATATGGTCTTTCCCACTTTGGTTCAAGCTTGGGGGGATTATTCCCATGTATCATCAAGGTTATGAGGACTAACACCATTTCTCCTTAGAGGAAAGATCGAATGAAATCCTTTTTGTTAGAGGCTTCTGCGATCCTATTTTGGTAGATTTCTAAATAGTGTAAAGTGCGTAGCCTTTTTTCAACCAGCTACCCTAACTCATAGAACCGTCTCTAGGATTGCACTTCCATGGAAAATTGATCTCAAATGGCCACATGATGTAATGGAACATGTATTTTGATAGGTAAAACTACCTATGCCCCATATACTAGTGAGTGTGGGGTCTCATGGGTGGCAGCACGAGTCATGGTCTGGTAATCCCAGAAATCATGAACTAGCTTGTCTGGCCACGATTTCATATCCTTATTAACCATCATTTGGAGTATATTGGGAAATGTCTGGTTGAAATTCTTTATCTTCCCATTGGCAGCCACATGGTATCAGGATGAATGATTGGTTTTGATTCCATACTCTAGTATAGGTTTTCCAATTTAGAAGAACATAGGTTGGTGATTTTTTCCATCAGTATTGTGTGAGGAACACCCAATCTAGTAATGATGTTGGCCTTCACCAAGCTAATGATGTTTTCACCCCGACTTCTTTAAGGGGTATGGATTCAACCCATTTAGAAAAGAAGTAATTTTATGTGAGTATAAACCAGAATTGTCTGGTTTTGGTTGGAGGATATGGTCCCACAACATCCATCCCCAAGGTAGTGAATGGCTCAGATTACATAGCTGCATGATGTAACTCCAGGGATCAGTGTATAAAGTTGGCATGAATTTTGCAGGAATGGTACTTCTTGGTGAATATGAAAAAATCTTATAACATAGTGGGACAATAATAACCAAGCCTTAGGATTTGGTGAGAGAGCTTATATTCTGATTGGTGTGATCCACAAGCTTTGTCGTGCAATTATTTCATGACAACATCAGTCTCTTCTCCATCAATTCACCAAATAAGCACTCCGTCTATGACGCAATTGTAGAGATGCTTTTCTGGGTTTACCCCATTGTACAAGGAAAATTTGACAACCTATCTTCAGACATTTTCCCTTTCATACATATCTTGTGGGAGTTCCCCATTCCGAAAGTAATTTGCAATGGGTGACATCCAGCTGGTGGTGTGACCATAAGACATAAAAATGGGGCTAATTTCATCAATCTCCTCTATACTACTTTGGATAATTGGAAAGACCATCCAGCAGCGGGAAATTATAATGATTGTTTCATCCTAGTCTAGATCAGCCAAGGTTGTGGCTTCATTTTCCAAAGCATCATCTTGAGCATTTTGAGACCAGGGGACATAGGTCAACATTGGTTCTGATGGGGTTCTACCATAAATTCTAGAACATGGTTCATAAAAGGGAAAAATACTTCTTTCATAATTGTGTAGTCTCCATTGAACTCTTTGATGACTACCTTTGAATCCCCCATTATTTTTAGGTGTTTGTCTTTCACATGTTGTTCCAGTTCAAGGCACACAATAATGTTCTGATATCCTACTACATTATTTGTACACCCTTTCAAAAAAAATAGTTAGGCTAGATGGATTTTTCATGGGATACGAGTATAACTCCTAGCCCCACTTTGTTGTGATTGGGATCCTCCACTCTTCTCCATATCGAGCTTTTGGAAGCACCATCGATGTACATTTCCCAGGTCTAGGTGTCCTCTTGGACTAAGAACACTTCTTTATCTAGAAGTTTGGAATCCAATGGTGGTTTTCCTCCGAGGAGTGCTCGGCCAGGATTTCTGCTAATGCATAGCCTTTTATGGACTTTTCGGGTACGTATCGTATGTCAAACAATTGTAGTGTAGAGACCTGAATCTTGACGTACATGGACATTACATTAACTTTTCAGAATACTTTATACATAAAAAAATCAGACACACAAGGACCATAATAGTTTAGTGTCTTTGGGAACTCGGAAAGTAATCTTCTAATCGTGGTGAAAGATCTTCAACATCTCCCATAATGTTTTTCTCCTTTTGGTTTTCTTACCTAAAAAGTTTCTTTAAATCCTGGGGAAAAGAAAACATATAAAGGGTGAGCTCAAATGCTCAGTAAGGGTATGCATGGATAAAATAAAGCAAATCATATACATTTGAACTTAAAAACATGAACATAATGTTTAAACATCAAAATCTTGGGCAAAGACATAAAACATGGTAGTACATAAGGAATAGATCATAACGAAACATTAATCATCATAAAATAGCGTGGGAATAAAACATGTGATTGGGGCAACCATAAAGAACATGATATGATTTCCATAGTATCCAAGGCATTACTGCCAAGACCATCTTAGTGGACAAAGTCCCTTACTGAATAGGGTTTACTTGCCGTTCCAGCCCTGTATTACTGAACTAAATTTACTTTCCATTTCATCCATGTCTATCTCATGAGATATAAATCTTTACCCAATGCATTGGAGGGAGATATAGGTCCCACCCATCTCATATTGAAATCATTCTTTCGTGTGCCACAAAATCATAAATCATAAATCATAGCATAACCCATGTAATAGAATGGGATTCTTAACCATCATTCCATCATAACATAATCCATAAAAAATGGATATCATTTCATCATAAGAAGAATAAAACCTTGTAAATAATAGAGACATTATACTTGAAACATAAACGTATTAAATAATGTCATTTTAGATGGAAAATAGTTCTGATAAAACACTTGAAATTAATTATTGAGGAAAATATCGTTTCTTCTTTAAAATCATTTTCTTTTCACAAAAAACCATTCAATTTTAAAAGAAAAGGGTTTTGTTGAAAATAATTATGCAATCTTGTAGAGAAAGCTTCATGAAAATGAGGCGTTATGAAACTGTAAAAATCCATTCACTCTGTATAAGTTAAAAATAACATTCTCCTAGTACTTTTGTCAGAAAAGTCAAAAAGTACCTCGTATGGTAAAAAAATAAAGATTCTTTACATAACATGTAGTAAAAGTCAAAAATGGTGAAGAATGACTTTAAACATACATGAAACCATTTTTAGGAAACATGTACATGGATGATAATAATAACCCCAGTAAATACTTTCGAATAAATAATCTCGGATAAGAACGAGATTGGAATAGTTATCCCTTACCTTACATCCGATATGCTTCGTATATATCTGAACCTCTAGTATAATGATTTAAATAAAGTCATTGACATATTATAGAATCATATTCATTGTTATGATATCATATATGGTTCACTTATGACCTTATATTACCCGTTCTTTTGTAAATTCACTGTTAAAGAAGCATTTTGGGTAAAATCGTTTCATTTATCGTACGTGTTTCGACTTGTTGTTCTTGATATTATTACTTATATTCTGATTTACATAATTCAAAAATGTAAGACATAATTTATATAGAATTTATATTCATCATATATATATATATATGATATATCGATAAATGGAATGAAATACACCGTTCATGGAGGCGGTAGGCCGTACGTACGCATGAACGCTGTTTTTGTTTCCTTATTGAATTGAATGGAATTATGTAGATGAAATACATATATATACATAAATTCAGTATCATTATTATGTCATATATTTCATTATTATTCATTATATATACTTTATAATCATTCATGAATGGTTAACATGGAGAATGAATCTCATTGCGTCGGGGCGACGGTAGTCCGTACGTACGCACGAGTGATGATATCATTACCATGATCGTGGAATTATATTTAATTGTATTTATAATATTTTAGAATCAATATCAATTTACAATAATCATATATAGTTATTTATTTAAACCATTATACCTATCCAAGTAAGGTTGTGGTCGAAAACAAATTACACCACAACGTGGAGACGGTATTCCGTACGTACGCACGCGCGATGATTTTGTTTTCCATAGGATGGATAGAAGGTGAAATAAGGTTGTTTCATATTTATAATAAAATATCAGTATATAATTAATACTGATTTTTTTACTTTATAATGAGATAACTAAATAAGGAGAAGTGGAAGAATAAAGAAACTTGAGAGAATCGGAAGAAGAGATTACCTCATCTTCGACGCACCTCATTTAAGCTTCCTCTTAAGGAAGTAGAGTTGGTCTTTTGAGAAGACAAGAACCTCCAAAATGTTTCTAGGTAAGTGGAGAAGATAAATGGAAATGTGTTGGACGAGCTTCAAGGCTCAAAAGGGTGTTAAGGGAAGAGGGAAGGTGTGCCCTTTTATAAGGGAGGAGAGGGGCACCTTTGAAAAAACGTAAAATATTATTTTATAATAAAGTCATATTTGGTTTTTAATAACTCAAAGTTGATTTATTTCTAATATAAGGTTGGTATTGGTCGAAATCCTCTCAACCAATATATTTTAGACAGGTTTGGGTCATTATATTAACCTTATCTTTTAGTTTTAACTCTTAGTTAATTAGATTGACATTTACCATGTCACTTTGTATTTTTATATTATATAGTTAATAAAATTACCATATACATCCAATAGACCCCCAAGTGGTCCCTTAATGATACAACTATCATGATATAAGTATCTTGGCCGAACATTATATTTTTAGGAATATAATAACAATTAGTAATATAATATTTGTTTTAAAAACTATTTTATATCAATCTTGACAGTATTTGGTAATGGATTTTTTGTGAAAATCATAAAAGCATGATTAGTTCGAAAAAAGATAATTAACGCAATACTAACATGTAATATTAAACTATAAAATTATTGGAATTCCTAAAAAGTCAAAAATTACATTTATTTGGGTATTTATAACATCAATTATTTTAATATTTCATTATTTTGGTAATTACTGCATCACCATTGTGTCATAAATAACATAAATTATTTAATGTATAAAAATAATAAATAAATCACCATTAGGTAGGAAATATTTTTATATTTCTTATGAATATTTATAGTTGAATTTATCTTATGTATAACCCTATATTAAAAATGATTTAGTTATTAAACTTTGATTTTAACTATTTTAACCCTTCTCTAAATAAATTAGTAATTAATGTCCTAATCTAATCCAAGTGGACCTAAATGGTCATAGTTTATTCCTAAGGTTGTTTTTGGTCGAATTACACTTATCCAATAGAATTAGGACATGTTTTAGGGTAATAATAATATCATTTTTACCCTTCATTACCCTATTTGATTTTAACCGTGGTAAAAAAAAGTAAAACGTTACTATTCACAAAATATTATTTTCATCTCATTGAACCAAATTTTAGTCCTTGATATTAATCATGTCTTGCGGATTTTTGAAATACCACTCACAGAAGCGATAAAATTATGTTTTATGTGAATTTCCAAATTCTCCTAGGAGATGGGTAAAAGACGGTGAAAAGTTCAACAAAAATTTGTATATATCTGTAATTACTATAAAATGGCTCATATTAATTATATTGAACTTATATAGGTATTATGTATCAATTTTTACATAAAATAAATTTAAATAAACTAAATAATTATTTAAATAAAAAGTCGGTTTTTAAATAGTAACCCAGTTTTTTCACTATTCATCAAAAATTGAATGTTTTCAGAAAAATACCAAAAATTCATCCTAGGATATTTTCGATATTCTGAATCCAAAAATGAAGCCCATTTTGAAAGATTAAATTTATAAAATTTAAAAAATGGGGTATTACTATTCATAACAGCTAGTTTATATAATATTTTAATAACATATCGTTGTTTAGTGAAACTCGATATTGCGTACAACACATGCTATCATGGAAGGTCGTGATTGCGTGTAAAGCAAGCCAAGTCAAGGATGCATGTAGTGCAATCTTCTTTGGTGTAGCGTTCAACACAAGACATCAATGAAATTAAAAATAATATTTTTCATAAAATCTCGGGGTGTTACATTATACCCCCCTTAAAATGAATTTCGCCCTCAAAATTCGTCGCGGTTAAAAATGGTTTACAACTTGAAAGTTTCTTTCATAGAAACCCACATTGTAAAAAGGAATACGAAAACATGACTTTAAAAACTAAAGTATGAAACGTAACGGTTCCCAAAATTAACTAATCATTGTGTTTCCACATAGGAGAACATATGTGAAAATATGGATATAGAAGAGATATATAACCATCAACTTCTGATGAAGAGTGATAGAGGATGTGGCTATGAAAAATCCAACAATCACAAAGCCATAAATTTGTGATGATCTAAGGTACCATCCGATTCATCATATATGAGAGCACTAGGACAACATTTTTTTTAAGATCATTTCCCTAATGTTGAATAATTTAAATTAGAAGAAATACATACTTTATTTTGGTATCATCTCACCGTTTCTTGTGTCTTGGACAATTTCCACTTCATCTCTTAAAGAAATAAAGTTCAATTTGTCTTCTGTGAAGTGTTAGAAGATTATGCGATAGAATGATAGGTCATTCCATCTATTTCTATCGCAAAAAGTTTAGCACAATTTATTAAATATACAGAAGTCCATCTATTGCTGAGATTAATCATATATGGTTGCTAAAATGGACTTATACTTTATCTGTCATAGCGCTTAATAAAATAAAACTAGTTTCTACTAACCAGGGACTTCCTGTAGGCCAGTGGTAGGCGATAAAGGCCTGTCGCACTTTAGTTCTGGGTTCGATTCCCACAGCCTTTTCCGACGCGACGGGTTGTCTCCCGTCCTACAGGTTGTCCTTTTTCTAAACTATATAATTATAAAATTCCATCAATAATATCAAAAATAGTTCTAGCCTTAAAAAATAATAACTTATGTCCAACATAATCCATTTCAAATATCTAGGCTTATCCAAAATACTTCTGTCTGATTAGTAGAAATGTCATCTACCGAGCATCTTAATTCCTTCATTTTCCCCCATATATCATAAGATATATCTTATTGTTGGCCACATTACAAACATTTTAATACCTTTATAATGTATTCTATTGAAGAATGAATACCCATTGAACATTAGTGAAAACATGAATGCTGTCAAAAGTTAACTCTTTCCACATACCAAAATCCTAAATTTCTATATACTCAAACCATGATATAACTTTGTCCATATATCAGTCATGAGCTCATGAATACTGTCAAACATTTCAATTTCTCCTTATCCCTTCATTATGAGAATATCATATTCATTCCAAAAATATCTCAATCACTTTCCATGGTTACCGGTACCATAAAATTATTGAGAACCAAAATAGACCAATACATAAATATTTCAATATTCCATGATACTATATAAATAATTATTTTCGAATCCCACTACATAAGCACTTAATCATTCCACCACATTGTTTTCATATTCAACATCACCAATAGTGATCACGTGTGACTTCCCTTTGTTCTTTGCCTTAAGTGGTTTCTCATGTCGATCATCATGAACCCTTGGATTAGGTAATTGATTAGCATAATGCCCCATTTCATTGCAGTTGAAGCATTGAAGTGTTGGTGGTGCGTTCTCTGCAGTCTTTTCTTTATTCACATCATTAGAAACCCTTTTTCCATTACTTTGACACTCAGCTGCATGATAACATTCTTTTCCACACATCAAACATTTTCTAGTCCCTTTAAGACAATCTCAACCATGATTCTTTCTAGACATTGTGCATTAAGAAACATTTATCTTCTTTTCACCATTGAACTGAGATTTCTCCATTGAACACCATCATTCGTTTCTTTTCCAAACCATGAGATGGATATGTAACACCAACTTCCATTTCTACCTTGATAGCACAACACACAATTTCTTCATAGCTACTGAAGTCTCTTATAGCTAATTCCTTTCGAATACTTTTTTTAAGCCACTGAAGAATCGATCAACTTTACTTTCTGGTTGGATGATAAAGCCAGATGAATACCATGAAAGCCTTGTAAAATTTGATTCGTATATACCAAAAAAATTCATCATCCTTTTGCTTAAGCTCAACGAACTCATTTTCCATCTTTGTTCGAAGAATACGAGGGAAGTATTTACTGAAAAACAAGTTCTTGAACTCATCCCATTCCATGGATTCAATTTCATCTTGGGGCCTTGTATTCTTAATTAGAGTCCATCACTGGTCTGCTTCACCTTCTAAACGGTAAATAGCTAGAATGAATTTATCATGTTCCGAACAAAGAAGTATGGAAAATATCTTTTCAATGGTACTGATACTTTGTTCAGCAACAAGTGGATCAAAAGACCCATTGAAAGAAGGTGGACGTTGCATCATGAAGGACTCAATAGAATATTGTTCCCTTCACTGCTCATTCTGAAGTCCAGAATGATTCATAGCTTGCATTAGTATAATAATAATATTTTTCACTCCATCTCCCATAACATTGGTTTGTTTAGGAGGACAATCATTGCATTGTCGATTACATTGATCGACATGGTTCCTTGGGGTTCCAGCCATCGTCTAAAACCCAAAAAGAATAGTGTGAGAGGAAAAAATCATGCTAGGGAAAACAACATAATAAAGGGGGAGTACCTTCAATATCTAACATCTTAGGTTTAATTCTAATATCATTACCGTAATTCTAATACTATAACCTATACTTATACTTAACCTTAGGGACATCCCTAGACATACCTTAGAAATATTTCTAGGGAACTCACTAATGTTTTCACATCCTAGTTTCCAAAGGTAAACTAAACCTTTCCTCTGATACCAACTGTAGGGACCCAAATCTTGATGTACATGGACATTAAATTACATTTGCAGAATACTTAATACATAATAAAAACAGACACCCAAGGAACATAATAGTATAGTGTCTTTGGAAACTCAGAATGTAATCTTCTAATCATGGTGAAAGATCTTCAACATCTCCCATAATGATCTTCCCCTTTTGATTTTTTTAGCTAAAATCTTTCTTTAAATCCTGGGGAAAATAAAACATATAAGGGGCAGTCTCAAATGTTTATTAAGGGTAAACATGGATTAAATAAAGCAAATCATTTACATTTGAACTTAAAAACATGAACATAATGTTTAAACATCAAAATCATGGGCAAAGACATAAAACATGGCATTACATAAGGCATAGATCATAAAGAAACATTAATCATGATAAGATATCATGGGAATAAGACATGTGATTGTGGAAACCATTAATCACATGATATGACTTCCATAGTAGCCAAGGCATTGCTTCCAGGACCATCTTAGTGGACAAAGTCCCTTACTGAACCAGGTTTACCTGCGGTTCCAGCATTGTATTACTGAACCGGATTTAATTACTGTTTCAGCCATGTCTATCTCATGAAATATAAATCATTACCCAATTAATTGGATGTAGATATAGGTCCCACCCATCTCATATTGAAATCATTCTTTCGTGTGCCACAAAATCATTAATCATACATCATAGCATAACCCAAGTAATAGAATGGGATTCTTAAACATCATGCCATCATTACATAATCCATAAAAAATGGATATCATTTCATCAAAAGAAGAATCAAAACATGTAAATAATGTAGAAATTATACTTGAAACATAAACATATTAAATAAATTCATTTTATATGGAAAATAGTTCTGATAAAACACTTGAAATTAATTCTTGAGGAAAATATCCTTTCTTCTTCAAAATAATTTTCTTTTCACAAACTTCAATTAAATTTTAAAAGAAAAGGTTTTTGTTGAAAATAATCATGAAATCCTATAGAGGATGCTTCATGAAAATGAGGCGTTAAAAAACCTTAAAAATCTGTTCACGCCGTATAAGTTAAAAAAAACATTCTTCTCGTACTTTTGTCGAAGAAGTCAAAAAGTACCTCGTATGGTAAAAAAAAGAAAGATACCTTACATAACATGTAGTAAAATTCATAAATGGTTAAAAAGTACTTTAAACATACATGAAACCATTTTTAGGAAACATGGACATGGATGATAACAATAACCCCAGTAAATACTTACGAATAAATAATCTTGGATAAGAACGAGATTGGAATAGTTATCCCTTACCTTACGTCTGATATGCTTCATATCTATCCAAACATCCTGTATAATGATTTAAATAATTTCATTGACTTACTAAAGAATCATATTCATTGTTATGATATCATATATGGTTCACTTATGACTTTATATTACCCGTTCTTTTGTAAATTCCATGTTAAAGCAGCATTTTGGGTAAAATTGTTTCATTTATCATATGTGTTTCCACTTGTTGTTCTTGATATTATTACTTATATAATGATTTACATAATTACATAATTTAAAACATGATTTATATATAATATATATTCATCATATAAATATATATATGATAGATCGATAAATGGAATGAAATACACTGTTCATGGAGATGGTAGGCCGTACGTACGCATGAATGTTGTTTTCGTTTCCTTATTGAATTGAATGGAATTAAGTAGATGAAATACATATATATATATATACATTAATTCATTATCATTATTATGTCATATATTTCATTATTAATCATTATATATACTTTATAATCATTCATGAATGGTTAATATGGAGAATGAATCTCATCACGTCGTGGAGACCGTAGTCCGTACGTACGCACGAGCGATGATATCATTCCCATGATCGTGGAATTGTGTTGAAGTATATGTATAAAATTTCAGAATCAATATAAATTTACAATAATCATATATAGTTATTTATATACACCATTATACCCATTGAAGTAAGGTGGTGGTCGAAAACAGATTACACCACGGCGTGGAGACGGTATTCCGTACGTGTGCACGCGCGGTGATTTTGTTTTCCGTAGGATGGATAGAAGGTGAAATTACTTTGTTTCATATTTATATAAAAATATCAGTATATAAGTAATACTGATGTTATTACTTTATAATGAGACAACTAAATAAGAATAAGTAGAAGAAGAAAGAAACTTGAGAGAATCTAAAGAAGAGATTTCCTCTTCTTCGACGCACCTCCTTTAAGATTCCTCTTAAAGAAGTAGAGTTGGTCTTTTGAGAAAACCAGAACCTCCTGAATGTTTCTAGGGAAGTCTATAAGAGAAATGGGTAGGGGCTGTTCGAGATTAAAGGCTCAAAAGGGTGTGAAGAGAAGAGGGAAGGGGTTCCCTTTTTATAATAAGTGAGGAGAGGGGCACATTTGGAAACACTTAAACTATTATTTCATAATAAAGTAATATTCAATTTTTAATATCTAAAAATTAATTTATTTAGAAGCTAAGGTGGGGATGGGTAGAAATACTCTCAACAAATAGATTTTAGACAGGTTTGGGTCATTATATTAACCTTATCTTTTAGTTTTAACTCATAGTTAATTAGATTGACATTTACCATGTCTCTTTGTATTTTTATATTATATAGTTAATAAACTTACCATATACATCCAAGAGACCCCCAAGTGGTAAATTAATGATACAAATATAATAACATAAGAATCTTGGCCGAACCTTATATTTTTAGGAATATAATAACAATTAATAATATAATATTTGTTTTAAAAACTATTTTATGTCAATTTTGACACTATTTGGTAATGGATTTTTGTGAAATTTATAACAGCATGATTAATTCAAAAAACGTTCATTAACTCAATACTAACATGTCATATTAACCTATAAAATTAGTGTAATTCATAAAAAGTCTCAAATTACATTTATTTGGGTATTTATAACATCAATTACTTTAATATTTCATTATTTATGTAATTACTGCATCACCATTGTGTCATAAATACAATAAATTATTTAATGTATAGAAATTATAAATAAAATACCATTAGGTAGGAAATATTTTTATCTTTCTAATGAATATTTATAGTCGAAATTATCTTATGTATAACCCTATATTAAAAATGATTTAGTTATTAAAATTTGATTTTAACTATTTTAACCCTTCTTTAAATAAATTAATAATAAATGTCCTAATCTAATTCAAGTGGACCTAAATGGTCATATTTTATTCCTAACATTGTTTTTGGTCAAATTACACTGATCTAATAGAATTAGGACGTGTTTTAGGGTAATAATAATATCATTTTTACCCTTAATTACTCTATTTACTTTTAACCGTGGTAAATAAAAGTAAAAAGTTAATATTAACCAAAAATTAAATTTAATCTCATTGTAACACTTTTTAGTCCTTGATATTATCTGTGTCTCTCAAATTTTAGAAATTCCACTCACATAAGCGGTAAAATTATGTTTTATGTGAATTTCCAAATTCTCTTAGGAGATTCGTAAAAGACGGAGAAAAGTTCAATAAATTTTTTATATATCTATAATTATAATAAAATGACTCCAATTAATTACATTGAACTTATATAGGTATTATATATCAATTTTTACCTAAAATAAATTTAAATAAAATAAATAATTATTTAAATAAAAAGTTGGTTTTTTAATAATAACACAGTGTTTTCACTATTCATCAAAAATTGAAGGTTTTCAGAAAAATAAAAAAAATTCACCCTAGGATAATTTTGATATTATGAATCAAAAAATGAGGTCCATTTTGAAAGATAAAATTTATAAAATTTCAAAAAGTGGGTATTACTCTTCATAACGGCTAGTTTATATAATATTTTTATAACATATAATTGTTTAGTGAAACTCGATATTGCTTACAACACACGCTATGGTGGAAGGTCGTGATTTCCTGTAAAGCAAGACAAGTCAGGGATGCGTGTATTGAAAGATCTTTTTGGTGTAGCATTCAACACAAGTAATCAATGAAATTAAAAAGAATATTTTTCATAAAATCTTGGGGTGTTACATGTAGGATGATCGCCCATTAGATAGGTGTCCATTTAGCATGGGAAGATTGAGGATATATTTGAGTGGGTTGCAGTGGGAGACTAAGTGGACCTCACCGTGATATAGGTAATTTTTGAGTTTCTTAACCAAAAATATTAGGGAAAGGTAGTTGTTTTCAATTTTCAAATACCGAGTTTCAGCATCAGACATTATTTGGATAAGGTATTAGAGGTTGTTCTTGCTGACCACATCATTCTTATGCGAGGGGAATACACTTAATGATCATTCCAGTGTAGTTAAGTACCAAATGATTGGTCTCCCTTCAACTAGAGGCAACAACACTGGTGGTCTTAGGAGATATCTTTTGATATTTTATAACACTTATTGGCAATAATTTTCCCATTTATACGTAACCCCTTTCTTCATTACTGTGGTGAAAGGTAAACATTTACCTGCTAGGTTGTCTATGAAGCATCAGATGTTGACCAGGTACCCCTAGAGTCCTCTCAAATATTTGATATTGTAAGGTGGGGACATTACATGGATGGATTTTGTCTTCTCAGGGTTTAATTCGATGATGTGATGGAATACAACGATGCTGTGGAATTTTCTAGAGGTAACGCCAAAGGTGAAATTTAGGGTATTCATATTTAAACGGTGCTGCAACAATTTTTTGAAGGCAGTTTAATGATCTCCGAGGTGATTTTAGAACGGTCAGGATTTAACCATCCGATCATTGACAAAACACTCGACAAATTTCCCATGAAGGGCTTGAAGATGTGATGCATGATGTAATGATTAGTGGAACCAACATTTTTTAGACCCAATGGAATCACATTATTACACATAACTCTATAAGGGCCCCAAAAAGTTGTATCTTCTACATCCCATTAGTCCATATGGATATGGTAGTATCTAGAATAGTTGTCCATGAAACAGAGAACCTCATATCTGGCAGTTGCATCGATTAACAATTCTGTGATCGGGAACGGGAAATCATCTTTCCGGAAACATTGATTAAGGGCCCTAAATTCAATGTAGATTCAAATAGTTCTATTCTTCCTTTTGATAAGGACTAAGTTTTCTATCCAATTATAAACTAGAATTTTTTATGAAGTTGGCTCTGATCCGCTTGGCAACTTCATCCTCTATTTTGGCATCATGCATCGAGTGGGTCCTTCTGGCTGCCTGCTTATAGCTTCGATGATATTCTGGTAAGACCAGATGATAATTGGAAACCTTAGGATCAAGTCCAGGCATTTATATGTTGTTTTAGTAAAAAAATTCAATTCCTCATTAGGAATGAGGTATATTCCTTCTCCACCTCGATAGGCATATCCATACTGATTAGCATGGCCCACAGGTTGTCTTCAGGTCCAAGATTTATTTCCTTAAGTTCATCTATTGTGGTAGAGGCACATTCTTCGAATATAGGAGGGGAATATTTGAGGTCTTATTCATCATCATCATCATCATCATCATACTGTTCATCATCTTCACCTTATTCTTTTTCCGAGGGAGAGAGGATTCATGAGACAAACTCTTCATTATTGGGAGAGAGATCGTCTTTTTCCTTAGTGAGTAAGGAAATGGTTGTATGGGGTCCCAAGGAGGGTCGAGAGTATTTCTGTTGGGGATTTTCCTGACATCATCGGTGTTAGCTCACTTTTCCATGTCTTTGGACGTGGTTGTTGTAATGGAGTTCATGAAAACAATGGAGTCGGCATTCAGAATTTCACTTAGGCATTTGGCATGGATGATGTTTAATATATACTCTTCCCCAAGTTGCTAGAAGGGGTTGGTGGGATCCATTTACAATCAATTCGGGGTAGTAATCTAATCAATTTTGTTGAGCCCTCTGGAAGATTGCTGAAATCGTGTCTATGATTACTGTTTTAATAATCACAAATCATCACAACTTATTGATGCTTAATCTGGTTTGATTTCTTATAAACTTAATTACAATCTATGAATGAATCTGTTATCATGTTTTTATCTATGCTTATTAACTTACAAAGTACTTTGGAAGTTTTTTGGATTCAACAGAAATCAGACGCACCAATCCATCAGACGCACCGATCCATCAGACGCACCGATTCATCTGACTCACTGATCCATCAGACGCACCGATCCATCAGACGCACCGATCCATCAGACGCACCGATCCATCAGACCCACCGATCCATCAGACGCACCGATTCATCAGACTCACTGATCCATCAGACGCACCGATCCATCAGAAGCACCGATCCATCAGACGCACCGATTCATCAGACTCACTGATCCATCAGACTCACCGATCCATCAGACTCACCGATGCAAATGAGTCACCAATGCAAATGAGTCACCGATCCAAGGACTCACCGATGCAAATGATTCACCGATGCAAATGACCACCGATCAGATGACAGACCGATGCTGATCAAAATGACTCACCGATCATATGACAGACCGATGCTGATCAAAATGACTCACCGATCAGATGACAGACCGATGCTGATCAAAATAACTCACCGATCAGATGACAGACCGATGCTGATCAAAATGACTCACTGATCAGATGACAGACCGATCTATCTGAGTCACCGATCATTACTCTAATTCTGATGACCTACCAATCACTTGAACAGTCATAAACAACTGTTTGAATTTCTTTATCTTTATCTTTATTTATTCTAACCAACGGTCATATTAGTTATATTTTAATACCCTGACAATTAATTAATAAAGGTTGTCGGATGTCAGGAAACCGTACCTCGTACCTGCGGAAAGGAAACCTTTTCTGTCCTTCGGAGCACGTGATATAAAGACAAGAAGAAATAAGAGTTTTATATATACACACAGGGGAAGCAAGACATAGAGAGAACAAGAAAGACACACGACATACTCAAGAAGAGCTCTGTGCATACATGAAGAACCAAGCAAGACAGAATCTCATATACAATCAAGCCTACTCAAGAAGAGCTCTGTGCATACAAGAAGAACCAAGCAAGACAGAATCTCATATACAATCAAGCCTACTCAAGAAGAGTTCTGTGCATACAAAAGAATATCGAAGAGCTTCATCAACTACATCTCACTGCCTGTGAACTTGAAGCATACGACACTCTGCTTCTCAAACAAAATCGAGAAGAGGACTCAGAATCACTTCTGATCAATTCCAAAACGAGTCCAGTGCTACACTGAAATCACTAGAGCCATTTCTAAACTCTACATCTCTGCTCTGTGATTTATTTATTCTACATTTTGAGCAGTGTGTGTTATCTTCTGTATTGAACACAAACACAGACTCCTGTACTTTCACTGGAGGATCTGTAAATCCTCAGCAAACCTTTTACACTTCATTTCCCACTGTGGATAGTGGTAGAGGTCTTGTGACCTGGACAGCTGGCTGCTGTTGTTTGTTTTCCCACGTAGAACTGTGGTAGAGGTCTTGTGACCTGGACAGTGTGTTCACTATTGTTAACCCCGATCCAGGGTGTGGATCATTTTTATATAAACTTATGAGAGGACTATGTCTCGACTTGAGACTGAAACTCTTGGTTAATTCTCTGTGTTTGTAGTTATACTCTATATCCATACTATACATATTTACTTCATATTCCGCTGCTATTACATTGAAATATAATCTATCTTCAAAGCTACTTTGATAGTTAAACTCGCAAGTGTTTATATTTATTATAAATCAGTAAGTTAGTTTCAAAAGTTAATTTAATCATAAGATTAAGTTAACTGAGAACTAATCAATCTTTGAGAAACTAATTGAACCTTTATAATCTGTATAAATTCACTACAGTTTAATTTGTTTTTGAAATTGGGGGATTTTAACAGAGATTGTTTTTAACAGAAATTTTAATTGGATCTCAATTCACCCCCCTCTTGAGTGTCCACTCCGACCAACATTTGGTATCAGAGGTTGAAAATATTTTCTAAAGTAATCCGTTTTTCAACTGTGATTTTAGTTGTATTTTAAAGTTCTTAAAATTTCTGTCACTTCTAAATTTTTATCTCTTTAACATTCTTTTTGTGATAACATGGATAATAGACTTGAGGGTGCTGCTACTAACCGGCCACCTTTCTTCAATGGAAATAACTATGCTCAGTGGAAACATAAAATGAAAATCCATTTAGAAAGCATGGGTTTTGATATCTGGACCGCTATAGAATCTCAATACAAAATTCCATAAACCGAAAGAATAACTTGGGATGAACCTACTAAGGCTGCTTACAATAATAATTGTAAAGCCATAAATGCCCTCTACTGTGCTTTATGAGATGATGAATTCAATAGAATTTCTGCCTGCAAAACTGCTTTTGATATTTGGGATACCTTGGCTGTTTCTCATGAAGGAACAACTAATGTTAAGGAAATGTGGTTAAATACTTATACTATTAAATATGATAACTTTAAAATGAAAGCTGATGAACCCATTTCTGACATGTATCTCAGGTTCAATGAGATAGTCAACACAATGACCTCCCTTGGAAAGGCTGTTCCAGTAAAGGAACAAATCATGAGAATACTGAGATGTTTGTCAGATAGATGGAGAGGCATGTCTGTCTCTATTAGAGAATCATGTGAAATTGGAGCTCTACCAGTCAAAGAACTTATTGGAAAGTTGATGATGTATGAAGAAGAACTCAAGGTGAACAAAGAAGAATATGGTGAACCTAGAAGGAATTCTATTGCCTTCAAGACTACAACCTCAAATAATAAGGATAAGGAAAAGCCTCAAGCTATCAATGAAAGTTCAAGCAGTGAAGAATGTGAGAATGATTCTGACAGTGATGTTGAGATGGCTCACATTGCTAGAAGATTTAAGAAATTCTATAGGAAGAAGAAGTTCAGCAGAAAGTCAAACTACAAAGGCAAGTATGATAACAAAGGACACTGGAAAAAGGATTGGAAGAAAGCTGACAGGGCTGATGAAGTTGTCTGCTATGAATGCAAGAAAAAAGGACACATTAAGGCTGACTGTCCAAAACTAATGTACAAAAAGAAACATGATCATAAGGACAAGAATTACAAGAAATCCATGAAGGCTACTTGGAGTGCCTCAGAAGACAGCACAAGTGAAGCTGAATCTTCGGACTCTGAAAAGAATCGGGCCAACATGTGTTTCAGGACAAACACTTCCGAGGTAACATCAGAGACTCCTGTTTTTAATTCATACTATTCTGGAGAAGATTCTGACTCAGAAAACATGTCAAAATATGAATTGTTTGAATACTGTGACATGTTAGAAGAAACTTGTAATGAGCTTAAAGATAAATATAAAGGTCTAAAGAAACAGTATGCTTTAAGTGTTAAGCATGAATCTGACCTTGATATAGAAAAAGAAAAGAATGCTCAGTTGCTTAAGGAAAAAACAGAACTGAAACTGTCAAATGAGCAACTTAGAAAAGACCTAGAAAAATTCACAAATGGAAAGGATGATTTGACTCAAATGCTAGGAAAGCAAGTTGCACCTAGATATACTACTGGTATAGGTTACCAACCCGGACAAAGAAAAATTGTCAAAACTAGATTCATTCCTAAATCTGGACAGAAGATAGTTAATTCTGGAACTTCTTCTGCCTCAACCATTTATATTCATAGTTATGGATCTAATAAGGTTTATCTTTCAAAGAATCTTATTTCTACAAGGTATATGAGACCCATTAGACAAATATGGGTACCTAAAGTATTATTGGCTAACCTGTCTAGACCCAAGAAAATCTGGGTACCGAAATCATCTTCCATCTAAATTTGTTTTGTAGGAGACCTGCCTGAAGAGCTGTCACAGGATGATATGGTACTTAGACAGTGGATGTTCAAGACATATGTCAGGAGACTTTTCATGCTTCAAAAGCTTAGTAAAAGTTGATGGTGGATTTGTCACTTTTGGTGATAATTCAAAAGGAAAAATCATCGGCTTAGGCCAGATTGGTAACACTGACTCAGTATTAATTTCTAAAGTTTTATTTGTTGATAGACTTAAATATAACTTGTTAAGCATCTCTCAGTTATGTGATTATGGTTTTTATGTGAAATTTAAAAATGATTCATGCAATGTTTTTAACTCTAAAAATGTCTTAGTATTTTCTGCTTTAAGAAATGAAAATGTTTATGATGTTGATTTAAATTCTTTGGCTAAGCAGAACATTCCTTGTTTAAATGCTTTTCATAAAGAGTCTTGGCTTTGGCACAGAATATTAGGACACTGCAATGTGCACTCACTTAGAAAACTTTCTAGGAAGAACTAAGTTAGAGACTTACCCACACTTGAATTTCCAGCAGACAAAGTTTGTAATCCCTGTCAAAAGGGAAAGCAACATAAAGTTTCTTTTAAATCAAAGAAAGAAGTCTCAACTTCTCAACCACTTGAGTTGGTTCACATGGATTTGTTTGGACCATCAAGAGTTTCTAGTCTAAATGGGAAGCACTATGTCTATGTTCTTGTAGATGACTTTTCTAGATATACTTGGGTATACTTTCTAGCTCACAAAAGTGAAGCTTGTTCTTACTTTATTAAATATTCCAAGTCTGTAGAGAATCTTAGTGGACTTAAGATTAAGACCCTGAGAAGTGATCATGGTCATGAGTTTGAAAATCATGAGTTTGATTCTTACTGCTCACACAATGGCTATAGTCACAACGTTTCTGCCCCTAGGACACCCCAACAAAATGGTGTAGTATAGAGAAGGAATAGAACCCTGCAAGAAATAGCTAGAACTATGCTCAATGAATATGAACTGCCTATTTATTTTTGGGCTGAAGCTGTAAATACAGCTTGCTATATCATTGATAGAGTCTTGATTAGACCAGTTCTTAAGAGGACTCCTTATGAGTTGTGGAACCATAGAAAACCCAAGGTTAACTACTTCAAAGTTTTTGGCTGCAAAGTCTTCATTCTCAATACTAAAGATAATCTTGACAAATTTGCATCCAAGAGTGATGAAGGAATTTTCCTAGGTTACTCTATCTCTAGTAAAGCCTATAGAGTGTTTAATAAAAGAACCAAATGTGTGGAAGAATCTGTTCACATCAAATTCGATGAAACTGATCCACATGAACCTAAAATTTCTCCTGAAGATGATCTCTCTAGTTTGAATCTCAATGATAAAGACAATGGACCTATAGTTAAAACATCCAGCTCTGGAAATTCTCCAGAACCTGCTTCTGTTGAACCTCAATCAGTAGGAGAATCTGGAATCTCTAGCCCTATCTTTTCAAGACCATCTAAGACTCTAAAGAACCATCCTATAGATGCTGTTGTAGGAAATCTGGATAGAGGAACACAGACTAGAGCTTCTCTAAGAAATCAGGTTGAACATCAAGCTTTTCTTTCACAGTTAGAACCTAAAGATATCAATGATGCTATCAATGATGAATTTTGGGTAATGGCTATGCATGAAGAACTAAATCAATTTGAAAGAAACAATGTCTGGAAATTAGTAGAAAGACCTAAGGACACTTTGACCATAGGCACAAAATGGGTGTTCAGAAACAAAGTTGATGAATCTGGAAACATCATTAGAAATAAAGCTAGGCTAGTTGCACAAGGTTACAATCAAGAAGAAGGAATTGACTATGAGGAAACCTTTGCACCTGTAGCTAGATTAGAAGCTATTAGAATCTTACTTGCATATGCATCACATCTGAATTTCAAGTTATATCAAATGGATGTCAAAAGTTCTTTTTTAAATGGTTTTATTATTGAAAATGTTTTTGTAGAACAACCACCTGGCTTTCTAAATTCACATTTTCCAAATCAAGTTTTTAAACTTTCTAAAGCTTTATATGGTTTAAAACAAGCTCCAAGAGCTTGGTATGAAAGGCTTTCAAACTTTCTTATTTCAAAAGGATTTACAAAAGGAGTAGCCGATCCCACTCTTTTTATAAAAAGGATTTCAAAAGATGTATTAATAGTTCAAATCTATGTTGATGTTATTATTTTTGGATCTTCTAAAAATTCTTTATGTACTGATTTTCAAAGGTTATGCAAAATGAATTTGAAATGAGCCTAATGGGAGAGCTTAAGTATTTTCTTGGATTTAAAATCTTTCAAACTGAAGATGGCATTATTTTAAATCAAAGTAAATATACAAAGGATATTTTAAAACATTTTGGATTGGATAGTATTAAGGAAAGTGATATACCTATGAGTACTACCTGTAAATTGGATGTTGATGAAACTGGGAAACCAATTGATCAAACCAACTACAGAGGTATGATTGGAAGCTTACTTTATCTTACTGCTAGTCAGCCAGACATTATGTTCAGTGTAAGTATGTGTGCTAGATTTCAAGCTAATCCTAAAGAATCACACTTATTAGCTGTTAAACGGATTTTTAAGTATCTTAAGTATACTGTAAATTTAGGTTTGTTTTATCCAAAAGGACAATCATTTAATCTAACTAGCTATTAAGATGCTGACTTTGCCGGATGTAAGTTAGATAGGAAGAGCACATCTGGAACATGTCATTTTCTTGGAAAATCCCTAGTATCATGGTGTAGTAAGAAACAGAATTCAGTTGCATTGTCTACTGCCGAGGCAGAATACATAGCTGCTGGTAGTTGCTGTGCACAAATTTTGTGGATGAAACACACTTTATTGGATTATGGATTTGATTTTAAACATGTTTCAATTAACTGTGACAACACTAGTGCAATCAACATATCCAAGAACCCTGTGTCTCACTCTAGAACTAAACACATTGATGTCAGACTTCACTTTCTAAGAGATCACTATCAGAAAGGTGATATTTCTCTAGAATTTGTTAGTTCTGAAAATCAATTAGCTGATATTTTCACAAAGCCCTTATGCTCTGAAAGAATGAAATTTATTAAACAAGAGTTGTGTATGATTGATCTGTAAAACTGATCTGTGAAACTGATCTGTGAAACTGATCTATGAAACTGATCTGTGAAACTGATCTATGAAACTGATCTGTGAAACTGATCTGTGAAACTGATCTGTGAAACGGATCTGTGAAACAGATCTGTGAAACTGATCTGTGAAACTGATCTGTGAAACTGATCTGTGAAACCGATCTGTGAAACTGATCTATGGAACTGATCCGTCACACTGTTCTGTCAAACCGATCTATTTTTTTAATTACTTTTTATTAATTAGTAAATTACTTTTTATGGAAACCCTAAATGATAAAATAAATGATACGCGGCTATTTATCTTCCCTAAACCTTTGAACTTTCATTTCCCGCCGAACCTCTCAACATCTCTTCCCCTCTACTTCGAACCTTCGAACCCTCGAACTCCTGCCTTCCCAAAATCTTCAAATGACTAAGCAAAAGAGACCGAGCAAAGGACCAGATAGCCCTGTACCTTCAAAGCGTGCTCGAGGTGAGTCGAGCAGTACCTCTCAACGATCAGTAAATCCGAACCTGGAAACTCGGATTGTTGCTGTAGGAAAAGAAGTCAGCTCTGCGTGGCTTCTGTCAAGTAAGTCTCTGTTGCTAAAAGTTCTTGAATCGCAAGGATGGTTAGACTGGTTTTCAGACAACACCCGAATAGATTATCCAAAGCTAGTACATGAGTTCTACATGAATCTGAACATCACTCTTGATGGTGTGGAAGCTGCTAGGATGTCATCTGTTGTAAAAGGAAAGAAAATATCATTCTCATCTAAGCAGTGGGCTGAATGTTTAAATGTACCTCATGAAGGTCGATATGAGGACTATGCTGGCAATATACCTCCAATCACTGACTACTTTTCTTATGAGCTAGTGCTAGAACTTCTGAATGGAAACAGAGAATCACAAATAATCACAGCTTCAGAATTAGATGGTGAAAGCAGACTCCTATTCAAGTTTATTCAGCACCAACTTTGCCCTCGAAGAGGAGATTTTGCTGCTGTTAAGTTTCAAGATGTTTTTCTATTGTTTCTACTAAAAACCCATGAAAAGGTTAACCTATGTAGATATGTGATGGTGCACATAGCTGGTATGCGGAAACCTTCCAAGAAAGCCACTGCTTTATTTTATTCAAAGATGATATCTATTATGCTCAAGAATCTGGAATGTGTTGATGAAGATGATGAAGTTGTTGAAACAGAGCGTAACTTCTGTCTCAACAAAGAGATCTGCAAGAGGATGAAAATAAATTGGAATCCGTGGAAGAAGTGCTGGGTTGCAGATGAAGATAAAATGTATGAAGCCTACAATCCCATAGATCATGGCAAGAGGCCAAAGGATTTGAGAGATCCTGGATTAAAACCAGATGAGGAACCAGTTTATTCTAACGATGATAAGCAAGAAGGAGCTGTGACTGAGGAAGGAAGTGTGTCTTCTCCTGATGATAGGAGTGATCCTGACACTTCTAGTCCCAAGAAAAGAATAGAATTTGGACCTGCTGGTCCACCCTTAACCCTACCAGAGTCAGAACCAATTCTTGGTGATGAAGAAGATTCTGATACTGAAGAATATCACAGTGAAGCCTCTGAGAAGAGTAATAATGAGCAAGGTGATGATGATGAAAATCATGATGGTGATGATGATGATGCTGATGATGTTGAAGCTGCTGTTGATGATGTTAACAGACCGGTGGATGGTCTTGCTGTATATCAAGTAGAACAGCCTCAGTCAGTACAAGAAATTCATTTCAGTGGCAAGGCTGACTCACCAAAAATCAGTGGAACAACAAGCTATGAAAAACCCAACTACACTCTGTGTGCTGCTGTTTGGGATGACTACCCTGGTTATGCCGTGTTGGGCTTAGAATATTCTGACGAAGAAGAAGAATTTCCAGAATCTGCTGCAGCTGTGAAGAGGAACCTCCCAAGAGAAGCAAGATCTATTCCTGCTGATGAACCTGTAAATGTAAATTTACCTAGTTCTGGAATCTCTCAAGCTGATCTTGATAAGTTTAAGATTGAACTGCTAACCACTGTGATAGACACAGTCATAAAAGAAATTTCGAATGCCCTTACTGAAATATCTCTGCATGTTTCTGAAAATTCCTTGAAAGCCTTTTCAACGGCAGTCTCAAATGTTCTCAAGCTAGACCTGACTGATACTGGTGCATTCATTGGTAGGCACATAGCTTCTTTCACCCAGACGTTGAAGGATCTCCAAACTGGCTTAGTCTCTTTATCTAGTGAATTCAGATCAACCATCTCTGGTATGATGGAAGTCTTGATAAATCTGATTGAACATCTCAACAAGTCTGACCTGAGGAAGTTGAAAGCTGAACTAACTCACATAGTTGGCCAAGCCAGTACAGCCAAGGCAACCAAGATCACTACCCGTGAGCTAGAAGCTCTAAGAGAAGTTTTGCATGATGAGTTAGCTGCTGTTAGAAAAATTCTTGATTTAGAATCCTTGAGGAAGATGCAAGAAGTCTGTGATCTCAGTCATAAGATGACATTGGTATATTCAGCGGATGCTAAGAAAGCTCTGCTGGAGATCAAAGCAAAAGTTGATACTTACTTTTCCAAGATTTATACAAAGCATGAGATGGCTGCAAACTTCAAAGTCTTGACAGAGAATCTGAAATTACCTCCTGTCACTCAGGCATTCAAAACTCAAGTTCGCAGATTGCAAGATTTTACCCCAACCTTAGCACAGTTCATGGAGAACAAGGATGATTTTGAAAAAGCTATGAAGTATGGAGCAGAAGTCATTCAAGACTTCATTCATCTGTTGAAGCCTTACTTGGATGCACAGGCCACTGCAATAGTACTTCCTACTTCTGAACCTCTCAGTGCCTCTGATGTAGCTCCAAATCAGCTGTCTGTTGCCCAAGCTCTAGCTTAGTTGCGACCAATTTCTCAGAAAGCTTCTCAACCAGCTCCTGCTCCTTCTCAACAACTCTCTGTGGCCCCTCCAACTGCACCTGCCAGAGTTGTCCTACCTCCACTTCAGCTCCGTGAACCACAGCCTGCCTCCAAGCCTTCCACCTTACCTGCTATTGATCCAAAAGCCAAAGGGAAAGCCCCTTTGCATCCCAAAAAATAGCCATGTATTGTTTTTGATAGGGTGATCTATGTATTGTTTACCCTCTTCTGTGACTTTATATAATTTTTTTTTCTTTTTTCCTTTGTTTTATCTCTATCTTCTATGCAACCAGCTTCTCTTTTCCCTTATTTGTTTTCCCTCCTTTTTGATTATCCCAAAGGGGGAGAAAGATATATATAATGGGAGAAAGATATATATAATGGGAGAAAGATATATATAATGGGAGAAAGATATATATAATGGGAGAAAGATATATATATGAGAGATGTGAATATCTCAGAGGGAGATCAATATCTCAGGGGGAGAAATCTGAATACTATATATGGGTATGTTAAATTAAGAGGGAGATTTATATCTCTTTACTTTTATTCTCATTATGTTTTTATTATTGATTGATGATTTTTTTTATATATATATGAAAATTTGTGATTATCAAAAAGGGGGGGATTTTTGAGCCCTCTGGAAGATTGCTGAAATCATGTCTATGATTACTGTTTTAATAATCACAAATCATCACAACTTATTGATGCTTAATCTGGTTTGATTTCTTATAAACTTAATTAAAATCTATGAATGAATCTGTTATCATGTTTTAATCTATGCTTATTAACTTACAAAGTACTTTGGAAGTTTTCTGGATTCAACAGAAATCAGACGCACCGATCCATCAGGCGCACCGATCCATCAGACGCACCGATTCATCAGACTCACTGATCCATCAGACGCACCGATCCATCAGACGCACCGATCCATCAAACGGACCGATCCATCAGACGCACCGATCCATCAGACGGACTGATTCATCAGACTCACTGATCCATCAGACGCACCGATCCATCAGACGCACCGATCCATCAGACGCACCGATTCATCAGACTCACTGATCCATCAGACTCACCGATCCAAGGACTCACCGATCCATCAGACTCACTGATGCAAATGAGTCACCGATGAAAATGAGTCACCGATCCAAGGACTCACCGATGCAAATGAGTCACCAATGCAAATGACTCACCGATCAGATGACAGACCGATGCTGATCAAAATGACTCACCGATCAGATGACAGACCGATGCTGATCAAAATGACTCACCGATCAGATGACAGACCGATGCTGATCAAAATAACTCACCAGTCAGATGACAGACCGATGCTGATCAAAATGACTCACCGATCAGATGACAGACCGATCTATCTGAGTCACCGATCATTACTCTAATGCTGATGACCTACCGATCACTTGAACAGTCATAAACAACTATTTGAATTTCTTTATCTTTATCTTTATTTATTCAAACCAACGGTCATATTAGTTATATTTTAATACCCTGACAATTAATTAATAAAGGTTGTCGGATGTCAGGAAACCGTACCTCGTACCTGCGGAAAGGAAAACTTTTCTGTCCTTCGGAGCACGTGATATAAAGACAAGAAGAAAGAAGAGTTTTATATATACACACAAGGGAATCAAGACACAGAGAGAACAAGAAAGACACACGACATACTCAAGAAGAGCTCTGTGCATACAAGAAGAACCAACCAAGACAGAATCTCATATACAATCAAGCCTACTCAAGAAGAGCTCTGTGCATACAAGAAGAACCAAGCAAGACAGAATCTCATATACAATCAAGCCTACTCAATAAGAGTTCTGTGCATACAAAAGAATATCGAAGAGCTTCATCGACTACATATCACTGCCTTTGAACCTGAAGCATACGACACTCTGCTTCTCAAACAAAATCGAGAAGAGGACTCAGAATCACTTCTGATCAATTCCAAAATGAGTCCAGTGCTACACTGAAATCACTAGAGCCATTTCTAAACTCTACATCTCTGCTCTGTGATTTATTTATTCTACATTTTGAGCAGTGTGTGTTATCTTCTGTATTAAACACACACACTGACTCCTGTAATTTCACTGGAGGATCTGTAAATCCTCAGCAAACCTTTTACACTTCATTTCCCACTGTGGATAGTGGTAGAGGTCTTGTGACCTGGACAGCTGGCTGCTGTTGTTTGTTTTCCCACGTAGAACTATGGTAGAGGTCTTGTGACCTGGACAGTGTGTTCACTGTTGTTAACCCCGATCCAGGGTGTGGATCATTTTTATATAAACTTTTTAGAGGACTAAGTCTCGGCTTGATACTGAACCTCTTGGTTAATTCTCTGTGTTTGTAGTTATACTCTATATCCATACTATACATATTTACTTCATATTCTGCTGCTATTACTTTGAAATATAATCTATCTTCAAAGCTACTTTGATAGTTAAACTCGCAAGTGTTTATATTTATTATAAATCAGTAAGTTAGTTTCAAAAGTTAATTTAATCATAAGATTATGTTAACTGAGAACTAATCAATCTTTGAGAAACTAATTGAACCTTTATAATCTCTATAAATTCACTACAGTTTAATTTGTTTTTGAAATTGGGGGATTTTAACAGAGATTTTTTTTGACAGAAATTTTAATTGGAACTCAATTCACCCCCCTCTTGAGTGTCCACTCCGACCAACAAATTTCATTTACCAAGGAATGTTTCTCTTCTGGATCATAAAACCCCGCATCAATATAATGTGACTCACATGACTAAAATGGAGATTTATCATCATATAAGGTCCTGTTTTTTCCATTAGGGCAATATTGGACACACTAGTGGTATGATAATAGAACTACAATGTGATGATGTAGCTAAGAACTCCCCAATAGGATGTTGAAGTTTGTACTTTTCTGTGCTACCCAGAACTCTGAATCTTACGTGAGGTCTCCAAGATGAGTTTTAATATTGAGTTGTTCCAATGGTTTATGTTCATTTTTTCATATCACAGCTGAATTTTAGTGCATGTTTTGAAGATTTCTTCATCATAGCCCATCCGACGAAGCATTCACAATGGTAGGAGATTGACTCCAGATCCATTTTCAATGGAGATCCTTCGGATATCAATTAGATTTATCTTTCAATAAATATATAAGGGTTTTATGTTCCATTTCATGATGGAATATTCACCGTTATCTGTATAGAAGATGAAGGCATAGTATTTTGTGGAACAGGTCTCTGTTCGATAGGCTCTGGCTGCTACAACTTCGGCCTCAAACTCCTGGGGACATCATAAGGATTTATTGAGTGCCTCCCTAAGATATTTGGATAGGTTAAATGTATATAGGATTGATATCATACTGAAGCCAGATACATTAGAATATCATATTTATGCTCTAAATTTTAGTGCTTCATGGCCCAAGGTTTATCTTTCACAAGCACTTTATGGGGTTGGGCTACGGATGTAGGTGGTTTTACCCCTATGATAGGAGCCAGTGCTGATGCGTTCCTTTTCAGGTTTGGATGAACTGGTCCTTCTATATCCCTTGTGCGATTTGATATTTCTTTGTTCTATAATGGATACTCCAGTCTAACTGGGCTTTGATTTCTTCTAGTGGGGACAGAGGAATATTCCCATTCATTTTGCATCTACTAGAGGGACCTTCCGTGAGTTTCCACAATACTAATGGTTTGAATTATGGCATCGCTAGGAATTTAACACATGCCAGGATCATTCCTTCCAAGAGAACTTTAGCCTCTATGGCCTCTTCCTCTAGAACTTCAGCTATGAATGGGGAATTCAGGTTCATTTCCATAGTCTCCATCAAAAAAGGGGTCCATTAAGTGAATGAAAATTAAAAATGTTTCTTTCTGACTGTCTCCTTCTGATGGTGCCTTTTGGAGAGTCAGTGCCCATTGTACCCTTTGGTGGGGCGGTACCAATTGTACCAAGTCTACTGGTATTAAGTACAAAAGTTTCAACATTGACCTCGACTTTTGTGTCAACTCATCTTCTTACTCCTACATTCTGCCCTTCTAGACTTTATAGGGCTATATGGCTAAGGAGGATTGTTGGGTTGTATTGCAAGCTTTTCGAGGCACAATTTGTTGTTTCACCTATTCCTAGATGATGCCATGAACTTGGTTGAATACATTCTTGGTCAACCAATTATCATATTTTTTCTCTTTATTGGAAACTGCTTTCAATTCCCCTTAGACTCTTGAATCTTAGGTGGAAACATACTCCAATTATGCTGGTGATGGGCCCAACTTGACATGACCAAAATACACCATTGATTGTAAGAGATCATTGAAGATGAATCATTATTGGATGTTGTGTCCAAATATCCAGTGACATGGACAATAATTTGGGAGGTCATCGAGACCCACTTCATCAGCTTGCATTGGCTCTGGTAGCCGAAGAAAGTTACAATTCATTGAGGCTAGGAAATAGTGGTGGACCTAGTAATATCAGAATATGAAGACTTTATTTCTTAGCCCTTATAACTTATTTCAATTAACAACTTCTCTCTCATCTTTCTGAGGTGGTGGTGGCTGCAAGCATCCAGAGGGCCCTGAATTGTTCGGTGGGGGCCTCACTACTAGAGTCGATGTCAAGAGTGGCTTAAGCATGACAGAAGAGAATTTATCTTTTCCTATACTTTTCAATGGGGATGATGGAGCCACTCAGGAATTGAGATTGTTCCATTTCATGGAGTATTATATTCTTTGGGTAATGGCAGAGATGTCTCAGAACCCACTTGTGTACTTAACTAGGATGTTCGATGTTTGAAATTCATCCCAAAGGGTATTTTTGAACATGAAGAGCATCTCATATTTGAGAAGTGTCCATTTTAGGGAAAAAGTCATTCCTTTTTATCTTGAAATGATGTCTGAGATTCTTTCGTTCTCTCGTTGCTTGCAGTTCATGAGGTTAGTGACCATTGTCTTAGGCATCAGTGAATTGAACTAGAAGAGAAACTGTCATCGAAGGACCTCCCAGCCCGTGATTGAATTGGATGGAAAGCTAGTATACCATACGAAGGCCAAGACCTTCAGGGTTTGTACAAAGCACCTGAGTTTTAATACTTCTTACTACTCCGAAGTGACCATCATGGGTTCAAAATAAGAGGCATATTTCATTAAAGGCTCTTCCGGTTCCCTCAATCCATTGAATACTGGGAATATGGGGTTCCCAAAGATTGGTGGAAGAGAACTACTTACCCAATCAGGGTAGGGTTTTCCCTCTTTTTGTATCATAGTGTGCCGCTGATCCATGACCTGTAGATGATCCATTAGTTGCTTGATGGTGTTCAAGATACCTTGATGCATATCTTGCTAGTCATGAGCATCGGTTGGGGTGGTAGTGGCCAAAAATAATTGTGTCGATGCTATTGGAATTTGAGGTAGATACCTATCATGGGGTATCATTTGTGGGTTTACCTAAATATATTTTGGATTCCTTACCTATGGTGAAAATTATTGATGTCCTTCCATGGCTGAGTTTATGTAGGTTTCCGATCTTGAAGTAGGATTGGAGGGGCGTTCGCGCTCAGATTCATTCACTGAGATTATTGTGTATTGCATGGGCACCTCTTCTGGGAAACCCTTACAACATTCCACACAAGGAACACATCCGGAAAGGTAGCTCCCTCTATGTTTCTTAGAATTAATTTTCAAGAGATTATTTATTTATTCCTCCAACTTGGTGAACCTTTCCTCGAGGGCGAGGGAATCATTCTCAGCGGGGAGGATGAGGCGGGTCATAGAATACCATAGAATTATTCTCCTCCTTTTTGTGATTTCATGGGGGAGGTAGTGATGATTTAACTAACGAGGTGCCGAAATTGAGGAGTGCTCCCTATTTTCTGGTACCCACACCATCAAGCTTGGTATGGGATGCATCTAGGAGAGAACCATCTTCCCTTTCTTCCTCTTCCTATGTTCCATTTCTTGTGAGACCCGTGGGGTTGTCGTTTACATCATTCACTGAGACATACCAAATTGGGGGTGATGTACCGAGTGTCGAATGGCAGGAAGGCCTTTTGTGTCATTTGTTAGACATTATCCTTCTATTCTGATGTATTTTTTTTGGTTTCTTGGTAAATATTGACCCGAAGGGAGCCTTGGTCTGACCTCGTAAAGTTCCATTGTATCAGGGTGTGTGAGCCATGAGAAGGGGTGGAACAGGTGACTCCTCTGCCCATCGTTCTTCAGAGACGGGAGAAGACAGACGTTCACTGCGTGGGGGCTTGAGGTAAAAATGATCCATCCTGGAAGGCTGGGGTTGTTCTTGTTCATCCATTGATGCATTGTGGCTTGGACATTACAGTCTTATGGGGATATTTTGATTTTAAAACTTACCTAGACTTTTGGGTTGGGGTTTTTCCCACATCATGACTGTAGCCACTGCTATTATCGCCTTTTCAATTTCATGTACTCCCACACAGGTGTGAGTCTAATATGGAATCTAGCATTCACATATTCTATGGTCTTTTGATGATATGGTCATTTCTTTCTGGTTGGATTCCCTTAGGTGGGATGCTGATGGGATGTTCTTGGATTACGGGCTCAAAATCTTTTTGATGGACTGATCTCTTCGATCCTGATGCTTTTGAGACTTACCCTTGTTAATTTTTTGTTGAGTATCCCATATTTCCTGAGTAGGGTTTTAATTTGATAGATTTCCTTGGGTGATGACCTTGAAAGTGTCATTTCTAATGGGGTTTACAGGGCGGGACATAGGTTGAAGTGTGGAGATCCATGTTCTCTCCATCCCAGAATGGGAACACTAGTCGGGGCATCACCAATGAGGTGACACAAATTTTTTAATGCATGGAGGAAATCCAGTTCATGGTTTTTCTTTCACTATTTTTATTGTGAATTTTGTACAAACACGAGGACTTCCAAGTCCATTAGTTGGTGAAGTTCCCCTATCATGTTGATGTGGTCCGCATACCCTTCGTAGGGAAGGAATTTTTCTTTCAACTGATGAAGTTTCATCCATATATTGAGGAATATGTCTTCTGTACATTCCCCAAACAACTCTCCTAGTTTGTTGAAGTGAAAAGTGGTTGTAGGACAATATATCACTGGTATATTTTTCATTGAAAGTTGTCTTCTCACTAGCAACATATCCTTCTATTTTTCTTCTGGGGATCCTCTACTTTATATGCCAAGATTGACTACTTCTTAATGATTTCGTTCCAAGAAGCCAGGCTAGTGGGAGCTTCATTGTTATGTGGATGGTGTAGAGGTGGCTCATAAGACAAGCATGAACCCAGAAAATCATATGGTTGAGAAAGGATATCACTTGTTATAGATGGAGTGCTCTAAATGTTTTACACCATCTCTCTGAGTGCCTCAACATAGGAGGTCTTTCTTATCTTTGTTCCAAAAAGGGGAGGACCTTATTTCCGGTATGGATTTTGGTTGTAGGGAGTTCGTTCATAATTGTTGATGCAATAGTGATGGTACTATGGAAAGTCGATGCCCGACTATGGGAAATTTCTTTACGGCATATACCCTGGGTAGGACCTTCAGGGAGGGGTACAACGAGGGGAGGACCTTCTTGCTTCTTGATTACTCTGAGGGGAGAACCTTCTCGATGACTGGTTTGATGGTGATGGATACTATCACAGCTCGATACCTATTTGCAGGAAGAATTTATGTAGCGCACATCTTAGGGAGGACCTTTAGGATGTACTGCAATAATGGGAGGACCTTCTCATTACTTGATGTTACTATTGGGAGGGCCTTCATAGAAACAGCCATTTCACAGAGGGCCTTTGCAATAGATGTCATCATAGTGAGGACTACCATAATGACATGGAGTCTGACTACAGGTAGAAGAATATCAGTAGTGTATACCTAGGGGAGGACCATCAAGGAAGAAGACCTCAAGGGGATGACCTTATTTTTGTTTGGTCTTTAGGTCAATGTTTGGGATACCCTGAAAAGTAACATGAGACAGTATATTGTGATCGATCATTCCTGTCCCACAATGTGAACCCCTGTGGGTGCTCTGCGGGGGACCATCAGAGCAACTGGTAGAGAAATTGTGGGGAGGGACTTCACAAATAATACTATCTCTTCCATTATTTTGTATTGGAATGATAGGGTCTTGATCCTTTATTGATATTTTTCTGAGGGCGTCATGAGCCCCATCTTCCAGCAGAGCATGATCATCTATGTGATCTTCATTTTCTAGTTTCCTATGGCGCATTTTATTTTTGAGTTCTCTCTTTTAGGTAATCAAGGCCTTATACTATTGGTAAAAACCTTCATATATGGGCCCCTATCTCATTGGGTCCCGTGATGTTTTCAATATACGCCGATAGACATCTTAAATTTTGGCATGAATATATGCCTACCCTGGGGTGGCCACCATGTTAGACCGGTGTCCCCCAGTTGGAATGGGTTTTTATTCACGATAAGTTTGTCCATGTATTACAGGATATTGTTGTCAAACCTTCTGTACTAAATCAGGGATGCATAACTTCTCCAGAGAGAGTAACTCATTTTGCGAGTGAGTAATTACAATCGAGGAAACCGGGTCATGGGTCGGGTTTCTTGCCTTTTCTACTGATGCAATAATGTCATGGCATGTTTGGATGATATGGTCTGAGATAGAAGTCGGGTTTTACATAATTTCTATGATGTGTTGAGATAAATCTTTGGTTGGAATGGATATTAAAGGCCATTCTGATATCAGGGCAGAATTTGGTGCCCGCTAAAGTCCTCCACGAGTTTCCAATAGATAATGGCAGTTATTCTATACTGGGACAAAGGTATGAGTCTTCCAACTATTTTCTTCTCTTGTTGTCACTGAATTATATTGGGGGAATTATATACACAAGAACGGATTTTTATCTACTCACTTGGCACTATATTTTTCTCATGGGCTTTGTATGAATCTGCAAGAATTTGACTATACTCATGTTTGCATGCTGCCTTACTATTTGAATGATATGCTTGATGTGCATCAGTAGATATTTATGCTTGGGTGTAGCCAGTTTCTACCGTATTTGGATGGTGTTCATGAAATTAAGTAGGAGGTATTTTTTCTTATGTGTAGCTGGTTGCCGCCGTACTTTCTTAGCGGGATTCCAGGGTGCCGGCAGATGTCTGCATTTGCCTGATGTTTTCCACTCTGTCTACACGATGGTACTAATGAGAACTAATAGGAACGTGCCCATGCTCTTATTGTGCCACCATATTTAAATGGTGGGCTTGATTGTAGTAGGAATATTTTACTTTCTTCTCATTGAATGACTCCATGTTATTATGGTGGAGTTTCGTATTAAGAACCAGGGTTATAGTGTGTTTCTAATTATATATTTTCTATCTTAGGGGTCAGTTTGTGGGGCCTAAGTCTCTTGAATTTTAGAAGTGCCCCTCATCATATGGCCCTCTTCAGTGGGAGGAGGTCTGGTCATCTTGTTTCAATGGTGACACTATTTGGCAGGGGCCTATTAGTAGGAACCTTCTGTAGTTGATATGAAGTTGTCAACATCAACATTATCTGCCTCCCTAAGATGAGGGAGATACTCATTGTCACCTTCTGGGGATAGGCTACAGAAATAGTTTGAGATGTCCACTAAGGCTACCTTATTCTAGGTGTTAGTGGCACCTAAGGAGGTGACTGGAGAGTCTTTGCAGACTGTAGATATTGTCTCAGAGCCCCCACTCTGCGTAGAGTACCGTTTTCGAAGAACTTATTGATTAGCATGTTCGATACCCAATAATGAAGATGTTGGGTATGTAAGGGGGTTCTGCTCTTCATGGGGGGGCTGGCCACCTGCAGTATCACAGATGCGAATGTCTATACCAGTCATCAGGAATTCATTTGTGTCAATGGTTTCTCTATGGGAACCTACAACATAAATATATGAAATACAAACCACGAAACCTCGTCAAAGTTGAATTATTTTATACACATGCATATCAGACAATTCAGGTTGCCCACCTTCCCTTCCATTTTTTTGATGTGGGGTGAAGGGGATTTAGTGGGGTAGGGCACCCACCTTGTTTAAGGATTCATGTCAAGTTGACCATTTGTGTTCCACCACCAAGGTGGCATGTTCGAGGTGATGGTGAAATGGTCTGATGAGAATCATCGCACATCTCTTTTTTACAGACTCTTGTCAAATTCACCATTTCTATTGTTTTGACCTATTCTGTGTAATTATCCTTTAAAGGAAGGTTGGATTATCCCAGTGGGGACTGGGTAACTTATCCCTTCTGTATTGTGGGGGAGATTCCATAGTGAAATGGTCCCAGCGAGTAGTTGAATGGGGTCAAGTAATTGTGCAATCATCCCTCCTCCAAAATACCATCCTCAGAGGGTCTCGATCAGGTTTATTCGTGGATATAGAAACGACCAACGACCTTGGTATCCATGATTTGTGGACCTGATTTCCAAAGGCAGATGATCGTTGTACAATGGTATGGCCAACAACACTTACGTACTCCATTGGTCAAGAGGATGAGAAATCAGGCGCACTACACCCCTTTTAGGGGTAATTATTTCCTATTATGGGATTCTATTATATGTTTAGGGCTTGTTCATATGTTTTTCAATCCTTGGTTCATTCGTGAAGTGTTTTTCCATGGGTTCCCCTGGGTTTGTGGAATCTCTTTAGTCATACATAGATTTTTTTTTCAACGGAGGTAATACTGACTCGATCCATAAAATTAGGCACTCTAGAGTTTATCATCAGCCAGGGAGTACATAATGTGATTTTATGTTTGTCTTGGACCCATAAAATAGGCTTCCAATATATCCTCCAGATAAGAATTAGATCTCAGGTACTTCAAATTTTTTGGGGCTTACGAATAGAATCTTTTCATTAAAGAAGACATTATTAGGTGAACTATTTTGTATGAGCACCCTTTTGATATCGGGCCTTCGAGTAGGCATCCTACGTATTCTATTTTGATCAAGAATCAGAGTTATCATAGTTTAGTATTGTGTGGATGTTGTAATCATCCCAAATATCTAAGCCCATGTGAGTAATTCTCATTGTGATAAACAAGAGGATGAGTGAGATCCAACCAACCACATGCTTCCTCTCCTGATGGTGGGAGAGGGCAAGCCTATGACAAAAGAGGCCAGAGCGTCGGTGGGAGAGGGCACGGAGTGATGATCCTTTAAATGTGAAATGATATCAAATGTCATGTGACTTGGCCTCATCTGATAGGGGAACTACCTCAGTGGGGGTGACCTAAAACGCATTCAAGGAAGTGGAGGAGTGTCATCCTCATCAAAAGGAGAAACAAACATAATCCATTAGATTGATCACCATTTCTTATTGAATGGAAAAGTAGGTGATCAGCCTTATCCCATAGATCAATGAGGTTCATATCAGAATCCCAAGGTTGGACTCTGAGTTACCATGGGAATGTAGACCCACACACATCCCCAGAGCTTGAACCATTGTAGGGAGAGCCTTTGTGACTCCGCTTACCATGGGTATTTAGACTCAAAGGGGCACACTGATACACCTAATGGTCTGATCATATGGGTCCGGTTGATTTAGAGGAGGATTTTTCCTGATGGTGGGGACTAGTTCGTAGAGGGATTATAGAAGACTGGATGGTATCAAAGAGGTGAGACTAGAACTAGAGAAAATAACTCCTGAAAACACCCCATTCATCATACTAGTTTCTTATGAGGGATGGGGGAGCATCACAAATCGTAGTGGTGTGCAGGGAGAGGGGTCATATTTGTATCGATGAGGTACATGTACATGGGTATTGACCATCACTCACCACAGTGGTATGCAGTCCATCATGCCTCTTTGGGTTCCATCCACGTACTGATGTTGTATGCATTTCCAGGATAAATCCACGTAGTGAAATACTACACAGAACACCATATTGTAGTAGCATCTAGGGGACTATCATTCATAGGAATTTAATCCATGAGAAATATATGGTTCTCTGTTTCACCATTTGGGTTTGTGATTTTATTATTATTATTATGATCCCCCATTTTATTGTTTGTGGTTGGTTGTACATGTAGAGAGTGTGGTTCCCTATTTGGGCTTCACCGATGATTCAAGACTGAAGCCAAAATTTTCTCTATGTTCTTTCTCCCAACCTTTGGGTTCCCTTCAAGATTTCTTCATCCTTCCTTATCACAATTCATTGTGTGCTCCTTTTATAGAGTATAAGGGAAATATTATTTATGGGAACGTGACACCATTTGCAGTGACCCATGAAGAGATATCCTGACCCGTAGAAGACTCTGTCAACTGGGGTTTGCAGAGGCTATGGTTTGCGATCATGGTCCATAGAACCCTGCCAATTTGTTTTACCCACGAACCGTTGAGTTCATGATATGGTATGTAGATGACCTTAGAATGTAATAATCCTTCAGAAACATGGTTCTCAATCCACCATGTTCACTGGCCATTGCTCAACAAGCCACTGCCTCGCAGACCATTCTGCGTACTGGTGGTTTGAAATCTGGGTGGTCCACGAACCCTTACTGGTGATGGTATGTAGGCCACTCAAAAATCCTTTTAAAATTTGAATTCCATCAGGTATCTTCTGAAATTTTCTATTCAATTTTAGTCCATTCACCTTATTAGACTTGTAGTAGTACATGCTTCCTTCTGAAAATTGATTGTGGCTATATTTTGTTCCTTTGGAAGAATTTTCTGGACCCTAAAATATCATATATTAATAAATGAACATTTTTTACATAACATAAAATTTCTTTCTAGAATCACATGCATATAGTATCCTTGGAAACTTTGATATGTGAAAAATGGGTTGTAACTATACTACATCACCCACTACTAAGTTATTTATATCTAGAATACTTCTTAGGCACATCATATGACCTAGGAAAATTAAACATTGGAAAGGGTGAGATCATATGCCTAGTGGGGGTAAACAAGGGAGACATTAAAGATCACATAAGAATAACATGAAAATAAGGGTATGAGAACATGATAATAAAATTTAAAAACCATGCCCAATTTGAAATAGATCACAAACATGAGTAATAGAATAAATTTTGGTAGTTTATAAGATGTAAATCATAAAGGAATCAAAGAACAAATTAAATGTTAACTTAACATTAGTATAATACAAAGGTTTATATCACACACACATAATATTAGAATATAATTTTTTTAGTAGTCATGGATCGTTACCAAGAATACCATAGTGGATTGGGTTCACACAGAAAACCATTATAGTAGTCAATGTTCACTCCCAAGACTATCATAGTGGAAAAATTACCTTATAGAACTAACTTTACTCCCCATTCCACTACAATTTATATGATGAAATATCCATCTTTACCCAATTCCTCAGAGGAATATATAATTTCTAGACCACTTATAACTTAATGAAAATCATACATACATGCACCATAAGAATAAAAAACCCTCATCATATCATAACCCATGAAAAGGAAATGGGTTTGATAATCATTTCATCATATCATAACCAAGGGTAAATAAATATATTTCCTAAAAATTTCATCTTTTCATCATATCATAACCTTTTTAGAAGAAGAATTATTCATAAAAACGTTATTGGAATAATTATAAACCATCCATATAAAGAATAATGATGGTATCATTTTATTATATAATGAGTATAAAATAAGAATAATAAAGAATTATTGTCTTTAATTAATTGAAACAACGTTGAAAAATAATTAAAAATGTTCTTTATAAAAATATCCATTCCATTTTAAAATCCCATATTTAAAAAATAAAAGGTTCAAAATATTAATGAAAATAATTTCAATGAAAATAATGAAAGGAACCTATAAAAGAGGAGTTAAATCATTTAATAGTCATGATGGTGGAAAATACCATTCATGTTGTACACATTAACATAAATATTCCTCTCACATTTTTGGAAAAAGTCAAAAGTACCACATTTTTGGAAAATTAAAATAAGATTCCATTTAAACAATTTTGTAAAAAATTAAAAAAAGTATAAAAATGAATACAAAAAATATATATAGAATAGTAAAAAAATTATTTGAATCATTTTCATAAAACATGGACATGGAAGAAAATAGATTTTCAACCAAATAGAGAAATAAACACGATTTTCCATAAAAAGGTTTTTTTGGTGTATTTTTTCCTTAAACAGAGAAAAATGGAAGGAAATAATGAAATACATAGAAAATACATTAGTATAATAAAATAATGATGTTTTTAATATTTAGATCATAATATTTAATAAATAGGATCATAATAATAAATAATCTCAATAAATAATGAGATTTTAAAATAAAACACATACTATTATGATATCTTTTAAATCATAAGTCCCAAGAAATATATAAACATTTATTGATATGTAAATCAACATGAAATTAATAATAATATTCATAAAATAAATTCATTTTAATTATATACACCACATAAAAGAAACAGGTGGTGAATATAGCATGTGTCATGCCAAAATAAAAGTGAGACAAAAATGCCTTACCTTAATCCAGAATTACATCGTATGTTATCTAAACTCCTGTATAATAACTATATATTTGTTTTAAATTTAATATAGAACCATATTCATATATAAAATACCATAAATTATTTACTTATATCTTTTTATCACCAATTTATTAACAAATCATTTATTTAAATCACTATTCTGGGGGATTCCTGCTTTGTTTTTCATGTATGTTTTGGTTCTATAGTTTTGGTTATTGAACTTTTATTATTTTTAAATAATATCCATAATGATAAAAATGATATAAAAATTGTTTAAATTTATTATATACATATTTATATTCACCCATAATAGTTATAGATATAAAAATGAATTATACTATTCACATAGATTGCTAGCCGTATGTATGCATGAACAACGTTTCCATTTTATTGAGGGATGAAATGAAAGAAAGGTATTTAATAATTAATATTTATAGAATCACTATTGTATTTTATATATCATATATATTTATTAAATAGACCTTTTTTACCATCCATTATAAAATAAAATGAAAAATGTGTCTCATCGCTTTGTATTGGTGCTAGTCTACATGTTCACATGAGCGACATTATTGTTTTTTGAAGGATTAAAATTTAAGATGTTAGATATGATATTATAATTCAAAAAGTATAATTATTCAATTAATATTATATATATACTTTAAATTAATAATTATATCAATATGAGGGAATCGATGATGGAAAATAATTACAATGGTTAGTGAGGCGATAGTCATCCGTACATACGATCGATGGTTCAATTTCCCATTTGATGGAATTAGATATGGATATAGGTTATTAAATTAATATAATAACATATAAGAGTATATTTTTTATATTTAGGTTATTATACTATCATGGTTGAAAAATATTTCAAATAGGTGGAAGAGGAGATAAAACTAAAACACACGGTTGAGCACGATAAGTCTTCTTTAGACAACCACTTTGGGTTAACAAAAAAAGCATTCTTAAGATGTATTACCAATAAAGATTAGGCCTGCATAAAGGGTTTAGGTAAGAAAGGAAGGTATCTTTTTGGTATTTGTTGAACCAAAATGTTGTGTAATTTTGAATTGGAGGGGATAGAGGGATTCCCCCACACTTGGAGTTTTTGAAATGAAGAAGATATACCCAAGTTTTTCAAAAATAAAGAAGAATCCAAAATGGATAATTCAAAAACCATAAATGATATAAGGTTTAAATATTTTCATAAAATAGGATATAGAAAAGATGTTATATTATTTTAACCCTTCTTTTTAGCCTAACGCCTTATAAAGCTATTTTAACTTTAACCATGACAATTATTTTTTATTGTTTTTACCATTAATTATGATAAAAAATTATGTTTAACTTATTATATATTTTTAATTATTCTGATTAAAAATATGGAATACATTCGTCCAAATTCATTTCTTATAATTGTTAGATTTTAATTTAAAATTCAACTGTTAGATGTAATAAAAAATGATTTTCACAATAAAAGGATTTCATAATTATAAAATGTTTTTAAATCAAAATTAAACAAGAAATTGATCCCAATGACCGTAATTGGGTTAATAATAATATAATAAAATGATTTATACTTTTAAAATATTAATAAAAATCTAACTTTTAAATTATTTAAATGAAAACACAATTTTTAATAAAAATTTATATTTTTTACTATTTATCAAAAAATAAATATTTTTTATAAAATTCTAAAATATTAACTATTTGATAAAAATTAAATGTTTATTTCAAAAATGAACTTAATATTTTAAAATAATTTTTAAAAATAGGAAAAAAATAATTTTATTATTTTTTCACAGGAACAATAAAAAATCAATTTTTAGGAAAAATGTATTTTTGAAGAAAAAATAGACATTACTATAATTTAAGTGCTTATTTATCAATATATTTTCATTATATAAAGAAATTATACTTAATTTTCAAAACAAGATTATTTCTATTAATATCATCATGTTTATTGTCTTGGATAAAATAATCATGTTTAAACAATAATGTTAACAGTATAATATGGTTCTTCAAAACTAGGTGTTGCGTGTAACGTAAGATATCAAAGAAATTAAATATATTTTGAAAATATAATTTCAAAAAATTACAGGATGTTACACACATGAACTAGTTTAGTTAATTTGAGATATTATAAATTATGTCCTGTAATATTTAAAATACCATTTTGTGTCATAACCTTTAATAATATAGTTGTTTTATAGTGGTAATTTAGATTATTATAATAAAGTATAATTGACATAAATGGAAGAAGAATTGGAATCAACCAGTAGGATCATTCCCTATGAAGACAATTTATTAGATATTATAAAGGATATGATATCTCTATGTTTTTCTATTGAGAAATCCGAATATGATATTCAGAAACTAAACCACAAGAGAAATTATTTATAGGGAAAGTTATTTCTTATTGAGATCACGACCCAAACCATGTTAATCGAACCACCCTATGAATTCTTCACAATCACACACCTTAACCTCAAGGCGTACACTGGTGTAATAAGGGGTTATGTATATAGAACCTATCAGTATGAGTTAATATTTTATTACATATAAAAGAATGATTATATATATACCTTTTTATCATTACTTTATAAATAATTAATGAGTTTCATATAGATTATGTTCTCATATGAAAAAATATAAATTGATTTTCTTGGAAATATAGAGAGATTAAATTAAAAATATCCATTGATAAAATAAAAAATTTTAAAATTACTTTTACATTAATAACATATTATTATTGGATAATATTTATTTAAATATATTGTATAATATAATTTAATAATTTATTATGTGATTTTTATAATTTTCTAGAAGTGGTTATTGTGGTAAAAATAGGATTTCTTAGTTAATATAGACTATTTTTAAAAAATTTAAATTATTGTACAAAAAAATTTCTTTTGTAAAAAGAAACTTCATTCTTTAAATTAGAACATAGAAATTATCCAATCTTGAATTTTTCATAATTTTTTTAGTAGTAAACTTTTTGGGTATTAATAGAATATGGCATAAATATATTGTATACATTATAACCTCATAAAATCAAAAAATTTATGTAATAAATACTATAAAATAAAACCACTAAAAATATAGATTCCATATTAAAAATAATGTACTTTGGAAGATATTTGATCGATTTTATCATCCTTTAGTGAATATGGAAAATCCTTTATTTTTTTCAAGGTTTTATAATAACTTTTTTTTGAAGATGACTCATTTAAAATCACCAGTGATATTATTTTAATATTTTTGGTCCTTGGACTTATAAAATACTGAACACCACTCCTATTTGCAGGAAACCATTTTGAAAAATGATGGAAAAGTTTACAATTTTGATTATTTTATTATGTATTGTCCAACACATAATTTTAGAAATTAATAAAGTATTCCACTCTCTTCTTCTTTAAACACCAACACAAAAACCAAATATTATTCAATAAAACCCCATTTATCATGAATTTACATCCCCCTAATCCTCTTTAAAACCCCCAAGGTGTTCACAAGCTCTTAAGATGCTCCTATCTAGAATTTATAAGTAAATCTCAAGATTAGATATTCTATCCTATAAATCTATATTCATTAATTTTTATTTTATTATGAAAATATATTTCCAATTTTTCATATGAGGAATATTTTTTACACGTCGATTTTATGTCCTTATAATGCCCATGTACTGATATACCACCTCTTACTCTCATTAAACCCATCCATGAACCTTTACGAACACCCGTTATGCTACCAAAAATATCCTATGATTTTACATTCCATACATTTCTATTGTGAATACCCATCCCCATTTTGAATCAAGGTTATTCACCTTGATAAACTTATCCTTAATTTATTGGTTACTTCTATTATGTAACCCAACATTCTTTAATGGTGGGATTATTAGGGACCAAATATGTTATTATATTGTATGATCTATGTTACACACAAATTCATGTATGTGTTATAAATGTGATGGGTGGGATGAAAATTATGTAGACCTCCAATGAGTAGGGTAATGTTTTTATCTCATAAAACACCAGGTTTGGCTCAAGATATATTATCATAATCACAATTTGATATGATGTATCAACAATTATCCTTGACTTATTCTTAGGATATCGTGTTCTATATTATTACCACATTCCTATTTGACATGATGTTACCAACATTTATCCTACTTTGTTGATCATGTTTATGATTCTCACCGAATTTATGTCATCTTTATATGAATCTTGTATCTCATGTATTACTTTCTTCACGTTATTAAATGACTATTCTATTACTAGTCTTAATAGCTTACACCTTTCTTATGTACTTCCCTAGGTTATCCCCTATAGTTTTAGAAGGATGATAGATTTCTAAAATCATGTTAAAGAGTTTCAAATAATTTCCTTGCATCCTTGTTTCATGTAACTATGATATATAACTAATTTCCCAAAGTCACTATGTCTATTGATCATATTGGATTATATTAACTGTGTAATTATATAACAAATCATGAAATACATATTTAACCAACATGGGTTATCAGAGTTGTTATCAGAGGGAATTATAGTCATTTTTTTAGGAATTAGGATAAAAAATTCCCAGTTAAAGACTTAGGGATAAGGATAAACATAGAAAAAAATAATTAAATTTTGGTGATGTAAAGAGTAAGTAGTTTTGAAATATTAAAATACTTTTCTGAATAATACAACTTGATTTGGATCTAGCATAGTTATACATAGGGGTAATAAGTCTGAAAAGGGAACTTTTGGTATTGACTTGATTTTCATATAGTGCATTAAAAAGAGAACATAAATCATTTGAAAATTCTGAGGGATGTGCTTTTTTAAATAGAAATCCACGTTATGAAAGATTATAAAGGTAAAAAATCCACCCAAAAAATATCATATTATGAAATAGAGCATTGATGACTTATATTTTCACCTAGAAATTCATAGGTTTAGGAATACATGTCATTTATGAGTTATCACTTTAATTTTCATAGTTTCCATTTTTTGTGATTGATAGTTTGAAAATTATAATCCCAAAATATCCCATTATTCTACCTAATAACATGAATCATGAGGAACTGATTCAACAACCAATGTGATGGGAAATTTGATGATGGGCCAAATGAGATTACCAACCCGATGAGAGAAGGATTTGAGAAATTTGACAAAATAATTACTGAATTAAATCATTTTTGAGAAGAAAAATGAATCATGGGGAACCCAAAATTCCCCTAATAAAGATAATGATTAAATTATGACCTTTATGTGAAAAAAGCCTTTGAATTTTAGTGAACCTTATGATCCCTTTATCATAGAATAATGGATCAACTCCATTTAAAATATATTCTCAATCCTTCAATGCTCTGAGTATGATAAGGTCATGCTGGATATCTATCTTATAGAATGAGAAGATAAAAAGTTATATAATTTGATAAAAAAATATTAACCCTTGGTGGTGATTGGAGTGATGGAGAAGAATGAATTATGATAAATGTGTCTTGATAAATACTTTCCTCACACACTCTGACTTAAAATAGGGAGGTATTTCAAGGGACTCAAGAATGTAATGAACAATCTATCGAGGTATATGAGGAGAACATTACACGTCTTGAATTATATGCCTCTAATTTTATCATTAACCCAAAAACTAATGTTAAGCCCTTTTTTAGCAGTATAAATCCAGACCAATAAAATGATTAGGCAATTTAACACTCTAATAGCTATAAAGATATTGATGTATGTGATATAAAATTTGAAAGAGAGATTTTATAAGACTTATATTTTGTTAATTGGACTTTTTCAAATGTATTTTAAGTATATATAACTATAAGGTTATGTTTTTGGAGGTTCAGAGGAGTTTTAGAAGGTTTTGGAGGATTTTCAAGAGGTTCACAGTTTAATCATAGTTATTAAAAGCTATGAAAGAAATATAGTAAACTATGAGGATTTTGGAAGGAGGGATATTAGATCCACAAGTTTGCTTTATAGTTTGAAAAAAACCATATGAGTGGTCAAGAGAAACATGGTGAGCAACCTATCATTAAGACAGTAGCTTGTGCATGGTCAATACACAGTTTGATTAAATATGATGGTTCTAATTGGAAATCATTTAATGATTGATAGAGTGGAAGCACATGGTTGCAACACTGATTGTCTAACCATATGATCCAACCATGTATGGGTTTGTCTTATGGTAGTACCACAAAATATTTGAAACATTCTTTACCAAACATTGTGACCTAACCATACAGTGTATGGTTGTAGATCTGAAATCTGTGGATGCAATTTAGATTAGGACCTGAGATCCATTTTAATTTCCTAATATTACTAAATATATAATTTATTTTTCATCCAATGCTTGATTGGTGACCTCCTGTGATACGATAGTATTTTTTAGGTTATTCAACGCTTTTGGAGATACAGATTCCATATAAAGATGTTGTTCTGGACCATTATTCTATGATCTCCTCTACTTATTATTCTTAGAAAATTAGATCAAATCTACTAAGGATAGACCTATGTTCCTTGATAGAAATTGTGATGTTTTATGGTTGGATATTTGGTAGGAAAAGTGTTCTATGTTCAAATATGTTGAATCATTGTTCCATTATTCATTTTCTCCAACCATTATGAGGTAAGTGGCTTCTCTCCCCATTCCATTGGATTAGAACTAGAATTATTTTAGTTAAATAAATATTTTTCCTTAAATAAATGTCTTATTGTTATGCAGTTCTTGGTGAAAAAATATTTAATGTTGGTTTTATGAAATTTTGGAAACTTGATGGTTTTATGGAAAACCCTTTTTATGACATTTTTAAAATAGTGATTTTGAAATTATGGTTAATTTTGATACATAGAAAATGGGTTTTGAAATGGTTTAAATAAGGAAAATTTTTATGTGTAATGGATTGTCATGGATTTGGGTATTGATGTTTGTTGTTGGTTCATTTTCATTTGGCATGACCCTATTAAAGGGATATGCTCCATATGGGAACCTGGTATTGGTTACCATGTGATGACTTGGTAGATATACGAGAGACCGCTCATGAGTATGGAATTGTTACTAGGTCATGCATATGTGGATGTGTGCAATCATGGAATGGGAATTCCAAATAAGATGAGAAAATTTTTGAAGGATTTTTTTATTGATTTCCTTGCAAAATTATTTTGGAATTGATATAAAAAATTTTCAACTATTTTATATATTTTTATATAAATTTGATAAAACGTTTTCCCTAGTAGAAGGTGTTGGTAAGTCCATGGATAAATCCTACGAAGTTTAGAATCACCCCTAACAGGGAACTATTCTTCATTTACAGATGTCACATATCAAGAAATTGGTAAATCCATGGTCTCCCAGTTATTTGGTGATTTTTCCTAATAGCATGATAGTACCTTTTTAAGGTTGATCCTCGAGCAGTTTGGAGCTTATAGTTGGATATCTTTAGTTTATTTATTTTTATTTTGTGTTTTAATTACTTTTATTATTTCACATGGTTTATTATTGTAACATTATATGGTTTTTATTGGTTATGGTTGAGTTTTATGTCTGTTCTCTTGCTTCATATTAAGGATTAATGATTATATTATCATGGTTTGAATTCTTATCTTTGGAACTAGAAAATTGTCCCCAAAATGTTGTTAAGGCCCTTGGAATTTATTTCTCTCATTTTGTGTCTTTAAGATGCCACCTAATTCCAGTAACACACATAAAATCTGTCAAATATAGTGGGTGAGGGGTGAGATTTTACTAATTGTATAATTTTGTGTGATCCTTGGGTATCGGTTGTGTTCTATCCTGGAGTTACAAATGGCATTAGTCTCAATATGTTAATGTTTTTCTTAGACTAGTTGAAAGGAGATTTAATTGTCAAAACATGAAATTTAGAGCCTAAAAAAGACATATATATCCTTTTTATATTTAACTTAATGTTTCCAGGGAGTTTGGGTATATGACTATTTTTGAAACTTCTATGTGAGTTGTCACCTCATCATTATGGGTTTAGCTGATGAGAGTTTCATGAAATGAATTGATTTTATGAAATCACACTAGGAAAAAATGAGTTAATGATTTATGTAAATGGTAAAAAGAATTATTTTTCACAAACATAGAAAATGTTTTCAAATTGAGAGATTTGGAAAAGGCTTAATGTTATTATTCTAAAATGGTTAAAACAATTTATAGTGGGTAATAATAGTTTTGGAACTTGATGAAATACTAATCTGAAGTATGAAAGCCTGCAATTTCTATAGAGTGAGAATAAGTAGAGTTCTTTTTGGTTATAGTGAATGGAATGGGGTTGGTGAAGTTGATGCAAACCCGAAGAGGCTACTGAAAATATGGTTGCACCTAATCCACATGTGATCTAATAGTTAATCTAAATAATTTTCCAGAATTTCTTGTTCATGAATAGGGGGAACATAAAGGATGAACCTAGACATGTGGTTCATTTGATTTAGCTCCAAATGTGGAATACACCCATCTTTCAAGGTGATTTACAACAAAAAAAAAAGAATAAATGTGGTTGAATTATATGAATCCAATATTTTATTTCAATGGGACACTAGCTGAGTTGAAAGTGATATTGAAAATTTATATATTGGATGATCTAGCACACCAGTGGTGGGATTTAGCAGTTCATGATAATATTTACCAAGGTATGGAAAGAAGGGATTTTGAATAATTTTTCAAAATAAAATCTATTCTCACATGTTCATAATATCTAGAACAATCTACTTATTTAGTTTGAAGTGAGAGAACCTCTTGGTAATAGATCATGTAGATAAATTTATGAATTCATTATATTTTTTACTAGAATTTACTAAAAGTGTGTGCTTGAGAGAACTCATTTTTTGTGTCAGGGTAGAAAAAATAACTTCACTGAAAAAAAAATCAATCTTTGTACTGTGAATTATACAAAAGTGGCCAACAAAATGATGGAGGGAGAAGAAGACATCTCAGGAAAAACAATCAGAGGAATCTTATTTATTCCTAAAGAAACATGTGGAAACTCTAATGACAAAAACTAGAATAGGAGGGACAACTATTCTCTTGGAGATGGTATATCATAGAAGCAGACCACATGATCTCTTAACATTGCTACTCCACCAAAGTGTATGCCTAGATTTTTTCTGGGTGGTTATATTGAGCATGTGATGAAATATTGTATAACACCACCTAGATCATATTACAATTACAACTAGATTGGAAATATTCCGTGCATCTATCACAGTTCTGAAAGGTCGAGTGACAGGGAAACATCTCAGGTTTCACCAAAATTTTATAATTTTACAAGATGAGTTAGAATAATATCTTTAACCAGCTTAACTGAGTAAGCCATGGTGATTCTAGGAATATCATGACTCCCCAACCAGTGTAATTTCAATAGGTTAACAATGATCAAACTACTCTAAGTAAGAAATTGTATCAAGAGGAAACAAGACATCATGGATGATAAATAAATACCATGAATGGTAATTGGTATGATTATTTTGAATTATATCAATATTAAATATTTTTTTGATACAGTTGCATCACAATATTTTTTTAATTCTCATGTAGTTGGTCTGATGGGTTTACATGTTGAGATAATGCGTTCTACATTGAAAATCCAAACACTATTGGCATAATGGGATTTTCTAGACATGATATGTGTAGAATGTTCAATAATAATTGATAATAATATGTGGGTATGGGATTTCTATATGATAAAGATAGATTTCGGTGACTTGATTCTGGGAATGGATTGACTGATGAACTTGGAGGACCATATCAATTTTTATATGTTGCATGTGAGTTTAAAATATTTTAATGGTGTTAGAAATATTGTTAATAAATATTGGGAATCTATGAAAGAAGAGAAAGACCCTTAGTATGGGAGGTTAGAACTTTCTCTTAGAAATTGAATACAATTTATTTGGAATCGATAGATGAGATTAGGAATAGATATTTTCCAGTTATAGTGAACCATTTCCTTTATGGTATGCTTTTTGGTATTATGAATTTTTGGAATCAGTATATATACAATATTATTATTCAATGAATCCACAACCAGTTTGGATAAATTCCAAGATAAGATAGACCTAAAAAAATATTTTTGGTCTACATTCTAAAACCTTCTCATGAAGCTCCCATATGTGAACAAGAGATGCTTTGACGTTCCACTACAAGAGTTGAAAGGTGCTTTGTGGCCACACTATGGATTTATGATTTGCTTCACAAGTCTGATAGAGACATGACCAATCACAAATACCACATTTTCTTTGCGAACTGCTACCCATCATCATGGAATCCTCTGCCTATATATACCTAGCTCATTCCAATCTTTGGAGGATAATTACTGAACCCTTCAATTTCAGAATTTCTCCTAATTAATGAAACACACAAGAATCACAAACCAGATGAAAAAATGGATGATACAAGGTTCATTATTTTCACAAAAGTCTCTCCCATACATTCTTGAATACCTCCATCTACGGTTGGGATGCATTTCCTGAAGTCCTATTCCCTTCATGGAGGAGGAAGACCCAACAAAGTATTTGAGGCTTCGTGAATTGTTAATCCTTCATGAAGCACTCTTTTCCTAAGCGAGGAATTCATCTTGAGAGATAGACACCATGTTTCATGAAGACTATTTCTTCATGAATCCCCTGACCTCCATGAAGCAAATGATCTTTGTAAATAACCTCATTTAAGGCCCTATGCTATATGAAATTACTCTATGGGGATTCTGTTTGTTGACTCCCATTTGCTAACACCTCTTCATGAAGGTTGATTTCTCAAGGCCCCCACACCCATCCATGATTGGTAGAACTGCACCTCTAGTATTTATGTATATTCCACCCATTCATAGGGCCCACTCCACTTCAAGTGCAGTTTGAGATTCACATTTACCTATTCCTTATCTTAATTTGTATGTTATCACCTTTTGATACTTAGTATATGAATGCTAACATGGGCCTTGTGATCAACCAGTCCTCCACACGGCTAGAACATATAATTTTTTAAGCCATGCTCTACCCAGGGGTGCATGAGTGGTATTTATCTATGCCAAATAGGTAAGGAGTGAGTACCCCATGTACGCGATACATGAGCTAATACTACCGAGCACCAAATTCCTCATCTAGTGACGGAAAACTGTAGTTTTACCTCATGAAATCTACATGGGATTCCCCTGTATTATTGTAATGGGATTCCATCCTCTCCCACCATAGAGTAAAAGTCACCACCAAATAATTACAACCCACCCCTGGAGTGCAGCCTTAGCCTAAGCCCCACACACCCTGTACCATAAAATTAGGATGATCCATGTATGAATAACAATGAATGAGATCACCCCCACATGGAATGAGATCCTCCTCACATGGAATGAAATTCTTAAAGGGTAGATTCCATGTGTAAGCCTTACATCATCTCTCATTATTGAGTCATTCATGACATGACCATTAGGTCTATAACCCCCTCTTATTTCTCACACCGAGCTTGACTCACATGGGATTAGAGGTTATAAGTGATCATTACATCCAAACTACAACCACGTATAGCCTCTTATGTACAAGCCCCCAAAACCATCCATACTACACCCTATGGAATCCTACTAAGTGTCACACATAAAAATCTTGTTCCGCCTCAAAGAAATTCTCCTTAAGTGTAAGCCTCAATGACCATATCCAAACTACATGGGATTTGATTCCCAACCAACTAAGATATATGAGAAAAATATTTGAGGTACAAACCCAACAATCCATTCATTAGACCCACCCCATCCACATCCATCCTAATTTTCCATGGTCTTCCACATCATGGTAATATTATTCCACCATCCGAGGACCACATCTTCTTTGGGTCCCTTGGGGCTACTTCCATGCATAAGCCCTGTCTGCATCATTGATGCTCTTAAAGGAACTAGGGTATCTTACATGCGTTATCTCCACACCATAAAACCAAAAGAGACCCTCTAGATAAGGGAATATTATATGCATAATCCACATACCATTCCTTAATGATTCTCCCTTTTCAATGTTAGAATCCTTACCACATGATGTAAAACTGCATGCACTGGTCCTTTCAAACAACCCCAAAATTGTTGCATTAAACTACATGATCTTTATGATTGTATTATATTAAGGGCACATATGTCGCCTCTTTGAAATTTAATCTTGACCTATGGTAAACTTTGTTCCTTCCCTCCCAGGGGTGCACCCAACTGATCCACCACTATCAGTGTAATAATCATCATTCCTGATGTGGCATCTTATATTTATGGGCCACATCCCCCGAGTCCATCTGCAAGGGAATTTTCACCCATTTTTCTTCAGAGTGTGACATCTTCCCTTTTGGTACACACCTCCTAGATTAACCTCCACATGGTGTTCTAATCCATATCTTGTTAAACTATACTTTTCTCTATCTAAGGGACATACCTAATTGATTTTCCTCCACATGGAATTTTGATCAACTTCATTCCATCTCCACAAGATGTTAAACATGTGAAATGTCTCATAATACTACCACAGGCTAAACATGGGATTCCTAAGGTGAAATTCTTGAAAGACATGTGCCTATGACATTAGATACCTCATACTAAATATGGGATTCCTGGGGTGAAAGACATTGAAGATATTACTTTTAAATGAGATACCTCATGAAAAATTGGGATGAATTTGTTTCCACGCATAAGATGCCTCCAAGAGATACCCTCATGTGAGGAAGAATATAGGTGACCGGTTTTACTGGAATCCAGACATGTGAGAGATTCCCAACATGAATACTCTATTGAACAAAGGTTTATACCTTTTCAAGACCCTTTTGAAGGTCCAGATAGATTTATTTTAATTACCCTATGTCCACAAAGAGATTGCACTAGGAATGAGTTTCATAAACATGAATTATCTCTATGATGGAGACTCGGACAAGGAGACGATTTCCAAGGAAGAGTCCATGGAAGGAGGAACCTATATCCTATCATCCAATTTTGATCATGGAGAAAAAATCTATATTTAAAGTGATGAAATCCATCCAAATTTGTAAATTGGGAATGTGGGGAAATAATCACAACACCAACACATGTTATAAAGGTGAGGCAGTCACACCCTGTTGAAATCATTGGAAATAGAAATGGTGAAACTGATGCTAAAATATTCTATTAAACATGGGTACTATTATAATTTAAGACATCAAAATATTAGAATGTCACTTAATCCATATATCTAGAACTGGGGCCCACCATGAAAATAGTGTCCCAAACATGTAACTCACTGGAAATTGGTTTAGTTGAATGTTGGATATTCCGGTTTGCATAATCATCAATGAGGACCTCTCTCTATGATCAAGGAATATTGGATGATGTAGGTTCATTGGGTATTACTTTCATAATATCTATATTGGTAGATGAATCCTCACTTTTTGGACCCAATCATTAAGAAATAAACCATCCAACTCCCGAAGACATATGGGTAGGTGAAATGTAAACATGACACTCCCTTATGACACCACCACCACCATGAGATATGAAATTCCACCTTCCATTGAGTTTTCATGCCCCATATCACCCTCGATGAACATTCAAAAGAGGGTGATAGATACCCTCATACTTCAGTAGAAGCATAAGGTGGTCATTCCCCCAAGGTACATGGCCCACCAATACCTAGAGGATTTAGAACCTCATCATAACCACCACTCACAAGGTTCATGAAGGGATACACTTAACTCCACTTAAACAATGAATTGCTTCATAAGTCTCACCATGGAGTGATCCTATAACCCACAACCATATTTTGTAGAGGTTGGGGATGATCGAGTCACCTCGACTATGAATACAACCTAGGAACAACTATGAAGGGCCCCCACCAAGCCATTTCAATTCCTTCAATGATGGGTCCATCCAGATGAAGAACACATGAACTATAACCCTACTCTATGAGACCTAGAATAAATGACATGATAACAACATTAGGTGAAAGATCAAGAGAATTAGCATAAAGGGAATCATCTTCAATAGCTCTAGGGGCTCCAACCACCCCCCAAAACATTTCACCAGACCCCTACAACCGATTAGTAGGGATCTGTTGATTCTTTATTGGGATTGAGAACCCATAGTAACTATAGGTAGGATTGATTGACCTTATCAATCACTGACACCACTAAAAACAATTATGGGCTATCCCATAATGATTATTTTAAGGGTGGAGGACCTCCCCTCATAGTCACTAACCCAAACAGAGGTTCTCTTAAATCTCACAACCAGCAAGGATGTCCTCTTAATTCCACTATTTCCAGTAAATATAAAGGCCCTACCAAGAGTGAAATAATTGTTTATGAAGACCCTCTTCACACTATTCCTAGCTAAAATAAAGGTCCTACCCACTTTAACACCAACAAAAATGGAGGTCCTCTCCATTTCATCAATAGTTAGTATAGAGGTCCCCCTTGTATTATCACCATCATTCAACATGGAGGTCCTCCCCATGCCATATCTCTCTAGAGTGAAGTTTTTACCCTCTCCTTACATTATAAAAAAAGATGCCCTCCCCATGGTCCAACCTATTATGTCGATGTTCTTCCATTCACTTTTATCAACCAACATGAAGGTTCTCTCCAGGTCCACTTAGATCAATATGAAGGTCCTACTCATGCTTGGAAGAACCTGCACGGAGGTCCTAACAATTATAGTATAACCATTTAACATTGAATTCCTCCACATATTACCACCAACCAAAGAATAAGTCCTCATTAATTCATCTACAACCAGAGTGGATGAACTTTCCACTCCTAAGGTAGACAAAGATGAGGTCCCACTATCTCCAATGACAAGTGAAATTAAGGCCCTCCTCATATCCAAACTAATAAAAGTTGAGGCCCTCCATACACTATCATTCATCATCATTGAGGCAATCCCCATAATAAATATCTTACTTACAGTGAAGAAACATCTTAGAGAAGGAGGAAGAATGTGCTCTGCTGAATGATTTTTTTGGATGTTTGAAGTCATTGTCAATCCAATTCACTTGTAAAATTACGAGGAAGATTGCAATTCTGTGATCTAACCTTTACCGCAATCATATATATCAGAATTTGGGGTAGGAACCTCATTGGTACATTTTCTTCTTGGAGGGTTAGACTTTTATAATTCCCAAATCCATTCATAGGTACATGCTGGTGGAGGAATATTTTTCTCTCTTCCTAGGTCTCACTGTGCAGTCATCCCATTCATCTCTAATTTCTTTCTCTAACTCTACTCGATATCACAAAGTGTTATTAAGGAGATTGATAGATTATGGGAATTTGATAGTAATAGAGATGAGCCCCAATATACCTACTCATAAGTAAGTGGTGAACACCTAGTCCTATAAGGATGAAATGATGTGGTTGGAGCCACCCTTGAGAGGCGACCCAACATATAGCCAGAAATCATCTCATGTAGCAGTTCCTCGGTCAGTGTGCCCACCGCCTCCCTAATACATATAAGTATCTCCAATAGTCTCATGTCAATCACTAACCAAATCATGGGAGAACCAATAGTATTTCAATATGTTCGAATAAAAAATATTATGGGATACTCTAGCTGCTTATCCATTTTTTATCTTGTTTTGGATGACTCTATCTCCCATATTCGGCATCCCATAGTCCCTCACTGAGGAACCAATGACATTATTCCACCAAAATATATGGATTATGACTTTTCACCACCTTGACCATCATTTGGTCTACCCAAGATTCTGAGAGCATTTTGATGGAATTGATTTGCAGTTCCACTTAGTTGAGTTATTAGCACTCCTAGTAGATCAATACCATGCGTTACCTATCTACCACTGGACCCTCCAATAGCGATGTGTCTGGGGATTCACAATGCACCACTTAATCATTAAAGAAGAATATATGCATGTGTAGATCTAGGGTTGGGGATAGTATGCTTCTCTATAATTCAACCCTACCTTATGATATTGTGACATTCATAGTGATATTGAGGATATGCATCTGGTTATTATAAAGGCGAACAAGGTTGACTGCAAGATTTCCACGAACGGGGATACTAGCATAAGATTTGACAGAGAAAACCCACCCACTTGGGAAGCACAATATTAGGTGGACCTCTATGTCGTTGTTTGTGTTCACTTTTAAAGGTAGGAACTCAGACTTGTGGAGCCTTTTGACATCATTACCTATTGAAAAGAATACCAAAAAGGTAAAGGAGAATATTTTCCCTCTATCCCGTCTAATTTCACATAGAAAACATTGCTCAATCATGAAATTTCTGCCTTACTTCAACAAATCATAGATTAGAGGAGGTTCATCGATGAAATACATACATTTCAGTGTTGGAATTATGGTTCTCATCAATAAGATTATATTATTTACCCATAGGGGAAATAAGATCATCCACATTTCCTCCTTGTCCCATTAATCTAAATTGATCTGAGTGATCCCACATGTCGCAATAGGGTAGAGGATGGAGTTTATGGAATGAGCCCAAAATATGAGTCACCAAATCCATCCGAGCAGTGTGATCATATTCCCCAAGACCCAGATCAATCCATTCCTCAAGATTCACCATGATCCGCTGAGAATACATATAGGGTTAATAAACATGTAAACCCATTGGTGGTTAAGGATCCTTGTCAGGATAAAAACCCCTAACAGGATGATTTGATAGCCTTTTTAACCGCTCACCTAAAGGAAAATGAGAAACGATAGGTAGAGATCCGACTTGATGGAATTCCATATCTGACATGTGTGGATGACATGTAAGAACACCCATATTTTGGTAACATTATCTCCTCCCCTTTCAATGAGATGGGTGACCCACTGTGATATCAAGCCCAATTCATCATAAGGTGTGGGCCCATAGTGGGAAATCCAATGCAGCTATAGGCTGCCAATATTTGATGTTTTTATATATATATTAGAAGGGTCTATGTAAATCTAGTACAAGAAGTTATATGCAGGGTCCATCACTAGTTGGGAAGACCTCCGCATAAAATTTCTCTACTAGTTCTGCTCCACCACGTACAAGACAAGAATTGGAAACTTCATTAACTGAAAGAAACTGCTAGATGAATGAATTTCAGACATCGTATCCTGGTAGAATTTCCTTAGGAATTGAATTGATATGCCAATGATTTAAGAAAATATTTTGATGATGGGAATAGGGAATGTAAAGAATATATTTTTCCCTACCCTCATCACTCAGAATTGTCTTGGTGGATTTCAAGATATCTATAACAAATCCAAATGTTTGTATGAAGCCTCATAATAGGACAATCCATCATGTCTACTACCCCTCCTAGCTCCCACAAAAAAAAATAACCAAGGTAGGGACAATCTCCATGTTATAAGTAGAGGCTCATGAGCTACTAGGGTCATTTTACACTCTTCCTTTAGAGCCTTTCTAAGTGCAGCAGCATCATCAAGCTCAAATTTACCCAGTGAAAAATCTACATGCACTAACTCACCAAGCACAACAGCATCATTGAGAAAATGTGGCTCTATCCCATCATTAGGATATAGTCCCTTTTCAGGTCTAGGCTCCTAGAGTTTCTTTTCCAGACATGGGAAAATGGAACTATTCCTTTTAGGATCATTATGTTTTTGGAAATTTTCATAGTGACCAGGAATAGGGTATTCTAAATCATCCAAAATACAAGAAACCCCATGAGGCAAAGAATAATAATCTCCCCAACCATTTCCCTTACTATAGGATCCTTGGAAATTCTATTAAGTAGTGCTATGTGTTCATGTATTCAATCCAGGACCAAGTAGAAAATGGTTTGGTCAAGTAGGGAAATGTCCTAGCGTAGGCGGAACACATCTCCACTGATCCCGACAATGATAACAATGGTTTGAGTGAATTAAAATAGGTTTCCAAATGTGGAACTCTGAATTATGACCGTTGGTTGTCTTGCAAGGTATTTTTTCATGACTGTGGCATAATCTGTGCTGGCTTAAGCCAATCCAATTCTCTTGATGTTTCCACACCTCATACATCTCAAAATTATAGAAACTTATAGTGTAAGAGAATAAAAATTTCACTACTGAGGGAGAAGTCATCCTGCACTCTCCAAAATTTATTTCCCCCAGAATTTTTAATTTACGACAGAGTTGGTCAAACATTTGAATAGTTCTATGATTATGGTCAAGAGTATACCTACCTGAATTTCAACTGAGTTTGTGGATCCCTTCAAGGATTCTGATTTTGAGGAATATTAGGAAATCCCCCAAAGTTCCTCTCATCAACTTTTTTGAAGAGGGGATTGAAGGTATGAAAACCGATAGAATGCTCAATCCAGTGCTTCCAGCAATATTTTCATGCTACCAAAACTAGACAGCTGGTTCGGCACAAAGATCATCAAAAATATAATTTCTATCCTGCTCTATCTGACATGCCACCATAGTTGGCCATGCTAATTGACTTGAAAAAATAGCCACAGTCACATCATGATCATTCACGTCTATCTAGATTCAAGCCTTTGTCGGCCGAAAGTCTTCAAGTAGTGGTATTTTTTGAGCTATCAAATGACAAGTCAGGCATTTCCATCATAGGAAAAAATCCAATGGTTCAGCCAGTAGTACCTATCGTACCTCCTATAACGGAACAACCCCCTACAGGAAAAAATGTGCATTTGGAATGGTTGTACAATGTTCTAAATCAGCTGATAATAATTCCTAAGAAAATATAAATCCATGAGGACTTATGTTTATCAAAAGAGTTTCATGGGGCCATTGTAGAGGCCTTATAAATACCATTCCAATGAAAATTGATGTAGTGAACTTATAAACAATCTTCGTTGAGGAAGTTGAGTGAGTAGAATTCAAAGAGATCACGTCATTATCTGAAGATGATGATTTCTCCCTCATAGAGGGAAACATCCTCCCATTGTACATCATTGGCTTGTTCAACGGCATAGTGATCCATAATTTATTTTTAAAATGGTTCTTGGATCAAGATCAAACTAACCTAGATGCTCCACATGTTGGGACTCACTAAAGAAGACATGAGTCCCTATGACATGAAAATTAATTCTTATGACCGAACCAACGAGAGAAAATGCGGAAGAATACATTTGAAGACCAAGATTGATAGCTTGATAGAAAACACAGAATTCATTGTTGTATCACATGATATCACCTACAACATACTAATTATTATTTTCTAGTAAAATATTCATGACTCATTTCCTTCCTCAAATCCCCAATTCCTCAAATACTCCCTCAATGGTCAAGTATGTGTGGTTCAAGGTGATTTATCTCCATTCAACTCTTGTGAAGCATGGTATTTTGATGAATGCTATTATTGGTGTGTGTAAAAAATAGTTTATACAGATGAGTTGAAGCACACCACCATTGCATCTAGCCCATGAAAATATTTGGATGATGATTTCAACTTCCCGATTCACAGGTTGGAGGCTATGATGCGAGACTTGGTAAATTAATTTGTCATTTCAGGTAGGGATGGACACTACATCCCATGATACAAATAATATAAAAGGATTACCTTATACTTCTATACAGGCTTGGCCTAGGTGATATGAGATGGTCCTGCCCCTATTAGGTATCAATATGTCCATCCCATAGATACCATTTTGCATCACACATGCCTTTTTTACGGCCAGGTTGAACCAATAAAAACCATCCAACCTGAATTTCATTGACCTTAAGCATGGACACCATAGTTGAAGTCCTCATGGGATTGGAACAACATCCTTTGTCACCATGTTTTCAGTATAGAAAGATTTCCCCAAGGAAGATTCATCATCTATCAAACACAACACCAGTATTATGAAAAAATGAGTTTCCCCAAATGAACCATTATCTCCCACTAGATCCCATACCTTGAATGATGAAAAGGATTGGAAGATGCTCTTCTATAATTTTAAGAGGAAACCTCCCCCGCTATCGAATAGTTGGTTCAGGTCAACTTAAGTAATGAGATAGATTTGAGGACCTTGCTAATCAGTGTAACTATGCTCACAGTGGAACAAAAATAGTACATGGATTTTCTGATGTAACACAATAGTTTATTTTTTAGAGTTCGAAAAAGATAATAGAACTAGACCCACAAGTTTCAATCCACTATCTTGGTCTCCCAGTGAGTCTTCACAGGCTTATTCAACCTCCTAGAAAAATTCAACCCTGTCATAGTTCCATGGATGAGGTCGAATTTTATTATCTTATCAAATCCATCTTCGTCATGGAAGTCCAGCACCCGAAGTGTCTATTTCACATTGGTTAGGTCAAGAAGAATAATGAAAAAACAATATTATATATCAACTTCTAGGACCCCAAATACCACTATCTGAAGGATAATTATCCTCTTCTAGTGATGTAGCTATTGAAAAATGCCACAATTGGGTTCCATTATCTCTCTTTCATGGATGTACATTTCATGTACAACCATATCCCTATGGCCCTTGATGATGTGGATTCTACCTTATTTATAGTTCCCAAAGGAACTTTCTTCTATCAGGTAATGCCTTTCAGTCTGAATAATGCATGAGACACTTATTAGTGATCCAAACATCACATCTTCAAACTGATCCTCGGGATTCTAGAAGAATGGTACGTGGATAAATTTTTGGTCAAAAACATCCAAAATCAAGAAAATCTCAGAGTTCATTAGAATGTTTTTGTCTTCCTCAGTTCCCAACATTTGAAGATAAACCCCTTGAAGTGTATGTTTGATTTTACCTTTGGTAATTTTGCCAGTTTCTTTATCAGATATAGGGGAATGAAGATCGAACTAGATAAGGTCAAAGACATTATCCAGGTTCCACCTCTGAGAAACATTTGGGAGAATTGAAGCTTCAAAGGACACTTATCATATATATATATAATCATCACCAATCTAGATGGAAAGTGTAATCCCTTTTCTAGACATAGGAAGAAAGGTACCATCTACTAGGGGGATTAAGAGTGCCCCACCACTTTCAAGGAAATCAATAAGTATCTACTACAACCTCTGGTTCTGATGACACCCATCTCCAGGAAGCCACTAGTCTTTTATATGACCTCCCTAGTATGATCCCTTGGTGCCCTTTTGTCTCAGAAAAACAACAACTGTTGAGTGAATAGTTTATACTATCTTGATCATATTCTCCTCAATACAAAATCTAGATAAGATACTATCGAGAAGAGTAGCCTTACACTAGTTTTTATAGTAATGAATTTGCAACATTATTTGTATAATGAGGAGATATAGTAGGTGTCATATACGAATCTGGTAAAATGTATCCTGAATTTACCGATATTGATTGGTTGACTATCACACTGGGAAATGATCCTTTAGCATTACGACATCAGTTTAGTTCTAAAAAAAATATTTGAAGGGCCATGCACTAGAAGACTTCTTAAAAACCCATCCAGCCTTTTAAGAAACATCTATGGATGTAAATTTCCTAGGAGAATCCATCCATTCAGTTTTCTAAGCTATTCCTTATTGGATGATTCATTTCAATGGTGCCTTCTTAATCCCAACCGGTCGAAGGGTCAGTGATCCCAAGATCAATATAATAGGTATGGAGATTTTCATTATCAATCCTAGGTAGGATATTCTACCATACTCATTCAAACTTTTAGAAGGATACAAAAAAAGGAGGCAACGTATAAGTATCTTATCACTATCCTTATGCTAGCCCTTGATATTAGTCTCCCCTGGCTGCATGTATAGGGAAACTCCAGTTGGTCTTTGAAAATATCAATATAGATTACATCATCAAAAACCTGTAACTCATTCCCCTTCCAGAGAGCACTTTTCAAATAATAGACTAGTTTCCTTCTCATCCAAAGGTTACTCATGTTTATTGGTTGCAAAATGGTCGATCTGATGCGCTTTTCAACCTAGATGTGTCTCATATAGATCTTGAGTAGGAAGACCTATTCATTCACATGGCTCATTGGAGGGTCATCACTCTTATGATCCTAGATGATAGTAGATAGAAGGGAAACCAGCTAACTATTGGTGCATCTACATTAGACCTATAGATACCCCCACTACTGATGAAATCCCTAATTGGGAAACTCCTTTCATGAGAAAATGCAGCAAGATATTCTCCCACCATATCGAGATGAACATGATAACATCCATCGACCGACATCATAGTTCACCCTCCAGAGCAGGCATAACCTCAAGAAGACTCTATGTAGGTATTAATTTTATGTAATTATTTTATATTACATTAAAGAAGATGATATTCCTCAAATTCTGAAGGATTTTTATTCATGGTCATTGGTTCCCATAAAAAATGGGTGAATATTTCCCACCAGATTCATATGATGGGCTACTTTTGGCCCACCATGGTTTATGACTTCATCCAGTACTCCAAGAGATGAAAAAATTATGTCAAATCTATTTCAACTTTGTGCATTGACTTTAAGAGCCCCTTCATACCACCAATTATTATTGGACCCTTGAAATATGTGGACTTGATGTCAAGGGACCATGCCCACCAGTAATAGAACACCAGTGGAGGTTTATTCTAATAGTGATATATTTATTTTCAATGTGAATATAATAAATTCCTCTTAAGGAATTCAGGGACCATATAGTGTTTGAATTTATAATCTCTCAAATAATCCATTTATTTGGAGTACCCCATGCCATTCTCACCTAAAATGGTACCAACATTCGGGCTACTGATACAAATAATTTGCACGTTTAGTACAAAATCTTGTCCAACCATACTTCCAGCTACCATGTGATGGAAAATGGATTGATTGAGATAATCATTAAAACCCTTTGCAATATTCTAAAAAATTTAGTTTGACAGAACAAGAAAATTTGGTCGAACTAACACACTAATGCTCCATGGGATTATCAGAAGATGACTTGATATTTTAGTAAAGTGACTATATATTACATGGTGTATGGAATAGAGGAAGTCCCATCCATCAATATTTAGTTATCATTTCTCTAGACAGATGTCTATAATCCAAGGATGCCAGATTGAATGGAACAAGTCCACCTAGATGAGCTAGATTCTATTGAAGAGAACAAGATCCATACCTTTCACAATTTATAGAGGCATTAGATCAAGAAATCCTAATCATTCAAGAATAATGTTCATATCTGTTCCTTCCTCGAGGTTTAAAAAATACTAGCTCTCATAATGACAATGATACCCAATAGAAATCTAGAAAAGTTGGAGCCCAATTGTTAAGGATCCTATATTATTCAAAAGGTCTATCCTAATAGTGAATAATATTTGATCACAATTGTTGGAGAGCACATCACTCTTCCAACCAATGCCATGTTTCTCAATAAGTACTTCATGTTAATAATTCTACTATCTATGTTATATGAATTTAAAACACATAACATCAAAATACAAGTAACATGAGGATAAAACAGGTATGTGGTAATCTTTTGGAGTGTTTTGTGTGGTTTTGGACCATTTTGATCCTAATTCATGCCAGATTATAGCTATCACGCAATGCATACCCCCTTTGGAATTGTTTTCCCCTTATTCCTTGTAACACGACGTTAAACTATGCTAATAGCATCCCAATTTCATAACGTTAAACTATGTAACAACTAGTGTCATAGATATATGACGTTAAACTATGTGGAATTGGAGGTACTCTTTGTATTACCTTAAAGGGAAAGTACCAACATCCCAGTTTCCTGGCATTAAACTTATTGATAGTTACCATCCTTGTAGCATGATGAGAAACTGAACAACACCATAATTATTTCTCTTGAGAGGACATCATCCCTAACATTGTTCCTTTACCATTCCATACTTTCAAAATACATGTGTCTTGATTCTTGTCCACACATGATATGTAGCGACATATGGATATTATATCGTGGTCCAGCCACCCCAAAAAAAAATGCCACTCCCTATATATGGATTCTACCAATACAGGTATATTTTTATCAATAACTTTATTAGGATTTATTTCCATTTTTATGGGATATATAGCAACACCCCGAAATTTTTTATTCTTGTCTAACCATTGGCTCATCAAACTCTCACCATCTTAACGATGTTTACTCACTGAATCATGACACTAAACAATATGAAGGTATTCTTTTAAATGCATATGTGGCGCATGAGACCCCTGGTCATCATTCAAATAGGAATTATTATACCACCACATTATGAATATCCCTTTTATAATTATCACCCTATGGTCTAAACGCTATAAAGTTGAACTAAGAGCGAACGATCTAGGAAACATGACCTTAAACTATTTACACTAAGTCCAACATCACAAATTTAAACTATATGTGGGACTCTCCCGAAGAATATGTAGTCGGTGAGAGACTTAATGGAACTCATTCATGTTTGGTTGTCACTCCACCACACTATAAATTTTTTTAGAGACTACCACATATAGTCCATACTTCAAGACCTTAAATTGACATGCCATCAGCTGGTCCAGAAAACATGACATTAAACTGTTTAAAATAATTCCAAGCATCAGGACATTAAACTGTGTTTGGATTTTATAAGAAATATGCATGTGGGGAATTTACTCCTTAGTACTCAATCACATTGGGTTTATTATTGCACTACCCCACATGTACCCATATAAAAAATAACCTTTTGTTGTTCCAAACTCCAAACTTGGAGCTAATATCCTTGACGTACAATTTTATATTGAAATTATACCCTTCACAAGTTTAGGATGCCTCACAATAATCATGGGATCCTTTAGTTCCAATGAAATAGGGCATTTTCCCTACCGGTGTTGGCATCACACCACAATGTGTAATAGAACTACATGTTTCATGATTCCCAACATTATGGGATGTGTAGTGATGACAAGAAATTTTGACTTTGGGGCACCTAGAAATTCATCAACCTTTCAACCCTTGTCCTTAGTTGCAATATTTTAATTATGACCATAAATTGTGTTCAAGTATTCTATAGTATCATTGTAGAATTTTAATACCCTTGGTTCCAGCACCAATGTATGCTTCTACATGTTAAGAAAACCCATTACCACCCATTTCTTCCCGCACTGAGCATGACTCACAAGGCATGGGTGTTTTTGTGGGGTGTGTGAAAAAATTGGTTGAGCCACATAAAGGATCCCCTATTCCAAACTCTATAACCTTAAATTGAGAGATATTGTTTAATCATAATGACTTTAAACTATGTGGGAGCATTTCTGAGAATGTGTGGTGGAAAATGGGTCTCGTAGGCCTTCATTCACATTAGGTTTGTCATTCCTTCTTGCCACATATGCCTATTATGGGAAGCCTCCTTTCACTGGTCCAATATCTATGACCTTAAACTGGGACCCTATGTCCATGAATGAAATTAAACAACACATGAATCCTCTTGTGGATGTGTGGTGTGGTGTAGGCCTCTTTGTTCCTCATTAGCATCGACAACTATCTATTTCTTAACCTTTATTTGGCACACTAGGCCCCCTTAGTCCTCATTCACAATGGGATTATTTAATATGTGTCCTAAAACTATAATTGAAATAATAATTTCTATAGCCATGCAACTTGATTTCAAACAGATGTCCAGGGTCCGGGACATAGGAACAAAAATTGTGTGCATTTTCCACGCCACATGATCTTAAACTGAGGTACTCATCCTGATCCAATGATGTTAAATAGTATCACACGTCATCCTCACTATATGATGTTAAAATAAATGGCTATAATTCTTATTTTCAGGAAGTAAAACTACAATGAATCTTGAGCCCTCTTATAATAGGTCCTTTCCCCCGGTGCTGGCCTTCTACCACATTGTTCAAATTTCTTGATATTGTTCATCATACATGATGGAAATCCCCTAAAAGATGGGTTTTGATCTTTGTTCAGACCCATACACTTACACCATTATTCTCTAAGCCATGGTTGAGTAATTACAAGAGTATCTATACCAATTTGAACATTCCATCACTCTATTCCCACACTCTGTGTTCCCATCATTTGGATCCTCATACTTTTCCATGTTCGAAGGGACCCCCTAACAATTTTTTCTCATGCTACTTCAGCTCACATACTATCCTAGGATAATGTACCAAAATAATTTGAATGAAATTATGAGACAGGTACCATGTTTCCAAAAAGCTCAACAGTCGACCCTTGTTTGTTTATCCCCATTTCAGGATAATAATTCAAATACTGTATTTTAAACTGGGTCATTAGTTATCTTGAATTTCCAAGACATTCTACTCATGTTCCAAATTTTTTACATTATTATTCACACTATCCATTCCCATTTTTTCATGTCAAATCCAACATCCTTAATGTAATCCCATTCGAGCACTATTTCACATTGGTTATGTAGGTTGGCTATTCTGAGATCATCAATCTCAACTCATAACCTCTCTCAGCCTAGGCTCTCTCAGTGGCCAGTAAACAATAGTGAGACCTAAGTGTCCATTGATTGTATAAAATTATCATATAAAAAAATCACATGGCCATCCCTTTTTTATCATATTGGGAATGGCCCATTTGGGCTTATGGATTGCTTTTTGTTTTTCTTACAAATATGATTGAAGTAAGTCAATAAAGAAATTAAATATGTTTAAACAAGAAAGTTAGGATAAACCGGGGTTTTAGGGGGTCAAATACATATTAGATCATCTCCTCAACATAACTTATGTCTACTGATCCGCCTTAGTGATTAAGAACCCAAGCTTAGCGAACCAACATTGAGAGATCTTGAAGGCCTGTTTCTGTATTTCTAGGTTTTCTTCTCCTCATTGGGCTTGGAGAAAATAGCATCGACCCTAATAAGCTACCGGTCTTACTCCATTCGGTACTCAGCCTCTACCTTCTTTATCTTGGCTTCATTTTCCTTGAACACTTCAAGTTGAGCCCTCGAACTACAATGTGATCACTACCCGAGTAGAAGCAATCATCTCATAATCACATTCCAACACCACAAAATGGGAAATATCTTCATCAACTTGTTAAAGATCATGTGTTCCCTCATCCTCATGCTCCTTATAGGCTAAACTGAGATCATTACATTGCACATGTGTCTTCTCAATGAGTAAATAGAAGGACATCACATGATGAATGATATAATTCACCCCACCTGTCCCCAAAGTAACTTACCAATGGAAGTGAGATGTGACCTGTTATGGTAGTTCATCAATCCAGATATTACTGATGAAATTCCTCATATTTCCCCATGCCTTGATGCAGATATCCTTGTTATCCTTGGTGACCTTTTTAATAAAATACTCAAATTTTGTAGGTAGAACAGGCTCATAGAGAGTAAATATTTTCAATATGTTTTTAGATGGATCCCCCAGCTGTAGGTCTTATAATATGAGTGGATTGAGAATAATTCTATATGCATACATAAGCAGCAGGATGCAAATTCATGGGAACTCTTCCTCATAAGCCAATCTACCTATGAAATATGTCTTTTTATTACTTTATGGTATTATGAAGGTGTAATTAATCGTCCCAACTCCCATTTATGCTCCTACCAGTAGTAAAATCTCATCGTCGACTTCTACATCCATCACAAGTGGATGTTTCGATGTAAGGACACCTAATGTGATCATCCCAACTACTCACACTATCACCATATCTACTATCACAATTTATGCCATAATAGACGATTCTGGTAGTGTCCCTACCACAGGACCAACTATCACATCTCTTTATGTCATCCCAATTTTGGGCCATGTCTTAACCCCCTCCATTTAAGAAATGGTCTCAGTAGTCCCCTGCAATGGTGCCACTATAATTGGCCTGACCACCACAAAATCATTGACCCTTTCTATTATGAGGGAATCATATTCCATTACCACCTTGTCCTCATGAATGGCTAATGAAAGTGTTGGATCTGGTGGTTGGGATCTAAGAACCTTTCAAACTTCTATTCTGAAATATGTCAGTCATGAATAGAATTGTGAAACCAAGGTTCAAAGGCATATGGAAGTATGGAAATTATGTGAATTACATAACCAAGTGTGGATTTCCTGAATATTCACCGACATATCCCTAGTTAGGGTTCCCTATATAGAGTTTATCCTCAATGAAAGGATCGATGTTTGACATCTCTCAGCCAAAACATCATGGAAAGACCTCACACTCATTCCTTAGAGGGTTTAGATCCCATCACCTTAATTTTTGTCCCTTCTTGGACCCCCTCATCCATGTTTTATTACAGCATAGGTGGAAAGAGAGTAAGTCAATTTTTCTAAAGGAAAGGTTGTGTCTATGGAATGTACGATTATGAAATTTACTAGTTCATCAACAAAAGTTCCTCTAAAATTAAATACATGATAAGTGCTATCACCCTAAGAATCATATGACTCTTTTTGAAAGGGATCATGCAAAACTACCACAGTTTCAAATAGTTGTGAAGGAGAGGTCATGTCAAGAATCTCCCTCACTCATTCTGTCAGTGGACATGCAATGACCTATGAATGTACCAAGTTTGACTGTCCCATTTGTTTCCCCTCTCTCTCATCCAGAGACACATGAAAGCTTTCCTTGGTATGGATTACCCTATAGGAACACATCTCATATCTGTTGAGATGATCCCACATCCAATGAATACTGGAGAACTGCATATTGATTCCCCAGTTTTCCCAAGTATAAGGAAATACGACAGCACTTTCTGTGTCTACACAGAGTAACTTCTTCCAAATATCTTGGGTGAATGTCATACATACAATCCCAAATAGATCCCCTTCTTCCTATTTCATCCTTATTGAGAGTATTAGGCATGATGGTGTTGCTCCTCCTTCTGTACCTTTTGCATATTTGAGCTATGAATTGCTGGTACTGCTACTTTCACCATACCCACTTGGCGTACATTTCCACCAAAAAACCCTCCAACCATCTCTTTTCAGTAGAAAAATACTAGAGGGCTTTTCCCTTCATTAGCATGGATGTTATGTAGGCTCAGTATTGCCTTAGAATAAGAAATCAACAAACATTTTGCATAGTCATGGGTTATCCCATACTCAGCAGTGGATGGTGATATTTCATTCCTCATCATTCTATCTTTATGCATGAACATGCACCATTATTTCCTCAAAAATTAAGGGTGGAAGTCATGAAACACCTCTGACTACACACTGGTGGTCATCCTTTTTAGGTATCTAAATTGCATCGCAACTCGTTGTGAGTTATATAGATCACATATCAGATCAAAGTCAACCATTACCTCCAAAAACCCACCTCATAAGGCCATAAGGTATGATCTTTGCTTCACTATCCCTGAACCATCATCTAATACCACCCTAGTCTGTAGAGAGAATAGGTGAATGATAAAGTGATCTGAAATCCATACATTACCCATCACATCGGCCATGCCAATATTTTTTGGGAAACTCCCCACAATATTCCAGAAGGCCGGTCAAACTTATTTTAAGGGAGGGAAAATAGGGTTGGGATACTCATGTCCCCATGATTTCATCCACCCATCTATACCGAAAGCGAAAAGTACCAAACACACACATCAGATTCTTCCCATCACTAATGTGCTTAAGTACTTTATAAAAATTCTCTAGCATGAAGATTCTGATGTTATCATGATTACCTATCACGTGCATCGCATCAATTTTAAAGGTTCTTGGATGCACCCCCATGTGCACTTCCCTCACTAGTAGAATCTACCCATGGATGATTGATGTGATAAGTCCTTCCAATTAGAATATGGTTTGAGGTTTAGCCTTTGCAGTATTTCCCAATAGCTTCAACTGGATTGCTTCCATAATCTACCAATAAGTTCCCTCTTTTCTATCCTTGTATCCCCTGGGACATGTGTGTGGCGTCTTCAAAAACTTCTGTTCTTGATACTCACCCATAGTGGGCTCCTCTAACAGTCCGTTCAAGAAATATTCAAACCAATGATTAAAGGGAACATCCTTTCTCCCTAGTTTCACCTCACTGGTACCTTGCACTATATTCAGTAGTACCTTTTCCAAATCTGGTAGATACTTATGGTCTCCCCATACATACTATGTTGGGATAAACTCATCATACATCGCTCTATAGAATATCATCCAAGTGATTTTGTGTAGGTCCCAAAGGCTGATGTTAAACACCCCATGATGAAAATCCAATTTTTTCATCACCAGTGACCATCTACATAGCAGATCGAGCATATGAATGCATGTTCTTTATAAATGTGGCACACAAAAACCCTGTTCCACTAGTATTTCCTTGGTAATTTAATGAATTAGTTATTTAGATCATACATAAATGCTGGTGGGATGAAGATGTAATCCCTCAAGACAAAGCCATACAGTGGTAAACTCTTTCACAAATGATAAACTCTTTGATCCTGTGCTTGTAGTAAAACTAGTGATTCATGTTCTAAAGTGCTTTGAACACACTCCCCAATCATTAAGTCATCCTCCATTTCACTAGTATTTAAAAAATCTATAATGTTCTACTGAAAAAATTCATGAACATACATTGATTTAAAAGATGTTGTTTTTTATGATTATGGTTGATGAAGGTCGGCCGTGAAGCCAATTCATGAAGACTAGTTCTCGGAGCCCTATGTAATAGTTCTCAATTCTTGAAGAACTAGTTCACGATGTCTGGTATGCTAACTAGAATTCTATATAAAATTCTTGTTCTCCAAGGAAACATTCCCTGAGTGGGTAGGTCGTGAGCTTCACGAAAAGAAATAATAAGAGATTTTCTTTGCATGAAATTAGGTTCCTTTGAGGCCCCCACCCTCACTATTTATCAGAGTATGTTGTCCCCAGATTCTTGATGGCCTTTACATCCATTTCTATCATAATTAATCATTACAAATGGTCATCAAGAATGGTCCTCATGAAAGGAATAATATTTTCAACTTTTAGTGATTCTCCCTTAGAATACGACCTCCCTTTTCTCGTGAGCTCCAATTATAAGGAGGAATATGTTGGAACCAAAATATGTTCCACTATATTAGTCAATAAAACCACAAAAATTTTGGAGAAAATACAAGATAAAACACCCAAAACCTTATTTGTGGTATAATTTGTGAATCCTATTCAATAAGATCCCCTCTGAGAATGCTTAATGTTTTGATGGTCCACTACGCAAGTCTGATGGCACTCCATGACCTTTCCAAGGATTGAAGGTGTGATCAATGAGTATGAAAATGATTCAACCATTAAATAACAAAAAAATTTCTTAACAATCCAATTTTGATCTTCACAAAACCCCTTTCTTATAAATATTCCTCTCATTCTGACCTTTGGAGGACAATTACCCGACCCTTCAACTTTTAAATTGTTGCTAATTTGTGAAGCACCCGAGCATCATGAACCAAAAAAGGATCCTCCAAGGTACCTGAGATACAAAACCGCCCCCACATGTTCTTTAATACCTCCACCCAAGGTGAGGATTTGTTTTAGGAAGATATATTTCCATCATGTAGGAGTAATTCCCTTCGGGGTTCTTGAGGCTCTACGAAGAATTTATCCTTCAAGAAACACTCATTTCCCAAGGGATGAATTCATCCTAAAAAAACAGGTCACCATGTTTTGTGAGTCCTATTTCTTTCGAATCCAAAAATATATATGATGAAAATCAGCTTCGAGAATCACCTCTCTACAAGTCCCAATGATTCACGAAGCCCCACTCTTGGGATTCTCTATGTTGTCTCACTTCTACTGACAACTCTGTACGAAGGTTGAGTGATGAATGCCACCACACCCATCTAGGATTAGTCCAGATTCCCCTCCACCCCTTATACTGCCTTTTATAACCATTATTATGACCTAATTCACTACATCTTTAGCTTGAGATTCCCATTTACCATTTTCTTCTCATAATAGGTATGCTAACACTTTTTTATTCTCAGCATAGGCACGGTAACTTGGGCCTTGTGAACAACCACTTCTGCACATTGTTAAAACCTGAAATTTATAAAGCTATGAACCTCCCAAGGGTGCATGGGTAGTGCTTATGTAATCCCAATTGGTAAAGAGTGAGTCCTCCATTCCTACACTACCATATGTATAACTACCTAAAAAACTTCTGCAACACATGATGTTAAAATATAGTCTTACCCCATGAATTCTATATAGTATTCCCCATATATGGTTATCATGGGATACCATCCTCCCACACCATGGATTCCAAGACACCTCCAGAGGAGTATATGCCACCCTATTGGGATACCTCGATATAATCCCCACACACACTGTTCTATAAGCATATGATGTTCCATGTATGACTCACAAGGAATGATATCCTCATCACATTATATGAGTTCTTCCTCAAATAGAATGACATAATCATAGGGTAGATTCCACGTGTAATCACCATGTCCAATTTTGTTGGAACAAATTTTGTGATATGACCGTCGGGTCTAATGCTCCATCTTGTTTTTCACACTGTGCAAGACTCACAAGGGCTTAGAGTTTATCAGAGATCATGGAATAGAACCTCCACCCATGGGAATCATTCTCAATGTAATCCCCCAAAAACATCAACCCATTGGCATCCTTCTACACATAATCCTCAATAATAATGTCCCCTCTCACAGGAGTCCTCCTTTGGTGTATTCCCCAATTCCCCTCTCAAATCTATGTGTGTCGGATTCCTAACCAACTGGGGTACTTATGAATCACCTATAAGGTCCAAAACTAGCACTCCATCCATTCCACCCACTTCTTCCACATTTTTCCTGATTTTACCTTGGCCTCTACATCCCTGTAAGATCATGCCACTACATGGGGACCATATCTCCTTCAGGTACATTTGGTACACTTTCATACATAAACCCCATTCACATCACTGCTACTCCTAAAATCACTTCAGTGGCTTAAATTCATAATCCCCTCTATCCCTAGAAATCCTATTTTGAAGATAAGAATTTGTGCATAATCCCCATACCATATATGCCAACACTCCCTTCGTGACACGAGAATCCTTTCCACATGATGTCAATATACATTGACTAGTCACATAACACGTCCTTAACCTACAAAAATGAACTACACGGGTTTTGATCATTGTATAATAAGTAGGGTATATTGTACACCTCTTCAAGGTTCAATTATGACCAAAAATAAAACTTAGTGATACCCCTCCTAAGGGTTCACCTCCCTGATTCACCTCTAGGGGTATACCATTCATCCTTCATGATGTAGAATATTCCTTTTGTGGGGAAAATTCCCCCATTCGACTTCCAAGAGAATTCTGACCCATATTTCTTCACAGTGTGACAACTTCACTTAATGGGATACACCTTCAAGATCCACCACCAAATGGAATTTGGATCCATTAGTTTGTAAAAATTCTGGTTCTCCCTCCTATGGATGCAACTCATTGATCCACCTCCGTAGGGAATTCTAACTAACTTTCTTCTATATCCTATGATGTTTGACATGAAACCTGTCTCATACTACAACCCCATTTTAAAATTTTAATTTTTCAGGTGAAATAATTGGAAGATATGCGCCTACGATGCCAGTTAGCTCATGCTAAACCTAGGATTCTAGGGGTGAAAACCTTGGAAGATATGCATTTTGTATCAAATAGTTCTTTACAAACCTGAGATTCTTTAGGTTCCATGCTTAATATTCCTACATCAGATTCCCTCTAATGAAAAAAATACAAGTATCCAATGCTCCCAATATCCATACATGCTAGAAATTCTAAACCAAACTACTCTCCTGATCGAAGGTTGATTCCATTTCAAGACCCTTTGAAATTTCTTGATAGATGTAGTGCAATTAACTTGCATCTAGAAAGAGATTTCATTGAGAATGAGTTCCATAAACATGAATTACCCATACAATGGACAACCAGACTGAGTGATGAGTTCCAAGGATGAATCCATTGAAGGAGGAACCAATATTCCATCATTACATTTTGATTAAGGAGAAGACATTACCATTGAATTGATGGAAGATGACGACCTTTGGTAACTGGATATACGAGAAAATAATCATGACAACAACACACATTTAACATGGGAGGTTCTCATTCTCCCTATAAAGAGTGAAAATATGAATGAACCTTCCATATTTATGGAATTTATGAATTTAAATATCTCAAAGGTATCAGGATTCATTTGTGGTGGTGTTTTAGTATGATATGATAGTGTATTCAAGGATAAAGGAATGTCACGAGCAACACTTGGCAGTAATCTTAGTTATCTTGCAGGATGATCATCTATCTTCCAAGTTATCAGTGTGTGATTTTGGATACAAGAGGTAAATTACGTTGGACATGTCACTTCTAAAAAAAGAATATATGTAGACTGTGAAAATATAGAAGATTTTATCTATTGGAAAAAACTGAAAAAATTATTTTATATACATAGTTTCCTAATATGTGCAAGATACTACAAACACATTGTACATTATTTTTCATATTTTTTATCACCGATGACAACTTTGACAAATAAAGTCATTGATTTATAATAGAATGATTAATGTTATAAATCATTTCAAGATTTTAATGTTATAATATAATTTGAACCCATTATCAAATTTCTGTAGTCTTGATAGGGATTTGTAGTCTATTGTGATGCATCTATATCTTGGTTGGTATGTGTTGTTATTCAGGGAGATCATGCTATTACTTGTGGTACACAAAAGTTGTGATTTCATGATAGGAAAAACCTAAAACATGACATTTAATTACATGTAATAGTTCATTATATGGGGACCTAGAATCATTATGTTTTTGGTGATAAAATTATCATGTTTATGGATCATAAGTGATTGAAATATGTTTTCTCACAATGATATTTGAGTATAAGGAAAAGAAGATGGATGGAAATCCATAAAATTTTTTACTTCTAATTGATTTATAAATTGTGTAAAGGGAATTAATTGGTATATTCATTAATAAGTAATTCATAACACTAGTTGATTAAATAATCCTCAGATCAGTGTATGTTGGTGTTGGTTATAACAAACTTGCACTTGGATTACACCGAACAAAGTGATGTTGTAGTTTTATTCTTAGTATCATTTTTTACTAATTGTTTTATAATGTGAAATAGATTTAGATATATAATAATAAATGTGTAAACATGAGGTCAAAACACAATGGTAGGGAGGACATTGGGGGATGAATGATTGATGGGATCTCAATTTTGAGGTATAGGGATCAACTCATGGTACCCTTGTCTTTTTAGGAATTGATTCTTAATTATTACAACCATTCAAAATAGGCCATTCATCTAGGAATTCAAAATAGGCTTAGAGTAATGAAATAATTTCTCAATTGTTAATAGGTCTATGTAAAATACCAATGACCCGAAGGTATGTTGTAGTCTTCATCCATTCCCATCATGAAATGGGTGAAGATAACCATGGATTTTGAGATATGTTTATCCAGAACAATTCAGAAACATTTTTCATATGGGTAAATGTTGGTCGACTAAAATATTAGGCTCATTTTGTCCCTATTTGTGAATTTCATTTGGTATAGGACATATCTAGAATCTATATCTGAGATGTTTTAAATATTTATGGTGTTACAAACTCTATTGTATCTGATAATGACCCCATGTTAACATCTCATCTTTTAAATCCTTACATGAATCCCCTGGGACTTAGTTGACTATGAGCTTGACATATCATCCACAAATTGATGGAAATTACAAAAGTATGATCCTAATGTAAGAATACATTTTATGTATTTTTCAATTGCTTTTGGTGCATCAATGGGGGAGAAGATATCTTTAGTGGTGTTTTCATATAACTATAGTTATTAGGCCTTGATACATATGGATCCTTTTTAATTATTGTATGGGAATCATTTTCATTCAATACTTTGTTGGGTGGGAACATGTTAGAATTTACTGGTTGGACCAAGTATTGAGAAACTGTCAATAAAAAATATTTGGTTTATTAGAAAGAATATGGAGATGGATCAAAGTAATAATAAATAATATGCAGTTAACCATCAATGGTTTTTTTCATTAGAGGTGAGTGATCATGTGTTCTTGATAATCCCCTAAAGGATTGTGAATCATCATTTTGGTAATCATGGAAATTTGTCTCCTCATTAAAAAGGACCTTTTGAGAAAATTTAATGAGTTGGTGAGGGGGAATATCTATTGAATTTTCCACCAAGGTACACTTTAGTGCATAATTTGTTTTGGTATATCAATTAAAGAAGTAACAACCAGATCCTGATCGTGTTATTTGATTAGATCAATTTGTCCTAGTGATGGATGATATTTTGATTCTTGTTTCAGTACAGATTGTGGTTAGGAAAGAGAATGTATTGTGTAGGAAAAGAATCAGCCTAGTGTGGTTTTTATTGAAAAAATGGCCAGATTTATAAAGAATCATGGTAGCATAAAAAATAAATGATGGAGAAATGGTCCAAACTATTATAGGATAAATCTAGTTTTTGACTTTACAATAATGGAATGAACAATGGTGGGGTGAATGTATCACCCCTATTTTAGGAAAATGAACATTTATTTATGAATTTTATGCATATATAATGATAAGATAATGTTTCAGGAGGTGCTGAGGTATTTTGGAAAGCTTTGGAGGATTTTTTGGAGGAACACTATTTGAAAATAGTCTGTAAAAACTGTACTCCCCAACTAGGAAACCATGTGAATCATGGAAGTAGGTATAATAGATCCACATTGTTTGTGCATAGTTTGGACAAACATTGTGGGTGATCTGGAGAAACTTGTTAGCCTACTTTCATTATGATAGTAGCTCAAGCACTGATAGCACAAAGTTTGGATAACCATGAAGATTCTTAGGGGAAACCTTGAAATGACTGATAGAGTGTAAGAGAACTATTGTCACATGGTTTTTCTATTTATGTAATATTACCATGTGAGGGGATGTATTAATATAGTAGCACAATATAGTTAATCCAAAATATTATGAATTAGGAAACCTAAGAATGTGGTGTAAATTTGTGGATCCCAAATATGTGGATCTAACTCACATTAAATCTCTGGACCCCTTTTATTTTTTTATTCATCATAAATATAAGATTAATTTTTTTCTCCCAAGGCTGGTGCGGTTACTTCCTTTGAATTCGGAGCATGTTTAAGGTATTTCAAAACTGCTGGAGATCTAGATTTTCTTCTAGTCTTTATTTGTGGTTGTTATTTTTAGATCTCTTATCCTTCTCTTTTTTGAAACACTATATCTATTCCACTATGGATAGATCCATGTTCCATGGTGGGAATTCCAATGTTTTATTTTTGGATATATGGAAGGAAAGTCTGTTCATGTTTGGATGTATAGAATTTTTGTGTCGTCTTTCATTTTATCCAACAGTTGTGAGGTTGGTGGATTCTATCCCGACATTACTTTATTAGAACATGATGGATTAGCTTGAAATATTTGTTTTACTTAAAATTATTCGTGGATTGTTTTTTTATTCTTGTTAGAAGACACTTTAGTTATGGTTTTGAAAAATTGTGGAAATTGGATGTCATCATTGATGATAATTTCAGAAATGGAGGATTAAAAATTATGATTTTCTTTTGATACATGGAAAATGGGTGTTGAAATGTTTTAATGAATGAAAGTTTTTTTAAATACCATGTAATGGATTTTGGAAAACATGGATGACATGGGTTAATTTTAAAAATATGTGACCATGTGTAAGGGGCATTTTCCATTGGGGAACCTAGTATTGAATACATTGTGACATCTTGGTAGATCAATGAGAGACCGCTCATGAGTATGGAACTATCACATGTGAAGCATGTGTTGTTGTGTCAAATCATGGAATTTGTATTCCAAATGATAATAAAAATGATTTTCAGACAAGTTTTGTTGCATTCCAAGGAAATATGGGTTTGATTTGATATAAAATGTTTTTAACTATGTTAAATTGTTTTTTAATGTTTTGAGATGTTTTTTACTAGTTGATTTATAAGAGAAGTCATTGATGAAATACAACTTAGTTTAGACTCACCCTAGGTAGGGCACTATTGCTCAATTAAAAATGTCAGCTCTCGAGATATTAGTAAAAACAATTATCTTATTTCTTTAGTAATGATACTTGATACTGTTGGAGTGGCCTTCCGAGTAGGATCTAGGAGTAGGTTGGATTTTCTTGGTTGGATTTCTTTGGTTTCTTTATGTTTTGTTGTCCTCTGATTCCATTGATTATGTCACTTGGTTTCTGGTTGTACTCTAACATGGTCGTTGTATTGGTTAGGTTGGATTTTTATTTTTGTGGTCATGAATCATATAGAAGTTTATTTATTATATTCTTGTGGTTGGGATCTTTATATTTAAAAGGTAAAATCATCCCCCAAATGTTATTGGGGACCATGGCATTTATTTCCAACCTTTCGTGTTCGAGGATGTCACCTAAGCCAAGTAGCACCCACCACCTCATACCATGACAATGGGTGAGGGGTGTGATGTTGTAGAGATCATTGAATTTCAAGGGCATAATGGGTTAGGAGATCAAATATATAGAATTTATTTTAATTAAGATAGAGTGATGGAGAAATATCAGGGGGGAAATGAAGCCCAACATCCCATTTTTCAAAAGTGTGGAATGTTTCATCCAAGAAATTTTATAAAGGGGATATGGAAATGCTTTAGGTGAAGTAACGAAGGGAACCTAACTAGTGAAAGATAATGATAGAAACCCACCTATGTGACAGAAGAATGGAATTCTCTAATAAACCCCCATCCTTTTATCTAACTGTTAACAATAAGGAAAAAAGAACACTTTGAAAAAAAATGCACTAATACAAGGGTTTTTTATGATAATCGACCACAAAAATCACCAAGGCCTAGAGATAAATGGAGAGCTTATTCCATCACAACTACAAATATAAATCCTAAAAATGAAGTAGTGAAAGGTATTCTAGTAATTCATTCAAGGATATTATATATACTATTTGATTCTAGATATATACAATATTTCCTATCACAAAAGTTTAGTATAACCATTCAAACACCACCTCAATAAAAGTAATTTCTATAATCATTAAAGATCATGAATTGGTAATTTATTTCATACCAATAATATAACTCATCCCCAATAAAATTTCATGGATTAATTTCCTAAAAAATCATGTGATACTCTCATTAATGGAATTCAACACTATTATTGGTATGTATTGTATTTCCTTGTATGGATTCTAAATAAATCACCAAATTAAGGAAGTTAACCTCTATTTCTTAAATAACCCTCTGATTCGATAAATTTGAAAGGAGGATTAATCTCATTGGTAATCATCATCTTAATAATAAATACAGTTACATTATGAGGAATCTAATATAGGTGAAATTATAGAGACTAAGGAAAAGAACATCCTTGATTCCATGCACATTATGAGGGAATTAAATAATGTTTTCATACAGAATTTTATAATATTCATCATAACAGATTGGTTGGGTTTTCGATCGAAATTATACTAAGATCATTTCTTATTTCAAAGAGTCTATACAAAATGGCCATTATTGAACTTGAAGAGCCTAAAAAGCAACTAAAAGAGAATTTAGATAAAGGTTTTGTAAACCCAAGTGTTTTACTGTGTGGTCTACTAGTCTATTTTTTCAAGAATAAGGATGGGTCAATGTGCCTATATATTGATTATCATGAAACCAATAAGAGTATGATAAAGAAAAATTATACCCTACCATGGATTGATGAGTTGTTTGACCAGCTACATGGAACCCAGTAATTCTCCACGATGGATCTTCAGTGAAGATATTATCATGTAAAGGTAAAGATTGAGGATATCCCTAAGATTTATTTTTATACAATTTATTGGAATTGTGATTTGAATGTGATTAAACATGGATTCACAGATTCTCTAAATATTTATACAGAATTAATGAATAGATTCTTTAGGGGGTACCTTTAAAATTTAATTGTACTCATTATATATGATATTATTTTCTACACCAAAATCATAGAGGAATATGAAGAGTATTTGAATGTTTTACTCAAGACCTTATGAAAGAAAAATTTAAATGTCATGTATAAAAATTGTTTGTTTGGGATAGATCGTGTAACATTCAAGAGGAATATTATCAAATGAAAAAGGATATTTATTTAAATTTAAAAGATAAAGGAAATTAGAGGATGGGGAAGACCAACATATATGGAAAAGATTTAAAACATTCTTCTATTAGGTGGGTACTATAAATGATTTGTGAGAAACTTATCACTAGTATCAATCCCAATAACTAATATAAATGTAAATGGAGTGATGATATTTCCGGACAAATGTATGTGATTAGAGATTTAATGATTTAAAGAAGAGGCTAATCACTTCACGTGTGATCACATTACCAAAAAGTGGGGTAGGAATTGTGATATAGAACAATGAACCCAAAAATTTATTTATTTATGTACTCATGAAGTATGAAAATGTGATTACCTATTGTTGGCGCCAAAATTAAGGATAAAGAAGAGGCCCAAAGAAGGCCCCGAAGAACTACCTCGCGAAGCCCCTTGGTAGAGATCCCCAAGCACCACGACTACCATGAGACAATGAGGTGGGAAGCTCCACGACTGCAGTTGACATTCGTGCACCTGCCACGAACCAAGGAGGCATGATGCTCCATGACGGCACTTGACATTCGGTCACCCACCGCAAAGAAAGGATGCGAGACGCTCCGCGACCGCAGTTGACATTCATGCACCCGCCGTAAAGCAAGGAGGCAGGATGCTACGTGACTACAGATGACATTCACGCACCCCCCATAAAGTAAGAAGGTGGGATTCTCTACGACTTCAGTTGACGTTCACACACCCTCCACGAAGCAAGGGGGCGAGATGCTTCGTGACTGCACTTGACATTCGCGACCCACCGCGAAACAACCAAATCCCACTTCGCGCCACCTGAGCTTCACTCCATAGTGCCTCTTGCCTATAAATACCAGGCTCCCCCTAAGCCCAAGTGGTGGACAATCCAACCTTTCAGCTTCCCCGCTCCTGAATTGCGAAGAATCCGTCTACTCTGTGAATCATGAGATTTGTGGGGTACTTTTGCTCCATGATGTGCCTCCCCTTTGTCACATTTTGTCCCCCTCTTCCAAGAGGGATTCCATTCATGAAGCCTATGGGTCTTCGTGAAGGAAGGAGATCCCTAAGGGGTCCCAGGTTGTCGCGGAGCATTTATGCTTCATGAAACACCCTTCATGTACACATGATCCACATGCTAAGGCATGGTCACTCTACCTCACGAAGCACATTGATTCTCGACACCTTGCTTCGGGAGGCACCTTTTCTCCACGAGGCTGTGCTCTGTGAATGACTATATACTTTGTGAAACACCTCCCATATGCACCTCTGACCCATGATAAGGCTATGGCACCATACTTCGCAAAGCACACCCCTTTGTAAGTGCTCTCCGTCACGTGTAGAAATAGAGCTTCAAAAAGCCCCTACCTGTGGACCCCTATTCTTGGAAAATCCTTTTCCCGTGTGACCCTATAGGTTTGCACGATGTGACTTCAAAGTTACCTGGATGATACCACTTGTTGTGTTGCTTCACCTAATGATTCTTTGCATATGCACGCTAATCGCTATTGCTTCTTTGCATAGACACGCTAATAAGGACCCCTCAATGGTTCGCTACATGAAACTCCCTTGTTATGGCATTGTCGATGCCTTCCCTCCCACAAGGAGTAGAGGGTACCAGTTATGTAAGCCCGAGGGGTGTGGAGAAAACCCACCTCGTCCGAGCTGCCGGATGTTAAACTGCCAAGAAACATAATCCTCAGCACATGACATTAAACTGTGACCTTGCCTCGTGCCTCGCACGCCGGGTCCACCCTCCTTGGACATTCACTACTCCCAATCATCTCAACAGGGATGGGATCACCCCTCACAGGGGATGATATCCTCCTTATTGGAGTGGTGTTTGTCCGTGGGGAAGGGAATACACCTTTGTGTAAGCCCCAAGCCTTTCTTGCAGGAGGTAGCATCCCTGCTCCTCCTCACTTTCTCGGTGCCAAGGACTAAGAAGGGAGATGGAGAAGGGGTTTTGTCACCCTTTCCCTATCATTCTAGGCTTTGTCGCCATCGAGCCTCCATCTCGGAGTATGTCCAAATCTCTCCCTCCTGGGGCCTCTCCCTGTGTAAACCCCACTCCACATCTCACGGGCGTACCTTTTGCGACATGGTCATCAGGCCATTTCTGCCTCTTGTTTCTCACACCGACCATGACTCACATGGGATTAGAGTAAGAATTGACCTTGACAACACCCCCTTCCCACATGACATTAAACTGTATTACCCAACCCTAACTACGGGGACTTTGATCCTTGTCAAGGCGTGGTACGTAGAAAGCCTCCACAATGTTCAAGCCCACCACCCGGTTGTTCTGACCTCCTTCATGTTGGTTCACCAAACACCTTGGGTAGCCTAGAGTATAATCCCCACACCACCCAAACTACTGGGACATTGATTCATGTCAAGGCATAGTACTTGGGAAGCCTCAATGAGGTTCATGCCCACCACCTAGTCATTCTGACATCCTTCACGTCAGTTCACCGAACACCTTGGGTAGCATAGAGTATAACCCCCACACCACCTGAACTACTGGGGCTTTGATCCCTGTCAAAGCATGGTACGTAGGAAGCCTACCCGAGGTTCAAGCCCACCACCCGGTCGTTCCGACCTCCTTCACGTCGGTTCACTAAGTACCTTGGGCAGCCTAGAGTATAATCCCCACACCACCTCAAATACAGGGACTTTGAACGTTGTCAAGGCATGATACGTAGGAAGACTCCCTGAGGTTCAAGACCACCACCATCCATTGGTCCCAAACATCTTCGAGTCGGTGCACCAAGCCCCATTATTTTGGGCAGCCTAGTGTGTAAGCCTCATGCCCCCAATCCAAACTATGGGTACTTTGATCCTTATCAAGGCATGGTACGTAGGAAGACTCCCTAAGGTTCAATCCCACCAATACCTATTAGACCCCAGGTCCATCATCATGTCGGTCCGCCAACACACCTCTTACCGAACTACGGGGACTCTGATCCATGTCAAGGCATAGTACGTAGAAAGCCTCCCGGAGGTTCAATCCCTTCACCCATCAGTCGTGCTGGCCCCATTCACATCGGTCCACCTTTTTGCCGCATGATGTTAAACTATATTCTCCATCTAAACAACATGATCTTTGATTCCCCACTATGGGGATATGTAGGAAGACTCCACGAGGTTCAACCTCGCCACTCATGTCTCATCCTAGCATTTCCCTTGAGCCTGTGTGTCTTGAGAAGCTCATGCCCTAACCTGGAGGTTTCACTTCCTCTGGGTCCCACCCATGTGTTCATTCTCACGGGTCTCCCCCTCAGGTGTCCCATCATTTCATCAAACTATGCAGACATTGATTCCTTGCCACGAGGATACATAGGAAGTCTCATCGAGGCATAAGCCCAAATCCATCGTCCATCCTGATCCTTACTCAGGCTGCCCACATGATGGCCCCAATATCAGTGTTCCCTCCAAGGGGTTCCTCCGTCTAATCCTCTCTAGCCAATGTTCAGATCAGTCCGATCCATCTTCCCTAGATGCTAAACTAGTAGTATACCCTATGTTAAAAATAAGAAGCTGAGGAAATCCTCATATACATTCCCATGGAATATGATTTCCCGCGTTCGATGTGGGATGCCTCGGGCTTCCACGCCCTCAAGAAGCCCTATAATAAGGGACATAAGATATTCATGCCAATTCCCCAGTGTCCATACATGCAAGTGATTCCCCAGCATGACTACTCCCATAACTGAAGGTTGTTTCCCTGACAGGACCCCATGGAATGTCCTGACAGAAGTAGCACAATTAACTGGTGCCCATGAAGATATGGCACTGGGAAGAGTTTCAATAACAACATATTTAATCTATGAGGGAGACCCGAGCTTGGTAATGAGTTCTGAGGAGGAATAAATGGATGTAAGAACTGATATCCCATCATAACATTTCAATCAAGGAGTAGACATCCCTGAATAAGGAATGTATGCGGCCCACCATTTGAAGGCGAGAATACATGGTTACAAAGCCGGACATGTCTTACTCACGCAGATGGACGTGCGTGCCCCAACGAAAGCATCAAAAACATAAATGGTGAACCCAAAGTGAAGATATTCTCCTCAATATAAAGATTAGTAGTGCTTGTGGAATCAATTGATTAACGTGTAACCAGATCCAGCTATCCGATGCTGGGTCCCACCAAGAAAATAGCGGGCCTGGCGTGAAGCTCACCAGAAGCTGGGGTAGTAGAGAGTTGGACATCCTGTTCAATGACATTGTCAGTGTGGATCCCTCTCACCGGTCCTGGAAGATGGGATGGCGCTGGGGCATTGGTTGTTGATCCCTTTTTCCTTTCATCACTGACAAGTTCATCTCTCTACTTCATAGGAATCAGGTTGTTTCCATAGGAACGCGATCGTCGCCCACCCGCCTACGTAGGGGAAGGGCAATGCCAGCATAGCCACTCTGCATGGCTTCGCTGCTTCGACAATGGCTTCTGCATCCATGACCGTGGGGTGCCCACGCCCCATCTCCCCATCGAAAGTTATCCAATGAAGGGTAATTAATGACCTTGTACGTTGTTACGAGGTGGAGGGCATAATACCAACCCGGGATATGGCCCTCCTAGAACTGGAGGCATCTAGGCCCCGCCATCAACACCACCACCGAGGGTTGCGCAGGGAGTCGTTGTTCCCCACCACTACATTCAATCGTTTCGGGAGCCTGTCCCTGGTGCGCATTGATGACTCCCTACCTTACACTGATGAGGTGGGAGACGTCTAGCCCAATCCAGTCAGAGTCTCAATTCAGGGGCTCCCAGCAAAGGGCCCCCACCCAGCCGCGTTAGAGCCACCGCCCATCCTTGCCGGTGGAACAAGTAAGTTATGCACCTGCACCACCAGCAACGACTCATCCAAACCGACGCCAGCATCAGGAACGAGCTGAGGACGCCCGTGAAGGGGCGTCAACATCGAAGGCTATTGTGGCTTGATCCACCACTAATGCATATCATCAAGTCCCTGCACACACTGAGTATGGGTGCTTATATGCCCAACTGGGATCGAGGCCCCAACTGCCCCACAGGTAGGCTGGGTCGACTCTCTTAGTCGCAGGCATGAGCGGGGGTCACTGGGAATCAACCCGCGGTGATGCAACCCCATACGGAGGTCCTCCCTATACCACAACCACTGAGATCATGGGTCTTCCCTGCTTCGAGGCTCGACATGGAGGTCTGCCCCGTGATATCCCCGATCCGAATGAATGTATGCCTCGTGGCGGTGACGTTCGGTACAAGTCTCTCCCGTGCCCATCACACTGGGTATGGAGTCCTTCCTCCTTCGTCGATGTGGAGATGTTACCCATCCAGTCTCTCTCCAACGTGGGGATTCTCCCTACCTCATCTCCGCAGGTGGAAAAGGTCCTCATCATCCCAGCAACCAGAGGGGTGAAGGCCAGCCTCGCTCCACCCGCACCAAGCATGGAGGTCATCCCCATGATCCTGTCAGTTCCGGTGGAGGTCTTTCCTGCTCAGGTGCTATTCATGGAGGTCCTCCCCACGTCCCCTTCAGCATTTGTTCCGGTGCACCTCGCACCCCAGCTGTCTCAAGTGGAAACCCTCTCCGCCCTGGCACCAGTGCGGCTGAAGGACCACATGTCGGGAATCGACCCTATCCTGAAGAGCCAACTAGGGTAAGGAAGGTAGGCCATCGCCGCCTCAAGAAGAGTCCTGGGGAGGCCATGATGGAGATCAAACAGGTCCACTTCTCAGAGTATGAAGTGGAGTATGACTCAGCTCGGGAACCCTCCCCTCGCTCATCCAAGTCTAGGGCTATGGTAGGGACGAGGTGCATTGGCCTGGTGCTCCCAGAATATGAGGTCCACAAGATTCCTACCTCCCTCTACAGTTTTATCCAGGTGGATGAAAATTTGGAAACCCCACAGGTTACAACCATGCAGTTGACACCATCATTGCCGGGAGTGCTGTATACCTCCACAAGAGATCACAGAGAGCTATTCTGGGGACCAATGGCGGGTGAGCAGCAGCAAGACCCACCACTAGTAGCCCTGGCCCCTAAACTAGGAATGAAAGCTGTCAGCCCATTCTATTGCGACGTAGCAGCCAGGTCACTTCACTCCTCGGAAGACAGCCAGAGAATCAGCGGCCATTCAGCCCGTTCACCATATTCTCCACCGGCCAACCAATCGTCCCTGAGGTCTGCCTCAGTACCACTGGCAGTCCCTCAATCACCCCCAGTTGGCGAGTGGGGAAATCAAGGGCCATACCCTGAATTTGTGCCAAGGAGCTTCTGTAGCATCCTTTCAGTAGACCACTTCCTCGAGAAGTTTTGGCCTACTGTAGCGGGGGATTTCTACATACCTGAGTCCCTCACCCTAGAGGAAGTTGAGTGTTTCTTCTACACCCTCTGGGTGACACATTTCATTCTCCGTCATCATTGTGTGGTTTATCCATCGAGCCAAGTGCATTTTGCAAACATTAGTGAGCAGTGCCGTTTAGTCGATCTGGCCGCACTTCTGGTGGCCCAGTGCCCCAAGTCAAAAGGCCATCGTGAGGCCCTCCAGCAGAAATTCATTTAGAGTATCAAGGAACTCCATAAAATTATCAGGGAGGCTACCCCCACATGAAAATCCGTGGATGGGGGTAGTATGCTACCCTCCACTTCAGCCCTATCTGGCAGCAGTCCAACTCACTATGTGATATTGAGGACATGCCCCCAGGAAGCTTCACGGCCAACATGGCCGACATAGTAGAAAAGGAGGACGAGCTGGAGTTTGTCAATGTAGACATAACCTCTGAGGGTGTGCCACCACTGTTGGACCTATCAGAGATGATTACTCGTCATCAGAGGAACCTCCTATGTCTCTATGCACCCACCAAGGCATTGGTACTCAGCCGGAATGATGACAAGGGCAAAGATCATGTCAGAGCTATCAGGCACTCACACCCATCCGCCTCAATGTAGAAGACGGAGGAGGACCCCGATAAGGCCAAGTTGTGCCAACAACTTGGTGAGCTGAAGATGTTGGTTGACAAACTCAGGACTTAATGTGTTGTAGAGTGATGACCAAACTATGGTGATCGTAGGCTGGGGCAGCAGGGGCCGAAACAACTACCCCTCGACGAGATGAACCCATGTAGCCCTAATAATATTACTCCTATAGACAAGGATAATGTCGAGGCTCACAGATAGAGGGAACCGTATGTCTCACCAAAACCTCCTGAACGGTGCGACAATCTAAGGAATCTGGCCTGGGTTCCCCCAGCTGCCCCGCAGGCCGCTCCACCAGTCGCTCCATGAGACGCTGAACCTGTCTACCATGTTGAAAAGCATGGAAATGCATTCGTGGTTAGGGATCCCCGTCAAGCTGGGGACCTCCATCGAGATGATCCCATAGAAGCACTCATATCCCTTCTTGAGGCTTTGGAAACACGGTTGGCGGGAATCCCACTAGATGGCAAGCCATACCCAGCATGGGAGGATGATATGCCAGCGCCTCCGGGTTTAGGGAATCCCACATTATCCCCCTTTAATAGGACGGGGGACCCACTATGTCATCTTGCCCCCTTCAACTCAAGTTGTGTGCCCATGTTGGAGACCCTAGCATAGTAGGAGGCCTGCAAGCTCCGATGCTACGTTCAGACACTAAAGGGGCTGACATTCATCTGGTATAGCCCGCTCCCCATCAGATCCTTGACCAGCTGGGAGGAACTTTGTAGGAAGTTCCACTACCAGTTCAGTTCTACCACACAGAATACCAGTATCACAAACCACTTCAAGTGCAAGCAAAGGCCTGATGAGCGAGTCACAGACTTTATCGCCCAGTGGAATGGGCTCACATACTCCCATGACATGCCACTGACTTAGGAGAAATTACTGACGATCTGCATAGGAAATGTCAATATAGAACTAGTTCCCTCCTTAATCATTAATAACTATCTTGGAGGGTTCCAAGACTTCTCTGATAAGGCCCAACACCTCAAGGAAGCCCTACAACAGGCTAGACATGCACATCCACTACCCCCTGTAATCCCAGCAAGGAGAGTTTCCAGAGCTGAGCTTACTTCATTGGCCCAGATAGAAGCCCCCAAGAAGCTAGAATTACTACCAGTAGCACCGTCCCCGCAGCCTCATAGAGGTCCTCCACCTCAGGCACAGCCTCCGGCTCCGTAGCATCCTCAAAATCAGCAGGCTCTCCCATGTAATGCGCCGCCATCGCCCAGGCGGGACAACCAGGGTCCCCCTCCTTGACAGGCCCCTCCAGATCCTCATCAAGACCAGGCTCCAAGGGATCCCTATCTGGAAAGAAGACACCAGACTTACTCTTTTAGCAAGAATCAGGTGGCCGATTACTTCTGTAGTGCCTTAGAGCAGGGGATTGTACGCTTGCCTGAGTGCAGAAGGTCGACAGAGGCCAATCTCACTGATCTCCCAAACTACTTCCCCTATCATCAGATTCTGGGGAACACCCTCAATTAGTGCTATGTTTTTAAGGACTGGTTCCAAGACCAGGTCGATAACAACATAGTCATGCTGGGCCCGGACCCGGCAAAAGTAGCGGGTGTCTTTGTGAGGCTAGATAGTGGTAGAGACAATGAAGGCAAGTGGTAGTAGGTCTACAGCCGTGGATCCTAGAAGTACGATGACTGGATGGCTTGCAATATAGTCACCCATGCCCATGGTATCATTCGAGCACGCCTGAATCGTCCGGACCCTTCAGAAGCTGCGACCACCACCCCTGCATCGTCATCTCTTCTAAACTCTTCCTAGAAGAGCAAGCATCGATGGTGCAAGAAGAAGCAACATTCCCCTCAAAGGCCATCATCATCCCACACTCTTGGCGACTTCAATCCCCATAAGATGGGGATTCTCCACATAATTCACCTAGTGGTGGACGATTCTTCGAGTGACAGTCAAGGGTACGCTTCGGTTAACACATTTGAGTTGGTAAACCCCTATATGACTCTCGACGAGGGGGAGGGCCAGGAAAACCTCCACAATGACCCAAGCCAACACCAACGTTGGTGGAGCTGCAGCCATGTGGTTCCTCAGGGAAAGTCAGTTGGAACCTCCCACCGGGCTATGCATGCTACTGAGACTAGGCAACAAGCCCAACATGGGACTCAACACTTGTGACCTCTTCATCCGGTGTCAACAGGACCGCCTCCACCACTGTTTTCACTACTGGATTAGGAAGAACCAATTCAGCCATGCCACGACCAGCTTCTCCCCACTACAGGATGATCTCATTCACCCGGTCCTCATCCAATGGACAATCTCCAGGCTTCAACTAGTGAGTAGTGGGATATTCCCAGCACTAGCCAACAGGTCCCTCCATGCCATCCATCACAGAGAAGCTCCCTATGAGAAGAGGTTTATGCCTGGCATGGAAGTACGACATTCTCAAGAGCCTCGTTGGCATCCCAGTGAGGCTTTCCATCCTGGAAGCCCTTCTCCTGTCTCCAGATTTGAGTGAATCCCTCCACGAGGATTTAAGGAGTCCCCTCCAGTTTGAGACGGAGGTAGCTGCTGTAGAAGCCTTTAATGCTGAAGCAGTTGAGAATGTCGAATGTTAGGCCATCATATTGCTCTCGGGAGAAGATGCAGGCTCCCCCATACAGGGGAACATCTGCCTGTTGTATATCACCAGCCAATTTAATGACATGGATGGTCTTCGTTGTCTCATTGACACCGGCTCTGGGATCAAACTTATCCCGAAGAGGATGCTACCAAAGCTGGGGTTATGCAAGGAAGACCTGACTCACTCCGATTAAAGGATCCAGGGATATGACAGGATAGAGTAGACCCTGGTTGGAAAGATCCATTTGAAGACCCAGTTTGGTGGCCCTGTTTCCAGCACGGATTTCATAGTTGTCTCCCAGGACAATGCGTACAATGCATTGATGGGTAGGCCATGGCTCCACCTGCATGCGGCCTTCCCCTCATCTTATCACCAATGCCTCAAATACTCCCTTAATGGTCAAGTGGGAATACTCCAAGGTGATGCATCTCCTTTTTCATCTTGTGAATCCCATTATTTGGACACTGACTATTACAAGAGCATGGATTAGCAGATTCTGGAAAGTGAGGTTGAGCTCACCTCGGCCACAAGTGACCCCTGGGTAGGTCTGGATGATGCCTACGTCTTCCCAATCCATAGACTGGAGGCCCCAACCCCCGAAATGGGGAAATGATTTGTTGTCTCGGGTACAAGAGGAAGGAATATTCCCAAGACCATGCGACAGCAGAAAATCACCTCATACACCTACACAAACTAGGATCAGGTGATCTCGGAACCTCCCTCCCCTATACGATATCAGGAGGTTTAGCCCAAGGTAATGGCAGTACATCATACGTGTCTATTTCATTGGGCTAATATTAACTAGATCAATCTGATGTACCACTATTTCTTTGATATCATCAAGAATGCCCCCCTGGGCCAAATGCCAGATGGGGTTGGATCGACTGCCTTCATCGCTATGGTCTCAGCGGCGCGTGAATCCCCCGATGCATTGTCCACTGCTGTCCAGGCTTGTACTAGCTTTCTGTCAGGTTATTCTAACCCAGGGGAAGCCTCTCCCGATGGGAATCTGTCCTCCACAATCAAAGAAGAGGATTTGGAGGATTCTCCCCCCGCCTTTGAAGAAGGCGTCTCTACCACGGTCGATGAACTGGTACAAGTGAACCTTGGAAGCGAGGTAGATCCGAGACCCATGTTGATCAGTGCCACCATGTCCCTCGAGGAGTAGTATCAGTATGTATACTTCCTTAAATATCACCGTGATGTGTTTTCCATGAGTTATGACAAGATTCCAGCACTAGATCTTTAGGTAGTCGTCCACCACCACGGTCTCCAGAAAAACCATCACGGGTTCAATAAACCACCCAGAAAGATGCACCCATCTCACGGTGCCATGGTTGAAGCTAAAGTTGACAAGCTCATCAGTTACAACTTCATCAAGGAGGTCCAATACCCCAAGTGGCTGGCCAACATTGTACCGGTCTGGAAGAAGAAGAGACAAATCAGAGTCTCTGTCGACTTAAAGGATCTCAATCGCCTTTGTCGGAAGGATTAATTTTCCCTTCCAGTGACGGAATTTCTGATCTACGCAATGGTAGGGTTCTAGGCCCTCTCCATCATGAATGGTTACTCTGGATATAATCCGATCCAGATGTCCCAAGAGGATGATGAGTCCAACACTTTTAGGGCACTCCAAGATACTTTATGTTACCAGGTTATGCCCTTCATCCTGAAGAATGCAGGTGCCACCTATTAGTGAGCCATGCACCGCATATTCAATCCAATCCTTGAGATGTTGGTGGACTGCTATGTGGATGATCTGGTGTTCAAATATCACAAGTTCTATGACCATCTCAAGGACCTCGAGAAAGTGTTCGGATTCCTCCATTCCCACCACCTAAAGATTATCCTTCTGAAATGTGCCTTCCGGGTCACCTCCGGGTAGTTTGTCGGCTTTGTTGTCAGGTACGGAGGCAACAAGATCGAGCTGGAGAAGATTAGTTTCATCAGGTAGATGCATCCCTTGAGTAATATTCAAGATCTTCGAGGTCTCCAATGCCACTTGTCCAACATATACAGATTAATTGCAAATCTGGCCAGAAAGTGTAAGACCCTTTCTCGGATCATGAAGAAGGGAACCGCTTATGAGTGGGATGAGGGGTGCCAGAATGCCTTTGAGGAAATCAAGAAGTACTTGCTCCAGCCTCTGGTCCTGATGCCACTCGTCTCTAGGACGCTGCTAATCCTATACATGACTGCCATGGAATGATCTCTTGTCACCCTTCTCCCCAAGAAAAACAAGGAGGGGATATAGAACAACCTCTACTACCTCAGCCGCATGCTCCTCGATACAGATACCTAGTACTCACCCATCGAGAAGAGCTTCCTTGAGCTCGTATTCGCCATGTAGAAATTGTGGCATTACCTGCAGCACCATGAGGTACAGCTGGTCTCTCGACTAGTCCCATTGAAGTACATCCTATGTCATCCCATGTTGAAAATCCATCTAGAATGGTGGGCAGTAATCCTCCAGTAGTACAAAATCAAGTTTTTCCCCTAGAATACTATCAAGGGGAAGGCATTAGAAAACTTTCTAACTTCCTATACAACCTCCGTAGGTTAGTCACTGGACTTGGATTTTCCTGATTAGGCAATCCTCTCAGTTGATCAAGCCGTCCCATGTTGGAAAATGCACTTTGACGGTGTCTCCTGGAGCCCCACCGGTAGGAGGCTTAATGATCCTCAACTCAACAGAGTAGATCTGGGTATCATCTTTATTACCCCGATTCCGGCCATTCTTCCCTACTCATTCCTGTTGTCGGAAGGCTGCACCAACAACGAGGCAGAGTATCGGGATCTTATCACTGGCCTCTCGATGGCCCTCGAGATCGATGTTCCCCATTAGCAAGTGAAAGGGGATTCCGAGCTAGTCATCAAGAAAGTCAACAATGGCTATGTTTTCAGAAATCCAGAGCTCGTACCATTGTTGGAGTGTACCCTCCATCTAATGGCCCAGTTCCCTTCTAGACCAGAGGTTAACCATTTTCCTTGGTCCCAAAATGGTCGAGCGAATGCTTTAGCCAGCTTAGATGCATCACTTACCGAGCCCGAGCAGGATGATCTGATTATACATGTGGCACACCGGAGAGTCATTGGCCCCGATACCCCAGAGGATGATGACAGCCTACGAGTAAGCCATCTTTACTGCTGGATCCTCCACGTCAGGACCGCTAGGCTCGTCAGATCCAGTGGTTGAAGCGAATCCCGACTGGAGAGCTCCTTTTATCAAGTATCTCCAAAATGGTAATCTCCCACCAGACTGAGCTGAGCATGAGCGAATCCGACGCCGCACACTGTAGTTTACCCTCCAGAGTGATCCCAGTCTTGGAAAGATCCTCTACAAATGTGGGTTCGATGGTGTTCTCATATGTTTCATCCAAGGAGTTTAGATTTCTCAGGTCATGTAGGAGGTTCATGCCATTTTCTATGGTGCCCATCAGGCTTGGAAAATGCTATCCCATCAGATCCAGAGACTGGGGTACTTCTGGCCCTCTATGATCCATGATTGTATCAAGTTCACCATGAGATGTCACGCATGAAAAGTGCATGCTAAATTCCTACATCGGCTGCCGGAACCTCTCCACTCCACCAAGTACTCTTGGCCATTTTCGGTGTGGGGACTCGATGTCGTAGGACTATACACACCAGCAATGGCTCGCCATTGCTACTTCATTATGACTACTACAGATTTCTTTTCTAAGTGGGTAGAAGCAGTTCCACTCAAGGAGATCAAGGCCTGTTCCATCGTTGACTACATGAACTCCAACATCATCCACTGGTTATGAGTCCCTCACACCATCCTCGCTGATAACGACACCAACTTCCAAGAATCCGAGGTGAAGAAATTTTATGCTATGTACAATATCTGTTCGAACCATACCTCCCGCTATCATGTGCAGGAAAATGGGAAAATTGAGGAGTTCAACAAAACCCTCTCTAACATTTTACAGAAAAGGATTGGCCAGAACAAGAAGATTTGGCCAAACAAGCTCCCCAACGCCATCTAGGCCTATTGGACAACGACTTGTAGCTCCACCTAGGTGACCCCATATTCCCTGGTGTACGGGGCTGAGGCCGTCCTGCCCATCGAGATTCAGCTGCCTTCGTTATGCACCGTGGTCTATGACCTAAAGGCACCAGATAGTGTCTAAAATCCGCCTAGCTGAATTGGAAGCACTTGATGAGAATAGGCTCCTTGTCCTACACAATCTGGAAAGGCGTCATTATAATATGGCTAGAGCCTTCAATAAGAAGGTTCGCCTCCTCTCTTTTCTGCAATTCGACCTAATTTTGGCCCTCTGAGCGCCCATGATCCATGGTAGAAAACTACCCAAGTTGGAGCCCAAGTGTGAAGGACCTTACATAGTACATAGGGTTTACCCCAATGTAGCATACTCCATGGTAACCATGGATGGTTAGTGTATAAATCCTCCCACCAATTCCAAGTTCCTCAACCAATACATTTCCTGAGCCTAATGGTCCTGCAAATCCTTAAACTAACTGGTCCTGCCAACCTAAAACTGAATGGTATAGCACAACCTTAATCTGAATGGTCCTGAATGACCGTAAACTGATTGGTCTCGCACGACCTAAAATGAATGGTCCTGTACGACCTTAAACTGAATGGTCCAACACGACTTTAAACTATGCATCGTCAAGCATTACGTTAAGCTATATTTTAAGAAATACGTATAGATTGATTCTCATCCACATGGGATACATAGAAATTCTTGAAAGCCTCATCTTGAGCCCAGCCCGGAGCTCTTCTCTTTAACTATCCCCCCTGGGTTTAGTTCTCTCAGAGGATCCTTGCATGATATGGTAAAGGATTCCTTAACCCCACTCATACAAGGGTTATAATGGTCGCATCATGTTCCCACCCTCGTTCTTCTATCCTCCCATGTCTTCACCGCATGATGTTAAACTACATGGACTTCAAGAACTATGTATGGTTTGATTCCCATCCTCATGGGATACATAGGAAGGCCTGGACATTTCATCTGTCGGCCCAGCCCAAATGCCAGAATCATCCCCCCGGTTCAAGACGTATAGGAGGGGTGAAAATCACATCGATCCAACCTTGATCCAGTCATACTTCCCGCTCCCTGGAGATGTTCACCACTTTCATGTATGGTTTGATATATGTCCCACATTTTGAATATGGTAAGTGGTTGATACTCGTTTGTTGTTCCCATTTCAGGACACTATAGGGAAGCTGTGTTTTGAAAATGGTCCACAATTTTCTTGGATAGTTATGACCACCCCATGATGTCCCAAACATTGAGTGTAGTGGTTCATTATACCCCGTTGTATCTCCAAGCAACGAACTCCCTCTGGGAGATGCCGGATATGAGGACCCGTTTGACGGGGAGAGCCGAGACCAGCTCCTTGTTTCCCACACCGAGCACCGCTCAAATGGGATTAGGAACTAGGATGAGGAAGTAACCATAAAAGAGGGAGTATGACCTTCCCATCGAAGTCACCATGGCCTTCTCAGGCCCCTGACCCGGGTTCTCTCTTCTGGGATTGTACGGCATGGAATGAGATTATGTCCTCATTCACATCGGGTTGCTCACCATTCCGTACACATCCCTGGATGAGACACCACATCCTCACTATAATACGTTAAACTGAAGACTGGTCAGGCCTTCTTGACCGAGGTCCAGCCTCAGTTCCCTTGGCCATCTTTGGCCCCGGCCCTTGTCCTGACTGCAAAAGGTTAAACTGTAAACTGGTCGGGCCTTCCTGACCGAGGCCTAGCCTCAGGCCCCTTGGCCTTCTTGGGCCCCAAACCAAGTTCTTACCCAGAGTGTACACTGTGGTGTGAGATTATGTCCTCATTAGCGTTGGGATATTCTCTGTGCCGTACACCTTCCTCTTTTGAGGTATCTTACTCCTTGTTGCCTTTAAGAACTATGTGTGGCTTGATTCCCATCCTTATGGGATACATAGGGCCATCCTAATGTCTAGAATTCGGTTCCATCCCCATCTCCCAGAAATATCCATTTCACCTTGGCCCCTTGGCCAACACTTCCCTGGGGAGGGGAGTATATGGCATGGCATGGGATTATTTCCTCATTTACGTTGGGCTTGTAACGACCATGCCATGTACCTCTCCCTCCTAGGAATTATCTATCCCCTTATTCTCAAGTTGATCACCTTAATCAACCCTCTTTGGTGGTTCACCAATGTACCTAATGTTACTCTAGGTTAGTACCTGGAATGTTCGACTTTAATCAGACATGTTTCCACCTGCTTTTCAGGCTTTGTGATCCCCTTAATTATGGCTTCCACCACCTTTCACACCCGGAAGGGCCCCTAAATGGTACAAATGCTAGGCCTAAGGGACATTCTACCATTATGGGCCAACTTCCTCGAGAGTCACGGACAACAAGATGATACAAATATCGCGTTGCGAATATGGTCAGTGGTCGATGCCCATTTGTTGTTCCCATTTCTGGCTAACGCTATATGGATACTGTGCTTTAAACACGATGAATAGCTATCCTCTATTTCCACACCAACCCCATTAATCCCAAAATGTCAGTTGCATGATTCACATCCTTCTCTACCTCATCATGTCCAAGTAGTACTTCGAAACTCTTGGAATTACTCCTCATTGCACATCCACACGTTAGGAAGACCAAAGACGCGATAGGGGCGTCATTCAGGGCTCCACACCGATTTCCCTTTGGTGTGCGTTCCAGGTATTGCAATAGACATCTTCCTCCCTTTTCTCCAACATCGAGTTTAACTCACATAGGCTTAGGGATTAGATTTAGGTCTGCACTTACTTGGAGGGTTTTCGATCCTCTACAGTCTGAGATCTAAGACTATAAACTAAGATCTTGTTTATAACTACGTGTGTCGTGATTCCCATCCTTATGGAATACGTAGGGCCACCCGAATGCCTCGTTTTCGGGTCTAGCTTAGTTGGGAGCTAGTTTCTCCTTCCCCTTTCTCTCTTACCTCTATGTAGGCCCCTTGGCCGGGGGCTGCTTTCTCAGAAATGCATATAGTGTAGTATAGGATTATGTCCTTATTCACATCGGGTACGCTGTGCCATGTCATGCACATTCCATCATGTCCAAGCCATATGAATTTAAATTATGCCGCCTGGTCCTATCACATGACCCTAAACTGTGACATTATTGTCCTGGCCGCACGACGAAAAAACGACACTTCATCGTGATGTCCTCACTGAAAGGTACACCATGTTTGGTATTGGTCACATGCCATACCATTTGTCAATGCCTACAACGACATGATTATTCTGGCAATGCCAGTGCCTGCTACCCTAGGCCTATCGCCACACAAATAAACAACTAGTTATGATAAAGAAAAAACAAGACTTATCAAATACCACTTATTTTTGTGTGAGGGACACACCCTTACACCCCCTTTTTTCCCTAGCACTAGTACCATAACATTCCACCTCAAGAACTACGTGCAGATTGATCCCCATCCTCATGGGGTATGTAGGAATGCCTTTCCACTTTTCCTCAGGCCCAAATCAACTCTCGTTTTTGGTCCCTCGACCTAAGACCTCTCTAAGGAACACGTGGTGTTCAGAACCCCCAGTTCCCATTCACTTCGGGTATTTTTAGTTACCCCACCATGTGTCTCCAACATTTCCTACCATCCACGGTCTGAGTTCTATGACCCTATACTAAGATCTCCCTATGGGAAGGGACTCGATTCCCTCTATGTAATACATCTCATTGCCATATTCAGATGTGTTCTGACAAAGAGCCCGAAGTGTGGAATTTTCATGGGGACATTCTCCCCGTTCCATGTCCAAGATTCATTTGGTCACTATTTGGATCCTCATCCTATTCCTTATCCAAAGAGACCCCCTAACGTTCTGTTCCCATGCCACATCGACTCACCTACCATTCTGGGCCAATGCCCCTAAGGATATTTGACGACATTTATGACAAATCACGTGTTTCAAACATGGTTAACGGTCGACCATGATTTGTCTGTCCCCATTCCAGACTAACATGATGTGGATGTTGCATTTACTCCATGGTCAATAGTTTACCTTCATCGCCATGCCGCCATCATTATGGTCCAAATATCGCGCGTCATGATTTACACATTTCCACTTCCTCATGTTCAAGTGGAATTCCGATATACTCGGATTTATCTCTTCACTCATACAGGTGCACTACATGGACGGGTTAGCATTGTTGGATGGACATTTACCGAGTGTCCCTTTTACCTAACATGTTCCTTCCGATGTCGGGAAGTCCCCCATTACTTCTTGTTTCCCACATCGAGCATGACTCACTTGGGATTATTGATTTTGGTAGGATGTGCACTGGCGCAGCTAGGCTTCTCATCGTCCCACATGACGTTAAACTATGCTTGCAGAACTATGTATGGCTTGATTCTCATCCTCATGGGATAAATAGAGATACCCCGGTATTTTTCCTAGGGTCCAGCCCTAGGAATCATAAGTCCGGTTCCTCCTCATTTCCATCCCCCTGGCCTGACCCTTTGCGGGGAACCGTGCAACTACAGCTTTGCCCTGAAGAAGTTTGGGATGCCTTAAGATGACATTAGGAAGCGATGAATCCCTCTCAAGAGAGGCTCTGTCTAAAAGAAGGATTGATCCATTATTAAACCGATGCGTCCATCTAGTGTGATCCCACCATGGTGGCATAACTTCAAGAGTGTTGGATTTTATTCAAATAAACTATCGCTCCACATTCCATGCTTTGCGTGCCCCTTATTTGGACCCTCGTCCTCTTTCACGTCTGGAGGAACCCCATAACTATATGGATGCTCTACCTATGGCTCACCTATTGTTCTGGGCCAATGTTCTGGAAGACTAACAGATAAAATTTTGAGTCTGGTCCCAAGTTTTGAACGTGGTCAACGGCCGACCCTCATTTGCTATCCCCAATCCAGGCTAATGAAATAAGAATGTTGTGTTTCGAATACGAACAAAAAATATTCTTTATTGTCACGCCACCCCCACAATGTTCCGAATCCTGGGTATCGTGATTCACACCTCCCATTCCCATCTGTTTGGATTGATTTCAGCGCCCCTGGAGTTACCCCGTATGTGCATAAGAGCAGGCTCAGAAAATGGTAATTCGGCTATTCTGAGAGCATAATTCTATAGTCAGGTCTCTCCCATTTCCTCCTGGAAATCTGGACTAGTTGTTCCAACCCCGGACGAGAAAATATTGGTTTTCACTCCTACGTTTGGATGGGGTGATAAGGTGGTCATCCCTTGTTTCTCAAATTGGGCCTGACCCACGTGAGCTTAGGGAATGATCGCTAGACGCTTCGCGAACATCACAAGGCTGCAATGAAGCAATGAAAACAATAGAACTAATGCATGCTACGACATCAAACAATTAATGAATTAAAGTACATTTAAGGGTTTTTAATCATTACAGTACCTGGGGGTCAACTCCCCCCATGGACGGATTAACCTCATAAAAGGAATGTTGCAGCTCCGCCACCCTCCTTTTGGTGGCATCCAAGAGTTTCTGCCGCTTATTTACCTCTTTCTCCTCCTCGACAGTGAGAGGGTGCAGTTCACCGACTGTGACCCGAGCCCACTCCACAGCAGTCTAAATAATGGCCATCCCTTCAGAGGCTCACTTCATGCCCTATTTGGCCTTCGCTAACTGGGCTTTCAGCCATGATATGGGATCTGATTGTGAATCAATAGAATAAGAATTCTCATCCACCTGGGCCCCCAATCGTTCAACCTCATATTCGGTTTCGCAGAGCCTCTTTATGTTCACCACCTTCCTCCTCTGACATCCTACGCTGAGGCCCCATTCATACTCCAGAATCTTTTCAGCCATAAGATCTCAGATGAGCATGTGAGGGTGCTAGGTATCCACTCCCCCCTGCACACAACTCGCGTAGCCACAAAAAATTCTATCCATAACATACAACCATAAAGAATGGTTGGTGTTATTGATGAAGCACATGAATAGCTTCCACGATTGGTGGAAGACTATTTTTCTCTCCTCCTCGTTAGAGGCCGTCTCATCCTAGTCAACATGATGGGAAGGATCGTATGTAGGGAATTCTCCCAAGAACTCGTTAGAAGGGTCCGCATCCAGTGTCAGATCAGGCGTGGCGTGGCCTAGACTGTCTGGTTGATCCTCATTATTGGATCCCACATAAATAATCTTGAGCGCAGTCCCACTGGAATTCCCGTCAAGGATTGGGAGCTCTCTAGTTCGTTCAGGTTGGATTTCCACCTCCACGACCATTGTCACATCTCTGGGAAGGGCACTACCTGAAGCCCCGAACCACTTCTCCACAACGGCCCATGCCAATTGTAGGACTGTACAAACCAAAATGTGGATGTGAGTGTCACTTAACGTAGTCAGGGGATGGCAGTTGTGAATGTAGTAGAGATGAATTACAGATGTCAAATCCCTGGTCTCTCTCTCGGGATGATGTTGTCGGAACCCCGAGACGTGGCCCCTCGTATATGGGTGGTAGGTCTAGAGACTTCGGGGGAGCTGCCTCTATTGTCCAAGCCCTACCATACATGGATGTTGACATAGCCACAGGTGGGGATCCCAAAGGTCCCGTGTCAGCACCCACTGAGAGGCGAGAATGAGGTCTATGCACAAGGTCCTCTTGCACAGTAAATACACTAATAAGGAATCCCGAGTAAACTATGGGTAGAATCTGAAGAAGGAACTTGGGATTTTACCTCGAGGGCCTCCGCAAAATCCTCAGAGTCCGAGGACTGATTGACGACTTCACCCTCCTCCGTCGGACTCTCTCTACCAGTCATGTCTCCCCAGAAGGACTCATCCGAATCTTCTGGAATAGGTAAGTGCTCCCTTAGGTCAGTAGCTGACAGTTGTGGAGGGACCGTATGACCTAGCAGCACCCTGAATTGGTCTGTCATTGGGTTTAGGGCTCCTCGGGAATGGATAAAATCTTCCAGTTCTGCTATGTATTTCTCCACCTCTGCCAGGGATACTGCAAAACCGGCTCTAATGGGGACAATCCCCAGTAAGTCCATTCCAAGGCGGTTAAGGTGCTGCCATAAATCAAATGGGTCGAGGAATTTCCGGTTGACTTCCCAGATTTCCCAGGCCTCCAAAAAGATATCAATCTCTAGCATGTCAATATGGCACAATCGTTTCGCTGGGGCCTGAGTAGAAATCCCACAGAATCCCCTCAGTGGCCTCCCCTCTCGAAGACTCTGTTCTCCTAGGACCACAGGCTCCACTACTGCTGCCGGATCTGCTATCACTGCTCCCCCTCAACTAGTGTCGGCGTCGCCGCTACAATAGCCCCACCACTACGGGATGCCCTTCTTGCCTTCTGGCCTCGGCCCTGAGATTGGGGAAGATCACCCTCACTGACTAGGATGGCAAGCCGCTTCAGCATCTCCCCTAGATAGTCCGCCTCCCAGCTCTGGGCATATTGTTTCACCAGCCCAAGGACTGCAGTCTGTGGAGGCAATAAAATCCACATCTTACCATCTTCCCATGTGAACATGAGCCACATCTTCCTCATCACACATGGGCGCTCCTCGTAGTGCACCCCCAGGTAGACATGTGGGGTCAGCCGCTGCAGGCACTGAAATTGCCTTGCAAACCGATGTAGGGTGTACGGCTCACAAAGACACTCATGGTCCACCCTGGCCACCAAGACTCCACCTCGAAAGGCCAGGAGATAGGCCTGATGCTCTTCTGTTCCCCGGTCATCATCCGTGAATGCCCCCGTCGAAAAAGGGAACAGGTGGAAATTGAATTCCTCAACCCTCCACACCCGTTTTAGAACCAATGGTGTGGTCAGCTTGGTCAGAAAGTTCCCCGTGGTGTTCAAGATCGAGGGATGGATGTTTGACCTTGGAGGCAAGATGGGGTTTTGATACTCATAGATCCCCTTGATTTCCGCCGCCATCCACCCGTACAGGAGATGGAATGACTCGCATACCCTCTGTGGTATTTTCCTCTCACTGATGTGCCATATCATTTTGTACAACTTGACAAGCATCGAGATCCCTAGGTTAACCCTCCCTTCTGTCGCCAATGTGGATTCCATGATGAATGTACTTGGCCGCACTCCCATGTTTGTATCCCTCAATGGAGAATTTATCCACAAATGAGTGCTACGATGAATCCCGCTAGCCAAACTATTGGATGTTGTTTAGTGCTGACACTGAACCCCCAGGTCTTCCACTAGTTATTCTCCAACAGCAGGTAGTATGAGTTTTCCTTACTTCGGGCCCACTTTGGGAATGTTCGAGGCCTTGCCAGGAACTGTCTATTTCCAGGAAATTTGGGAATTTCTTGAACCACTGCCTGAAGTGGACATCCTTCATGACCTCCATGTCCTCCCTGGGCACGAGCTCCATCAATGCCATCGCCAGACGTGGCATCTGCTCCAGATCCTCCCACGTACCCATAGCCATAAGGAATTCATCATACATCTCCCCTAGTATCAGGACCCCTGAGATCTGATGCATGTACCATAGGCTGATTCTGACCTCCCCGTGATGCAGGTGGATGGTATTGGTCCCCAGTGACCATCGGCTCTACAGCTCCGGCACAGCTGCTTCAGATGGTAGATATGGAACTGGGAAGTCCAAGCTACCTCATACTGGCCCACCCTTCGCAGCTCTGCTCCAAATTACTCACATGAGGAACCTACCCAGTAGGCCTAGGCCCCATCATCCGTAATGTTTCCCTACGGGTGCATGTCTCATTTCTCGGACCACCATTCTTCAGTTTCCCTAGTACCGCCTTAAGGATGGTTCGGTACAGAGGAGGGTACGTCTTTGTCTGCAATGCATTTCCGTCAACATTGTTCCAATGATTGTATAAGCAGTCGACAATGATGGGCATGAATTCCTCTCAGGCGTGACCATCAGGAACCCTGAACCATCAGTGTTGACATAGCGTGCTTCAGAACCAGTAAGTTGGATCGTCCCTACCTGATTCGAGGATGAAGATGTCATCCCTTAGCCCAAATCCATACAAGGGAAACCTCCTACATAGTGAGTAGTTCTTCTAACTCTCCGACAGCAGCTCCAACAATGAACTATTGTCTGAGTGGCTCCAGACTAACTTTCCTAGCCCTAGGCTGTTCGCCATTTCATCCCTCCAGGTAGCATCTACAAGGACCCCCTGGGGATCTTCTTGGTGTGCCAATCATTTTTGGAACATGGACGTTTTTTATCTAGTTCGAGCAGATCATTCACAAAGCATGTTGGAAAAGTCTTCTCATGAAGACTCTTTACAGAGCGCTACATAGGTATTCACAACCGGATCATGGGGTGCAAACGCTGTGTCGAGGACTCGTAGTGCACCGCGAAGACTTGATTCGCAGAGAACACTTGAGGAGTACGAAGAGTTGTGCGAATCGAGGGAACAAGAAGAAAAAATCACTGATAAAGGAATGGAAAAAAGAGAGAGAACACATCCTATTTATAGGTGAGAACCTTCAGAGCTTCATGGCATGCCCAGTTCATGGAGCTTCGTGGTCCGCTCGGCCTGCACGTCCCCCATCTACTTCGCGAGCCTTCTTCGTGAGTCAGTACTGCGAATGGCAGAGGATTTTGGTGATTTCCCTCATACTCTAACCCTTGATCACTCCTTGGATCCGAGTCTAAGGGGGGCATTTGTTGGCGGAAAAATTTGGGACAAAGAATAGGCCCAAAGAAGGCCCCAAAGAACTGCCTCACGAAGCCCCTTCATGGAGATCCCCCAGCACCGCGGCCTCTGCAAAAGAAGGATGCAGGACGCTCCATGACTGCAGTTGACGTTCGCGCACCCATGGTGAAGCAAGGAGCCAAGACGCTCCGTGATCACACTTGACTTTCGTACACCTTCTGCGAAGCAAGGATGTGGGATGCTCCGCGACTACAGTTGACGTTCGCGCACCCACCGTGAAGCAAGGAGGCGGGACGCTCCGTGACCCCCCTTGACGTTTGTGACCCGCCGTGAAGAAGCCAAATCCCTCTTCACGACGGATGAGCGCCGCTCCACGGTGCCACTTGCCTATAAATTCCAGGCTCCCCCAGAGGTGAAGGGACAGACAATAAAACCTTTCAGCTTCCCCGCTCCAGAATTGTGAAGGATCCTTCTACTCTATGAACCATGAGCTGTGTGAGGAACTTCTGCTCCACAAAGTGCCTACCCTTTATCTCGTTTTGACCCCATCTTCTGAGAGGGATTCCTTTCGCGAAGGCTAAGGGTCTTTGCAAAGTAAGGGGATCCCCAAGGGGACTGGGTCGTCATGGAGTATTTATGATTCTTGAAAAACCCTTCATGTACACATGATCCACATGATAAGGCAGGGTCACTTTAATTCATGAAGCAAATTGCATCCCGACACCTTGCTTTGCGAGGAACCTTTCCTCTACAAGGCTGTGCTCCGTGAATGTCCATCCACTTCGCGAAACACCACCCATATGCACCTCTGCCCCATGATAAGGCTATGGAACCCCACTTTGTGAAGCACACCCCTGCATAAGTTCTCTCTGCCACGCGAAGCAACAAATCTTCACAAATCCCCTACCTATGGACCCCACTGCTTGGAAAATCCTATTCCCATGCGACCCTCCAGGTCTGCACGAGGGGACTTCAAAGTACCCTGGATGGTACTATCTGTTTCGTTGCTTCGTCTAATGATTCTTCACATAGGCAAGCTAATTAATATTTCTTCCTTACATATCCACGCTAATGTGGACCCCTCGATGATTCGCTCCGCGACACCCACTTGCTACGGTGTTACCGATGCCTTCCCTCCCACCAGGAGAAGAGAGTACTAGCTTTTTAAGCCCTAGGGGTGTAGAGCAAACCTACCTCGTTTGAGCTGTAGGATGTTAAACTGCCAAGCACCATCATCCTCAGCACATGATGTTAAACTGTGACCTCACTCGGTGCCTCGTACACAGGGTCCCCCTGCCTTGGACATTCTCCACACCCACACATCTCCCCAGGGATGGGATCACCCCTCACAGGGGATGATATCCCCCTTATTGGAGTTGCGTTTGTCCATGGGGAAGGGCTGCCACCTTGTTGTAAGCACCTAGCCTTTCTTGCAGGAGCCAGCATCCCTGCTACTCCTCACTTCCTCGGTGCCAAGGACCAAGAGGGGAGATGGGGAAAGGGTTTTTTCACCCTTTCCCTCTCCCAATGAGCTTTTTCACCATCAGGCCTCCATCTCGGAGTAAGTCTCAATATCTCTCTTCTTGGGCTGCTCCTTGCATAATCCCCACTCCACATCTCACGGACGCACCTTTCACAACGTGGTCTTCAGGCCTTTGCTGCCTCTTGTTTCTCACACCGAGCATGACTCACGTGGGATTAGAGTAAGAATCTACCATTAAAACACCCCCATCCCACTTGATGTTAACTTTATTACCCAACCAGAACTACGTGGACTTTGATCCATGTCAAGGCATGGTACGTCGGAAGCCTCCATGAGGTTTAATCCCACCACTCGGTCATTCCAACCTCCTTCAGGTCAGCTCGCCAAACACCTTGGGCAGCCTAGAGTATAAGTTCCACACCACCCAAACTACTGGGACTTTGATCCATGTCATGGCATGGTATGTAGGAAGCCTCCACGAGATTCAAAACCACCACTCGGTTATTCTGACCTCCTTCACGTCGTTTCACCAAACACCTTGGGCAGCTTAGAGTATAAGCCCCACACCACCCGAACAACGGGGACTTAGATCCATGTCAAGACATGGTACGTAGGAAGCCTCCCTAGAGTTCAAGCCCACCACCAGGTCGGTCCGACCTCCTTCACATCGATTCACCAAACACCTTGGGTAGCCTAGAGTATAGGCCCCACACTACCCGAACTATGGGGACTTTGATCCATGTCAAGTTATTGTACGTAGGAAGCTTTCCTGGGGTTCAAGCCCACCACCATCCATTGGTCCCGACCATCATCAAGTTGGTGCACCAAGCCCCATCATTTTGGGAAGCCTATAGTGTAAGCCCCACTCCCCCAATCCGAACTACGTGGACTTTGATCCATGTCAGGGCATGGTACATAGGAAGCCTCCCTGAGGTTCAAGCCCACCAACACCTATCAGACCCCAGGTCTATCTTCACGTCGGTTCACCGACACACCCCTTCCCAAACTATGAGTACTTTGATCCATGTCAAGGAATGGTACATAGGAATCATCCATGAGGCTCAAGACATTAACCCATCAGTCGTTTCAACCCCATTCACGTCTGTATGCCTCCGTCCTTCATGACGTTAAACTGTATTCTCCATCTAAACTACATGATCTTTGATTCCCCACCATTGTGATACATAGGTAACCATCAAAAGGATCAAGCCCCTCACTCATGTCTCATCCTGACCTTTCCCTTGAGCCTACGTGTCTCAGGAATCTCATTCCCTAACCCAGAGGTTCCACTTCCTCTGGGTCCCACCCATGTGTCCATTCTCATGGGTCACCTCCTCAGGTGTCCCATTGTTTCATCGAACTACGTGGACTTTGATTCCCTACCAAGGGGATACGTAGGAAGTATCTTTGAGGATCATGCCCAAAGCCATCATCCATCCTGATCCTTACCCAGGCCGCCCACGTGATGGCCCCAATATCAGTGTTCCCTCTAGAGGGTTCCTCCATGTATTCCACTATAGTCAGTGTTCTGATCTGCTCGATCCATCTCCACTGGACGTTAAACATGCGACATACCCTATGTTAAAAATAGGAAGGTGGGGAAATCCTCAGATACATTCCCATGGAATATGATTCCCCCATATTCAATGTGGGATGCCTAGGGCTTCCATGCCCTCGAGAAGCCCTATAATAAGTGACATAAGAGAGACACTCCAATTCTCGAGCATCTAGACATGCCAGTGATGCCCCAATGTGACTAATCCCCTAACCAAAGGTTACTGCGCTGACCGGACCCCTGGGAATGTCTTGATAGAAGAAGTGTAATTAACCAGTGCCCATTAAGATATGGTATCAGGAAGATTTTCACGAACAACGTTATAAATCTACAGGGGAGACCCGAACTAGGTAACAAGTTCTGAGGAGGAATCCATGGAAGGAAGAACTGACATCCCATCATCTTGTTTCGTTCAAGGAGTAGACGTCCCTGAATAAGGAACATATTTCTCCCACCTATGGAAAGCACGAATGTAGGGTAATAAAGTCACGACTGTCATAATCACGCAGACAGACATGCGTGCCCCAGCAAAAGCATCAGAAACACCTATTCCTCCATCCAATTAATGATCCATGAGCAGAACTACAGAACCTAAGATCCAAAATTGTGTGTAGTAATATTTTTAGAAAATATTTGGTGAAATTATCTCTTTAGTGTGAATTGTGACATATATACATATTATAAAAGACTCATGTATTTATTCACACAAAAGGCTATTAATATTCCCAAAATTAAGGTGGTTAAATATAATCAAGGATTATGATAGTTCAATCCATTACAATACTGGGATGGAAAAAAAATTAGCAGATACTCTGAGAAAAATGGATATTGAACCCCTATCCATGATATGGATTAAAGGGGATCCAATCCATTGGGACCTGATAATAGTGGAATTGGGATTAATAACAGAATATTAATCATAATTTTCAAAGATAACTTCTCTAGAATTTGTTCTTAAGAGTAAAAAGGAGGCCCAAAAAAGATGATGGATAGGTACAAAAAAAGGTAGTGAATATTTAATAGTTTAACTTTTATAAATATGGTGTTATAACTTTTGGAACGTATATATGTGTCCTATAAAAATTGGAGTTGAATAGAAAAATTCAATATGATTCACATAGATCATTTTCTCTACTCATCTAGGATGAACTAATATGTACATAGATCTTTCATATGGGTTGAATCTGGGGAGGATCTTAGATTGTAGAGAAAAAGTACTATGAAACATGAAAACTCACCAGGTCAAAGTGTTGTGGTGGAAGCATAATTTTGATGAATAAATATGTTAATCATAAGATGTGATGAAACAACAATACCCTTATTTTTTAGTGTATGAAATGAAATTTCAAGTGAATTTTTTTTATGGGGGTAGGGGAGAATGAAATGACCCAAAAAATCATAAATTAATGTCCATTTTTAATGAAAAAATGGATTACTAATAAATACAAGTATAAAAAACACTTAAATTTTTTTGGTTATTTTATAGAGTTATAAATTATTTATTTCAAGATTTAAAATCCTATTAATCATCATAAACATTGATACTACAACCATTTTATAGTGACCATTAAGATTAGAATGATAAAGTCTCATTAACATAGACATAAGAAGTGATGACCTCAACCATTAGGATCAAACCCTATGAATGCTATTTATCATAGTTTTAAAGGGATATAGAATCAATGGTCATTTCCCTTGACCAATCCCAAGCTTATATTCAATAGCTAAATCATGATAAAAACTATTTATAGGAAAAGTTGAGGCTTATCAAGATAATGGCCCAAAACAGGTTCACCGAACCACCCCAATAGGGTGCCACCATTTCAATCCACACCCTTAAGTTGTACCATGGTGTAAAAAAAGGATATGAATCTATACATTAGTAGTATGAATTTAAATATTTTGATTAATGAAATAATTATCATATTTTTCAATTTTTATCATTACTTTATAAATTATTAATGTGTTTGATAAAAAGTAGATTTTATTATGAAGAAATCAGAATTTCCTTTTTTACAAAATATTTATATAGTTTCAATTATGACACTCCTTTGATAAATTAAATAATTTTTTAAATAAATTTTATTTGAAAAAACTAATCTTATTAAGTTAATTTTAGTTAAATTTAAATGAAAATATAATATGATGAGGTCTAATGTGATATTTATAATGGTCTGAAAGAGGTATGTGTTGTCAAAACTAGGATTTTCAAATATATAAGAATTTTTATTTTAAAATGTGAATTAAAATATTTAGAATAATATTAAAGTAAAATAAATATAATTTTTGAAATTATAACATTGAAATTAGGTAATGGTTATTTTTCATAATTTTCTCATCCAATATCATTTTTGGGTTAAAATTAAATATTACATAAATATATAGTATGTATTATGACATCATAAAATGTAACGCCCCGACCCCAGTTACCTAGATTCGGTGCATTATTACGTAACATTGGCATGATCACAAAAGATCAAGTCTCAAATGACTGATTAGTTTAGTAGCCTTGGAAACACTAGATACATTCATAAACGTTACATTACATCATAAAGTGAAAAACTACAATAACATGGTCTCTATAGCCCACACTCATATCCCCTTCCGACTATCCCTATAGGTCATTCATAGAATACTTCTTCACATCCTGTAAAAATTAAAACATTTAAAGGGGTGAGCTCAGATGCTCAGTAAGGATAACAATATAGCAGAAACATTTATAAATAATCCTAAACATTTAAGGCAATGTATAACTGAAATAAAATACTTTTAAACTTGAACATCATCATAATATGGAAAAATAAAATGAAATAATGTCATTTACTTATTCTCATGGATATTCTACTAGTTGAATAATAACATGTAATATCAATAACCACTATCATAATGAGGGAATGCATAATTCCAGACTATCATAACCACGTAGCCAAGGCCTCGTGCCAAGACTACAAATAAGATTTTGTCAAGGCCTCGTCCCAAGACACTAGTTTGTCTCATTAGACCTACCAATGCATCAAGGAGCTATAGCGGGCTCCACCCGTCACTTATTATGTCCAATTCATTCCTTATATGAAAAGGTTTAAACATATCATAAACCATAATAGAATCATATCACATAAAACATGCATAAAGGAAACATAAAATTTTCACATTTCAATCACAATATATCAATAAAACAAATTGATATAATTTAAACATTATCAAAACCATTTTAAAAGAAAATTAAAACTTGGTATTCATTTTTTTTAAAGAAGTTATAGCTTGTAGAGGAAGCTGAAACTCAAATAATGGTCACGGCGGCAGAGAAGTCGTTGTCACCGCATACATTCGACAAAAAAACATTCCCTTTTGTCATTTAGTAAAACTCTTCATATAAAAAATATTCCTTTTTAATAAATGTAAAAGTCAAAGGGGTTTATACACTGTATAAAAGAAAGTTGTGTGTAAAACAAAATATGCCTCAATGAAAGGAGATTGAGACGAAGTCTCTTACCTCGTGTTCGGCTTGAATCAATCATTCTTTAACCTCTTTAATAATAAAATAGAGTTAATTTATACTTTCTTAATAACATTTTTTAAGTTCATTATTCCTTTTATGTCACTTATTACCATGTTATTAACATTATGTAATTATTTATGTCAATAACCGTCATTTTATCGATCTTTGGTAGCTGAGTCAAAAATAAACTTCTTATAATTACAAGTTGTTCATGTGGTAAAATATCCATTATATGCAAAATTATATTTATGATTTAGATATCATATATATCATATATATCCAGTATATACATGAATTTATAATATTACATAACATTTAGAGGTAAGAAATGAAATGCACCGTTCATGAGGACGGTAAGCTGTACGTACGCATGAACAGTTCTTTCATTTCTATATCTTATTTAATGGAATGAAATCATAATGATATATTGGTATATTATAATTACAGTATAATATCATATATAATATAATTAACTCCATCTTTTATACGTCCCACATATGGAATTAAGGAATCAAATCACATTGAGGGGGCGGTAGTCCGCACTTCTTAAAATGAAGATATCGAGTTTGCCCATAATGGATACCATACAGGTATGGCATAATTGAAAAAAACAGAAGAATAAGGAAAACATAAACATAATATATATCATATATAAATATAGTGACATCTTAATGGCCACCATGAAAGGTGTTAAAAGAAGATTTAACAATCATCATTTCGTGAGGCAGTAATTCGCCACCCACAGAAACAGTATGTTCATTAACCATTAGACGAAGGTGTGTGTAATTCTAAATCAAATCACTCTCATAAAAACATCCTAGTATATTTAAGATACTGTTGTTGTTACTAATAAAGTAATAAAAAGAGTTTAAGGGGTTGAAGAAGAAAACTAAAACAAAAGGACATAAGAGAATACATTACCTTAAAATCGAGTAACTCTTTTTGATTTGAGCCAAAGGGTTTCTTGGGAAGACTTATTCCCAAAGTAAAGCTTCTTTGTGTAAGAGAGGGAAGTTTGGAGAGTATATGGGTAGAGGTTGGCCAAGCCAAATGGCTTTAATGTGTGAATAAGGTAGTAGAGGTGGGGGCCTTTTATAAGAGGAGAGGAGGGGCAATCTTGAGAAGTCATGAAATGTTACATTAATATATAATGAGTTTCGGATTTTAAAGGTCCCAAAATTTTATATTTCGAGGATCTGTTGATAAGGTTTCGAAATATACGCACACAATTGGTTTTTGACAAGTTAATGTCTTAGATTTTACATTATCTTATCATTTTATTTATATCGTTAATTAATGAGGTAATCGCAGTATCATCATGGTGTCATAAACAAATTCAATTTATTTAATGTCTAAAAATTATAAAAAAAATATCATGATGTTGGAAATCTTTTTATATTTCCAATGAATAATTATAGTGGATAATTTAACTTATATAACCCCATGTAATAATTGTTTTAGTAAAACAACACATGTTTGTGACAATTTTATTTTTACTTTAAATAAAAAGTTATTAATGTCATTTTCTTACCCACGTGGCTCCATGGGGTCCCCAAGTTGACCCACGGATTGTCTTGGTCGGCCATGACTTATAAAATATGGGTAAGACAAGTGTAAAGGTAATTTCATATTATTATAACATTATATTTACCTTAAATTACACTAATTCCCTTTAATCGCGATTAAAAAAACATAAAAGTTACTACTCACCAAAAATTATTTTCATCTTATTGAACCAAATTTTACTTACTAATGACGACCATGTATGTCAGATTTTTGAAATTAAGTTCACAGAAGTGGTAATGTTTAATTTAAATGAAAAATTAGTATTTTGACTACCACTTAGTGGGTTCACTATTCATCAAAAATTGAAGTTTCTCAGAACAATACCAAAAATTCACCCTAAGATATAATTGATATTCCGAATTCAAAAATAATTTCTATTTTAAAAAATCCAAACATATAAGTTTCATTAATTAATGTTATAATTAATTCCCGTTGTCATAAAAAATAGCGTGTTTTTAAGAAACAATATCAATCAAAAGATTGACAATTATTTATGTCCAATTTCAAAGTGAAATTAATTCTGATGACCACCATTGGATAAAATTGTAAAATTATATTATAATTATACTTTAAAACCACTCAATAGTAAATTTTTCACTATTAATCATTTTTATTAAAAAATTTGTTTTTAATTAAAATTTAGTAATTTCCATAATTCATCAAAATATAAATGTTATCCGAAAAGTTCCAAAATTTCACCCAAGTCTAAATTCGATATTCCGAATCCAAAAATGAAGTCCATTTTGAAAGGTAAAATTTATAAAATTTCAAAAAGTAGGTATTACTATTCATAACAGCTAGTTTGATTGGTTGTGGTGTGTGTTAGAACTTGAAGTTGCGTACAACACACACTACTGTATTATTCAAAGAGAAGCATACTGTGGAAGATTGGGGTGTTAAATTCAACCCTCCTTCAATAAATTTCATCCTTTAAATTTGAAATTGTTCTTCAGAAATAAAAGGTTGAAAGTAGAAATTAACTTTGTGGAAGACCCACATCGAAAATAGGGTTAATAAAATTTAGTCTTAATAAGAGGGAAATGGAAATGAGAAAGTCACCACCAAATTAGGGTTTTGAATAGGAGAACATTGGTGGAAATTATAGACACATAATTAGAGGAAAAATGTAAATATTTTTAGGGAGTGATTGAGGTCATAAATCACAAACAAGTGAAAAATTGAGGGCCTCAAAGTCATCAATCTATGATAAAAATATCATCAGTTCAAGAAAACATAAGGTATTAGGATAACACATTTTTTTTAATATCTCTTTCCTAAAGTTTAAGAATTAATTTATTCATAGAATAAGATAGAGGTATATATATATATATATACTTGAAAAGTAGAGTTTCAACCATCAACAAATTTCTACCACAAACTCATCCTTCCCTCAAAAAGATAATAAATATCAAAAATATTATATTTATCTTAATCATAAAAGTTTCCAAATATTAAAACATACCATTTAGATTAGGAAAACTATTTTGTAATACCAGGGACTTCCTCTAGGCTACTGGTAGGTAATAAAGGCCTATCACACTATGGTCGTGTATTCGATTCTTGTAGCTTTGTCCGATGCGACGGGTTATCCCCTAAACTGCAGGTTTTCCTTTTCCTAAAAGTATAGTATTATAATATTCCAAAAATAATCTTCAGAAATGTTTTAACCTTAAACAATACTATCGAAAGTTCAACTTAATCCATTCCAACCATTTTAGATATCCAAAATACCTCTGTCCAGACTTTCTCTAAAAGGTCTCTAAATTCCAAAATCAATTGTAACATCCGATTCCCCAAACCAAGTAAAGTTTCTCTTATTATCACATAATAAAAATATGATTACCTTTACCCGATTAAAACCTTAATGAAAACAACAAGTACTATAGTACAATCCTTATATATATCACATTATTCTTATAACCAGATTATAATCCTTGAGTCCAAAATCACCAATACATTAATTATTCCACTTCTACTGTAGTAACGACATAAGATTGGCCTTGATCCCTTGGCCTTTTCTGAGGTATGTTTTCCTGACGCTTAGGAAATTCATTTGCATAATTCCCCATTTCCCTAAAATTTTAGCATTCAACATTGATAGCCTCTTTCTTTTCCTTGCAACCACGAGCCTGGTGACTTTTTTCTTCACATTTATAACAAACTCCCATTCCTTTTTGGAAAGTACCAGGGTGATTCTTCCCACAAGTATCGCATAATGGAAAATCATTCTTTCCACTTTTCCCTTTATCTGTCTCTTGTTCCACCATTCTCTTCTTCTCTTGCTTTACTTTATTGTCTTAAGATTTCGAGAATTCCTTTTCTATCTTGATAGCACATGAGACAATATCTTCGTATGACGAGAAAGATTGTAAGACTAAGGCTCGATAGAGAAATGATTTTAACCCATCAAAGAGACGATAAATATTACTTCTTGGGTTACGTATATAATTTGTAGCATGCATCGCTATCCTTTTAAAGTTATCCTCATACTTTGCGACATTCTCATCCTCCTTCTTCCTCATACGCAGAAATTGTCTTTCCATATCTGCTCGATGGTCACGAGGAAAGTATTTTTCTAAGAAAAACTCTTTGAACTCCCTCCATTCCATATTTGATACTTCATCATCTTCCTTTGTGTTTTGTATCAATGACCAAAATTTATCAGCATCTCCAGTGAGGCGGTAAATGTAACGACCCAAAGTTTTTCAATGGAAAATTCCCTTCTTATATCTTTGTCATAAAAACACAAAATAATGAACTACTAGGTGATAAGTGACATTTAAACATAATTTTTTCACCCCTATGTTTGGAATTTTAAAAATCCGACATATACGGTTGTGTTCAAGATAGTTTTTGGAGTCCAATGAAACAAACATAATTTTTGGTGAATAGTAACCTACCCTTATGAATAGTAACCTACCCTTATGAATAGTAACCTACCCTTATGAATAGTAAATAAGAGTAACATTACCTATGAATAATAAAATAAAATTTAGACATCATAGAAAGTGATAATTTGACCTTAGTAAACATTTTTGGTATTTTATAAATCATAAATGATTAATTATAATTAATTAATTAATTTAAAAGAATATTTATTTTCCTGAAATATATTCATAAATTATTGAATCAATGTCTAATAGTTTTTAGATAATTTTATAAGACCCTAAGTAATTTTTGAAAGAATTGCAAAATCAGTTTTAATTTTAAAAACTGTTTTTTTAAAGTAAATTATGATTTTAATTAAATATTAAATTAATAATATTTAGAAAATTATTTTTGAAAAATGGAATTCATTTTTGTATTCTACACATCGAAAAATGGTTGGGGTAAAATTTTGGGATTTTTCTGAGATACTTGAATTTTTGATGAATAGTATAATACATTAATTTATCATATAAATGCATTTTAATTAAAACCCACTATTCCTGACATCACAAGTGATGTAAGCACCCAAATCCCGAATTCACAAGTCAAATTTACTATTCTTGGTCATCCAAGACTCACTATTCCTTTTCCTTGGTGGAATTAATAAACTAATCAATTTAATATTAAGAAAACCCCTCTCCCCTCCACTATAAAAGCCACCCTTCACTCCCTCTTTTCCTCACACCTCTCAAGCTCCAAGCCTTCTCTAAATTCTGCCCAAACACCTTCCCTAGCTCATCCACCACGTCCAAAAGCTTCTGGTCTCATCAAAAGGCCAAGCCTAGCTTCCTTAAAGAGGAACTCAAGAGGAGGATTCTAAAGGTAATTTCTCACCCTCTTCTCCTTTAATTTCCTTTCAAGTTCAAGTTCCTTTCTTGATCTCTCCCTACCTATCTTCATCCAAATTGTTCTGTAAATCTAGTATTGTATATATACTGTAATATTATGATTCTAATTTTATATTATATCACCTCACACCCTTTCCATCTTCCTTTTATTTTATTAAAGAGAACGTTGTTCATGTGGTGATAATTTATCACCTTCAAAAACAACATGCTCTCTTCTTCCATTTATGCCATCAATCTGGTCATGAAACAATTTTTATGGTTGAACCAGAATGTTTTATATGTATTATGTTCTATTTTAAGTTCTGGAAATAACCTATGGCCATACTACTAAGTGAAAAGTTAAAATGAGTTGGTTGTGATCCAAAAACCGCTCAAATTTGCCCAAATAATCTTCATTTAATTCTTATCTAATGATTCGGCCACATGGATCTAATATAACTCATTATAAAATCATTAAATCTTATGTAATATCATTAATTACATGTAATATCAGTTCTGGATGTTTACCCATGATCTACCCAAACATCAAATTAAGAATACAAGTGGACCGCTCAAGAAAACCATGAAAACAAACATCCCCGATCAATGTTTTTAAACTCTATAAGCCATCCAAAAGAACATAATATGAAATAATGAAACCATAATGAACCCTATTAATTTATAAAAGGTTTTGTAATTTCTAATTAATGAATATAATGTCATTATACAGGACATTAAAGAGAAGGAGGCATTCGAGTACAAGCTAAGGGGAAATCTCAAACCCAATTTTCTTCCTTTGGGTTCTCCCTCTTTCACTCCATTTTTGATATGGTTACTCCTCAAAGGTCTTTTGTTCATCATTTAATTTACTTTTCTGGGATATACATGTTTGTCACTGGTTTTTATGACCATCAAAATGTTTTCCAAAAGAACTCTTCTTTCAAGATCTCACATTTTGCCTCTCATTCAAGGTTGATGGTTCTTATATCAAGTATGTTGTTCCCTCTTTCTTTTGGGAACCCAAAGCTTATGAATGTGTTATTATGAGATGAAACCCATTCCTTTACATGGGTTATTTATGTACATGTTGATATGTTTTCTATGTGGCAAGCATGATAATGATAATGTTATGATGTGACGGGTGCGCCCGGAATTCTATAGCGCAATATGAATGTTTAAATGTGACGGGTTCGCCCGGAATTATATAGCGCTCCAATGCATTGGGTAATGTGATGAATCTCATGAGTAAATGTGAAATTATGCGTGAACATGATGCTAGCTTTGTTCACAAATATGTGTGGTAGTTAACCACTAAGACATGATGTTTCATTTTTATGCTTTGCCACATTTCAAGTTTATTGTTTATGCTCCTCTCATGTTCAAGATCTTCTTCCTATGTCATGATTATGCTCACTCCATGCTATATTGTTCTTATCTATCCTCTTATTGGGCTTTTAGCTCACCCCTTTTGATGTATATCCTCAGGTGGCTACATGTACTAAGGAGAGGACAAGTGCTACTAAGAAGCTATACAAGAAGAAATTAAATGAATTTTTATGCTTGATGTTGTACTTGTTATGTGTAGTCCTAGTTTTCCCAAGACACTAAACCTATGTATCCTCCATGTGTAATACTATTATGTTGTTTATCTTTGAAATGATGTAATAGTAATATAAGAAAAGGCCGGGTCGTTATAGTTGGTATCAGAGGAAAGGTTTAGTTAATTTGGGAATTAGGATTAGTGAACCCTAAAGAAAACCTCTAGCATGTGACTATGTACAAATATGCACACAAGGATATTTACCTAGGGATCCCATATGTTATGTTTTTGTTTATGCATGACTTATTTACTTATGTTTTGTTCTAACCTTTCCTATTTTAGAAAATGGTGGGAACCAGGAGAAATCAGGCCAACAACTCTTGCGAAGGCCAATGCAACGATTGCCCGAATGACATCCCCAATGATTTTGGAGGTGGAGTTCAAAACTTCATGACGATGCTTACCCAATTATCCCAGGTTATGAATAATAACCATAATAATGGGGAACGTCCTCCTTCACCAAAGAGGGAGCAGCTAGCTATCGAAAGTTTTATGCGGCAACGACCACCGACGTTTTGTGGATCTTCCGATCCACTAGTTGCGGAACAGTGGGTCAACTCCATGGAGAAGATCTTTTATGTTCTTCACTGTTCTGAGACAGAGAAGGTGACTCTAGCTTTTTATCGTCTAGACGGAGAAGCTGATCAATGGTGGGCTTTGATTAAGAACACCAAGCCAAGGCATGAAATAGAAGAGATGGAATGGGAAGACTTTAAGATAATGTTTCTTAATAAGTACTTCCCACGAACTCTTCGCACAAAGATGGAGAGAGAATTCATAGAGCTCAAGCAAAAAGAAGGAGAATCTATCACAACCTATGAAGCAAATTTCACAAGGCTCGCAAGGTATGATTCGGGGTTTGTTATCAACAATGATAGCAAAATTGATAGATTCTTTAGTGGATTAAAACCACATCTTCGAAAAGCTCTTGAAATTCGAGACTTTGGGAGTTATGAAGAAGTTGTTCGGTGTGCTCTCAAAGTGGAGATGGAGTTTGGAGAATGGTCCCATGGCTACGGTGATAAGAAAAGAAAGATGGAGTTTCAAGCTGGTGGATCTATTGATAAAGATGGGAAGAAAACACAACGACCCACTTGCCAAAAATGTGGGAAGTTGCATAGTGGGAACAGCCTCAAAGGGACGGGGAAATGCTTCAAGTGTGGGAAAGAAGGACACCTAGCTCACGAGTGTCGAAAAGACATGAAAAGGAAGGATAATGTATCCGATGAAAGGAGAGAACCACTCGTGGTTCAATGCTACAACTGTAAGGAGCTAGGGCACTATTCAAACCAGTGCACTAAACCTCGAGCTTTCGAGGGTAATCAGCGCCAACAACCACCAAAGCCAAAGGAACAAGGGAAGGCTTATGACATCACTACTGCGGAGGTGGAACATGATAATGAAGTCGTACAAGGTACACTTCCTATTCACTCAAGAATGGCAAAAGTCTTATTTGATTCTGGTTCTACGCATTCCTTTATATCTTGCAAGTTTGCTAGAACTATAGAATCGAAGCCCTGAAACCTTGAAGTAGAGATATCTGTAAAAACACCAAGTGGTGCAATCATTGCAACCCAAGTGTTTGATTCTTCTCCTATTGACGTATTTGGGAAGATTCTTCCGGAAAAACACATAATACTTCCCTTGGTGGAATTCGACGCTATAATGGGAATGGATTGGCTCTCGTTATATAGAGCACATATCAACTGTCGGGAAAAGGAAATATATTTTCGTATTCCGAACCATCCCATGCTCCTCTACAAATGCAAGGAAGATCGTGAATCTCCTTTGAGAAATCCATCAATGGTGTGGGTGATGATTCCCTATGAAGAAGCATACCTCTCCCAAATGATTGAGTCAAAGTAAAGTTCCAACCTTGAGGAAATGGCCATCGTAAGGGAATACAGTGATGTATTTCCCGAAGAGTTACCCGGAATTCCCCCGGATCATGAGGTAGAGTTCTCAATTGAACTCATACCCGGAGCTACTCCTATCTCGAAGTGCCCCTATAGGATGGCTCCTATCGAACTGGAGGAGTTAAAGAAGCAGCTGCAAGAGAATCTGGACAAAGTGTTCATACGCCCTAGTGCATCACCTAGGGGTGCACCGGTGCTCTTTGTGAAGAAGAAGGATGGTACCATGCGGCTGTGTATCGATTATCGGGAACTCAACAAGATCACCATAAAGAACAAGTATCCTCTCCCAAGGATTGATGACTTGTTCGACCAGTTAAGAGGAGCTCAATACTTCTCAAAGGTGGATCTTCGTTCTGGATATCATCAAGTAAAGGTGAAGAAGGAAGATATTCAGAAGACTGCCTTCCGTACAAGGTATGGGCACTATGAGTTTTTGGTGATGCCCTTCGGACTTACTAATGCCCCTGAAATCTTCATGGATTTGATGAATAGAATCATTAGACATTACCTCGACAAATTTGTGGTAGTGTTTATCGATGATATTCTCATCTACTCCAAGAGCAAGGAGGAACATGAAGAACATCTAAGACTTGTGTTGGCGACATTGAGAAAGGAGAAGTTGTACGCCAAGTTCAGCAAGTGTGACTTTTGGATGAATCAAGTCACGTTCTTGGGACATGTGATCACAAGCGAGGGAATTTCTGTGGACCCTTCAAAGACAAAGGCAATTGAAGAATGGACCAGGCCCTCTAGTGTCACAGAAATCCGTAGTTTTCTTGGGTAAGGTGGGTACTACCGACGTTTTGTGAGAAACTTCTCACGATTGTCAAGCCCGCTAACTAAGTTAACAAGGAAAGGGGTAAAGTATGTATGGACGGAAGAATGTGAGGGAAGCTTCAAAGAGCTAAAGAGAAGGCTAATCACTGCACCTGTACTCACACTACCGAAAAGTGGAGAAAGTTTTGTGATATACCGTGATGCTTCAAAGAAAGGCATGGGTTGTGTACTCATGCAAAATGATAATGTGATAGCCTACGCCTCACGACAGTTGAAGATCCATGAGCAGAACTACACGACGCATGATCTAGAGCTGGCAGCCGTGATTTTTGCCTTGAAAATCTGGCGGCACTACCTTTATGGTGAGAAGTGTGACATATACACCAACCAAAAGAGCCTAAAGTATATATTCACACAAAAGGAGCTCAACATGCGTCAAAGGAGATGGTTAGAGCTAATCAAGGATTACGATTTCTATATTCACAATCATCCTGGAAAGGCGAACAAGGTAGCTGATGCTCTAAGCAGGAAAGAACCTGCTACTCTATCCATGTTGAGGATTGAGAAAGACCCTATCTTCTTGGATATGCAAAGGATGGATTTGGGAATCGTAAGGGCAGGGGATACATCTTACCTTGCCCAAATGATTGCGCAACCATCCATCCAACAGAAGATCAAGGAAGCACAAAGGGATGATGTAGAGATACAAAAGAGGGTGAATGCAGTAAAGGAAGGAAAGCTGCAAGAGTTCCATATCGACGATGATGGTGTGATTCGGTTTGGAACGCGGCTTTGTGTGCCTTCATCACCCGGAATAAAGAAGGAGCTATTGGATAATGCACATAGCTCAACTTTCTCTATTAATCCTGGAAGTACCAAGATGTATCGTGATCTCCGAGAACACTTCTTGTGGGATAACATGAAGAAGGAGATTGCAGAATATATATCAAGGTGCTTGGTGTGTCAGCAAGTTAAAGCTGAGCGGCAAAAGTCCAAAGGTATGATGCAGCCATTGCCGATACCCATGTGGAAATGGGAAAATGTTACTATGGACTTTGTCATGGGTCTCCCGAAAACGTCAAGAGGAAATAATGTGATATGGGTTGTGGTTGACCGACTCACCAAGACTGCCCATTTTATCGCTATTCGGGAAGACCTCTCACTTGAACAACTTTCAAGGATATATGTGAAGGAAGTAGTGAGGTTGCACGGTGTTCCACTCTCGATTATCTCTGACCGTGATCCAAGGTTCACTTCTAGATTCTGGAGGAGCCTTCAACATGCTTTGAGTACTGAATTAAATTTCAGCACGGCCTATCACCCCCAAACTGATGGCCAGTCTGAAAGGACTATTCAGACACTTGAAGATATGCTAAGATCATGCTCTCTTGAATTCAAAGGTGGATGGGATCAGCACCTTCCATTGGATGAGTTCTCATACAACAATAGCTTCCACTCGAGTATTCAGATGGCTCCGTATGAAGCTCTTTATGGGAAGCGATGTAGAACTCCAACCTGTTGGGATGAAGTTGGAGAATGAAAACTACTTGGTCCCGATCTTATTCAAGAGATGATAGAGAAGGTTCAAGTCATCCAGAAACACATCAAAGCTGCTCAAAGTCGGCAAAAGAGCTATGCTGACAATCGTCGAAGGGACTTGGAGTTCGAAGTTGGAGATAAAGTCTTCCTTCGAATATCACCATGGAAGAGAGTCATGCGATTCAGAAAAAAAGGGAAGTTAAGCCCAAGGTACAATGGCCCCTTTGAGATCCGTGATCGTATAGGAGTCGTGGCCTATCGTCTGGCACTTCCACCGAATATGGCTCAAGTTCATGATGTGTTTCACGTATCACTACTGAGGAAGTACATTCCAGACCCCTCACATGTACTAAACTCAGAGTTGGTACAACTGGAAGATGATCTCTCATATGAGGAGCAGCCGGTAAAAATTCTGGACGGAAGTGATAAGGTTCTACGCAACAAGACAACCCGCCTTCTCAAAGTGTTGTGGAGGAACCAAAAGTTTGAGGAAGCAACTTGGGAACCGGAAGAGGCAATGAAGGAGAAGTACCATCACCTGTTTGTGTAAAGTGAAATTTCGGGGGCGAAATTTCTTAAGGGGGGAAGAATGTAACGACCCAAAGTTTTTCAATGGAAAATTCCCTTCTTATATCTTTGTCATAAAAACACAAAATAATGAACTACTAGGTGATAAGTGACCTTTAAACATAATTTTGTCACCCCTATGTTTGGAATTTTAAAAATCCGACATATACGGTTGTGTTCAAGATAGTTTTTGTAGTCCAATGAAACAAACATAATTTTTGGTGAATAGTAACCTACCCTTATGAATAGTAACCTACCCTTATGAATAGTAACCTACCCTTATGAATAGTAAATAAGAGTAACATTACCTATGAATAATAAAATAAAATTTAGACATCATAGGAAGTGATAATTTGACCTTAGTAAACATTTTTGGTATTTTATAAATCATAAATGATTAATTATAATTAATTAATTAATTTAAAAGAATATTTATTTTCCTGAAATATATTCATAAATTATTGAATCAATGTCTAATAGTTTTTAGATAATTTTATAAGACCCTAAGTAATTTTTGAAAGAATTGCAAAATCCGTTTTAATTTTAAAAACTGTTTTTTTAAAGTAAATTATGATTTTAATTAAATATTAAATTAATAATATTTAGAAAATTATTTTTTAAAAATGGACATCATTTTTTTATTCTACACGTCGAAAAATGGTTGGGGAAAAATTTTGGGATTTTTCGGAGATACTTGAATTTTTGATGAATAGTATAATACATTAATTTATCATATAAATGCATTTTAATTATAACCCACTATTCCTGACATCACAAGTGATGTAAGCACCCAAATCCCGAATTCACAAGTCAAATTTACTATTCTTGGTCATCCAAGACTCACTATTCCTTGTCCTTGGTGGAATTAATAAACTAATCAATTTAATATTAAGAAAACCCCTCTCCCCTCCACTATAAAAGCCACCCTTCACTCCCTCTTTTCCTCACACCTCTGAAGCTCCAATCCTTCTATAAATTCTGCCCAAACACCTTCCCTACCTCATCCCCCACGTCCAAAAGCTTCTGGTCTCATCAAAAGACCAAGCCTAGCTTCCTTAAAGAGGAACTCAAGAGGAGGATTCTAAAGGTAATTTCTCACCCTCTTCTCCTTTAATTTCCTTTCAAGTTCAAGTTCCTTTCTTGATCTCTCCCTACCTATCTTCATCCAAATTGTTCTGTAAATCTAGTATTGTATATATACTGTAATATTATGATTCTAATTTTATATTATATCACCTCACACCCTTTCCATCTTCCTTTTATTTTATTAAAGAGAACGTTGTTCATGTGGTGATAATTTATCACCTTCAAAAACAACATGCTCTCTTCTTCCATTTATGCCTTCAATCTGGTCATGAAACCATTTTTATGGTTGAACCAGAATGTTATATATGCATTATGTTCTATTTTAAGTTCTGTAAATAACCTATGGCCATACTACTAAGTGAAAAGTTAAAATGAGTTGGTTGTGATCCAAAAACCGCTCAAATTTGCCCAAATAATCTTCATTTAATTGTTATCTAATGATTCGGCCACATGGATCTAATATAACTCATTATAAAATCATTAATGCTTATGTAATATCATTAATTACATGTAATATCAGTTCTGGATGTTTACCCATGATCTACCCAAACATCAAATTAAGAATACAAGTGGACCGCTCAAGAAAACCATGAAAACAAACATCCCCGATCAATGTTTTTAAACTCTATAAGCCATCCAAAAGAACATAATATGAAATAATGAAACCATAATGAACCCTATTAATGTATAAAAGGTTCTGTAATTTCTAATTAATGAATATAATGTCATTATACAGGACATTAAAGAGAAGGAGGCATTCGAGTACAAGGTAAGGGGAAATCTCAAACCCAATTTTCTTCCTTTGGGTTCTCCCTCTTTCACTCCATTTTTGATATGGTTACTCCTCAAAGGTCTTTTGTTCATCATTTACATTACTTTTCTGGGATATACATGTTTGTCACTGGTTTTTATGACCATCAAAATGTTTTCCAAAAGAACTCTTCTTTCAGGATCTCACATTTTGCCTCTCATTCAAGGTTGATGGTTCTTATATCAAGTATGTTGTTCCCTCTTTCTTTTGGGAACCAAAAGCTTATGAATGTGTTATTATGAGATGAAACCCATTCCTTTCCATGGGTTATTTATGTACATGTTGATATGTTTTCTATGTGGCAAGCATGATAATGATAATGTTATGATGTGACGGGTGCGCCCAGAATTATATAGCGCAATATGAATGTTTAAATGTGACGGGTGCACCCGGAATTATATAGCGCTCCAATGCATTGGGTAATGTGATGAATATAATGAGTAAATGTGAAATTATGCGTGAACATGATTCTAGCTTTGTTCACAAATATGTGTGGTAGTTAACCACTAAGACATGATGTTTCATTTTTATGCTTTTCCACATTTCAAGTTTATTGTTTATGCTCCTCTCATGTTCAAGATCTTCTTCCTATGTCATGATTATGCTCACCCCATGCTATATTGTTCTTATCTATCCTATTACTGGGCTTTTAGCTCACCCCTTTTGATGTATATCCTCAGGTGGCTACATGTACGAAGGAGAGGACAAGTGCTACTAAGAAGCTATACAAGAAGAAATTAAATGAATTTTTATGCTTGATGTTGTACTTGTTATGTGTAGTCCTAGTTTTCCCAAGACACTAAACCTATGTATCCTCCATGTGTAATACTATTATGTTGTTTATCTTTGAAATGATGTAATAGTAATATAAGAAAAGGCCGGGTCGTTATAGTAAACTTCCATGACAACTTTTTCCCTTTCAATATTCCCTAAAGCCTGAAATATTTTCTCTAGGGAATTTATCCATTGCTCAGCTACTAATGGATTTGTACCCCCATTAAATGTTGGTGGTTGTTGCCTCATGAAGTGGACTAGCATTGATCCTCCACGTTGCAGATCAGGGTGCTCCATACGTGCAAGGTTATTATTCATAACCTGAGTGAGTTGTCCTAGTATGTTGATAAGCTGATCAGCACTAGTTGTATCACCATATCCACTATAAATATCTTAAGTAGGAGGGAAATCCCTACATGGAGTGCGTGCATTGATATGGTTTCCATTCCTTCCACTAGGCACCATTTCTAAACAATGGCATAAACTAGACTAGTTTATGAATCCAAATACATAATTCCATACTTGTAAAACACTTAACATAAATTGAAATATTTATGGATATAATCCATAACAATAAAAAAATTTCTTTGAGGAAGTATATACTCATAAACCCTTCATAATGGTTTGAAAAGAAAATGACAATTATCCTAAGCATATCCCCAGGGAGTGTCATAACCAAGAGTGAATCAAGGGCCGTTGTCATGCACCAATTCCCATTCGAGTCTAGCTTAAAGCGGTGTTTTTGGGTTCTACCCCTAGGTACATCTGTGCCAGAGCCACCTCTACCTGCTCATATCCAGACAAGGATGTATTGCTTAGAAAACTCAAAAAATATCTATAATACCAAAATTTTAAGTAGTTCATCTATACTAATCCTCAAAGTTTATCTTAGGGCTATGTCCACTAATTAGAGTTTATCTAAATCTGGCTTCTAAGGTTAGTACTAAAATGTGTCTGATACCAACTGTAACGCCCCGACCCCAGTTACCTAGAGTCGGTGAATTATTACGTAACATTGGCATGATCACAAAAGATCAAGTCTCGAATGGCCGACTAGTTTAGTAGCCTTGGCAACACTAGATACATTCATAAACATTACATTACATCATAATGTGAAAAACTAAAATAACATGGTCTCCATAGTCCACACTCATATCCGCTTCCGACTATCCCTGCGGGTCATTCATAAAATACTTCTTCACATCCTGGAAAAATTAAGACATTGAAGGGGATGAGCCCAGATGCTCACTAAGGATAACAATATAGCGAAAACTTTCATAAATAAACATAAAATTTTAAAGAAATGTATAACTAAAACAAAAGCCTTTTAAACTTGAACTTCAGCATAATATGGAAAAATAAAATGAAATAATTCCATTTAATTATTCACATGGATATTCTACTAGTCGAATAATCACAAGCAATATCAATAACCACTTCCATAATGATGGAATGCATAATGCCAGACTATCATAACCACGTAGCCAAGGCCACGTGCCAAGACTACAAATATGATTTTGTCAAGGCCTTATGCCAAGACACTAGTTTGTCTCATGAGACCTACCGATGCATCGAGGAGCTATAGCGGGCTCCACCCGTCACTTATTAAGTCTAATTCATGCCTTATATGAAAAGGTTTAAACATATCCTAAACCATAATAGAATCATATCACATAAAACATGCATAAATAAAACATAACATTTCCACATTTCAATCACAAGATATCAATACACCACATTGATATAATAAAAAAATTATCAAAACCATTTTCAAAGAAAAGTAAAAATTGGTATTTATTTTTTAATAAAAGTTATAGCTTGTAAAGGAAGCTGAAACTCAAATAATGGTCACGGCGGCGGAGAAGTCGTTGTCGCCACATACATATGACAAAAAAAATCCCTTTTGTCGTTTAGTAAAATGATTCCTATAAAAAAGATTCCTTTTTAATAAACGTAAAATTCAAAGGGGTTTATACACCATATAAAAAAAGTTGTGTATATAACAAAATATGCCTAAATGAAAGGAGATTGAGGCGAAGTCCCTTACCTCGTGTCCGACTTGACTCGATCATTCATTAACCTCCTGAATAATAAACTAGAGTTAATTTCTACTTGCATAAGAACCTTTTGAAAGTTAATTATTCCTTTTATATCACTTATTACCATGTTATGAACATTATGTAATTATTTAATTTAATAACGGTTGTTTTTTCGATCTTTGGTACTTGAGTCAAAAATAAACTTCTTATAATTACAAGTTGTTCATGTGGTAAAATATCCATTATATCCAGAATTATATTTATTATGTAGATATCATATATATAATATATATCCAGTATATACATGTTTTTATAATATTACATAACATTTAGAGGTAAGAAATGAAATGCACCGTTCATGGAGACGGTAAGCCATACGTACGGATTAACGCTACTTTCATTTCTATTTTGTATTTAGTGGAATGAAATCATAATGATATAAAGGTATATTACAATTCCAGTATAAAATCATATATAATATCATTAAATCTATTCTTTATACGTCCCACATATGGCATTAACGAATCAAATCACTTTTTGGGGCGGTAGTCCGCACTTCCTAAAATGAAGATATCGCGTTTGCCAATAATGGAAACCATAAAGGTATGCCATAAATGAAAAATACAGAAGCATAAAAAAACATAAAAATAATATATATCATATATAAATATAGTGAAATCTTAATGGGCACCATGAAAGGTGTTAAAATCATATTGAACAATCATCATTTCGTGAGGTTGTAATTCGCCACCCACAGAAACATTATGTTCTTTAACCATTAGACAAAGGTGTGTGTAAGTGTAAATAAAATCATTCTCATTAAACATCCAAGTATATTGAAGTTACTGGTGTTTTTGCATAAGAAAGGAATAAAAATAGTTTACGGGGTTGAAGAATAAAAATAAAACAAAAGAACATAAGAGAAGACATTACCTTCAATTCGGGTAACTCTTTTTGATTTGAGCCAAAGGCTTCCTTGGGAAGTCTTCTTCCCAAAGTGAGGCTTCTATGAGTAAGAGAGGGATGTTGAGAGAGTATTTGGATAGAGGTTGGATGATCCAAATGGATTTAATGTGTGAATAAGGTGGTAGAGGTGGGGGCCTTTTATAAGAGGAGAGGAGGGGCACTCTTGGGAAGTCATGAAATGTTACATTATTATATAATGAGTTTAAGAATTTAAAGGTCCCAAAATTATATATTTCTAGGATAAGGTGATAAGAGTTCTAAATCTACTCATCCAATAGGTTTTTGACAAGTTTATGTCTTAGATTTTACATTATCTTTTCATTTTATTTAAAACGTTAATTAATAAGGTAATCACGGCATCATCATGGTTTCATAAATTTTTTTAATTTATTTAATGTCTAAAAATAATAATAAAAATATCATGATGTAGGGAATATTTTTATATTTCTAATGAATATTTATAGTTGAATGTTTAACTTATATAACCTTATGTAATAGTTTTTTAAGTAAAACAACACATGTTTGTGACAATTTTATTTTTACTTTAAATAAAAAGTTATTAATATCATTTTCTAACCCATGTGGCTCCATAGGGTCCCCAAGTTGACCCATGGATTTTCTTGGTTGGAAATGACTCATCTAATAAGGGTAGGAAAGGTGTAATGGTAATTTCATATTATTATAACATTATATTTACCTTAAATTACACTAATTATCTTTAATCACGATTAAAAAAACTTAAAAGTTACTATTCAACAAAAATTATTTTCATCTCATTGAACCACATTTTACTTAATAATTACAACCATGTATGTTATATTTTTGAAATTCAATTCACAGATGTGGTAATGTTTCATTTAAACGAAAAATTAGTTTTTTAACTACCACTAAGTGGTTTCACTATTCATCAAAAATTGAAGTTTCTCAGAACGATACCAAAAAATCACCCTAAGCTATAATTGATATTCTGAATTCAAAAATTATGTCTATTTTACAAAATTACAAACATATAAGTTGCATTAATTAATTTTATAATTAATCCCCATTGTCATAACAAATAGCATGTTTTTATGAAACAATATCAATCAAAAGATTGACAATTGTTTATGTCCAATTTCAAAGTGAAATTAATTCTAATGACCACCATTGGATAAAATGGTAAAATTATATTCGAATTATACTTTAAAACCACTAAATAGTATAATTTATCACTCTTAATTATTTTGATTAAAAAAGTTGTTTTTAATTAAAATTTAGTAATTTTCACTATTCATCAAAATATAAAAGTTATCCGAAAAGTTCAAAAATTTCATCCTAGGCTAAATTCGATATTCCAAATCCAAAATCAGAGTCCAATTTGAAAGGTAAAATTTATAAAATTTCAAAAATTAGGTATTACTATTCATAACGGCTAGTTTGATTGGTTGTGGTGTGTGTTGGAACTCGAAGTTGCGTACAACACACGCTACTGTATTATTCAAAGAGAAGTGTACCGTGGAAGCTTTAGGTGTTACATAAAATCACAAAAGTGATGTAAAAAATATTAAAAAAATAATATATTAACAAAAATATATTTATAATAATAATAAATAGTTTTGAATTTATTTGACCGTTTTTACAAACATCTAATGATTCATTAGAAACCTATATTATATTTTCTTAGTTTTAAAATTAATTCTTTAGGAACATGAATCACTTAAACTTCCATTATTTATTATTTTAGAATGTTATTTTCTTTTACTTATAACTTAAAACCACTACTCTTTGGTCTGCATAATGGAAAAAAATAAAAGGTTTATGGTTTGAATTATTTTATTATATAGAGTTCAAAAACTAAGTTTAGAAACTAATAAGGAATCCTTATCTATTTTTCAATAAATACCCACCCAAACTACCACTTATATTCCCTAAAAACGAATTTAGAATTAAATTACTATCCTTATACCTCTATAAATCTTTCACAAGGTGTTCTAAATCTCTTTAGGAGTGACTCCAATGATTTTTGAAGCACCCTCTTAGGGTAAAGTATTTTCTCTTCCCCCTCTTTATTCAAGCTCTTATGTTGTATTATGCCTTATTTATTTCCCATTTCTCATGTTGTAAATATGTTTTTACACATATATAAACCATGAATATGATTTATAAATAATTAAATACTACATTTTACTCTCGCAAAACCCATCCATGAACATTTATATACCCCAGTTATGTTGCTAAATATTTCTTGTGATTTTCTATTCCGATCCTTTATGTTTCAAATACTGATACCCATTTAAAATCAAGGTTATTAACCCTAATTAACTTATATTTCATCGATTACGGACATTAGTTTATGTAAATCACACACCTTAATTGTTTGATTAAAAGTTATGAATTATTTTCTTATGTTTTATGATCTTGGTGGCACACAAATGCATGTACATGATATGAATGTGATGGGTGGGCCTACTGTAATATATCCCTCCAATGCTTTGGGTAGTGTTTCAATATCGTGATATACCATGTATAGTGAATCATTGGTTATCCTAATAAAACAATGTTATAATTTATCAGTGTTTGGACTTGACTTATGCTTATGATGGATTGTTTTATGTTGTCTCCACATTATTATGTTGACTTGAAGTTATCATCTTATTTCATGATTCAATGATCATGTTTATTGTTATTTAATATTTTATGTAATTTTAATATGTATATTGAATAAAATGTATTACTTTCATCAAATTATGTATTTGTTTCTCCCTTATTAGGCTTTACTGCTCAAAGTTTTCTTATGTACTTCCCCAGGTAATACTGTAGAGTTTTAGAAGGGTGGTGGATATTAAAATAATTTTATGTAGTTTACAAATAATTTCATTGAATCCATGATTTATCTTATTGTCACAAGTATTTAATTTCAAAAATAATCATGAAATATTTATCTTCTAGGATTTTATTAATTGTGAATTTGTGTAGTAAATAATGAAATAATGTGTATAAAATATCTAGGTCTCGATAAGAAGATAATGCATCTTCATATTTATATAAAATAATAAAACTAAAAACTCTAAATCATTAGTCCCATAATTCTCATGCAGTAATAAATTCCTCATCCTATAAGTAGTCATTTCCTACCTCTATATCAAAATAAAACCATGTAAATCTCATGGGGAATTACAAAACACTAAATAATTGACTCCATACTCTATTTTTCACAACATAAGATCACTGGTAAAACTCTTCCTTAACTCTCTGATGGCTCTGTAAAACTTCTTAATTAATGAAAACAACTTCTGTTTCAAAGTTTAGGAAGTCAAAATGGTGAAATTTCTGGAAATATATTCCCAAAACTATGATTTTACAATAATTAAACAATAAAACATTTCATATTTAACATTCTATTGGCTGGTTCCCAGGTGACATCTACATGAATATTTTATAGATCCACTAATACACTATGATTAGAGATGAAATCTCGTATAAAGTAAACCTATAGGAACCAAAACTATCACATTAGGTGATTACCATTCAATTGGTACTTGTGAATTATGTTTAGGTCCTTCTAAAATAGATCTGTATTCTCATCCTAATATTAATGATAAATGGTATAATCATCATTGTGGATAATAATAAACTGGTCTATATAGGGCTAGAAGATATGATTCATGAGTTCCAGGAACACTATGTGGGTATTCATCACATCGAAAGTAAACACTAGGAACTCATAATACCCGTAGCGACATTAGAATTCCATATTTTTATTATCATCCATGTTAACCCCCAACTGATGTTAGATGGACCGAAGATCAATATTCGAGAAATATCTCACACCCTTAAACTAGTCAAAAAGGTCCTTAATCCTCAACAAGGGGTATTTTTTCTTAATCGTCACCAGATTTAGGTTATAGTAATCAATGAAAATCCTCAACATCCTATCCAAATGTTTTATTAAAAACACTTGGATGACCCAAATGGACACACTAGGTCAAATAAAATACTTTCTCTCAATGTTATTCAAAATTCACCCTTAACTGATTAAACATAGTAGGGGCCATCTTATATGCCTCATTAGATACCAGTGCGGTCCCTTGGTGTAATATAACGTGGAATTCAATATCTCTCCACAAATTTATTCATGAAAAATATTTTTTAAGGATGCCTATATATCATCAACTATCATTTTAATATAGATGTTTGAAGTGTTCGTTGCACTATGGGAAAAACTCACCAATGGATGTGTGGTAGGTTTCACCTTCCTGCTCGTGAGTCCCACTTCCTCATATAAATGTTTCTTCTTACCCATGATTGAAAATATCATCCTATATATATAGGAATCTATCTCTCATGTTGTGACCATTTATTTGGGTGTGGAATATTTAAAAGTGGTATATACTTGGGATGAATTCATAAAGATTCATCAAAATGACCAAGTGACCCCATGAAAAATATCTCTACTAAGAACCAACTCACACTATTTGAAGATGTGTGATAAAGAGAAATAAATCCTTGTAGGGACCTCTTTCCATAACTGGTGGGCCAATGACTTTACATGAATGTATAGCTCTCAAATAAGGGAAAATGAGATAAATGAATGGATCATGCTCATGTAAACCAGAAAGTACCTTGAATAATCTCATGATCATCCCAATCATATCCATAAAAATCCTACAACTAGCCATTCTATTGACCTCTAGGCCCCTAATAATGACATGGTCCACCTGGTGGTGGTGGTTGGACTAATTCACACTATTTTCCTCCACATGTAGCTCCTCCCTCTACGGATCCACAACCTCTATCTACACCACCTCCCAAGGGAATGCCTTGAACAATCCTAGGAGATACTTATTCATGAATCTACCTTTGTCAAGGATGTTCATGCACTATTTTTACATCATTTCTATCATGCCAAGTTGGGAAATCATGGTCCATGTGACCTCTCCCATCATAATCATATCATCATCCCTCTATAGGATGACTAAATCCTTTACACGAACCATGCACTACATCACATATATGAGTCTGATCATGATTATGCCTCATACACCAAAACCATGAGAACTAAAACCTATTAGACATTGTATAATAATTAGCCCCACTATGTCCATTGTTTGCTCTAGCTAATAAAAATCATTATTCCATAAATTCATTTTTATCCAGGCCCAACTCCACCACTCCAGTGTAAGTGGGAATTCATAAGGATACCACACTATATTGGATGTCTCCATGAAGTATCTTCTCAAACATTCATGACCAAAAGTATCCATCTCACACCATATCAAGGGATTAGTGTGGGAGGGGAGTAAAAACCCAATCACACTAAAAAATAACATATCAACATGTTATAACTCAAGAATCTCCAGAATCTATATAGAACATAATCTCAAAGTATAATACTCATCATAGAAAAAATACTAAAAGACTTTCCCAAAGAGAATCATCTCATCAGGGGTTTGAGTGATCAGAACCCACCAAATAATTATTTCTTGATGAAGAAAACTAGTTGTAAGAACAACCATCTGATCATTTGGGGTCTATAAAAACTAGAAAAAATAGAACACTTCCATGAATGGATAACCATCCTAAACATATGGAGATATATACTACCCAATATGTAGTTTATCAGTCCCTAGAACACCTACAAGTGGATCAATATTCTTTCCATTTGGTAGAAACACTCCACTAAGATCGCGTGGAGGTAACAAATTGTAAATAGGTCCCTACACTAATGCCTCATCACTGATCTGGACAATACCATGACCCAAAATTGATATCCAATATGGATGGAATCATGGAGGCCTCATAAAATTTAACAAGATATACCCCAGTTAAATGAGTCTATATAGGGAGATGACTCAAATGGGGAATAAAATCCAAAATACCCAATCCCATATGATACATGTACCATTAGGTTCCCAATAACCAATTCTCTGATAGAATGAGTTCACAAATGGGTGGTCAAATTCCTAGTGTATGAAAATTTTGGCCCCACCCCCCACATGGATCTATAACCTGAGATCCAAACACGATGTAATCAAAAATCTTTTCCCTATGTTCCCATACCAATCCTAATTACATGGGAAACTCCAAACACCAACCCTAGGTCAAAATTCATTTTACATGACTCTATCATCACCCAAACCACCTATTCATCTCCTTAGATTAAAGTAATGTGATAGTGACAAATCAAACCCACCGCCAATAAGACAAGGGTTGGAAACAGGTGCTGAGTAGGCATATAACTAAATTGGGATCCCTTATCATAATACACCTATTCACATGCCCAAACTCAAAAACATGGAACTATGAAAAGATATATAATAACTAAAACATATAGAGTTGTGTATTCATAAAACATTCTTTAGGTAAACATAAATTGCAATAGAGTAATAAAAAATATTTAAAGGATAAAAATACATGCCTAACCCAAAAGGAGGCCTCTACCTAGAAACAACTAGAAAAGTGGAAAATTAATGTGATATCAACTCACAATCTCTAGGATTGAATATCAGACATGGACAATGCCTCCAAGTATTTATATAATCCACTAATATTAGGTCCTACATAGTCACTCCCAATTTTCTTTTCAACAACGTTATAAATGAAACATGTGGGCATGGCCCATACTCTGATCAGTATAAATATACTCAGTAGCATTTGAAAAAAACCAATAGGGATGTAATAGAATAAAATATTTTGCTCAAACCTTAGTCTTAGAGGGAAAAGAAACCCATAATCTACAAATATCATAAAGAAACCTAAAACAATTTAGAAAGGGGATCTCTATCATCACATACAGTTAATAATGTTGAGTCTACATGTATCTCCAAAGGTTCCATCTCTGATGCCTACCACCAAAAAAACCTTTCAAGAATCATTGCAGAGTTCCAAGGCATTTCTACTACATTCCACAACCTTGGGACCACTAAATAAAGTGGTGGAGTCAATCCCTGTCGAAGCTCAGTGATGGGGGAGTACCGATCTATTGATAGGGGACCCATTCCTTCTATAATGTGATAGAGTACTGAATTTTCCTATATAAATATTATGTATTATTTTCTCCCTTTTGACATGAGGGAGTATAAAACCTGAAATAACATTGATGCTCAAACATGATCACTTACATCTGCCATGAATTATTGGAATAAGCGTCTGACCTATAAAACTTGTCATCGTATCACTTATTCTGAAATGAAGGCTACTAATGTTTTCTACAAGGAATACTATTTTGTTCCAAATACTCATGGGCCCAAATCCAAGTCCCCAAGAATGTGATATTTCAAATAGAGGATTATGGGAAAATTTACAAGGCATGTACAAAGGGGAACACAACATGTGACATTGATCGAATTCCTGGGAATGTTTGTCCCTGGACATAACTTGACCATCCATGTACCTGCACACAATATGTACCATGGGTACAAAACGTGTTTATTTACTCAGTGTCTGGGGAATTTACTATTGAAACACAACTCAGCTACCCAGGTAGTTTCACTGAGAGTGTGTGCCAGACCACATTCTATGTGATACTTAACTATTGAGAAAAACATATCCAACCTAATATTATGAGATAAAGGGTATGTAGCCTTCGGAAATACATGATTTGTAGTCATGTTTTCACAAATAGATGATCTATCCTACACGTGGTCTCTAAATCCACACATTTTCCCATCATAATCACCATTTTACTTAGCCAAATCCATTGAAAACATAAGGGAAATCCTCATATTTTTGATTTTTGGCCCCTAGTGGAAGGAAATAGGAACTCAGATCTCCCGTGCAGTTGTCATCACTTCTCCGATCACTATTTGTTGTCTTAAACCATGAATAAAACACCCACATTCCACAAATCTACCATGATCTATTCATAGTACATATATCCCCATGTTCTTCATTCGTCTTTCACAATTAGGGGGGTATGATCATGCTTGAATTATTCTGACAATATAGGATCACCAAAATCATTATATAATGACAAAGAACACACTAAAAAATTGTTGGAAAAGAAATCTTAATGACATAAGATTATCATTAGCTGATGTGATGTGAGGAAATAATTAAAAATTTAGAAATCAATGTGGCGAATTAGCAGAGTAACATAAAAATAATAATAATAATCCCAATGCTAATTTAAAAGCGAATAATGTGAATATCCGGAGTCAAGAAAATAAATTATATAAATAACCCACTCTTTACAATAAAATAAAATCACTTAACTCCATAAAATAAGGATTTTCACCTCATGAATGGATTAATTATTGATGATGAACATGTTGTTTAGCAATAAAGGTGAAGAGCCCACTACTTTTTTCATTCGTTTGATGTTTCTACTTGATTTATTCATCATCAATCCACATTCCAAATCTTGTCAATTCCCACAGGGATCTTTATTCCTCCTCTCCAATCTCCTTGGTTTGTGAAGATAATCCTATATATTTACCATAATAAAGTATATATATATGGGAGAGTTAGGATTATACATTTAATACATGAAATAAATTATATAATTAATTTATTTCACATAACCACAAAATACTAACATCAATAGAATATTTTAACACGAACCAAACGATATCAATCTTAGAGAAAACATTATGTTATGGAAACAACTGTGGTCTTATATATTCCATCAGAGTTCCTAATCAATGGAAAACCCATTTATTAGGAAAATATGTTCATGTATTCATTGATATATATATATATATATACATATATATATATATATATTATTAATTTATTAATCACGAGGTGTTGTAATACCCAAAACATACCACTAACTCTGCGGAAAAATTAATAGATATATATAAAAATATTCAAAGGAGATAAACATGGAAATTAGAGTTATTACATATATAAACTCCTGTTACTGAATGGTGGATATTTTTAGATGTTGTTAAGTACAACATGTATGTAATTCTTCCTCCTACAGTTCTCAGACACACTTCACTAAGAACTGAAAACATAAATTCCCAATATAGTGGCAAAACATTATAAGAATAGTGAATATATAAGCTTTTAGATTCCATACGTCAAAGATAAATAAGAACATTTTAATCCATCTCACATAGATAATTATTTAAATAAACTATTGGATTTTAAAAATACTCTATTCTCAAATAGTATATACATGTGTGTTTTCATAACTCATAGCCATGCAAAATGAAATCCATTTAGCTGCACTTGATTGAAAAAGGAATCTCAATATCAACTTTTAACATATCCATTAATTGAGAGAATAATTTTTTTTCAAAATAAATTCACTCCATTTATTTCATACTGTTAATTTATTTAATACTCCTATTAGTGTAGTATATTTGATACAACTATCATAAAATTGAATATTTTCATAATTATTCAACCACTAAAACCTTTGTTTGGGAAAAAATCCTTCAAGTTAACATTGCAGTTTTTTGGGTCGATTGTGTTTGTTGAAAAAGCAGTTTTCCATGTAGAATTGTTGAGTTCTCGAGAATTTGTTGACAATCGATGTTGACAATGAATGAAGACAAAGGAATGAATGATTTGGAGGTGGTAAAAAATTGTGAAAATAGGATTTCCATGAAGATCGTAATTAAATATGGAAATGGAATGAATTTCACAAAGAGAGGCTTCATGGTTTGGATTTAGCGAAGACCAGAAGAATGATGGCAATGATTTTGCAATTACGACAAGCTTCGCGAATGACAGAGGTTGAAGTGCATCTCGGCTGTGATGACCTTTGCGAGGGAGCTTCGCGGTGAATGTGAAATGGAAGAGACGGAACGCTCCGCGATTACGATGAGCTCCGCGATCCGAAAATTGCCGAGGTGCTTCGCGATTTTGAGAGAATTTCGTTTGGAACATCAGAGCATCGCGATTTGAGATGACGTGGCATTGCCTTTGTGCGGAAAGTTCTAGGGTCGGTGGAATCACCTATAAATAGAGGTCAACCCCCTCGAGAGAATTACATAGAGCATTCAAAGAAAATCCTTTTCTATCGTTTCGCGAAGGTAGTTCGCGAAGGTAGGGTTCTTTGCAAAAGAGGGGTACTTCGTAGAGGATAATCTAGTTCTGCGAAAGTCAGGGCACCTCGCGAGGCCGCGTGCTCTTAGGAGTGTACTTCGTGAAGAGCGAGGAGCTCCACGATGGCCTAAGCATTGCAAAGGCTTGAGCTTCGCGAGAGTGCATTGAGAAAAGGCAGGAGCTTCGCAAAGGCTTGTTTGAGCTTCACGAAATTGGGAGCCTCGGAAAGTAAGGTGCTTTGAAAAGGTGTTTCTAATGGCAGTTTCCTAGTGTTTAGAGGCAAAGGGGTATTCATCAATGGATTAACTTTGAACTTCAAATAGAGAATCTATCAATAGTTGAGGATTCATTATTTCATGAAAGTGAAGATATCTACAGGTCTATAAACTGTGAGTGGATCTTCTGAAGAAGCAGTTAGCTCACTTCAGTTAAGAGAGAAGTGTGTTCTCAAATTGTGTGCGGTTGTAAACCAGGAGGGAAAATAAGTACTATTTGAACTTGTAAAAAGTATAGCACTTATAGTAGAATTGGTACATCGGCACACTTCCGGTGTATACTCCTTGGACATAGCCCAGTGAGGGTGGAGCAAGTAAAAATCGTTGTGTCCTATACATGCATTAATGTTTTTTCACACTATGTATCGGGAAGGAGAGAGAAGAGGGTTTTTTATAATAGCAAAACAAGATCCAAAGGGGAATTTGTTTTTATCTGTCATACCCTGATTCACCCCCCTCTCAGGCTATTTAGCCTAGTGGACCTTACAATTGGTATTAGAGGGAAAGGTTAATATATGTGATTCTCTCTCAAATGGAGGTTACTAATAATAAAGGGATTCCAATCTTCGACGGGAACAATTTATAGCTATAGAAGAATCGGATGAAACACTACTTCCGATCTTTGGGAATGGATGTGTTCACAGTACCAATGCATGGTATAGCAACTGACATCAACAGTGGGGCATTATTGGATTCTGAGTGAAGAGAATTGGATTCTGACGCCAAGGGAATAAATGCTTTAGGGGGTTCCCTATCTAATGCAATCTATACGAAGGTGATTTCATGTAAAAGATCACATGCCATGTGGGAAAGTCTTTTGAATATATATGAAAGAGATACAAAGGTCAGAGAGGCAAAGCTATAAGTACTATGGAATAAGTATGAAGATTTGAAGATGAACCCGAAAGAGTCTGTTGATGCATTCTCTGACAGGGTAAATATTATTTGTGGAAGATATGCGAGGTCTTGGTGAAGTCATTGAAGAAATAAAGATTGTAAAGTGCATCTTGAGGAAACTTCAACCTCAATTCAATCCAAATTTTTCGGTACTAGAAGATAAATATCCAAAATATCTTACACAAAACAATTTTCACAGTACCCTGTTTGCATATGAAATGTGGAACGATGATAACGAGGCTGTGGAAAAGGGAAAGTCCAAAGAGGTGGAATTTAAGGACATGATGAAGCTCACCATTGAAGATTCACAAGAGGAATAAGAGACAGAAGAGGTGATTTCATTCCTCTCCTCAAACCTTGAAAGGGGAAAATGAATGTTTAAAGGGAAACATCCACTAGCATGATTTAGATGTGGAAAGGTTGGTTATCTTGCGGCAAGGTGCCCCAAGAAGTTTCAAGTTAACGAAAATGATGAGGACGAAGTCAAAATTACCATGAAGAAGTCTTCATAATTTTTGAAAGGGAAGAAAAAATTCAAGAGAAATTTATTCAAAATGAAGAATCTTCTTTCACAAGAATTTGAATGTTCAGATCATTCAGAAGATAAAGAGGATAATGAGATTGAAAACTGAAAAGATCATGGGGAAAATGCTTTGGTGGCAGTTGTCGGTAGTGCTCAGAAGATGGAAGAAACTGACATTGATGAAAAAGAAGAAGTTGAAGCAAGAGTTAATTTGCAAGATGAGTTAGAAGATGATCTTGAGGAGATATATGTGTGGAGAGCCCAAACAAAGAAAGCTAACAAAGTTCTTCGTGATGCGAAACTCTATACTCAGCAGTAGGAAGAAGAAAAGTCTGAGATGATGGATGAAATTGAGAAACTGAAGTCATCAACACCAAAAAACTCAGAATCAGTTAGTGAGTATAAAATCAAGATTGAAGAACAGAAAAGGGAGATCGATGTCTTGAGAAACACAACTAAAGATCACGTCATGCGTATCGAAGAGTTTGAAGAGGAAGTTTTCAGTCTACAGAGAAATGTTAGAGACCAAGGAAAAACAATGATTCCCAACACATTCTTGGGAAAATAGTTCATTCTGAAGACTGAAAAGGTGATAGAGGATCCTAGTAGTTTAGAAAAAAAGAAGCAGTAATTGAGCTCAGACGTTAATGCTGATTCAGGGCTTGATCGAAACAAAATCAGTGAAAATTGAGGTCAGACCACAAGCACCCACTTCGAGATTGAAGGTTGATTTGGGCACCAGAAAGAATCAAAATATTCAGAGATCCCAAGGGGAAACTCTTAGTGAAGAAGTCAGAAAAGGAAAGCACCGCATATTAGGTGTTATTATTGTGGAAATATGGGACATTCACAGTATGTGTGTTCCATAGCCAAGAGGAGTCGAAGGTCACAAGAACAAAGGTGGCAGCCAAACAGAGAAAAATTCTCCAGAAAATATTTCAAAGGACACTGTTTCTGGTGTGGAGGATTTGAGTACATGTCTAGGTATTGCACTTTTACCATACATAGGAATGTGCCAAAGAAGAACCAAAATGTTCACAAATAGTAGATAAATGAACCAACAGGTGCGTTGAAAACGCAAAATAGATATGCACCTTTGCAAAATGAAGTAGCTTCATCATACACTGAGAAAGATCAGAAGTCACAATCTATCTCAAGTATGAAGGCAAGAATATAGAGCCAGAAGAGAAATAATGAGAAAGCAGTGGTGGTGGAAATTTCCCTTAAAGCAACACATCGCTCTGGTGTGTGGATCATTGACAGCGGTTGCACATCTCACCTGATAGGTAATAAGGATCTTGTCATAGGCATAAAGTATGAAACATAGGGAGTTATCAAGTTTGGAAATGATGAAGACCTGAAGATAATTGGATAAGGAAAGGCCAAGTTTTGGGGAAAATAGATGAGACGTGCTGATGTCTTAGTAGTAGAAGGCCTCAGTCACAATTTGATCAGCATTAGTCAACTATGTGACTCAGGAAATTCTATAAGGTTTACTAAGAAGGCGTGTATCGTCAAAGGAAGAGACGGGGTAGTGGTTCTATAGGGAAAAAAGACGAAGGGAAATCTCTACCTAGTATGTGGAGAAGAAGATATGTGTTTTCTGTTCAGAGAGGACGAAAACAAGTTGTGGAATAAATGACTATGTCATCTATGCCAACCAACAATGGAAGATCTGGAAAAGTGTGATGCAGTAAGAGACCTCCCTAAGCTATCACATGATCATACTCACACATGTGATACATGCCAACAAGGGAAGCTCATCATAGTGACATATAAGGCAAAATAAAATAAGTTAACCCGAGTACTCGAATTGGTGCATGCTGATGTTTGTGGGCCTATCACACCAAGAGAAATTGACGAAAAGAGGAACTATGTTCTTTTCATTGATGAATATAGCAGAATGGAATGGTTATTTGTTATTTCCAATAAGTCTGATGTGTTTATCTATATAAAATAGTACCAAAGGGAGTGTGAAAGGATGCTTGGATAGAAAATTCTAAAGTTCTGTACTGACAATGGTACAGAATTCACAAACAGTCTGGTGGAAGACTATCTCGATAAATATGAGATAACGCATCAAGTTTCTTCAGTAAGAACACTCCAAAATAATGGAGTGGTTGAAAGGATAAATCGGATCATCAACAACATGGCTATAAAGATGCTCATTGAAAAAGACCTTTCAGAGAAATTTTGGAAAGAAGCAGTTTTGACATCAGTCTACATTTCAAACAGGGCTCTGTTGTGTCCGAAAGAAGGAAAGACTCCATACAAAATGTGGTATGGGAAGAAGAAAACAGTGAAATACTTTTGAATATTTGGAAGTAAGTTTTTTATTCTCAATAAGGAATAACATAGGAAATATGAATCATGGGGAGATGAGGGGATATTCCTTGGTTACTCAGGAAAGAGAAAGGTATATAAATGATTTAACAAAAGGATGGGGAAAGTAGTTGAGAGTAATGATGTCACTATAGTGGAGAATGAGGAGAACATTCAATAGTGAAGTGAAAAATTTCCTGATGAGAGTGATGAGGAAGAAAGCCACGCAGGGGAAGCAGTAGTGAATGATATTGATTCAGAAGAAGATACTGATGACAAACATGAAAAAGTAAAATCCGTATCTACACAAAAGCCAAGGAGTTAAGCTGAAATTGACAGGCAGAATATCATTGTTGATCAGACAGCTCCAGTTCAGACAAGAAGAATGAAGACACTACAACAGACATCTTTCCTATCCCAGATTGAGCCGAAATGCTTTGCTGATGCAGCTAAAGATGAGAACTGGATTCAGGAAATGAATAAAGAGCTAGATCAGATTGAGAAGAATCAGACATGGGAGATTATTTCGAGGCCAGAAGATTAGAATTTCACCGGGACTAGATGGGTCTATTGCAACAAGAAGAATGAAGATGAGAGAGTGATTCAGAACAAAGCCCGACTAGTGTGCAAGTGGTACTCCCAGATCAAGGAAATATTTGTTGATGAGACATTTTCACCAGTTGCAAGGCTGGATACAATCAGATAATTCCTAGCCATCGTAGTGCAACAGAAGTTCAAAGTGTTCCATATGGATGTCAAATCTACATTCTTGAATGGGGTTCTAGAGGAGGAAGTTTATATTGAGAAGCCATATGTTTTTCTCATTCATGAGGATGAGAACAAGGTTTTCAGACTGAAGAAGGAATTGTATGGGCTGAAACAACCACCAAGAGCATGGTACTCAAGGCTTGATCAATACTCGAAGAAGCTTGGTTTCCAGCATGGGGGAGATGATCACAATATCTATTTCAACAAAAAAAAGTAATCAAAGGATGATGGTCTTGGTTTATGTCGATGAAAACATATTTTCCGGATCAGATGAAGCTCAGTGCAGACAGTTTTCCAAATTCATGAAAAGTGAGTTTGAAATGTCAATGATTGGAGCGGTAACATTTTTCCTTGGTCTACAGGTGACACAAATAAGGGTTGGAACATTCATTTCACAATAAAAACATTCCAAGGAAGTTTTGAAAAGATTTGGAGTGGAAAATTCCAAGGAGATGAAGACTCTGGTAGCTACTCGGATGAAATTGTCCATATATGAGGATGGCAAGGTAGTTAATATCACAAAATACATGAAAAACTTTTGAAGTTTCCTAGACTTGACTACAACAAGGCCTGAGATTGCATTCTCCACATGACAAGTAGCGAGATATCAGAGTAATACCAAGGAAAGCCACATGATTGCAGTGAAAATAATACATTGGATTATCAAGGGCTCAGTGGAATTCGGCATGATGTATAATGGAAAAACTCAGTCAGAATTATTGGGATATACTGATGAAGATTGGGCCAGTTCAGTGGATAATATGAAGTCAACATCAGGAGGTTCTTTCTATCTGGGTGGATTGTGTGTTTCCTGGCTAAGAAAGAAGCAATATTTCATTTCATTGAGCACCGTAGAAGCTAAGTACATTGCGGCCACTCAAGAATGTACACAATTATTGTGGATGAAGTAGCAGCATGATGATATGGGAGTTGAAGTGAAGTCTCTGATCAGAATCCAGTGCAATAACTCAAGTGCTATAAATCTAAACAAAAATCCAATCCATCGCTCAAGGACAAAGCACATTGAGGTCAAGTATCATTTTATCAAGGAGAAGGTTGAGCAGTGAATCGTGAAGTTGGAGTATGTGCCTACAGATCTACAGGTCCCAGACATTCTGACAAAGGCCCAACCCAAGGATGCTTTTGAGAGACATTGACTGGCTCTGGCAGTTTAGTCAACACCCCATGCTTTGAAAGAGTGTGGATGTGGAGAGACTCCCTCTCACCGAGGTATGATATGTGTTTTTCCTTCTATGCTGATATGTGTTCTCTACTATGTTACAGACTGCAAAGGAGTAACCTTTGGGTTTGTTGAAAAGGGGGAGAAAATAGTGATTGTTCAAGGGGGAGACAGTGTGGCAATTTGATAAATCATGATTGATATGGGGAGAAGCTGACAGGTGGAGTAGCGAGATAGGGGGAGTTCAATGAGATACGGGGAGAGTATCAAATCTAACAATGCAAGAAGTGATCGATCAAAGAATAGATATCACGATAGCTGAGGATCAGGGTAAAAGCATAACGGTTATATTGGAATGGTATGAGATGGTTTCCAGCTATCAAAAATTGGTACACGTGTGGTTCAACAATCGGTATCAATTTTTAAATTGGTATCAGTTTGGAATTGACAGTTGTGGTCTGACATGAAGTGATTCATTGATGAACATTTCATACTACTCTTGTTTATCAAGCCGAGCATTGCTCATGTGGGCTTAGAGTACTTGTTAAGTGATTCCTTGAATGCTATCAGAATTGCAGGAGGCGAATGGTGGTAGTGGCTGGAAGGAGACTCAATGAGGTATCAATGTGCATAAAATCATTCTGAGAAGAGTTATGAAGAGTTTTCAACAAACCCAAAGGGGGATATTGTTGGGAAAAATCCCTTAAGGTAACATTGTAGTATTTTTGGGTTGATTGTGTTTGTTGACAAAGTAGGTTTCCATGGATAATTTTCAAGTTCTCGAGAATTTGTAGACAATCCATGTGGACAAAGAACAATGACAAAAGAATGGACGATCTGGAGGTGGTACAAAAGATCAGTATAAGGTGGCGTCGTTTCGTAGTGTTTGCCAAATTTTTGGGGTCCAAAATTTGGATTTTGGTGAGCATCGCGAAAATAGTATTTCCATGAATATCGTAATTAAATATGGAAATACCTTCAATTTCGAGAAGAGAGGATTCATGGTTTGGATTTCGCGAAGACCAGAAGAATGATGGTCGTGATTTTTGTGATTACGACAAGCTTCGCGAACGGTAGAGGTTGAAGTGCATCTCGGTGGTGAAGGGATTTGCGAGGGAGCTTCGTAGCGAAGGCGCAAAGGAAGAGATAGAACGATCCGTGATTATGATGATCTCCGCGATTGGAAAATTATCGATGTGCTTCACGATTTTGAGTGAATTTCAGTGGGAACTTTAGAGCTTCAAAATTTTAGAAGACGTGGTGTTGAATTCGTGCAGAAAGTTTGAGGGTTGGTGGAATCGCCTATAAATAGAGGTCTAACCCCTCGAGACAAGTACGAATAGCTTTCAAAGAAAATCCTTTGCTCTCATTTCGCGAAGGTAGTTCGTGAAGGTAGGGTGCTTCATGAAAGAGAGGTGCTTTGCGGCGGCTACTCTAGCTCTATGAAAGTCAGTGCACTTCACGAGGCCACATGCTCTAAGGAGTGTGCTTCACGAAGAGGTAGGAGCTCTGCGATGGCCTAAGCATTTCGAAGGCTAGAGCTTCGTGAGAGTTCTTCGTGAAAAGGTAGGAGCTTCGCGAAGGCTTGTTTGAGCTTCGCGAAATTGGGAGCCTCGTGAAGTAAGGTGTTTTGCAAAGGCGATTCCAAAGGCAGTTGCCTAGTGTTCAGAGGGAAATGGGTATTCATCAGCGGATGAACTTTAAACTTCAAATAGAGCATCTATCAACAGTTGTGGATGAATTCTTTCATGAAAACGAAGAGACCTACATGTCTATAAACTATGAGTGGATCTTCTGAAGAAGTAGTGAGCTCACATTAGTTAAGAGAGCAGAGAGTTCTCAAATTGTGTGTGGTTGTAAACCAGGAGGGACAGTGGGTCATCTTTGAACATGTAAACAGTGGTGCACTTATAGTGGAATTGGTACATCGGCACACTGTCGGTGTATGCTCCTTGGACATAACCCAGTGAGGGTGAACCAAGTAAAAATCATTGTGTCCTATGCATGCTTTAAAGTTTGTTCACACTCTGCATCGGGAAGGAGAGAGAAGAGTGTTTTTTCTAACAACAAAAAAGATCAAAAGGGGCAGTTGTTTTTATCTTTAATACCCTGATTCACCCCCCCTCTCAGGGTATCTAGCCTAGTGGACGTAACAAACTTTTAGGACTATATTTATGTTCATATTTAATAATAAAATTATTTTATCAATACCATCCACATATTCCTATAAATATTACAAACATTAGATGATCTATGAATCATTCTATTATTCAACTCACTAAATAATTTTAGTTTTTCTCTTTATTTTCTATGAAATTTATAACAATGATAAATTTCATAATAAATTACATGTTATTTCAACACATTTGGATTAGTTTACCCTTTTTAAATATAATTCAATCATAGACACATAACTATATGAAGTTCATTCGCATGTTCTATTACAAACTTGATAAACTCTTTGAGCCTATCCTTAAAATTTTTTACATATTATTAACATATATCCATTTTATATTCATATTCATCCTAATTGGATAAAAAATATTTATATTTTACTAAATAAAAGTAATGAAAAATCACACATATATGAAACTACTAATTGAAACAGAAACACAAATATATATATATATATATATATATTTGTTTATAAATAGATTCATACAGTGAAAATTAAATTAATTCCTATAAATTATATGTATAATGAATAATATATATATATATATATATTATATTATGTAAAAATATAAAAAACATACTTATAGTATATAATACATAACATATAATATAAAATATATACAAATATAACATATATAAAGAGTTTACATATGAAACAAAAACATATTAAAAACTATTACTAACAATATATATAAATATATTTTATAAAGCATATACAGTATATTTGTAACCTAAAAATAATGCATATATATATAATTTTTATAATAAATATACGTATATATATGTAAAAGAAAATATATATAAACATGAATTATATATATAAAAAATATATATATATACATATATAAAAAGTTTATGTATGTGTGTGTACTTATATTTATTATGTTTTCCATGTATATATATATTTTTTATTTGGAATATATAGACATGAACCCACAAAAAAATATATAAAAATATATTAAGTTGATTTTAAAAATTTTGTGAACTCATTAATACATTTTTTGATAATAATCATTGTCAATTTCTTATTCAAAAATAAAAATTCAAAGAAGTATAACTTATGTGATTGTGCTAATCCACCTACCATCACAATCAGACAAGTTAAGAATGATTGTACTACCAATGATGTTGTGGTATATCAATACTCACACATGAAGAATTTATGTAAATAAGAATACTATATAGAAATGAAATCAAGAATATAATCATAGGAATATAAATATATATCAATTTATTTTATAAAAGAATTTATGTATCCCTAAGAAGAATCAACTATTTCATTTGATAACTAGATCTAAAAAAATAAGGAATTCATTTGAGTAATGGGAATAAAGTAAGTAAAATTAGTTAGAATTGTTATAGAGGCCACATTATATAGTTATAAATCTTTAGACATTCATAAGTGATTCTTTAATGTTTCAATTAACCAAACAACTTAAATATTGAAAAATCTCACATATTGTATCTTCATATAGAATCAATTTTCTAAAGTTATTTTTAAATTAATGTATATTAAATCATTTATAAATGATATCTATTTTCTTATTCTTCATGTGATGATCATGACGGTGGATATAACATCACCCACCAAGATTTGTTGTACCTAATCTCTACCTGAAAATCCCTAGGTTAATATAGTTTATTCAATAAATATTTCTATCATTTTAACACCTAGATATTTAATGTAGAGAGAAAAACAATGTTTGATTGCATATATGACATTATACACTGAACCTAAATGAACCATGAAATATTACTATTTACATATGACCGTTATAATATATCCATTAAATTAATGGTTAGAAATATCATGAAATAAATAATGAATATTATATAGTTTACCCATTTCTAAATTAAATTCATTGGATATAAAGTGATTGAAACTAAAAATAAAAATCATTTGAAAGTAAAAGAAATTATTATATGAAGAAATGCATGAAAATACCATGGGATATTCATGGGATTAACTTATGAACCATCACAAAGGAATTTAATAGATTGTGATCATGGATTAACTAGGTTAAACAAAAGGTTTCATAGATTGAAACAAGTGAGTCATGAGCACATAAGGGGCATCACAATGCTAGGGTTCCCTCTCACCGTTGCCTCCTCGCTTCATCCCATACCGGCTCAGCTTCCATTTTTCTCATATGTTAATGGTTGTGTTTCCTCTTCCGCGGTGGTGTCGTGCATCTATGGGGCTCGGAAGTCTCAATTGCACACCATTTCTGTCTCCTCTCACCCAACTCCCCTTTAATGGATAGGTTTCCATAGTGGAAAAACATTAGAATAGAGGCCGATATTTAGCTGCTGCGTTGGGGGCGCCTCTTCGTTTCTAGATATGCGCATCTGGTGGTTGAGCGTGGCCTCTACAGGAGTTTTGGATGGTGGTGATGGGATTTCAATCTAGTTTTTGGGTTGGATTCATCCTGAATTTCTGGTAAAGGTTTTCATTTGTTTTTCATCTTTTCATATGTTTTTTTGGATGTTGTTGTTCTATTCATGCTATTGGGACCGCATTTCGTGCATCGATTAGGCATTAGTGATTCGTTGGATGTAGGGCCGAGCTAGGGATGATTTATCTACCTCTTGGAACCAATGGAAACTTTTTCGGGATTCACTTTTGTGATAACGATTAATGCTCTGTGTGGTCGGTTCGGTTTGTGTGCGATGCTAGTGATGGATTGAGTTCGGTGGAAGGGCTATGGTGATGAAGGAAGTTTACTGAGTTTGAATTGTTCTTCTATGGTTTGGTTGCTCCAGTCACCGGATCCAACGATGGGTGGCGACATCCTTGGCTTCCAAGGTGATGATGTTTTTGATGCTCTGTAGATGGTATGACGGTGATGATGGTGTCGGGGGCACGGCTCGAGGAGGCCGATCATGGATCCATGTCCTGAGGTGCTTCAATAGCCACATTTTTTTAATTTTTAATCAAACGTGAATTGTTTTTGGGCGGTTTTTAGATTTTGTGATTCGGTAATCTTGTGTTTGGTTTCCGATCACCGAAAAAGTCGTTTTCAAAATCAAATAAAAAAGAATTTTTAGTCAAACAATGGTGTCATGACTTGGGCATCCTAAAAATGATGATTCATGACTATGTTTTTTTATACCACCATGACTTTTGGTTTTAGTTAATAGATGGAACCAGGAGGAATGTTTTCAATAAATAATGTGATTTATAATGATATAATTATGAGAAACTAAATTTTATGGTGAATAAAGTGAATTATATTTTGATTAAACCCAACCAGTTATCATGATATATGATTTATAACCTATACCTTAGCCAACTCCTGAACTCACAAATTAATAGGAGGATGAAGAATTCTAAGAGATCGAGTGGTGGAGACCATGTATGAAATAATTATACTTTTTTTCATGTTATAAATTTTGAAGGAGACACCTAGGAGAATTTCCTTAATGAATTGGAAAAAGTTTTATTTGTGGAAAATAAGGGCATAGATCAACGAATTGATAAGATAAAAACAATGAGTTATATGGGGAGAAATAAATTTCATCCTAGAGATCCATTTATATTTCATTGTATTATATATGATGAATCATGGAATTAGTTTTTCAATTCCATCATCTAAAGGATTAATCCAAGATCATCGAAGTACCTATGATATACTATTCATTGAAGCGAGGGGACTGAAGTATTCATGTATCGGGATTTGTGAATTATGTTTTAGATGTATTTTTTTCAATGTTATTTTTATTAAAATTGTCCATAATAAAAGAAGGATTTTTCTAAAATAGTTTTTTTTCAAGGATTTTATGAAATTTATTGAATGGTAATGAGAACCAAGAAAAGTGTTTTAGTGTTACATTGAAATTGTTAAAAAACACATAATTAAGGGAAACATATCCTTTAATATATACTATTTTATGAGTTTATAATTTATAGTTGGGATAAATAGTTAATTGAAATTTATTAAATAAATGGGATAGCGATTTGATGACCCAATTATTTTTTTCATAATAGATGATTTTTATTTTTTTTAGATTTATGGAATATATTCAATAGTCTGTGATTAATAAGGGTAATGTTAATTTTTTGGAGGCATGTATGTCTTCATGTGAGGTTAACTTAAGAGTTATATATATTATAATGGGTTTATATGTTAAAGGTTTATCATATGTTTAAAGGGAAGGATACCCCTTTGAGGTGTTAAGAAATACGATTTTGAGGTAATTTGAAAATTTTACAAGGTTTTAGGATGAATATTTTATTCATTTTTAAACAACCCTTAGTGTAAGTATGTGATTTTATGTTAAGCTAATTATATAGTGAGGTTTAGATAATATAGATGGTTGAAAAGTGATTCCTTGACAAGGAAATATTTTTACAGATGTTTTAAGTCAAGTTAAGGATTAACTTTCAGGTTACTATTTTAATTTTATTCCTGATAATTTAGTGATGTTACCCTTGTTATATGATTATATAGTGATTTATTATGGTATTTAAGGAGATTATTCTTTGGGTTGTGATATATGTAACCTTTAGGTCTGACATTTGATTTAACATGAAATATTATTTAGGAAGTGTGAAATTAATTGTATTTTAATGTAATACGAAAGGTATAATACAAAATTTGAGGATAAATGTTTCTTTAATGTTGATGTCATTAAGGTTATCTGGGATGTATGTATCAAAGTATAACCTTTGTTATTATTATTGAATTTTGTTTGTTAAACATAATATTTCAACAAATATCATTTTTTACATTTTATATATTCTCTTACCCCATTCTAACCATTCAGATTTGGTTAAAATTTAAGGCATAAAGAATATATTGATATAATTTCTGGATTATGAGGTTAATTTTTCTTCTTCAAGTATAAATTAAAATTACCTTCAATACTCATAGTTTAGAGAAAAATAGGAGACTATTGTGGAACATTATTAAAAGATAAAGTTACACTTTTAAAGTAAGTATATTTATTTATATTCTTCATCAATATGGAAAATAAGTTCCTTAAATTTAGGAAAAGGATCTCGAAATGAAAAAAATATCATATTACATTCATTTTTTATGAATAAGTGGTCTTCTTCACAACCCATAGATTTATGGTTTTTGGGCCACTAACTTTCCCTTGATCATTCACTTTCTAGGGATCAATGATCTCTCTCACTCACTATAATTATTTGGACATTATTTTTTTCTCCATGACTAAAATTTCTACTTCCCTATAATGTTCTTCTATTTTGAAATCTAGTTATGTGATGACCTTTCTTTTTCTATTTCCCTCGTTTAATGATAGAGGTTTATTATCCCTTATTACGATTTGGGATATAAAATGTGTATTTAACTATGAAAATACATTATTTTATACGATCATGATCAAATTATGATGATGAAGTTTATTAAATGGAGAATAATATAATTTCCCATAACATGTAAAAATAAATTAAAAACTATGTTTGATAGAATATATGACACTCAGTACCGAGCCGAAATGAACCATAATATATTAATATTTAGATATTATCGTTCTAACCTAGTACTTAAACTGATAACTATGGATATGAATATATAAATTCTGAAAAATATATCATTTGAAATTCTATAAAGTGAATTCATTTGTAATCAATTGACTTGAAATTAAAAAAAAACAAGTGAAATTAAAAGAAATTTCTTTAAGAAAAAACTCTTTTTATGCATTCAATCTATTTTTATCATTATTTAAAAAATTAATCACTTTTGGTGAATGATTTTAATGAAATATATATATATATATATATATATATATTATATACTGAATAAAATGTTTTATCATTCCTCATATATGTTTTATTGGATTAAGGTAAGATTAAATCATGGTTTATTATTGAAAAATATATTTTTTCTAAAAAACCATTTCATGGTGTTTTTCACACTTATTTCAAATTATTTTTTAAAAATTTTTTAAAATTTATTTTTAAAAATAAAATTTATTTTTAAATTGAACATGTAATAATTATGATATATTGAATTTTATAGAATTTTCTAAAAAAATTAATTTTTTATAAATAGTTAAAAATAATATTTTTTTAAAAAAAATATTGTATTCATTTAACTAAATTAAAAAGGTAAATTTTTTAAAACGTTTTTAATGGAATTATTAGATCAATTATATCAATTTTAATCCAGTTTTTGTCATTCGAGTCAATTTTATGTTGTCTTTTTATATAAAACCCATTCAGAGTTAACGAAGATTTCTCTTTGGAAAACAACAATACATAACATTTGAGGGTTTAGTTTTAAATTTAATAATGAAAATTATATGAATTGAATTTGATAAAATAAATTAAATTTTTTTAAACTTAATAATTAATATTTTATAATCATTCCAACCAATGTTTTTGTCATTATGTGTATAAACTATAATACATATTAATGACTATAAGAAGTGTTAAGTTGGTAATTAACGTTAAAAATAATATGATATGGATTAAAAAATATCCTAAGAATTTAATTTAACCTAATTTTTGTGTGGAGTTTCACTATTTACATCCAATTATAGAATACACAACTTCTTAGTGTCACATGAATTTGATTTTTACCATTTATAATATTTAACTAAATTTTAAAGACAAATATGTCACTTTCTTGCATTTAATAGCCATAATGTTTTTCAAAAGGGATGAAACAAATTATGGTCATTTATAAATATTAATTTAGAAGATGATTATTTTATTATGGTGATTTATAAATAATTTTATTATTTAAATATTTACCTTAAATTATTTTGCAACACTAACATACTATTTACTCAATTATTGGAAAAATAGAATAAAAGATTTTAAAAATAATAAAATCGAAATTAATTGAATAAATTAATGTTATATGTGATTTTTGTAGATAAATAAAACATTTTATTAATGTTTGAATGGATTATATCTGAATTCTATTGATTTCAGGTTATTATCAATGTCAAATTAAATTAATATCTCAAAAAATCACATTAGTGATGTTTTATAATAAATAATATTTTTCTAAATTATATAAAATTTCTCAAAAATATTAACTTTGGAAATGTGATTAAGATATAGATTAAGATATAAAACATGGTCCACTTATTGTGATAGCTTCCTTTTATGACCACTATATTGACCTCTAATGGGTAAAAACATAGTTATCACTATAAATTACTAGAAGGCTTATTGTAGGTTAAAACAAAGAGATAAGGGTAAAAAATGAACTAAAATTATTGAAATTTTATTGGATTATATGAATTATACCAATCCTCATCCTATATTTAAATTTTATTATTTTTTATCCATTTACATATTTAAATTAATTAATATTTTTTAATACTTTATGAAATTCCAAAAGTGGCCCCACTTATAAAAGGACACCACCAATCCAGTTTTAATACATTAACATTTTATATTTTATAAAACCATGATCAAATTATAATATCCAGTACTATCAAACCAATACTTACATCGAAAATGAATCATTTATTACATGAAATAACGATTTTAACAAAGAATTATTGATAACCCGAAGATAAATTATTATACATAAATAATATATGGTATTGTATATGTGATTATGGTTAGGTAATATGTTTTTAATAAACATATATTTATTATATAGGTGGCTCGAACTCTTACTAAGAAAGTCAGACTTGATGTGAGAGTTTCTTGTCTCACATTTATTTTTGTGAGACATATACCATATTCACCACTTGTTTCTATTATGAATTGTATATAATTACCTTGGTTTTATTTTATGATTATTTTCATTAAAATTAATGGTATTTAAAAATTCATATAATGTTCTCACTTTCATGATGTTTGGGGTTAGAGATTACAAAACCAGTACGAGTTAATCATCTCAAATTAATTTCTTTAGGACATATGTAGTGTTATTAAACACTTTTCTATCATAAGGTATATATAAAAAACCTTTTAATATATCACAAATCATATTATTTTCATGGTTTTTAATGTTCCATTTGATTTTTTTTCTATGTGATTATGACTCAAAAGTTACCAAAGTGTCAAGGGGTTTATGTTATAATTTCATCATTTATCAAGATTATTTTATGATTATGTTTTTGATGATGAATTTCATGATCTACATCAAAATAATCTCATAAATTTAATTCTATTCATTTTAATTTATAGATAATACAGATTTTATTTTAATTTAAATCCCTTTAATTACTCAAAGACAGAAAAATGTTTTATGAAAAATTGACGTCATTTCTATCTTCACTTGAAAATCATCTCTTCCAGGTGCATGTTTTATAAAAATGTTTTCAGGAATGTTATTAATATTCAACAAAAATTTATATTTTCATTCTTATGCCTTGTTGGAATGAAAAAGAGTTGTTTAAAAGGAATATCCTTATTGTCTTTTGAATTATGTAATTTTTTATTTTTATGGAAAATGCTAATTAAATCATTATTTTAACATATAGTACATTAACAAAACATCCAACCATGATAACAAATAAGTTTTTTAAAGATTACATTACATGTTTCAAAGGATATTTTCACGTAAAATTTTTTCATTAATATCTAGGGTTTTTTAGATAATATAAGTGATTTCAAATTAAAATGGGTATTTTCCTGATGAAATGTTCCAAGTGATTATTTAATAGAATTTTTGATCTATGAGGGAATAATTTGACATTTCATAATCCTTAATATGGATATGATATATGTATACCATCCTTATTATTTATTTGGGTTTTTATTATTATGATGATAATATTTTAATGAAACTTGTTTCTTTTCCATGGGTTATGCTTTGATAACATGTTTATAAATCCCATTTCCTTTTCACCAGATATTTTATGATGAATATTTTATGATATCATTCCAAACGTTTGTGTGGTTATAATTATGTTATTGGTGGGACTTAAATTATATATCCCCTTAATTCATGGGTTAATTATGTACATCTATTGAGATAAATAGTATTGGAATGGGAAGTGAACCAAATTTTGTAGACTCTATCCACTATGATAGTCTAGGGAGTGGACCTTGACTACAATGATGGTTTGGGGAGTGTAACTAGTATACTATTATATCCTTGGATTTAATAATTTACTATTAAGGGAACAATTTTCTATGATTATGAGTATGCTAGAAATTTATTGTTTTTGGTAGTGTTATGATCTCATGGCTCATGTAGTTTGATTCTTTTAAGATTAATGTCTTATAAACTTCCATGATTTATATAATGATACATTATTATGTTCTATGATACAAAGTGAATAGTTTTATGATGTAATGTTCATTTCCTAAAACCCTTATTCCCTTGTTATTTTTTATGTGATAATTTATATCTCCCATGTTTACCCTTAATGATAATATAATCCCACACCTTTCATATGTCTTGGTTCCTTAGGATTCTAGAATGTAAGTTATGATTGATATGTAGGGATACTATATAGGTAATAATAGTTTTCCCAATGAATTTTTTTTGTATTTTAGGGTTTCTAATAATAAGTAAAATTATGTGTCTAGTTTTTTCAATAATACTAAACTATTCTATCCTTCGAGATGCAGATCCCTGTATTTAGTGAAAATGTAATAAATTGTCCACTAGATTTTGGATACAAGGGTTAGGTTATTTATTATTATTCATTTTATTGGTTAAATCTAGAATATTAACAATAATAGTTCTTATATAGATAAAATAATTCCTAAAATCCTAGAAAATAATACTCTACTACCACTTTGAGACATCCCAATCCCAAGTTCCTAAATAGTATTTGAACTAGTTTGTCATTAGCATTGTTAGTATTCCCTAATCCCTAGGGGCTGGTAGCTATTATTGTATGTCTAAGGTAAATATAGCGAATACATATACCCATGTATACCAAAAAAATAATTTATGATCCATTATTCATATGAAATAAGTATATTTCATTAATAAGTTGTGAATTGTCAAATGGAACCTATAACACAATTCATATTAATAGGATAACTGTAAAGAAAAAATATGAAAAATCTCTATGAAGGAAATAAATGTCCTACAAGGTGAATTCCAATTTATAAAATAAAGATAAATATAAATTCAATGTTAGATAAGGCTTATCATGCTTAATACTAGATAATGGAATTTATAGTACATGAGGTCCTCTAATAGGCCAATCCACATCCTTTGACTCCAAGATGGAGTCCCTACCACTCTAAGGAATATTTTTCCTATAAATAACACAATAATCAATAAATCCCTAGGTTTTGGAAATTATGTAAGTCAAGTTTCATTTCCATAAAATTTAATTTTATGGGTGTGATCACATACATACTAAGTCGGAAAACACCAACATATATCAATATATAAGGGAATAAATAAGTATTTACAAGAACATGTATATTCATTTATAAACACACACACACACATATTTAAAAAATTATTCAATAACACAAATAATTAATAATACATAAGGATTGTATTGAATAAATATAGGATATAATAAACAAATCATTATAAATAGAGGGTGGTAACCTAGATCCAGCTTCTTTGGGTCTATCCTGTTGTCATTGAAATGACTAGGGAACAAATTACTCACGCTTCCCATTTCCATTAGAATTCATTATACAATAGATTCAAGGAATAATATTATCATATAGAAAGGGATGGAGTATACTAGAGGACATATTGTATTTTCCATGTAATGTTTTGAAATATATCTAGTATTATTTTCAAAGCTATTTATCTAGACAAAGAAATATTCTAAGGCTCAGTGAGCCTATAATTTTTATTTGAATATTTTTAATTATCAAAATATTTCTTTTGTGTTTTTCTTATAAGAGAGGAAGAAATATATACTAGATTCGCATATTTAAAATCTATAGCCTTTATTGCATCTATAATATGGGATTTACCCTAGGAGTAACCTAACGTTGGAGCACATTGGATTTCCAGGATGGGTAAATTCATGTAAGAATTTATAAATAAACAAATTATATGTATTTAATAATTTTTTTTTAAATTTTACATGAAATTCGATTTCAAATAAATTTATTGTTATGATTAGATCTCATGGTTATCAGCACAATCACAGAGATATAGAGGATTTATTAGAGGATATATTGGTTAATGAAAAAGATTTTGACTGATAAACTGAGGATCATATTCACCAATGATCCTACGTGCTTGTACCCAAGTGGTAAAGGCTCCATCTTGGCATCCAAAAGATCCAGATTCAATTCTGGGTATGGATGAATTTTTGGGTTACTATAGAAGTACTGTAGGAGGGCAGTATAACAGTAATGTAGTAGAGGGGAAACTGTAGAGGAAGTGACACTATAGCGGCAAAGGTACTATAGCGGTGGCACTACTGTAATAGGTAATGTAAAATCCCATGTTCTATAGCAGTACTATTTAACAGAAGGCCATTTTAGAAAAATATATGGATTTCATGCTCCTAGGTCTTTGGGCTATGTAATGGGTCTCCCTCTACTCTATCGATAAGACATATTTTTTTCTTTAATATTAAAAATGAGGATCTGACGCCAACCTTTAAAAAAATATTCACTTATGTATCTTATAGATCTCTCTAATGATGCCAATCTGGAATCATTCTTCATAGTGATCAATATGAACTCCATGTAGGATGTTTTATTTTTATGTTATTTTTATTTTACCCATGTGGAAAATAAATCAAGCCCACAAACAAGAATTGATTCATGCATATGTGGTTGATAGGTTCATTCCTCACATTTACAATTCATGTTTTTCTAACTCGTTTTTCCCTAATTCGTCATGCATAATTTATTTGTCCCACATTTTTTTGGATACCTATTATCTGATCATTAATTGAAAATTATTTTTTTTCAAATTATAGATAATAAATGTATGTCTTTTAATTGAGTTTGTGTTAAATGATTGAGAATATCATAGGATAAACAATGGTAGATCAAACTAACAATTCTCATTTTCCTATTAAGGTGTGTGAGAATGGAAGAATAAGGGGTGTTTTTCAATTGATCTTAATATTAAAATTATATATTTGGTGACTATCGAGTATCAATAACCTAGACCTATAATCCATGGGAGAAATTTTTGGGTGGATTTAGTGTCAGCATCGGTGTGAACGAATGACACATGGAGAAACTGAAGGTTCTTGAAATTTCCAAACTTCACAGTGTGTAATTCAGTGATACACATCATGTGGGAAATCAGTTATAATTATTGGGGTTTACATTGTAGATATAAGGATAACATGTCATGTAGTCCCTACAACACACCATATGGCCTTCGAGTGGCAGAATGTCATATATCTCGGAGGATACACTAGAACAGTCTGAGTACACGATCCCATCCATATACACAGACACAAAAATGGATATGGGATGAGTCGTGTACTTGAAAACCACCAGGTGTACATGTGCAGATACATGAGAGGGTCTAATATTATTGGTAAATTATATGTACCCTATGTATACACCTTGTACTTCCTCTAAGATGGCACAGAGCCCTTAGATTTTATAGTTTGTACCAGTATCAATTGAGATATGTTCCTGAATCCATCCCCTCATGGTTATATTGTGGAATTACATCCTCAACTCTATATTTTAATCCCCTCTTGATGATGATTATTATATTGAGTTTTCGGTGACCCTCAATGATACCGGGTTGTGATCCTCTATCATTCCTTCTTATACCCTATATGGGGTTTGTGGAATCTATGTGACTGTCATTCGGTGGAAATTGATCCCCCAATATATAAGGTTGTTTTAGTAGGGTTTGTGTTATCATCAATAATATCTCTCTTTAAATAGTCTATTTATCTAGATCGGGTTTTTGTTATCCCCCAGTGGTTTTGAGTGTGATCCCCTATATGTGTATCGAGATATTAAGATGTCTAGTGAGTAATTTTTGGATGGGTTCTAAGGATCATGATCTTTTGGATGGGCATTAGTAGTGATATCATGGATCATGGAGTGATTTTTCCAAGAATGAGAAATACCCAGAAGCACCAATCAGTATTTTGATATGGGTGGGTTTTGGCTTGGACTGGTTATCTATTATGTGTATATATGAGCTTTGATTAATGTTGTTTTATTGTGATGAAATTTCCAATCAAGTTGCTTTATGCTCAGTGAATTAAAGGTGTCTTATTGGGTATTTTTATACTCACCCATACATGGTCACTACCAATATTTGTTGTGTCTTATGAATATGGCACAACTATTGATTATGTCATTGCAGTATAGGGAGATGGAAGAGAATAGTTGTCCTAAAAAGACCAAATTATTTTTCAGCTGGTTTCATTTAATATTATTCCCATCCATTTGGGGAGGTTAGAATCTCCATAGGTTTTTGTTGGGATTTTATTTGACCTCTTTATCGCTTTCAACACTTCTGTTATAATCTGGTGTGGGGTAGATGTTGTGCATAAATTTTTGGTATTAGTTGATATTAATTTATCATCATTGTATGGTATTGTTGGTGTGTGTGTGTGTGTGTATATATATGTACATTTGGATAACTCCTTCCGTGTATGGGTTATACCTACTCGAGACATGTCTCCATCCTCTACCCTATTGGAGGTGGGATTGGGGTAGCCACACTAGACTTATCACTGACCTAGGGGGACCCGATGGGTTATTTCATGGAAAAGATGTATCATATGATTAATTTCTACCTTAATACCAGATCATATATGTTTTCCTGCTATGATATTGGTTGGGGATTTAGAGGAACAATAATTTATTGATTCTTGTTTGGATTTCCGGTCATGGAATCTAGTGCTGGTGCGATGTCCAACGTATCAATTCACCAGGACTCTCACAACTAACTTATTGACTATGTACACGTAGATAATGGTCGGCTGAAAAAACATTGGTTTAAGAATATTATTGTAATGTATTGTTGTTTATGTGTACTTCTTTAGTAAGATCCCATAATATACTCTTTGACCATGGTACATGTTGTTTATTTCAAGATTACACTAACAAGATTGCCAACCAGGATTCCACTACATGATCAAGGGATTGATCCATTGAGTGAAGAGGCCTTAGTATAAGGACAGATACTGGAGGCATTCCCTCAAGGTGGTTTTCCAGTTATTCCACCACATTTAGTGTAGTAGATATATTTGACCTTACTGGCAAAGGATGAAAATGGTTTGAGTTCATAGCATGAGTTCCAGAGGCAGTGACCACCCTGGTTTCAGATCAAGATAGACCCCAAGGTGGCATTGGATTGTCTTGATGTAGTGACTCATGTTTTCTACTATGTGATGTTTATTATAGATTACATGTAATTATTCACAATGAGTTTTCTATGGGGATCCAATGAATATTGTTTATCTCTCGAGGCATAGTCACATGATGAGACAACTCTCTTATGGCCATACATTATGAATCCATTAAGGGAGGATTGTTATTTGGACACTTTCTGATCAGAATGTCTAGACGATTATGCATCTACAATAGGGTTGTATGACCATGGATAATTATTTAGAAAGGTTTACTAGTCTATAAAAATACACATTTCATATGGTATGAGATCCATTCTTCATACAACTTACCTTCGAGTAGGGAATATGATAAGATATTATGGATTTAGTGATACCTATTTTCATTACCAATTATACTAGAGTTCTCAAGATTGCTTTAGTTTTGGAGAGAATTTTTTAATACAAGACACTGACCATTGGTGCTAGTAGTGGGCACCCATGATTAGTGTCCTTAGCAGATAGTATATAATGACACTCTTAGGGATACAAATGTGACAATGATTCAAGAGACAATCCTATGATAGAATATTGACATTTCAGGGATCTTAGGATGGACTGAGTCAGCAAAGGGAGAGTGGGTGTTTCTCTTGTAATGGTTAAGGATTTATTTATTATGTTTTCTGACCTATTGTACATCTGATATGGATATGATCAAGGGACCACCTAGGTAGAGACAAAGGTAGGAGAAGTGAGGTCCACCAGTGGTGGAATTATAAGATGAGATGTAATAGAGGATGTTGGTGGAATACGAGATGAATTATTGCCACCTCTATCCCTTAGGTATTCCACTCGAGGCTTAGGTGGTTGGTGAGTAGGGGAGAGGATAGCTATTGACAATGGAGGCCAATGACCCCAAGGCTACATGGATAATACTAGGTATGATCTATTTCTTTTCTCCCTTATCTATAGTACATTTCAAAATATGTTCTATTCATTTAATTATTAAAACTTCCCTGGTTCAAAACATAGATATATATATTGAGCCCTTAGCTCGGCCTTTGTGCTTGGAGAGTCCAACATGATGTGGCTCAGGGATGACACACTTCTTCTGACAGTGTTACATGATACTTGGAGGTGAAGGTTTCATATGTAATCTATTTGTAGTAGTGGTGAGACCTTATGATTTCATATTAGGGATGGATTGATTATCTATATTGAATTCCCATATTTACAAACCGACCTCCGAGTGGGAATCCACCACCATGGAGGAAGAACCTAATAGCGGATGTGGTGATGTGTATGGATATTATGATATGTAGCTGTTCTTGCACTCTTGGATTCCCACTTCGTCTCCAAATGTTTCTTGAAAAAAAAATTAATTGCAGATTAGAGAACCCTGGAATAAAAACATGGGCTCATATGTAGGAGAGTTCTTCTAATTACTCATTAGTTATAAATAATTACTCTTTGATAAGTGGATGGTATGGACAACAAATTTCCTCTGGTTGTGTCAAAGTACAATGACATATTTTTTGAGGACATGATAACTTACCTCCTTGCAAAGAGATAGAATTTCACATTGAATTACACCCAGGGATGGACCAGATATCATCACGAGTATATCATATTGCTCTTGCGGAGCATTGAGAGTGGAGGGTAAAATTGGATTACTTGTAGTAGATGGGAATCTGTCGACCCGGTGTTTCCTGTATGCATCCCCAGTGTTGAGTACAAAAAAACAAGAATTTAGTGACATTTTTTTAGTGATGTTTTTTAAAAATGTCTGTAATTTTCAATTTATAGACGATTTTTAGAAAATGTCTTTAAATTAGGGATGTTTCTCGGATATATCACTAAATTAGTCACGTTTCCCCAAAAACATTTTCCATATGAAGGACGTTTACCCAAAAAAGACTCTAAATATATATATTTATATATATGTATATATTTGTATACCATATTTTCCCACATCAATGTAAATATATATTTAGAGGGATATATATATATATATGTGTGTGTGTGTGTATATACAAATATATATAAACATATACACCTATATATAAACACACACACACACAAATACATATATATATATATATAAACACACACACACGCACACACACACACACATAAATAAATAAATAAATAAATAAATAAATTTATATATATAAAATTTTGTCACGATTTTAAGAAAACGTATCTAATTTAGTAACATATTTAATAGCTTTTTAAAACAAAAGAAATTATATATATATATATACATACACATATATATTTACACATACACACATATATATATAATATAAACATATATATATATATACACATATAGTATAAACAGACACACACATATATATATTTATTATGATATAAAAATATAAATAAACATAAAACATAAACACATATATATATATATAATAAACAAATAAATAAACCAAAAATATAATCATATATATATTTAATATAAAATGTAAACATATATATATACAATATAATCTAAGCATATATAAGTATATATGAACATAAAATTTAAAATATAAAATATAAACATATAAACATATATATGTTAATATATAATTAAAAAAATATATAATTTTTAATTTTTAAATAATATATATATATATATATATATATGAGATAATAAAATAATTCATTATAATTTCAAATAGATTGATTGGTTGTGTCCTTTTTTTGGGACGCATGAGGTCCATGGATCATTTCCTATGAAGGTTGGATTTCTACTTTTATGTAGAGTACACATGGGATTGAGTGTGCATGAAATTGGGTTGGTGGAGATGTGGTGGGAGATGTTGGTGAGAGTGTGAAGGGAATTGGGGGGGGGGGGGTTTGGTTGGAGAGGGCAGGGGAGATATGTGGGTTGGGATTGGGGGTGGTGCATGTGGGGGTGATGAATAGGGAATATGGAATAGGGTATACAAGAGATACGATCCCGTAGTACACCGGCGGGAGGTGCAGAGGGTCATGTGTGCAGTGTGTAGGGGAGTGGGGGGTGGGGAGGATTAATGCTGGATAATGTATGTGGGGGAGGTCAATATTGGAGGTGGGAGGGAATATTAGAAAGAGGCAGGTTCAAATTCAAAAAATTCAATTTAAAAATAATACATAATTTTCAAAATGACATTAAAAATTATGAATTTCAAAAAAAATAGTTCCCTTTTTACAAAAATTAGTAGTTGTAGGTGTGACTTACTAACATTTATAAAAAGTGTTTCTAAATGAGGTGTCTTCAATTAGTGACACCAACAAACATTTATAAAAAACATAGTGATTTTTTTTGGAAACGTCAATAAATGAGATGTCATTTACCGATGTTTCAAAAAAATATCACTAAATTTTTTAAAACATTTGTACGCAACACTAAATACATAACACCTTATATTGAGAATATTTTTTTAATTGTCAATAAATTAATTAGAGACATTTACAAACATCCGTAATTCATGTTTTCTTCATAGAGGTGTTTTTTACAAGAAGGTGGACGAGAGGTTGAGGTTATGTGTGGATTATTGGCCCCTAAAATAAGTGAACATGAAGAATAATTATCCACTACCATGGATAGAAAACTCATTGATCAGTTGAGTGGGGTGAAATGGTTCTCAAATAGTGAACTATGATCAGGCAATCAACAACCACATGTACGAGATACTGATATTCCAAAGAGGACATTCAGATATCACTATAGTCACTATAAGTATTTCGTCGTGCCCATTAATGGGATGAACACCCAATAAGTGTTCAAGGGAATCATGAACTAGATCATTTATCCTTTCTTAAACCAATTTGTGGGGGTCTTAATTAATGATATCTGGTGTACTCATTATCCTATGAGGAGCACGTGATAAACTACAAGATTTTTCTAGAAACGTTATGTGGGAACCATTTTTATTAGAAGATATCAAAGTGTCAGTTATGGAATTAGGAGGTCTACATTCTAGTACATGTCATCTCGGATGACATCTTAGTAGTGAACCCAAAAATGGTCGATTTAGTGTTATATTGGGATCCATCCAAGTTCATGATAGAGGTGTGGATCTTAATTGTATTATAAAACGTTTGTTCTAGATTTTTCGTAGATATTGGCACATTTTATTACTTTAAATTATAATGGGTATCCCTTGGTTTAAATGTAATGTTTCCAATGAAAATTTAGGATATGAGGTAGAGGATGAAGAGCCAACCCATATTGATATTTCTAGAGGTGGGATTATAGTTTTTTATGTTCTATGTTTCCTCAAGGACTATACATAGTTGTGTTTTGATGTAGATGTAGGTTTTGATTACCTATGAGTATCTGCAATTAGGACCCCATAAAAAATACTATAAAACTCAATTTCATTATTAGGACTGTGGTAGTATTTTACATGAAAGTGTTTTGAAACTATAATATCAGTGATCATTTTTTATCCACTATGACCACAAGATTATCAAGTGTATCATCTCTCATAAAGATATTAACTAGGGTTTGAGGCGATAGTTACAGTTAATCCAAGGCTACGACTTCGAGAAAGTATACAATTTTACGATGGGGAATATGGTGGAATATTCTCTCATCAGGGGATATTTTTTGTCTACTATTTACTAAAGCATCAGAGCAGTTAGCCTAATTATAGTCGTCCTTGGTGGAAAAGGATGGTTTTTCATATCTTTAGTCGATGGTTGTTACCCCATAAGTTTTAAAATGAGTTAGATAATCCCACCATGGAGATTATAAATGCGAGGGCTTACATACTTAGATATCTATTGGATATTCTGCTTATGGATTTTATGAAGGTAGGGAGAATGTTATCATTTTCAAGGGATGGATGATTCTACCAGTGATGTTGTAGGGGGAGGGGATGCCGCTGTTTCATAAATCCACATTGGCAGTACATCTAGGTTTGGAGAATACATACCAAGACCTCTGGTATCGGTTATGGTGGACAACCATGCATAAGTTAGTAATAGAGTTTGTCTCTCGATACCTCACTTGTCAGTAGGTTAAGGCTGAGAACTGGGTTCCAGCAAGTTTAGATTTACCCATTAAGGTACTGGAGTTAATGTGGGATGAGATATCTATGTACTTCATAATGGGGTTATCAAATGTGTCTAGAGGGTATGATTCTATCAAGATGACTGTAGTCCAACTCACAAAGTCTACCACCATCCTTCAAAATTGAGATAAGAGTTTATGTAACGCCCCAACCCCAGAAGCTCAGAGTCAGTGCATTATTACGTATCATTGGCATGATCACAAAAATCGAATCTAGAAAGACCGATTATTTTAGTAGCCTTGTATGTACTAGATACATTCATAAGGTTTACATTAAATCGTAAAATGGAAAACTACAACAACATTGTTTCCATAGACAACACTGATATCCCATAGACTATCCCTACATTTCAATCATAATATACTTCTTCGCATCTTGGGAAAAATAAAACATAGAAATGGGTGATCTCAGATGATCAGTAAGGATGACAATATAGCAAAAAATTTCATAAACAAGAATAAACATTTAAGGTAATGTATATGAATAAAACAAAATCCTTTTAAACATGAACTTCATCATAATATGGCAATGATAAAATTAAATAATATCCTTTACTTATTCACATGGATATTCTACCAGTCAAATAATCACATTCAATATCAATAGCCAATTTCATAATGATGGAATGCATAATGCTAGACTTTTATAACCACATAGTCAAGGTCCTGTGGCAAGACTACAAAAAATATTTTGTCAAGGCATTGTTCCAAGACAATAGTTTGTCTCATGATACCTACCGATGAATCATGGAGCTATAGAAGTCTCCTCCTGTCACTTACTAAGTCCAATGCATTCCTCATATGAAAAGGTTTAAACATAGCATAAACATTCATATTAAAACTAGCATACACAATGTAAATACTTTATACATAACCATGAATAGTGTAAAAAAACACATCGATAGTCAAAAATATCACAAAACCTTCAAAACAATATGGAAGATTTGAATCATAATAAATCAACATCAAATAAGCTTAAAATCCATCAAAGGATGTCGACATAGATGAAATCAAAACCTTATTTTCGGAGAAATATATCTTTCTATTTTGAAATCATTTATGAGTAACATAATTATAAAGAAGGCATTTATTTTGAAAATATTCTTATAATCTTGTAATGGATGCTTTGATGATGTTATAACAGGTGAAAATAAACACACCCTCCATATAAGATAAAAAACATTCTTACCTTAATTTTGTCGAAAAGGTCATAAAGTACATTGTTTGGAAAATAACGAAACGATTCCTTTAAAAACATATAAGGTCAAATAAGGTTATAAATGACTTTACCCCATTTTCTAGTAAATAGTAAATTTATTTTGAGATACACTTTTATGAAACATGGATGTGTATGATAAAGAGGTCCTAGTAGATACTTACGTAAAAATAACCTTGGATAATAAAGAGATTGTAAAATTAACCCTTAACATGTACTTTTCCTTGGTTGAGGGTAGGTTAACATCATGTATAATGGTGAAATAATTTTTATTAAATTTTTATAGAATAATATACATTAATATGATATCATATATAATATTTTAACATTGTTTCGTTAATAATATCTTAGTATTATTGTCATTTCGTGTGATAACTGATTTGTTTTCCTTTATATGATTTATTATGTAAGTAATGTTTTTTATGGGTAGGTTGTATATTATTCATATTCATAATGATATTGATTCTTTAAACAATCTTTTTAATCATCTAATGAAAATTAGTTAGGAATGGATTACGATGGGGAATGAATCTCATAGCGTTCATGGAGACGGCAATCCGTACGTACGCAAGAGTGAAAATATCATTATTTATATATTAAAATAAGATATAATTTGATTTTATATCATATATATAGAATCATTATCATGTTATATTTATTATTTACATCAATTACACATCATTATTATACCCATCCAAATAATAATGTGTTGAATAACAATTACACCACGACGTGGAGATGGTAAGCCGTACGTACACACGTATGGTGACATGTCATTAAAAGTGTGGATAGAATAATAAATATGGTTGTACCATATTTATGATAACATCACAGTATATAGAAGATACTGGAGTTATTATTTTATAATGGAAACAACAAAAAAGGATAAAGTGGAAGAAGAAAGGAACTTGAAAGAAGTGATGAAATATTTACCTCTTTTTCAGGTTCTTCCTTTTGATTTGATCAAAAGGGCTCCTAATGTTGGATTTCTGAATAATGGAAGACTGCTAGGATGAAGGGTGGATAGTTGAGAGGGTATTTGGGGTGGGGTTTGTTGATCGTAAAATCTTTTATGTTGGGAATTAGACAGAAGGGGGAGTGGCCTTTTATAAGAGGGGTGAGGGGCACCTTTGGAAAAGCTAGAAATATTATTTTATAATAAAATAATTTTCTATTTCTAATTGATCCAAAATGAATTATTTAAAGGATAAGGTGGGTTTGGGTCCAAAACCACTCAACCAATAAGATTTAGACTGGTTTGGGTCACTATATTAACCATATCCTTTAGATTTAACTCTTAGTTAAATAGTTTAACATTTACCATGTCTCTTTGTATTTTTATATTATATGGTTAATAAACAAACTATATACTTTCAAGAGAACAAATAGTGGCTAATTAATTATACAACTGTCATTATATAAGTCTTTTGGCCGAACCTTATATTTTGAGGAATATAATATTAATTAATAATGTAATATTTGTTTTAAAAACTCTTTTATGTAAATTTTGACACTATTTGGTATTTTGTTTTTGCTAAATTTATAACAGCATTATTACTTCGCATTAAATTTATCAAACCAACTCTAAAATGTCATATTCTCCTATAGAATTATTGGGATTCATAAAAAGTCTAAAATTACATTTATTTGGATATTTATAATATCAAATATTTTAATATTCCATTAATTAGGTAATTACAACATCTTTATTGTGTCTTAAATAAATTAAATAATTAAATGTCTAAAAAATATAAATAAAATACCATTATGTAGGATATATTTTTATCTTTATAATTAATATTTATAGTCGAATTTATCTTCTGTGTAACCCTATATTAAAAATGGTTTGTTTATTAAACATTGAATTTAACACTTTTAACTCCTCTTTAAATTAAATAATAATAAAAGTCTGAATCTAATCCATGTGGACCTAAAGGATCATATTTTATTTATAAGGTTTTTTTGGGTCTAATTACACTTATAAAATGGAATTAGGACATATGTTAGGGTAATAATAATAAAATTTTTAACTTTAATTAGCCAATTTACTTTTAATCGTGGTAAATAAATGTTAAAAGTTACTATTCACCAAAAATTATTTTCATCTCATTGAATCAAATATTCTTTACTGATATCAACCATGTCTTACAGATTTTATAAATTAAACACATAGATGTAGAAAAATTAAGTTTTATAAAAATTTTCTAATGCTCCTTGGAGGTGGGTAAAAGACGTTAAAAAGTTTAATAAAATTTTTATATATCTAAAATTATTATAAACTGAATCCAATTAATTAAATTAAACTTATATAGGTATTATGTATCTATTTTTACATAAAATAAATTTAAATAAAATTAATAATTATTTAAATAAAAATTCAGTTTTATACAATAACTTATTCTTTTTCACTATTCATAAAAAATTTAAAGTTTTCAGAAAAATACCGAAAATTCACCCTAAGCTAATTTTGATATTTCGAATCTAAAAATGATGTCCATTTTGAATGAAAAATTTTATAAAATTTCAAAATGTGGGTGTTACTATTCATAATGGCTAGTTTTATTGGTCGCGATGTGTTAGAATATAGAAGTTGCATCATTATTCATAGGTAAATGTATCATGGAAGATTGGGGTGTTAGATTCTCCCCTTATTCAAAAATTTTCATCCTCAAAATTTCTAGAATATTACTGAATAAAAAGATTCAATTGGTTCTTTATCATAAGTTCATCGGGTTCCCACGTTGCCTCTTCTTTCTTATGGATTCTCCATATAAATTTTACCAGATGAGTTCTTCAGTTTCTCAACACTTAATATCTTATCAAGACCCTTGATAGGCTCTTCACAATAAGATAGATCAGGTTCTAGTTCTAATTCCTCATGGGTAAGTACATGCGTTCGGTTAGGCATGTATTTTCACAATAGTGATACATGGAATACATCGTGAACTTTGGAGAGACTTGGTGGCATTGCCAAATGGTATGCTAGAACCCCAATTCGTTCTAGAATTTCTGAAGGTCTGATGTACTTGTGACTCAATTTACCCTTCTTACTGAAACGTATAACACCCTTCCATGGAGATACCTTCAAGAAAACATGATCTCCTACCTCAAATTACAAATCCTTCATTCGGTTATCGACATAGCTCTTCTGCCTACTTTGACTTTCTTTGATGTGGGGTTGGATTACCTTCACCATTTCCATCGTTTCCTACACATGTTATGGGAATACGAGTTTTGTTTCACCAACCTCATTCCAACAGGTTGGTGTGTGACATCTCTTTCTATATAGAGCTTCTTATGGTGCCATCCGAATACTTGAATGAAAGATATTGTTATAGGAAAATTCATCCAAAGATAAATATTGATTCCACATACCTTGAAATTCAAGTGAGCATGATCTCAACATGTCTTCTATGGGTTGAATTGTCTGTTCTGATTGTCCATCAGTTTGGGGGTGGTAGGAAGTGCTCAAACGAAGTTTAGTATTCCGGGATTTCTAAAGTCTTTTGCATAATCTTGATGTAAAACGTGGATCATGATCAGAAACAATCGATAGGGGTACTCCATGAAGTCTCATAACTTCATTAATATATAGTTCTGGTATACGTTCAAGTGGTAAATCTTATCTTATATAAAGAAAACGTTTTGACATGGTAAGATGATCAACGATGACCCATTTTGCACTGTTCCTTCGAGGAGTCTTTGGTATCCCATTGATAAAGTCCGTCGTGATATCATCCCATTTCCACTAAAGTATGGGAAGAGGTTGCATGACTCCTCCTAGTTGTTTCCTTCGAGCAGTCACTTATTGAAAAACCATATATCATGACACCAAGTTAGCAATATCCCTCTTCATGTTGTCCCACCAAAATTTTTCCTTCAAATCTCTATACATTTTGGTGCCCCCAGGGTGTATAGAGAAATTAGAGCTATGATCATCATCCAATAATTCTATTTTTAGATCAGCTATATCAGGAACACATAGTCTCTTCCCAAATTTCAAAATCCCATCTTCATATACGAAGTCACTCAATCTCCCATCATTCAAGGATTTAATCTTTTTTTTGAAACTACTCATCACCAACCTAAGAACTTTTTATCCTTTCTGGTGAAGATGGTTTGGAAACCATTGGAAAAAACATTAATGTTTTACCTTCCATGGTTATTCCAATATCCATCATTACTAGATCCATGAAAATCAGATCCCTTTCAACTCGCATCTTGTTCAAAACTCCATGATCTTTTCTTCTCAAAGAATCTTCCAACTTATTTTACTTCCCCAGGTGGTAGTGTATCGTGCAATCATAATCCTTGAGTAGTTTAAGCCATCTCCTTTTCCCTATGTTGAGTTTTTTCTGTGAGAAAATATACTTCAAACTCTTGTGATCAGTATAAATCTCACATTTTGTACCATAGAGATAGAGTCTCCAAATATTAAAAAAAGGTTTGCAGCTAATAACTCAAGATCATGAGTAGGATAGTTTTGATCATGAATTTTCAGCTATCATGATGCATAGGAAATAACATTATCATTTTTCATAAGGACACAACCAAGTCCTTTCTTCGATGCATCATTATAAATAACAAACACATCATTCCCCGGTGGTAGAGTCAATATAAGATCATTGAATAATCTTCTATTCAATTCTTCAAAACATTTTTCACACTCATTTTTCCGAACAAATTTAACCCCTTTTCGTGTGAGCTTTCTTAATGGGTTATCCAATCAGGAAAAATTATGGACAAAATACCGATAATAACCTGCTAAACCAATAAAACTATGTATCTCAGTAATACTCGTCGGTGCATAACATTATTGGATTGCTCTTTTCTTAGAAGGATCAAGATATATTCCATCATTATAGATGATATGGCCAAGAAAAGAAATCTCTTGAATCCAGAATTCACACTTGCTAAACTTCTCATATAATTCATTTCTTCTAAGTGTCTTCAAGATAATTCATAGGTGATTCTCATGATCTTCATAGATTTTGGAGTATACCAAAATATCTCCAATAAATACCACTACCAATTCATCAAGGTATTCCTTGAAAACTTTATTCATTTGTTCCATGAAGATAGATGGTCCATTACTCAATCCAAAAGGCATTACTGTAAACTTGTAATGCCCATACCTAGTACGAAATTCTGTTTTTAGAATGTCTTCCTACTTCACACACAACTAATGATATCCAGATCAATGGTCAGTCTTTGAAAAGTATTGATCTTCATCATGTTTGTCGAATAAATCATCAATGCAAGGTAGGGGATACTTGTTCTTTATTATTATTGCATTGATCTCCCAGTAGTCAATGTACATCCTCATAGATCCATCTTTCTTCATAAGAAAAATGATGGGGGCTCAGCATGGAGAAACACTAGGGAGAATAAATACCTTATTAATAAATTCCTCTAGTTGTTTATTTAGTTCCATTAATTCCACAGTGGCCATTCTATAAGTGGTCTTTGATATGGGCCTTGATCCAGGAATTTAATCAATGGAAAACTCAATTTCTAGTTCTGGAGTATGTCCAGGTAAATCTTCAGGAAACACATCAACATATTCACTCACAATAGGTACATCATTGATTTGAACATTCCTTTCCTCACCCATAGTTATTTCATTATCATCCTCCCCAATAATTGAATTTTGTTGAGCTAATGGGGGTGGATCTAGATAAGAATTAGGTGTGATGATTCTGCTCTAAAGATATGGTGTTATTTATCATCATCCTCAAAAATAGTAACGTCCTTATTCTTATAATATTTTTTTCATCATGGTCCAAAAGCCAATCCACACCGAGGATTATATCAAATTCAGTCATGGGTATGATGATGAGGTCAGAAGATAATGAAAATTTATATGCCCTAATGGGGACTGATTCACAAAACATTGTCTCAATGATACTTCCCTTAAGAGTTTTTACTGACAACTCCCTTGTTAAATAAAACTAGAAATAACTAATTTTCATAGAAAACTGGGAAGATATGAAACAATGAGATGATCTAGAATCAGATAAATCATTTTATAAACTTTAGGAAACCATTAAATTACATGTCACCACATCGTTCGGAGCTTCAACCTCAACAGTATTGATAAAATAAGCATGGACTTGATCCCTTGGAATTTTATGAGGTAATTTCCCTTGGTGATTAGGACATTCATTTTCATAATTACCCCATTCTCTAAAATTGTTTCATTCAACATTGACAACCTCTTTCATCCTCTTACAATCACAGGCTTGGGGGCTAATTTCACCACACTTGTAATAGACACCCATTCCCTTCAAGAAAATACCGGGGTTTTTGTTCCCACATTTACTGTATGATGGATATTCAACTTTTACCTTCTTCCCCTTATTTCTATTTCTAGAGGGTTCGAAAGATCTATTCCTCTCTTGATTTTCTTTATAGTCGTAAGACATAGAGAATTCTATTTCTGTATTGATAGCACATGAGAAAATATCTTCATACGATAAGAAGCATTGTGAGACTAATTCTCAATTGAGAAATGGTTTTAACCCATCAAAGAAATGATCAATCATACTTCTTGGGATACATATACAATATAATGGATTCCTCGCTAACCCTGTAAAGTTAACTTCATTCTTTGGGGCATTCTTATCCTCATTTTGCCTCAGAATCAGATATTGTCTTTCCATATCCGCTCGATGGTCATGAGGAAAGTATTTTTCTAAAAACATTTCATTAATCTCCATCCATTCTATATTTGATACTTCATCATCTTCCTTTGTGTTTTGAATCAATTACCACTATTGATCTGCATCTCCGGTGAGGCGGTAAACTACCATGACAACTTTTACCCTTTCGCTACTCCCCAAGGTGTGGAATATTTTCTCTATGGAATTAATCCATTGCTCAGCTACTAGTTGATTTGTACCCCCATTTAATGTTGTTGGTTGTTTCCTCATGAAGTGATCTAACATTGATCCCCCACACTACAGATCATGGTGCTCCATACGAGAAAGGTTATTATTCATAACCTGAGTGAGTTGTCCCAATATAGTGATACACAGATCAGTACCAGTTGTATCACTAGCCCCACTATAATTATCTTGATCCGGAGGAAAATCAATACATGAAGTGTGTGCATTGATATTGTTTCCATTCCATCCACTAGGTTCCATTTCTAAACAATAGTATAAACTAGATTAGTTTATGAATAGAAAAACATAATTCCAAACTTGTAAAATACTTAACATAAACTGAATAGTTTATTGATATAATCCATAATAAAAAAAATTTCCATGATGAATTATATAATCATAAACCCTTCATAATGGTTTGTAAAGTAAACTAGAATTATCCTAAGAATATCCCTCGAGAGTGTCGTAACCAAGAGTGCAGCAAGGCCCGTTGTCATGCACCAGTTCCCATTCAAGTCTAGCTCAATGTAGTGTCAATAGGTTTTACCCCTAGGTGCATCTATGCCAGAGCTGCCTCTACCTGCTCGTATCCAGATAAGGTTGTATTTCTTAGGAAACTCACAAAATCTCCACAATATCAAAATTTTAGGATGTTCTTCTATACTAATCCTCAAATTCTATCTTAGGGGTATGTTCTCTAATTAGAGTTTACCTAAATCTAGTTTCCAAGGATTGTTCTAAACATCCTCTAATACCAACTATAACACCCTGACCCCAGAATCCCAGATTTGGTGAATTATTCTGTATGATTGGCTTGGCCAGAAAAGATCAAGTCTAGGAGGACCGATTAGTTTAGTAGCCATGGAAGTACAAGATACATTGATAAGGTTTACATTACATCGTAAAATGGAAAACTATTCAACATATTGTTTCGATAGACAACACTGAGATACCATAGACTATCCCTGCAGGTCAGTCATAATATACTTCTTCGCATCCTGGAAAAAATAAAACATAGAAATGGGTGAGTTCAGATGCTCAATAAGGATAACAATATATCAGAAAATTTTATAAACAAGCATAAAATTTTATGGCAATGTATATGACTAAAACAAAATCCTTATAAAATTTTATATCAGCATAATGTGGAAAAGTTAAAATCATATAATTCCATTTACTTATTCACAAGGATATTCTACTAGTAGAATAATCACATGCAATATCAATAACCACTTTCATAATGATTGAATGCATAATGCCAGATTTTCATAACCACATAGTCAAGGCCTTGTGCCAAGACTACAAACAATATTTTGTCAAGGCCTTGTGCTAAGACACTAGATTGTCTAATGAGACCTACTGATGCATCGAGGAGCTATAGTAGGCTCCACCAATCCCTTACTAAGTCTAATGAATTCCTCATATGAAAATGTTTAAACATAACATAAACATTCGTATTAAAACTAGTATACGAAATGTCAATACTTTATCCATAACCATGAATAGTGTAAAAATAACCCATCCATAGCCAAACATATCACAAAACCTTCAATACAATATAGAAGTTTTGTATCATAATAAATCAACTTCAAATAAGCTTAAGATCCATCAATGGATGTTGACATGGATGAAATCAAAACCTTTTATTTAGAGAAATACCTTTTTCTATTTTGAAATCATTTAATAGTAACATAATTATAAAGATGACATTTATTTTGAAAATATTCTTATAAGCTTGTAAGGGAAGATTTTACAATTTTATAACGGCAGCAACTATCCACACCCTCCGTATAAGTTAAAAAACATTCTTACCATAATTTTGTCGAAAAGGTTATAAAGTACCTTGTTTGGAAAATGAAGGAATGATTCCTTTGAAAACAAATTAGGTCAAATAATGGTATAAATGAATTTACCCCAATGACTAGTAAATAGTAAAAATGTTTTGAAATACATTTTTAAGAAACATGGATGTGGATGATAAAGAGGTCCTAGTAGATACTTAGGTAAAAACAATCTCAGATAATAAAGATATTGTGAAATTAACCCGTACCTAGTACTTTTCCTTGGTCGAGGGTAGGTTAAACTCCTGTATAATGTTGAAATAATTGTTGTTAAATTACACTAGAATCATATACATTAATATGATATCATATATTATCTTTAAAAATATCTTTATTAATAATATCTTAGTATTATCGTCGTTTCGGGTGTTAACTTATTCATTTTCCTTAATATGATTTGTTACGTAAATAATATTTTCTATGGATATTATGTATCTTATTTATATTAAGAATGATATCAAGTCTTTAGACATTATTTTTAATCATCTATTAAAAATTATTCTTGAATTGATTACGATGGGGAATGAATCTCACCGTGTTCATGGAGACAGTAATCTGTATGTATGCACGAGTGACAGTATCAATCTTTTTATATTACAATAATACATAATTGGATGATATATCATATATACAGAATAATTATAATGATATATTTTTTGTTTAAATCAATTACACATCATTATTATAACCATCCAAATAATAATGTATTGAATAACAATTACACCACGACGTGGAGACGGTAAGCCATACGTATGCATGTATGGTGACATGTCATTCAAAGGATGGATATAATAATGAATATGGCTATACCATATTTATAATAACATCAAAATATTTAGAATATACTATAGTTATTATTTTAGAATGGAATTAACAAAGAAATAGGTAGTGGAAGACGAAAAGAACTTGAAAGACGTGATGAAATATTTACCTCTTCTTCGGGTTCTTCCTTTTGATTTGATCAAAAGAGATCCATAGGTTGTCTTTATGACTAAAATAAGGCCTCTATGAGGAAGGTATCACAGTTTAATGGGTATTTGGCTAGGGTTTTTCTGAGCCAAATGGCTTTGAGGGTGTTAATTAGAGAGAAGGGGAAGTTCCCTTTTATAAGAGGGGTGATGGGAACCTTAGAAAAATCTAGAAATATTATGTTATAATAAAATAATTTTCGGTTCCTAATGGCTCAAAAAGGAATTATTTAATGGAAAAGGTGAGTATGGGTCTAATACCACTCAAACAATAGGTTTATACAGGTTTGGGTCACAATATTAACCTTATCCTTTAGATTTAACTCTTAGTTAAATAGTTTGATAATTACCATGTCTCTTTGTATTTTTATATTATATGGTTAATAAACATACTATATACCTTCAAGAGAACCCCAAGTGGTTCATTAATGATACAACTTTCAGTATATAAGTCTTTTGGCCGACCATTTGATTTTTATGAATAAAATATCAATTAATAATATAATATTTGTTTTAAAAACTCTTTTATGTCAATTTTGACACTATTTGGTAATTTGTTTTTCTTAAATTCAAAACATAATTATTACATTGAAAAACATTAATCTAACTGACCCTAACATGTCCAATTAACATATAAAATTATTGTTATTCATAAAAAGTCTCACATTTCATTTATTTGGAAATTTATAATATCAAATATTTTATTTTTTCATTAATTAGGTAATTACTACATCATCATTGAGTCACAAAAAAATTAAATTATTTAATGTCTAAAAAATATAAATAAAATAAAATTATGTAGGAAATATTTTTAGCTTTCAAATGAATATTTTTAGTTGAATTTATCTTATCTTTAAACCTATATTAAAAATAGTTTAGTTATGAAACATTGAATTTAACATTTTTAACTCTTCTTTGAATTAAATAATAATAAATGTCCTAATCCAAACCAAGTGGATCTAAAGGATCATATTTTATTCCTAATGTTGTTTTTGGTTGAATTAAACTTATCTAATAAAATTAATACATGTCTTTGGGTAATAATAATATGATTTTTACCTTTAATTACCTGATTTACTTTTAACCATGGTAAATAAAAGTCAAAAGTTACTATTCACCAACCATTATTTTCATCTCATTGAAACACATTTTACTTATTGATATCAACCATGTCTCTCAGATTTTAGAAATTCAACTCACAGAAGCGGTAAAATTATGTTTTATGTAAATTTGCAAATGCTCCTAGGAGGTGGGTAAAAGACGGTAAAAAGTTCAATAAAAATTTTATATATCTAAAATTATTATAAACTGACTCCAATGAATTTCATTGAACTTGTATAGGTATTATGTAACTATTTTTTTACCTAAAATGAATTTAAATAAAATAAATAATTTTTTAAATAAAATGTTTGTTTTAATCAATAACTCAGTGTTTTTCACTTTTCATCAAAAATTGAAAGATTTCCAAAAAATACCAAAAATTAACTCTAAGATAATTATGATATTCTGAATCCATAAATTAATTCAATTTTTAATGATAATATTTATAAAATTTCAAAAAGTGGGTATTACTATTCATAACAGCTAATTTGATTGGTCGTGATGTGTTAGAATCTTGAAGTTGCATACAATGCAAGGTGTTGCATTATTCAAAGGGGAACGTACTGTGGAAGCTTGGGGTTTTATAGTTTAGAAGAGTTATTATAAAACCTTTATATATAGGTGATAGTTCATCTCAATGGATTTACCTCGACGATAATTTTAGATCATGATTTTAGGTTCACATAAAAATTATAGAGAGGATTTTAGGGGGCCTATGGGACTCAATTTTATTTGAGGATGATGTTTCCAAACCAAACTGATGTCTAGACTATGAGGAAAATATAGGTTCTAGAGGACGTCATGTGGGCTTGGATGTTAGACTTTGACAATATTTGGAAGGATCACATACCCATGGTATAGTTTGAGTATACTAATAACTACCATTCCACCATCATTATGGACCTATTTATGGCCATGTTTGGGTGACCCAAAAGGTCACCACTTTTTTCAAATGAATTATGTGAGTTAGTACTCATAGGACTAGAGATTGTGTGATCTATAATAGAGAAGGTGAAGATCTTCTAGGAGATGATGAGGATTTCATATAGCAATTAGAAGTCCTATGATAACCGACAAAAGAGACCATTGTCATTTGAATAGGGCGACCATGTGTTTTATATAGTCTCAACTTGATGTGGATTATAGATACCTAAATGGGGAATAAGTGTATCTTTGAGATTCATTCATTATTTATACATACTACATATAGTCAGTGAGGTGGTGTACCAATTAGATCAACAACCATAGTCATACTAGGAACATGACTCCTTCCACGTGTTGTATATGAGGTGGTATGTGCATATTTTGTTTAATGATATATATTGATTCAAGATGGATATTAAGGATGAAGCTAAATTTTTAGAGTAATTGGTGGAGATTGAGGATCATAAGGATAGGATCCTCTATGGGTGATTGATTTCTTTAGTGCATGTCTAGTGGAAGAATGAGAATATTCATGAGAGCACCGGAGAAAGGATACCTTGATGCAAGATCTTCACCCACATCTTTTGGAGTATTCTTTTCACTTTTTAATATGAAAATACCAATGTTGGGGAGAATATAACTTCTTTATTTTTTCCATGTAAATATTAGAAATATATCTAGTACTATTTGTGAAGCCGTGCACTGAGACTGTGAGAGATTCCAAGTCCAAGAGTGTCTGAATTCAATATTTAAACGAAATAGATATATTAATATCACACACACAAACATTGTTTTCTTAAAAAAAATAGAAGAAATCCAGAATGGAGTATAATATCTGAAATATGAGCCACTGTTGAGTAAGTAGTTTAATTTTTACCCTGGGAACGACCTTACCGTGGGGTGCTTTTATAACGCCCCGAACCAAGATTCCCGAAGCTGGTGTATTATTTTAATACATTGTCATGATTAGAAGGAATAAAATCCCAAAGGACCAATCAATTTTGCTATCTTGGAAAATAGATTACACACATAATCATTATATTACAATTCAAAACATAAAATACCAAATTGACAATCCTTTGAGAACACTATTATTATCCAAGAATAACCCCATATATAAATCATAAAACACGTCAAGGAATCTTGGGAAAATAAAACATAAGAAAGGGATGAGATCAGATGATCATTAACATTAAAAAATACTGCATAAGCTTTCATAAATAGGCATAAACCTTTAAGGCACTATATAGAATTAAAACACAAGCCTTTTAAATAATGCCTTCTGAAAAATATGGCAAGAATAAATCAAATAATTCCATTTAAATATTCACAAGGATATTATACTAGTTGAATAATCACATATAATATCAATAACTAATCTCATAATGAGAGAATTAATAATTACATACATCTAAAACATATCATTGAGTCCTCAACTAAGACATCTGAAAATAAATGGTTTATTCCTTGATAAAATACATATATAAAAATCAATGGGAAAGGCCTAAACCAATTCCATGTCTAATTTTTCTCTTGAAAACTATCGATGCATCGAGGAGATATAGTGGGACCTTCCCATAAATTACTAAGTCCAATAAATTTCTCATATGAAAATGGGTAAACATAAAAAACCTAATCATTCATATTAAAAATTAGTATACGAAATATGAATACTTTATCCACAGGCCAATATTATTATCTAAACATCACATCCATAATCCAACTGATCATAAACCATTCAATAAAATATGGTAAATGTTATCATAAAAGATCAACGTAAATTATGTATAATATCTAACAAATGATTTTGAAATAGGTGAAAATACTCTATTTAAACCATTAAAAATATCATGAAACAAATTTTTTATTTTTCATTGAAATCATTTATTCTAAATATGCACAATTATGAAAGAAGTCATTTAAAAATTAATTTTCGAATCAAAGTGTCCAATACCACTTTGAAACTATTTAAAATAACTAACATTTTAAAACATTCTTTTCCTTATAAATAAATCCTCAAAACCATTTTCAAAACATGGACATTAATAAGAATGATTTAGAAGAATAAATTTTTAAAACAATTAAAATAATGTTTTTGTTAAAGTTTTCTTTATATAAAACATTAAAAATATTCCTATTGAATTTTTTTGAATGAAATTAGATATATACATAAAATATTCTTTATAATCCTCTATAAACTTATAAATAAATATATATGATAATATCAAGAATATGGAAATGGAGAATGAAATAATTATTTAAACATTCAAAGCGTACCATACCACTTTGAAAATTTAAATAATCAGCCCAATATCATAACATAAATATTTAAATACTTTGAAGATAACTGTATTCATGATATAAAATATAATAGGGGTAGTATATACACCCCACACAAGAAATAGGTGGCGAACATGACTTATATCTCTAAATATTTAAAAGTGAGACGAAATTCCTTTACCTTAGATTTGAAACTCTTCATATGTGTCTGAAACTCCAGTATAAAGGTTTATATATATTATTAACTTATATTTAAATAATAATAATATTTTGGATATCATATATTATTTGTTACTGCTTTATATTTCAAGTTTATTAATAATTTCCATGTTAAAGCTATATTTTTGCTAATAATCTCTTTCTTTATCATATGTGTTTTGACTTGTTATTATTGATCATATTAGTTAGATAATGATACAATTACAAAAAAAATGTATAAAATGCTTTATATATCATATATAGTTAAAATATTAATTTGAATAATAGATATATATTAGTAATGGAATACACTGTTCTTGGAGACGGTAGGTCGTACGTATGCTTGAACGATGTTTCCGTTTTCTTATCGTATTGAATTGATGTAACTTAATGAAAAATATATACACATACACACAAACACACAACCACATATATTATTCCTGTAGAATTATTAAGTAATGTGTTTAATACTTATTGATAATATATATATTTTTAATCATTCTTGAATGGTGAATGTGGAAGATGAATCTCATCGTGTCGTGGAGACGGTAAGCCGTATGTACGCACAAGTGACAACATCATTTTTATAATGGATAAATGGTTTGTAATTATATGAAATTTGAAATGTAAAGAAATAATATCATGATATATTAATTATTCAAATCCTTTATATTCATCATTATACCAATATAAATAAAGTGTATATGAAAAATTGTTTACACCACAACGTTGAGATGGTAAATCGTACATACACACACATGGTGATTTTGTTTCTCATAAGATATGTAAAGGTGGAATTTTAATTTCTCATAATAATAATAATAAAATCATAATATAATAGATTTTGGTGTTATTACTTGAGTATGGAAACAACATCGGATGTGAATGTAGAAAAATAAAATAACTTTGAAATAGGTGATAAAACAATTACCTTTTTTCTTGTATTTCCATTTGATTTACATAAAAGGACACCTTACAAAGGATTTATGCCCAATGAATGGAATCTAGGATGTAGTTATGGAATTTGGGAGAGGAAATAAGAATCTTTTGTCTGAGCCAAAGGAATTTGGTGGTATGAATTCTGAGAAAGAAAAGTGACCTATTATCAGAGAAGATAGGGGAACTTTTGGAAGATCTCAAAATATTAATTTATTATAAATTTATATTCTATTTAAAATAGAACCAATGTAATTCATTTAGATTTTAAGATGAGTATGGGTCTAAATACCCTCAAAAAATAAATTTTTTAGATCTTTTTGTCATAAAAGTAACCTTAGATTTTTGATTTCACCCTTAGTTAAAGAGTTTATCTCTTACCATGGCTTCTTGTATTCTTACACTATAGGGTAAATATAGTTACTATAAAATGATGAACAAACCCCAATTGGATCATTTATTAAATTTTTAACATTTTAAATGTTTTTTGGACAATCCTTATATTTTGATGAATTTTATATCATTTAATAAATCAGTATTTATGTCAAAATATGATTTATGTCATTTTTAAAACTAGTCAATATTTTCATTTTAGAAAATATAAAACCAATATGATTATTTTTAACCAATACTTCCAAACTTTCAATAAAATTTATAATTTATATATACATTTTTTATTTCATTAATTAAGTAAAATTATATTTATTTTAATATTTTTAATATCATTTATTTGATATCTTATTTAATAAAACAATTACTACATCATAATTCTGTAACCATTTAATTTACTTTTTTAATGTCTAAATATTATAAATAAATTATAATGATGTAAAAAATTTATTAGATTTAAAAATACTATTTATAGTCAACCATATCACATATATAAACTCATAATGAAAATGAATTATTTAATAAAATTTGAACATGAAATTTTTAACTCTACACTAAGTAATATATAATAAATGTCCTAATCTTGCAGAAGTCACCGAAAAAGGACCATATTCTCGAACTGAGGTTTATTTGGGTCTAAAAATAGTTATACTATGATATTTGGATGAGATTTACTGTAATTTAATATTATCATAATATTATTTTTATCTTTAATTACCCAATTTACTATTAATCTTGGTAAATAAAATTCAAAAGTTACTATTCCCCAAAAATTATTTTGATCATATTAGACCACATTTTTCACATTGATTACAACCATGTATGTAATTTTTTCAAAATTTAATTCACAAAAGTGGTAAAATTACATTTAATGCTAATCTTTAAATGTGGCTAGAAGCGCGGTAAAAAGGCGTTAAACAAGTTCAATAAATTTTTATATCTAATTCTATTATGAAAATGATTCTAATGAACTACACTGGGATAACATATGTATTATTTATATATAGGGTCATTAAAATATATTTAAATTAAAATAATTATTTAAATGAAAAAATCGGGTTTTTAATAATATTGTAATGTTTATCACTGTTCATAAAAGATTAAAGGTTTTCAAAAAATACCAAAAAATATCACTAAGATAATTATGAAATTTTAATTTCTAAAATTAAGTCTATTTTACCAAATTTAAGATTTACGAGTGTGTAAAATAAATTTTATTATTGTTAACAAAGGACATAAAAAGCAGTTCCTTTAAGAAAATAATACTTCTAAACATATAACTTTTTTTTTGAAACTTATACATTTCATTATAAATATTTTTTTATTTATGTGAAAACATTATAAATAACATATAAAATTTATTTATTACAATTTTTATTACTATATTTAATGGATAATTTATAAATATATCATTTAAATATTTACAATGCTAATGTGTTGTCTCGTAGAAACTCAATCTTTCTTGTTGCATGAAATATAATCTATTGAATTTTTTTAAGAGATAATGTACTATGAAATATTAGGGTGTAAAATTCAACCCTCCATAACTAAATTCAATCCTAGAAATTTGAAATTATACATTGAAAATAAAATTATGATGCTAGAAAATACCTTTGTTTAAAACCCACATCAAAAATAGGGTTACTAAAATATACTCTTAATAAGAGGTAAATGGTAATGTGAATGACACCACCAAATTAGGCTTTCGAAAAAAACATTATTGGAAAGTAATGATACATAATTGGAGGGAAAACAAAAATATTTATAGAGATTGATTGAGGTAATCAATCATAAACAGTTGATCAATAAATAGAGAATTGAGGGCCTGAAAGCCGTAAATCAATGATGATTTAAAATACCATCAGTTCAAAAAAATTAAGGTATTTGGATAACAAAATTTTTAGATGCTTTTTCCTTGAGTAGAGGGATTATTTTTATTTCAAGATAAGAACTATTATAAATCTACTTTATTTCATTCCATGTCTTAATTTTAACCTTTGGTTATGCATTGATCTATTTTTACTTTGTTTCATTCACCTAGACATGGATATTGAAGATAATTCTTTTTGCAGAAATCCCTTTAAACCAAATTTACATTCCATAAGTATTTATTTCATCCATTAAATTTTTTACTAAAATAAAAAATGTGTGCATATAATATCAAATAAATCATGATTAAACCCCAAACAATAATATCCAATGTTCAACTTATCCCATTCCAACCATAATAATTCTTCCAATATACTTCTATATAAATTCATTGTTAAAAAATGAGTCTAAATTTCTATAAGAAATATTTACATCTGATTCCCAAAATAATGTATTGTAGTTATTATTGTCACATACAAAATATTTTATCACCATTAAATCCTTAATGAATACTTGAATCTAAGAAATCCTTAAGAAATGAGTATTGTTGTACAATCCTTATATGAATCATGAATCTTAAAAACATTGAACAATTCAGGTAAAAATTCTTTAATCTAAGTACAAAATAATCCTAATCATTCAAATTCACTCTTAAACTATTAACTAGCCTTCATTATATTATTCCTTAATACAACCTTCATCTCATTTTTCTTTGGTAGATTCATCATTATAAATAGTACAACCATTATTTATATAACCTTGGTGATTCTATCCATCTTCCAAATATCAAAGTATAATGTGAGGAACCCTAATCATTGTGATATATTCATGAAGAATGATTTATAGGATTTGCAAATGGTGGAATATTATTCTAAATCATATGTTCATAGGATTAGGTTAGGTTATCTATTATCAAATCTAAATATGATATCATATACTTAGACTTATCCTAAAAGTCATTCATAGGGTTTTGTTTTCTAATTTATGTTTCCTAAACCTAATTTTCCAAGGTTATTGATAAAATTCCTCTGATACCAGCTGTAACACCCCATCCCCAAATGCCCAGAGCTGTTGCATTATTATAATACATTTTCATGACTACGAGTAATCAAATACCAATAGACCGATCAGTTTAAAAGTCTTAGAAAATTGGTTACATACATAATAGTTACATTATAATAAAAAACATAAAATATAACATTTATACTAATTTTATAATGCCATTATTATCCTATGTTTACCCAACATATAAATCATAGTACACTTCTTCATATTCTGTGAAAATAAAACATAAAAAATGGGTGAGCTTAGATTATCATTAATGTTACACAATACAACATAAACTTTCACTAATAAGCATAAAATTTTAAAACAATGTATCAACTTAAAACACTCTCCTTTTAAACCTTATGTCAAGTAAAATATGGAAAAATAATTAAAATAATTCAATTTAAACATTCACATGCATATTTTACTAGTAAATAATCACATGTAATATCAATAACAATTCTTATAATGAGGGAATTCATAATTCCACACATCTAGAACATACCATTGAGGCCTCATCCAAGACATCTAAAAATAAATGGTAAAGGCCTCAAAAAATCCATATTATAATAATTAATGGGAAAGGCCTCAGCCAATTAGATATCCAGTTTGTCTCATTAGAACTACCAATGCATCGTGAGGCTATACTGGGTCCTACCTATCAGTTTCTATATCCAATTTGTTCCTCATATGAAAATGGGTAAACATAATCAAAATAATCGTTCGTATTAAAATCTATTATACAAAATATTAATACTTTAACCATAAACAAATAATGGTATCTAAATTGGACATCCACAATCAAACTGATCATAAACCATTCAATAAAAAAAGTTAAATGATATCATAAGAGATCAACCTCAATTAGTCATAAGATCCAATAGAGAATTTTGACATAAATTAAAATACTATATTAAATCCATTAAAAATATCTTGAGACCAATAACCATTTTTCATTGAATTCATTTTTTTAAAGACACAAAACATTAAAGTAAGACATTTAGAATAGAGATTTTTTAATCAAAGTGTCCCATTCCACATTACAACCTTATAAAGTATATATAATTTTAAAACATTCCTGTAAATATAAAAAAATCCATAAATCCATTTTTAAAACTAGGACATTAATAAGCATGATTTAGAAGAGTTGATTTTTAAAACATTTAAAATAAAGTTTTAGTTAAAGATCCCTTTAAATAAAATCATGAGATTAATCCTTTTGAAAAAATTAGAATGAAATAAAGAATATTCATTAAATGTTCTTTATAATACTTTATATGAATATAAATAAATGTTTATGACAATATCAAGAATATTGAAATAGAGAAAGTATTAATTATTTAGACATTCAAAGAGTCCTATAAAACTGTAAACATTTAAATAATAAGCCTAATACCTTCATATAAATATTTAAATACTTTGAAGATAAATTTATTCATGATATAAAATATAATAGGGTTAGTACATACACCACTCACAATAAATAGGTGGTGAACATGACTCATATCTCGCGAAAATTAAAAGTGGGATGGAATTCCCTTACCTAATGTAGGATACTCTACGTATGTGTCCGAAAATATTATATAATAATTTTAAATATATTAATAACTTACATTAGAATCATAATTATATTTTTTATATCATATATGATTCTATTAAGGCTTTATATTACCCATTTATTAATAATTTTCATGTTAAAGTAATTTTTTTGGTAATAATTTCTTTTTTATTGTATGTGTTTTGAATTGTTATTCTTCATAGTATTACATAGATCATGATTTAATTACATATAGAATGTATAAAATTAATTATATATCATATATATTGATAATATAAATATAAATAATAGATTGATATATGAAATAAAATAAACCACTCATGGAGATGGTAGCCCAAACGTACGAATGAACGTTGTTTCCTTTTTCTTATCGTGTAGAATGGATGTTAGTTGATGAAATATATGTAAATATATAAATATATATACCCATATATATATATGTGTGTGTGTCTGTTTATATTATAATATTATAATTATTATGTCATATTTTTCATACTTATTAATGATATATATTTTTATACTCATTTTTGAATGTTGAACGTGGAAGATGAATCTCATCACGTCATAGAGACGGTAAACCATACGTACGCACGTGAGACAATATCATTTCATTAATGGTTAAATAGTTTTGGAATTATATTGAATATTTGTTTTATTGAAATAATATCTTGTCATATTTATTATATACATCCTTTATATTCAATTTTATACCCATAGAAATAAAGCGTACATGACAAATAGTTTACACCATGACATAGAGATGGTAAGTCGTACACACACACACACCCATGGTGATATTTTTTTTCGTAGGATGGGTAAAAGGTGGAATATGTTTATCCCATAATAATAAATCCAAAACATCATATATCTTATTCTAGAGTTATTACATTAGTATGTCGATGACATAGGAAGATGAAGTAGAAGAACCAAATAACATTGAAAGAGGTGATAAGACAATTACCTCGTTTTCGAGTTTCACCTTTTGATTTGCACAAAAAGTCTCCATAGGATGGATTTGTACCCAATGTATAGACTTTAGGATTATGTAAAGTATTATGGGATAGGAAATGGGGTAGTTTTAGCTTAGGTAATGGGCTCTGGAGGTGTGAATTAGGTGGATAAGTTCTTCTTTATAAGAGAGGTGACAGTCACTTTTGAAAGGTCATAAAATATTAATTTATTATAAATTTATTTTAATTTTCAAATAGTCAAAAAGGTATTTATTTCAAGGATAATATGAATATGGGTCAAAATAACCTCAAATAACTTATTTGAGACTTGTTTACGTCATAAATATTTCCATATATTTTCGATTTTACCCTTAGATAAATAGTTTAACTCTTACTGCGTCTTGTAGTATTTTTACACGATAGGGTTAATATTGTTAGTATAAAATGACAAAAACCCAAGTTAGATATATATTTACATATTTGACATTTTAAACATTATTTGTATGAAAATTATCTTTTTATGACATTTATATCACTTAGTAAAATATTATTTATTTTAAAATATCTTTTCTGTCAATTTTTATACAATTCAATATTTTTATTTTTAAAAATATCTAAACAACAAGATAATTTAAATACAATACTTCTAATATGTCACAAAAATATCTAACGTATTATTAAAATTATTTTATGTCGTTAATTATGTAAAATTATATTTATTTAATATTTTTAATACCATTTATTTGATATCCCAATTAATTAAACAATTACTATATCATCATTTTCCCCATTCAATTTAATTATTTAATGTCTAGAAAATATAAATAAATTATCATGATGTAGATAAATTTATTATCTTTATAAATTATATTTATATTCTACCATACCACTTATATATCCACATATTAAAAATTCAAATATTTTTTAAAATTTGTATATGACATTTTCAACTATTCCTTAAATAAAATATTCAAAATGTCCTAATCAAACAAAAGTTTCTTAAAAAGGATCATATTTAGGACATAAATATGATTTGGGTCAATAAATACTTATCCAATAAAATTAGGGCTATATTTAGTGTAATTTTATATTATTATAGTATTTTTTTAACTATAATTACATTATTTACCTTTAAACATAGTAAATAAATCTCAAAAGATACTATTCATGAAAATGATTTCGATTTTATAAGACCAAATTCTTCATAATTATTACATCCATGTAAGTATATTTTTTTAAATTCAATTCATTGAAGCAGTAAAATTACATTTAGTGATAATCTTCACTTACATCTATAAGGTGGGTAAAAAGGCATTATAAAGGTTCAATGAATTTTTATATCTCATTATTTCAAGAAAATTATTCCAATAATATAATTTGGGTTAATATATGTATTATTTATTAATTGTGACTTGAAAATAAATTTATAGTAAAATAATTATTTAAATGAAAAATACAGTTTTTTAACAATAATGCAGTGTTTTTTCCCTATTCATCAAAAAAATAAAAGATTTCAAAAAAATACGAAAAATCCCCACTATGCGGATTTTGATATTATGAATTAAAAAATGAATTATATTTTACCAAATTTAATTTCTATGAGTGTCTAAAATTAGTTTTATTGTTTTTCACAAAATGGCATAAAATGTAGTTCCTTTAAGAAAATCATATTTCTAAATATTTAACTATTTTACCAAAACATATAAATTTTATTATAAATATGTTTCATTTATGTGATAACAATATAAATATCATTTAAAATTCAATTATTACTATTATTATTATAATATTAAATTGATAAGTTAAAAAATATCATTTAAATATTTACAGTGCAGAAGAGTTGTTTCACATAAACTAAATCCTGTGTGTAACGCATGACAAGTAGGTGTTGTGTGAAATATAAGCTATTAAATTTAATTAAAAATATAATTTTCCTTGATATCATGGGGTGTTACATTATCCCCTCCTTCAATAAATTGTGTCCTCACAATTTAAAATTACGCATTGAAAATAAAAGGATGACACTATAAAATACTTTTGTGGAAAACCCACATTAGAAATAGGGTTACTAAAATATACTTTTAATAAGGGGGATTGGTAAATGTGAAGGTCACCACTAAATGAGGTTTTCTAAAATAAGAACATTAGTGGTAAGTAGTAATGTGTACTTGGAGGAAAAACTATTCGATGTAAGGCGTGTGTTTTTCTGAAGCATGATATCTTACCCATAGGATCTCACCACATGAGATCCCGATTGTCCACACATGCTCAAAGTTCAAACCCCCATCCCCACATTTTCATCACCAAATTTTTCCCAACTTTCTGATCTGACCGGGTTAGATCTATGCCACTCATCCCATTTAAAACTGCACAACCACTCAGGGCTATCGGATTCAGCTGCGATTTAATCATAGCCTCACATCTTTTTTTTGAAATATAGATTCACCACATCCATATGATATAATTTTTGTCTAGATAATAGTGGTCTATTTATTTAGCTACACTACCCATTTTTTACCCTTTATGGTTAATTTTAACCCTTTCATCAGATCTAATAGATCCGGGTCATCCGTTCCTTCTTATTTCTACTTCCTTATGGAACCACACCAATACCCATCCGACCTTGTAGCCACTGGACCCTCTCCTTCATCACTTTCTCGTGATTCTATCATTCCCTTCCAGACATATTTTCATTAGTCTCATCCTCTATATTTTATTTTTGATGGTCATGTTTTTTTAAACCAAACATCTCCATCCATGAAACATATCCACTACATTGACACAATTTTATAATTTAAGGTGTCAATCAACCTATTAATCATTGATTTGTGATGATTAATAATTTTTCTGGGTTATCCTTGGTCAATTAGAAGCAACAAATGAATACATTGGTTTCCTTTAAAAACCTCACTTTTCATACCCAAGTGCTACCCGATACTTCCATCTACTAAGCTCTCTCTTTCCCTCTAAGTTCCAGAAAGAATCAGCCCTCTTCGGATCTGAAAAAATTAAGGATATTTTATTATTTTCATTTGAAATAATAATCATGTATATGCATATGCATACTTATATATATATATTACCATGTTTTTTCTTGTAATATGAATTGCATATATGATACACATTCTCCATTTTTTCAAGGATATATTTCTAAAGAATTTATGTTTATAATTTTACCACCATGATATGATATTTTTAAAAAAATACATATATGTGTATATAAATGCATATATACACATATACAACATAAAATTTTCAGTATATGTATATATATGTTTAGGGTTTCTTTTCCATGAATCCTATATCTAAAAACTTATGTACTAACTTATCTTTCAAAATTTATTTTTATAAAAGTTATACACATATATATATTAGTAAATGCGTAATACTGTATGTAAGTATAACACATTTAAATTCATTTATCAAAAATTTATTGGTGTGTGTTTATATGGGAGGGTACTTGCATTAACAATTTAATGAAGTTTTAGGCATTCAATCCACAAACACATATATAGATAATTATAAATTTATATATATAATGATATATATATAGTTATATATATTCATGTTTATTCATTTGTGTATAAAAAACTTTAGTATAGTTGTTATCCCCATTTTATTTAGAAATTATAAATGGTTTTTTTCAATCTCATAATGTATGATTTTCAATTCCTATAATTTTTTTTCTCAATTGCATGAGACAAAACGTATCATTTTAGGTGAAATTATGAATCATGTTATCATTTCATGTGTGAAACCTATTTATCTATTGTATAATTTGTTTACTCAACTACATGATGCAAACCATATCATTTCATTAGTGAAGCCTATTTATTTGTTAAACAGAAAATAATATATGAATTTTTTTTGAACTGTGTATTGAGTTAATTATTCATTTTATTGATGAATTACAAATAAAGACAATTAATTTATGTATGAGATGAATCATATTATTATAATATATGGATTACGAACTAAACTTTTTCAAGAGGTATGTGACACCATGGATTGTTTAATGAATTTATTTCTCCAATGATCAAGATTCAAATAAATCAAAGTGTTATGGGACACATTGATTTAAAGACCTATTTTTATTTGACAAATGAGAAATGCGTATGAATTATTATGTGATGGGTGATGCCTGATATATCCTCTCGAGGAATTTGTAGGTCTAATGAGACAAAATAGGTCTTGGCATGGGGCCTTGACAAAATGGTTACGTATGGTCTTGGCATGAGGTCTTAACATAATTTTTAGGATGTACTGTATTTTTCATCCCCTCAAAACGATTCTAGTAACTGTAATTCCATGTGATTTATAAACTAGTATAATATCCACGGCTAAGGATAATTATCTTATAAACTTGTATTAATCATTATTATATTTTCCATTGCACACAATTTGAGGTTTTATATTTAAATTTATACCTATATAGCGATTCATTTATAAATAAGCATTAATATTTAGTTTCCAAACCATAAAACAAATGTTAAAAATATATTTATCAATACTTGATTGGAATCTATGTGTTGAATGATAGATGATATCATTATATGTTCAATTATGAATAAATATTATTTCATGTTTTAATTTTTTAGTTGCACCCCCATAATGTCCAGGAATGATTATGTATATTCATTATCTAACTTATAGGTGGCATGTAATGCATTAATATTCAGGTGATTTCAAAATTTTACAAGGCATTTTGTTTGTAACCCTTAAATTATTTTACTAATTTTGAGAATAATTTTATTCTAAAAGCTGTTTCAGAATCACTCAAGAAAATAATGATGTCATGTTATAAGAAATATTAATTTCATGATTTGAACCACGTATTATAAGGAAATGTTTTAAAGAAATATTATTTCTTAGTTTTATTGTTTTAAAACCCTTACTGGGAATTTTTATGCTCACCCCATGTATTTTAAGTTATTCTTATAGGTTTAATGGACATTATATGATGAATTTATAATGTGGAAGCATTGCTATGATGCTATTTTGCTAAATTTTATTATAATTTGTGCATTTTTATGTGAATTTATTACTTGAATTATGATTCTAAAAAAACATGGGCTGGAAAAAATATTCTCTATTTTATTTAATATTGTGTATTTATCCAAATATCTCTTAAAAAACAATAAACAAAATTTGTAAGGGCTGATACTGGTTGCCTGGGTTGGGTCTTTATAGTTGGTATCAGTTGAAAAACCCGGTGAGTTTGGTAAATTAAATTAAAATAGCCAATTTTAGTTTTTTTTCTTAAATAAATTCATTTTGTACATTTTCGGATGGAAGGAGAGCGTTCAACAACTATCCTTTTTTCTCTTCCCACTGAGCTACTTGAGGCCATAATAGCCAAATAATATTAAGATACCTACCAACTTTTTGTAAACCTGCGTCTCTCATGAAAACACCTCTCCTGGTGTCAAACAACACAAATGTCCTTCGACTCCACCATGGATCGAGTCACGTCAACTACTTTATGTCACATGCAAAACATGAATATAATGTACATAAAAGAAAGTACTATGAAGGTATCTTCCAATGTTTCACTATTTCTGATACTTATCTATCCTTATAAAAATTTCAAGATGTGATAGAGGTGGGTGACTCTCGTATATCCTATCTATTTCATGTTCTGAGATTTTTCATTTTTGGAAGACATTATGATATCAGTTTTTTAGAAAAAAACATTTTATAACTAGTCTATTAGAACCCAGTCCATTCGGACATCTTTGAAATTTAAACCTCCAGTGACACTCTCTTGAGGACCTATTCCTATCCACATGAGTTTTACCCTAGCAGCTCGAGTTACATTTAGGAAAATGAAATTGAATAATTTAAAAATATTTTGCGGATCAACCTAACCCGAAAAAGATACCAAGAAAGTATCCAATGGTGGTAGACCTGGTGAAGGTATAAATTAAATATTTTTCATTAATTTTTTTCTAATATAATAATGATTAAAAAAAGAATATTTATTGTAAGAAAATTGACGATGATATCAGGAGGTTCTTGATGGTGTGAGTGTATGATTATAATAGAATTGTGAGGGTGCGATTCTGTTGGAGGGGATTTAATTATCCGAAGAGAATTAAAAATGTTATGATAGTATTTTTATTTTTTATCATGATTATTCTTATTTTAATGTTAATTTTTATGTTTTATTTTATATACACAAAAAGTAAAGAGAAACATTTTATTCAAACACTGAAATATTATATGGCTATAGAAAATTACAAGTACTCAAGAAAACTCATCCCAAGACCTAATATATTAAATAAAAGACCACCCAACATCACAATAAGACCAATTAAGTAGCCTTAATCCCTTGAATCCACCAAAACAATGAAATTAATAGTAAGAATAATAGCAAGACTACAGAGAGAATATACAATTTATAGCAACATCCTCTTAAAGTATGAAATGATCTTGATCCTTGGAATACATTGAACATGTATTTATACGTCTTTAAGTAACCATTATAAATATCCTTTGGGGTTTTAAAATTACTATTGTGTTTTATAGGTATTGGGTGTAACATCATAGGTAAATAATGAATATGACATTTTCATATATATAAATATTTGTGAATAAAAAGTTAATATTACTTTAAAGGGAATGCTATGTTCGATGACGTACCCAATATGCAACAACGAGTTTCTTTAAAATCTTATGTTGCAAACTAATAATATAATAATATTATTTTAAATGGTAGTTAACGCCTAGCCGTTGTAGTGGAATGAATTAATAGAACTAACTATAAAAAGATTATATATGTTTGTTAAATATTCTAACAATTACCCAATAAATGATAGAGGCATAAAATTCGAATGAATCCAAATTTAAGCATAAATATTCTAATATTCATTAAAAGGTCGATTAATATCCTTTTGATGGTGAAACATTTTTAAATATACTGTTTTTTAAATTTTATATGTTATATTTGACAAAATGAAATCCTTCTTTAGAATCGGTACATCAAAATTTACTTTGTGTAATTTTTTGTTATTTTTCTGATAAAGTTCATTTTTAATGAATAGCGAAAATGTTGTATTTTAAATCAAAACATCCTTTTAATCTAATTTATATATATGGTGAGATTATCTTTTTAGTTGGGTTTAAAGTGTAGTTAAAAATATATTTTAACCATTTAATCCAATGGTGGTCATTGGAATTAATTTCACTTTGAAATTGGACATAAACAAGTGTCAATATTTTGATAGATTTTGTTTCTTAAAAATTCCCTATTTGTTTTGAAAGCAGGAATTAATTATAAAATAAATTAATGCAACTTATATGTTTAGAGTTTAGTAAAATGGACATAATTTTTTAATTTGGAATATCAAATTTAATTTGGATAAATATTTGGTATTTTTCTGAAAAATGTTCAATTTTAATGAATAGTGAAAAATACTGAATTTTACTTCAAAACTATTTTTTCATCCAATTTAATTATATAGTTAGATTTTAATTTTAATTAATTTTAATGTGTAATTGAATTATATTTTTATCAGTTAATACAATGTTGTTCATTTGAAGTAATTTAACTTTTCAATTGGATGTAAAAACAAGTCAATCTTTTGATAAGTTTTACGTCATAAAAACGCGTCTATGGTTGTGACAACGAGATTTATTTTTAAATTAATCACTCTAATTTATGTGTTTGTATTTGTTAAAATGGATTCCATATTTGGAATTATAAGGTCAAAATTATGTAATTAAGACCTTTTTGTATTTGGACATTATGAATAGTAACAACAGTAATTATCTTTAATTATATTGATTAATTAGTAATCGGGTAGTTAAGGGTAATAAAATAATATCATAATAATATAAAATAATCCCAAAATGTGTCCAAATACTATTTTATGAGTCATGGCCGACCATTGGATGCTTTTTCCCAAACTTGAGGGCCCATGAAGTCACATGGGTGTGATAATGACATTTATGACAATATTTTAAAAAAAAGAGAAATATAACAAAGGTATGTATATCCTACATAAAACAATTTTTAATTTTTTTTACATAAATTATCTCTTAGACTATAAATATTATTTGGAAATATAAAATGTTTTACTACATCATGGTGTTTTTTTTTATAATTTTTAGACATTAAATAAATAAATTTATTTATGACACTATGATGATGCAGTGACTACCTCATTAATAAACAATTTAAATAAAATGAAAGGATAAGGTAAACTCTAAGACTTAAACTTGTCTAAAACCAATTTTATGGGAGTATTTCAAACCCGTATCACCTTATCCTTGAAATATATCATTTTGGGACCTTTAAAATCGGAAAACCATTTTATAATAAAGTAAAATTTCATGACTTTCCAAAAGTGACCCTCCTCCCTCTTATAAGAGGCCCCCATCTATACCCCCTTACCCACACCTCTAAATACCATGTCTCATCTAAACTCTACTCATATTATCTCTCCACATCCATCCCTCACTCCTAGAATCCTCACTTTGGGCAGAAGTCTTTCCAAGGAAGCCTTTGGCTCAAATCAAAAAGAGTTACCCGATTTAGAGGTAATGTCTTCTCTAGAGTTTCTTCCTTTTATTTTTCTTCTTCACTCACCACTATATTCTTATTATATGATCCCATAATAACACCAGTATCCTTAAGATACTAGTATGTTGTTATGATAAGTATTCTACCTACACTTACACACCTCTGTTTAATTGTTAAAGAACTTACTGTTTCTGTGGGTGGCGAATTTATGCCTCACGAAACGATGATTGATCAATATTATTTTAACACCTTTCATGGTGTCCATTATGATGGAACTATATTTATGTATGATAAATATAATATTTACGTCCCCTCTATTCTTCTGTATTTTATATTTAAAACACCCCTTTATGCTTTTCATGTCACGAAAATGTGATAATTTCATATGAGGAAGTGTGGCTACACCCCCCCTCAAGTGATGTGACTCATTCGTGCCAAACATGGAATTTATAAAAAATTTAATTAATTAACTTAATTTACCTATATAACAAATATATTACATTTTAATTATAATATATCTATGTATAATTTAGTTTTAAAGTCCATTAATATGACAAAAAAATGAAAGTAGCGTTCATGCGTATGTACAACCTAACTTCTCCATGAACGGTACATTTCATTTCCTTTCTCCAAACATTATGGAATATTATTGAATACATATATACTAGATATATATGATATTTAAATCATTAACTCCATTCCAAATATGTTTTACTGATTACTACATGGACAATTCTCTTCAAACAAGTTCATTGTTGACTCATGTACCGAACATTGACAAAGCGTATGATATGATCTCACATAATTGACTAATTATTATAACATGATAACAGGTGATATGAATTTAATGATAAAATTTAAATTAGGTCCTTAAGAAATTATAAATTGACCAAAGATTATTATTCAGGAATATAAAGAAACAAACAAGACTAGTCGTACATGAGTTAAGGGGATTTCTTATCTCACTTTTAATTCCATGAGATATCCATTGTTCACCAATTATTTATTGCATGTGGTGTATTGTGTATTTAAATTTGATATATATTATCATGATTATATATATATTCATGGTATTATGTGATTCATTTGGTTCTTTTTATCTTTTGTTATATGACTCGATTTATTACAATGAGGTAAGGGGTTTTTATCTCACTTTTTTATTCCAATGAGATTCATGCTATATTAGCCACTATAGGCTTTGAGTGTTGTATTTAATGCCCATTATTCTACTCTTTGTGCAATATACTTTCTTTATTGTGTATTGACATCAATGTTGTATAATGCTTGTTTCATGGGGTGTACGTTTCGAAAGTTACCCAAATCGGTAAGGGAACCTTTCACCCTCCTCTTTTTAAAAGACTTATTTTTGTTCGATCTTTTAATTTACATCTTCTTAACGTTGGTATATGTTCTTATATGTCCTTATTTCTATAAATTTTAGGTCCATGTGATGAGATACCCATTTTATCTCTCATCAACTCATTTTCTAAATTTTAAAGTAACGCTGTTAGGCTGTCGAATTTCTGTAAGGGAACTTCTTAACACAATTTAAATTATTTGGGATAAACCTCAACTTCTTGATTATTTCGTGATACGAATATGTGTGGATGACCTCTCATTGTTTAAAAATTAATATCCACTTCTATTTAGTGTATTTATATTTTTTACACATAATTATTTAATTTATTTTTCCATAATTTAAGGATACCATCTTTGTAAGGGACTTCGTCTCAGTCTCCTTTTGTTGAGGAATACTTCAATTTATATACGACCATGTTTTATTAGTTGTATAATAAATCCTTCTGACATTTAATTTCATTCAAATCGAATCTCTTTTACATGAAGAGTTTTACTAAATGACAAAAGAGAATGGTTTTGTCTTACGTATGCGGTAACAATGACTTCTCCGCCGTCGTGAACATTATTTGATTTTCGGCTTTCTCTACAAGCCATAACATTTTTTTAAATTAAAAATAATTACCATGTTTTACATTATTTTGGTATTGAAAATGGTTTAGATAATGTTTTGATTATATCAATGTGTTAAATTGATATCTTGTGATTGAAATGTGGAAATGTTTTTTTTTCTTTTATGCATTTTTAACGTGATATGATTATGTTATGGTTCTTGGGAATTGTTTATGAAGACGGGTGGTTCCATGATAAACTAAGAGAGGGTGAGCCTGAGAGAGATCTCTGATGAATTGGGTAACATGAAGGAGTTAAATGGTATGGTTTCTCCGAAGAAATTTAGGGAATATACTGTGATGGGTATTCTAAACGTAACAATAAGGGCTTCTCCCTACGTAAGAATGTTATGAATACCTCAAGTTTCCTTTATGTCCTATGATTTCTATGAGTTATTAATAAATATTATGATTTCATTAGATATGTTAAAAATCTTTTGATATGTATATATAGATGATCTAATGTTTTCTTTCTTTGTTTATCCCTTATTGATCTTTTTATGATCATCCCCAGTTTTTGAAATGTTTTTCCACATGACTTAAAGATGAATAGGGTCAAGGATGAGATCACGGAATGACATGTAATCTAAAACATGGAACTATCCATTTTTCTTTTTAAGAGTTTATATTTTGTGAAAAAATGGAAACTGAGTGGATGTGTCTACTTTGTAATCTTTAGGATGTAATAGTTATGTCCTAATTCTCTAAAACTGTAAACCTGAAAAGATTCTCAGTGTGAATTATTTATTTAATTCATGATTATGTTATGTTCTAAGGTGGGGTCCTTATAGTTGGTATCATAGGTAGGTTTAGATAACTTTAGAGGTTAGGGTATTCTTTAAGCACAAGTGACAATACCATAATGGTTAGGATTTCAGAAAGAGTCATAGTTTTTTAGATAAAGTGAAAGTGTTTAAGATAACATGAATAATTATATCGTACAATTATATGATGATTTTACTAATATAATGACACTTACCTTTTTGGTTTTAGTAAAATTCTGGATCTAGGAAGCACCAAAGTAAAAGTGGATGTGAAGAAAACTATGATGGTTTTCTTAATGAAAAACTAAACGATATAGGAGCTGAAATGAGAAATCTTGTGGTTATTCTCAACCAATTATCTAGAGTCATGATTGACCACCTAAACCATAGTGATTTTTATACGAAATCATATATGAAAGAAACAAATCCCGATGGATGTTCAGGTAATAATTATAAAGGTAAGAATGTTCATAAACCTATGTGTCAATGATGTGGAAAGAAACACTGAGGAAAATGTTTCAAAGGGACAGAAGGATGTTATAGATGTGGAAATGAAGGTCATAAAGCAAGAACCTGCCATGGAAAAAAGAAGAATCTTGTTGAATCTAGGAAAAGGAAATAATTTCTTTCTAAAGGATCAATTTAATGTTTTAAATGTGGTGTGCATGGTCATTATGAAAACACATGTCCTACGAAGATGTTTCATGAATGGGATCACCAAGATCGTACAAATATTCATTTAACAATACCTAATGCCATTTTGATTACGGATGAAGAAACTGATAATGACCAATGAAAGGTATGGATTATTTCATAACATATGTTTTCCTATTATTGAATCTTAGAATATGATTCCTGATTTTGTTTGTAGGAAAGAATTATTTCTGAATAAGTTGGAAAGGAAAGGTTAATAGATCATGAAGAATGTTGAATGAGTAAGAGGTCAACATATGAGTGATTAAAGAGTTATGGTAGATTTTAGGATGGTGAAATGCTTAAAAGTATAAAGGCTCTTTTGATTATGGGATTATATTAGAAGACTTTTTATAGTATGTGTAACCCTGATGTTTGATATATGAAAAGTTTATTCAAGAATAATTATCTTTTCTTTTGTGGATAAATTTATAAAGAAACATTTGGGTTTATATGATCCTTGAATTTGAGGAAATTACAGGTTAATACATTTTGGGATGAAAAATGAATGTGATTAGATAACCTTTGTGGTTAAAATGTGATATGGTTATATTTGATGAATTTATCTTTCCTTGGGAATGTTACAAAATTATGTATTTTTTGAAAAGGTAAAACACACAAACCGTGTGACAACCCGTTGTGTCTGAAGAAGCCGTGGGAATCGAACCCACAACCACAGTGCGACTGGTATTTATTGCCTACCACTAGACTACGTGAAGTCCCTGGTTAGTATGCCTTATTATTTTTTTAGATGATTTTATGAATCAAGAATAATTAGATTTTAGGTTATCTATGGATATGATTAACCTATCCTGGAGGATATGTGATTAGGTTAATTACTTTTCAGTATGAGACTTTAAGAGTTACTCATGTTATTTGGAGATAAATGTTAACATTTATCTTGGAAGGCTATGTGATTAAATCATTCAGAGATTTGGGTTTCAATCTTAGTTTGGATTACTTTGATGAATTTTATGGATAGTTGTTTATTGAATTGTCATTGTTGAACTTTGGGCATTGTTGGACATATTTTGGAGATTAAGAGTAACTTTTCTTTTGGTAAAAGATTATCCTTTTTTGGGGATTATCTAATCTTGTACTAACAATTTTGGTTTTTGTTAAGGTCTGAAGACATGGGAAATATATAGTTTATCTTTTTTGGATTAGGTGATTCTCAATAAGTTGATTATAGCACTCTTAATGTGAAAAAAGTCATCCTAAATACACTTCTTTTGGAGAAAATATGAGTTTGTGTAAGAAATATAGTAAGAGATGAAAGTCTACATGACAAGTAAGTATGTTTTCTTATGTTTAAGTAAAGCCCATAAATAAATTCCACAATAGAAAGTAACTTAAAACCAAAACATTGTCTGTTTACCTTTCCTACTGGGGAATCAAATACTGCTTAACCCATTAAAAGTTTGTGATTTTTTGGTGGTTAACTTTCTCTTAAACATGTTTTCCATCACTCTCCATCAGAACTTGACACTTGGTTTTTTTCTTCAATATCCATGTTTTCCTTACATGGAATCCTAATATGGGTTATCGCGGGTAACCTCTGTATTTTTTTTTATCTTTTTAAGTGATATTTTTATTGACTCCTTTTCCGATGTGTGGCTTTCAATGAAGTTTCCAAGCCCAATTTTAAAATTGTGAGGACGCAATTCCCAAACGGGGGAAGGATGTAACATCTCAGGTAAATAAAAAATATGAAATTTTCATAATTTTTAATATTTGTGAATAAAATGTTAATATTACATTAAAGGGAATTCTATGATCGATGGCTTACCCAATACCTAATAATAAGTTTCTTCGAAATATTACGTTGCATATTAATAATAAAATAATATTATTCTAAATGGTAGTTAACGCCTAGCCGTTGTAATGGAATGAATGAATAGTACTAACTACAAAATGATTATATAAGTTTTTTAAATATTTTCACAATTACCTAATAAATTATAGAGTCTTAAAATGGGAATGAATCCAATTTTAAGCATAAATATTCTAATATTATTTAAAAGGTGGATTAACAACATTTTGATGGGGAACCCTTTTTAAATCTACTTATTTTCAATTTTATATGTTATATTTGAAAAAATTAAATCCTTATTTAGAATTGGGACATCAAAATTTACTTTGTGTAAATTTTTGTTATTTTTCAGATAAAATTCATTTGTAATTAATAGTGAAAATGCTGTATTTTAATTCACAACCTCCATTAAATATAATTTATTTATACTGTTAGATTATCTTTTTAATTGGTTTTAAATGGTAGTTAAAATATATTTTACCATATAATGAATTGGTTTTCATTTGAATTAATTTCACCTTTAAAATTAGATATAAACTAGTGTCAATATTTTGATAGATATTGTTTCTTAAAAATACGCTATTTGTTTTGATAGTGGGAATTAATTATAAAATTAATTAATGAAACATATATGTTTTGAATTTGTTAAAATGGACATCATTTTTGAATTTTTAATATCAAATTTAATTTGGATAAATTTTTGGTATTTTTCTGACAAATGTTCATTTTTAATGAATAGTGGAAAATACTTTATTTTACTTCAAAATTGCTTTTTTTTCTAATTTAATTATATAGTTAGATTTTATTTTTAATTAGTTTTAAAGTTTAATTGAATTATTTTTTATCACTTAATACAATGATGTTCATTGGATGTAATGTCACTTTTCAATTGGATGTAAAAACCAGTCAATCTTTTGATAAATTTTACTTCTTAAAAACCCAACTTTGGTTATGACAACATGAATTATTTTTAAATTAATTACATCAATTTCTGTGTTTTGGATTTGGTTAAATGGATTCCATATTTGGAATCAGAAGTTCCAAATTATGTAATTAAAACCTTTTTGTTTTTAGACATTATGAATAGTAACGACGGTAATTATCTTTAATTATCGTGATTAATTAGTAATATGGTAGTTAAGGGTAATAAAATAATATCATAATAATATAAAATGACCCCAAAATGTGTCTAAATCCTCTTTATTGATTCATGGATGAGCATGTTAATCTTTTTACCGAATTTTAGGGCCCATGGAGTCACATGGGTGTGATAGTGACATTTATGAGATTATTTTTAAAAAGGAGAGAAATATAACAAAGGTTTGGATATCCTAAGTAAAACAATTTTATTTTTTTACATAAATTATTTCTTAGACTCTAAATAGTAATTGAAAATATAAAAATATTTCCTATATCATGGTATTTTTTTTATAATTTTAGAAATTAAATAAATAAATTTATTTATGACCCCATGATGATGTAGTGATTACCTCATTAATGAAAAAAATTAAATATAATGAAAAGATAAGGTAAAATATAAGACTTACACATGTCTAAAACCTATTGGATTTATTTATTCAGAACCCTTAACACCCTATCTTTTAAATATATCATTTTTGGACCATTAAAATCTGAAAACCATTTTATAATAATATACAATTTCAAGACTTTCCCAATGTGACCCTCCTCCCTCTTATAAGAGGCCCCCACCTCTACCCCCTTACCCACACCTCTCAAGCCCTTGGATCGTCTAACCTATACAATTATTATCTCTCCAAATCTCTCTCTCTCACTCCTAGAAGCCTCACTTTGTGCAGAAGTCTTTCCAAGGAAGCCTTTGGCTCAAATCAAAAAGAGTTACCTGATTTAGAGGTAATGTCTTCTCTCGAGTTTCTTCTGTTTATTTTCCTTCTTCACTCACCAATATCTTCTTATTATTTGATCCCATAATAAGACCAGTTTCTTAAATATAATAGTATTTATTTATTATAAGTATTCTACCTACACTTATACTCACCTCCGTCTAATTGTTAAAGAACATAATATTCTTGTGGGTGGCGAATTAATGCCTCACGAAATGATGATTGTTTAATCTTCTTTTAACACGTTTAATGGTGGCCATTATGATAGAAATATATTTAAATATGATAAATATTATATTTATTTCCCCTATATTCTTCTTTATTCTATATTTAAAACATACCTTTATGCTTTTCATGTTCTGCAAATGCGATATTTTCATATGAGGAAGTGTGGACTACCACCCCCTCAGGTGATGTGACTCATTCATTCCAAACGTGGAATTTATAAATAATGTAATTAATGAACATATTTTACCAATATAAGATATATATTATACAGGAATTATAACATATATTTGTCTAATTTAGTTTTAATGTCCAACAATTTGACAAAAAAAATGAAAGTAGCGTTCATGCGTACGTACGACCTACCGTCTCCATGAACGGTACATTTCATTTATTATCTCCAACCATTATGGAATATTATTGAATAAATATACCCTGGATATATATGATATTTAAATCATGAACACCATTCCGGAGATGATGTACTTATAACTACATGGACAATTCTCTTTAAACAAGTTCATTATTGACTAATGTACCAAACATCGACAAAACATAGGATATGAACTCTTATAATTAACTAATTATTATAACATTATAATAAGTGATATGAATTAAATAATAAACTATAAAGGAATTCCATAAGAAATTATAAACTGACCAATGATTATTATTCAGGAATATAAAGAAACCAACAAGACAAGTCGGATTTGAGATCTGGGTATTTCTTATCTCACTTTTAATTCCGTGACATTTCCATTGTTCACCAATTATTTATTGCATGTGCGGTATTGTGTATTTCCATTTGATATATATTATCATTATTCTATTTATATTCATGGTATTATGTGATTCATTCGGTTCTTATTATCTTTTTTCATATGACTCTATTTATAACAATGACGTTAGGGATTTTTATCTCAGTTTTCTATTCTTGTGAGATTCTTGCTATATTTTCCACTATCGCCTTTTTGTTGTGTATGTAATGCACATTATTATACACTTTGTGTAATATAATTTCATTTATGGGTATTTTCATCAACATTTTAGAGTCATTATTTCATGGGGTGTACGTTTCGAAAGTTACCCAAATCTGTATGGGAACCTTTCACCCTACTCTTTTTAAAAGACTTCTTTTTGTTGGGTATTTTAAGATACATCTTTTTAATGTTTGGATATGTTCTTATATGTCCCTATTTCTGTAAATTTTATTTCCAAGTGATGATATAACCTTTTTATCTCTCATCAAATCATTTTCTGAATTTTAAAGGGACGTTGTTAGGCTGTCGAATTTCTGTAAGGGATCATCTCAACCAAATTTAAATTATTTGGGTTAAAACTATACCTCTTGATTATGTCGTGCTATGAATATGTGTGGATGAACTCTTATTTTTTTACACATAATATACACTTATATTGAGTGTATTTATATTTTTTCACACATAATTATGTAATTGATTTATCTTTAATCTTAGGATACCATCTTTGTAAGGGACTTTGTCTCAATCTCCTTTGGTTGAGGAATACTTCAATTTATATATGACCTTATTTTATTAGTTGTATAATAAACCCTTTTGAATTTTAATTTCATTCAAAAGGTGTCTTTTTACATGAAGTGTTTGAAAAAAGATAATGTTTTTGTCTTACATATGTGGCGACAACGACTTCTCTACCGCCGTGACCATTATTTGTGTTTTGGCTTCCTCTAGAAGCCATAAATTTTTTTAAATGAAAAATAAATACCATGTTTTACTTTATTTTGGTATTTAAAATGATTTTGATAATGTTTTTATTATATTAATGTGTTGTATTAATATCTAGTGATTGAAATGTGGAAATTTTAGGTTTCCTTTATTCATGTTTTATGTGATACAATTATGTTATGGTTGTTGGGTATTTTTTATGAAGATGGGTGGTTCTATGATATAATAAGGGTGGGTGAGTCCGAGATAGCTCTCCAATTCATTGGGTAATGCGAAGAAGTTAAATGCTAAGGTTTCTCCAAAGAGATTTATGGAATATACTATGATGGGTATTCCAAACGTAACTATGAGGGTTACTCCCTATATAAGAATGTTATGAATGTCTCAAGTTACCTTCATGTCTTGTGATTTCTATTAGTTATTCATAAATATTATGAATTCATGAGGTATGTTAAAATGCTTATGTTATGTATATATTGATGATATAATGTTTTCATTAATTGTGTATCCCTTACTAAGCTTTTTATTCTCATCCAATGTTTTTGAAATGTTTTTCATAGGATATTAAGATGAATAGGGTCAAGGATGGGATCATGGAAAGACATTCTTTCTACAACATGGAACTAGACATGTTTCTTTTTAAGAGTTTTTATTTTGTGAAAAAATGGAAACTCGGTAGATGTATCTACTTTTTAATCTTTGAGATGTAATAGTTATGTCCTGATTCTCTAAAACTCTAAACCTAACAAGATCCTTAATGTGAATTATTCATTTAATTCATGATTATGTAATTTTTTAAGGCCCGGTCCTTATATTGTGTGTTTTTAAATAATTTAAAATAATATTTTTTGTTATTATTATGGTTTTAAAATAATCACATAGGTGTTAAACATTAGTATTTCATGTGTTTAATTATGTTAATTGTTTGAAATGACTTGAAAAAATACAATGGTTCAATATTTCATGGGTATTCATATTAAGCATGAGTATTTTTTTAGTTTTGAATGGTATGGTTTAAAGAGATATTTTTAAAAAATAATGTGCATTTTTGAAATTAGTGAATTAATTTTTAGTCAAAATAATTTTTTGTTATAAAATCTATTTTTTAAAAAAAATTATTTTTTAAAAAGAAATGGTTGTCATTCCTCCGCATAGGGGATACCTCCACTATGCTCGGAGACCATGTCAACCCTAGAATGGAGGTGACTACCCACACCTAATAAGGCTCGAGTAGTCAAGAGAACCCAAGCGAGAAACTTTGATGTAAGCCACTCATGGGGCCATGTATAGGGTCTGGTCAAACACGAGAAGAGGGTGGGATAAGTGCCCGCGGGTGGAGTCCAGTGTGTAAGGACTCGTTCGTGTGTGTTTGTGTCATCGGGAGAAGGAACCGCACACAAAATCTTATAAGGAATCCCCAAAAGCATTTGGGATTCGATGTGGCATTCATGTTTTTAATTTCCATCTTTTTTTTTAAAATTCGGATCTGACTGTGTTAGATTGGGGTCACTCTAACAATTTAAAACCAAGAAAACATTTAGTTCTATCTGATTCTTCCATAATCTAATCATAGATTCCCATCTTTTTTTAAAACATAGATCCACCACATCTGTTCAATTGGATTCATAGCTACATCATATCTGTACGTTTCATTAGCTAAAAAACCCCTATATTACTTTTTTAGGGTTAATATTAACCATTTGATCGGATAAAATTGATCTAATACATTCATTCCTTCTTATTTTTTCTTCCTCATGGAACAACACCAGTGCCCATCCAACCTTATAGCTGATTTACACACTCCTTAACATCTTTCTCTTGATGCTATTTTTCCCTTCTCAACATGTTTCCCTTAGTCCCATCCCCTTTATTTTATTTCTAATGGTGGTGTTTTTTAGCTGAACACCCCCAACCAGGATGCAGATCTAGTTCATTTCCATAATTATAAGATTTAGGGTGTCAATGAACTTATTTTCATTGATTTGTGATGATTAGATATTTTTTGGGTTAGACATGGTCAATTTGAAGAAACAAACGAAAACATTGGTTTCCTTTCAAAACCCCACTTTGCACACCTATGTGCCACCTGGAAATTCCATCTTCCAAGCTATCTCTTTCTCACTTAGTTCCACAAACACATAGCCCTCTCTTGATATGAAACATGTAAGGGAATTTTACTATTTTCATTTGAAATTGTAATCACGTATATGTATATACATAGTTATATATATATAATGGTTTTTTTCTTATAATCTGAATTTTATATAAGATATGCATTTTCCACTTTTCCAGGAACTATTACTAAAAAATTTATGTTTTTTATTTTAATACCATGCTATGATATTTTACCCAAAATTTATATATGTGTGTGTATGCATTAGTATATACACACATACAACATAATATATTCATTTTATGTATATATATGTTAATGGTTTATTTTAAATGAATATTATATCGAAATAGGTATGTATTAACTTCTTTTCAATTTTTTTAAAATGTTATTTGTATATATTTGTGTATATGTGTAATCAAATATGCAATTATAACACATTTGAATTCATTTATCAAATTTTTTTCGGTGGGAGTTCATATAAGAGGATTCTTATATTAAACTTTCAAAGGAGTTTTATGCATACAATCCACATACACATATATAGATATATATACAAATATATATATATAGCTATATATATACCCATGTAGATGAATTTGGGTATAAATAACTTAAGTATAGTAGTTCTCCCTTTTTTATTCTGCAGTTATAAGGGGACTTTTTCAATCCCCAAACCTATGATTTGAAATTCATATAAACACTTTGTTTTCTCAATTTCATGAGATAAACCTTATCATTTTATGTGAAATTGTGAAAAAATGAATCTTTTCATGGGTAAAACCTATTTATCTATCGTATAATATTTCAATCAACTGCATGAGACTAAACATAACATTTCATTAGTGAAACCAATTTATTTATAGAAGGCAATAAAATATATGCATTTTTTATTAACATTTAATTTATTTCATTACTCATTTTATTAATTTCTTAAAAATAAAGAAAATTATTCTAATAATGAGATAAATCTTCTTATGATAATATTTTTATTAAGAAGTAATGTTTTCAAGGTGTTTTGGGACACCTTGGATTGTTTAATGAATTTTTTTCACCTTGTTTCGCACGGAATCTGGGGATGACCTCCTGGACGGGAGATTCAAACGTTCTGATCGGTTTCTAACGGGTTTATTCGTAGAACCGGAAACATCCAATGATTCCACATCCGTTGGGACCTACTTTCCAAAGGTAGGCGCTCATTAGCTTGTGGACTGATGAGGCTTAGGAATTTGCATTGGTCGAGAGGATGGGAGGTCGGACTCATCACACCTTTTTTGAGGGGAATTATTGTCTACTCCGGGACTCTCTTTATAGATTTAAGTTATGTTCGTGAATCCTTATTACATTACCAAGTATAAAATGTGCTTTCCTTAAGTTTTAACAATCAATGATTAAATATGCAAGAAATTTAGAGAATCTTTTATATGTATTCGAGGTTCTTCATCAATAGAGAATCATCTATAGCTGTTTAGAGATTCTTGGTCAATGGTATCCTTCAAAACATTTATATAAAAGTCTCTTGGTCATTATGACGACCAGACTGGTTTTAAAGCCACTCAGTGGGGCACTTGAAGTTTATCGTCATTCAGAAGGACATGGATTATCTCAAAGTTGGGATCGAACCCATAAATGGGCTACCTACGTATCCTTTGTTTTGGAAAAAGGAATCGGAACCCACGTAGTTCGAGTAAGGGGGTATGATGTTTATGATTGATGGATCAAAGATGAATGTCATAATTACTTTTACACTCTAAGCTCACGTGAGTCATGCTCGGTGTGAGAAACAAGAGGTATTGGTAAAATTTAGACAATTGTGCCATGAAAGATGCAATCATAAGAATTTGCTTGGGGCTTATGTATGGATGACTGCCCAGATAGATGAAGGTTTGGGATTTAATTTTAGGGAGAAAATCCATGAACAGGGTCCATAAAGTTATATGTGCTTCATGGAGATTTGAATACTCTAATCTTGGGGCTTACTCCTAAGGAGGATGCCCAAGTTAGGAGGGGACTTATGATTGGGTTTTACTCCTGAAAAGGAAACCCAAATCAAAGGTAAATTATGACTGGTTAAGAGAAGTTTAAGGGGACTTGGGGCTTATTCCTGAAAAGGAGACCCAAGGTTATGACTGAGTCTTATTCCTGAAAAGGAGACCCAGGTTAGGGATTAAGGTTTGGGGCTTACTCCTGAGGAGGATGCCCAAGATTGGGAACTTGATTGGGGCTTACTCCTGAGGAGGATGCCCAAGATTGAAGGTTTTATAACTGTGTATTATTCCTAAAAAGGAGACCCAAGTTAGGATTCTTTCATCTTAAAGGATGAGGTTGAATGAATGAACTCTTCGTATTCTAGTGACATAAGGATATTTAAATCACTAGATTTTGAGAGAGATTTCACAGAATTACTTTCAGATAAGAAAGTCAAATCAATAATTCATGCCATAAATGGCTTTGAAGAGTGTCTTGAAGACTAAATCTTGAAAAGGAAAGATGAAATCGCTTAAGAGGGGTAAAAATGGGCAAGATGGGCACCCAAAAAGATAGGGGCGCGCAAGTCTTGAAAGGCGCGCAAGTCCTGCGGCGGCGCGCAAGTATTGGTCGTGCAAGTATACTTGCGCGACATGAGGGGTACTTGCGCGATTTTCAACCAGCATTAAAATGCTTGAGCGACTCTTTATTAAACCCTTTACCATCCTCTTGAGGTTCTTCCAGAAGAGGGACGCGCAAGTTATATTGAAAGAATTAAGTAGGTGCGCAAGTGTTTGATAAGTTTCAACACTTAGGCCTTCCTTCTTCTCTTTAGATCTTCCGTTCTAGGTAAGAAATTACCTTAGAAGTGTTCCGGAAGCTTTGAGAAGAGACTTGGGCATCGGGAGCTTCAATCCGAGTTTCTGGAAAAAGATCCTCTCGAATGGGGGGCCCACAGGGTCTATTTATAGGCAAAAGAAGACCCAGGGCGGTTACCAATTAGGTCGCGCAAGTCACCTGCGCGACCAAGGTAGCCGCGCAAGTATACTTGCGCGGCAGTGGTATCACTTGCGCGGTGGACTTGCTGTTGATCCTTTGTTCATGCCTTTGTCGATTTTTGATGTTTTCTTCAAAGGATGAATCACTTTCAGCTGAGATATTCCCTTTTCCGATCTTTAGATTCTGTGACGAAGGGAGCGTCAACAAAAGTCCCCCCTCACAGTTGGATCCGGAGAGAAATGAGGATTTGACTCTGAGGAAATCGAATCCTTCCAAAGGAAAAGGGAGGGCGCGCAAGTCTTTCAGTGCGCAGAGGGTGGCGCGCAAGTCTGCGTCGCACAGGCCTTAAGCGCTCTGGGTGTGGCGCGCAGGTAGGCTTCCTGGCCTATAAATACATGGCCTCACCTCCGTACAAGTATCCGTATTTCCGGACTTCATACCTTCTCGAGCTTTTGCCGCGCAGGTCACCTAAGCCGCGTAAGTCTCTTTTCCACTGTTCCCTCGCGGTCGCGCTCCTGTAAAGGTATTAGGGCTTACGCGGTAATACTTGCGCGACAAAAACTTGCGCGACATATGTTTCACTTGCGCGACATCCCCATACTTCCGCGCCTTAATTCCTTAGCCATTTTTTTTCAAATTCTTTCACAAATTTTATGAAAAAAATAAACCCATTTAAGAGTTTTAAATTTATTCAAATTTTTGTGCAGATTCAATGGCTCCTAAGGGAATTAGAACGGCTGATAAACTGGCTAGCAAGCGGATTGATGACATGATGAACATCGTTGGCCATGATTATTATGATATCTGCAACAACACTCTCCCAGATTTGGCTACGTACTTGAAGAAATATCATCCTATTTTTCCACAGAGCATCCATCTGCCTCTGTGTGGTCATGGTCATCTGCAAGGAGTCAATGTTCCAAATGCAAACAATTATACACCTGAGATGCAGCTGCGCTGCTACTCCTCTATTTCGGTTATGCTGTTCATTAAGAGCAACAATAATGGTGTGAACTATCAAGTTCTTCCTCTATGCCATTTCCTTGCAGATATGAAAATGGAAAACCCATGGGCTGAAATGTTTTCCACTGCGAGTTGGTGGAGAGAAGACAAACATGGCATTAGAGAAATATCTGAAAAGAGTACTCTCTCCAAATGGCTCTTTACTTCCAATTATCCATTCTCAAATCCATGTATCCATCTTCCAAGTCTCTTGGACAGAAACAGAGTCAATGTTTGATCAGCAGAAAATTTTCTCAAATCGCACTCAAGAGCATCCTTTTACAATTGTTCCAAGAAGAGCTAGTATCACTACATCTCTTATTGTATCCAGTTGAATGAATGAATTCCTGGTGGTTGCTGATGAAGCTTGGGATTCCGTAAATCAAATGAAGTGTTATGTTGAAAGCCTCTTGTAATTCTTGAAAAAGAGAAAGAGACTCCAGTCTGTGGATGTCCTTCTAACTCTTGTATATCAATGAAAAACACTTTTGTCTTCAATCATTTGTACTTGCATTCTTCCATTACCTGCTTCAAATTTACTTAAGCCAATGGGATTAGTAATCATAGTTTGATTTTTACTAGGATTATTACAAATAACCCTACAAACTTTGAATCATTTAACTGCTCAATATTACCTAAATCATACAAAAAATGTATATTTAGTGAGCTGGAACTTGACTTTTATTCAGAGTTCCTTTGTCTTTTGTGTGGGCAGTTTAAAGTCATGCACGCCGGGCATAAAGGGGCTAATGTTTAAGGTCAAAATAGCTTTGACCGAAAATGGATTAAAATGGATTCAATTCCTTGACAATTTATCTGAAAACATGTTTACCATACTCAAGTATCAGGGAAAAAATGTAAAATATGGCTTAAGAATATTTGAATCTGAGGAATGATATGAAAAAAGAGCTAAAAGGCATTAGAAGAAGTAGTTTCCAAGAATGAAGTTACTATTATTTAACAAAACCCGTTAGGGGGTTGAAATATGCAGGGCCACCTATGGGCATTGGCTGCATAGTCAAATAAAATAGCATCTTTTGGCTGACAAGTCTGTTACGTGGACTGTTTATGCAAGGCCACCTATGGGCACGTGCTGCATAGTCAGGCCAAAGAACTCCCAGAAATTTACTTTCCTAGTGCTAAAAGCCAGTGAAAGTTTATGGAGATTCAAATTTTCTAAAGCATAGAGTTTGTTGTATGGAAAGAGGTACTTGAATATGGAGAAGATATTTCCAAACAAGAATATCAAAGAACTGGATGAATATCACTCCTACGAAGGTCTGACCCAAACGTAGGGAAGAAGAATAAACCATAGACTTGAATACTTTCAGATCATGAAAAAGGATATGGGACAAATACGTTAAGGATGACTACTTTTGCGGATCCCTACATACTGTCGTTTAAGACAAATAAGGACAAAAGAGGCATTCTTCCCAAGAATGAAGTTACTATTATTTAACAAAACCCTTTAGGGGGTTGAAATATGCAGGGCCACCTATGGGCATTGGCTGCATAGTCAAATAAAATAGCATCTTTTGGCTGACAAGTCTGTTATGTGGACTGTTTATGCAAGGCCACCTATGGGCACGTGCTGCATAGTCAGGCAAAATAATTCTCAGAAGTTTGACATTTTTGTGACTAGAAGTCATGAAAAGGGTTATGAAGATCTGAAAATATTTATGGTTAGGATTATAATACATAAAGATGGGTATTGTCCAATGTATATAGAGATACATAGGTCAATGAAAACCATAATCATGTTGTGGCTGGGTCCTAAATTGAAATTTTGGACTTCACTACGTATCTCATAAGAATGAGAATCAAGCCATATGTAGTTCTTGAAATGCAGTTTAACGTCATGCAGGACGAAAGTATGAGTGATCTCAGTTTAGGGTCATAGAATTCGGACCATAATAATGAATACACAGTGTGTGTTTTCATGTGGACTTTTCAGCCAAGGGACTGAAAATGAAATTTGGGGTTAGGCCCAAAAGACTTGGGACTAGATTCGAGGGACACTCGAATGTTCCTACGTATCCCATAAGGATGGGAATCAAGTTCACGTAGTCCTAGAACTACCCTTTGTACAAATTTGGTTCGTACATGTGAAGGGTGAAAGGGGATTTTAGTGCAATTATGGTTTTAACCTAAGATAAAATGATCAGGCATTACCATGTATGCACGTAAAAAATGAAAACCATGATTGAAAAATCAATGTCAATAATAGTTCTCTTTCAAATGAGGAAATCAAAGAATAATGTAGTTTATTGTCGTACCGGACAAAAGTGTTGCATAGTTTAACGTCATATAACAAGGACGAAAGTGAATCAATGTAAAGATATTGATTCCAGGGGCGGTTTCACAAATCAACATCATATGAGGTTGTGATGAACCGATGTGAAGAGATTGTTTTTGGGCTTGAACCTTGGGAGGTTGCCTACATACCCAGCCTAGAGGGCAAGGATCAAAGTCCGTGTAGTTCAATTAAAGAATGAATTAATGATCAAGTTGTTCTTGTGGAAAATGATCTAATAAAAAATATTGTTGGGACTTACACATGGTTAGTGGCCCAAAGGGAATGTTATGGTTGATGTTCGCTCTAAACTCACGTGAGTCATACTCGGTGTGAGAAACAATAGGTAATAACAACCTTAACGATGCACAGTTTAATGTCATGTAGGACATAAAAAAGGGACTATGCAGTTTGAAGTCTTGCAGTTAGGACTATTGGTGCTGCACAGTTTAGTGTCATGTAGCAGGGACAAAATAACAGTTTAATGTCATGTAGGACATATCAAAGATTTTCTGTACAGTTTAGCGTCATGTAGTTAGGACGATGGGGATAAAATAGTTTAACGTCATATTGGACGAAAGGGGGACTGTGCAGTTTTAATGTCATGCTGGACTTTTGATGATTATATAGTTTAACGTCTTTCCGGACGTGAGGGACTTTTATACAGTTTAGCGTCATGTAGTTAGGACGTCACAGTTTAACGTCTTGCTGGACATATTTGCAAATAGTTTATGGTCATATACATGGACCAGGGATGATGCAGTTTAAGGTCATGCTGGACGGTTCATGGAACTTTTTCCCAGTTTAATGTCGTGTGGGACGAAATTGCAGTTTAAAGTCATACTGGACCATTGCTGTACAGTTTAAAGTCATGTAGCTAGGACTAATTGGAGCTGCACAGTTTAGTGTCATGTTGCAGGGACATCTTCTTTTCTACAGTTTAATGTCATGTTGGACGAAAAAGGGACTTTCTTACAGTTTAACGTCATGTTGGACAAAGTTTCAGTTTAAGGTCATACTGGACCATTGTTGTATAGTTTAACGTCATATAGCAAGGACGAACTGGTGAACCAATATGAGGATATCAGTTCTGGGGACTTTTTACATTTTATCGTCATGCTGGACGATGAAAGTGCCACACAGTTTAATGTCATGTTGCTAGGACACAATATAGTTTAATGTCATCTCGGACAAAATATAGTTTAATGTCATCTCGGACAAAATATTAAACAATGTGACAGTTTAACGTCATGTTGGACGATAAGGGAACTGACACAGTTTAACGTCATGCTGGACGATGAAAGTGCCACACAGTTTAATGTCATGTTGCTAGGACAAAATATAGTTTAATGTCATCTCGGACAAAATTTTTTTTGTGCTGCACAGTTTAATGTCATGTTGCAGGGACATTGAAAGTGACACAGTTTAACGTCATGTTGGACGAAATTGCAAATAGTTTAAAGTCATATGCATAGACCGTGGATAATGATGCAGTTTAAAGTCATACTGGACTATTGTATGAACCAAATGTAAGAGTCTTGGTCCTGGGAACAATATTTATTGTTTATACAAAATACTTCTTCAGAAATCTGGCATTAGTTGGAGTCGTGATGTGTTCTCCATCCATTGAGATCAGAGAATACGCTCCATTGGAGTAGACCTTATGTATTGAATAAGGTCCTTCCCATTTTGGTTCAAGCTTGGGAGGCTTCTTTCCTGGTATCATTGGTGCTCTGAGAACCAATACCAATTCTCCCTGAATGAATGAACGAAGACGAACTGTTTTGTTAAAAGCTCGTGCTATCCGATTCTGATAGATTTCCAAGTGGTGCAAAGTGCACAATCTCTTCTCATCTAACTGTTCCAATTCATTCAACCGCTTTTGGGATTGCTCATCTGTTGACAACTGATCACAAATGGCTATTCTGAGTGAGGGAAATTGAACTTCAATTGGAAAGACTGCTTCTGTTCCATATACCAATGAATATGGAGTAGACCGCGTTGCATTGCGAGTGGTAGTCCGATAAGCCCATAAAGCATGATAGAGTTTATCAGGCCATGACCTCTTATCTTTATCCACCATCTTTTGCAGTATATTTGAAAGAGTCTTGTTGAAGGCCTCTATCTGGCCATTAGCCGCTGCATGATATCGAGACGAATGGTTGGACTTAATGTTGTATTCTTGATACAATCTCTTTACCTCAGCAGAACAGAAGTTGGTGCCGTTGTCCGTCAATATGGTATGAGGGACACCAAATCTAGTAATGATGTTAGACTTGATGAAGCTAACAATGCATTTAGAACTGAATTCTTTGAGAGGTACTGCCTCTGCCCATTTGGAAAAGAAATCAGTAGCAGTAAGAATGTACTTAAACTGCTTGGCCATAGCTGAAGGGTAAGGTCCCACCACATCCATTCCCCATGTGGAAAATGGCCATGAGTATTTAGCTGTATGAAGCAACTCTGGAGGTTGATGAATTAAGTTGGCATATACTTGGCATGAATGACACTTCTTTGTGAAATTAACACAATCTTGTATCATTGAAGGCCAGAAGTATCCAAGCCTTCAAATTTGATCAGACAATCTATGTCCAGACTGGTGGGCACCACAGACTCCTGCATGCACTTCTTTTATGACAGCCATTGTCTCTTCACCATCAATACATCTGAAGAGAACTCCATCAAAACCACGTTTGTAGAGAATTTTCTCGAGGTGGTTTGGACCATCATAAAGAGTAAAATTGACCACACGTCGCCGGATTTGTTCTTTCTCGGCTCTATCAGGTGGAAGTGTTCCATTTTGAAGGTATTCCCTGATAGGTGACATCCATCCTGTAGTATGACCATACGGTTCAGGAATGGGACTAATTTCATTAATTTCCTCTGTTCTGACTTGAACATAAGGTGAAATTGCACGACGGTGGGCAATACCGATGGTTGTCTCGTCCCGATTTGGATCTGCTAAATCTGTGGCTATATTAGCCAGTGCATCAGCTTGAGCATTTTTTGATCTTGGGACATAAGAAAATGTCGGTTCTGAAGGGAATTCCGACATTAACTCTCTGACGTAATCATACAAAGGGATTAATTCTTCTTTTCTGATGGCATAATCCCCATTGACTTGTTTGATTACCAGGTCTGAATCACCTTTCACCTTTAAGTGATTCACTTGTGCTTGAAGTGCTAACTCCAAGCCTGTAATGAGAGCTTGGTATTCAGCTTCATTATTGGTACCACCTTCCCACAACAAAAAGGAATAAGGTAACACTGCCTTATCTGGAGAAATGAGCACAATCCCTAAACCAACTTTTTTGAATTTAGGATTTTCCATTTTCTTCCCTGTTGGACTTCTAGAAGCACCATCAAAATACATTTCCCATGTTTGAGGACTCTGTTGAATAGAGAAAATTTCCTCATCAGGGAGTTCAATATCTGAATACGTGTCTTCCACTGAAGGATGTTCAGCCAGGAAATCAGCCAGAGCTTGGCCCGTAATTGCCTTTTGAGACACATACTGGATGTCGAACTGCTGTAGAATAACCGCCCATCTTGCCAGACGTCCTGTAAGCATTGGACGACTAAGGATGAATTTGAGTGGATTATTACGAGATACCAATTGGACCTCGTGATGCTGCAGGTAGTGTCTCAGTTTCTGAACTGCAAAGATTAATGCTAGGCATCACTTTTCAATACTCGAATACCGGGTTTCTGCTTCAAGCATAGTTCTACTGAGATAGTAGAGACTATTTTCATTCCCAGCATCATTCTTTTGAGCGAGAAAGGCACCCAATGATCGTTCTAAAGCTGTCACATAGAGGATAAGAGGCCTACCCTTAACAGGTGGCATGAGTACTGGTGGACTCAAGAGGTATTTCTTCAAAACATCAAATGCTTCTTGACATTCTTCAGTCCACTGGTAAGTGACTCCTTTCTTCAATAATTTGGTAAAGGGTAAACTTTTGCCTACCAAATTAGCGATAAAACGCCGAATATAGGCTAAGTGTCCTTGAAGTCCTCTTAATTCTTTCAAATTCCGAGGAGGTGACATACCAAGGATTGATTTGGTCTTCTCAGGATCGACTTCAATACCACGATGGCGTACAACAAAGCCGAGGAATTTTCCTGAGGTTACCCCAAAAGCACATTTTAAGGTGATCATCTTCAAATTATGTTGTCGAAGCTTGTGGAATATGACTTCCAAATCAGCCAAGTGATCAAAACATTGTTTGGATTTAACCACTAGATCATCTACATAGCATTCAACAAATTTCCCTAGAAAAGGTTTGAAGATACGATGCATGGCGCGTTGATATGTTGCACCTGCATTCTTTAAACCAAAGGGCATCGCCCGATAACAAAACACACCTTGAGGAGCTCTGAAGGCTGTATATTCCTCATCTTCTGGGGCCATTCAGATCTGATTATATCCAGAATATCCATCCATGAAAGAAAGTACTTCATAGCCAGCTGTCGCATCAATTAAGAGTTCTGTAATCGGAACTGGAAAATCATCTTTGGGACAATACCGATTAAGATCTCTGAAATCGATGCAAACCCTAATTTGTCCATTCTTCTTCTTTACAGGGACTATATTAGCCAACCACTTGGGATATTGAACTTCTCTGACGAAGTTAGCTTTGATAAGCTTATCCACTTCAGCCTCGATTTTGGAAGCATAGGTTGGGTGTGTTCTTCTCGCGGCTTGCTTGAATCCTCGATGTTCTTTTGGCAAACCCAAATGATGGGTGGCAACATCAGCATCAATCCCAGGCATATCTGTATAATTCCAAGCAAAAATATCTTTATTTTGCTTTAGAAAGGAAATATACATCTCTTGTTCTTCAAGGGTCATGGCCGCACTAATTAAAGTGGGGCGTGGATCTTTCTCTGTACCCAGATTTACTTCTCTGAGTTCATCCACAGTGGTAGAGATACCCTCTTCAAATGCTGGAGGAGCATCTCTAAGATCTTCCTTTTCCTCTTCATCATGTGTTATTTCTTCCGCTTCTACTTGCAAAGTAGATGAAACAACGAAATTCTCATGATCATAAGAGATGTCAAAATTTTCACATTTTGAAGAAGAAGCTTCCATTTCCGACCCTGTTGATGAAAAAGGGTCTTCTTTGGGAAATAAAGAGGAGATGATGGATTGAGAATCGACATCAATATTCACCTCTGGTGTTGCTATAACTTCTTCTGGCCTGATTAGGGAAGTATAGATTTGTTGGATTTCAGCAGACGAAATGAAAACGTCACCACTTATGCTTTTATCACTGCTTGGTAAGTTACCAATTTCTCCCATGTTGTCTGGCTCAATTGCCGTAATTGACATTATGGATCTTTCCATAAGAGTATTTTTATTTGGGCCTATTTTGTCAATTTGACTGATAGGTAACACATAATCTGTACTCACATGTGAAAATGGATTTATTGGAATTCTTTCCAAACCATATGGAGCATTAACTTTGGTAATTTCCTTCATTGTAGATTTTTCTCTTCCCTTCATGTGATAAAATTCCGCCTCAATGTATTGAGACTCACATGTCTTGAACGGGGCCTTATCACCATACAATGTTCCAACTTGACCGTCGAAACAGTATTTGAGACATTGATGGTATGATGACGGAATAGCTGCATGCTGATGTAGCCAGGGTCTTCCAAGCAAGATATTGAAAGCTGAGTCTTGATCAACAATCATGAAATCCGAATTGGAAACAAGATCTCCAAACTGAGTTCTGAGCGTAACTTCTCCCAGTGGTTCTTGTTCATTTTTATCATATCCTTGCAACATCATGGTAGAAGGAGATAAATCAGATTCCGTGAGGCCCAATCGACGAAGTGTGCGAATGGGCATGAGGTTGACTCCTGAACCATTGTCAATAAAAGCTCTTCGAACATCTATACCATTGACTTTGTCAGATAAGTACAAAGGTTTTATGTGCCCATGCACAACATCATCTTCATCTTTATCAGTAAAAGATATCACTGCATGGCATTCTGCAGGATTATTCTCTATGTGATAAATTTCAGCTGCAACAATTTCAGCTTCAAACTCCTGAGGACTTGACAAAGCTTCGATGAGTGCTTCCCGAAGATCTCTTGATAGATTCAAAGCATCCAAAATTGATAATTTGGCTGGTACTTGGGCCAAGTGTTTCAATATATCATACTTTTGATCTAGAGGCCTGCGTTTCCCAATAGGAATATGCGGTTTAGCAGGTACCTTTGAAGCAGATGATTTGGAAGCTGATGCATCTTGTATTGAAGTTGGCAACATCTTTGGTTTTGGAAAATTAGACTGATTAGATCCATTTACTTGCTGAGATAAAGAAGATGGAACCTTTAATCGATCTTCCAAAATAACTGTGCCGAAGATGAGTTGGCCATTGGCAGAATAACTTGCTTGTTCTTTTTGATCTCGCTGAAGGGCTCTACGATGAGTTTCTGCTGCATATACAGTGCTAGCAGGGGTAGAATTAGAGTAGTGGCTTCGGAAAGATCCACGTCTTCCCCTATATCCTGAACCTCTAGAACTTCCTCGGGTTCCCTTATTTGATACAGGGAATTCAGGCTCATCAAGACTGGAATATGAATCTGTTAATTGAATCATATTAACAGAACCAAAGATTAACTCTTCGTCTGATAAAGACTCTGCCTGGTTAGCCTATTTAGGCTGTGCCGTTTGGTGGGACGGTGCCTGTGGCTTTGAAGTAGATGGCATGAAATCTGCCTGAGTCAAAGACAATTTAGGCTTTGATGCATACTCATTTTCTCCTGATTCCTCTTTCTTCTTTGAATTGCGCTTCCCTTTTGAGGATTTGTCTTTTGATGGAGGATTTACTGCAGCTTTTTTAGGAGACACAATTGGCTTCTTCAATTGTGTTCGCAAAATGAAATGGGTCTGATTGATTGTCTTTCTGACCATCCAATCATCATATTTTTTCGCAGTTTTGCTTTTGACTTCCTGCCACTCGCCTCCTTCTTCTGGATCTGTAGTGGTAATACACGCTACATGAGCTGAAGAACCCTTCAATTTGACTTGTCCCAAGTCGACCATCTTTTGCAGGAGGTCTTTAAAGACAAAACACTCCTGGATGGGATGCCCCAACATTTGATGAAAGGGACAATAATTGGGACGGTCTTCATCTCCTTCCTTGTTTGGCCTCTTGGGCACTGGTAATTGAACCAAATTATTTTCCAGAGCTGAAATGAAGTAACCAGGAACTTGCTCACTTCGGAAAGAGTATGTTTTACTCTTCATATCCTCAAATTGTTTTCATCGTTGATCTTTTTGATCATTTGGACGAAACAGCCTTTGTTGTTGGCGTTCAGGAGGTGGAGCCCTTCGAGAAGATGAAGGTTTTGAAGTAGAAATAGGTACAGGTGCCTGTTTAAGCATAACTGTAGCAGTTTCTGCTTTACCCATTCTTCTTCCTGGAGCTGATGGAATTACACAAGATTTAACCTTAGCCTGTATAAGGGAATCTTCAATCTGTTGAGCAATTGAAGTAAGGTCTCGAAACCCTCCTGTGTATTTCACAGGGATCAATGGCGTGCGTAATTCGTCACGCAAATTTGCCACACAGATTGGCAACAATTACTCCTGAGGGAGTGATAAACTCAAGGAATACGTTAATCCCTTCCAACGAGCAATGAAATCAGAGACTCTTTCATTCTCCCTTTGCTTGCAGTTTGTAAGATCGAAAACTGTCGTTTTTGGCAAAGTTGAGCTAAACTAAAGAAGGAATTTTTGACGAAGATCCTCCCATCTGATGACTGACCGGGATTGCAAGCTTGTATACCAGACACAAGCTGGTCCTTGCAAGGTTCGCACGAAGCATCTGAGTTTCACTGCTTCTTGTTGCTCTGGAGTTCCCATCATCGGATCACAACAAGACACGTAATGCGTCAAATGTTGTTCAGGGTCGCCTGATCCATTGGAAGTAGGGAAAATAGGGTTTCCAAAACTGGATGGAGGAGAAATTGAATCTACCCATTCAGGGTAAACTTTCTTTTCAGGTTGAACTTGCGCCCATTTCCCTTCCATAGTTTCTAACCGAGCTGTTAATGACCCAATATTAGTTATTAAATTTTGAGAAACATCAGGTTGAACTTGGTTTTGGGTAGGTGCAATGAATGGAGCCTGGACAGACGTGGTGGTTGGTGCTGCAACTGATGGTAGTGCTGCCAACCATTGTTGCGTTTGACCCGTAGGATTAGACCTCTGTGGGTGTACTGACAAAGGAGGATATTCTTGATCCATCTCAGTAGTTACAACAAATTCCTTCGGCTGTCGGACCTCAGCATTCTTAAGAAGAAGACTATTCTGAAGTAGTTCTGCATTCAACCTTCTTAATTCTTTCATTTCTTCCTCCTGTTGTGCAAATCTTTGCTCTAATGAGAGCGATTGACCTCCTTCAGAGGAAGGGTGAGAAGTAACCTGATTCTTTCCTTTCCCCTTATTGGATCCTTTTCGGAGAGGGGGAAGTGGGTTACTTGAAGGAATACCCAGATTTTGGGTAAGCCTTTGATTACGTGTGCGCACACCTTCTTCATTTAGGTCTGTGTGCGCGTCTTCTTGAGCAGGAACCTCTTCGTCTGATCCCTCTGATTGAGCCTCATCTGGTGAATCAGCAGCAATGACATTGATGACATTAATGGATGCATATTGCATGGAATACTTTCTATCAGCATTACTGTGATATTGTCTCCTTCTATGTCCATGATGAGACATGGCATTCCGTTGACTTGATCCCTCGGGAATTTCTTGGAGAACCGTCACTTGGAGAGAATCTCCTGACATCTTGGCTCTTCGTTCCTCTTGAGGCTTATTCCCTAATCGAGAGAATACTGACTTTCTTTGAGGGAGGGATTGAAGATTTGAAAAAGTCTCCAGTCCGGTGGACTGGGGGTGTTCCTGCTGCTTCCGCTCAACTCCTTGAATCCCATTCGTTGACTCTGAGGGTTGGGTTAGAGAAGTCCCCAGTCTGGCAAGCTGGGGTGTCTCTTGACATGCTATGTCTGAGATCTTCTTGAAATCTCTCTTGATCTTGCGAATCTTAGTTCGGAAATTAGCTGGATGCATTAACCTGTATCCACTTTTATCACCTGGTTCAACAGACCGTTGGATGATTTCCGAAACTTCTGTCATTGGATGACGTGTTTGCTCCAGACGAGAGGCTTGTGCAATATTCTCGCCTACTTGATGTAGTAGCAATTCAACAACCTGTTCTCTATATACTTGATTTTGAGAGGAACTAGTTGAATCTTGATCTCGATCAAGCTTTTGATTATGAACAAAGCCCATTGACTGTGGCCGGCCATGGGCAATAACATTGCATGAGACCATTTTCGGCGGGCTTTGCTGACCGGAAAGCACTGTGAAATGTAGTGCTCCGTGAACACCCCATCCTCTGATATGAACATTATATGGAGCATTGGAAATTAACTGACGCAATCTTCTTAGTGCGCCAAGGCATGAACGTTGAAGGGTTCTCTGTTGCTTTTCAGCCTTCGGATACCGAGAGACTGATAGAGATGCCAAATCAATCTGGCGTTGTAACCCTTCTATTATCTTAAGATGATTTTCATATTCATCGTAAGATAATACCTTCTTCTTTAATTGACAAAGAGTTTTCCATATGTTGAGACGAATATCATGGATTCCATCATCCGTCAACATCTTTGGAATGTCGTACTGGGAGTCAGCCAAAGGCCAAAACATGACTGGTACTTCACCTTTTGCCAGTTTTTTCCTCATGTTCAGCATTTCCTCTTTATCATTAAATGAAGATTCTTCTACCTATTTTGACCAGAGTTGGTGTTTTCTTGTTGCTTCATCAGATTCAACAAGACTGGTAGAGAAATCACTATTCATGCTGGAAGATGAATGACCCAGGGATGGTTCGGAGAATAACCTGAACCCCAGGTTATCTTCTGATGGAGAAAGAGTTTCACCTGCTGATAGTAAAGCATCAGACATGACTGGTTTTACCTTTGCAAGTGCCTCGAGATAGGAGGGCTTTCTCGTCACTACATTGCCTTCTGAAGAATTTTCGAGACAATGTGAATCACTACTGCGGAGAGGACTTTCGCAGCGAAGTTCATCACCATGAGGAGGACCATCATGATGGGTTACAGCAAAAGATGAGATCTCTTGCTCCTTGGTCTTCTGACCACACAGAGGGTTCCTGTGGCTCTCATCTGAAGAAGAAACTTCAAGATTGACCGAATTTTCATGAAGCAAGTCTTCATGAGGAAGTGTCTGTTGAAGACCTTCAGAATTAATGTTCTTGTTATTGGGAACTGAGGGAGTAGAATCTTGAATTCCGACAGATAAATGTCTGAGGGCTTCAAGAACTCCAGCATCGAGCAAGGCTTGGTTACAGATTGGCCTTTGATCTCCTGACTGTGCTGGGCGGATCTTTTTCTTAGATGCCTTCTTACTCGCTTTAGAAACCACTTGATGACGAAAGTGATTGCTCTGAGTAGGTGTATGTGCCTGATCAGGAAAGATGGTCAGGTTAGGCTGACAATCATCGCTCAAATCAGGTATATGTGCCTGACTTGGTTGTCCGTATGATATGGGGGAGTATGCCCCATAACCCTCTTGGACTGGAACAGATGTGCGTGTCTGTTCCGGAGTGAATCGTTGATGTGTCACTCCATTGCTAGGGATAGATTTATGTGTCTGTCCCTGAGATGATGCTGAAGCTGTTATGATATCCTGGCAAGCATCCAGAATATGAGCAGGAATTTGCTTCTGCTCTTTCACCATTGACAAAATATGTTTGGTGACTTCAGCCGCCAGAACGGGGATATACGTCCATTCTGGGCTTGGAGTAGGTGTATGTGCCTGCTCCTGTCCTCCTTTTCCTATCAGTGAATCCTGACAGTACTCAATTGTGGAGGCAGATAGTTGAGTCTTCCCCCTGTTTGTCGTCGGGACTTTCCGACTGACTTCTCCGGGTGCTACCAAGCGAGACTGTTGGTAGACCTGATTAGTATTAGCAGGTGTATGTGCCTGCTAATTACACTTCGCCAAACGCGGTTGACGAGATCCATCATATGTAGTCAGACAAGCCTGCTGACTAACTGATGATGTATAAGCAGGTGTATGTTCCTGCCTATGGTACTCCACCGGAATTGCCTGGCGGGATCAGCTTGATGCTGCCAGACGAGTCTGCTGGACAGCTGAATTAAAACGGGCAGGTGTGTATGTCTGCTCGTTTTTTGCCACCAAGTTAGGTTGGTGGATTTCTCCGGAGATGGCAGGGATGACAACATGCCTATTGTTAACCGGATTCCGTCTCTGGCGGTTCATCTTGCTTGCTCGGGTTCGAGGAACCTGAGCTGAATGCCCGGAGTTGGTACCCTCATCATGTTGAGGGCACACTACCGCACGAGTCTGGCGGCGATTGTTGATGGGAGCCCTCGGGAAGGACTCATGTCTTTTTGAATTAAGGCCCCGAGGGACCTGCTCATTCACTTCCTCAGAGTAAGGGAGTGAATGGAAATTGCGTTCCGGGGATAACGACCCGAAACGGTTGGAGACGGTAGTCAGCACCGCCTGCTTCTTGATTGCTGGCCGCCGTTGTCCAGATGACCAGGTAGAATTGTTAACTTGGAGGGCTTGACGAGCGGCCTCCAGAGTTGGGATAGTACCGTTGCGACGGTACTCCTTAACCAGTGCATTAGAAACACAGCGTTGAAGACGCCGAGTTGGTGATGTCATCCTCAGAGCGGATGACGTTCCAGCAGGAGTAGCAGCATTGGTTTTCACAGCAGCAGACCTCACAGTAGGGGTGTTCACGGCAGCAGTATTCACAGGGGTGAATTTAAGGAAAGCCATTTTTGCAGAAGATCTTGAAAAAAAAGAGTGCCTGTTCCATGTAACAGACATAATCAAGATGAATCCGGCCACTGCATCTTTTGGATGAGCATATGTCAATGATTGCCTTGTTGACCCAAGGGGCCTAACAAATAAGAATAACATCACTTTTACTTGGTTAAGGATTTCACGTCGGGTTCACCATTTTTGTTTCGCACGGAATCCGGGGATGACCTCCTGGATGGGAGATTCAAACGTTCTGATCGGTTTCTAACGGGTTTATTCGTAGAACCGGAAACATCCAATGATTCCACATCCGTTGGGACCTACTTTCCAAAGGTAGGCGCTCATTAGCTTGTGGACTGATGAGGCTTAGGAATTTGCATTGGTCGAGAGGATGGGAGGTCGGACTCATCACACCTTTTTGAGGGGAATTATTGTCTACTCCGGGACTCTCTTTATAGATTTAAGTTATGTTCGTGAATCCTTATTACATTACCAAGTATAAAATGAGCTTTCCTCATCATGTTGAGGGCACACTACCGCACGAGTCTGGCGGCGATTGTTGATGGGAGCCCTCAGGAAGGACTCCTGTCTTTTTGAATTAAGGCCCCGAGGGACCAACTCATTCACTTCCTCGGAGTAAGGGAGTGAATGGAAATTGCGTTCCGGGGATAACGACCCGAAACGGTTGGAGACGGTAGTCAGCACCGCCTGCTTCTTGATTGCTGGCCGCCGTTGTCCAGACGACCAGGTAGAATTGTTAACTTGGAGGGCTTGACGAGCGGCCTCCAGAGTTGGGATAGTACCATTGCGACGGTACTCCTTAACCAGTGCATTAGAAAAACAGCGTTGAAGACGCTGAGTTGGTGATGTCATCCTCAGAGCGGATGACGTTCCAGCAGGAGTAGCAGCATTGGTTTTCACAGCAGCAGACCTCACAGTAGAGGTGTTCACGGCAGCAGTATTCACAGGGGTGAATTTAAGGAAAGCCATTTTTGCAGAAGATCTTGAAAAAAAAGAGTGCCTGTTCCATGTAACAGACATAATCAAGATGAATCCGGCCACTGCATCTTTTGGATGAGCATATGTCAATGATTTCCTTGTTGACCCAAGGGGCCTAACAAATAAGAATAACATCACTTTTACTTGGTTAAGGAATTCACGTCGGGTTCACCATTTTTGTTTCGCACGGAATCCGGGGATGACCTCCTGGACGGGAGATTCAAACGTTCCGATCGGTTTCTAACGGGTTTATTCGTAGAACCGGAAACATCCAATGATTCCACATCCGTTGGGACCTACTTTCCAAAGGTAGGCGCTCATTAGCTTGTGGACTAATGAGGCTTAGGAATTTGCATTGGTCGAGAAGATGGGAGGTCGGACTCATCACACCTTTTTTGAGGGGAATTATTGTCTACTCCGGGACTCTCTTTATAGATTTAAGTTATGTTCGTGAATCCTTATTACATTACCAAGTATAAAATGTGCTTTCCTTAAGTTTTAACAATCAATGATTAAATATGCAAGAAATTTAGAGAATCTTTTATATGTATTCGAGGTTCTTCATCAATAGAGAATCATCTATAGCTATTTAGAGATTCTTGGTCAATGGTATCCTTAAAAACATTTATATAAAAGTCTCTTGGTCATTATGACGACCAGACTGGTTTTAAAGCCACTCAGTGGTGCACTTGAAGTTTATCGTCATTCAGAAGGACATGGATTATCTCAAAGTTGGGATCGAACCCATAAATGGGCTACCTAAGTATCCTTTGTTTTGGAAAAAGGAATCAGAACCCACGTAGTTCGAGTAATGGGGTATGATGTTTATGATTGATGGCTCAAAGATGAATGTCATAATTACTTTTACACTCTAAGCTCACGTGAGTCATGCTCGGTGTGAGAAACAAGAGGTATTGGTAAAATTTAGACAATTGTGCCATGAAAGATGCAATCATAAGAATTTGTTTGGGGCTTATGTATGGATGACTGCCCAGATAGATGAAGGTTTAGGATTTACTTTTAGGGAGAAAATCCATGAACAGGGTCCATAAAGTTATATGTGCTTCATGGAGATTTGAATACTCTAATCTTGGGGCTTACTCCTAAGGAGGATGCCCAAGTTTGGAGGGGACATATGATTGGGTTTTACTCCTGAAAAGGAAACCCAAATCAAAGGTATATTATGACTGGTTAAGAGAAGTTTAAGGGGACTTGGGGCCTATTCCTGAAAAGGAGACCCAAGGTTATGACTGAGTCTTATTCCTGAAAAGGAGACCCAGGTTAGGGATTAAGGTTTGGGGCTTACTCCTGAGGAGGATGCCCAAGATTGGGAACTTGATTGGGGCTTACTCCTGAGGAGGATGCCCATGATTGAAGGTTTTATAACTGGGGATTATTCCTAAAAAGGAGACCCAAGTTAGGATTCTTTCATCTTAAAGGATGAGGTTGAATGAATGAACTCTTCGTATTCTAGTGACATAAGGATATTTAAATCACTAGATTTTGAGAGAGATTTCACAGAATTCCTTTCAGATAAGAAAGTCAAATCAAGAATTCATGCCATAAATGGATTTGAAGAGTGTCTTGAAGACTAAATCTTGAAAAGGGAAGATGAAATGGCATAAGAGGGGTAAAAATGGGCAAGATGGGCACCCAAAAAGATAGGGGCGCACAAGTCTTGAAAGGCGCGTAAGTCCTGCGGCAGCGCGCAAGTATTGGTCGCGCAAGTATACTTGCGCAACATGAGGGGTACTTGCGCGATTTTCAACCAGCATTAAAATGCTTGAGCGACTCTTTATTAAACCCTTTACCATCCTATTGAGGTTCTTCCAGAAGAGGGACGCGCAAGTTATATTGAAAGAATTAAGTAGGCGCGCAAGTGTTTGATAAGTTTCAACACTTAGGCCTTCCTTCTTCTCTTTAGATCTTCCGTTCTAGGTAAGAAATTACCTTAGAAGTGTTCCGGAAGCTTTGAGAAGAGACTTGGGCGTCGGGAGCTTCAATCCGAGTTTTTGGAAAATGATCCTCTCGAATGGGGGGCCCACAGGGTCTATTTATAGGCAAAAGAAGACCCAGGGCGGTTACCGGGCGGTTACCAATTAGGTCGCGCAAGTCACCTGCGCGACCAAGGTAGCCGCGCAAGTATACTTGCGCGGCAGTGGTATCACTTGCGCGGTGGACTTGCTGTTGATCCTTTGTTCATGCCTTTGTCGATTTTTGATGTTTTCTTCAAAGGATGAATCACTTTCAGCTGAGATATTCCCTTTTCCGATCTTTAGAATCTGTGATGAAAGGAGCGTCAACACACCTATAATCAAGATTCAAATAAATCAAAATTATATGGGACACATTGATTTAAAGACATATTATTATTATACATATGAGGAATTAATAGGACTTATTATGTGATGGGTGAGGCCCTCTATAGCCTCTTTGATAGGCCTAGTATGATAAATTAGGTCTTGGCACAGATCCTTGACCAAATGGTTATGTAAAGTCTTAGCCTGAGCCCTTGACACAACGATTATGATTTCATGCATTAGGATTTACCTCATAATGATTCATATAAGTGAAAATCATTGTGATATTGAAACTATTAGAATATCAATGGCTAATGATCATTCTCTTATGAACCAGTATTAATAAATTTTTTATTTTAAAGTGCACACAGTGTAATGTTTTATATTTTAATATATACATGTATTGTGATTCATTTAAAAATAATGATTAATATTTAGTTTCCAATCCATAAAAATAAGTTTCAAAATTATCTATCAATAAATTATTTCATCTATCTGTTGAATGAAATATGACATTGTTATATGTGAAATTTTGAATAAATATTATTTCATGTGTAAATTATTAACCCCACCCATAGCATGTCATAGATGATTATGTATGGTTATTATTAACCTTATAGGTGTCATTTCATGAATTACTATTGAAGTGTGTTAATATTTTAATAATGAATTTTCTTTTTAACTCCAAAATATGTTTAGAAATTTTGAGAATAAGTTTATCATAAAAGATATTTCATAATCTCTCAATAAAATGATAATGAAATGTTATGAGTAATATTAATTACATTATTTAAATCATGCATTTTATAGAAATGTTTTGAAGAAAAATTATTTCTTAATGTTCTTGTTTTAAACCCCTTATTTGGAATTTTTGTTCTCACCCAATGTATTTAAAATTATTCTTATAGGTTTATTGGAAGTGCTGCGATGAATTTAAAATGTTCAAGTGTTTATCTGAATTTATTTTCCTTAAATTTTATTAGAATTTTTAAATTTTTAACTAAATTTATTACTGGTATTTTGATTCTCTAAAACCAGGGCCAGTAAAAGATCAACTGTTTTATTTAATACTATGTATTTATCCACGTATATTTTAAAAACAATTCACATCATTTGTAAGGGCTGAGTTCGGTTGCTCGGGATCGAGTCTATACAATACTTCTCATGAATCATTTAACCATTGAACCATTGACTTAATAGTTCTTGAATCCAAGAACAAAATATCCTTAATCATTCATCTTCACTCTTAATCTATTAACTACACTTCATCATCTTATTCTTTAAAACATCTATCATTTCATTTTCTTTGTAGATTATTAATTATCAAAAGTATGACCATGACTTGTATAACCTTGTTGATTCTAACCATTAACCAAAAATAAAAGCATAATGTGAGAAACACTAATCATAGTGATATATTTGTGATCAATCATTTATAGGATCTCTAAATGGTGGAATATTTTTCACAATTAATAAGTCCATAGGATTACGATAGGTTATCAATTAGAAAATCTTATGATGATATCATGTACTTAGCCTTATCCTCAATTTCATTCAAAGGGTTATGTTTTCTAATCTATATTTTCTAAATCTAATTTCCTTGTTTGTTTCTAAACTTTCAATGAAAAGAACTGTAATGCCCCAACCATGGATTTCCAAAGTTGGTGCATTATTTTTATACATTTTGATGATTTCAAGTAATCAAATCTGAAAGGGCCAATCGGTTTAAAATTCATGGAAAATAGATTACTTATATGATCCTTACATTACAATTCAAAACCAAAAAAATACAACATTTGTAATCCTTTGAGAACTCTATTATTATCCAAGATTAACACTACATATAAATAATAACACATTTCTTGGCTTCCTAGGGAAATAAAACATCAGAATGGGGTGAGATAATAATCTCAGTAAGGTTAAACAAAACTGCCAAATATTTAATAAATAATCAGAAACATTTAAGGAAAGGTATAAAATTTAATCTTAAGACTTAAAAAAACATTAAAAAAATACGGAAATAATAAATCCAATAATTCCATTTAAACAATAACATGGATATTCTACTAGTCAAATAATCACATGTCATATCAATAACTAATATCATAATAAGAGAATTCATAATACGGGACATCTGAAACATATCGTCGATGCCGCAACCAAGTCATATGAAAATAAATCGTTAAGGGATCAGCCAAATCCAAATCTAAAAATCCATGGGAAAGGCCTCAGCCAATTCCATATCTAGTTTGTCTCATGATACCCACCGAGGAATCGAGGGGCTATAGTGGTCCCATCACATCACATACTAAGTCCAATACATTCCACATACGAAAATGGGTGAAAAAAAAGAATATAATTGTTCATATAAAAAACTAGTGTACAAAATATAAATAATTTAACCATAAACCAATAATGGTATTTAAATAGAATATCCAAAATCAAACTGATCAAAAACTGTTAGAAAAATATGTTAAATTATATCATAAGAGATGAAACTCAATTAATCATAAGATACAACAAAGGATGTTGACATAGATGAAAATACAATATTAAAATCTTTAAAAAAATCTTGAGACAATAGCCTTTTTTAAATCATTTATTCAAAGTATGCACACTGAAAAAAGAAGACATATAAAAAGATATTTTTGAATCAAAGTGTTCCATACCACTTTGAAACTTTTCAAAAGGAATTAACATATTAAAACATACGTATCTATATAAATAATTCCATAAAATCATTTTGAAAACACAGACATTGATGTGAATGATTTAGAAGGTTACATTTTTTAAACATTGAAAAAGATGTTTTAGTTATAGAGTCCCTTACATAAAAACATGAAAATATTCCTTCTGAAATTTTTTTCATGATATTTGAAATTGATATAAAATGTTATTTATAATCCTTTATATACATTTAAATAAATATGTATTATAATATCAATGATATTGAAATGGAGAATGTAATAATTTTTTAAACATTCAAAGCATGCCTTACCATATTGAACATTTAAACAATAAATACAATATATTAAAATGAATCCATAAATAATTTGAAGATAAATATATTCATTATCACAAACATAATAGGAGGAGTACATACACTACACAGAAGAAATTGGTGGTGAAAATGACTTATATCACTTGAAAATAAAAAGTGAGGCAAAATTCCCTTTCCTTTGGTCCGATACGCTCTTTATCTGTCTGAAACTCCATTAAAATAGTTACAAAACATATTATTAACTTATATCAGAATAATAATAATATTTAATATATCATATAATATTTTTATGGCTTTATATTACTATTTTATTAATAATTTCCATGTTAAACCAATATTTCTGGTAATAATCACTTTCTTTATCATACATGTTTTGAAATGTAATTCTTGATCGTATTAATTAGATAATGAATTACTTACATCCAAAATGTATAAAATAATTCATATATCATATATATTCAGAATATAAATACTCATAAAAGATATATATATGAAATGGAATACACCATTCAAGGAGACTGTCGGTCGTATGTATGAATGAATGATGTTTCTGTTTTCTAATCATATTGAATTGAAGTAAGTGAATAAAATATATGTACATAAATATATATATATATATATATATTCTAAACCTGTAGAATTATTATGTCATATATTTAATAGTTATTAATATTATATATTTTTATAATCATTCTTGAACGGTGAATGTGGAAGATGAATCTCATCACGTTGTGGAGAAAGTAAGCGGTATGTACAGACGAGCGACAACATCATTTCATTAACTGTTAAATGGTTTAAAATTAGATGGAATATTAATTGTAAGAAATAATATTATGATATATTTTTTATTTAAATCCTTTATATTCATATTTATACCAATATAAATAAAGTGTACCAGAAAAACGGTTTACACCATGGCGTTGAGACGACAAGTCATACGTATGCACACATGGTGAAATTGTTTTTCATAGGACGAGTAAAGGGGGAATATGGTTTTCTTATAATAAATAAAATATTAGAATATATTATATTCTGGAGTTATTATATTATTATAGAAACAACACAGTAAAATCTAGTAGAAGAATAATAGAACATTGAAAGATGTGAAAAAAAGAATACATCTTTTTCAAGTATCTCCTTTTTATTTACACAAAATGACTCCGTAGGATGGATTTATGCAAAAATTATGGCCTCTAGGATATTTTGAGGTATGTTGAGAGAGTAAATGTGAAGGTTTTGTCCGAGCCAAATGGATTTAGATGTGTAAATTAAGAGAAGGAGAAGTGCCCTTTTATAAGAGAGGTTAGGGGAACTTTTGTAAGATCTTTAAATATTAGTTTATTATAAATCTATTTTCGGTTTCAAATAGCCCCAAAGTGATTTATTTATAATATAAGATGATTAGGGGTCTAAATATCCCTGATAAATGAATTTGTGACATGTTTAAGTCAGAAAATTAATCTTATCATCTCGATTTAACCCTTAGTTAAATAGTTTATCTCTTACCGCATGTTCTTGTATTTTTACACTATAGGGTTTATATGATTAATATAAAATAAAAAAAGTCCCCCAATTGGATAATTCATTATATATTCGACATTTTTAAAGTTATTTTTCCAAACCTTATATTTTTTATGACTTTTATAACATTGGATACATTGGTATTTGTTTTTAAAATGTCATTTATGTCCATTCTAATACTATTCAATATTTTCATTTTTAAAATATAAATCCAACATGATAATTTCTAAAACAATACTTCCAATATGTCACTAAAATGTCCATTTTTTATATAAATTATTATATGTCATTAATTATTTAAAATGTTATTTATCTAAATAGTTTTAATATCATCTTTTTGATATCTCAATTAAAAAACAATTACAACATCATAATTATGTAACCATTTAATTTCATTAATTAATGTATAAATATTATAAATAAATTATAAGAATGTGTAAAATTCATTATATTTCTATATACTATTTATTTATGACCATATCACTTATATAACCTCATATTATAAAGAAAATAGTTATTAAAATTTGAATATGGATTTTTTTAACTCTTCTTAACATTAAATATAATAAATATCATAATCGGACAAAAGATTCCTAAAAAGGATAATATTTAGGACCTAATGATTATTTGGTTCTAAAAATACTTTTCCAATGAAATTAGGAAAATTGTTAGTGGCATTTTATATTATTATTTTTTTATTTTTTCCATTAAATACCATATTTAACATTAACCATGGTAAAAAAAATTTAGAGGTTACTATTAACCAAAAATTATTTTGATCCTATCAGACCAATGATTTCATACTTATTAAAACCATGTATGTATGTTTTTTGAAGTTCAATTCATAGATGCCATAAAATTACGTTTAAAGCTAATCTTAAAATGTTCTTTGAAGGAGAGTAAGGAGATGTCAAAAAAGTTTAATGAATTATTATATCTAATTCTATAATGAAAATGATTACATTGTCATAAATTGGGTTAATATATGTATTATTTATCTATTGTGACTTGAAAATAGATTTAAATTAAAATATTTTTTTAATTGAAAAAATCATTTTTTTAAAATAAGGCCGTGTTTTTCACAATTCATCGAAAACAGAAAGTTTTCAGAAGAATAAAAAAAATTCACCCTAAGATAATTTTAATAATATGAACACAAAAACAAAGAATATTTTTCCCACTTTAATTTCTATGTATTTCTAAAATTAATTTTATTATTGCTCAAAAAAGATCATAAAAAGTAGTTCCTTTAAAAAGCTAGTATTTCTAAATATATAAAAATTTTACTAAAACTTTTACATTTCATTATAAATATATATTTTTTATATGAAAACACTATAAAGAACATTTAAAATTTATCTTTATCTATTCATATTACTATGTTTAATGGATAAGTTATAAATATATCATTTAAATAAATAAAATTCAAAAGTATTGTTTTGTCAAAACTCAATATTCCATGTAACGATAGCCAAGTTGGTGTTGCATGCAATATAATCTATTTAATTTATTTAAAAAGATAATGCACCATGAAATATTAGGGTGTTACAGTGTTGGATGCTTGGGTTGAGTGCGGTTGTGAAATTTTTTAAATAAATAAATCATTTAAATTAATTTATTTCATTAATTTTTCAGGACATATGTTTTCCTCAAAACATAAGGTTAGGAGTAGTTATTAGGGTGACCCACATAACCATAGAGATCTAGATGAGCCATTGGATGAGATCTTTATGAACACAATATGTCCATATAGATAACTGATGATAGACTTCCCTAATGTAGCATTTGGATCTTAGTAATGATGATAAAATAGAATCATTCTTCTACAATGATCAATCCAAACTAAAAATATCATGTTTTTGATTTGTTGATTCATCCATTTTATTTATCCCATGTCAAACACGGATCAATTTCAAAAGCAATAATTGATTTCTACATATCTGGTTGACTTAATTATGATCAATTTATCAATTCATTATGGATGTATTATTATAGAATTCATTTTAATATTCTATGTCAATGGATCAAGGATGAAACAAAAAAGAATGAGGTTCATTCCTCACATTTTATCATTTATGCTTTTCTAACCTGTTTTTTCACATTATCATTGCAAATAATTTATTTATCTTGTTGTTCATTAGATTCATGATATTCCATCATTTCATGACCATTGTTAGACGAAATGGAAATATACTATGGGTATAGATCATGATCAATGTTGTGACCATAGACTGTAAATAGAAAATGATGAACTGTGGTAGATCAGAATGATGGTTCTAATTTTCCAATTTGGGTTCACAATGAAGACACAAGGGGAACTATTATATTCTCTCTTATATGGGTTTGACCACATGTGTCATGTCTTATAAAATTTTTGACACTTTTAACGGTGTCCTAGGAGGATGGGGAGAAATAAGAGCATTCCTGGTCCATAAAGACCTACATATTATCTAGGTGTTTTCATTTGATAGTTTCCCCCTCATTTTGAGTAGGTTGGAAAGTCAACAGTTTTTTTCCTTGTATTTCAACCATTTATCTATTCTAGTAGTTTTTTCATACTATGAAGTGCGATAGGTATTGTTCTTGGTTTTTGGTATCATTTTGTTTAAATTTTTTATCATTTCATGGGATTGCATATGTGTGCCTATGTACAGGTATATTAGGAAAATTCCTCCCATGAATGGGTTATGCCTACCTGACAATGGTTTCCATCCCCTATTCTATTAGAGGGAGGTTTGGGGTAGGCCACTCAGCTTATCACATGACTGACTAGTCCTGAAGGGTTGTGTCATGACATACAATGTTGAAGAACTACTGAACCCTCACAAGGGAAAGTGGGATTGGGGTATGTTAAGTCAAGTCATTGTGAGGCCTTCCCATTCAACATACTCAATAATGTTGTATATAATTATAGTTTCGACAAAAAAATACCACTTATAACATGATTATAAATATATCAAAGTTATATAAATTCTTAAGATTCAATTATTTTTATTCTATTAACATTATTTATGTGATAGAAAAATATCATACATGTATATGTAATACTGAAGACCATTAATACAATTTCAAATGTACTAGAAATCTAAACAATACAGATATTGTTACATGATAACAATTAATCCTACAGACATCAAGTCAAATATATCATAACACATTGATTTTTTTAATTTATTAATGAATTATAATATATATTGAATTTGTTTTTAAAATAATAGATGACAAATGATTATAGACTATAATCCTAATTCAAAAGGGGAACTAAGTGAAACATTAACTTTATTTTATCCACACTAAAGGTAATATCCAATGAAATATAGATTTTTTAAACAAAAATGTCACTTAAATGGTAACATTTAATTAATACCATACGTTCATTATAATATATTAAGTTTAAATCTCCCTATTTCCACTTGAAATAATGTAACTTGGTTTACCTTGAAATTATCAATTTTATTAAATCCTAAAAAGGTGCATGTTTGAAAATATAAGTAGCATTGTGAGACATTGTTATAGCTTATAATAGTTAAATGAAACAAAAATTATTTCTAGTATTTAATGGAAAGTAATTGATTTCATGTTCATAAAGAATATTTTTCTAAAAAAAATTATGAATTCTTTTGTCGAATTTTTTTTAAATCTTGTTTTTAAAGGATAAGAATATATCAGTACTCGAAACAACATAGAGTCAAAATCATATCATTTTATGACCACTGGAGTAGTATAGTAATTACACCACCTCTGATTTGAGATCATACAAAATATGATGAGAAGAAATTATTTCTATCCGTAACATGTAGTGGAAGGTACAATAATGAATATATATATAGTATAAGAATGTCAGACTAATTTAATTTTAAATAAAATAGTTACTTAATTTCCTAAAAGACATCATAATAAATTATATATTTAATTTCTTGCATTAGTGACACCAAAATCAAAGAAAACATTATTAATTATCATATACAAGTAAGAAACGGATAAATATGATTAATGATTCAATCCAAAAAAAATAATAATATTTCAAGAGTATAAATACATATGAAGACAACCGATGATGTGATAAACAACAAATACAGGTAAATCATTTTAAGTATTCTTAATTAAAAAAGTATAAATTTTATATAAGAAGAAGCAATTTGAATATTAAAAAAATTAATATTTTCTCACATTCATAAATATGACTTTTAGGGAAGAATGTATAAAATAACTTAACACAAAATCATTATAGAGATTTGTTTTAAAAATCCTAAATTTTATAGATGGGAATACCATTTTAAAACCATCCATTAAATTTTTAAAATAGATAATGAAATATTATTATTAATTAAGAAAATAATTATAAAGGATTCCATATCAATTACATAGAAACTCACGTAATGTGTTGAGACCCACTAGCTATAAAATTGGAAAGATTTCCCAATCAATGAATCACCATAGCATACTCTATTGTACCCCAAAAATTTCTTAAACACATTACACCAAAATTTGACCACCAAAGAACATAATTAAAAAAATCCCCAAAATTCATGAATTATTAAATTACAAAAAAGACATAGGTGAATAACTCGTAAATCCACTCATGGTTACCCCATTCTAATAAACCAATAAAAAATAACATAATCATCCTCTGATTTTATCCCAAAATTATTAAGACCCTAAAAAAGTACACACCAATAAAATTTTGTTTAAAGAGTGATGTACATAAGGAAAAAATCCACAATATATTATTTTAAATAAGAGGATAGGAATCCCTAAGTGTAGATGATATTTCAACATGTCATAGTGAAATCCCTAAACAGAATTTCTAACCATTGTATGAAAAATTAAAAATAATAAATAAAAAGGGATTGGGTTTGGGTCGGAGATGGATTACATTAAATTAGGCATGAAATATTTATTTTAAAACATCCATGATCTATTGATTATTAGTGGGAGGAATGGTAGAAAAAAGAGAATATACAGAGGGATATCGAAGTGATAAAAAAAATTGGTTTTTAGGGGTGAAACAAAATGGTTTAATAGGGATTGATATGAATAATAAAATTCCCTTATTTATAAAAATAATGGTTAATGATACATAATACCTAGTCTAGGGACACAATTCATGTAGTGGAACCACATTTTAGCCCTCTCCTCTTCTAGGGTTACCACATACAAGGTACTGCCCCCACCGAGTACCTTATATCACCCGATGTGGAAAAACTATAGCATCTACACATTTTAATCACACTTATACTTCTAAAAAACCCACTAAAACATCAAATACACAAAAACATAAATACAACATCATCCATAAACATCAAAATTCAAGAAACAAATCCCAAAATTAATAAAGGACTCTCCTTAAAAAATTTAAATTCAAAATGAACCATTTCACAAACTCTTTAGATAAAATAAAATTTTATATAAATTATATCATAATAGACACATGTAATTACAATTAATATTCAAATTGGAGTTGAAAATAGTCATTTATAAAGGTATATAGAAAGTTAATACCTTCATGGTTTGTTACATTTTTTGTATTTTTGGTTGTTATTGGAGGAGTCTAAAGGAAGGGGTGTTAATGTTTCTGATGAATTTTATATAGGGTACAATATTATAGATGGGTTGTGTATACTACACTTTTAGAGGACATTTGAAAGGTCTGGAAACTATGTGGTACTGGTAGTTGTAGCATATGGACCAATGAATTGGATTCATGGGCCCTTCTAATCTAAAGATATATGCAACATTTTCCATGAGCTACACGTTGGTATTGTTGTATGAGTTTAATGGGGTATGAGGAATGTAGTAGCTGTTCGTGTGGTGGATTAGTTGTGATATAGGGAGTGAGGAGTCAGGTTTCTAGGAGTCCATTGTTCTGGGAACCCCTACGGTGTGGCACTCATGTTTCTCTACTGTTGGGTAAGGAATTATAGATTATATTTTGTATAATGGAGTCTATATCTATAATTCCTCCATGGTTTTATAGGATCTTATAATGATATGGGGTGTGATTTTTAAGATGGAATTGCTATACGTCCCATTTCAGTGTATCATAGAAGGATGCACTGTGGTTCTATGGAAATTCCTATATATTGTGGAATCCACTATACCTTACATCATGATACTATGTTCTTCTATCCTGGGGAAAATTCATATTACCCCTAGATTCCATTATTTTCATTATTTTCCAATAGATATTCTAAGACTCTAATGATATTTTTGGATGACCTATAAACCCCTTTTCATTATCTTTATCCTCATTTTGGTAGATTAATTATTAGTGATCCAAGGTGATTCCTCCCCACTTCCTTATCGATTTTATTTCCATTCAATATATTGATAATTTTGCAGATAAGGGATGTTGTTGGATGTGTGAGGATGAAGCACTTGGTAGATGATGGATGTTGTGATTTAGGATACAAAACTTTTCTTTAGTGTAATCTCACTTTTAGATTTTCTCTTTCTCTTATTATTCTTGAACAATAGATTGTGAATCTCTAGTTAAGGTATATGATGTAACAAATCTCCCTTATTTTTTGTAAAATATAGGATTAATAAGATTTTTTCAACTTTGGGTGAGTGGAATAAATTCTCCTTACAAATATAATGAACTAGACTAAGGACATTTTTATGTAATGGTTTATTCACTTGTTTTTTCTTAATTTCATGATTTTGCTTTTGAATTCGGTTCTTCTGTGATGCTATTATAGAATATAATTGAATTTTGTGAGACTTTTGTGTTTAATCCATGTTTTATTTATTATAATAACCATTAATAAAAGGAAAGAAATCGAAATATGGTAATGAATTGGTTTTTTGGAAGAATGGAATTGATATTAAAAATTGTTTGAATTCAAAAGATTATGGTAGTTTTTCATAAAAAAAATTGGTGTTATGTTTTTTGGTAAAATTATTGTTATGGATTTTCTTTTATGGTTATTATAGGATAGTTCATCAGGATTCTATAGTAGGTGTTATAGAAGACTCCATTGGTTGAATAGTGGCTTATGGATGGGTTTTAGGATTGTTTACTTAACCCATAATCTTCGTGACCTAGTTTGAAAGGGGGATTGAGTTGATTAATGTGGCTCATGTCTTGGTTGGTTGGTGTGGGATTTTTTTTGTAGTATATCTGAAGCACAAAATATAGTTTGTAATAATGAACATGAAATGGGGATGGCCAGAATTGAATTACATTATTTCCAAAACTAAATCATTGATGCTTGAAATGAATGTTTATTAGATATAAATAATATGATGGATGTATTTAGTGATTTATCTTTAAATAATTACGTAAGTGTATTAATGATTGTAAATTGGTGAGAAATGGTATATCTATAATGGGTATAATTGTGTGATTAATCAAGATTTTATACATGTTTGATGTTTTTTTTTCAAGAGATGTGGTGATGGTTGTGGTGGTATAGTTAGTAGTGATGGTAGCATGAGGCGGTGTAATGTGGTGGTGTTTGTGAGATGGTAGTTCAATTTGGGTGCGACCCTATTAGGTTAGTATTGTTAGTTGCTATAAATATACTTTTATTTTTCATTACAATTTTTATACGCACCCAATATGTGTTCAATACCTTTATCATTTCCATGCATGCTTGGTCTATGGGTGCTTCCACTAAAATGAAATTTTTTGATGGAATAGATAATAGACTTCTCCTTGTTCATTACTTATGCTTCTTATTGTAGAACATGCTACGATATCTTGAGGTGGATATGGTTTTACTACTATAGAATGTGGTTTACTGGTAGAACATATGGGCATGGGCGTGATTATAAGTACATGATGCACTTGGATAACTTTTTGGGTATGGATGGGGAGTTATGTAATGTACTAGAAGGATATATGGGGTAGAGATGGAGTGATATTTTGTGGTGAGGTCATGCATTGTAGGAGAAAGGAACAAACTTAATGATCATCATGTTTATGATTCCTTGTTTCAATAGATATGGTGTGAATGGGTAAGACCTGAGATTTGGAAGTGTATGATGGGTTATTAGGATAATATGGTTGTGGTATGATGTATATACGTCATAAAAGATATGGTGTACTATAGAATGGAGGTAAGAGAAATTTGGTGAATATGAAATTTTACATTGGTGTGTGAGAGTGTGAAATTAATGGTAAACATACTTCATGGAAGATTCTTATTATATTAATTTATTTTATTTTACATTATTTGGATGCATGATATAGAGAGTGATCCTTGCCAATGCTTGCTGTAGTTGACCAGGTAGGTTCTGGTTGGTTAAATTTTTTGTTCACTTGTTAATTAGTATGATCCTTCCACATTTTCAAGGGATATATTGGGTTTGATCATACTGAGAATAATTGTAATTCTCAACCCTATATATACATACTACTTTTAAATTTTCAACAGTCAGTATTGTGAGAAAACTAGATAATACTAAATTGGATATTGGGGTTGGATATGGAATTTCTCCCCTAGGACTTTTTAACATTTTATTTATTTAATAATTGTTTGGTTTTATATACTCATTAATTGTGGGATCATTCCATATATTATTTTACATATGTAATTGTGTTAATTTGTCATATAATTTATGTTTTCATAAGGAATATGATTTTAATGCCTCCCATTTTCATGTTACGGGCCCTCAATGCTAGTCTGAAACTTGGGGACGATTGAAGGAGCACCTCAATGGCCACCATATTCTTTATTTTCAGCCCAGGTGGGGTTCTATTGGGCGTGGGTTGTGAATACAAATATCAATTATTTATATTGACAAATAATATGGAGGTTGGATTTATTCACGTTTTGTGATAGTATTGGTTGGTGGGGAATTAATACTAGCTACACATTATTTATGACATATACCAAGGAGACTAGAAATGACATATTATTTTAGGCCCCCCTTGAAATCTAGTGAAAGAAAGATTATTTTACTGAACGATCAAGTGTATTGGGCTTACATGAAATGAGGATACCTATGAGGGATACATGAACCTTTTTTTTATTTTGTTTGAAAAAGGTTGATTGTTGCGAAATAAATTAATCCAATAAAATGAATTATATGATACTAGGTAAGGAGTTAAGCCCTTGTTTATTGAGATACCATCTAGTCATCATCTGTATATGTTTCATGTTTCTAGGGTTTTATTGGTTCGCTAGTTTTATCATTGGAGGGTTGACCCTAAAAGATAGGTTCAGATCTAGAGAAAGAAACTATGTGAGTTCCATTACTAGGGTATTATAATGAGGTTAGAAACATTGATGTGTATATAGAGCACTAAATAGAGGAGTATGTAGTATCTTTTAGATTGATGTGTGTTAGGGAAGAGTATCACTTTTTGTTAGTCATTAGTTTGATTTGGGGTAGTGTGATAGTGGTGGGTCTAGTATCACAAGGATTGTAAGTAAGAAAATGTCTCAAGGGATGATTTTTGGTTTCATTTTTTCATTTAGTTCCTATCGTAAATGATGGTTGTGGTGAAGTGGAAGGTGTATATCTCCCTTATTTAGGGTATCCAACAACAACCCAAGAATTTTATTTAGAATATTTCTTGTTTAATTATTCAACATCTCACTTTCAATAATCCAAGATGATCAATAGGCCTTGTGTATTTTGAAAATTACATATGTATAAAAATATCAAAAAATAAGGACACAACACAATTATTCAAAAATCCTTAAAAAGATTTTAGAAATTCTCTCCATATTTAAATTGCATGGGATAATAAAGAGATATACATAATAAATGGGTGATCTATAAATTTTAGTAAGGAAATAATCAAAGAATAACATGATGAAAGTAATACATGTGACTCTCAAGGCATATTATGGTGAAATAGAAGGGATGAGAATAAAAAACATGATCACTGAAGCATGATATTAGATAACAGTGTCAACTCAACATTGGAATGTGGTAACAACATAAAATATTAATTTGTATGTATAATTCAATTATTATAACAAAACATCTTAACATAATGATATTTGGATAACCACTAATTTAAAGTACATGGTATCTCATAAGTTGAAAACATTACCACATTCATTGTGGGGATATATAATTCAAGGCCTAGCTATTAAATTCATATAATTTACATGAATTTGTGAGCCACATAGACCATAAAAAATAAGAATGTACTTTATCACTTGTAATCCCATTATTACTGAGTGTGGGTCACATACATGGTAATACCCAAAAAATCAAGGATAGGTTCATCTAGGTGAAGACCCTTTAGTGGAAATGAGGATTGTAATTTTTAATAAAAATTATTACCTTGTAAAATCACAGGAAAAGTTCAAAAACATACCGATTTTATATAAAGGTTCATGGAAGGGTTTAGTGAAAGTTAAGGCAGGTCTCTAATTACATTTACATAGTAAGGATAGAAAAGGGATGTGAAAAAAACATATTTTTAACATGAAAATTTGGAAATAAAAAGTAATAATATATGTAATGTGAATGAATAACAAGGAGGAGGGGAGAATCCCTTGCCTCGAGAGGGTGGTTTTAAAGGATGGGGATGAGCATAATAAGAGCATGGGACCACTATTATAGGATTTTATAAGGAGAGATATGGATATGTACTATAAGATCAATGCGTTTTTAGTGAAGATGACTGTGAGGTTGGGTTTTTGTTTATATAAAAAGAATGGAAACATATATTTTTTTCTGTGTATTCCTTTTAAAGTATTTATTATATCACATTTTGGATTTTATAATGTCATTGTACATACCATATATTTAAACTGTATTTAAATTTTACACAATAAATTTAATATCTTAGAAAATTATGAACAATTTAGTATTGGATAATTTTTATGTTAAAATTAATAAATTTTATTTGTTTTTCCAAAATAATTTTCTAAATATAAGTATGTTCATTTTAAAATAATAAATATTATTTAATATAATATACTAGTTTTTAAGACACTAACCAATTTTTTACCATTATTAAAATCACATAGACCTCATAAAATTATATTATAATTTATATTTAAATAAATATTATCTAATAAAAATATTTTCTTTTAAAAAATTTACTTCATAAATTATAAATTATATCAAGATAATGTATTAATTAAAAAAATAAATACATTTCCCATAAATAAAATTTTAATTTCTATATATCAAAATTTAATTTTTATCAAACACAATAATTATTTATAATGTAATAACAAAATTGATAAATAAAATAATAAGTTCATTTAGAATAAGATTTTTAAATTTATACTACTAGGGTCAACATACATGACCACTTATTACACTAGAATACACCCTATTGGAAAGGTGTAAAATGGTAGCTCTTTCTTAGGGTGGTTTAGAAAACAGGATTTGTGATGTCACATTGACAAGCCTGAGTTTATCCTATAAATAATTTTTATCATGATTTAGTTATTGAATATAATCTTGGAGTTGGTCAATAGAAAATGCCCAATGATTCAATCTCCATCATAAGCTCAAATAAATGAGATTCATTAGGTACAATACTACCGGTCAAGTCATCACTTGTTTCATTTAGGTCAATTTGACTTTATCACTTTAATGTTAACCGTCATTGTAAATTGCCTATGTTATCAATGATTATGATTATTAATATTATTTTAAATCAAATAGGTTACAATTTATAATGTTCCCAAATAACAATAGTATTTCATTAATTTTCTACCACTAAATTTCATTATAAGTTATATTTTTATACAAAAATTCAATTTTTTATTAATATTTAGGTTGTTACATTATCCCCACCTTTAGAAAGCTTTTCCCCATAATTTTATTTCACACACAGGAATATATGAGGGTAATTTTGTTTCATCACCTCTATAGGATACCATGTTGCTTCAAAAAACTCACAGCTATTTCATAACAATTTAACCAATTGATTTTTCATATTTCATAGAACTTTATCTCTAAGATATTATATCTTCAAAAATACTCCCCGTATGTATGGTCAATCCCCAAAGGAACCAAATATGGATTTACTACATGTGAGGGTTCTGGTATTCCCTTCCTCAAGAGGGATATGTGGTACATATCCTATACTAGAGATAGGTAAGGTGGGAGTCCTAGCTAATAAGCCATAATGTGATCAATTGTTTAAAATGGTACGATGTTGGACTAATTCTCTCTTCTTCCAAAATGGTGTGAGTTTTTCCATGATGATATATGGAAAAACACCTTATCTTTGACCACAATATCTATGTCTCCATGATGACTATCTTAATATATTTTTGTCAACATTATACGGATTTCACATGACATTGAATGGCTTGAACCTTCTCTATCATATCTTATAAAATATTTTGTCCCATAAACTTCTACTCTCCCACTACATTCCAGCAAGTCAGATCTCAAACAATATTCCCATATAGAGCCTTATAAGGTGCCTTTTGAATTATATAATGGATAGAATTGTTAAATGATAACTATATTAGGTGAAATTGGTTATTCCACCATCCTTATAAATCCAATTAACATTATATCTTAATATCCTTTATAGTTTGATGGGTTCTCCCAGACTAACCATCCATGTGAGGGTGATAAGAAGTCTTGAAACTCATCTCCATATCCAATGCTTGTTGATGGATTCTAAAAACCTCACAGTATACCATAGATATAAATTTGATACAATGGATAGCAAAAATCCATTATGTCTAATCACTTATCCTATGTATATCTTGTTGACTTTTCAGGAGAGAGACCTTCCATGAAATAAATGGAATTCATTGTCTTTGAAAGACAATAAACTTCCACCAAGATGGATTTATTACATTTATATGTCAAAGGGAGTCATTTGATGAAATTTTGGGTTATGTTTTCCATTTCCACACTAGAATGGGAAATGATTTCGTGATACACTTAGAGTTATATCATTAATCCTTGACATATTGAAATACTATGATTTGATATTGAAATTTTTTAATATCCATATTCATTTTATCCCACCAGATGATTTTCTTCAGATCTCTATACATATCAATACTTCTTGGATGAATAGATAAGGATTAGCTATCTACATTATTACGAATTTCCCTATTCCAATTTGGTTTTGATGGGAACCATTTCTAGGATCCACAACTTATAAATCCCTATTTTGAAAAGTAAAAATCCATAATATTCACTAATGTTCCATATAATCCCCGCATCTTCTTTTTGAACATCCGTGATCTTATCAAGAAAGATTGTTGAGCAGTTTTTTGAGATATGCAGTATGATGATCTTTTTAATATTCCCAGGTACATCATTTTTATGTCGAAGAATATTGAATCGCTTACAATTATCATCATGGATTGGGTGGCATGATACATTATACTAAGTTAATTGTCCAAACTTTTCGTTCCAAGTATAGTGATAGATTGGGAAACAAAATCCATGATAAGTTTTAACCACGTTAATTGGTGCATATTGAGCTCATTTTGTGTTAATATATTTTTGAGGATGCTATGATAAATATATATGCCACACTTCTAAAAAGAGTGAAAATATTTTCAAATATTTTGTGTAAATATCACTACCACCAATTCTAGATCATGTGTTGGGTAGTTCTTCTCATGGATCTTTAATGGTTAGGAGGAATATTCCATCAATTTTACTTCTTTCATGAGTACAAAACCCAATCCATTTTTTGACACATAATTGTAGATAAAAAATCCTTCCCCACTAGTCAGTAATGTTAGAACAAGTGTAGTGGTTTTCCTCTTTAAAATCTTTAAACCTCCCTTTATATTCATTAGTCTCAAAAAATATTTCTCACACAATAGTTAAATTTGTTAGTGGGAATGAAAATAGTGGGAAGCCTCTCAATACTAGAGGATTATACATAACTAATCTAAGAAAAATATAAATCTATATCATTGAATTTAATATGGGTTATCCTTCAGTTTCCTCTATTTTTAGGCATCCAAACAAATCCCTAGGATAGTGATTAAATGCCCCATTAATGTTACTTTCTCCATATAAAACACATATTTCCAATAATTTGAATACAAATGTTTTTTTCAAGGACTTCAGTGAAACATTCTAATGATCCTCATGCTCCTCCTATCATTTTGGGTAGATATGATTACAATTTATAAACAATACCATTAAATTTTTACGATAATGCCTAAATACTCTATTAATTATCTCCATGAGGATAGATAGAGAATTTTTGAGTGCATATAAAATCACTTTGAACTCTTAGTTCCCATATATTATATGAAAATAATTGGTAAATTTATCTTCCTTGTTCTCATTTAAAAGATAATATCCCAATCACATACCTACCTTAGAGATGTATTAGGATACATGTAGATGATTTACCAAGTCATTAATCTATTTAATAATATTCATGATCATTATTTTGATATTATAGAGGTCATCATAATTATTGAAGAGGTGCACTGAACCATCCTCCTTATTGATGAAAAAGACCGGTGCACCACATGGTGAATAACTTGGGAATATAAGGTCTTTATCTAGATTCTTCTGTTGTTTATTCTTTATCTACTATAGTTTAAAAATGGAAATTTTATTTGTTTTTTTGTATAATGGAAAATATTTTTGTATATGTTTGATCAAGAACTAAACTATCGTCTAGGATTAAGACTGGGAAATTCATAGGGAAGCACATCAATATATTCCCTCATTATGGGAATTTATTCTAAGATGATCTTTTCTATAGTCTCAACCATTTGAGATAAATACACATACTTATAAGTCAATAATATACATTCTTGAGTTGATGATTCCAATGGATATTCATCCTTATCAATTTAATTTTATAGTATCAGAGGGAGATTTATGATATTAACGGTGATTTCATTTTTTGGAAAATTTATTTTGGATCCATACAAGTAAATATAATCAATACCTAAATTTGTGTTAAATTTTTCTAATGGGAGTATCAAAAGGATCACATTGAAATTGTACCCGAAAATCTTGGAATGTGATGTGTTATGTGATTCAGATGTAATAAATAACCCATTTTCCATCTTCACTAACAATTTGAATTACATGTTTTTAGGTGGAGTTTTAATAGTTATATAAAACTTTTGGGATATAAAATAACTTGTAAAACTAGAATAAAATAGTATGTTCTATATCCTTGAATGAATAACTAGTGTATCTATAACTAAATAATTTATAAGATCTACCATATTATTTTTTATGACATTGTCTCACCATTTATCTCAAGGAATTAGAGGTTTCTTTTATCAATTATGATAAAAACCCCTTAGCATAGTGCATCGGTTTGTATAGTGTCCTTATTCCATGTAGTTGAATCATTAGGGAATAAGGTAAAGTTTGAATGGATCATTTGTTTCCCAAGTCACATTGTTGGGTTTCACTCATTTACATTTTCAAGCTAGGTTCCAATATTTACTTCTCCTAAATCATTTTATTATACCATTTAGTCTATTTCTAGGATTCTTCTTCCCACACTTTTATCATATAAGATATTTTAATTTTTTGTCCCTAGATATTTATTCCTTTCTCCATCTAAATTAAATTATATTATCCACTTCTTATATCCCAACCCATGAGAGAATTTTGATTTAATGATCCTTATTTTTATTTTGAGTGAACATCAGATAATATATTCATAGTTGTAAAAGTTTTTAATTTCCAAATATTTTTTTAGGTTCTAATTTCGCCTACTGAAGAAGCGACCATGTGTTATTTTATGGTCTATAAATTATATGGAGGAATTTATGAATCTATTTTGACGTTCATATAATATGTTAATATGGATTAACCATCATTTTACTTAAGGCCAAAGAAAAAACACCTCAATTTTATGTTGGATAGTGCGAAGAAAATATTTATTCAAAAGTTATCATAGAATTTTTCGACTCTATCTATTGAATCTTCTACTCGGTCTTCAAATTTTTTTATCAATGTCAACCATTAATCGGATTCTTCATTTATATAGTTAATATCCAATGTGGCCTTCTATTTCACACAACATTTATGAATAGTTATGATCTTTTCAATGGAGTAGATCCATCATTCTGTGATTAAGTTATCATAAGATCCCTTGAATGTTAGATGTTTTTTTCACAATATAGACTTAATTAACAATAGTTCCTTAATATGGGACATGTAGTTTCCCCCTAATTCATGTTTTTACACAAAAAATTTTTTAATTGAGTAAGAATTGTCAATAATTTCTCAACTCCTTCTCCTATCAGGTTGGGAATCTCAATTTTGTAGTCGTCACATTTCCTATCACATTGGTTGTTAACTCTATTCCTCTTATTTATGGAAACTAACTAGAATAATGGGAAAATTATGGATCATAATTTGAATAATATAAAATATATAAAAGGGAAACTATAAAAATTTAAGGTATAGCTCCTATATTACATATATTACATAAATAATGAATTTTAGGTTTCAATATATGTTATCCAGGATCTATTTCAAAATATAACTTATTTTGGTCATTTTCTGTTCCACGAAGAATGGTTTCTAAGAAGATTTTGAATTTACCAAACAATATCACCTTAGATTTCCAAAACATGTATGAAAAAGTCCCTTTTTCATGAAATAGCTTACGATCAAGTTAATACCCAATGCGCCCATTTCATGGCTATAATTACTAGGTAAAAATATTTCCGATCCACATCTACTTATAGTTTCTAAATAAAGAATTTTTTTCTTGGAAACCACTATATCTATCCTTATCCTAAATATAGGTATATTTTTCTATATTTAGTATATTCCATAATGATTTCTCTAAGGTTTTATAATCCAAATAACTAAAATATGTAGAAATTCCCTTGATTCCAACTTTGACAACCCATGTCTTTTACACACCATATCACATGATTTATTACATAATGTTGCACATAATAAAATATGATAAGATATATTGACACATGTATTTAGGAAATTTAAAACATGTCAAAATAACTTGAAATATAGATACAACAATGTTATCAAAACTCCCTAACATGATTTTACACATCCATTTCCATTCTTTTTTTATACGGGATAACCTAGGGACTTACATAATAAAGGGATGATTTATAAAGCATAGTAAGGGAATTATCAAAGAATAACAAGAGGAAATAAGTACATGTATGTCAAGAGTCATATCAAGGTGATATAAAATGGGTGATAATCTTAAACCTAATCTTAAAATCATGATATGAGATGATGAACTGAAGATAATGTATAAATGTGGTAACAACATAAAACATGAAATCATAAGCATAATCAAGGGTAATAACCATGAAATTATAAGATTGCATTCTTAGGATAATCTCATATTCACCATACATGCTATCTCATGAGATAAAGACAATACACAATGCATTGTAGAGTCATATAATTCTATACCTTTCCATCACATTCAATCATATACATGAATTTATGTGCCACATAGATCATAAAACATAAGAATGCATTTCATCCTTATTAAACCAATGATTAATGAGTTTAGGTTATGTACATTGATGTTCCAAATAAATAAATTATATGTTTATTTATCTGAATACCATTAAGTGGTAATGGTAATGGGTATTAACAACCTTAATGTTTGGAATTGAACATCATATGACATTTCCAATAATATAATAGTTGTAAAGAAGGTTTCATAGATGGGATTCGTGAGAGTGAAATGTGGTCTCTAATTAATTTGAAATCATAAGTAAAATAAAGGAATGTGTATGAAAATATTCCCAATGTGAGCAATTAGAAATCAAATAACATAACAGAAATAATGTTCTTGAATAGAGAGGTGGAGGAGATAATTCCTTACTTTGAGAGGGAATTTTAAAAAGATTGTTAGGAGATTTTAATGAACTTGAAAACAACATTGATGGTATTTAGAAAGAGAAAATGTCTGATTAAATTCATTCTTAATGAGTTTTTTAGAAGAGTAATGGAAGGTTGGGTGGGTATCTATATTAAGATAGAGATGAATTTGTAATGAATTTGTAAACATAGATTTTGAACATTATATAATAACATAATGGAAACCAGAAACCATACAATGGGATTTCCCATGGTTTCTATCAAATAGTAGTGGATTTAAAATTTTTATAAGACAAATAACCGAAAATATTAAAATAGTAAAACATGTTATATGGAAATGAGACATGTTTATAAAGGATTGATTTTAAAACCTTAAAATGTAATATATGTTTCAGAGGATTCATTAAAGGTTTATAAAATTGATCAAATATCATTAAAAATAAATTATTTTAAATGGATAATCTTTATGTGGTTTTGGATTCCAATTATAGTTATTAGTAAATAACTTTTGGGATTTTATGTTCCCAAAATTAATACCATATATTTATACCATATTTAATTTTTATCCATTCATTTAACCATATATGAAAATTTTGAAAGATTTACCATTGGTTAATATTAGAATGTTGATTTAAAAAAGATATTTATTTTACCAAAATAAACTTCTAAATATAATAATTTAAAATTTAAATAATAATGATTATTTATTGTAAAATGCTAGTTTTTCTTACACTATCCACTTTATGACACGTTTTAAAATTACATTGGACATCATGACATCATAATATCATATTAATTTAAATAAATACTATTTAATAATAATATTATATCAAAATAAATTTAGTTAATTTTTTCATTGAATTTTCAATGGAATTTTTTAATTGAAATTCTAAATATATTTCCCAAAAATACAATTTTGATTTCTTGGAATCAAAATCTAATTTTTATAAAACTCATTAATTATATATAATGTAATAATAAAAACAGATAAATATAATCATTATTTCACATAAAATAATATATCTAAATTCATACTAGTAGGCTCAAGATACATAATACCTTATTACACCATCATATGGCCAAATAATTAGGTGTTTGATAGTGACACATTCTTGGGGTGGATTGAAAAATTTGGTTTGGGTCATGAACTCAACAACCTTGAACTTCTCCCATATATAGTTTTGAACAAGATTGAGTTTTTGAATCTTGGACTGGGATTGGTCAAGGGAAATTCCCATCCATCTCTATCAGAAGCTATGATAAATGGGATTCATAGTGTATAATCCTACTGGTTGAGGCCATCGCTTCTCTCATATATGTCAACTAGACTATATCGTACTAATATTACAGATCACTATACAATGACTATATTATCAATAGTCATGATTATTAAATGTGTTTTAAATTTGATATGATATAATTTATAATGGTGCAAAAATATCAAATTAGTGCATGTGTTTTCTATAACTACGTTTCTTAATAAAAAATTTATTCCATGAAAAAGGAACTTCCATTTTTGAATATTTGAGTCATAATAGATGCTGAGCATGCAGGTGATTGGGGTCAAGTTTCTGGAGCTTCTTCAATTCTCCATTTTGTATTTTTTATGAGGATTCTGGAAATCATTATTTTTTGGAATAATTTAGTCATGTTATTTGATATGTAATCACCCCATTTATGATGGATATATACATGTAGGTTTATAAGAAGGATGGATTTATTGTGATTATATATGCTTCATTAGGATCATCTCAATAGGGGATTTATTAGGTTACCTTATGAAATAGGTTTATTGATGGTCAATTATAGGTGTTGGGGAAGTCAATATTTTGAGCGACTGAGAGTCAACATCAATAGCATTCTTCCTTTTATTTCACATCAACCACTAATTCTATTATATTTTTCATGGGTTGTAATATATCATTCTACAATTTTGAAACATATGGTCATTGGAAATTTTAGTTAACAATCCTATTCATGGATATGTGTAGTGTTGGTGTTCAGGGTCCACATCATCCTGAGTAGTAGAGGCTACCTAATATGTTGTATTAATATTTGGGGATACTCGTTTATTTTTAGTTTATAATATATGGAGATAGTAGAGGAGGTAATCATGGTTTTCCTTATAATCAAGCATATATGGCTAATCTGGGTCATGTATTTCTTTACCAGTAGTGAGATATGGGGCCAAATGTGTGAAACATCATCATAAGAAGTGGTTGTATCGGGGAATCTAGATATTATCTGAGGTATTATTTGTTTATTTTATACATTGTATTATTATTATTATTATTCTTAAGTGTATTGATAATTTCTTCCCTCCTTGTTTCATGCTTTGGTAATCATTGTGGATAGATATCCAGTTCTCTTAGTGTCAACTATGTAAATTTCAGACCAGATGAGTTTGCTTGATGTGTGTGGTGGTTATGTGTTGATGATGGCACACAAAACTCATATGTATATTTTATAACATATTATGATAAAATCAAAAAATGACATACATGGAATCAACTGGTAGTATTCTATCTGTATGATTATTTATTTTATTCTAATGAGTGTTTTATTCTATGTTGATGAGGTCCATCATGTGATATTAATTAGCAAAGGGAAGCATCAGATGTGCCTTAGATGTTAAGGGTCATTATTATCTCTATTTTCATATTTCCCATTCATTTAGTAAAGTAATGTGAATTAGTTCCATAGATCCTAGGATGATTTTCCTAAATTTGTTTTGAAGGATTTTTTTTGGTTTTAATCCCTTGAAATGATATGGAGTTCCATATCTAATGGTAGCCTAAAGACTCTCATATTTTGGTGTATCCTTATTCTTTAAAACCTTATAATATATATGATATAAGGATTCAGGTTGTTGAAATAATTTGAGAAGATAGTATCTGTAATATTGTGTCAATGTGGGGTGGTCTTATGTTATTATCTAAGAAGGATGATGGTGACCTGCAGTTGTGTATAGTCTATGAGTGATTGAATCAGATGATAGTCAAGAATCATTACCCCTTACTTAGGAGTGATGATCTATTTGAATCTTTTAAGGGATACATCATGTTTTTTAGGACCTATCTATGGGCTGGATTTCACTAGATACGAGTTAAAGAGGAGGATATCTTGATTATCACTTTTAGGTATTGGTATGAGCACTTCGAGTTTTGGTTCATGCCATTATGTGTCAGAAACACCCTATGTTTCTCCATGGGTCTATGAAATCCATGTTTCATGAGTTCTTGAATTAGTTTATATCTTTGTTCATTGATGAAATAACTATATTCTCATGGTTAATAGAAGAGAATGGTGGATACTTAAGGCCATTTTATATGTCCTTCAACATCATCAACTTTATGAGAATATGTCTAAGTTTATGTGTGTGACATGGGAAGTTCCCTTTCTTAGACATGAAATTTCTTAACAAAGACTGGAATGGGATCAGTAAAAAAATGAAGATGTGTATTCTTGTGTGGTAACCATGAACATTGCAGAGGATCATAGTTTCCTCATCCTAGTCGGCCATTATCAATGGGCTTTGTCTAACTTCTATCAAGAATTGGTCCATTTCATAGCCTTAAATAAGAATGGATAAGACTATAAAATAACTAATCAATCTCAGGATGCTTTTGGCTACGTGAAGTGGAGGTTGATATGTACTCCCATTATCTAGCTTCCAAGGGAATTCGTAATTTTTGAGTCATTCTATGATGCTTACCATATTAATTTTCATTTTATCTTGATACAAAATACTGGATTGGAATTATATGGGGCAAGGTAGTTACTTTTCCATGAGCTTAACTATACCCCAAACTATCTTTACATGGAATCATTTTTGTTTTATATAATATGGGTCAATATTACCACCTCTTGAAGTGATTTTTGATCATTATGAATATCAAAATCAAATGATATATGATCTAAAAGTGGGGTATGAATATATGATAATGGTGAAAGATGGAGTTTCACATGGATTAATAATATTACTTATTCTACACCCTGGTAAGGTTAATTTAGTGACAAATACACTAAATATAAAGTGATTGGGAGATATTTTTCTAGAATAAAGAGATGTGTGGAGAGGTATGAAAGTGTTTGTTATGATATATTTTGATACAGAGGAGGTTTTGAGAAGGGTTTACATATTTTAGAAGATTGTGTATTCCCCCATGATACAACAATTAGAGGAGACTCACTAGGAAGACTTAGATATAATGGTGATGTGGTAATGTGTCATCTATATTGATTATCTAGACGGTAGTCAAAGAATAACCAAAATTAAATAATGCTTCAGTGGGGGATTTTTGTACCATATATTGGGATTGAGGATATTATTTGTGATTTAAATAGCTCATTAATGGTAGAATATTTTATTGTTTCAATGATTTCTCTAGCCCAGAGGGTTTGGGTTTAGTGCCTATATATTATATTTTTCAAGGTCTTGGGTGAGGCCATTTCCTTTTTTTTGGTTTTCTTATAAAAATAGATTTCATATTTCCTTTGGAATGGCCCTTTTGGAGGCATTATAAGCAAACTATATTTATTCTCTATTCTATTGCATTGGGGTTTGGGATTCAACGGTCTTTGATCAATATGTGGTAAAAACCTAATAAAACGATTCTAGAGATTCTAAAATAGCTGATGTTGGTAAAATACCATTATAAAACTTATGTGGATCATTAGAGGGAATATATTTAGTTTGAGGTAGGTTAAAATGTGTCCTTTAGGGTTTCCCTTCACAGATAACATTAGATGTTTAGTCATGGAGTAAGCGCATAGTTTATTTTAGCGGTTTTTGAGGTGTTGTTTAATGTTAGGGATGTGGAATATTATTTGGATTCTTATTTACAATTTTTTAATGTACATTATGCATTCCATGTTCCATAACTCTAATGATATCTTCCTGAAGATTCTCTTGTCATTTATTGGTGGGAGTCAGATATCAAGGGTGATACAACATTTATATAGTTGTAATTTGAGATATAGGATCACTGAGAGGAAGTATCATACATGTGTTTTCTTCCCATAGATAAAATTAAGTGGAGTGATGGTGATTTAAAGTTAAATACAAGGGAATGTGAGTCTCATATGTGTGCTTAGTATACCAAGTGATTTTGACTCTCATTTTTTACACTTTGATGTGGTGTTTAATATATCAATTTAATTGAATTATTTGATTTAAAATAGATCTTTTATTGAGTTGATTCCCCTAGTGTCATTTCATTTTTGGTTAATGAGTAAATGTCACATAGTAGGTTTATCTTGGGGAGTTATTGGTTGGTTGTTTCATTGGATTTTACTACTATGTTTAGTTATGAATATTGAGGTTGAGAATCACTTGAGAATTATATAATGAAACACCCCAAACCTTCTCGACCCTTAATTTGGTTGTACTTAGTGTTGTACGTTCATGGGGGAGGACTGAAGAAGGGGTGCTGGTGTTTGAGTATAAATGTTCAATGGGGGATATGATTATATGGTGGATTTGTTTTTTATACTATGAGAGGATATTTTTAAGCCTTTTACAAAACATGGTTCTAGTAGGTGTATCATACTGACCTAGGGGTTGTATATGGTCGCACTAATATTTTTGAGACCTCTATATCCTGGAACATGATATGAACTAGTGTTGTTATGAGATTTTATTAGGGTGAAGAGAATGTCACAAGTTGTGGTGTGGATTTTTTGTTGTTATGTAGAGACTAATTTGTTGGGTTTTAGGGGTTATGTTGTTCTAGGTACCATAGTGGTGTGGTTCGAGTACAACCCCTATATTTGGTATGAAATTATGGATGCAGTTTCAGGGATATGTGTCCTTTACCATTCTCCTTCCGTAGTTTTAAATAATTGATAGGAGATATATGGATTGATTTTTGTGGAGCTATATTGGGTCCAATTGCATTAAAACACTGTATAATACACCATGGTTTAGTGGAATAAAATAGGTGTTAAGGTATGGGATATAAATTTCATTATTATGCTTTTTTTCTAGCATTGGTATAAATTATGGTGATCCCCCAAATTCTATTGTGTTCTCTATATTTCCTTCAAATCATGGGAGATTATAAGGAAATACTGGGATACCTTTTAGTCATTCTTCTTTGATTATATCCTACTATTAGAGAGATTAATTATTGGTGAAGAAATTTTAGACCCCCTTCCTTCTTAGTTTTCTCCTTATTCAGAATTTGGAGAATGTTATGGCTTTGTGATGTGGTTAGAACTTGTTAATATGAAGTATGTGGATGGTTATAGATGTTGTGATTTTGGTTTCTTAAGATTACCTTAGTTTTATCATGATCTTTGGATCTTATATTTCTCATATTATTTCTATATAATGGATTATGAAGCTCTATCTATGGTAGTGGATTTGAGAACTCTCCCATATTTTTTAATTTTTTTAGGATTATCATGGTTTTTGTATTTTTGTGTATATAATTCGAATTTAAATTGTATCAATAATGAATTAGATTGAGTAAAATTTAAGTAAATGTGATTATTTTCATGATTTTACATTATTTCCTAATAATTCTTTGACCCTTGGTTCTTGTTTTATGTTATTTCTAAAATTAATTTATTTTGCTGTGACCTTTTTGTTCATTCTAGGTTTAGTCTATTTGAATTACCATTCATAAACGTTTAATCACTTAAATTCTATAATTCATTAGTTTTATAGAAGAAAGGAATTGATATGAAAGGATGTTGAAATATTGAATAATGTTGTATTACATGATGATAAAATTACTACTTTGTATTTTGGTAACAATTGCTGTTGTAAATTTGTTTTGATGATTACTATTTGTTTTTTCATGATGTTTGTGTAGTGGTTAATGTTGTATATTACATGGGTAGAATAGAATGTTATGGTTGTGGTTGCTGATTTTTCATCTGGGTTTAAGATTCATTACAATGGTTGGAATGCTGGGAAGGGTGGATTGATGTCGGTGCCAACATGGAAAGTTAACATGGGACCATTTGGTAGTTTCATGGTGGAATAAAACATAGTTGGTAATAATGAACCTGAAATGGGGTTGAATAAAATTGAATAACCTTAATGTCAAAATTGAGACATTAATTTTTATAATAAATTTCTAATGGCTTCGAATAACGTGGGTAATGGATTTAGTGGTTTTTAAATAAATATGTAATTTAATCACTTATTTTACATAAATCAATTAGTAAATGGAAAATATAGAAATGAAATGATTTTTTGATTAACTTAGATTTTTTACATGTTTGATGTGGTTTTTTTCATGGTATGTGGTGATGGTGGTGGTTTTATTTTAAAAAGATGTTATCATGAGGTGGTGGTAGTTTGATCATATTTGAGAGATGTTGGGGAGATGTTTTGGTGAGACCCAATTTAGAAACTATTGTGAGTAGATACCACTATACATGAATTTTTGTTGTGACTTATATGAAACCACCACTAGAGTTGGATACCCATGCCAACACATTATATGCTTTGACTTCTGGGGTCTTTCCCCTAACATCTATGTCGGTAAGGGAACAAATGGTTGACTAAACCCACTTCCCTACTCTCCCTGCCAATTATAACATGATTTGTGATGGTTTTTGGGAGGTATGATCATATTACTATAGTATATAGTCCACTAAAATACCCTATATGTTTTTGTTGGTATGATAGTACACTGATTTATTGGTAGACCCTCTGAGGATTCGAATATTGAAAAAACCCACCAAATATTTATGTATCATTAAGATTGTGGGGGTGAATTTGTGATACCTATTTTAATTGAAGTATTAATTATTTTTAAACAACCATTGCCTCCTATTGAAGAATTATCACTTTTCGGAAAGAAAATATATTCACCCAATTATATGAAAATAAGTATTTACATGGTTCGCTTCTCAATAGTATTTACTACGTCCTTGGAATGGTTTGGAAACAATCAAATACCACACAATCCACTAGAATGAAATCCTTTTGTGTGGATAAAATAAGTATAACATACCCTTAAACATGTGTAGTACTATAATAAATAAAATAGTGCATGTGATTCTTTTAGAACAAATGATATAAATAATGTTTTTCAAAAAAATTAATAAACCTTCTTCAGTTGGTTTAAAACATGTTACTATGATTTCTTATGAAAATACACTTTTTAAATATTCAAAAGATAGTTCTTCACTTCCCTACCCAATAGTTGGCTGAAAAAAATCAATAATTTATATTCAAAAATCATTCTGATAGGCCAGTCATATTCCTCTATTCAATACATCAATATTGAAAACAAATAATAAATAATTCCCTAGAAATAATTCTAGACCACTTCCAAATTTCCCCAAAAACCAATGTCTGATTGCTCAGTTTGATACGATAACTCTTTCTTATTTAACATCTATCTGGAAAAAAATCATCCAAAATATTTTATCTGGAAACTTATTCTCTCTTATAAAACATTCAACATTCTATTCTCTCTTTTCAGATAGTAAAAACATAAGTGTCATAAAGTAAAATGCACTTTCTTCTGTTAATAAGTGTTCTTTGAGAGTAATGGGAAGGAAAAAAATTCCACATTCTTCCTCAACCAAATCTACATAATCTCTAATTTCACATTCATTACAAACACAACTATTCCTCTTTCAATTGTTCTCAACTATTATTAATTCTTCTCAAAACTTCTTGAATCTTCTCACAACTTATACTCACTCTAAACATTCTATCCATTATTTGGTCTGATATTTTGGACATTCCAATGATTTTAATCATTATGATGAAGGAATATGGTAACTCCAGTTGTCTAGTCCCAAATAAAAAACATTTAATAATTGAATTCTTCTCATTACAATTCTCCATACAAACATAGAAACATAAAACATTGAAGCCATTTGAAATATGAATGACTTTTAATTTCAAGGATCCAAACCAACATGAAATTATTATTATCTTCTTCCATAAGTATCATTGAAAATAATGAATCCTTTAGAATCCACTTTTAAAGAACATCAATTATATCTAATAAAAAATAACTCTTCATATTTCAATTTTTCAATAATTCCTTATGCCACGTCTAATGAAGTCCAATAGCTAATCAATTATCAGTATTATCCTGAGTTTGAGGAATCGGTCTCTGATTCCACCATAAGAATTAGTGTCAGGATTTTTCCAATGAATCTTGACTATCCTGGAATGAAATAAATAATTCTTCTTTCATTATTGATCCAATTTAAGAAACCAATCATATATATTTTATTTTTTTGAAATTTTTTGACTAATTTTTTTATCTTCATTGGATTAATTGGTATCTGGTCTCATTTGTTTTATTGGTCCAAATAATATTTACATACTAATCTAATTCAACAAATAAGTCATGTTAAACATATGATAGATCAATGTTATACTGCATCTAATGTACTAGTGTTAGCGATGCTTTACTTTAATTTTAACAACATCAAACATCTCAGCCTTCAAATAATTTCTATATCTGGTACCACTATTGTTAGTGAACTGACACGAGAATGCATTATCTTCAAACATTATTCTTCCATGCAATTTTCAAGCATACTGAATTATCTATCACATCAAGAACACGAGGATATACATATAATCATATTACATACATTGGAAACTTATATGACATACCATCCTTCCAATATCTTCTTCCTTTTTATCCAAACGCCAATCTAATTAGAACCAGAGAGAATGAATTGGAAACCTATTATTCCATTCATTCACAATGATTGGATAAAAATTTATAATCCAAACATATGATATTAAAAAAAATCAAAAATCAGAAATCAATATTTAGATTTATTATAGAAATAATCAGACTCCTATTAAATTCCTCATAATGATTGAAACATTCTTTTCAAACACAATGTGTGTTTCAAAAACAACTTCATTCCAAAAATTTCGTCGAAGCATAAAATCAAAGCAGATGAATTTTCTTATCAATCATGTGTACCATTTGGTAATTAGGATACTCCTTTAATCTGATCGTCCAATATTAAAAAGTGAATTTATATTTTCATAATGAAAAAAATAAAAACCAATCAATGCAATATTCTTTCAGTATAAAAAACATCCAGACAACTTAGTCAGAATGATATCCACATTTAGTTTTTTTTCAACCAAGGTTCATAAATCACTAAACATTATAACCTCAATAATTGTATAACTTATCAAAAATTGTAAATCTACATCAAATAACTCCTTATAGAAAAAAATAATCTTTGATAATAAAACCAAGATATACAAGATTAATGACTTTCAAAACCTCTTCAACATTCAAAATTTCAAAAAATCCACAATTCACCAATGATTCTTCAGGCGACTTCATGGTGAGATCTGGGTATAGACTGGATCTTGGCATTCAATCTCACGATAGTGATGGGGGACTATAGAAAGCGCTTTGGAACCTTAAAGTCCCCCCCATAAATTTTCCAATTTTTGTGGCAGGTGTGCACAGGCACCCTCCCTACCATGAGCCTCCTTGTTTTCCGACATATGGCCAGTGCTGAATCCTTCCCTTTTTGCCCAAATATTTTTGAAACACCTTGGCACGCCATCATTCACTGCCCTGGAGCCCAGGAAATTTGGAATAAATGGGGCTCGACTTTAGATGTTTCACTGGACATTGGCTTTGACCTCCCCAATCTTCTGATGCACTGGTGTTCCTCTTTTTAATCGTCTGATGCAAGCTCCGATTGCACCCTGTCCTGGATCATTTGGGTTTGGCGAAATGATTCGGTTTTCAACCATGTTCATCAACCTCCCGATTTCTGGATTGAATGAGAAACTTCATGGATTGAGGGATGGAAGAACCGCAAAGGACACTTTTTTAGGCGTTGCTCCCTCCCGTCCCCCTCAATGGACCCCCCCCCCCCCAAAGAAGGGTGTCTTAAGATTAACGTGGATGCTTCTCTCCCGAAGGATGGGCCTGTTGCTCTCGGCCTCTTGGATCAAAATCATATGGGGAAGATTATTGCACAAAATATGAACCACATAATGCCTTATGGGAATCTGCAGTTGCTGAGGCCTATGCCATACTGGCAGGGATGATGCTCACTGTGGAACGTGGAAGGGCTGATATCATCATCGAGTCTGACTACCTTTCAATCATCAATGCAATTAAACAAGGTGACTCCGGACTCCAGGCCTTTGGCTTTATCGTCCGAAGAATCTGATTGCTGCACCAAGGCTTCTCTTGCTGCACCTTCTCCTTTACCAAATGGGAAGGAAACAATGTTGCCCATCAGCTAGCGACCTCAGGCCCCATCGATGTCAACCAACTATGGCTAGACAATTTCCCCTATTGGCTCTGCTTATGTATGACTGCTGATATTCGCCATTAATATAATCTCTCTTTCTTCAAAAATACTCAATATTGAGTTCATTATTCTCCAAATAATCCAATTATTCACTCATCGGGAATACAAACCCAATTCTTAAAAAATTTATTGACATATTTATGTTCCACATTTGAATATAAATAAGTATTTATAATAAATTTTGATGTTTTTCTTATCTAAATTTTTTGATGTTGATCATAAATAATGTTTTTATCTTTGAACATTTCCCTCAACCTTGGATAAGATATAGAAACTTATTCCTAATCACTCGAAATAGTTTAGTATGATTATCCCTTTGAAAACTTATTGATGTTTCTATAGAACATATATCGAAAAATTCAATGTCACAGCTTATTTTCTTTCATCATCCACAGATAACATGAGTTTTTCACATAACTAACGTGATACAAGTTTCCCTTTTTGAATTGGCCTCATATAACTATTTTTTAAATTTCCTCTCTTTCCAATTTTTTTAAAAACAACTATGTTAACATCAAAAAATACTTGGGTAACACTCTAGAAGTTGTGTTTAAATACGTCAATGTACAATGTTTTCTTAGATTTATAATTTACTTCCCCAATTATTTAAGATATGAAACTAATTATTTTGAGAGATTAATCATTTCCAAATATTATTTTTCCTTCTTTGAATAATTCTGCATTCTTCAACAATTTCAAATAAAAAGTCATTTATGGAAAGTACCCACTATCAAATATCCATGATCTTTATTAATTTTTGACTTTTAGAGAAGTTTCTTCAACGATAAACTTCTCCTTCCATTTAACTATATTCTAATATTTTTTTTATAATTTTTAAAAACACGTTTTTGTTTCAATAACAAAATAACACACCCTTTTTCAAGATTCCCTGGTTATTCAAACATTTTTAAAATAGTTTCCAAAGTTTGGAAATTATCTTCATCAAATCATCATTCTCAAATTTATTCATTTGATAGCACTGAATACCCCTTGTGATTTTACATATATAAATCCTGTGGTAGTTGACAAATTGTTGGTTAATACAACTTATTTTTGTTTTATTCCCAAATCCACCACAATTTCGGTAGTAACCATAGGATGAATACATTATTCTATAAAATCCATACTATCCGATGTTGTGAGAAAGTTTCTTAAAAACATTCTAATATTTCTCATAAGAACATTTTAAACCCACAAACTTTTTATCATCATCCAAAAAATTATTCTTCAATTAAACCTTATCAGAATCAAAAGTAGTAAAAAATTCATTTTTAAGCTCATAATTTTTTGAAACTTTTTTGAATTATCTACATTGTTGTTTTGGACACATATATGAATTTACTAGATTTATTATTCTTAGGATTAGATTAAAATTTCTTTTAAAAATTTTAAGGTAACATATTTTTATTTTTCTTAGGTTTATACATTCCATAACATTCACCAACATGAGAGATAGATTTATGGAAACTTTTAATTTCCTGCCTACCTATAGATTCTTTTGGATAAGTTCTATCTCTTCTTACTTTTCCTTTAACATAAATTCATAATTTTTATTCAAATTATTTTCCTTCTCAAGATATATCTATATAAAGTCAACCTCTTCTAGTAGATTAGATTTTTTTAAGAAAATGTTCTTGATTTATTTCATTAGAGAATTCCTTGTTTAACTTCTTGATTTATTTCTCACATATTATTATATTCTCCAAAAATTCTTTTATTTATTTATTTAGGTGAAACTCTTACTTAGTCTCTTTGTCTTTATAACTTATGCATCCAAACACTTCATCATTACATACATCAATAAAAATTTTTAATTCAGAAACTTTTGTTAATTTTTATTTTTCTAATCCATGATTATTAAATTTATATAGAAAATATATCCTTTTAGATTTGAAGAACTTATTATCCTTTCCATTGGAGTAAGAAATTTCAAGTTGTTTCTTCCAATATCTTCTTGAACCTCTTTATTTTTCACCACTTTTTCCCTTTTTCCCTCTATGAAGACATTTGAAAACAAAGTGTCCAACAAATCTATATTCAAAACTTTTTAGGGGAAGTTTCCATTTATAATTTACTATAAATAATTTAATTTTTATAATAAAATGATAAAAAATAATCAAGATTGTCAAATACCTCATTTTTGTAATTAGAATGATCAAATTTTTCTTCTTGGAGAATCTTCTTTTAAATTTCTTGTTTGACAGCGTTGAAGGAAATTTCTTGATCAAATTTGTTTACCTTTCATAACTTTATCCCTTCTAATTTCATTAGTACATAGAGTACTGTGATGGTAATTCAAGGAAAGTGTTTCAAAATCTCTGTCCTCTAAATATGAAACCTCAATATCAAATTTATCATGAAGAATTCTCAAAATCTTTTCAAAAATAAATGATTCTTCCAACTTCTCACAAATACATCTAATGGTAAAAACAATACCATTCACCCATGTAAAAATGTCACCAATAGATTCATCCACACCCATCTAAAAATATTTATTCTTTAGCCAACAGATTTGTAAATTTCTCTTTTTAAATTTTGTATTTCCTTCAGAAATGTTCATCATGTTATCCTAGATATCATTGGAAGTGGAGAATTACATTACTTTAAGAAAATCACCTTCATATGATGATGATTGAATTTCTTTAACTCTTCCATCATTATTATATATTATATTACAATAATGTTTAATGGGAACATTCAAAAAAATAAGGATGAAATCCATCTATAGAAGATTGTAAAACGTCATACCCTAGTGGCATAATATATGGAAGCATTTTATCTTTCCAGATATGATAGTTGTAATAATTTAATATAAAAATACCTCAATTGTTCACACAATTAGGATTCTACAAAACATCTTATTAAAAAATAATAATACAAAAAAGAAAATCAAAGTGAATTAACCCTATTATAGTAGTTGAAAATTCCCATAAAAGATTGATGTATCACTGAGAGGTGTGATCCTCAGTGATACCTTTTTCTTTTACGTTTTTTAAACCACTATTTAGTCCCATTAAAGAATTATAAGTTTTCTAGAAGATAAAACATTCACATATCAAATTTAACACATGTATTTACCAACTCATTTATATTTGCTACGTTATTATCAAGGTTTTGAAACTATCTAATACCACACTATCCACTAGAAACACAATCCTTTTCTCGGCATACAACAAGTTGGATGTACCATTACACATGTATAACACTATGATCAATATAATAGTGCATGTAATGATTCTATAAAAAAATGATACAAAAAAAGTTTATTTATAAAGTTAGGAAATATTCATTATTTGGTTAAAAACATGTAACTATACAACGTTATGAACTTCAACAATATTAATCTTTAAAAGAATAATCACATTACTACCTAGTAGAAAGTAGAAACATCCTTTTTGTTCTTGTTATGAAATCTCGGTCTAATGAAACAATGTGATTCCTCTATTCAATACATAAATCTAGATAATAGATATTAAATAATACCCTATAAACAATTCTGAACCACTTAAAAATTTTCATAGAAACATGCGTCAGATGGCTTGTTTTAATTTGATAACTCTTTCATGTTCTTCATCTATCCAAAATTGTCTCCTAGAAAGGTATTTTAGAAATTTATTCTCTCTACCAAAAAATTTAGTCCTATATTTCTATATTCAGAAGTTTAAAATACACTAATTATAATGTAAGATGTACTCCCTTATATTAATAGGTGTTACAGTAGAGTAATGGGGAAAAAATAAATCCATTTTCGAACTGAACTAAATTTCAATAAACCTGAATTCCACATTAGATTAGAATTAATCTGTGACTCTTTCAGTTCTTTTCAACTATTATTTATTATTATAAAATCTTCTTTGAAGCTAAACACAATTCATATTGCTTCATACTTTCTAAAAATTCCTCATTCTGATACCATTTGATGTTCTAATAATGTTTTTTATTAAGATGAAAACATATAGTCACACTAATTGTATTCAAGATTATTAAAATCATATAAGAAATGAATAATTATAATTATGATTGTTTGTACCAAATTTTATAACAAAAAAATGTAAATATATTTTCAAAATGAACTACTTATCATTATGAAGCTTCGTACAAACTTAAAATTTCGAAGTAATACTGCTATAAACATTGTGGAAACTTTTGTATCCTATATAAAATCCTTTGAAAACACATTCTGAATAAAATTTAAAAACAACTCTTTTCTTTGAAAATTTTCAACTATTTTTCTTTACATGTCTAATGAAGTCCATTAGGTGATGGCATATAAGTATCAACCTGTGTTGGATGGGCTAGAATATGATTTCTTCAAATGAATCAGTGTCAATATAAATCAGATAACTCTTGGCCCACATGGAAATAAAAAAAATATTTCTTCCCTAATTCATTACCCAAATGAATAAACCCAATATAGATCTTTTGTTTTATAAAAATGGCTGACTACATTTTTTATCTTCATCTATTTGATCATTATCTGATTTGATTTGGATTATTGGTCCCACCAATCCCCAATTACTAGTATACTTTAACAAATCAGTCATGTTCAGCCTATCATGAATCGGTCTCATGCCATGCATTATTTACTAGTGTCATTAGTGCTTCACATCAACTCCAGCAACATCTACCTTCCCTGTCTATAGAAAATATTTTTGTCTGGTACCACTCTTAATGGTGGAATGAGACCAGAAGACATTGTATTGAAACTTTCTTCTTCAAGAAACTTCAACTCTTATAATGAATCTCTCAGGATTTCGAGAAATAAGTGTCAAATGATAATTTAATGACTTAAATTGAAATGTTATATGAATTTACATCCTTCTAAAATATTCTATCTTTCCATTAAAACTTCAATCTGATTGGATCCACTAAGAATGTCTCAACCACCTTTTCACCTTTTCGTTCACAGATCATAGATCAAATTTTTCTAAACAGGATTATGATAATAAAAAAATATAAATAATAAAATAATCATTATAGTCAGTATCAAAACATTCATACATCGATACAATTCCTCAAACTGATTAAATTTTTTTTGGACACTATGTGTGTCTGAAAAACTACTTCATTCTGGAAACATCCTCAAAACAGAGAACTAATGATGAGGGATTTTCATATCAAACATGCATCCGATTAAATGATTACAATACTCCATTCTTCATATAATCCAAACTTATAATGTTAATTGATTTTTTCATAATGAATATAAAATATAAAATAATAAACATAAACTTCTATTAGAATAAAAAAGAACTTGCAGCAAACATGGTCCCAATAATGAGGAGGTGTATGATATATGGAAAGACCCTATAAAATATTGATGAGATGATACAATATTATAAGGGTTGAACCTAGTAGGAGGATGAAATGAGGTTGATTAAATTCATGATAATGATACCATGTTTCATCAATTAAGTGGTGGACGGAAAGATGTCATATGAGGTAGTGGATATGGGATGAAGATAATGAAATTGTCATGATACATGAAATGTCTATGATATGAGATATGTTGTGTTGTGTAAAGGTTACTAAAGGTATTTGGAACCCAAAACGTTTGATGTTGGGGAATGAGAGTTAAAAATTAGTGGTGAAGTTGTTTTGGGGTACCTCCTTTTTGTATTATTCATCATTATTTTACAAATCTTGGATGTGATATTTGGTGAGTTACCCTTAATGGGGATGAGTGGAAGTTGACCTAATAAGTGATTGTTGATTTTTTATTTATTCACTAATTTATTTTAATGGGCCTTATATATTTTCATGAGTGATATTCAGTCTAATTTCACTGATTATATATGTTATGCTCACCCCTATGTCAATAAATTATTTTCCAGGTTTCTTAAGAGAGTTTAGTGATTGAGTAGGATATTACAAGCTTGGATCATGGGTTTTGTTATGGAGTATCCACATTAGGAATTTTAAGATATTTTTTTTATTTGAGACTACTATTTGTTTGACATATTCTTGCATTGAGGTATTATTATTAATTTTGGTTTATTTATATCTTGTAGTTTATTTGTAGTTATATTTATTTTTTTGAGACATGGTAGGGTAATGAATATCATTTTATGATTTATACCATATGTGCTAGTCTCTAACCCACCGTCTATATATGTTAGGCCTTGGGGGTCACTCTTATCCTCACTGTCGGCCCCTAAGGGGTTCCCAATGGGGGTGATTCATGACATAGTGATAGTAAACCATTTAGTTGAAGGATATGATAGATATTTGATCTAGGAACGAGTGATGATAACATTGGTTGGAAGGGAAAGAGTACTAACAGAATAAGGTTTTTGACATAGACCTGGGAGATTGTCCTGTACATGGGACTTTATATCCCCACTTAATCCAACAAAAGTACTCTTAGTTTACCAAACTACTAAGTGAAACAGTCCTTCTTATTGGGTATTTTCCATGGAAAGACATGCCCATCATTACTATTTTTACTTGACATGGGGTGATTTTTGGGAGTCAATTGAATCCAATTAAATGAATTTTATTAAATTAATTCTATAATAATAAGATTTGGTGTTTGGTTCCTTATTTTTTGAGATGTTGTTTAGTCACCATCCATGTGTGGTTTAATTTTCATAGGTTCAACAGACTAACTCAGTTGGCCATAGGATGGTTAAACTATCCTATGAGAATGAGATTTGTAGGAAGGCAATGTATGAGTTCTTGCATATGGTTATAGCTAAGTATGAGGGAGGGATATTTTATTTTGAGATACTATACCTTCTAGAGAATATTGAGGTTATTTTAGTGTGGTTCATTCTAGGACTAAGTATTGAGTTCAATTGGCAATCATTTAGAATCGGGGAATGTATGATTATATTGGAACTTATAACTGACAAAGTTGGTGGATTTTTATACCTCATGGAATGTTTTTAGAAGCAATTTTATACTGATTTATTTTCCTAGATATTGTGGGTGTATATGGGGAAACATTTTGTAGCCCATAGAAAAGAAATCCTAAGCATGAGGGATCCTAGAATCAGTTTTAATAGCCTTCTTTAGTTAACCTGTAATATATTTTTGAATGAATACTCTATATCCTGGTACTTGGAGGAGGAGTTTCATCTTGTTATTTGTTATGCAGTCACCTTATTTAACTTTTTCATGCACGTGGAGGTTAAAAATAATGTTGAGGTGATTGAGAGGACTCACATTAATTAAATACCATCTCAAAGAGGGGAAATTATGTTTCCTAAAGTATAAGGGTTATTGATATACAATCCAAAAATTTGGGTTAGTCACGGTATCATTTGGTTGGGAGTTGGTTTCAATATTTTTCTTCTTCCCATTTCTCTAGGATCGGAAATTTAGGTGCCTTTCCAAGGGCATTAGGAAATTATTATTTACTTTCCAGAAATTTGTTAATATTATATTTTTGTGTCCAATAGTACTCATGGATCAAAATGGGTTGGGTAGTTAGGTTCCTTATCATCTTTAGTACCAAAAACTATTTTAGAGGAAGCATTAGCAGTGGGGGAAACAAGATTATATTTTACTATGAGGAGACGGAGTTAGAAAAGGACAAGCACATAATGTCCCTCTCCCATAGGGACATAGGACCATGAACTGTCATGTAGGTAGTATTATGGTGACCCAGGATTCTAACATATGGATATTATATAGTCATAGATGAATATTAAATACATTACATAAACAAACACTTGATGACCATAATAGTTTGGTGACTCTAGAAACATGGATCATAATATCTTTATCTGGTGATATACCTTCAATGTTTCCCATAAATATCATCCCTTTTAGTAATCTTAATAGACAAACACTACATAATATATTTATTCATAACCTAGGGAATGGAAACATTAGAATGGGTGAACACAAGTGCTCATTAAGGGTAAACAATTGAAATACATAAACATAACATGAGAATAAGGTTGTGATAATTTTAAAATTACATAAAAAAAACCTAACCACTATATCAAAATCAGAATCATGATTCATGTTATAAATATTTTAAGTTAAAAAGACATGAATTATAACTAAGTCAATGAACATGAGTCATGAAATCATAACACTATAACAAGACATAGAATAATGACAAACAAATTAGCATATAAATTCATTTCGTTGGCTGCAAATGATGAATTCTAAAACTCATCAAGGAAATCCATGGGAGGATACCTATCCCATGCATGACACACCACCATCCCCAATGAATTCCATTTCCTCATTGTGAAACTGGTTCAATTCCCAAACCATCATAGAAGTCAATGTTTACTCTTAAGACCATCATTGTTAAAAAAGTCCCTTATTAAAAAAGGTTCACTCCCTGTTCTATTCTTGTTCATCTCATAAGATATAAATCACTACCCAATGAATCAGATGGATATATAGGTCTCACCTATCACATAACGAAAATCATATATATGTGTGCCAAAATATCCTAAAACATTCATCATGTCATAACACATGTAATGAATTGGATGTCATAAAAATTTCATCATCACATAACCTATAGAAAATAGACATGTTCCATAATTATTTAATGATTTCATTAATTTATAACCCTTGAAAAAATATGTTTTCATAAGAATTTGATAATGGTATAACTCATGGAATAGATAGATGTCTCATAAAAAACACGTCGTCATAAACACAATCCATTTAGAGAGAGAATAATAATTGAATCCAAGGATTATATCCCAAGTAAAGAAAATATTACATCAATGTAGTTCATCTTAGATTGAAAATGATCTTGAAGGATAAATAAATTTGAACATTTCTTGAGTAAATTTACTTTTCATTAAAAATATATTTTTAAAACTTAAAATTCATAAACTATTTTGGAAATAAGTTTCTTTGAAAGTTAATTTTAAAACATATAAAAGAATCTTAAAACCCATTTTAGACATTCCCTAAGTCAAATATCATCTACCCTTTGAAATATTATTTTTTCAAGAATTTTAAAAAAAATTCATGGAAAATAATCATGAAAAAATTATAAATGAATCATTAAAATAATTTTAAAAATTTATTGAGGAATATAAACTTTTGACTTTGAAGTTTTTTAAATATATTTTTTAAAATGATTTTATTTTACAATAACAATGAAAAATTATAAAGGAATATTAAAATAAAAAATTGTTCATTCTGGTGGGAAATTCAATTAATGTTAATCATGTTAAAAAAAGATTCCTTTCACATTATCGTTAAAATCCATATAGACATTGTATGGAATTTGACATGATGATTCCTTTCAAAAAAAATTTAAAATAAATAAATCATGGAAAAAAATATTAAATAATCCATTAGAAAAATTTTACAATCATTTTAGAAAACATTTGTAGAAAACATGGCTTTTTAAGAAAAAAGGTTTTCGATGGAAGAGATAAATAAAGACAATTTTTTCTTAAAACATTCTTTTGATGTTTTTTTGTACATAAAAAGATGAAAATGAAGGGAAGACAAGTATTCTAGAGAAATAAATAGGCGGAAATTCTAGAGTGTATTGAGAGATATATCATTACATTTAATCATTAGAAACATAATCCTAAAAAATCCGACAAACAATGAGACTGTGAAAAAAAATAATTACCATATTGGTAACTTTGAATCATAAGTCCCATGGAATAATAATGTTAAATGAAACTTATAATATCATGAGAATAAATAAATTCATGGTATTTCATGTGAAATGGGTTGCATATATGTCACTACCCATTCTAGTGGGGCCCATGACATGACTCCTAGTGCCCACCACAAAAAGGCTAGGGGTTGACGACTATCACCGAGAATGCATATCACTAACATGGGATGCCTTAGCCTAAGTACTTTCACAAACACACACACATCTCCAAACATATAAAATGATTAAATGTAAAAACTAAACAACCATTCATGTATATATATAAATCCCATTACTAGAGTATTACATGATGATAAATAATGTTAATAAGACCAAATATAAGCCCAACAGAAAGAGTCTAAAACACAATTCCACCCTAAAACAAAAAGGGACTATTTTTTTGAAATCTGTACAAACACCCCTAGGTATGCCTTGTCTTAATAAGATATATCTGGTGCTGGTACATCTAGGACTCTATCAAAAGGTTGATTGTCTATGAGAGACACAGCATGTGTGGGAAAATCTCGTGCATGGGTGATTATAATGATTCTTATAAGGACACATTGAAGCCAAAAATCCTAAAAAAGGAAATGAAATTTTCTCTAAATAGTTATATGTCTATAATACATATACATGAATATCAAAATATACTCAATAAAGACACTCAATCTAAAGGTAAGTCATAACAGTAGTATACCACCATAGGATTACAGCTCAAAGATTCATCAAATAATTCATATGGAGAACAAAAGCTTGATTCTAATATCACTAATGATGTTCATCTGAGAGGTACTACTCGTCAGGTATCATCATGATAAGAACATGTTGATAGTCTAAAGAGAATTTGATACATAGATGAGGATCACTATGAAGGCTAGGGGGATACAAATAAAATCATCCTAGATTTACCTGTTAAGCATAGGATCATCTCTTACATAGTGTTGGTCATGTTAATACCAAGAACACCACATATGTAATGATGATGAATAAGGGATCTCACTCTGGTCCTCTTAGAGGGATTCCAAAGAATTTATCCAAGAAGTCCAGCATAAGATATTATTGTCCTAAGAGTAGGAAATGATTCCATACTAACCATTAGAGAGTGGATAAGAAGAATAGAGACTAATGAAACATGTCCAAGATACAGAGGACATGAGATCCAAACCATGTAGAAGAGAGTACATGACATGTATAAGGGGAAAAAAATTGTGTCCCATAACCCCAGGTCCTTCTGGTGTAAACATCCATGGTCAAAAACCATATCCATGTAGTGTCACACACAATGTGTAAGCATCCTTTGTAGTCTAACCATGTTCCACTTCCTGGATTCAGTTACTGTAACTAGTTCCATTTCTGAGTACATGGCTTATCCCATTTACTTTGTCCACCCTGTGCCAGTGCGTTCGAGTACACACCTTGTAGTAAACTCATGTACTCCATCCCATGTTTGTGTACTTCCTAAAGTACATGTCAAGTGTATGGTAAAAGATTAGATTCTATGTAGGTCGATCCACATGCTGTGTGATGATTATCCCAAATCCAAAACCCTATCTGCAACTCAAGGGGCCTCACATGGTGTTTAATCATAGATTACACATAGTATGTATTAGGATTTTCAGGAAATTCAATTATTACTTCCATGTTTGATCTAGAGAATCCATCCTTAGATTTAGTGATCATCTCACCGTGAAATCAAATATCCAATCTCATCCATACCACTACATCATTGAATAATGCGTTTTGTAATTAGATCTTCTCACAAAATTAATCAAGTCATTGATCATCATTGTGAAACAAAGAACATCGAAGAACACAAATTTGGCTAACCTCTTTCCTCAAAATCACTCCATTTCCATCATTTCACCTACATCATGACATGATGACACCATATCTATGATATTATATAATTGGACCAAGAACTGAGTTTGAAAAGATTGATTGATTGGGATAACATGAGTCGTGGACCAAATTAAAAACACTCACAATGAGCAATGAAAAAAGGGAGAAATGAACATGAATATATTTGAAGAATCTAATCAGATCAATGATCATGTTCATATCAATATATTTCCATTAGAAAAAAAATGATGAAATAAATAGAAATAAGTAATTATCCAAATAAAACCCCACAAATCATACCAATATCTTAAGGTGATCAATCTAGGGATCAATCCATCTTTTGTTTAGTCTGCATTCATCAAAGAAATGAATAACGGGGAATTAATAAGTGAATAAACAAACCCTACTTCGACTTGGTCCGATCATGGATGAAAATTAAGATACATTACATTATTTGGTGAGATCCTTTGAAATTGGTTCATGTTGATCATCGATCCATGATCCGTCATCTTTTTTTTGTGATAGAATCCACTATGATCTCTCCAATGGTTCTTCAGAGGTTCTTGGGTTTGGCCGCTAACCCTGGAATTCTAACATAACAATCTATTTTAGTATTTTTAATTCAATACATCAACACAAATATAATAATATAATTAATTCAATTATTTTATTCAATAATACACCCATGAATACTTTTTTACAGACGACCCATGCTGAAAAATGATAATTATCACATAGGGTAAAAACTAGATTCTAAACTCAACGGTTCCCTTTTATTTCAAATTTGGAAACAAATTTTTATGTTATAATACTTTTATTGGAAAACATCGTGTGCTATCTATTTCGTATATTTACTATGTTTCAAATATTTATTCTGAGCACACAGGGCCTTGGAATTGCTCGCCTTCTGAGTGTGTGGTCTCAAAAATAATCCATATCATATCCAAAAATAATATGTAGAAAATCAAAGACATTACATTTTCACCACCTTGGGGAATTACATCCCAAAAATCCATGAAAATTGAAACTCAAAAATATGTGTTATGAATGCATGCACTACAATTTTTAGGAACTGAAAGACAAACTCTGCAACTCCTTACTTTATCCTCACTACTAAAACTGATGTTAGTGTTTTTGGTACTTCGTTTCCACACTTGGATGTACCTCCAAAAGGGAATTAAGAAACACTATTAGAACCTCCTCCTTTAATGTTAGTGGTACCATCATGCGACCTTTGAAAATAACGATCTACTCCCCACATTTATAAAACCCATCAAAATATTTCCTTGTGGATATATGAGTACATAACATCTCACAGTTAGTATCCCCAATTTATGCCTTCCAAATACACTTCAAAAGTAGAGGGGTAACAACTGTTGAATATAGGTAAGCTACTCTATATCAATCCACATAGGATAACTGTAATGTAGAGAAGACCACTAATGCCTCATTTACTAATTTCCAACCCAAGGTATGTATATACCTCCATCACTCTATTAGGTGAATCCCAGGAAAACATTGCCTCAAAACCAGCTTAGTCCACTGCCACTCCATCGGATGAGATATCATGTCCTAAAACATGGATTAGTTGTATCTAGAACTAAAACATAAAGATCTTCCTATAAATCTTGTGTTATTGGATTATGTATAGTACCATACTCATGTGGATCACATTCTCCTCTTCAGATGTCAAGTACACAAGGATATATTCTACAAAGACTACCATGAAATGGTATAGGTAAGGCCAAATGATATGGTTCATGAGTTCCATGAACACTATTGGTGAATTATTCAATCCAAATAGAATCACCAAGTGCTCATAGTGACTCTAGTGACATCTGAATGTAATCTTCAGTATATCATCATCATGTACTCATAGTTGGTGATATATTGACCTAAGGACAGCCTATAAGAACCATCATTTCCCTAAAAACTAGTCAGAGAGGTCATAAATCTATATTAGTGGATACATGTTGGTCATGGTCACCTAATTTAAGTGCCATTAGTCCACAGACAATCTAAATCTCCATTTTTCCTTATTGGGAAACAAAAATAATGCTACACAGGGTGAAACACTAGGTTTAACAATTCCATTCCTATTAATGTATTATGAATTCATGAACAACTGATGAAGCTCCATGGGATCTATCGGATATTCTGGATTAGATATCAGTGTTGTATCTGGGTATAGATCAATGAAAAATTTGTCTCTCGATGGGGAGGTAAACCTGGAAAATCCTCAGGTAAGACATCCTCATACTCCACCACCACTGTAGGAAATAGGAAACTCATAACATACATTTCTCCAGTTTTTAGGATAGTGAATTTATATGAAATAGGATGAAACCTCCTTTATACAATTCCATCTTATACTGTTTGGGATTCCTTTTCACCGGAAAAGGTGAACCTGGTTCCATCACTGTGGAAACGCCAAACACTTTTCAAAAAATAGTCAATATAGGTATGTAATGTAGATAACCAATCCATATAAACATTGAAATTGTAAGTCCTCAATGTTGAAAATTTTATTTTCAACAAGAAACTCTCGCCTCAAAGAGTAAGGTCTTAACATATTCACCAGTGTTGATCACTGAATCTTCTCTTGTAGGAGTCTCCAAGTGTAAGGGTGAAGTTAAAAGTTCAAAAAGTTTCTCTAAGTGTTAAACAATATATCTGATGAGAGAGGAATGAGTAACACTGATATCTATCAGTAGGGAAGATAATGTAGAAAATACATAGATTATACCTCAAATCATTCCCAAATCCTCTGGGTCATAATACTTAACATACTTCAGTGGTCCCTGCACCTGTCCTCAAGATCCCTGAGCCTGGTGTGGAACTCCTGATGGTGGTAGTGGTGACAAGTCGAATCTTTAACCACCTAATTCTTCTCTCTCATCTTCTCTACCATGAATTACATCCTATAAACCTACATGCTCATGCTATTTTTTCTGCCTCATTGGAACCTCTACAGTTCCCTATCAATTGTTTGTCAGTTCGAACAATCTCAGGCGAGATGTCCCATACCATCACATGAGTAACATCCCATTTCTATAGACTGGATAGACCCACCATGTGAGCCGTTAACTACATATCTTCTATCTTGGGACCTCCTCCTAAAATATATCCCATGTCCAATTCCCTGAGTCTGATGTTGGATCCCTATTGTCGAGGTCTTTGCCCCAAATTAAGCACTAATAACAACCAATGGTTGTATCTTCTTATCAAAAAAAAACTCTAAACCAAAAAACTCACACTAGAACCCCCATAAAAGGTATGAATGGATAGAGGGAAAGAAAAATCTTGGATGTATCTTGGAAAACCTCACTCCATGGTTTGAGCCCTAAATAACTAGTCCCAAACCATATTCATCGAGTACCTAGAAAGGTTGGTAAAACTCGATGAATACTCAGTTACTATCATGCTCTCATACTGTATCTAGAGAAGATGTTGGATATATACATCCCTCAGCGTAGCTTTGGGGATGTCATCTTTGAAAAGGAATCTGAACTCTATCCATAAAATATTTGCCTTGCCGTAAGACTGTGCAACCTAACCCCGCCATCACCCCGATGAGCCATGATAAAGGCTTGTTTCCAGGACCACTATCTGATCAAATAGTGTCCCGACTAGATGGAAAACATAGGTCACCACCTCAATATAGTGATAATACAACTATGGGTTTGGATTTCCTTGGAACTTGAGGGGTCTCTATCACTGAAACTCATAATGCATGCTAAATATGTGCACCTTATCCACTAGTACTATTGGTACCGCGTGCAGTTCTACAGGTTGTATGGCTAGGGCACCACCTGGAGGTAACATATCAGGAAATGAACCCTTTATCAAATATTAATCACTAGAGAGATAATTATCATGATAGTCATGTTGAATCGTAGCTGGTATACATTGTAGTGGCATCCTATAACAAACAAGATATACCACACTCAAAGAGAATATCTGTAGTGAAGAATCCAGAAGGGCATGAAACCACAAACCATTCCTATATAATGCATCATTCTTTGTTTTCCCATAACCCAATTTTCTCATGTATTTAGTTGAAATTAATGTTATTAGAGTCTTGGTGTATGGATACATCGGTTGCTGCACCAACAATAGAGTATCAGGCATGAAATATGAACATGAAACACATAACACCATTTCCCCAAACGAATATTATAAACTCTCAGTCTTAATGTAGAACATTCCACTGAAACCAATATTTCATGACCAATCATTGTAGGGACCATGTATTGACTAACCAATAACACATCCAATAGGCCAAGGGCTGGAGAATAACACTAAGAAATAATATTACCAACATGAGAGGCCTTAGCCTATGTACCTATTCACATGCACACATATCTAAGCCTATACAATTAAGAAACGTAAAAAATTAATAGCAATGCATGTATACATCTAAATCCCATAACTAGAGTATGATATATTGTATAATAATGTACACAAATCCAAATACAATATCACCAAAAATTGTCAGAAACAAAGAGAAAACTAGAAACAAAAAGTTGACTGTTGTGTGAAATATGAAGGAACACACCTTAGTATATATGATATCACTATGAAACATCTGGTCATTCCTATCTATGAATATTTCGAAAGGTTGATCAATAAAAAAGGCCAAAAATGTGTGGGAAAATAACATGCACGAGTGAGTATAACAATACTCAACAGGACACCCCACAAAAAAAAGAATACAATAAAATAAAAACATTAAGATCAACACAGGTATATGTCTACAATACATTTAACAAGAACATATAGATATACTCAAAAAAGAAAAACATTTTAATGGTAAGTCCACAACGTAGTATACCAATTCCCTCTCTAAGATTCCACCATGCAATCATCTGGGAGAACGAACTCCCAAGTTTAATAACACTGATGACGTTCATTCAAGAGGTACTTCTCATCGAGTCTCATCATGATAAGAACATGATGATAGTACAAAGATAATTTGATATGTAGATGAGGTTGAAATCCATGGTCATGGGGTCACATCAATACCAAGAACCCCACATAAGGTATGCATATAATTAGAGGATCGCACTCTGGGCCTCACAGAGGGATTCCGATGATTCTATAAAAGAAGTCCAACTGAAGGGATCAATGTCTTAGGAGTGTGGAATGATTCCATAATAACCATTAAAGAATGGATAAGGTGAACAAAATCTAAGAAAACATTACCAATATACCAAGTAAAATAGATCCAATGCATGTGAATGATATTACATTATGTGCATAAAAGGGTACATGCTGTGTCCCTAGACCCAGGGTCCTACCCGTGTAAACATCATGAGTCATCAATCCATGTCAGTGTAGTGCTACATGTCATGAAAGAATCTTGTGTATTCTAATCATGTTCTCGTATATAGATTTTGCCTGTGTACCCATGTCAGTGTACTAGTACACATCCTATCCCATGTACCTGATCTGACTCGTGTCTCTGTGGGGGAGTACACATTGTATAGGCAACCCATACACACCCCCCATGTCTGCGTACTTACTAAGTACATGCCTAGTGTTTGGGGAATGGTCAAACTTTGTGAAGGTTGAACCACACACCATGTGACACATATCTCCCATATAAAACCCTAACCACCACTACGAGCGGTGCTACACATTGTGTAATACCGAATTATATGCAGTGTGTTTCAGGATTTCCAGAAATCCCAATCCTTCATACGCATTTGAGACAGTGTCTCTGGACATCGTTCTAGTGATCGTATCACCAAAAATCAATGAAATAAGCTCATCTGACCCATTCCATCATTGAAAAATTTATTTGTCATCTGATCTACTCGTAAAAGGGATCAAATCATAATTCTTCATTATGCATTGAAGAAAACAGAAGCACAAGAATTTGGTTATACTCTATCCTATTAATCACTTCATCTCCATCATTATTCCTCTTTAAATTTTTTATGATTCTAGATCTAATAATATCAGATCATTTCTCCAAGAAATGGGTGCATAAAAATCAATTAATTGAGATAAGTTGAGTCACAATCCAAAAAAGTACATCTTCCATGAGGGATGAACATGAGGAGAATATCGTAGGAATAGATTTGATGAAAAATCCCTAATCGAACTGCATTCCAATCTCAATCCATTTCCCTTATAATTAAAAATTTATAAATTCATAAATAAAAGCAATTATCAAAATAAAACCCCACAAATCATACCCATTTCACAAGACGATCGATCTGATAATTAATATATTTGTTGAATTAGTCCATTTTCATCATAAAAATAAATGATGGGGAATAAATAAATAAATAAAATTCCCTAGATCAATTTGGATTGATCACTAATGTAGAATGATGTTGTGTCACAATCTTTGGAGATATCCTTTGAAATCAATCTGCATCAATCATCGATCCACGATTTGAAGTTGCCTTCCAAAGAGAGAATCTGTGATTATTTCTTGAAAAGTTATCCAGAGGATCTAGGGTTATGAGGATAACCCTATAAATCTAACATAATAATATATTTAAAGATTTGTAAATGTCTACATCAACCCAAATGTAATAAAATAATTTATTATTTTATTTTATTCATTTTTCTGCCTTTGATGAATTTTCTTGAAAAAACCTATACTGACTTTTGTAAATTTTTTCCTAGTGTAAAACCATATTCTAAACTAAATAGTTCCCTCATATTGTTTTACACGAACCTATGTAGAAGTTATGAAAAATTTTCAGGAAAATTGTGTCTGCGTGTTATTTAACAAATTTAATATATTTAAAACATTTATTCTAGGCATGGTGGTCCTCATAATCACTTGTATTATAAGTTTATAGTCTCACAAATAATCCATATAATATAATAATATAATATAAAAAAATGTTTTAGAAATCAAAATATACACCTCAGAAATGAATATTGGTGTATGGAATGATATAAGTCTCAAAGAAGGAAATTTCTGACAAAAATTCATTACCACTTTATTAATGTTTTAAATTGTAATCCCCAATAAAGAACATAATAAAATTAAACAAAAGATATAATTAAAATAATTTTATTCATGATATAACATTTTAAAGGGGCATTTTATACACTACTCAAAATAATCAACTGGTGAATTAACATAGGTCTCATAGAAATAAAATAGAGACAACAAATCTCTTACCGTAAGTTCTGACTTTCTTCATACATATTCAAAACTCTTTTATAATATAAATAAGTTTATTAAATTTATATTACCTATCATTCATATATATATATATCATACCATATAAGATTTACTTATTATTTTTATTACCCATTTGTTAACAATTCCATACTAAAATCACTTTTTAGGCCATAAGGGATTTGATATTCTTGAATGTTCTGATTTTTTATTTTTGGTCCTATTAATTTGATAATGATTCCATAATCTCTATAATTTTTACCATGATATAAACATCATATATATTCAATATATATGTATTTTTAGTATTCTTTAAAATATAGATTTTGGAAATGAAATAGAACATTCATGGAGATGGTAGACCGTACATACGCATTTACCATTTTCTCAATGTATTGAATGAATGTGAATAATTGATATATTATCAGTAAAGAAATTATTTTATGTCATAGAGATCCCATATTTTTATTTAAATAATATTTATTTCCTTCCACGTAATGCATAAATGAATCATATCTCTTCGTGAGGCGGTATTCCACCATACACATGAGCAACATTATCAAATTCCTAAAAACTGAAATGTAAGAAGGTATGTGTGATATAATAATTCAAAAATAATAATAGTTTCAAAAATTTCATATATAAATAATAAATACATAATTAGTTTTTTCTTTGAGAGGTGGTAACCGAAGAACTAATGAGCTCAGTTCACGAGACTGTAGTTTTCCATACACACAAATGATGATTACATATCCCATTTGATAGATTTTGAGATGGTTGTAGATAAATATATTAAAAAAAATTAGTATATGGATGATATACATTTTATTATTTCATTATTTTCTAATAAGACTTTAAGGAGTTGGAGGAAGAGATAAAATAAAAATGCTCGATGGAGAACATTACCTCTTCCTCATGTAACCGCCAAAGGTTTACACCAAAAGCATTCAAAAGATGGATTTTTACCCAAAATAAGGATTATAGGATGATATGATGGAATTTGGGAAGTTATTTTTCATGTTTCCTATTGATCCAAATGGATTTATAATTGTGAATAAAGGTGGGCGGTGAGTGCACTTTTTATGAGTGGGGAATATCATTATCTAAATACGCAAAAGTATTCAATAATGGGTGGTCACTCTAACCTCATATGGCTCCAAAATCTATAAACAAATCAGGTTAGGGATTATATTTCCTATAATAGACTCCAATAAAATACATGATTTAAACAATTCATTTCTTATCCATCACTTTTTACTCACTTTTTCCATATTAATTTTAAAGATGCTAACTAGTTTTTTGAAGCTAGATAGTTGAACCTGTAGGAATAATATAAAAGGCGTATAACTAGAAAATTATTTTTTTATTATAAATATTAAATAAAATTTATAAAATAAAAATCTTTTTTTTTGAAAACTAATTTTTACACATAAACATGTAACGCAAAAAACCATGTTTATCTTTAACTGCGTTAATTAATTTTTAAATATTTTCATTAATATTTATCAAAATAATTTATGTCTACCATATTATGTAATATTAATTCTTATGATTTATCATATGGAATTAATTTTCAAAAATTTAATTCGTATAATTTGAAAAATATTAATATGAAATCATTCTCGCAGATGTGACTAGAATGCACAATTTCAAACAAAAAATGTATTAGAATTTAAAAATTTTATATCCAATTTTATTATTAAATTTATTATATTGACCTAAATTGAATTAGTAGATATATAATTGAAATTTTTTTATTTTTAAAAAAATTTACGATATAATTTAACTTTTAAAAAAATTAAAAAAATGTTGTCTTCAAATAAAATTAAGTAATTTTCACCAGTCATCAAAATTTTAATTATTTTAGAAAACTATCACATATTCACTCTTATATAATTTTAATATAATTACCTGAAATAATAAGTTTATTTTATTAAATTAATTTACAAAAAGTATCAAAAAATATTTTTATTATTCAGCATAAAAAGAAATAAATAACATTTTTGAGAAAATTATATTTTTGAAACATATAATGAATTTTGTAAAAATTTTATAATCTTTATCAATATATTTTCATTATATAAAAAAATATAAAAATATATAAAAAAATATAAATATTTATTATTAATATTCATAAACACCTATTTAAAAGTTGGGATATTAATTTAATATTTAAAATAATATTATTTCATGGCTTGATAATGCTCGGTGTTGTGTGTCATGCACGTTATCAAAGGAACACATTATTGCATATCACATATGATAAATATTGCGTTGTGTGCTAATTGTGAGATAAAATGATCAATCCTATGATTTTAGTTATATTTTAGATATCATCATATGATGTTATCATTTTTCTTGATTGATTGTATTCCATGTGTTAATTAACTAATTTTTTCTAGAGGTGATTTGTGTTATGTGATGAGAAAGGCCAATATATAGTGTCCATTGGAGAGTGAGGGCATCAAATGGGTTATAGATGCTTAGTTTCATTATTTTAAAAGTTAGTATCTTTTCCATTGAGTTTAGTAATTTTATGAGTGTATGAGATCACTAGAGTTATGGGGGAGTTTCCTGAAATTTTTTCATGGAGTTTTTTGATTTTCAATATTTTTTTTGATATTGAGTTTTGGATTTAGTGTCTGCCATGGGACTCCCAAACATTGATGTCTTATTATTAGAAAACAAATTTCAATTTGTGAGAGTAGAGTATTCAGATTTATAATCTGATATATAGGGAATCTATTATGACTAGTGTGAATTCATGGTGTTATCCTGTGTTGTTCAACAAAATTGAAGATGGTGGTCTTAATTTGTGTTTTGATTATTGGTTACTGAATCAAGGGGATGTTAAGCATTTTTACACTCTTATGAAAATTAATGATACATTAAAACCATTGTGGGGTACTATGTGGTATTCAAATATTGATCTATTGTGGGATATCACTGGATGTGAGTAATGGTGGATGATATTCCAAAGACCACTTTTAGGTGTCAATATGGGCACATCAATTTTGTGTCCTTTCCATTTTTTGTAATGAACACCCCAAAAATGTTCAAGGAACTAATGAACTCTATGTTTTGTGAGTTCCTAGAATAGTTTTTTTAGTTTTTTCCATTGTTGAAATTCTCATACACTCATGGTCATAAATAGAGAATTTTGAGAACATTAGAATCATTTAACTAATCTTCTGACAACATGATATTTTTTTGAATATGTATAACTGTTTTTTTGGAAATTATTTATCCAATTTAATGGAAATGTTTCTTATTAGTATGGAGTGTAATTATATCTCTTAAAAATAGTGAAAATTGTTTCTTGGGTGGAGGCCAATAAAATTAATATGGTATATAGCTTCCTTGGTATCATAGGATATTATTGGAGGTTCATGTTTAAATTTTCATAGTTCATGGCCACACTGATAACCTTAATAATTAATAACTATTATTTCATATAAACTACTTATTTTTAGGATGTTTTATACTACCTGAATGGGATTTTGATCTTCCCTCTTTCCCTGTGGATTATACAGAAGGGAGTTATGTTCAAGGTGTTCTATGGAGATTTTTATCTCATTTTGGGTTATTTCCTGTAGTGATGTCATATGGTTATAAGAAATTACATCTCCATGAGTGTAAATATTCCTCCAATAATTACGAGTTAGTAGTGGTGGTATTTTATTTGAATTTATTTCATTGGTAAGAACCATGCGGTTTTTAAGAATATTCAGATCCAAGGATATCTTTTCTCCCAGTGAGATCGTAATATGTAATTATTGATGTTGATGTTATTTTTATAGGATTACAACAATTATATAGATTAATCCTCTGATAAGGGTGATGTATCTACAAATTCTCTAAGTATGATGTTATGGGTATTTTTTTCACTGAGATATGTAGATGTCTGGAGAGGATTGGATGAAATTTTGGTGATGCATCCTGGTTTAGAGGAGGTTGGTAAAAGATTTTTCCTATTTTAGATTGTAATAAATTCATCATTATTGAATCAGGTGGATTAGTGTTAGTGGAAAGGATCATAGTTAAAGGTAATGTAAAACTGCATCATCTATGATGATGTTATAAAGTGATAGTTGAAGGATAACTAACATCATTTGATGTTTTAAGGGATGATTTTATTTACCATCAATGGTAAGTAGGTAGGATCTTCACGATCTCTATATCTCTAGAATGGAAATTTATCTTTGGGTAGAAAAGATATATCCTTACATTAGGCACCACAAATTTTGTGTCCTGAGATGAACATACGAGTAGAAGAGTTCACGTTGCAGTGTTTGGACCTCTAGGAATTAAAGATGTGGAATTGTTTTTTATGTAGGTTATTGTAGTGATTGGGTGTAATAGAGTGGAAATGGGAGGACATGTCAATATATTTATTCACTAGTCTACCAGAATCCTCTGGAGTATGTGACTCTATTTGGGTGATCATTAATTAGTTGATGAAGTCAACCAACATCCTGATGATTAGGATATTGAGTGTAGTAACCATTTTAGTGGGGTATTATGTGGATGATGAGGTATAGATTCATGGGATAATAAGGTCCATTATATATAATTAGGATCCATATATTACATTGAGATTCTCAATAGGATTAAAACAAGATTTGTGGTCCCAATTACACCATATAACTTATTTCCATCCTCAGATGGATAGGAAGTTGAAACTTACCATCTAGACATTGAAGGATATATTATAGGCACACGTCTTGGATTTTGGTGGGTCTTGGGTGAGTCAATTTACCTTGGTTGATTTTTATTATAATAATAAATTTCACTCATCCATTTATATGGAATAATTTGTGGCATTACATGGGAGTTATTTTTTTCTCTATTATGTTGGAGTGAGGTTAGATAGTTTGTGATCCTTGTCATACATATTGTATAAAACATTAAAGAGATGATTCAGGTGATCCAAGAATGGATTAAGGTAGTGAAAACCCATAAGAATACTTTTTTTATGTTGCAAGAGGGTACTGTTGATGTATTTGGTTGGTGGAAATTTGTTCATAAGTATTTTTCATCCATTTTAGTAATGAAGGTTTGATAGAGGGAGTATATTGTATCCCACTTTTATCAATTTTTTCGGTTGTTACTACATATTGGTGAGGTGTAATATTAGTTGGATCTTATTCAATAGTTTTTTAGGATTCCTAAATTATTTCATGTTTCAAAGATACAATAAAATATTCCTAATTATTATCATGACATCAGTTAGATTGATTAAGATATCTAGGGGGTTTGATGATCATTAATTAGTTTTCTAAGATAAGGTTTCTCCTAAATAAAGTGTTGTGTGGGTGTGTTATTCTCTTATTTTGGGTTATTCAGATCCATAGGGGTGTGGAGGTGATTACATGGGAATTTGATCCATATCTACACTCTCAATATCCCTAGCTATTTTGATTCTAATTTTTTCTTATTGATGATACGTTTGAATTTTCATTGAATTAAATAAGTGATTTCTTATATCAATTTAATCAGTTGTTCCACTGAGTTCCATTTCACGTTTGGCTGATGACAACATGTTGTTTGGGAGTAATTCTTAGGGAGTGCTTATTTGGTGGTGTTGGTGGGGTTTTTCAAGGTTTATTTTGATTATTGAGGATGAGAATCATTTTTTAGATTTCTAATATAACTTCTCTGACCTTCTCTACCCGTTAGTTTTCTTGTTTTGGGTGTAGTTGTGATGAGAGGATGATTGAAGAATAATTGTTTGGGTCTGATCTAAAATTTTTAATGGTTTACAATATTCTAGCATGGAGTTGTATTATTCCATGTGAGAGTGTAGTTGAAATTTTTTTTATGGCATGGTTGTTCCAGTTTTGTCATAGGTACTTGTGGTGTGCTTATTTAATGGTCCTTCCATTTAGGTACCCATATATTAAGGGACTTGATTTAAATCGTGATGTTGGTCCAGGAGTTTGTTTTAGTGAAGAGAAGGTTGTGAGCTATGGAATGGATTCTTAGATACTACATGGATACTAATGTGTCCTGTTTTAGGGGTTATGATGGTCAAGGTACCCTTGTTTTGTGGTGTTCGTGTTGCATAATGGTTGGGTATAGAATATTTCTGGCTGAGGTGTGGATATGTGTCTTATATCCTAGTATTTATGTGGTTTTAAAGGATCTAAAGAATTTATGTAGTTTGTTTTTTGGGGATTATTCGAGTTGAGGTTCTTTTTAGAATAGCATGGAAATATGTTTTATGTTTTTATAAAAAAAACAAGGGGTTGTGGTGTGTCTTATACCTTTCACCATGAGATTATATATTTTCATATTTGGTATAAATCCAAGTGATCCCCTAATTTTCATTATATTCCATAATTTTCCATTTCTTTTTGGGTGACACTAAGGAAATTTTGGTGGAGATTCTGCCCCCTCTTCCTTCCTAGGATCATTATATTTAGGGGATTAATTATTGGTGATCCATGATGGGGAATTCTACCTCCCTTCTTTGTTTTACCTCTATTCACTATCCTAAGAAGTTTGTGGCTATGTGATGTGGTTGGAACATGTGAGGGTGAATAAAGTGGAAAACTATTAATGGTATACATATGATTTCTATCGTTTCCCTTGGTGTGATCTTGATCATGAGATCATTACATTGTCATCTCATTCCAATGTGGTGGATTCTAAACTGCTATAGAGGTAGAGAATTCAAGAACAATACTTCATTTTGGGTGTCTTTTAGAATTATCAAGATTTTTCTCATTGGTTAAGTAGTGAAAATTGACCAGATAAGATACTGATTTGGACTAAGGAAAATGTGAGGGAATGGAGTCATTCACATAATTTTTCTAAATTTCATGATATTATTTAGAAAATTGGTGCTTGTTTTCTAATATTAATAAAAATAATGGTTATTTTTGATACTTTGGAGTTATTAATATTTTTTTATTATAATAACCTTTCCTAAAATCAAAATCAAATAAAAATGGTAATTAGTCGGTTTCATGGAAGAAAGGAATTGATATGAAATAATTTTGAATATGAGAGAATGAGATAGTACATGATGTTAAAATTTTTTTGGACATGGTTGTTTTTTTATATTTTTGTATGATTCTTGGGTGTTTGTTCATGAAGAATCTATGGTGGGTGTTGAAAAAAAAATTATGGGATTCAAAATGGTATATGGTTCAGGTTGGGGATTGTGTAATAGATTTGAAACTCTCTTATTATATTTAGAGATAGGTAATGATTATATTATTATGGTATTGGATTAGTTGGTTATTGTGGGATCATTTGGTAGTTTCATAGTGGACTGAAAGGTAGTTCGTAATAATGAAGGCGAAATGGGTTTAGTGAAAACTGAATATCCTCTTAGCTAAAAAAATGAATATTGAAATGAATGGATAATGGATACAAATATTCTCATTTATAGCTTTAATGGGTTGTCATTTTAATTATAATTTAATGGATTTATGAATATAGATTTTTTTGGAAATGGTAAATATACATATAGAATGATAATTTGATTAACTAGGCCTTTATACAAGTCAGATGAGTCTATTTTCATGTGAAATGGGGCTAGATGGAGAGTTATAGATAGAAATGATGGTAGTACAATGTAGTGGTAGTGTGGTGATGTTTTTTAGATTTGATAGTGTTGTTATTGTTAGAGTATATTAGGAAAGGATTCATATTTTCAATATCCATACTTCTATATATTTTTTGGTTTTTATATATACCGCACCTAAGTCAGATATTATTTTAGATTAAAAATATTCTTTTAGTTCCAAGTGTTTTCACCAAACAACCAGGTAGGCTAGGGAATAGATGTCTAATTACTCTGTCTTCCCTAATCTCCCCTCTTAGGGTAACATGTGTTATGATGGATCATGGTAGGTACAATCATACTAGTATAGAATATTGTGTATTGTCTAACCCTAAAGGGTATTTTTTATGATAGGTGCATAATGTACTAGAATACCTTGTGTGTTATGGAGGATGAGGTACATAATGAACTAGCAGACCCTATGGGGTATTGATGATATGATATTACATAGTAGGGTTATACTGGGTAAGGGGATGTCATGGGTATGATTTACTTTATGTTTTTATACACTTTTTACAAGATGTGTATTGGATGGATAAGACATGTTATGGAGTAGTGGATATGGGATGATAAGGATGATAGGGTTTTTGTATGAGGCATGGCTATTATATGAGAAATGGTGTATTGATTCATGACAATGGAATGGATCCCAAGCATAGTATGTTTGATGTTCAAAAGTGAGAGAGATAAAATAGTGTGGAAGTGGTTGTAGGGTACCATCATCTTATATTCATTGATATTATTTTACTATGCTCAGATGTGATATTTGGTGTGTAATATTTGGAAATTCTATGTGGTAGTTGATTGGGTAGGTTCTTGTTGGTTATATTGTATGTTCATTAATTCTGTAGTATCCACCTTTAACATTTAATCAAGATATCATGTGTATGATACTACTTAGTATATATGTTATTCTCACACCAATATATATATATATATATATATATTTTCATGTTTTTAGAGGAAATTTGGTGACTGATATTGATATTACTAGCTTGGAGCATAGGTCTGGTTATTGAGTTTCTATCTTAGTACCATTTCATTATTTTCTATTTGATGAGGGTATTTATTTAATATATTAATTCATTGAGGGATTATTATGGATCTTGGTTTTTTAATATCATGATGTTTATTTTTTGTTATATATATATTTTCTTGGGATAAATGAGGCTAATACGTCATGTTTTCATGTTTCATAGCTTTGACGCTAGTCACCACCATATGGAATATCGGATGGGAGCCTCATAGGTCACTCTCATTGGCACTATAGTCCGTGGAAGTGTTCCTAGGGGGTTATGATAGAGGAGGCCCTATTCCATATACTATTTCCACCCACACGGTCACATAGGTTCCCCAATAATAATATCTTTCCACATACCTATGGCCTAATCATTCTAAATCCCCTTCCTAGCCATGATATTAATATTTTATTTCATCTAATTTTATCGGAATTCCAAACCAATTTTTCATAATTCCATTTTCTCTCATTTAGATACCTCTATCTACCCTATATTCATATTCATTTACCTGTTTAACATTAAGTTCATTCTATATTTCTCATATTCAAGCCCCATTGAAATCAATCAAAATTGATATTATACACTAAGTATCCTTTCCATATAACCATAAAACATATAATATGTTGTCTTTTGTGAATGTTATTAAAGCTATTTTGTAAATTTCAACTCACTGTATGACCTAAAACTACATATACCAAGTTCCCATCACATGATTCAAAACTGTATGGTTATTATATTTCACATAGACTATAAAATTTCATAGATTACACCTATTATACTATATAAAACTATAGGGATAAAATGTAATGATAAAATGGTATTATGTTTTTATATTTCATGAAACTAAAATGATCTGTATCAATGGTGGGTATTATGAATTTGTCTCATGGCTTCAAACTACTACTAATTCCTCTTTTATATGGTATAAAACTAAAAGACTAATTTCTCAATGTTGAGTGTTATTCCTTAATTATATGATTTTTTAAAAATTCCCTTTTAATATTTTGGTGTTATTATTCTAGTTAATCAAGATATATATAAATCATTTTTTAGGTTCAACACCTACTCCATTTCAAACCCTTCATTCTCAAACCACATTATCCTTGGTTCATTTCTGGTGGATACCTTCATAGTTACATTTAGATCACTAAAATATATCCTTATTTATAGGTATTTCACAAAGATTTATATTATCACCTTCTTGTATAACTTTAAACACAAACAAGATCTTTATAATTATATAATATGGCTTTAAATTATAAATAAATTTTATCACATTATTGAAGGTGTTAAAACTCTAAAATGGAATTCATATTTTTTCAATATAGATTTTTACTATAGATTTATTCATTTTTCATTATTTTATGAATTTAAAATATAATGGTCCATAATATTATTTATATATGAAACTAAACTAAAGAATTAATAAAATTTCATTCATGGGTGGATTTGAACATTAAAGTGGCCTTCGAAAACAACTATGGGGGTACTAAACCATGGTGTTCCTCCATATTCTATTGAAATAGACGAGTTTATTCCAATAGGTCTTTAAATTATAGAGTAACTTGTATATGACTTAAAATTATAGTGGGCACCTAAAAAGGGTTTAAACCATAATGTTACCTCTATCTAGATTATAAATGATAGACAAAGAAGTCAAATTTATGTGAAAAACATAAGATTACTTGAATAAAACATTATTGAAAATTTAATTCCACATTCATTTTTCATTTCTAAATATCACTCAGTCCCTTAATTGAATATATTCTACCTGATCGAGCATCAAGATATGTAATTGTAAACCAAGGTGGTTTTAGAAATGATTTCATAAATAATTTTAAATCTATATTTGAATCCTGAACTAGAAAAAATTATCATTAATGAGATGAGTTAAGCTACCAACCACTTGATTTATAGGAAAAAACATCTGTTTTGGACTAAATATGGTGAAATTGACATGAAATCATTTTACTTCCATTTATGTGGTTGAGTGATCTGGAAGAACATATGATTTCACATGATAATCATGGTTTTATTTTTTATGTTTTGACCATAAAATTCAATTTTATGGGAAGGGTAATGCTATAAGATTTAATTTTTAAATCACAAATTAGTATGGGGTAAGGTAGAAATTTCCTAGGTTTATACTATCATATGATTCTAATATATGACACACCAACATAGTTTTTTAATCATTATTATTACTTCCAAGAAATATCCATGAGCACTTTCTAAGATATTGTTTCACCAATTATGGATTCTCAATACCATGGTATCAGTATGAAAGAATTATTATATTATTTAAAATATCATAGGTATATCTAGGGCTTTTCAATCCATGAAGACCAATTCTATGTTAGTAGACAACCCATGTATAGGAATTGCTTATTATTATCTCAAAAACACTTTAGGAACCTCTCCCCTGATAAGAAAAGGTTTTCATCATATCTTTTTAGAAGGAGGTTAAGGATAATAATTTTTTGAACCATGTTTATACCAAGGAAATATCTATGAAAGATCATTTTAGCCAAAGGTAATAGTTTTACTAGTTATCCAGACCATATATGGAGATACCCTGATATTTCTTCCCCATCCATCGTGGATCAATCCTAAATAAGGACTCATATGTAGTAAGCATTTTTTACCATCTTGAATAATTCCACTTTCTCTGCCACTATAAAAATCCTCAATAATTTTTTCTTTTTCCAAATGGTACACTAATTAGAATTCATGGTTACTTAGGGATAGATTCCCTATCAATCAACTGATTGTGTTGTTATTTCCCCTCTGGTTAACTCTCATACCCCCCTCCACATTACATTAGGTCAACCACTGTGTGTCCCTTATTTTTATGATGAAATAATAAACTATCACATAGTACTTCCCCATGATTATGTATCACCCTCTAATATGTATTCCCTCCAAACGTCATTAAAGTAACCAAATTACAGTTACCCCACCACAAATAGATTCCTATGATCTTAAATCATCCAAAATGGGTCACCGTTCATATATTAAATTCACTACCACTTGGGGGAAGTTTAAAATTTCATCACCTTCAAATATTTTTCCATAATGTAAAACAAATTTATTATTCATATATTTATTCCATAATAAGTTATAGGTGTTTCATTAAATTTACATCAATATTACACCTTCAAGGGTACCATGGAATTGTTTTACTATGACATGATTTATAAATTGTGATAAAATTCCATGCTCCATACTCTTTCAAATAGGATTCAAGTCTCAAGACAGTTCCACAGAGCACTCATCTACCTAGAGTTATATTAAAATAACCTTTAATTCCATAAAATGAATTTATCAATTACACAGTCTTCAAAAACTTAATCTGATGTAAAGTATCTCATTTACTAAGAGGTACTCCAAATATCATATCCCAAAAAATTAAATTCTCCAATAAATAATCTAAACTAATTTAAGATATTAACATATATGATATTTATTATTATATATCACTAATATGATAAATTTCATATCATTAATAGGGTATCCCTATCCCATAGGGTTAATGACCCTATTAGGTTAATTATTTTCTCACCCTACACTCACATGTATATGATCATCCCAGGGAAGCACAATTTTATTATCAATAAATAAATCACAACTTTAAAAGATAGAATATATTTTATATTAGACAAACATTCATATAGAATAAATATATCCAAATTAAACCATAATAATAATTGTTTATCCCTAGGATAATCCATATTTTCCAATATTAGGGGTATCCTTACTAGGAATAATCTATCATTCATTTGATTCTAATTAATGGTATGTGGGTTCTCTAGGTGATTATATAATATTCACAACCATATTAAGATGATATTTATTCAAATCAAATCAATATCTCTATTAATGCAAGGAGGATATAAGAAATAGTTTCAGAAGGGAAAGAAGGATATATATTCCACCACATAGATGCTTGAACCTATAGTTAATGATAAAGTAATCAGTTAAAAATTAGTAATTGATGATATCCCCTCCATTAATGATGATAATTATTTGGTTCCCAAAAATTATCATATCATTATACATCATCTAGATTAGGACTACCTATCTCATGGAAAATAATAAATGAATAGATTTAATGTAAAATAATCCTCCATAAAATGACACCCATTCACTTGATACCAATAGAGATAGTGTACACACCAAAGTTCAAATATAAAATTTAGGGATGGGATCCCTATCTTATGGGTCAATATCACAAACATGATATATTATTGATTGGGATGTGAAACCTAATAGGATAATGGTATTACACTTTTTGGGAGGTGTATTGGTGTGAATTAGTTTTTAACAATTTATTTTCAAGTTATTTACTGAAATCTCTACACATGTCACTATTAATGAGACTTGTAAGAATCACGATAAAATACACTATAAAAAAATTAGAATATATAATGGTTAAAAACATTATATTTTTATATGGGTTTCCCTTGATGTTGGTGATAACATATTTATTTATTTATGTTTAATCTAATTTTTAATTATTTTACAAATATAATGTTTTTTTATAAAAATACTAAATATATACTATTTAAACCTAAAAATTGTGTCACAATTGGATGTTGTATCCAAAAAACATTTTTATACAAGAATCCATCCCATTTAAAATGTTTTCCCAAAAATCACTATAGAAGGAGATCTTCTTCATTTCTCTTGAAGTGGACTACATCAGTTTTTAAAATCTTCTTATAGAAAATAAATTCTACAACATCCTATATATTCAAAAAATAGTTTCATGAACAAAATAATCCTCTTATTAATATTCATATTGATCATCATGAGATTCCAAAAGTTTCTTCAAGTGGTCACTTTCCTATAATATATAAAGTTTCATAAGATATAAGAATGTTTCTCTCATTTCAATTCTTTTGAATCATTTAAATGAACATTTCTTTTTCAATAATTTTGATACATGGAAAAAGGTTTTTTATCTCAAGTCCTTCCTCTTCATTAACTATATATATGATTGGTTGTTTCAAGTGAATATCTCACATCATTATCAACTAAAATAAATTTTTATAAGATCTAGGTTCATTTATTACGTCTTCCTTTACCCAAAAGAGTTTATAGAAGATACATGTTTCTTACTCATCCTCTCAAATATCCCATATTTGAATAATCTCTCCTCCATCTATACTTAGAATTCAATATGAAAACTGGAATGAAATCAATAAATGTTTTCTCTATAAATTTATCTTTTTTCGAATTTCCTACATACTAAAAAAAGAAAAAATAACATTCAATTAAGAAAATTTATTTTTAATCACTTTCTAAAAATTTAGCATCAAACATGGATTAAGGATCATAATATTTATTTTTTGAATAATAATATTGAATCATCATAATTAATAATACTTTACTAGTAACATCACTATTTTATTCTTGTATGAATAGCATTTAAGCTTTTATGTTAATATCACGAAGCTCAATCACTATTTAGTTTATTTTAATATAGATACCAGATATTTCAGTCTTTATTATCAACATTAGTGTTTCCGTTAAAACAACTAATTTATCATAGTCTTAGATTAAAGAATTAATATTACATTCCATAAGTAATCATTATATGATTCTTACATATCTATACTCCACCATATCTTTATTCTCTACATCATCATCACTTAGAACATACTACATCTACATCTGCATTGACATATGATATTCAACATCAAGCTTCTCAATTATTCAAATTTAACATCCATTTGTATTCTTAAATAATTGTTAAAATTATCATCATCACTAAATGTACTTCAAAAAAAATATTCTTTATTATTTTCTTGCATTTGGTTCAAGACCCACCTACAGAACCACATACTTCTTGATAATCATTTAAATCAATTTCCTTATCCATCTCACTAACCATCTAAAACATAATTCTTTTCCCTTCCTCTATTATACTTTTTTATTTATTAATCTTTTTTGATATTGTGCATCGAAATCATAGATTCGGTCATCTAATCATATATTTCTCTATATTAGCTTATGGAAAAATACATTTCTAAAACTACATTGAGAACTAACTTCTATGAATTTTTAAATTATCTATCATATAATATTATCACCCAATTTATATATTATTACCACTTATACATACAAAACATTCCTTCAATGACTAACAATTTATTTTCTATCACAACATCATTATAACATTTTCTACAACAAGATACTTTTTATTATGAACACTCTTTGATACTGAGGGTACATTCCAATTAGTTTAGAAAGTATTATTTTGGAGCTAATTCTTTGAGATATTCATCTCAATATCAAATATTACCCATCCTAAAATAGTGTGTTTAGAATTACTTATGAGCTATATTATATATATGTTTGGTTATTATTATAAATCCCAAAATTAATCTTTTATAGTATTATTTCGACTCATCAAACATAATTACCCTCAAAGAGATGTTCTTAAATTCCATATTAGCTAGTATCCAATGTTGGATGATCAAAAACATCATCCTACTAACTTTATTCATCTTTAATTATAACAAAATTAATATATTCACAATATTATGAATGACTTGTAAAATACAGTTTGTTAATCATTCAATTAGAACATGTTATTGATTTACTATAACCTTAACACAACAATCATTATATTTTAAACTACTTTTTAAAATCCCCATCTTTAAAATATAAAAGCATAAATTCCATAATAAATTTTCACAACTCTATGGTTTCGTTATTCTCCCTCATAATATATTTATTTTATTAATGGAAACAATATTTTTTTCTTAGGATTAATCTATTGAAATAAAATCAACACATTTTTATGAAAATTCATTGGGGACTTTACTCTCCTCCATTAGATTTTATGACAATACACATCAAAATATACTTATTTAATTAAAATTTAAAATAGATAACTAAAAATCCCTCCTCTATGATGACAATAAATATAAATGTACTTTACTAAGGGATGATAACTATAACATCCTGACACGAACCACTAGGATTGATCGAGATGCTCACATGATCTCATTCATGGATCCCATTACACAAGATGCTACCGACTACTTGTGGGGGTTAGGGTATATTAGTGGGAAGACTATACCCTTAGTATCATGCCATATATTCAATAGTCAACAAAAAAAATATAATGAATAATCATAGAAACAAAGAATAAAGGTATATATGGAATACATGTCATAATAATAAAGTCAATCCCAATGTGCCATGCTTAACAAGTGTAATAAGTAGTAGATAAGAAAAATTCATAAATAGTGGGTCATCTATAGTCCACCCTAATCCGCTACTTTCTCCTTTCTCAACTAATCATATTTCTCTCATAGGTCCCTTTCCTTTTCAATGACCCCTCATTAAATCTACAAATGTCATATAATTCATGAGTAATGTGTTAGTAAGAGACTTAGTAGGACACCACCAATGTGTCCTTAACAAAATCTTCTCAAGTGTAACACTGTCTGTAATTGTAATGATCAATGCATAACTTGAATAAACAAAAATTAAAAAACTGAGAGGTTTTTCGCTAACAAACCTACCACAGACCCCTGACTGCAATTGATTCAGATCCCTGACATTAATTAATTGTTTGTGGAGAAGTACAGAAAACCATTAAAGATGATATTGGAGAGTCTCTTAGCATCCACACGGCATTGAGTGATAACAAACTACCCATAATCCATATGGAATTTGGTAGTACTCAGTATCTAGAAGGCATCAAGTATCTATGACCTATTCCTTATGGATACAATGTGGGTTGTTTTCACTCGATGCCTTGCAGATTCTGAGTGGATTTATAATAGAATTTTGGATGGTTTTTTATACTTATTATCATATTGTACATTTTTGTTGGAGTACTGATGCAGATAATACTGGATGTTTGTGGATGTTTTTTTAGAAAATGGAAACTCGATTATGGAATGTATGTTTATGCTTGTTACGCATTGAGCATTACTATATAATACACAATTATAAATGAGAAAAATAGGTTAAGTAAGTATTGTTGTTGTCTAACCATATCTTGTACTTACAAATTAATCATCCATTAAAATGGAATTGTAGGTTTCATGAGGGATCTACTAAAAGGAAAGGGCCATGTAATGGATGAATGACCAGTGGACCAAAGAGATAGTAGCAGAATTTGGAAGACTCTAGAGGACTTGTTGTTTATCCTTTTATTTATATACTAGTTCTAAAACTTTCTATGGATGCCACATTAGGAGTTTCTTTGTTTGTATGAATTATATTCTATATTTACCTTTATGTATGGTTACTCTGATTATTTATTATATTTTTTGTTTTTAATTATTCATTCAATGATATAATATTTAGGGTATAGTCTCCCCACTTATAGACTCAGTCCCTCGCTATTAGTTGAAAGCCTATCTTATATGAGAAGGAATGCATGAGGTCATGAGACCATCTCAATCAGACCCGGTGGTTGGGATTAGAATGTTACAAAATAGTATCATAGGATTAAGATTCTCAAACTCGTTTATTAAATTATACTTGTTATGGGACAGGATATATAAGATATTGGAGGGTTGAGACTTGGGTAGGGGAACTATGTGAGGGCATAGTCAGTATTGTATGAGGGAACTTCGAGTTTCCACAATGTGGTTAATTAATGTTTTGTTATTAACATCGATTAAATTAACCTTGGGTGATTCACATGATGTCGATATTTGATTTCTTATATTTTGTGTGTTATCATGTAATCTGACTAGGAAAAAAGATTCACATGCCATATTTGTACTCATTGTTGTGCTATATAGTAGATCATTAATTAGATTCCTTATTTTGTGTTCAATATATTCAAGATAGTTTCTATAATGTGATATATATGAGTTTCCATACTATGTGATATATCATTATGGGTATTAATTAGTTGAACTAATTTTTCTTTTGTCTTAGGATATATGTGATGACTATAACTAACATGTAGGGATGGAAACATGAGTTAGTGGTAAGAGGGTTATACCATAGGTTAAGGTTAGATTTATTTGAAATCATTATTTTATCCCATGTATTGGTTAAGAGAAACATTAAGTGATCTGATAGACTGATTACGGTTTATACTAATTATTTAATTTATTTTCTAGAGTGAGTAATATCATGATACAATATATGTATTCGTGAATTAGTATATAGAACTACATGGGAAGTGGTCCAAAACACTTTCTCAATGGATGATGTTTCTGCAATAATGCTTGTCATTTTGGATAATGATGTTGAGATTTATATCACACCTTCTTTGGGGTATAAGGGACAAGGATTCTTTAGGTAAACTTCTCTGTCTTTATAGATATCTAATTTATTAATGTTTATAACTAGGGTATAACATTCCATGAATTAAAACTCCAATAATCATTATCCTTCCAGATACCAAAAATCCCTCAAGATTCTGAAGAATGTGTTAAACTGTTTTAGGTAATCTTTGAACATGTTGAGACTCTAAAGGATTGACTAATTAAGTTGATATTGATCCTATTACAGTTGTGAAACCAATTTTCACACTCCCATATCAGATGAAACCAACTAAGACGATGGATAACAAGGTTTATCTGGATAACTTATTGAATAAGGTATTCATAAGATTCAGTAATTCACCATGGGAGTCACATGTGCTGTTCTCTAAGAAGGAATAAAGTAGTCTTCCACTATGCGTTGATTATCAGAATCTGAACCAAGTGATGGTGAAGAACCAATATATTTTCCCAATATTAATGATATTTTAGATCAAAAATTGAGAGATCAGTGGTTCTACCAGAATGAACCTCAATATGGATATCATTATATTCAACATAGAGATGAAGACATTCAAAAGAAAATGTTTTGGAGTACGTATTGATTGTGTTAGTACTTGGTAAGGACATTTGGGATGAAGAACAAGTTGGTTGAGTTTATGGACCCTGTAAAAAAGAAACTTACATCAATACATAGACTCATTAATCATGTTGTTCATCAATAATATCCTTATCTACATGATAACAATAGAGAAACATTCTAGGAACCTAGATATTTTCCTGAGTATGCTTCAAGAAATCATACTTTACTCCAGGTTTTCAAACTAGGAATTTTTGATTCAAGGGATGAAGTTACAAGGATATGTGGTGTCTAAGACCAGTATATATATAAACCCATTTAAGGTTGATTTATCCATGTCATGGACATGCTTCCAGAACATGTTTGAGATTAGGATATTTTTGGGTTTAAAAGAATATTATTGAAAGTTTATCCAAGACTTCTCTTTACTGTCAACAACCACGATAGTGATGAATAAATAATTAAGTAATGGTATAGTGGTTGGACTAAAAATAAGATCTGTTCCTTGATCTAATGATATGGTTGATGAAAACTCCAATACTGAAACTCCTTGAGCCTATCATTGCTTATACATTTCATTTAGATGCAGCAGGCGTTTTCCTCGGAGTTGTGGTGATGAAAATAAATAGGATAGTAGAATATGTATCTTGTTATATATGTCCCTATGGGTGGAAATACCCTAAACATGAATAAGATTTTATAGTCATGGTCCACACTACAAAATTTTGGAGATGTTATCTTCTAGGTTAGATTGGTTTTGTTTTTATAGGTCACAAAAGCCTTCGATATATCTTCACACAAAGGGACATAAGTCTAAGATAGATGCAACAAGTTTAGTATCTATATACATCCAATTTTGAGATGATGTATGTACCGAGTAAAAGGTAACATCTTTATTGATTCTATTCTCTATAATATGTCGACTGAGTAGGAACTTGTGGAGAGCCCCTAAGAGAAGTTGTCATGCTTGATGAGATTATTGGATGATTGGTGGATTCATGCCTTATAGGTCCAGGTTTATATAAATTGTTCTCCCTTGGTAGTCACATATTAATTTTTGGACTAGGTAAATGCCAAACATATATAAGAATCAGAGTTTGTAGAAATTAGCGAAAAAATATTTCATTGTGACTCAATATTAGGATGGTCGATAGAAAATAAGGGAGAGATATTGTTATATGGGAGAGTAGAAGTCCATTTTTCTATCAGAGAGGATCCAATGAGTGATTACCACACCTATATATTGTAAATACATCCTAGTGTGAAAAAAATGTGTCATGACTTTAGGTGGTAGATTTCGTATCAATGGATGAAGAGAGACATTGTAGGTTTTGTCTCTCGATGACTTATATGTTATAGGGTTACGGTCGAGTTACAGTATCAAGGTGGGTTGTTAAAGACAATCCAAATACGTATTTAGAAGTGGGAGAACATCATGAGGTAAATTTTTATGGGGATACCTAGGATCCTAAGGTGTCATGAAGTTACATGGATTATTTTTCTTCAACCAACGAAGTCTTCTCACATCCCACGTATTAGATATAATCAATCTTTGGAGGAGGTAAGAAAGACCCATGTCAAGTGATAATACTCTTATATAGAGTTTCCATGAGAAATATTTTAGATATATATAAATAAATTTTACATTGCTATTTTTGTAGGGCATGCATAAATTCATAATGACTCAACTGATATTGATCATGGTGTACCACTATCAGATCGATGGATAGTCCAATTAGACTGTACACATATTGGTAGATATGCTTCGAGCTTGCGTGATATAGTTCTATGGAGTTTGGTAGGATCACATGTCATTGATTCAGTTCAAGTTCAATAATAGTTTTCATGATTAAATTCATATAGAACCTCATGAGGCGCTTTATGTGGGGCTATTTTCTTATCTCCACGTTGGCATGAGTTTGGTGAGGCAATGGTTGGTGGCCCCATCATGGTTTAGGAGGCATCTGAGAGAGTGTATCTAATAAAGATGATGTTTTTAACCAATTAAAATAGAAAAGTTTATTAATCCGACCGTTGGAGGATACCCATGATGTTCACTATGGGTGATCATTTTCTCTTGTGAGAGAATCCTCGATTAGGAAAATAAATCTTCGAATGTAAAGAAAACTAACACCTCTTTTTGTTGGAAAGTTTGAGATCACAAAAGGAGTATGGATAGTTGCACACCATTTGGACTGCCCTACATGTTATAGAATCATTCATGATGTGTTCTATATTCCTCATCTTTTGAGGTTCATGCCCGATTCTATTCATGTTATAGATTGCATGGATTTTGAGTTGGGGCCAAATGTATCGTATGAAGAATGTCATGTGTAGATTACTGAACACAGTGAGAAAGTAATCTAAGTGAAAACATTAATACTTATCCATATTAAATGGTAGCATTGAAGGATCCATGATGAAACATGAGAATTTAAGTATGATGTTCGAGATTAGTAAACTGAGTTGTTCAGGAAAGACTGCTAGAGATACTTCCCAGGGATGAGAATTCAACAGATGGGGATAATTTTAATATCCTAAATTTTATAATGATAATAAAAACACATGATGATACTAATTTATGATTATTTTTCTATGAGAATGTAGTTTTTCAATAAAATAAACATAATAAATGATTTAAAGTATTATATAATGTTAAAAAGAACATATAACACCTCGGAATAATCAATGGAATATTTTTGAACATTGGCACTGAGTTATTTTATGATTATGAGTTTGGTAGAGCCTCAACATAGATGTAATTAGAATAATAAATATATTATTTTACATTTGTGTGACTTTCTTCCAGAAATTGTTTAATATCTCCCAAATGGTTTATCATATGAGAAATATGAGATGACCGTTATGTTTTTGATGTGGGGTTTACCTGAGAAATGAAAAAACTTATTTCATAATTTTGGTCATATCAAACATGATCATAATTTATATAATATTTTAATTTATATACTTCTGAAAATAATTGAATATCTCACCCACGGTTCCCATAATGAGAAATATGATACCGCAGTTAGGTTTAGGAAGAGGGGGGTACCCTTTTTCTTGTCATACCTTTGGTGATCACCATAAATTTGGTCCGATCGCACTTGAGGATAACTTATTTAATATTTTTATTTATATATTTTTGATAATAATTGAATATATCCCAAATAGTGTTCCCTATGAGAAATACGAGACAACCATTAGGTTCGTGGTGTAAGGTTTACCCTAGGCATGATATATCCTTAGGCACATCAGATGTTTAGTAAGATCACGGCCCAGTCATGCTAATACCCACATGTGCAATTACTAATTGTGTTATTGGTTGAGTGAATATTTATTCTTGTAATGATGATATAAATTTAATAATAACAATAATAAATTATTTTTTATATTATTATTATTAATTTTTGAAAATAATAGTGATGTGTATATATCAATGGGACAAATATATATTTATATACATATACTTGTGTGCATGTATGAATGTATATACATATGTGGGTGTATATATAATATGTATATATATAGGTTATATATACACATGTGGGTTTGTGTATATATATTTAATGAGTCAAATACATATACATGTAAAACATGTAATATATATATATATATATATATTAATGAGTAAATATATATAAAAAGAATAATTTTAAAAAAATAATAAAGCATATATGGTTTGGTGTATAAATTCAAATCATTTTTGACTATGATAATAAATGTATTTAAATAGAAGAAGGAAATATATGCTAATTGAATGAGAAATGGGCAGTTCAAATGTAGAGTACCATGCGTAGCACATTGAGGATGGGAAAAAGGAAACAAACAATAATTATTTTAAAAAAATATTCAATGAAAATAATAATAAATGTGGGAGGTGTCTTTGTGTGCATAGGATGAACCCTCATCTCCATGCCATTCTCTCCACTTTCTACCGCTTTATCTTTTATTTTTTTTATGTTATTCTTTTTATTAAACTCCAATCTTCAAAATATTCTTTGACATTGATCAAAACTACTGATCATTGGTTTTATTAGATTTATGTTGATGATAAAAAATTTATTCCCCAGATTGTTTCTAATGGTGTAAAGGTGTGTTGTATAGATTAAAATTAATATTTTATTTCTACATGTTATAAATATCGAGGATAATATCCCTATTTTTTAATGATTGTTATAATGAATTATGAATAGGTAAATGCACTATATTATCACAGGATAATTTATAGGGAAAATGATCATAAGATAATCCCTTCCATTTATCAAAAGAAAATTTATAAAGAAAAAAATCAGAAGATAATTATTGAATTAGGAAGGATAATTTGTGAGTTAAATTTTTAGAATATAACTATACAAATTGTCCAAGGTTAATTATAAAAAAATTATCATATGAAAAATATATCAAATTTTATAAAGATAATTATTAAAATCTTTTTGGATAATTATATGGTTTTACTATAGATAAATTATAAGGAATACCAAATTTATTCATTAAATAAATAAGATACATAAATTATCAAACATGGTTAATCATTATTCACGTAGAGAATATTTTTAGCTTATACATTGGCCAAAAAGAGTAATTTGTAAATATCTAGGTGAGAGAATGTATCATCGCATGAGATATTTTATTTCATTATGAAATAAAATTATTGGGTTTTGTTCTAGGAACCCTTGACGAACCACAACCTTTGACTTGTCGTCTATTACGATAATATGGACTTGAATAGGTTTTCCTCACTGTTGAGGTTTCTACTTAAACCATCAAACCATAAATGCTTCTTTATTTTTTCCTTTGACGTCAACAGATTTTTAATATGATGGTTCATATCTTATTGGGCTTTTTTACATATGGTGCATTAATATTAATTTTTCATTGAAATATTCAATGGCCACCCTAGATTATGATCACATGTTGGTTTGAGTATCCTAGAGAAAATTATGTGACACATATTTTCATCAACAGTTTATAGCATATTATTTGTGTTTGATGTTGATAAAATGTATTATTATTCAACCTTACTTATGATGATGTATTATTCTTTCTCATGTATCCCACTTTGATATGTGTATTTTTTTGGGTATTGTTCTCAGATTCAATGGAAGGTGGACCATTGTGGAATGTTTATCCCTCAAAGTGGGAGTGAACACGACTTGCGACGATAATGGCAGGTGACTTATGAATATGGTAGGGATATGATAGTGTATCCTCAATGATGTGTGATGCACTAGATGCCTAGTGGATTTTAATGGTAATGTTCTCAATGCATAGTGAATTACAAGTTGCAATCAATTCCAAGGGACTTCCAATATGATGGATTATGTAATGACTAGTTTATTCTATGTTTCATGATGAAAAGATTATGAGTAGCATGATTCATGGGCTTTGTGGTTATTCATTGATTATTTTGAGACCTTGATAATCCTAACAACATAGCGTTAATGTAGGTCAGACTATGGGTTTTTGGTATATTTCTTATTGTACACACTTTATTATTAATGCATACACTTGAATACATGAGTACACTTGGTTAAGGACACACTGGTGGTGTCCTATAGAGACTTGTACTCACACCCTACTTGGGAATTTTAGTGCACTTTTATATTTCATGAGGGATTTAGATAAGTGAAAGGGCCTTGTGGGAAACTGGTGAGGTGGGTAATCTTGAGCTAGTTGTGGGCTAGGATGACCACTCTTGGGACCTTCAATTTATCAGTTACTTGTTTTTCTGAATCATTTTCCTCGATATTCTTTCTTATTTTTATACCTATTTTCATTACTCCACATGCATGCCATTATTTAGATTTATTAACAGTTAATATGAATATTTATTGTTATATTTGGTTATTTATTTTTTCTATACACTCTGAGAGAGGTTATCGACTCCCTATGGTTCTAATTGAGTCCCTTGTCTCTAGTCAGGAACCTCCTATATATGAGGATTTATTCATGAGGTCCTGTGGGAAACAAGCTTATACCTAATGATTTAGGTTGTGATGTGATGGTGACACTCATATACTACAAAAATCAATCATTAATATATGTTTTTATTCACCCTTTTCAAGAAATTCAATGTTTATTATAAGATTAAAGATGTTACCTTTTATTGGGGAAATGAGTTATGAATTAATCAAATCGTTGTATACATGAGAAATTATTGGTTTAAAAATAAGATATATTAAATTAGATATCAATATTTTGTAATAAATTTATAATCAAATGATATCATCTAATATGTAACACAAAAATATCCCTTTATCAAGAAAAGAATCCATGAATTAAATCATTCTAACTCTATTGAAGCAATGGTAAGTATAGAAAATAAGATAGACTAACTCAGCGATAAATGTTACCTATAAAACACTTCATCAACAAATTTCATATCATAAAGAACACACCTATCTACTTCCATGGATAATATTTTAGACACATATTATCCAAAAAACTAGAAACATTAATGAAAAAATAGGTTTCTCATATCCCTACCCATTTATTTCTCAAAATTTATTCACTTATTATATCATTGATCTATCAAAATCTCCCCTATAAATATAGATTTGATTCATTCCGCATAAATATTGGAAGATATTTTCATAATATAATATTAATGACCAAATATGGTAATAGTATTAGTTTTATTTTTACTAAATATTATGAAATTATAAATCCTTTCAACTCAACAGCCCATAATGGGTAAACTCTAGTAGTTCCTGCACTGATGGATGATAGCAATTGAAGTGTTTTTTAGAGGGAAAAAATTTTATTCTTCAAATAATTACATCCTAAATGTCTCTTAATATTGTATCATTTTAATAGAACTCATAAAATTATCCCACTACATTCATCACCTTCAATTATTTACACAAAAAACAATATAAAAAATATATGGGAATAAGGCATATTATTCTTTTATTATTAATGAGAGAAAAAATGTAGAGAGTATATTCTCAACCAATAAATGTTTTTAATTCATATATAACTTTGTGATTATTAATCATTATTTATCCTTATTTTATTGTCCCATATTAATCCTCATTGGTTAATATGGCTATCTTTCTCCTTCCTTATTCTCTATAAGCGGAATTAGCCTTTTCATATTATCTTGAAAAGCACACTCATTATTTTATTCTCACATAATCATTATATCTAAATTCACCAATGATGGATAAATAATTGTGTATTCTGTATGAAAATTATCAATATTCTAGGGTCTTCCACATGGATTATCAATATTTTCTAGATTACCCTATCTGTTAACATCTAATTAAATTTGAAATATTTTTTATTGATGTCTTTCACAAAAAAATCTTATCTTTTTGTTATTTTATTGATTTTTTTATTCCATGTTTCTTCCATAATCATTAAAATTCATGGATTACATTCAATGATCTATGATGTGGCCTATTCTTCTACAATAAAATTATATTCTCAATGGTGTTCCATTATTCACACTCTTCTTGGGAATTTTTTACTTTATAGTTTCCCCTTGTTTAAACCATATGTAATGCTTAATTTATCTTCTTATTTGTTTCATCCTTATATTTTTTATTCTTCTATTCACAATAATATATGAATCCTTCATAGCAGTATTGATAAAACACTCATCACCATAGTTACCACCTTCCTTATAACTTCTATATAAATACTTGACACCTCCAAATATCATTAATAAACCCATATGCATCTGATTTTGGGTACAATTCCACAACTCCAAAGGATATCTATTTCCATAAATTCCCATCCCCCTTAATATAGTATTTCATTATCCTAAATAGATTTATATCTTATTCCAAAAATTTATGGCCTTTTGTCCAATCATTTTATAGTACCAAAAAATATTTAGAAAATATTTTTTTGAGTACCCATCTAGATATCTTGAAGACAAAAAGAATTTTATATAAATTCATCCTTATCTTGAACATTGTTTGGAGAATATTTTTTTAAATTTTGCTCACATCCACCATATATTTTATGGTTCGATTATCAAAAAAATTCTCTAGTATTATTTCTCCAATAATTGGTTGAAAACAAAATTTTTGAAAACATCACTTTTTTTCAAACAATGTGTTCGAGATCAGGTCTTACCTTTTAATTGAAGCTCGCTATAGATATATAAATAAATTTTTAAAACCTTTATTTTTACTAGAAGTATTATTTTTGGAAATAATAATTTTAAAAAAATTTATCGATTCAGTTATTTGATTTGTTCTTGGGAAGGCTGAGCTTCTCTTACCTCTAAATTTTGCGTTTTTTACCTCCATTTGATGATATTTATAATTTGAATGTATTTTTATTAATCTCAACTAGTTCAACTAATTCTTACAATTATTAATTAATATACACAATTTGATCATCATATATGTTTCTATGTTCTTGACATTAATTTCTATGTGCTTTTATTTATTTTTATCATTGACCATCAATTGAGTAATCATGACACCAAATGTAAATTTATGAAATTCTACCATTTCATGGATTGTTTCATAAAATAATTTTACAGTCTTGCATTCATCATCCCTTATATTGTGATATTATTCAATAATAAGAGAAAATTTCACTTTGGATAACCCTAAATTCTCTCATTTATCTTTAACATGTTTGACTAGAGTGTTACTTTTTGAAAGGTTCCTATGAATGATTTGCTTAATGCATCAGATTATTCATAATTTTTTTCTCATCTTATCAAACTTTTATGAAATAATATATGAAAGTGATTGAATCAAGAGGTGTGATTTCCAAACAACTATTCATTTTAGAGTAAAAAATAAAAGGTTATTTAATTGGAACATATTCTTCCCATGTTCAACAAGATTCTTTAAGAGGATAATTTTTATGGAATATGATAAAAATATTACCTTTTTTTACCTTTAACTAGTGTTGTGTACAATTCAACTTTCTTCAAAGATAAGATATTTTTCATATTCTTAGAACCTCTTTTGTTACTATTCCCCAACGTCATGGTTGAAATCACGTTTATTTTTCACATATAGAAAACTCAACAACTTTTGAAATACTAAATTCATTGGATACTAAGACAATAAATGGTAAATCAAATTGATCTATATAGTGGTGTGAAAATTTCATGTGATACCACATGAGATATGAAGTGGGATCATGCAATCAAATTAAAGGGGCTGGGGGTCACTATGAATCAGGTTTTACTAGATTTCTGTCACTTTAATTCATCCAACCTCTAAGGCTACTTGGATGATTGGAACTCAATAAAATCATCATATGAAAGACAATACATGTAAAGGAATATTTTTGGAGATCATAGTTGATAATATTTTTATAGGATTCACCCTTGACTTGAGAGATTTCATCATTTTTGTTCTCATTGAGTCTAATACATTGATATTTAAATAATGGAATTAAGTGAATACAAATAAATAAGGGATCAACCTTGACCCCCCAAAACCATTTCCAAAATAGTTTTATTCTCCCAAATAAATCATTATACTTAAATACCACCATATTACAATGGTCTAACTAAAATCACTAAAGGAAAATATATTCTTCTCTTCTATAGTATTTAACTACATAAATTAGATAGATATTATTACTAAATACCAAACCTTACACTTTTGGTATATAACATAATACTATTATATTAACATCAGCCTCTTATATTAATTATCATAATGATAACCAATAATCCTTATGTATCTCCATGTTATATTTTTTCTAAAACCTATGAATATTCAGAATATCTAGCGATTTTTCTCTATATTAAACTATTACAAACTTTTTAAGTAAAATATTAATATTTGAAGCTTTTTATATATGATGATGAATTTATTTTATATATCTTTATTTATTTTCCTTTACTATATATATGTTTTTTTCTTACATGTTTTTTCTCACTTCATCATTACTCAAAATGATTTTTTCAGGGGTACAGGTTAATATCTCACATTATCCATTAATGAAATAAATTTATTAAGAATTATAGATAGTTAATCAATATTTCAAAAATATTACCTTTAATCCATATGTCATTATTTTTAATTTGGAATTGAATAAACTCCAGTGAAATGCATAAACATAGTTTTCTAAAATTTATCAAAATTTTGAATTTCATGTTTTCATAATTGTGACGTTTTGTAATTAAATTATAATTATTACTCATTTATATCTTCCCAATAAGTATTCTAATATATTGTATTAATCACAATGAAACATATTTCATGACAAATATCTCAAAATCAATAAAAATTTTAAAACACCGCTGGGGAAAATAATTTTTTATTCTATCTAACATAATCATCATAATTTAAGAGTTCATTTCATGAGTTTCAAAATATATTCGTTTTTATTGTATGGGAGGACTAGATATTATATTACTCAATTAAAACTGTAATTATTCTTCCAAATATACACTTACATATATGTTTCATCGTCTTTACTTTATTTTACATTAATTCGGTAAGATTCATATGATTCTTTTGTATCAATAATCTACTAAAACTAATTTTCCACTTCATAATCATCAAGAGAATGCTACTTCTTGTGATACATATACATAATGTTTTCAAAATCATGTTTCTCAATTATCTATCTTCTTATACCTATAGATTTCAACATCAATGTAAATGATCATCATCATAAACTATACTCCCAAAACCATTTTCTTCCTTTGTCATTTTCTTATATATAAGAACTGAAGTTTCAAAACCTTTTTCTTCAATATGATCCTCAACATATATTTGTTTCAAATTCAAACTCACCTTGTTGAACATGATTATTTATTCTTCCTATATTCTTCTTTTATATTTTTTCAATGTTATGTAATGTTAGGAATTTTATAAAATATGCACATATAAGACGAGTTAATAGCACATAGAAAACTAAATCATAGGTTATTAACACATGATAAATTTTTAATTCTCACACTCCATTAAAATCATCTTTATTACTTCTCATCAAGTGGTACCACATTTCATATTCTTGAATAGTAATTTTATTGGGATATGGTAATAACTTATATATATTTCCTCACTAATTATCTCGTACTCAATATCAGCACACAATATCAATAATCTCCTCACTTATAATTCTACAACACTATTTATGAAACTTAAAAGTAATTCTCCATATCAACACAAATATATATTCTTCTAAAACAACATTATGTTAATTAAAGTCATTGGTGATACTAGATGAAAATTCCATTTAGTTTTGAAAGTCATTCTTTGAAACTAATACACTAAGATCAAAATGATATTACCAATGATTCATTTTTATGAAATAATACATATGAAATTATTTCTAGACAATACTCTATATATTGAGGGTTATTTTTATAAAACACATAATTAAACTTGAAACTTTTTGAAACAACTAACCAAATATCATCATTCTTCTTGTGATGTTTTCATCTTTTTCTTCATATATATCAAAGGATATATTCCTGTAAACAATTGGTACATTAATTCATTATTTATCAATTATTTATTTCTCCCAATCTTCTCAAACTCATGAAGAATATACTATATATTTATTTATTCACCTAAATGTCACATTTCCTTGATTCAATAAAATATTGGATCTAAAGAAAAAAATTTAAAACTAAACCCTGAAATCATTATATTTAAATAGTAATATCATTACCTCAATAATAAATCTCCTCAACCACATTGGTTCTCCATTTATTATCAGTATATATTGACATTAGAAGCCAAAATTTATTCATTACTTATAATCAATATTTTGAAAAAAAATACAACATTTCTTCATTGCAGTCCATTGGAAATTCAAAGCTAATAATCCTTGATACATATATTTCCTCTCATGAACCAAAACATACCATGGTTGTCTTGGTTAATGGGAAAACCAGTATACTGATGTCAGATATTTTAGCCTATAAATTAATCAATAATGAGTTTTTTCATGTATATATCTTCATTTTTTATTTTTGGTTATGAAAGATGTACCTTTAGATAAAATGAGTTTTAAGTATCCAATAATTCCACTCACATGTTTGGAGAGGAGTAATTTTATTGTCCTAATTTGTTATCAATTCATCCAAATAATTGAATCCATTTTATATATTCAGGTCTTTACATAGTATATAATCAACCATAACATATAGTAAGATAACTCGAGGGAATTCATATTTAGGTAGAGGTGTCATAATCAACAATACAATATTCCCAAACCACTCTAATGAAATCCTTCAATTTTATCATGTGTCGATATAATTTGAGAAGAAATTTACCCCATGGGGGTGAATTTGTGTACTCATAAAATCCTTTGAAAATTTACTGGCACATCATTCAATGTTATGAGTGATCTAAAGAATCATCTAAAAAACATTTCTTCCCAAGGTAGATTGTTATAATGTATTCCCAAGATATAAGAGGAAATAAATCATAGATATTTTTTATACACATTAGATGGCCTCATGTTTATTTGGAATAATAATCCAATGATTAGGTTTATCTCAATTTTGAAGTATTTTTGTCCATACATCCTCAAAAAACATAGATACAGTTGATAGAGAAAGATATTCAATATATACCCACATACAAATAGTAATAAAAGGAATAATTAGATTACACCATCACATAATGGAAAGGATTTACTTCAGAATAATAGTTGTTAGAATTCTGTACAGAAAATATATGAGAGGATTTTACTCCACATTTTATTTTATCAGAATACCATTGAATGTTTTTTATTTTTTTTGAGATAAAAATGTTATATTATTTTATATATCAAACCATGTCAAACCCTTATACTACCACACCACTGTAAATGAGGAGATCTACAAATGTCAAGGCAATGGTAGTATAATCTTCTCCCTCCCCACTCTTGGGGATGTTCAAGAACAAACCCCACCTAAACCTCAGTAGAGACCTAAAAATCATAAAAATCACTTAAAATATGGTACAAGGACCAAGGATGTCGTACCTTTGGGAAGAGGAAGAGTAGTTTATTCTTTTTATCAAGAATTGGTTATATATTCTTTAATATCATCCTGAAAAAGAAAATTTATTAAAATTATAGGGATAAAAAACCAAAAAAGTGGATTTGATGGATTACCCAAATAATTTAACCTACCACCAAAAAATGAAAAACATAATCTTGGAATTAATTAACTTCAATTAATAACTCAAGAAAATATTGTTTTAAAGTAGGGAAGAGATTAAAAAACCCAAAGTAAAAGTGTGTTTTATATTGGTAACATCAATTAATCTAGAATAAGGTTGTATGAAGGTGGGTGTTTGATGGATTACAATTATATTGCACAAAAATAAATATGATTGGATAAGTCAAAATTTAGATGCATCTGATAATTCATTCATGATAGAACTTATAGACATCATCCCTTGTAAACCCACCAGTTATTTCAATGGTTCTATTAATTTGAAAAAATAGAAGAGGATATAAAATTTATTTTATATAATAAAAAAATTCTAAAATAACCCCCACGTGTACCTAGGATGAATATTTCCATTCTATACTACATATTCGTGCTTCAGGGGGTGGGATAACCAACTAAGAACTGAAATATTATTCGGATGAAGTATTTTTACATTCTTAAATTAACGTTGTTTTACCAATATATATACATGAGGAGCCATAGATCATAGGTTTTCAATTGGTAGTCTATGGATCTTCTCATGTATAGGAATTTTCAAGGTGGCATATGTCAAACTCATTATATGAATCAATGTTAAGGAGTCATTCATTGGAGCATAAACCATGCTTCAAAAATAAAATGAACGGAAATATAGATATATCAATATGAATGAGACACTAATATATTATAGATTAAAGAGTCTCATAAACATATTAATACATGAATTTTCAGATAAATGTTTACAAAATACAGCCCAAAAATTTTAGAGGTCTAATTTATGGGGAGATTAGATACATAATACATTTATAATAAATTATCAACTTAAAATTTATATTTATATTAATAAGTTTCCCATAGGTCCCATTGTTTATTTATCAATAAAAATGATGACATAGTGGTAGACAAAAAAATTGTGAGTTATAAATCCTGGTAAGGGAATAAACATGATAAGGAAGCATATCATAAATGTCAATAAGCATTAAATGAAATCATAAAATTGAATAATCACAAGGAATCATGCCATAAATAAGTATATATAATTGGACCACAACATCATAATTTTGTAGAAACAATATAAAACATGACATTAAAAAAATTGAAATCCCACAACCAAGGAAACACAATAAACCATGCTTGGCTTATTATCCATTCCCTATACATTGTATCTTTTGAGATGATAACATTACCCTATTCATTATAGGGTTATATAATTTATTTCCCACCCATAAAATCTTAATATTTATATACATATGTGTTCCCCATTAATAATTCATATATAAATAATAATCACATGAAAACCCCATGAAAATGTGATATGCTACATAATCTTTTTTTCAAAACACAACCACTGAATATATCATTTTGATTCCCCATAGGAGAAGGAATTTAATTTTTTTTTCGATTTTCATATTTTAACAAAGTGGAATTAGTCTTAAATTAGAATTTAAAATGAAGAAAATTAATATGACATGACTGGAGAACTAGGAATAAAATCAAAAATCTTAAATGATGTTTTAGGTGTTAGTAAAGATCCTATGAAAAGGTGAGCATATGGTATTTTTTAACCAATAATAATCTAGAATGATTTTATATAAAATAATTATTAAATTTTGATATCATGGATGATAAGTAAATTTAAAATATACACACATTAAAAGGAATAATAAATCAGATATTTCTGTTTATATGGTTTTGTTTTAAAAATACGTCTAAAAAAGGAACCTGGAAAACATGTATAACCATAGAAAATGGGAAAATAAACTTTTTATATATGCTATAAATTTATATAAATAATACAGAATAAGTAAATGAGAAGAGTATATAATAAAAGTTAGGTTTATAGAGAGAAACTATAGTAAAATTTTCCTATACCAATTCTTTAAAACTAATACTAGATACCCTGAAATTGTTGGTATACACTAAACCAATGGATCCATGAGTCATGGGGTGTTTTGGACATGACATCGGTTGATACTAATGGTTTTACTGAATTAATTAGTATATATATTATAAAATTTAATTACAATAATGGTTCTTTCAAACTATTGGTATAGGATAATGTCCTTAGTCAACAGATTTACCCTCCTAGTAAATTCATACAAATACTACAACAACCTAAAAAAAGTGGCTATCAAAAAACAAATTTAAAGAAGATCATATACTCTATATTTCACATTTCATCAGTTAATAAGTTAAAAACTCATAATACAAATATAAATTTAGTTTTATTCATCACATACCATATATAAAATTGATTCATAATTATAACATAATAAATAGAGGTGATAAATACCTCCCTCGTCAACACCATACCATCATGATCATCTCTTTCATCATGGATTTTCTTAATAGCAACATCATATTCAAAATCCACAACATTTATATGTTTTCATTTCCCTTAAAGGAAACTAGGACATTCACATCCACCTGATGCATAATATAAGGAGTACATTATTGATATACATGTATAAAATACTATAACATCCTTTGATGGATGTGATGGATATAAAGATGTCATTGATTTTAAGAAATTCTTAGTGAATATTTTACTTCATAATACTCAGAAATTACCATTTTTTGACCTTATATGCTTCTGCACAATCATATTAAACCTTATTGCAACAAGAGCTATTATAGATGCTTGAAGCGGGATAATACCTAATGGTGTTGATTCCCTTTCTCGGTCAACATTAGGCATTAAATTGCATATTTCCACTTATTATTTGTCTTATATAATCATTTGTCTCTAAATTTTCATATTATTTATCAATAATGGAATCCAAATAATTATATTGTAAACATAAATAAGATATTTAATTATGAAATAGTTATTAATATTTCAAATCATGATAATATTACTTTAAATATTTTCTTACATCTCCTCATTTACTAAACTCACATCTTTTTTCAGTTTTTGTAAAATAAAATTTTTTTCTCAAGGAACACAACCTTCATTATTCAATACCACCCTCCTTAAATTAAATTGAATATAAAAATACATTATTCAATAATATTTCATTCATGAAGCAAATGACCTCATTAAACAAAGATAAAACTAATTAAAACCCAAAAAATCAAAATAATGTTCAAATAAATGATTCATATTATCCCCATTACAGAGAAATTATAAATAATAAAATCAAAATGAGAAAATTTTAATATTTTTGTTACATTATAATAAAATTAGTTATATTATTTATAGAGTCTATGATGTTGGATTGGTTTTATTCAAATTTTTTAAATCGTTTTTGTTCATTTTTTATTTGTTTGACTAGGTGTGGGTGACAATAGTCTGGGTATGTATTGCATTAGATAATGTCAATATTTTATATGAAATTCATATTTTTTTGTTTAATTATGAATAAAATAATTATTTTTAGTTTAGTTTAGGTTAATGTATTTTAGTTTAATTTAGGATAATTTATTTCAGAATAATTTAGATTATTTTATTTTGTTTTGGTTAATTTTATTAATATTTTTTGTTATTTGTTTTCACAATTTGTTTCTCCATATTTTTTATTGTATTTTGTTTTATATAATTTAATTTTATTTAGGCATTGTTGGAACAAGATTTTTATGGTATGTTTGATCCATTTTATTATATTTTTGGTAAAAGTGATTTGTTTAACAGAGGTGTTTTTCCAAATACTATGATGTATGAAAGATTAATAGAGGATTTAATAGAATATATGTAATGGGTTTTTTGTTTTGTATGACTGTATAATTTATGAAATTGAGAACTTTATATATAATGGTTTAAGATAAACCCATATAAAAACACGGTTTTTATGTAATTTTTTTATTTTTAAAATTATTTGAATGATTGCATAAGATCAATGAATTTTAGTGGAGCTTTTATACTGTTATTATTTCTTGTTTTAGACAAAAACCATAAAATAATTTTTTTAAAACATTAAATGATTTTAAAATTATATAGTTTCTAAATGTGGAATTATAAATTGTTTAAAATAAATATAAGGTTATATAATTGGTTATTTTATAAATGTTATAAAGTTATGGATTAGTTGGTTTTAATATTTCTTGGATCAATTAATTAATAATGTTCCTAATTTTATATATAGTTTGGATCTTATCATTTGAGTTTAGTTTGGTGAAATAGGTCAATGGGGACACCATAGAACTACTACTTTTGGTTAAGATCAAGTTTCCTTGGTTCAATATAGGTTTTGTTAGGTTGTTCTATTCCATTTTGATAAAATTTATTTTTATTTAGTTTTGTTATTCAGTTTTATAGATTAATAGGTTTATAATACATATATATTTAATAATTGTTTTATCAATATTCATTATATTACCTAAACACATTCATGGAGACCGTAATATTTTAATTTTTTGGAAACAAGGAAACACAAACAATGATCCCATAGGTAAACTACATCATCAACCATTATGATCTTCATAAATACCAAAATTATTGTAAATATCATACATAATAAATTTTTAATATCTTTTTATTTTCATATAACCATGATAATATATAAATGAATCTTCAATAAAAATAATGTACATAATGAAGGGAATTCTCATTCATGCTGTACACATTAAAATCAAGAGTCCATTCACATTTATTGTAAAATCCAAATGGGAATTATATTGAAATTGAGATAAAGATTCCATACATATATGTTTATAAAAAAAATAAAAAATAAAAATTTTTATAATAAATATTTATTGAAATATTAAAATCCATTTTAAAAACATTTGAGAAAACAAGATTTTGGAAGAAAAAGTGATTCGACCGAAAAGTTGATTTTATTGAAAAAACACATTTATGATATATTGAGTTTATAAAGAGAGGAAATCTATGAGAAAATATAAATTCTCATGACATAAGTATAATATAAGAAAATATATTTATTTCTTTAGATATGGATGATACTATTCTATTTTGGTAAGCATAATTCTAAACAATCCCAAAAAATGATTAGATTACAAAATAAAATCTTCATTATTTGGTATCATTTAAATGTAATCCAATGAAGTAATAATATAAAATGAAACATAAAATATCATAGGAATAAATACAATCATGATATTAAATGTCATATGGGCTTTATATACACCTAAAAATATTATAAAATTACATAGGATTATATATGTCTCAAACATGGAAAATTGAGACAAAAAATCCCTTACCAATTTGGTAACTTTTAAACTATAAAAACCACAAAAGAGTGATCATAACATTGATATGTAAATCAAAATAATTTTTTGGAGAATAAAAATAAGATAGATTCATATGGATTATGTACACCACGTAAAATAAATAGGTAGTGAATACATCATGTGTCTCACAGAAGTAAAGAATGAGACATTAATCCCTTACCTTAAGTCTTGAATTCTGTCATACACGTTCACAGATTATATACAGAAAATATAATTTAAATATACATATATTATAGAACAATATTAACATTTATATATTTATATATCATACCATATATGGTTTTCTTATAACCCTTTATTATATGTTTTTATTTGTAATCCATGTTAAAGTCATGTTTCTGACAATCAGTGCTTTGTTTTAATGTATGTTTTCACTTATTACTTTTAATACTATTAAATAAATAACAATTTAATGTTTTTATAGAATATTATAAATGATATAGATATAATTTATATTTAGTATATTTTTATTTATATTAATCCATAATGTTTAGTGATAGAAAATGATATACACTATTTATAGAGGATATATATCATAAATACACATGAACACTGTTTCCATTATCTGGTAATATTTATTGAAATAAAGTTTAATGAAATATTATAATAAAATAATAATTTTTTATTTCATATATGTCACATATTTTCACTAAACTCATTTTTAATAGCTTCCAAGAAAAGGGTGAACAATTCACTTTTCTTCACGAAGCAGTTGTCCACCGTACACACGATCGATATTATCGTATTCCTGTAAAATGTAGAGAATAAAGGTATTTATGATAAATAATTATAAATGAATAATAATATAATATCATATATAAAAAATAGATCCATAATTACATATAACTGTGATTGGTGTTAATGTAAAAAATTAATGACATCGGTTCGGGAGCCGGTTGTCCACCGTACACATAGACAATGATTTCATAACCCATTTTAGGTAAATGGAGATGGTTGTAGGTCCTGAACATAATATAAGAACATATTATTATATTTAAGATATTAATATTATTATATCATCATTTTATAATAATAATTTATGTATTTATATGAATAAATAAAACAAAAACACTCATTGATGAACATAGCCGCTTCTTCAGGTATCCTCCATAGGTTTGCACCAAAAGCCTTATTAGTTTCTATTTCTGTCCAAAATAAGGATTATAGGATGATATATAGGAATTTATAAAGTTGTTTTTTAGTTTTTGTTCAACAAAAACATCTTTAGAGGTTTTAATAAGTGAGGGGAGAGAGTTCCCTTTTATAATTGAGGAGTGGTTCAAATTTTTTGAATACCCAAAAGTGATCTCTTTTGGGAGGTCACTCTTAACTCATGTTCCTAAATAATATATATATAATACATTTTAAGAATAATTTTTTTGAGAAACACATCCACCTAAAAAATGAAACAAATTTTTTATCATGTTTTTTCTACAGCCATTATGTTTACTCATATTTACCATTTTACTTTTTACCATAGTAACTTGTGTCTCATTTATTTATCTGGGAAATTTACCCATCATGAATAATATTAAAATTATATTTATTAAATATTTTAGATATAATTATTCTCATTAAAAAATAAAATTTATTAAATAAAAGACCAATGTGTGATAAAAATTAGTTTTAACACAAGAACATGTAACGTGGGAACCCATCTTTGAACCTTAATCGCGTTATGTAATTTTAAATTATTTTATGAAATCATTGTGGTAAAAATTAAGTATTAAATATTTGATAATATAACATATTCTTATTAAAAATGTTTAATAAATTGTTTCTAATTCCATTCACATGAATTAAAATGAAAATCAATTTTAAAATTAATTCCACAAATGTGATGAGAAACATACTTTTAAAGAGATGTTGTTCAAAAGATTAAAAAGTTTTATATCAAAATTCAACATGAAATTGATTGAATATAAATAAATTGGATTAATGGATTTATTATTGAACAAATTTGACAATGAAAATAATTTAAAATATAAATTTACTTTATAAATTAATTAAATTAAAATAAATATTTCAATTAAAATTAATTATTTTTCACTATTCGTCAAAAAATTACTTTTTTTGAAAAATCCAAAAAACTCACCCTAAGATAAATTTGAAATGTTTATTTTAAAAAAATTGTTATTATATTAAATTATTTTTTGATAGGATTAAAAAATTAATATTATTATTATTCAATGAAATAAATAGTATTCATCTTTTGAGAAAACAGTTTTTTTGAAACATATAATGACCTTAATGAATATCAAGTACATTTCTTTCAATATGTTTAATCACTATAAAAAATTATAATTATTTTTAAATTTTTTATCACTTTTCAAATGACTATGTTTAACATCTATGTAATAATTTTTTCACTAAAGTAACTATATTAGTAATATATCATGGTTTTGTTTAAACTCAGTATCATGTATAATGCAAGCTAACACAATGATTCATGTAGATCAAGATTAATGTGGTGTTCTACATAATTAAATATTAACTTGTTGTTTTATGTAACACATGGTTAAATTGGTGATGCAATTAACTTAATAAATCAATGAAATTTAATTTAATTTATTTTTTTATGAAAAACAAGGTGTAAAAATTATTGTTTGAGCTGTGTCGACTTCTATTATATTCATATAAATATTATTTGATTAAATTTAATTTTGTGATAATATAATTGATTTGGATTTAAAATTTTATCTATAACATATGACTAAATTTAAATCATGTCCACTCATTCAACCAACATTTAGTTCTTTCTTATATAACTGTTATATTTCCTCATGTTCCATTAACCATGAATCCATCATAACTTCAGCATCCGGAAAGATCAATCTAAACTATGAAAAATAAATTAGTACATACAAGTGAAATGATAACATAGATATAAATTTAATAAAAAATTACTCATATCCCATCCATTATATTCCTAATTATTTGAATATTATCATGCCTTTATGAGATTAGTAGAACCAAAATGATGTCACTATATTGGTAAAAAAATAACCATGAATCTTCAATATTGTTTATAATTTTCTTTCTTTAAATTGGTTATATTTATTATACTGTACTTTTAGTTTGGGTTTATGATTTCACAATTCACACATATGAGTATGTCTATATCACCAAATAGAAGATCCAACCATAAAACATAAAATAAAGGAAAATATTTCATACACATTCTCACTGAAAATAGTTATTGTGATAAAATTTAATTCACCATTAAACATAAAATAGATCCATGATGATCATTAAACTCAAATGAATCTATGGGATATTCTAGGTTAGTAACCTATGAGGGATGTTCTTTTTCAAATACATTCTTTGTTTTATCTAAAAAATAAGTAGTTGAAGTAAATGGGGGTGGAAAATAGAGGAGGAATATATGTTGTATAAAAAGGAAAAAAGGGTTGATGAGTTATCATAGGATATAGAAAAAGTATATGAGAAGAAGTTCATGGATGAAATGATGATTATGGAAGAGGTGGTAACATCTCTAGAGCTACAAGTGGAGTCATAATAGGAAAATGTGTGGTAGATGGGATATCTACTTATGGGTCTAGGTGTGAAAATGTTTTACATTCATTGACTAATTATGCTAGAAATCTCTCTCAATTATCCATAATTTTAAACATAAACAGTACTCTGACTAGAGATCAGTTGTGGGAAAAATTCTTCCATCTAAAAGAAAATTAATAAAAAATAAGAAATTTTGTTATAATATACTGTTGTAGGTATATATTATAATTACTATACTCATTATGGGAACTAGAGGATGTATAACTGTCTCTCACATTTATCGATAACTGTTAAATAAAAAATTCATGTATGATTCTTCAATATTATTAGTATTACTAATAAAATGTGTATTTCTTAAGATTTTAAACACTATAATGAAAGAGGAATAGGGTATTAATGGTTTCTGAAAATAATTAAGATATACTAATGGGAAATCCAAATGAATAATTGATCAAGTGGTACAATGATAACATATAAATTGTAAGTCAAATATGTCATAAAATATGGCATAACGTAATTAAATCATAGGAATGAAATTTTCAATTTTTAGAGAATATTTTAGGATTTCACACATGAAAATAGTTTAGATACAACTGATTGAAATTATTTTTTTAGTATATATTTAAAAAAGTATATACTATTTATTAAAACAATTTTAAATTGGTCTAAACTATATAAAACATTTTCTTTAAATAAGATTCGAGGAATTTTTAATAAATATTTTCACTCTGTTTAAACTATCCCATAAAAACTAGAGTCAACCTTTTAAAAAAATAGTTTAATCAATTTTATAAAAGGATTTTTAAATAGTTTTTTAAAAAATAGTATTAAAAAACTAAAAAATTAAATAAAAACTTTTTTTGACTGTGTTTTAAAAAATATTTTAAAATTGTTTTTGAAAAATGATATAAATGTGCTTTTAAACCTATTCCAAAAAAATATTTTTTTAAAACTAGTTAATACCAATTTTTAAATACTTTTATAAGAATTTTTGTTATGAAACCCATTTAAAATATCTTCTATTTTATTATTGGTTATCCATGATATCTATTTGGGTGTTATTTAGTGAAAATGTTATTTTTTTAAATTTTTTTGAATTTTGTTTTAAGAATAATTGTCCATCAACTTTTACGGGAAATACATTTATCGAATTAATTTATCAACTTAGTGATGTTATTCATATGAAATATTTACATTTTGAAGTGAAATATATTTAATAAATCGCAAAGAAAACTAAGAAAAAAACCAAACATACAATTCTAAAATGAAGCCAAATAAAAATAATTATGATAATACTATCCTAAAAACCCATCTGGGTCTAAAAAATTAATGGAGAAAACATTTTGTTGATTATATATATTACCAACCACAACATAATGTTCACAATCAAATCTTAAAATTTGACTTTTTGAGTATCCAAAGTCACTATTCTTATTAAGACCAATGGGGGAATAAATTGTGTAAATTTACCATTTTTGGAAACAATTTTGTACATTTCAAGCCCTCCATCATAGAAAATAAGTCTTGGGATTACAATATTAATGAGAATGGATTTGGGTCTTAGATAACATTTTATGCCCGAAAATTGGTTCTCCATTGATGCCAAAATATATGGCTCATTGATAGCTAATAATTGATTCATGTTAATAAATCTAAATCTATAGTCATTTATAATGTTTTCATGTTGTATCATTGAATCGAACCAGTTACATTTCATCATAAAGACTCAACCATGGGTGTAATAATACAATATCAAAATTTTCTCAATAACTAAATACTAAGGTACATTTTCTTATCGAGACCTACAATTTTATGTTTCGGTAAAACATTCAGTTGTTATAGTTACCTTAGTGATATTATATTGTTTTATCATGGTCAATTCTTGGTCAATTATAACAAATTTTACTTATTTATTATTAATGATTTTCATTCAAGAACCAAATTATTATGAAAAAAACTAATTCTTTTAATTATTTAGATATGGAATCAACATTTAGACTTAATACCTAAAATATATATTTATATGAAAATTAAATAAATATATTTTTTTATTTATTAAAGTAATGGTCATAGTGTCAATTATATCAATAAGGAAACCCTTTTCTATCCATAGTCTAAATGCCTCTTAAAGGTAATGAATGATAAATTCTTCTAATAATTAACTTATTTTACCTATATAAAATGATAATAAAAGATTAATATATATGTTAAACATTGTATTTTTATATAAAAATTCAATTTTAAATTTGATTACTTGATGTATTCATTTAACAAATCATAGTTAAATAATACCATTGGGCGTGCCCTCAACCATTCATCAGGGGTCAATGTAGACAATGTTTATGGACCTATAGTTACTCCAATTTGGTGAAGATTGTAAAATATGGGATCTATTTTCTAATACTTCTCATATTTATTTCTCTTTGGTCTGGTATGTCTCATTCTCAAATCATCCAAAGACATAAACAAAAATCAATATATTATTAAGCAGGATTAAATTTCATAATGGATCCTTCAAAGAGATTTTTTTCCTATATAATATAAATCATTTTTTATATATTTATTTTAGTTAGATACATCAACCAAAAATAAAAGGGTCTCCCTGAATTATTTTTTTTGTAAGATATATAGTTAGATAAAACATTCCTGAGAAAAAAGATGGGGACTTTTTGTTTCTCTAAATCAATCAATATTAATAGTTCCTCTTACAAAATTTTTATTAACAAATACATAAAAACCCTTTTAAAAGGAATCTATAAAAATGAAATAATCAAATAACCACCACCCTTACATGTTTTATAGTAAATGATAGCTTTCAATTGTAATCAATTCATGAAGAAGGTAGTGATAATCATGAGTTTTCAATGATTATAGTTTTCACTCTCTTTAGTTGGCTCATTTAGAAAAGTTAAATCAATAGAAATTAGGAACATTGATAGTCTCTAATACATCTAGAAATTTATTTTTCTTTGATGGTATTATCACATAATAAGAAAATGGAACTTTTCATTTATTTTCATCAATATAAACTTGATATAGTTATATACTCACTCCCCAATCCAACAAGTAACATAGTGATCATAAATAATCTTTGTAATTACCAGACATTTAAAATAATTCAAGGAAACCTTTCACATATTTTTTCCCTTGTATTCATTACATCTATATAGTGACATGATAAATAGGATGACTATAGTGGTAAATCCATGTGTACTCTTTTATTTTCCAAATTATAAATTGATTTAGTGGGAACAATCCTGTTATTTATTAATTTTATATGAACATTTCCCAATGAAAAAAATGTATAGTATTACATTGAGAACATTATATATATATATATATATATATATATATTTAAATTGTGGGGGATTATCAACCTCTATAATATTTTTATTCCTTCATTGAATATTCCTATATGGATGATTCATTGAAGAGAATGATTAATGTCTCATGAAACTAAAACCAATATGATATTTAAGCAATATATATTGGGTATTATTAATAAAAATAGGACAAGATAATTTTAGCTACATGCTCTTAAGAGAAATTGTTACATGAAAAAAGAAAATTTATTTTACACATATGTACTACACACATATTAAATATAGTTTTCATATAAGAATCCAATATGTGCATAGTAACATTCAAAATATTAATTAACTTGGTTATAAATTTTTCAAACTACACAAATATATATTTTCTAGAATCAAATGGGGGTGTATATGAGTATAATCAATAAAATGAGTTATTATTACTTGAAATTACATAATGGATGACTATAAATGTGAACAAGAAATGGCCACATGCCATGATAAGTACTAATCAAACCAAATGTATTGAAATAGTCACATTATTGACCCAACTAGACATTACACACCTCAGATAAAAAATATATATAACATGTATCAAATGTCCACAATGAAAATCCATCCTCATGCTGAATCAACTCATCATAATATTCAATTCATATAATATTATTTCATCAAATATTTGTTGAAATTTCATTAGACATGAATAGATTTTGGATCCCATGAATCAATAAAAAGTTATATATTACTTTTCATTGCATATGAAATAGTGTTTCAAATGCATTTTCCATCCATCGTGAAATTTCACATTCTATATAATCATTTAGGCTTCCAGTTTCCACCTAGAATAAAATTTAATTTTTTTTATAGACCTATATTTTATTTGGTGAAAATCCAAGATGGTTAGTTAACTATCAATCAATATAAATATTTTGAGGAAATATATATATTATGGTGAAGACATTATTTAAAAATAATAATAATATAATTTATTGATGAATTAGAAAGTACATGAAGGGTTTCATAATGAAGAACCCAAATTAAAAATTATATATTTTAGGTTGTAAAACATTCTTGATATTTAAGAGTACAGAAGCATTGATAAATTTCATCACTCCCTCAATATCATCAATTTAAATAGTATCATGATTTTTATTAAAATTATTGCCTTATTACGACGTAATACTATATTCCTCATGATGGTTTATAAATATAGACTGATAAAATATCAATTTATACATTCCAATCATTTTATTTCCCTTATGAATAGTCTTGGAGTTCATTTTCTCTCCATTATGACACCATAAGTAAAATTTTGTTTGAAAATTTACTTTTTTATATGATATCTAACTAATTCCCCACATAATAAAGGTATTTCAATATAATTATAATAATATAAGTATATAATAACTCTATAAAAATCATTATTAAATGAAAAACACAAAAAATAAAAATTCTCATGAAACATAGTTGGGTCCAATCAGTCTCATACATGAAAATTTTTTATATCTTTTTTCATAAAAATATGTTTTTAATCATGTCAAAATTATAAATAGTAATTGAAAAAGTCATTTCAACTATGAATATTTTGTATTCAAATTAACATCATTTTAATTTACAAACCAAATATCATTTCCTAGTCCTAAATTTATTTAAGGAATGATGCATGTTTACTTTATTTCAATCACTTCCAAAATAGTTGAAATACTATTAAAATAAATTCCATTAATAATGACTAAATATTCCAATGTATAAAAAAATTTATTATACACAAATATATTATTTTAAGAAATAACTTACATTATCATGAAAACAATAATTTGGGAAGGGATATAGTCCTTTAAAAACAATTTAAACTTTATATTTATCACTAATATACCTCATTTCATAAATATATCACATGAGAGGACATAATTTCATATATATAAGACAAAAATATTGGATTCATGTATATCAAAGAGTAGTAATTGTACAAAAGGCCATAAAAACTTGAACAAAAATTTAAAAAAATAATCATTTATTATCTAATAATTTTTATTTAATATCATATTTACCTAAAACATCACATAATAGTTTTTCAATAATGTGATGTAAATATTGAGGTTTTTTCCGAAAAAAGTACTTTATTTCTTATATAGGTAGTAAAAATAATTTAAATAATTCATAAAAGAAATCTATAAAATATCAAATATTAATTAAAATTTTATTTGAACCCATTTTAAAAAAATCAATACATTAAATGTATGAAATGTAGTAAAAGTGTTTTATAAAGTTTAATAAATATTTATTGTAACCTAGCTCACCCAAAATTATTATATATAACATGAAATACGAAAAACTTTATGCATTCAAATAGAGTTAAAAAACCACAACATTAACACCTAAATTTTATTACAAAAATATATATTTCTTGAATTGACTATCTATAAAATAATGTTCCCATATAACTGAATAATTGCATTACATTTGAAATAAGGACATGCCACATTGAAAATATAGAACATATATTTCTCATAAATTTCCAAAAAAATCACACCACTTTCATAAATGTTTCTCATACAAAATAGGATTTAAAATATTTTTAATGATTTATAACCAAATACATGGAAATTAAATAATATATTAGGTCATTCAAAATATTGGGTATCATGATGCATAAAGGTGGGGTTAAAATATGATAAAAAGGTGAATAAAATAAATATACAACGGTGATTTTAAAAAATAATCATGGAAAGGGTGATTAATAAATGAATAATGTGATAGGAATTGGGTTAAGCGAATGAACATAATCCCAAAACAAAAACCATCCTACAGGGAGTCCTGATTTGGGGGAGGGAAAGGGGGTTACCTAGAATGGTATATACACAGGTCAATACAAATGTTTTAGAAAAACCATGTGTATAACCGATTAAAACCACTGTTATAACACATACAGAAAAATATATAACAATTCTTGGTTAAAACCATTGGTGTAGATCTGTGTGTATAGAGAGAAATTATATTAGTGAGAATTCATAACCCAAAAGAAAAAAGGGTGGTTAACAAGTTCCCTTACCAGAGATCACGACATGATTGGTGTATGCTTCTGGCCATCATTTCCAAAAAAATTATGATCATTAAACACATAATTCATAACAATTTTCATGTATATTTCATTTTTGGGGTCTATTTTTAATATTATGTTTTAAATTTATAGTATAGTTTTTTCCATCGTCGTTCACTAGGGGTTGTTGAGTCAATTTTACCGAAACATACACGCTATGTTGAACAAGGTTGATGTTTATGCCTCATAACCACATAAACATTATAATTTTATATTTATAGAATATTTTTCATTCAATTAGTATATAAAATATATAATTCAAACTATTTTAAAAAATAAATTCAAATTGCGAATGATCTCAATGTATGTTTATATTGGTTGGTCGAAATCACTATAATCATTAATTATTAATATTACTAATATTGTTTCCAAATTATCTTCCAAGAATATTAATGACATTGTAAATATCATATTTCTTTATTAAAAATATTTTTCAAACCAACCGTGTAATCATGTAATGAGAAATAGAATATGTCATCCATTCAGTGTAGTGACTTGACCCTGCATCCACTTAACTACGATTTGGGCTATTGGGTCACTAGGCCTTAGGTGCACCTCCCATTATTCCGAAGGCTAATGACTAAGAGAAATGGTCTGATTAGGTAATAGTTTGGAGATAATACCCTACGATGATGATAATAAAAATGGTATACATATATATTACACAACGAAAGAAGGACCATAACAATGAAAGAAACAGAATAAAAACAGTATAAGAATATAAAAACATACCAGAAATAATGAGACCAATTCATAATACCATATGATGATAAATAAACAAGTCCAGACTAGTCATACATGAAATAAAGAAGTATGGTCACCTGTGGATGACCATATAAGTACATATACTGAAACACAAAACATGGCAGAACTCGATGAAGAGGAACCACCTATTCCACTTCAATCCATCCAATGAAAAAGTAGAAATTAGCTGATCACTGTGATCCATCTCCTAATCATGATTTAATACCTGATCTGAAAGCAAAAAGGTCTATACGCATCCTAAGGTTCTCGTGTAGGGTGTGTGTACAATGTCATCAATCCACTATCCACATGTTCCTATCTTATATCCATAAATATACGGTGTATCCATACATAAATAAATATCATTAACTCAAACATAATTATAAACCACTCTCTCCACTTTTAATTAATATCAACAACTGATCAATTTAGTTGTTTCGACCAATACCATATTGGAATGATATATCCATGGACAAAAATATAGAAAAAACTAATGTATCTCATCTAGAACCATGTAACCCGACACCTCGTACCATTTAAAACCTCATGTGAAATAATAAATTAAACAACATCTCATCAATATGCCTATCAGTAAATCATAAATCCCCTAGACTCTCATTCAATGTCACTGTTGTCATAGCAACCAAATGTCTTATGGAATGGTGATATTCATTTTTATTGAAATAATAAACTACCATCGGCTCAATATCATGACACCCATACACATGATGACTTCTGTCTTCCCATAATCCTTTTCCATAATCCAATAATGTGATAGAAATTTTCATTCCACAATTTATTGTCTCAAACAGAATATCGCATTGATTTATATAGTAAGAACATCCTATATAACTGATGGTCTACACCATCCCATAAGTTGTTATATCAATGGAGGTCTCCACCCATAATGAGTTGTCAACATCACCTAATATGATTCTTATCTATTTGAACATGACTCATACAATAATTTAATCCAACAAATGTGAGTTAAAATCCCAAAAACTCCCTACGATACACCATCCATAAACCATATTGCCACATGTGGACCACTTCATCCAAATACTGATGGTCAACACCATCACAAAACCAATGGGTTAGGCCCTCAGTCCTGATGATCTTATCACATCAATCTCTATGAACCATTTCACCACAACACAGTGATAAACATCACCCAATGTATCTCAGGACACACCCTCAGCCTAACCAACCATGTCATCCCAGTCCCAGTGATCAACATGACTTTAATACCTTAGGTCATTCCTCTTATGTTCCCATGGATATAATTTAATCTTATAAACATTAATTAATTAAATAAAACATCTTTCCTAACATTACTAATTTGTCAAACAACCCATAATCATCTAATCATATCTAAATAAACTAGGTTTTTCACAATGAGAATTGATAACATCAATTAAATGATTTAAATACAAAAATTAATTTATTAATGGTTTCACCTGGACAACCCACATGTTCCTATTTAATAACACCCCATTAACACTCATATATTTAAGGATCAAGTTATTAACCATTTAACAAACACTCATAGACACTCTCTCATCAAATATTGGACTCAAATTCTAGTTGTGTCGAATAAAAATTGATATTAAAACAAAAACCCTAACAATAAGAAAAAAAATGTCTTGCATGGATTTAATATTTTTCATGGTGAGAAAAAATGATGGTTGGAATCCAACGGAGGAAAGGGCTTACCACTACACTTCTAATACACTTATCATTGTTTAAATAGAATCTCAAAAGGTTTCAGGAGGCCAAATAATTGGAAGAGGCATAAAGAGCTATGCCGTCAAAGAGACGCATTTCATGTGTGAGGTGAGAGTAGAGGAGAAACCTGTTATATATGAAGAAGAAAAATGGAATTTTTAGTCTCTATAAAAATCCAAACGGTTATCACATGGTTGGGAAAACTGTATGGTTTCTACTATCAAAAGGAAAGACATCTTTAATGCTCTGTCCACACAGTTTGACAAGTTGTTCTCCAATAAAGTAGGTGAGTCTAAAACCTTCACTCCAACACACGCTTTACTAGAAGGGACCTCATGTTCAAGTTAACCATTACCCATGGTAAATTAGGATGCATGGTTTAGGATTCATGAATAGAAAAACCATGGTCCAACAATGATCCATTTTATATCTTTCCTAAAACTTGGGTTTCAAATCCTAGTGCTTTCAAAACCCATTTAAACTCTTGAGGCACTCATAGATCCCTAAAAATATTCTAAAAAATTAATTTAAAGGAATTTAAACTGTCAAATTTGGTCCTAACACAAGAATTCATATTCCCTTATCGAACAAACATGACATTCAGAAAGACTTTAAATGTTAACCTATTCAAAAACATGAGACGTTAAATGTAGGTGGTAAACAAAATAGAATTTGGGTGAAATTTTCATTTTTAAAAGGATGAGAAGGTGGTAGATAACAGTTATTTTTTCAACATAATAAAATTAAAATATATTTAGGATAATATTTAATTTTTTTATGATGGTTATAATAGACTAAGTGGAGGATGAAGAGGAAAATTTATAAGAATGGAAATTAGAGAAATATTTGGATATACTTCCTTACTTCTTTGGATAACCCCTTTAATAATTGAATTATGCTTTCTAAGGCTAGTATTTGGTTGATATGAGATCCTCTAAGACACATGTAATAGTGTTTTTCGGGGTTATTTTGATAGATATAGGTCAATATATAAAATTTTAATGTGTGAAGAGAAGTGAGGTTGTCACGAGTGATATTCATAAGTTGGAAAAGTGGTGTTTTAGTGTCATATGTTGACTATTTTATAATTTACATAGTATTCCTTGAATATTATTGATTCCATTGAAATTTATTGCTTTATTATTAAAATATTTAGGGTTCATTAATATTTTGATCAATTAAAAACTAAATAAAACCATTAAAAATTTAAATTAAAAATAGAGAACTTAAACAGTTTTTATTTGATATAAATATAATTTATGTTAAAAAATGTCAAATATTGTCTTCTAAAATTAATGTAATATTTTTAATTTTATTATTTCACTCTCTAAACTCGTTTTTTGGTTTATAAATTCATTTCATAATTTTTATAATCATTCTTAAATCATAATGATTTCATAGAAGTCACAGTATTTGTTAAAAGTAATGCTTTTAGTAATAAAAAATAAACTTATTTAGAAAAAATCAAATAATTTATTGTAAAATGAATTCAATATGTTAATTCCCCAAAAATTTAAATTTTACAAAAATAACATTCAAAATATGACAAATTGATTTTTAAAAATCATTATTTATTTGAAAAACTATTACTCTTTTAAAAAACATGGAAATTTATTACACCAAAAAATAATAATATGATTTTATAAAATTATATTTTAATTTATATAAAAACAATGTATAGTCCAGATCCAAATGGATAAACCCCTTTCATGTTTCCTAAGACTGAGTTGCTTTGAGGAGGTTTGAATGAAGTCTATAGGAGCTGTATGCAAATAGTGTGATGCATTGAGATTTCACGCCAGGTAAAAAGTATAATTAAAATAAAATTCGGTTTTAAGATGTTTATTATATCATGATTATAAAAATAAATTAAATAATTAGGTGAAACATTTTTTTGGTGGGAACAAAACCCTGAGGATTACCCAATGTGAAAGGAGATTACACATCTTGCAATTCCCCGTTGTAGTTCTATTTTAAGTATTTTTAGTCACTTAGGATACTCATAACCCTATGGATGTGGTGGATATTCCTCTCATTATAGGAGACCCAGTAGTCCCCTCTATAGTGTTTTTGAGAACCCTTAACCATGAATCAATCATCGTGCTTTTATCTTTGATCTATGGTAACCAAGGTTGACCAAGTTGTGTTTTCCCTTCAATTTACAGTAGTTTCTTTCAATTTTATCTCTTTTACTCTAAATTATATTTCCATGTGAGTTTGGATGATCTGTAATGTTTTTTATTGGTGTTTATATTTGTTTTTGTTGGTGCAGTTGTGTCGCAACATCCTTAGATGGATGCAGTTCTAGTAGGAGGGGTGACCTGAGATCTGTTGCATGCTTCATTCTCATGCGAAGAATGCTGACACCCTTTTGAGGTAAGGGATTCAATTATTATGAATTTATTTACATGAAATCATATATCTCACAAGATTTATCCTTTGTATCACAATGAAAATAACCTAAAAATTTTTTATACTAGATTAAATAATTGTTATCAATCGCATGGTGATGTTGTGGTTTGTACCATGATAATGAGCTGCCTCTTGACCTGGTAGATAATGTGGTATCTAGGTAGTTCTTGTTATTCTTGGTTTATCTTATGAAATTGTTCCAGAATTTATGGCCAAAATTAACTGCTGATTAATTGTTTAATGCTTTAAAGATGAATGTTTAATAAATCTGGTTATTATGGTAATTTGATGGTAATAAAATTTATCCAAGTATGCATGTTTAATTGAATTGGATAAGGGATTTCAAATATGTTTATATTTATTTATAAAGGAATTAAAGAAAAAATAAATTATTTTTTAAATAATTTGAGATATCTATGATAGATTTATGCTTTGGTTTCTAGTAGTTGGAACCTGTGATAAAGAATGAGTTAATTCATGATGGAACAAGAATCAGTTGTGTCATAGATGATAATTCCTTGATGGGCTTGAGTCTCCCGATTTCTTATGTGGTCCAATATCCTTGTTCTATCAATTCATGATAGTTCCTTGTGTGTGAAGGTGGAATTCCTTGTTTAGATCAATTAGTCTAGTTTATTTGTTTGTTTCATTGTACTTTTGATGTGAAATGAGCTTAGGATGGCTAGTCTTGGAGGGTTGTTATGGTATATGGGGTCAGGACGCCTGAATGTGACATGAGCCTGGGATGGCTGATCCTGGAGTACGGGTGTGGTGTGAGGGGAAGGGAGGCATGGTTGTTATGGTAGCAGTTGACGCTTGGTGTGGAAACATGCAGCAATATATGCATTTGGGTGTCAGGAAGCACACTAGGGATGACTGAATGGGTCGAAGCTAGGATTACCCATTTACATGAAAGATGGATTCTTATTTGAATATATTTTTTGGAAACCAACCAGGTAGTTTGTTTATCTTATTTCATTTTCCATACCACTTAAGGTAGATGGATATTCTAGGTTGTAAACCTTGTTTAGTATGTTAGGATATTTCCCTAGAGTAACTGGTAATATGGAATGTAATTTTATTAATAAATGAAAAAAAAATTTAACCCACAGGGTTATAGGCTACTGGGATGCGATGGTGGTGTTATAATTCTGAGAAGTTGTGGGCTCTGTTTTCTTATTCTTGGAAAGCATGGTACATTTTCATAATGGTAATTTACTAGAACATTGTTAAATGATCAATTAGTAGTGGAATCATGGAGACCAAGAGCCATAGTTGTAGTTGAGTATGATATTGTGTTATACCCATAGTGTTGTCGTGAGCTATACTATATCATTTAATTTTTATGGTTCTACATGATGCTCCACCCTACCAGTTATGTAAACTAACACCCAGAGGAATCTGATCATCGAGGAGGTGTTTTCCCCAATATCCTAGTAGAAGGATGGATGGATGACTACGACCTTTATCCCTCCCTATTCGCATTGTAGTTACTTGTGCTGGTATGTACAGTGGTTATTTTCCCCCATATATGTGTGTATAGGGATGTAATGGCTTTAGGTTATTTCGCTCACATATAATCTAGATATAGTTTCATAAGGACTACAATAGGTATAACATATATAGACTATCATGTATTGAGTATCCTTACACGACATATGGACTGTGATGGCTTGAGGTACAATACCTGATGTATGATACATGTTATTTGGTATGTGTTGGATCCTAGAATAACTTTGTTACTCTGGTTATGTGGATGTGGTGGTTTGATGCAAGTGGTTCTTCTTGTGGGGCTTCACCTAGTGTCTGTGGGCTATTCTTTTTGGAGGGAGATACTCAAGGAATGTGATGTTGGGGTAGAGCTTTGAATCTGTGGGGAAGTGGTAGTGGGGTACCCAAGATATTATATATTATATTATATACGGTTGTATTCCATACATGGTGAGAATATTCTTAGTGAGGTTGGGAACATAATATACCTGTTTTTTTGATGGGCTAGTTCCACTTATGGATTCACTATTTTTAGTATGTTTTATTTAACTTTTAAATTAGAGTATCTAGGGATTATCCTACAGGTTATATTGATATACTCACTCGAAATATATGTAATCTATTTTTTAGATCAGTTAAAGGAGGTTGGAGACCGGGTTGGTTACTACTATGTTGATGTTTTTCAAGAGTTGTTTTGGAATTGTTGTCACTGATGTATTTACCTTTCTTTTGGTATGTGCTATTTTTCCTTTCAGTTGTAGTAGTTCTTGAATGACATTACATATGTTATTTTGGGTTTTATTTTATATTGTAGTTGGAGAAAGAGTTTGTTCGTGTGTATCTAATCTCTATCACTCTCTCTCTCTTTCATTTTTTCTCTTAGGGGGTAATGCCTCCCATCTCAGTTTTTACTATACCCTTGGTGCTAGACACCAACTAGGGGCCTACATGAGGTGGGACTTGGGTTTCATTGTCTATCTTATCCCATAGTCCACCCTAGGAGGGGTTGACATTGTGGGGGGGGGGGGGGGTCATGACATATTGGTATTAGAGGTCTGGTTGAGGTATTAGATGGATTTTGAAGTTAGGAATGGATGAGGTGGCATGGGTTGGTAAGGAAACAATGATCGCTAATTTTAGTTTGAGATGTAATGTAACGACCCAAAGCTTTTCAATGAAAAGTCCCTTCTTAAAATTATGTCATAAAATCACTACATAATGAAATAATAAGTTCTAAGTGACCATTAAACATAATTTTTTCACTTATTTGTTGGGAATTTCAAAAAGCTGACTTACACAGTGGTGTTCAAGATGATTTTTTTGAGTCTAATGAAACAAAAATAATTTGTTAGTGAATAGTAACGTACCCATGCAAATAGTAACCCACCCTTATGAATAGTAATATGACCCTTACGAATTTTGAATCATCCAACATAAGAGTAAACTTACCCATGAATAATGAAATAAAATTTAGACATCTTAGAAAGTGACAATTTGACCTTAGTAAACATTTTGGTATTTTGTAAATAATAAATAAATAATTATAAATAATTAATTAATTTAAACGAATATTTATTTTCTTAAAATGTGTTAATTAATTATCAAATAAATGTCTTATAGTTTTTCGATAATTTTATAAGGCCCTATGTAATTTTTGAAATAACTATAAAATCAGTTATAATTTTAAAAACTGTGTTTTTAACTAAATTATGATTTTAGTTAAATATTAAATTAATCATATTTAGAAAATTATTATTGAAATATAGAAATCATTTTTGGATTATACACATCTAAAAATGGTTGGGGTAAATTTTTGGAATTTTTTTAAAATACATGAATTTTTAGTGAATAGTAAAATACATTAATTTACCGTATAAATAAATTATAATTAAAACCCACTATTCCTGACATCACAAGTGATGTAAGCACCCAAATCCCTAAATCACATGCCTTATTTACTATTTTTTGTCATGTATGACTCACTATTCCTTGACATAGGGGAAATTAATAAACAAATGAATTTTATATTAAAGAAAACCCCTCTCCCCTCCACTATAAAATCCACCATTCACACCCTCATTTCCTCACACCTCTCAAGATCCTAGACTTCTCTAAAATTACCAAAAATCCTAACAATCCTCTCTCCCATGTTCATCATCTGATGGTCTCATCAAAAGACCAATCCTAGCTTCTTTAAGTAGGATCTCAAAATAAGACATTAAGTGTTAATTTCTCTCCCTCTTCTCCTTACTTCTGAAAATTATTTTTTATTTAAAAATAGGAGAATAAGCCGAGGGGAACAATTCACGGGGGGCGAAATTAGTGGAGACCAAGTGAATCCTTTCGGATCACATTAACATACTCACACGGGAGGGAATTAAGACTGTCGAAAACTAACAAGGTCTCCCTCTTCTCCTTAAATTTCCATTCATGTTCAAGTTTATTTCATGATATCTCACCACCAATATTCATCCAAATTGTATTGTAACTCTAGTACTATACATGTACTGTAATTTTATGATACTAATGGTATATTATATCATCCAACCCCAATTCCCTCTTCCTTTTATTTTATTAAATAAAACGTTGTTCGTGAGGTGTTAATTTATCACCTTCCAGAACGAAAAGTTTTCTTCTTCCATTTCTACATTCAGATCTGGTAATGAAACCATTTTTATGGTTGAAACAGAATCTGTTATATTTATTTTCTCCTATATAATGTTTTGTAACTAACTTATGACCATATTTCTAGTGATAAAATAAAAGAAGTTCATTAGGATCGAAAAATTGCTCAAAATAACCCAAGCACTCATCATTTAATTCGTATCTAATGATTCATGCACATGAATCTAATATAATTCTTTATAAGGTCAGTAAAACTAGTTTAATGTAATTAAAAACATTTTATATAAGTTCTTGTTGTTTTCCCATGTCGTACCTGAACATTAGTTTAAGAATACAGGTGAACCACTCAAGAAAACCATAAAAAACAAACATTCCTGAACAATGTTTTTAAACTCTATAACTCGTCCAAAGGAACATAAAATCACTTAATAGAACCATAATGAACCATATTAATGTACACAAGGTTATGGATTTATATTTAATGGATATAATGTCATTATACATTAATGAGAAGGAACCATTCAGATACATGGTAAGGGAAAATTCTTCAACCCAAATTTCATCTTTCAGGTTCTCCAACTTTCACTCCATTTTTGAGATGGTTACTCCTAAAAAATCATTCTTTCATCATTTTCATCCCTTTTATGGGATATATATGTTTACCACTATTTATTATGTCAATCAAAATTATTTACAAAAGATCTCTTCTTTTAAAAACTCACCTTTTACTTCTCATTCAAGGTTGATGGTTCTTGTATCAAGTATGTTATTCCCTCATTGTTTTGTGAACCCAATGTTTATGAATGTGTTCTTCTGAGATGAAACTAATTCCTTTAAATGGGTTGGTTATGATCATTATCGATATACTTTCTATGTTTCATGAATGATAATGATAATATAATGATGTGACGGGTGCGCCCAGAATTATATAGCGCAATATAAATGTTTGAATGTGACTGGTGCGCCCAGAATTATACAGTGCTCCAATGAATTGGTTAAAGCAATGAATCACATGAGTAATTTTGAAATGATGTGGACAAGATTCTAGCTTTGTTGAAAATTATGTGTGGTTGTTAACCAGTAAGACAAGATGTTTCATTTTTATGCATTACCACACTTCTAGTCTTTTATTTATGCCTCCTATCATGTTTATGATTTTTTCCCATGTTATGATTATGCTCAACCCATGCTATATTGTTCTTATCTGTCCTCTTTCTGGGCTTCTATCTCACCCTTTTAGATGTATATCCTCAGGTGGCTACATGTAATAAGGAGAGTACAAGTGCCAATAAGAATCTAGAGAAGAAGAAATTAAATAAATGTTTACGCTTGATGTTGTAATTGTTATGTATGGTCCAAGTTTTCCAAAGACACTAAACCTTTGGATCCTCTATGTGTAATACTATTATGTTGTTTATATTTAAAATTATGTAATAGTAATGTAAGAAAAGGTTGGGTCTCTATAGTTGGTATCAGAGTAATGGTTTAGTTAATTTGGGAATTATGATAGGTGAACCCTAGAGAAAACCTCCAGCATGAGACTATGTACAAATAGACATTGAAGAATCTATACATAGGGATCCCATATGTTTGGATTTTAATATAAATATAGCAAATTAATAAGTTATGTATTAATGACTTGTTTACTTTGGTTTTCTTCTAACCTTTTTTATTTTAGAAAATGGTGGGAACCAGGAGAAACTAGGCCAACAACTCGGGCGAGGGCCAATGCAACGATTGCCTGAAAACATCCCCAATGATTTGTGATGGGGAGTTCAAAAAATCATGGTGATGATTACCCAATTATCTCAGGTTGTTAACAATAACCATAATAATGGGGAACTTCCACCTTCACCAAAGAGGGAGCAACTGGTTATCGAATGTTTTATGTGGCAACGACCACCGATGTTTCATGGATCTTCTGACCCACTAGTTGCAGAACAGTGGGTTGACTCCATGGAGAAGATATTCTATATTCTGCATTGTTCAGAGATGGAGAAGGTGACCCTAGCCATTTATCATCAATATGTTGAAGCCAATCAATGGTGGGCTTTGATTAAGAACACCAAGCCATGAGAGAAATTTGAAGAGATGGAATGGGAAGACTTTAAGATCGTGTTTCTGAATAAGTATTTCCCACGAACTCTTGACACAAAGATGGGGAGATAATTCATGGATCTTAAGAAAAAAGAAGTGGAATATTTCCCAACCTATGAAGCTAATTTCACAAGCCTTTCAAGGTAAGCTTATGTTTTTGTTATCAACAATGATAGAAAAATTGATAGATTATTTAGTGGATTAAAACCACACCTTTAAAAGGCTCTTACAATTCGAGACTTTGGGAGTTATGAAGAAGTTGTTAGATGTTCTCTCAAAGTGGAGATGGAGTTTGGAGAATGGTCCCATGGCTATGGTGATAAGAAATGAAACATAGAGTTTGTAGCTGGAGGATCCAATAATAAAGGTGGGAAGAAAACACAACGACCCACATGCCAAAAATTTGGAAAGTTGCACCATCGTAACTGCCTCAAAGGGATGGGGAAATGCATCAAGTGTGGGAAAGAAAGACACCATTCTCAAGAGTGTCAAAAAGTCATGAAAATGAATGATAATGTAGCTGATGAATGGAGATAACCAATCATGGTTCAAGGATAAAACTATAGGGAGCTGGGGAACTATGCAAACCAGTCCACTAAACCTTGATTTCTCAAGTGTAATCAATGTCAGCAGCCACCAAAGACAAAGTAACAAGGAAAGGATTATTCCATCACTACTACAAAGGACGAGCATGGTAATAAAGTCATACAAGGTACACTTCCTATTCACTCAAGAATAGAAAAAGTCATATTTGATTCCAGTTCTACTCATTACATTATATCTTGTAAGTTTGCTAGAATTATAAAAGCAAATCTTTGAAACCTTGACGTAGAGATATCTGTAAAAATACCAAGTGGGGAAATCATTGCACCCCATGTGTTTGACTCTTCTCATATTGGCGTATGTGGGAAGATTCTTCCAAATAATGTTTTAATATTTCTTTTGGTGAAGTTCGACGCTATAATGGGAATGGATTGGTTCTCATTATATGAAGCACATATAAACTATTCAGAAAATGAAATATATTTTCCTGTTCCGAACCATCCCATGCTCAACAACAAATTCAAGGGAGATCATGAATCTCCGTTGAAAAATCCTTCAATGGTGTGGGTGTTGATTCCCTATGAATAAGAATACCTCGGTCAAATGGTTGAGTTGAAGGAAAGTTCCAACCTTGAGGAAATTCCCATCATGAGAAAATGTGGTGATGTATTTCCCGAAGAGTTACCTAGAATTCCCTCGGATCATGAGGTATAGTTATCAATTGAACTCATACCCAGAGCTACTCCTATATTGATGTGTCCCTATAGGATGGCTTCTATCAAACTAGAGGATTTAAAGAAGTAGCTACAAGAGAAACTGGACAAAGGGTTCATACGCCCTAGTGAATCACCTTAGGGTGAACCAGTTCTCTTTGTGAAGAAGAAGGATGGAATAATACGATTGTGTATCGATTATCGGGAACTCAAAAATATTACCATAAAGAACAAGTATCCTCTTCCAAGGATTTATGACTTGATTTCTCAGTTAAGAGGAGATCAATACTTTTCAAAAGTGGATATTCATTCTAGATAACAACTGGTAAAGGTGAATAAGGAAGATATTTAGAATACTTCCTTACAAACAAGGTATGGGCACTATGCATTTTTGGTGATTCCCTTTGGACTTACTAATTCCCCTAGAATCTTCATGGATTTGATAAATAGAGTCTTTTGACATTACCTCAACAAATTTGTGGTAGTGTTTATCGATGATATTCTCATCTACCCTAAGAGCAAGGAGGAACATGAAGAACATATAAGACATTTGTTAGCGACATTGAAAAAGGAGAAGATGTACGCCAAGTTCATTAAGTGTGACTTTTGGATGAACAAGTCACATTATTGGGAAATGTGATCTCAAGTGAAGGAATTTATGTGGATCCTTAAAAAACAAAGGTGATTGAGGAATGGACCAGACCCTCTAGTGTTAAGAATATACGTAGTTTTCTTGGATTAGCTGGTTACTACCAACGTTTTTTGAGAAACATCTCACGATTGTCAAGACCGATAACTAAGTTAACAAAGAAAGGGGTATATTATGTCTGAATGGAAGAATGTGAGGGAAGCTTCAAGGAGTTAAAGAGAAGGCTTATCAGTGCACCTGTACTCAAACTACCAAAAAGTGGAGAACGTTTGGTGATATATAGAGATGCTTCAAAAAAAGGCTTGCGTTGCGAACTCATGAAAAATGATAATGTGATAGCCTATGCCTCACGACAGTTTAAGATCCATGAGAAGAACTACCCAATTCATGATATAGAGCTAGTAGGCGTGATTTTTGCCTTGAAAATATGGCGGCACTAACGTTTTGGTGAGAAGTGTGACATATACACAGACCACAAGAGACTAAAGTATATATTCGCACAAAAGGAGCTCAACATGCATAAAAGGAGACGGTTAGATCTAATCAAGGATTGCGATTTATCTATTCACTATCATCCTAGAAAGGCGAACAAGGTAGCTGATGCTCTAAGCAGAAAAAAACATACTACTCTATCCATGGTACGGGTTGGGAAAGACCCTATCTTCTTGGATATGCAATGAATGGATTTGTAAATCATAAGGGAAAGGGATACATCCTACCTTTCCCAAATTATTGCACAACCATCCATCAAAGAGAATATTAAGGAAGCACAAAAGGATTTTGTGGAGATACAAAAGAGGGTGAATGAAGTAAAATAAAGGAAGCTACAGGAGATCCATATCGATGATAATGGAGTGACTCAGTTTGGAACGTGTCTTTGTGTGCCTTAATCACCCGATATAAAGAAGTAGCTACTGGAAAATAAACATAGGTTAACATTCTATATCCATCATGGCAGTACCAAGATGTACCATGATCTCCGAGAATACTCTAGTGGGATAACATGAAGAAGGATATTGCAGAGTATATATCGAGGTGCTTGGTATGTTAGCAAGTTAAAGCTGATCAAAAAAAGTCAAAAGGTATGATGCAGCCATTGCCTATAACCATGTGGAAATGGGAAAATGATACTTGGGACTTTGTCACGGGTCTCCTGAAGATGTTAAAGAGAAATAATGTGATATGGGTTGTGGTTGATCGACTCACCAAGACTGTCCATTTTATCTCTATTTGGGAAGATATCTCTCTTGAACAACATGCAAAGATATATGTGAAGGAAGTGGTGAGACTGCACGATGTTCCACTCTCAATTTCCTCTAACTGTGATCCAAGGTTCACATCTAAATTCTAGAGGATCCTTCAACATGATTTGAGAACTGAATTTAATTTCAGCTCGGCCTATCACACCCAAACTAATGGCCAATCTGAAAGGAATATTCAGCCGCTTGATGATATGTTAAGAGCCTTCTCTCTAGAAATCAAAGGTTGATGTGATCAAAATCTCCCATTGGTTTAGTTCTCATACAACAATAGCTTCCACTAGAGTATTCAGATGGCTCCATGTGATTCACTGTATGGAAATCGATGTAGAACTCCAACCTATTGGGATGAAGATGGAGAAAGAAAGCTACATGGACATGATGTTGTGCAAGAGATGATAGACAAGGTTCAAGTCATCCAAAAACACATCAAAGCTACTTATAGTTAGCAAAAGAGCCATGATGACAACCATCGAAGGGACTTGGAGTTCTACGTTGGAGATAATGTCTTCCTATGAATATCTCCATGGAATAGAGTCATGAGATTTGGGAATAAAGGGAAGCTAAGACCAAGGTATATTGGCCCCTTGGATATCCTTGACTACATAGGAGTCGTGGCATATCGACTTGCACTTCCACTGAATATGGATCAATTTCATGATGTGTTTCACATATCACTCCTGAGGAAGTACATATCAAACCCCTCACATGTACTAAACTCAGAGGTGGTACAGTTTGAAGATAATCTCTCTTTTGAGGAGCAGCCGGTAGAGATTCTTGATTAGAGAGATATGGTTCTACACATCAAGACAACTCATCTTGTTAATGTGTTGTGGAGGAACCACAAGTTTGAGGAAGCTACTTGGGAACCAGAAGAGGAAATGAAGTAGAAGTACCCTCACCTATCTGTGTAATGTGAAATTTTGGGGGTGAAATTTCTTAAGTGGGGAAGAATGTAACGACCCAAAGTTTTTCAATGAAAATTCCTTTCTTAAAATTATATCATAAAACCACATGAAAGAAAAACATAATGAACTACTAAGTTCATAATGACCTTTAAACATAATTTTGTCACTTCTGTATTCGGAATTTTGAAAATACGACATGCAAGGTTGTGTTCAAGATGATTTTTGTAGTTTAATGAAACAAAAATAATTTTCAGTTAATAGTAGCAAAACCTTGTGAATAGTAACCAACCCCTATGAATAATAATATGACCCTCATGAATAGTAAATCATCCCACATAATAGTAACCTTACCCATGAATAATTAAATAAAATTTAGACATCTTAGAAAGTGACAATTTGACCTTAGTAAACATTTTGGTATTTTGTAAGTCATAAATAATTCATTTTAATTAATTCATTTATTTAAAAGAAAAATTATTTTCATAAAATGGGTTAATTAATTGTCAAATAAATTTATTATGGTTTTTAGAGAATTTTATAAGACCCTATGTAATTTTTGAAAGCACTATAAAATTAGTTTTAATTTTAAAAACTGTTTTATGTAAATTATGATTTTAGTTAAATATTAAATTAATCCTATTTAGAAAATTATTTTTCAAACATGGACTTCAAATTTGGATTCTACACATCAAAATATTTTTAGGGTAAATTTTTAAGATTTTTCAAAAATACATGAATTTTTGGTGAATAGTAAAATACATTAATTTACCGTATACATACATTATAATTAAATCCCACTATTCCTGACATCACAAGTGATGTAAGCACCCAAATCCAGAAATCACATGCCTTATTTACAATTATTGGTCATGGATGACTCACTATTCCTTGTCTTAGGTGAAATTAATAAACTAATGAATTATATATTAAGGAAACCCATCTCCCCTCCACTATAAAAACCACCATTCACACCCTCATTTCCTCACACCTATCAAGATCCAAGACATTTCTAAACTCTACCCAAAAATCCGCCCTAGACCCTCTCCCATGTTCAAAAGCTTCTGGTATCATCAAAAGACAAATCCTAGCTTCTTTAAGGAGAATCTCTAGAGGAGGATTTAAGAGGTAATTTCTCTCCCTCTTCTCCTTTAATTTCCATTCAAGTTTAAGTTCATTTCTCGATTTCTCACCACATATCTTCATCCAAATGGTATTTTAACTCCATTATTAACTTTTAAAGTAATTTTATGATGCTAATTGGATATTATGTCATCCAATCCCCTTTCTCCCTTCCATTTATTTTATTAAAGAAAATGTCGTTCGTGAGATGTTAATTTATCACCGTCAAGAACGACAAGTTTTCTTCTTCCATGTCTACCTTCAGATCTGGTAATGAAAACATTTTTATGGTTGAACCATAATATGTTATATTTAAGATCTCCTATTTAATGTTCTAGAACTAACTTATGACCGTATTGCTAGTGATAAAAAAAAAACAAGTTCATTATGATCGAAAAATCGCTCAAATTAACCCAAACAATCATCGTTTAATTATTATCTAACGATTAATCCACATGGATTTAATATAATTCAATATAATATCATTAAAACTATTTTAATATCATTAATAACAAGTAATATATAGTTTTTGTATGTTTACCCATGTTCTACTCGAACATCAAATTAAGAATACAAGTGAACCACTCAAGAAAATCATAAAAACTAGCATTCCCAAACAACGGTTTTTAAACTCTATAACTCATCCAAATGCACATAAAATCACTTAATAAATCTATAATGAACCATATTAATGTACACAATGTTCTGGATTTCTAATTAATGAATATAATGTCATTATACAGGACATTAAAGAGAAGGAAGCATTCGAATACATGTAAGGGTAATTCTCAAACCCAAATTTCATCCTTCGGGTTCTCCCTCTTTCACTCCATTTTTGATATGGTAACTCCTAAAAAATAAATTTTTCATCATTTTGTTTCCTTTTATGGGATAAAATTTTTTACCACTATTGTTTATGTCAAACAAAATGTTTTCCAAAATAACTCTTCTTTTAAGAACTCATCATTTACTTCTCATTAAAGGTTGGCGGTTCTTGTATCAAGTATGTTATTACCTCATTGTTTTGTGAACCCAATCTTTATGAATGTGTTCTTAGGAAATGAAACCCATTCATTTACATAGGTTATTTATGTTCATTATTGATATATTTTTTATGTGGCATGCACGATAATGATAATATTATGATGTGACAGCTGCGCCCGGAATTATATAGTGCAATATGATTATTTGATTTTGACGGGTGCACCCTGAATTATACAGCACTCCAATGAATTGGGTAAAGTGATGAGCCTCATGAGTAATTGTAAAATTATGTGGATAATATGGTAGCTTTGTGCATAATTATGTGTGGTAGTTAACCACTAAAACATTATGTATCATTTTTATTCATTCCCACACTTCTAGTCTTTTATTTATGCTTCCTCTCATGTTCATGATCTTTTTCCCATGTTATGATTATGCCCAACCATGATATATTATTGTTATCTATCCTCTTAATGGGCTTCTATATCACCCCTTTTGATGTATATCCTCAGGTGGCTACATGTACTAAGGAGAGAACAAGTACCAATAAAAATATAAAGAAGAAGAAATTAAATAAATGTTTATGCTTGATGTTGCAATTGTTATGTATGGTCTAAGTTTTCCCAAGAAACTAAACCATTGGATCCTCTATGTGTAATACTATTATGTTTTTATCTTTAAAATGATGTAATTGTAATGTAAGAAATGTTTGGGTCGCTATATGTAAACATGGGAGATCGGATAAGTCATAAGCATTTAGGTCCCCATGTGATCTGATGCATAGACCTTTATGCTTTCAATGACTACTAAACATGGTGATATTAGGTGTAGGGTATTTAACTTGGAATGTATCATGCATCATCATTATTTTCACCTAAATTTTAATGGTTATACCAAGGGATAAGTTAAACTATAATTAATAAGAGAAAACAATTAATTAATGTAAAGGTTTTCTATATACTGGGTTTAGGAATTCTATGTCATTGTTATTTTGAATCCACTAATCTAGGTCGACATCCTCATCATGTCCATGTAGAAGTTGTTCAGTATGTTTCTCCAAAATATCACTGTAGAGTGGAGGATTTTGACGATGACACATAATGGAGGACATTCCAAGAGTTTCAGCACCGAATTCTTCTAATGTATGAGGGCTCCGTTGAAGACACAGTCAACGAATATTGGTTGGATTAGTTTTAGATAACCTTATTTTTAATCCATTCCCATATAGATAATGGGGTATCTTATAATTTTATGATGTTTTGTGGGGTAGTGAGTTAGTGATTGTTCTTGTTCCACATAGATCATGAGGTGTAAGTGGTTTCATGGGAGAAGTTCTGAGACCAATTCAAAGCTATGTTTATTTCTTCTACAATGTAATAGTCTAGTTGTTAAGATATTTTTACCCTTAGGTTGGGGAGATCCTGTTTTCAAGTGTCTAGGATCCATTTTATAAACCTTGTGTGATATTTTTTGGACCTATGTTTAGATGAAGAGGCCAACGCGAGGAATTCTCGAGGAGTATTTTCATCCATAGATCTAGTGCTAGGTCACCACATTTTAGCTGAAGTCATTTCATGAGGTAATGTAAAAGGGATAGGTCATCTATATTACATTATATAGAACCAGATTTTCATGAGGGGGATGTCTTCTGGATTACTCATGAGGAAGATAGGTGGTGTGGGGTTCCCAATTTTTTTACAGAAGAGTTTCCAATCATCAGGGGGTAGGTCCTAGCACTCAATGACTCATTTATTCAAGGGAATAGACTCCCAAGTCAATGAAAATGGATTAGATGAATGTTTTTCTTAAGTAGGATGAGGTTATCAATAGAGAGAGTGACCTAACACTCCGGCCAACCAAAGTTTTCTAGTGGTTCTGTTACTGGTTCCTCTAATGAGGCGGTTCCAGCCGAGGCAGCTGTAGAAGGTTGGTCTATTTTGGAATCAGAAGAGCATAGATGGGGTAGGAAAAGGGAAACCCTAAGATTCTTTTCATCCTTAGAGAGTAGAGAGCCACCATATAGGTGGTAATTATCACAAATAGAGAGGCCATGTAGTAGGTTTTGGTGAGCTTCATGCTTCCGTAATTCCAATGTCAGGTGAGCCCAACATCGTCTGATGTACCATTTTTTTTATTTTCTACTTGGGTCCATACCTTTTTTGATCAAAGAGAGACACACTCTTCCATATCATATTCCCTTTGCCATGATTTGGTATTATAGGTAAATAGACTTCCAGTGCCTTTTGCGTTGACTATGCATGTTGAATATCGAGATAACTAGTTTAATATATTTATATACAGTGACCCGGTGCTGGGGAATCAAAATTCTTGGGGAGATTTTCTATGTTTATGAATAAAACCATGTGATATCATCCTTTTCATTGATTGGTTTTATTCAGAGCTGGCTATCATTGATTTCATGAGGAGGTAGGTTTTTTTTGTTGATGATTATAGAGAGATATCAGTGTTTGTGGGTGAGTGACACCCTCAGATGGGTGAGAGGTATGATCTATCCATGCCATCCAATATAATTGTGTTGAAACTGTATTTTTTAGAGGTTTTGGGGTTGTAATTTTATATAGTTTTAGAATATTACCCTAATTTCTTTCAAGAGGAGATTGCAGTGTAACCCCCTCGATGAGCGATTGAGTTCTAGATCAAACTATTTCCAAGTGTGTTGCCTATATTGATGTATCCATATAGAATGGAACCTTTTGTGTTGTGAGATATGATGATATAGCTCAATAATCTATTTTTGTGAGGTTTTTTTCATTCAAGTGTGTCACTGTGGGGTGAAACATTATGTTCATTATGAAGGCTCATGGATGTTTTTGATTGTGTATTGATTAATGTCACTTGAACCAAGTGATAGTGAAGAACCACTATCCTCTTCCACAGATTAACGATTTATTTTATCAACTAAAGGTTGAAAGTTAGTTCTAGAGATTTATTTGTGGTAGGGATATTAATCAATGAATGTGATATATGAGAATATAATAAATATTTCCTTCCATTTTCATGATGGTAATTATGAGTTTTTTGTGGTTCCACTCAGTTTGACGAATGCTCCAACTTTTTTTGTGGGTTTGATGAAAAATTTGTTTCAAAAGTTACTATAAATGTTTATGGTAGTTTTCACCGATAACATCCTTTTTTTATATTCATATGTAGGGGATAATATAGATTGTTATAATGATTTTTCATGAGTTCTTCACCATGAGACCTTGGTTGATAAATTTTCAAAGTGTTAGTTTTGGGATCAAGAAGTCTGTTTCCTTGGGAATGTTGTATCCCACCATGGAGTATCTGTTGATCTATAGAATATAGAAGTATCTGTTTCTTGGTATTCCCCCATAAAAGTGGAAGAGGTGTGAAGATTCATTGGTAATACATGCTATTATATGAGTTTCATATCTGATTTATATCGTGTTGTGACAGCTCTGGCCGTGATGACCCGAATGGATCATGTATTCTTGTGGGCTTGAAAATTTTAGATACATTTGAGTAACTAATGGCTAATATGGTTAGTGATATAGTTCATTATCTTCAAATATAGGGAGTTAATTTTGAAGATTTCTGTGATGCTTCACATCTTAGGATGGGATGTGTTTTTATGAAACAGATATCAGTAGTTTCTTATGGGTCTTGGAGGTTACTTCCCTATAAGAAAAACTATGCCCCCATAATCTGAAGTTGGAGGCATTAGTGTTTTCCCTAAATTTTTAAAGACATTACCTCATAAACTAATTGTTGTGATCTTCACCGATCAAAAAAATTATAAGGTTTGTTTTCTCCCAATGTGACTTGAACTTGCATCAATGTCATTGGATGAAGTTCTTACCAGATTAAAACATCGATATTTTTTATACCTCAAGAAAGTGGAATGTTGTAGTTGGGGAGCTATGTGGGATGTCATATAGTGACCGAATGTATGAATCATGTGATCCCTAGAGAGTAATGGAATATAATTGAACATTTCATCTATATATGGGTGTAGATAGGGGAAGAGGTTTTATTTTTCTGATGATGGGGACATCATCTCTCATGTTGTAGGTGGATGCATCCGAGTTGAGGAATTTAGTGGTGGATGTCTATAGAGACCGATTTATTTATAGTGAGACGCTTGATGGTTGTTTATGAGGAAGAATAACACCTAGTGTTGTTTTATGAAAGGCTTTCCTTCCATCCTGAAATGCATTATATGGTTCTCAGAGAGTTTCTTAGGTCACCTTTTTCGATACATCCTCATATGAAAAAGATGTACCAAGATTTGAAGAGTTTGTTTTGTTGGCCTAGGTTAAATCATGTAGTTGAAATATTTGTGTCTTGCCGACTGGTTAGTCAAAAGTTGATGGTTGAGCACCATGTTCTTGGCGGTTTTCTCCAATAATTAAATATTCCTCGGTGGAAGTGGGGGGACAACTCAATATACATTTTTACTAGTTTACCTTGAGAGTAGGGATGATAAAACTCTATATGGGTGGTATTGGATAATTTTATGAAATTGACAAACTTAATACCAATCATGGCCTCGATCTCTTTGGTGGTTTTATTGAGGTAGTATCAGGAGGAGGTGGCGAGACTCCAAAGAGCCCAAAGGGTGATAATTTCTGATCAAGGCCATATTTTTAGCTCCAAGGTGTGGAGAGGTATCCAACATGCTTTTGGTTCACAACAATTCCACAACACATCATTCCATCTGAAGATGAATGGTCCGACAGAGAAAAACATCAAGATTCATGAAGACATGTTACACTCTTGTTTCCTATATTTTCGTGGTTATTTGGTGAAGAACATTCCCATTGTAGATTTTTCTTACAAAATATTTTTCACAAAACCATCAGAAAGGTTCGGTTTGAAGCCTTGTATGGCCAACCATTCCATTCGTCATTATGCTGGACCAGGGTTGGACAGTCAGCAATTCTTAGGCCAAAACTGGTATAGAATATGACTGAGATTTTTCATGTGATTGGATAGATGATGATGTCCAGACATGATCTTCCTAAATACTATGCTCATTATATGAGGAGTCCTCTAGAGTTTAACGTTGGTGATTGTGTGTTTTTGAAGGCGACTCCCTGTTGAGGGTAGTGAAGGTTTGGTCATCAGAGTAAGCATTCTCTCTAGTTTTTTTGTCATTTCAAGGTGCTAGATCATGATTGAGATATGGCGTATTAGATAGAATTTCCACTGCAGATGGTATATATACATGATCTTTTTAACATGTTGTAGCTCCATTATCTTCATGGTGACTCTCATACCATAGATTGGGGATAAATCGACGTTGACAATTATGTGACCTTTGGGGAGTGGCTTGTAGAGATCCAAGAAATCCATAAGAAGGTGTAGCGTGGGCGTGCTATCCCGTTGGATCATTTCTTGTGGTGGAAAGTTGGTATGGAGGCGAGTACATTTGAACGTGAGTTGCAGTTAAGCTCTTGATACCCCAATATGTTTCATGATTGTCTCAACTATTGTAACTCTATTCATTTTGGGGTTGTAGTTCTTTTTTGTTTTATGAGATGGATTTATATACTATTCTTTGTTTTGGATTACCATATTTTCATGGGTGGAAAATATGTGTGGGGCATGCCACGTGATTTCCATTTCTATATTCATGAGGTTAGGTGGGTCTACTCTCCCACTAAAGTTGGTGAAGACTTGATGAGTAGTTCACCTACTCACTATGTCGAGCCCCTTGTGCTTGGATAGGGGTGGTTGATCACTTGTGTAGTCAAGATATTTTGAGATGTATCTCATGGGATGGTTGTTTAGATGACTCCTATTATATTTCCTCAATGGGCTGGTTCCGGATTCTCAAGGATGAGATTGTTTTGAGTGGTATCTAATGTAAGGTAATAGATCTATGTAGATCAACCCTTTACACATTTGCGAAGACTAACATGCTAAAAGGATGTCTGGAGGAGTTGGATTTGAATTAATGAAATCATTGAGATTTCATGTTGTTTAAACATTTTACATGATTTGAATGTTATTTTCACAATGTGTAATAAATTATGGTTATAAAAATAAATTTATTGAACAACTGATGCATTTTTCAATGGGAAATGAACCATGCGGATTACACGATGTGAAAGGGATTACACATTGTATATGTAAAGACCTGAAGCTTAACATACATGGACATTACAATACTTTTATGGAATACTTAGTACATAACAAAAACACACAAACAAGGACCGTAAGAATTTACTGTCTTTGGAAACTCAGAATATAATCTTCTAATCGTGGTGAAAGATCTTCAACATCTCCCATAAAGATCTTCTTTTTTTACCTAATACCTTTCTTTATATCCTGGGGAAAAGAAAACATAAAAGGGTGAGCTCAAATTCTCAGTAAGGGTAAACAAAAGAAATATCAATCCCATCATATTCATAAGAACATAGCATTTTGGAAATCTTAACCTGCAAAAGAGATCATAATATCATAACATGGGATAAATCATTGTAGTGAAATGTAATCCCAATAATCATATCTTAAAACATGAAACCTTGTGGCATACACACATAATCATAGATAATAATTTCTTGTTAGTCAAGACTCATTTCCAAGACTATCTTAGTGGACAAAGTTCATTTCTGAACCGAGGTCACTCCTCGTTTCAGTCCTGTTTCACTGAACCGGTTTAACCTACCGTTCCAGCCATGTCTATCTCATGAGATATAAAATCTTTACCCAATGAATTGGAGGGAGATATAGGTCCTACCCATCTCATAATTATACCATTCTTATGTATTCCACAAAATCATAAACTATACATCATAGCATAACCCATGTAATAAAAATGGGAATCCTAAACATCTGGACATCATAAAACAATTCATATAAGATAATGAAATTCATAAAAATAATTCCATCACAACATAATCAAATCAATGTACTAATAGGGATAGAAATAGAACCCTTTATTATCTTAGATGGAAAATAATTTTGATAAAACACTTGAACTCCATTCTTGAGGAAAATATCCTTTCTACTTCAAAAACACTTTTCCTTTCTTAACATGTCATACAATTATAAAATAAAAGAAGTTGATTAAAAATAGACTTGAAAAATTGTAATGGAAGCTTCTTGTAAATAATGTTTTAAAAATCCATTCATGTCGTATAAGTTAAAAAAACATTCTTCTCGTACTTTTGTTGGAAAAGTCAAAAAGTACCTCGTACAAAAAATGACAAAAGATTCCTTTCATATCATTTACTAAAAACTCATCGAAGGATAAAATTGGATTTAAATAATTATAGGTGGATGGAAACAATATTACATATTGAGGAAACATGGATTTGGATGATAAAATACATCCCCGTAAATACCAAAGTATAAACAATCTTGGATAAAAACGAGATTGTGATATTTCCCCTTACCTTTGGTCCGATTTGCTTCGTAAGTGTCCGAACCTCCTGTATAATGATTTAAATAATGTCATTGACTTATTATAGAATCATATACACTGTTATTTTATCATATATGGTTAACTTATGACTTTATATTTCCTGTTCTTTTCTAAATTCATGTTAAAGTTGTGTTTTGGTTAAAATCGTCTCATTTGTCATTCGTGATTTCACTTGTAATTATTCATATGATTACATAGATCATGATTACTTAATTCCAGAATATAAAACATGATTTATATATAATATATATTCAGAATATACATATATATAATGGATCGATAAATGGAAAGAAATACACCATTCATGGAGACGGTAGGCCGTACGTACGCATGAACACTGTTTTCGTTTCCTTATTGAACTGAGTGGAATTAATTAGATGACATAAATATATATATACATAAATCCAGTAGTATTATTATGTCATATAATTTATGACTACTTATTATATATACTTTATAATCATTCATGAATGGTTAACGTGGAGAATGAATCTCATCGCGTCGTGGAGATGGTAGTCCGTACGTACGCACGAGCGATGATATCATTCTCATGATCGATGAATTGTATTTTAGTCTTTGTATACTATTTAAAAATAAATATCACTTTACAATAATCATATAGTGTTATTATTTACACCATTATACCCATCCAAGTAAGGTGGTGGTGGAAAATAGATTACACCACGACGTGGAGACGGTATTCCGTACGTACGCACGCGCGGTGATTTCATTTTCCGTAGGATGGATAGATGGTGAAATAGGGTTGTTTAATACTTATAATAACATATCATTATATGAGTGAAACTGATGTTATTACTTCATAATTAAACAACCTAATAAGAAGAAGTGGAAGAAGAAATAAAGTTGAAAGAATCGGTAACGGACATTACCTCTTCTTTGAAGCGCCTCTTTGAGTCCTCCTATTAGGGTACTAAAATTGGTCTTTGAAGAAGCCCAGGGCCTCTAAGATGTTTCTAGGGAAGTGGAGAAGAGAATTTTTCAGGGGTTGGCCGAGCTTGAAGTCTCAATGTGGTGTGGGGAAGAGAGGGAGGAGGTGCCCTTTTATAAGGGAGGAGAGGGGCACCTTTGGAATAACTAGAACTATTATTTTATTATAAAGTCAAATTCGGTTTTTAATAGCTCCAAATTGATATATTTCTAAGCTAAGGTGGGTATGGGTCGATCTCCTCTCATCCAATAGAATGTAGACTAGTTTAGGTTCCTATTTTAACCTTATCTTTTAGAATTAACATTAAGTTAAATAATTTTACTTTTACCGTGTCTTCTTGTGTTCTTATACTATAAGGTTAATAAACATACTATAAGCATCCAAACGAACCCCAAGTTGTTTATTATTAATATATATATCCTTATCTAAGTCAGTTGGCTGAACCTTATATTTTTAGGAATAAAATAACAATTACTAATATAATATTTGTTTTAAAAACTATTTTATGTCAATTTTGACACTATTTAGTAAATGATTTTTGTGAAAATTATAACAGAATTATTAGTTCAAAAAAAGTTAATTAAATCAATAATAACATGTCATATTAACCTATAAAATTACTGTAATTCATAAAAAGTTTCAAATTATAATTACTTGGGTATTTATAACATCAATTATGCCAATATTTTATTAATAAGATAATTACTGCATCATCTTTGTGTCATAAATAAATTACATTATTTAAAGTCCAAAAATTACAAATAAAATATCATTATGTAGGGAATCGTTTTATATTTCTAATGAATATTTATAGTGGAATTTATCTTATGTATATCCTTATATTACAAATTATTTACTTATTAAACTTTGATTTTAACTATTTTAACCCTTCTTTAAATAAATTAATAATAAATGTCCTAATCTAATCCAAGTGGACCTAAATGGTCATATTTTATTCCTCAGGTTGTTTTTGGTCGAATTACACTTATCCAATAGAATTAGGACATGTTTTAGGGTAATAATAATATCATTTTTACCCTTAATTACCCTATTTACTTTTAACCGTGGCAAAAAAAGTAAAAAGTTACTATTCACCAAAAATTATTTTCATCTCATTGAACCACATTTTACTTACTGACATCAACCGTGTCTCTAGGATTTTCTAAATTCCACTCACAGAAGCGGTAAAATTATGTTTTATGAAAAATTCATTTTTTTAACTACCACTTAGTGGTTTCACTATTCATCAAAAATGAATGTTTCCAGAAAAATACAAAAAATTATGCCTAAGATATATTTGATATTATGAATTCAAAAATGATGTCTATTTTACCAAATTAAAAACATATCAGTTGTTCTTAAGAGATAATAACTTTCAAAAGATTGAAAATTGTTTATGATTGGTTTAAATGTGAAATTACATTCAATAACCAACATTGTATTGAATTGTAAAAATATATACTAAATATACTTTAAAACCACTCAAATTAATAATTTATCACTATTAATTATTTCGATTAAAAAGGTTGTTTTTAATTAAAATTTAGTAATTTTCACTATTCATCAGAAAATGAAGGTTATCCGAAAAGTACCAAAATTTCACCCTAAGCTAATTTAGATATTCTGAATCCAAAAATGAAGTTTATTTTGAAAAATAAAATTTACAAAATTTCAAAAAGTGGTTATTACTATTCATAACGACTAGTTTTAATAATATTTTAATAGTATATCGTTGTTTAGTGAAACGTGGTATTGCGTACTACACATGCTATCGAGGAAGGTCGTGATTTTGTGTAATGCAAGGCAAGTCAAGGATGCGTGTTGTGCAAGCTCCTTTTGGTGTAGCATACAACACAAGACATTAATGAAATTAAAAAGAATATTTTTCATAAAATCTCTGGGTGTTACATTCTACACCCCTTAAAATGAATTTCGACCACGAAATTCGTCAGGGTTATAAATGGTTTACTATTCGTAAGTTTCATTAATAGAAACCTGCATCGTAAAAAAGAATACCAAAACCAATCTTTATAAACAAAAGTATGAAACGTAATGGTTACCCAAATAAACTAATCACTAGGTTTCCACATATGTGAAAATATGGATATGGAAGAGAAATCTAACCATCATGTTCTGATGGAGAGTGGTAGAGAACATGGCTATGGAAAAGCCAGCAATCAGAAAGCCATAAATTTGTGACGATCTAAGGTACCATCTGATTCATTAGATATAAGAGCACTAGGACAACATTTTTGGTTTTCAAGATCATTTCCCTAAAGTTGAATAATTTGAATTAGAAGAAATACTTACTTTATTTTGGTACAATATCACTTTTGTTCGTGCCTTGAACAATTTCCACTTCATATCTTAAAAAAATGAAGTTGAATTTGTTATTTGTGAAGTGTTAGCAGATCATGTGATAGAATTACGGGTCATTCCATCTATCTCAATCAAAAGGTTAGAAAAAGTTATTAAATATACATAAGTCAATATATAGTGAGATTAATTATATATGGTTCTTAAAATGGACTTATACTTATTATATCATACTGCTTAATATAATAAAACTAGTTTTTACTAAACAAGGGCTTCCTGTAGGCCAGTGGTAGGCGATAAAGGCCAGTCGCACTTCGGTTGTGGGTTCGATTCCCACAGCCCTGTCCGACGCGATGGGATGTCGCCCGTCCTGCAGGTTGTCCATTTTCTAAAACTAAATTACTATAACATTCCATCAATAATATAGTAAAAAGTTCTATCCTTAAACAATACTATCTTATGTCCAACATACTCCATTCCAATCTTTAGGCTTATCTAAAATACTTCAGTCCACGCTCATAGTATAAAGAAAATGATTACTTGAAATGTCATCAACCAAGCATGTGAATACCATCGTTTATCCCCCCATATATCTTGTTGGTTACATTCCAATCATGTAAATACCTTAATCATGTATTCTATTGAAAAATGAATACCCATTAAACCTTAGTGAAAACATGAATGCTGTCAAAAGTTAACTCTTTCCACATACCAAAATCCAAAAATTCTATACACTCAAACCATGATATAACCTTCTCCTTATATCAGTCATGAGCTCATGAATACTATCAAACATTTAATTTTCTCCTAATCCCTTCATTATGCGCATTTCATCAACATTCCAAAATATCTGAATAACCTTTCATGGATACTAGTACCATTAATCATACACTTTCAAAACTCAAGGAAATACAACAGTGTAACAATCCTTAGATGTCGCTTTATTCTATAGTACCATGAGATTACAAAATTACACATGATAAACATGTAATCATTCCACTACATTCTTAAACCATTGACCGAGCTTCAACAATCCTTTCATCTCACATATCATTTGTAGTATCTTCATCATCATCAACATAAATACTACCCATACGACCATACTGATTCTCTTCATGAGACTTTCCCTTAGGGCATTGGTTTGCATAATGCCCGTACATTCCACATTTAAAACATTTAACCATTGTTGATGTCGTAGCAATACCATTATCCTCATCCCTGGTGTTAACTAAACCTATTCCTTTGAAACATTCTCCTTGGTTCCTCTTCCCACATGATTTACATAGGGGAAATTGAAATTTATTTCCTCTATGATCATCATGAAACTCCATCTTTCTCTTATTAGCCGAGTCAGGAAACTTACAAAATTTTACTTTATTGGTCATATTATGAGATTTCTGATTCGGCATAATAATGATTTTTGGACTTCCGAATATAGTTTCATTTGGTTGCTCATGAAGAATATCATTCCATTGTCCATCATATCCTCCATTATCATGAATCATCTTGTTTCCAGCCATTTTCTAAAACCCAAAAAGAATAGTGTGGGAGGCAAAAATCATAATAAAGGGGGAGTAACTTCAATATCTAACATCTTCGGTTTAATCTAATATCGTTACCATAGTTCTAGGACTATATCCTATACCTATACTTATCCTTACGGACATCCCTAGACATACCTTAGAAATATCTCTAGGGATCTCACTAACATTTTCACATCCTAGTTTCCAAAGGTTGACTAAACTTTTCCTCTGATAGCAACTTTAAAGAACCGAAGCTTAACGTACATGGACATTACAATACTTTTGCGGAATACTTAGTACATAACAAAAACACACACACATGGACCGTAATAGTTTAGTGTCTTTGGAAACTCGGAATATAATCTTCTAATCGTGGTTAAAGATCTTCAACATCTCCCATAAAGATCATCTTTTTTTACCTAAAACCTTTATTTATATCCTGGGGAAAGGAAAACATAAAAGGGTGAGCTCAAATTCTCATTAAGGGTAAACAAAAGAAATATCAATCCCATCATATTCATAAGAAATTAGCATTTTTGAAATCTTAACCTGCAAAAGAGATCATAATATCATAACATGAGATAAATCATAGTAGTGAAATGTAATCCCAATAATCATATCTTAAAACACGAAACTTTGTGGCATACACACATAATAATATATAATCATTTCTTGTTAGTCAAGACTCATTGCCAAGACTATCTTAGTGGACAAAGTCTATTTCTGAACCGAGTTCACTCCTCGTTTCAGTCCTGTTTCACTGAACCGGTTTAACCTACCATTCCAGCCATGTCTATCTCATGAGATATAAAATAATTACCCAATGCATTGGAGGGAGATATAGGTCCCCTCATCTCATAGTTATACCATTCTTATGTGTGCCACAAAATCATAAACCATACATCATAGCATAACCCATGTAATAAAAATGGGAATCTTAAACATTGGGACATCATAAAACAATTCATATAAGATAAAGGAATTAATAAAAAAATTTCCATCACAACATAATCAAATAATTTTAATAATAGGGATAGAAATAGAACCCTTTATTATCTTAGATGGAAAATAATTTTGATAAAACGCTTGAACTCCATTCGTGAGGAAAATATCCTTTGTACTTCAAAAACACTTTTCCTTTCTTAAAATGTTATATAATTATAAACTAAAAGAAGTTGATTAAAAATAGACTTGAAAACATGTAAAGTAAGCTTCTTGGAAATAATGTTTTAAAAATCCATTCATGTCGTATATGTTAAAAAAACATTCTTCTCGTACTTTTGTTGGAAAAGTCAAAAAGTACCTCGTACGAAAAATGACAAAAGATTCCTTTCATATCTTTTACTAAAAACTCATCGAAGGGTAAAATTGGTTTTAAACAATTGAAGATGTATGGAAATAATATTACATATTGAGGAAACATGGATGTGGATGATAAAATACACCCCAGAAAATACCAAAGTATAAACAATCTTGGATAAAAATGAGATTGTGATATTTCCCCTTACCTTAGGTCCGATTTGCTTTGTAAGTGTCCGAACCTCCTGTATAATTATTTAAATAATGTAATTGACTTATTACAGAATCATATTCACTGTTATTATATCATATATGGTTCACTTATGACTTTATATTACCCGTTCTTTTGTAAATTCATGTTAAAGTTGCGTTTTGGGTAAAATCGTCTCATTTGTCGTTCGTGTTTTCACTTGTAATTATTCATATGATTATTTAGATCATGATTAATTAATTACAGAATATAAAACATGATTTATATATAATATATATTCAGAATATACATATATATAATGGATCGATAAATGGAATTAAATACACCGTTCATGGAGACGGTAGGCCGTACGTACGCATGAACGTTGTTTTCGTTTCCTTATTGAATTGAGTGGAATTAAGTAGATGAAATAAATATATATATACATAAATCCAGTAGTATTATTATGTCATATATTTCATGACTACTTATTATATATTCTTTATAATCATTCTTTAATGTTTAACGTGGATAATGAATCTCATCAAGTCGTGGAGACGGTAGTCCGTACATACGCACAAGCGATGATATCGTTCTCATGATCGTTGAATTGTATTGTAGTGTGTGTATACTATTTCAGAATAAATATCACTTTACAATAATAATATATAGTTATTATTTACACCATTATACCCATCCAAGTAAGGTGGTGGTGGAAAATAGATTACACCACGGCGTGGAGACGGTATTCCGTACGTACGCACGCGCAGTGATTTCATTTTCCGTAGGATGGATAGATGGTGAAATAGGGTTGTTTCATAAATATAATAACATATCAGTATATGAGTGATACTGATGTTATTACTTCATAATGAAACAACCTAAGAAGAAGAAGTGGAAGAAGAAATAAAGTTGAAAGAATCGGTAACGGACATTACCTCTTCTTTGAAGCCCCTCTTTGAGTCCTCCTATTAGGGTACTAAAATTGGTCTTTGAAGAAGACCAGGACCTCTAGGATGTTTTCAGGGAATTGGAGAAGATAATTTTGCAGGGTTTTTCCGATCTTGAAAGCTCAAATTGGTGTGAGGAAGAGAGGGAGGAGGTTCCCTTTTATAAAGGAGGAGAGGGGTGTCTTTGGAATAACTAAAACTATTATTTTATTATAAAGTCAAATTCGGTTTTTAATAGCTCCAAATTGATATATTTCGAAGCTAAGGTGGGTATGGGTCGAAATCCTCTCATCCAATAGAATTTATACAAGTTTAGGTTCCTATTTTAACCTTATCATTTAGATTTAACATTATGTTAAATAATTTTACTTTTACTGTGTCTTCTTGTGTTCTTATACTATAAGGTTAATAAACTTACTATAACCAGACAAACGAACCCCAAGTTGTTTATTATTAAAATATATAACCATATCTAAGTCATTTGGCCAAACCTTGGATTTTTAGGAATAAGATAACAATTACTAATATAATATTTGTTTTAAAAACTATTTTATTTCAATTTTGACACTATTTAGTAATTGATTTTTTTGAAAATCATAACAGAATTATTAGTTCAAAAAAAGTTAATTAAATCCATAATAAAATGTCATATTAACCTATAAAATTATTGGAATTCATAAAAAGTCTAAATTATATTTATTTGGGTATTTATAACATCAATTATGTCAATATTTTATTAAGAAGATAATTACTGCATCATCTTTGTGTCATAAATAAATTAAATTATTTAAAGTCTAAAAATTACAAATAAAATATCATTATGTAGGGAATCTTTTTATCTTTCTAAGTAATATTTCAAGTTGAATTTATCTAATGTATAACCTTATATTAAAAATTATTTACTTATTAAACTTTGATTTTAACTATTTTAACCATTCTTTAAATAAATTAATAATAAATGTCCTAATCTAATCCAAGTGGGCCTAAATGGTCATATTGTATTCCTAAGGTTGTTTTAGGTCGAATTACACTTATCCAATAGAATTAGGGCATTTGTTAGGGTAATAATAATATCATTTTTACCCTTAATTACCCTATTTACTTTTAACCGTGGTAAAAAAAAGTAAAATGTTACTATTCACCAAATATTATTTTCATCTCATTGAACCAAATTTTACTTACTGACATCAACCATGTCTCTCAGATTTTTGAAATTCTACCCACAAAAGCGGTAAAAATAAGTTTTATGAAAAATTTATTTTTTTTAACTACCACTTAGTTGTTTCACTATTCATCAAAAATGAATGTTTCCAGAAAAATACCAAAAATTAGTCCTATGCTATATTTGATATTATGAATTCAAAAATTATGTCTATTTTACCAAATTCAAAACATATCAGTTGCATTAATTAATTTAAAAATTAATTCTCGTCGTCAAAACAAATAGCGTGTTCTTAAGAGATAATAACTATCAAAAGATTGACAGTTGTTTATGTCTGGTTCAAATGTGAAATTACATCCAATAACCAACATTGTATTAAATTCTAAAAATATATTCTAAATATACTTTAAAATCACTCAAATTAATAATTTATCACTATTAATTATTTCTATTAAAAAGGTTGTTTTTAATTAAAATTTAGTAATTTTCACTATTCATCTGAAAATGAAAGTTATCCGAAAAGTACCAAAATTTCACCCTAAGCTAATTTCAATATTCTGAATCCAAAAATGAAGTTTATTTTGAAAAATAAAATTTACAAAATTTAATAAAGTGGTTATTACTATTCATAATGGCTACTTTTAATAATATTTTAATTGCATATCGTTGTTTAGTGAAACTCGGTATTGAGTACTACACACGCTATCGAGGAAGGATGTGATTGTGTGTAATGCATGGAAAGTCAAGGATGCGTGTTGTGAAAGATCATTTTGGTGTATCATACAACACAATACATTAATGAAATTAAAAAGAATATTTTTCATAAAATCTCAGGGTGTTACAGTATAATTATACAATGAAGTTCCATTTTAACCATTTTTATCTATTAGGTTTATTCGTAACCCTGTAGCTATGGAGGCCCTTCCTTAGGTTATATGAATCATGACGACCCCCTCTTATCCATTTTTGAGATCTCTTCTATGGAAATTGAAAATCGGGCTTCCATATTCGATCCATAGTTACCCAGGTTGATCCAATGTTTGTTTTTCCTTTATTTTACAACATTTTCTATGTTATGATCTCTTTTAACCCCCATTGTTATTTCCATGTTATAGTGGAATATATCCAACGTTTTTAATGGGATTTCTCATGGTTTTTTGTAGTGAGTTTGTTCCACAACATCCTCAGATGGATGTATTTCTAGAAGAGGGTTGATCAGAGAACAATTTCCTGGTTCGTTCTCATTGAAAGAATGTCGACAAGATTTTGAGGTAGGGGATTAATTGATTCTCTATTTATTTACCTAAAATGGTAGTTCTATAATTATATAGACTTTGAATCATAATCAAATGAATATAATATTTACATTAACAAGATTAATTAATTGGAATCGATCGCATGACAATGTTGTTGTTTGTACAATGACAATATGATGCTCTTTATTTTCTAGATAGTTTGGTATATATGATGTTATTTTTATACTTGTTTTAGTATTAGAAATTAATAAATAACATAAAGATAACATTAATTTATAATTAATTATAAAATGTTTAAAGAGGCATTTTTAATGAAGTGGGTTGTTATTGTAATTTGATGGCACAAAATTAAGGCATGTATGCATTATTAATTGAATTGTTTAAGGAAACCGAAGCATGTTGATGCCTGTCAATAGAGGAATTAAAGGCAGATAAAATGAATTGTTTAATTAATTTGTGATATTTGTGATAAAATTCTTCTTAGGATTCCCATTGTAGGAACCTGTGATAATGAATTAGTTAATTCATGATGGAATAAGAATTGGTTGTGTAATTGAAGATAATGCTTTGTAGGGCCTGAGTTTCCTGCATTCATGTAAGGTCCAAGTCATGAGTGATTTCATGTCATGAGATCTCTTTGTGTGTGAAGAATGAATGACTTTTTTAGGGCCAATATCCTGATTTCTATATTTTTTCTACTTCTTTAGATGTAACATGAGCCTAGGATGGATGACCATAGAGGGATGTTGTGGTATATGGGACGAGGAGGACCGGATAAGATGTGTGCCTCGGATGGATGATCCGGGATGTGTGTTTGGGTATGAGGGGAGGGAAGACTTGATTTTCATGGTTGAAATTGATGCCTGGGTGGAATGATGCAATAATATATGCATGTGGGTATCAGTAAGGATATTGGGGATGATGGAACGATTTAATGTTGGGATTGCTTTTTGATATGAAAGCTAATTTCTTATTTGGATGTTTTGTTTTTTCCAATAACCAGGTTGTTTCTTTATGTTCTTTCATTTCCCCACTACATGTGGCAGATGGATGTGCTTTGTTATATACTGTGTTCATTAGTATAGGATGTTTTCCTATAGTACCTAGTAATATAGAATATAATGTTATTAATAAATGAATAAATCATTTACACATGTGGTTGTAGATTTCTAGGATGCGATGTTGGGGTTATAATTCTCAGAAGCCATGGACTAGGTTTTCCTATACTTGAAGGGAATGGAACATTGTTGTAATGGTTATGTAATTTAATGTGGAGATATTGAAGATTAATTAATAGTTAAAGAATTAATTAACTTAATGTGAAACAGATGAAAAGTAATAAAGTAAATTAATGTTTCTCTTTAAATGGTTTTGTTATTATAATATATATGGGCTTAGCAGTGGCAATCGAGATCCCGATGGACATTAGCTGCAGTTGATTCTCAGAGTAGGTTATGCCCAATGTATGGTTGTGAGAAATATTATATCATATAATTTTTATGTTTTTATATGCTACTCCTCCCTCTCGGTTAGTAAAACTGACACCCTAGGGATTCTGAGCCCTAAGGGGTGGTGATTTCCCATTATTTTAGTGGAATGATGGATGGTTGTCTAAACCCCTTAGAACCCTCTATATTCTCTTGGTAGTGACTTGTGCAGGAATGCATGGTGGTTAGTTTCCCCAATATATGTGTGTATAGGTATATAATGGATTATGGTTATATCACACACATATATTCTGGATATTTCTTTCTAAGGACTACTTTATGTATAATGTGTTTAGGATGTGATGGCATGAGGATACTTTCTATGTGAATGTATTATGATGGATTGAGGTATAATACCTTATGTATGATATATGTTATGTGATGATTTAGTTTTACCTGTTGATTCATTGTGCTTTAGCATTCTTTATTTACTTTTTTTGCAAGATGCTCTAGGGAGGATCCTACTGAGTATAGTGTTATAGTCACCCTACATATAAATAAACTATTTTTCAAGTTAGTTATAAAAGGATGGAGATTAGGTTGGTTACTAATATGTTGGGGTTTTTTAGGAGCTTTTTGGGATTTTTTGTCACTGTTTTCTTTACCATTATTTTGTTAATTATAATTTCTCATTCCAGTCATAGTATTTCTTTCATGGTATCACTTATTTTCACATGGATTTTCTTTTATATTGTATTCTAAGTAAGAGTGTATTGGTCTCTATCTTATCTCTCTCTCTCTCTCTCTATCTGGAATGTGTTCTCTTAGGGGTTAATGCCTCCCATCTACGTTTTTACTACACCCTTGGTGCTATTTTCCAAACCAAGGCCTACTGAAGGCGGTACTTGAGTTTCACTAACTCTATTATCCGATTTTCAACTAGGAGGCGTATGTATTTTTAAGAGGGTCGTGACAAATAACTATTTCTTAATAAAATTATTTGATGAAAAACAATTTATGTCAAATTTTTAATGTCATCAAATAAATATATTTTAATGAAAATAAATAAATCATGCTTTCATTTGGTCAAACATTTATTTTATCATATTTAAAAATTATATCTAACTGTATTATGACATAGATTACTTATAGTTTTATTCAATAATAGTAATGTTCTAAATTTAAAGATCAATTTTGTATTGTTTTTAATATACATGTGGTTTGTATTATATTTTGTAACTAAACATAATACATGTTCAATTAAAACAATAACCCCATATATAAAATTCATGAATCCTTTTTGTCATACATTTAATTTTATCTGATTTAAAACTTATATTTAATTATATTATGACCAATATTACTTATCTTTTTATTCCATAATATTAATGTTATAAATTAATAGATCAAAGTGGTTTTATTTTTATAATACATTTGGTTTATAATATATTATATTTATAAATATAAATCATGTTTAATTAGTAAAATAATCCTTATATAAAATTCATTATTCCTTTGTTTCAACAATTTATTTTACATTATAATCCTGATTCCTTTGTGTAAAACATTTATTTTACCATATTTAAAACTTATATTTAACATTATTATGACATAGATTCCTTAAATTTTTATTTTATAATGGTAATGTTCTAAATTAATAGATCCAAATGGTTTTGTTTTTATTATAAATGTGGTTTGTTATATATTATGTAAGTAAATATAACACATGTTTAAAAGTATTGGTCATTAAATTTTTCCCTTCCTTACAATTCTTATCCTAAAAAATTATTTCACACCCTAAGATGAAAATACACGATGCAACTTCTCTTTCATTTCTTCTTTAGGTTTCCATGCTGCATTTTTGAACATATTCTTATACAAAAGTATATTGACAAGTGGCTTTTTATTTTTACTCAAAACATTTCTTCAGTGGTCTAGGATCTTGATAGGCTAATCATCATAAGATAGATCAATCCCCTGCAATACAACCTAGGATTTTAGATCATGTGCGGGATCTGGTATGTACTTTTTTAATTGGTATACATGAAATACATCACACACTTGAGGAAAGATTGATGGGATTATAGTCAATAAGACACAACTCAGATGTGATCAAGAATATCATAGGGGGGTTTGTATTTGGGTATTAGAGTACTGTACATACCAAAACTCATGAATCCATTCCATAGAGATATATGAAGGATTAATCTTTCTTTTACTTCAATCTCTATTTCCCGTAAAAAAAATTATACATAACTTTTCTTTCAACTCTCTTCTACCCCAATGTGTTTATGAATAGATTTTTATCTTCACTCTCATTTTATAAACTATATTTAGTCTGGATATCTTATATTATCAGACATCATAATTTCATGTTGGTGTTAAACATTTCTTTTCATAGAAGGAGTTATAAGTATTTGTATTAAATCATGAGTAGAAGATTACATTATATAACAACTCATAAGGAGGAGGATGTTGATCCTAGAATCTATTAGATTATATATATAATTCCATCAACAAATCTCTTTGTTTCTATACAGTTCACTAAAATTATTTACTATTTTAGAGGATAAAATTGGTAATGAATTTCAATATTATGTTCATGGTATGTTGAACAAGATTCCAAATCAATGATGTGAAACTTGAATATCAACCATATACAATTGATAGTGGTGTTCAATGTTGCATCACCACATTTCTACTGTATATCATTAGAATATAATAGAGTGATAATTCTTCTCTAATAGTGATTAAGTGGGAAGCCATTATGATATGGTCCACTAAAAACAATATGCCATTATTTCCTTTGGATGCCTTTGGAATAATCATGTATAAATCAATAGTGATATTCTATTATTTATGTTTTTTTATGGTAATGGATACCTCATACATTTGGACATTTTACTTTCTTCCTTAACTTGTTCAAATTCCAATCACTTAGATGTATATTCAATAGTAAATTTCTAAAACTTTTCACCCAATAGTGTCCCTAATGATCTTTATACATCACTATGCTTCATGAGTAGATTGAAAATGAGGAGATTTGAGCATAATGTAGAACCTCGGGACACCCTGAGAGGGGAGGGGTGAATCAGGGTGTCAACTTTTTCTTCTTAAAGTTGTGGATCTTATTCCCACATTAGTAGGAACTACTTAAACCTGTATGATGGATATGATCAGCAATGAAACATTCACATGCAAAGAGATAACACGACAATTTTACATGGTTCACCACTAAGGGCTACATCCAAGGAGCATACGCCAACAAGTTTTCGGTCATACTAAATTACACTAATCTTCACTAGTTGTGGATTACAATGGTTCGGGCATAGTCACTCTATCCCAGTCTCACTGCCTTTACAAAGGTTCAGGGATAGCTCACTGCTTCTCTTGGGTCACTCCCGTTGACTCCCCCTGGCTCACTTCCGTTGGTGAAGTCCCACTCCATTTATAGACGTGAAGGACTATTCAATAGATTTTCATTGAAGTATTTGTCTCGTGTTCAGTATGAGACTTTTCTTGCATCAGAGTCCTGAGTTGATGCTCTTTTGTATTCAACCTTCTACTTTAGTGAAATAACTGAATGCACTATATCTTCTTCTTCTCTTCCTTTTATTCTCAATACGAACACATGAGTGCATTGATATATTCCCCTCTTTCTTTGCAGATCTGAGTTTAGTTGCACGAACTGTTCTTCTTCTCTTCGCAAAGCACAATGAGGATGTTAAACATCAGTCATGTGTGTGCGGTACCACTTCTCTTCATAAAACCAAATTGTTCACTGTTCTTCCGTCTTTGTAAATGGACACATCATTTGTTGCACCGAAGGTATCGGGAAATCTCATGGTGTTTGTGCAGCTCCACAAAGATGGGAAATATCCAACAACACCTGGCACTCTTCTCCAATCCTGGCGTGTAAGTCCCAATATGGTGTGCAAGTATCACTACGGTGCTCAAGTCTTCGGCGCGCAGGTCCAAACTGGCGTGCAAGAATCACCAAACCACATGTGCGACACTAACTTCCTCAACTTCTAACCCGCGCGACTTACTTCCTTTCTCTCCCAAACTGCCTTGGGTGCATAGACAACAGCCGGCGAGCAGCTTCAAATAATGGCGCGCAAGTCCACCTGCGCGACCACACAATACTTGCGCGATTTCCACACCTGCGCGACGGGAGCTCTGATTTTTCTAAGTGTTGAACTCCGTAGGAAATGAGGAGGGGTGGTCTAGTATTTATAGGCAATTTGACCACCCTGCGCGACGGCGCGCAAGTCAACCATCGACGCGCAAGTCTCAGTGCGCAAGTCTATTCCCCTACTAGTCCCTTGCGCGACCAACTTCCAAACTCGTGCGAACCTCTTTCCTTTTCCAAATTTTGATCTTCTAATCTTGAAAAACCATAGGGGCGCATGTTCTCAATCTTCCAAGGCATTGGCGTGCAAGTCTCTTTCACGGCGCGCAAGTCACCTGCGCGACCTCACCAAAACTTGCGTGACCCTTATCCCATTGACATATTTTGATGTTCTGATCCTCAAAAACATATGGCGTGCAAGTTTCCTCTCCTTCAAGTGTACGGTGCGCAAGTCCCTTTGCCAAAATCACTCTTCTTAAATTATTGATTTTGAGGCCCTGAAATTTGGAAAACACTTGAAAACGGTGCCACCTTGTATCTTCCCTTTTCGTGCCACCTACAGATCATCCATTCCTCTATCGACGTTCTTGAATAAATAATGTTTCATTATCCCCAGTCCTTGAACTCGACATGCCACCATGGAATCTCCTTTGTCAAAAAATTTATATGTCATTTGTTTGCTTTGTCAACAAGCACGATCACCTCAAAAGTAATTCTTCTTGGTGATCTGTATCCTTCAGTAACTCTGCTGCTTTATCACAAACTCCACTATTGTGATATGTATTCTTTGAAGGAATATCTTTTTCATCATCATTTTCTTTGACAATGTGATGTGCATGGCTATCTCAGAATTCCAATCCTTTTATGGCCATCTTAGAATTCCACTCATTTGCACATTGGCTTCTTCATCAACCGCTATGATCTACTTCATGAAAACTATACGATTCAATTCATCAAGAAGCCTCTCGCATGGTTCTCACGCAATCATGAGTGATTACGTGGTCTTCATCCAAAAACCACATTCTTCTTTAAGCATCCTCAGATGGATTACACCTCACATTCTTCATTGTTGGAAACAATGTATCACCTTTGACACATGTTCTTTGAACTTATGATCAGTACAACAATCGTCTGAATTACCATTCCTCTACTTCATCGGAGTACTTCATGATCTCCTTCATTTTGATCTTCCATTCCTCCATTTCGTTGGAGTACTTCTTGATCTCTTTCATTTTGATCTTCATTGACAACTATTGACAACAAATACAACCTTATACACAAAGTTGTTTCAACACATAAGTTAAGAACTTATTCTATATATATTCCTTTAATGGTACCTATATTTATTTCAATGATATCACAAAACCTTTTAAAATGTTAATCTTCAAGGATTTATCCATTGACATAGAGTCCACCTTCTTTTGTATCTTTATATCAGCACTTTTATCTTTCTAAATTTTCACTAGTATAGAGAGTTGAATGGATAGTTTTGAAAGGAATGGTGTTTTTCCTTCCATTATGATTATTATGTATATCAAATTAATGTAAAATAATATTGTATCCTTTTCAATTATCATAATGGAAATGGTTATAATATATTTTCAACTTACATCATTTTTCACTTTATTTACCATCTGAAGATGGTAATGGATAGATAAATCATATTTTTAATTATCTTTAATTATCTTATGAATGAATGTTGGGATCCTTTTTTATAAATATGTCCTACAATATCTTATGATCTGAATATATGTCACACTACCCCTCTATATAGAAAATACATCCATTATTCCATGTAAATATTACTAAAAGAAACTCCAAATCATTTGTTGGATATTTTTTCTCAAGAATCACCAAATTTATTTCGCCCTAGGATATCATGTTATCATTTTTAGGAAGAAATAACCTAATCCATTATTTAACATATCATTGCAGATAAAAAACTCCTTTATCACATGTTGTTGGTGTGATAATAGGTGTGGTCATTAACCTCTTCTTGAACAACATGAAGTTTCCTTCACATTTATTAGTCTAGAAAAACATTATTCCCTTAAAATTTATCAAATGAAACTACAGATGGCCATTACAGTAATTATTCTAATCCATTACATTGTCACCTTCATCTTTGATGGATCCATTGATATAACCATTATTGTGATAACACTCCCCATGAATGTAACATTCACCATCTAAAACACAAAATACTATACTTTTTTATATAACCACTCATTTATTAATGTATTAAGCATAGTAATCAAATGATCTGTAAGTTCCTACATAGTTTTAAACTATATATGAATATAATCTATAAATACCAACAAATATTTATCAATTTAATATTTAAATACTATATTAATTAGGTAAATAAATATTATCATAGGATTTGAGAGTCTAAAAGGGGTAACTATGAATTACTAGTTCTAGTTCCTTGTAAGAAGTTAGTCTTGGGTATATACTCCTAATTCAACATTAATTGATGATAACCCAACATGAGGTCCACAAAAAAATTTACTAGGACCCAAAAAGATGATCGAAAAGTCATCAATTCATGGTAGTGTACAACTTCTAATTATTTAGATATTTTTGGTTCCATGGTAACAAATGTATATAGACATTAAATAATCCTTATTCCTAAAAAAGGGAAATGAAATACTCCATAAAGAAGATCCTGGGTATATTAAAAAAATTTCCAGATTCTCTTGGAGTTTTTTTAGATCCTTTAGTTAAATGAGGGTTATTCTCTATGGATTCTTGGATATATGTAGAGCTTGAGGTCTATGTTCAATTGAGAAATCAACCTCTTGATTAGTAGGAATACTAGGATACTATTTGGAAAATATATATGTATATTGTATCATAATGTGTATTCATTAAATGGCGAACCTCTCATTTTTTAATCATTTGATCTAGTTATGCATACTCATGAGGAAACAATATATATGCTTCAGGATGATATTACAAAGAAGAGCCATCATTACCTATGAACCTATATAAACTAAATGTGTTATTTAGAATATAAAAATTAAATTCCCTCTTCAAACTACTAATAATGGGTGTATATTGATACAGTCAATCTATAAAGCCCCAAATTATTATTAATGAAAATCCATCATGATCTAATTAAATGTCTTATTATGTATAATGACCATATAAAACGTATGCACTTCCTCTGTTTTATGTTTTTATATTTCAAAATACCATTAATAACTGTGACCATTTCTAATATAGTCGTTGAATAGTGATCACAAGATTAGTATAAATATGGGGTTTTGAAATAGACAAATTACTCAGACAAGGGAAGCGATGACCTCATCCAGTATACTTCCGCATACGAATCCCTTTTTTCAGGGCTCGGAAAGGAGGTGGCATCATCGGGCTACACTCTTGACCATGCCCAAGTCGTGCTTCCACACGTGAAGCATGAACGGAACTGCCTACGGGATAAGTGGAAGTTGATAGAGATTATCACCCAAGCGATGTTATCTAAGCCACCCCAAGAGTGTGTCACCCTCAAACATCTTACCCTTCAGCCATATGCTGGGGATAATGGGGGTTATGTAACAAGACCCTAGTACTATGATTACATACATTGTTTTTGTGTAGATAATATACATTTATTTTTTTATTTTCAATTTTTAAATAGTTTTTAAAGAAAAAATAGCTTTTTTAGTTAGTTAAGAAATATATTTTGATGAATTAATAGATTTTTGAATTAAATAATATTTTAATTAAATATTATTATTAAATTAATTTTTATATAATATAAATTATCATATAATTATTATGATTGTGTTTGTGTTTTTTGTTAAGGTTTGAATACTATTTTTTGTCAAAACCCATGAATTTTCGATAAATGACAGTTTTTATTTTAAAAGTAAAAATTCAAATATTTATAAAATCATTAAGATCAATTAATTTAAATTTTTGGAATTAGGATTTCAAAATTATTTATTGGGGAATTTTTCTTAATTTTCGGAGACAATTGAATTTTTCAGAAAAAATTAAATACTGTTTAAATATATAATGTGTTTTATGACATCATAATGTCCCAATTGTGATGTAATAAAAAACTATAAATGATATTTTCGTCCAATATATGTTTTATCCTTAAAAAAGTGTGATTTTAGATTTATTTTATTTATTTTACAAAGCCTTAGTGGACCCACCAATACTTATACATTATTTTATCTTTTTAAATTGTTTTCCTTGGGAATGTAACTCACCTCCACATAAGCAAGGCTAATATTTTAATAGCTACAGAAACTGGACGAATAAAATATTTTTTCCACTCCCCTTTCGATTAAACCCTTGGAAGAAACCGTGGGATGGTTAGTGGTTTTGATTAATTTAATGTGTGGTATCACAAACCTAAATAATAAAGAATTCCCTCTTATTTCCTATATAAACCCACCCAAGATCCATCTTCCCCTTCACTCAATGTATTTGGAGTTCTTCCAAATTCTTCTATCCTCTCTCTGTAATCCAACCTAGGTTCCCCAATATTCCAAGAAGCCACTCTCAATCCCTACCAAAGCCTTTGGGATAACACTTCCATATAAGGGATCCTCACTTTCCTCTCCTTTAAAAGTCATGAATCTTATTTGAATGTAGTTATTTTAATTTCAAATGGTTTTAATTCCATTCATCTATAATCATTATATTAAATTCCATTTGATTTTATTTGAATGATTAATTATTTATCCTTTTAAATTTTAACCCTTATCCAAGCCTTTACAATGACATATTTTAGTAAGGGATTTCTTCATTTCCCATTTTTTCCCAATTTTATTTAAGTTGTTATAACTTTTTATTTTCAATTAAAAATGCTGGGGTATGATTTCACACATCCTCCATACTTTCCTATTTATGTTTGAATGATGAGAGACCCCTTTTGCCTTAATTAATTCCTCTCATGTACACCCATTACCATGTCAAAATTTCATAAGAAATTTCTCTATCCTCATTTATATTCAAGAAATTGTTTTGTATTATGAATATAAATTCCATTAAATTTGTTGGTATATGTATCTACATGACCCAACTAATATCCATTTCATGTAAATATGATGATACACACTTTTCTCTCCCATCAGCTATTCTTATTAATATATAGGTCATGACATTATGCTTTCTAAATTGCATCGTGATTTTCAAAGACATGTTTATTGTGTAGTGAATACCATGCCCATTTCTCTATCAATTCTATTCACCTTTATGAAAATTTAATTATTGTTTATAGTTTTTCTGTATGTATTACAAATTCCTTTATCATGTAATAAATGATGATGTTTAATGTCTCCATGTTGTAGGATCCATGAGGCACACTTATGCAAGAAAGGAAATGTTTAAGAAGGGTGTGTCCTGATAGTGCTCCAATGCCTTGGGTAAATATTAGTATCATGATAAATCAAGTTCAATGTGGGTTTACTCATGATAATTCAGGTGACATGAGTTTTTAATCATGCTAATTCATGTGAAATGAGGATTTACTCGTGTTAATTCAACTGCAACGAGGGTTTACTCATGCTCCATGTGCAATGAGCATTGGCACATGCTAATACCATGTTAAGTGTTATTGCCACATTTCCATGTTATAGTAATCATGCTTTATCATTCCTTTAGTTTCATGTTTCTCTTATGCTCCATTAATATTCCTATTTCCTAACATGTATTGTATTCTTCATGTTTTTTCTTGTTTACCCCCTTTCTGGGCTTTATAGCTCACCCTTTTCTTTTGCATGTCCTTAGGTTATCCCATTCAATGCTAAGTATGAGGGAGTTTAGTGGTCATGTAAAATATTCTTTCAATAAAGATGTTGTGTTTCATGTTTTAAGTCAGTATGTAATGTTCCTAAGCCATAAAGTCACTATACATCTCAATCATCCATGTTATATCGAGTGAAGAGTTTAAGTAATAAACATGATTAATGTTGTCATAAAGTGTTGTGTTTTTATAATTGGTATTATAGTATAGGTTTAGTTATTTTTGTGAATAGAATTATAAAACCCTAGTGAAAGCCTTAGATATTAGAATAAGTATAATAAGAAAATCCCTAAATTTTGGTGAGTATTGAGTTAGTGGTTTATCAAGAAAATGCATCTGTGTTTGGATATATACTACTAGATGTGACTCTAGTACAAATGTTCCTATGGGTGAATACTATGATAAAGAGTTTTGTGCTTAACCCGAGGTTTCCTGGTACACAATAATGGGCCTTGCTGCACTCTTGGTTACAACACTACCAGGGTACATTCTTTGATAAATTCACAATTTTAGTATGAACCATTATTAAGGGAATTAAAAATTTCCCCTAATAATATATCCTAGAAAGTAGATCATGGATAACATATATTCAAGCCTATAGATTCATAAGATAAGGAAATAAATGATATTTACAAGTCACCAAGTTTTTCCATTGGATTACCCTTTATGTAATACCCTTGACTTTCCTCTTATTCCAGGCAATGGCCAGTAATAGGAGGACTCAAGAAAACTACTGATGTGAAGACCAATGTGATGAAAATTCTAATGAGATTCCCAATCTGATGGGAGCAGGAATCACAAAATGTTTCATGATACTCTCTCAGTTAACTCAAGATTTGAATAGAAACTTGGGTCAAGATAAATGTTTAACCCCCCCCCCCCAACAAATAAAAATTCACAATAACGAGCTTCATGAGACAAAGGACACCAACGTTTAATGGATCATCTGATCCCTTAATCACCGAACAGTAAATAAAATCCATTGAAAAGATCTTATCCATCCTTAAATGTTCTGAACAAGAGAATGTTCTTTCATCTACATATCACATGGAGGGTGAATCTGATAAATTGTGGACATTGATAAAAAATACAAAGCTTGAGGAGGTGATCGAGGCATTGGATTGAAAGGTTTTTTAGAAAATGTTTTTCAATAAATATTTCCCCAAACCCTCCATCTTAATATGGAAACAAACTTCCATTCCCACCATAAAAATGATGATGAATCCATTATAGAGTACGAGGAAAACATTACAAGGCTTGAATGATATGCCCACGAGTTTTTCGTTACCCCCAAATGCAAGGTTGACTGCTTCTTTGGTGGGTAGAAACAAAGCCAGCGGAAAGCCCTTGTGATCCTTGACTTTCGCAGCTATGTGAAAATTATCCGATGTTCCATCAAGGCCGAAATTGAGATTGGAGAATCTCAGAGGTATCATGGGGATAAGAATTATGAAGAGGGATTCAATTCTGGAATTCCAATAGATAAATCCAATAGTACTAAGAAAATCCAACACCCCACTTTCCAAAGGTGTGGAAATAAGCACCCGGGAAATTGCCTGAAGGGGGTGAGGAAATGCTTTAGGTGTGGAAGAGAAAGGAACCTAGCCATTAAATACCGACAAGAAAACCCATGGATGCGATAGAAGAGAGGAACACTATGTTCAGCCCACAACGCATTGTTTATTGATTCATCTTCAACGAACTTGGGAACCTTCAAAATCAGTGCACTGAGAAAAGGGTATTTAGAGGCAACCAACAACATCTAAGGCCACAAGGGTGAGCTTTTTTAATCTCTACCACTGAAGTGAACCCCAACAATGAAGTGGTGATAGGTACTCTACTTATTCATTCATGAATAGTGAACATACTTTTTTATTCTGGTTCTACACAATCTTTTATATCAAGGATTTTAAGTAGAAAAATCCCAACACAACCAAAAATCATTGATGTAATGATGTTGTTGTGTACGAAAAATGGGGAAATCATTGAAACCCATGTATTTAACTCTTCCTTAGTCTTAGTCAGTGGATGGAACTTCTCGTCGAACTTCATCAAACTCCCTCTGGTGTAATCTGATGCAATTATTGGAAAAGATTTGCTTTTCCTATATAGATCCATCATAAATTGTCGAGATAGGGAAATCAATATCCATATGTATAATCGACCCCCGATTCTATACATGTGTTTTTATGATGCTTTCGTCAGGGCATGTGCGTCCGTCTCATTCAGGGACGAGAGACATGGTTTTTTGTTGCCCCCCATTACCACTATCCAAATGCGGGTGACATCTGCTCCTTATTCAGGGATGTCTACACTTTGATCGAAATGTGATAATGGGATGTCGGTTCTTCCTTCTGTGGATTCCTCCGTGGAACTCATCACCTAATCTGGGTCTCCCTCACAGACATAAGACATTGTTCATGAAACTCTTCTTAGAGCCATATCTTCATGGACACCAATTAATTACACTGCTTCTGTCAGGACATTCTAAGGGGTCCAGTCAGGGCAGCAACCATCAGTTAGGGGAGTAGTCAAGCTGGGCATCAATGGCATCTATGGATGCTTGGGATTGATGTGTCTATCTTTTTTCCCTTATTATAGGTCTTCACGATCATGTGGATGCTTGAGGAAACCCACATCGAACGCGGGGAATCATATGTCATGGGTATGTATATAAGATTTTCCTCAGCTTCCCATTCTTAACAAAGGGTATGCCGCAAGTTTAACGTCCAACAGAGATGGATCAGACTGATTAGAACACTGACTAGAGTGGATCAGATGAAGGAACCCCCTAGATGGAACATCGATATTGGGGCCAACACATTTGTGGCTTTCCGAATGTCGTCAATTGGAACAGGGAAGAGGGTGTCATGATTCCACCAGGATGTGGCGGCTTAGGTAAGAATCAGGATGGCTGATGGAATGTTCTATGAAAGGGATGGTGAATGGGATGGAACCATCATAAGGATAATGATGGTTTTGGGCATGAGACTCGAATAGGATTCCTACATATCCTCGTGGCAGGGAATCAAAGGCCACGTAGTTCATCTGATGACGGCTTACCGCCAATTGGGGTTTAAAAAGGCTTACCACTGAGAGGAGTGACAACTCCATACCACTGATGTGACAACGGCTTACCGCTCAAAGGAGTGAAAATTTCTTACCGCTGAAGTCACAACCGCTTACCTTTAAAAAGAGTGACAACAGCTTATCGCTAAAGTGACAACAGCTTACCGCTGAAGTGACAACGGCTTACCGCTGAAAGGAGTGACAATTGATTACCATGGAAAGGAGGTACAAAATTTAACATCATGTGGGATAGGGGTGAAATGACATGAATAAGAACCTTGGATCTAGGTGTATGGTGGGCTTGATCCTCAAGGAGGCTTCCTACATACCTTTCCTTGGTAAGGATCAAAGACCATGTAGTTCAAGATGGCTGTGGGGCTTACACTCTAGGCTGCCCAAGGTGTTGGTGCACCAACGTGAAGGAAGTCAGAATGACCAGGTGTTGGGATTGAACCTCATGAAGTATTTCTACATAAAAAGACTTGGCATAGATCAAAGTCCTCATAGATCGAGATTAAAGGTTATTGTCACACTTACACGGAGATGGTCGGGGCCAATGGTTGTTGGATTGAACCTCAGGGAGGCTTCCTACGTACCATTTATTGACATGGATCAATGTCCTCATAGTCCGGGTTGATGGTTGGGGATTAAACTCTGAGCTTCCCAAGGTGTTGGTGGGACTTATCCTCATGGAGTCTTCATACGTACCCGGCCTTGGCAAGGATCAAAGTCCATGTAGTTTTTGTGGATGGTTGGGGCTTACACACTGAGCTGCCCAAGGTGTTGGTGGCTTGAACCACATTGAGACTTCTTACGTACCCTGCCTTGGTAGGGATCAAAGTCCACATAGTTTAGGTTGTGTGGTTGGGGCTTACACTCTGCGCTGTCCAAGGTGTTGGTGGGCTTGAACCACGTTGAGGCATCCTACATACCAAGCCTTGCCAGGGATCAATGTCCACGTAGTTTAGGTTGTGGCATGGGGGTTACACTCTAGGATACCCGATGAGATGTCATGGTCGGTGCTCACTCTATATCCACGTGAGTCATGATCAGTGTGAGAAAAAAGAGGTAGCAGAGACCCGACGATCACGTCGCGAAAGGAATGTCCATGGGAAGTGAAGTGGGGCTTACACGTGGAGAGGCCTAAAGAGGAAACAGGGGCTTATGCATGGTCCGCAACCCAAAGGGGTTGGGACTTATTCCAGGATAGTGGCCCAAGGAGACAAAATGCAGTGGAAAAAGGATTTGTGACTGAAGAAAGTAGGGGCTCAGTGTCCATCCTGCCCTTTGATGGACCTAGGTACCGAAGATGAATGGAAGAGCAAGGATGTTGCCTCCTATAGAAAAGCTCTAGGATTACACTGAGATTGTTTCCCTTTCCCCACGGACAAACGCCACTCCGATAGGGAGGATATCATCCCTTTTGAGGGGTGATCCAATCCCCATGGAGATGAGTGGGCGTGGAGAATATCCGAGGTGGGGGGACCCCGTGTGCGAGGCACGGGGAAAGAACATAGTTTAACTTCATGGGATGAGGAAGATGGTGCTTGGTAGTTTAACGTCATGGAGCTCAGATGATGTGGGTTCACTCCGCACCCATAGGACTTACATAACTGGTACCCTCTTCTCCTTAGTTCAAAGAGGGGATAGGCAAAGCCATAGTAAGGGGGTTTCATAGAGCGAACCATCAAGGGGTCCACGTTAGCATGTCTATGAGAAGAAGCAATACCCATTAGCGTGCCTATGAGAAGAAGCATGAGTCGAAGCAACACAATGGGAAATATCAACCAAGGGATATTGAAGTCACTTCATGAAAACCTGGAGGGTTGGACGAGAAAGGGAATTTCAAATAAGAGGGGTACATAGGCAGGGGCCTTGTGAAGCTTTTTTGTTCTGTGTGGCAGAAGGCACATACGAAGGGATGAGCTTTGCAAAGTGGGGTTCCATAGCCTAATCATATGGAAGAGGTTCATATGGGAGGTGCTTCGCAATGTGGAAAGGCATTCGCGGACCACTACTTCGCGGATCAAAGGTGCCTCATGAAGCAAGGTTTCATGAAGCAATGTGCTTCGTGAACTATAGTGACCCTACCTTAGCACATGGATCATGTGTAAATGAAGTATTTCATTCGAAGAATAAATGATCTGCAATGACCCAGGTCCCCTGGGGGATCCCCTTCCTTCACGAAGGCCCTGAGGCTTCACGAAAGGCATCCCTCTGGAAAGAGGGGATCATAACAAGACAAAGGGGAGGCACTTTGTAGAGGGGAAGTACCTCTCACAGATCATGGTTTGCAGAGCAGAAGGATGCTTCACGATTAAAGATCTAGGAAGTCAGAAGGTCGGATTGTTCGTCCCCATTGTGCTCAAGGGCGGGGGCCCTAGTATTTAAAGGTAAGAGGCACCGTGAAGCGGAGCCGATGCGGTGTGAAGAGGGACTTGGTTGCATCACGGTGAACTCGTGAACATCAAATGCGGTCGCGAAGCATCCTGCCTCCTGGATTCATGGCGGGCTCACTGACATCAAATGCGTTAGTGGAGTGTCCCGCCTCCTCACTTCGTGGCGGCCTCGCGAATGTCGCATGCATTCACGGATCGTCCCGCCTCCTCACTTCATAGTGGCCGTAATTCAAGTGGGAACTCCAAAAAATGGCTTTTTAAGGTAGTCAATGGTGCCTTCATTTTGGCTCATTCTTTGTACCAAATTTTGGCACTAATAAATGCCCCCCCCCCCCTCAGACATTGAGCTACAAATAGATCAAGGGTCAAAATATGAGGTTAATTGCCAAAATCCTCGGCCATTCGCGACGCTGGCTCGTGACGAGGGCTTGTGAGGGGGATATGGGATGCATGGGCCGAGTGTGCCATGAAGATCTACGTGAACTAGATTCACCGTGAGGCTCCAATGGTCGTTGTCTATAAATAGGGGAACGGTGCTCTCTTTTTTCGTTTCCCTTATCCACAAATATTTCCTTTTGCGCTATCGATTCGCAAAGCTCCGTATACAATGTGATTGTTCTCTGGGAATCGAGTCTTCACAGCAAAAAGTGAGTTCTCGACTCCATGTTTGCGCTCCTCGATCCTGCGCTTGAATACCTAGGGAGCTCTCTGTGAATAGTCTTTGCGAAGAGGCTTCACGAACGCACTCTACGAACGAGCTTCGGGAACCAACCAAAAAAACGTCCAAGTTCCATAAATGAATGGCCCACCAAGAATCGCCCAAGGGTTCCTTGAGGATGCGGCCTAGAGGGATGATATGGTGAATAGTCTGGGACTAGGAGAGTTAGTCCATAGCCACTCGGACCATAGTTCACTTGTGGAGCTGCTATCGGAGAGCCATGAGAACTACCCATTGTGTAGAAGGTTTCCCTTGTATGGATTTTGGCTGAGGGGTGATGTCTTCATCCCTAAAGCAAGTATGGACGAGCCATCTTACTGGTTCTAGAGAACACCTTGTCAGCATCGTTGGTTCAGGGCGGCCGATAGTCGTGCTTTGGAGGACATCACGCATGTCATTGCAGACTGCTTATACAACCATATGAACAACGTTGACAGGAATACATTGCAGCTGGAGACGTTGCCTCCCCTATACCAAACTATCCTCAAGGTGGCACTGGGGAACCCAAAGAAGGGGTGGTCTGAGGAATGGGACTTGCGCCAGGGCGGCAACTTCACAGTTGATTGGGCCTGGGCCTTCTGGGTAGGCGCCTTGTGTGAGGAGTTCAGAGAAGAGCTGAGAAGAGTGGGCCTATATGAGGCAGCTTGGGCTTTCCAGTTTCACAACTACCAATCGAAGCAACTAATGCCAGAGCTATTGATTCAGTGGTCACTGGGGACCAATACCTTCCACCTACATCACAGGAAGGTTGGCATCAGATTATGGGATGTGTATCAGATCTCAGGGGTCTAGATACTGGGAGCGATGTATGAAGAATTCCTCCATGCCATGGCTGCGTGGGAGGATCCAGAACAGATTCCACGGCTGGCGTCGGTACTGATAGAGCTCTTGCCCAGGGAGTACAATAAGGCAGAAAGGGATGTCCACTTCAAGGGGTGGTTCAAGAGATTCCTAAACTTCCTGGAAAATACGTAGTTTTAGGCGATGCCTCAGACATGCCCAAAGGGGGCACAGAGTAATGAACACTCGTACTAGCAGCTGTTGGAGGATTTACAGTGGAATAGATGGGGGATCAGTGTCAGCACCGAGCAACAACCAATACTTAGGCTGGCGGCATTCATTGCAGCTCTCATCTATGGTTGGATCTTTCTGGTGAAGGATACCAACATGGGAGTGTGAACAAACACTTTCATCAGGGCATCCACATTGCTGACTGGAGGGTGCATCAAACTAGGGATCCCGATGCTTTTCCAAGTTGTATAAGATGTTGTGGAACATCAGCGAAGGGAAGAGGACACCAAGGATATGCGGGTTGTTCCTCCTCTTGTACGGGTGGATAACAGCGCACATCAGGGGGATCTATGAGCATCTGAACCACATATCGCCTCCAGGGTCGAACTTCCCCCCCTGGATTCACAACATCGTAGGGAGTTTTCTAACCACGCTGACCGTATCACCGGTATTATTTCGAGTCAGGAAAGCATAAGATTTCAACTTCCATCCACTCCCTTTGCCAAAAGGGCCCTTCACGAATGATGTTCGGGGAGAAAAAGAGCACGGGTCCTACTTCCTAGCCTTTCGAGGTGGATTCATGGTGGCCAAGGTGGACTACGAGCACCTATGTGGGTCATACACCCCACATCGGTTTGCAAGGAAATTCTGGAGCCTACAGCGACTGACCCCACAGGTGTACCTAGAGCTTCATCACAAGGAGCACCCATGTGTGATGAGGTAGATGTGGCTCATGTTCAAATGGGAGGAGGGAAGATGTAGAATGTACTGCCTCCACCAAACTCTGTCCTCAGGCTGGTGAGGGATTGTGCCCAGGGTTTGGAGGTGACCTACCTGCGGGAGATGCTGAAGCGGCCAACCGTCATAGTTTGGGATGGTGAGCTTCCCCGACCTCGGGGCCGAGGCCGGAAGTCAGCAAGGGCATCCCGCAGTGGTGGGGATGTTATAGCAGTGACACCCGCACCAATTGAGGGGGAAGCAGTAGTAGTGGATCCGATGGTGGCAGCAGACCTGGTGGTCTCAAGAGTATAGAGTCATCCAGAGGGGCAGACATCGAAAGAATTTTGCTGGATGTATACTAAGGCACTGGGGAAACGGTTTCGCCTAATTGAAATGCTAGAGAATTTTGTCTTTATAGAGGCATGGGGCATCTAGGAAGTCAACGAGAAATTCCTTGGCCCATATGAGTTATGGAATCACCTTAAAAACCTCGAGATATAGTTGTCGGGGATTGGCCCCATTAGAGCCAGTTTCGCAGTATCCTAGGCAGAGATAGAGAAATACATGTCCAAATTGGAAGAATTTATCTACTCCCAGGGTGCCCCGCACCCGATGACAGACCGGGTCAGTGTGCTGTTGGATCGGATGGTCCCTCCACAACTGTCAGTTGCAGACCTGGGGGAGTGCTTCCCTCTACTGGAAGAATCAGACGAGTCCTCCTAGGGAGACGAGGCAGGTAGAGGGAGACCGTTGGAGGAGGGTGAAGTTAGCGATCATTCCTCAGATCTCGAAGATTTTACAGAGGCCCTAGAGGTTAAATCCCACATTACATCCTTAGTTTCTTCTCTTAGGTTACTCCAGGATCCTTATCAGCATCTACACTGTGCAGGAGGACCTCGTGCATAGACCTCGTTCTCATCCCTTAGTGGGTGCCGACGCAGGACCTTCAGGGTCCACACCTATGGTTGAATCAACTTCCATGTATGGTGGGGCTAGGACACTTAATGAATCTCCCCCAGAGTCTCTAGACCTACAAACCATATACGGGGGCCCACGTCTCGGGGTCCCGATGATATCAGCCCAAGGGCGAGACCGGATATTTGATCTCTGTAATTCTCCTATACCGAATTTATGGTTGCCATCCCCTGACCACGTAAACTAACATTCACATCCCCTTTTTGGCATATATAGTCCTTCAATTGGCATGGTCCACAACGACGAAGTTGGTTGGGTCTTTTGGTAGCACCCTTCCCAGATTCATGTCAATGGTCGTGGAGGTGGACATCTAACCTGAACAAACTGAAGCACTCCCGATCATTAACGGGGACACCAGTGGGGCTGCGCCTGAGGTTATTGGGGTGGGATCCAATGATGAGGTTCAACCAGACAGTTCAGGCCCCACCACGCCTGATCCAATGCCAAAAGTGGACCCAGCTGAGGATTTCATGGGGTCATTCTTTAAATATGAGCCTGCCAACCACGCCGACTGGGACAAGATGGCCTCTGATGAGGAGGAAAGAAAAATTGGCTATCACTGATCGTGGAATCTGATCACGCGCTTCATCAATGACACCCCCAAGCACTATGGATGGATGTGATGGACAGAATATGCTCACGTCGATGTGAATTGTGTGCTTCGGGAGTTCATTCCCAGCATCCTCACATGCTCATCAGAGATCTTATGGTGGAAAAGATTTGGGAGTATGACTGTGGCCTCAGTGTGGGCTGGAAGCAGAGGAAGGCAGTAAACATCAAGAGGCTCCAGGAGGCTAAAGACGCTGTCCAAAGACTACAGAATCGGGCAGACGATCACTCGATCTCCCTCAACGTACAATATGAGCTAGTAATGCGATTGAATCCCCTGGTGGCAGAAGCCAAAGAGGGCCTGAAGTGGGCCTCTAAGAAGTTGACTGATATCCAGGATGATGTGGAGCAGGCCCAAATTGTGGCCAAATAATTATGCCCTCTCACTGCCTAAGAGGATCAGGAGCTTAATAGGCAGAAACAACTCCTGGACGCCACTAGCCAGAGGTTGGCAGAGATATTGTGATCTTTTGATGAGATCAACCCATCCATAGAGGGAATTGACCCTCGGGTACTATAATGATTAAAAATCATCAAACTTACTTTCATGCGTTAATTTTTGGATGTCTTAGCATGCATGAGTTCCATTGGTTACATTGGTTTATTGCATCCTCGTGATGTTCATTGAGCATCCAGTGAGCATTCCCTAATCTTGCGTGGGTCGGGGAGATGTGAGAAACAAAGGATGACCACCTTATAACCCCATACAAACATAGGATTGAAAACCATGCTTCGGGTATTCGGGGTTTGAACAACCGGTCCAGATTTCTGGGAGGAAATGAGAGAGAACCGACTGGAGAATGAAGCTCTCAGAATAGCCGAATTACCGTTTTCCCGGTGTGATATTTTGCACGAATGGGGTAACGCCAGGGGCGCTATAATCAATCCGAACAGATGGGAATGGGAGATGTGAATCATGATAATCAGGATTCAGAGCATTTTGGGGCTGGCGTGACAATAATGAATAACTATTGACCACATTCGAAACACAATGTTCTTTTTGTATTGGCCTAGAGTTGGGATAACAAATGAGGGCCGACCATTGACCATGTTCGAAACATGGGGCCTGACTCAAAATACCATCTGTTAGTCTTCCAAAATATTGGCCTAGGATAATAGGTGGGCCATAGGTTGAGCATCCTTACTGTTAGGGGGTTCCCTTAGACCTGAAAGAGGAGGAGGGTCCGAATAAGGGGAACAAGAAGTGTGGAATATGGAATGATGGTTTGTTTGAGTAGAATCCAATGCTCTCAAAATTACGCCATCGTGGGGGAGGCATATTAGATTGACACATTAGTCAGATCATGGATCATTCTTTCTTTTAGACAGGACCTCTCTGGTGAGGGAGCTGTCACTTCCCAATGTCATCGTGGGGCATCCCGAACTTGTTCAGGGAAAAATAGTTATCACATGTTTTCCAAAAAGTGGTCAAGCCGATGGCTAGAAATGAGGAGGAACAAGATTACTAACTCCTAGGGCTAGACCCTAGGTGAAATTCATTGGTGTCTCTACATATCCCATGAGGATGGGAATCAAACCATAAGTAGTTCTAGAATCACAGTTTAATGTCATGTGGGATGTTGGAAATCCTGGCTGGGCCGGTGCACATCCTACCAAAATGAATAATCCCACGTGAGTCATGCTCGATGTGGGAAACAAGAAGTAGTGGTGGGACTTTCCCGACATAAGAAGTAACATGTTACGGTGAAGGGACGCTTGGTGAATTTCGGCCCAATGATGTTAGCTCGTCTATGTAGCGCACCTAGATGCCTGAAGAAGTAAATCCGAGTTTGTCAGAATTCCACTTGAAATGAGGAAGTGGAAATGTGTGAATCATCATGCTTGAAATCTGGATCACAATGATGGTGATGTGACAATGGAGGGATAACTGTTGACCGTGTTTGAAATAGAACATTTGTATCACGTTAGCCTGGAATGGGGACAAACAAATGAGGGTTGATCGCTGACCATGTTCAAGACAGGAGACCTGTCACAAATTTTATCCAATATCTTTAAGGGTGTTGGCCCGAAACGGTAGGTCAGCCGAGGTGGAATAAGGCCAGGACATGAAGGGGGTCCCTTCGGATGTGGAATAGGATGAGGATCCAAAAATCGAGATCAAGAAGTATGGACTTTGAATGAGGGGAATGTCCCTCTAAAAATTCCACACTCTGGGCTCTTTGTCAAAACACATATGAATACGACAACAGGACGTATTAGATAGAGGTATTCAAGTCCCTTACCATAGGTAGATCTTAGTTTTGAGTCATATAATTCAAAACATCAATGGTATGAAATGCGAGAGACACATGGTGGGATAATTATAAAACCTGAAGTGAATGGGAACCTGGGGCTCCGACCACCACGTGTTCCCTAGGGACGTTCTTCGTCATGGGACTGGAAACAAGAGTTAAGCTCAGTCGGAGGCGACGTGCACGGACGTTTCTACGTAACCCACAAGGATGGTGATCAAGATGCACTTAGTTCTCAAAGGTATCATGGTAAGGTACAAATGCCAGGTATAGAAGGGTCGTGCGGGTGTGGCCCTCACACAAAAAGAAGCGGTATTTGATAAATCTTGTTTGTCCTTTAAGGTAATTTGTTTTTTTTGTGAAGCGACAGGCCTGGGATAGCAAGTCCTTGAATTTCCACAAGAATCAAGCTATAATAGGCGTTGAAAAATGGTATGGCATGTGAAAAAAAACCAAACATGGAGTTCCCTTGATTGAGGACATCATGATGCAGTGCTGTTTTCATCGTGCGGCTAGGATGATAATGTCACAGTTTAGGGTCATGTAATGGGACTAGGCATGCATTTTACCGTCATACAACACAAACATAGTATAGATGATGCTTAGTGGTGAATGTGTATGGTGCAATAAAACACACTCGATGTGAATGAGGACATAATACCATACCACACTGTATGCAATTTTGAGAAAGGAACCTCAGCCCAAGGGGCCCAAATAGAGGTAAGAGGGTAATGGGCTGGAGAAACTAACTCCCAATTGAGCTGGACCTGAAAATTAGATGTCTAGGTGGTCCAACGTATCACATGAGGATAGCAATCAAAATGTATGTAGTTCTGGAACAGATCTTAGTTTATTGTCTTAGAGCTTGGACCATAGAGGAGTGAAAAACCTCAAAGTGCATACCTCAACTTGATCCCTAAGACCACATGAGTAATAATCAGTGTGGGAAACAAGGGCAGAAGAGGTTTTTTGCACTATCTGGAATGCACATGATAGGGAAATCGGTGTGGAGCCCCAAATTATGCACTTATCAATAATTTTTCCCTCCTAACGTGTGAATGGACACTGAGGAAAAGTACAAAGAGTTTTGATGTTCTACTTGGACATGATGAGGTGGAGAATGATGTGTATCATGTAACAGAAATTTTGGGCTTAATGGGGTTGGCATGGTGATGGAGGATAACCGTTTACTGTGTTCGAAACACAGTATCCATATCATGTTAGCCAAAAATGGGAACAACAAATGAGCATCGACCACTGACCATATTCGCAACACGGGATTTGTATCGGCTTATTGTCCGCGACCCTTGATTACATTGTCTTAAAATGGTAGGATAGCCATTAGGCCTAGCATCTATACCACATAGGGGACCCTTCGAGTGTGAAAGGTGATGGAATCCATAATTAAGGGGAACACAATGCCAGAAAAATGGATGGAAACATGTTCGAGTAGAGTCTGACATTCCAAGAATTAAACCAGAGTACCCTTAGGCACATTGTTGAATCGTCGAAGAGGACCGAGGGGATCTTCTTGACAGCAACTGATTTGAAAAGAAGAGTATAGACCAAGGGGATAGAGAACCCTCAGGAGAAAGAGGAACATAGAATGGTTGTTACAAACCCTTAGTGAATGAGGACATAATCCCATACCACACTATACAGCCCAAAATAGGAACTTGGGTCAGGGGCCCAAAAAGGCAATGGGGCCTTAGGCTGGGCCTCTGTTAAAAAGGCCCGACCAGTTTTTAGTTTAACGTCATGCAGTTAGGGAGATGAGGTGAGTAAGATATCCCACACAAGGGAGGTGTATGGAACAACAAATAACTCAATGTGATTGAGAGAATAATCCCATACCACACTGTACAACCATAGATAGGAACTTTGGTCGGGGGCCTGAAAAGGCTAAGGGGCCTGAAGCTGGGCCTCGGTTAGGAAGGCCCAAACGGTTTTAATTTTACTGTCTTGCAGTGAGGACGAAGAGGGTATATGGTATCTCATTCGGGGATGTTCACTACACATTGAGTAACCCGACATGAATGAGGACATAATCCCATACCACATCGTACAATTCCATAAGGGAGAACCTGGTCCAGGGGCCCGAAAAGGCCAAGGGGCCTGAGTATGGGGCTCAGATGGGAAGGCCATACATCCTCTTTTATGGTTTCCTCCTCTTCCCAGCTCTTATGTACACAAAAGTAGTGCTCGGTGAAGGAAACAAAGAGCCGATCTCGGCTCCCCCCATCACATGGGGCCTAATAGATGGCATTGCCCGAAGGGAGTTCATCTTTTGGAGATACAATGGGGAAGAATGAACCACTACACTCGATGTTTGGGATATCTTGGGGTGTTCCCAACATCGCGGGATAACTGTTGACCATATTAAAAACACAACGTCCCTATAGTGACCTAAAACGGGAGCACAAAATGAGAATCCACCACTGGAAGTATTCGAAATACAAGGATTGTATTGGCTTGTTGCTCCACATCCGTGAGGGCATTGGCCCGAAGTGGTAAGAGAGCCTTTAGGCCTAGCATCAATACCATTCAGGGGCCCCTCTAGACAGGGAAGATGATAGAGTCCCAATCAAAGAAGTGGGTGAAGCATAGATGTGCCCATCTCTGAAAGAGGCGAATATCTCCGGGGAGTGGGGCAGATGGACAGATTGAGGTTAGCTCAACATGAATTGGGGTAAACTTCTACACCTCTACCATGTGTCTTGACCCAAGGGGAATATTCTGAAATTTGGGCTGGGCCAACAGATGAAATTTCTGGGCATTTCTACATATCCCATGAGGATGGGAATCAAGCCATTCGTAGTTCTTGAAGGCCATGCATTTTAATGTTGTAAGGTTAGGACGTGTGAGAATAGAATAACGGGGAGTGGGCACATGGTGTGACCGTTATAATCCTAGCATGATTGGTCCAATGGAAGCCTACAAAAAATCATGCAAAGATCGTCCGAGAGAACTATACCCAGAGGGAATAATTAAAGAGAAGAGTTCGGGGGATGGGATCAAGACGAGGCATCTGAGTGTTCCTACATATCCCATGAGGATGGGAATCAAGCCCTACATAGTTCTCAAAATGCAGTTTAATGTCACGCAGGACCAGACAGTTTATTGTTGTGCGGGACCGACGTGCAGTTTAGGGCAATGCGGGACCATCCAGTTTAAGGTCATGTGGGACCGTCGTGCAGTTTAAGGTTGCGTAGGACCAGCCAGTTTAAGGTCATGCAGGACCATCGCGCAGTTTATGGTCATGCAAGGCCAGCCAGTTTAGGGTCATGCAGGACCGTCGTGCAATTTAAGGTCGTGTAGGACAATCCAGTTTAAGTTCATGCGGGATCTTCATGCAGTTTAAAGTCGTTCTAGACAATTAGGATCTGAAAAAGTATTTCTTGAGGAACTTGGCCTTGGTGGGAGGAGTTATACGCTCACCATCCATGGTCACCCGGGAGTATGATCCATTAGGGTAATCCCTATGAACATTGTACGGTCATTCCCATTTGGGCTCTAACATGGGTGGTTTCCTGCTGGGGATCATTGGCACACTGAGGACCAATACCATGTCGCCTTACAGAATAGAGTGGAGGCGAACCTTTTTGTTGAAGGCCCTAACTATCTTATTCTGATGCCTTTCTAGATTGTGCAAGGCACATATACTATTCTAATCAAGGGCTTCCAATTCATCCAAACAAATTTCAACCACCATATCTGGCACCTACTGGTCATATACCACTATGTGTAATGAGGGAAGCTGGATCTCAATGGGCAGGACACCTCAGCTTCGTACACCAGAGAATACGGGGTCACCTGGGTGGAATTGCTAGTCGTCGTTCGATAATCCCAGAGGGCATTGGGGAGCTTGTCTGGACTACTCTTTTTAGAATGGCCAACCGTTTTATATAAAATGTTAGAGAGGGTTTTGTTGAAAGCCTCGATCTTCCCATTTTCTTGCACGTGATAGCGGGAGGTATGGTTTGAACAGATGTTGTTCTTGGCGTACAATTTCATCAGTTTAGCTACTCGGATGTTGGTGTTGTTATCATTGAGGATGGAGTGAGGGACTCCAATTCAGTAGATGATTTTGGATCTCACAAAGTCAAGGATATAACGGGCCTTGACCTCCTTGAGTGGAACTACTTCTACCCACTAGGAAAAGAAATTCGTGGCGGTCAGGATGAACCTGCACTGGCGAGCTGTAGATGGTGGTTATGGTCCCACGACATCGATTTCCCATACTACGAACGACTAAGAGTAATTGGTGGACTGGAGAGGTTCTAGTGTCCAATGCATGAAGTTAGTATGGATTTGGCTTGCATGACATCTCTTGGTTAACTCAATACAATCGTGGATCATAGAGGGCCAGAAGTACCCCAATCTCTGGATCTGATGGGACATCTTTGGCCCAGACTGATGGGCACTGTAGAAAAAGGCGTGAACCTCCTGCACAACCTGAGAATTCTTGTCTCCTTGGATGCAATGGAAGAGAACACCATGAAACCCGCACTTTTAGAGGATCTGGTCAAGACTGGGACCACTCAGGAGGGTAAAATGCAGTGGGCAGCGTCCGATTCCCTCACACTCAACCCTGTCAGCAGGGAGGAAACCATTTTGGAGATACTCAATAAAGGGGGATATCCAGTCGGGGGTTGTTTCAACCACAGCATCTAAGGAACCATGGGGTCCCGATGTGAAGGCACCGATGGTAAGATGGCTTACTCACAGGTTGTTGTCATCCTATGGGGTGATAGAGGTAATGACTCTCTAGTGTGCCACATGTATAATAAGATCATCCTACTCGGGTTCTGCAAGTGATGCAGCCAGGCTAGTTAGGGCATCAGCTCGACTGTTCTGAGATCGAGGGACATGAGTAACTCCTAACCGAGATGGAAACCGGGCCATTAGCTGAAGGGTGAGCTCCAACAATGGTACGAGATCTTGATTTATGATGACATAGTCACCACTAACTTGCTTGATAACTAGATCGGAATCCCCTTTCACAAGTAGGTGGGGTACCTCAATCTCGAGGGCCAGCTCAAGGCCAGTGATAATAACCTGATACAATGCTTCGTTGTTGGTGCAGGCTTCTGACAACAGGAATGAGTAAGTCAGAATGGCTTACACCTAGGTAATAAAGACAACACCTAGGCCTACTCTATTGAGTCTGGGATCATTGATCCTCCTGCTAGTGGGGCTCCGGGAGGAACTATCAAAGTGCATATGCCAATGTGGGATGGTAGGATCTACTGAGAGGATTGTCTCGTTGGGAAAATCCAATCTAGGAATTGGTTCGTGGAGGTTGGATGGGTAGCAAGAAAGTCTGCCAATGTCTGTCCCTTGATAGATTTCTGAGGCACAAACTAGATGTCAAACTGCTTGAGGATTACTACCCGCTGTGCTAGACGGTTGGTTAACATGGGGCGGTTCAGGATATACTTCATCGGGTCTACCCATGACACCAGTTGTACCTCTTGGTGCTGCAGGTAGTGTCACAATTTTTGTACTGCGGATACCAGTGCAAGGTAGCTCTACTCAATGGAGGAGTATCTGGTCGCCGTATTGAGGATCATGTGGATGAAGTAGTAGAGGCTATTTTCCATCCCCTCATTGTTCTTCTAGGTGAGAAGAGGGGCGAGGGATCGTTCTAGTTTGGTGACATAGAGGACCAATGGATTTCCGGAGATGGGTGGCCTCAAGACCAGAGGATGGTGAAGATACTATTTAATTTCCTCGAACACGGTCTGGCACTCGTCGTCCCATTCGTAGTCAGAGCCATTCTTCATGAGCCAGTAAAAGGGCTTACACTTTCCAGAAATATTTTCAATTAATCGGTGTATGTAGTCTATGTGGCCTTGGAAACCTCAAAGTTCCCAAATATTGAGCGGGGGAGGCATCTGGATGATTTCCTTGATCTCCACTACATCGATCTCGATGCCCCAGTACCGGAAAACAAAGTGAAGAAACTTCCTAGAGGTTACTCTGAAGGCACACTTCAACAGGTTCATCTTCATGTGGCAGGAACAGAGGAAGCCGAACACTTTCTTAGGGTTCTTGATATGGTCTGGGTGCTGGAGATATTTTACCAACAGGTTGTCTACATAGAATTCCACCAATGTCCCTAGAATTGGCTTGAATATGAAGTGAATGGCCCACTGATAGGTGGCAATTACATTCTCCAGGCCGGAGGGCATAACATTATAATAGAAAGTACCCTGGGGCGCCCTGAAAGCGGTGGAATCTTCATCCTCAAGGGCCATCTAGATCATATTATATCCAGAGTAACCATCCATGAAAGAGAGGGATTAGAACTTGGACATAGTTTTGATCAACAATTATGCCATTGGATGGGGAAACACATCTTTCGGGCAGTGACAGTTGAGATCATAGAAGTCGATACAGACTATGACCTGTCCATTCTTCTTCCTGACTGGCACAATCGTGGCTAGCCACATGGGGTACTGGACAACTTTGAAAAATATAGCTCTGATGAGCTTGTCAAATTTGGCCTCGACCAAGTCACCATGAGAAGGGTGCATCTTCCTGGGAGGCTTCCTGAACCTGCAATAGTTTTTCAGTAGATTGAGGCGGTGGATGGCTACTTGAGGATCTAGTACTGGCATCTCGTCGTAACTCTAGGTGAACACATCACTATGCTATTTTAGAAAATCTACATACCGTTGATCCTCCTTGAAGTACATGGAGGCACTGATCAATGTGGGTCTCATATCTTCCTCACTACCATGTTTCACCCATACCAGTTCATCGATTGTAGCTGAGACGCCTTTATCAATGGCGGGGGGAGCATCCTCTAGATCCTCTTATTTGGTTGTGGATGAAGGATTCCAAGCGGTAGAAGCTTCCTCTATGTTGGAAGAACCTAAAGGGAGGCTTGAACCATCCTGGACAGCAATAGACATCATATAAGTAGATTCATGCACCGATGAGACCATAACGAGGAAGGCAGTCGATCCAATCCCATCAGTTCTTCGGCCCAAGGGGCCACGCTTGATGATATCAAAGAAATAGTGCCACATTGGCTTGAGCCGTTTAATCCCAGCTCAGCGAAAAAGACAACGATGATGTAATTTCGTTGCCATGGGGTGGATATCTCGATATCGTATGGGGGTAGGAGGCTCTGGGATCACCCGAGCCTGGTTCGTGTAGGAGTACGAGGTGATTTTACATCGTCGCTTGGACTTGGGAATATGCCTTCATCTTGTACCAGAGACAACAAATCATTGCACCTTGTCGGGGGTCGTAGCCTCCAATTGATGGATTGGGAAGATGTAGGCGTCATCTAGACCTACCCTAGGGTCAGTCCTGACTGTGGCAGGCTCAACCTCACTTTCCAAAATCTCATTATCCATGCTCTTTTAATAGTCAGCGTCTAGATAACAGGCTTCACAAGATGTGAATGTAGATGCATCACCTTGGAGTACACCTACTCGAACATTTAGGGAGTACTTGAGGCACTGGTGATACAATGACGGGACCAATCCATGCAGGTGGAGCCATGGCCTTCCCATCAATGTATTGTACACAATGTCTTGGGAGGCAACCATAAACGCGGGTACTTACAACTAGGCCACTAAAATAGGTCTTCATGTGGATCTTGCTGACTGTGGTCGGCTCTATCCTACCGTATCCCTAGATTCCTAAATCGGTGGGAGTCATGTTATCTTCAGATAACCCCAGCCTCTGCAGTATCCACGTCGGGATAAGGTTGATCCCAGATCTGGTGTCAATGAGACAGAGACTAAGCTCCATGCCATTAAATTAGTCAGTGATGTACAACGGGTGAATGCTACCCTGTATGGGAGAGAATTCATCTTCTCATGAGAATGAAATGATAGCCTTGAATTTGGCATTCTCAACTGTTTTAGCATGAAATGCTTCTTCCGCTGCTACCTCTGTCTCAAACTGGAGGGAGACTCTTAAAGCCTCAGCAAGGGCCTCGCGCAAATCCGACAAAAGGTGAAGGGCTTAAAGGATGGAAATCCTCACAGAGATGCTAGAAAGGTGCTTTATTACATCATATTTCCATGTTAGGCATGATCATTGGTGTACAGGAGGCCGCTCTACTATTGGAGGCATGGCAGGACCTGCTAGTTGGTCCGGTGACTGGCTTGTGCTAGGCATATCCCGCTACTCAATAGTCAAAGCCTGAACAGTAGATGACGGTTGAGGACCGGACGACTAAGATAGGCATGTAGTTGAGTGAGACATGTCGCAACCTAAACAAGGTAGCTCTGCCTAATCCATTAGCACAAAAGGTGGGGGATGCGGTCCTAATGACACTAGATGAAGAGGCTGCGCGTGCTGAGTTCTACACTGGGCCTTCTATCTGGTCTCGGCGGCATGGATGGCCTGGATAGAGGTGCCAAATGATACGCTTCGATGACCCATATGGTCGCGACTCCACCGACGTTGGCGCCGATTGGGGACGTTGGGGAGGATCTCCGGGCACTCCCCCTCGTCGGGAGTCATATAGGGCTTTACCAACTCCACGGTATTAACTGAAGTGTACACTTGACTATCACTTGAAGAGTTATCCACTACTGGGTGGATTCATGGAGGGATCCCCATCTCAGGGGGCATGAAGTTGCTGAGAGTGCATGATGATGATGGGATCACCGGGGCATGTTTCTTTTTCTTGTGCCGCCTATGCTTACTCATCTGTGAAATGGTCGGCTGAGATGATGATGTAGAAGTGGTGTCCGTAGCTTCTGAAGGCTCTGACTAATTTAGGAATGCCATAATGATACCATGGGAGTGAGAAACTATCTTTCCATCCATCCAGTAATTTTATTTCTTGGACCCACGGTTAGAAACCAGCAACCACTCGCATTCGTTGTCTCTACTGCTGTCTTACCTTACAAACACACCTGCCACTTGTGTCGGGATGGGCCCATCATGACTATGTTGTTATAGACCTTTTCTTGAAGCCAATATTTAAAAACATAACATTGCTTCTGGGTGTTTCCCAGAATCAAATGATAGGGGTATTAGTTGGGGAGATCAGTGAGACTTTCCTCTTTCAGCCTTCTGCACTTAGGCAAGCGTACAATCCCCTGCTCTAGGGCACTGTGGAAGTAACCGGGGACATGATTCTCACTGAATGAGTAAGTCTGGTTTCTTCTTTCAAAAAATGGGGCCCTTTGTGCTTGGCCCCGAATATGAGCCGGAGGGGCCTACTGAGGAGCTGGACCTAATTGTCCCACCTAGGTGGCACATTCTGTGGGGACGCTTGCCGATTCCGAGGAGGGAGATATTGAGACAGAGGCTACACCTAAGAAGGAGGGCCTCTATGAGGTTGTGAGGCCGTTGCTACTAGAGGAAACTCTAGTTTTGGGGTGCTTCTATTTGGTCCACCGCGATGGGCTCAGCTCTGGCAGCTCTCCTCACTAGGATAATAGGGGAAACGGATGTGCTTGACTGGCCTGTTGTAGAGAATCCTCAAGGCTATGGAACTTGTCGAAGAAGTCTTGGAATCCTCCAGGTTAGTTCTGGGTGATCAGAGAAATAACAAGTTCCGTCTTGATGTCCCCTACTTACAACGCCATTAATTTCTCTGGATTCAGTGGCATGTAAAGGGAGTACGTGAGCTCCTTTCACAGGGCAATAAAGTATGTGACTCGCTCATCAGGGCTTTGTTCGCACTTAAAGAGGTTTGTGATGCTCATTTTCTGGGTGGTAGAGAGAAACTGGTACATGAATTTCCTATGAAGGTCCTCCCACCTAGTCACAGATCTAACGGGGATCTGACTATACCAGATGAATGTTGGCCCCTCCAATGTCTGAACAAAACAGTGGAGCTTGGTAGCCTCTGCTGTGCTAGAGTCCCTAGGATAGGCCCACACCATGATTTGATGGGGTCCAGGTGCTGTGACAGGTCCCATGTCCAATTAAAGGGGGATAAGGTGGGGTTTCCAAATCCCGGAGGCACTGGCATATCATCCGCACATGTCGGGTATGGCTTTCCATTAGGTGGGATTTCCGCCTATCACGTTTCCAATGACTCTAAGAAGGCTATGAGCACCTCCATAGAATCATCTAGGAAAAGGTCCCTGTCTTGATGGGGATACCTAACCACAAGCCCGTTGTTGGGTTCTTCAACATGGTAGAGAGGCCCAGCGGCTCGTGTAGTGGCCTGCGGGGTAGCTGGGAGAACCCAAGCCAGATTCCTTGGATTGTTGTGCCATTCAAGAGGGTTTTCTAAGACATACCTTTCCATATGGCCATAATCTCCAGCTTCATCCCTCTCTGTAGAAGTTGTATAATTAGGTTTTCCTGGGGGTAGCTCACCGAGGGGTAGTTGTTCCAGCCCCTACTGCGCCGGCCTAGGATCAAAGTAGTCGTCTCGTCACTCTGTAGCACGTTCAGCCATGAGTTCATCGACCAACCTCTTTTGTTCAGCAATTTTCTGGTCCAACATGGACTTATCGGAGTCTTCCTCCTTCTTCTGCACTAAGGCGGACGAGTCGGAGTGCTTGAAATATCCAACTTGCTCTTTGCCCTTACTGGCATTCCTGCCAAGTACCAATGTCTCGGTGGGCACATGGAGACCTAGGGGGTTCCTCTACTGATGGGTAATCCTCCTCGATGGGTCCAACAATTGTGGAACACCCTCAGGGGATATTTCTCAATCGAGAAGCTCCAGCTCATCCTCCTTGTCCACTAAGTTGGTCATGTTGATCGTGACCCTTCCTTAGATCATGTCCTCAATATCTCATAGCGAGTCAGGCTGCCTCTAAATAGGGCTGAAGAGGAGGGAAACATACTATCCCCATCCACAAATTTACACGTCGGGGTAGCCTCCTTGATAATTTGGAGATGTACCTTGATACCCTGAAGGCATTGCTGCTGGAGAGCCTCATGGAGACCTGTTGACTCGGGGAACTAGGCCACAGGGAGTGTGGCCAGATCAAATAGACGACACTACTCAATGATTTCCTCGAAATGTGCTTGAATCCTTGGATAAACCACATTCTGATGACGAATATAGAAGTGTGTCACCCATAGGGTGTAGCGGAAATACTCAACTTCCTCTAGGTTGAGGGATTTCGGTATCCAGAAATCCTACGCTGCTACGGGCCAGAACAACTCGGGGAAGTGGTCCACTGTATGTATTCTCCAGAATCTCCTCGGCTCAAATTTAGGGTATGGCCCTTGATTGTCCAATTTTCCAACTGGGGGTGGTTGAGGAACATGTAGCGGTACTGAGGCAGACTGTTGGGATGACCGGCGGTCTGGTGGAGAGTAATGCAGGCGGGCTGACTGGCCGATGATTCTCTGGCTGTCCTATAAAGAGTGTAGTGACCTGGCCTCCACTTTGCGATAAGAGGGGATAAAATCTTCCATTCCTGGATAAGGGCCCAGGGCTTGTGGTGATAGTTCGCGATGCTTCTCTCCTGTCATTGGTCCCCAGAATAGCTCTCTGTGATATCTTCTGGAGGTAGAGAGCGCATTAGGGGAAGATGGTGGTGATTGCACAACTGTAACATGAAGGGTCACCAGATTTTCATCCTCAGGGATATACCTATGGAGGGAGGCCATAATCCTATGGACTGCGCATTCTAGGACCACCAAGATGATGTGCCTCGTCCTTGCCTCGAAACTTGACTCGGATGAGCGAGGCGAGGGTTCCCGATCCGAGTCATACTCTGCATCAGAGTATGAGAAGAGGACTTGTTTGATCTCCACCTATGCCTTCCCAGGATTCTTCTTGTGGTGGCGATGACCCGCCATCCTACCACTAGGTGGCTCCTCGGGACAGGTCAGATTTCTGACATGGGGATCTTCAGCCGCACTTGTGCTGGGGTAGAGAGGTTTTCTACATGAGAAATATAGGGTGCGAGGAGCACTGGGATATATGTTGAAGGGGAAATGGGGAGGACCTATATGGATAGCTCTATAGTGGAAAAAACCTCCGCTGGGACCGACAGGAGCATGGGGAGGACCTCCATGCTCAGTGCGGGTGGAGTGAGGCTGGCCTTCACCCCTCTGGTTTCCAGGTCAAGGAGGACCTTCACCAGCTGTGGAGAAGACGTAAGGAGGATCCCCACGTTGTAGATGGAAAAAATGTTTAATTTCCCTACACCGGTGGTCGGGGGCAGAAGGGGCGACTCCATATCTATTGTAATGGGCACGGGAGGCTCTTCTATACTGAATATCACTTCCACTTGGTAGACCCTTATTTGGATTGGGGGTGGCATGGGGTGGACCTCCATGCCAAGCTTCGAAGTGGGAAATACCAACACTCTCTGTGGTAGTGGTATGAGGAGGACCTCCATACGGGGTGGCATCGCTGCGGGTTGTATTGTGGTGACCACTACTCATGCATGTGGCCAGGGGAGTCGACCCAGCATGCCCATGGGGTGTTTGGGGTCTCGATCCTGGTTGGGCATATAAGCACCCATGATCAGTGTATGTAGGGACTTGATGATATATGTCGGAAGTGGATTAGGCCATAGTAGCCATCGACATTGACGCCCCTTGGCGGGCGTCCTCCTTAGCTCGTGCCCAATGCTGGTGTTGGGTCAGACGAGCCCGGGCTTGTGGTTCAGGTGCATAGCTTACCTGCTCCTCCTACAGTACGACTGGGTGGCGGCGCTGACACGGCCAGGTGGGAGCCCTTTCTGGGATCCCCTGGATCATGACTATGACTAGACTAGGCCAGACATCGCCTACCTCATCAGCCTAAGGCAGGGAGTCATCAAACTGCTCTAGGGACAAGCTCCTGAAGCAGTTGTATGTTTGGGTGGGAGAAATGGCTCCCTGTGTATCCCTTGTGGCAGCATTGACGGTGAGGCATAGATGCCTCCAGATCCAGGTGGTCCATATCCCACGTTGGTATGATTCCCTCCTCCTCGTAACAACGTATGAGGTCGTTAATTATCCGTCATAGGAAAACATCTGATGGGGAGATGGGGCATGGGTGCCCCACGGTCATGGATGCAGAGGCTGTCACCAAAGAGGTGAAGCCATGTGGAGTGGTTGTGCTGGCATTTTCCCTACCCCTACATAGATGGGCAGGCAGTGATCGCATTCCTGAGGTAGCAACCTGATTTCTTAGGAGTAGGGAGATGAACTCATTAGTGCTGAAAGAAAAAGGCATCGACAACCAATGCCCTAGTGCCATTCCATCTTCTGTGATCAGTAAGAGGGACCCCCACTAAAAATTTCACCGTACTATATGTCCGACATCTAACTTCCCCAAATTATAGTGAGTTTCATGCGAGGCCCGCTATTTGCTTGGCGGGACCTGGTGCTGGATATCTGGATCTCATGACATGTCAATCCCTTGATTCCCCAAGCACTACTAATCTCCATATTTGAGGAGATGATATTCACCTTGGGTTCACCATTTCTATTTTCGACACTTTCTCCGAGGATCGTGCGTCCGTCTCTTTTTGGGATAAGAGACACAGTTTTTTTGTAGCCCCACAGTCCCTCTTTCCAACGGTAGGCAGAATCCTCTCCTTATTCAGAGACTTCTTCTCCTTGATCGAAACAGGATGATGGGATGTCAGTTCTTTCATCTATGGATTCCTCCTCAGAACTCGTCGCTAAGTCTAGGTTTCCCTCATAGACTTAAGACGTTGTTCGTGAAACTCTTCCTGGCAACATATCTTCATGGACACCAGTTAATTATGCTGTTTCTGTTAGGACATTCCAAGGGGTCTGGTCGGGGTAGCAACCTTTAGTTTGGGGAGTAGTCACACTGGGCATCACTGGAATGTCTGGACGCTGGGTATTGGTGTGTCTATTTTCTGTCCCTTATTATAGGGCTTCTCAAGGGTGCAGAAGCTCAATGCATCCCACCTCGAATGCGTGGAATCGTATGCCATGGGTATGTATATGAGGTTTTCCTCATCTTCCGATGTTTAACATAGGGTATGTCGTAAGTTTAGCGGAGATGGATCGAACTAATCAGAACACTGACTAGAGTGGATCAGATAGAGTAACCCCCTGTAGGGAATGGCAATATTGGGGCCAACCGATGGGTGGCTTCCCAAATGCTATCAAAAGGAATAGGGAATGGGGTGGCATAATTCCACCCTGGTGTGGCAGCCTATGTAAGAATCAGGATGGATGATGGAAGGTTCTATGAAAAGGATGGTTAATGGGATGGAACCGTCATAAGGATGACGATGGTTTTGGGATTAAACCTCAAAGAGGATTCCTACGTATCCCTGTGGGTTCAAATCAAATTCCATGTAGTTCATCTGATGAAGGCTTACCATCGATTGGGGTTCACAACGACTTACAGCTGAAAAGAGTGACAACGAATTACCATGGAAGTGACATTGGCTTACCACTGAAAGGAGTGACAACAGCTTACCACTGAAGTGGCAATGACTTACCACTTAAAGGAGTGTCAACGAATTATCGCTTAAGTGACAGTGGCTTACCACTAAAAGGAGTGATAGCAGCTTACCACTGAAATGAGGTCCATAGTTTAATGTTGTGTGGGATGGGGGTGAAATGAAATGAATAAGGACATGGGCTCTTGGTTGATGGTGGGCTTGAACCTTAGGGATGCTTCCTACGTACCTTTCCTTGGCAAGGATCAAAGTCCACACAGTTCAGGATGGGTGTTGGGATTACACTATAGGCTGCCGAAGGTGTTGGTGAACTAACATGAAGGAAGTCAGAATGACCGGGTGTTGGGCTTGAACCTCGTGGAGGCTTCCTAGGTACCATGCCTTGTCACGTAACAAAGTCCTCATAGTTCGAGATGAAAGGGGCTTGGAACACCTACACGAAGATAGTCGGGGCCAATGGTTGTTGGTATTGAACCTCGTGGAGGCTTCCAACATACCATATATTGACATGAATAAAAGTCCTCGTAGTTCGGGTTTATGGTTGGGGCTTACACTCGGAGCTGTGCACGGTGTTGGTGGGCTTGAACCTCGTGGAGGCTTTATATGTACCATGCCTTGGGAGGGATCAAAGTCCATGTAGTTCAGGTGGATGGTTGGGTCTTACACTCTGACCTGCCCAGGGTGTTGGTGGGCTTGAACCCCGTGGAGGCTTCCTATGTACCCTGCCTTGGCAGGGATCAAAGTCCACGTAGTTCAGGTGGTGTTGTTGGGGCTTACACTCTGAGCTGCCCAAGCTGTTGGTGGGCTTGAACCTAGTGGAGGCTTCTTATGTACCCTACCGTAGTAGGGACCAATGTCCACCTAGTTCAGGTGGTGGCATGGGGGTTACAGTCTAGGCTTCCCAATTAGATGACATGGTCAGTGCTCACTCTAATTCAACATGAGTCGTGCTCGGTGTTAGAGACAAGATGTAGAAGAGACCCGACGATGACGTCACGAAGGGCGTATCTGTGGGAAGTGAAGTGGGGCTAACCCATGGATTGGCCCAAAGAGAAAACGGTGGCTTATGCATAGTCCCCAGCCCAAAGGGTTTGGGACTTACTCCAGGATGGAGGCCCAAGGGGAAAAAGCTCAGCGGGAAAAGGATTTGGGAACGAAGAAAGGAGGGGCCCAATGTCCATACCTCCCTTTGTTGGCCCTGAGGACCGAAGATGAAAGGAGGAGCAGGGATGTTGCCTCCAATAGGAATGATAGGGGATACACCAATATGGATTCCCTTTCCCTTAGGAAAAATTCCACTCTGATAAGGAGGAAATAATCCCATGTGAGGGGTGATCCCATTACCGTGGAGACGCGTGGGTTTGGAGAATATCTGAGGTGGGGGACCCCACTTGTGAGGCACGGGGTGAGGTCACAGTTTAATGTCGTGTGCTGAGGACGATGGTGCTTGGTAGTTTAATGTCCTGCAGCTCAGATGAAGTGGGTTCACTCTGACCCCTAGGACATACATAACAGGTACACTCTTCCCCTTGGTGCAAAGAGGGGACATGCAATGCCGTAGCAGGGGGGTCATAGAGAAAACCATCGAGGGGTCCACATTAGTGTAGATATGCGAATAAGAAATAGCCATTAGTGTGCCTATGCAATGAAGCATGAGGTGAAGAAATTCAATGTGAAATATCTTCCAAGGGACTTTGAATCACATCATGCAAACCTGGAGGGTTTCACGGGAAAGGGAATTACCATACTGAGGTGTTCATAGGCAGGGGCCTTGTGAAGCTCTGTTTTTCCGTGTGGCAGAGGGTACTTGCGAAGGGGTGTGCTTTGTAAAGTGGGGTCCCTTAGCCTAATAATAGGGAATAGGTGCATATGGGAGGTTCTTCACGAAGTGGAAAGGCATTCGAGGATCACTACATCATGGAGAAAAGGTGTCTCGCAAAGTAAGGTGTCGTAATGAAATGTTCTTCGCGAAATACAGTGACCCTTCATTAGCATGACGATAATGTGTACATGAAGTGTGTCTCACAAAGAATAAACTCTCTCGAATGACCAAGGTCCCCTTGGGGATCCTCTTCCTTTGCGAAGGCCCTTAGGCTTCACGAAAGTCATCCCTCTCAAAAGAGCGGATCAGAACGAGATAACGGGGGGAACTTCGCAGAGCAGAAATACCTCGCACACCTCATGGTTTGTAGATCATAATGATGCTTCGCGATTTGGGAGCTAGGAATTTGGAAGGGCGGATTGTCCATCCCCTTTAGGATCAGGGGGAGCATTGTATTTATATGCCAGAGACACCATGAAGTAGAGTCGACACGGCACATAGAGGGACATGGTTTCTTCGCGGAGAACTCATGAATTTCATATGCAGTCGTGGAGCATCCCGCCTCCTGGATTCGCGGCGGGCTCACGAACATCAAATTCATTCACAAAGCGTCCCGCCTCCTCACTTCACGGCGGCCTCACGAACGTCACATGCATTCACGCAGCATCATGCCTCCTCGCTTTGTAGTGGCCGCGGTGTTAGGGGGAACTTCGTGAAATGGCATTGCGAGGCAGTCAATGGTTCCTTCATTTTGGCTCCTTCTCTATCCCCTATTTTGGCACAGAAAAAGTGCAAGGACGAAGATGAATCTTCTTTAGCACCATTTTCTCATGCGTGGATATTAAATCACTTTGATCATGCATATTTGGATCATATGATTGAGTCTAAAAAGGCAACCATCCTTGAAGACATGCCTATTCTGAGGGAATTTTCTGAATAGTTTCTCAAGGAATTTCTTGGTGTTACTTCTAGAATATATGTTGAAATTTATATTGATGTTATACTTGGGGTGTTTCCCATATCCCTAACTACTTATATAATGGATATTGTGGAGCTTGAGGAGCTAAAGAAAAAACTAAAGGATAATATAGATAAAAGAATTAAATGCCCAAGTTCTTCACCATGGGGGTCCCTAGTCCCCTTTGTCAAGAAGAAGGATGGGTCCTTGCGCCTTTGCATCAATTATCATAAGCTTAAGAAAATCATGGTAAAGAACAAATCTCCTCTACCATGAATTGATGACTTGTTTTATCGGATACGTGGAGCATAATACTTCTCTAAGGTGGATCTGTGGTCAGGATATTACCTAATAAATCTAAAGAAGGAAGATATCCCCATGATAGCTTTTCAAACAATGTAAAGACAATATGAATTCATGGTAATGCCTTTAGGACACACTAATTCTCTAGAAAACGTCATGGGCTTGATGAGTAGAGTCTTTATGTATTACCTCGACAAATTTGTGGTAGTATTTATAGATGGTATTCTAATATACTCCAAAACCAAGGAGGATCCTGAGGATAATCTTAGAACTAGACTAGAGACCTTGCGAAAGAATAACCTCTATGTAAAGTACAACAAGTGTGAGTTTTGGTTGAAGGAGGTCTCTTTCTTAGATCATATCATCACAAGAAAAGGGTTATCTATGGATCCCTCCATGACAGTTGCAATTGATGGATGGCTGAGGCAAACATTGGTAATGGATATCTGTAGCTTCTTGGGGTTAGTTGGATATTATCGCCAATTTGTGAGAAATTTCTCATGATTTTCAAACCCTCTTACCTATGTAACTCATCAGGGAGTAAAGTTGGATTGGAGTGATTAATGTGAAGAGAGTATCAAGGAGTTAAAAAGTAGGCTTATCACTGTGTTCGTGCTCACATTACCCATGAGTAGAGAACATTTTGTTATATTTAGTGATGCTTTGATAAAGGTCCTAGGATGGGTATTGATTCAGAATGACAAAGTGATATCCTACACCTTAAGGGAGATGAAAAGACATGAGCAAAACTTTACCACACATGATCAAGAGTAGGGATCTGTGATCTTTGCATTGAAAATATTGTGGCATTATCTCAATAGGGAAAAGTCTGAGATATATACTGATCAAAAGTGCCTCAAATATGTATTGACATATAAGAAGATTAATATGTGACAACGAATATGGGTAGAACTCATCTAGGATTTTGACTTCTCAATCCATTGCCACCATAGGAAAGAGAACAAGGTGGAAGCTACTATATATAGAAAGGATCCAGAAATTCTATCCTTAATGAGAATTGAAAAGAATCTAATCCGCATTGATTTGATGGGGATGGACATGTGAATCATGAATAAGGAAACATCATCCATATTTTAAAAAATTATTTCTCAACTATCTATTTTAAAATGGTTAAAGGATGCTAAAAAGAATGATGTGAGAATTCAAAAGAAATTGGAAACTATCTGAAAAGGGAAATCCCTAGAGTTTAAAGCCAATGAAGAAGGAATTGTAAGGATTGGGAAAGGACTATGTGTTTCATAAAAAAAGACGAAGAAGGAACTTTTGGATGAAGCACATAGTTCAAATTTCTCCATCCACCTAGGAAACACAAAGATGTATCGAGATCTCCAGGATCATTATTGTACGGATAACATAAAGAATGAGATCACTGAGTATACATCAAAGTTACTAGTATGTCAGAAAGTGAAGGCTGAGAGGTAGAAGAATAAGGGGAAGTTTCAACCATTACCCATACCAGTATGCAAATGGGAGAACATCACCATGGACTTTTTCATAGGACTTCCAAGGACATTCAGAATAAACAATGCTACATGGGTCATTGTAGATCATATTACGAATACAACAGACCTTATCTCAATTCAAGAGGACTTTTCATTGGATCAACTAGCACCAATTTACATCAAATAAGTGGTATGAATGCATGGAGTAACACTATCTATTGTATCTGATCGTAATCTAAAATTCACCTCGATGTTCTGGAAAAGTCACCAACCTACTCTAACCACGGAACAAAACTTCAGTATGGCCTATCATCCACAAACTGATGACCAATATAAGAGAATTATTCAGACACTGGATGATATATTAAGATCAGTTTCAATGAACTTTAAAGGAGGATGGGACCAATATATTCCACTGTTTGAATTCTTCTACAATAACAGTTTCCACTCGAGCATCTGAATGGAACTATATGAATCCCTTTATGGGAAGAGGTAAAGAACACCGACATGTTGGGATGAAGTCGGTGAGTGTAAGCTACTAGGACCTGTAATGGTCAAAGAAACGGTGTATAAGGTGAAAAACATTCAGCAGCATATCAAGGAAGCCCAAAGTCAACAGAAGAGTTATGAAGATAACTGTCAATGATACCTTGAATTCAAAGTTGGAGACATGGTATTTCTACAAATATCTCTATAGAATAAGGTCTCAAGGTTTGGAAATAAAGGGAAGTTAAGTCCAAGGTACATCAGCCCCTTTGTGATTCTAGATCGTGTCACGTCTATGTCATTTGACTAGAAATTACACCTACCATGACCAAATTACATGATGTCTTTCATGTATCCCTCTTAAAGTTTTACATACAAGAACCTTCACAAGTACTCTCTTTATAGGTAGTATAGTTAGAGTATGATATTTCTTATGAGGAGTAACCGGTGAGGATATTTGATCTTTGTGAAAAAGATCTACGAAATAAGACAATGCCCCACGTCAAGGTGTTGTGGCGCAACCACAAGTTTGATGATGCGACGTGAGAATCAGAGGAAGTGATGAATCATAGTTACACACATCTTTTTTAGTGTGGGAAAAGGTATCTTTGAGGGTGAAAATTCTTAAGGGGGAATGATTGTAACGACCAAAACCTTTGCTAATTAAAATCCTTATTAATCCAATTAAATGTGTTATTATGTTGAATAATTATATGAAACATATGCACTTCCTTGGTTTTATTTTTTGGATTTCAAAATACCATTAAGAATAGAGACTGTTGATAATATAGTAGTTGAACAGTGATGACATGATTTGTATAAATATAGGGTCTTCACAAATCCAATTTACTCTGACAAAGTAAGCGATGGCCTAATCCAGTAGACTTACCCCATACGATGCCCATTTTTCAGAGCTCGTAAAGGAGGTGGTTTCATTGGGCTTCACTCTTGACCAAGCCCAAGCTGTTCTTTAACATGTGAAGCTTTAATAGAACCTCCTATAGAAAAATTGTAAGTTGATAGAGATTACCACCTGATTGATGTTATCTAAGCCACCCCAAGAGTCTACCACCATTGTACAGCTTACCCTTCGGTCTTATGTGGGTGTTATAAGGGGTTATGTAATAAGACCCTAGTACTATGATTATGAACATTATTTTTTATAGTGAATAAATAGTAATTTTATTATTGTTATTTTGTAAATAGTTTTTAAAGAAAAAATAGATTTTTTAGTCAATTAATAAATCTATTTTTATGAATTAAAGGATTTTTGAATTAAATAATATTTTAATTAAATATTATTACCAAATTAATTTTTATATAATATAATTGACCGTTTAATTATTACAAATACGATTGTGATTTTTATTAATGTTTGAAAGCAATTTTTGTCAAAACCCATGAATATTTGATAAATGTCGATATTTTTTTCAAAGTAAAAAATTCAATTATTTATAAAATAATTAAGATAAAATGAATATTATTTTTGGAATCAGGACATAAAAACTATCCAATGGTGACTTTGCCATAATTTTCTGAGGCAGTTGAATTTTTGGGTAAAAATAAAATACCATTTAAATATATAATGTGTTTTATGACATCATAATGACCCAATAGTGACGTAATAAAATACAATAAATTATATGTTCTACCAATATATTTATTATCCTAAAAATGATGTTATGTTAGATTTATTTTATTTATTTTACAAAGCCTTAGTGGACCCTCCATTACTTATAAAACATTTCATCTTTTTAAATTGTTTTCATTGAGAGTGTGATTCACCTCCACGTAAACATGTATAATATTTTAAGAATTTCAGCGATTGTCCATATAAAATATTTTTTTCTAATTCCATTTAGAAAAAACCATGTGAAAATATTGTGGGCTCACTTGTTGTTTTGATTAGTTTAATGTGTGGTGTCCCAAACCTTAATAATAAAGAATTCCCTCTCCTTTCCTATATCAACCATCCCAAGATCCCACTTCATCTTCACTCAAAGCCTTTGGTGTTCATCCAAAATCTTCCCTCCTTTCTCTAAAATTCTCCCAAGGTGAACTATGCTCCAAAGAAGCCTCTCTCATTCCCCTTACAAGCCTTTGGGATCACAGTTCCATGTAAGGGATCCATATTTTCATCTCTTTTCAAATTTAGGCATCTTATTTTAAAGTAGTTCTTTTAGTTTTGAATTATTATAATTTTATTATTTTTAAAAACTATATTATGTTCCAATTGATGTTATTTTAATGAGTAATTATTTGTCCTTATTCATTTTAGACCTTTTCAAATCTGTTACTATACCGAATTGTAGTAAGGGATTTCTTCCATTCTCATTTTTGTGCAATTTTATTTTAGTTGTGAGGCCTTCCTATTTTCCATTAAAAATGTTGGGGTATGATTTTTCACCTCCCCCATACTGCCATATTTATTTTTTAATGATGATAGACCCCTTTCTCTCTCATTAAAGCCGCTCAAGTACACCAGCTACCATGCCAACATTCTATATAGAATTTATATCTCTTCATTTACATTATAGCAATTCTTTTGTATTATGAATCTAAATTCCATTAAATTTGTTGGGACATGTATCTATATGACCCCATTACTGTCCATTTCACGTAAATATTATGAGACTCTCCTTTATATCTCATCAAACATTTTTATGAATTTTTATATCATGATGTTTTGCTGCAGAAATTGCAACGTGATTTTCCAAGCCAAGGTCATTATGTAGTGAATACAATTCCCATTTCTCTATCAAGGGTATTAACCTTTATTAACATTCACATATTTTTTATAGAGTATCATGTATTTATTCCAGATTACCTTATCTTAGAATAAATGAATATGTTTAATGTCTCCACATTGTATGATCCATGTGGCACACTTATGCATGAAAGGAAATGTTTAAGAAAGGTGTTCCCTGATAGCGCTCCGATGCATTCGGTAAAGATTAATATCATGAAACATCAAGTCAAATGATGTTTTACTCATTCTAATTAAATTTAAATGTGGATTTAATTATTCTAATTCATGTTCAATGAGGATATACTCATTATAATTCATCTGCAATGAGGGTTTACTCATGCTCAATGTGCAATGCACATTGGCTCATGCTAATACCATGTTAAGTGTTGTTTCCACATTTTCATGTTATGATAATAATGGTTTCTCATTCCTGTAAGTTAATTTTTCTCTTATCCTCCATTGATATTATTATTTCCTAACATGTATTTTATTCTTCATGTTTCTCCATTTTAAACGCCTTACTAGACTTTATAGCTCACCATTTTCTTATACATGTCCTTAGGTTATCCCATTCAATGCTAAGTACGAGGGAGTGTAGTTGTCATGTAAAAGAAGTTTTCAATAAAGATGTTGTGTTTCATGTTTTAAGTCATCTTGTATTGTTCCTAATACCCAAAGACATTATACCTCTTGATCTTCCATGTTGTATCAAGTGAAGAGTTTTTGTAATAAATCATGTTTAGTTTTGTAATAAAGAGTAGGATAGATATACAATCTTTTCCTGGTATAACATCAAATATCTATATTGGGAATATAATAAGGTTATTGGGAGATTAATGCTATAAATTATAACTTGGGAAAATTTATATACTTGAGGTGAAACAATAAAACCCCTTTGAGTTTTAAATAATATCTCAACCTAAATTTTGGGAGGTTATGTTTCAATATTTTGGCTAAACCTGAAATATATTAAATAATTTGTATAACAAAAAAATTATTTGGCCATTCTCAATATATAAATGAATTATATGTGTACTTTTAACTACATCATTATCATGATCCACCACAATAGTAGTTATATAAAAATCATATCCTTTATATATTAGACTAAAAGTTTTGTTTTTATGTTACACTAAAACACATTTGAATTAATTTACTAATTTGTATAGATTCCATGTTCCTTATAGTTAAATTGTTGGACTAGTGGTAGAGGATTTATTTGATCATAACTTTATTGAATAATAATTTTTTTATTGGATAACCACCTTACCAATTCATTAGATTGATATCTCTCTTTTAAAAACATATACCATCTCCCTGTTCCCTTGGGGTAATTTTTTGGATAATGTTTTCCAATATTTATGACATATGGGTAGTGGGATTTTCATCAATCTATGATATTTTTCCATTGATCCTCCTAGATTATATTACATTCTATACTTTTTATGAATTCTTCTGACTCAATTGATTTTGAGAGAAATATTTATTGGAAAAGAATTTATGAATTCTTCTGACTCAATTGATTTTATTTCTTCCTTGGATTTCATATAATTTCTCAATGTACAACATCTACTATTATCCCCCTCAAAATTATATACATTAAATATAACTTTCTATTTAATGGATCTTTTGAGGATATAGATTGTATTTTAAATAGAATTAATCCATTATTACACAATTAAGGTAGAAAAATATCAACTAAAATTATGTCGATTGTTTTATATAAATGAAACAACTACAAAATGTTATCACCTAGGAGAAACAATTTATCTACATGATTCATGTTATTCATAACATGAGTGATTTTTTAAGGTTCCTTCATGAGTTTCTAAACTCATTCCCCCATCATATTAGGCATCACATTTGTGCAATCATTACATATAACACTATAAAAGTGGATTGCATGATTTATCCTATTTCAATCCATTTACAAAATAATTGAAAATTAGGGATGATAAAACTCACATTTTAAGAAAATAAAAGTAAAAATATTAACTATATAAATAATAATATAATAACTCAAAATTATCATGTATATCCAGACATAAGAATTTCTAGGTTTCAATATAGATTATTTTTTATCTATTTTCTATTAGGTTATATAACATAATACTTTCAAATAAGAGAACCTTTCTAGAATACCAAATACAATAACTTGGGAAACACATATATTTTATTACATGATTTTTATTATGAAACTCAATAAGATAGAACCCATAAATCTAGAGGTTTAGTGACTTTGAGAGATTAGATACACAATAAATCAATATAAACATAAAAAATTCAACTTTATTATGATCTTAATGAGGTTATATTAAATACCATTTGTCTTTTACTACTGTAAATGATGCCCTCGGTACATACATAAAGAAAAGGTTTTGTAATATTTACTATTAAAAAACAAGAAAAGGAATGATATAATAATATTCAATAAGAATAACATGATATCCTAAATGAGAATATTCACAAAGAAAAATGTAATAAAGAAGTATATGACATAGGATCACAAAATCATAAGAATATGTTAATAAAAAGAAACTTGACATCATAAGTATAAGTCATGTTTCACTATTGAGACATTATATCCTAGTTTTTGAGGCATAATACCCAAACACCATACATGAATATGAGTGCATATAATGAATTTATAAATACATCATATTTGAAAGAAAAACCCCTTAAAATAAATAGATTATATTATACCAACATAAAAAATGATATATCATGATTTTAATCGCATGAAATTTTAATATCTGATTACCTTTAAATATTTCAATGTGTTTGATATCTTTCTCCAAACGCAACACCGAATCGAAATTAAATTCTGATATATTTAGATAAAATAAATATATATATATATATATATGTGTGTGTGTGTGTGTGTCTATATGTTAAAAACCTAGCCCCTAAATAGTGGGAATGAATTGGAGAAATCAATTTTTGAATTATCAGTATATGAAAAATATGGCCTTCTTTTAATAATAATGAAATTAATTTAGTTTTCCTAAAATGAAAAATAAAAAACAAATATTTTCTAGAAATTTATATTAACAAAAAATTATTTTTATGGGTTATAAATTTCTATTTAAAATAAGATATATTTAATTTTAATTTTTTTATTTTAATAAATGGTTAACAAAAATTTATTAGGAAAGTGATATGACAATAGAATATTTAATTGTTAATATTTGAAAATTTCATTTTCTATGTAAAAGAGGTTTTATCTATATTTTATGATTTTATTCAAAAATTAAATTTATATATTTTATTAATTTATAACTAATAATAATGAATTTTATTTTTAATTCCTTATATCAAAATCAATATAATATGACTTTTTTACTTTTTTTTAGAAGTGTGTTTTTGTCAAAAATATGGTTTTCATGAAACATGTAATTTTAATGACATTATCCATATATAAGAATGAGATATAAGATTACATAAACATTCATGTGAGAAATATGAATCTATGGAATATAATTAGGAATTTTAAAATATTTTTTGAGCGTATGACTCCCATGTCCAAAATATTTCTAACTAAATAAAATATTACTGCAATTATCAAAACTATTTCTGATTTTTCATTGAATAAATTATTTTCATGGATGATTTAGTTTTAGATTTTCATGGAATCCTAAAAAAAAATTATTTTTTTTATAATAAATAATATTATTTCATTAACATAAGTATCTAAAATAATTTTATCTTGTATTTATATTTAAATCTTAAAAATATTACTTCTATAAGAAATGTTTTTACGTGGTTAAGTATATTTATTTTTAAAGTAAATCTTCATAAATTTATAAATTTTATTTAATGAAATTATATTTAAATTTTGAATTATAAAAATATAATTATATATAATTTTCAATCTTATTTTTTTCATTAATATTAATTACTAAGGATATAATCTAATTACCTAGGTAAAACTAAATTTGGGAAAAAGTAAAAAAGTTAAAACAAAAAAGCCCTAAAACATAAGATTTTCTAAAAATGATGTATTTTATGGGTGTATTAACCCATACTCAATGTCATATAATCTATTTTCCATGTTTTGGAATTTAATACTTGAAAAGTAACCTTACATTATTGAAAATTTAAGGGATGCTTCCAAAACTACCCTTATCTTCACTTATAAAAGGGTTACATGTTCACCACATCAAGACTCACCTATCATTAAAATTTCTTCATGAAACTCTACCACATATATTTCCATATATCCATATAATATTATCAAAATTTCATGGTTATAATTCTTAGATAAACTGAGAACCCATGCTCCTAGAATTTGGTATTCAAAACATAGTTTTTTTACATTTTCCCTTAATACCATTAAATGTGATTGAATATCAACCATCAAAAACACAAAAAATCCAATGGAAATATTGGATCCCTTACATACCCAAGGATTATTTAGGTTTAGAGATTTATTTATTTATCAAAAACTTTTACATAATAATTCCCATGACTTCAAATGATTATTTTTTCCAATATACCTAGATTTTCTTATTACGTAAAAATTCTTCAACATATCTCATAAAATTCTTGACTCCTGAAACTCGTATAGTGATAATTCATTTAACATTACATTTCATAACCTAGGGAAAACATATTTAGGTTTATCTCAAATATTTAGTAAGGGTAAACACATGAATTAATAATGAAATATGGAATTCATTATAAGATTAAAATAAGGTTATAGTGAAATAATCATTTTTCATGAGTATAACATAAGAGAAGTTTTACCCATTAAAATGAGGATAATTAATCATGGGACATGGAAAAATGTTTTAAAATTATACAAGAGTAAGGTTAGTTAACAATAATGACCTATTTGAAAATAATCTTTGAGAAAAAAATTCTATCTGAAATTAGGGGAAACATTAAAAAACTATGAATTTACCATGAAACATTAAGCATTCATTATAGAATCACCTAACTAGTAAATTCTCATATCTATTAGGTGGAAAATATAAACCATAATATAAATAATCTCTTATTAGTATCTTATATTTATTTAACTCTATCATCTTGTATGTGTATCATATCTCTATCGACACATAGAGTAACTTATATCCAGGAATCTATGTCCTATTACCCAATGTATTGGATTTTAATAATGAACCAGCCATACATTGTTTATAATTTAGCCACCCATACATGGTTTATAATGTAACCACCCATAATTTATCTATACATATTTCAATGTTTCATATAGTTCTATAATAATTAGATGCCTACAGTTTTTAATATAACATTACTAATTGTTCATTCATATCTTTATTTACCAATGGTAAAGAACAAGTTCCATTAAAATAACATTGAAATAATAAAAATCCATGGAAAAAGGGTAATTAAGATATAATTACAATATATTTAGTTTGGATCATAATTAACATAAAATGTTATTTATATTAATGAAAAATACCATTAAAATTCATTAGAAACATTCTTGAGGAAGATATCTTTTCTTCATTGAAATTAACTTGTAGAAATTAACATTTATAGAATGTTTTGAAAAACACATTCTCTGAAAATAACCTTGAAAAACATCAATGTAATAATAAATGAAAAGGTATTCACGAATTTGAAAAAGAATGATAAGATGTATTTGTTAAATTTAAATAGTCCTCTCACACATTGTAATAGAAATTCAAAAATGTATTGTATGGAAAAAGTTTAAAATAATCCTTTTTAAAAAGAAAATATATTTTTAAAAATTACCTAAAAAAATCAGTAGTTTTTAAATAATAAATTTCTATAATGATTTTAGAAAACATGGATATGGATAGAAATATTCTTGATATAAAAGAAGATACAATATGGACATCACATACAAACAACTTTCTTTACTTTTTTTAATCAACAATGGTTGAAAAAAAATTTAACCATGAAACCCAATTCAGAAAAAGAGGATATGATAACAAATTTGGTTTAAGAAAATAAGATTATATAATCCCTCCCAATGTAACTTTGACCATATAAAAACCAAAAATAAAAAAATATTGTAAGATATAAATCTTTAACATTTGGGTAACTTTTGAATCATAAGTTCATTAAATAAATTATGTAAAATAAAACCTCAAAATATACTAATATATGTTTATACATGATATAAAATTTCCAGGGGTAGTGTATATACATCATAAAATAATTTAAATAAATAAGATAAACATATTAACGAAAGAAGGAAAATTTGAGATGAATAACCATTACAAAGATCATATCATTGGATTATGAATTAATCAATGGAGGCATTATGTGTAATAATAGAATACCGACATAAAAATGATGGAAATAAAACAAAAATCAAACAAATGTAATTTCACATATAATCTAGGAATAATATGGTCAATAAAAAAGTTATATAACCTAAGGATATTAAATTGACTTTAGAAACCCCAAACCTAGAGTCTTAACATGCTATATACATTGTTTAACTCATATATAATAGAATTATATTAATTGTTTACTTTCTTAATAAATTTTCCCAGGTTTATTACCTAATATTTAATTCATTTATGTCAAAGAAAAATTTATTTATCTAATCATTTATGTCTACATCATATGTTTTGAGGAATCTTGATTCATATTTGTAAAAAGACTTTAGTATGTTGACTAGAGATGAAAATGTAACTGATTCATAATATACAGAATAATAATAATGATATAATAATCATTTTTTACAATTTATTTATTTAACAACACATAAAATTAACACATGAAATTAAAATAATGTCAATTCATAGAGGTGGTAATCTACACATTCACATGAATGGCTTTATCATTTTGAAATAGATGAACGAGTGAGAAAAAAAGTGATATCTTATCTTCCAAGAATGTTAATTATTTCATGAATATTATAGATATACATTAAATCCATCATTATAAATTTTCATCAAAGGTAGTGATGTAAAATACGACACATCTCTTTGTGGAGTAGTTAACTCATATGCAGGAATGATGTTTTCACTTCCAAGTTAATGGAAAATGAAAAGAAAATGGGTTGTAATAGATTCATAATAACAATTATGTATAGATTAGATATTTATGTAACTATATAATACATTTCAAGGATAATTTAATGAGGTAGAATAATAGGTAACATGAAAATGCATAATTAAGAGTGATACCTATTCTTGTGAGAAAACATTTGTTTATAGCTTAACCATTCCATGATGGTATTTTTAGAACGACACAAAAATTTATTAATGAAAATTCCTCTTTATTTGATTAGATGTATTATTATGTAAAATCATTATATAAGTCATATTTAGTTCTTTGGTTTTACGTTTTTGGATTTTAAAACAAACTTTTTATTTTTACTATTACTAATATAGATGTTCAACGGTGATCACATGATTAGTATAAATACAGGGCATTAACAAATCCAATTTACTAAAAAAAGGAAGTGATGGATTCATATAGTAGAATTGCTCCATACGAAGCTGATTTTCTGGATCTTGAAATCGAGGTAGAATCACTGGGCTTCACTCTTGACCAAACCTCAGCTGAGCTTCAACGTGTTATGTTTGAATAGAACCGCCTATAGAAGAAGTTGAAGTTAATAGAGATTACCACCCGAGCAGTGTTATCTGAGCCACCCCAAGAGTATGTCACTAACACAAACCTTAATCTTAGGTCTTATGCGGGTGTTATAAGGGTTTATATAACAATACCCTAGAACTATGACCATGTTCATTATTTTTTTATAAAAAATATACATTCATTTCATAATAGTTACATTGTAAAAAAAATTTAATACACAAATATTATTTTAGTTAATATTAAATTATGAAATATATTTTGATAAATTAATGTAGATTTTAATTAAATAATATTTTTAAAAAATATTATTACGAAATTACATCTATTAAATATAAATAATCATATAATTTTTTTGAATTCAATGGTAATTATTATTAATGTTTCAAAACTGCTTTTGTCAAAACACATGAATTTTCAATAAATGTCTATTTTTATTTTAAAGTTTAAAATTCACATATTTAAAAAAAATTAGATAATATATATTTCATTTTTGGATTCCATGTGTTGAAATTATCTAACTGTAAATTTCTTATAATTTTATGAGACAATCGAATATTTGGGTAAAAATTTAATACTGCTTTAATATATTTTGTGTTTTAGGACATCATAATGACCCAACAGTGATGTATTTAAATATTATAAAAAGTATCTTAGGCCAATATTTGTTTTACGGTTAATATAATTTGATTTTAGATTTGATTGATTGATTTTATGGTACCAGAGTTGTCCCTCCAAGACATATAAAATATTTTATCTTTTTAGAATTATTTCCTTGAGAGCGTGACTCACCTCCACATAAGAAAGCCTAATATTTAACTAAGTTTGGCCATTGGAATTATTAAGTAATTTCTTCCACTCCAATTTTTCAAAACCCCTGAGCAAAAACCATGGTATGGTTTGTGATTTTGATTAGTTTAATGTGTAGTGTCCAAAACCTAAATAATAAATAATTCACTCTACTTTCCTATATAATTCCACTCAATCTCACATTTATCTACACTGAAACCATTTTTAGCTCAACTAACCTATGAAATCTTATCTCTATAATCCTACCAAGTCACCCCAATCTCCCAATAAGCATCTCCCAAGCCTCTCCGAAGCATTTGGGATCACACTTCCATGTAAGGGATCCTCACTTTCCTTCATTCCTTATTTATGTCCAAGTTTCATTGTGTTTTTATGAAATTTTATTTTCAATTAAAAATGTTGGGGTAGGATTCCACACATCGCCTATACTACCCTACTTTTGTTTTAATGATGAGATACCCCTTTCCATTTTATTTATGCCTCTTATTTACAACTGTTATTATGATGAAATTATGTAATGGATTTCTTTCTCCTCATTTACATTCCATGAATTTTGTTATATTATGCATCTAAACTCCATTACATCTGTTGGGACATGTATATATATGATACCATTAATATCCATTTCAGTTAAATATTATCAGATACCCATTTATCTCTTATCAGCCATTTTTTATGAATTCTTATGTCACGTCATTATGCTACCAAAATTGCACTGAGATTTTCCAAGCCGAAGTCATTGTGCAGTGAATATCATGCCAATTTCCCCATAAAGGGTTTTCATCTTTATGTAGATTTAATTATTTAGTATAGTGATTCATTTATGTATTAAACATTCCTTTATCATGTAATAAATGATGATGTTGAATGATTCCTTGTTTTATGATCCATGTGGCACACTTATACAAGAAATGAAATGTTTATAAATGGTGTGTCATGATAGCACTCCAATGAATTATGTGAAGAAAAGTATCATGATAATACATGTATTATTACTGTTTAAAATTTTAAATTCAAGGTCAAATAGGGGTTACTCATGCTAATTCAAGGGAAATGAGGGTTTACTCATGTTCCTTGTGTAGTGAGCCCCGACTCAATCCAATATCATGTTAAACATTGCGGCCACATCACCATGTTATGATAATCATGATATATAATGCCTTTATTTTCATTTTCTCCTGTGATCCATTGATATTATTGTTGCTGAAAATTTACTTTATTATTCATGTTATGAGTTGTTTACTCCCTTACTAGGCTTTATAGCTCACCCTTTTCTTATGCATGTCCAAAGGTTATCCCATGCAATGCTAAGTATGAAAGAATGTCGTGGTCATGAAAAATGAGATTTCAATAAAGATGTTTTTATGTTATATGTTTTTATGTAATGTTCCTAAATTTCCAAAAACACTTTACCTATCGATCCACATAGTTTTCTTGAGTGTATGTTTATGTAATAAATCATGTTGTGTAATAAAGAGCAGGGTTGTAATAATTTTGATGAGAACATAACCTCTAATTAATATATGGTAATTATATGGAATTATTATCATATTTATTTGTTAGACTAGAGTTTTCAAAAGGTGTGAGGAAGAGAGGAGAGGATATTACCTATTATAAGTGATCAGAGGGGTGTTATTGGAATTACTTAAAGTATTAAATTAATATAAATTAATTTTCAATTAAAAGTGAATGAAATTAATATATTCTTAATATGGGAAGAATAAGATTCAAAATTCTCTTATTAAATGAAATTTTTACATGGGTAAATTATTTTTTTCACACATATATTTTAGTTTTAACCGCTGGTTAACCCTTTTCATTATTACAGTTATATCATAGTTTTTTAATCTCTAGGGGGGAGAGAAAGTTACAATAAAATGAAAAGTGACCAATAAGTTGACCATGGTTTATAATCTAGACCATATCACATTCAAATTGTTGAATATAATATTTTTATTAATAATAAATTATTATATAAAATATTATTTAACAAAATATACCCTTTTTCCCATTTTCGTTATTTTTCACATGATTGAATTTAATGAAATCAAGAACACAATGTAATTATAATATAAAATAATAACACATCCCTAATATGTTATATTTATAAAAAAAATCATGATATGTGATAAATAACTCCAAAAATATAAAAATATAAATATTTTTAATATCATTTACAGTAGTTTTCTATTACTTGTACAACCATTCTATCAATGTTGCATAGGAATTTTAGATAATCATTTCATCACTGAAAAATAAAAAAATCCATTATAATAAAATTAATTTAATTTTTAATATAAATTTATAAATGAACAACTTGTATCATTAACCATACGAAAAGGATATTATAAATATTAAACCAAAAAGACTTTTGGGGTATGATTTTAAACCACCCCTTATTTATGTCCAAGTTTCATTATATTGTTATTCCCTTTAATTTTAAATTAAAAATATTATTGAATGATTTTGAACTCCCCTATACATCACTCCATATGTTTGAATGATGAGAGTCCCATTTATCTCCCATTAATACCTCCCTTGTACACCTGTTACCAAGTGAAATTCCGTAAGGGATTTCTCTCTCCTTATTTAGTTTCAAGCAGGTATTTTATATTATAAATCTAAATTACATTACCAATGTTGGTACATGTATATATATGACCCCCATACTGTCTATTTCATGTACATATGATTATATACACCTTTATCTCCCATCAACAATTTTTTATGAATTCTAATGTCACGTCATTATGCAGCTAAAATTGCATCATGGTTTTCCAAGCCAAAGTCATTGTGTAGTGAATTCCAAGCCCATTTCTCCATCATTGGTATTCACCTTTATGCACATTTACTTATTGTTTATAGAGTTTCTTGTATTTATTCCACATTTCCTTATCATGTAATAATTAATTATGTTGAATGATTTAATGTTGTATGATCTATGTGGCACACTTATGCATGAAATGAAATTCTTATAAAGGGTGTGCCCTGATAGCACTCCAATGCATTGGGTAAAGAATAGTATCACGATGCGCCATGTGAAATGAGGCTTCAATCATGCCAATTAAATTTAAATGAGTGGTTACTCATGCTAACACAAGTGCAATGAGGTTATACTCATGGTCCATGTGCAATGAGTCTAGGATCATTCTAATATCAAGTTAAATGTTATTACCACATATTTGTGTTATGATAACCATGAAATATCATTCATTTATGTTTATTTTTCTATTGTTCCCCATTGATACTCTAATTTCGTAACATGTACTATATTATTCCTTGTTAACTTCCTTATGGGGATTTATAGTGAAACCTTTTCTTATGAATGTCCCTAGGTTATCCCATGAAATTCTATGTATGAAGTAATGTTGTGGTCATGTAAAAATTGTTTTTAATAAAGATGTTGTGTTTTATGTTTTAGGTTGTTATGTATTGTTCCTAATTTTCCAAATAAAATAGAACACTCTATCCAAATAGTTTTATTAAGTGCGGGTTTATATAATAAATCATGTTTAAGTGTGTAATTAAGAGAAGGGTTGTTATAGTTGCTATCAGAGGATATGATTAATTATTTTTAGGATTAGGATTAGAAATCCCTAGTGAAAGATATAGGGATAAGAAAAAGTATAAGAAAAACATCACAAAATGTTTGTGAGTATATTGTAATTGCTTGATCATGAATATACATCCCTATCCAGATACGAACAAGTAAAGGCAGATCAAGACCAGATGTATCTAAGGGTAAAAACCTAAAACAATGCATTGAGTTATACTCAAATGAGAACTGGTGCATAACATCATGCCTTGATACACTCTTGATTATGAAACTATTGGGGTATATGATTTGATAAAACCATTAGCATTGTACGAACCATAATTAATGGAATAAAAAACCCCCTAGGACTATCTGTACGGAATTATATCAGTGGTAACAAAAATCGAAGCATATAAATTCATATGTTACATAAAGCAATGTAATTTCTATGTCAACCCCTTTTTTATTTCGAATCTCTTTTATGTGTTACCCCTAACATTGATTTTATTCTAGAAAATGACCAGCAATCAGAGGACTCTGGATAACAACTAATATGAAGATCAAAGTGATGAATATTCTATGAGTTGTCCAATACGACGAGTGCGGGAATCACAAAATATTTCATGATACTCTCTCATTTCATCCATGTTTTGAATATAAACATGATTCAAGATGAAAATTCAACCCCCCCCCCCCAAGAAAGAAAAATCCACAATTGAGTGCTTCATGAAACAAAGGTCTCCTACTTTTAATGGATCAATCTATCCCTCAATTGTTGAACAATGGATCAACTACATTGAGAAGATCTTATACATCCTTAAATGTTATGAAAACTAGATGGTTATTCTACCGTCTTATCGTATGGAGGTTTTAGCTATTCAATGGTGGAATTTGATCAAAAAATATGAAGCCTGAGGAAGATATTGTGGAATTGGAATAAAATGATTTTTAGAAAATGTTTTTCGATAAATATTTTTTACGAACCCTCTGATATAAGATGCAAATGATGTTCGTTTCCCTTAAAAAAGATACAAAATCCATTGGAGTGTATGAGGTAAAACTTATAAGGCTTCAACGATATGCCTCTATCTTTGTCATTACCCCTGAATGCAAGGTTGACCACTTCTTTGATGGGTTAAAACCTATCCTACAAAAAGCCCTGGTGATCCATGACTCTGATAGCTATGAAGAAATTGCCTGATGTGCCCTCAAAGTAATAGTGGAGATCGAAAGATCTTAGGGGCATCATGGGGATAAGAATAAAAAATTGGACATTAATTATGGTTTTCTAATGGATAAATCAAATGGTGCTATTAAATACTAGCACCCCACTTGGTGAAGGTGCAGAAAGAAGCACCCTAGAAATTTCTTAAAGGGGACAAGGATATGATTTAGTTATGGAAGAGGACACTTGGCCACTAACTGCCAATAAGAAAACCCCACTACTATGACCGTGATGATTAAAACATTGTTTGACCCTAAATGAATTTATTATTACTTAAACTACCAAAAACATTGAAGTTTTCCAACCAGTTTCCTAATCCAAGGGTTTTAAGAGGAAACAAACAACTTCCAAGGTACCAAGGGAGAGATTTTTCCCTCACTACTACTAAAGAGAACCTCAACAGTGAAGTGGCAACATGTAAGCTATTTATTCATTACAAAATTGCGAATGTAATTTTTTATTCTAGTTCTACACATTATATTATATCCCAAAATTTTAGAAGAACAAATCCAATAGCAACAAAAATCATGGAAGTAGATATGTCGGTGAGAATAGAAAATGGGGTAGTCATTACATCCCATGAATATAACTCCTCCCCTACAACATTTTTTGGTATGAAGTTCCAAAAAAACCTCATCTTTCTCCCTTGGATGGAATTTTAGGAAATTATTTGCATGGATTGGATTTTCCAATATAGAGGGAACATTACTTGTTGTGAGAGGGAAATCACTCTCTATATAGAGAATCGAACCCCCGATTCTATATAAGTACAGGGAGAAGGATGAATATTATTCAAAACTATCTTCTCAAGAGTGGATGTTACTAACCTATGAGAACATGGATCGTTATCAGATGATTGATTCTAAGGAAGCAACCATCCTTGAAGACATGCCTTTGGTGAAATAATTCACTGAAGTGTTTCTTAAGGAATTTCCTCATATTCCTCCTAGAAGAGATGTTGAATTCTAGATTGATCCTATACCTAGGGATTTTACAATATCCAATACAAAAATTACAATGGCTATTATGTAACATGAGGAGGTAAAGAAACAACTATATGAGAATCTAGATAAATGGTTTATACACCCAAGTGCTTCACCATTTGGTGCACCAGTCCTCTTCTTCGTAAAGAAGGATTGGTCAATGTGCCTTTCCTTTGATTATCACAAGTTCTAAAAAATAACGATAAAGAACAACTATATTCTTCTCTTAATTGATGACCTATTAAATCAGATACATAGAGCACAATACTTCTCAAAAGTGGATTTGTAGTCGGGATATTACCAGGTAATGGTGAAGAAGGAGGATATCGCCCAGAATGGTTTTCGAACAAGGTACAGACACTATGAATTCGTAGTCATGCCTTTCAGACTCACTAAAGCTCTAGTAATATTTATATACATGATGAATACAGTATTTAGAGATAACCTAAATAAATTTTTGGTAGTCTTTATAAAACATATTCTAATACACTTTGAATCCAAGGAGGAGCATTTGAATCATCTAAGCACTATACCAGAGACCTTGTGAAATGATAGTATCTATGAAAAGTACAAAAGTGTATGTTCTGGTTGACAGAAATCTTATTATTGGGTCATATCATCACAAGCAACGAGATATACATGGATCCCTCCAATAAAGATATAATTGATGGATGGATGAGTCCAACATCAGTAAAAGATATCTGTTGCTTCCTAGGGTTAGCGGGATGTTATCACCGCTTTGTGAGAAATTTCTCATGATTGTCCAACCCTATTACCAAGCTAACCCAGAAGCAAGTAATGTTTTCTCGGATTGATGAATGTGAAGATAGATTCAAGGAGTTGAAAAGGAGGTTTATCACTACAATCGTGCCCACATTACCCACAAGTGGAGAACTTTTCATTGATGCTTCTATGAAGGGCATGGGCTATGTATTGATGAAAAATGACAAATTTGTTGCCTTTGCTTCAAATAAATTGAATGTTTATCATTAAATCTATACACAACATGATCTGGAATTGGATATAGTAATCTTCTCTTTGAAAATATGGTAGCATTACCTCTTTTGGTAGAAGTGTGAAATATATACGGATCACAAAATCCTCAAGTATATATTCACATAGAAAGAGATGATCACGCACCAATGAAGATGGTTAGAGCTGATCAAAGACACTTATTTCTCATTCAATTACAACATTGGGAATGTGAAAAAGGTGACAGAAGCTATTATTTGAAAGGAACCATCAATTCTTTCATTGATGAGAATTGAAAAGGATCCAATATTTTTAGATTTAATGAAGATGGACATGAGAATGATAAATAAGGGAAAATAATCAATCCTTTCACAATTTATTTCTCAACCATCACTCTTTGAAATGTTAAAGGATGATCAAAAGGATGATGTGGGAATTTAAGAATAAAGTGGAAACATTTAGAAAAGGGAAATCCTTTGAGTTTAATGCTAATGAAAAAGGAATTGTGTGATTTGGGTCAAGACAATGTGTTAAATAAAATCATGAGTTAAAGAAGGAACTTTGGGATTATGTACATTTTTAAAATTTCTCTATTCACCCCGGAACCACAAATATGTATCGAGATATCCAAGAGCATTATTGGTGGGATAACATGAAGAAGGAGATCACTGAGTATACATCAAAGTGATTTGTATGTCATCAAGTGAAGGATGAGAGGAAGAATTATAAGGGGATGATGAAACCATTACTCAATCCAACAAAGAGATGGGAAACAATCACCATGGACTTTGTCACTAGACTTGGGAAGACAACCAAAGGAAACAATGCTATCTCGGTTGTTATGGATCATCTTACAAAGACTAAACATTTCATTGTAGTTTAAGATGATATCTCCTTGGATAAACTAACATGAATTTACATCAGAGAAGTGGTAAGGATACATGGAGTATCAAAATATATTACATCTGATCTAGATACAAGATTCACTTATATGTTCAAGAAGTGTCTCCAACACGCTCTGAATACTGAGCTAAACTTTAGTACAAATTATCATCCTCAAATGGATGGAAAATTTGAGCAGACTATCTAAGCACATGGGGACATATTTAAAGCATTCTCAATGGACTTAAAAGGTGGATGTGATCAATATCTTCCTCTGGTTAAGTTCTCTTACAATAACAGTTTCCACTCAAGCATCTAAATGGCTCCTTATGAAGCCCTCTATTAGAAGAGGTGTAGAACATCGAAATGTTTGGATGAAGTTGGAGAGAGAAAACTTTTATGTATAGAAATGATTGAAGAAATAGTGGAGAAGGTTAATACAATCCATCAACACATTTGTGCTACTCAGATTAAAAAGAATAGATATTCCAATAATTTTCAATGATACCTATAGACTGATGTTGGAGACATTCTATTCCTCTAAATTTCACCATAAAAAGACTTATGAGATTTTTTAAGGAGAGAAAACATATTCCAAGTTACATCGCCCCTTTGAAAATCCTGGATCACATTGGAGCATTGGCCTATTGACTCACACTCCCACAGAAGCTATCTCAAGTACATGATGGATTACATGTATCAATCATGAGGATGTACATACCTAACCCATCACATGTACTCAATCCATAGGTGGTACCATTGGAGAATGACTTTTCCTATGAAGAGAATCCTGTGAAGTTCCAAGATCATAAGAAAAAAGTTCTATGAAATAATACAGTGACGCTCATCAAGGTATTGTGGAAAAACCACAAGTTTGAAGAAGATATGGGGGATTCATAGGAAGTGATGATGCAGAGTTACCCTCAACTATTTTAGTGTTGTAAAAGAAAATTTCAAGGGTAAGGGGGGATGATTGTAGTGAGCCAAAATTTTATTAATGGAAATTCCTCTTGAGCCTATTAAGTGTCTTATTATATAAAATGGTAATATAAGACATATGAACTTCATTGATTTTATCTTTTTATTTTATTTTAAAATACCATTAATAATTTTTACCATTTCTAATATATCCATTGAATAGTGATCACATGATTATTATAAATATAGGGATTTAACAAATCCAATTTAGTCAAAAAAAGGAAGTGATAGCCTCATCAAATAGAATTGCTCTTACAAAGCCCATTTTTTCAAATCATGGAAAGGAGGTTGCATCACTGGGATTTTCTCTCGACCAAACCCAAGCTGAGATTCAACACATTAAGCTTGAACATAACCGACTGCGAATGAATTGGATGTTAATTGAGATTACCACAGGAGCGATATTATCTGAGCCACCCCAAGAGTCTATCACAATCGAGTACCTTACCCTTAGGTCTTATGCGGGTGTTATAAGGGGTTTTGTAACAATACCCATGAACTATGATCATGTGCATTATTTTTTATAATGAATATACATTCATTTTATCATTGTTACTTTGTAAATGGGGTTTAAAGCACAAATAATATTTTTAGTTAATATTCAATTAAGAAATATATTCTGATCAATTTATGGATTTTTGAATAAAATTGTATTTTAATAAAATAGTATTAATAAATTAATTTTATTAAATATAAATGATCATTTAATTTTTATGAATACAATGGTAATTTTTTTAAGGTTTGAAAAATACTTTTTTCAAAACCGATAAATTTTCAATAATTGTCATGTATTATTTTAATTTTTAGAATTCACATATTTAGAAAATTATTTAGATTAAATTAATATCATTTTTGGATTCAGGATGTCAAAATTATCTAATGGTTAATGTTTCAAAATTTTCGGAGACAGTCGAATTTTTGTGTAAAAATTAAATATTGTTTAAATATATAATGTGATTTATGACATCATAATGACACAATAGTAAAGTAATAAAATTCTATAAATTTTTTTTTCAACAAATATATTTTTTATGTTTAAAATAATGTTATTTCAGATTTTTTGATTAATTTTATGGTACCTTAGTTGACCCTCCAAGACTTATAAAATATTTTATCTTTTTAGAATGATTTACTTGAGTGTGTGACTCACCTCCACATAAGCAAGCCTAATATTTTACTTAGTTAGGAAATTGGACTTATTATGTAATTTTTTCCAGTCCACTTTGGAAAAATCCATGGGTGAAAACCATGGTATGGTTTTTGATTTTGATTAGTTTAATGTGTAGTGTCCAAAACCTAAAGAATAATGAATTTCCACTTATTTCCTATATAAACCCACTCAATCTCCCATTACACTTCAATAAAACCATTTGGAGATCGACAAACCTATGACCTCTACTCTATAGAATCATACCAAGGTGCCCAAGAACCCCAGAAGCCTCTCTCAATCCTAACTCAAGCCTTTACGATCACACATTCTAGTAAGGGATCCTCACATTCCTTCCTTATTTTGTCCATGTTTCCTTATATTGTTTTTCATTTTATTTTCACTTAAAAATATTGGGGTAGGATTTTTCGCCTCCTATATTCTTCCCTACTTATGTTTTAATGATGAGAGACCACGTTTTCTCTCATTAATGACTTCTATGTACACCTGTTACCATGCCGAAATTCTATAAGTGATTTCTCTCTTCACATATATATTCTATCAATTATTTTATATTATGCATCTAAATTCAATTACATATGTTGGGACATGTATATAAATTATGCCCTTACTATACATTTCAGGTACATATGATGATATACCCATTTCTCTCTCATCAACCATCTTTTATGAATTATTATGTCATGCCATTATGCTGCTGGAATTGCCCCGTAATTTTCCATGCCAAAATCTTTGTGTAGTGAATATCAGGCCCATTTCTCCATCATGTGTATTCACCATTATGCATATTTACTTATTGATTATATAGTTTCATGCATGTATTTCACAATCCTTTATCATGTAATAAATGATTATGTTGAATGATTCAATGTTGTATGATCCATGTGCCACACTTATGCATGAAATGAAATTTTTATAAAGGGTGCGCCCTGATAGCGCTCCAATGCATTAGGTAAAGAATAGTATACAGATTCACCAAGTGAAATGAGTGTTTACTCATGATAATTAAAGTGCAATGAGGGTTTACTCATTCTCCTTATGAAATGAGCCTTGGCTCATGCTAATATAATCTTACATGTTTTAGCCTCATGTCTATGTTCTGATAACCATGCTATATCATACCTTTATGTTAATGTTTCTCTTGTTATCCATTAATATGATTATTGACTAACCTATACCGTATTATTCATTTTATGACTTTTTTACTCCCTTACTGAGATTTATAGCACACCATTTCTTCTGCATGTCCCCCAGGTTATCCAATGAAATGCTAAATATGATTGAATGTTGTGGTCATGTAAAAGAAGATATTAATAAATATGTGGTGTTTTTTGTTCTATATAGTTACATAATGTTCATAATTTTCCCAGGACAATAGACATCTCATTCCTTAGAGTTTTCTTACGTTCAATTTTGTGTAATAAATCATGTTTAAGTGTGTAATAAAGAGCATGGTTGTTATAATTTTGAAGAGAACATGGCCTTTAAATCCTATATAGTAATTATAGGGAAATTTTTTCATATATATTAGATGAAATAGAGTCATAAAAATGTGTGAGGAAGAAAGGAGAGTATATTCACTATTATAAGTGAGGGGAGGGGTACAATATGAATTGTGTAATGTATTAAATTAATATAAATTGATTTTCACGATAAATTGAACAAAATTTATATATTTTTAATACAGGATGAATAAGACTCAAAATTATCTTATTAAAAAAAATTACGTGGTTAAATTATTTTTTTTTCCTCATATATTAGTTTTAATTACCGTTTAACCCTTTTTATGATTACGATTATATTAATGTTTATTACTCTTTAGGGGGAGAGAATGATTCTATAAAATGAAAAGTGACCAATAAATTGACCATGGTTTATAATCTAGACCATTTTATATTCACTTGGTTTAATATAATATATTTTTTAATTATAAATTGTTATATAAAGTATTATTTATCAAAATAAACATTTTTTTTGCAATTTTTAGGACTTTTCACTTGATTGAATTTAATAAAATCAACATAGTAATGTAATGAGAATATAAAATAATAACACATCCATAATATGATATATTTATCAATCAATTTCATTTTATGTGATAAATAACTCAAAAAATATTACTATTTTATTTCTTAATATCCTTTACTTTATTTTTCTATTACTTGTATAAGCATTGTGTCAATGTTGAATAAGATTTTTAGATAGTTATTTCATCACTACAAAATAAAACTAAATTACCGTTATAAAAAAATTAATTTATATTTTAAAGATCCATTAATAAATGAACATGATGTATTTTTAACCACATAAAAAATATTAAAAATATTAATCCAAAGAGAGTGTCATTTGGTTTTTATTGTTTATATAAAATCATATTGACAACATTATCAAACGAATGTGGAAATAAATTAATATATTTTAAAATTTTGGATGGTTATGGTCAATAAAATTATAAAATAAAATAATTAAATATTTTATGTATATTTTTTGGCCTTACCACATTATTATTAGCCTTATTTTCCGAAATTACCATTACCAATGTGATAAATGTTTAACAAAATTACTATTAAAAAAAATTAAAGGGGACTATTTGAAAAATTTTAAAATCATGATATTTAGTATATAATTATTTTTTACAGGTACAATTTCTCTATGTGGACGAAAATAATTTAAGAAAAAAATATAATATATAACGAAAAAATAGTTTTTTTTAGAAAAGTTTTTTCAAATACTAAAAATAAAATTATACAAAAATAGTTTATAATTATTATTTATAAGTAATACATTATTCAATTTCTAATTAAAGGGGACTTATTTTATAGAACGATGAAATTAAAATCATAATGGTATGCATCAAATAAAGTAATTGAAAATTTTACAAAAATTTGTATTTCCCACTATTCAATAAAACATTTATATTCTTAGAAATGTTATAAAATTGAAGTCTAAGATAATTTTGAAATTATTATTTAAAAAATGATATATATTTTATCAAATATAATTTATTAAAGTTTTATAAATTATTTATAATATTCACTCACAAAGTGAAATAAATACTATTTTTAGATAAATAGACTTTTGAATCATAATATGACTTTATTAAAAATTAAGTGCTTGTTTGCTAAGAATTTATTCTAGAATTTATATCATATAGGAAAACGTTATATATGTTTTAAAATTTTATTACACCCATTCAAATGTGCCAATTTAATAGCTTGGTTATAATGTTCATATTTAAAATAATATAATTTCAGGGTTCATTTCAGCTCATTATTTCTTGTATTGTACTCTATTAAATATAGTATTATTTTAAAATACTAGGGTATTAATTTATATGAATATTTAAGAAATAGTGTCTTTAAAATTTTATCTTGAACTTGATAATCATGGGATTGAAATTTGAAAATGCCACTATGGAAAACACACATAATAAAAATGGTGAATAATACTTATGTTAAAAACAGGGAATGGAAATAAGACGGTTAATTAAGATAACACAAAACTATGTTCATAAATAGTAGAACATTAGGGAGAAGTGAAAATTGAAGGACCCAGAAACACCTTGAGAGGGGGGTGAATCAGGGTAACATATTTTTCATTTAAACGGATGGATATTGTCCCCGTATTGATAAGAATATGTTAAATATGTATTATAAGAAAAAGAAGAAAGAAAACAATAACACGCAATGCAATGACACAACAATTTTACTTGGTTCAGGAGTAAGGTCTACATCCAAGTTGAATACGCTGGCAGTGTGTCAATCATACCAAAATCCACAAATCATCACTAGATGGGGAGTAAAAAATTTTAGGCAGAGTCACCATGTCCTAGGAAAACAACCCTAAAAAAAGTTCAGGGATAGCTCACTGCGTCCGTCATATCACCTCCATTGACTCCTATATCTCACTACATTAGAAGTATCTATACTCAGTTTAACAATTTGAAGGACACTTCAATGGTTTTTGATTAAATCTAGAATCCTAAGATATAAATGGATGATCTGTTGGAGTCTCTTTATCACCCCACATATGTAATTTACATTCCAACACACTAATAAGTTATGGAAATTATTTTCACAAACTGATTGGATCAATTTTCAGGCTTCCTTGGCTATTCCACATACAACATTACCTCCTCTGCATAATGAGTAGTGGGTACGATTCGTGGATCAAAAACTCCTATAACCACTTCTATTTTCACATACCATCCATCCCCACCATGTAATTCTCATCTCTTCCACATACTACCCTGCTCTGCGTACTGTGTGTGCTCTGCGTACCATCTCAAAATACTGCCTCCACAAACTACCTTCCGCAAACATCCCTTTCTTTAAAAATTGCCTCTGCTCCACAAACAACCTATTTAGATCCATGTACTTCCTTACACCACAGCATACATCAAGATCTTCCCCTATTAACCACACTCTCTTCCATGGACTATTTTCTCATCCACAGATAACTTCTTTATATGTACAGTTGTCTTCCCGTAAACCGGTCTAGACTTCTCTAAACTCATCTTAGACTTTTTAATCTACATTCTATAATATAAATGAATGGGATTACTGGTCCTTTTATAGGAAAAATGATATGAATAATCCATTAATCAATGATTTACCAAATCTTTGATTTGGTACAACCTCCAAAATATACTACTCCAGTCCGACGAACTACAGAAATCCCACGAACCTCCAATATTGCTTGTACCACTGGCCTTCACCGTGATCCATCACCATGAACAATTTTAGGTTCTGAAAACTACTCTACATACCATTACCAGTATTTTTTTTTGTGCCCACAAACCATTTTTGGAACATGTTAAATGGTTCATGTTCTGAGTTATGTAGTTCCCTTATGACCACATTCCTTGAAAACTCTTGGTTTTCCAGGTAAAGATTGAAAACAAAAACAAACCAAACTCCATTATTATCAATGAAAATCCTTTATTCCAATAGTATCCCCCTTTGGGTTTTTTGGAAATATATTGATAAATTTAATAGATCATTATACAGTATCAATACCTAATACATAATAATGAACTCAACCAAACTCTAAGTCTACGTGAGCAATTCTTGATGTAGAGAACAAGGGGGAAGACAAGAATTGTGTTTTTGTGAGATCAAATAAATTCTATGACTATTTACTCATGACACTGGATTTTTCTCCCTTCACATTCTCTCCTTGGAAATGCATTGAATTTCTATTTTCTCCAATCTCAAACAACCAGACTGAAAACTAGAAAAACATTTCATCCTCGACAGTTCCACATTGAATTTAGTCATTTATATCTCTCCCTGTGAAAGTAAACCCGAAGACCGGTATTTGAATATTATTGAGCTCATAACATAGTCCCCCTTGATCGTATATCCCCAATAAATCTTCATCCCTTCAACAAAAAATTAAATTATTAAATACAATTGGGGAGAGTTTAATTTTGTAACCACTTTATGCACTGGAAGGTGGTTGAACACTAAGGTTCAACTGATGTTTCTCAAACACAAACACTGACAGGTGCTTAGCCAAAATATCAGCAACTTTCTCATTATTTCCCACATGATCCATTTTAATCATGAATTGTTCAACTTTTTATTTTATATTGCAATATCATATTTCAATATGTTTTGAACGGGAAAGCTGAATAGGATTATTCATAAGATCAATTGCACTCTTGTTATCAGAGTAAATAAATATTGGTTATTTCACCTCATCAACAATGTCAGTCAGTCTATTCCTCATTCAAATTAGCAGTGTGAAATATTTTTTATGGAAAAATATTCATCTTTAGCATTACTTAGAGAAGTAATTTTTCTGTTTCATGCTCAGACAGAAAACACATTTATTCCAAGCATTGAATGCTCTACCACTGGTGGAATTTATTTCAACTACATCTCCAACCGAGTCAGCATTAGAAAACATTGGTAGTTCACCATCACTTCCTAGAGAAAAATATAATCCATAATTGTGAGTATCTTGAATGTACCCCATGGTTATTTTCATTGACAACATAGGTTCTTCTTTTGGATTACTCTGAAATCCATTCGTTATGAATGCTGCAAAGACAATATCTATTCATGTCATTTTTAGGTAAAATGAGCTTCCAATTATCCTTCTATACATTTTGGGTCAAACAAAAGTCCTATATTCATGCTTTCCATGTTTTTTCCAACCGTAGTAGGAGTTGACATTGGTTTGGAATCATGCAGAATAATTTTTTTTAAGTAACTCTCTTATGTCCTTTTCCTAAGAAACAAAAGTGTACTTCTGCTTCTGAATCACCTATAGCAATAAAAATTACATGATTTAACCAATCATATACATTTAAAATTCAGATTTCATGTAATTTTAAAATTCATCCATTGATCCCTGTCTACTTCCAATAAAAATAATATCATCAATGTACACCAATATCATGTACTGATCCTTCTGATAATTATTCACATAAGGATTACGATCCACTCCTCCTCTTTTGATTTCATGCTTTTTGAGGTAAGAATCTAGTCAAGAGAAGCATCCCATTAGTGCCTAGTTCATTACATAGAGAGATTTATTTAATCTGCAGACCTTCATTTCATCATTTCTATGAAGGAAACCCCTAATAGTTTATTGTAAACATCTTCATTAAGAATTTCATTTAGGAAAGTTCCCATGACATCCATTTGATACAATTTACATTGTATTTGGATTTCTATAGCATGAAATAGCCTGATTAACTCTAATCTATCCAACAGAATAAATGCTTCTTCAACACTGACACCTTCAATATGTGAATATACTTTACGCACAAATCACACCTTATTTCAGATCACATTTCCATGGTCATTGAATTTATTATTTAAAATACACTTTTTACCAATATATTTATGTTTCTTAGGTCTCTTATCTAGATACCATGTGAAATTATTGTCAATCTGATCCAGCTCTTCATTCATGGCTTTAACCCATGATTCATCATTTCCTGCTTCTTCAAACAATGATGGTTCCACAACTAATAAGAATATTGATTTATGTGGGATTTCTCATTTTACTTGTATATGTGGGTTTATAAATTCCCCTATTATGTTAGACAAATGAAATTATGCTCTTTGATTTTTTCTATGAGGTTTAGAAGTATTTTCTTCAATCTCAGTTTCCAGTTCTGTTTCCTCTTTTGAATCATCATCTAGTTGTGACCCTTATGTGTTTTTTAGAGCTTCCTCTACTTATTTATTTTCATTTGTTACATGTTCACATCATTCTTCATCTTCCATCACATATGCATGATAATTCCAAGAAGTAATTGTTGTTTTCTCTTCAATGATCTTAACACCACTGCTTTCCACAATCCTTCTCAAGTGCTTATTGAAACACTTATAAGAATAACTATTAATTGATTATCAAAGGAATATTCCTTCTTCTAAAATTTCACCATACTTCTCTAGATTTCCTTTTTGTTTTAGAGGAAGGTTTTACTTTTAGAAACACAAAAATATTCAATGATGGCTTCTTTCCATGCCACTGTTCCTATGGTGTCTTTGTCTCTCCCATGTAGAGAACTGTTCAGTTTTGAAAGTACACTACATCTTGAAAAAAGTTTCTCTAGTAATGGTGAGAGGTATAACTCTCAGTCAACATAGTTCTATCCATGTTGTTCACCTGTTGACTCTAGTGCTCAATAACTCCATTTTTTTGTGGAGTTCTCACACCAGAAACCTCATGTTGTATTCTATATTTCTCTAGGTAAATTTCAAACTCAATGGATATGTATTCCACTATATTGTCAGACTACTAAACTTTGATGGTCCCTCCATTATCATTTTCAACAATTTAATGATACATTTTCATGAAATCATGCAATTGACGTTTCCTGTGTATAACTGTCACACATTCCATTATACTTTAATAATCAATGAAGAGTATGAAGTATCTTTCTCTATGAATTCGGGAAACATTTATTGGGCCATATACATCTATATGATTAAGATCATAAAGATTAGATGTTATTTTCTTCTTTGGATGATAGGAACTATAGACCAACTTCCCCCATATGAAAGCATCATAAGAATTTTCTTTTTCATTCTTAAGGATTGGGATATCCATGACAATCTTCCACATAGATATACTTTCTCTCCAATTCATGTTTTTGTGCTCCAATATTTGATTCGACATGTTGTTTTCTTTTTCTACAATCATGTAGAATATGTTATATTTACTTTTGACCAGATAAAAGTTTACCTTTTTTCTTCATCATTTCAAAATTGAATTCCATATCATTCCTCTTATAGTACATCATTTTTTTTGAATGTCACCATAAGTACTATCTCACATAGTTGACTCACACTAAGGATATTGTGACACAAACCATCAAAATACAGAAAATTAGTCCTCTTCAACACTCCATTATCCAACTCAATGCTTCCACTTCCTTTTATCTTCAAATCACCATCATTACTGAACCTTACTATCCCATCAACCCTTTTCTTAAATTTTTTAAATAAGTCATCATTACCAATCATGTGAGAAGGAAACTCTCTATCTAGAATCTAGGTGATAATTCTCTTTGTTTCTTTGAGATCTACTTCTGCAAGGTTGTATTTCTCGATTTTCTTCTTTCATTCAATGAGATATTGGATTGAGTGTATGAAACTGATTTCCATTCAATTCTATCTTCTGTGTATATGGGATATTCATGTTCATACTCTTATTCCAAAGTAAAAAACCTATTTTAGATAAAAACATAATTTGGATGGTGAGTATTGACCTCTCTCTATGCATTGTACGAATTTCTTTTATCATACCTCATCTTGAAATACACAGCTTTATAGAAAATGGTAAAATAATGAAAAAATATCCATAAAAACTATTTCATCTATAAGATGTAGGATATGAAATCAGTCTCATTTGTTGACTTCCTAGATCTTCCTCATTCAAATAGCAGCTTTCCTCTTCACATTATGACATGGTATGGACCAGATGGACACAAAGTTGATACATCATGAGAGGAAATGTCTTCATACTTACATTTCTGTTCATGCCTTCTTCCTCAGGAAAATATTATTACTGCATGTTATTTCTAGAAGATGGAGGATAATCTTTATTTCTCCTTTCAATTTCATTTTACGGTTCCTTTTTCAGCACTTCTAGTTGTAACACCCCAAGATTTCATAGTATGTATTTCTTCAAAGTAATTCAATATCTTTCACTACACGCAACACCGAGTTCTAGCACAGCATGACTTACCAAACAAGCCCTTCAAAAGCGTTTATGAATAGTATTAACTGAATTTTGAACATTATATAATCCTTATAATTTTAGAATCCATATTATGAGTTTCTTAGACAAAATTTAATAACATATACATTTTTTTAGATAAAAGAAGTATTTTAAAAAAAATGCAATTTTACTGCCTTTTAATGGAAAAGCCTTTTTCAATTTAATATTTTAAACTTTTATATATTAAATTTGAAAAAATATACTTCTTATTTAAAATAATGACATAAGAATTTAGTTTCAACAATGTTTTGGTGTTATTCTAATAACTTTCATATTTGGGTGAATAGTGAAAAATACCATATTTTAACTGAAAACATCTTTTTTAATCAAAATAAATTGTATTGTTAAATTATAAATTTTAATGGTATGTAAGTATAAATCGATTATATTTTTACCATTTAATCCCATGATTTTAATTTTAATTAATTTCACTTTGGAATTCGACATAAACAAGTGTCAAACTTTTGATAGTTATTATTTCCTAAAAATACGTATTTTGGTATTAATAGCGGGAATTAATTTTAAATTAAAAAATTCAACTTTTATTTTTTTAATTTGGTAAAATAGACTTCATTTTTTGATTCGAAATATCGAAATTACCTTAGGATTAAATTTTGGTACTTTTTTGATAACTTTCATATTTGTATGAATAGTGAAAATTACTAAATTTTAATTAAAAACAACTTTTTTAATCGAAATAATTAATAGTGATAAATTATGAATTTGAGTGATTTTAAAGTATAATTAGATTATAATTTTACCATTTAATCGAATTTTGCTCATTGGACATAATTTCATATTTAAACTAGTCATAACAAAGTGTCAATCTTTTGATAGTTATTATTTTTTTAAAACACGCTTTTTGTTTCGACAACAAGAATTTATTTTAAATTATTTTTTGACACATATGTGTTTTGAATTTAGGAAAATGGATTTAATATTTATAATCATGAGGTACAAATTATGTATATAGGTAAATTTTATTTTTAGACATTTTGAATAATTACTTCGGTAAATATTTATTTACCATGGTTAAAGGGTAAATCCAGTAAATAAGGGTAAAAAATAACATTATAATAATACTAAATTACCCTAAAACGTGTCCAAAACCTATTGGTTGATACATGTCCGACAATGGGCATCTCTTGGACGATTTTGGGACCCCATGGAGCCACTTGTAAGTGATAATGACACTTTATATTAATTAAATTAAATTAAATGTAAAAATGACAAATGCATATATCTTTTTGCAAAACAATTTTTACATAGGGTTATATATGTTATATTTTCTACTATAAATATTCATTATAAATATAAAAAGATTTCTAACATCATGGTATTTGTTTTATAATTTTTAGGCATCTAATAAACAAAATTATTTATGACACAATAATGACGTAGTGTTTACCTCAGTAATAAATTATTTAAATAAATAAGATTATAAAGACTAAAATAATACCCAAAACCTGTCCAATTCTTATTGTATGATTTAATTTTGATAATGAGTCATCTTATATTCATCATTAATGTGTTTTGGACCTTTTTAAACCTAATATCATTATATAATAAAATAATATTTTCAATTCTATTCTTTTCTTTTATTTCTCCAACCCCTAAATTCTTATTATTATTTTCTTTTGTAACAAAATCAATATCCTATATATTCTAGGATATATTTATGAGAAGTATTATAACTACACATACACACACCTCAATCTAATTGGTGAAGAACATAATGTTTCTGTGGATGGCAACAAAACGCCTCACAAAACAATGATTGTTCAATTATCTCCTACCACCTCTCATGGTGGCCATTGTGATAGCACTATAATTAAATATGATATTATTGATATTTATTTTATATATAAGCTTCTGTAATTCCATTTTATATCATACCATTATTTGTTTCATGTAGTATATATATATACTATGATTTCATTTGAGGAAGTGCGGACTACCGCCCCTCAAAGTGATATGACTCGTTCATACCAAACATGGAAAGTATAAAGGATGGTTTTAATGAACATAAGTAACATATATAAGATATTATATTATATTGTAATAATAATATACCTATGTATCATTTGGTTTTGATTCATTTTGAAATTGAAAATGAAATGGAAGTAGCGTTCGTGCATACCTACGGATTACCGTCTCCACGAACACGATGAGATTCATTTCCCCATCATATCCATTCAAGAATAATTGTCATTTTATGATTAAAAGTAATGTTTAATGACTTGATATCATTCTGTATATAAATAAGATACAACCTATCCATAACAAACACGACTTACGTAACAAAGTATATAAATGATAATGAATTAGTTAACACTCAAAATGATGATAATATTAAAATATTAATAACAAATAAATATTAAAAGATCATATATGATATAATATTTATATATATTATTCTTGTATAATTTAATATCAATGATATAACTATTATACAGGAGGTTAATCTGCCATCGACCAAGAAAAAGTACAAGGTAAGGGGTTTTCATCTCAGTCCTTATTCCCATGAGATTCATGCCGTATTGCCACTATTAGTTTTGTGTGGTGTTTGTACTACCCAAAATTGTATTCTTTGTGTAATACACTTTAATTTATGAGTATTTACATAATCATTTTATAATAGCTCTTTCATGGGGTGTATGTTTTGTATGTTACCAAATGGGTATGGGATTATTTCACAATCTTTTCATTATCCGAGGTTGTTTATACCTAATTATCTTCTGGGACCTTTTTATCATCCACACCCATGTTTCTTAAAAATGTATTTCAAAAAATTCTTACTATTTTATAGAATATGGGTTAAAGTCATTTATACCATTGTTTGACATTTTATAAGATGTTTATAAAGGAATCTTTCCATCGTTTTCCAAACAAGTTCCTTTTTAACCTTTTCGACAAAATTAATATAAGAATGTCTTTTTTTAACGTATACAGTGGGTGTGGATGTTTTCTACCATTATAAACTCGTCGAAGCTTCCCTTACATGATTATAAGGATATTTTCAATGTAAATGTTTTATTTTATAATTACTAGAGTTTTAAATTATTTAAAAGAAAGAGATATTTCTCTCAAACAGTTTTGATTTCATCTATGTCAACATCTTTTGATAGATTTTAAGATTATTTGAAGTTGATTTATTATGATAAAAAATATCCATATTGTATTGAAGGTTTTGTGGTATTTTTTACTGTGGATGTGTTATTTTTATACCATTCATGGTTTATGGAGATAGTATTGACATTTCGTATACTAGTTTTAATATGAATGTTTCTGTTATGTTTAAACCTATTCATATGAGGAATGTATTATACTTAAAAAGTGACGGTTGGATCCCGCTATAGCTCCTTGATGCATGAGTATGTCTCATGAGACAAAAAAGTGTCTCGGCATAAGGCCTTGAAAAAATATTATTTGTAGTCTTGGCATGAGGCCTTGACTATGTGGTTATTATAGTCTGGCATTATGCATTCCATCATTGTGAAGGTGGTTCTTGATATTTCATGTGATTATTCAATTAGTAGAATATCCATGTGAATAAGTAAAAGGAATTATTTCATTTTATCTTTTACATATTATGCGGAAGCCCAAGTTTAAAAGTCTTTTGTTTTATTTATAAATTGCCTTAAATATTTATGCTTATTTATGAAAGCTTCCGCTATATTGTTATCCTAACTGGGCATCTGAGCTCACCCCTTTCTCTGTTTTAATTTTCCCAAGATGTGAAGAAGTAATTTATGAATGACCTTCATGGATAGTATGAGGGGATATAAGTGTGGACTATGGTGACTATGTTGTTGTAGTTTTCATTTTTTGATGTAATGTAAACTTCATGGATGTATCTAGTTCTTCCAAGTCTACTAGACTAATCGGTCTTTCGAGACATGATCTTTTGTGATCATGCCAATGTTACATAATAATGAACTGACTCTAGGTAGCTGGGTTCAGTGCTTTACAGTTGGTATCAGAGGATGTTTTTTACAAACCTTGGAAGATAGATTTAGATAAACTCTGATGGGATCACATAGACATAAGATGGACTTTGAGAATTAGTATAGAAGAACTTTCTAGAATTTTGGAATTGTAGAGATTTTGGGAGTTTTCTGAGCAATACATCCATGTATGGATACGAGCAGGTAGAGGCGGCTATGGCACAGAAATACCTAGGTATAAAACCCAAAAACACCACTTTGATCTAGACTCGAATGGGAACTGGTGCATGACAACGGGCCTTGCTACACTCTTGGTTACGACACTCTCGGGGATATGCTTTGGATAATTCTCATTTTCATTACAAACCATTATAAAGGGTTTATGAGTATATACATACTCAAAGAAAACATTTTCATGATTATGGAATATATCCATAAATTGTTCAATTTATGTTTGGTATTTTACAAGTTTGGAATTATTCATTGCAATTCATAAACTGACCTAGTTTATGCTGTTGTGTAGAAATGACGCCCAGTAGAAGGAATGTGAACTCCAGCAATACATATGATCCCAAGAGTAAGAAGGATCATATCTCTCACATTATTTTTTTTCAATGATAGATGGTGCCTGGCCAGAAAACCAGGGCACTATAGAAATTAAATAAAAGTGTTACAAGAGTCTAAAAGACAGAAGCATATTACATTCTCTATTATGAAAGGTATCTTTCATAGTATTAAGCCAACATTTAGAAGGTAAATAGTCTTCCATTTATTCTCAACATATGAAGAAATAGTATCATGGGTTAATAAGATAAGTAAATAATTCTCCGAGTCCTATGGCTTTGAAGGGAAACAAGAGAAGAAAAGGATGGAAGAGAGAAATATGGATAAAGGGAAGAGCAAAAAGATGAATTTTTCCATATCTGATAACTGTGGGAAGAAACACCCTAGAACTTGCCTGAATGGAATGGGAGGTTTCTATAAGTGTGGAGAAAAAGGACACTATGTACGTGACCGCAAGGGTAAGAAAACAGTTTCAAATGTACAATGCTTCATCTGCAAGTAATTGGGACACTACGCGAACCATTGCCTGAATCATCATAGTTTGCCTATAATGATGCTATTAGATAATAATCATGTTATGATCCTACCACAGATGAGAAGGAATGATTAGAGTTCTTATTAGAGAATTATGTCATTTGAGTGTTGTATCAACAATGTACTGGTTATAATAATTATGGAGTATATAAGCATTGTACTATAGTACTATTTCATTAAGGACTTGAGATTGTGTGGAACAAAGAAAACTGACTCAATAGCATGTTAAATTTTTGGAAAATATATGGTTGAGAGAAAGATAAACCATAATATGTTTCTGATACTGAGGTAGATATTTTGTAATAATACATGATTGATTGGGTTAAATTATATTGGATATTCTTGACTACCTTGAAATTGATTATTGATTTGTATATTCCATCATTGTTGGGTTTACAACATTTTGGGATAGAAGGAGTATATACAGTATTCTATAAGAAATAAGGGAGCATGAATGTAATCAATAAGGTTTCATGGTATTTCAAGATGTTGTAGTGTTTTAAAAGAATACATGATGAAGCTTTTCACATGCTATTATGTGAAAAAAGGATCATCATTGTGTTTACCTACCTTATAAATTATGGACTGTGAGTTTGGACATAAGTATTTTGGATAAGTCTAGTTTGAGATTATTTTTGTATTTCCATAAAATGGACAACCCGGAGGTTGGGCGGCAACCTGTCACGTCCGGCAAGGCTTCGAGACATGAACCCAAAACTGAAGGGCGACAAGGGTGTATCACCTACCATTGACCCACATGATGTCCTGGATTGAATAATGTAGTTTTTTAATGATTCTTCTAGATTAATTGTAAATTTTTTTTAACCCTATACGAATAAGATAAATAGAATGTTGTTTTTAAGTTCTATTATCTTTTAGAGTGAAAGATGAGATTGTGGTAAAACATAGTTAAAGGATGGAACTATACTTGTCAAGTATATATTTTTCTTCTTCTCTTATTCAATGAAGAAATTAATTCATATACATTAGTGAAGGGACATAAAACAAAATTTTTTTTATCCTAATACCATATGTTTTTTTGAACCGATGGTATTTTAAATCATCATAGATTGTTGAATTTAAGGCCCTCAATTTTAAAATTGTTTATGATTGATGACCTCAATCACTACCTATAAATATTTACATTTTCCTCCAATTATATGTCTCTAATTTCCACCAATGTTCTTCTACTCAAGATCATAATTTGGTGGTGACCCTTTCATTTCCCTTTTCCTCGCATTAAGACTAAATTTTATTAACCTAATTTCCGATGTGGGTTTTCCCGAAGGTATTTTCTATTTTCAACATTTAATTTTTGAAAAATAATTTTAAAATGATAGGATGAAATTTATTGAATGAGGGAATAATGTGACACCCTAAGATTTCATAGTACGTATTTCTTCAAAGTAATTCAATAACTTTCACTACATGCAACACCGAGTTCTAGGGCACCATGACTTACCAGAAAAGCCGTTCAAAAGCGGTTATGAATAGTATTAACTGAATTTTGAACATTATATAATCTTTATTATTTTAGAATCAATATTATGAGATTCTTATACATAATGTAAGAAAAAAGTCAATATTTTCAGATAAAAGAAGTATTTTTCAAAAAAAGAAATTTTACCTCCTTTTAATGGAAAATAATTTTTAAATCCATTATTTGAAAGTTATATATATTCAATTTGACAAAATAATCTTCTTATTTATAATCGGGACATAAGAATTTAGTTTCAATAATGTATTGGTGTTTTTTTTGATAACATTCGTATTTTGGTGAATAGTGAAAATACTATATTTTAACTGAAAACAGCTTTATTAATCAAAATAATTTATATTGTTCAATTATAAATTTTCATGTTATGGAAGTATAAATAGATTATAGTTTTACCATTTAATCCCATTATGGTCATTTTAAGTAATTTCACTTTGAAATTGGACATAAACAAGGGTTAATCTTTTGATATTTATTATTTCATAAAAATACGCGTTTTGTTTTTAATAGCTGGAATTAATTTTCAATTAATAAATTAAACTTTTATGTTTTTAATTTGGTAAAATATACATCATTTTTGGATTCGGAATATCGAAATTAGGTTGGGGTGAAATTTTGGTACTTTTCTGATAACTTTTATATTTTTATGAATATTGAATATTACTAAATTTTAATTAAAAACAACTTTTTTAATCGATATAATTAATATTGATAAATAATAAATTTGAGTGATTTTAAAGTATAATTAGATTATAATTTTACCATTTAATCCAATTTTGGTCATTGGACATAATTTTATATTTAAACTGTACATAAGAAAGTGTCAATCTTTCGATAGTTATTATTTGTTAAAAACACGCTTTTTGATTGGACAACGAGAATTAATTTTAAATTGAATTTAGAAAAATGGATTTCATATTTAGAATAAGGAGGTCCAAATTGTGTAAATAAGTAACTTTTATTTTTAGCCATTTTAAATAATTACTTCAGCACATATTTTATTTACCATGGTTAAAGGGTAAATCCGGCAAATAAGGGTAAACAATAATATTATAATAATACTAAATTACCCTAAAACGTGTCCTAAACCTATTGGTTGATACATTACCGCCCATGGGTATCTTTGGGTCGATTTTGGGACCACATGGAGCCACTTGTAAGTGATAATGACACTTTATATTAATTAAGTTAAAGTAAATAAAAAAATGACCAAACCATATATCTTATTGAAAAAAAAAATTTAACATAGGGTTATAAATGTTATATTTTCAACTATAAATATTAATTAGAAAGATGAAAATATTTCCTACATCATGGTAATTTTTTTTATTTTTATACATCTAATAAACTAAATTATTTATGACATAATAATGATGTAGTGTGTAACTCATTAATAAATGTTTAAATAAATAAGCTTATAAAGACTAAAATAATACCGAAAAACCTTAAAATTATTATTTGATGATTTATTTTAGATCATGAGTTATCTTAGCTTCATCGTTAATGATTTTTGGACCTTTATAAACTTAATATCATTATATAATAAAATAATAATTTCAATCCTTCCTAAAGAGCCCCTCCTCACCCTTAAAAAAGGGCACCACTTCTAACCAATTCCTCACACATCTCAAGCCTTTTGGCTCATACAACCTCTGTATAATTAAACTAACATAAAACCTCTCCTCATCCTATAATCCTTACCTTAGGCAGAAGTCACTTTAAGATTTCTTTTTGGTTCCAACCAAAGTGTGTTACCAAAATTAAAGGTATCAATTTGTCTCAGCTTCTTTTCTTTTATTTTACTTCTACAACCCCTAAATTTATCTTATTATTTTATTTTGTAACAAAACCATTATCCTAAATATACTAGGATATTGTTATGAGAATTATTCTAACTACACTTACACACATCTCCATCTAATTGGTGAATAACCTAATGTTTCTGTGGATGGCAACCAAACGCCTCACGAAATGAAGATTGTTCAATTATCTCCTACCACCTCTCATGGTGCTCATTATGATGGCACTTTAATTACATATGATATTAATGATATTTATTTTATATATAATCTTCTATAATTCCTTTTTATATCATACCATTATTCATTTCTTGTTGTATATATCTACAGGATAATTTTATTTGGGAAAGTGCGGACTACCACCCCCACAAAGTGATATGACTCGTTCATACCACACATGGAATGTAGAAAATACGGTGTTAATGAACTTAATTAACACATATAAGATATTATATTATACTCTAATAATAATATACCTATGTATCATTTGGTTTCAATTTTTTTTAAAATGAAAAATGAAATGGAAGTAGCGTTCGTGCATACATACGGATTAACGTCTCCACGAATGCGATGAGATTCATTTCCCCATCATATCCATTCAAAAATAATTCTCATTTTATGATTAAAAGTAATTTTTAAGGACTTTATATCATTCTGAATATGAATAAGATACATCATATCCATAAAAAACACAACTTAAGTAACAAAGCATATAAAGGAAAACAAATCAGTTAACACCTTAAATGACGATAATACTAAAATATTATTAACAAAGAAATATTAAAAGATTATATATGATATCATATTTATATATATGATTCTTCTATAATTTAATAACAATTTTTTACCTATTATACAGAAGGGTAACCTACCCTCGACCAAGGAAAAGTACAAGGTAAAGTGTTTTCATCTCACTCTTTATTCCCGTGAGATTCGTGCCGTATTGCCACTATTACCTTTTGTGTGCTGTATATACTGCCCATAATTGTATTCTTTGTGGAATAAAATTTAGTTTATTTGTATTTACATATTCATTGTATGATACCTCATTCATGGGGTGTATGTTTCATAAGTTACCAAATTGGATAGGGATCATTTCACAATCTCTTCATTATCCGAGGTTGTTTATACATAATTATGTATTGGGACCTTTTTATAATCCACATCCATGTTTCATAAAAATGTATTTCAAAACATTTTTAATATTTTACAGAATATGGGTTAAATTCATTCATACCTTTTTTTGAATTTTTATAAGATATTTATAAAGCAATCTTTCCGTCGTTTTCCAAACAAGTTTTTTTTATCTTTTTCAAAAAATATTAATGTAAGAATGTCTTGTTTTAACTTATACAGTGGGTGTGGATATTTTCTACCATTATAAACTCGTCAAATCTTCCCTTACAAGATTATAAGGATTTTTTCAAAGTAAATGTTTTATTTTTGATGGATTTTAAGCTTATTTAAAGTTTATTTATTATGAGACAAAACATACATGTTGTATTGAAGGTTTTTTGATATGTTTGACTGTGGATGTGTTGTTTTTATACAATTCATGGTTTGTGGAGAAAGTATTTACATTTCGTATGCTAGTTTCAATACGAATGTTTATATTATGTTTAAACCTATTCATATTAGGAATGGATTGGAATTAATAAGTGACGGGTGGAGCCCACTATAGCTCCTCGATGCATCGGTAGGTCTCATTAGACAATCTAGTGTCTTCACACAAGGCCTTGACAAAACCTTATTTATATTCTTGGCACAAGTCCTTGACTATGTGGTTATGATAGTTTGGAATTATTCATTCCATCATTATGAAAGTGGTTATTAATATTTCATGTGATTATTCTATTAGTAGAATATCCATGTGAATAAGTAAATGGAATTATTTGAGTTTATCTTTGCCATATTATGCTGATGTCCTATTTTAAAATGATTTTGTTTTATTTATACATTTTTTTAAAGGTATATGCTTATTTATGAAATATTTTGCTATATTGTTATCCTTAATGGGCATCTAAGCTCACCCCTTTCTATGTTTAATTTTTCCCAGGAAGTGAAGAAGTAATTTATGAATGTCCTGCAGGGATAGTATGAGGGGATATGAGTGTGGACTATGGAGACTATGTTGTTGTTGTTTTCATTTTACTATGTAATGTAAACTTCATGAATGAATCTAGTTCCTCCAAGGCTACTAAAATAATCGACATTTTGAGACTTGATCTTTTGTGATCATGCCAATGTTACGTAATAATGCACCGACTCTGGGTAACTGGGGTAGGGGAGTTACACTAGTGGCTTATCAACATGATCAACTTTCATATTTCCTTTATTCAAGTCTGCTTTATTTTTATCATTGGGAATTTTTTCATAATAATTGATTCCACTATTTCACATGCATGTGGGTCTTTGATCACTCAAAATATTTACAACTCCAATAGAACCATGTTTTAAAATGTCTTATAGCTCAGTATTCCAGAACCATCTAATTTGTATTTTCTTCTTTGCTTATTTTTAATTTGGTTCACTTTTGAATTTACTCCTAAGATTAACAACTTCTTCTTCAAATACCTCAGTGGTTTTGAACTTATCTTCTGGTCTCGTGGTAAGGTCATTGATGACCTTATCCTATTATTCTATTCTAAGATTTAGTTCAACTACATCGTTTGTGCTTTAATGTTTTGATGACTAAACATTCCCTAGTTCTTCCATTCGTTCAATTTTAGCTTCAAGTTGGTCAACATATTCAGATTACTCTTCCACAATTTCTTTTAAAATTATTTCATCTCTTAAATGTATTCTTAATCATACCTAAAGAATCCTTATGTTGCAACTTGGGATCGACATTTGTTGTCAACTGACTATCTCCACCTTTATCTTTTGATGGTTTTATGTCTTCAATGGTATCCATCAAGGATGCTTGGTTTCCAATTTTAAATTCTGGTTCTTCTTCTTCTTCACATAATTCATTATTATCATCTTCTTCTTCATAGAGAAAACAGTATTCTATTCTTTCTTTCCAGAGTTGAAGTCTCCTGTTTTTAAATACCTTGTTAGAGTCTTCTCAATTATCTTAGCTTCACTCTCTTCATCATCAAAATTTCTTGAGCACTAAGAGTAAATGTGACCATATATTGCACAACGAAAACAAGCCCAAGGTAACTTACCTTTCAACTTCACTTTTCATTTCATGAATGTCTTGGAAATGAGAGAAAGAATTTATTTTCCCCATTTTCATCACCACTACTATCTCTTTAAATTTACTGTTTTTCCCTGACATTGAATTACATTTCATTATTTTCATGAGTTGTATCATCTTTTGGTTTTCCTCTTATCTCAAATTCCACCAGGATACTTAGAAGATCATCTAAAGAATGTTTGAAATGATCCCTTTCTTCATGTCCTGACACGTTTTCATTGTAAAGGGGTGGAAGTAATCTCAATATCTCCTTCAAAATATAAATTTCTTTGATTTCTTCATCCAGACCTCAAATTTATACTACCATATGAATAATTTGATTGAATAAGGAATCATAATTTTCATTTGTATGTATATGAATATCATCAAACCTATTGTGTTGGACTTGTAGTTATTACTCCTTCACTTTGTGGTCACCTTCATAAATATTTTCATGTTTCTTCCACATTGACTTGCTAGATTTGAAAATCATCACCCTTAGATATATCTGATCAGATAGAGCTATATTGAGAGAATTATGTTATTATGCATCTAAATCAAGAATTTTCCTATCGGTATAAGTCATAAACAACCCTATAGGATTTTCTATGTGTATTACCCGCACAGTAGAAAATAGGACTTCCATTCCTAGAGATCTGAGATGAGATTTCATCTTGTTCTTCCAAATATGAAAATTAATTCCATTTAAGAGGGGGACTCTCCTACCATTGACTAAATTATCCATGATTGAAAAAGGAATATTTAACCCTAGTAATCTTTACACTCTAATACCACTTGAAGGACCCTAGAACACCCAAAGAGGGGAGGGTTGAATCAAGGTGTCATATTTTTCATTTAAACTGAGGGATCTTATTCCCATTTATATAGAAACATATTAAATCTGTATGATAGAAAAGAGCATAAATCATACAATCACATACAAAGGAATGCTACATTAAAATTTCTTTGTTCACCACTAAGTGATACAAAGAATAAGCATATGCCGATAGTGTGTTGCTCATACCAAAATACAATAATCATCTCTAGTTGTGGAGTATAAATTTTTTTTCATAGTCACTCTGTCCCAAGCACATTGCCTTCACAAAAGATTAAGGATATCTCACTATATCCCTTGGATCACCTCCATTGACTCCTCTATATCACTTCCTTAGAATAATAAATACTCTTTTTATCAACTTTTAGGTTTCTTTAATGGTTTAGAAGTTAATCACACATCCTAAACTAAAAATGGATTCTCTATTGAAGTCAAATTATCACCCAAAGATGTGATTTTCCTTCCCTCACACTGATAACTAATGGAAATTAATTTTTCAAACTAATTTGGTCAATTTTCAGGAATCCATGGGTGTTTTGTGTAGTACTTTACCTCATCTACATGCGGAGTAGTGGGTATGGTTCATGAATCACCTCCTTTGTGTACCTCTACTGTTTTCACATACTGTCTGGCCCCACCACGTACTTCCCAACTATGTCACATAATTCCCTTATCTGCGTAATGTGTGGGTTCCATGTATCGTCTCTATATACTGCCTCCACAAATCCCTTTCCGCAAGCAACCCCAACTTCATGAACTACCTCTGATCCACACACAACCTTACTTGCTCCGCATAATACCATTATCCACAATGTAGTAAAATAGATTACTCCTCAAACCACACTCTATTCCATAGAATATTTTATCCTCCGCATATCACTTCTTTCTTTGATGATTTTCCATCCCAGGAACCACTCCAGACTTCTCCAAATTTCTCCTGGATTTTTTAATCATTGTTTCTTCATCTACATAAAGGGGATTGATGTACCTTTATAGAAAAAAAATGGATCTAAAAAATTCATTATTCCAATATTTACCAAATATTTAATTTTTTATAGCATGCACCATGTACCAATTCAATCTCAAGAACTGCAAAAATCTTAAGAACCTCCAGTATTATGGGTACCTCACACCTTCTCCATAGAACCTCACTATAAACCATTTTTTAGTTCTGTGAACTGCTCTACATAACGTTTTGACTATTTGGTATGTGGTCATGAACCATTCCAAGAACAGTGTGCATGGTCCATGTTCTAAGGTATGTGGTCCCCTTATATTGTTGATTTTCTTTACTGTTTCATATACTGTTCACTTTTATTCCTCAATCTTATTCCCACAATGTTTGTGAGGACCTTGGTCATCCATATGAAGACTGAAAAAAACAAAAACCATACTCCATTATTATCAACAAATAGCCTTGGTTCCAACAGAAATATAAACATGGATGAGAAAAGTAATTTCCAAATCATGTTTGAGGGTGATAGATAACATTAATCACAAAGAAGTTAATTCTCATGATATATTCAACAATTATAAAGACATGAGTCAATAAGAGAGTAATAAGACTATTAATTCAATTGAAATGAAGGTAATAAGAGTTTTTTTCCTAGCCCTTTTTAAGGAGATGAATAATTTTTTTAAAATATTTACTAAGCACATAAGAAATTATAATTAGTTGATTTTATTTGAATCCATAAATAATTTTTTTTCTTTTTGGGGGGAGTTTGAATCAGTTTTCACTTTTATCTCATATTTTACAGCACATGATGAGTATGCATATTTAATTAATGATACACTATGATCAACTAGTGATTTCCCATGAGGTATAAAAAAGGATGATTTTTTCTTCTTATCTTAAATCAAACCAAAATTATTAGCACAAGGTAACATAACACCAGAAATGAATTAACCTATATATGAATAAATAATATATTAATATCCAAAATTAAAAAATAATACCCGATGTTCAAATTAAATAATTCCACAAATAATTAACAGTATATACCAAATAACCATAATATTAAACATATTAACCTCAATGGTTATCTTATGTCATTTAGATTACAACCCCAAAATGTAATATCATTTTTCCCAAATACATATCCGTGTTAAATCACATGATACACATAAAGGTTTCCAATACCTCAACATAATAAAAAATCCCTAAAAATATATTTGAAAACATAAAAATCCAATATATAAATACCTCAAGAGGGGTGTCTATGCATTTTAACTTAGGATCCACCATAAACATATAAAAATATGATGGTACTCATAACTAAAAATATAACCTCAGATAAAAAGTTAATATTCTTCAGTTTAATCTAAACCTTGATCAGTTACCAACTATAACAACATAAAACCTGCACTACCATAATATGACATTGAAAAAATAATTTTTACATTTATCAAATTGATAACAATAAATGTGACATAATTTGAACTATCCAAATCATGAAACATCAAATGTAATTATTTTATCACTCTAATACCTTAAGATGTTTTATGTTTATCATTTTATTTAGTTAGGACAAAATATTTCATAATAATACCCATGTCTTCAAATGATAATTTTTCTCACTATACCCATCTTTCCATACTTCACAATAAGTATGAAACATCTATTATAAAATAACCTACACATGAAACCCTTATAATAATAATTTATTTAAAATTATACATAAAAACTTATAGAAAATAAATATAGATAGTTATTAATCATTTTATCATTAATGGAAACATAAGAATTATAAAATGAATGTCATCGGTGATAAAAAGTTTAATATAAGTGTGTGGTGACATATTAAATGTTCTTGAGCATGATATAAGAAAATTCATACCCCTAAAATGATAAATCATAAATCATGAGACATTGAATAAAGATATTACATACAAATATTCAATTGAGTTAACAGTCATTAGTCATGTGGAAACAAAACATGATGAACAATTCTATTAGAACTCATAACAAGCATTAAACACAATGTAGGAATCTTAGATCATCAAGAATTCCTCACAAAATTACATAAAATGATATTTATAATAACTATAAAGTGTATGAAATGATCTAAAAATACTATAATTTATTAGGAGTTAGATGTATTCTGTTAACTCCTTCATCTCTTAGGGGTAATGTTACTCTAATGTCTCTTTGGTTTAACCACAATCTAGATAACTCTGTCTCATTACCAATTTCATTAGACTATTATAATGGATACACCCATATTTGATTTATAACATAACAACCCATTAGTTTCCTATAATTAGGCCACCCATCAACCATACGTTCTTATGTTTAAGTAATATATAATTAAAAAATACAGTATTTTACATTTAAACATTATAATAACCATTGTTCATTCATCCCATGATTTACCCATGGAAAAAATATTTCCTTGAAAATCTATTTGAAACCATCATAATCCACACAGAGAACGAATTAGGATGATATAATTATAATATATCCCCAGTGGGGAATAAGTAAGATGAATGGATTTTGTCATTGATGAATAAAAATACCTCTAAAATACCATTAAAACAATTCATAGGGAAAATTCTCTTTCCACTATGAATATAAATTATTGAAACTAAAAATTTAAATAATATTAGGGAAAACATTTTCATTGAAAAGTAACTTGAAAATGAATTGGAACATTCCATGAAAAAATATGTATGATTTTGCCAAAGGTATATTACCAATATATATTAAAATAAAACATACCATTCATAATTTGATAAAGAATATAAAAATGTGATATAAAAATAAATTTAAAAATATTACTTTTAAATTTCTTTGAATAATGTAAAATGTACTTTAAAATAACGTTAAAAAATAATTGAAGTGTCAATAGGAACATTATTTAAATCACTTTGGAAAAAATGGATATTAAGAGAAGTTTTCCTAATATATATGATTATACATGATTAGTATCACTCACAAACAAATTTATTTATGTTTATTTAATAAATAAGGAACGAAATAATTATTAAAAATGTAAATAAAATTCATAAAAACAAGATAAGAAAATAAAAGTGGATGAAGAAAATACCATAATATGATCCCTTTGAATGGAACATTGAATAACATACTTGAAACCACACTCCCAGATCCCATGCAAAAAACATAATCATTACATTTCTATATTTAATATCTAAAAATGTGAAAAAAATTTATCTATCCAAATTATAAAAAATCAAAACAAATATTGGATCAATAACATTACCAAGGTATTTTAGGTTTAGAGTTTTGGGGAATTAGTTCAAACTCTTACTTAACATTACCCATTTCCTCATGAAATAATTTTTTGAACTAAAATCAATATTTCTTACTTCATAAAAGTGTTAAAAATCTTCAACAAAATTTTACACCTAAATTTTTTTTGGACATAATTAATTTAACATCATTCTTAATAACCTATAGAAAATTAAAACATAAGAATTGTGAGATCAAATGCAAGGTATTAGAAGACATAAGCATTAAAAATTAACTAACATTAGTGTGAATAAGATGAGAATAAGGGTACTATGAAATGATAAAGGTGCACATACATAATATAATAGAATCCATACCCATAACAACTAGGATTTTAAAACATCAGATATGGAATAAAGATTTCAAAATGACAAGAGTCATAAGAATCAATAATCACGAACCATGTGATTTCAGTATTTATCAAACAAACTATTAAAAATTATTTCATTAACAAAGAAAACATATTGATATTTTGGAAAATCAGTATCTATTGGTTGAGGTGAAAACTCAAGAGGTGGGTGAATTGAGTTCATACTTTGAATTTCTGTTAAAAACTTTATGGTAAAATCCCCAATTTGAAATAGCCCAGTTAATTAAGGCAGTAGATATATAAATGTTCAATTTCACAATAGGTCTCTTAAATGATGATTAGTCCATAGTTGAATCTATGAAGGAAAAATTTTCTTATTTTTGAAATAACTTTATTGAATTAAACACTTATACACACCAACCAAAACTAACTATCAGAGTTAATGAAAAATAGTTTTTTATTTTTGAAAGTATAAGCAGCAAAAAATAGGAAAATAGAGTATTGAAAAATATAGTACACAACAAAGTTTAACACGAGGTTCAGTCTCAAGATGAGACTTAGTCCTCTCCAATTGGTTATCACTTTCCCCCAACCAGTTTAAATTAACAATAAGTATGATACACATCATGTATTGGGCATTAAAACAGTTTTCACAAACTGTTTAGGTCACACAGTCACTACCATAGTTCTTCATGGGAAAAATGATCAACCAGGCTACACACAACCTATTCCACAATTATACATGAGGAAGAAAAGTGTAAGTGTTGTTTGGTGTGATTATTTTCAGTATCCTCCAGTTTAATCATAGGATATAGTGTGTGTGTAACAGAAAAACGCACACTGCTCATAAATGTAAAATAAAGAACACAATAGAACTAATATTATGAGGATTGAGTATAGAAGTCTCTATGTGTTTTTAGTTCATCTTTGCACTCCTTGGTGTGAAAAAATTACAGTTTGAGTCCTTTTATGAATGTTTTATCCAGAAAAGAGTGTCCCAACTTCATGTTCTGGCTTCCAAGTACTGAGGTGTTCAACTTTGTGGTTGGAAATAGATTTAATGATGCACAACAAGGAAAACATGAATTTTTTCTCCCAAATGATCATTGTAAAGATATAAGGCTCACATAGTACATGTTGCTGTGTTATCCATATTCTTTTGGTCTTTTTTGTAAATTATATCTCTCTCTTAGCCTTCAATTTGTTATCCATTTCATTCTACTAATTTATTCTTGAATTACGACAATAAGTATGATCAGACCACATGTTGTCTTCCTCATACCTCGTATAGTTTCCAAATATGTCTAAAAAAACACTAATTAATGGAAGAAGCATTAAATTTACCAAATATGACCCTCAGAATAATCTTAAGAAAATTTAGAAAGTATAGAGTAGAAGAGTATGTATCGGTAGACTGGTAGCGGTAGCCTTCTCAATAGTAGCTTCCCAACGGTAGCTTCTCAACGTTAGACTTAACAGCAGTAGCCTTCACAGTAGTAATATTATCAGTGGTATCCTTGAAATAGTAATCTTATCAGTGGTGACTCTATTAGGCATCCAACAGTAGGCTTCCCATCATTGAACTTTTACCAGTTACCTCTAGAAGTGAACATACATCGGTAGAATCATTGGTAAGGTTCGAGCATTAAGGTTCTAGTGGTAACCTTATAGTGGTAACCTTCTAGCAGTAATCTTCCAGCTGTAACCTTCTAGTAGTAACCTCTAGCGGTATCCTCTAGTGATAAACTATATAGAAGTCTCTCTAAAGAAGACCATCATACCAGTGACCTTTTACAAAGAAATATTTACACTTTAAAATCAATCAAGAAATTAGTGATATTGAAAATTCATAATTGTGACATGATAAAAACTATAAACACTAATGAAAAATTATCATCATATTGATTAAACATGATTTGGGACTGTCAAAATAGGTGAGTCCCAAAATCTCCCCCTTTTTCATAATCACAACTTATGGAAGTAAAATTTAGAATAAGTAGTATTGTGTCAGAGTCAGATACATTTTTTAATCTCTTCAATGGTGTCAAAATACATTTTATGTGGGATAAAATCATTTCATCAAAAACCAAATGAAAACATATGTATTAGAGTTATAAAAACATATAATTGAACCATTTTTATTTTGGAAAATAAATTGGAGAATAAATTTATAGGAATAACATATATGCAAGAATTTCATATATGCAATGGCTACAATCTGAAAAATTTTCCCCTTTGTGATTAGTAAAAAAAGAACAAAAGGAGAAAAAAAGAAATCTTTGTATTAATAAAATAAGATTATATTATACAAAAGAGAATAAAAGGATCCCAATATAATAAGATAGTAAACATTCAATCCATGTTATAGATGTCAAAATGAGATTTGTCTTTGGGATGTGAGGAGGTAGGTTCAATAGATAGAGGTACAACCCTAGGGATAGAAGTGATAAAGGTTTGAGGAGGTGCTACAGAAGCATTAGTAGACTGATAATGAGTATATTTCTGAGAGGTCGTGCTTCAAATAGATTATGCAGGAATCATCAAAAGGGAAGCATCGGTCGATCCTGATGGAGTAGAGGAAGAAGGCAATGCTGGAGGGATAATTATAGGAGTACAATCCATATAAGGAAATGATATAAGGAGGTTCCTAAAATCCATAATGATGTTGCCTCCTCTTTCCATAGAAGAGATAAAATAATCCTTATTCTTCATGAACTTTTTCATAAAAGGATTCAACTCTCTAGGCCTACTATCTTGATCCTTAAAGTCTAGAGTGACAAGAGGTATCCTCAAGTTCTCCATCATCAACTTGAAATGACCATCCATATGATACTTACTGTAAACCCAATTATAATAGAAATCAATATTCTCTTTGAGGTCTTTCTATTCTTGAGTACACTCTCTTAGGTAATCACCTACAAGATTATGAAAGTCTTTGGTAGTGTAAATGACCTGAGTCAAAGACTGAGGGTATGAGGTACTTTCCCCAGAGATCTTCTCCATTTCTTCTCCAACAACTGATGGGAATGCTTCTAGATCAACATGAGGAGAGGTAGATGAGGCTATAGATTCACTTAGTGTTTACATGGTAAAATCTATTACGTCCTTAAAAGACTTGGTTAATCCATTGACCATCCTCTTCACGCCATCATACTGACCAGTCACCTGTACCTCCATAGAATTCATAAAGTCCTCAAAAATAGTGACCATCTACTGAATAGAACTCTTAACATACCAAATGTATTTTTCCACTTTATATCTTGAATTCATATATGAGTATAAACTCACAATTGACTATTTCACAGACTCCACAGATTTTTCCAAGGTTTAAACCTAATTCTGGAATTTCTTCACTTCATGTAGAAGATGGGACTCATTTGTACACATTATTCATTCCTAATAAGATTCTACAAGCTATAGATTCATGTCCACTATTCTCTCTATCCCAATGTATATTTCCTTGAAACTTCTCTGAAAATATGATTTCAATGACTCAAAGAAACCCTTCTTTTCATAATATCTAGGTATAAGAACCACTGGATGTACTAGAGAGGTCTATAAAATAGAATTAATTAGAGGTATTCAGTTAGGTTTTCTATCTTTAGAATCTTTACATTCTAAGCCCTACATAATGAATCCAGGGTATTTTGGCCAACCATTTATTTCATGAGAATCAAAAATTGGACCTGTGGAAACATGGTCTTTCCCCTCACTTTGAGAATCCTCCTAGAAAACTACATTCACCTCTTCCTATCTTCTTTGATTAACTAACCTAGCAAAATAGTCTACTACTACTTCTTCAATAGAATCTTCAACCACTCCCATTTTAATTCCTACTTGAACAGATTTAGCTTCCTCACCCTTTTCATTCTCTACCATTTCTGTACATCTTATCCAAGGACAAAGACTTATTAATTCCTATTCATTTACATCATAATCAGTTTTCTCATACTCCACATGATCAGATTCAACTTCATCCTCCTCCTCTGAGGTCTCTCCATCCTTAATTTCCCATATGACATTCTCCTCACATTCTTCTTCTGAGGGTTCTTACTCATTAGTTTCCCTTTGGATATTCTCTCTTCTAGGAAATTTATTTGGTGTAATAGGCTTACCCAATGATACAATACCAATATGAGGGTGTGAGGGAAGACTAGGATCACTCCTATCATCTATAGGAGAATCCTCTCATTATTTCACAATTTAAACCTTATACTCTTCATCTAAATACAATGGTTCCACTTTATCTGGTTTGAAACATGGATCCATTTTTTCCTTTGGCCATGTAGGATTGGAAATGGGGATGAATTCCTCATATATCATAGCCTCATCATTAACCCATTCCCTTTTCCAAGGGTTCTAGTTTTTCTTCATAAACTTGCAAAACATTTTGTTAATACAGAGGTTGTCCTTTACAATGATGGTTTCTTCCTAATTTACATAAACACCTTTCACTTTCAAAATGTTATATATCATCTTAGAAAAAAATAAATTTTCATGGAACCAAGCCTAGTCATATTCCCAAACTGAACCATCAAAAGTCTACAAAGGTTTATCCTTTTTCTATACTTCAGTAGTCAAAAATATGACATGATATTTTAATGTAGCAATGTCCCCTCTCCAAGGACTCATGACATGTTGGGAAAATTTTAAAATTAACATATTTTCCCCATCAATCACAGTAGAAATTACCTTTCTATGGATTCCACTCCCTGTCAGTTCAGCTAGGGCCTCTTCATATAATAAATACTCACTTGAGGGTGGAATCACACAAAAATAAAAGTCGAATATCCCTTTATGTCAGACTCTTAAACATTATTCCCATTTAATTGAAGAGAACCTCACACATACTCTGTTTACCTTAGAAATCATTAAGTTCCCATCTTCATATAGTTCAAACTTCCGAAACTAATAAAAATCATTTACTATATTTGGGTAATATGGTCCATTGTTTTTTGTGAAGCGTTCTACCCAATCTTGAGATTCAAGTGCCTTCGTTACTAAAGATTTTCTCAATAGTAGCCACTCTGAACATAGTTTTTTCTCGACTACAATATCCTTCTTCGAAAAATGAGGATTGATCAACTTTAACACAACCGTGATTCCCCCACTGGACCCAACTCAGGGTCTCTCCGTATTTTTTGTGTCTCCTTCACCCCTAACCATTGGTCTCTTTAATCTTTCCATTGCAATCTGATGCAGTTCAAGTATTTTAGTAGAAGGTTACGTTTGAGGCTTTAGGAGAAAAAGGTTTGGGAGAGGATTGATGTTGATCGAAATGTTACTTGTACATTGTTTTTATCATTTAGGGATCAAAAAAATATTGAGTAAATAAAATGTATAAAATTAAAACGTTTCAAATTCCAGTAGAAAACATGATGTCCAGGACCAATTAGTAAAGTCTACTTGTGGTATGGTGCCAATATTAAGGTCTATCAGTGCCGTCCAATGGTATGGTATCCTAATGGTGAGGTCCAATAGTGAGGTATCATAATGTTGAGGTCCAACGGTGAGGTGTATTAATGGTGAGGTTCGACGGTGATGTGTTGTCGTGGTGAGGTGTCAAAATGGTGAGGTCCAATTGTGAGGTGTCCTAACAGTGTGGTTTCCTAATAGTGAGGCCCAATGGTGAGGTTTCCTTAACTAAAATTAATCAAAATATACTCTTGTTTGATGTAATTTAACCTCTCACAATTCAATGTCCATGTGAATATATCAGACAATTGATGCTCAGTGCGATGAATTCATGATTGATATCACCTCATTGATAATGATCTCCCAAAAAGTGATGTCTCGAATCAATGTGATTTTTCCTAGCATGAGATACTGGATTTTTAGAGATTTTAATACCACTTTTATTACCAGAATTTATAGAGACATGTTTTAATTGTTGTCCGTAGTCCATAAATATGTGTTTCATCCATAGAATTTGAGCACAACAACTACCAACAACTATATAATCATCTTGAACATTGGATAATGCAACAAAATTCAATTTCCTACTGCACCATAATACCAGCGACTTACCCAAAATTTGATATGTTCTAGTGGTTCTCTTTCTATATAACTTTCAACTAGAATAGTCAGAATCTGAATAGATTATTAAATCAAACGACTGTCTTCTTCGATAAAATATTCTTAAGTTGGTAGTATACTTGAGATATTTAAAAATTCTTTTTAACAATAGCTAAATTTGCTTCTTTGGGATTAGCTTGAAAATGAGCACACATACATACACTGAACATAATATCAGGTCGGATAGGAGTATGGTAGAGAAAAATACCAATCATACCTCTGTAATTGGTTTGATACACTATTTTACCAGTTTTATCAGGATCCAACTTTAAAGTGGTAATCATAGTTGTATCACTACCTTTATTACTATCCAATACAAACCATTTAAAAATATCCTTATAATATTTACATTTATTTAAATGAAAACCATTTTTATTTTAAAAAATCAAAAATCCATCAAAAAATTTACTTTTCCCCTTTTGAATCATTTCAAATTCATTTTTCATCTTCTTTGAAAAATCATTACATAAAGAATTTTTAGAAGATCTATAAGTAATGTCAACTACATAATTTTTTACAATAAAAAAATCTTTGGAAATACTTTTAATAAAAATTATAGGATCTGTTATCTCTTTAGTAAAACCTTTTGAAATGTGAAAAGATTTGATTCTATCATACCAACCTCTATGAGCTTGTTTTAGACCATATAAAACTTTAGAATGTTTTAAAAAAATGATTTGAAAAATGGAGATTTGTAAAGTAGTGGGGTTGTTCTACAATCCAATCCTCAACTATATACCCCCTTTTTAAATTCACTTTTGACATCCATTTGATCGAGTATAATGTTTAGATGAGCAATATAAGCAAGTAGTAACATGATGGATTCCAGTCTAGCTACATGTGTAAATGTTTCCTCAGAGTCAAACCCTTATTGTTGACTATATACATGTGCAACTAATCTACCCATGTTTATAAATCTATTTCTATACTCCTAAACTTTGTTTCTAAACACCCATTTAGTGCCTATGATAAATGTGTCCTTAGGTCTTTGTAATAATACCCAAACATTTTTTCTTTCAAAATTATGTAATTTTTCATGCAAGGAAATCGCCCAACATTCATCATCTATTGCATCGTTAATATTTTTGGGTTTAAGCTGTGAAATAAAAGCTTGATGTTCAACATAGTTTCTACGAGAAGCTATAGTTTTCATCCCAGTATTAAATCACCTACTACAGACCCTAATGGATGATTTTTGAGAGTTCTAATACATATAGAAAGGGTTGGACTAGAATTATCATGCTTTTCTATAGGTTCAGATTCAACAACCTTAGATTCAGGAAAATTTCCAGAACTAGATGTTTTCACTAGGGGTTTACTGTCTTTATAATTTAGGTATAGAATTGAAATATCTTCCACAAGATATTAAAGGGAGGTTCTAGGTTCATGGGGATTAGTCTCATAAAATTAGACATGAACTGATTCTTCCAAAAACTGGCTTCTCTTATTGAATACTCTATAGGCTTTACTACAGATCGGGAATCCTTGGAAAATTACATCATCACTATTGGAATCAAAATTTTCCAAATTATCCCTAGTGTTAAGGATAATGACATTGAAACCAAAAACTCTGAAGTAATTAACCTTAGACTTCTTATTTTCCTATATCTGATAAGGGTTCTTCTTAAAAATAAGTCTAATTAGCACTCTATTGATTATTTAACAATCTGTATTAACAGCTTCAGGCCAAAAATAGATAGGCATGTTATACTCATTAATCATAGTCAAGGAAATCTCTTGATGTTTCCTATTTATTCTTTCTACAAATCGATTTTTTGTGGTGTTCTAGGAGTATATAAATTGTGATTATATTCATTATGTGAGAAAAAAGATACAGACTCTTGATTTTCAAACTCACGACCATGATAACATCTCAAGGTCACAATTCTATGTCCACTAAAATTTTCTATAGACTTGGAATATTTAATGAAGTAAGAAAATGATTCAATTTTGTGACCTATAAAGTATACCAAAGTGTATCTAGAAAAATAATCTACATGAACATTGACATAGTACTTCCCATTTAAACATGAAACTCTAGAAGGTCAAAACAAATCCCTTTGAACCAACTCAAGTGGTTGAGAAGTTGAAACTTCTTTCTTCCACTTGAATGAAACTTTGGGTTTTTTTCCCTTTTGACCATGATTACAAACTTTATTAAGCAGGAAATACAATTTAGGTAAGTCTCAAACTAAACCATTCCTAGTTAGTTTCCTAATTTAGTGAAAATTGCAATATCCTAATCTTCTGTTCCATAACCATGATTCCTTATGAAAAACATTTTAACAAGAAACATTTTTCTTTGTTAAAGAGTTTAAATAAAAAGTATATACATTTTTATATCTATGAATAGTGAATATTAAATCATTTTTAGAATTAAAAAAAAATCCATGCATCATTTTCAAACATAACATTAAAACTATCATCACAAAACTGAGATATATTAAGTAGATTATCCATTAACCCATCAACAAAAAGTACTTTTTAAATTAATATTTCATTAGGGTACCTAATTTGGCCTAATGAAGATCTTTACCTAAGAATTATCACCCTGTGTAACATGTCCACTGTCAAATTAGATTAGGATCTTGAATAATGAACATTCCCATGTCATATGTCTTGAAAATCCACTCTCCAAGTACCGCAGGGTTTTATAAGAACTCTTTATATAATTTTTCTACAAAACGGATTAAGCATAGAGTAACTTTGGTACCAAGATTTTCTTGGGTCCAGATTGGTTATAATGTAGTGATTTGGGAACCCATATTTTTTTTATAGGTCACCAACAATCAAGAGGTATGTTTTCATAAATAAACACTTTGTTAGGTCCTTTATAAAATTGGTTTTCAAAAGATAATTATAAACATAATCTTGCAGAAAACTTCCAACATTTGGGAACCAATTTGTTTTTAGTAATCCTTCGTTGTCCTAGTTGATTTCCTAGACCTGTTGTGTATTTTGGAGTGATTTTCCCCTAAAAATGGGTAAAGGTATCTCTACAGGTATTAAATTCTCAAGATCTCTTTTTTTATTTCTCATTTTAAAATTTATGTTCAGTATTTCTTTTACCAGCGGGGAAGATATTTCCTTCTTTATATCCAAATGTTAATTATAATTGGAATTTTAAGCTTATTGTATTTTCAATGATTTATATATATCTGTGATCTCATTAATGGTATCCTCAAGCATTCTATAGTATTCAAACAGTTCATTCTCATTTATAATTTCATCATTATTCGATTCACTTTCCATCCCATAATAGTAAGCATTATGTAGAGAAGCACTAAGTGTTACCACAGATGTTTCTATCATGAAACATGGGTTTTCATGATTGTTCTTTTCAGTATTTGATGTGTCAGATCCCCTAAAGATGTCTTCTGATGAACTCTAAGTATATTTCATGTCCTTTTTATATCACTTTCCCTCATCTTTATATTTCTTCTTGAATTTCAGCTTGGGAAAATCATCAGTCACAAGAACTTTTAATTAAACTTATAGAAGATTATCTCATTTCCATTTTCATTACATTTTCTATCATTTTTCTAATGTCTTTTACTATCATACCTTCCACTATAGTTTGACATTAAAAATAACATCTTCCTTCGGTAGAAAATTCATAATCTTCTAGCAAGATGAGTTATATCTCATCACTGTTTGAATATAAATCTTCACTAGTGGAACTTTCTACAGGAACATGAACCTTTTCCTTGCCTTTTCCCTTTGATGTAGTAGTCTTGAATGATATATATTTCTTTATTGGTTCTATACTGGCTTCTTCAGTTACCTTATGCTCTTCTTCATACATCATGAGTTTTCCAATTAGTTCATTCACTGGTAGCTTTCTTAAGTCGTGGGATTCTCAGATAGAAATTGAAGTTCCTCACCATATGTTAGGTAGGCATAAAAGCAGTCTCATAATCTGATCCTTTCTATGCATTGGTTTCCCAAGAAGACTCAGGGTATTTATTATTTCATTGATCCTAAGATAAATATCATAGATAGGTTAATCGGGATAAATTTTAAAATTATCATATTTAATAGTATAATTGTTTAATCTCATTCCATTAACATTGGTTGTTCCCACACAGGAAATTGCCAAAGTATCCCAAATTTCATATGTAGTTTTACATGTAGATATTCAGTTGAATTCTTCATCACCCAAAGCACAGTACAGTGCATTAATTTAATTGTAGTTAGTATTATACATATCTTTAGTAAACTAAGACCATGTGCCCCTTGCAGTAATAGGTAATGCATGTTGTTCTTCAATTGTGTCCCAGATTCCGGGACCCATTCTTTCTTGATAAATTTTCATTTTCATTTTCTACTGATCCTAGTTATTACCATTAAATAAAGGTGTCATGTTAGTAGCCTCACCCTCAACTCGATTAACCATAGCTAATTAGATTTAAATAACTAAAAATTTAAAAATGACATAGATTTTATAATCTTTAAGATACAACTAAAATCACAGTTGAAAATAATGAAAATCATAAAAACAAATTCTAGTGGAATCAATAAACACACCATTGATACAAAACATTAGTGTAGTTGGAAACTCATGAAGTGGTTGAATTTAGTTCCTACTAAAAATTTCTGTTAAAAACATTATGACAAAATTCTCAACTTGAAACAGCCTAGTTAATTAGGGATGTAGATATGTAAATGTTCTATTTCTCAAAAAGTACCTCAAAATTTGATTAGTCCTCAGTTGAATCTATTTAGTAACACATATCCCAATTTTGAAATAGGTTTACTGAATTAAACAGCTATACACACCAACCAAAACTAACTATCAAATGAAAAACTATTCTTTGATTTAAAAATAATGAGCTGAAAACAAAATAGAGTGTTAAAAAATAAAGTACACAATAGAATTTAACAAGAGGTTTAGTCTCAAGAAGAGACTTAATCTTCTCCACTATGTTATCACATGCCACCAAGTAGTTTGTATTAACAATAAACCTGATACATAGCCTGAATAAGGATGTACAACAGTTTTCACAAACATTCCAGGTCTCACAACCTCATCCATTGTTCTTAGTGGGAAATATTTCCTACCAAGACACACATGGCCTCTTCTAGAATTATAAGTGGGAATAAAAAGTTTAAGTATTGTTTTGTGTAACGATTTTCAGTATCCTCTAGTTTAAACACAGAAGATAGTGTGTGTGTGTGTAATAGAAAAACACACATTGTTCAGAAATATAAAAAAAAAGGAAAAAATAGAGCTAAGAATATAAGGATTGAGTTTAGAAGTATCTATGTGTTTTCAGTTAAGCACTGGAATCCTTGGTGTGAATAAATTGTTGTTTGAGTCCTTTTCTGAATGTTGTCTCCAAAATAGAGTGTCGTAGATTGAGGTTCTAGCTTCCACGTACTGAGGTGTTCAGCTTCTTGGTTTGAAATAGATTTGATGAAGAACATCAAATAATCCTTGAATTTGTTCTCCCAAATGGTCTTCATGAAGCTCTTGGGTTCACAGAGTATGTGATGGTGTGTTCTCCTTGTTCGTTTGGACTTTCTGTTTAAAATCTATCTCTCTCACTCAACCTTTAATTTGTTCTTTAGCTTAATAAACTATTTTATTCCTATTGTCTAAAAATAGGAATGATAAAACCACATGTGGTCTTCCTTGTACCTCATACAGTCTCCAGATATGTCAACAACCAACATTAATTTATGTGAGAAGCAGTAAATTTACCAAATGTGATCACTTGAATAATCTAAAAAAATTGACAAAGTATAAAGTAGAATTGTAGGTATCGGTAGACTAGTAGAAGTGGCCTTTTCAATGGTAGCATTACAGTGGTAGCTTCTCAATAAAAGACTTATCAGTGGTAGCCTTCACAATAGTAAGCTTATCAGCGGTGGTCTTGCAACGGTAAGCTTATCATCGGTGAATCTATTAATATTCCAGCTGTAGGATTCCCATCAGTGACCCTGTACTTGTAACATATATCAGTGAACATACATTAGTAGACTTAGTGGTAAGGTTCCAGAGAGAAGGTTCTAGTGGTAACCTTCCAGCGATAACCTTCAAGCATTAACCACCAGCTGACACCTCTACAGGTAACATGACCATAAGGCTCTTTAACAGAGACCTTCTTATTAGTGACCTTTTACTTATAAAATGATACACTGTAAACTCAATCAAAAAAGAAGTGAGATTGAAAATATATAATTGTGACAAGATAAAAACTATAAACACTAATGAAACATTGTTATCATATAGATGAAACATTATTTGGGATTATCAAAACTGGTGAGTCCAATAGTATCACAACATTCGTAAAAACAAAATAACCTACTTGGTGAATTCTGACAATCTATTTGGAGAAACCTAAAACTAGTTAAATCTATCTCTTTTCCAAATTAATTAAAGGGATGTAATCGAACCACCTATCATTGTTTTATAATGGAACCCTCGTCACTTTTTTATAAAAAACATCAAATCCTAGTATTATAATGGATCCAACCATTAAACTAAACAATATACAAAACCCATAACATAAATAAAGTACATATATCATTCATTATTTCGAAGCACTTGTTGAATAAAATCCTTAGTTATTTCATAAATAGATTATCCCAATTAAAATAAATAGGTTCCACAAAAATTACTTTGAACCAGTCACATTTCGTCCAGAAAAAGAGAAAGGATGGTATCATCAAAACATATCCATAGTGGAGTATAACTAACATCATGGGTTGTTACTGTTTATGTATATAAATAACATTAAAAGAAATCTAAAAACATTCTTGTGAAAGTAACCCATTCCACATTGAAAAGAACTTTATAAAACTAAAAATTCCAAAACTATTAGAAAAATATTTATTTATCAATTAGACTTTTAAAATTATAAAGGAATATTTATGGAAAATATTGTTATTGTTGGTGAAAAAATCAATTCATATTGTAAATTTGAAAAAAGAAATCCTTTCAAACATTTTGAAAAGAGAGTAAAAAGTGAACTTGTAGTAAATGATAAAAAATTTACATTTAAAACAATTCAAAATAAGGTAAAATGTTATGAAATATAAATCTAGGAAATAATTTATTTTAAGAAAATAACATTCTTGGAATTTTTTAAAAAAACATCGATATGAAAGAGAAATTTCTCTGATCTAAAATAGGATACCAGAGAAGTAACAATTTCAAAAAAAATCTAAATGTTTCATTAATTAATAATGTAGTTAATAAAAATTAAATATGTAAACAACATTCATAACCTAAGGATCCAAAAATGTATTTTTTAAGAAAAAAAGATCATATTATTCCTCCTAATGGAACTTTTAACAGAGATAATCTTTGAAATAAGTTGAGATTGTATCATAAAATGTTTTACCATCTTGGTAACTTTTGATTCTAAAGACAAAAAAATAAATGATTCGAAATGAATTTTAAAATATAAAAAATTCAAGGATATTCATGATTTAACATTTTTAAGGGTAGTATAGACACATAATTTAAGAAGATATTTGGGGAAAAATAAACATAATACCCACAGAAGGAAAGATTAATATGAATAACCCATACGAAGAACATATCTCCAATTTGAGAATTAATGAATGGAGGTATTATGTGTATCAAATATAAATCCACAAAAATTAGCTGGAAGTAAAAAATAAATCAAAAAATAATAATCTCACACATAAACATGGTATAATATAATAAATTAATAAGTGATATAACACATCGTAATGAAATTGTGTTAAGAAACCCTTACCACTTGAAAATTTTGAAGTCAAATCCCATTGTATGAAAAAAGTTTAATTTAAAATTAAAATAAAATGAATTATTTAGTTTCCATGATATTCCATGTAAAGGTTTGTATATAAACCATATAAACAATTAGGTGTATAAAAACAAAATGTGACTTAAAAAAGGATATTTGAGACAAATTTCATTGACTCGAGTGTAGACAATACATGTTTTTTCTGTTAAATCATGTATAATAAATTTATACGAATTATTTTCATTTTAATAATTATTTATTGTTTTAATACCTTATACATAAGCCATTTATTTCACTAATTTTGATTACACATGTAATTAGATAATTAGTTAAGTCCAAGTCATGTGTTTTAAGGATGAATGGTTCATAGTTACAAAACAAATTTTGTGTGTTTATCATGGTTAAAAGGAGAACTATTCCATCATATCAAGAATAATATTACATAAATAATAATAAATTATATGAACTAATTGTATTTTTAAATCCAAATATTAAATATGTTTATGAAAAATTAATTACGTTACAATAATAGAGACAGTATGCCCCATTTACGCTTGAGTAATATTTCCATTTTTAAAAGAAAACGAGAGAAGAAGGTGTCTTTTATTTCATATTTAAATAAATATGAATATATAATAAATATAATATTATTAATTTAAATACATTTATATATAGAATCCAAGTTATTTTGTGAAGGAAAATGAGTCGCATTGCCACGTGGTGGTGGTAATCCACACACACAGACAAAACACTATCATTTTCAAATAGATAAAATTGAAATAAAATAGATATTATATTATATTTATATAAATATAATTATTTCTTGAAATTCGTACATATACAATAAATCTATAATTATATACAACTATATAATTGTTTAAGGGAAAAAATTTAAATTGGATTGTTAGCAGTTAGTCCACCATACACATGAATGATGGGTTCATTTCCCATTTATTGGGAGAAGGATATTGCAATAGGTTATTAAATTAATATAAAAATATCTTATTATACGAAAGATATTATTTTAATTATTTAATAATATTTTAATAATATTTTACAGTTGTAGAAGAAGAAATAAATAGAAATAGGTCTCATGGGATGATTACATCTTTTTCGACAAACCACCTTTTCTTTACATAATAAGTGTTCAAAGGTTCGTATTATGACCATATAAAGACCTATATAATGTATAGAGGTTTTTTAATATGATATTTTAGTAGGTTTATGAATAACCAAATGGATTATTAAGTGTGTATATAAGAGGAGAGCATGTGGCCTTTTATATGTAAGGTAAGGGGCATTATTGGAATTTTCATGGTATTAAACTAATATAAACTAAATTCCATGTTCTAGAATATAAAAAATGATATAATTATAAAATGGTATAAGGATTATTAGAAATAATATCATCCAATCATTATTTTTATATGTTTAGATTTTATTTGTACCCTTATTATTTCATTTTAAACCTTAGTTAACCGTTTTTTCAATTACCCAGGTATCCAAATTTTTTTATAATAAAATCGTAAAGAATGTTATTATTAAAAGAAAATAAGAAAAAAATGGAAAATGGATGATATTTTAAACCATATATCATTTAATTTTATGAATATTATAATTTCATGATTTATAAATTATTTAATTAAATATTATTTATTATAAAACATTATTACTCTCATTTTTGGTACTTTAAGAAATATTATAATATATTACATGCCTAAATCATGTAAAGGGATCCAAAATGTAATTTCATAACATACAGGGTGTTTATTTTATTAATATCCTCACCCAATTCAATTTTTATATATTTATATATCATTTTTGATGTGGACTTTTATAAAAAGCCCTTGGTTAACTAATTTTAACATTAACTATGGTTATGGACTTTAAAACATTACAGGGGTAATATTTTACTTATAAGGTGAAAATTGGCTCATAAATGGCTAAGGGATGAAGTTTTTCACCATTCATAATCCTAACTATCCCATTGTAATATTTTATTATTTTTAATTGATTTAATAAAATACATTAGGCATAAAATACTATTAATGTACTATTAAGAACTATTCAAATAATTTGACATTAAAATCAAAAAATATTAATTTGAAAATTATCCTTTCAAACATTACAAATATAATATATTTGTCAATAAAAACTATAGAACGCTATGAAAAACTAAAATATATTACTCTCAGAGTTTTTAAAATTATTTACTTTGTTTTTATACTATTTTTATATACATAATGTCAATTTTTTGTAAGCATTGAAGGTAATTCGATAATCAGAAAAATTGGAAAAAAATATAAACATTTAAAAAAATAAATTAAGATCAAGTTAAACTTTTTTATTCATTGAATATTTATATTGTATAATATATATTCCAAGTAAACGTTTTTGATATTTTATTGTGACATTTTTAGCCTTATGCAAGAATAGAATAAGAATTTGGATAAGTCACTTGTTATATAACTCCAAAATGTGAATCTATCAAAAATAAATTTAGTAATACATCATATTTTTTAACTATGTTTATTAAAGACTTATTACTTATCAAATTGTTTCTTTAGCACATAAAATATTTCTTTCACGGTGTTGTGCACGCATTGCACTAGAATCTCTATTGGGATCAAAATTTAGATCCCTCCAACACGAGGAACATATTTTCAAATGTAGGATCTATATCTATAAATTGAAATAGCACTACGGGAATCCTTAGTTTATGTGGAGAATGTTTCCATTTGTTGGATTCCCAATCAGGATCGATAGGGATACTGAAAACCCAAAATATGGGCATTATGAAAGAGTTCTCATTGATGCTGACATGGAAACTGTAGAGACCCAAACTTGACGTACATATAAATTACATTAATTTTTATGAATACTTGATACATAACAAAAATAGATGCCCAAAGACTGTATTAGTTTAATGTCTTTGGAAACTCATAAATAATCATCTAATCGTGGTGAAATATCTTCAACATCTCCCATAAAGATCATCCCCTTTGGTTTTCTTACCTAAAACCTTTCTTTATATCCTAGGGAAAAGAAAACATAAAAATAGTGTGCTCAAATTCTCAGTAAGGTTAAACATGGAGAACATAAAACAATCCCTAAACATTTGAACGTAAGAACATGAACATAAAACATCAAAATCATGAGTAATGACATAAATCTTGACAATGCATAAAGCATAGATCATAAAGGAACATTAACCATGATAAAATAGCATGGGAATAAAACATGTAATTGGGGAAACCATTAATCACATGTTATGATTACCATACTATCCAAGGCATTACTGCCAAGACTAACATAGTGGAAAAAGACTATTACTGAACCGAGTTTACTTGGGATACCAGCCCTGTATTACTGAACCAGATCCACTTGTCATTCCAGCTAAGTCTATCTCAGAAGATATAAATCAATACCCAATTAATTTTAGGGAGATATAGGTCCCACACATCTCATAATGAAATCATTCTTTCGTGTGCCACAAAATAAAAATAAATCATTCATCATAACCAAATGAATAAAATGGGTTTTAAAAAACCTTCTCATCGAGACATAATCCATATATAATAAATGGATATCACTTCATCAGAATAAAAATCAAACCATATAAATAATAGATATATTATACTTGAAACATAAACATGCTAAATAATTTCATCTTAGATGGAAAATAGTTTTGACAAGATACTTGAAATTAATTCTTTAGAAAAATATCCTTTATTCTTCAAAATCATTTAAATTTCAGAAAATGCCACGCAATTTTAAAAGAAAAGGATTTTATTAAAAATAATAATCAAATATTAATGAGTAATGTTCATAAAGAAAAGGCGATATGAAACCATAAAAATCCGTTCATGACGTATAAGTTAAAAAACATTCTCCTCGTACTTTTACCAAAAAAGTCAAAAAGTCCTTCACATGGTAAACAAAAAAATGATCCCTTCCATAAAACAAATTAAAAGTAAAAAGGGGGTAAAAATGACTTTAAACAAACATGAATGAATATTAAACACTATATGAAAATATTTTTATGGACATGGATGAAAAATATCACCCTAGTAAATACCTACGTAAAAGCAATCCCGGATAAAAATGAGATTTAAAATTTTAGCCTTACCTTATGTCCAATTTCATCAGTATGTGTTAGAGAATCCTGTAGAGTGGGTTTAAACATTTTATTAACTTGTAAAATAACCATAATAATATTTATTATATCATATATGATTCACTAATGACTTTTTATTACCTGTTCATTTGTCAATTCCATGTTAAAGCAACGTTTTGGGAAAAATCATTTCATTTATCGTCCGTTTTTTGACTTGTAATTTTTCATATGATTACTTAGATCATGATTACTTACATAAATAATTAAAAACATGATTTATATATAATATATATTCCGAATATACATATATATAATAGATCGGTAAACAGAACGAAATACACTATTTATGGAGATGGTAGGTCGTATGTACGCATGAACGGTGTTTTCGTTTCCTTATTAAACTGAATAAGTGTATTTATATAAATTATACATAAATAAATTATACATAAATAAATTATAATTAATATGTCACATATTTAATGATTATTTATTATATATACTTTATAATCATTCATGAATGGTTAACATGGAGAATGAATCTCATCGCGTCGTGGAGACGGTAATCCGTACGTACGCACGAGCAATGATATTGTTCCCATAATTATAGAATGGAATTAGTGTGGATGATATAATATATCATAATTATTATCATGTTATAATAACCATATATATATTTATTCTTTACACCATTATACCCATCCAAGTAAGGTGGAGGTGGAAAATCATATTACACCACGACGTGGAGATAGTATTCCGTACGTACGCACGCACGATGATTTTGTTTCCGTAGGATGGATAGAAGGTGAAATTGGGTTGGTTCAGATTTATAATAAAATATCAGTATATGAGTGATATTGATTTTATTAACTTATTATGAAACAAAAAAGTAATAGGAAGTAGAAGAAGAAATTACCTTGAAAGAATCAGTAAAGGTTATTACCTCTTCTTCGACACGCCTCTTCTAAACCTCCTCTTAGCGCACTAAAGTTTGTCTTTGAAGAACACCAGAACCTCTAATATGATTCTAGGATAGTGGAGATGTGAAATGGGAAGAGTTTGGACAAAATTAAAGGCCCATAGTTTTGTGAGGAGGAGAGTGAGGAGGTTCCCTTTTATAAGAGAAGAGAGGGGTACTTCAGGAAACCTCTAAAATATTAATATATAATAAACTCAAAACACACATAAAAACCTCCAAAAATGACTCAAATCCAAATATTAGACGATATAGGGTTGTAATATCATTAACAAATAAAATTATACAAGTTTTTAATTTATTTTAAACCTTATCAACTTATTTATCCTTATTTAATCTATTTAATTTTATTTGTGGTATTAATATTCAAAATTTTAAATTGTTATAAATAATTACTTATATGTTGTGAATTGTCTATAATTGGATAATTTATGACATTTTAGACCATATAAATTTCAATTTATAATTTATAAATATTTTAGTGATTTTTAAACAATTTAATAATATGTTATTTTTATAAAATAACAATAGTGTCAATTTTAACACTATTCATTTATTTGAATTTAAATAAAATCCACACAGATGAAATATCCCAACCAAAATATTTAATTGATTTATAACATGTCATACTAATCTAGGAAATTTGTGATTAACATTAATTAGTTCATATAATATTTATTTTAAAATTTTTAAGACCATTTATTTGGTATTTCAATCAATAAAATAATTTCAACATCACTATTGTGTCATCATTAATGATACATATTTAATCCTTAAAAATTCTAAATAAATTCTAATGATGTAGATAATTTTATTAGATTTTGGGACACTATTTATATTCTATGTTTTATAAGGTTTATCACTAAATTAAAAGTATTACACTTATAAGATATAAGAGAGTGACATTTGTCACTTTCTTTGGTTTTAATAATAATTATATAATTTTCATGGTCAAAATTCCATGAATTGAATCTATTCCGACCCTTAAGTGATATGGGTCGACTTTTATTCATCTTATAGAATTTTGGCAGGTGATAGGGTAATTTTATAATTTTATTTATACCCTTAATTTCTCGATTTACCTTTACCTGTAGTTAATAAAAATTACCATAGTTACTATTCATAATTTCAAAAAAATAAAAGTAACATGTTAACAAAATTTGGACCCAATGAATCCAAATATGGAATCCATTTATCAAAATTAAAAACACAAAAGTTTTAGTAATTAATTCAAAATTAATCTCGTTGTTAAGAAAACTGGTTTTCAAATTTGAAACATTGTTAAAGATTGAAGTGTTTTTACCTATGAATTCAATGTAAATTTAATTGAAATGAATTGAATTATATTAAATGGTAAAAATATATTCTATTTATACTTTAAAACCATTAAATATTATAATTTAACCATATAAATTTTCTTGATGAAAAAAGTAGTTTTCAAATAAAATTTAGCATATTTTTACTATTTATCAAAATATAAAAGTTAATAGAAAAATATAAAAAAGTTATCCAAAGTAAATTTGAATGTCCTTATTGAAATGAATAGGTTTAGTTTTTCCAATTGAACTTATAAAAATGTCAAAAAATATATTTAAGGTGGGTCCGTCATCAAAAGGCGGAAAAACTGCATTTTTTTAAAAATACTGATTTTAACCAAAAAAATTATTTTGTTCTCATACCATGTTCAGGAATATGTGTAAGATGAATTATTATGTAATTAAAATCCAAATGTAGTAATTACAATTTATAACGACTAGTTCATAACAATATATCGTTGTTTAGTGAAACTCGATATTGCGTACAACATAAGCTATTGAGGAAGGTTGCTCTTGTGTGCAACACAAGACAAGAATAGTGTTTGCGTATAATACAAGATAATACGGTGTTGTGTATAGAGAATGATAATTTTGGTGTATCGTACAACACAAGACATCAATGAAATTAAAAATAATATATCACATAAAATCTCAGGGTATTACATTCTACCCCCGTTAAAATGAATTTCTCCCTCGAAATTAACCGGGGTTATAAATGGTTTAATACTAGAAATTTTCTCTCATAGAGACCCACATCGTAACAAAGAATAATAAAACTTAATTTTGAAAAGGAATGTTAGAAACATAATGGTCAACCAAAGTAACTCTGCCCTGGGTTTTTGCATAGGATAATATAGGTGAAAATATGTATATGAAAGAGAAATATAACCATCATGTTTGGATGAAGAGTGGTAGAGAACATAGCCAGGAAAAAGACAACAATCACAAAGCCATAAATTTGTGATGATCTAAGGTACCATCTGATTCATCAGATATGATGGCCCTAGGATAACATTTTTGGTTTTCAAGATCATTTTGCTAATGTTGAAGAATTTTTGAATTAAAAGAAATACTTACTTGATTTTGGTACAATATCACTGTTGTTTGTTCCTTGAACAATTTCCACTTCATCTCTTAAATAAATGAAGTTGAATCTGTCATTCATGAAGTGTTACGAGATCATGCGATAGAATGATATGTCATTCCATTTGTCTCAAACATAAGGTTAGAAATGATTATTAAATATACATAAGTCCACCTATGGTGAGATTAATCATATATGGTTCCAAATATTGACTGATACGTCATCTATCATACATCTTAATAAAATAAAACTACTTTCTACAAACAAGGGACTTCCTGTTGGCCAGTGGTAGGCGGTAAAGGCCTGTTGCACTTCATTTGTGGGTTTTATTCCCGCATCCTTGTCCAATACGATGGGGTATCGTACATCCTGCAGGTTGACCTTTTTCTTAAACTATACTATGATAACATTCTAGAAAAAAGTTTTTTCCTTAAACAATACTATCTGATGTCCATCTTAATCCATTCCAATATTTAGCCTTTTTCAAAATAATTTTGTCCAATATCATAGTATAATGAACATTATTACTAGAAAGGTCATCTATAAAGCATTGAATACCATCATCTATCCCTCATATATCACAAGATATATCTTGTTGTTCACATTCCAAACATGTGAATTCCTTAATCATTTATTCTCTTGAAACATGAATTACCATAGAATCTTAGTGAAAACGACAATGCTATCAAAAGTTAACTCTTTCCACATTCCAAAATCCAAAAATTTTTATATACTCGAACCATAACATCACCTTTTCCTTATATCAGTCATGAACTAATTAATACTATCAAACATTTCATTATCTCCTTGTCCATTCATTCTGCCCATATCAACTGCTTTCCAAAAATATTTAAATCACTTTTCATGGTTACCAGTACCATTCATCATATACTTTCAAATACTCAAGGAAAAACAATAGTGTAATAATCCTTAGATTTTTCTTTATTCGATGTACAATACATTATTCTTGATAAACATGAAATCATTCCACTACCTTCTTAAACCCTTAACCGATCCTAATTATTTTATTCTTCAACACTTATTTCATATCATATATTAATTTTAGTCTCTTCATCATCATCAACATAAATACTACCCATATGACCATGCTGATTTTTTTCATGAGGCTTTCCCTTAGGGCATTGGTTTACATAATTCCTATACATTCCACATTTAAAAAATTTAACTGTTGTTGATGTCTTATCAATACCATTATCCTTGTCCATTTTGTTAACTAGACCTTTTCCTTTGCAATTACTGGCTTTGTGTCCTTCTTTTCCACACCCAAAGCATCTTCTAGTTCCATTGAAATATTCACCCTGATGCCTCTTACCACATGATATACATGATGGAAATTGAACTTTCATTCCGCTATGATCATCATGAAACTCCATCTTTCTCCTATTAGCTAAGTCAGAAAACTTACCAAAGTTGAGCTTATTGATCATATTATGATATTGCCGATTAGGAATAATAACGGCATTTGGACTTCCAAATCCTGTTTCATTTGTTTTCTCATGAAAATATCATTCCATTGACCATCATATCCTCCAATATCATGAATCTTCCTATTTCATACCATTTTCTAAAACCCAAAAAGAATAGCATGAGAGGAAAAAATCATGCTAGGAAAACAACATAACAAAGGGAGAGTACCATCAATATATAACATCATAGGAATATTTCTAGGATCATTTCCATAATTCTAAGAATATAACCTATACTTATACTTCACATTTGAGACATCCCTAGACATACCTTAGAAATATCCTTAGGGATTTCACTAAAGTTTTCGCATCCTAGTTTCCAAAAGTTAACTAAACTTTCCCTTTGATAACAAATATAGAGAACCAAACATGATGTACATAGAGATTAAATTAATTTTCCAGAATACTTAATACATAACAAAAAAAGATTCCAAAATACCGTATTAGTTTAGTGTCTTCAAAAACTCGTAACATTATCTTCTAATGATGGTGAAAGATCTTCAACATCTCCCATAAAGATCTTCCCTTTTGTTTTTCTTAGCTAAAACCGTTATTTATTTCCTGGGGAAAAGAAATCATAAAAAGTGTGAGCTCAAATTCCTAGTAAGGGTAAACATGGAGAACATAAAACAATTCCTAAACATTTTAACACAATAACATGAACATAAAATATCAAAATCATGAGTAATGTCATAAATCGTGACAGTGCACAAGGCATAGATAATAAAGGAACATTAAACATGATAAAATAGCATGGGAATAAAACATGTAATTGTGGAAACCATTAAGCACATGTTATTATTACCATAGTAGCCAAGGCATTGCTGCCAGGACCGTCATAGTGGACAAAGTCTATTGCTGAACCGGGTTTACATGTCATTCCAGCCCTGTTTTACTGAACCTGATTCACTTTCCATTCCAGCCATGTCTATATCATGAGATATAAATCTTTACTCAATGAATTGTAGGGAGATATAGGTCCCACCCATCTCATAATGAAATCATTATTTAGTGTGACACAAAATAAAAATAAATCATTCATCATAACCCAATGAATAAAATGAGTTTCAGAAACATCATCTCATTGTGACATAATCCATATAAAACCAATGGATATCATTTAATAATAATAAAAATCAAACCATTTAAATAATAGAGATGTTATACTTGAAACATAAACATGCTAAATAATGTCATCTTAGATGGAAAATATTTTTGACAAAACACTTGAAATGAATTCTTGAGAAAAATATCCTTTCTTCTTCAAAATCATTTTCTTTTCACAAAATGCCACACAATTTTGTAAGAAAAGGATTTTATATAAAATAACAATGAAATATTGAAGAGTATTATTCATGAAGAAAAGGCAATATGAAAATTTAAAAATCTTTTCATGCCGTATAAGTTAAAAAAACATTCTCCTTTACTTTTACGAAAAAAGTCAAAACGTACCTCATATGGTAAACAAAAGAAAGATTCCTTCCATAACAAAAAGTAAAAGTCAAAAAGGGGTAATCATGACTTTAAAAATACATCAAATAATATTAAACAATTTTTGAAAATATTTTTATGGACATGGAAGAAAAATATAACCCTAGTAAATACCTACATATAAGCAATCCCGGATAAAAATGAGATTGTAAAATTTTCCCTTACCTTATGTCCAATTTCTTCCCCATGTATCCGAGACTCCTGTATAGTGGGTTTGAAGATATTATTAACTTTTAACGGAACCATAATAATATTAATTATATCATATATGATTCACTTATAACTAAATATTTCCTATTCATTTGTCAATTCCATGATAAAGCAGTGTTTTGGGTAAAATCGTTCCATTTATCGTTCGTGTTTTGACTCGTAATTATACATATGATTACTTAGATCATGATTACTTACATCCAAAATGTAAAACAGGATATATATATATATATAATATATATTCAGAATAAACATATATATAATAGATCGATAAACGGAAAGAAATGCCATGTTCCTTGAGACGGTATGCCATATGTACGCATGAAAGCTATTTTCTTTTCCTTATTAAATTCATTATAAGTAAGTAAATAACATATACATAAATCCAGTATCATTAAAATTTCATATATTTCATGATTATTTATTATATATACTTTATAATCATTCTTGAATGGTTAACATGGAGAATTAATCTCATTGCGTCGTGGAGACGGTAATCCGTACGTATGCACGAGCGATGATATCATTCCCATAATTATTGAATAGAATTAGAGAGGAGTATATAATATCTCAGAATTAGTATCATGTTCTAATAACCATATATAGTTATTCTTTACACCATTATACCCATCCAATTAAGGTGGTGGGTGGAAAATATATTACACCACGGCGTGGAAACAGTATTCCGTAAGTACGCACATGCGGTGATTTCGTTTTCAGTAGGATGGATAGAAGGTGAAATAGGGTTGGTTCATATTTATAATAACATATCAGTATATGAGTGATACTTAAGTCATTAATTTTTAATTAAACATCAAAATAATAGGAAGTAGAAGAAGAAATGAACTTGAAAGAATTGGTAAAGGATACTACCTCTTCTTCGATAGGCCTCTTCTAAACCACCTCATAAAGCACTAAAGTTGGTCTTTGAAGAAGACCTGAACCTATAGTATGTTTCTAGGAATGTGGAGAAGAGAAATGGGCTGGCTTTGACAGAGCATGAAGGCTCAAAGTGATGTGAGGATGAGAGGGAGGAGGTGCCCTTTTATAAGAGAGGACAGAGGCACTTTTAGAAACCTCTAAAATATTAATTTATAATAAAATCAAACCTCACATAAAAACCACCAAAAATTATTCATATCCAATGATTAGATGAGATGGGGCTGTAATATCATCAACCAATAATATTTAGACATGTTTTTAATTTATTTTAAAGCATATCAACTTGATTTATCATTATTTAATCTATTTAATTTTATTTATGGTAATAATATTCTATATTTTAAATTTTTATAAATAATTAATTATGTGTTGTGAAATGTCCATAATTTGAAAATTTATAAATTTTTTGACCATATAAATTTCAATTTATTATTTTAAAAAAAATTGTGATTTTTAAACAATTTAATAATTTGTTATTTTTATAAAATAACAATAGTGTCAATTTTGACACTATTCATTTATTTGAATTTAAATAAAATATAAACAAAATATATATTCGATCAAAAATATTTAATAGATTTTTAACATGTCATATTAATCTAGAAAATTTGTTGAGAACATTAATTAGTTCATATAATATTTATTTTAAAATTGTTAAAACCATTTATTTGTTATTTCAATCAATAAAATAATTTCAACATCACTATTGTGTCATCATTAATGATAATTATTTAATACATAAAAATTATAAATAAATTATAATTATGTAGATAATTTCATTAGATTTTTGGAGACTATTTATATTCTATGTTTTATGTGGTTTATCACTAAATTAAAATTATTACACTTATAAGATATAAGAGAGTGACATGTCGTCACTTTCTTTGGTTTTGATAATAATTATATAAATTTCATGGTCAAAAGTCCAAGAAATGATTTTATTACTACCCTTATGTGATATGGGTTGACTTTTATTCAACTAATAGAATTTTGGCTGGTGTTAGGGTAATTTTATAATCTTATTTTTACCCTTAATTACCTGATTTACCTTTAACTATAGTAAATACAAATTATCGTAGTTACTATTCATAATGTAAAAGAAATAAAAGTAAACTATTAACATAATTTGGACCCACTGAATCAAAATATGGAATCCAATTTTCAAAATTAAAAACACATAAGTTTCTGTAATTAATTTAATATTAATCCCGTTGTTAAGAGAATGAGTTTTAAAAGTAAAAACATTATCAAAGATTGAAATACTATTACCTATGAATTCAATGTAAAATCAATAGAAATGACTTGAATTATATTAAATTGTAAAAATATTATATTTATACTTTAAAACCATTCAATATTAGAATTTAACCATATAAATTATCTTGATGAAAAAAGTTGTTTTTAATTAAAATTTAGTGTATTTTTACTATTCATCAAAATATGAAAGTTAACAGAAAAATATAAAAAATGTATCCAAAGTAAATTTTTATATCCTTATTGTAATGAATAAGTTTATTTTGTCTAATTGAACTTATAAATGTGTCAAAAATTAGATTTAAAGTGGGTGTGCCATCAAAAGGCTGCGAAGCTGCATTTTTTAAAAAATACTTATTTTACCTAAAAAATTTATTTTATTCTCATAACATGTCCAAGAATATGTGTAAGATGAATTAATATGAAATTAAAGACAAAATTTATTTAATACTATTTATAATGGTTAGTTCATTACAATATATCATTGTTTAGTGAAACTCGATATTACGTGCAACACAAGCTATTGAGGAAGGTCGCTCTTGTGTGCAACACAAGCCAAGAATAGTGTTTTAAAATAATACAAGATAATATGTTGTTGCGTATAACGCAAACTAATTTTGGTGTAGCGTACAACACTATAAATCAATGAAATTAAAAATAATATTTCTCATAAAATATCGAGGCATTACAGAAACCACTCTGTTGGATGTAACTTTTCTTAAACACATGGAGGATAGTCTCACCTTGGATATAAAATATAAAAAACATCCCAAATTATGTTTAAACTATAATATCTTTGGCCACATACTCTTTAAATATAGAATATTGATGAATTGAAATGTTTGTAACCTTCTCGGGTATAATGATCTCAACTATCAAAATCATAGAAATGAAATGGAGAAGGACTTTGACCCATACTTCTCCATATTCTCATCTATAAAAATCAATACAGATAAATATAATGAACCACATCCCAAGGATTCATACCCCGAGGCATTCGTTCCAAGCTCCAAGATTGTTAAATGAGTTCAGCTAGTGATATTTCCCATCTACCCTAGGAAACAATTATAAAAGTAGACCCCTATTCTCATGCTATAATTATGGAATCTACTACAACGATTATTAATGATTATTGGTTGAGTAATGTGGAATTGAGTTAAAACCATGATCCTAAGGTTCTTCACACTATAAAACCCCCTAAAAACACCAGATCGTCTAAGGTGATACCTCCTGACACTAAAATTGATCCCCCCCCCAGAATGCAAATGCGTCTTTGAAAAATAATTTCTATTCTATTAATGTGGAACCCAATTCTACTCTATATATTGTGCATCCTGCTGTGAATACATCTAATCTACCAAGATATAGGTCCTCTTTTTAGCTCCATATTACTTATTAGGGGGAAGTGTCTCCAATTTTAAAGATATTTCCCTCTTTGAACTCAGATGAGGTAGTGATAATCATTTTCCATATAAAAATATAGTTCTAAACACACAAACTCATCAGTATGGAATTTATCATAGAGTTAGGAAAACCACATTTTAGGATGTTACAAAGCTATCTAATGACACTCATTTTGATATGAAGGGAACCCCTCTTCCAACCCTAATCTTTACCAGGGTTCATCTTTTGTTGATGAATGGATGTGAAAGTTCCCACAAAAAATTGATGATGAACAATTCAAAATGGTTTCCTCAGATAAGTTTTCCAAGAGAAATCCAAGTGATGAACCATCCAAAGTAGTGGAAAAATATAGAAAACAATTCACTCTACTAAGTGGTAAATACTAGGTTGATGAAAATGAGGGCACTCAACACCCTGATAGTGATAATAACATCGATGTAGGAGGATTCTTCCATCCCTATAAGAGACCTGAAGGTAGTCCCATGAATCAACGAAATAAAGGAAAAGAGAAAGGGGGAAAACCTTGTATGGATGATGTAAGGGAGAACCTACATCATTCTATAGGTAGAGCACCCTAGAACAAATGAATGTTTTGTACTGGAACTATCAAGGGCTTGGGAATGCTCCCACAATCTCATCGCTTAGACACTTCCTCACCTCTAACATAACAGTGGTTGTCATAATTGAATTGTATAAGATTAAATTTTAGAGATTGAATTCCTTCAACTGGGCCTCCCTTGGAAACTCTTTTTTGTCTCACATAATATGAATTTTAATGCCCTATAACCCTTTTAGGTGCTAAAGCTTGATAATGTTCAAGTCCTTTCCTTTCATAAATGATCTTAGATCATCTACATGCCTACATGCATCTCTAGAACAACCATAAACCTATCTTTTTTGTATGCTTCCAAAATTTACACTATGAGAAGGAATCTTTGGAGTGTAATGACTCAAATTAATACACAAATGGTCCAAACCTATGTCATTATATATTTCTTTAATAATATTTTGAGATCCGATGAGAATATTGGATCAAGATTCTATGTAATTAATGTAGAGTAATTTTATTTCTCCAATGAAATTTTTCATTTTACTAAGTTTTTTATTACTATAGGAAATTGTACCTATGGAAGATTCACTATCGATGGATGCAATGAATGAAAACTGGATAGATTCTTCTCTGAATTTAGTGATAGGATTCATCCCACTAGAATATCTATATTCACTCTCCCCAAATTAAAATCTTACCACAATCCATAAATTTTTCACATTTTGGTGGAAACCATAAGGCCAACCCCTTTTCATTTTATTTTTAACAATGTCCAGATCACAATCCCTAGATGCAGGGAAGTAGTCATCAATGGATGGAATAATACTTACATTGGAAGACATCTTCATGTTTTGGCCTCCAAAATAAGAAAATATTATCTCTGTGGAGATAATGGTATAAAAAATATTTCTCTAGGGTAGATGGGAACGTTATTGAAGAAGAATCTAACCTTGCCTACATCTAGAATATCAAAAAGTAGAAAAATATTCCCTCCAGAGATGAACTCCAACATCATTCCATGCTAGATTAACTTCTTTCTCTCTAGGAATGATTGAACTCAAATCATCTCAATGTTAAAAGGATTAAATATGAAGATAGAAACTCTTATATATCTACCATTTCCATAGGAACAAAAGGCTGATGCGGGGTATCCTCTATTTTTATTAATGACTCCCTCCTCACAGATGAAATTTTATTTCAAACGGTGTGGTGGAATACTTTAAGAACCTCTATAAGGATGATGGAAAGGGAGGTACTCCCCCATTTATTAATAAAATAAATCTATGGATTGAGGAACATCATAACCATGCTTTAACTACTATCTCCTTTAAAGAGGTGGTTAAATCTACTCTCTTCCCTTTGATCATGGAAAATTTTGTAGGACTATATGGATTAAACAGCGAAATTTTCATGTTTTATTAGGATATCATTCATATTGAGATTTTTAATGCAATCAAGGAATTATTCTCTCAAACTCAATACCTTATGTCATTAACTCCATATTTATTACATAAATACCTATGGTGTAAAATGCATTCTATAGAAGAGACTTTCTTCTAGTTTACATTGGGAATACCATCTCATAGGTAATTAGAAAAATCTTGACTATTGGGATGGGCAGACTTCTCTAGAAAATTATAACCCCCATCTAATTTGGGATTGTCCTTGGAAGAAGAATTTAGAAATGTCTCCACACTACCATAGAAGGTATCAACATCTTGGGTAGGAGAGAGAATTATAGGATTTTTTCTCTTAAGATATACATATTGATGAATTTTGATGTGATAAAGTAGAGATTCATCTTTAATTTCCTTACTAGATATTTTTTTTCTTATTATTTTATCAATTTATTACCACTATACCCACAAGGGCCTGGTTTTCCACATTTATCAATGTAGCTTCAAGGGGGTTCTTTATGTTCCCCTGAGGTGTCCGGAAAGGAGACCTTCCCTCAGGCCTCATCTTTTCAATTCCTAAAGATTACAAGAACTGACACATACATAATGTTACCCAATCTAGAATCAAGAAATGAATAAGGTCAGAAAGAAATTTTATTATTCCATAAAATATCATATATGTTGATGATATTATTATATCTTGATAAGCTTCAAAGAGAGATTTGGTCTCAATCATAATGATCATCAGTCATTGTGAATAATTTGAAGGTCAATCAATATGATGGAATAATTCATACATTTTTTAAATGGATTTATATTCTTCATAAAAAAATCAAGATTTCCAAAGCCCTTATTGAGAAGAGGGGATCCCTACCCATTTAATATATCAGTATCCCTATTTTTTAGGGATGTTTAAAAGGTTCTACATTTAAATACTCTATGTTAGGATCACTTATCAATTGGAATAGTTGAAAGGGAAAAGGCATGTCCCAAGAGGGGAGGATATTCTTGCTAAATTTGGTGATAACCTCATTGTATTTAATGCCTTCACTATGTATGGATATCCCACAAGACTGATTAAAAACATAAAGGATGGTATTAGATTCATTTTCTAGACTAATTGTATCTATGAAATGAAATTGATATCTATGACTTGGAATAATTCCACCAAACCTATTAACATGGGTGGTTTGGGGATCAAGGATCATAGATATTTCAACAAATCACTCCATAAAAATTTTATATGGAATTTGAATATATAAAATGATGAGGACATAGAATTTATTAATAATATAATCCATTAGAAGATGACTGAAGTGCACTGTGTTGCATTTGTTGTCAATGAGACATGTTGTTGTCTTAGAATGAATGGATGTCAAGAATTGTCAAGATGTGAATGCCAAAGGTTGTGATGGTGTTGGTGGTGAAGGAGAATGGTCATGGTACTAATATGCATGTCACTTAGGAGATTCACTAAGTGACATAGTATGTTGTGGTTGAAACATTCTCTAAGAATATCAGACGATTGTTGAGCTGTTCATTAAGTTCCAAGAACTTGTATCAACTGGATACAATGTCACAACAATGGTTGAAGACCATGCATTGTTAGGACAATGCATGAGGAGATGAAGATGATCCATCCACACCTCCTAAGTGGATGAAGTGAGCTGAAGAAGTCCATGCACTATCACATAGTGCATGAGAATTAGAAGAAGATCCAATTGATCTCTGATTAGATCAATGAAGCACATTGAAGAATTTAAGTGATTCAGGAGTTTGGTTGATGAAGATCCTTGAGAATTCTCTCCTAAGTAGAGAATGAGATGATGAAGAAGAATTATAAATTGAGGAGTTGTTTCTAATCAAGAAGATTAATGTTTGAGTTCTCAAGAATAAGATGAAGGAGAAGAATGGATTGAAGGGCATGTGGCATGTGGTATTTGGCTTATACTCATAGGAGAACTTTGTCTTTGACGAAGTCCTTATTCATGCCTTAGCCAAAAATATGGCCACCAAGGAGGCCAGCCGAGGGATCACCCAAGGCACATATGGGCCTAAGGCGCCACGCCCATGGGGAACCCTCAAGGCCAAGGCGCTCCCTGAGGCAGAAGCTGGGGCCGTGTATAAGCCCCGAGGCCACGCGGTGGTGAAGCCCGCGCACCCGAGTGTGCATAGTGGGCGCTAGGAGCGCGCCCGCAGAGGCGAGAGTGGGCGCAGAGCGCGCCCGCAGGGAGAACACGGTGCGGGGCGGCACCGTGGAGGGAGAAGTTCAACTGAGCGCTTCTCGGCAGCGCTTGGTTGATAAGTCGCGGCAATTCCGCGAGGCGATTCGATGTGGGACGCGGAAAAAATTCCAGGAGCGAATCCTGGCCGTCCGAGTGATCGCGCGGCAGATCTCGGCCGCCCGATGCATCGCACCATTCCCGTTCAAATCCAGGCCGTCCAAAGAGTGGATCCAACAGTGCTGAGCTTATCTTCTTCCCTGAGCTCGGCTGAGGCCTCCCCGCGCATTCCCGCAGCCACCTACAAACCAGGCGCCTCCCGACAACAGTTCTTGAGCTCCCGACCACCATTTCCGAAGCCGAAGGCTCCATTGAGTTCGTCTGGACCTACTGAACAGATCCATGCTATAAAATGAGCATACATGCAACAAATGAGGAGAATTTGATGTTCGGTCGAAGAAAACCGAAGGTGCGGGGCCATGAGGTTTATATTCTGCATGGTTTGGACCGAAGGAAGGCCGTGCATGCGTTCTAAGTCGCATGCACGTGAAGAGGAAAACAAAGAGAAGTGATCCCGCGTGAAATAGAAAATAAAAACGGGATTTGCGGATCGTTTAATGATTTCAAAGATCTGAAATCTTCGGGAATTTAAGTTGCAATCACGCAGATCATGTGAGGCATCTCTTGCCTATAAAAGGAGCATCTGAGGCTCTCAAAAATGCTTGCTGATGTTTTATTGAAAAACTGTGTTCCGTGAGTGCTCTGTGGCTCGCGAAGTCGAAGCCCCGCGCACACTTGCGCGGCTGAAGTCCTGGTGCCACCTGAGGCCCGAAGGTCCCCTGTGCACATCACTTGCGCGATAGGAAGAGCTCTCCCTGCCCACATACTTGCGCGGCAGGAGAAGCTTGAGCACCCAAGGTGCTCTTGCACTCTTGAGGCTTGCACAACCCGAGCCACATCTTTTTGCGCGCTCAAGGTTGGTTGAGGATTGCGCGGCCGCTTGCCTTGCGCGACTGGGACACTTGCGCGCCCCTGGTTGCACCCTGCGCACCTTGCACCCTACTCGGCAGTGTTGGAGAAGAAGACCCGAGGCAGTATACCACACCATTGGTTGTGTGCAAAACAAGAAGGCCACTACTCTCTACGGGCAGTAGGTGTTCAAAGTGGAAGGCCAAGGCTTAGCCCTTGTGTGTGCACCAAGTAAAGACAACACCTAAGCCTACATGTGTGCAAAAAGAAAACAAAGAGGTCGTAGCCCTGTGGTTGTGCACACTTGAAGTTTAAAAGAGAAAAACAAAGTGTGTGTGCAAAGTGGAAGAGTACAAGAAGGGAAGAAGGCCATAGGCATTTGTGTGTGCAAAAGAACTAAAAGGCCGAACCTTATTGTGTACAAAGTGATGTGCACACTTTGAAGAAGAACAAGACCCACACTAAAGAACAACACATTTGTGAGTGAGTAAACAAAAAGAACAAAGTGTGAAGAAGGAAGAAGGTGTGTGTGCTAAAAGTATTTACACCCATTGTGGGTTTATCACACCAAGGAGAAAAAGGGGAGTGCATGCTTACATGTATGCACATGAACACGTGAACAAAGCCAAACCAGCTTGTGTGCATCTGAGTAGTCCAAGACCAGTGGTTCTCGAAGAAATTGAGAAGGTCATGCAGTCAGTGCATGAGGAAGCAGAGTTTCCATGCACTCAGTGCATGAAGATGATTTGATGTGAGACTGGACCAGACTGAAGTTAAAGATATCAGTTGTCTGAGTATTCAGTAATTGAGAAGAGCCTGATCAACTGAAGTGATCACAAGTGCTGAGCAAGACCAACAGACCTTACCAGAGGCTGTTGAAGATTCTTGAAGAGAGAGGCCAGGTCATCCTTAGAAGAAGGTGATAAAGCCCGAGCAAGATGAGAAGACCTGTTCACCACAAGTGATCAGAAGAAGAGCAAGTCCAGCAGCCTTTATCCCAGGCTGCCGAGGATACTTGAAGAGCTTGAACATAAGAAGAGGTACTCGTGCGACTCAAGGAGCCAAGAGAAGACCATGTGGGACTCAGGGAGAAGAAGTCTTCAGTGGGATTCTGGAGCAGGCCAGTGGGACTCTGGTAACACTGTGTGAAGCAGTATAAAGACCCTCCTGTGGGACTCAGGAGAGATACAGTGGGACTCTGTATCAACCATTGTAATACTAACCGATGATAATGGGAGAATCCATGCTGGGAGAGCATGGCAAGGATGTAGGCCTTTGGTGCCGAACCTTGTAAATCCTTGTGTCCTATGCCTTTTCATTACTGCATCATTCGGGAAAGGTTGAGAGATACAAGAAGAGTGGATCGAGGTTTTAACCAGCCATAGAGGTTTAATTGATTAAGAATCAATTAGTAAAAAGTTTTAAAGGATCACTGATTCACCCCCTCCCCCTCTCAGTGATTCACACTGATCTGGGCACTTCAATTGGTATCAGAGCGAGGTTGCCTCTAAAAGATCCAAGGGAGTCTTTACTAAGTGCAGATTTGAGGAAATAAGTGACCAGCCTCAAATGGAGATATCTGCCAAGACTCAGAAGAACAGAAAGAAGAAACATGCCAAGAAGATGAAGAATATGGTTGCTACAAACAGAGAAACACCTTCTATGGAAGGTACTGTGAAAGTCACATCAGATGACAATTCCTTCTATCATTCTTCTGATGAAGCCTGCTCTAGCTGTGATGAAGTTCGAACATACGATGATCTTCTAAATGCAATCAAATATCTTCAGAAGAGAGTCCCCAAGGAAGTGGCAATGTGTATAGCTACAGGCATCCTTGATCTTCAAGAAGAAAAATTATAGCTAGAAGATGAAGCCAATTCACTGGAAGATCAATTGGAAAAAAGGGTTGGCATAACCAACACTCTCAGAAAGTTGGTGAAGTCTAAAGATGAAACTGTATCTCTTTGCAATGAAAGATATGAAGACACTACTGAAGAATTGCAAAGAAGTCTTTCTGAGAAAGAATTCTTTAACATATTGGTCAAAGATGTTTTCCATGCACTAGAGAAGTTGCACAAAGTTTCAATGAATGTCAGAGATGCTCAACTTGAAGACAAAGTAAACAGGGTAAAGGAGCTTGACAACTCATTGCTAGAAATAAAGAAGGTGCATGATGACCAGATGAAAGAGCTGGTAGAGAAATGGGAAGGAAGGCTAAGAACAGTTGAGGATGAGCAGAACTCCCTCAACATGAAGTGTTTAGAACTAGAGGTGATATTGACAAATCTGCAATCACCCAAAGCTGAATCCTCCCAGTCAGCTGTAAGAAGAAATGTTGCTACACAAGTATGCATTGAGAAGGATGATTCTAAAAGAAAGACATCCTCTAGTGAAAGTGCAACAACTTCTAAAAAGAAGGTACCATCCATACCATCTTGTACTGATGCTTCTAATTGTGTTTCCACAAAAAGTGCAGGATGGAAGAATAATTCCAAACAAGTATGGATGAAGACAATGAAGAAAGAGAGCTCTCCTGAAAGAGCACAACAAGTCAAGACAAGTACCCTACAATCAAAAGCACTCAAGAGGTCATGATTTGTGGGTCAATGTTGGTGTTGTAATAAGTATGGACACTGTGCAAAGGATTGTTGGTACAATCCACTAAATGTCAAATCACAAAGGAAGCCCATGCCAAGGGGGATCAAGCCAGAAGAAAAGAAGCAGCATCCACAGGTCCAGAGACATCTGTTTACTGCTAACAGATTTGGATTGCTTGATAACATCTGGGATGTGTGCAAAAGTGGTCAAATAGATACATGTCAATCTACAACTGTATCCAGAGCTCAAAAGAAGATAAGATCACAGAACCTGGCTAAGAGAGAGTCCTTGGGAAGCAGAATCAAAGTGGAAGATGCTCCCAAGAAGAGTTTGAAAAATAAAGAGAAGTCCTTGGAATTCAAATCCAAGAAGGGTGAGTCATCCAGAAGGACCACCAATAAAACATGCTTCTACTGTGGAAAGAATGGTCATACCATGGATCTTTGTAAAGAAGCCATTAAATTAAATAGAAGCAGGCTGGACTCAAAAAGACAATCAATCCCGAAGAAGAAGAAGGGATTGATTGAAAACAAGTTGCCTAAGAAAGGTAGCTTGACAGCATCTAAGGAACCATGTGGAACTTCCAGAACTGGGGCCACTCTTCCAAATGATTTACTAGTCATATGGCCAAATCAGTTGCAACTTGCCAAAGATCTGCAAAAAGCTGAAGATAATGTTCTGGCAATTGCTAAGGCAAAAGGGAAGAAGAAGGTTTCACATGAAGATGTTTTGAGAACCACACCAGCACAATCATCAATGAAGATCAAATGTGCAAGTGTGAAGACTGGTGAAAATGGGACATCTCGGTTGAGAGAATCTTCTCAACCTTGTTGTTCACATTGATGAACCAAGGAGGTTCCATCTTATTCCCTTATACTCTTGGTATATACATGTGCTAACATTGCAGGGAATTGAAGATGATGATCATTCTCATCTGGAGGATGGTTTGGACAGAATGGAGTGCACCCCTTGAGGGGGAGCCAATCTGGAGAAGATGATGTTATGAAATTAATATCATCTTGAGAAAGTAGATGAAAGGGGGAGCTTTATCTTTGCACCTGAACATTCTAATGTGTTTTGTGAAGTATGTGCAGGATTCAGCAATTCATTGAATTTTTGAAAAATTTAAAACCCCTTGAAGCATGATCTCACATGTACAGTGAATGTTGGACAGCATTGACTACCTTGGTTACATCACTCTTTTTTTCTACACCGGGTTAGCCCAAGTAGACTTAGAGTTGATTTACTAAAGGTTCATTGCTAAAGAGAACATGTGACATCATCCCTCTCCTAGTGTTTTTCAAGAAGATGCTATTCGAAGGGAGGAAGAGATATTGTGGAAGAGTACCACACCACACCTTTGCATTTGATTTCCAATAAGTGGGAGAAAATATTGGCACACATATTGACCCATTCATATGTGCTAAAGGAGTGTATTGACAACAAATACAAAGGGGGAGATTGAAGTGCACTGTGTTGCATTTGTTGTCAATGAGACATGTTGTTGTCTTAGAATGAATGGATGTCAAGAATTGTCAAGATGTGAATGCCAAAGGTTGTGATGGTGTTGGTGGTGAAGGAGAATGGCCATGGTACTAAGATGAATGTCACTTAGGAGATTCACTAAGTGACATAGGATGTTGTGGTTGAAACATTCTCTAAGAATATCAGACGATTGTTGAGCTGTTCATTAAGTTCCAAGAACTTTTATCAACTGGATACAATGTCACAACAATGGTTGAAGACCATACATTGTTAATACAATGCATGAGGAGATGAAGATGATCCATCCACACCTCCTAAGTGGATGAAGTGAGCTGAAGAAGTCCATGCACTATCACTTAGTGCATGAGAATTAGAAGAAGATCCAATTGATCTCTGATTAGATCAATGAAGCACATTGAAGAATTTAAGTGATTCAGGAGTTCGGTTGATGAAGATCCTTGAGAATTCTCTCCTAAGTAGAAAATGAGATGATGAAGAAGAATTATAAATTGAGGAGTTGTTTCTAATCAAGAAGATTAATGTTTGAGTTCTCAAGAAGAAGATGAAGGAGAAGAATGGATTGAAGGGCATGTGGCATGTGGTATTTGGCTTATACTCATAGGAGAACTTTGTCTTTGACAAAGTCCTTATTCATGCCTTAGCCAAAAATATGGCCACCAAGGAGGCCAGCCGAGGGATCACCCAAGGCACATATGAGCCTAAGGCACCACGCCCATGGGGAACCCTCAAGGCCAAGGCGCTCCCTGAGGCAGAATCCGGGGCCATGTATAAGCCCCGAGGCCATGCGGTGGTGAAGCCCGCGCACCCGAGTGTGCATAGTGGGAGCTAGGAGCGCGCCCGCAGAGGCGAGAGTGGGCGCAGAGCGTGCCCGCAGGGAGAACACGGTGCGGGGCGGCACCGTGGAGGGAGAAGTTCAACTGAGCGCTTCTCGGCAGTGCTTGGTTGATAAGCCGCGGCAATTCCGCGAGGCGATTCGATGTGGGACGCGGAAAAAATTCCAGGAGCAAATCCTGGCCGTCCGAGTGATCGCGCGGCAGATCTCGGCCGTCCGATGCATCGCGCCATTTCCATTCAAATCCAGGCCGTCCAAAGAGCGGATCCAACGGTGCTGAGCTTATCTTCTTCCCCGAGCTCGGCTGAGGCCTCCCCGCGCATTCCCGCAGCCACCTTCAAACCAGGCGCCTCCTGACAACGGTTCTTGAGCTCCCGGCCACCATTTCCGAAGCCGAAGGCTCCATTGAGTTCGTCTGGACCTACTGAACAGATCCATGCTATAAAATGAGCATACATGCAACAAATGAAGAGAATTTGAAGTTCGGCCGAAGCAAACCGAAGGTGCGAGGCCATGAGGTATATATTCTGCATGGTTTGGACCGAAGGAAGGCCGTGCATACGTTCTAAGTCGCATGCACGTGAAGAGGAAAACAAAGAGAAGTGATCCCGCGTGAAACAGAAAATAAAAACGGGATTTGCGGCTCGTTTAAAGATTTCAAAGATCCGAAATCTTCGGGAATTTAAGTTGCAATCACGCGGATCATGTGAGGCATCTCTTGCCTATAAAAGGAGCATCTGAGGCTCTCAAAAATGCTTTCTGAAGTTTTATTGAAAAACTGTGTTCCGTGAGTGCTCTGTGCCTGGCGAAGTCGAAGCCCCGCGCACACTTGCGCGGCTGAAGTCCCGGTGCCACCCGAGGCCCGAATGTCCACTGTGCGCATCACTTGCGCGACAGGAAGAGCTCTCCCTGCCCACATACTTGCGCTGCAGGAGAATCTTGCACACCCAAGGTGCTCTTGCACTCTTGAGGCTTGCACAACCCGAGCCACATCTTTTTGCGCGCTCAAGGTTGGTTGAGGATTGCGCGGCCGCTTGCCTTGCGCGACTGTGACACTTGCGCGCCCCTGGTTGCACCCTGCGCACCTTGCACCCTACTCGGCAGTGTTGGAGAAGAAGACCCGAGGCAGTATACCACACCCTTGGTTGTGTGCAAAACTAGAAGGCCACTACTCTCTACGGGCAGTAGGTGTTCAAAGTGGAAGGCCAAGGCTTAGCCCTTGTGTGTGCACCAAGTAAAGACAACACCTAAGCCTACATGTGTGCAAAAAGAAAACAAAGAGGCCGTAGCCTTGTGGTTGTGCACACTTGAAGTTTAAAAGAGAAAAACAAAGTGTGTGTGCAAAGTGGAAGAGTTCAAGAAGGGAAGAAGGCCATAGGCATTTGTGTGTGCAAAATAACTAAAAGGCCAAACCTTAGTGTGTACAAAGTGATGTGCACACTTTGAAGAAGAACAAGATCCACACTAAAGAACAACACATTTGTGAGTGAGTAAACAAAAAGAACAAAGTGTGAAGAAGAAAGAAGGTGTGTGTGCTAAAAGTATTTACACCCATTGTGGGTTTATCACACCAAGGAGAAAAAGGGGAGTGCATGCTAACATGTATGCACATGCACACGTGAACAAAGCCAAACCAGCTTGTGTGCATCTGAGTAGTCCAAGACCAGTGGTTCTTGAAGAAATTGAGAAGGCCATGCAGTCAGTGCATGAGGAAGCAGAGTTGCCATGCACTCAGTGCATGAAGATGATTTGATGTGAGACTGGACCAGACTGAAGTTAACGATATCAGTTGTCTGAGTATTCAGTAATTGAGAAGAGCCTGATCAACTGAAGTGATTAGAAGTGCTGAGCAAGACCAACAGACCTTACCAGAGGCTGTTGAAGATTCTTGAAGAGAGGCCTGGTCATCCTTAGAAGAAGGTGATAAATCCCGAGCAAGACGAGAAGACCTGTTCACCACAAGTGATCAGAAGAAGAGCAAGGCCAGCAGCCTTTATCCCAGGCTGCTGAGGATACTTGAATAGCTTGAACATAAGAAGAGCTACTCGTGCGACTCGATGAGCCAAGAGAAGACCATGTGGGACTCAGGGAGAAGAAGTCTTCAGTGGGATTCTGGAGCAGGCCAGTGGGACTCTGGTAACACTGTGTGAAGCAGTATAAAGACCCTCCTGTGGGACTCAGGAGAGATACAGTGGGACTCTGTATCGACCATTGTAATACTAACGGATTATAATGGGAGAATCCATGCTGGGAGAGCATGGCAAGGATGTAGGCCTTTGGTGCCGAACCTTGTAAATCCTTGTGTCCTGTGCCTTTTCATTACTGCATCATTCGGGAAAGGTTGAGAGATACAAGAAGAGTGGATCGAGGTTTTAACCAGCCATAGAGGTTTAATTGATTAAGAATCAGTTAGTAAAAAGTTTTAAAGGATCACTGATTCACCCCCTCCCCCTCTTAGTGATTCACACTGATCTGGGCACTTCAATGACCAATGTATACCCATTGAACATTTCTGTCTTTTTAACTGTCAAATTATCATTTGTGGACATTATTTCATTCTTGAGATTGGTTAATTCGATTCATTATAGTATTAACTGTTTGAACCCTTGATGGTTGGACATAACACTTAATGAGATTTTGGGGCCTCTTCATAATAGACAACAAATTTAGATTGTTGATCTTATTCAAAATGTTGATAAGTTTGCTGAAATTTTCCCATCAAACATCATTCATGAGATTCAGAGGTACACAATCATTAACATTGAAACCCACATCAAGAAACTAAACCTGTTTGGGAAATTTATTACAAAATACTAATACATGAATAAATGAACTCATGACATGGATTCAGTAGCTGGGATGTCAAAATTCAAGAGGCCCTTCATCAAACCAACCAAATCTGTAATGTTGTGGAATATATAGAGGAATTTGCTACCTCTACATAACCAACTAAAAAAAACTGATCTGTAATTATCCTCCAAGTGTAAAATCTCTTTTAAGGATATTGAAAATAGCCATCAAAATTGTGTCAATTTTAGGTTTCTATCAAATGTCTGGGCTTACATATAGGAACTGGTTGAAAATGAGTAATGATTGGGCTGCCATGTGGTGGACCTTTCGAGGTGGATCACTAAACATCGTCTTAATGAACATGATAATAAAATCCTAATCACAGTGAGATCCATATTGATTTCATTCATTTTCAATTATAGAAATTTTGCTACATTTGAGAAAATAACCATCTCGTTCCATGATTGTGTTGTGGTCATCCCCAATGATTCTCATGCAGCCTCTAATATCCAAACATGATACATGGAAAATGAGGTTTATGATTTAATAATTTTATTTTTTCTTGGGGTATCTGGAACGATAAAAAACCATTTTTTCTGAAGTATATTTGATGGATACCCCTGATGGATTCACATATTAACATCTGCATTGACTATACGGCCCTAGGTACACCCGGTATTGTGGGTTGTGGTCGTGTTTTCCCCCCAAATGATAATTTGTTAAAGGTTTGTTCTATTATTACATTAGTAATGGTTATTCACTCGAGGTTGAAATTTTGGAAATGAAAAAAGGCAGTAATTTCTATGATTCATTATGGGTGGAAGTTTCTATGTATTTAATAAAAAGCGATGTTGGTGGTCAAAAATTTGACGAGACAATCTAGAAGTGTGCCATGGAAAATCTTACCGAAAGGGGTAATTTTATTAAATGTATCTAACAGTCTACTACTCAATGTTACACATACATATAAGGAGACATATAATGTGGCATGCCCCACTACAACAAAAGAGGTATTTATCAGCGGTGACATTTATCCGTGCTAGGAAAAAGCACTGATAAAAGACACCTTTTATCAGCATTTTTGTTTAGCATTGTTAAAATGTAGCATTTATTATCGCTTTATTTTAAGCACTAATATTGGGAACCCTTTCTCAATGCTTTATTGTTAGTGATGATAATGATCCTGAATAAAATGAAATAATAAAATATATAAAAAGAAAAAATATTAAATGTTTGATTAATAAAATTAATATTACTAAAAAATGAATAAATTGTATATACATATATATAAATTATAAAAATTAATATATAGTATATATTTAAAATATAGATATGTAAAATGAATAAAATGAAATAATTAGACAAATAAAAATTAAATATGATTAAATTAAAAGAAATACTAACATTTTTTGATTATCTATTTTTTCCTAAAAATGAATAAATTTAATATACATATATATAGTTTATAAATGTTAATATATAGTGTATAATAAAAATAGATATATAAAATCAATAAATTGTAATAATTATACCTACAATTTTAAATTGAATAAATCGAAATAATTAAAAAAATCAATAAATTACAAAATCATTTAAAAATATATTAATGAAACAATTTTTAATAAATATGATTACATAATATAGATATATATATTATAAATAGTAATATATTATTTATATTTAATATAAATATATGGAAAATGATCAAAATTTAATAATAATAAAAAAATTAATGTCTTATTCATTTTTAATGTTCTTTGATTTTTTAGTGTGACATATATCAACCATCCTCTTTCATATGGATTTCAAATACATATAGGTAATTAATTAATTTTTATATACAACACACACGCACACACAAATATTTTTACAATCAATGAAATCTCATATAGAAACAAATACGCCTAATATTTTTGAAATTTTTCAAATTTTTTGTATCTTTTAGAATTTCATTATAGCATGATACATTTAATATATTATGTTTTTTATTGTTCAATTTTATTAAATTGTTTTTAATATTATTATAGTTAGGTATTAGTTATTCATTTTTTTAATTTTTTATTTTTGAAATTAAATCACATTCTATTATTTATTTAAATATATTTATTTAATATTTTTTAGTATTTTCAATATGTAGCCACATTTATTTAAATATATATATTTCCATATTGTTTTAATAATTTATATTTACTTTATAAAATTTATCCATTTTTCAATATTATTAATGCGTACTCGTTTTTTATTATTCAATTTCAGTCATTTCAAAAATTTATGTATTTACGATTATATATTCATTAATAATGATAAAAATATATTAGTAAATAAATATTTTTATTTAAATATATTTATAAATGAATATGTACTATATTTATAAATTTATAAATTTACAATTTTTTTAAATAAGTAAATATTAGTTTTTGAAAAGTATTTATATATTTATAAATAAATTATTTCATATATTAAAATTTTTATAAAAATATAATAAATTTATTAAATAATGAATATAATATATTAATATTTATAATATATATATATATATATATAAGTTGAGGTTGAAGGATCTGTTTATTCAGGGAACGTTGTTACATTACAAAGAAAGCCAAGCGACATACAATGCAGGGATGTACTCGACGTGACTTGAACTCCATACCCAAGCGAGACCCATAGGGGCAGCGACCACTGAACGAAACCATGGGGAATATGTATAAAAATAATTTATATTTATATATATTGTTTTTTAATAGTTTTATTCATATATTTATATGTAAATAATTAAAAAAATTAAATAATTAATATATTTATATTTATATATATTTATTAAATATATATATAATTATATAAATATACATAATGATATAAATATATTTATAAATATATAAAAATATATAATGATATAAATAAATTTATAATTATAAATAATAAATATCATTTTCTCAAAAGTATTATTATAATTATAACTAAATAATTATATATTTAAATAAATATAAAATTTCAATAAACAAATATATAATTATATAACTTTTTCAATTTTTTTATTTATAAACATAATTATAAATGATTTATAAACAAGAAATTTTTAGCTCTATTAAAGGTCCATTTTATTAAATAAAATTCTAGCATTGATAAAGATGTATTTTATCAGCACTTTTTAGCACTGATAAAGCCCGGTCATTATTAATGTAAAAGCACAAATAAAGGTCCCTTTGAGTTCTTATCAACAGAGCATTGATAAAACGGACTCTTTGACATCATTTTTTTGAAAGTTCTGATAATATTATTCTCAATCTATTTAAAAGAACCCCAATCAGGATTCATTGAGTCAAGTTTCTCAAGATCCCATGGATCTCCTCTACTGCCATCACTTCTCCTCTATATTCTTTTTGAGAAAGCAAGGCTAAAATATATGGTATGTTATTTTCTCCTTTTCCTGTCTCATTGTTTGATTTTTTAGGTTCTGTGGATTGCGTTTTGGCAGTGTTCTTAACAATGAATAACCCTAAATCTCATCTCTCTCTCTTTCCCACTTACCTATACCTACAAAACTCCTCTCTCAATTTTTAAAATCATTCATTCTTTATACAATACCACTTCAAACAATATTTCCATCCACTATTTCAATTGATGGTGATTTTCATTATGTTTATATTATATTATTTATTATTACCTTTTAGATAGTGTGGAATCTCATTTTTTTAATATTGGTTCTATTAAATGGCATGCACATGAGGATGAATTAATGTTTTGAGAATAAGAAGAATTTTGAATATATGTGTATTTATTGAAAAAATAATCTAAAAAAAATTTCATAGAATGAGAGTAGTAGATTTTCTAGTAATTTAATATTAGATGATTAGTGTTTCATGCGTGTTGTAGTAGAATGAATAAATAAAGATTGATCCGATGTCATAAAAAGATAGAATTTTATGGTGGTTTATATATATTTTCTTTCAATTCATTATTTTTGGTTGTTCATTCAAAATTTGAATGTAAATCTGAATATAAATTTTTATGATGAATATATCACTGAATACTGAGATGATGATATACCAAATACAATAATTATTAATGTTTTTATGCTAAACTTGTGTAAAATATTTAAAAAATTTCAAGATTCCCAACACTGTAATATTATATTTATGATTGCGGTAATTTTTACCACAAAATAATTGATATATTCAAGATTGTTAAATGGAAAAGTTTTTTCTTGGATTATATTTTCATTTATAGTATGTTGTGATGGAAGGTGAATTATATTTTTGATGGGGGTCATACAACTGTTGCAACATGAGTAACAATTTTGTGTTGTTTGATATTGTTCATTGATTATGATTATGGACTAAGAATTAATAATCATTTTTACATCTATAAAGGGCTATGAGTTTCAAAAATGAGGTTGCTAAAATAAGAATTCATTTTGTATAGATTTAAATAAAATACAATTCACTTCATTCATAAAATCCCACAATTCCATTCATCTTGTATAAAAATTGTTACTATCGTGAATAGAGATCTAATACATCAATACTCTAGTACAACTAACCTCTACTAGCTTTAATTAATCTGGCCTTAGACACATTATGTCCTTCCTTCTTTTTTGATGGATTTGACTCCCTCTTTCATAGTAGACTTCCACCCATCATTGTGGTTCCAAATTTCCTTGATGGCATACCTCTTGACCAGATTGTATTCCTTGATCTCTGTGAATCCCAATACCATGAATTTAAATACCTCATCTCCCAACCCATTCTTCGACTATTTTATCCTTTATTCCTCCTCATTTTCAACTTCATAAAAATACAAAAATTACAACTATTATTAATAAAAACATAATGAATGAATTTTTTTGGTTTCTTAATATGAATTTTTATATGTGACTCACTAGGTTACTTTTGACAACACATCCACAAAAATTACCCTTAATTTGGGTATAGTAACATTAGATCCTATTAGAACTATGTAGTTAAGAATACATGGATGATAATACCACTCTAATGGGATACAGCTTGGAAATACAAGTGTTGCAATTTTTTTTGTCAAAAAAACATGCCAAATACACATTTTGATTCTCTTCCACATCAGCCTTGATAAATTTAAAAGTGTATCAATATGAATCTTAAAGGTATTCCTCCAGTAATCAGAATAGATATTTTACCCTACTTTTAGGTACATATTTATGATACTTTATCTTGGGATCCTTGAGAAATGGTCAGTTTTTCAACTCTCTCATCTACCTCACCCCAATACCACCACTAGTTTTTATCTCTTCTAATACATGAACATCATATATCCATCACGAGTTACCTTAAAAAACTTTTTTAATAAGAAATTTAAAACATATAAATATGGAAATTTAAAAAGTTCTATAAGTAGGTCTTAGTAATTAATGCCAAATGGATCCTAACTTCTTTAAGCAGTATTGAATATATGTTTCCAAATGTATCCTAAAATACTTCAAACATAGTAGAAACATAGTACATATAATGTTAAGATAAAAAGATGTTTTATGGTTAATAAAATTACATTTACCAATCCCTAAATAATGACTATATATTTAAATGAAATGTTTTTACTGTTTTAATGGGCTTTCATTTCAATCAAATGAGGTTTGTAAGAAAAAAATGAATCATTTTTCCTTTTCATAATGTTTAAAGGCATTGTTCATTGCAATTGGAATATTTGGGGGAAAATAATTTTAAGGAAAATGTATTCCAATTTTTTGAAGATCACATGGATAGATTGTATTCTTTTCTTTATAGTGTTATCTTTTTTTATTTCTTTGATAAAAATTTACCCTTATAGAATGTTTCCAAATGATGTTACCAACACCAAGGAAGAACAGAATGTTGATGATGAAACTAAAAAATTATTATGGGATCAACAACATGTTGATAGAAAAAATAAAAAATTATGCAACATCACTATGTTCAATAATATTATCACTTCGCGAAGTGAGGGTATGAAATTTGAGGTTTGTTGTGGAAAACCTATTGACTCCAAAAAATCAAAATTCATTAGTGATCATGAGGTCACAATGAGGATAAATGTGCCAATAGATATTTATTAATGGCACCACATCCAACATGTAATAAAGGAATCCCTTTAAAAATATATAAAGGTAATTTTAAAATATACATTCTCTATTTTACTAAAAATTATCTAATTAAATGTTGAATTAAATTTTAGTATTCATGGATGTGTTCATTTGATTTAAAAAATTTATGTAAGAATTTTGTCTTAACGGTGAATAGAAAATACCATAGAGGCTTATAGACACATTTTATGAAGTTACATAATAGGGATCATAATGTGAAATTAAATCCCCTCCCACCTGTTAGTTATGAAAACATTATAAAGAAGTAAATAATGATATCTTTCTTCAATCATCAAAATAAAAAATCATTTATATTGAATTTATATTGATAATATATTATTTTAAATTATTTATTATGTCCAAATTTATTCAAAATAGTTAATTTAAAAAACATGAAAACATTTTTGAAGATTAAGATCATGCATGAAAACTAATGTACCCCTATCAAAAAGCAAGAATGTGGTACACTTCATGAGATAAGAAATTGGAATTAATTTTAAATAAATAATAAATGTTTAATTATGAGATATGAACCCAAATAATTTCCTTTGTTTATATGAAGATTGATGAATCAAAATCTAAAGCCACTTCTATCCCACATCACGTTCTAAGGAAGGAGGGATGTGTAAATAAGGAGGGTAAACTAGTTATTGAAAATAAAAAAACTAATAGGAGACTTGTGTATGTATAATATATTTCTAATTTTTTATGATTTAAAAAATATTATATAAAAATACATTTTTATGTACATATATTATATATTTGTTAAGGAATAAGAATCGACAATGACTGTACTAGAAGAGAAGCTACATTAAGTTGATTTAAAGTGGTACAAAAAATATGAATACATTAGAGTATTAGGTTTTGGAATCTCTCCTCAAAAATATATCGAGAAGATAAAAGCACGTAAAGATACATATAATATGGTGAGATGATTTCAAATACAAATATACTCACACTATGATATTATTGTTTGGTATGTTTTGACATACCAATATATGAGAAAGGATCAAAGTGAACTGACAATGGAGAAAAGATCCACACATGAACCAAATGATCCCACAAGATTTGAGGCAAGTCATCCCCCTTACTGCATACCTTACTCGACGTAATAAATTCTTTCATTACTTTTTCCCTTAAATTTTAATCAAATAACATCTAATAACATTATAATTCCAAATTTTTACAGGGTATAGTTGTTTATGATTTGTATCTATCAGCACCCCAGCCCCGCCATGTTGCGGTAGGTATAGTGTATAATATATAAAGAGACAAGATACACCATAATAACCACCCAAAATATCACATGAGAGTGGTTATTGAGGTATCCTATGAGCCAACAATTGAGATTCTTGTTTCTCTTGATGATCTAGATATTTTAGTGGTCCATGATGCTATTGGAGAAATCATAGCATTACCATTTATTCTTATAAAGATACATGATGTATGTATTTAACAAATTTTTTCAAATAAAAACTATAATGATTGATGATTAAAGGTCTTAAGTGTGGTATGATATTTTATATAGGTAACACAAGGGGGAAATGGAAGGTCATATCTACAAAATATGGTGAATTGGCCAAAAAATCAAAAAGACCCTCCAAGGGTTCCTTCTCCATGCCAGATCTAGAGAAATATTTATTATCATTATAAATTATTTCATATAACTAATTAAAATATGAAAATATATCTTACATTCTATATGAAGAAAAATTATGATGAAATTTCATGACATAAGTAATTGGTACCGAGACTATAAATGAGGTTTTCAAGCCCAAATGGTTGAGATTCTCAGTTGTTAATACATACATAAGGTATATTTTTATAATATGGATGTCCAAATAGCGACATAATATGTTTATTAATGTTAATAACTATTCATATTTCTATAGAAATTATTATTACTACTATATAAATGGAATATCTGGAAAATCATGATTTGGATTTATTAATCCATATATCATTTCTATAGAAAAACATACTTTGGATAATAAAGAAATTAAGGACAAAAAATTTGTGTTACTCAAAATTATTGATAAAAAGGTATCTGAAGAAACACTTTTTTATGAATATAATGTATATGTAAAAAATCTACAATCAAATCAGATAAAATATATTTTTAATTTTTTCATTATTATTTGTTTTTGTTTTTTATGGAGAACTTGATATAGATTGCAGTCAATATGGATACCACAAATATTTATTTTTTGGATTTAATGCACATATATCCAATAAATCAACCACATATGATGTCTATTGTTACTTTTTAATACACTAAATTCAGTATTTTATAAATAATTATCATATTATATGTTTCATTATGTCTTTTAACAAGAATTTTTCTATGATAGGGTGGTTGCTATATATTGTCTAAATCCAGGAATGAAGTCTGTGTCTGAAGAGATAAAGCCTGTGAATTACTACAAATAGAAACCGATTAAAGTATATATAGAAATATTTAGCTATCAATACATTTCAAAAAAAAATTAATTATTTTATTCAATATTGTTATGTTGTCTGAAGTCCGATAATGGCATCAATTGTAGATATTATGTTCGAAAATTTATGAGAGAGATCATAAAGAAAGAAAATACCTATATCACCCAATATCTAATTTACGAATCTAATTATGATTTCATTAAATATATTTCATAGTGATCTTCTTTTCTATATTTTTTAGTACTGTCAATATTATTGAAAACCTTCATACTCAAAATAAGAAGTGAATTTTTTTAGAGATGGGTGGGCAGTGTACATTTTTTCAGAATGTTTGATGATAAAAAAATTAATTAATTTCCTATTATGTTTGTGATCTCAAATGATTTATTAACTTATAAATATACTTGGGCCGTGAAGCATTAGGGAAAGAATTATTATATATTATTTTTTCATTCTGAAGGGGAAGTACATTGGAGGAAATCATCTTGTTTAAAATTACTGACCAATAAATAATAAAAATTATGGGAAATGGAGGAGTTGGAGTTGGAGGTAGAGGCGTAGTCGAGATCAAGGTGGAGGAGGAGGTGGAGGCATATACCGAGGTGGATACTGAGGAAGAGACTGATGTGGATGAGGAAATGAATTGTTGTTTGGAAAATAATAAATGTTCTTGGAAATAAACTATATTGAGGATCATTCAAATATTGTGTTTGAGAATAATAATTTAAATGTTTACACAACACTTTTCACTTAATATGAGCGCCATTGTTTAAGTCATTCAGGTGGATTTTTGAAAAAAAGTTTTTCACCACTTTTTAATGTTTTTTTCTATATGGAATTAATAAACTTTATAGATCAATAGGGAAAACATCAAAATATTCTTCAATCATTGAATGAGATAATGTATGGTGATGACTATTAAACACATGTAATTACTTCAACATAATCAATAAAGAAAAAAGGCTTTTGTTTAGGGATTGATTTGTCGACTACAGTGTTATTGATAAAGAGGCAACATTTGGGATCATCTAGAAGAAATATTACTTGATGAAAATGGGATGGTTTCAAATAAGCAAGTGTAACATTACCTTCCCCAAATAAGAAAGAATTTTTGATATTCCTCCCATTATATTTCACTTCCCCACCAAACTACCAAGTCAATCCCCACAATAAGTGAGAAGAACCCCTTGGAATAACATTGCACAATACCTCATCAACATTTTTCCTACCAATGGAAAATGTAATTAGATACTATTTTTGAATTTATTTGTGATCATGTTGTTTGAGCATTGTAGGTTGTGTGACTAAGGATGATTCAATGTTAGAAGATTCATTTTCTCCACTTTTGTTATTGAATTATCATATATAAAACTCCCAATCAACCAACAGGTATATAATACAACATAAATGTTCGAATAAATATGTGTGTAATAAACCACTGAAGTCAGTAGGTGTAAGAAAGAATAATTCATTTTTCATTTATGATGTATATGAATAAATATCATGTTATACCAACACACAATTTTACTCTTATGACTCAATATGTGTGATTCCAATTGAAAATGAGATTTTATTAAAAAACACAAGTGGCCTACTCAATATTGATGAAAAATAGTTGGATTTTTTTTGATAAATTTTTAAAATAATCCATAAGTCATTTGGGACATGTAAGAATTATTCTCAAACTATAAAATAATTATATTTTTCCAATAGGGGTGTATCTGTTGGTAAAAGTGCATTTTCTATTGGTAAAACATTTTATTAAACAAAAATTTTCATGTCACTAAACTGTTGGTAAAAACTCTATCGCTAAATGTCATTGTGGAAGATAAAATGATTTCTTTGCAATTATAATAATACCAATGGATAATATATATGTTGGTAAAAATGTTTAACAACAAATTAATATGACTAATATATCTTTTAGAAATATTATTAACATTTCTAAACAATATTAACAATTAATATTTTTTTAAAATTATACTCTAAATGTTGGTATTCCAAAATTTATTTTTAAAATTTTATATTTTATGTATTAATATAATAATATATAATATATTATCATATTTACTATAAAATAATTATAAAATTTTATTATTTAAAACCCCGAAAAACCCGAATCATTATTATAAAAATCATGTTCCAATAAAATTTTCATAAATGTTCAAACTTCATGAAAGGACAAGAATCTCCAATAAAAATATTAAAAACATGTTTAAACTTATCCAAACATAGAGAGACTTTACAAGGAAATCAATGAAACTCATTGGCAATATATTTCTCGCAAACATCAAATGTCACAATCTTGGACTCCCTATAATTTCACAGGAGCTATTATCTACTACTATGGATCAGGACATGCACAACTTCACTGTCATCCATTTAACTACGATGGACCACCCTTCTATTCTTTAAGTAGAACTTGTGTATTCTCTCTAATCTTTAGAAATTATTTATCTTTCTATTATCATACAAAAAAACAAAGAGAAAATAGTTTTCATTTAAATTCAAGAAATAAAAATAATAACACATGATATAAAACTATCATCCAATGACCAAAATAAGAAGATTATATGACCACTACAAACAATAACCATAAGATAATCTAACTAATTTCACAACAACCATAAAATTCTATATCTCGGCCACAAAAAGACTATATAGTGAACACGAAAATAATTTCTATAACATGTGGTATAAAAATAATTAGTGAGCACAACAATAAAAAAATGTCTAGAAGAACTGATGGCTGCAAATCAGTTAATAAAATATAAACTTATATAAGATATGATTTGGATAACAGGAGGACAAAAACCATTTAAAATGACATTATATTCAATTATGATTGACACATTACTCAAAATTATATAATCCAATCCAAACCATATAAGACGTGTTGGTTGTCCACCCCACACCCCTAAAATTTTATTAAATAAAATAAAAGTTGTAGTGGTGAAATTTCACCATCATGGACTTTAAAATGATTTCAAGTATACATGAAATTAAAAAACAAATAATTGAGAAAGAATGGACACCAAGCATCTTATCCATTCTTCAGAAAAATCTGACTCAATAGACAATATATGAAAAGGTTACAATTAGGCCATAATCACAACCATTTGAGGGAAGTATATCTGGAAAGAGAAACTACATTTTTAGCATTTATTGACCTAATAAAAACACTATAAATAGCTAGAATGGAAAGTAAATGATGAAATTTAATGGAATGAAAGGCCATGGAATTTTAAATTAGAGATCTACACTCATTTGAAATGAACAAAGAACCATTTTTAATAGGCATATTCACTGGTGTCTAATATGTTAAAGTATAATACCCTTTGGTACCCAGTGGTTCCAATAGATCCACATACACCCCTTGCATCCCACTAGGTGCATAGTACCAGACCACATGTAACAAGTTGACCTTTTTCATCTCACCTTATTCACCGTAATTCTATATTATTCCCATCCTGAAACCCTTTAATTCACTACCCAACTCATGATACACTAGAAATGAAATAAAATCTCTAAAAATTAATAAAATATATCACCTATAAAGGTGATGGATATACATCCACCCAAAGAAGATTTAACAGACATCCTATGGGAACCAGTTTATCAATATAATATACCTCTTATCAACCCACTCCCATGTTTTAGCTTGTAGAATCCTGTGATGGTGGTGTGAAACAGGATCTTCAGGGCTGGGCTGGATGAGCCCATAAAAGTTTAAACTCATGTGAGTTTTCTAATAAAACCTACATCCAATATGAAACAAATACCAAGGCTTCCTCACACTACAATGAGTATTTATGTGACTTTCTCACTCGCAAAACCTGAACCTTTGAGCAACCTCAACAAAAAACTCAAAAACTGCACAAACAGAGATCATCACACCCTAATCAAATAAATCTATAACCATTTATAACTTCCTAGAACATTAAACAAAACTCCTTGGAATCCAATATCAAGCAGGGGAATGAACAAGAAGAAAACACTGGGCTGAATATTATGTATAAAATATTCCACCCTAGATCATTCGATTTGAGAAAACATGTTATTTCTTTACAATCTATTTTTATGGAGCTAGTTTTTGGAGAGAATAAATAATATCTTAACCTATTTTAATATACCTCAAAATTAAGCTATCATGGCCACTGATATTGGAAAGAATTCATAATATATATTGAATACCACTCATTAGGATGAGATGGTTATTGATAATGTATGGTTAGTTGATCCTATTAACAGCACTCCCAATGATAAGGATGTTATTAGAGGCCACAATATTGTGGATATGTAGACTATGGATCCAGAATCTGATAACATAGAGGCTTCCCATGTTCTAAATTTACACAAAAGGATGTAAGTAACGATGACTCAAAATTCAAGTAATGATTTTTTTATTGAAATAGATTCACAAGTCATCAACTTGAGAGTAAAATCGGTTTAACATAAAGATTTTCATTTTGTTTTTATGACGAAAAATATGTTCACCTAGCCAGGTTAAATGTTAAGGGAATCTATAAGTAATGTACCTTATGTTTCATAGATCATAGGTATCGACTAAATAATTAGATATTTTAAAAACATAAAAATTCCTTCTCATAAATGTTCATATTAAATCCTTCAAGACACTGGAAATTTATACATGTTTGTGCATTCATGTGTTTTAAGTGTTTGTGAAGAGACACCACCAAATAATGTTAGTAGCACCAGGAGAAATCCCACAAACATTTATAGAGTTTATAATAAATCAAAACACCATGAAAACAATAGGAAAATCCAGTTTGATTAATGAAACCATGTAACAATCACAATGAAACTTGGACTTACAGAAACAATTTATCCTTAATGAAATGAAACTACAACCCCCAAAAATAAATGTCATATATAAAGTACTTATATATGGTAGACTGCAAGAGTGAAACACAATTTTAACCCCAGTGACCCTCAATTCCCTCATTTTATTCTATTATGAGTCCCTCTTCTCCGCTACTATGGACATCATGATTCAAATTGAATGCTCTAAATAAGCCCTATCCATTAGATGATGGTTCACATTTTCAACGTAAGTGTTTAATGTCACATTCCTTTTAAAAAGACAATCGGTGATGATATTAAATCATAAAATAAAGATTCATTGGTGATGAAATTAAATTTTTATCCTATGTATTAGAATATATTGAATGAATCTTTTCTCAAAATATAAGGTTTTCCATATATATAAAGCCAAAACCATGAAAATATTATCTACTATACTAAATTTGATTACAGATCAAGAATCAATCCTGATATATACATTGACATCAATAGAGTTTTCAAGATACAGGTCATTCTTTGACACTATGTTAGAGTTTGAGGGTGAATTCTGAGAACCATGCCAAGAACTATTTATAGCTTCTAAAAGGGAAGGTTATGAAATTAATTCTATGCCCCCAAGAATATATTCACTCCTCGGGTGGTGATAGTCCTCGATAAGATTACCTAGGAGAGGGAATGTTGCATAGAAATTTGTCCCTGATTCTTAGACAACCTCTTTCCTATCACAATACAACCCCTCTATTTCAATCTAAATGTACTCCACATGGGGATTTGAATCATCTAACTCCACATAGATATGAGGGTAAATGATCAATCATCTGAAAAAAAAAGATGGATTTTGAAAGGGGATTGGTGAAGATGGGAGACATACTTATATGGCTAAGGAAGCTAAATCTCGATTCATATAAATCTCAAACAACATACTAAAAATATAATCTGAATGAATCGAAGGTCTGACTGGTAAAAGCACAATCCATTTCATATTCATCATTGAAACAATTATAATGTTTCATGGATCAAGGTGACCTAGAATAGTTTTATTCTAAAGATCCCATGTACCATTAATGAAGTAGTTGAACGCACTAGATGGGGGATGTCAGCATTCAAAATGAGCCACCAATTATAAGCCAAGAATGAAAGAAGACGCTGTGAACTTTGATGGAGAATTCGACTGGGAATAAGCTCATTGTTTGAAACCTAAAACCTAGGGAAATAGAGAAATTTTAAGAAATCAGTGAAGTCGAGATGGATGAGAGGGAGGGGAAACACCCTGAGGAGGAGGCGGATGAAGAGACATGGACCTCTATCCCTAAATTTTTGGATGGAAAATGTTCACTACAAGGAAGATATGGAAAATCACAATGAAAATAGAAGAATAAGAGAGTAGTAGATAATGTATGCTAATAGAAGAATATTATGTCTGAAATAGGAAGCAGAGATGGAACACTCCATGGCTGAAGGAGGATAGAGGCACACCGGTTGGGTTTTTCTGGCTAGTCATGTGAAAAAAATAGGTAGGTGCGATATAGGGGAGGAAGGGACAAGAAAACGTAGAATGTAAAAAATATACATTTTTTACATGAAAATGAATTTAACATATGAAAATGCAGCTAGAGAGTATTAATTTAGAAAAGAGAGTGTCATATTATTGGAATAATTTTTAAAAAAATCATGATGCATAATAAATTTATATATAATTTATAAATAATATAATGTTTAAATTTTATAAATATTTTGAATAAAAAATTATATTCTATAGATATGGATTTTTTTTTGTTTTTACTACATTCGATATTATTCAAGACTCAAAAAAATATAATCATTTATCATTAATTATATAATATATATATATATATATATTATCACAAACATATAATGTTTTAATGAAAGCATATGATTATAGGATTTTATTAAAATATTTACAATTTATAATATTTATAGAAAATAATATATATATATATATTTGGAAAAATATTTTTTTTGTTATTGGATAATTTATTGGAACTGATTTTTATAATGGTTATAAAAATTTGATAATAAAATTTAATAGTTATAGATTCATTTGTTGGTAAAAGATTTTATGGTGCTAAAAATCAGTATCAACAGAGAAACATTTGGTGAAAATAATTGTTGGTACATTAAATCTATACCAATAAAATTTAATATATGTTGGAATTTCTCATTTTTACCATTAGATATATCATTTTTCAATAAATTTCTATGGGTATATCTGATTTTTTTGTAGTGTCTTGCCTATCTAATGCACGGTGTGACCGGTACGACACCATTTGTTCTTTTTTATTCAAAATTGCCATTAATTATAGTAAAAACAATCATCATACTCAAAAATAATAAATTATATTCATATTGTTTTGGTAATTTAGGAAAATTATTTTTAAGTAATTTTTATGTGTATTAAATTGACACACCTCAATCTGAAACGTGATGTACCAACTATGACACAAATTGTCTGTTATCACCTTAAAATTTTCATTTAAAACAAAAGTGTCACACACTAAAAACTGAGAAAACACACTCATATTTTCTTTATTATTTATGAAAATTATTCATAATTTATTTATGATCGGTATTAATTAGTCCCATTTCAAACCCACACATGATTTAACCTATATGACTTAATGTGCTTGTTTGAAATTTAAGGTGGAATTTTAGGAAAATAACAAGTGGAATACTTAAAACATAAAAAACACATTTGAATTATTTTGATACTTGGTTAAAATGATGCATATTTATTTTGGTACATTTAGGAGTTATCTTTACCTCAATCCAACAAATGTTGTGACCAGTATGACTCCAAGTATGTCTTTTTATTCAAAATTGTCATTAATTTTTATAAAAAAACTGACACACTAAAAATGGATAAAACTCCTTTGTATTATTTTGGTACATTTATAAAATGATCCATAAGTCATTTATTACAAGTATGAATTAACTGCACCTCAATCCGATTGACATTTGGCTGGTATGAATCAAAATTTCTGTTTTTAGTTTAAAATATGCAATTCAATTAAAAGTGACACTCACTGAAAGAAAATATGACATGTTCGGATTTTCATGATAATTTAGAAAAATAACTTATAATTAATTTTTGATGTGTATGAGTCAGTATCACATCAATCCCACGCATGATGCGACCTGTATGACTCAATATGTGTGTTTGATGTTTAAAATGATATTTAAGTAGAAAAAAAGTGGTGAAATAAAAACATAGGGAAAATTCATATTATTTATATACTTTAGGAAAGAAATATCTATATGTGATTTTTAATGTGTAGGAACAACTTCATCTCAATACGATACATAGTGTGAGCAGTATGACTCCAAATATATGTTTTCATTCATAATGGAAATTAATTTTAGTAAATAATATACATAAATCAAAATAGAGGATCGATAATAATATTGTTTTAGTACTTTATTAAAATGATCCATAAGTCATTTGTGACATGTAGGAATCACCCACACCTTTATATAACACACGATGTTCTGGGTATGACTCAAAGTTTCCATTGTCAATTTAAAATTCACATTTTAATACAAAAACGTGTTACTCACTAAAAAAAATCAAACACAATCATATTGTATTTATAATTTAATAATATGATTTATAATTCATTTTTTATATGTAGGAATTATTCTCATGTCAAACATAGACATGATGGAACATGTAGGACCCAAACTACTTGCTTTCATTTTAAAATGGCATTTTAGTAATAAAGCATAAGTGTCATACTCCAAAGTAAGAAAACACATTGAGATATTTTTGATACTTTAGTTAAATGATACATATTGAATTTGGGAAATTTATTAATTACAAACACCTCAATATAATGCATAGTGTGACTATTATGACTCCAAGTGTATCTTTCTTTTCAAAATTGACATTAATTTTACTAAAAAATATCTAACATACTCAAAACTGAGAAAACAAATTCATATTGATTTGGTAATTTAGTAAAATGATCTATAAGTCATTTATAATTTGTTTCAATAATCCTCAAATAAATTTGATGCATGGTGTGACCTGTTTGTCTCCAAGTGTCTCTTATTATATTATAATTTTCATTTAAATACAATAACGTGCTGCTCTCTAAAAATTGATAAAGAGCACTAATATTATCTTGATAATTTAAGATAATGATTTATAATTCATTTTTGATGTATAAGAATCAGTCTCATGTGATACCCACACATGATGACACATGTATCTTTTAAAGTGCATGTTTCTAGTTTAAAATGACATTCTAGTGAAAACCCACAAGTGGTGTGCTCAAAACTAATGGAATGAATTCATATTTTTTTGATACTATAAGAAAAGTTTCAATAAGATATTTAAGAAATTTAAGAATAGTCTACACCTCATTATGATGCACTGTGAGACCATTATGACTTCAGGTGTAACTTTATATTCACAATTGACACTAATTTTAGTAAAAAACAACTATCATACTCAAAAACTAACAAAAAACAATATTCTTTTGGTACTTTACGAAAATAACCCATTAGTAATATATGAAACATAAATATTATTTGCACCTTAATATGATGCATGGTGTAACCAATATGACTCAATGTGCATATTTTTTATTCAAAATTGACATGAACCCCAATGCAATCTGATTCATAGTGTTTCTAACATGAATTAATGTTTAGTTTAAAAATAACACATTCTATTTTATTTATTTCTTTATATTATTACTAATAATAATTTTTTTTATTATATAGGTTTGTTCGTTGGCTTGAGCATGGGTGGCTTATTAATTTATATTGGTGCATTATTTTTCTCCATAACAGTGTTTTTATTCTTTCATTTGTGTGGGAAATTTAATTTCATTAAAATTATTTATCTTTATATGATTTTATGAATTTCTAGAGCTTATAATTGTGTTTTAATGTGCTGTTACAACACAATGAATAACCTATTTATTGTATTAAAGTGTGTTCTTACATAACACTATATTATTCCAATTTATCAACATATCTATTAGCGCTGATAAAAGCCACTTCGTCATAGCAGACAAATGATCGGTCCCAAGGAGCAAGGAGATTCAAACGATACTGGGTTGTTGTAAGCTGCCGCTTCCCATTTCTTATCTCGGGGTGCCGATTTCCTATGGTTAGATTAAGAAGGTGCACTTCTCTGCGATCCTTGATCGCATTATGGGTAGAATCTATAACTAGAAGAATAGGTTTCTTTCCTTTGGTGTCCAGATAACGTTAATCAACAGTGTTCTCACATCCATTCCCATGCACGATTTCTCGTTGATTCATCCCCCAAAGGGGACTGTGGAGAGAATGGAAATCACTGTTTACTCTTTTCTGTGGTACGCCAAGAAGGAGGGAAGATACCACTGGGCCTCCTGGAAACGTCTGGCCAGAGCAGTGGAGGCAGGAGGAGTTGGTCTTTGCGATATCCGGGGTACCATTCAAAGCCTTCAGGCATGACTCGCTTGGGAAATTATCAATGGGGAATCATTGTGGGTGAAGTTTTTTAAAGCGCGCTACCTGAGGTTTGAATCACGGGGCCTCCATAGCTCCACTTGGCTGGAAAGGGGCATGTTTTCTCTTATTGAGACGTTGTCAGGGCATGAAAGATAGATCATCGGCGTCGGGAGGATCAGTGTTTGGGACACCAACTGGTTGGGGGAATCCTTTGGGGACTCTGACCATCCTTTTACGGACATCACCTTCAGTAGTGCATGTGAGGAGTTCGACTTGATCAGTACTTCTTTGAATACTATCCAGATGTCTGTGTTCGGAAATATTTTCATGAGTGAGGAACCTGATAGGTGTGGCTTCACGGCTACCAGCCCGGGTAAGTTTACCTTGCAAGGCTTCAAGAGTATCATTCTGCCCGGTAGCACAACCAACGCTTGGGCCCCAACATCCTGGTCTAATGAAATTCCTATTAGAATAAACTTTTTACTCTGGAGAATCATGAACAGGGTGCTACCTACAGAGGATAAAATCCAGCGTCGCTGCATTGCTTTGGCCTTTAGATGCTTCTGTTTCATTAATCACACGTCAGAATCGGTGAAGCCTCTGTTCTTCGCAATCCATTGGGTGCTCCACCTTTGGTCCATGTTCACGTATAATCCATGAATAAATGACGGAGAGTATTCTTTACAGGAATACGTGGAGTTCTGGTTTTCTGGCTTGGGGTCTTCTAGCCAGGAGCAGACGATTAGAACGATCATCATCGTCGCTACGTGTTGGGTGCTTTGGGAGGCTCTCAATCAGGTTCGGATGGAAGAAAAGTGCTCATTGTTGTTCCTCCAGGATAGCCTCAAAGATCTTATTTTCGATCTTTCTTCTCAGATCAAAGGAGGTTTGACTTCAACTGTGGTTAGTAACCTGCTCAACTGCCCCTGTATTTCGAGAAAGGGGACTAGTCAGTGGGTTAAATGGTGCCCGCCGGTTACGGGCTTCAAGATTGACATTGATGGATCATGCATGGGGGGCATTATGAGGAGGGAGGAGTGTTGCGAGATCCCTCGGGCTTGGTTTTCATCGCCTTTAGTGCTTTTTATGGCATGGGAATATCTTTGAGTGCGGAGGTCCATGCTCTTGCTTCTGATCTAACGTTGTGTAGATGGGGGAAGTTGTCATCGTCCGGATTGAGACAGACTCGGAACTCCTTGCGAAGATCATAAAAGGGACCAGTGGGGTCCCTTAGGAGCTCACTTACGTCATTCGGAGATGCAAGATCGAAACTTCACAAGGGAAGCTTATTCATCACAGTTGGAGGGAGACCAACTTTGCAGCAGACTCCCTTACTCTCCTGGGTAGGCAGGACACACCCCTAGTCATTTACGATTCCCTTCTCTCCCTTCCTCCTGAATTTTCATCTATAGTGTTGTGGGATACTCTTGTGCTCCATCATTTCTGGCCCCCTTGAGAGGATTTTTTCTTCCTTGTCCTTTCCTTTTTGAATGAAAAAAATAATCTACTACTACTATATGAGCTAAAAAGGGTCCCTCTATCAGTGAAAAATAAATTCCTAGAAAATGTTCTCTTTTTTAAGCACTGAAAAACTGTTGTTTATCATCACCTTTTTAGCGCTAATAAAACACCACTTTATTAGTGATTTCATAATTTTGATAAAATACTAGGACTTTTAACCATGATATAGTAGAGATATCTTTTTTATCATTGATTAATGTGAATTCTAGCGCTATTAGAGGCCTCTTTTATAGTAGGGTGTGCTCTTAATTTTTTTTTTGAAATTACCTCAATGTGGTTATTTGGTACCAAATTATGTTTTTTCATTTTAGTTACTTCATTTGTGAGAATTCAGATACACAATCGTGCTTCTAAACATTCCTTGAAATACTTTGTAACACTTTTTTTAATCTAATTTTGGAGGACCAGGCATGCTAGAACCTAAACATTTTTTAAGTAACAACACACGGTAGGTTTCTAAAATGGATAAAATTTGTGGGAAGTAAAAATATATAAATTGAGGAAATTTAATGTCCAAATATTTATGGAGAGATGTAGATATCATTGATCGGAAAAATTGAATGATCGTGAGAAAGATAAAAAGCAAAAAATAATAAAACAAATATGAGTGAAAAGGTGCATCAATTCCATAAAAATGAATGTAATGGGTGAAGTTTTCTATTTCATGCTTTTTTCATAGAGTTGAGAAACACCTTTACCATGTAGACCATGAATATAAGGGAATATATATAAATAAAAAATATAATTTCATCCGTTAATCAATTTTCACCACAAAGTCATCTTATACTCCAAATAATGGGAATTTGATATTATTCTTTCATTCCCAATTCACTAAAACCAATTTCTAAGAGATCAAAAAATCATCCATAAGATAAAAATCTATTCCTATTGTCTTGAAATATTAACCAGATATCAAAATATTAGAACAGGGTAAGATAATTACAAAAATTAATAAACCTCCATATGAATATAATAACACATTATTATCCAATATTCAACAATAACACCAAATGTTCAACATGGATCATTCCATAAATAAATAAAACTATATCACAAAAAATTAACTAATCTCAACATTAAATAAAGTTTTATCTGCATATATTGTCTAATAAATTTCAACTTATATCCCAAAAAATATAATATAATTATTTCAAAATAATCCTTCTTTTTAATCCTAAGGGTTACATATACCTTAACCCTATAAAACATCTCCCAAAATATCATTATTCCCCTTAAAATCATACCACATAAAACAAAAAAAGGATTTTATATTACATTGAAGTTACGGTAAACCGTAAACATAAATACCCATGATGTTATAAATAATATTTAATTTAAAATCTTGTTTGAAAATTCATAATCTCTCATTTTATCCAAACTATTCCACTAATATAAACGGTAGCAACCCTTAACATTCACTCCTAGATCATATGCTAAAAACAAAATCTTTGTATTTCTAGATTTGATACCAATAAACATTAACCAACATTATCTTTAAAACGAATATAATGTCAAAATGAAATATTTTATCACTTACATACCCAAGGGCCATTTAGGTTTATAGTTTTAAAGAACAATTAATAACACTTATATAACAATATATATGCACTCAAGTGATAATTTCTCCAAAAATTCTCATATTTTATTAATTCATAATAATTCCTCTAAATATCCAATAAAAATCCTAACATATAAATTACTTGTTGACTTAATTCATTGAGCATAATTATTTTCAATCAAGTGAAATAGAAAACATAAAAATGTTGTGCTCAAATTCTAAATAAAATTAAACATAAGCATTAAAAATCGGATGTCATTACCATGCATATTATGATCATAATGGAATGATAAAAAATCATAGTGAATGGACATAACATTAGAGAATTTATACCCATAAAGTATGGGATCATAAAACATGAGATATGGAGTAAATATTTTTCAAAGGAATGAGTCATATTAATAAACAATCATTATCAAAGTGATGTCATTCTTTATCAAAGGAACCATTAAAAGCTATTATCATGAATAAAGAAATAATGTTTTTTTATTCTAGAATATCATTATCATATCACTCTTAAAAAAAGAATATCCTACCTATTAAATTCCAATAATATCTTAAGTGAATCCTACAACTGGTTACCTCTATAAGTTTACCCAATACATTGGTGGGTTATAACGTACCCACACATCCTTGGTTTATATCCTAACCACCTATCCATGGATTATAATAGAACCAACCATCATTGGTTTATAAAATATTTACCCATAGATGGTTTGAAATAGAACCACCCATCATCAAAAACAATGTCCAATAACCATAACTTGAATAAAGTAAATTGAACTTTCTTTTTATTAACAAATTCACTGAATCTTCAATTATTTCATTCATCAATTTTTTAAACCATGGAAACTAAATGGATTCCATAATGATAATTTGGATTGAATCATAGTCCATCCATAGAAAGAATTATAATGGTATCAACACAACATAAACTCAATGGATGATAATTAACATTAAGGTATGTTGTTATTGATGAATAGAAATATCATTACAATATATCTATTATTTACTGTAATACACTTTCCCAATCCAAGATCTAATTTAAAAATAAAAAATAAAAAAATAATTTAAAAATATATTCATTTTATAATAACAGTAAAATATTACAAAGGAATACTCATTTAAAATAATGATCTCGATGGTGTAGAAATCAGTTCAAGTTATAATCTTTAAAAAGAAACATTCTTTTCAATCATTTTGTAAGGAGAGTTAAATGTGACCTATATAAAGAATGTTATGAAATTTCCATTTAAAAAATCAAAAGGAAGGTAAAAGGACAAGAAATATTTCCTTAGGAAATCATTTATATTTTTAATATAACATTATAATTCTTTTTATAAAATATAGATATAGATGTTAATGATTCGATGAAAAATAATTTAAGGTTATGCATTTATTAGTGTAACTTCAATCCCATCATTTATGCAATTTTTGGAGACTATACACCAGGTAAATTTCCTTTCAAAGCCATTTTTAGAGGTTGCAGTGCTCGGGTTATTTCTCAATCCCTATGTCTATCACCCACTAATCTCATTAGATGTGATCTAAAGGCATCATATTCAAGTGTTTGAGATTCCTTATGATGGGGATGGATTGTTAACTTCTTATCATTGATATGTGTTGAGTTATCCTATATTTCTCATCCATTTTCATTGATTCGTATTTGGACTGTCACTATAGTGGTGTGGTTTGATTTGGGTTGAGGTTTTTTTCTGTGTTTTGATGATACATAGGTGTGGTATAGGTTGATCCATGGTTTACCATGTGCGGTTGTGGTTTGTGGAAAATGTTTCTTCACCTATGGAGCATAGTGACTCAATAAAGCTTCATAGAGGAAGTGAATTCCCTTGTTTCTCTTTATTTAGTATCATACTATAGGGGTTTTCTTTTCATTATCTATGGGTTATGGTTGTGATATATTAATGAAAGATAAATAATTAGATAATTTAAATTGAATGGTGAAGGGATATGTTTTGAATGTTTATAATCTTTTATTAATATTGTGATTTTGTGAATTTATGGGATTGATGCCCCACTAAAAATTGAGGCCATTTGAGGATTATTTTTCATTTGATTATATGTGGAGTGACTGTTGTACTTGATGTGACTATTGGGATATCACCCTAAAATAAAGATTGATTAAACACTTATATTTTTCTAATGAAATGGTTTCCCCTAGATTATTGATCATTCTATAGCATCCAAAAAATAAATTGCAATATGATAAAAGTTGTTTTTTAATTCAGTAAAAAGATCTTGATGTGTTCTGATGTGAATCCATGCTTGTGGGGAAACAACATGTGGTTGGGGATTGTAGGGATGATGGTTGTTTTTTTATTCTTTTGGGGTGATCAGGTTGTTGTTGTTTGGCCATGATTTTAGGGTGGTGAGGTGGCTGTTGACTGGATTTTCTTGTGGGATTATAGGGTGATGTTACAATGTGAATGTTGAGATTCTTGTGATGTGTGTTTGATTTTTCCTAGATGTACTAGTTGTGATGGTACAAATGAATTTTTTAATAATGAATAAAATCTAATGGTTTAGTTTGGCTAATGGGTTGTAAATTTTATATTAATAATTAAATAGTGGTCTATGTGGTAAAAAAGTGTTTTTTGATAAATAATGAATAAATGGGTTGATAAAATGGAATTGGTTTCTTATGTGACTTGTGGCTATGGATTTTGTGTTTTTATAAATTTAGTTGTGGTAGGTAAAGCAGTAAAATTGTTAGTAGATTGTTATTTGGTTGTGATACCATCGGTTTGGATTCTATGTGGCTATATATATATATATATATATATATTGATTAGGATTTCTATATTCACCCCATCGACATCAAGTATAATAATCTAACATCTTCATAGTTACATGGGGGAGTTTTTTCAGACATTTTATGATGATAAATAATCGTTGGGTACCCACTCTTTCCATATGTCTCTTCCATGTAAGGTAGGTATTGCACATGTTATGAAGGTTGGAGGTTAGCTAGTTCATTCTATGGTGTTTGTGATATACAATGGGGTTCTGGGTAAGATTAGATGGCACAGGTATTTTCAGGTCATGTGTGACTATGCATGTGGGGCAGTGGCCTAGGTGTTTTCAGGTGAGGTGTACTAAGACTGTATTTCTGCGAAGGATTATGGTGAAGGTCTTTTGTTGTAGAAAGAGGGCATGAAGTTGATGTCCTACCTATTCACAATACTGTACATCTCTTATTATGACAGTGGTTGTGATTTGATATCTTATGCATCTATGGGTGACTTGTGATGGAGTCGTGGTTATGGGGAGGAGAGCCTAGGTGTTTGGTGGCACGATGTGATGTGACCATGCTTGTGGGTCATATTTGTATGAAAAATAAATGGGATTGAAAATACATATGAAGTTAGTGTGTGATAGAATCATTCTAGTGGGAATTCAATGTAGGGAACCATTATCGATATGCTTTTTGTTATATTATATTACTTGTATTGAATTATTTAGTGAGCATTATTTAGTGATGTTGGATATAAAATTAACTTGTTTAGGTGTTTTTTGTTCATCTATTTTCTAATGGTAGAATTATTAGTCTTCTTTCACATGTGCATGAGATACTCTGGCTTTCCCATTAAGTATACTTCTATGCTCACCCTACATATATAAACTATTTTCATGTTTCTAGGTGGATTACTTGGACTATTTAGGAAATTACTATTTTAGACTTTGGATAGATATTGTTTCGGCACTGTATCATTTCTTTTGGGTATTTACTTTGGAGACTTAATCTATATTAGGTTTATTTATACATTCTTTATGGGATGGTTTGGTTTATTTTATATTATTTCTTGGATTTTCCTTTATGGATGATTCATCTTATCTCTCAATCTTATATTGTTATAGAGTTTAATTTATCATATTTCATTAGTTTTTTTATACCATTGATTCCAGTTTCCAACATGGGGCCTACTAGGGGAAGGAATTGAGGGGTCATTATCTCTATCCACTCATTGCGGTATTTTAGGAGGGAGGGGATCATGCTAGATTTGTATCAAAGGTGATGGTTGAGATATATGATGGATTTATGAGTAAAGAACCATGAATATAATATGTGTTGGTAAGGAAATAGATCCCTCTTTCCTTGGTGTGTGATGTAGTAAAAATAATATTTCTTTGACATGCTATTTTAACCCCCCCCCATGATCCAGTGCACAAACTCCGAGTTTATTGAATTAAAAAGTTTTGTAGACTTGTTTGGATGCTTGAGACTTAGGATAGGTACATGAATTATAATGAATTTTGTTATTGCCTATATTGGGTTTTTTTGGAATGTTTAAAAATGAATAAATTTAATTAAATTTATTCTTAATTAAATCATATACTAAAAATCATAGGAAGTACTTTTTTCGTTTTCAAATATGGATCCTGTTAATCATCCATGTGTGGTTTAGGTTGGTGTATTTTAACAGGTTGATCTGATTGATCACCTTAGGGCTGATATGGTGAAACAGGATGATTCTTGGTAGATGTTGTAGTGTGCTTTTCAATGGTAGGATTTGTGGAACTATGAGGGTAGTTTTTTAGATTAGGAGATAGGGATTTGACAGGAGAGGCTCAAGAGATATTTTTGTTTAATCTAGGACCCAATGGGATTCTGGGTTCATTTATAAGGATTTGACAGGAGAGGCTCAAGAGATATATTTTTTTAATCTAGGACCCAATGGGATTTTGGGTTCCTTTGGTATAAATCTATATCAGATAATCTACATGTTAGTGGTAGAAATTATATCTAGAAGAAAGGATGGGTGGTGGCTGTTTCAAGGGATGAATTTCAGAATGTTTTTTGGACAGATATTATTTCTTCTACCATGAAGGCAGTAAGGAGGTAGGATATTCTTTCTCCTTAGCAGAGGAGTATATTAGTGTGAGATATGGGAATCAAATTTGAGGCCTATATGAATTTTTTACAGGAACTTTTTCTAGATGAGGAGTCTCATGAGAGATGCCTGTAGGAGGTATTGTTTCCTTCTATCTATTATTATGTCACTCCCTTCACATTGACAATGTATCTGGTGGGTTAGAAGAAGGTGGAAGTGATCAATTAGATACAATAGTGAGGATGTATTCTAGTTGAGGATAAATAGTAGATTTCCTTGACGAGTATAGTTGTTAGTGGTTTGTATCAAGAACTGGGACCGTTGAGGTTTTGACCAGTGGGGATTCGACCTCTGAAGGTTCTTTTACCCCCTTCGGGGACATGTGGTTTCCATTATTTTACTTTGGTAAATTTTCAAGTGTTTTTCCATTCTGGGGTTCTAGAGAATTACTAAAACTAGTTCACAATGATTCTATGAGCATAGTTTGGGGTAGGGAGACAATTTCAGAGCCAACCTCACATACCGTTTTCATTGTGGACATTTTAGTAGTAGGGATAGTAGTCTTAAGCTCTACTAAATGGAGATGTAATAGTTAGAGGCTGACCTAGGAAAGTTTATCATTTTCATAGACCTCTAATAATGCATTTTAAAGGAGGTGTCCTCACAAAAGTGGTAGAAAAGTGCATAGTTTCACATAGTGGAGGCGGTAGTGCTAGAGGGGACAAAGATCCCCATAGGTATGATCAGTTTTTTTTGTACCCTTGTTTGTGTCTTATTTAATTTAAGATATTTGGACTCATTTGTTGCACCCATTCTAGCCTATACTTTTGGACTAGATGTAGAGAATCTTTCCATGTCCCTTCTATTGAGTACATTAGTTTGGGGATAGACAAGATTTTTTGTGGTGTGGTGAGGATTTTGAGTGATGATGGGGATAATTAAGTCCCATTGGGTTCTTTTATTGATAAATATGAATCCATAAATAGTTATCATAATCATCAAGTGGTTGTATTCCTTTATGTTCTATTATTTACTTCTTCCATAGGATAATAATTTGTAATGATGTAGATGGCAATCATATGTTTTTCATTGGCGATCAGGGTCGTTAGGTTGTTAGATACCATGTGTATCCCATTCTCTCAATAATGGATGTGTTGTCAATGGAATCAGTGTATATGGGAATAGTAGAGGTCTCCATGATTTTTGAGGAGCTTCTAGATGTTTTTCTTTAGGAGGTTGTGATTTTACCCCCATAACATGATGTTGAGTTCAAGATAAATTTACAGCTTTTGGATTCACCAATTTCAATTTATCCTTATCATATGTAACCTTATGGGTCGCTGGAGCTAAAGATTCATATTGAAAATCTAATGAAGAATAATTTTACCCAGCCCAATGATTAGTTGTGGGGTGATCTAGTGTTGTTTTATAAGGAGGATGGTAGTTTGAGGAAGTGTATAGACTACTAAATGTTGAATCATGTGACCATCAAGAGCCAATACCCTCTTCCATGTATTGATTATATTTTCTACCAAGTCATAGGAGGGTGTTGGTTTCATATGATTAATCTCCATTAAGTATATATCCATTTTAGAGTAAAAGATGTAGATATCTTAAAAACTATCTTATCATGCGAGTAATGACATGTCAATTTTGTAGCAATGTCATTCGACATTAAGAATGAACTATTCATGTTCATTGGACTTATGAACTATATGTTCCATGAGATTTTGGATAGATTCATCATCATATTCATCGATGATATATTGATACACATAAAGCCTGAGGAGGGGAATTTCAATCCTCTCAAAAATGCATTTCACTTGCATTGACACCTCCGTCTCTATTGAAATTTTTATAAGTGTAAATTTTGGATAAGAAAGGAGTTATCCTATAGCATGTGGTATCTTATCACGTTGTGGTAGTGGACCTATTTTTGGTCGTGATAGATGTTACTTGGGAATGATCTAAGAATATGGTAGATGTTGGTAGTTTTCTTGGTCTTATATGATATTATAGAAGGGTTTTGTAAGATTTATCTTGAGTTACATCCCCATTGATAGTGGTTACTAGCAACGACAAGTATTTTTTGTGGACTTTTCAGTTCTAGGTAGTTTTTAGTTACCAAATCTAGAAGTTGGTCAGTGCTCTAGTTCTCTAGTTTCCTATGGAGGGTGTAATGTTTGATGTTTTTTTGAAGATTCACATATGGAATTGGGATGAATGTTGATGAAACAATAAGAAGTGATCTCTTACATATCTATGTAGGTAAGCCTCGATGATCATAACTATTTCACACATTATCTTAATCTAGTAGTGGATACATTTATGTTGAAGTTGTGGCGACATTACCTTATCAGAGAGTGCTTTGCAGTCTTCACAGATCATAAGTGATTGAGTAAAATATTTTCATAGAATGATATAAATTTTTAGCATCATAGGTGGATGGCACTTCTCCAGGTTTTTTATTTTACTATTTCTTATACCAAAAAAAAAGTAATGTTGTGACCGATGCATTGAGATGGAATTCGGGGATAGATGTTGTTTAGGATTCATGGGATATATAGAGAGTAATGGGGGTATTTTAAACCTTGAACATAGATTCAAGGTTCGATGGTGGTAGGGTAATATTGTTTTAGATGATGTTGTAATACTCTCTAATGTAGTATGTGGAGGATTCTCAAAGGGGAGTCTAAGAGGCAGAGGTGATGTGTGATCATGTTGTTCGTTGTAATTGTCTAAAGGGATAGTTAGAGGATGGTGGGAACTATATTCTTTCAAGTGGGATTTTTAATCCTTTAGTGATATGAGAGGGATTCCTTCATGAGCTTCATAAATAACCATTGGAAGTACATTTAGATGTTTCCAAGATGTCATGTGGTTTTGACAATGAAGGATTGGTGGCATTGGATGAAATGGGTGGTGGTGGAGTTTGTAGAGACATTATTGTCTTTCAATTATGTAAAGGTTAGGAATCATGTTAATTATGGTGTATTGTAGCCTTTGGATGTTCCCAAGTGGAAATGGGATGACATATCGATAGATTTCTTCAAAGGAATACCTAGTGATTAGGGAAGTTCTGATGAAATATGTGTGATTATGGATTGATTGAAAAAATCATCCATATTCATAGTGATCAAGGTGTCTATCATTTTATATGATATGTCAAAGAGTTTTGTGGATTATGGGATTTAGTTTGATGGAGTTCAAATATCCATTGTCTCATATTCGGAAACATGTTTTCCTTGTGAGTTTGGAAGGGAGAACAATATTCTTTTGGCACTAAGTTACACCTGACCACTGCATTCCTCCCTCAAATGGATGTGCAGACATAGAAGATTATCTAGACACTAGAGGAAATGTTTTGGGAATTTTTCTTTTACTTTAGTGGACTTTGGGTATCAAACATTCATTTGGTGGAGTTTTCTTATAATAATAGTAATAAATCATTCATTACGATTTATCCTTTTGAGTAATTTCATAGGATACCTTGGCATTCTCTATTATGCTAGGTGGAGGTTGGGGATACAACATTTCTTGATCTCAATGTGTTGTAGGGAATGATAAAGAAGGATGAACATGTCAAGAGTGGAAAAACGAAGTGTTGGGTCAGAAGAAGTCTTATATGGATCATGTATGGATGCCCTTAGAGGTTAAGGTTGGGGACCCCATGTTCTCGGAGGCATACCATCAACATGAATATAAGTGCATTGTGATAGGGAGTAAGGTTTCTCCATTGTTTTTTTTGGATTTTTAGGTGATATGGAGATCTTGTGAGGGGGAGTATCAGTTGCAATTTCCCCCAAGGTTAGAGATTATCCCAAATGTATTCCTTGTCTCTCAGCATAATCAGTATCATCATAATGACTCCCATGTCATTGATTGGGGATATTTGGATATCAAGGATAGAGTATCATTCTTAGAGAGGCCAATAGAGATTCAAAATCACCCAAATAAGGTTCTTATTTTATGGAACATTCCATTGTTCCATGTGTTGTGTAGTTATGGTGTCGTAGAGGAGAGTATGTGGGAGAAATTGACATATATTCTTTCCAAATTCTAGGATTTATTTTAATTTTATAATTATTAGTTTTTCTATGTAATGTGAGGTTCAGTTAATTTTTTATTAGAATAGTGGTTTTTAATTATTGATGTGTTATTTTTGATGGAGTCTTGACATATGAAAAGCGGAGGACCTGATCCCCAATATAGATTCATAAAATGTGATGTGATTAATATCGTGTGGGATGATTTGTGTGTTCTATAGTGGATAGTATCTTATAATGGAGGATTGAAATCCCTGACATTTATATTCAGGGTAGTGTGGTATGTTGAATTCTATGGTTGTTGGTTTGGGTTTCCTACTGGTTAATAAGGTCGTGGTGATGTGGTGTTATGGTGATGAGGTTGTGCGTGATGTTTTGTTTCTATTTTGTTTGACATTAATGGTCGATGGTAGAATTTGAGATTCTAAGTGTTCTTTGGGAGGTACATCAGAATATGGTTTTTCAGACCCCTTTCCTTCTAGGATTTGTTTTGGATTCATGAGGGAATGACTCATTTGGGAGGTATTTGATGAAATGGTTTGTTCATACCTGGTCTATTTGTTTCCTGATTTTTGGTGTTTTTAGGTTCTTGTAGGAGTCCTAGAGTGATTATTGGGGGTTTGGACACTAAAATATGGAAGTAGATGAAATAAATATCGTGTAATGCGTACACAACATGTAAATGTGATTCATGAATTTTGTGAGGTTGGTTAATGATGTGGAAAAAAGATGTGGAAAATTCATTTGAGGAGACACATATTTCAGAGGTACATAAATCCTAACATTTATATTACATGAAGGGATTATGCGCTGTATAAATATCTTGTGCAATGAATATTTAAAGTATTGAGTGCTCAGGTTATTTCTCAAACCCTATGGCTTGTGCATGCTTATCTCATTCTAGGTGATCCAATGGCTTCCACTTATATATTTTTCTGATTCGTTTTTATGGTGATTGATTTTAGTCTTCCAATTTTATACCCATGATGATTTTTTCTCTTGTTCTTAACAGTTTTCTTCTGTTCTTCTTCATAAATTCACAGTGGTGGTGTAGTTTGGATTGGGTTGTGTGTTTGGGTTACATTTGGAAGATCCTTTGGTGCATTATTGGTTGATATGAGGTTTCTTATTCACGGTTTTTTTTTCAACCATTTCTTATTCACCATACAATGTTTAGGGAGACATCAATGCTCTTTGAGGCAGTTAATCCCTCATTTATATACATTTTATATCATATAGGAGGGGTTTACTTTTGTTTATCTGTGGGATATGGTTTTTTTGGCTTTATAAAAGAAAAAAATTGGATAATTGAAATTCAAGGGTAAAGGGGTTTGTTTCCAATGTTTTTTTAGATTCATTATTTTTAGGATATAGTAATCATACTGGATTAATGCCCCACTACAAATTGTGTCCCTTAGGGGATTTGATTGCACTTGATGATATGTTCTATGACTGTTGTACCTGATGTGATTGTTATGAAATCACCATTAAGTGAAAATTTATTATCCAATTATATTTGGATAATGAAATAGTTTCTCTATTATTATGGCTTGTGTGCTAATTCACCGTAAATGAAGTGATATGTGATAAAATCCCCTTTTAAAATTTATAAAATTATCATGATATATTGTGATGTGTGGTCATGAGTTTAGGGAGGTGATGTGTGGTTGGGTCATGTGGGTATGAGGGTTTTATGGATGTGATTTTTTGGTGGCGATATGGTTGTTTCATGTCCATCATTTTAGAGAGGTTTGGTGGTTATTTTTTGGTAGTGTATGTGGGTTGACGTGGTAATGGTAGGATAAGAATGTTGAGAATCTTGTGATATTTGGTTGTTTTTTCTTGATTCCCAAGTAGTGATGGAATAAATTACTTGTTTAATACTGATTTAAATGAAATGAATTTTTTTAGTTAATGGGTTAGAAAAGGATAAGGAATAAATAAAAAGTGGGTTGAGTGGTAAGATGGGGTTTTGGATAAAAAGTGAAAATAATGGGTTGATAAAATTGAATTAGTTGGTGATGTGACTTGTGGATTTGGAAAGTATAGTGTTCTATAATTAGTGGTGGTAGTGAATGTGGTAATGTTTTTAGTCAATTAGTGTTTGGTTTTAAACCCATAGGTTCAAATTGTTTATATATATATATATATACTTTTATATTAATTTTGATTTCTATATACACCCAACCCAGATGGAGAATATTGTGCCAACCACTGCATAGTCATTCATGGTTTGTTTTTTCTCACATCTACTGAGGAGGATGGATGGATGGGTACCCATTCATTCCCACAGTCTATTCTTGGGGAGGTAGGTATTTCACATGCTATGTTAAATGTAGTTCTGTTAGTGCATTAGATACTGGTGTTGATAACCTAGGTGCTTTCGGGCAAGATGTGATGGGCCATATTAATTCGGGTGAGATGTAACTATGATTGTGGGGTGCCCATGATTTCAAGATCAGATGTGGCCATGATTTCAATGTGGCGATCCCATGACTCTATGGCAATAATGTTATGATACTATGATTGTGGGGTTATGTGTTTTATAGAAGATATGGGATCTCTATGATGTATGATGTTGGGGTGTGACAGTGGAATACTGGTGGGAAATATGTTGTGAAACCCTTATCAATATAATTCTTAGTATATTGTATTACTTCGCCTGTGTTATTTGGTGAGGATGGTTCTATGAGGTCGATATGAATATTTTACATGTTGGGGCTCTGATGGTAATTCTATTTTCTCATGGGTGCATTAGCATTCTTCATTCACATATAAATGAGAGAATGTACTTTTCCTACTTATTATACTATTATTTTAAAGCTACATATTTAAATTGTTTTCATTTCTAATAGTATTACATGGGTTTTGATCAAAATTACCCACTCAATCCTTGAATAACTAATGTTTTACTGATTTATCTTTTCTTTTGGGAATTTACTTGTGAGAAATTTTTAGTATCAATTTTAAATATACATGCATTTTGGTATGTTTTTCAATTATTTTACATTTTTTCATGGAGTTTTTATGGATGATTCATGTTATCTCCCAATACTATATTATTATAGAGGGTATTAACTCTCATTTTAATAGATTTGTACACCTTTAATTCTAGTATCTATCATCAGTTCTATTATATGTTGGACTCATTGGAAATTATCTATTTCCCCTCATTGCAGTATCTTTGGAGGGAGGGGGTCATGATAAGTTGTATATGTAGTGTTAATCCATCCACCTCTACCCATAATAAGTTTTATGATCATGATTTCCATTTTATTGACATAGATAAATGTATTTGCAATATTAATTGTTATTTTCTTCTAACACAGTTTGATCATGTATTGATATTTCAACGTTGTGGTATGCTTTCTTAATTTAGTAAAATGTATTGATTTCTATCTTAATGAAAAGTAATGTCCCTTGGAAAAAGGCCTTTAAACTAGATTTTTGATTTCCTAAATTATTAATTGTACAAATATGATTTAATTATTATAGATACCCATTTTTTTATTTTCATGGATATATCATCCTCTCAGTTTCAATTTTATTAGGGCTTCATGTTTTTTACTTATTCATGTTGTAATATTTACACCATGTTTATGATAAGATTACTTTATTTGTACGTTATCCCTTACTAAGCATTTTATCTAACCCATACTAATATTTTGATTTCCATACGTTATAAAGAACATTAGTACATATGAGATGTTTAGAAGTATTACATTTTTGGATGAAACTTTTGGAGATATTGAATTCAATTATGGATTAAGTAGTTTCGTAGGTAATTGAATAAAAATGCCTTTGGTAAAAATAACATGGAATTTTATAGTATTTTTTTTTTTAAATTATCTAAATCTCATAAATTTCAAAAAATATAATTTTGATATAAGATTTTTATTGATATTTAAATTTAAGTATGGTTATATGTGGTATTTTATAGCTTGTAACAAATTATTTAACGTATGTGTATATGGGAACCCAATCAAGTAGTGTTGTTTCATAGTTCTAAAATTATGAATACCAGGAGGATAAGGAATTATAAATTTACAAACCTTCATATATTAATGAACATAAATTGGTCCAAAATGATATGCTCAAATGAAAAAAGTAAAATTAATAGATTGGATGTTTAGATACAAAATCATACATCTTAAACTATGTTTAATGAGATGATCAAACAACCTATAAATAATGAAATCACATAGTTATCTCCCTAAAAATATCAAAATATGAATGTTTTTCCTTAAAATAGTTATATTTTTTAGGAATCAGGTAATGGAACTGACATTAACAGTAAAACACATGAAATAGAATAATGAATATGAAAGTTCCTTTTAAATAGTTCTGTTTAAAAAACTGATGAAGGAATCATGAAGAACATGTATAACCCCCAAAAATAAAGAATGAAAAATAAACTATAAATATATGTAAATCACATATATATGAAATATATAATAATTACTTGATAATAGAAAATGAAGGTGATGTATATAGAGAACATGCATAACCATAAGGAAAAGAGGGTGTTTTAGATGTTCCTTTACCTGCTGTCCTTATTTGATTAATGTGTGATTATAACCTCTTGAATAACCATGTTAATTTAATTAAAAAATTTCTTCATAATTTTTGTGTATTTTAATTTTTATGGTCCATTCATTATCACATGCCATTTATTTATTGTAAAATTTGTTCTCTCTACGGTAACATTAGGTCGTTTGGTCACTTTCCCTAATACATCTTTTGTATGTTAAACATGGTCAAATGTTTTATAAAATAGTAATATAATCTAAATAATTGTAGAGTTATAGAGTATTTATCATTTTTTAGTGTAAAATAAATAATAATTAACTGATTACCCCAAATAGATTAAAATCATGAAAGATACTTGTTTAATGAGATTAAAATTACTACAATCGTTTATTGAAAATATCATATATATAATGGCCAACATATATTTTCAAAATATTTTTCAAGTTATAAATATCATCTTTATGAACAACATTATTTTATAGGACCATACATGTTTGGTGGGGATAAGAAATAAAATACACCATCCATGTAGGTGGTGAGCCCAGCATAATTTGAGGGATATTTTATTTTTAAATAGATGAGAGGAAGGTAGATAATTGTTATCCATAATGATAATAAAAAATTCAATATATTAATATTATTTATTTAATTATATTTATATGGTTATAATATAATTAGAGTTAGAAGAAAAAAATTTAATAGAAAAAAAATGAGATATAGACTTAGATTTCTTACGAAACTTCTTTGGAGGAATCATCTGCTAATTGTATTATGCCTTTAAAGGGAGGACTATTGATGGTATAATAACCATTTAGAAATGGGTATGAGTTTTTTAGAGGTATTTTGAGAGAATATGGTAAATCATAGAATTTTAAGTTGTGTGGAGAAGTGACGAAGTGGATTGTAGTATTTATAAGGGGAGGAGTGTAACATCCCAAGTAAGTAATGAAAAATAGATATTTTTATCTATGTCTATTAATGAATTAGATAGTTTTTTAGAGGCTTAAAATGAAAATAAATCCAATATTAAGCATGGAATACACTAATATTTTTAAAATATTGTTTTACTGACTTTGATGGAAAAAAATTTTTATTCTATATTTTGACAATTTTATAAACTATGTTTGTCAAAATAAACTTGTTCTTTATGATTGGGACATCAAAATTTACTTTGTGTGAATTTTTGGTATTTTTCTGACAATGTTCATTTTTTTAATGAATAGTGGAAAATACGGCATTTTACATCAAAACTGCTTTTTATTCTAATTTATTTATATGATTAGATTATCTTTTGAATTGGTTTTGAAGTGAAATTAAAATATATTTTTACCATTTAATCCAATGGTGGTCATTGGAATCAATTTCACTTTGAAATTGGACTTAAACTGGTGTCAATCTTTTGATACTTATTGTTTCATAAAAACACGCTATTTGTCATAACTGCAGGAATTAATTATTAAATTAATTAATGTGACTTATATGTTTTGAATTTTGTAAAATAGACTTCATTTTTGAATTCAGAATATCAAATATAGCTTAGGGGTAATTTTTGGTAATTTTCTGAAAAACTCCAATTTTTGATGAATAGTGAAACCAATAAGTGGTAGTTAAAGAAACTGATTTTTCGTTTAAATGAAACTTTGCCACTTTTGTGTTTTGAATTTCAAAAATACGACATACATGGTTTTCATTAGTATTAAAATGTGGTTCAATGGGATGAAAATAAATTTTTGGTGAATAGCAACTTTTTTTCATTAATCGGGATTAGAGGTAATTAGTGTAATTTAAGGTAAAAATGATGTTATAAAAATGTGAAAACACCATGACACTTGTCCTACACCTATTGGGTGAGTCATGGCCGACCAAGACAACCCATGGGTCGATTTAGGGGACCCCATGGAGCCACTTGGGTGAGATAATGACTTTAATGCCTTTTTTTAAATAAAGGTGAAAATGACACTAACATAAATTGTTTTACTAAAACAATTTTTAGAAGGGGTTATACTAATCATATTTTTGTATATAAATATTTATTAGAAAGATAAAACGATTTAATACATCATATTAGTTGTTTTATAATTTTTAGACATTAAATAAATTAAATTATTTATGACATCATGATGATGGAGCGATTACCTCATTATTTAACGATTTAAATAAAATGGAAAGATAATGTAATATCTAAGACCTAAACTTGTCCAAAAACTATTGGATGGGAATATTTCTAAGCCTTATCATATTATCTTCGAAATATATCAATGTGGGACCTTAGAAATTTGAAACACTTTTGCAAATAAAATAATAGTTTCATGATTTCCAAAAGTTACCCTCCTCTCCTCTTATAAAAGGCCCCCACCTCTACCTCATTTCACACACTCCTCAAGACTTTGGCTCGGCCAACCCCTGCCCATTTACTCTCTCCACATCCCTCTCCTCATCCTAGAGGATTCCCTTTGGGTATAATCCTTTCAAAGGAAGCCTTTAGGCTCAAATCAAAAGGAGTTACACTTTTAAAGTTAATTCATTCTCTCATGTTCATTTGTTTTATTTTGCTTCTCCAACCAACTAAACTCTTTTTATTTACTTCTTTTGTAACAACAACAGTATCCTCAATATACTATGATGTTGTTATAAGATTTATTCGAGCTACACTCTCACACAACTACATCAAATGGTTAAAGAACATACGGTTTCTGTGGATGGAAAAATTCTGCCTCCCGAAACGATGATTGTTCAATACTCATTTAACACCTTCAAAGGTGGCCATTATGATGTCACTATTTTTATATATGATATATAATATGTCTATTCTTTCCTTAAGCTTCTTTAGTTTTCATTTATGTCATACCATTATTGTTTCCGTTATGGGTAAACACCATATCTTCATTTTAGGAAGTGCCGACTACCGCCCCCTGAAAGTGATTTGATTCGTTAATACCATATGTGAGATGTGTAAAGGATAAAGTTAATGATATTATATATGTTATTATACTGGAATTATAATATACTCTTATATCATTATGATTCCATTCCAGAAAATACTAAATAGAAATGGAAGTAGCATTCATGCGTACGTACGGCTTACCGTCTCCATGAACGGTGCGTTTCATTTCTTACCTCCGATTGTCATGTAATATTATAAATACATGTATATGCTAAATATATATGATATATATGTTATCCAAATCATTAATATCATTCTATATATAACTAACCTTTGACCAAATTAACAACATGTATGTATAAGAAGTCTATTTTTGACTTAAGAACCAAATACCGACAAAATGAACATTATTAACTTAAATGATTACATGATGTTCATAACATGGTATAAAAGGAATAATGAACTTGAAAAAGGTACTTAAGCAAGTAGAGATTAGATCAAGTTTATTATTTAGGAGATTAAAGAATGGTCAGGTCAAGTCGGATACGAGGTATGGGACTTCGTCTCAATCTCCTTTCATTGAGGCATATTTTATTTTATACACAACTTTCTTTTATACGGTGTATAAACCCCTTTTGACTTTTATGATTATCCAAAAGGAATATTTTTTATACGAAGCCTTTTACAAAATGAAAAAAAAGATTGTTTTTGTCGTACGTATGCGGCGACAACGACTTCTCCGCCGTCGTGACCATTATTTGAGTTTCGGTTTCCTCTACAAGCCATACCTTTTTTTTAAAAGAAAAATAAATACCATGTTTTACTTTTCATTTATTTTGGTATTGAAAATGGTTTTCATGATGTTTTTATATCAATGTGTTGTATTGATATCTTGTGACTGAAAGGTGGAAACGTTCTGTTTCCTTTATGCATGTTTTATGTGATATGATTATGTTGAGGTTCTTGGGCATTATTATGATGACGGGTGGTTCCGTGATAAACTAAGGGCGGGTGAGCCTGATATAGCTCTCCAATGCATTGGGTAACGCGAAGGAGTGAAACGTTAAGGTTTCTCCGAAGAGATTTAGGGAATATACTGTGATGGGTATTCCAAACGTAACCAAGAGGGTTACTCCCTACGTAAGAATGTTATGAATGCCTCAAGTTACCTTTATGTCTTATGATTTCAATGATTTACTCATGATTTGATGAGATATGTTAATGTGCTTATGTTTTATGGGTAAAGTATGATTTCACTATTATGTATATATGTACCCATGTTTCCTTTGCATGTTTTTATAACCCATACTGAGTTTTTATGCTCATCCCAGGTTTTTGAAATGTTTTTCACAGGTCACTGGAAAAGTACATGATAAGATGATAGTGTCAAGGAAGTGTCAAGAAAGAATCCATGTTTTATTTTAAATATGTTTCTATTGATGGGAATGAAGAATACTATCTTTATGTAACCACTTTGTTTATATGTGGAATGTAATGCAAGTTTTATGATCTAATTCTCTAAAAGTCTAAACCCGAAAAGATCCTCAACACGTAATCTTGTGATAACTCAAGATTATGTAAGGTTTAAGGCTGGGGCCTTATAGTTGGTATCAAAGGTCAGTTTAGATAACTTTAGGAGTTAGAATTCTATTAAATGATTATCCAAAAATATATATTTTTTTTAATGGTCAAATTGAAGTGATATAGTATTTGAAGATTACCATGTTGCTTCATCTAAGACATGTTTGTTCAGAATGGTTTTCCACAGAGGAAACATGGAAGCAGTGCTAGGAAGGCATGCAGAAGGAAATAACCTTCCGAATCAGCATCCTGAGATGGTCGGAATTGGAACTGAATAGTTTGTTACAGTAATGGCGCAGTTGACTCAAGCGATAAATGGTGGTGGTATCCATGCACAAGATCAGCCAGATCAACCGCAGAGGAACATGTCTGTGGTGGAACATTTCATGAGCCAACATCCCCCATCATTCAGAGGATCATCTGACCCTGTGCTAGCTGAAGGGTAGATTAAAGCACTGGAGAACATTTTTGATGTCATGGGGTGTTCAGACAATCAAAAGGTTAGTCTTGCTATTTACCGTTTGGAGGGTGAAACATATCAGTGGTAGTCGATGGTTAAAAATATCAAGGACGCTGATGTGATTGATGCTCTCAACTGGGATGAATTCAAACATATGTTTCATGAGAAGTATTTTCCTAAGGCTGTTCGAATTAGGATGGAAAAGCAATTCTTAGAATTGAGGCAAGAGGAAGACTCAGTGGCTACCTATGAAGAAAGGTTCACTCGATTGGCATGGTATGCTCCAAATTTTATCCGGGACCTTGATAGTAAAATTAATCATTTTTACTCAGGATTAAAGACAAAATATCAAAGGGCATTAGCTTCTCGTGAGTTTAAAAGTTATGAAAAGCGTGTTCGATGTGCTGAGAATGTGGAAATGGAGTTTGCCGATGACCAAGTGTTCTATAACAACCAGCAGAAGAAGAGACCGAGGTGGCAGGAGAGAGGTAAGAATTCTTCAAAAAGTCTGATGGTAGAAAACTAAGTTTCCAGCTTGTGATAAATGTGGCAAAAGGCATGCTGGGGAATGTCTTCTGAATTTTGGAAAGTGCTACTGATGTGGTAATATGGGACATAAGGCTCATGATTGCACTGAAAAGGATCAAGGTGAAGGTAAGACCAAATTTGATTTACAGTTAGTGAAATGTTATAAGTGCAATGAGATGGGTCACTATGCAAATGAGTGTCCGACAAAGAGCTTGAGTGATGGGAAGCAGTTAGACTACAAACAGAAAGGGGTGGTGAAATCCTTTGCAACTACTTCAGAAGATGTTGGGCCATCAAATGAAGTTGTATCGGCTCCCAGGAGCTCAGTATTTTTCAAAGATTGACCTGAGATCGGGGTACCATCATCTGAAGGTAAAGGAGGCAGATATTCCGAAGACCGTGTTCTGTAGGATATATGGCCATTATGAATTTGTAGTAATGCCTTTTGGGCTAACCAATTCACCTACTGTATTCATGGACATAATGAATAGAATTTTCCATGAGTTCTTGGATAAGTTTGTGGTGGTTTTCATTGATGATATTTTGGTGTTTTCTAAAAGTAAAGAGGAGCATGAAAGACATTTAAGGGTTATCTTGCAAACATTAAAAGAAAAGGAACTGTATGGAAAATTCAGAAAGTGTGAGTTTTGGTTGCAAAAAATTTCTTTCCTTGGTCATATTGTTTCTAAATATGGAATAACTGTTGATCCTGCAAAAATAATAGTTGTGGAAGAATGGCCAAGACCCACAAATGTAACCGAGATTCGTAGATTCCTTGGTTTGGCAGGCTATTACCGAAGGTTTGTTAGAAATTTTTCACGATTATCTAGTCCAATGACTGAGCTAACTCGGAAGGGTGTTAAGTTTATCTAGACAAAAGAATGTGATGATTGTTTTCAGGAATTGAAAAGAAGATTGGTGAATGCTCCAGTTTTGGCACTACCTTCCAGGAATGGTGAGTTTGTTATATACAGTGATGCTTCATTGAAAGGACTTGGTTGCGTCCTAATGCAGAATGATCAGGTAATTGCTTATGATTCATGACAATTGAAAACTCATGAGGTAAATTACCCTACACATGATTTGGAATTAGCTGCTGTTGTTTTTGCTTTAAAATTTTGGAGGCATCATTTGTATGGAGTAAAGTGTGAAATATATACTGATCACAAAAGTTTAAATTATATATTCACTCAGAAAGAGTTAAACATGATACAGAGGAGATGGCTGGAATTAATCAAGGATTATGATTGTACAATTCATTACCATCCGGGAAAAGCAAATAATGTGGCTGATGCTTTGAGTCGAAAAATTAATGCTTCATTAGAAATGTTGTGTTTGGAATGTGATCCTTTGGTTAGGTATTTGATGAACTTTGGCATAGAAGTTTTTGGTCCAGGAAGTCCTTCAATTTTGTTTCAGGTATCAGTGAGATCTTCTCTATCGAACAGAATCAAGCAAGCACAGAAGCAAGACAGTGAGTTGCAGAAAAAGGTAGAGCTGGTTCAGAAAGGTAAGTTGCCTGAATTCAACATTGATAATGATTGTGTTTTGAGATTTGGGAAGATATTGTGTGTGCCTTGTGATTCACAGTTGAAGAGAGATTTGTTATGTGAAGCTCATAGTTCTCCGTTTTCAGTTCTTCCGGGCAGTACTAAGATGTATAGAGATCTGCTGGAGTATTACTGGTGGGATGGAATTAAAAGGGTTATTGCTGATTTTACTGTGAAGTGTTTGACATATCAACAGGTTAAAGCAAAGCGACAGTTACCGAAAGGGATGCTTCAGCATTTACCAATGCCAGAGTGGAAATGGTAGAATATATCAATGGACATTATTGTGGGATTACCGAAGACATCTCGAGGTAATAATGCAATCTGGGTTATTGTTGATCGCTTGACCAAATCTGCTTATTTCTTTGCTATACGAGATACTTTCTCTCTTGAACAACTTTCCCGTTTGTATCTTAAAGAGATAGTCAGGTTACATGGAGTTTCTCTCTCCATTTTATTGGATCGTGATCCCAGGTTTACTTCTAACTTTTGGAAAGGGCTTCAGAAGTCAATGGGAACTGAATTAAATTTTAGTACAGCTTTTCATCCTCAATCAGATGGGCAGTCAAAACGAACAATTCAGACCTTGGAGGATATTCTACGAGCTTGTTCGATGGATTATCAGGGAAGTTGGGACCAACATCTTTCTTTGGTTGAATTTTCATATAATAACAATTTTCATTCCAGTATACAGATGGCACCATTTCAGGCATTATATGGGAAGCGGTGTCGAACTCCAGCTTTTTAGGATGAAGTGGGTGAAAGGAAGTTGATGGGACTAGAATTGGTAGAAGAGTTGGCAGAAAAAGTTCAACTAATTCAGAAGCACATGAGAACTGCTTAGAGTAGGCATAAAAGTTATGCAGACAACAGGAGGAAGGACCTATCCTTTGAGGTAGGTGATCATGTTTTTCTCAATGTATCACCATTGAAAAGTGTGATGCGATTTGGTAAGAAAGGAAAGATGAGTCCAAGGTTCATTGGACCATATGAAATTCTGGAGAGAGTTGGATCAGTTGCTTACCAAGTGGCTTTACCTCCGAGTTTATCTCAGGTACACAATGTTTTTCATGTTTCGATGTTGAGAATGTACATGCCAGATCCATCTCATGTTTTGAGTCCAGAGGTAGTTTAGCTGGAAGAGAACCTATCTTATGAGGAACAAACGGTCCAGATTCTTGACCACAGGGATCAAGTGTTACCGAATAAGGTGATTAATCAGGTAAAGGTTTTGTGGAAAAACCACATGATTGAAGAGGCAACATGGGAATCTAAAAATGCAATGAGGGATAAGTACCCCCATTTATTTGATAAGTAAATAAATTGCGGGGACGCAATTTTCTAAAGGGGGGAAGGATGTAACATCCCAAGTATGTAATGAAAAATAGATATTTTTATCTATGTCTATTAATGAATTAGATAGTGTTTTATAGGCTTAAAATGAAAATAAACCAAATCTTAAGCATGGAATACACTAATATTTTTAAAAGATTGTTTTACTGGTTTTGATGGAAAAAAATTTTGAATCTATCTTTTGACAATTTTATAAACTATGATTGTAAAAATAAACATATTCTTTATGATTGGGACATCAAAATTTACTTTGTGTGAATTTTTGGTATTTTTCTGACAATGTTCATTTTTTAATGAATAGTGGAAAATACTTCATTTTACATCAAAACTGATTTTTAATCTAATTTATTTATATGATTAGATTATCTTTTGAATTGGTTTTGAGTGAAATTAGAATATTTTTTAACCATTTAATCCAATGGTGGTCATTGGAATCAATTTCACTTTGAAATTGGACTTAAACTGGTGTCAATCTTTTGATACTTATTATTTCATAAAAACACGCTATTTGTCATAACAACGGTAATTAATTATTAAATTAATTAATGTGACTGATATGTTTTGAATTTTTTAAAATAGACTTCATTTTTGAATTCGGAATATCAAATATAGCTTAGGGTGAATTTTTGATAATTTTCTGAAAAACTCCAATTTTTTATGAATAGTGAAACCACTAAGTGGTAGTTAAAGAAACTGATTTTTCGTTTAAATGAAACTTTGAAACTTTTGTGTTCTGAATTTCAAAATTCCAACATATATTGTTGTCATTAGTATGTAAAATGTGGTTCAATGGGATGAAGATAATTTTTTGGTGAATAGTAACTTTTTTCATTAATCGCGATTAGAGGTAATTAGTGTAATTTAAGGTAATAATGATATTATAAAAATGTGAAAACACCATGAAACTTGTCCTACACCTATTGGGTGAGTCATGGCCGACCAAGAAAACCCATGGGTCGATTTAGGGGACCCCATGGAGCCACTTGGGTGAGATAATGACATTAATACCTTTTTTTTAAATAACGGTGAAAATTACACTAACATAAATTATTTTACTAAAACAATTTTTAGAAGGGGTTAGGCTAATCATATTTTTCTCTATAAATATTAATTATAAAGATAAAATGATTTACTAAATCATATTATTTTTTTATAATTTTTAGACATTAAATAAATTAAATTATTTATGACATCATGATGATGCAGCGATGACCTCATTATTTAACGATTTAAATAAAATGGAAAGATAATGTAATATCTAAGCCCTACACTTGTCCAAAAACTATTGGATGGGAATATTTCGAAGCCTTATCATCTTAGCTTCTAAATATATCAATGTGGGACCTTATAAATTCGAAACACTTTTGAAAATAAAATAATAGTTTCATGATTTCCAAAAGTGCCTCTCCTCTCCTCTTATAAAAGGCCCCCAACTCTACCTCATTTCACACACTCCTCAAGCCTTTGGCTCGGCCAACCCCTGCCCATTTACTCTCTCCACATCCCTGTCCTAATCCTAGAGGATTCCCTTTGGGCATAATCCTTTCAAAGTAAGCCTTTAGGCTCAAATCAAAAGGAGTTACACTTTTAAAGGTAATTCATTCTCTCATGTTCATTTGTTTTATTTTGCTTCTCCAACCCCCTAAACTCTTTTTATTTACTTCTTTTGTAACAACACCAGTATCCTCAATATACTAGGATGTTGTTTTAAGATTTATTCGAGCTACACTCTCACACAACTACATCAAATGGTTAAAGAACATACGGTTTCCGTGGATTGCGAAATTCTGCCTCCCGAAACGATGATTGTTCAATACTCATTTAACACCTTCAAAGGTGGCCATTATGATGTCACTATTTTTATATATGATATATAATATGTTTATTCTTTCCTTAAGCTTATTTATTTTTCATTTATGGAATACCATTATTGTTTCCATTATTGGTAACACGATATCTTCATTTTAGGAAGTGCGGACTACCGCCCCCTGAAAGTGATTTGATTCGTTAATACCATATGTGGGATGTGTAAAGGATAAAGTTAATGATATTATATATGTTATTATACTGGAATTATAATATACTCTTATATCATTATGATTCTATTCCAGAAAATATGAAATAGAAATGGAAGTAGCGTTCATGCGAACGTACGGCTTACCGTCTCCATGAATGGTGCATTTCATTTCTTACCTCTAAATCTGATGTAATATTATAAATACATGTATATGCTGAATATATATGATAGATATGTTATCCAAATAATTAATATCATTCTGGATATAATGAACCTTTGACCAAATTAACAACATGTAAGTATAAGAAGTCTATTTTTGACTTAAGAACCAAATACCGACAAAATGAACATTATTAACTTAAATGATTACATGATGATCATAACATGGTATTAAAGGAATAATGAACATGAAAAAGGTTCTTAAGAAAGTATAGATTAACTCATGTTTATTATTAAGGAGATTAAAGAATGGTCGGGTCAAGTCGGATACGAGGTATGGGACTTTGTCTCAATCTCCTTTCATTGAGGCATATTTTATTTTATACACATCATTCTTTTATACGGTGTATAAACCCCTTTTTACTTTTACGTTTATCCAAAAGGAATCTTTTTTATATGAAGCGTTTTACAAAATGACAAAAGGGAATGTTTTTGTCGTACGTATGCGGCGACAACGAAGTCTCCGCCGTCGTGACCATTATTTGAGTTTCGGCTTCCTCTACAAGCCATAACTTTTTTTAAAGAAAAATAAATACCATGTTTTACTTTTCTTTTATTTTGGTATTGAAAATGGTTTTCATGATGTTTTTATATCAATGTGTTTTATTGATATCTTGTGATTGAAAGGTGGAAATGTTATGTTTCCTTTATGCATGTTTTATGTGATATGATTATGTTGAGGTTCTTGGGCATTATTATGAATACAGGTGGTTCCGTGATAAACTAAGGGTGGGTGAGCCCAATATAGCTCTCCAATGCATTGGGTAACGTGAAGGAGTGAAACATTAAGGTTTCTCCGAAGAGATTTAGGGAATATACTGTGATGGGTATTCCAAATGTAACCAAGAGGGTTACTCCCTACGTAAGAATGTTATGAATGCCTCAAGTTACCTTTATGTCTTATGATTTAAATGATTTACTCATGATTTAATGAGGTATGTTAATGTGCTTATGTTTTATGGGTAAAGTATGATTTCACTCTTATGTATATATGTACCCATGTTTCCTTTCCATGTTTTTATAACACATACTGATTTTTTATGCTCATCCCAAGTTTTTGAAATGTTTTTCACAGGTCACGGGAAAGGTACATGATAATATGATAATGTCAAGGAAGTGTCAAGAAAGAATCCATGTTTTATTTTAAATATGTTTCCCTTGATGGGAATGACGAATACTATCTTTATGTAACCACTTTGTTTATATGTAAAATGTAATGCATGTTTTATGATCTAATTCTCTAAAACTCTAAACCCAAAAAGATCCTCAACGTGTAATCTTGTGATAACTCAAGATTATGTAAGGTTTAAGGCTGGGGCCTTATAAGGAGAGTAGTGTTTTAGAGTAAAATATTGATTATTTTCTCATTAAGGTTGTTTCTTAGATTATAAAAAAATATCACTTTATGATTAAACAATTTATAGCTATATTAGAGTAGAATAAATCCAAAAAAAAATTAATCTTTTATCTAATTAAATAGACGTAAAGAACCAAAAATAGTTTCAATGAAAATTTATTTTAATTATGGTTTATAAATGTAAAGTATAGGATTCTAAATTCAATATAATATTTTTAAATTCCTTATTTCACCTACTTGAAAATATATTTTTTGATAAAAATGTCTTATAAAATTTCAATCCATTCATATATCATAATGATGACATGAAATTCATTGTATTTGTAATTTTTTTTATCATTCATCAAAAAAGAAAAAAAATTGAAAAAAGAAAACAAATCACCATAAGGTATCATTGAAATCCTGTTTCCAAAATTAAACTTCATTTAATGAATATAACATTTTAAATTTGAGAAAAATAATTTTTAAACAAAATTCTAACTTATTAAAAAATATATTTTTTTATGAGTCGATCGAATTTCTGACCCATAGAAAAATTAATGATGATATCATAAATTACAGTAATTATTTATATAAAAATAACTACAATTTCCTAGAACAATTTTTTTTTAAATAATGATAATTTAATATTATTAAGTTTATCATAAAAAATTTTTGAAAGAAAATAATACATATATATTTTACCAAAAATATCAGAAAAGCATCCATTGTGTCAAACATTAATTTTATCATATTTAATACTTAATTATAGTATGATTTAAATTAATTATTTATTAATCTATAATAGTAATTCTATAAATAATTATATTTATGTGATGTTCTTTTTATTATCCATGTGTATTAAAATATAAAATATTATTAAATATTACACATCTTTAATCTGAAGGATAACTCCTTATGTAAATGTCTAGGTCATTACATCTAAGAAGATATAAGTATTTTCCAATCCCATTATAACTATTTGAACAATTATCTAAATCAAGACCAAGTTTAAAACCTCATATTTTTACGAGGCTTGAAAATATCTACCCATTGGAAAAATAACATCATCACACCAAGACAAAAGAGGACCATCCACTACGTTACACAAACTTTCTACACGTTAAGATAGATGGAGGCTTAATGTTAAGATATATACCCAATTAAAATTGATATACGATTATCTAAATAATATCCCAACAACTTCAGCATCAATCTTGGTGTGGGGATATCTCTCTATTTCTAAATGAATCAAAAAATATCTCTTTAAAATTGTTCATTTTTCATCAAGAATTTGAAAATTATGTAAATGAATCTATGTAATTTTATATTAAAATTATGTAATATACTAACCAATCAGAAAGTTCAAACTAAAAGAAACCCTCTAATTGGCCACGGGATAGTGACTACTGCTATGGTATCAACAGAAAATAAATAGAGGATTTACTACTTAATATTGCTTCTTTACTAGTAGAAATGAAACCATATTAACCATGATATAATCAAAAATCCACCAATAAAATTATATAAGTAGTTAACCATAAATAATAAAATATAAATCCTATATATATATATATATGAATATATCTCTAACAATTACATGATATAGGATAAATAAACCATAAAATACTCGACGACAACTCATAATGAACATAGTTGATATAATATATATTAAAAAGGGGTGATTCTAATCAGGTCACCCCAATAAAAAAATGCATGTTATCTACCACCATCACTCCCATAATTCCCTATAATACATAAAACAACTTCTAGCTATAAATATAATTTTCTTGAATACCGAATTGAAAATATGAAATTCTGAATAGATGGATTAGAAATAATAATTATTACATTCATATATTATGTAAGTAGAGTTCCATGAACCACAAATTTCAACATAGATCATGAATATATAAAGTGAAAAAAATTCAACCTCCCCGAACAGTTAACATCAATTGTATAAAATTTATAATGACAATTCATTACATTTCAAGTCTATATATAACCCTCCACCTTTACACTCACCATATAATAATGTATTTATATAAATACAATTTCGTGATTTAGAAATTCAATATAAAAAGGAAACCATGAAATATATAATACATGTGTACTCTAATAACCTTAACCATATTACCAAATCTTGGTTTGGACTTCAATTACAAATAGAGTGGTTATGATTATAGATATGTAGAAATACATCGATATATCCAAACATTACCACCACAATAGAAGTTGGCACTTATCTACCTCACATGTGCATGTTTCTCTTACTATGTGACATATACATCATTGGTATTACCCAAAAAAATCCATAGAAAGTGTCGTGGTACCGAATTCATGTTAATGAAAATTATAATAACAATGTCATATCACATATCCTATTATAAATTCATTGTTCAATGAATTAATCAAGAATCACCATTGACACATCTTGAAGTAAAAACTCAATAATAATCAATACAAAACCCATATTTGTCGATGGGAAACATATAAATACTTATATTGTCTTTATCCAACTAAACCTCTAGTACCTAGTAGAGAAAGGGTGTACTTACTCACTTATATTAACATTCACCTAAAACCTAAATTAAGTAGGGAGGATACAAATAGATATAAATGTATCATCAACTTTCACTAACTATGGTATATTTGCAAGAATTAAATAAAAACAGAAATGTTTCAGCATTTTTATATAACCTATGTATATGGGTGAAAATTGTAATGGATACTAAAATGTATCATCACAATCAATATTTAAAAATAACTGAGCTACAACATTCATATATAAAATATATGTGAGTGAAAAAACTACAATCCCTGAGAATAATCAATATATTAGTCACATAGATTATATATATATATATATATATATAAATAAAATACTTCATAAAATATTTCTATAATTATATATCCTTTAGTATATCTAATTACTATGAAACTTCTATGTCATTTATAGATTCATTTGAGGCCACCAAGTTATTGTAGTAATAACATTACAATTTTCACACCATTTGATCTTTATCACTATATCATAAATTATTTATTACATTATCATGAGTATGGAGATATATATCTATATCTTTATCATTATTTGTATAATACATTATTTAAATTTTATCTCATCATTAAAAATAATCATCATAAGTTGTCTAAATCACTCGTAAGGAGGTTCAATATTTCCAAACATCACAAGAAAATAAAAATCATTCTTTATTGTTTTACTTCATTCAAATTATATACAATAATTATGTATCATTTTCTAAAACTACAAGTCATCCATGATATATCAAAATTTATCCTATCATCCATGTTATCTTAATAATGGATTCACAATCTTTAGAATATATATATATTTACTTAACTAGATTTTATTTTTAACCTCAGACATTATTCACCATTACCTATTTAACAATTATTATCATTTTTATTAGTGATTCATATCCTCTAAAGTAATTATTATATGATATTTCACTAACTTACTAACAGAACAATCACTATTTTTAGTAATTCCAGGGATCTAAAGTCATATAAAATTTTTCAAACATCTTGTATTTCTCATCTCAACTACAAAAGACATAATTTTAAAAATAAGGACACCAACAAATCAAATAAAATTAAAAAATGAGTAAAAAATGAGTATATTCTATATAATTATAAAAATGAAATTGTAACACAATATTTTCTACTCTGTTAATATTTTTTATCATAAAATATAAAATAGTCCATAAATATCTAGTTAATTATATCCAATTTTCCCTCTTTGAGGTTTATTTCTAAAAATAAAACACCGTATGTCTTTCATTTTTTCAATGTGTGGAATTTATTTAATAATAAAAGTAGAGTGGTAAATAAATTATAAAAAACCTTCAAAAGTATCACGGAAACATATACATCATGATCTATATATAGTTTAATTTAATCAACATGAAAATTCATCATTTTAGCTAATATTAATTTCCGTAAAGATTGTGAGATATGAATCACATTTTTGTAAAAAATAATGTGTATTATGTAATACATAATTACTAAATGACTACCCAATATAGATACTGTCATATAACTCTATATCAAGGAAATAAAACAATTAATTTCACTAATTGAAATATTAAATTCATGATATATACCAAATCACATTAAACCATCAAAACCATATATCATGAAATGTAATAGAAATAATATATAAACAATACATCAATAATTTTCCGACATGAAAATTTACTAACTACATAATTTGTATATATATTATTATAATTACATGTTGTTCATATCTTAATATATATATATAATGAAGTATATTATATTCCATGTGAAGCTACCCAAGCCATACATGACTTAAAAAATACATTAATATCCTAATTTTAATAATACATCTCACAATAGTAACACAACCCAATGCCTGAAAGGTTTAGTGTCATAAATATTAGCTATATAAACATATTATTTTTGCTAGAATTTCTGAAATTTCTCCATAAAAACTCTCATATATACCCTTTATATACTTATCAAATTACATAATCATCTTCATAACATGAGGAATGTAAATATAAGAAATGGCTTAGCTCATATACTCAATAAGAGGTAAAATAAAAAAATCAAAAATGGATAGATCATAATCAAATAGAAACAGATGAATAATAGAAAAATAGTATTTATAATAACATAAATCATTAATTTTTTACCGTTAGAATAAAAACTCAAAACAATATTGTGACACACTGAGATTTTTGAATAAATGTAATAAAATTCAATTTCATTGATAGTAATATTTTCACCAAACACTATGTTCAAATGAACCTTGAAATGAAAATGAGATATTATTTTGTGAAAAATCAAACATTTTGGAAATCATAATGTCAAAATCATCTTTTTTTGATTTTCTTGAATGTTTATGAAATGATTTACTTGTCATTGAATAGTAGAATATATTGATTTTCAGTGAGAACTATCTTATCATTTCAAGAATTTAAAAATTTAGTTTTTTAAATCATCTCAAAATAATAATTGTTCATATATATTTTGAATTATATAATTAGGATCATTGTAATCAAGTTTTTTTTATTAAATCATTTCCCACTTAAGACGTTATTTTTCTAGAAGAACACTTTAGTCACATTTTGTAGGTTTAATTTTTAAATAAATTCTGATATATACATGAATTAAACTAGAGAAAATTGAATACATATTTTTAATAATGAGTATCAAATATTTTAAAAATTTCCATTTTATTTATCCTCATTTTGAATTTTAATGTTAGTAAATATTTTTCACCTTTTTAAGGGTAAACTGAGTAATTAAGGTTACAAATAATGTGATAAGGCATTAGAAATATATCCAAAACATAAATTTATTTCATTTTATGAGTATATTTTATCCATAATCATCATAAATTCAAAATTATAACTTTTATCTTATTTGAATTTGATTTTTCCCTTTATATTATTTAAATGAAGGATAATGTCAAAAATTTCATTCTCTTGATTTAAATATCTATAATATTTTGTGATTTGGATGAAAAAATATTTTCAGTTTAAAATGGTTATTTTTAATATAAATGAAAATTTTTAATCAATCTAGTTTATTTTTAATTTTATTTATTATATAATTACGTTAAATACCATTGTAATGTCGATGTTGTATTTATCCAAAAATATGAAAATAATATAAATGATATTATAAATATTATAAGTAATATAGTTTAGGTTAGTTACAGTGTAAAATTAGTTTTATACATAAATATAAAATTTTCTAGATGTTTTAAAGGATTATATTTTAATTTCATTGCAATCATATTTTTTTCCAAATTAAATGAATAATTCCAAAAATTCATTAATGATATTTTATCAAAAGTAATATTTCTTTAAGTGATTTAAAATTAATAAAAAAGTTGTATTAGTAATATTTAATGGGTTATTGTTTAAAATATCCACCATAGTGCATTTATGGGTCTTCTTCCATTTATAAAAAAACTTTGGCCCTAAAAATGTACAAACCGTTTATGTTGTAGAAATTTTCAAAAGGGTTAATGGGGCATTAAAACTAAATGATATGGATGAAAAAATTACTAAAAATAGTATAATTTTTTATATGTGATTAATAAGAATCATACTCATATTAAATTTTAATTAAATAAATTTTCATAAAATTGTACATAGAAGTTAATTTGTTTTATTTTTATACTTTATGAAATTCCACGAATACCCCCCCCCCCCCCCTCACTTATAAATGGGAACTACTTATCATTTTTTATTTTAACCATCTTGGGAAACCTAGAGTTTCCAAAACCCTACCATTTCTTTTATAAAATCATATAAAGGTTCTATAGGTTCTTTGCTTCCCAAAATACCACCCTAAGTACCATTAGAGAGTATCTAGATGATGTTTACTAAAGAAAAGGTAATTGTCTTTACTAAATCCTTAGAATTTATTTCTTCTTCTACATCATATAAACCCATTATAACCATAATAAAATAATAAAAGTAGTAGAAAAATATACAATGATTTTATTATGATTATGATTCAATTGTATTTCAACTCATTTCCATCTTACAGAAATGAAAATATCAGTCATGAGTTATACGACATACCACTTCCACGAAGTGGTGTAATTTCTTTTTCAAAATAACTTTACTAGGATGTTTATTAAGATATAAATAATTAAAATCTATGATTTTTCTTTTATAATCATGCTTCTTAAATTATAATATCATATCTACATTCCAAACATGAAATCCTTTGCACAATGATACTTTCACTGATGCATATGTGTGGACTACTACCACTACGGGAAAAGTCATTTTTTGCGACGGGGAAATTGCGACAAGAATATATACCATCACAAAATGTCCGATGGACTACATATTTGCGATGGGAAGACTCCCATCGCAAGTAGTAGGTTAATTACGACGGGAATAGGCGACCCGTCGCAATAGGTTTGGCGCGGTTTGCACGCCAAAACACGAGAAGGGTATTTGCGGTCCGAACGCATTTCCGTCACAAAAGCCCGGGGCGGTAAATACCATTTGCGACGGGCAAGGCCACCCGTCGAAAATCGTATTAACCACCTCCGAGATTTTGTGACGGGTCCCATCGCAAATACCCTTTTAACCACCCACTGTAATTAATGCGGTGAGGGTATTTACGACGGGCCCCGTCGAAAAAGCCCGACGGTGGTAAAGAGTATTTGTGATGGGAAAAGCCGCTAGTCGCAAATAGTATGTCGGCAGGTGGTATTTGTGACAGGACCCTTCGCAAATACCCTTTTAACTGCCGACTGGAATTAATGCGGGTGAGTGTATTCGCAATGGATATCCTGTTGCAACTAACCCCATCCCAACTAATCTAACCTATATATACCCCCATTCGTTTTTTTTCAAATCACTAAAATCTTTATCTCCCTTTCTCTTGATTCTCCAGTTTTAAGGAAAAATCTCTATTAGTTAATTATTTTTATATGAGAGCAATTGGAAGGAGCCAACAGCTACAGAATATCATAGTGTAAGGTATTTATATTATATTTTTTTATATTTATTTATTTATTTTATTAATTTTTATTGTTTTTTATTAGTTGTAATTAAATTAGATTTAAATTGATTTTTATTTATATGTATTTTTAGTAAGAAATTGATATTGTTTGTGATCATTATAAATATTTAGTGTTAATATACAATAATTATATATTATTATAGAAATTGGTGGAATTTAGTCATAATTATGGGTAATTAGTAATAATTAGATATAATTAGTAATAATTAGATATAATTAGCAATAATTAGATATAATTAGGTATAATTAGATATAATTAGGTATAATTAGAAATAATTAGGTATAATTTTCAATAATTAGGTATAATTTGCAATAATTTGGTATAATTAGCAATAATTAGGTATAATTTGCAATAATTAGGTATAATTAGCAGTAATTAGGTATCATTAGCAATAAATAGGTGTAATTAGCAATAATTAGCAATAATTTGAAATAATTATCAAAAATTAGGAATAATTAGGAATAATTAGAAATAATTAACAATAATTTGGAATAATTAGAAATAATTAGGAATAATTAAGAATAATTTGAAATAATTAGAAATAATTAGCAATAATTAAGAATAATTAGGAATAATTAGCAATAATTAGCAATAATTAGCAATAATTAGTAATAATTAGCAATAATTAGCAATAATTCGGAATAATTAGGAATAATTAGGAATAATTCGGATTAATTAAAAATAGTTAGAAATAATTAGCAATAATTAGCAATAAAGAGCAATAATTAGCAATAATTAGCAATAATAAAGAATAACTTGGAATAATTAGCAATAATTAGGAATAATTAGCAATAATTAGCAATAATTAGCAATAAATAGTAATAATTAGAAATAAATAGCAATAGTTAGCAATAAATAGAAATAAATAGCAATAAATAGGAATACTTAGCAATAAATTTCAATAATTAAGAATAAATAGGAATAATTAGGAATAAATTGTAATAATTAGGAATAAATTGTATTAATTATGAATAATTGTAATAATTATCAATAAATTCTAATAATTGTAATAATTAGTAATAAATTGTAATAATTAGTATGAAATTGTAATAATTAGTAATAAATTATAATAATTAGTAATAAATTGTAATTATTAGTAATAAATTTTAATAATTAGTAAAAAATTGTAATAATTAGTAATAAATTGTAATAATTAGTATTAAATTTTAATAAATAGTAATAATTAGTAATAATTAGTAATAATTAGTAATAATTAGTAATAAATTGTAATAATTAGTAATAAATTAAAATAATTGGTAATAAATAGTAATAATTAGTAATAAATAGTAATTATTAGTAATAAATAGTTATAATTATTAATAAATAGTAAATATAATTATATCTATTTATTAATAATAAAAAAATTATATTATCAATATTTATTAAAAAACAATATTAATATTATTAAAATAATAAAAAATTTATATAATATTAAATTTCCAATATTCATAACAAGATTTACTCTATTATTAACATGTTCAAATCATAAAGGGTCTCAAATCGTCAGGTCATGCGCAATAAAAAGTTTGTGTCAGCCATGTCCAATGTAAAATCTATAATTGTCCTTGCTTGGTTGATTACCATGCAAGTAGCGTTACAATTGGACAACCTAAGTCATGCCCATCTCATCATTAAGAATTATCTTAGATGACCTTTTACATAGACCATTCATCCTTGAAAATTTAAGGGAAAGATACTGATGTCCCATCAAAATTTTAAGGATGAATGATCTACTAAAAGAGAGCGAGATAATTCTTAAAGACGAGAAAAAAATTACTTTAGTTGTCCTATTGCCACACTACTTGCGAGGTGATCAACCATGCAAGAAAAATTTTAGTGTTTACATTGGACATGGGTGACACAAACTTTTTATTACACATGACCGGAAAATTGGCGACCCTTTGAGACATAAACATGTTACGAATAGAGAAAAGCCTGATGCGAATACTGATAATTTTAATATTTTATAAATCCTTTATTATTTTAATATATAAATATTGTTTTTTCATAAATATTGATAATATAATTTTTTTATTAGTAATAATTAGTAAACGAAAACTACTTGTATATTGAAGGGAAAATTTATTATCATCTCCACAATGATGATTACCAAATTTCCATTCATTATTCAAGCAGTTTTCATTTTGATAAGTATTACTAAGTATTGATAAAATAGTAATAAATTGTAATAATTAGTAATAATTAGTAATAATTAGAAATAATTTGTAATAATTAGTAGTAATTAGTAACAATTATCAATATTCAGCAATAATTATAAATAATTAGTAATAATTAGTAATAAAAAGTTAGGAACAGTTAGGAACAGTTAGGAAAAATTTTTAATGAATTTTAATAAATTTTAAGAACATGGATCAATTTCTAGTGGATTGATGGCACTCTTTTTGATCGATGACTTTTCTCTATTCAACTCTCACCGACTCAAAACATTATAAAAAATGTGCTGCTATGTAGACATATTCAATCTTGTAATTATTTATCTTCTTTTTTTAGATAGTGTTTTTATAATTTCAAATTATTCAAAAACTGTGATGATTTTATATTTTATGTAGAAAAATATGGAACAAGGAAGTCGACATCAGTCATTATTAGATGATCGTGTTTGGATAAATCAGTGCAGAAATCCAAATGATTCTAGTTTAAATCCTATATATATTGAGGGTGTTGATTCTTTCTTATCATTTTCATCATCAAAACCAGAATATGTTTCATAGGGAACATTTAAGTGTCCTTGTAAAAAATGTGATCTGAGAACATTTGACACAGTTGACAAGGTTGGGGGACATCTCTTGCGGTTTGGATTTCAACCAGATTATGTTTTCTGGTATCAACACGGTGAAAAAATTTCCAGAGAGGATCCTAATAACTTGATTTTGGATCCATCATGGTTTCAGAATTTAGTATGTGATGTTTTATGTCCATCTGTGCAACAAACTAAAACTCACAATGATATTGATTTAACTCATTAGTTGGAACCATCCGAATTTTATGAGTTTTTGAGGTCTACTGAGGATGCATTATATCCTGGTTGCAAGATAAGAAAATTAGATGTTGTTGGAAAATTTTTGGCTATTAAATCAGATAATAATATGTCAAACAATTATTTTGATCAGATATTTTCTTTGGTTAAAAAATTTTTACCTGAAGGAAATGTATTGCCTGCAAATTAATATGAGAACAAGTGGATGGTTCATAATCTAGGCCTTAGTTATTGGAAGATTCATGCATGTCCAAATGATTGCAGCTTATATTCTGGTAAAAATGAGTCATTGGATAGTTGTCCCACATGTGGATAATTGAGGTATAAAGAAGCTCAACCAGGGCAGTCTAAATCAATTCCAGTAAAATAGTTGAGATATTTCCCCCTTACACCCAGGTTTCAGCATTTATTTATGTCTTAGAATATAGTGTCAATGATTTAATGGCACAAAACCAAGATTTCAACTAATAGAAGCTTGAATCATCCATCTGATGGTGATTTATGGAAATATTTTGACCGCCTGGATTCATCATTCTTCTATAGAAGACCCAAATGTGTGATTGGGTCTTTCTACTGATGGTTTCTATCTGTTTGGTTCTTATGGTAGTCATTATTCATTTTGCCTATCTTTATAACTCTGTAAAATTTGCCTCCATGGATGTTGATGAAGGATCCCTTTATCTTTTGGACTCTATTAATCCCAGGACATCCGAAAAAGAATATTTATGTTTATTTGAAACCATTGATTGATGAGTTAAAGGAATTGTGGAGTGATGGTGTTAATACATATGATGTGGCTACGAAAAAAAATTAATATTAAAAGATACATTGATGTGGACTATTAGTGACTTTCTGACATATGGCATGTTATCTGGATGGAGTACCCATGGTCTGAAATCATGTCCTTACTATATAAAAGACAACCAAGCCTTTATGATCGACAATGGAAAAAACATTGCTATTTTGATTGTTTCCGTAGATTTATTTGAACCTATCATCCTTTTTGGACTAACAAATCTCATTTCAAAAAAGGTAAAATTAAAAGGGATGAATCTCCAAAGATGATCTCAGATACAGAGTTAAAATCAGTTGTATTTTCATTACCTCCCATCACATTTGGACCAACAGAAAATTCATGGCATTGGGAAAGAACATAATTGGATAAAATGGAGAATTTATTGGGATCTTCCGTGTTGGTCAGATTTTTTGGTCCGCCACATGTTGGATGTTATTCATATTTAGAAGAATTATTTTGATAATTTATTACATACAGTTTTGGATACACCAGGAAATTCCAAAGATACTATAAAGGCACGACTAGATCTTGACCAAATTTGTAGGTGAACAGAACTTCAACTATTTGAAATGTCAGATCACAGAGGTTAATTAAGCCAAAAGCAGCTTATAAACTGTTCAAAGAGAGACACTTATTATTTTGTCAGTGGATTGTATATTTGAGACTTTCAAATGGTTGTGCTTCCAATTTGGTCAGATGTGTTAAGAATGGTTATATTGTTGGATTAAAATTCCATGATTTTCATGGAATAATGGAAAGACTAATGCCGATTGGATTCAAAGGTTTGTTGAATTCTATGATTTGGGATTCGATAAGAGACATATCATATTTTTTTCAAGGCTTTTGTGTAGCGACAACAAACTACGATGCGCTAAGAAGACTGGAAGAAGATGTAGTTGTAATTATATGTAAACTGGAAAAATTCTTTCTGCTGGATTTCTTTGACTCAATGGAACATCTGATATTACATTTTCCACATGAAGCTAAATGTGGAGGTCTAGTACAACGTCGATGGATGTACCCATTCAAGAGATGTATGTAGAAATTGAAGAAAAATGAATGTATCAAAGCATCAGTTGAAGGCTCAATTTCTGAAGCTTATTTTCAAGAGGAAATTTTATTTTTCTACTCTCATTATTTTGAATCTCAATATCCCTCAAAACACAATCTCATGGGATGAAATGAGGGGAATGTTAATGAAGAAATGAAAAATCAATTAAATGTTTTTAATCAGCCAATTCATGGTTTCAGTGGAGTTTATGAACAATGGCTTTCAGATGATGAACATCACAGAGCTCATACATATGTTCTTATTAACTGTGAAGAAATGACATCATTTGTCCTGTGAGTGTTTATATCACTTATTATATAATTTATGTTACAATATTTAAAATTATTTTATTTTTAGGTTATATGATAGTAATATCAAGAAACCAATTCCACAATTTACAGCAGTTTCTCTTAAAGAACGCAGACAAGTTTTTTTTTCTCAATGGGTTCAAAAAGTGGTAACATAAATTATTGATGGTTTAATATCAATTTCGTTTATTATTTATTAAATTGATAATTGTTTTACCAATTTTTAGGTGTCTCAATATGCTGTTAAAATTGATAAGTGTCTATGTATATTGAGTAACCCACCATCCAAAATGCTCAAATCATATAATGTATATGTGGTGAATGGTTTTTGTTTTCATACACAAGCATACGGTGAATAAAAAAACAATGAACAGTGGATTTCGCTAGGGAGGATCACATCACAGAGAAACTGAAGTTGACTTTTATGGAATTTCGGATGAAATTATTGAGCTGTGTTATCTAGGATAGAATTATGTAACAATGTTTAAATGTTGGTGGTTGGATACTAAGAGAGGCTTGTGTGTTCATCCGACTCATGGAATCGTCGATATTAAATATAAAAGTATTCATGTAGTAAATTAACCATTTTTCCTGCCTCAACAAGAACATAAAATTTATTATGCATAGTATTGTTCTACTTCAAGACACTTGAGTGATTGTTGGAGAATAATAAAAATGAAATCTTGGGAAATTTAGATTACTCAAACTAAATGTGGTTCTGTTGAATTGGAAGGAATTGACATTTTTCAAGAGACTGCTCAAAATCCATCTGATTCACAAAGAGATGTGAATATTGATGATGACACCCTACAATTAAGGGTCAATGGTGATGAAGATATTAATGATGTTACAAATAAATTTGAAATGACAAGAGATGATGAAACTAAAACTCATATGGATATTAATGACGCTGAGGAGGAAGATGAAGACATTGACATTGGTAGCTATGGAGAAGAGGATGAAGATGAACATTGACATTGTTAAATGATATTTATAATTATAACTAATATATATCTATATTAAATAGTTATTTTCAACTATCTTCTAACAACAATAATTTTGTGTTTGATATGGACTCTGATATATTTCTCGAGTTGTAGGGGGATGACCTACTGTTGGATGAGAAAGATTTTGGATTATCTCTCCCTTAGCCTACTAGCAGTTCAGGTGGTACGCGGAGGGGGCGTTGTCTTGCATGACTGATGATTCCTGACCCTATCCCTTTGTGACGTCCACATCTTGGTTTCGATCCACACACACGAAGGTATGTTAACCTGTATATTTTAGTTAGCTTTCGTTAATTTATTTATATATATACTAATTTTTTGATTATTTATTCATTTTTCATAGGTTTGCACATGTAGCTATTGGATAGGAGAGTGCTATCTTGCACAATTATTTTTCTCAGTCATGGATCACATAAGAATAGATTCCCGTTGATGTGAAATGCAACATGTTCCATCATTGGCTGAAACATAAATAAGTAATATTTATTTTGAAATTTCTTTTATTAATAACTTGATATTATAAATTATTTGTAGGATTTATGGTATCCAATCAATGATAGCATGCGCGACGCTATCCACATGGCATGGCGGGTTTCTATACGTGACCGTTTCCGTCAGTTTTTGCACAATTTGAGAAGGAATGCCATTAAGTATGCAGGAGTGACAGAATTTGATGAGTCGTGTAGAGCTCATCGACCAGAGGTCATTTCATCTCACATTTGGGATGGATTATGTTTAGATTGGTTGGGTGGTGGATTTCAGATGAGATCTTCAGTGGGACGGAAGAACCGGGGGATACAGGAGGTGAATCATCGAGCTGGTAGCCGTACATTCTATTCGCATAGAGAGCATCTGGTAAGTATATTTTTTAAATATTTTATATAACCTTAAATATAAATAGTTTATTTTATATTTCTGTTGGTATTCAAGAATCCCGATATTACAGAGTTCGACATTTATCGTAGGATGAATAGTAATCCAGCCACTGGAGAGATTAGAGGTGATCCCAAGCGTCAGATTGTGGTTAGTATTATTCTTTCAGTCTAACAACTAACTGTATATAATATTTTCACAATTTTAATTTCAAATTGGAATTGAAGGAGTCATATGAGGCTGCGACCTCTCAGACACAGGCTAAGGGTTGGGACGAGATGACTGACCAGATCGGTGCTCACCATTTCGATGAGGCGGCAAGGATGCAGGAGACTCAGTATGGCTTTGAGAAGGGCTGAGTAGTTGGTATCGGCTCTCATTTGACTCCTCGTACTTATTATGGTACTACTGCGATGTTGGTGTCTAGCTCGAGAGGAGCTCGTGGAGAGGAATTAACTTCTGGCTCACAGTATCAGGAGCAGTTGCGAACTCTGGATGATCTTATAGAGTCTTTGTAGAAGTAGCATGAAGAGATGTGTCAGCGGAAGCAACAGTAGGAGCAGCATCACGAGGAGGAGCTGTGTCGATTGGAGTAGCGGCAACAACCGGAGTATCACGAGCAGATGGAGTACAAGCGACGTCTGACTTGTACTTTAGGGATGGAGTTTCCTTCACCTCCTCCACATGACCCCCCCTGTGTTTTGTTTTTATGATAAAAACATTTGAATTAAAGTTTTGAAATAATATGAACTATTTACAGTTCCTGCCATTTATATTGGTCGAAATATTGCATAATTTAATTTTTTTGATATTTTATTGTTTATTATTTGTATTATATTTTTTAATATTTTTTTATTTTACTAATAATAATAATAATAATATTTTGTGATTTTTTTATATTTTTTTGAAAAAATTTAAACTTTTATTAAATTTTTATTATTTTATTATTTTAATAATATTAATATTAATTTTTGATTAATCATAATTTTCGAAAATATATTTTATTATTATCATATTTTTTAATGTTTGTTTATTTTACTAATAATAATAATATTTTATATTATTATATTATTTTTGTAATAATAATATAATTTTTTCATTAATCATAATTTTATTATTATTTTTAATTAATTTTGGTTTTTGCTATATGGTCTTTTGTAACGGGGCCCAGTCGCAAAGAAGTGAAATATATATTTTTTAAGATTAGTATTTGTGACGGTCCCATCGCAAAAAATATCTATTGTGACGCTATTTTCTGAAACGGGCTATTTGCGAAGGGATCCCGTCGCAAATAGCCCTTTGGAGAAAACGGGAATTGCAGTAGTGTACCTACATGGAGCGATGTGATCTGTTTTTCATCCTTACTTTTCATATATGAAAAGAAGAATAGATTTATTAAATATATAGGATATACATGATATAAAAACTATCATTACATGTTTTATTATTTTATAACTTTTTTTCCCAGTCGTTGAAAATTAAAAACAATATTCATATATATGTAAAATCTACCATCTCCATGAATGTTGTAATTAATTTTAACATATCTATATTTTATGAAATACATTAAATATATTTATATTCAATATATATGATATTTATATAATGAATTATAGTATGGAGAAAATTGAACAATGATGTATCTTAAAGAACTGAAACTATCGAATCCAAATATACTTGAAAAACAAAGAAGTTAACACCCCAAATAATTATAACAGTAAAATATTATTAACAAAATAGTGATAAAATGTTATAAATGTGTAATATATGATATTATTATATGTATATGGTTATATTATAAAACTATAATAAATCTAAATTTACTATACAAGGGGTTAAAAGAACATATAAGGAAAGTCCAACTTGAGGTAAGGTGTTTCATAACTCAATTTTCATTCATTGGGTTACACATATTCTTTATTAGATATGTTATTATCCGATTATGTGTGAAATGACCTCTGATCGTATTATTTATCAATTCCAATTTTTTTTAAATTGGATTCACATAATCTGTTCATTGATTAATTATCACTTCAATGATACGATCATTTCACGGGATTCCATCTCAATTTCCTCTCTATTGAGACATATTTGGTATTATTAACCAATTTTTTTTATGATGTCAACATAAAACCCATTTTATGTTTTTAAAATATATATATATATTAATTCATGATAAATAATGTTCCAACTTAGTTTACATTTTTGAGGGGTTTCAATTTTACATATACCAAAAAAGTTATAATTTACTTTATAATAACATTTTTTTTATTTCTATTAATTTAATTAGAGGAATATTATAATATATCCTTCATAAACTCCATATATTTTATTATAAATTGAATTTTTAAATATATTACATATCTTCTTCCAAATATAACTTATTTTTACTTCAATAAATAAAATAAAAGATTAAAAGAAAAAATTATCATATTTTGTTTATAATAAGGCACATTTTTTCCATGACCTTAATTTTTTAATTTTTTTTTAAAAGTAATTTTTATTTACGGAAATGGTTTATTAATGAAATTTTTTAATTACTCCAGGTATTTTTAAATGGTTTGAAATGAATATGTATAATTGGCTTATGAAAGTTTCATTTTATTATTTCTCTAGAAAAAATTAAAAGAAATGTTCCTTTTTAAGGTATATGGTGTTAATAGATTTTCTTGCTCTCATAAAATTAGTTTTCTATTTATATTATTATAAATTTTTTAAATGGATTTATAAATAAAAACCTTAATTTTGTGTTCATTAACATTATCTTTAAACATTCACAGTATTGTGATCATATTTCCTTAATAATTATATTTATCTAAAATATCCAATTTTTTTGTCAATTTTATGAATATTTTCTAAACTTTATACTAGTTTTAGATGTGATTTTTTACTATGAATGTTATTTTATTAACTTGGGGAAAATGATATTTCATTCACTTTACTCAATAGAAATATCTAATAATAATTAATATTTTTTATGAATAAAATTGCTGATTCAATATATGAGAAATGCATTGGATTTTTAGTTTCTAGTACTTCATTAATTATATATAACCTCAATGAATTGGCAAGTTTCATGAGGTGAACTAGTTGGACAAATTTATTAAATAGGATATTGGTGTATACCCACACATCAAGTAAACTATCTTTGAATGAGTATTTTTTTTGCATAAATATATTGATTTTCTACTTGCTTACCTTACCATATTGATTATGGATTTTTTAATCAGGATATATTTAACTATATTTAACCCATAGATATCATATCAGCTCATCCGTAATTTTTTTACATTCCTTGGGATATGTGGAATGATATTATGAATAATATCAACAATGTAAGAATATTTATTATGATATGTATTTTGTATTTCCAATATAAAATGGGAAAATGTATTTATATTGTAACATACTCCCTTCCAAATTGGCTTGGGAAGGCGGTGAGATGATACTTGAACTTAGGCGATGTTCCCAACTAACAAAAGCTAGCAATAAATGCCAAGGGCTTCAAGAGTACTTGGGGAATTATTTTTCAATAGAATAAAAGAAACCAACTAGGTGACTCATAACTGATCAAAACTACTTGACGCATGCCACAATGTTTTACAACATAAAAAATACTAAGAGACAACCTAGAAACCCAAAATAATCACTACAATGTCAAGGAACCCAGATAAATAAAACAAAATGTTACATAATCAGAGTTACAAGTGGAAGACTACCATCAAAACCCAAGGAAGTAATTACACCACTCCAAAGCTCCCCACCAAGCTCCTCACTCCATGCACAAAAAACCAGCCCAACCACCTTGATGAACAACTGAGGAACTGAGATGCATTACCTTTACCTATCATGGAATATCACATCACTGAATACACCAAAGTACCAAAGCAGGGGGTGAATAATAATACTAAGTATGTTTCATGAAAATGACTTCCCTACACATTCACCTAGGACAAAACCATTATCACAACTATAAAGAAATTACATATATCCATCATGAAAATTAAACTATTAACAACAATCCAAAACAAAATATTACCGAATTAAATTTTCTAAATCAAGATAATTAAAAATAAGACACACAAACAGGTCATTACCCCTTAAATTATGAATGACCGCATCCATATATCAACCATACAAACAATTATATCACACACCAAATACCTTTCATACCATTCAAGCAATCTTGGTTCTACATTAATGGTGGTACATTGACAGCCAATCCATCTCTTCCGTGGTGTGGGACTTCAAAACCTTCACCCTTCCTTTTTAGTGATGTTACATTAACGAAAATAACCATGATGATGCTACATGCATGACCACTATCCATACAAGTCATACAAATAAACATTTACAACATTACAACAACATTTCAATTTACAATATTCCACCCTAAAAACATGCCAACTAATAATGTACACCTCATATAATCCAAAATTTGTCATCAATCATTCCATTACAACAATTACCACCCAAAGGATCTTTTAACACAAATAATTAAATGAAATAATATTCCTTGAAAACACCATTATGCAACATCCATTCCCTACCTCATTTAAAAAAACACATTTTATATAAAACCATTTTCGGAACTCATTTTCCAAAAATAAACTAACCCATTGATTTCAAATCAATATTTAAGATCTTACAGAAGCATATTGCACAACAAAACCCCATTCCCCTAAACGCACAAAGTAACACAGAATGGGTTCTAGACAATCCTTTGAAATTATAAACACAACCAATTTCAATAAAAACAATTAATTTGAGATTAAAGCTTTTTCATTCTATCAAAATGTAAATTATAGTGAATCCATGTTCCTTAGGGTATCGATGAAATCAACTAACTCACAATTGAACCATAAATCCGAGTGAAATATCCACCAAAACAATCTTAGATCGCTTTTCCTAACTTTTAAAATCCACAATCCCATCATTTTAGAAAAACAATCCCCTAGATTTACAAGAGACAGAAGTAAATATAGAAAACCAAGATCCATGGAGATGTATATCTAAGAGAAAATAAGGAAGAACCAAAATAAGAGACTTATTGAGAGAGAATTTATTTCAACACAGCTTCAAAACCCTTAGATTTTCTTCCAACAAGAGTGGGAGAGCCCCTATAACCATTGAAAACCAAAACGATTGAGTGCATTCATATGGAATTAAAAATGGATGGTTTTCAGAAAATCCATAGTTATCCTAGATTTTAAAACCCTATTTTTAATTTTATTCATAGTTAGCTCGCACGGTTATGGAAACAGTTTTCCATCCATGCACATTCTATTGGATCAATAAGAACCACACATGCTATACTCACATAGTTAGACAAACCATGCAAAAACATTTTAAATCCCACTACCTCCATCAGTATGGTTCTTAGAGATCCTACGTGGTTTCCCTTAACCATGCTCAAACCATGAACTCTTTAAAAATCTTCTATATATTCCCAAAACCATCCCAAACTATACCAAACATTACCCACAAACTTGAATGACATAAAAGGCATCATCAAGGGATAAATACCTCAAAAAATGGGTTCTACATTCTCCCCATCATTAGATATTTCGTCCTCATAATGTAGAGAACCATAACTCTTCCAAAAGGGCTTGGGCCTTTGCTCGGTCATCTCATTGTCATGATCCCATGTCTTCTCCTGAATCTGTCCATGCTTCCAAAAAAATTAAACTAAATGGATTTTTCTATGTAATGACTCAGACCCACCTGGTCCATGACATTTCAAAAATCTTGTGCTTGGGGTTCCCTAGACACCAATGGTGAGTCAAGAGTGCATTGGTGTCAGTGGTAGGGTGTCACGAATCGGTGCCATTGATCGGTGTCTCACAGATCGATCTCACTGATCAGTCTCACTGATTGGTGCCACAACCAAATGGTTCCATAGAGGTGGGTTGGGGTTCTTTCCTCCAGTTCTCCCATAGCATCTTTTTTCAGTTTAAATACCATTTTAAAATTTTTTAAGATGGTTTTTAGGTAATAAGATGATGTTTTAAATCCCCTATGAGTTGAGGGACTCATCAGTTACCAAAATGTGTGCCTGAGCACACCCTTTCGGCATTTTCCAAATCCACATTTTTTTCACTGTTACAAGTTATTTCGGTTTAATATTGATTTATCAAATCAAACCACAATCTACATTTAAAGAACATAGATATTTCACATCATATAACTCTAGGATCAGGCCATTTATCACACCAATATCTTCTTCTTACTTGGTTTATTTGCTTACCTATTTGTGTTCTAGGAATCCATCTTCTATAAAAGAGTCGTTCTTGTATGAGAGACCTATTGTTCTGTTCATCTCGTAGTTTCAAGTCGTGCCATCTCCAGTTCTTGGTGCAAAGAGAAAACGTCAATCCTAGATCATCTAGGTAGGGATTTTCCTTCATATATATTTATTTTGAAACATATAGGGTGTGTGTGATAATGTTTCCCTCCGGATGTATACTAAACCAACCTTAACGAAGATAATAATTGGAATATAAAAGAATGAAGGGGTGGTAATGATGATGTTGTTGCTAGGTCCTACCTTAGTTTTTATGTTCTGAATTGTACTGTCTTATTTCCATGGAAAATCATGGTCGTTAGTGGTCATTTCGTTAGAACTAATGAACCTCTGTTTCTTGAATAATCACGTTATTGAATGGCTATAACACAGAAATTCGATAATTACATAAACCTCGATGATTATGTGCATTTCTGATGAATACGATTCATGGTGTGATCACCCCGACTAACTATACAGAATGAATAAACTTAACGAAAGGAACAATTAAATATGAAAACATCATTGTTCTGTTCTGGTGATATATGTGGTGGATCTATTTGATGTCGTGTGGGCTGATGTGGATGGTAATATAATCTCAGGTTGTCCAGTTTCTAGTATGTGAAGATGAGGTCATGTAGAGCTAGTATGTTGGGGCATGGCTCGGTTCTTGTACATTGAAAGATCTCACGGATCCCTTTTGATGTTGTAACTTTACAAGAGAACTGGGTGTGAATGCTTAATGTATTATTTTCAATTTTCCTTCAGTTGTTGTTTTTGGAATGTGGTTACATATATTAGATTCTATATAGTGAAGAAAAATTTAAATAAAATTACTTGAACATGATAATAATAATGGTTACAATGAGGAATTGTTTTCATGAAATTGTTTCTATTCTGGTTGTGGTTTTTGAGTATTTGTGCATGTAGGGATAGTTGCGAGGGTGGTTGTGTACATGCTGGTTGTTGGTTTCGAGACCCTCTCGCTGGGATGAGGGCTTGTTTACCAATATGTATAAATTCTATTTCTTTTGTTTCTTATACGCACCCCACCCAAGTTGATCACATCGTGCCGAACACCCCCATTTCAGGGGGGGTTGTTTTTTCCAATACTCCTATGAGTGACTGGTTATTAGCTATTTCTCTACTCCCTCTCCTAGGTATCCCAATACTCCTTGAGTAGGATGTGATGGACTATGGTTTACTGTGGACAAAGAATCTTCAGGCAGGGTTTGTTCTGTTGGTTGTTTGAGGTGTGTGCGGGCCTGTTTTGTTTCCCAAGTGTCTTAGGAATGAGGCCCAAGTGTCTTAAGGTGTGCCAGCGGTTGTTCTGGCCTAGTTTTCTTTAGGTGTGGCAATGTTTATTATGGACCATGTGTCTGCGGTCATGGTTAAATATGTTTTTTGTGGCCTAGGTGTCTATGGGTGTGGTTACGTATGGTTGTGGTGGCCAAGGTGTCTGTAGGCGGGATGCGTGGTGGTGGCCCATAAGGTTGTTGTTGGGGTGGGAGTGGGACTGTTGTGAGACTTTTGGGGGAGGTATGAAAGATAATATGTTCTAAATATCCAATGGGAAAGTGGTGTGGTGTGCCCAAATATCAATGTGCTATTACTATTACTTTACTACACTTGCATTATTTAGGGATTGTGCCTTGGGGAGTATGGGCGGGTAGTTTCCTTGTTAGGTGTTATGGTTACCTCTACCATCTCATGAGGAGGCATTATAATACCTCCCCACTTATTCATGAGAGCTTTTGGTATCCTAATGAGTATACCTTTATACTCACCCTATGTATATAAAATCGCTTTTCGATTTCCAGGATGACTTTAGGGACCATGCAAGACCTTCCAAGCTCTGGCTTCGAGAGTTTTCATTATTGCTTTTCTTTCTTTTGGTACATTTCATTGGAGTTTTTATTGTACCTTTTGTTATATTATTTAGAAATTTATATGGGAATGGGTTTTGGATTTACTTTTAATTCATACTTTAGGATTTTTTTGGGATTTAACCATCTTATCACCCGATCATGTTCTATAAAAAGGGAAATGCCTTCCATTTCACATGAGATTCAATATCTGTGGTTCTAGTTGCATCTCTTGGGCCTATTGAATATGGGACTCTAGGCGTCATTATCTATCCTTCAACATGATTATGGAAGGGTATGGAAATTCGTTATCCCTTCCCTCATCATGGTGAAGGTGGGTCATGACAGAATGGTATCAAATGTGATGGTTGCTGGATTGGATGGTGTTTTGGGTTAGGAACATTGAGGAATGAATGATATGGTAGGGATAAAATGTTAGGAAATCATTTTTCATGAAATATTTAAGGAAATACTAGCTATGACACAGGATTTTAGGGCCCCTATGATATGATGTAAGGACTCTAGACCCATCGAATGACCAGGTGAGGCTACACTAATTGTAGGTTAGAGACCCTTGGAAAGGTAAATGAATCTTAATTACTTGTTTTCTTGTGTGACTTGGGTGTTTTGGGAACTTAAAATAAAGGAAATTCTTTAGAAAATTTTTAAAATAAATCTTCTACACTACTCTTTGTTTGGAATTCGTTGTTTACTTTGCAGTCCTGACACCTGGATGAAGACCATGAGTAGTATGGGTAATCGATGCCCAGAAGGTTGATCTGGTTGATCAGAAGAGGGATGATAAAGAGGAGGAGGACGACCAATGGTAGAAGACACTTCATGCCTTTCAACGACAGACCCTTGGGAAGTACGAGGTCAATGCCTCGTACATGGAGACTGAGAGATGCCTTGATGAGCTGCTCATAGCTTTCATCTTGATCTGGGCTTGGGTGGGATACCGGGTTTCTATGGTCATGACACAGATGCTAGGGTAAGTGAGTTAGTGGTGGATGCTCTATCTCAAGGAGAGGAGGGAAGTTGAGGTTTCCAAGACTGACATCGAGAAGGATTTCTAGGCATAATTCCATTCCTCAACAATGAAGGACAAAAAGAGGAAGGAGTTTCACTCCCTTCAGAAAGGGAGTTTGACAGTAAGGGGGTTATAAAAAAAGTATAAGGATGTCCTTCCTTTCACTCTTGACCTCTTCCTGTATGAGTAGTAACATGTGAGGTACTTATAGGTGGTGCTCTAAACTTCTCTCTAGTATGATGTTACCCCCTTCACTCTATTGAGGTACTTCAAAGTCCAAAAGAAGGCTAATGTGGTTGAGAGGATGCAAATGATGGGTGTTGTGTCATGAGAGGGGATCCATTTGAGCTCGTTAAAGGGGAAGGCTATTAATAGTAGGCCTCTAGCATCAGAGCTTCCAGGTTTCGACCATCAGGGAGGAGATCTCATTAGTTCCTGTTCTAATCTCCTAGTCCTCTCCCTTTCTCCCACAACCCAAGACCGAGATTTTTTATCTATGGAATACATGGGAGTCTTCATAATTAGTTTCTAAACCCAGTGTAGTTGAGTGGGGGTCGTCTTGTTCAGCACCCACCTCAGTAGTAATAGTTTTCATCCATACGTTTTTAGCAGCAGTAGGAACAGTGAGCTCCCACTCCTTCGTGAGTAGATGTTGCAGGTGTAGGATGACCACAAGGTGCTACTCAAGGACCTATAATAGGTAATGTTTAGGGAGGCAGTAGATATATTATAGTTAGAGGAGCTAGGCTTAGGCTATTTAACACCATAGAGGGAGCTGTTCCAGTAGGTATGGAGGTAATTTGAGGAATGATCAACTTGTTTAGAACTCATTCGTGTTCCATTTTTGATTTAGGAGCTCCACACTCCATTGTTTCACCCATACAAGCACATGCCTTGGCCTAGACATATGGAGAATCTCTATTACCATGGTATTGAGTGCTCCTGTTAGAGATCAGACCAGACTGTTTGATGTTTTCCCAAGATGAATACTGATGTTGGGGCCATATCTGTCTAGTGTGGATCTCTTTCTAATGCTAATTTATCCATATGATGTCATCTTGGGCATCGACATGATGTTTTCTGTACATGCTGTTATCAACTAACTTTTGAGAAGTTTCATGTTCTCTAATATGGTCGACTGATGCATAGATTTTTTCGGCCAGTGGGGTTTCTTGGGGGAAACTGGTGATTGGAGCCCCTTATTTCCTTTTTATCCACGCAATAAGTATAATCAGTAGACTTGGAGATGGTAGAAGTCCTGGGAATTATCAGTGTGTTCCTATACATCTTCCTTAAAGTGGTTGTGAATCTTACACATTGATGTGATGTTGAGTTTATGATAGACTTACAACCTGGTTCCTATCTGATTTCAATGGATCCATATTGGATGGAGACTTCTGAGTGGAAGTATTTTTTTATTCATGTCAATGATCTGACAAAGAAATATTTTATCTGACCAAGCATGTCCCCATGGGGTGCTCCAGTATTGTTTGTAAAGAAGGAAGATGGTGATCTTAAGCTGCGCATTGAATTCCAAAGACAGAACCAGGAGATATTCAGGAACCATTACCCCCTCCCAAGGTTTGAAGTGCTTTTTAACCAGTTGAAGGGAGCATGTTGGTTCTCTATGATCGACCTGCGGTCAGGACATCACCAATTAAGGGTGATGTATGGTAAAATTCTGAAAAATTCTTTTAGAATAAGGTACAGACACTTTGAGTTTGCTGTCATAATTTGGTGTTACAAACGCACCAGCTATGTTCATGAGTCTCATGAACTCTGTTTTTTTTAGTATCTAAAATGATTCACAGTCATGTTCATCAATGAAATCCTGATCAACTCTTGATTAGAGGGGTATCATACTGACTATCTAAGTACAATTTTGGAGTTCCTACAACACCGCTAGCTCTACGGGAAGTTGTCCAAATGTATGTTCTAGATTCGAGAGTTGAAATTCTTTGGAAACATGGTGTCCTAGTAAAGAATAACAGAGGACCCATCAAATGTCAAAGAGGTTGTATCTTGGGAATCCCTCAAGAATGTGGTAGAGGTTCTTAGTTTTATGGGATTAGAAGGTTACTGCCGGAGGTTCGTCACTAGCTTCTCCCAAGTTGCAACACCTTTGATGGCCTTGACCAAGAAAGATCAGTTTTTTATATGAAGTGAGTAGTGATAGAAATATTTTAGTAATCTAAATGGAAATCTGGTTAGTTCCCTAGTTAGGAGGTTTCAAGAGGAAGGGGTAATGTTTTATGTGTTTTGTGGGGCTTCTGGTATAGTCTTAGGGTGTGTGCTGACGCAGTAGCATGGAGGGATCTCACATGGTTATAGGGTGTTCCATTCTCAAAAACATAACTGTGCCACCCATGATTTGGATCTTGAAGCAGTTTTCTTGGAACTGATGTTGTGGTGGCATTACCTCATCGGGTAACACATCATGGTCTTCACATATCACAAAATCTTGAGGTATGTGTTCTCTCTGAGAGACTAGAACGTGCAGTAGTAGAGTCTGATGGAGTTTCTTCAAGACTATGATGTTGAGATCTCTTACACCTCAAGAAAGGGGAACATGGTGTTCTATTACTTGAGCAGAAAGTCACAGAAGGATATGGTTCGGGAGTCAGTAGATTCTTGGAATGCAATGGAAGAGTTGGCTGTATTACAACTGGGAATGAGAATGGAGTATGGTAGAAGTTTTTTGCTTCAAATTATAGTGTAATCTTCATTGGGGCAGTAGTTAGGGGAGTCTTAGTGGGGAGACATATATGCTGAAGTGATGCGTGATTATGTTATCTAGGTAAATTCTTCTTTTTGATGGTCAGAGGATGATCAGAATCTGATGCTTTCCAGTGGGATGTTTTTTTACTAGAGGAAATGCATGAGAGAGTTCTCAATGAGTTCCATTACTCTCTGGGGATTGAGGGGATATTTTTAGTGCCCTGGAGTGAAGTGGGAAGTGGTGGAGTTTATGAAAAAGTGCCTTATGTTTCAGCAGGTGAAGGATGATCACTATGTTCCTGGTGGTCTATTACATCCCTTAGAAGTTCCTGAGTGGAAGTAGGATGATGTCTCAATGGATTGTTTCGCATGACTACCCAGAGATGAGGGAGGTTGTGATGTAATCTGGGTATTGGTGGACCATTTGATGAAATCATCTCAATTCTTAGTGATTGAGGATTCAAGTGCATCTGATGCATTTACATAGAAGTATGTGGGTGAAGTTGTGACACTACACGAAGTTCCCATAACTATCCTATCAGATCGGAAAACACTCTTTACTTCATGAGTCTGGAATAGATTACAGTATTCCATTGGCACCTAGATATGCCTCAGAACTTCATTTCAACCTCACATGGATTGGAAAATAGATAGAACCATCCAGATGTTATGGGATATGTTTCAAGAATGTGTTTCAGACTTTATAGGATCATGGGTACGACACTTTCCTTTGGTAGATTTTTCCTAAAAAAATAGCTATCACTCCACCATTTTCATGGCACTATTTTACGACTTTTATGGGAGGCCATGTCATTCGCCCATGTGTTGGAAAATGGTTGGAGAGATAGGTGTACTTGGACCAGAGGTAGTGCAGAGAATGACAGAGAAGTTTTATCTTTTGTGTGAGAGGATGAACGTCGATCAAGAATGACAGAAGTCATTTGCCGATCATAGGAGGAGATCCTTGGAATTCAGGGTTGGGGATCACGTGTTCTTAAAGGTATCCCACGGTGTGGATAGTAGAAGTTCATCAGGGGGAGTAAGATTTCTCCCAGGTTCATCGAACCCTTTAAATTGTTGGGGAGAGTCAGCGGGATGGAATATTCGCTGGTGTTATGACTGTCATCAGAGAGGATCCAAAATGTCTTCCATATATCTCAACATCATTGGTATGTACATGATGTCTCCAATATCCACAACCTGAGAGAGTTGGATATCATGGACAATGAAACATTTGTGGAATGACCGGTGAGGATTGAGGATCGTAAAGAGAAGGTGCTTAATGGATAAACCATTCCCATGGTTTGTGTGTTGTGGAGGAAGGGTGGCCTTGAGGAGAGAACCTGGGAGAGGGAGGCACATATGTGTTCCCAGTACCCAGAGTGGTTTTGAGTTTTGACCTTATGGTATCTTTGTGCATTGGTGTTGTGTTATGGTTGACCATTTTTTCTATAATATGGTATGTTAATCTTTTTCTATGAATGTATGTGAAAATTCATGACCATGGGGAGGAAAGGACATGATCCCTAACCAAGAATCATTAAGGTGGATGTGATTAAACCCCTACGGGAGAGTTGGTCCCTCCCAACGAGGATAGTATCTTGACATAGAGTAAGGGAATCTGTAATCCATATATCTGGATGGTGTGCTCTATATGTTTGTGTGGTTACATGGGGGATAGATGAAAAAAAGTTTCTACAATCTCTCCGGATATATATGTGAGAGAGATGTTTTTGGGGGGTTGTCTTTGAGAGGTGTCTAACAAGTTGGTTTTTGGGAAAACTCTCTCTTTTCTTTCGGATTACTCTTAGATTCTCAAGGGTGAGTGTTGTTTGAGAGGTATCTGATGTAATGACCCAGACCCACTTGGTCCATTAATTTTCTAAAAACTAGTTGTTGGTGTGTCCTAGACACTGTCGGTGAGTAAGGTGGGTGTTGGTGTTATTGGAAGGGTGTCACCGTGGTTTTACATATAGGTGCCACTAATCGTTCTCACTAATCTGCTCTATGGATCCGTATCACTTATTAGTCTCACCCTAATGGTTCCACATAGGGGTGTTGGGGTTATTTCCCCCAGTTTCCCCATATCATATCTTTTCATTCTAAATACCATTTTAATGTAGTTTAATATGGTTTTAGGACCCTAAATTATGTTTCGAATCCCCTAGGAGTTTTTTGATCCATGATTTACCAAAACATGTGCCCAGTCACACCATTCATTGTGTTTTCCAGATCACTGTGTTTTTCATTATTGTGTGTTTTCTCCATTTAAATTTGATTTGTCAACTCATAGCCTTGCGCTGGTCTATCTCATTGCCTCAAAGGGAATCAATTAAATCTCAATTTATTAGAATGTGTGAAACCACCCATACATGTGTTCAAACCATGATATTCTTTTAAATAACTTAGAGGTTACACATCCCATAACTCTATGATTGATCCTTTTATCATGCTAATATCTTTTTCTTACTTGGTCAAATTTGTATCCTATTGGTGTGCTTTGAGTCCCTTTTCCATAGATGATTCTGGCCTATGTTAGATCCCTAATATTTAGTTCTTCTCAGAATTTCTAGTTTCATCATCTCCAGTTCTTGGCGCAAGGGGCAAACATTGATTCTTGATCATCCAGGTATGGTTTTTTCCTTCGTTTCTCTTTAATGTGCATCATGCAGGGTGGGTGTGATAATGTTTCTCTCAGTGACATATATAAAACTGACATTAACAAATATAGTAAATGACCTTTTAAATAATTATGGGGTGGGAATGATGATTTTGTTTTTCTCTCTACCATCTTTTTTATGTTATGAATTGTATGGGCTTATGTCCACTACAAATTGAAGTTGTTGGTGATCCTTTCTTATGACCTAATAAACCTCTTTTTTCTGAATAATCCATTGATTGAATGGCTATAACATAGAAAATGGTTAATTACATAAATGTGTATAATTATGTGGATTCTTGTTGAATAGGAATCCTTGTGTGATCACCCATGCTAACCAAACAGAAATAAGTAAAATAATGGATGGTGCGGTTAAATCTAAAAACATCTTTACAATGTTATGGTGACATGTATGGTGGCTTTGTTTTATGTCTTTTTTGGGTTACGTGGATAGAATTGGAATCTCAGGTTTTTACGTTTTTTGCCTATGAATATAAAGTCATGTGGAGGAGGTATTTCAAGGCTTGATTTGATTCCAATACTATTAGGGATCTCGCGGATCCCATTTGATGTTTTTACTTCACAATAGCACTGGGTGCGAATGCATAAATGCCTGCTTGACTATTTTCCCACAATTATTGTGTTGGCTTGTGGTTACACCTATTAGTTTCCGAATAGTGAATAAATGTTTAAACATAATTACTTGAACATGATAATGAGAATGGGTACAATGGGGTATTTTATCTAGAGATGGGTTGTCCTCTGGTGGTGGCTATTATGTATTTGTGCATGTAGGGATAACAATGAGAGTTGTTTTGTATGTGATAGTTTTTGGTCATTGTACCCTTAAGCTGAGATGAATTCTTGTTTACTTATATGTATAAATTTTAGTTATTATGTTTCTTATACGCACCCCACCCATGTTGAGAACATTGTTCCAAACACCCCCATTTCATGGGGAGGGTGTTTTTCCCATCATTACTATGAGTGGTTGGTAATTAGCACATTTTTTAACCATATAGAATGTCTCCCAATAATCATTGGGAAGGATATGAAGACCTAAGGATTACTATGGCTCAAGAATCTTCAGTGAGGGTGTGTTTTAGTGGTTGCACCAGGTGTGTGCATGCAGGTTTTGTTTCCAAAGCTTCTTTGGGATGAGGCCCGAGAGTCTTTGAGCATGGCAGTAGATTTTCTGGCCAAGGTGTCTTTGGGCATGGATGTGGTTATTGAGGCCTAGGTGTCTGTGGGTGTGGTTACATATAGTGTTCATGGCCTAGGTGTCTACAGGCATGGTTATGTATGGTTGTGGTGGCCCATGTGTCTATGGGCTAGATGCGTGGTGGTGGCCTTTAAGGTTTAAGTTGGGGCCATAGTGAGACTATAGTGAGATTTGTGGGGTAGGTCTGACGCATAGGATTTTCTAAATAACTAGTGGGAAAGTGGTGTGGGGTACCCAAATATCAATGTGCTTTTACTATTACATTACCTGACATTCGTTAATTGGGGAGTGTGCCTTGGTGAGGCTGGGTGGATAGTTTCCTTTATAGGTGTTTTGGTTACCTCTACATTCTCATGGGGAATTATAATTACTCACCACTTGTGCATGATAGATTTTTGTTTCCCTATTCAGTATACCTATATACTCACCCTATGTATATAAATCTACTTTCAGGTTTCTATGAGGACTTCGAGGACCATGCATTACCTTACTAGCTCAGGCTTCAAGAGTTGTTGTTACTTCATTTCTTTCTTTTTGTACTTTCATTTGGAGTTTTTCATGTACTTTTTAAAGGTTATTTTGGACATCCATATGGTAATGGGTTTTGTCTTTACATTTACTTCCAGTTTTAAGAGCTTTTTGGGATTTTTCCATCTTATCTCATGGTTGTGTTCTATAAAAGGGCTAATACCATCCATTTCACTTGAGATTCCATACCCTTGGTGCTAGTAGGCACTTCAGAACCTATTGAAAGTGGGAAATGGGGGTCATTATCTCTCCTTCTACTTGAAGAAGGTAGGGTCTGGCAGTTTTTTCCCCTTCCCTCATCTTGGTGAAAGTAGTTGATGACATTTTACCACACACGAATTTCTATTTCTTATACACAATATGCACCGGCACATGCACAAAGGAATCATATAGTTGTAGGTCAACATGATTCCATCTAATCACATGGTCAAGATCTAGCTGATACTTCTTCAACTGAGTATCATGGAATGCATTGTGCACTGCACTAAACCATGGTGGAAATTTCAACTTTTATGCCTCCTCTCCAACCCCCTCAAGTATCTCAAAAGGACCAATATATCTAGGAGATAACTTTCCCTACTTTCCAAACTGATGATTTCCAAGTATAGGATGGATTCTCAATAACACATGATCACCCACCTCGAACAACAATGGTAGTCGATGACATTTTGGATATGATTTTTGATAACTCTAAGACATCTTTATTGTCTTCATGATCAAATTTATCTTAGCCATAGTATATTGGACAATTATTTGTCCAGCTATCAAATTCTCACATGTTTCAACCCAACAAAGTGAAGGAACAAAAAGATTCCCAAACAATGCTTCAAATAGAGCCATATGTATTGAGGCCTGATAACTGTTGTTATTCAAGAACTCCAACAATGAAATATTCTCCTCACATAGGTACAAACATTCATCACACAAGCCCAATAAATTTATTTTAAAATTTGTTTCATCCTATCTGATTGTCTATACGTTTTAGGATGGTACATCGTACTCATCAACAACTGACTCCCAAGTTATTGCTAAAAGGATTTAAATAAAGGAGATGTGAACCACAGATCCCTATTTGAATACCATAACTCTCTACCACTTCATTGATATAGATTTTGGGATGATCCTCCGCTGTATGAGATTCATGAATAGGGATGAAATGAGCTGAATTTGTGAGCCGATCAACTATCACCAATATAATATTGTGTTGTCTCACTATTTTTTGGAAGACCTGTAACAAAATCCATCACTATCTCTCCCACTTTTTCATAGGGATAGGTAAATAATTCAAAATTCCTATAAGCCACAGATACTCTTTCATGACTTGTTAAAAAGTCAATAATATTATAATAGACTCTGCTACTTTCCTTTTCATACCCACTAACCATAACTGGGATTTCAACACCTTATATATTTTTTTTTGAATTCCAGGATCGATTACACATCTAGAATTATGATAAGAACTGAGAATATGATCCTAAAAAGACTCTGGTACAACCATCCAATTATGAAATCACAATCCTAAATTCCCAACCAGTTTCAAGCCCTCGATGATCTCCTCACCAATGAGTTTTGACCTCATAGGACACGTTATGGATCAAAAATATATTCCCCTTTCAACAAACCAAATAGTTTAGTATATAATGAGAAAAAAATAGGTACATCACCACAGTCTACACCTTCCTACCTTATGGAGGCTATAACTGATATCAAGTGTGACTAATTTGAATCATGTTTCACATCTTGGGAATACAACTTCTCACTTAATGAATCTGCCACAAAATTTCCTTTACTGTTGTAGACGTCAAGTAAAAATAAAACATCATGAGATACTCCATCCATATACTTTTCCCCATGTTCAAATTAATCTATGAAAAAATATGCTTTAATCGCTTTTGATCTGTAATGACTGTGAATTTCTCACCGAAGGGATAATGATGCCAAATTTTCAAATAATGAACAACAATTTGCATCTCCGGATTAGTTGTTATATATTTAATCTCATGAAACCTAAAATTTTGTGATCCATACATGACCACATGATTTCATTTCATGATAACACACCACAACCCTAATCTCGATGCATTGTAATACACCACAAACCCTTTCCTTGGTTTTAGAAAAACATAGAACAGTTCTGATGTAAGTTGATCCTTATTCTCTTCGAAATATTTTTATCACTAATCATTATATTTAAATAAAAAATTCTTTATTATAAAATTTATCATAGGTGAAACTAATTGTGATACCTCAAGAACAAAGCATCAATAATACCCTACTAACCAAGGAAACCTCATCGCTCAAAAAAATTTTCAGTGGTTTCCATGATATAACAGTGTCTATATTTTCTGGATCGACTAAAATATCTATCTCAGAACTAACATGGCCATAAAACATACCTCTTTTATCAAAAAGTCACACTTGGAAAATTTGTCATTCAAATGATGATCTCTCAAAATTACCATCACTACGGCCAAGTGTTGCTCATTCTCCACCCTTTTCCTCGAATAAACTAGTATATCATCCATGAATACAACTACACAAGGTTCCATATATCTCAGAAATATGTATTTCATCAATTCCATGAATGTTGCATGTGCATTCGTAAGACCAAAGGACATAAACATGTATACATAATGACCATATCTAACCCTAATTGATGTTTTCATAATTTCCTCCATTCACACCTGAATTTGATGATATCCTGATCATAATTTAGTCTTGGAGAACCAATTATCTGCCAATAACTGATCGAAAAATTAATCAATGCATGGTAGTGGATATCGGTTCTTTATCATCACATAGTTAAGCTTATGACAATCAATATACCACCATAGTGTTTCTTCTTCCTTTTTATCAAATATGACTGGGACTTCCCACATAGATGTTCTAGGACAGATGAACACTTTGTTTTATAACTCCTCAAACTACACTTTTTATCCCAATTCCATTATTTCCATTTGGTAAGACATATGTGAGATAGGACTAGTCCCCTAAAGGAGATAAATAAAAAACTCTACATCTCTCATAGGTAGAAACCCAGATAATTATTCTGGAAAGATATCTAGAAACTAATAAACCAAAGTAGGAAAAAAATTATCTCATAAAATTCCATTGATTTAGAGGAGATGACTACGAATTGATATGATATTATCCCAACCGTTGGTGCCAACATTCCAGTTTCACCCACCTTCATATATTTCACTCATTTAATGATGTTTTTATGGCTCTCACTAATGATAAAACCAATTGTTCATGCTTAATAGTCGATGTCGGCCTTATACATCATCCACCAATACCCACTCATTATTATATAATAACCATCCATCACATGCACTAAGAAGTCCCACATCAACACTACCTCATTCCTAACTATACAAAGATCTCTACAAAGGAACACACAATTGTCTTTGGGTCCCAGATGATATTTTTTTTAAAACATCATTTCCAAACATAAACTAATGACTCTACACCATGAGGGGAAATGAAAGAATGTGAACAACCCGCATCAAAAAAATCAAAAAGGTAGAAATCAGATTAATCATTCATCTCACTATGAAGGGTCCAACTGATCATCCATCAAAACCTTCATAGCTTCAAACTTTTGTTTTCTTTCCACACTACACTTTATATCCATGTCCAAATTGTTCATGGTGAGGGGCAGTGGTATTCCCAGAATCACCATGACTAACTTAGCTCTGCTAGTGAGGATTATGATGCTTCTCCCATACTGTAAATTTCTAGGATGTCTATGATCCTTGAAGGGTTTCAGAAACACACTACCACGGATATTTATGAAAATAACACTGATGATTCCCCAGCTTTATTAATTTATGACATTCTTGGTGTTGTTTCATAAAATCTCATTTAATGCGCTTAACAAAACCACATTGTAAACATCTTGTCTTACATTGGGGTCAAGGAGGAGGTTGTAACAATCTAGTGGTCCGACTTTGATGTTCCACATGTAATTGAAAAAAGGGGTTCATCTTGATATTTATCTCAGTGTAAGGGTTCATGCCACCTATCCTAAATACTATTATACTTTCATAAATTTGATTTCCAACCATGAAAGATATCCCAACTGGAGTATCTGGTTGTAGTCCTAATGGAATGGTTTGAAAATATTGAATGATACTTTGAACCAACAGTTGGTTCTCCTTTGGCTTTGGTGAAACCACAATTTTAGATAATTCCACTAGTTAGCCTCTAAGACACTTTCCCGGTTCCATTTTTATCCACACAAGAATCAATTTAAGTCTCACTGCCTATTAGATGAAGGAATACAATTTCGATTTGAATTACATTACAACCATCACAATTTTTCTTTCCAGATCTTCACATTTCCCATGTTTAAACATTTTAAAAAACTCCACTACGTTTTGAAGATCTACATATTCTTATCGCAACATAAATCATTATGACCATTGAAATATTCATTATTGTGGGAATTTATTTCTACAATGCATGTCATTTTCATCTTATTGGATAAACCAAGGGAAATGAGATCATGCTCCTATAATTGTTTCAAAAAAACTTATTTACTCAACTCTATAGTAACATGAAGTTAATTATAAAAGGTTTATCTACATTATTTTATGCTATACATTTCTTGTCCTGATGATCCAACACCTTGATACCCTCTAAACTCAACAAAGAAATCAAGAACAAATGTCACCTCCAAGATCGAAAATGAGTTCTAATATCAAACAAGACCAACATTACTTGTACATCATGGACCAAACAAGACGATACCACTTTTAACATCACCCCCTTCCTCATTGGCTGGAGAATACAGTGATATGCTACTAGACCTTAGGCGATGTTCCCAAGAACCAAAGGCTATAAAAAAGTTCCAAGTGCTTCATGTATAATTAAGGAACATTTTTTTGTAACAATAAAATCAACCATCCAAACGAGTCATAACCAACAAAAACTACATGATTCTTTCCACAATGTTTTACATCCCAACAAAATACTAGTAGAGAACCATCCAACCCAACCAGTTTCACAATAATGTCAAGGAACCAATATAACTAGACTAAAATGTTCCATAATCAGAGAATCGAGAAAAAGGTTAATAAAAAACTCAAAGAAGTGATGAAACCACTCCACAGGTCCACACCAAGCTCCCTCCTCGAAGAATCAAAAACCAGCCAAAGCATCATGGAGAACCACTATGGAAATGAGATGCTTTACCATTACCTATATCCTAGAATATCACATCTTCAATGTCACCAATGTTTCAAAGTAAGGGATGAGTAATAACACTCTGTAGGTTTTCCCCAAATGACTACCCTACACATGACACTAGTATAGATACTTTAAAAAACTATAAAAATTTTATTTAAATCAATAAAACATTTCAATAAATTAAAGCAATACAGAACAAAATCTTACCGAAATAAATTTTCCAAATAAAAACAATTCTATGGAAGACACCAAAACATGTCATTACCCCTCTAATTTTTTCTGACTGCATCCATATGTCAAACATAAACATAATTATGTCACAAAACAACTAACATTCATTCCATTCATGAAATCATGGTGCTAATTTAATAGTGAAACATTCACAGCCAACCAATGTCTTCCATGGTGTGGGAATTCTTGCCCATCACCCTCCCTTTTTATTGATGTTACATTCACCAACATCACTATGATATTTCTACATTCACAACCACCATCCATCCAACTCACACAAATAAATATTTACCACATCACAATAATCTTTTTATTTTAAAATTTTCCACCATAACAACATGACAACCAATAATTTCCCCATCATATAATCCAACTGTTTTCATCAATCATTCTAAGCTATAAATTACCATTGAAATGATCTTTTATAGATTACTGTTAAATGAAATCACATTCCTTGAAAACACCATTATGGCACATCCATTCCCAACCTCTTTTCAATAAAACCCACATTTTACTAAAAACCATTTTTGTAACACATTTTCGTTAAAAAAATCAACCGACTGAGTTTAAAATCACAATTTAAAATCTTACATAAGCATATTGCACAAAAAAACACCAGTTTCAGAAAATCCAAAATGTGACACAAAATTAGTTCCAAACAAGTTTTTCACATCATAAACACAACCAATTTCAAGTTAAAACAATTAATTTGAAATTTAATACTTATATTTCTATCAAAATAGAAATGATAGTGAAGCCACCCACCTGAGGGTTTTGGTGAAATTATCTATCTCACAACCACTCCATAAATGTGGATGAAGACTCCACCAAAACTGCCTTAGATCTCTTTTACTATTATTAACAAGACCCAATAACAATCGTTTAGGAACAAAATCCCTATATATACTTGTGGTAGAAGTAGATCATGAAAAAAGGGAGTGGGAGATGTAGATCTAAGGGAAACCAAGGAAGAACCAAGATAAAAGACTTTCTGAGAGATAATTGCCTTCACTGCACCGTGAAAAATAATCAATTCACTTCCAAAATGAGACGAAGAGTCCCTATAACCATTGAGAGAAAAATATCCTTATAGTGGTTCATATGTGAGAAGAAATTAAGGGTTGATGGAAAATCTCGACAGGGACTATGCATGGTTTCCCTGTATGGTTAGACAAACCAGGTGTAAACTGTGTGAATCCCAATGCCTCCACTTGCGCAGTTTTTTGAGAGCCAACATGGTTTCCCTTAACCATGATCAAACTATACATCCTTTAAAATACATAGAAGCATTTCCAAAACCTTCAAAAACTCTCCCAAGCATTACCCAAAAACATAAACCATATAAAATTCATAAACAAGGGTTACCTACCTCAAACTGGGAGTGCTACATATATTGTTCTTCGAGACTACTAAACTGATCATTACTTCAGAGTGAGATCCCTTATATCTGATTCAAAAGTAATAAATTATACCTCATATCCAAGTTAATAGATTTGGGTTCTATATAATTTGAATCAATTAAATTTTAGTATAATCCTTGGGAAATATATTCAAGAAAATATATATTATGAAACATAAACCTATGAATGAATTTAAGGATAAGTCTATCTATACGAAAACATCATAATGTCTTGATAAGATATATTTTTTGTGGTTTTCCAAGAAATACATCCATATTTGGATACTAAAAGTGGACATGGTTTTGGAATAGATGCATCTACGGGTATCAACCTAGAAATGAGTTGTTTGATTATATTTTGGCTATCATTTTGGTACATGATGACTATTCCCATAATACTCACCTGGTTTACACTCACAGGGGATATAATTATATTAATTGACATTTTGTTTAAAAACTATTATTGTAAATGTAACGCCCCAACCCCAGCTGCCCAGAGTCAGTGCATTACTTCGTAACATTGGCATGATCACAAAAGATCATGTCTCGAAAGACCGATTAGTTTAGTAGCCTTGGAAACACTAAATACATTCATAAATGTTACTTTACATCATATAGTGAAAAAATAAAATAACATAGTCTCCATAGTCCACACTCATATTTTCTTCTGACTATCCCTGTAGGTCATTCATAAAATACTTCTTCACATCCTGGAAAATATTAAACATTGAAAGGGGTGAGCTCAGATGCTCAGTAAGGATAACAATATTGCGGAAGCGTTCGAAAATAAACATTAACATTTAATGCAATGTATAAATAAAAAAAATCCTTTTTAAACTTTAACTTTAGAATAATATGGAAAAAGTAAAATAAGTTAATGCCATTTACTTATTCACATGGATATTCTTCTGGTCGAATAATCACATGCAATATCAATAACCACTTTCATAATGATGGAATGCATAATGCCAGACTATCATAACCACGTAGCCAAGGCCTTGTGCCAAGACCACAAATAAGATTTTGTCAAGGCCTCGTGCCAAGACACTAGTTTGTCTCATGAGACCTACCGATGCATCGAGGAGCTATAGCGGGCTCCACCCGTCACTTATTAAGTCCAATGCATTCCCCATATGAATAGGTTTAAACATATCATAAACCATAACATAATTGTATCACATAAAACATGCATAAAGGAAACATAAAATTTCCACATTTCAATCACAAGATATCAATACAACACATTGATGTAATAAAAACGCTTTCAAAACCATTTTCAATACCAAAATTAATGAAAATTATAACTTTTTATTTATTTTTCATTTTAAAAATTTATGGCTTGTAGAGGAAGGTGAAACTCAAATAATGGTCACGATGGAGGAGAAGTCGTTGTCGCCGCATACGTATGATAAAAACCTTCCCTTTTGACATTTAGTAAAATGCTTCGTATAAAAAATAGATTCTTTTTGGATAAACGTACAATTCAAAGGGGTTTATACACCGTATAAAAGAAAGTTGTGTATAAAATGAAATATGCCTCAATGAAAGGAGATTGAGACGAAGTACCATACAAAGGCCATTTTTTTTAAATAAAATAGATCTATTATGTGTATTCACTATAATTAAACAAAAATAAAGTACAAATACAAGATAGGACATAATAATATCATTACATAATTTGAAAGTAGGAGATTAACCCAAAGAATAGAAATTGGGTTAAGAAGTTCCCTTACCTTGCGTCCTGTCTTGACTCGACTGTTCTTTAACCTCCTGAATAATAAACTAGAGTTAATTTATAATTGCTTAAGAACCTATTTTCAAGTTTTTTATTCCTTTTATATCACTTATTACCATGTTATGAACATTATGTAATTATTTTAGTTAATAACGGTCATTTTTTCGATCTTTGGTACTTGAGTCAAAAATAGACTTCTTATAATTACAAGTTGTTCATGTGGTGAAATATCCATTATATCCAGAATTATATTCATGAAATAGATATCATATATCTCCTATATATCCAGTATATACATTCATTCATAATATTACATAACATTTACAGGTAAGAAATGAAATGCACCGTTCATGGAGACGGTAAGCCATACGTACGCATGAACGCTACTTTCATTTCTATTTCATATTTAATGGAATGAAATCGTAATGATATAAAGGAATATTATAATTACAGTATAATATCATATATAATATCATTTACTCCATCCTTTATACATCCCACATATGGCATTAACGATTCAAATCACTTTGAGGGGGCGGTAGTCCGCACTTCCTAAAATGAAAATATCGTGTTTACCCATAATGGAAACAAGAAAGGTATTCCATAAATGAAAAATAAAGAACCATAAGTAAAACATAAACATATTATATATCATATATAAATAGAGTGACATATTAATGACCACCTTTGAATGTGTTATATGAGTGTTGAACAATCATCGTTTCGTGAGGCAGAAATTCGCCATCCACAGAAACAGTATGTTCTTTAACCATTAGATGTAGGTGTGTGTAAGTGTATCTCGAATACTTCTTATAACAAAATCCTAGTATATTGAGGATACTGGTTTTGTTACAAAACAAAAGAATAAAAAGAGTTTAGGGGGTTGGATAAGAAAAATAAAACAAAATAACATAAGCGAATACATTACCTTAAAATCGGGTAACTCTTTTTATTTGAGCCAAAGGCTTCCTTGGGAAGAGTTCTGCCCAAAGTGAGGCTTCTAGGAGTAAGGGAGGGAAGTTGGAAGAGTATTTGGTCATAGGTTGGCCGAGCCAAATGGCTTGAAAGTGTGAGTAAGGTGGTAGTGGTGGGGGCCTTTTATAAGAGGAGAGAAGGGGCACTCTTGGAAAGTAATAAAATGTTACTTTATTATAAAATGATTTTCGGATTCTAAAGGTCCCAAACTTATATACCTCGAGGATAAGGTGATAAGGGTTCTAAATATTATCATCCAATAGGCTTTGGACAAGTTTAATGCTTAGATTTTAAATAACATTCCATTTTATTAAAATTGGTAATTAATGAGGTAATCGCTGCATCATCATGGTGTCATAAATAATTTAATTTATATAATGTCTAAAAATTATAAAAAAAATATCATGATGTATGAAATCTCTTTATATTTATAATGAATATTTATAGTCAAAAATATGACTTGTATAACCCAATTTAAAAATTGTTTTTGTAAAACAACTCTTGTTTGTGACATTTTTATTTTAACATTAAATAAAAAGTTATTTATGTCCTTTTCCTACCAAAGTGGCTCCATGGGGTCCCCAAGTTGACCCATGGATTGTCTTGGTCGGACATGAAACATCCAATAGGGGTAGGAAAAGTGTAAAGGTCATTCCATATTTTTATAATACTATTTTTACCTTAAATTTCACTAATTACCTTTAATCACGATTAATTAAACTTAAAAGTTACTATTCACCAAAAAATTATTTTAATCCCATTGAACCACATTTTACTTCCTAATGAAAACCATGTATGTCGGATTTTTTAAAATCAAATCACAGAAGTGGTAATGTTTCATTTAAACGAAAAATCAGTTTTTTTAACTACCACTTAGTGTTTTCACTATTCATCAAAAATTGAAGTTTTTCAGAACAATGCCAAAATTTCACCCTAAGCTATAATTGATATTCCGAATTCAAAAATGATGTCTATTTTAAAATATTCCAAACATATAAGTTGCATTAATTAAATTCATAATTAATTCCCACTGTCAAAACAAATAGCGTGTTTTTAAGAAACCATATATATCAAAAGATTGACAATTGTTTATGTCCAATTTCAAAGTAAAATTAATTCTAATGACCACCATTTGATAAAATGGTAAAAATATATTCTAATTATACTTTAAAACCACTAAATAGTATAATTTATCACTATAAATTATTTTGATTAAAAAAGTTGTTTTAAGTATTTTTCACTATTCTAAAAAAATTGAAAGTTCTCAGAAAATTACAAAAAATTCAACTTAAGATAATTTCGACATTACGAATACAAAAATGAAGTCCATTTTGAAATATAAAATTTATATAATTTTAAAAAATGTGTATTACTATTCATAACGGCTACTTTGATTAGTCGCGGTGTGTTAGAACTCGAACTTGCGTACAATCCAAGCTATCGCATTATTGAAAGAGAAGTGTATCATGGAAGCTTGGGGTGTTACATTCTCCCCTCATTCAATAAATTGCGTCCTTGCAATTTGAAATTGTTCATTGAAAATAAAAAGTTGAATATAGCGAATATTTTTGTGGAAAACCCACATCAGAAATAGGGTTAATAACAATATAACTTTAAAAGAAAGAAAGAGAAGTACAAAGGTCACCCGAGATAGCCCATACTCAGATTCTCTGAAAATATGGATATGGAGGTGAAACAAACTATCAAGGTCTGATGGAGAGTTGTAGAAAATAGAATTAGGAGAAAGTTAACCATAATAAAATCACAAACTTGTGATTGGTTAAACGGTCATTGAATCCCCAGTTGGAAAAGTTAACCGGCAAAGTTTTTGTTTTATGTTACCTTTCATAAAGTTGAGGAATTTATTTAAGAGATTTACTAAGAACGTAAGGAAATATACTTACTTGTCATATAGACATTCATTCTTTAATAAATTTTACCACAAACCCATCTTTCACTCAAAAAGATAATAAAACTCAAAAATATTATATTTATCCTAATCGTACAAGGTTCCAAATATCAACACATACCATTTAGATTAGAAAAACTATTTGTAATAACCAGGGACTTCCTGTAGGCTAGTGGTAGGTAATAAAGGTCTGTCACACTATGGTTGTGGGTTCGATTCCTGCAGCTTTGTCTGACGTGACGGGTTATGCCCCACCCTGCAGGTTGTCCTTTTCCTAAAACTATAGTATTATAATATTCCAAAAAATTTTTTTCAGAAATGTTTTAACCTTAAACAATACTATCCAAAGTTCAACTTAATTCATTCCAACCTTTATAGTTATCCTAAATACCTCTATACAGACTTTCTCTAAATGGTCTCTAAATTCCAAAACCAATTGTAACATCAGATTCCCCAAACAAAGTAATGTTTCTCTTACTGTCACATACTAAAAATATGATTAACTTCATCATATTAAAACCTTAATGAAAACAACAAGTACTGCAGTACAATCCTTATATATATATCACATTATCCTTATAACCAGAATATATTCCTTGTGTCCAAAAGCACCAATACATTTATTATTCCGCTTCAACTGTAGTAACAGCATAAGATTGTCCTTGATCCCTTAGCCTTTTCTGAAGTAAGTTTCCCTGACGCTTAGGACATTCATTTGCATAATGCCCTAATTCCCTACAATTGTAGCATTCAACTTTGATAGCCTCTTTCTTTCCCTTGTAATCACAAGCCTGGTGACCTTTTTCTCCACATTTATAACAAACTCCCATTCCTTTTATGTAAGTACCAGGGTGATTCTTCCCACAATTATCACATAATGGAAAATATTTATTTACCTTTTTCCCTTTATCTATCTCTTGTTCCACAATTCTCTTCTTCTCTTGATTTACTTTATTGTCATAAGATTTAGAGAATTCCTTTTCTGTCTTGATAGCACATGAGACAATGAATTCGTACGAAGAGAAGGATTGAGATACTAAAGCTCGACGGAGAAATGTTTTTAACCCATCAAAAAACAATCAATCTTACTTCTTGGGTTACGTATATAATCTGCAGCATACCTTGCTAACCTTGTAAAGTTGGCCTCATACATTGCGACATTCTCATCCTCCTTTTGTCTTAGACTCAGAAATTGCCTTTCCAAATCTGCTCGATGGTCACGAGGAAAGTATTTTTCTAAGAAAAGATCTTTGAACTCACTCCATTCCATACATGATACTTCTTCATCTTCCTTTGTATTTTAAATCAATGACCACCATTGATCGGCATCTCCAGTGAGGCGGTAGACTTCCGTGACAACCATCTCCCTTTCACTACTCCCCAAGGCATGGAATATTTTCTCTATGGAGTTTATCCCTTGCTCAACTACTAATGGATTTGTAATTCCATTGAATTTTGGTGGTCGTTTCCTCATGAAGTAGTCTAACATTGATCCTCCATGTTGCGGATCATGGTGCTCCATACGAGTAAGGTTATTATTCATAACCTGAGTGAGTTTTCCCAGTATGGTAATAAGTTGATCATCACCAGTTGTATCTCCATATCCACAATAATTATCTTAAGCAGGAGGGAAATCCCTACATGGAGTGCGTGCATTGATATGGTTTCCATTCCTTCCACTAGGCGCCATTTCTAAACAATGGCACAAACTAGATTAGTTTATGAATCAAAATACATAATTCCATACTTATAAAATACTTAACATAAATTGAACTATTTATGGATATAATCCATAATTATAAAAATGTTTTCTTTGTGAAAGTATATACTCATAACCCTTCATAGTGGTTTGTAAGGAAAATGAGAATTATCCTAAGCATATCCCCCAGGAGTGTCGTAACCAAGAGTGCAACAAGGCCCGTTGTCGTGCACCACTTCCCATTCGAGTCTAGCTCAAAGCGGTGTTTTCAGGTTTTACCCCTAGGTACATCTGTGTCAGAGCCGCTGCTACCGGCTCGTATCCAGACAGGGATGTATTTCTCGGAATACTCACAGCATCTATATAATACCAAAATTCTAGGAAGTTCTTCTATACTAAACCTCAAAGTATATCTTTGGGATATGTGCTCTAATCAGAGTTTATCTAAATCTAGCTTCCAAGGTCAGTACTAAACTGCCTCTGATACCAACTGTAACGCCCCGACCCCAGCTGTACAGAGTCGGTGCATTACTTCGTAACATTGGCATGATCATGAAAGATCAAGTCTCGAAAGACCGATTAGTTTAGTAGCCTTGGAAACACTAGATACATTCATACCTGTTACTTTACATCATAAAGAGAAAAACTACTATAACATAGTCTTCATAGTCCACACTCATATCCTCTTCTGACTATCCCTGCAGGTCATTCATAAAATACTTCTTCACGTCCTGGAAAATATTAAACATTGAAAGGGGTGAGCTCAGATGCCCAGTAAGGATAACAATATTGCGGAAGCTTTCGAAAATAAACATTAACATTTAAAGAAATGTATAACTAAAACAAAAGAATTTTTAAACATTAACTTCAGCATAATATAGAAAAAGTAAAATAAGATAATTCCATTTACTTATTCACATGGATATTCTACTGGTCGAATAATCACATGCAATATCAATAACCACTTTCATAATGATGAAATGCATAATGCCAGACTATCATAACCACGTAGCCAAGGCCTCATGCCAAGACCACAAATAAGATTTTGTCAAGGACTCGTTCCAAGACACTAGTTTGTCTCATGAGACCTACCAATGCATCTAGGAGCTATAGCGGGCTCCACCCGTCACTTATTAAGTCCAATGCATTCCCCATATGAATAGGTGTATACATATCATAAACCATAATATAATTGTATCACATAAAACATGTATAAAGGAAACATAACAATTCCACATTTCAATCACAAGATATCAATACAACACATTGATGTAATAAAAACACTTTCAAAACTATTTTCAATACCAATATTTAATGAAAATTAAAACTTTGTTTTTATTTTTCATTTTAAAAATTTATGGCTTGTAGAGGAAGCCGAAACTCAAATAATGGTCACGACGGAGGAGAAGTCGTTGTCACCGCATACGTATGACAAAAACATTCACTTTTGTCGTTTATTAAAATGCTTCATATAAAAAAAGATTCTTTTTGGGTAAACATAAAATTCAAAGGGATTTATACACTGTATAAAAGAAAGTTGTGTATATAATGAAATATGCCTCAATGAAAGGATATTGAGACGAAGTCCCATACAAAAGTCATTTTTTTAAATAAAATAGATCTATTATGTGTATTCACTATAATTACACATAAAGAAAGTACAAATACAAGATAGGACATAATAATATCATGACATAATTTGAAAGTAGGAGATTAACCCAAATAATGGAAATTGGGTTAAGAAGTTCCCTTACCTTGCGTCCTGTGTTGACTCGACCACTCTTTAACCTCCTGAATAATAAACTAGAGTTAATTTATAATTGCTTAAGAACCTCTTTTCAAGTTTTTTATTCCTTTTATATCACTTATTACAATGTTATGAACATTATGTAATTATTTAAGTTATTAACGGTCATTTTGTCGATCTTTGGTACTTGAGTCAAAAATAGACTTCTTATAATTACAAGTTGTTCATGTGGTGAAATATCCATTATATACAGAATTATATTCATGATATAGATATCATATATCTCATATATATATATATATCCAGTATATACATTCATTCATAATATTACATAACATTTAAAGGTAAGAAATGAAATGCACCGTTCATGGAGACGGTAAGCCGTACGTACGCATGAACGCTACTTTCATTTATATTTAATATTTAATGGAATGAAATCATAATGATATAAAGTTATATTATAATTCCAGTATAATATCATATATAATATCATTTACTCCATCCTTTATACATCCCACATATGGCATTAACGATTCATATCACTTTGAGGGGGCGGTAGTCCTCACTTCTTAAAATGAAAATATCGTGTTTACCCATAATGGAAACAAGAAAGGTATGCCATAAATGAAAAATACAGAACCTTAAGTAAAACATAAACATATTATATATCATATATAAATATATTTACATCTTAATGACCACCTTTGAAGGTGTTATATGAGTGTTGAACAATCATCATTTCGTGAGGCAGAAATTTGTCATCCACAGAAACAAAATGTTCTTTAACCATTAGATGTTTGTGTGTGTAAGTGTAGCTCGAATAATTCTTATAAAAACATCCTAGTATATTTAGGATACTGGTGTTGTTACAAAAGAAAATAATCAAAAGAGTTTAGGGGGTTGGATAATCAAAATAAAACAAAATAACTTAAGCGAAGACATTACCTTATAATCGGGTAACTCTTTTGATTTGAGCCAAAGGCTTCCTTGGGAAGAGTTCTGCCCAAAGTGAGGCTTCTAGGAGTAAGGTAGGGAATTTGGGAGAGTATTTGGGCAGAGTTTGGCCGAGATAAATGGCTTGAAAGTGTGAGTAATGTGGTAGTGGTGGGGGCCTTTTATAAGAGGAGAGAAGGGGCACTCTTGGAAAGTAATAAAATGTTACTTTATTATAAAATGATTTTCGGACTCTAAAGGTCCCACACTTATATAATTCGAGGCTAACGTGATACGGGTTCTAAATATTCTCATCCAATAGGCTTTGGACAATTGTAATGCTTAGAGTTTACATTATCCTTCCATTTTATTAAAAATGTTAATTAATGAGGTAATCGCTGCATCATCATGGTGTCATAAATAATTAACTTTATTTAATGTCTAAAAATTATAAAAAAAACATCATGATGTAGGAAATATTTTTATCTTTCTATGTAATATTTATAGTCAAAAATATGACTTGTATAACCAAATTTAAAAATTGTTTTAGTAAAACAACTCTTGTTTGTGACATTTTTATTTTAACGTTAAATAAAACGTTATTTATGTCTTTTTCCTACCAAAGTGGCTCCATGGGGTCCCCAAGTTGACCCATGGATTGTCTTGGTCGGCCATGAAACATCCAATAATGGTAGGACAAGTTTAAAGGTCATTCCATATTTTTATAATACTATTTTTACCTTAAATTTCACTAATTACCTTTAATCGCGATTAATTAAACTTAAAAGTTACTATTCACCAAAAAATTATTTTAATCCCATTGAACCACATTTTACTTCCTAATGACAACCATTTATGTCGGATTTTTTAAAATCAAATCACAGAAGTGGTAATGTTTCATTTAAACGAAAAATCAGTTTTTTTAACTACCACTTAGTGGTTTCACTATTCATCAAAAATTGAAGTTTTTCAGAACAATGCCAAAATTTTACCCTAAGCTATAATTGATATTCCAAATTCAAAAATGATGTCTATTTTACAAAATTACAAACATATAAGTTTCATTAATTAATTTCATAATTAATTCCCGCTGTCAAAACAAATAGCGTTTTTTTAAGAAACAATATATATCCAAAGATTGACAATTGTTTATGTCCAATTTCAAAGTGAAATTAATTCTAATGACCACCATTTGATAAAATGGTAAAAATATATTCTAATTACACTTTAAAACCACTAAATAGTATAATTTATCACTATAAATTATTTTGAATAAAAAAGTTGTTTTAAGTATTTTTCACTATTCCAAAAAAATTGAATGTTCTCAGAAAATTACAAAAAATTCAACTTAGGATAATTTCGACATTACGAATACAAAAAGAAAGTCCATTTTGAAATATAAAATTTCTATAATTTTAAAAAATGTGTATTACTATTCATAACGGCTACTTTGATTAGTCGCGGTGTGTTAGAACTCGAACTTGCGTACAATGCAAGCTATTGCATTATTGAAAGAGAAGCGTATCATGGAAGCTTGGGGTGTTACAGTAAATGATATTATGAAACCTATATAAGACTATGATGTACCATAGTTATATGGGATAAACCAAATGTGAATCAAAAGTTTAATTGTTTAGATACCAATTTGGAGGTTTTATATGATGTGATTTTAACCTGATTAAAGATATTTTGGGAGACATTTTTGGAAATGTAACCCTTTAATTTATCATAAGTTTTTATGAAAAGTTTATTTGAGGAATAAATGTTTTATATCTTGTTGATAAAACTTTAAAGTTATTGAAAACCTTTAGGGTTAATATTATCCATTATATATAAGTTATAATAATTAACTAATCTTATCTTATTATGTGGAAAAAATAAATTGTATAAAAAACCATAGTGGTTTAAAAGTGATTCAATTATTGATGATATTTTTAGGATTATGATCATATTTATAGGAATGTTATAGGAATTAAACTAATATAGTTTTATAAAAAATAAAAACATCAATCCAAGAAATAACCCATCACACCTGAGTAGGTAATGGGATAGGAAGATAAAATATAAGGGTGAAAAGGGTGTAATGCCTACCTCATGGATATGAATTCCATATTCAACAAAAAATTGGTTTTACATAAATTATTTAATAGGTTAATTTCATGTATATTTTTTGGAAACATATTGGTGAATAAAATCATTTTTAATTTTTAGTATTTTTATATAATTAATGACATTTCAGGATATATTTTAATTGGTTGAGTTATATATAACCTTTAAGATTAACATAAAATATTTTTTTAAAAAAAATTATTTTATATTTTTAAAGTATTAATTTTAAGGGATTAAGAAAAACTTTCCGAATAAAATATTTTTAATGTTGAGTTTATTAATGTTATTTGGGCTATAGGATAATTTATTGAAGGAATGATCTTTGTTAAACAATTGGTTTAGTTGTTGAATTTTAGATATTAATGTAATATTTCCCCATATAAGTATTTATTAATTTTGGATATTATATAACATTATGGAAACCATTTTTTTAGTAAATATATGAAGAATGCCTTGTTATCTATTTATTGATAATTGGATCACTTAAAATTTAATTTTAGTTCTTATTGTAGGAAGAATTAATTTTCATTTGTTAGGGTAAGAGACAAAGAGTAAATTAATATATGTATAAAAAAGGATGAAATTGTGATTATGAAATGTAAATAATTAAGTATATTTTCCCTTTTTTTTATCTTGATATTAAAATAATCCCTTATCTTTTTGAAATGGATCGCTTAAAAAATGTTATACATTTACATCCATTTCTGATGAATCAATGGTATTTTCACCCATCATAGATATATGGTTTTATGTTTGATAAATTTCTCATGAAAATTTTCTCTATCACTCTATATTATTCCTTGGATGATAGTTTTCGCCTCCAATTCTTATTTTAAACTTCCCACACATGTCCTCCCTATTTGTGAACCCGATTAGGTGTTATTTTATGTAAAAATTTCCCTACCCACTTCCCATTTTCAATAGATTTTTCACTATCACTTTTTATTGTAATAGTTTTCAATAATTGTTTTTAATATATTGAACCATTTATGACAATGATCACTTTTTGAGGGCATAATTTATTTAAGGGTTTTGAATTACATAAATAAATTTAATTTCCCTGATATCTTTTTTTACAGGAAACATTAAGTATAAATAAATCATGAAAATGTATTAGGATACTATTATGTATACATTATATCATTTTTAAATCATCGTTTCAAAAAAATCTATTTTTTAATTTTGGGAATTTTTCTAAAATGGTAAATGTTTTTGTGAATAGTAGAAACAACTGATTTTAATTGAAAACTATCATTTCATTTCAAGCATTTATAAAGTTCCATTTTTTTAAAATTGTTAAAAAGTAAAATTTGACATTTTATATTATTAATAACACAATTAATATCATTGTAATAAATTTAATGATTTATTTTTGTAGAATAACATTTTACAAATAACAAAACATTTTTATAGAAAAATTATTTTTGTAGCATTTCACATGATTACATTTAAATTAAAATATACCAATTCTTTGGATTAAATTTTATAAATTTCATTCTATATTTTTAATAATGAGGATAAATTTTTTTAAACCTTACCCTTTTGTTTTTGGTCATTATTAATTTTAGGATTTCTAAATATTTTTTGCCACAAAAAGGGTAAATTAGTTAATTAAGGTAAAAATAAAGTGATAAGGAAATCAAAATATATAAAAAATATACATTTATTTCATTGGATGAGTATTTATTTTCAATAATCATATAAAATTCAAATTATGAAGTTTTGTTTTACAAATTATCTTTGATGTTGACATTTATAATATTTATGTGAAGGATGTTGTAAAAAATGTCACTCTCTTTCTTTTAATATATATAATATTTTTTGATTGGGATAAAAACTACTTATATTCAGTTATAAATGGTTATTTGAAATAATAATGAATATATTTTTTCATTATAATTTAATTTTATTTTTTAATGATTTAATATTTACCATTAATGCTTACCCAACGATATTACAATATTTATCCAATTAGTAGAGAAATAAAATAATTGATTTTAAAAATATTAAAAGGTAAATACTTTGGGTGAGATATACTATCCCAAAAGTTTATAGATAAATAAAACATATCTAGTATGGTTGGAAGGTTTAGATTCTAATCCCATTTTCATCATGTTGTTTTCAATGTAAAATTAAATAAATAGTTCGAAAAATGGCATTTAGGATATTTTATAATAAATAATATTACATTAAGTTATTTCAAACTCATAAAAAACATTATCATCGACCAAGTGAATGGGATATGGTTGATAATACATATGATGAACCATTTTTGGTTCATTTTTACATTTATGGTAACCTTACTAACCCTCAAATGGTAGAACACTTTTATATTATGCTAATTGTAAAAATGGTTAATGATGGTTAAAACTAAAGGATAAGGATGAAAAAGAAGGAATTTTCAAAATTGTGTTATATGAGATTATTTACACACATCATCATATTATCTTATAATTATTTCTTTTTAGATCCATTTTTACTTGAAAAATATTTTTTTATTAATTTAATAATTTAATAAATTTCAATAGTGCCCTGCCCCCACACTTATAAAAGGACACTACTTATCTCTTTTCTTTACAAAAATTTGGGAAAGCTAGTTACAAACTCCTAGCCATTTATATAATCAACAATAATTTCCAAGTTATATAGGTTATTTACAACTAAAATTCCAACAAAATATGATATGTCATACATTTTATAAACATTATCTCATGATTTGTTACATAAATTCAAACATAATACAATCCCAGAAGATCAAGAGGTCAAGTGTCTTTGGGAAATTAGATAAATAACATAGTAAATTATTACATGGACTCAATGTCATTATTTCTAACTACTTAACATACTCATAAAATCCAAAACTCTTCTAAAACAACACAAAAAAAATTAGGATTTTCATAAGAAAGGGTGAGATATAAATCCTAGTAAAGAGAAAATAAAGGAATAAAATGTTGAAATAAATACATATAATTGAAAAGGCGTATCAGGGTAAATAAAATTGGTGAGAATTATAAACCTGAATATTGAATCATGATATTTTATTATAACATCATGAAAATATTGTAATGTGGAAACACCATAAAATGTTGAATAATAAACATTAATCAAGTGTAACCAATGAAATATCATAACATAGTGTGCTTAGGATAACCTCCAATACAGTATTCACGGTATATCATAAGATAAAAGTATTTCTCACTATATTATAAGAATTAGTATTATCGGGCCCACCAATCACATTCATATAATTTATATTAATTTGTGTGAAACAAAATTCATTCAATATAAGTATTCATTTAATAGTATTTACAACATCATTTAATGGATTTTATAAATTCAAATTATATACCGTATATTTATAGAATATTTAATTTTTACCCAAAATTTTGAATGTATCATAAAACTATGAAAAATTTACTATTGGATAATTTCAATTTTTTTATTTAAAAAGTGATATTTAGTTTTCAAAAAAAATTTCTTAAAAATTAAATGTTAACATCTCAATAGAAACTATAATTTACTCGAAAGTATGAGTTTTAACCACACTAGTAACTCTCCAACCCTTATAAAAGTTGGATTCGAATTTATTAAATTATAGTATCCTTCATATTTAAATAATTATTTTTAATAAGAATATATTATCAAATTAAAATTTATTTTAAAATTATTATAAATTTACCAAAATAATTTCTTCATTTAAAATATATATTTTACAAAAATTCTGTTTGAGTGTTTCTTGTAAAAGTATAATTTTTATCAAATTCATCATTTAATCAATTATAATGTAAAAAGTATAAAATATTAATATAATCATTCCTTTATTTAAAATAATTATAAAAATACATACTTATATTCTCTTAGTAAATAAACCATTATTGTACTAGTGTATTCCCTAAGGGTATGGTGTAAAATGGGGACACTTTCTATGGGTGGTTCCACAAAACTGGTTTGGTTAGTAATCTCAATATAATTAAACTTCTCCTAAAAGTGTTTTCAATTATTCTATAATTGTTGAAATATTTCTCTGGTGATTAGTCAAGGTAAAATCCCAGTGGGAAAATATCCCTCATAAGATTTGATAAATGGTTTTCATAGGGTATGATTCTACTTGTCGAGTCCATCACTTCTTTCATATATATCTATTGGGAATTATCATAACCCTTAATATACTAATGTGAAAAATCATAGTACAATGTCTATATTATATTTATTAAAGACACTTAACAATATTTTAAATCTGATTGGATATTTTATAAAAATGTTAATATAATGAATTGTTTTCTATAACTTCATTACATAATGAAAAATTTATTCATCCAAATGTGAATTTCATTTATAAAGTTTCAGATCATTACACTCATCCCCCATTAAGATATTTCTCTTTTAAAATTTCATTTAATATACTAAAACTGATTGGTATACAAGTATTTCATCTCCTATACTACTTTCCATATAACCTAATCAAACTCCTGGTTCTATCAAAAAAAAATTATTAGATGAGTTTCCTTATTTAATCGAACATTTCCACAATGTTCTATGATATTCCCCGAATACACCTCATAAAAATATTGTTCTTGAAGGGTATCACCATGGGATTTAGTACATCTGAGTGGTATGGTATGTACTTCCTAATGATGGATACATGGAACACATCATGTACTTAGTATATGTTAGGTGTAAATTCTCGTCAATGGTCCATAGTTCTGATATGATCAAGAATATCAGCGTGGATGATGTATCGAGGACAATGATTTCCCTAGTTCCTAACCCTCAGGACATTATTTTAGTGTGATATGTGTAGAACCATTTTATCTATGACCATAAACACTAGGTCTCGTAAACAATTATATTTTAAGATTTTCTGTCAACTTTACATGAATTTCACATGATTCTAAATGATATACACCTTCTATGACATCTCTTGGATAAGATCATGTCCCTTAATATTTCTCTCTTCTACATCATCCCAAATTTTCAGAGATTAATTATTCTTCCCATAATAATCCTTATACTATTCAATTTGAATGATATACTGGAAATTATTATCATATAAGAATTGTAATAAGGGATGGTGTTGATTCTAATTTCCTTGGAAATCCATTGAATACGATATCAACATTTCCTTTAGTGTATGAATGATTATTTCAGACTGGATATCTATCTTAGGGTGACAAGTTGTAATAAAATTCAATACTATATCCAATTCATAATGAACATTTTCCAAAACATTGAGGTAAATATCGAATCTCAATCTGATAAAGGGGATAGTTGTACTATATTTAGTCATTCCTTTTATCTTTTTTTATATCATAATGTGTTGGTCAAGAGAGATATATTACATGATACGAGTGAAATTCACTAACTAGGTAAAGTGATTGACTGCCACCAAAATGGTGTTATTTCAAATGGATATCTTCAGGAGTCCTAAAATTAAATACATGGTTCTGTTTTCTATTTTATATACAGGTTTTGGGAATGGTTGTGCCATACCGTTAGATTAATATCATTCGTTATAGACTTATTGGAAGACCATGAATTGTTATAAACATTCTAAAATATTATTCTTCATGTTATCTTGCTTGATTTTTGGGTTCATAACTCTGTAAATATTGGTTCTCCCTAAATGAATAGAGAAGAATGAGCTATGTGGGTCATCTTGAAGTTCACACTTCATATCTGGTTTTTATGGTACAAATATTCAAGTTTCGTATGTTATAACTCTATCATTTCCCAAGTTGAACTCTATATTATTCACAATAATTAAAAAAAACTCCTCGTTATCATTTTGATCCTCTTAGATCCTATTTGAAATGGATGGTTGTGAAGTTATTTATGAATGGTTGGATGAAAATCTTCTTATAATTCCCATTTGAATCCTTTTTATTCCCCAAAATATTAGATCCCATTCAATCCCAATCATGGAAATGATTATCGAATCCATATTTTTCATACCATATACTACTTTTTTATCCTTTCTAATATGTTAAGGGATTGAACAATAACAACATCAGATCATCTATAACAACCTTCATTGAGGATTATTGATCTCCTTTTATGTGAATATATGTACTTTATTATTTTATGATTTATATATACGTCACAATTTTTCCTATAGAGATAATTTCACCAAACATTCAATGTAAAGATCACTAAAACAAATTGTAGAACTTGAATTGGGTAGTTATTCTCATGGATATTTAATTAGAGGGTAGAATAGGCTATCATTTTTCGTCTTGAATGAGTAAAAAACCTAGGCCATTCATGGACACATCACTACAGATCACAAATAATTCCCCACTAGTGGTTAATTGGATCACATGTACTGTTATTAGCCTCTTATTTAACTCTCTAAGACTCTCATCAAATTCATCAGTCAAATAATCCTCAATCTATTCTAAGTTAGCATGGATATTGTTCTTGAAAATAATAAGAAGTGTATCCAAAAATGAATTATTCTACCCAATTAATATAAGGAAAATGTCTATCTCTATCATTGATATTGGTCTAGAATATTCATCAGTGGCATTTATTTTTGTAGGATCTAAAAATATCCCTTTACAGGTGATAACATGGCCCATGAATTTTACATCATCTATCCCAAACAAAAAAAATTATAATTTCAGTACAACATTTATTTTCTCAAGTTATTCAGTACAGCATCCAAATTATTCTCATGTTCCTCCCACATTTGGAGTAGAAAAGAATATTTTCTATCAATAATACCAAATATTTTATTAAGTATTCTATAAATTCTTGGTTAATTATGTCTATTGATATTGATGGAGAATTAATGAGCCAAATGGAATCATTTTGTATGAAAATATGTATTGGGATATCCTTATAATTCACCTTTTGTTAGTAATATCCTGACCATATATACACCATAAAGTGGTTTTGGGCTCTATGTAGCTGATCAACCAAGCAATTAGTCTATAGTAGTGTGTACTTGTTCATTATCATGATATTTTTGAGTTCATTATTATCCATGAAAAGGTTCATTCAACCATCCTTCTTTATGATATAAAGGACCGAAACACCCCATGGTGAAGCACATGGGAATATAAACCATTTATTTAGATCTTCTGGTAGTTTCTTATATAGATATTCATGTTAAATGATGGATATAGTATATAGAGTCATGCATATTAGAAAAGCTTAGGGTGTATGTAATATTAAGAAATCAACCTGTCAACAAATTATAGATTCTTCATGGATCTTATCAATTTATTCCCTCATAATGGGAATTTCTTCAAGGATTATATTTTACTCAGTTTTAGTCATTTGATCTAGAACAGATTTTTCATAAGGAAATAATATCCATGATTGAGTTTTTGATTCTAAAGGAGACTCGTCCTCATCGTTGAAATTTTAGAAAATCATAGGGATATTCTTGATAAAATGGTTTATTTCCTTATCTTGGAATCATATGTTGGATCAATATATGGAAATAAAATATATTCCTAGAATTGCATAAAATTCAACTAAAGAGATTATGACAAGGTTTTATGGGAAGTTCGTCTGATAAATGTAGACAATTGAGATGTTATAAACATAAGAATAAATATTTTCCCTATTTTCTATTTTCAAATATAGATCCACATTCATATTTTGAGGTGGTGTCTTAATAGTTTTACTAGACATCAGTCATATAAAACAATGAATTGAACTATAGTCACATATGACATTAAATGTTCTTGAGTGGACATTAATCCTACCTTTCACAATTTGATTCTAGTTTTAATAATTTACTTCATAAAAAATAGAGTTAGTTATGATAATTTAAAAATTATTAAACACATAAAGGGGAAACTATGAACAATTTAATAGAAAACAAAAAAAAAGACACAGGTTCTGTAACCTTTGGAATTAAAGGTTTCAATCTATTTTGTAAATGGTATATTTCCTAACATAACATTTTATGGGATGTTTTTGACTAAATAATGGTTCATAAGGTGCCACTAAATTTACCAAAGAACATATCATTATATTATCAAACCAGGTGTGTCATAAGGTCCTTCTTTTAAATATGTGACAATCGATTCAATAACCATTCCTCTCTTTATTGGGTCATTACCCATAGGTACAACGGTTCTAGCGCCATGTCCACTTATAGTATCCAAACATGGTTTTTTGTTTCTCACAAACAACTAAACCAACAATTTGTTATAATTTTGGTTCCATTTCCTATGTTTATTGTTATCCCTAAGGCATTCACTATGGTTTTCTAAGAATAATCCCCAAAAAATAACTAGATCATCCCTCTAATAAAAACTATGAAACCCCATATATTTAACAACTAAAATTTCATGATTTATTACATAAAGTCACACATTATATAATACTATAAGATTAATAGGTTTGGTGTCTTTAGGAAATTAGATACATAACATGATAACATAAAACAAGTGTACAACAAAATTATTTAAAACTCGAAAACATGTTCTTAAAATTCCATTCATCATCTAAGATAATATAGGATAACCAAGGGGTGTACACTAGAAAATAGTGAACTATAAAGCCTAATCATGGAATAATAAAATAATAACATGATTAAAGTAATATATGTGTGAAAATGGCTATATAAATGTCACATAAAAGGGGTGAGAATCATCCACAGGAACATCAAATTATAATATATGATTATAATTTCAAGGTGATGTTGGAATGTGGAATCCTGATAAAACATGAAATCATAAATTAATGTGAAGGTTACCATGGATAAATCATAACATAGTGTGCCTAGTATATCTTCCCATGAACTATATAAGGCATCTCATAAGATAATGGCATTACCAAATGCATTAGAGTACTATATAATTTCAGTCCCACCCACCACATTCCTATCATGAACCTGAATTTGTGTGGAAAATCGATCCTAAAATATATGAATGGATTTTATTGAATTTATTACATGTAACGCCCTGAACCCAGTTACCCAGAATTGGTGCATTATTACATAACATTGGCATGATCACAAAATAACATGTCTTGAAAGACCAATTAGTTTAGTAGCCTTGGAATCACTAGATACCTTCATAAAGTTTACATTACATCATAAAATGAAAACTAAAACAACATAGTCTCCATAGTCCACACTCATATGCCCTCATACTATCCCTGTAGTTAATTCATAAAATACTTCTTCATATCCTGGGAAAAATAAAACATAGAAAGGGGTGAGCTTAGATGCCTAGTAAGGATAAAAATATAGCGGAAGCATTCATAAATAAGCATAAACATTTAAGGCAATGTATAACTAAAAGAAATGCTTTTTTAAAATTGAACTTCTGTATAATAAGGAAAAAATAAAATGAAATAATTCCATTTACTTATTCACATGGATATTATAATCGTCAAATAATCACATGCAATATCAATAACCGCTTTCATAATGCTGGAATGCATAATGCTTGACTATCATACCCACATAGTCAAGGCCTTGTGCCAAGACTACAAATAAGATTTTGTGAAGGCATTGTGCCAAGACACTATTTTGTCTCATGAGACCTACCGATTCCTTGAGGATCTATAGCAGGCTCCGCCTCTCACTTGTTAAGTCCAATGCATTCCTCATATGAATAGGTTTAAACATAACATAAACATTCGTATTAAAACAAGCAACTGAAATTTCAATACTTTCTCCATAATCCATTAATAGTATAAAAATAAATCATCCACTATCAAACATATCACAAAACCTTCAATATAATATGGAAGTTTTGTATCATAATAATTAAACTTCAATTAAGATTAAAATCCATCAAAGGATGTTGACATAGATGAAATCAAAACTATTTGAGAGAAATATCTCTTTTTTTGAAATCATTTAAAAGTCAAATAATTATAAAATAAAACATTTACTTTGAAAATATTCATATAATCTTATAAGGTAAGCTTCGACAATTTTATAATGGAAGAAAATATCCGCACCCGACGTATAAGATAAAAAAGACATTCTTACCTTAATTCTGTCGAAAAGGTAAAAAAGGACTTTGTTTGGAAAACGACAGAATGATTCCTTTATAAACTTCTTATAAAAAGTAACTGAGGTTATAAATTACATTAAACTATATTCTGTAAAATAGTATGAATTATTTGAAATAAATTTTTAAGAAACATGGATGTGGATGATAAAGAGGTCCCAGTAGATAATTACGTATAAACAACCTCGGATAATGAAGAAATTGTGAAATAAACACTTACCTTGTACATTTCCATGGTTGAGGGTAGGTTACACTCTAGTATAATGGTTAAATAATTATTTATAAATTATTAATGAATCATATACATTAATATGATATCATATATGATCTTTTAACATTGCTTTGTTAATAATTGCATAGTATTATCGTCGTTTTGGGTGTTTACTTACTTGTTTTATTTTATATGTTTTGTTACATAAATCATTTTTTATATTGATAGGATGTATCTTATTCATATATTGAATGATATAATGTCCTTAAACATTATTTTTAATCATCAAATGATAATTAGACTTGAATGGATACGATGGGGAATGAATCCCATCATGTTCGTGGAGACGGTAGTCCGTACGTACACACGAGCGACAATATCATTCTTTTGATATTAAAATAATATATAATTGGATGGTATATCATATATACAGAATCATTATCATGTTATATTTATTATTTACATGAATTACACATCATTATTATACCCATCCAAATAATAATTGATTGAAAATCAATTACACCACGATGTGGAGAGGGTTGGCCGCACGTATGCACGTATGGTGACATGTCATTCAAAGGATGGATAGAATATTGAATATGGTTGTACCATATTTATAATAACATCAAAATTTTCCCTATATACTGGATTTATTATTTTGGAATGGAAATAATAAACAAAGAAGAAGTTGAAAAAGAAAGGAACATGAATGAGGGTGGTGAAAACATTACCTCCTCTTTGGGTTCGTCATTTGGATTTGATCAAAAGAACTCTTAAGATTGGATTTTTGATCTAAATAAGTCCTCTAGGTAGAATTGAGAGAAGTTTAGAGAATATTTGGGAAGGGGTTGGATGAGACAAAAGGCATTGAAGGTGTGAATTATAGAGAATTGGGAGTGCCCTTTAATATGAGGGGTGAGGGGCACCTTTGGAAAACCTAGAAATATTATTTTATAATAAATTAATATTCGGTTATTAATGTCTCCAAAGTGGATTATTTAATGGTTAATGTGGGGTGGGGTCACAATAATTTCAAACAATAGATTTCAGATGGGTAAGGGTCACTATATTAACCTTATCATTTATATTTAACTCTTAGTTAAATAGTTTGACATTTACCATGTCTCTTTGTATTTTTATATTATATCATTAATAAACCTAATATATACCTCTAAGAGACATCCAAGTGGTACATTTATGATACACCTATCTTTATATAAGTACTTTGGCCGAACCATAGATTTTTAGGAATAGAATATCAATTAATAATATAATATTTGTTTTAAAAACTCTTTTATGCCAATTTTGACACTATTGGGTATTTTGTTTTGGTCATTTTTATAACAGCATTAATACTTCAAACAAAATTTATATAACCAATCTCAATATATCATATTAACCTATACAATTTTTGGAGTTCATAAAATGTCTCAAATTAAATTTATTTTGATATTTATAATGTCAATTATTTTAATATTTCATTAATTAGGTAATTACTGCATCACAATTGTGTCATAAATAAATTAAATTATTTAACGTCTAAAAATTATAAATAAAATACCCTTATATAGGAAATATTTTTATATTTATAATTAATATTTATAATCAAATTTATCTTATGTATAACCCTATATTAAAAATGTTTTAGTTATTCAACATTGATTTTAACTCTTTTAACTTTTCCATGAATTAAATAATAATAAATGTCCTAATCTAATCCAAATAGTCCTAAATGATAATATTTTATTCCTAAGATTTTTTTTTGGTCGGGATACACTTTTCCAATAGAATTAGGACATGTGTTACGGTAATATTAATATCATTTTTACCCTTAATGACCCTATTTACTTTTAACGTTGGTAAATAAAAGTAAAAAGTTACTATTCACAAAAAAAATTATTTTATCTTATTGAACAACATTTTACACCTTGATATTAACCATGTCTCTCAGATTTTTGAAATTCCACTCATTGAAGCAGAAAAATTACGTTTTATGTGAATTTCCAAATTCTTCGAGGAGGTGGGTAAAAGACGGTGAAAAGTTCCATAAAATTTTTATATATCTAAAATTATTCTAAACTAACACCAATGAAGTACATTGAACTTATATAGGTATTATGTATCTATTTTGACCATAATTAAATTTAATTAAAACAAGTAATTATTTATATAAAAATTTAGTTTTAAACTATAACTCAGTGTTTTTTCACTATTCATCAAAAAATGAATATTTTCAGAAAAATAAAAATAATTCACCCGAAGATAATTTCGATATTCTGAATCCAAAAATGAAGTCCATTTTGAAAGATAAAATTTATAAAATCTCAAAAAGTGGGTATTACTATTCAGAATGGCTAGTTTGATTGGTTGTGCTGTGTGTTAGAACTCGAAGTTGCGTACAACACACGCTACTATATTATTCCCAGAGAAGCGTATCGTTGAAGCTTGGGGTATTATATTCTCCCATCCTTCAAATAATTTCTTCCTTGAAATTTTGAGAATACTACCGCATGAAAAGACTTGGGCGATTCCTCATTATAAGTTCCTTGGGTTCCCGCATTGCCTCTTCCATTTTATGGTTTTTCCATAGAACCTTTACCAGACGAGTCATCTGGTTTTCGAACACTTGTTATCTTGTATCAATAATCCTGACAGGCTCTTCGCAATAAGACAGATCAGCTTCTAGTTCTAATTCCTCATATGTAAGTACATGCATTAGGTCAGGCATGTATTTTCTCAACAGTGATGCATAGAACACATCATGATCTTTGGAGAGACATGGCGGTATTGCCAAACGGTAAGCTACAACCCCAATTCGTTCTAGAATTTCAAAAGGTCCTATGTACCTAGGACTCAATTTACCTTTCTTAAATAAACATATAACTCCCTTCCATGGAGATACCTTCCAGAAAACATGATCTCCTACCTAAAATTCCAAATCCTTCCTTTGTTTGTTAGCATAGCCCTTCTACCAACTTTGAGCTACTTTGATGTTGTTTTTGATTACCTTTACCTTTTCCATTGTTTCCTCCACCAGTTCTGGGCCTACGAGTTTTCTTTCCCCAACATCATCCCAACAGGTTGGTGTGCGACATCTCGTTCCATATAATGCTTCATATGGTTCCATCTGAATACTTTAAGGGAAGATATTGCTATAGGAAAATTCTACCAGAGGTAAATATTGATCCCACATACCTTGAATGTCAAGTGAGCAGGATCTCAACATGCCTTATAAGGTTTGAATAGTCCATTCTGATTGTCCTTCTTTTTGAGGGTGGTAGGCAGTGCTCAAACAAAGTTCAGTGTCCATGGCCTTCTGAAGACTCTTCCATAATCTTCAAGTAAAGTGGGGATCACGATCAGAAACAATCGATAGGGGTACTCCATGAAGTCGCACAACTTTATTAATATATAATTTTGCTAGATGTTCATGTGGTACATATTCTCTTATAGTATGAAAATGTGGTGACTTGGTAAGATGATCCACAATGAACTATATTGCATCGTTCCTTCTAGGAGTCTTTGGTAGTCCCATGACAAAGTCCATCATAATATTATCCCATTTCCACTCAGGTATGGGAAGAGGTTTCACGACTCCTCCAGGTTGTTACCTTCTAGATTTCACATGTTGAAAAACCATACATCTTGAAACAAAATCAGAAATATCCCCCTTCATGTTGTCCCACCAAAAATGTTCCTTTAAATATCTATACATTTTGGTGCTCCCAGGGTGTAGAGAGAAATTGGAACTATGAGCATCGTCCAACAATTCTGTTTTTAGATCAAGTATATTGGGAACACAAAGCCTCTTCACAAATTTCAAAATTCCATCTTCATACAGAAAGACTCTCAATCTCCAATCATTGACAGTTTAATCCTCTTTTTAAACTCTTCGTCATCGATCTGAGAACTCTTTATACTTTCTAGTAAAGATGGTTTGGAAACCATTTGAAAAATCATTGATGTTTCACCTTCCATGGTCATTCCCATATCCATATTTACTAGATCCATTTATATAGTATCCTTTTCAACTCTCATCTAGTTCAAAACTCCATGATCTTTTCTACTCAAAGCATCTTCCACCTTATTTTCCTTCCCTGGGTGGCAGTGTATCAAGCAATCATAATCCTTGAGTAGTTCATGCCATCTCCTTTACCTCATGTTGAGTTCTTTCTATGAGAAAATATACTTCAAACTCCTGTTATCAGTATAAATCTCACAATTTTCACCATAGAGATAATGTCTCCATATCTCCAAAGAAACGATTATAGCAGCTAACTCATTATCATGAGTAGGATTGTTTTTCTCTGGAATTTTCAGCTATCGGGATGCATAGTCAATAACTCTATCATTCTGCATAAGGACACAACCAAGTCCTTTTTCGATGCATCGCTATAAATAATGAGCCCATCATTCCCCGATGGTAGATTCAATATAAGGGAATTGACTAATATTCTCTTCAGTTCTTCAAAATATTCTTCACAATATTTTCTCCAAACAAATTTAACCCCTTTACGTGTGAGATTCGTTAATGGGTTATCCAATCGGGCAAAATTCGGGACGAAATGCCTATAATAACCTAGTAATCCAATAAATCTGCGTACCTTAGTTATACTTGTTGGTGCTGGCCATTCATTGTATTACATTGGTCTTAGAAGGATCAACGTAGATTCCATCTTTGGAGACAATATGGCCAAGAAAAGAGATATCCTGAAGCCAGAATTCACACTTCCTAAACATCCCATATTATTTGTGTCTTATAAGAGTCTTCAATTTAACGTGCAAGTGATTTTCATGATCTTCATAGATTTTGGAGTATACCAAGATATCATCCATAAATACCCCAAAAATTTCATCAAGATATTCCACAAAAACTCTATTCATTAGATCCATGAAAACAGAGGGTGCATTAGTCAGCCCAAAAGGCATTACTGTAAACTCGTAATACACGTACCTAGTTTGAAATGCGGTTTTTGGAATGTCTTCCTTCTTCACACCCGACTGATGGTATCCAGATCGAAGGTCAATCTTTGAAAAGTATTGAGCTCCATGTAGTTGGTCAAATAAATCATCAAGGGGATACTTGTTCTTTATTGTTATATCATTGATCTCCTTATAGTCTATACATAAACTCATTGATCCATCTTTCTTTTTAACAAAAAGGACAGGGGCTCCCCATTGAGAAACACTAGGGTGAATAAATCCTTATTTACTAAATTCCTCTAGTTGTTTCTTTTAGTTCTACTAATTCCATAGCGTCCATTCTATTAGGGGTCTTTGATATGGGCCTTGATCCAGGAATTAAATCAATGGAAAACTCAATTTATCATTCTGGAGGATGTCCAGGTAAATCTTATGGAAACACATCAACATATTCTATAACAATTGGTAAATCCTCTATTTCAACATTCCTTTCCTTACCCACAGTTGTTTCATTCTCTTCTACCCCAATAATTGAATTTAGTTGAGTTAGGGGGGATGGATTTATGTAAGAATCAGGTGGTAACGATTCTGCTCTAAAGATAAGGTGCTATTTATCATCATCATCAAAAATGTTCACCTCTTTCTTCTTATAATAAATATTCACATCATAGTACGAAAGCCAATAAATACCGAGGATTATATCAAACTCAATCGTAGGTATGACGATGAGATCAGCAGATAAAGAACATTTATGTGCTCTATTGGGGACTGATTCACAAAAAATTGTTGCAATGATACTTCCATTAAGAGTTTTAACAGACAAATCCCTTGTTAAATAAAATTTGAAATATCTAATTTTCGTAGCAAACTGGGAAGATTTGAAACAATGTGATGATCTAGAATCAAATAATGCATTTTCTAAACTTGAGGAAACCTTTAATTTACCTTCCACCATGTCTTTTAGAGATTCTACCTCAGTAGTAGTGATAGAATAATCTTGGCCTTGATCCATTTGCATTTCTTGAGGTATGTTCCCCTGAGGATTATGACATTAATTTTCATAATGTTCCATCTCCCTGCAGTTGTAGCATTGAACATCAGTAGCTTCTTTCTTCCCTTGGAAATCACGAGCTTGATGGCCTTTTCACTAAACTAGTAACAGAATTCCATTCCTTTCAAGTAAGTACCGGGGTGTTTCTTCCCACATTTACTGCAGGATGGATAATCAACTTTTCCCTTCTTCCTGTTATTTCCATTTCCAGAGTGATCAACAGATCTCTTCATCTCTTTCTTTTCTATAAAGTTACAAGACTTAGAGAATTATTTTTCTATCGTGATAACACATGAGACAACATCTTCGTTCGATGATAAGGATTGTGACACTAATTATTGATGAAGAAATTGATTAAACCCATTAAAGAAATGATCAATATTTCTTCTTGGGTTACATATATAATCTCCAGCATACCTTGCTAACTTTATAAAGTTTCCCTCATACTTTGTGACATTATCATCCTCCTTTTGTCTCAGACTCAGAAATTGTCTTTCCATATCTGCTTGATGGTCACAAGGAATGTATTTTCCTTAGAAAATCTCTTTGAACTCCCTCAATTCCATATTTTATACTTCATCATCTTCCTTTGTGTTTTGAATCAATGACCACCATTGATCAGCATCTCTAGTGAGGTGGTAAACTACCATGATAACTTTTTCCCTCTCACTACTCCCCAAGGCATGGAATATTTTCTCTAAGGAATTTATCCATTGCTCAGTTACTAAGGGATTTGGAATCCCATTGAATGTTGGTGGTTGTTGCCTAATAAAGCATTCAAACATTGATCCTCCACGCTGTGGATCAGGGTGCTCCATACGGGTAAGGTTATTATTCATAACTTAAGTGAGTTGTCCAAGTATGGTGACTAGCTGATCAGCACCAATTGCATCACCAGCTCCACTATAATTATCTTGAGTAGGAGGGAAATCCCTACATCGAGTGTATGCGTTGATAAAGTTTCCATTTCTTCCACTAGGCACCATTTCTAAACATTGGCATACACTAGATTAATTTATGAATCACAATACATAAACCAAAACATGTAAAACACTTAACAAAAATTGAACAAGTTTATGGATATAATTCATAACCATAAAAATGTTTTCTTTATGGAAGTATATACTCATAAACAATTCATAATGTTTTGTAAAAAAATGAGAATTATCCTAAGAATATCCCACGGGAGTGTTGTAACAAAGAGGGCAGCAAGGCCCGTTGTCGTGCACCAGTTCCCATTCGAGTATAGCTCAAATTGGTGTTTTCAGGTTTTACCCCAAGGTACATCTGTGCCAGAGCCGCCTCTACCTGCTCGTATCCAGACAGGGATGTATTTCTTGGAAAACTCACAAAATCTCTATAATACCAAAATTCTAAGATGTTATTCTATACTAATCTTCAAAGTCCATCTTAGGTCTATGTGCTCTAATTAGAGTTTATCTAAATCTAGTTTCAAAGGTTTGTACTAAACATCCTCTGATACCAACTGTAACGCCCCATCCCCAGTTACCTAGAGTTAGTGAATTATTACATAAAATTGGCATGATCACAAAAGGTCAAGTCTTGAAATACCAATTAGTTTAGTAGCTTTGGAATCACTAGTTACATTCATAAAGTTTATATTACATCATAAAATGAAAACTACAAAAAAATAGTCTCCATAGTCCACACTCATATCCCCTCATACTATCCTTGTAGTTCATTCATAAAATACTTCTTCACATCCTAGGAAAAATAAAACATAGAAAGGGGGGAGCTCAGATGCCCATTAAGGATAACAATATAGCTGAAACTTTCATAAATAAGCATAAATATTTAAGTCAATGTATAACTAAAACAAAAGTCTTTTAAACATGAATATTAGCATAATATGGTAAAAATAAAATGAAATAATTCCATTTACTTATTCACATGGATATTAAAATAGTTGAATAATCACATGCAATATCAATAACCACTTTCATAATGATGGAATGCATAATTCCAAACTATCATAACCACATTTTCATGGCCTTTTTCCAACAGTCAAGGCCTTGTTCCAAGATACTAGTTTGTCTCATGAGACATACCGATGCATCTAGGAGCTATAGTGGGCTCCACCCATCACTTATTAAGTCCAATTCATTCCACATATGAAATAGTTTAAACATAACATAAACATTCGTATTAAAACCAGCACACGAAATGTCAATAGTTTCACCATAAATCTTGAATGGTATAAAAATAACTAATCCATAGTCAAACATATCACAAAACCATCGACACAATATCGAATTCTTTTATCATAATAAATAAACTTCAAATAAGATTAAAATCTATCAATTTATGTTGACATAGATGAAATCAAAACTATTTGAGAGAAATATCTATTTTTTTGAAATCTTTTAAAAGTCACATAATTATAAAAGAAACATTTACTTTGAAAATATTCTTATAATCTTGTAAGAGAAGATTCGACGATTCTATAATGGCAGAAAATAGCCACACCCGCTGTATAAGTTAAAAAAGACATTCCTACCTTAATTCTGTCAAAAATGTTAAAAAGGACCTTTTTTGGAAAATGACAGAAAGATTCCTTTATAAAAATATTATAAAAAGTCAACAAGGGTATACATTACATTAACCCATGGTCTGTAAAATAGTAAGAATGATTTGAATTATGTTTTTAAGAAACATGGATGTGGATGATAAAGAGGTCCTAGTGGATAATTACGTATAAACAACCTCGGATAATGAAGAGATTGTGAAATAAAGCCTTACCTTGTACTTTTCCTTGGTTGAGGGTAGGTTAACCTTCTGTATAATGGTGAAATAATTGTTATTAAATTATACAAGAATCAGATACATTGATATGATATCATATATGATCTTTGAACATTGCTTTGTTAATAATATCTTAGTATTATCGTTGTTTCCAGTGTTAAAGTACTCATTTTTTTATATATATTTGGTCACATAAGTCGTGTTTTTCATGGATATGTTGTATCTTATTCATATACAGAATGATATCAAATCATTAAAAATTATTTTTAATCATCAAATGAGAATTATTATTGAAGGGATATGATGGTGAATTAATCTCATCGTGTTTGTGGATACGGTAGTCCGTACGTACGAACGAGCGACAATATCATTCTTTTGATATTAAAATAATATATAATTGGATGGTATATAATATATATAGAATCATTTTCATGTTTTATTTATTAATTACATGAATTACACATCATTATTATACCCATCCAAATAATAATAAATTTAATAACAATTACACCACGAGGTGGAGACTGTAGGTCGTACGTACACACGTATAGTGACATGTCATTCCAAGGATAGATAAAATATTCAATATAGTTTTACCAAATTTGTAATAACATCGCAATATATAAATGATACTGGAGTTATTATTTTAGAATGGAAATAACAATGAAATAAGAAGTTGAAGAAGAAAGGAACTTGAAAGAGGGTGGTGAAAACATTATCTCTTCCTTGGGTTATATCTTTTGATTTGATCAAAAGGGCTCCTTAGGTTGGCTTTATGATCAAACTAAGGCCTCTAGGTTGAAGTGAGGGAAGTTGAGAGAATATTTTGGGTGGGTTTGTTAGAACCAAAAGGCTTTGAAGGTGTGAATTAGAGAGAAGGGGGAGTTCCCTTTTATAATAGAGGTGATGGGCACCTTTGGAAAAGCTATAAATATTATTTAAAGGTTAAGGTGGGGATGGGTCGAAATCTTTTCAACCAATAGATTTTAGACAGTTTTGTTTTACTATATTAACCTTATCATTTATATTTAACTCTTAGTTAAATAGTTTTACCTTTATCACGTCTCTTTGTATTTTTATATTATATAGTTAATAAACATACTATAGACCTCCAAAAGACCCCCAATTAGTCCATTAATGATACACCTATCATTATATAAGTATTTTGTCCAAACCTTAAATTTTTATGAATAGAATATCAATTAAGAATATAATATTTGTTTTAAATACTCTTTTATGTCAATTTTGACACTATTGGGAATTTTGTTTTTGATAATTTCATAACATCATTATTACTTCGAACAAAATTTTTATAACCAATACTATTATGTCATATTAACTTATAAAATAAGTGTAATTCATAAAAAGTCTCAAATTACATTTATTTTGATATTTATAATATCAATTATTTTAATATTTCTTTAATTAGGTAATTACTGCATCACCATTGTGTCATAAATAAATTAAATTACTTAATGTCCAAAAATTATAAATAAAATACCATTATGTAGGAAATATTATTATATTTCTAATGAATATTTACAATCGAATTTATCTTATGGATAACCATATATTAAAAATGTTTTAGTTATTAAAAATTGATTTTATATCTTTTAACTCTTCATTGAATTAAATAATAATAAATGATCAAATCTAATCCAAGTGGACATAAATGATAATATTTTATTCCTAATGTTGTTTTTGGTCGAGATACACTTGTCTAATAGTATTGGGATATGTTTTAGTGTAATATTAATATCATTTTTACCCTTAATTACCCTATTTACATTTAACCGTGGTAAATAAAACTAAAAAGTTATTATTCACCAAACATTATTTTTATCTTATTGAGCCACATTTTACTCCTTGATATTAATTGTGTCTATCGGATTTTTAAAATTCCTCTCATAGAAGTGGTAAAATTATATTTTATGTAATTTCCAAATTCTTTTAGTAGGTGGGTAAAAGACGGTGAAAACTATCATAAACTTTTTATATATCTAAAATTATTATAAACTAACTCCAATGAGTTACATTGAACTTATATAGTTATTATGTATATATTTTTACCTTAATTAAATTAAAATAAAAAAATAATTATTTAAATAAAAATTCGGTTTTAAACTATAACTCAATGTTTTTTTCACTATTCATCAAAAATTGAATGTTTTCAGAAAAATACCAAAACATTACCCTAAGCTAATTTAGATATTCCAAATCCAAAAATGAAGTCCATTTTGAGAGATAAAATTTATAAAACCTCAAAAAGTGGGTATTAATATTCATAACGGCTAGTTTGATTGGTTGTGGTGTGTGTTAGAACTCGAAGTTGCGTACAACACATGCTACTGTATTATTCAAAGAGAAGCGTATCGTGGAAGCATGGGGTGTTAAATTACATCACTTTTGGACTTTTAGGATGTTATAATACATTCCATATATTTTTAAAATATTTAATTTTTACTAGATAATTTGAATATATTATAATATTTTAAAGAATTCGCTATTGGCTAATTTGGATTTTCCAAATTAAAAAATATACTTTTTTTACTAAAATAATTTACTGAATTTGTGAATTTTCAAATTTGAATAAACATACTTATTCACTGTAAAGAACTATTTTTTATAACTATAATAGATTTCTAACCATTATAAAAGTTATATTTGTGTTCAAAAGAATATTTTACCATTTATATTCAAATAAGAATTATTTAATAAGAATATTTATTTTATATAAAATCTATTTAAAAAATTTATGTGTTTATAAAATTAATTTCTTAATTGAGAATATATATTTCCCAAAAAATAATATTTGATTTTCTTCATGTCAAAATATACTTTTTATCAAACTCAATATTTAATCATTTGTAATGTATTAATAACTAGGGATAATTATAATCATTAATTTATATTAAACAAAATATTAAATATCAAACTACAAGGTTCATGATATACATCCCCTTATTAAACTAGAATATTCCATAGTGTTAAGGTGTGTGATGATAAAACTTTTTGAGGATGGATTAGTGAACAGGGTTTGGTTTTTGATCATGATAATGTTGACTGTATCCCATGAATGTATTATCTCATACTTTAGTTGTTGAATTTTGACATCCAATTGGTCAATAGAAAAAGCATGATACTACCACATCCCTTGGAAGATATGATAAATGGTCTTAGGTTCATGGATATTTATAATTTTATCTGTGAAAATTGGGAATTATTATAGCCCATAATATACTTATCTTAATGGTCACTATACAATGACTATATTTCCAATTGTTTTGATACTTAATGGTATTTTAAATCTGTCATGATATATTTTATAATGGTTGAATTAGTTCATTAATTTTATTTAAGTTAACTAATTAATGAATAATTTATTCATTTAAAATGGAATTTCATTTATAAAACATAGGGTTATTACACCCTAACTTCCTTATGTGATGATCTAAAATAAGGCTACCATAGAAGTGGTAATCATCTTTACTATCTCTTTCACGTTTATTCATTCTTATACTACCTATAAATTAATTTTTCCCATCCTAAAATAATTAATTTTTTTAAATCAATATACTGAGATTTTATTATGAATATGTTAAAATCATATTCCATCTCTTTTCGAACATTTGAAATGGGAAAACATTGATTGTTATTACGTATGACTTACCATCTCCACATTGGGGTGTATTTTTTTCGTCAACATAGTACATCAAAGGTAATAAAAATAAAAATAAGGAATATATTGGATATTTATGATATAATTATTCTTCTAAAATTATATTATCATATATACCTTTATATATTCTAATCTGTCAGAAAATTATGATGTTGCTTGTGCATACCTATACACGACCACCTCTACGAAGTTATGTAATCAATTTTTAATTTATGATTTAAATGTATGTTAATAAGGATAGATTTAATGAATATATATGATATATATTATAGAAAATAATCACATAATGGTGAATTATTGTTTACCTATTATTGTTTTCATCTATCGAAAATTGAAAACAACGTTCATGCGTACGTATGACAACCCATATTAAAGGAAGATTTAAATAATTTTTCAATCACTAGATTTTATTTATAAATATAAAGATAAATTTATTCAATATAATTTATATATATAATTAATATTATTTTTTATATTGTGGAACCTTCAGAAAGATTCAAGTACTACAACTACTAAATCAAAACATTCAAGAAAATTAAGTAGTTAATACTCAAAATATTGATAAGAATAATAGATTTATAACAAAAAGGTGTCAAAATGTTATAAATATATCATATATGATATTATGATATACATATATGGTTTTAAAATTTATGTATAATATATAAAAAATTAATTTGATAGGAGGTTAAACGAAGTTTTGATTCAAGTCGAACTTGATATAAGGGTTTTCAGAACTCAATTTCAATTCATTAGGTTATACATGTACATTATTAACTATGTTATACAATGATTATGTATTAAATTACCTCCCATTGTATTATATTATTTTTTATATTTGTTTTTTTATTTAAAGCTGTTATACTGAATCACTTTATTGATTAATTATTTATTCAATCATACAATCTTTGTGAGGTATTTCATCTAAATTTCCACTCCATGGAAATATATTTTGAATTATGAAACTGTTTTTATGTGGTGCATACAATATTATTTTTATGTATTTAACTTGAATATATATTTGTTAATGATGATTAAATTTTCAATCCATGTTACTCTTTTGGAGGGTTCTAATTTAAAAGATAATAAAGAAGTAATAATTTTCATTACAATCTAATTTTTTTGGATTTCTCTTTTTTTTTTAGGAATAATATAATATATCCTTCATAAACTACATCCATTTTATAATTCTAGGAATATCTATTTATTTTCCACATTTTCTTCCAAATTTGTTTATCTTTGGAACATAAATAGAGAAATGAACTATTTGAAATAAAAGTTGATCTTATTTCACATTATGAGAGGTTTTATTTTTCTTCCATGTCCATACATCTCAATTTTTCTTAAAATGTCATTTTTATTTAGTCAAATGATTTATTATGAAAATATTATGTTATCATTTATTTTCATATTGTTTTATAAATATGTTTCTAATGTTTTTCTAGAAGGGTAATTTTATAATTTAATTACCAAATTTTAAAAGGGATTTCTCTTTTTAATTTATATGTTATTAATGTATTTTTTTCACTACCATAACCATTTTATGATATTCAGGTTATTCTGTAATATTTCAATAGTTTATAAATAAAACTATTCAATGAATCTTAAATTAATATTTCATTTTAATACTATTCTTTAAAAATACTAGATTTTACAATAAATAAAATATTCCTGATGATTTTAAAGTTATTTTCATCTCCTAACTCTTGACTAATTCAGTGGTCATTAACTTTTTTTAATATATTAACATTATTATAATCAAATTTTACGGAAAATTAAATTTCTCTTAAGTATCCAAATTATTTGTAACATGGATTTTCTTTTTTTGTAAACTGTCTACCATTTCTACATACAATGTTTTATTAGGAATTTTATTTGATTGATTTTAGAAAAATATAAATTTTGTATTCATTACTCAATAAATATATTTTTTGATATGTAGTATTGTTTATATATTAAATTAATATTTAAATATATGGGTAATATAGTGGAAATTCATTGATGGGTGAGGCCTGAAATTATGTTGCCCCTTAATGCATAAAAAAGTCTCACTACACATACCAGATGGCCAAATTTATTAAATGCTTTTTTGGTTTATAGCTAGAAATATATTATCCTATATTGGAATAAAGATTTTATATTAATTATATAATTATTTATAAAATCATGTAATCTAATATTAAGGATTTAATTCATTAAGAATTCAGTTATTATTTTCAATGTGATTACTACATTGCTATTATCCATTGAATCATTTTTTCTCAAATTATTGATTAAATTCCATATGTTTTCAGTTATTTACCTTTAAATATTGATTATTAATTATTTAATCATGATATATTTCATAGTAAGTAACACTAAATGAGTATCTAATCCTACCATTTATTTTTTTCCTTATCTTATATATTATATATATCTAATGTAAAATGGGAATCTTCTATCTATCTATTTTTTCAAGACTATTAAGCAGATCAGTCATTTAGGATGGGTTACCTTATATCCTAAGATAATGTTAAAAAAGTAGATACTATCTATATGATAATAGGGCTAGGTCTCTCTGTAAATATCTCCTTTACCAGTACATGAGAAAATAAAACAGTAAAATATAACAAGTGACATGAAAAATAAGACAGAAAGTGGCACAATTATTAATATTGGATTTATTATCAATGTAATCCCAGCTAACCACCAACCCTTTCACTTATAAAAATGTGATTAAAGAAAACTTCCATCACAATCACCTTTTTTGACCTACCCACTTTCCAACTTGTTCCTATAAAATTTCAATTTCACGAGTTTAATCATATACCCAATAAAATAGTAGGAGATACAAGTGCTGCCAATATCATAATTCATACATTTATGTTTCATAAAAAAGAAATAATGAAATCCTAAAATGACTCTTTTAAAGATAATGGGATTATTGACATTTCCAAACCATTATATAACCCACTCATAGAAATAAAATGGGTTATGTAGAAAATCCAAAATAGAAATCATTAAATTTTCAAAAAGAACCCATAGAAACAAATGGTTTTCATAAAAACTTTAAATGGTATAAATTATATTTATTAAATAAATAATTATATATCTTAAACTTGGTCACCCATAATAATCACATAAAATAATAATATTGGGTTAAAAATTAATCTTAACTCCATTGGATATAGATCGTCTCAAGGAAATGAAAAAATCAAAATAATATATTTTTGAAAATATTTTTTATTCACTGTTGTAAATGTGAGGGTGACAAGTCCATCTTCCCAAATAATTGTTTGTTTTCACGAAAAATTGAATGAAAACTATTCCTAGAAATAGAATTGGTTGAAAAAATATTTTCCATAGAAATAAAAAATAAAACATCATATAAAAGGGAAATCCTGGAAACAGAAAGATCAAACAAGAAGTTGTATACCTCAAATAAATGTGTATGAGTTACCACGTAACTTATAGATGTCATAATTAAAGGATAAAGTGAAAGAGAAAACTTTTCTATACCATATTATAAATTTTTCCAAAACAATATCATTAATATACTTAATTTTTCCTAATAAAGAAAGTAAAAATACTTTGAAAACATTTTATCATAAAATAATCCTCATAATGTTTTAAAAAAGGGGGAATTTAAAATATATTGAAAAATTTTAATCATAAAAATAATAAATAATACTTCAATAAAAGACATTAGGGTTATCAAAAAGAATTAGGGAGTTGATTATAAAAAAAATTATTTTCAAATGATGGAAAAACCTTTTGATCACATTATTTAAAACCCTACAATGTTAAAAGAGTATAAACTATTCCATTTCTAAAGAGATAAATATATATGAATTTAATTTAAAATTATCCAAATTATCTTTCGAAAAAGAGAGTAGAACATTGGTCATAAAGAATATTTTATCATGGGAGAATAGATCCATTGGTAATAGTGGTAGATATTCTAACCAATGGTTGACATTTATTTTGGAGAAAATTTAATAAAGAATTTCATATTGGTAAATTGAATTAATTTCACAAGAAAATAATGTGTAAAAAAAACATTACATATAATTTGATTTAATATATCATTCATGAAATATTTAATTCAAAAAAGAGTGATTATAACATGATGAAGATATTCAAGTCATGTGATCTTGTTATTACCGTTGTAAAATTTGGTTTAAAAACCAATGAAAGGAAAAACAAGAAACAAATTTCATTAATTATATGAGAATACTAATGAATAATTAAAATTGTGCATTATTTAAACCATTCATACATAAAGATGGTTTTTTGCATAAACTTTTCTCAATGGATTCAAATTCTAGCCCAGAAACCGTCACAACCTCAAAAGAGAATGAATTGAAAGAACATAAAAGTGAAATTTTGAAATAATTAATTATATTGAATGAATGAGGGTGATATATGATGAATTAATTCTTTGGGTATGTATGTATTATATAAAAATGATAAATTAGTGAAAATGAAGGAATCATGCTTCCACGAATGTGATCTTTAGACAATAAACTATTACTTTACTTCCTTGTATAGTTAACTCCTCTAAAAAACATAGATTACTTAATAATAAATTTCATAACCATGATAATAAATATTAACCTTTTATAATGAAATTATTTTATTTTTTATGATTTTAAATTGGATTTTATGTTGTTTTTATAATTTATGAAAAACTAAATAAACAGTGAAAAAACATAATTGTGGAGGTTGTAATCCGTAAATACACATGATTAGAGTTCTTCATTCCCAATGTGTTAGATGGGGTGAAGGTGGATATTAAATGGAAACTTAATAATCATAATTATAATATTTATATCATATTTATTTATCTTTTTCATTCTTTTTTCATCCCGGAATAGTAGTTTTGAAAAACAAAATACATCTTGTGGTAGTATTTGCGAAACATTAACGTTTCTCTTTTGTTTTACAAAGAGGATGGGGATAAAAATATAAGGGGTTTACCATTAATATGAAACAATAACACTAATTATACTTAGGTATTCATATTTTTATGGAAATTATACATTTGGAAGAGTAATATTTAAAATAAAATTGATGAAAAAGATAATACATACATTGGAGACTTGATTATTTACTTAGAAGACTCGTTTAAATTGAAGGGATTAAATGAAGTATGAGTGAATAGGGGATTATTTTTGGGGGAATAATTATATTAGGATAAAAATTGAATATTTCAAGGATTAATTTTAAAAGAAGGTGTTTTCTTTAAAGGTTATAATTGATCCACTTTTATGAGAGGGGAAATGGAACTTTTGGAAACATCACATACATTTTAATAATTTAATGACACTATTACATTGTAGGGGGATCTAACATTTTAAAATCATGAATTTTAGGTTGTATTTTGAATAAGAAAGGATGAACCAGTTTTTTTCAAAAAAAAATTGAACATGTGATTTGATTTTTACAACTATGTTTTTTACATTATACTCTTTTACTTTTAAACTAAGTAACATGTTTTTAACTATGCCATTTTGTATTTTATAAAACATATGACATAACACATATAAACAAAAATCGGTATGATATAACTTAAATAATAATATATTTAATCTAATTAAATTTCCAAATTTTATAAAATTATTTATTAAACTAATATAGAAAATATGTAGAAATATTCTTTTAGTAGAAAAATCACATTTTAGACATTATGAATTTATAGTCGTATTTATTATTTACATTCACTTGATTTATTATTTATGTATTAAAAAATAATATTATATTCATTATTAAATGATTAAAGGTTAATTTATTCATATTTATATTTTGATATTAATAAAATAATTATTTTAAAATAATTATATCTCAATTATCATGGTAATTAACATTAATTATACAAATATATATTTTTATTCAAAAACCGAAATTGGATATATTAAATAATATTATAATTATTATCTCAAATATAAGAATCATTTTTGAAATTAAATTTATATCTATAGGGAAAATAGTATTATCGTTTTGCATAAAAAATTATTTTTTTAATACTTTAACTTTAGAAAAAAATATAGTTATGATTGGGAATGAATTATCATTACTATTGATTCCAATAAATTTGTAATTATACTTGTATTTCCATGATTAATTTGTTAATAATAAATTAAATAAAAAACTATTCTTCATAATATTATAATTAATTAAGAAAAACAATCAAAACACAATTATCATTTGAATGCTAAATTAATTATCGAAATGTAGATTATATGTTTAATAATTCAAAATAGTATTTTAATGTTCTTCATTAAAACTTATAATATATTAGTTTATAGTGAGTGATTTCAAATCAACCATTTGGAATTAAAAAAATATGTATATATATACTATTCCACTACAAATTGATTATTTTAGAAAAATCTCAATAATATATCCCAAACTAATTTTATTGTGATTAATTCAAAAATAAATTTTAATTTATCAAATTAAATTATTAACTTTTTAAATGTATATTTTTAAAATAAAATATTTAATAAAAAGAAAATGGATTTTATTGAAAATTAAAATTTTAATTTTTGATCTTATAAATTATTTACATTGAAATGGTAAATACAATTAATGGTTTGCGAACATTAAAAATATATTCTTAATATGTTGTGTTTTTTTACATTGTGAGTAGCGTAGGACATAAGTTATCGAAAAAATTATATATTTTCATGGATCGTAAATTTTTTTTATTTAAATTTATCCCCCTTCAATAAATTTTATCACGATAATCTAATTATCATTTACTCTCCATAATAGCTAAATGTTGTGAAAATATTGACATGCCTAAAGATATTATCTATTATAAGCCATGATCCTAAATATCAAAGTATGACTAGAAAAAAACATATATATGCTATCCATTTCTAGGAAATGTATCTCATAACTAAGTATTATGTTAAATTTAAAGGATTAAATTTTCATATTAGATAATTCATAGTTTTCCATGAACTAATAGATTGTCAAAATTAATTTTAACTTTGTTTATACCTATTGTAGAAATTAACATGGAGTCAAAGTAAATATTTCCATTTTATTTTGAAAATAAATTTAGTTTTTAGAGTAGGATATTTTCATTTACACATAAGTTTATTTCCACACACATAATAATCATACCACTAAATGTTTCCATTGAAATAAAAATACCTGAGGGTGGCGAATTGATGTTCTTAAAAATCATTGTAGATAAAATTAGGTTTCTAAAACTAGAATTAATCCACTAATTCAGCATGGAGGATAACTGAAACCTAATTACCCCTATCAAATTTGTTGATAGTGATTTTATATGTTTTTCCTTTTTCCATGGGTCAAAGAGGTTGTGGATTCCTACTCTCCTTAGAAATCATTGAATTAATGTATTGGATTTGATAATGTTCAAGTCTCCACACATAATTAATTTAATTATTAGTGGTATCCTTGGATTAAATCTATCTTCTATACCCATTTTAATGGAAAACATAAATTTCTTATCTTTTTTTATTCTCGATGCCCCCTCTTCCACAACAACTCACATTTTAGTACCTTTAAGTAAATTTTGTTGGTTCTACTTCAAATATATTTCACTTGTTGAAAATTGAACATTTCTCTGTCATGATCTTAATCACTTGACCATTCATGGGACTCTATATTTTACTTCTTTGGTGTGTTTGGGACTGTGAATATTATCAGATTGTTAATCAATTTCCTTGACATCTATTTTAGAATAATCACTAGGTTTCTATTTCCTTGAAAAATTACAATGGGTTTCTTATTGAGGAAACCATAACATTGTCCCTTACACCCATGGTTCCTTCTTGTATCATTCATTTCTAAAACCAAATGAATTGATATTATTGAAAAAAAATCATTATATTGAAAACTTTATCTTAATTATTAAAGGAATTCATCCTTAAAATATATTATTATTTTATATTTCCAAGTTGGCATATATTTTCTTTAATTTAACATATATCAATTTTACTTCAATCTATGTTACCTTAATCTTGGTTATCTTGTCTTATCAATCCAATTATCTAAAGTAAATAGGAAATAACTCCATAATTGTGGTTTGTAAAGAGAATTTGATCAAAAAAATAATACCCTTTATGATTGTCTAACAAGATGTTCAGTCTTGGGAACCCTAATTTTGCATTAGGGTGATGACCAATTTAATTCCGAACGAACCCTTTTCTAGGTGATTTCCCCATGGAGAATCAGTTTCAAAGTTTTATCCACGTTCTAGTATCCATAAAGGGATATTTTTATTAGAAACCCACTTACTTAATAAATTACCAATATGTTTTGATATAATCCTATATGTATACTCAACTATAGGCATTTTACTATGGTTCTATAACCCTTACAAAAAAGGCAACTAAACTAAACTTTGAAAATATCTAAACTAATTTCCAAAATAAATAAACCCTTCTTGGATACCCATTGAATTAACCGCAGTCAAGCATGACTTATATAATATATTAATCACATGATTTTGATAATACATATCACAATAATAGCACAACTCATGGACCGAAAGCTATAGTGTCTTGGAGATTTTCTACATAAACATATTATGTTACCACACATATAAGAATTTATCAAAAATCATTATCAACTATATCCTTTATAGACTTCTTAGTTGATAAAAACGTCATCATAACATGTTTATTGTAAATATAAGAAAGGGGTGATCTCAGAATCTTATTGAGGGAAATCATCAAAAATAACATAATGGATAGATCTTATTCATATAGAAAAACCTGAATAATGGAAAACTTATTGTTTAAAAGAACATAAAAAATTAAGGGCTAACCATATTAATAATATCTAAAAACAATATTACATTTACCAAGGAATGAGAAAATACAACATGAAGCACATAACATGAGTCATTAAATATAGAAAAGAAAAAGGCACAATCATAAGCATATTTTATCATACCTTTTTAACCATGGATACCAACCACCCCATTCACTCAAACAATTGTGAGTAGAAATAAAATATATCACACTCACCATTTTTTAACTTTCATACCTTATAACCCATTAATAAAAGATTTTCATCTATTGAGATATTATATGTTTCCTATTTCATTAGAGGGAGATATAGGTCCCACCCATCTCATAATCCGTAAATTTATGTGCACATGAAAACAATCATCACATCATAAAATATTCCTTTTAAATAAAACGAGTCTCAAAAATATCTTTATACTTCTATAAAGAAACTGTAGAAATAAAATGGGTTTCATAAAAAAATATAAATTTCAAATCATTTAATTTTCATAATGAACCCATGGAAATAGAATGGGTGTAATAAAACATTCCAAAGGTATGAAAAACATCTTGAACTAAGTCATTTGATGCTGAAATATTGATCACACAATGTGATTACTTAAAACAATTACATTGTGTGTGTCACAACATCCTCCATTAAAGGGTATCCTTCCTAGGATAGATATAAATGATGAAAGCCTATAAACCATGAGGTCCTTCTTCAGTAGTCCTTGGTTAGGAAACAAGAACCAAGGGTATAAAAATCTCACATAAATGGAATTAATTACCCACTATAATATAGGATGGATAGATATGATAAATCAATTAAATGAGAGTCCCTGAAATAATATAAATATTAAACTGAAATACATCCCATAATTCCAGAATAATGTAAAAATATAAAAACATTCTCCAAATAATATACCAAAGAAAAATTCCACAGCATAGACTCCATGACGACACCAAATACTATGCTCTAAATATCTAACATAGTCCATGAAGACCAATTAGAAACCAAAAAATATGTTTGTTTATATGTACGGTGAGAATACATCTGTACTTAGTAGGATCATAACCAAAGTAACTCATATACATGTGAAAGGATTATACTAATGAAAAAATGAGACAACAGTAGAACTAATAACAACATAATAGATCAACTAACCAATTTCATCCTTACCATGACATGCTCACCCATAAAATCATCCATGTATACAAACATAAGAAGAATAATATAAAAAAGGGTACCCCATAACACTTTCTCTTGGATTTTCTTCTCAAAAAACTCAACATCAAATGTTATAGCTCTACCATCACTTATTCATAGAATTTTTCTTGAATACAAATGGTCCATCACATCTCATATCATTCAAAGACATTTGGACATCACTTCACATCACATATTATTCATAAACATAAAGTCCATCACATCACATTACATCTCACCCATGGAAACCTGATCCATCATAACACTTCTACAACCACATGACTATTGTATAAATGTATCATTTACATGAATAACATCAACATCATTCCATCCTCCTACCATACCCGACTCCAACCATGAACCCCCTCATGATCTAATCAAGCATATACTGTAGTGAACTTTTGACTTCTATCCATCAAAACTTGTGAATGTGAATGACACCAAGAGAAGAGGACTATATAGATCAATTATCCATCCATTTATCCTCAATGTTAGGATATTGTTAAAAACACCCCCTAAAATTTGGGCTGTCATCATACATTTTTCAATATTGGGGGGGTTTATATTGAAATAAAATTGGAAACATAATTTATATATATATATATATATCATTACACCAAATCACAACTTATGGGTTCATAATGAGACTATAATCCCAACTCACCACATCTAACAAGAGCTAACAATTTCCACCACTTTTGTTACTACATTTAAATGCATAACACCAAACAAGTAATCCAAATTCCACATTTAATAATTTTTCTCAAATTAACCCATTTTATATATTTTCTATTACCAAATATTTTATTTATTACAGAATATTTATTTTATATCTAGGCATCAACCACTTCCATCGAAAATTCCCATTTTCAAAAAATAATTCATTATGCAATCCAAACCTTTGTCCAAATATATCCCACTATCCATTTGAATTTCATCAATAACAAGTTATTCCATTATTATCAAGGAACTAAGATAATATTATACACCTAATACAATGAAAAAAATAGTCCTCATCATGTCTGTAAGACCTAAATTTATACCATTTTACATCACCACCACTCCCCCTTACAACAACCACATATCACAACCACTTACACATCACAACATCCACATTTCACACCCACATCTCATCACATATTCTCCACAGACCATAACCACACATAACAACAACATAAAATATAATTCTCACACATTTACATAAATTATTTTCGGTTTAATTGTGGGTATTTTTATAGTATTCACTTTACATTTTAAGGAAATTCTAGTACAAAATTAAATTCCAATGGAAATAAATTCATTATCCAGGTATATATTTTTATCCAATTTCATTCAAGGTGAAATCAAAAAATCAAACAAGATGAATTCAATAAATATTTCAATTAATGTAAAAAAATCCTCCAATGAATGTGAATTCAATCAAGGAATCAAGAATATATAATCTGAACAATAACATTAAAAATGGTAATACATGTGTTTCATTCCCCTTCCCATTTTTGTTCAATTAAACTAATTCATTATACTCATTAGATTGGGGAATATTTCCCTCCCAATAGATAAAAATATAATGATACCTCCCAGATGCTACACAATGAAGAAATATTAAGGATCCCATAGACCAAATTAATCTACTTAGACCACTACACAAGGTTAAATTGAGTGGAAGTCATAGACCAAACTACACAATACGTGAGGCCATCGGGATCAATCTACTATATAACATCTTACATTATTAACTTACTAAAAATAACTAATACTCGTGGTTCCTTGAAAATTTCCCTTTCAAGATAAATAACTAAAATATAACATTGATAGTGAAGAAGTGGAACTCTCCATAAATCACTTAGGACTGATCTCTTAAGGATTGGGTGGAAATCCAATTAAAATGGGATGAATGTATGCCTAGCGAAACCACTGGTAATCCCAAGAACATATAAAAAATATATAAAGAAATTAGGGTTTGAAGGAGGTATACATTTTTATAGGTAGTCTAAAAAACATAACCACACTATGCTACACTACAAACCATGCGACAAAACAAGCAAAAATAGGGAGGGCCATGATGAAATGTGAGAGATGATATCATAGTAAAGCTGGTCAAATCCATGTTTGGGAAAAAAATTGAGTTCCACACTATAGATTTAATAAAACTAGAAAGGGACCCGAGTACAGGATGAACCCCCACACTACAAAACCATTCTATCAGGAATACGGCTATGACACAATGCACCGTTATAATTAAGTGACCTAGAAAATGGGGAACCATGAAAATCACCCCTCTGGGATTCCATGTTGTAGAAATGAAACCATTACATGGAAATTACTAATTTAGAGGATCCACCAAACTCATCCTTAAATCCCAAATGTGGTAGTAAAAAACTCTATTCTACAAAACACTGAAGGCATTGTTGTAACCTTTCTATAAGGAGTAGCTATAGAAAATGGTAGAATCTACAAAAAATACACCTTGAGCCTCCATTCCACAAAGTATATCCTTATAATATATTGAATCTCCTCTCTGATGTAGCCTAATCCTCCATGCCATTAAACTTATCTCAATTTAAATCTCACCAACATTTCCTCTATTTACCCTCCAAACTTCTTAGGACTTCCCCCAGACTCATCCACCCCCAGAACTACCATAAAGTAATGGGACATAAATTCAAGACAATTTCATAAGATAACTTATAAAATATTGTCATCCATGAGATATAGTAAAAAAAACTATGAAGGGAAAAGGTAGCTATAAACCACCACCACGTGGGATAACTCTCAGAGATCATGTCACAACTGAATCACTGACACCATATCACACAAACCTCATAAATACTCTCTTTATCAACTATCCACGCCACCATTCCCACCTCCAGAAATCCAACGTAATAATTTTTAATACAATCAAAAATTATGGCCCCAAGGATATAAATCATGTAAATCCACTCCTCATACCAAGATATTATCCTCTTTGTGTGGAACAGACTCAGCCATTAGGTTTTAAAATGAGTTAATGAATTTCGTGTCTTTATTAGGAATAAATTATACCCACTGATACTCTATTAATGAAAGCATCATATAAAACTTAAATATAATATAAAACATCAAAAAACCTCCATAAAACAATCACAAAATAATGTGTAGGTATTCCAACTCCTCCATCAATTTTCATGCTGCTTTTGAATCTCAAACAATGTCCCTTCATTAATTCTAACTAAAATTGTTAGCCAAGACATTAACTTTTCCTGATGTGTTTGAGATATCAAATTCATAATCTTATATAAAATAAATTCAAAAATATTATCATATATTTATTTTATGATGAGAAAATATATACATCATCCTCTTATGGTTGGTGAAGACCCTAAAGAGTTATCCGATGAGGCAATTTCAGCACATCTTTAACTCAAACACAAGTCTCGCTAGCTGCAAAGCATGGGTGGAATATTTACAATCAATGGGGAATAAATTATAGGACCCATAATTGATAAATTATTTTATTTGTATCAAGACACATCCCAAGCCCAGTTTAGAATCATGCTATAACACCTCCAACATCACCCCATCCACTGGAAACTGATGAACTAGAGTACTGCTCAATCTCTAATTCAGGTAGTCCAATGATGCCTAACACTGGTCAATATAGAAATATTATTGTTTATTATTGATCATGGATATATATATTGAAAATATACATGAAATGTCGGAATTGAACTCTTGGTAATAGCCTATGAGACTGAGGAAACTAATAACCTCCCTCACAATCATGGGTACTACCCAAGAAAAAACTCCCCCGATCTTCAATGGGTCTATGTCCCCACCCTACTGGAACACCACATGCCTTAATAGATGCACCACCAATGTCCAAAAAGTACAAGATAGCTACAATATAGATTCAATATGGCTTTGTGATGATCATCATATTACTCCTATGACTTTGATTATTTGAAGTTATTATCGATGAAAATGACCATGAATTGGTCTAGAAACTCATGGAACATAGATTTCATGAGCCACATGAACACAAATAGTGTCTTAATAACACCGAACGACATTAAAATTACATTGAAGTTTCCATACCTATAAAAGAAGGTAGTAGTTTTGATATGACTCTCCATTTCCATCAACTTTTTATACATAGACTATGTATCATTCTTTGAGAACCAAATATATTCTATCAACTAGTAAAAAACATCATAAATGTTTGAAATAGGGTCAGTATTCATGAACTTCCCCTGATTAATGTTGTGAGAGTCCATGGTCATCCATATACAATCATCTACCTTCTGGGAGAACAACATTGGATCACCCCATGATGACACATTAGGATAGATAAAACCTTTCTATATTATAATTTATATCAGAATCCTCAACTCCCACAACATAAAGGGATCTATCTTCTAAGGATACATAAAAATGGAAGAATCCACTAGATATAAATCTATCCTAAAATCGATATCACATCCAGGGGTAGCATCATAAACACCTCAGGGAAAACATGTGTAAACTCTCTAATGACCATGAGATCCACCACCATCTAAGTGTCTACTATTTCCATAGTCAACTCAACCACCAAATAAATAAGGGTTCCACACATCTATTTCGCACATTGAATCCTTAATTTTCAGTTAAAACTAATTTTAGACCATCCAAATATAAAAACATGATTATCATTTATAATTAGTCGATAAAAGAACACATGGAATATAACCAGTTGATGGTGTAGATGACATCGTAGAACTATATGCGGAGAAAGAAAATATCCCATGATGACAGATGTGGCCCCATCATTATCCTACACCCTTGATATACATCAAAAAAAACATTTCTATCCTACAACAGGCATAGTCAACACCAAGATCAGGAAAAGTCTCTCTATGTCTAGTCAAAGAGAATAGAATAAAGGTGTATGTAATGATTTTTAATCAAACATGGAACAAAAAATAGTATTCAATATTCTAAACAAACATCTATGTATATATGGACCCTTTAGTGTCAGAGCCTCCACACCACGCAATGTTCCATGCTTGGTTCCCCCACCATACTATTGATGACCATTTCCATGGCCACACCCAGGTAGTTGAACCTAAATTAGATGTACATCCTAAGGAATAAATCATCAAGCCCCATATCCTCAAGGATAAAAATATACCTACTACACTTTCATTGAAATGGCCTCATTGCCAGCTTCTGTTAAGGCTGAACTAAACTAGACCACCTCTACCATGAAGATCCATGATCTACACAAGGCACTAATTCTGACTTTGACCAAAAAGCTTGTATAAAAATAACACTATACCATGTGTTACATGAAATTCATAAAAACCACTATCCCTATAAGGGTAAAAATGAAGATATTGAGTTCATCTTCCAACTAATCAAAAGATTGAAGGTACCACACCTACGAATAACTACTAACAACACTCCCCCTCAAAGATCAATACTGGGTACCCTCTCATGGAAAACCTTTTAATGAGTGTATACACTTTCTCACATTTTCCTTATATTATAATTCCATGTATATGAGAAAAGTGAAATGTGTAATTTTTTACATGATAGAAGGATAGAAAACCACTTCAAGATGTCATACATGAGACTACTCATCCTGTAAAGGATTTTTGGAAATATGTTAAAGATTTTTAAAATTGATCTCAATCTCCCTTATAGACATGTTACTCTACTATAGAGAAATAAGCTCCTGCATCTTCACTACTTTAATGGTTGATGAAATAAACATTGAGAAGAACCCCCTATAAAATTATGACCAAGGGATATCAATATCCATACATGTTACAATATATAGGGTTCTCCACTATAATGTCACTCCACACATCTTACTAACTACCAATGTGAACCAATAATCTAACTGGCCCTAGATCAAACTAAAGAAAAACTCAAGCTCCTCCAACCAATGAATTTTATCCACAAAAGATATTTTTCCCTCATACATACTAAAACATTGTTGTTAGAAGGTGTGTAACAACCTCTACCAGTAATCATCCACCTCTATTGAATCAAAACACAAGTGAAAACAAGGTCATCATAATGGACCTAATACATTTATATAACACACTGATGAAATCCAAGAGCTATATATTAAAGATGAAAAAAATAATATCCATATCACTTTAGTATGGAATTTTTTAAGGATTAATTATATTAAATTATTTTAACATCCATTAACAACTAAAATCAGAAAATAATACAGTAAAAAATGATGAATGTATCTTTCCTATGTCTCTACCATGCATGTGGTTCCACCTCACTTAGTCATTCAATAGACTCAGATTCCTTGCATCAGATCATAGGGGCCTTACAATCTCTGGTCCTTGCTTATCTTCCTTAGCCTATTTTTTGTCCCAAGATCAACTAGAACTATTTTACCAGCAAACCATGAAACCTCATAGTTTATAACATTAAACTTTATCCTCTATCACCTAAAACCACTAATAGCACTCAATCATGACCACATTCTTACAAAGATTACCATTCCTGGTTATAAATGAAATAAGATTTGTAATATTCCTTAATTACTACCTTAAGTTAGCCCTAGGTTAGTAATAAGGATGAATGGTATAATAATATGAAAAAATGTAAGACATTACCATATATAATATAGGAATGAGATATAGTATAAATCGATGATAAGAATCTCCATCATAAAATACGAAAATATAAAAAAAAATTCCATAATTTATGTATTAGGTGAATAGATTCAATTAGTCTCTAAATATAATAAAAATAATAAAATCGTAAGTCAACTACATAGAAACTACTCTAAGGACTAAGATATAAATGTCTAGTATTATCTATAATGTTATCCTAGAAACCCTAAAAAAATTTGTATACATAGAATAATAATATAGGTATACTTAGTATGATCATAACCAAAATCTCTTGTTTATATTTTAAAACAGAATACTAGTGCACTGGTGTGAAAATAGGACAACCAATAACTATAAAACAAGTCAAAAAATGAATTTCATACTTTTCATGGAATTCCCACCAAAAAACAACCAATTATATTAAAAATAGGATCAAGTCAATAAAGGTGTAGCCCACCCCACTTTCCCCCTGATTTTATACTCTCACACCATAATGACATACATCTATTTACCCATATCTCATCTGCATAAAATCCCACATGAAGACACATGGTCCATCACATTAAATCACATCACAACACAACTCAACCATAGAAAAATAGACACTCTCATCGTGTAAAAGATTTCTCTAAGAAACCTAGGCCATCATGTCACATCACATATCACCCACAGACACCAAGTCCATCACAACAAATCTATAACCACACAACCTGAGTAGTAGGTTATCATGAACATGAAGGACAACAATGTTATTCCCTACTCCTACTATGAATGAAACCGGACATGAAATACCTCATTATAACATCAATAATTATCTCCAGCACAATTTTGACATCTGGACATCATAGTTTGCGCATATCACCATTGTTGATAATAGAGAGCAAGGAAGATAGAGTATCCATACATCCATCCTCACTAATGGAAGGTTGAAAAACACCCCTAAAACATTTGTATTCCTATCACATAGTGCTAGATGTGTGTGGGGGTGTGTATAGAAATTAATATGGAAATATACTATTTTCTGTATATCATAAATCACTAGTCCAACCTATGGGTTAATGATAAGACTACCATAAAAAATCACCATATCTCATAAATTTTTATAACATCCACTACTTTTGATGCACCGATAAATGAAAAACACCAAACAAGTAAGACAACATCCATAAGGAACAAGCCACATTTCATATTCTTCCTAAAATTAATAATTTTTTTATATTTTCCATCACTAAAAAATTTCATTATTATAACTCAATTTTTTATATTTTTCATAAAAACTTTCTAGCCGCACTTTCCATTTTATAACAAGAGTATCCTATCTAGTCCAACTAGTTAGACAAATTTAGGCCACTAGCTATTTCAATTTCATCATTAACAATTTCTTCCACTACTTCCAAGATACTAGAAAAAAATATATGACAATAACACAAGACACCACAATAAAATATCCTTATGCTAATAATCTATAAATTGCTCCCATTTCTTACCACCACCACATTCTATCACAAATTCTATATATCATAACCACTTCCACATTAAAACCACCACATTTTATAGTCGAATGTCATAAAATCCCCTCGACACACCACAAACATGCATCACAACCACATATAACCCATTGTTCACACATTCACATAACATATTCTATATTTTGGAATGAGTATTCTCAAATCATTTGATATAGTTTTTATGGGAATTCTCACACAAAATAGAGTTTCATGGGAAACCAATTCATTAACAGGATATACGATTTTTTTCAATTCCTCTCAAGGTTCAATAAAACAAAAATAAAATAAGGGCCTTATAAATATGTCAAAAAAAACACAAACAAATATCCCAATGGTGATAATTTTAAGCAAGGCATCAAGATCATATAATCTCAATAATAAATTCATTAAAAGAGATAAAACATGATTTTTATTCTCATTCCCATTAAATATAAATTAAATAAATTATTTATCTTCGTTATGGCTATCTATAATATCCTCCCAAATCATATTAAAAAGGTATGATCTCTCATATATGTTACCACTAGAAGAAATAAATATGACCCCCACCTCAAATAAATCATTCCATACCACTTCAGAAGGTTCAGTAAATAGAAAGATAAAATCAGAATACCACAATGAGGGAAGAAACCATGATCAACCTAGGAAAAAGGATCCCACATTATTACGTTACTAACAAATCACCCAAATAAGTTGTTTCCTGGCAACATCACATTTTGGATATATAACTAGAAGAAAAAAAGGATTATGATGGAGGGGAAATCACCTAAAACTACTACAGATTGGTCTCAAATGGTTGAGGATGAAATCCAAGGGAAAAAGATAAAAGACCACCTATGGAATCACTAGGAATACTCATGAAAAAAAAATTTAGACAAATGGAATGGTTTGAGGAGGTTTTGGTTTTTATTGGAAGTCTAGAAAATATAACACCACAGTGAAACATTAAACACCATTCCACAAAACTACAAAAAGGGAGGACCACAGTGTAATGGGAAAGACCATTCCACTGAGAGGATGGTCAAAGAAATTTCCATGAAACACAGTGAGGTGTAAACCATAAATCTGATAAAAAAGAAAAGGAACCATGGTGCAGGATGAACCATCCATCCATATAACCCTTCCTCAATGAATAAGACTACACTCCATCACAAATTTATAGTGTAGCTACCCCAAAAATGATTGAACCACAAAAATCTACCCAATTTAACTCCATGTCATAGACAATAATCCATACTATAGCCCTGATGAATTTGTTAGAACCAATGAACTCATCCCCCAAGAAAATATTTAATAGCTAACTCCGGCATGTTGTAGAACATAGAAGGCTACATCGTAGCCGATAACAAAGTCATTGTTATACAAAAAATTCCATGGCCTCTAAAAATTACACACAAATCCTATGTAATTTAACCTATACTCTAAACCATAGTGACTTTACTATAGAGCATATACCAGGCCACCACTCTATAGAATGCTTCTCATCTTATACCCTCCAATCCCCTTAGAACTTCCATCAAAAACCACAACCACTATAACACCCATAATGAAATGGGTTCAAATGTTTTTATTGTTAAATGGGGAAACATGAAATAAAACTCCATTAGAGATATATTATTTAAATATTATGAAAAAAATATAAAAATATATTTTTCAAAACATTTTGTATTCACTATTGTAAAAATATTATTTATGAGCTTCTATTAATGAACTATCACTTTTTCAAGAAAACTGGAAATAAAATCTTTCATTGAAATAGAATTGGTTCAAAATATATTTTATGAAGAAGTAAAAAATGAAAACATAATTTAAAATGGAAATTCAAGTAAAAATGATGTTGAAATAAGAAATTTTATTACTCATAGAAAGGATTATGAGTTATCATGTCCTGTCAATATGTCATTTTTCATCGACTAAGGGAAACAAATTATTTTGGATAACCTTATTAAAAATATTTTAAAATAAAAGATCCTATAATTATTTAAATTCATCAAAAATGTGGTGTGAAAATACATTGAAAACATTCAGTCTTAAATAATACAACTAAATATTTTAAAATTACAGAAAAAACATATATTGAAAATGTTTTACATTAAAAATAATAACTATTAAATGAATAAATAAATATGGTTTATCAAAATAAATAAAACTCACATCATTTAATGAGTATAAAAGTTTCCTTTCCAAAATTGGCAAAAAATTATCAAAATAATATAAAAAATCCATATTATCCTTTCAAATAGGGATAATAACATAAATAATAATGAATATATTCATATAGAGGAAAATATACCTTGGCATTAATGGGTCTCATTCTTGTAAAAGATAAAAAAAATTTGGAAATGATTTAATTACATAATTGGGTATTGATATTCCGAAGTAATTTCCCTATAAGAAAATATATAAATTCCATGTAACTTTATTATAGGTTATAATAGATAAATATTGAAATATTATATTCAAAGAATAATTATTATGTCCCATTTAAGAGATTTGAGTCTCAAAACCCCCTTATTACCTTGGCAATTTTTCAATAAAAAACCATGAGAGGTTTACCAATAAATAAATCATTGAATATGATAAAATAAAATATTATCATGATACAAAACTAAAATGGGTAAGTATATAAACATTTAATAATAAATATGGTGTTTAGAAAAAACATGTCTCAAGTGATTCAATCATGAGACAAATAACCCCTCACAACAAGATAAGTGAATAGATTAAAAGAACACATAGCATAGATTGTGAAATAAAAAATTATATCTCATGATCAAGTGTTATTTTTTATGAATTAATTAATTTGTGTGGTAGATATACAACATAAAATATTAATATGTGTACATTATAAAATCATACCTCAATGAACAATAAACTACACCCTTTATTTATTTTTATATTGATGACACGATGGAATCCTATAAAAAATAGTGAAATTAATTTCATATTTTAGAACTATACTCATGAATATTTACATAAAATCATTATTATATATTTTTTATCATGATTAAATTAATCATTTATATCATACTATAACAATCAGGTGTTAGTAACTTCAAATTTTCTGAGCATGTTTAATAATTTTGATATAATTACCCATAAGTGGATACCAATATCATTATTTATATATAATTTAATATTACTTAATATATAATTTATATTTCCTTATAATTTTCTTACTCTATTTTTAATTGTTTTGGTTATGTAATCAAGAAAACCAAGTTGATAATGTCTTATTTTGTTAATTTTTTCTAATGAAAATTTATCTTTAATAATAAGTTAAATAATGATTTTATTAATATATTTTCATACTATTAGTGTTTATGTTTCAATAGTAATCTGTAATTGGATTTTAATGTAGTGTTCAGGTAGGTGGTTAAACCAACCAAAACATAAACACTCATTAACATGATTGGTGAGTACAATTATGGTGGTGTTTTTTTACATAATATAAATATTATAGAATAATAATATTATATGGTATTTTTTATGATTTAGAACCATATTTTAAAATATTTAGTACATTAATGAAAATATAAAGGTAAAATGAAAGTCAATTCATCATGGGGGAAGTAATTGACACATAAACATGATTAGGGTTCTTCTTTTTAAATCCCTAAGAGGGTGTGCAGTTGGATATGAAATTAAATTTTTAGATTCATTATTATAATATATATATATATATAATATTTATTCATTTATTACATCATTTTTATCATACATGAATGGTTGAGTTGAAAAATAAATGACGTCGCTTCGTGGAGATGAGAGTCTACACAATGCACTAACACTTTTCTTTTTTTTATAAGAGGATATAAATGAATAAATATGAGTTTCACCATTAATATAACAACATATAAATATATTAATTATTTTTATGACGTCAGATTAATTTGGTAATGAGAGTTTTAGAAGAATAATTTTAAAAAGAAAATCATAAGAATGAGATAATACTTATGTTGGGGAGAGGATTTTTCCCCTATATGTCCCCTTAAAATTGAAGTGAATAGGATGACTATAAGTTACCATGGGATCATTGTTGTTGGATGGGATTATAGTTCGAGTAAAATTTCTGAATTTAAATGAGTAATTATAATGTTTTTTGTATGTTTGAATGGTTTTATGTGATCCCCTTCTATAAGAGTGGAAAATGAAACTTTTGGAAATAGTCTATATATTTCACTAATGGAATGACACTATTCTAAGGTAAGTGGCTCAAAAATTTCTAAATTAATTATTATGGGGAGCCTTTATGTTGAAAATTTCATAACCATGTGTTCACACAATTTAATTATACATGTTAAAGGATTTTTACAAATAAGTTTTTTACATTTCAATCTTTTAAATTTATTCAATGTTACTATTTTTTAACATTTTGATTTTATATTTTATTAAACATGACACATAACACATATACTTTTTTGGTGTTATTTAAATAAAATTATTACATATTTAAATTGATTAAATTTATAATATTTTTTTTAATTAAAATCAGTAAGGTGTAGAAAATTTTTATTCTAGAAAAATGACCTTTTGATCATTATGAGTTTTCAACCATATTTTGTATTGACTAAAATTTATATGAGTGATAATATTTTTATTTATTTGTTTAAAAATTTTATTAGATTCATTTTTTTAAGTATTTGAATTTTTTTAGCATATATAAATTCATTGAATTTAACAAAACAAAAATTTTAAAACAATTATTTCACCATTCTCGTGGTAGTTTTCATTTACCGCAACAAAATAAATTTTACTAAAAAAAATTAATTATGCATATTAAATAATATCTAAATTATTATATAAAATATTAGAATCCTTTTATAAAATTATCATTCTATGTGTAGGGAAATCAATATTTACGTTATCTTTTAAATGCCTATTTTTTGAAAAGTTTTTATTTTTAATAAAATTATATTTATGATTTGCATAAAATTATAAATTTCATTGATTAAAATTAATTTTAAATTATTATTTTTCAAATGGTTATTATTTAAAATTGAGAGACAAAAATATTATTTCATAGTGTTATAATTATTTAAACAAAATTTTTGTAAAATATTATTCAGTAAATTCTACATAAATTTTCCTAATTTTGATAATTTATTTATAAATAACAAATAGAACATTATATTGATTTATTATAAATTATGATATATAATTTTATAGGAAATAGTTTCAATATATTCAAGGTATTTCAGAAAGTTAATTCAATAATAAATATGTAATTATTTACTATTCAACTCAAAATTGATTATTTTAGGAAACTCAAACATATTTCCAAAGTTAATTTTGTTATGAGGAATTTAATAATGAATTTTATTTTATACAACATAATTTCTAGATTTTTTTATATAATTTAAAAATAAAATTAATAATATAAATAAAACCACTTTTATTAAATATTACCTTTTTAATACTAGTTTATATTAATTATATACCTTCAAATGGAAATAATTGTTATTGGTTTACTATATTACTATTTTTTAGTATTTTAGTAATAATATCTTCTTAATATGTTTTGTTTTTTTACATTGGGTTTATCATGTGACACATGTAATATAACATAATATGTTTTTTAAAGGATCCAAATTGTTTGGTCATTACACAATGGATCCAATTCATGAAAAAAATATCGAAATGTATATAATAATCAGTAATTTAAATACTAAAAAGTGATTACCAAGGACATACAATGTTTTGTTAGAAAAATAATAATTACAACTCTTATCATACCCAGAAATTAAAATCATCATTATTCATTATACATATTCAAAAAAAATCAAGACCATCACTACCCTTATGTGTGAAACCTACCAAACACTTTCTATTATAGAACATTGAAATTTAATAATCATATTTGAGGGAAAACATAAAGTATTATACCATTATGAAGAAAAAATCAATATGTTTTTGAAATGAGTAACTAATCCCATATAATTTTATCATCAAAACATATACATCATATTAGGAAAAAAATCCCATAAATTGAACATGGGATGACATTACTATCTTTGACAAAATGAATCCTAGTGAGACAATACTCTACCATACAAATATATAATATCTCATCATTATATTTGAGTAAACTCACCACTAGTTAACATCATATCTATTTATATTTATGTTACTACATAAATCCCTCAACCTCCCTTATATCTCCCTTTTCAAAAAGGAATACTTTGATATTATACTATATTTATTATATGACTTTTTTGTGGAGGAAATTAATAGTGATTGGTAATAAATTTTATAGGGTGATTTATATTACCAATAAGTATAAAAAAATATTTAAAAATACATCAATTGCTTATGGTTGTGATTAATAAGATCATCATATTTAGTCAATTTAGAGAATTCATCGTTCCATCATTGTCTCATTATAAATAACAACACATTACATGGTTTATCACCGAATAAAAAACTAATTCTATACTTATCCTTTAAAAAATTAAATCATTCCTTTTCCATAACTCATAACACAACCTCATTACACATTATATTCCAATAATTATGTGGGTAACTAATTAAAAATATATTTTCATTCATTCAGTAAATATTTAAATCTTTTGAAAATAAATTATTTTCCTTAACAATATATTGTTTGTATCATTTTTCTAAAATATAGTATTAAAATAAAATTATTTAGAAAAACTTTTCTTTTTTATACAATAGAATTTAGTTACTATAATGTTACTAGACTACTTCTTTAGTCTATTTCAGTTATTCTAAAAATCATTACCTCTTAAATAACATAATAGATGTGTCTAAACATACTTATTTACAATATTACAAAAATCACTAATTCATACCCTGCCATGCATAATATACCTTCATAATAATTGAGATCACTTCCCATTGTCTCAATGAAAACATGTTTTTCTCCCATGTGAGTAATATTTCAAAAAAAACATTTGAACATCTGGAAATTGAATATAATGTGGGTATTGATAGAACTCTTATTATTTTACACTATAAAAACTACCCTAAAAAATCAACGAGGTCAAAATCAACCATACCATCACAACATAAATGTTCATCATGCACAATACATCATATTCAAACATTATAATTTTTTTTGAGAAATAATTTTGGTGAAATAGATCCAGACTTCCTCGTAGATCACTTTATCCTCTATAGTGGCTAGCGATTCTTCTCATTCCATTGTTGTCCTAAAATATAATGTTCTAGTTTAAAAATTATCGCATGATCTTAGCCTTTATCTCTTTCTTTTATTTCTTCCTCTATGTTTTTATCATAGAATTTATCTCAATATATATTAATTGATGGATTTATAATCTATTATGTTTAGTTATTTTGATATATTTAATGATATTTTTGGGGTCTTGTCCACCTTCTCCTAATTCCATTTTCCGCCTGTACTTTGGTGCTTGACTCTAATTTTTTCAACATGATATGGTTACCATTATTTTTTTCTCAAACCCTTGGTGTTGATGTTATATTTTTTACAATACATAGATAATTAAGACATTTTTTTAGTTAATCATACAATCCATATAATAGTTTTTATTAATAAATCATTGCATAAAAAATTTTATGACTTTTTAAAGTGATAAGATTTATTGGGATAATCTTCATGTGGTTAAGATAATTTAGAGATTAGTTGAAGAGGTTCTGGTGTAAAATGTGTTCATTTTGGAATTATAGGTTTGAATGTTAAAATTGATATAAGGAAAACATCAATGCGTGTGATATTTTTCATTTATTTTAAAATTCAGTTATGTAAAAGATATTTGACTTATCCAAAATGGAAAATTTATTATCTGCATATGATATTCGTTGTCCAATATATTATTTATTAGAAAATAAGATATTTCAATTATGTATAAGAAAAAAACTTTACGTGTAATATATTGTAAACATGTTTGAAAAATGAGGATCCACAAACAAATTTTTAAGAGAATATATGAATTTTGTGAAATATGTTATCATATTTCCCATTGTGAAAATTATGTGTTTTGAAGGATTTTTTAATCATAGAAAAATACATATGTCTAGAATTATGATATTCTAAATAATAAAAATCTTACCATGTTTATGATCAGTTATTTATGGATCAAAATTCCTGTTTTGACATGGATGATGAGTCAATTCGAGAAGAATGTAAGAACATTTAAAGAGAATCATGAGATGTTGAGGTGAGTTCCACACCATAATAAAAGGATCCATTTGGCCACTAAAATTTTATATATATGAATCTATAATAATAATTTAAATTTTGGAATTATTGTGAATAATAAATTATGATTTCACTTGTAGAAAATAATAATATGATTCATTTGAAAGACCAATGAAGCAGGATATTTAATTAGCATGTTCTTTGGAATATTAATTAGATATATTGTTGAAATTTGAGATTATATATATTTTTGGTATTATGAATATAAAAATAGAAAAATATGAATGAATAAAAATCAATAATTATAATAGTTTATTTGTTTTTTTAGAAAATATTTATAAGAATTTCATAAACATAATAGGAAAATATCATCATTTTTGGAGTCTTTATAGAGGCTCAATGCATCATTGGAGTTTATTCTATAGTTGTAGTCATGTTGGTATACTGATGTGAGATTGTAAATAATTAATACCAATCCATGAAACATGTTAGTGGTCTTATATTTTTTCAAGTTCCTTTTAATAATAATAAGGGACATTGATGCTTGTCTGTGAAAATAACCATAACACCCCAAGAATATATTCATCCTGAAAATAGGTTTACCTAATTAAAAATGTTTTCTATCTGTTTCATTTCATAATCATTGTGTTTCATGAGAGAACTATATTAAATAATAACATGTGCAAAGGTGGGATTTTAAAAACAATAACAAAAGATTCACCCCCCCCCCCCACACACACACACTTTATGGGTACCGCCCTTCATGTGATCCTATAATTGGTATTAGAGTGCATCCCTAATATCAATCATTTCTTCCAAGGGACTAATATGAACCAACATAGTTCTTGGAAAAGAAAAAGGAATCTATTTTTCAGTGGAAAAGGATTTAATTCATTAAAAGAGAGATTGATACCTTACATTCTTTGTCTAGGAAACGATTTTATTTCATTAGTTCAATATGGATTCACTATACCAAATAAAACCTCAACATAGTCTCTATTTGATAGAAATAACAGTGAAAATTATTTAAAGGTGAATAATTCTCAATTATATTATTTTTCAGAAAAGGATATAGAAAATATTGTGGGTTGTAGGCCTATTAAAATTATTTTTAAGAAATATTCCATGAATTATTGGTGAAAAGGGGTAAAATTAGAAATTATATAAATAAATTGATAATTATTTGTATAATTTTTAACATAATAGGATGATACTATTTTTTACCAGAATAGATATGGTTTCCAATGCAATTTTATGGTTTGGTGAATCTTTTAATTACCTGATTCATTACAGGTTATAAATCATTAAGTTAATATGATGTTTGATTTAGTGAGGGGTTTTTTTAACTATTTCTTTCTTTTTCACTCTAAGAGTTAAAATTCCTTAAATATTATTTTTGGATGTGGTTTTATTCCATGTTATTGTCTTGGGATCCCAGATGTACGTTAGATAATGTCGGAGTGGATAGATTATTAAAAACCAATAGAATAAGATCATTCATGATGTGATAGGGTGTTCTTATTGTGAATCGATTTCACCAGGGGACTATAGGTGTTGGTAGGGGTCGAATTAGGGTTTTTATCCATGACTCGATGGTGCACCCATATGCATCATTTAATTCGTACATGATGCTGATGTATTAGATTTAATTGTTTCCTAAACAACACCTTCCACTGAGATGTAGTATAGTGATAGTGTTGGGTAAATCCCATGGGGAATTGAGTTGGTGGAAAGAACAAACATATTATAACCCTATATGTAGGATTCCTCTTGATTTTGGTCATGATTATAAAAATTAACAGTAACAATATTAGGATTTGGAATAGAGAAAAGGAAGGGATGATGGTCAGCTTCATGGTTTCAGGTAAAATATAATATCTATCCTAACTTGGTATCATCTTAATATATATGATATAAAGAAATTGAAGGTTTCTAGTTGACAATGGTCAAAAAAAATAGTTCTACCCAATAGGATATTATTCCTTTGTATATAATTAATGACTACCTAAGTGCATTAATCTTAGCTTGTATAGCAGGAAGTGTCATATGCTATTGGTCAAAGCCTATTCTACTCTAATCATGTCTGGGTTGTTCATCCGAACATCCCATGGTCAGGGTCACTCAAATGAATTGGATAAAAACTTGGTGTTTAACCAGATTAATATTCATAGGATTACCGTGTTGAGAATTAGAGTTTCATTAAATTCATATACCCTTACTCAATACCCCTTACACTAGGTGGTTTGTCCACTCTTGGTTTAATTGATCTAGCTGGGTAAAATATTGAAAACATGTTGAGTTTAAAATCAGCTATTGGGTTTGAAAAATAACGATCATAAAAAGATTTAAATTTATCAATTAATGAACATGAAATCATGATTTATAAACAATGAGAATTACTTAATCACAATTACTACTACTTATTTACCTTAAACAAGACCAAGAACATGGGAAACAAGGGTTCATTGATGATCGATGATCGAAATGATGAACATACTAAGAATAGTGTTGGTGATGAAAAAAGGGATGAATAAAATTGTTGAAATAGATCCCAGATGCTTTTAATACATAGAAATAATGAAAATAATTTAAGAAACTTCATTTTTAATAAAGGGAGTAGAACGAAAATGAGTAAAAAATGATAGAAAATGAATTTTCGTAGTTCTTATTACTATGTGTGCCTACTACATATATATAAATGAGAGATTACATGACGAGTAATTGGTATTGATTTTTTGTAATACTAATCTAATATTTTCTCCATGAATTTTTAAACTACACATATCTCGTACAAATATAATATGATATTTGGAATTTTTTCTCTTTTCACATCGTTTAACTGGATGTCACATTATAAAGCCTATTTTGGTTGGATCGTTTTGAGAGGAATATGTGATTTGATTTGTACACATAGTATCCTATTGATTCACATATGGTAAGGATGTTTCGAATTTTTTAACGAGGATTCATGTTGTGAAACTTGTCATGGATTGCTTCACGACTTACAACATGTAGTGAAATGATACTACAAGTTATTTAATGATGATTCATGAAAGGTAATAGAAAATTTCCTCCTTTTCTTAATTTTTACCTTTGAAACCTTGAAAGACTATTTCCTAGAATAATCAACACATACAAGGTGTATTATTGACTCAATCCTTGAAAATCGTTAATAAAATGACACAAAAATGTATAAATGATATTATCTTATCACCCAAGGATTTCATTTTGTGAAACATATTTCATGATAAGAATGGATTTGGATAATGGTGATCCCTATGAATTTAGCGGTCCAGGGTTTTAACACTATTTCTGTGCCATTAATTGTTGCTAGGTGGTGCTTTTTGATATGGTAAATTCTATATTTTTAGTTATCATGCATGGGGGTTTTGGGGGCTTCCAAAGAATAGAGGAGGCCACATTGGTTAGTATCTTCCTTCTCTCATTCACTCCTGAACCCCTTGGATTAAGACGATTTTATGTTTTCATCATTATTGATTTTTGAAAATTTTCTCTTTATTTATCCCCTCATTTAGTTTCTCTCCAATATCTAATAATTTAATCAATTTTAGTGTAGGTTTCGGTTGTGATTCCACTATAGTATTGAGAAATTAGGGGAAATCAATGAGGATTTCAATAAAGGCGGCTAGTGGACGACCTATGATGATGGTTTCATGTTGTTTCTCAATATTTCATTAATTTTTTTCCACTATTTGATTTTATCTATTTTCTAAATTGAAGGAAATTATATGATGAATCGGGTATAATTGTTGTGGATTTATTATTTTATAGGTTATGGCATGTTTCTAGAGTAGACCTCAACCCATTTCTCTTGGTTTCAATGAGTGGATGAAGCCTATTTTGTTTTAGCAGATTATAACTATTATGATTAATTTTAATAATTAATTATAATCTTTTATTCAATAATTATATATGAAAATTTATGTGAGGAAGGTTCTTGGGATAATGGATGAGCCATAGTTTACTTGGAAACGGTTCAGTGGAGCTGGGTGAGGGGTGTAATTTATGATCTAAGTTAGTGGCCCCTAAAATATAAACACATATACATATATTTTTGGGAGTTTTCATGGGTGCATTATATAATGGGTTCTTGTGTGGGGTATAAGAACTAATGATTCATAGGGTAGATGATATATGATAAATTTTTGCCTCCCAGGCTTGTAGTAGGTTCTCTTTGGCACTTTAGTAAATTAGTATTGGCCCAAAACAATTTATCCAAGGGGTGAATAAGTTGGTGAAGTTTATGAGAGACCATAGTTAGGTATCATGGTATGCGTAGTGATGCATAATATAAAAAGTTTCCTTCCTTGTTCCAGTTAGGGAGGTATGAGTGTATTAGGACTGAGGGATGATGGGTGAGAGATTCATATATCTTTTTAATGACAATGATCTCTATCCTAAGGATGAATAAGTGGAATTTAGTATATATAGAGTGGGATAAGTCGTCAAATAATTGATGTAGGTTCTAAATATGGATTTTCTCCAAATGATGGGTAGTGAGATCCTTATTAGTAGATGTGATATGGGACTCAGGTTCTTATCATTGGAACCATACAAGACTTATCATCTATATTCCAAGAGTCTTAGAGAATGATGGATTTAAATTAGACATTGATAGTAATACCAAAAGTGATATGGTAATTTGATGATAATGTCAACTGAACACATGGGGTCTAGGTTAGTGGGACCCTACGAGCTATGTTTTCCCTGGAGGGTGAAGGGTACGGGAATGTATCAATGAGCTGAGACCATGGTGGATATTGAAGGTCAAATAAACACTTTGACAGGTTATGTGATATTTGTCTTATATAAGGGGATATTACTGAGTGAATAATTCTCGAGTGATGAGTTATTGAGATGTATAACTAGATATTGGAAAGAATGTGTTACTTTATTTGTGTGTTAGTGATAGGAAATGTATACTAGTGGGGGAGTGGATAAAAAATCACATCCCTTCTCTTATAGATACAGAAGGTATGAATTCCATGAGTGAGATGAAAAATAATTATTCATGAATTAAACCCATACATTATGTGAAAATGTTGTTGTTATGGAAGGATCCCTGACATGATTTAGATGATCTGGTTGTCCACATCTTGAGTGAGAAGGCATGGATTGATGGATGGATGTTGAAATTTCCTAAAGTAGGCTTGTGACAAAGTTGTGGGTTTCCCTGAATGAGGGGGATGGGTCAACATGTGATGTGATACATGACTAATGGACCATATCTAGAGTTATTTGGATGATCGTTGAGATATTATCATATTACTATGCCTTTTATTTTTAGGTATTGGGGTGTGTTTTTAATAGCACCAAACCTGAGACTTTGGGCATGGTCTCAGCATCGACTATGGTACCATGACAAAAATACACCAACTAGATTCAAACATGGAACTAAAACAAGAATGGATTAACAATATAGTTTCTTAATTATTATACGATGCATTGAAATGCATGTGTACCTCATCAGATGTTTTGGCGGTATGGTTAGACATGATGGCATCAAAAAAATTTCATTTTTATATTCAACTTTCTCATGAATACACACACATATAGAATATATATATATATATATATATATTAGGGGTTATTGGTGAGGTCTTAATAATATATATTCTCATACACTTTATAGATATCTCAGTGTCCAAAAAACATTATGGTTTTATTCAGGTTTCTGCACAGGTCATGTAATGAATTTGGTAGGGGCATCATGACAGGTATTTGAGATTTCAATAAGGCTTACAGATAGTGTTATGTTTAGTGTGTATTATTTTTTATTTTTTATTTTTTTCATATCGGATCCCCCTAATGGATGGTAAATTTATTTTTTAATGATGTTATTATTTTGAAATAGCACTCTAGTTTTATTATTTATTAGGTATACTCTGATGTAGATTTTATTTCATTATTTATTTGTTTCGGTCACCATGATATCAATAGAATTGTCTATCCAATGCATGTTATAATCCACGACCACCAGTCAGTATCCACTACAATATATGGATGTGTGATTTAGGTCATGTATCATAGTAGATCCGATGATGGTTCTGAGTCATGGTGCCAAGAAGTTATTTATGTTCCTTTTTTAATTATATGGGGAGATTATAAACATGTGATCTAGGAAGGTGTTTGTGCTTTTTGTGGATAGAAGACTAGTTTTTTTTGGGAAACTTTTTCTGATAGTAGGTCTAGGCTACCAAGTGCATGTGATTTTTGAATTTGGTTGTTCTTTTATAGTTTAATTAATCATCCTTGAGTGACACACTTGTGTTTTACATTTATAACATAAGTGTTTTGGATCTTAGAATATTAGATAGAGGTATGTGTACATAAAAAATATTTACCATATTGGATTCACCTAAAATCTATGTACCTTTGTGGGATTTTTTTACTAATGATAGATTTAGTTGTTTAGTGTTTCCAAAAAAACTTATATTGTGGTTTCCCATATAAATGGTTTGTGAAATTTCCATCATATGAACCTTTATTATAACTCTGAAGTGTATTTTTGATGATAGGTCATGTGGTTGTTGTTGTGACAAGTTTTATAGTGATAACTGTATCATCCCTACATAAGGGGGAGAATACATACCATTAATGGGTTAGAGTAAGTATTAGATTCCTTCAAAATAGAACCATAGTGGGATTCTTCAGAAATTTAATTTTTGAGGGATTATATTAGAATGGGAATATGTTTTCTGGATGACATATGGTTCAATTTATAAAATTTTCAAATAAAATATATAGTTTATTCATTTATATCTTTTTTCTGGAAATGTAATTAACAGTACTTGTAAATTATATGAAAAAATGAGGGGTTGTGGATGAAGGAATGTTAAATTCAATTGTATTTTTGGATTTTAATTACATTGAATGATTCTTATATTGATGATAGAGTGGGAAATAAGGACAAATTAGTCATTTAACCCTATGGTTATTGAAGTGCATTGTGTTGCATTTGTTGTCAATGAGGCATGAAGTTGTCTTGGAATGGATGGATGTCAAGGAGTCAAGATGTGAATGTCAAAGGATGTGATGGTGATGGTGATGAATGGAGAATGGCCATGGAACATAAAGATGCATGTCACTTAGGAGATTCACTAAGTGGCATAGGAGATTATGGTTGAAACATTCTCCATGTACATCTGACGATTGCTGAGCTGCTCTTTAAGTTCATAGAACTTGTATCTTGATGATACAAAGTCACAACATTGATTGAAGACCATGCATTGTCTTCACAATGCATGAGGAGTTGAAAGGAGTTCCATCCACAACTACTAAGTGGATGATGTGCATTAATGAAGTCCATGCACTATCACTTAGTGCATGTGAATTAGAAGATGATCCAATTGATCTCTGATTAGATCAATGAAGCACTTTGAATAATTTAAGTGATTCAGGAGTTTGGTTGAAGATGAAGAACCTTAGGGAATTCCATTACAAAGTGATGAATAAATGTTAAAGAGAATTGGAGGAATTCTTAAGAAGAAGAAGAATAGAGATGGGAAGAAGAATGGCTTGGAGTGGCACTTGGCATGTTACACTTGGTCACTTTGTTTAACAAAGGACTTAGTGTTTTTATTGCAAAAAATAGGCCACCAAGGAGGCCAGCCGAGGGTCATCACCCAAGGCACATGTGGGACTCAAGGTCACCACGCCCATGGGGAACCCTCAAGGCCAGGGCAGGAACCTTGAGGCAGGGGGCGCACCCGCAGGACACCGCATGGGCGCCTGGGGCACGCCCGGAAGAGCGCAGAGGGGGCCGTGTGTAAGCCCCCGAGGACACGCGGTGGTGAAACCCGCGCGCCCGAGGTGCATAGTGGGCGCAAGGTGCGCGCCCGCAGAGGTGAGAGTGGGCGCAGAGCGCGCCCGCAGAGAGAACCCAGTGCGGGGCGGCACCAGGAGGGGGGAAGTTCAATTGCCGAGTTGATGGGAGAGCTTGTTTGTTAAACCGTGAGAAAATCCCGTGGCGTTTCGATGTGGGACGGCGAATTTTTCCGCGGGAGCGATCCTGGCCGCCCGATCGATCGCGCGCCAGATCTCGTCCGCACATCTGATCCGCGACGAGGCGATCTGATCCAGGCCATCCGATGTATTTCGATCGCCCGATCCAACGGCTCCCGGCTCATCTCCTTCCTCGAGCTCAGCCGAAGGCCACCCGAAGCCACCCGCGAGCTCCGTTCGAACCAGGAGCCTCCCGAAGACAGAATTTGAGTTCTCGGCCACCGCTGATCGAGCCGAAGCCTCCATTGTGATCGTCTGGCCTCTACGAACACGACCATGCATAAAAGTAGGCATGCATGCGATGAGAGGAGAATTCGAAGCAATACCGAGGCAAACGAAGTTGCCGAGGCTTCATGGGTTCGTGCCTTTGCATGGATTGGGTTTAAACAGAGGCCGTGCATGCGTTATAAATCGCATGCACGAGGAGGAAAGAAAATAAAAGATCCCGCGTGAAACAGAGGATAAAAATCAAGATTTGGAAATATCTTTGAAGGTCTGAAGATTTCGGGGATTCGAGATTTATCCCACGAGGATGGCAGAGGCTCTCCTCGCCTATATATAGAGAGGCCGAGCCCTCGAGGATGTTTGCTGATGCGCTGATCCTTTGAATATTTGAAGTCCCGCGTGTGCCTCTGCCTCGCGAAGTAGAAGCCCCACGCAAGTACCTTGCGTGGCTGGAGTCCCTTGCGCACAACTCCTTTGCGCGCCAAGAAGTGGAGGTTGGGCAGCACAAAGTTGCGCGCCCCCTCTGTGCACCGTGCCTCCTGCACGGTTTGCACTAGTGTGGCCAAGGTGTCCTTGACACACTTGCGCACCCGCGGTGTTATACCCTGCGCGGTTTGCACTTGCGCGCCCGCGGTACTTTTCACCTGTGGCTTGCGCGACCCACGGCCAGTGGCACAGTCACGGATGTGAAGAGAAGAACAGGGGCGCACCCCTTGCGCGCCTCCTTTGAAGGCAGTAAGGGTTCAGGTGGTTTATGTGCCAAGACAAGAAGGCCCTACGGGCATTGGGTGCAAAGTAGGAAGAACCTAAGGCTATTACATACCTACGGCTTGTGTGTGCACCCAAGTGTACCTAGTGCGCTTTGAAGAAGAGGAGAAGAGACCGCACCTTGCATGCCTTAAGTTGGTTGGTGTTCGGGTGTGTGCAAGTTGAGGCCGAGTATACCACACTTTGTGTGTGTGAGAGGTGAAGAAGGAAGGCCGAGGCCTTTGTGCCTTTGTGTGCAAAAAGAACAAGAAGAGGCCGTAGCCCTTGGAGGTTGTGCACACTTGAAGATTAAAAGAGAAAAACAAAGTGTGTGTGCAAAGTGGAAGAGTACAAGAAGGGAAGAAGGCCATAGGCATTTGTGTGTTCAAAAGATCTAAAAGGCCGAACCTAATGTGTGTGCACTAAGTGAAGTTAACACACATAGAAGATGGAAGAAAGAGGAGACCCACACACTAAAGTAGAACACACTTTAAGTGTGTAAACACATTGAAAAAAGTGTGAAGATCAAGAGAGTTGGTGTGTGCTTAAAGATACTAAACCCTTTGTGGGTCTACTGCACCAAGAAGAGGAAAGGAGGAGTGCATGCATGCATGCATGCACGTGCACACGTGAGCAAAGCTAAATCTCGCTGTGTGCATTTGAGGAGTCCAAGACCAGAGGTTCTTGAAGATTTGAGAAGGCCGTGCAGTCAGTGCATGAGGATTCAGAGTTGTCATGCACTCAGTGCATGAAGTTGAAGTGAGTTGAGACTGGACCAGACTGAAGGTAAAGATATCAGTTGTATGAGCATTCAGTAGTTGGAGAGAGAAGCCAGGTCATCCTGAAGAAGGAGATAAAGCCTGAGCTATACGAGAAACCCTGATCAACCACAAGTGATCAGAAGAGAAGATCAAGGCCAACAGCCTTTATCCCAGGCTGCTGAAGTTACTTGAAGAACTTAAAGTGAAGAAGAGCTACTCGTGTGACTCGAGAAGCCAGGAGAAGACCCTGTGGGACTCAGGGAGAAGAAGTCTTCAGTGGGATTCTGGAGCAGGCCAGTGGGACTCTGGTAACACTGTGGGACGCAGTATAAAGACCCTCCTGTGGGACTCAGGAGAGATACAGTGGGACTCTGTATCGACCATTGTAATTTTAACAGGTTATAATGGAGAATCCATGCTGGGAGAGCATGGCAAGGATGTAGGCCTTTGGTGCCGAACCTTGTAAATCCTTGTGTCCAGTGCCTTTAAATTTACTGCATCATTCGTGGAAAGGTGAGAGATACAAGAAGAGTGGATCGAGGCTTTAACCAGCCATAGAGGTTTAATTGATTAAGAATCAATTATTAAAAGTTTTAAAGGATCACTGATTCACCCCCTCCCCCTCTCAGTGATTCACACTGATCTGGGCACTTCAATTGGTATCAAAGGGATGTTACCTCTAAAAGATCCAAGAGATTCTTTATGAAGTGCAGATTTGAGGAAACGAGTGACCAGCCTCAAATGGAGATATCTACCAAGACTCGGAAAAATAGAAAGAAGAAACAGGCCAAGAAGATGAAGAAAGCATGTCCTAGCTGTGATGAAGTTGAAACAATGAATGATCTTCAGAGTGCAATCGAATATCTTCAGAAGACAGTCCCCAAGGAAGTGGCAATGTGTATAGCTACAGGCATCCTTGATCTTCAAGAAGAAAAATCACAGTTAGACGAAGAAGCCAATGCTATGGAAGAACAATTGGCAAAAAGGGTTGGCATAACCAACACTCTCAGAAAGCTGGTAAATGCCAAAGATGAAACAGTATCCCTTTGCAATGAAAAATATGAAGACACTGCTGAAGAATTGCAAAGAAGCCTTTCTGAGAAAGACATCTTTATGATAATGATCAAAGATGTTTTCCATGCACTGGAAAAGAGGCACAAAGTGTCAATGAATGTCAGAGATGCTCAACTCGAAGACAAAGTCAAATTGGTGAAGGAGCTTGACAATTCATTGCAAGAAATGAAGAAGGTGCATGAAGACCAGATGAAGCAGCTGAAAGAAGATTGGGAAGGAAAGCTAAGAATTGTTGAAGATGAGGAGAACTCACTTAACATGAAATGCTTAGAACTAGAGGTGATATTGAAAAATCTGCAATCACCCAAAGCTGAATCCTCCCAGTCAGCTGAAAGGAGAAATGTTGCTACTCAAGTATGCTTTGAGCAGGATGATTCTAAGAGAAAGAAATCCTCTAATAAAAGTGCAACATCTTCTAGAAAGAAGGTACCATCCATACCATCTTGTACTGATGCTTCTAATTGTGTTTCCACAAAAAGTGCAGGATGGAAAAATAATTCCAAACAAGTATGGATGAAGACAGTAAAGAAGCAGAGCTCTCCGGAAACAGCACAACAGGTCATGAAAAGTACCCAACAATCAGAAGGACTCAAGAGGTCAAGATTTTTGGGTCAATGCTGGTGTTGTAATAAGTATGGGCATTGTGCAAAGGATTGTTGGTACAATCCACTGAATGCCAAAGCACAGAGGAAGCCCATGCCTAGGGGGAGCAAGCCAGAAGAAAAGAAGCAGCATCCACAGGTCCAGAGACATTTGTTTACTGCTAACAGATTTGGATTGCTTGACAACATCTGGGATGTTTGCAAAAGTGGTCAAAATGATACATGTCAATCTCCAACTGTATTCAAAGATGAAAAGAAGAGAAGATCACTGAACCTTGCTAAAAGGGAATCCTTGGGAAGCAAGAAGAAGAAAGCTGAAAAAGCTCCCAAGAAGATGTTGAAAAAGGAAGAGAAGTCCTTGGAGTCTAAATCCAAAAGGACCACCAAGAAAATATGCTTCTACTGTGGAAAGAAAGGCCATACCATGGATCTTTGTGAAGAAGCCATGAAATTAAATAGAGGCAGACTGGACTCAAACAGACAATCAATCCAGAAGAAGCAGAAGGGATTGGTTGAAAACAAGTTGCCTAATAAAGGTAGCTTGAAAGCATCGAAGGAATCATGTGGAATTTCCAGAACTGAGGCCACACTTCCAAGTGACTTACTAGTCATATGGCCAAATCAGTTGCAACTTGCCAAAGATCTGCAGAGAGCTGAAGATGAAGTTCTGGCAATTGCTAAGGCAAAAGGGAAGAAGAAGATTTCACATGAAGATGTGTTGAGAACCACACCAGCACAATCATCAATGAAGATCAAATGTGCAAGTGTGAAGACTGGTGAAAATGGGACATCTCGGTTGAGAGAATCTTCTCAACCTTGTTGTTCACATTGGTGAACCAAGAAGGTTCCATCTTATTCCCTAATCACTTGTAATTACATGTGCTAACATTGCAGGGAATTGAAGATGATGATCATTCTCATCTAGAGAGTGGTTTGGACAGAATGGAGTGCACCCCTTGAGGGGGAGTCTATCTGAAGAAGATGGGATTCTAAGATTAATACCATCTTGAGAAAAGTGAAGGTATTCCAATCATACTTTCATCCCTTGTTTCTTAATTGTATTCATCATGAAAATTAAGGGGGAGTATTGATTGAAGTCAAATGGATGAAAGGGGGAGCTTTATCTTTGCACCTGAACTTTCTAATGAGTTTTGTGAAGTTGTGCAGGATTTAGCAAATTCATTGTTATATCTGAAAAATTTCAAACCCCCAAGCATGATCTCACATGTGTAGAGAATTATGGACAGCTTTGAATTCCTTGGTCATATCACTCTTGTTTTCTACACCGGGTTAGCCCAAGTAGACTTAGAGTTGATTTACTAAAGGTTCTTTGCTAAAGAAGAACATGTGGCATCATCCCTCTCTTAGTGATTTTCAAGAAGATGCTATTCAAAGGGAGGAAGATTTTTGTGAAAGAGAACCACACCACACCTTTGCATTTGATTGCCAATAAGGGGGAGAAATATTGGCACACATATTGACCCATTCATATGTGCTGAAGTGGTGTATTGACAACAAATACAAAGGGGGAGATTGAAGTGCATTGTGTTGCATTTGTTGTCAATGAGGCATGAAGTTGTCTTGGAATGGATGGATGTCAAGGAGTCAAGATGTGAATGTCAAAGGATGTGATGGTGATGGTGATGAATGGAGAATGGCCATGGAACATAAAGATGCATGTCACTTAGGAGATTCACTAAGTGGCATAGGAGATTATGGTTGAAACATTCTCCATGTACATCTGACGATTGCTGAGCTGCTCTTTAAGTTCATAGAACTTGTATCTTGATGATACAAAGTCACAACATTGATTGAAGACCATGCATTGTCTTCACAATGCATGAGGAGTTGAAAGGAGTTCCATCCACAACTACTAAGTGGATGATGTGCATTAATGAAGTCCATGCACTATCACTTAGTGCATGTGAATTAGAAGATGATCCAATTGATCTCTGATTAGATCAATGAAGCACTTTGAATAATTTAAGTGATTCAGGAGTTCGGTTGAAGATGAAGAACCTTCGGGAATTCCATTACAAAGTGATGAATAAATGTTGAAGAGAATTGGAGGAATTCTTAAGAAGAAGAAGAATAGAGATGGGAAGAAGAATGGCTTGGAGTGGCACTTGTCATGTTACACTTGGTCACTTTGTTTAACAAAGGACTTAGTGTTTTTGTTGCAAAAAATAGGCCACCAAGGAGGCCAGCCGAGGGTCATCACCCAAGGCACATGTGGGACTCAAGGTCACCACGCCCATGGGGAACCCTCAAGGCCAGGGCAGCAACCTTGATGCAGGGGGCGTACCCGCAGGACACCGCATGGGCGCCTGGGGCACGCCCGGAGGAGCGCATAGGGGGGCGTGTGTAAGCCCCCGAGGACACGCGGTGGTGAAACCCGCGCGCCCGAGGTGCATAGTGGGCACTAGGTGCACCCCCGCAGAGGCTAGAGTGGGCGCAGAGCGCGCCCGTAGAGAGAACCCGGTGCGGGGCGGCACCGGGAGGGGGAAGTTCAATTGCCGAGTTGATGGGAGCGCTTGTTTGTTAAACCGTGAGAAAATCCCGCGGCGTTTCGATGTGGGACGGCGAATTTTTCCACGGGAGCGATCCTGGCCGCACGATCGATCGCGCGCCAGATCTCGGCCACACATCTGATCCGCGGCGAGGCGATCTGATCCAGGCCATCTGATGTATTTCGATCACCCGATCCAACGGCACCCGGCTCATCTCCTTCCTCGAGCTCAGCCGAAGGCCACCCGAAGCCACCCGCGAGCTCCGTTCGAACCAGGAGCCTCCCGACGACAAAATTTGAGTTCCCGGCCACCGGCGATCGAGCCGAAGCCTCCATTGTGATCGTCTGGCCTCTACGAACACGACCATGCATAAAAGTAAGCATGCATGCGATGAGAGGAGAATTCGAAGCAATACCGAGGCAAACGAAGTTGCCGAGGCTTCATGGGTTTCTTGCCTTTGCATGGATTGGGTTTAAACAGAGGTCGTGCATGCGTTATAAATCGCATGCATGAGGAGGAAAGAAAATAAAAGATCCCGCGTGAAACAGAGGATAAAAATCAAGATTTGGAAATATCTTTGAAGGTCCGAAGATTTCGGGGATTCGAGATTTATCCCATGCGGAAGGCAGAGGCTCTCCTCGCCTATATAAAGAGAGGCTGAGCCCTCGAGGATGTTTACTGATGCGCTGATCCTTTGAATATTTGAAGTCCCGCGTGTGCCTCTGCATCGCGAAGTAGAAGCCCCACGCAAGTACCTTGCGTGGCTGGAGTCCCTTGCGCGCAACTCCTTTGCGCGACAAGAAGTGGAGGTTGGGCAGCACAAAGTTGCGCGCCCCCTCTGTGCACCGTGCCTCCTGCACGGTTTGCACTAGTGTGGCCAAGGTGTCCTTGACACACATGCGCACCCGCGGTGTTATACCCTGCGCGGTTTGCACTTGCGCGCCCGCGGTGCTTTGCACCTGTGGCTTGCGCGACCCACGGCCAGTGGCACAGTCATGGCTGTGAAGAGAAGAACAGGGGCGCACCCCTTGCGCGCCTCCTTTGAAGGCAGTAAGGGTTCAGGTGGTTTATGTGCCAAGACAAGAAGGCCCTACGGGCATTGGGTGCAAAGTAGGAAGAACCTAAGGCCATTACATACCTACGGCTTGTGTGTGCACCCAAGTGTACCTTGTGCGCTTTGAAGAAGAGGAGAAGAGACCGCACCTTGCATGCCTTAAGTTGGTTGGTGTTCGGGTGTGTGCAAGTTGAGGCCGAGTATACCACACTTTGTGTGTGTGAGAGGTGAAGAAGGAAGGCCGAGGCCTTTGTGCCTTTGTGTGCAAAAAGAACAAGAAGAGGCCGTAGCCCTTGGAGGTTGTGCACACTTGAAGATTAAAAGAGAAAAACAATGTGTGTGTGCAAAGTGGAAGAGTACAAGAAGGGAAGAAGGCCATAGGAATTTGTGTGTGCAAAAGATCTAAAAGGCCGAACCTAATGTGTGTGCACTAAGTGAAGTGAACACACTTAGAAGAAGGAAGAAAGAGGAGACCCACACACTAAAGTAGAACACACTTTAAGTGTGTAAGCACATTGAACAAAGTGTGAAGATCAAGAGAGCTGGTGTGTGCTTAAAGATACTAAACCCTTTGTGGGTCTACTGCACCAAGAAAAGGAAAGGAGGAGTGCATGCATGCATGCATGCACGTGCACACGTGAACAAAGCTAAATCTGGTTGTGTGCATTTGAGGAGTCCAAGACCAGAGGTTCTTGAAGATTTGAGAAGGCCGTGCAGTCAGTGCATGAGGATTCAGAGTTGTCATGCACTCAGTGCATGAAGTTGAAGTGAGTTGAGACTTGACCAGACTGAAGGTAAAGATATCAGTTGTCTGAGCATTCAGTAGTTGGAGAGAGAAGCCGGGTCATCCTGAAGAAGTAGATAAAGCCTGAGCTAGACGAGAAACCCTGATCAACCACAAGTGATCAGAAGAGAAGAGCAAGGCCAGCAGCCTTTATCCCAGGCTGCTGAAGTTACTTGAAGAACTTAAAGTGAAGAAGAGCTACTCGTGTGACTCGAGAAGCCAGGAGAAGACCCTGTGGGACTCAGGGAGAAGAAGTCTTCAGTGGGATTCTGGAGCAGGCCAGTGGGACTCTGGTAACACTGTGGGACGCAGTATAAAGACCCTCATGTGGGACTCAGGAGAGATACAGTGGGACTCTGTATCGACCATTGTAATTTTAACAGGTTGTAATGGAGAATCCATGCTGGGAGAGCATGGCAAGGATGTAGGCCTTTGGTGCCGAACCTTGTAAATCCTTGTGTCCAGTGCCTTTAAATTTACTGCATCATTCGTGGAAAGGTGAGAGATACAAGAAGAGTGGATCGAGGATTTAACCAGCCATAGAGGTTTAATTGATTAAGAATCAATTAGTAAAAAGTTTTAAAGGATCACTGATTCACCCCCTCCCCCTCTCAGTGATTCACACTGATCTGGGCACTTCAGTTATCATGATTCCCTATTATATAGTGTGGATGGAGAGTGGGTATATTGTTGTAGATCAGGAATAAAGGATAGATGGTTGGTGATTCTAATGTTTTATTTGGAATGATTAATATTTCTTGAGATGTTATGTGATTATTATATATAGTGGGGAATTGTTAGTGGGTTAGGAATGTGATCCTATGTTATATAGGAAATAGCACATGAGATCATGAGTCGGGTAGTGTGATTAGGATTCATGAGAGCATGAAATCATTAGGTTCAGGTGTGATTTGGTTTATTCATAGGAAAGAACCAATGAAATTTTTTATGGTTGATCACTCTACAAAATATGGAGTGTGAGTGCTGTCATGAATTTTGAGGGGAAAATTATGTTATGAATTGGTGTATGTGCACTGGTAACAAGTGGTACCTGATAGAGTTGTGGATAGATGAATGGGTTTTGTATAGGACAATTGATAATGGTTCTAGATTTTAATTATCCCAAGATAATATATAATGGTTGTGCATAAGTGTGGAACATGCTAGAAAAATGGCCTAGAGTTCATTATGGGAGTGAGAGATATCACACGATAGTGTGAGGTGACGTCAATAATGGATCAAGTAACTGTGGTATGGTTAACATGAGTGAATTAATTTGTAAGAATTATCAGAGAGGTATGGTTTTGTGGAATCGTGCATGATGTAATTTCTAGTAGGCAAGGAATGAGAACCAAATAATGTTTCATTTTTTCACAATGTTGAGAGTGGTACAACCATGTTAAGTCATTATGTATGGAAACATATGAAGTGTGTGTCATGGGTATTTATTGTTTGTGTTGGTCTATTTGACTAAATCAATAGGGTTGAATTAAGTTCCCAATTTTTTTTTATTTTAAAAAATTAAAATAAAACCCCCTTAATAAAATAGAATTGAAAGTTAACCAAAACACTAGTTTGATATAAGATCTATCCTTTTAATGAATGTATCAACGATTTATTATGTCTAAGTTGAAATATTATAAAAGTTATCTTAGCATTTGAAATCAATTTACATATAAAAAACATATGTGAAAACTAGTTAAAATTAACTACAAAAAGAATAGTTTTTAATGATTAAAAACAATATAGGATTTGTTTCATAAAACAAAACATCCTAAGAAAGAATAATAAACAAGAGGTTTGACCTCAAGATGATACTCAATTCCCGCTACATAGAAATTACCTACTGCTAAGCATATTATAATAATAATCAAGTAGATCCACAACCTTGATTTGATAAACAAATAATAGCAACAATCTATATAGGATAAATGGCCTCTTTCTTAGTTTTAAATGGGGAAAAACTAGTACAGTCCACACAATGACATCTTCCATAATAAATGTGGGAAAAATATATAAAGAGAAATAATAAAAAACAAGTATTCTTCAAATTAGGTGCAAGAGAAAGAATGTGTTCGAAAAACAAAGTGACAACACACATCTTGAAAATTAGAAAGAGAAATAAAAATAATATGAAGATAATAGTGATTATTAGTTGGGTAAGTTTAGAATGCTTGAATATCGAGTTTCATTCATGAAATTTACAGTAAAGTAAAGGATCATATGGATTTCCTGGTGTTCCCTGTCATCACTATTGATATCACAATCAATCTCTGAAAGTGATTTTGTGCTTCTATGTCATTGAGTTTAAGAGTATATGAATCAGTATTCTCTTACAATTTCATTGTTTAATTGCACAATTTTCTATATAAATTTCTCTCAGTTATCATCATAGATATAGAGAGATGGTCCTTCACCTAGATATAGTAGAAACAGTTGAATGATATCCACAATCATCAGAAAGGATTTTATGTTTTCATTAATACATGGTCAATTAATCCATGAATAGACATATGTCTGGATCCATTATCATCAAATTCCTTGGATAGAAAAGGTACCATGAAGCTATTGGTGCCTAAACGTTTGATAGTGTCTCAGATTAGTGGTAACAAAAACTGGAAATGAATCTCATTCCAACAGTGGATCGTAGTTTAATTGTAAAAGGTCATAGTGGTAGCTCCTGGGATGTGATAGGCCTAATGGTAACTCCTCTAGCAATATCTAGTATGACGGTGACTTTTTAGGTGGAAACAAATATGGTGGTAGCTAGATTGGAATTGAATCTACAGGTGGTAGCTCATCTTTAGTGATGACTCCTGCCAAGTGGTTCACCTCATCGGTAGCTCCGGGATGGTGGTGACTGACCTCAATACCTAGATGAATTATCATAAAAATATTCTTATCATATATAATTCTCCCAAAATCATGTAAATAATTAATAAAAAAATAATTATTTTCATTATTAAAATAATGATGTGCTATACACACTCTTCATAAGGAGGGTCCAACATTCTCCCCCTTATTGATGATCACAAATCAGGGAATTTTATAAATATTTTAATAAAAAAGTAAACTTATATAATGAGTGAAGTGTTTATGTTAAAAAAGCCTACTTTTCATTTCAAAAGATATATGAGTGATATAGACAATGATAATATCAACGAAATGTATGATCTTAAAAAATAGTAACATTAGTCAATAATATAATATTATGTACTAAAAAATAAAAGAAATAAATTCCTGAAATATATAATTAACACTTCACATAATATGTATATTTTCTGTTAGATCCTCTTTAAAAAATAAATTCACCATTATATATTCCCCTTTATGATTATCATAAAGATAAAAAAGAATTAAAAAAAGTAAGTGAGAAGAACAGTAAGATATTTCATTGAATAAGAGACAAAATTTTTTGAGTTCATCATAAAAAAGAGAACAAAAACAAGATCAATAACCCTATAAGGAATTCATCTAATCAGATTCATTATTATAGGTAAACTAAGGTATGTTTGTGATCCTTGCTTTTTCTTTGTTTTTTTTCCTAATGGGATACAGCAGTAGTAGTAAAAGTTGGAATATAGGTTTTGATGGATGGTATAGTTTATTAGGAATAATATTATCTTGAGAAAGAACTAATCTAAAGTGATTAATAGATTTATATGGTGATAAATTTATAGGCTTATATGTTGGTGGAATAATACCATGTAAATGAGAAATCACTACATGTCTGTATCCAACTAGCTTTGTGGATGTAGATGAAAGAATATTTTTCACTGGGATATCATATCTTACAACAAAATCCATACTATGAACATAGAGGAATGGTTTCCTTTGGTTGAAAAAATCTATTAGAATATTACCAAACCTCTACATATCACTAATTAAATCTAATTTATCATCCATAACCCTTTGCAACACCGGTGTGTGAACCTTCAGTTTAATACCTTATAGGAACAAAAATAGGATAAATTACCCAAATGTTTAGTGAAAGGGAAAGAATAATATTTCACCTAATTCATTGAGGTGGAACACTCTGTAAATTTTTGAAGGTGGAATAATAGTGATTAAAGTGGTCATGATGGTGATAAATCTCACAAATTTGACTCTCAATGAGTGCTCAAGGAAAATGATTAAGAATAAGGGAACCAATTTAAAGATGATTCATAGTGCAAAAGTGTGTTTTTATAGAGTAAAGTGACACTCCTAAATAATAAACTATGCGAGTGGAAATAAAAATGTGTTTAAAAAAATAGAAAGGTTGAGGGAATAAAACGCATGACAAAAAGGAGGTTAATGGAAGGTAATAATGGGATGATAATGATATTTTTTCAATGAATTAGAAATTATGAAGATTGATATTTCTAAAAAGGAAAAATATTTTCTGCCTGAATTCTACCATTATCATTGATTATTATTAAATTGATAATGTATGAAATAAGTTGTTTGAGATTGATAAATAGAATGAAATAACTAAATATAATAAAAAAATATTGTTAGAGAAAAGGATGTTTTTATCTGGAAACCAACAACATTTCTATATTTTATACAATAAATAATATATAAAAAGGGGAGTCTATAGAAGTTCTTTTGTAAAAGAAAACTAATTTTATTAAGGAATCAAATGATAAGTTGAAATTTGAAAGATCATAAATCCCTATAGAAAATACCAATAATGCTAAAATATGGAAAGTCAAAAAATCAATAAATGTATCCACATCAATAACAATTGATCATGGACTAATACTATAAAAAATCTATAAGATATAATCAATTTAGTGATAAATTGGAATAAAATAGAAATCCATTTTGTATTAGATTTTTTATCAAAATATAATATTTTGGGGGTACTGTTGGGGTTTTGTTATGTTTAGCCCTATGGCCTACAACTATTGGTATAATATGTCTCTACACAGACAACAAATAAATCTAAAATTAAGTTGGTGGAAGCTGTATATGATAATTTGTCAAAAGACTAATGATATCAGGAATAAAGTCATAGTGAGAAATAGATTTAAATATTTAGAATAGGTGCATGAAAAATGGGATTATAAAGGACACATATTAGAAGTGTTTATTTCTTTTACTCTATCTTATATGACACTTTTTTAGTGGTTTTTAAATTAAAAAAAATCAAAATCAGAATAGGTAACAAAATACTTTAGTTTATCTGACATTAATTTATGTAAATTTTAAAATACGTGGATCATGGATAGTGGTTTATCATCTTATATAAAAGGTGATTTGAACTACCTATTAGATATTTATATTTATGAAGGAGTATTTTTTACTCTTTCCAATGATATACCTCAAAAAATAAAGGGTATTAGAACAAGAAATATTTGAATGAATCAAATCTGATTGGAATGTGATTTACTTATTGATTGGTTAATACATAATTTCTTGATTGTATCATAAATTTCAAATGATAAAAATGTCGTGATCTTCCTTAAAAATTGAGGGATAGTAAAACAAATATTGGTTGTGGTAACAATTATTATCCTAACCCTATAAATTTTGTTTAAAAATAGAGAAGAAATTGTTTGTTACTAAATTTATCAAAAATAAATAAAATAATTTATGGTATAGAATAATTAGTTAACATGGAAAAAGAATGTTACAAACCTAATCAAATGAGAAGCTGTAAATAATATGCCCATTTCAAAAGTGGATACTTCCACTCTTTAAAAAAACCTATAAAAGGGGAAATGGTGAAAAATACATGATTGAGGATGTATTCTAAAAACCCCTCCTAAGATAATCCAATCTAATGTGTTTGGACCTATATTAGTTAAATTTATTAGTATATAAATATACTTTATGACCTTTATTTATGAATTAAAAATAATTAAATGAATCATGTTCATGGAACAAAAATAAAAGGAAATTTACTAACTAAAAAACATTCAGATAAATAAAAGATAATAGAATAAGATTCTGATTAGAGATATGAAGTCAGATAATCACATTAAATATAACAATAAACAGTTCTTGGGCTATATTCGCAAACATTGAAGGAAACATGAATTTATTCCCCTATAAAATCCTCAACATGTTTTAGGGGATGAATTTAAGAATATGAGTCTAGATGATATGCATAGATAAAAACAAGTATAGTATAGAGCCTCAAGGTATTACAAGCATCATTCCATTACAACATATTAAAATTATCCAAAATAGGTATCTTGTGATGATAAATTCTAACATAACTTCTTATGAGATGTGGTTAAAAAATAATATTATTATTAAGAGTTTCATGGTATTTGGTAGTTCATGTATAATCATAAATAATGACAGAAGTGGATGGAATAATTATTAAAATAATGAAGAATTAATTATCATATTTTATGAAACAAATAAGATATTTTATAAGTGTTATAACAAGAAATATGAAAGTATTGTTGAATGTGATGATGTTGCAGTTCTTGATAATGAATGATGATTCAATAATTCTATAACTTTTGATGGTGTCGAATATGTTGTTTTTCTAAATCTGTGGAATAAAATAATGAAAATACATAGATTCAATTTTGATATGTACATTATATATTATCTAATGATTATGATGAATAACAAAATATTAAATTATAAAATTCAAGGGTGTGAAAAAATGTTTATGTAAAATATATTAATGGGGATCAGAATCAAGGTGTAAAAACTAAAAGAGTAATCATGGAAACTAGTAATACCAATATAATTTAAACGTTTTAACCTCAGACAGTTGAGCAATCATTTTATCATATGAAAATAATAAATTACGTGAATGAATAACTAGATCATATTGAAAAAAATAAACCATAGAGGCTTTTTCCAATAACTAAAGAGAAATTTCATTAGGAAAAATAAGTTTTTGAAATTAAACAAGTTGGAAATGGTGATGTGGCCTAAAAATGTACAATATTTTCTTTAAAGGATATTCAAAAATAAAATGGGTTGATTTTTTTGAAACCCTTACTCCATTTTAGAGAAATTAATTAAACCTAATACTTCTAGAAATGGATGAACAGAAGATATTAACAATATTTTTGATAGATGTTAGTTTATATTTTTTGAATGGTCAAATTGATGATATGGACACATGGAATGGTCATAATGAATTATTATTGACTATGGTGGTAGAAATGTATGTAAGTTGGAGAAGGATCTTTATATTTTTAAAAAGGTTCTAATATCATAATATTTCAAACACTACAAATATATGAAGATAATAATTTTTAACAAATGAATTGTGGATAGAAAATTATATGTGAAGAAGACCAACATCATAAATCTCCTTGTGATTGTGTTTGTTTAAGATATAATTTTATTTAAGTAATGGGGAAATTATGTGTTACGAGTTCTCAATACACACAAAATATATATTTGAGAAGTAAATTCTTTTTTAAATTATTTTTTCTTCGGTTTATAGGTAACCCAAGTATCTGAATACTTAATTATCTAAAGAGAAATTTATACTAGAGAGATCTTATATAAGATAGAAAATTCAGAATTAATAGGTGGGTCAACGCCAATCACGGTGAGAAAAACCGGATTAAGTGTGTTGTAAGATAAGTAGTAAATGATAATTCATTAAGAATATTTATTAGGAGTCGTATACATTTGATATGCACTGAACTTGATATTTTTTATATTATTACTATTTCTGTGGCTTTCTAATCAAATCTGATTGAATCGTAGTTATTATAAATAAAGATGATATTAATATTGATCTCAAATAATTTCAATTATAAGATGATGAAAAAGATTTGTGGTGTTATTAATATGGGAAAATTTACTATTGTGAACTGGGTCAGAGCTATTGATCCAAGGAATTCCATATATAGTGGATTATATCTTATTATAAGAATATTTTTGAATGGTATTTTGAGAATAAAATGTTAGTAACATTAAGTAAAATTGTGGATGAGCCTTTTTATACATCATAAGAAGCAACACATAGGATGTGGAATAAAACATAGTTGCATGATTTGAATTTGGAAGTGAAATATCCTTTGGTTTTAGGAAGTTACAGTAAAAGTTCCATTAATATATCATATAGTACTTCAAAACATTCCATGTTTAAACCCATTGACATCATGTGTAACTTTTTAAAATATATTCAAGTAGAAGGTATCTTGATATTGGAGTTTTTTCATTCAATGAAATTTTTGTTGTATATTATTACTAATCATCTCACAACTGAACAATTTAAGAAGTTGTGGCTAGAGATACGGGTAAATAAGACACCCTCACACTGAGGTATGAAATTGTTGAGTTTCCTTCTCTATTTTACCTTGTTTAATTCCTAATTAGAGTTTGTATTTGGAGGTTTTATATGGAGTATATACACTTATAGGTCAATTCCTACATTGATTCTATCTGGTTACAATGAATAATTTGTAATGTACATGATGATGAACATCATTAAAAATGACTTAAATTTGATAAAGATAATAAAGGATTGTCACAAGTAGAAGAGTTTATCATTTTAACTTTAAATTTATAAATAATTTTTCGAAATAATACAAATTTTACCACATTGTAATTGTTTTTTCATTGTGAAATCAGATGAAAGATTCATGTCACATAGTAAATATTTAAAATCATTATAGGGTGGAATCCCTTTATTATGTATCAACACTCTCACCACAAACCTACAAACATTGTTGTAGAAATCCTTTAATGATAGTATGTAATATTCTAATGATTATGTTTTTCGTCATTGATCACTAAATAATATTCAAGTTAGAGAAATTATTATTATAATCTCTATTATCGTGAGGGTGGAAGAGGAAATTCTTTCTCTATTGTTGGTAGCATTAAAGAGGAGGTTATCTCTTTAGATTGAGACTATTATTACTATAATTCATTATGCAAAATGACGATTAGGGTTAATGAGGTATATATTGTGATACAGTTGTTGAGAAGATAATTTCACATGGGAACATAGTATTCTCCTAATCCATGGGGAACCACACTTTTTATATAAATTTAATATTATTGTTTTTATCTACTTGATATACGCTAAACTCATAGATAAATAAATATAATTTCAATAATAACTAAATTATTATTTATTCAAATGATATTTAATATATAATTCTCTTTGGACAATCGACGCTACCCATCTTTCTTCCTCAGTATTTATCAAACATTGAATAACAACTACTTATTTAAAGTAATAAATATCATGTAATTATTCACTGATATATAAATAAATATAATATTAAAAAAACAATGAACACATGTTTTTAAATGTTTTCTTCGTATATGTTTTCTCAATAAAACTTGCAATGAAATCTTTTTGATCAACGAGACATGAATTATTATTAAACCATGTATGGGAATAATATTTGTTAAACATGTAAAATTTATATAGAATTTAACAAAGATTATAAATATACATAGTGTGTGACCATTTAGACCAAATTATTAATGGAATTAGGTATTACTTATAGAAGTCCGAGATTATAATCTAATCACACGATAAATCACTAACAGATAAAGAATTATTGTCTCAATGACATACTGCCTCAAATGACCATAAATTGTTTAATATAATATTTTAGCCAGATATATCTAATCATGTGGGTTTCATTCTAGGTTCATCTACCTATGTGTTCTATTTCACATTTTATGACATTCTAAAAATGAACTTTCTAGTAGAACTCCATGTACATTGACTTCATCGACTAGTTATATAGAAATAAAAGGCCTTGAGATTTCATATTTCATTAATGAAAAGATGGGGAAATACTTCCTTTAATTATTCATTAATGAAATACCATCCTTGATTCAGCCAATATATTCTACCTCACTATAAGTATATGTCACCATGGTTTTCAATAAAGAATAATAGTACATGACTAATGATATGAATTAACAATAAAATAAATGTTTCAAGACCTGTACACACATCAATATAATGGAACATCCAATGACACATATAAATTTTTATTACTGACTGGTGGTTTATGTTATCATACCCTTCCCTGTTAGATATTTCTATGGGAAAACATCATAGAAATAAGTCTCAATGTCTTATGGGACTCATTCCCTTGAGATAATGTATCATTTTTTTATCATTAGATGATTTTATCTTTTCATATAATATATATTTAAGAATATTTTCATATCACATCAATGTTATCATCATAGCATGAAAATCCTTTGTACTTTTATTATAATAGGTACATATTAAACATTATCACATAAATATAATGCAAAATAATGACCACCATGTGATAATATATTAATTAATTTTCAAGACCATTTATATTCAATTAAAAAAATGTATATATTAGATAGTTTGAGGGGAAAAATCAAATAGAAACCAACTAGAAATAGATCCAAATAATATCTATTTAAATATTTATCCACACATAATAAACATGATTCTATTGGGATATAGTTATATTTTTTATCCCATAAAGTTAACTATGATAAAATCCATCAAAAGGTGATATCACTGAGTATTTACGTTTTTTCCTCTATCATCGCCAATATATTGGACAATAACACTGTAAAATGTTTATCATAAAATGATATTACTTTTTGATCATATAATAAATTAAAAAATTAGAATAAACTATTTCTAACTAATCTTATTTATTAACGTCCTAATTAGAAACATTCTAGGAATAGTAATATCTATAATGATATTTACCATTGTATAGTACCATGGACTTACTATGATTTTTGATCAAACTCATCTAATGGGTCCATTTTATATCCAATAAATACTATTATTCTGATATATTTAATTACATAAAAGTTAATAATTTGTCTCTCAATAACCTTCAAATAATTTTAACTTCCATCCTATACAATTCTCTTAATCGTATACCATATTTTGTTTTCAATACCATGTCATATGTTTATAATGACTTAGATTGAGAAACTAGTTGATCTAATATGGTATATCAAGTTCCATATAACTTAGGTTACAACTTTAGTTGTTTTAAAGAAATTAACCTTAGTATTAATTAACATAAGACAATGAACCTATTTTAGATATGTTTCACAACACATCTCTCTTAAAAAACTATACTTATACTAATAACCACATACAGAAACCTGACATGAATTCATTCAAAATGAATATACTATTATCATTATACATATTTTGACCCATAAATGGATCCTTGATGGTTTCATTCTATATTATATTTTTTTCCACTAAAATTGTCTGTTATGTTATATTGATTTGTTCCATAAAGTCCCCTCCAAGAGTGGTGTCCTTAATATCACATTCCCAATAAAATAATCCTAATAGCTATGAAAAGTAGATTCCAAATTGATATAATTATTATTACTTTGTATAATTTGACTATAATAATTTTTATATCACATATACCTTCAATTTATAGTTTATATTGAATATCCAACATCCGATTTATATAAATAATTGAAAAAAATTAATACTGTTACATGGAATCCAATTTGAATTTGAATGAAAATTTCAATGAAAAAAAGTTAAAAATTTATTATCACGATAAGATTTAATATTCCTATAAAATAATATATCACCCATCATGGTGAATATAAGATAATCATTATTTTTTAACTATCTTATTCATTATGTGTATATAGAAATATTCCTCCCACTAGAACTTATGTAATTTATTGTTCTTATTCGATCGTATGCATCCTAATAAAAGATTCAAATTAACTCTTTCTTACAAACACCATTTGAACAAAGATTTTATTTTATCATAGAAATATATTTAGTATGTTTAATACATTTTATATGTTGGTGTTTTCAATATACATAATAAAACTAAAATCATTAACTGAGATATACCTTTTCTCATGATGTAAATTTGATTCATTCAGCGTATAAACAACTAAAACCCATCAAACAAATAAGGTTATAACATGATGGAATTTGCTTATATCATAAATTATATGATATCAATTAGTTAATAAAGATAGAATATTTCAATTTTTTACATGTCTATTTGAAAAAGATATCTGGAAATGAATCAAGAAAAATAAAAACACATATATGTGACCATTTATCGATATACATTGTACAATATCCATATCAATGTTGTAAATAATGCTATGTGTGTTTAGGGAAATCACACTCTAAATAAATATATTTTTTAGTACCTAGTTATGATAATATCTAAAACACCCACCCCTAGTATCCAATATATTTTTTTAGTTCATTCATTACTTCACCTAGGATTCCTAAATTTATTAATGGAATCTTATAGATTGTTTGAATAAAATTTTAACTTCTTCTTGGAGTATTTCACACTATCTAGAGAAAAATAATTTAAAATATTTATGAAAATACATTATTTTTTATGTTTTATCTTTCCAAGAACATATAAAATGATTGTGTCTATAGCCCTAATATTTTTATATCAAAAGTTTCCAAAAAATATTTTGGTAGAAAAATATATGAAAATGAATAATCTCCACACAACTAGATATGAGTCTTATAATTCTATTCATCATTTATTATAAATATGGATAATAAAGGATTCATGATTTAGTGTAATATTTTGTTTTCTGTACCATAACAACATTCATTTAAAAGTTAATAGTATCTTATTTTTTCTATATAAAACTATGATAAATGTTTTTATAACACTTAATATAATAAATAATTTCACTTGAATATATCCACTGGTAAATATAAATTCAAATGATTCTCATTTTAAAAATTGGAGTCATACCATTTATTCCACTGGGAGAAATCACCTTACTTATAACATTAATTTTTTCTTCCTACTATCATATGAATCAACCTTTACCGGTTTGTAGAAAAAAACACTATACTACTTGAAATGTTTATGTATTATTCTTAGTGCTGACATATGAATCCCCATTTCTCAACTACTAGGTGCCTTATACTTACATATTTTCATTCTATTATTATAATGAAAATCTATTAAATACCTTTTTAGTGTGATAGAAACAATACATAATATGATCAATACATCAATGGAGGTGATGAAACTATTTTATTCCTAAAAAATTCACTATTTTTTCTTTTCAAATGAGCTTTTTATCCTCATGGGAAGAAAATATCCTCTTATTCATTGAACTAAAATTGAGTCTTTTTTATCTTGAGAAGACACTGTAATGGAACCGTTGAACATGGGTTGTTCATAGACATTTCAATCATTCTATTTCATTTTCTTCACCATAATGGTTATGGATGTGAGTTTTAGACATCTCTTATTTATCTAGTGACAAATTGCCAAAATATTCATAAGTTGTTAATTTGTATTATTTATCTTGTAATTATTGATGAATCATGGGAACATAGAAGATAAATATTATAATAAAATATTAATGGATAATTTTATAACAACATGGGATCCTAAAATCACTAACGGATCAATAATATTTAGTATATTAAAGATGGGGTAAATAGTTATGTATCCCTCTTCCAATTTTCACAAGTGTATTATAGTGAAAATATAATTTATCTAAATCCTTGGTCTATCCTTCTAAACAGATAGGAGATGATATTTTAAGTTATAATCATTTTTCCTTATTTTTCATTATCATTTATATATATATATATATGTAATGAATATCCCAATGAAATGGATAGTCAGAGAATCCCCTTTTACCACTTATAGAAATATTTTTCCGCTTCGATTTCTCAATGTAGTCGCTAAATATTTATAATAAATTCAAAAACATATTATAAATTTTTCTATAGAGGTTCCATATAAAAAATTATTATACCATCATTTAATTTATGTTCTTGTGGAAAAGGAATGTTTCCTGAAATGATCATAGTATTATGATTATTTCAATTTCAATACTCCACCATAATAAAAAGAATAATTTTCTTTTTCATGTCGATTACCAAAATTGATGTAATAAAATTTTATTTATTATTCTTTAATTACATTATCAAAACCAAATAACCCTCACTATTATTTTTGTATATCCCATTAGATAGCTTTTCAAGGGGACGGAATCTATATGCCTCTAGTCATAACCTAAATGAGGGCCTGACAAGATATTAGAAGGGAATCAGAGAAATAGGAGTAACAGCCACCAGATGTAGAGAAAACCAGATTGGAAGAATGAGAGGGTATGGCAGCCACCATCAGGACCAGGCATCGTGGAGCTTTGTATGGGGCAATGCTATCCGATCAGGAACGCAAGTTGGGGATCTAGGTGATCAATGACGCAAAAAGCTGGGGAGGGGCAGTTCAAGTGGGTTGGTCCTACGGGTCATGTATTGGGCATGGTATGCATCTGGGCCTTCAGGTCATGTATTGAGTTTTTTTCAGGCCTTATTCCTTGGGCTTATGTGTCATGTACGGGTTCCCCTTAAACCCTTAAAAGGGGGATTATCCATAATAAAAATAAAAAAAATAAGGCCTTCGGGCCATTCGGGCAAGCTTTTAGAAGATATTTAGGTATCCGAGACTTGAAAATTATATTAACATGAAACACCTTGATCCATAGAGTGTGATCTTGAATCATGAAATCTAGAACATGGATTCCCTCAACTGTTTCTCACTAGATGCACTAAGTCATGTAAAAACAATAGGCCCATAATGTAAATTAAGTAAACGTAAATGAAAACTCAAGTAAAAACTAAATGATAATTTAAATCATCTCAACAGATTCAAGTCAAGAACTTTAAACTATGGTTGGATCTTAAATTGATTAATGGAAGGATATTAACATAATATCCACTAGATTGATTTTTTGAATATTTGAAATTTTTTATATTTTATCTTTTACAATCCTTTTTTATTAATAGATTCTACTCATTTTATTAATAATGAGTGGATAAAATAATTACATATAATCTAATTTTGTTCAATTCTACCTTGTGTACTTATTAATTATTTAATTTAGGTGATTTCATGTAATTGTCAAAAATCATAATTAATTTACCATACAATTTATAGATATAAAAAATTATGGTGATGTGAAATAACCCAGAGTTAATTCATTTAATTTTTTCCAATATACTTGTTTTTTATTCAAGAAAAATCAGTCATGACTTATGAAACATATCTCATGTCACCACAAAAATATATCTACATAGTTGCTATCAATAAATCTAATTAAGAGAATTATCATCCCAAAAAATAAATACTTTAAATTCAATGTAACATTACACACAACCATAGATAATAATATATAATAAAACATATAAATGTAGAGTTCATATATGTAGGTAATGTTCTAATAACCTACTCTCTTATAAATTACTATGGATGAACTTCATGTGGAAAACATCTAATGGATTCTGATCCATCTACCCCTAATATATTTTATCATTGAGATATAAAGCATAGATTTATGAATACATTCATATCATATCATGTTTCCCACCATATTTGGGAACTATTATGACCTTTTAGTATGATAGGAACCCTTAAGTAATTATCATATAATTCTTTTTAAAAATATTTCTCATCATTTGCTAAGATATTAATTAATATTCATGACCATGAATATTCTGATAATTAAATATACAAATTAATTTGTTATAGGTAACCATCACCAATAGTATTAAAGGGGTGAAAAGTGTTCTCCTTGTTGTGTACTATTTTAATTCTTGTGTTGACATGCATAGGAAGTAAATCTACTTAATTAGTTTGGATTTATTCTTCATGCATGGTAATGGATTTTGGGATTAGATATGAGTTTCTTTTAAGGATTATATTTTTTTTATTGTAACATATTACCCATAACCCACTGTCTTGGGAAGATATGGGAGTGCTATTGACCTTTTGTGACATTCCCAAGACACCAAATGATTATATACAATTTTATGGAATACTAAATAATTGGGGGATGAATTTACCTTAAATAAACAACCAAAAAAAAATTAAGGACAAAGATATACCTATGATCCATGAATTAACACCAAAAACAAAAATAATTTAAAATAGTAGTGAATGTGTAGAAAAACAAGTAGTGATAAATTATTACTACAAAATGAAATACCAAAAATGTATGTTCAAGTGTGGAACTATCCCAAGATCCATAGTAAAAATCCAACTGAGCTGTATGTTCCATATTAGAGGACTATAGACTCACCCATTAAATTCTTGTAAAGTGATATATCTCCCTTTATGTATTGCAAGTCAAACCAAAATTGCATTCATAACAAGGTGAATATGACGGGCCCCGTACTCAAAACCAGTAGGAAATCCACCAAATTCATCCCCCAAACACCATTTGGAATATAACAATTTAGCATAATTTTAAAATATAATTCAAGGTATGAAAAATAGTTTTTTTTAGATTTAAAAAAAACAAGATGATGGGGCATATCAAAATAGTTCATATTCAAAATAATAATTTGAAAATATTTCTGGAGTAAATTGATTCATTAAACAAGAGTTTTATTTTACAAGAAGAAAAATATTCTATTCTGCTTGGCATGCCCAATTACACATCACACACATTTACACATGCACACATCCTACTAGGATTAGTCCCAAATCATGAGAATAATACTATATTACTAGTCAAGTCCTCACTTAGTCATGAATCAAATTTACATCTATGACCCCAAACCCTTATATAGACCGAACAAGGAGTCTTATAATGTAATATTAACACACAAAAAAAAATTCAATTCCTTATACCAATATTCATTCGAAATCACATCATTATATCACGGATCTAGGTTCTCTTCTTAATTACTTTGAAAAATTCCAATGAATATTATCAAACCATTCCTTAAGCCATAGATTTGAGTAAAATATCCCTGATCTAGGGTACCTAATTGGAGAAAATGATAGAATTAAGGTGCTAGTGGAAGAAGGATATTCTTAACATAAATCTTCATGATCCAAAACTCTATGATCCATTGAAATTGAAAACCATAATGATTGATATCATTAAAAATCATTGTAAAGGTATACGAATAGATATCCAATGTATAAGAGGTATAATGAGGGGATTGAGGAGGATTATCATATTTAAATAAATATTTAGATTTAATTTTTATGTCACACATTTAGTTTGTACAATTTGGAAAACCATACAAATCGGTTTTGCCTATAAAATTTCAAAGTCACATTTTTATCCTATATTTTGGCCAACCCATGTGCAGACTACGCTTCTATTAAAAAGACCCCTCCAACCCTTCTCCAATTTCATGGGGGATTTTTATTGTATCTACCAATATTTCTCAAACTGTTCACCTTCCAAACCCCACCAAACACTCTAAAACATTTAGAACATTCGTGAGGCCATATCAAACGATTCAAAATGTTAAAAAGATTCTATAATCCAAATAAAACACCATGTTCGGGGCGTTAAAATCTCCCCACACTAAGGACTTCCATCCCCGGATATTTAGAGGCTAGATGTAACAAGACATAAGGTCTACCCACTATTACAACATAATAGGATTTCTACCCTATTTTTTTCAAAGACACATCAATGCAATAGATACACCAAAAATAATGGAATTTATTTTACTATAATTGGTTTTTTATTCCCATACCAATATTTGAAAGAAAACCAGAATTTTTTGGAAAAATAAACTCAAGAGATACATGAGAAAAAAACTAGAATATTACATACACTCCTACTAGAAATATCTAATAGAAATAAATACACAACATTTAATCTAAAACATGATGAATCTAAAAAGACATCCCCAACAATTCGATTAAGAAATTATAATTGGATTGACCCCCAAATTTCACATCCCTTTATTACCTAGGAGATATATATCTAATACTAAGAATATGTGAGGAACAAATGATTCTATACTAACAGTACTAGATTATAATGATAAACGAACCAATTAAATTAGAAACCAAAAAATGATTGTAAATTTCTCCGAAAATTCCTTATGAAGCATCTATGAATAACTTGTTACCAATGAAAACTTGGAAGAAATTTCTAGATACATTAATGAGATACCATAATTCATCACACACTTCCTGGGATACTAAAGATCACATTAGTTTCCCAACATTAGTAAATATGGTATCATATACCAACATATAACCCATTTATGAAAGGTCCAGTTTTTAACAACTAACCCATAAAAATTGATTTTATTCAAATAAGAGATTAATTAGGATATGATTTATGTTAATTAGTTCATGAACATACCTGATGAGCATAACATCAAAAAATGTTTCCCCAAAAAGAAATGAGTGTGTTGAATTAATGAATTGGTCGACATAGAATTTAATGACATCGTGATTTTAAAAAAAATTATTGTTATTTCCAATGATAATTCACCCACCACATTATAATGATAAATATAATTATTACAATGTGTCCATTGTTTTGTGTGAATTGATTTTTACCATTTGTTCCTTCCTTACATTTGGATGGAAATTAACCTTACGTTGTGTTGACACAAGGAGGATGTAAAATTGAATAATAATACACTAGAGGTAATTTTAATCCTCTATCCACCATTCAATGTCTCCCTAAAATTAATTTTCAATATAATGGTAATATTATTAGTATTTTACTAGTGAAATTTCTTGGACATGGTCACCAAATTCAGTAATGAAAGATAGTTGATAGAAATCCATGAAATCATCTTACTTCAAACAAATGGAAGGGATTTAACCCCTGAATCATCTATGATCCCAAATTTACTATCACAACACCTAGATACTAGAGAGATATTATAGTCACTAATCGATAATTTTTTTTGTGTCATGTTCAAAGAAGTATTTTGTGATTACCCACTTGAGAATACATGGCATGGAATATGAAATAATCCACTAATCATAGAGGGTCAGGTTGCACAACATATAGAATAATATTGATCAGTCATTGAAAAGGCGAAGAAAAATCATATAAATACCAAAACCAATAAAATTGAAAAGGAGGATACCTATCATAAACCAATTTTCAACTAATAACAAAAAATATGGAATGTCCACCATGTTTTGTTCCCAATTCCCTAGAGTAGACCAATAGTCAACAAAAATCATCTTGTGACTGGAATTATATAGTTTCCAACTCTACCTTTGAGACTATACTTCTTTCTGACTCATATTCTTTTATCTTAGAAAATGATGAAAAACTCTCTCTGAAGATGGGAGGGTGAGACTCGACATGAAACAATCAATATAATATCGAATTATAATTCCCCTATATTCTATAGATAATAATAATGAATTTTTTAAGATTATAATTTCCACACATTGATGCCATGTCAATGGTTAATAAGAATGGAAACCAATCTAGATCAATTTATATCCCATTTCTTTTAAGTCATCATGATGCTCATCCCATGAGGCATCACGTCCCGATGAAACTCCTATTTACATTCCATGTATTATATCCATCATAAATAAACAATAGTAATATATATATATATATTATAAGAACATACAAAAATAAATATTGTAATAAGAACCCAATCACTCTATATGAGCAATATGTAAAGTAGCACATAAAAACTATAAATATAATAAGAGGAAAATCATTAGTATCATAGAAACCATGTCCCACACAACTATTACCTGTGAAAATATCCATAAACATTTTTCCCTAGGGTAATAACTCATTAATGTGCATTTAATCACATCATCAAGGTATTCATAAACTAATTTAGTAGATAAAAATGTTTTTCAAATTACTCATGAATGGTTCTAAAATTCCAAAATTCAATGATATTATTTTTTGGTGAAGATGATATTTTATAAAAACAAAATTATATAAATGATGGAAATACTTTAAAAAGACCGAAAACCTCTAGAATAACTTTAAAAGTAATTTATTGAAACAGAACTATCTAATATGTAACATGAAATAATTCAACCATTATAAGATATAACAATCTAAAATCCAAAACATTATACACATTAACAAATTAAATTCTATTTTTAAACACTTTGGACCAAATTCCAACTCAATAATGGTCTCTAAATCTCATAATAAATAGAAAAAATCCAAAAAAATTATTAAATAGTCCTGAACATATTTTTGTAACACCCATTTTTAATCTATAAATCATTTTTAAAATAATGACATCCAATATCATTCAATATTTTAAAATATATTTTTCATAAAAACATGTATAATCAACTCATATTATCTGAATATGAGTAACCAAATCATGAGACCACCATGCAGCAACACAATATACACCAATCATCTCATATATAAGAACAGTTGACGAAATTTTGTATTAAATATTGATTAACGAACCAGTTTAAGTTATATATCTATTATTTTTATTTCCAAAATCATAACCATTTGATATATTTTCCAAAAATTTAAACATAGCAGTATTACTTAGGTAACATGCCCATTTTTTTGTATTAGAACCATTATAACATCTTTTTAAGCCTTTGTGTTGTTGGGATTGACATTTGGAAGGTTCGAGATGTTTTTAGACAGGTTTAAAGGGTTTTGGAGGGTATATAGTTTGAGAAATGTTAGGTGAAACCATTACTATTTCCTAATAAATCATGTATGATTTAGAGGGGAATTCCAAATACATGCATGTTTTTGTCTACAAAGCGATAAATTTTTGACTTTGAAATTTTCTAAATACAATAGATTTGTAAAATTAGCGCATGGTTTTCCAAACAATGTTACCAGAGAAATTAAATTATAAAATTCAATTAATGACATATAATTTCCCTGAAATCCATTATTCTTTCACCAATAACCTAGGATCTTGAACCTCGGTCCTACATTAGGAATGTTTAATGATATTCTTCCTTTTATTATTTAATATAAATAATTAAAAGAGTGAAAGGTCATGGTAATCAAATGTAAGAGTCTAGTTCTCTCTCCCTGCCCTTGAATCTCTCATTTTCATAAAAGATGAACCATAAAAAAATGAATGCATTCTCTAATATATGGTTTAGGGTGTTTATTGATAGTATTATTTAGAATATATAGACCAAATGAAATAGAGATCTAGGATCCATGAGTTCATGGTGTGGTTTTATCTTGTTGATTTTATTTGAAGTGGGTGGCCTCTCTCTCTCTCCAAGTTCTATGAAACTTCATGTACTGAATTTTTAAATTTTTTTATATGATTATTATTTCAATGTTCTTGTTAAATTCATGTTGTAAATTTATTTTTTTTCATTTGGTCTCAAACTATTAATCACGGGTGAATCCCACAAGATACTTGATAAAGTAATGAAAACCGTATTTAGTTGTAATAAAAAATGTTAATATGAGTAATTTTAAAACTTATATGGTGTGATTTAATATTTTTTTGGATGATACATTATTTAGTCTAGATAAGGGGTCAGTTTCATTTGGTTACCTTGGACTCTAGGACATGTTATTACTTTAATGGTAGGATATGATTCTTCTCACGACTTAAGACTACTCCTTGTTAGATTCATGCATGTGTTTGTGTGTGTACTATATAATTGGTTATTTCAAATTCAGTGGTATGTTTTCATGAATGAAAAAGAAAATAATTTTTTTAAATTATCAGTTCATTCTATGAAACCTTATTATATTATGCTTTTGAATATGAATTGTTTTGATATTTATTAACCTTCTCTGTGGGATTCTTTTATTGGATTGACTACTGTATTTTTACAGTCACCCCCAACATATATACCATACTGTGTATCCATCTATTGTTAAAAATGTAATAGATGAAGGGAGATATCTAATATTTCTAGAACAGTGTGGGGGGAGGATGAGGTCATTGGGTGGGAATCTTGGAGATCATTGGTCATTATTAGGTGCATATTATAGTAGTCCCATGGTGGAACTTTTCTTTTATTTTATTTTTGGTTTTTAATTTTATAGTCTTATTTTGGTACTTCTTTTGGAAACTACACTATGATTTTTATTCTCACTTTTCATTGTTTGGGTTTTTTTATGTTAATCATTTCATCATATGTGTATTATTATTGAATTATCTTTTTTATATTATTTAATGCAAAGTATAATAATCCCAACATGATTTAGTATTCCCATGGAATTTATTTCCTACCATTAGTTTCTAACGAATGTCACCTAAGGACAATAGAACCTCTGCCTCATCCCATGATAATTCATTAATTGTGGGATGTCACAAATTTTATCTGACTAGTTTGTATCAAAATTTCAGTGGAAATTATTGTATTTAAATGTAGGGATTCACAATGGGGATATTTTTCCCTAATGGAGATATAACCCCCCACAAAGTTAAGGGGTTAAAATAAAAAAAATCATTTCCCACATTAACAAGGTGAACCTTTATTTTCAAGATCCAAACAGATTAGAACTTCATATATAAAAAATAATGGCTCAGAGTAGTGTTAGGATGGGTAACCTTTTAGGAAGATTCTCAAGGTCTGTGTGAGTGAGGAAAAAGAAAGCTAGAAGAACATGTGTTGACTTATGAGGACAATAATTATTTTAATGACCCATACGGCCATGTGAGAGGGCCCCAAGGAGGGGAAAACTTGTGTTTAAAGAGAATTTAGTGGTTCAGGGTTATCTAGGACCTAATGACCATATTAAACATTCAGGTGACTTTTTTTTATAAAGGCTTAATTGGTACATGTATGGACATGTCCATATTTTTTTCTTCAATGATAAAGCTTATATAAACATAGATATGATTATTTCATGACTATTTTATTTGAGAAAGTGGGATGTTACCCCTATAAAATGTTCTCTTCGTTTTTATCATAAATAAGGGAGAAATGAGTATTATTTCTAAAAAAATAAAAAGTACGAGATTGTTTAACCCTCAGTGATGATGTTGTATTTTTCATTAATACTTTATTAATAATGAAAATTATATTATTATATCACAACGGAAAGAGAGAAGTGTTGATTAGGAGTTTATCATCTTTGACATTGTCATGTACCTTTGAAATTAAAATATATTCCACATGAGTTTTCAGCTTTTGGGATGACTTGGAGATTAGTTAAAGAGGGTTATTTCTGAGTAATGTGATGTCTATAATTGTAAAACAAATGATTAAAAATGATAATGTAACAAATTATATGTTTAAGATTTCATCCATTTTAAATAAAATTTAGTTACATGTAAGATACTTGAGATTGATGAAATGAATAAATCATGAGCCATATATTATATTTTATGTCCTTTATAAAAATTTATCAACTTATAAGATGATTTTGTTATACATAAGAAAAAAAATTTATATATAATATATAATAAGCCCATAGGGAATTTAAAAAACCATATATGAAATTTCAAGAGCACGTATGAGGTTTTCAAAATTTCATTCAATTATTTACTTTGGATAAAATATGAAGTTATCATGTAATTGAAAATTCAAAGAAACAATATTATTGAAATTTGAGATTTCAAATTTATAAGATGATGTGAATATAATCTATAAAAATGAGAAGTTAAAAAAATTGAGAGAGTTACTTAGTTACTTAGATTATCCATTGAATAATGTAGTGAATAGAAGATAAATGATATCATCATCTGTAGAGATTATGAGGGGGTATTAAAGCTTTATTAGTTTTGATTTTTTAATGATAGGAATTATATGATATTGAGGTGAGATTGTAACATGTTGATTACATCCATTGTAATTATTTTCATGTCATGTCCTTTCATTTGTTTCTTTTGATAAAAACAATTGGGTTATGTGTGGAGGGTTACAATCCCAACAGACAGAGTTTGCAGTAATACTAAAGGGATATTAACCTCATAAAATTATAATTTATGTAATTTTTTTCAGAATCTCTTTGTATCTTTAGAGATAGGTTTTGAATATGTATAAGAGAAAAGGAAGTGCTCAAAAACCAGGAACACTAAATAACCCTCACCACCCAAAGTGTATAACTCTTTTTGTGATCCAATTTATTTGGTATTGTGTTGTTCAAATCATTTTTGGGTTCTTCATTAACTTAATTTTTTATTCTAGTTAATTAACTAAATTTCATTGGTTTTAAATTGATATCCATGCTATCAGTTATTGACCTCATTCTCCCACCTAAACTCATTATTTTAGAACTAATGTACTAGACCCCATCTATATTCAATTGTCTTATTACTCTCCATGGGATTGAAATTTCATTCGGAAAAAGATAGATGGTGGATACCATGGATTTTTTGTCTTGTTATGGGTATAGGGTTCCATACTGTTTTCAAGTTTCTGTTTTGTATATGAGAAATAGTAGTATAATCATTGAGTTAAGAAGATAAATAATTTAGTGGCGTCCCATGATACTTTTGGAATTGAGAAAATGCTTGAGGGATTAGAGATGAAAATACATCTTTCTAACTTTCAGCATCATAAATGTTTTTTGTTTTTCTAGTAATTCTTGTTTACAAGGATGATTTTAATTTGGGTTGGGAATCTCATATTTTATCTTATGATAGAACTGTGGAAGATGGTGATGATATTTTACTGATTTAGGATTCCGGTTTTATAATGGTTTTGGGGGTTATATTCATATAATTTTTAATGTTACTTTAAATATATTGTGTTTTTTCTTGGGATTTTGAGGGATTCTACTCTGGTGACTTTAGTGGTTCCAATTGGTATGGTGGAAATTATGATGAGAATTCAAAAAAAGATTGTGGTCATTATGTGAGGCACAATGACTAATGTGTATCCAAAAAAATCTAACATCAAGTAATGTGTTCCATCCTAAAGCGTGTTCTAGTTTTTTAATTATAAAATTTGGTTTAGTCTTCCTTATTTTCTTTTATGATAATTGAAAATGTGTTGATTTGGTTTTGTGTGGTTCCCACTCAACCAAAATTGGATCGTTTTATAAAAACCAAAAAATAATACTTTGGAGGATGTCACATTTTAGAAAATGTTCCTCTTGGAGTGTTTTTTGGGATTTCTGGTGGCTTATACCACCACTAAATCATTCAAAGGGGTTTATAAAAACCATTAAATATTATTTTATGATGAGATATTTCAAGATGGTTTTTTAAGATGTCTAAAGATATTAAATAAATGTGTAAATATAAATATTTCAGGGTAGTTTGAATTTTTTATTTTTTTCAATGATTTTTATTTTAATTTTTATTATAGAATCATGAAGGTTTAAACTTTCACTAAATATGTTAATTATGTTCTAATATTCTAAAATAAAAAAAATATTAATATTACTTTTTTTTGTTTAAATCGTTGAAAATTATTATTTTTTTATCAAGGAAGTTCCAATCACCATGATCTACTATAATAAATAAATTCATTTAATATGGTATCTTTCTAATAAAAATAAAAATAACAAAAAAACATTTATATTGAAATGATTTATACATATATACATCAATTCATATATCAAAAAAATTCAAGACATGAAACACACAATCACTCAAACAAAAAACTAGAAAACATATAATATTACATATATATGTTTAATGAAACAACCAATTATAAAACAAATTCAATTATACAATAAAAATATATAATCTGAATATCATGAAGTCAATAATGAGTTTTAATTATAACTACCCTCATTAAGAAAGTGTGATATGCTCAGTCTCTACCACCATCTTTTAAATTCATTATTACAATTTTTAGAAAATAAAACTATTTTATATATTTATATACATTATAACATAAATCTAAGGATTTTTTTTAATTAATATAAATTTGTGAAATTTATCAGCTAATGTTTTCCAACCTTAGAGGTAATATAATAGTGGTCATTTCTTGATACCTTTTGATATAATTCTGGTAATGTATTTTTTTGAGTTTGTACCTTTGAATTAAAATTTATTATTTAGATACTTTATTTATAGATTATGTTTCTCATATCTATAAATTCACTCATATATGATTAAATAAGAGGAGCACTAAATAATTTAATAGATATGGTCTTATAAAATGGCAATGATGGCTTACAAGTGGCTAGAGGTTGGGATGGTCCAAAACCCACCTTTCACACCTGTCTATGTTGTTTCTTTACTTTGACCAAGATAAAAAGATCATCATGGGAGATCAAATAAAAATTTATGGGTTTAATCCTCCAATTAAATTATTCCCTCCTTCAAAAAAATATTACATAAATTTAATGTTAATCAAAAAAATAAAAAAATAAAAATGTTTATAACCCAATGATTTTTTGGATTCCTTTATATAACATAAATTTGATATAGTATATATATCCAGACATAAATGTTTCTTAATTCCCTACATCCCATTCCCCTTCTTTATTTTTAATGAAGGTTAATATTTTCAAATTAAAAAATACAATATTTACCAATTAAATTTTGTAAGCCTTGGAAATAAAACCATAGTAAGTCTTATTGAAGTGGATTATTGATCTAATTTATTTTTTTATATTTTCATATTTATAAAATTCTTTGTTACATAATTATAATTTAAAGTCAATTTTGATTTCAAAACATTATTCCCTCTAACATGAGTTATAGTTAGTTTTTTGTTAATATGCTTTTAGATAGTTCTAGAATAATTGAAAATGTACGGAACTAACTAGGAGTAAAAATTATTAATAGTATAAAACTGAAACCAATAATGAAAATATTTAAAAAAGGCAAATACACTAAAAAAATAAAAAACACTAACCATGAATAGAAATATTAATTAACCTCAATAAGAAAAAACAAGTTATTATAAGGAAAAAAATAAACTAGCTAAAAAAGGATGTATAAATTAACTACAAGAAGTAAAATAAATTAACCATAATAAGTAAATGAACTAAGAGAAAAAAGAAAAATGCACTAACCACAATAAGAAAATTGAACTGACCATAAAGAGGGAAATGAATTTATAGCAAAAAGAAAAATCAACTAACTGGAAAAAAAAACAAACCATCCACATAAATAAATATGAACCTACACAAGGAGGAAAAATCAACATATTATACAAAGACAAAATTTGGAAAAACATTGAACCCTCTAGAAATATTATCATAACTTAATGAAATTATGATATATTATTTCAAATTATGATTTATTTTACTTATTCCATTATATAATGAATTATTTCAGTTTTGTATCATATATTTATCATGATTTATTTATTTATTTAATATTTAATAATTATTTTAATCAAATGGAAATATATTTTGATATTTTTCATATTGTATTTAATTTTCATTAAATTTGATGAAATGAGTATTAATATAGACATTTCTTTCTTGGAACATTAAAAGTTTAGATTTTAGATATTTGAAATATTAAATTTCTTTCTATGTATTATAGGATGTTTCCAGAAACATTAATATTGGTTTTTATGAGTTCATTTACTATTGTATTAAATGTTATAATAAGTTTTTATTCTATAACATATTTTGTTTTTATAGATTATCGATGTAAATTGACATGGGAATAATAATCATGTATATTCAATGGAATAATTACATGCTTCTTTGGGATAGATAAAATAAAATAGGCTTCATGAATTGAATTTAATTTTGAAGAAATTAATCTTTATATTGAGTTTGAAAAAACTAAATCTAGTAAACATGGTTTAATATATTATTGAATAATTTTGTGAGATATATCATGTTAATCAATTACTACTCTCTATTAAACATAAATTGTCTCATCCATTACTACTAGAGATAACATTAAAGCCTCCATGCTCATATTTGTTCCCATTCATCTGGTTTTTTTCTTACTTTATTCTATTATCATTTTACGAAATCTACCTGATTATACTACGGATAAATGGTTGAAGTTGTGTTATACTACCTCATTCAAACCCTATGGGTTCATCCATAACTTGTTAATGGAAAGGTGATCGGTTTCTTCTTGTTTTGTATAAAAGACTGGGTTTGGTTCTACCTCCACTTTAAAAAGTAGCTTCATGGTTTTTACCCCTATTGTGAAAAATTCCAATTGATTAGGTTAATAAATCATGTGAGAAATAATTAGTCTTTGTTTATACCTATTGGGTTTAAAATAAAATTTTTAAAGGTTAGGTACTCACTTTAAAAGTAAAATAGTTTATTATAGTGATTTTCAGCTCTCTCTCTCTCTCTCTCTGTGTGTGTGTTTAAGAGGGTTGACGAGCTTAGTCACTTCATTTTGATTTCAACTACTATAAAAATCATAAATTTAATTTCTATATATATATATATATAACATATCTCTTATAGGTGGAAGAAAATATTTTAAGGGTCCAATTAACCCCCCCCCCAATGACCATTTGGCAATTCTCATTGCAACCTGAAAATGGTATCAAATGAGGTTCCCTAGATTTAACACATATATTATTTGTGATACTAAAATCCTAAAATAAGTAGTCAATGGTAAACAATTAGTTTTTATATGGGATAAATTAATAATAATGATAATGGAAACCTCAAATAAATCCCCTCTTTGATGTAACTGGTTATGACTATTGGAAGTATCACATAGAGTCTTTTCTTAAAAAACTTTTTTATTGGAAGTGGGATAGTCTTTTTGAAATCATACAAACAACCTAAAGTTGATCTTAAAACATTATTTTGTAATAATGATGTAAAATATGTTCTAAATTGAATGGTGATAAATATTTTTTGTCATATAATTAATATGAAATTTTATTTTCATATTTATGCATGAAATAACACATAAAATTTTAAAAATACTATAAGATACTCATCCAAGTATATATAAGTTGATAAGAAATAAATTGTCCTTTTTATAGTTGAGTATTAAGAATTCAAAATGGGAGTAGAAGAGAGATTCAATCGCCTGATTCGTAAATATGCATATATTATAATTATCATGAGTACTTTGGGAGAAAGTTTAGATAATTTGTTTCTTGTCTAAATATTTTAAGAGATTACAATAATTAATTTGATTATAAAAGGTTAGAAATAGATGAAATAAATAATTTCAAATAATATAATTTATAGGATCTTATAGGTTATTTAGTACATTATGAATTATAGATAAAAAATACCTCTGTAGAAGAAATTCCTAAAAGTAAGGTATTGTTTTTAAATAAAAAATGCATGTTATTTATACCTCTTCTAATTTTGAATTGAAAAAACGTTAAATAGACCATGGTATATAGGTTCCCCAAGGGATTAAAAAGAAAGTATACTAAAAGAAAACCTAATGTAATTCCACATGGTGTAATGGATATAAGGAAAGTAAAAAATGATTTTGAAGATATTTTTTATAAATGAAAATAAAGTGGTCACCTCAAAGATGACCACCCAAGACTCCATTATGATAAGAATAAGAGAGAATTGTTAAATAATGAAAGGAAAATAGTTGGTTTTAGACTTTATATTTTCATTCAATTCATTAATCTAACAAAGAAAAAGTGTCCTAAAATTTATATATAATTTCTTTGTTAATATAGATTCATCATTTTCATTTATCATAATCTTATAGACCTAATTTTTATCTTTCTAAATATGTGTAATTTTTAGATAGCTAGACTCAATCATAAATTTAAAAAGAATAATGAATATTAAAAATTAATAAAAGTAAACATAATGGAAATATTGTATGAAATGAAATATTAAAAGATCATCCTCTGAGATCTAATGAAAAATTATGTTCTGTTATGGAATGTTTTCAACTTTAAAATAGTATACATAAAGATTATTAGTCAAAATTTGGGGAATTTAAATGAATTTTATTTAATTTTTTTATAAGAAATTTGTAAATATAAAATTTAATGTTAAAGGTTAAAGGAATATATATCCATTTTCGTTTAAGGAACAGAGTGTTATGATAAAATTTTGTTTATAAATAAATAAAAAAAATAAAACCAGTCTTACATAAGACAAACTTTTACCAAAGATGTATAGAACAATAGTTATTAAAATTTTAGGTAAATAAATTACAAGTCATCCATGATTTTTATTTCAAATTAAGGTCTATTAGAAAAAATAATGAACCTTGATATTTCCACTAATTGTTGCTCACACTAAGGAATTTACCTCAAAATAATTTTCACCTATATTTCATTAAGACTGTTTATTCAAATAATTTTTCGTTCTCAATAATTATTTTTCTAAAATAATTTCACCCAAATTTTTATGTGTAATATATAATACTTAAATCTGTTTCTATTGAAATTTATCTCTGAAACACAAAAAATGAGGTGTGGTATATGGATAGTCTATGTTTATAATAACAAGTGGTATTTATAATTGTTTATTATTTAATAAATGTGGTAGTCATAGTTTTAAAGTAAAATATTATATTCTCATAACATTAATATTTAAAATCACTATTGTAAATTCCTCTATAGTGTTATTTTATTTTAAATTGTCACATTTTTTTGTTTTTGAATTCTATTGAGCTTAATTTGAAAATGGACACTTTTTGGATATTAATTATTTTATCTTCATTATATATTTTATTTATAACTTTTTATCTACTGATTTAAATTGTGAAAATCATTTCTTAGGCTATCCATCCATGGTGTGCTTCATTTCCTCCAACTTTACCCAAATATCAATCCATAATTTGATGACCCAAAACTACCTCACAATATAGTCCCCCAAAATTGTGAACGGATCTAGAATTTAGTAATTATGGGATCATTTCTCCCAAACTTCAAGCATAATGAAAATAAAATTCAACATGGATCTTGATAGTATATTAATGAAAATCATTAATACTTGAGGAAAGGAGATATTAAATATTTTAAAATGTCATAATGGAATGGGATGCTAGAGTATTGGAATTCAAACATTCACTTAGATAGAATAACATTTTCAGAGTAAAATAGACATAACATCTACATATTTAATCCAATATAACTGAAATATTTAGGTTGCAGGATGGATGAATAAGGGAACAATATTTAACAATATTACATTCCCCAATTCTTCCATTTAATGGGTCATACACATGAAATCTTATGGAATTGATAATTTGATCTGAAATTTTCAACAGTCCCTATAAAAATGTATCTCTCCTTCACTTGAAGGGGTTGGAAACTGGGGGGTAACCATTTGTGGCCATATTCAATAGTTTTGTAATATTTTATATTTTTTATATTTAATATATTATTAGTATATTATTATTCATGTTCGTATCTCTTTTTTCCGTTGATTTTATTTTATGTTCTCTCCCAATGTGTTCTTTTGTCAACTCCACTAACAATGTTGAACTAACCTAAATATTTGTTCGAGGGAGGTAATTGTAGATTTATTGAGTATATTTTGATTTAATTTCTTATCATAATTAATTTATTTTAATTTAAGAAATGTTTAAATTGAATATGGTTATTATTCACCATATTTTCTATATCATATGAATTTTTATTATCATTTATCATTTTTCTTCTCTCCACTATTTCTGTCATGTATACGATAAAGAATGGCATGGGTAGTGATTTTCAGAGAAAAGTAATCTGAGCTAACAAAGGTAATATCATTTCCCTGTATATAGATTTCTTTTAATGGGGTATTGATATTTCAAATAATAAGGTGGGTCAGATGGTTCTTCATCACCACAATTAATTGAATATTGAAACCTCTTTTGAAAAATTATTTCAATCGTTTTATCCTCCTAAGAACATTTTACTTCATTATTTAATCAGAAATATTTATGTATATAATTTAGTTTTTATATATATTTTTATACATATCTCATATTTATATTTCAACCATTTTAAAACACATTATCTATATTAGTTAAGTTACATTTATATAAGACTGAATATAATAGTGTTAATAAGAATTACAGTGCATTTGAATGGCCTCCTCAACAGATCGAATGTGGGCATGTACACTATATTCAATACTTAGGTAAATAAAATATTAAATATCGTAAAAATAATAAATCTTCATCATTAGTTTTGATCCATTTCCTGGTAGAAAAAGTACTTTCACACAATTTATTCATAAAACATTAAAAAATCAATAATTAAAAATCGTTCATTGTTGTATAAACTTCACTTCAATGGTTAGGATAGATTTTGTTGATGATAGTTCAAATTAATGGAATATTATTGACTTTAATGTTGATTTAACAAGGGGAATATAAATTGGAAAATCAAATATTATAGTATACACACCAAATTATACAATAATCCCTCCAAATGGAATAAAATGGCTTGATACTTCCAGAGAGGTTAAAGATACTAGAACAATAAATCAAGATAGTATCATATTTGGAAACTATATATGAAAATGTTAAAGTCCAATTTATGGAATGGAATAATATAAAATTTAATTAGAAATAATTGACTATTAGACATAAATTTCAAAAATAAATTGGCAAGGTTGGAGAAATACTTTAATATACATTTTATTATATAACAAATGAATTCCATGTAGCCATGCTTAAGGTAAAAAAGCATAAAGATGGATCTTTTGATAGAGATTTAATTTTTTGACATTATTTTTATTCAAAAATTGTTTAATTTGAGTTGGAAAATTTTATCCATTATGCTAATTTTATAGATTAAACACCACTACTATAAGAACTGGATTGGGAACATAAAGATGTTTTTTATGATAACGAGGAAATGAAGGAGCCATTTAATCAGTACACTGGTGCATTTGAGGATGATGGCCCAAAATAAGATATCCCTAAATAATAATTTTATGTACATAAAACCTAAGACAAGACACATCCAATAGTACTAGATTCACTACCATTGCACACCACTCCTCCATATGAGAAAAATAAGGATCACCCCTATATGCGTTTCCCACACCTCTGCATATCAAATAATCACTTTCACATCTTCTAGTGGTTGGGGATAAAATTATTTTCATTCGAGGTTTTCACTATTTTCATATTCCCATGGATGTTTATAGAAATCATGTTTTCGTGGTTCATGAGAAAGAAACCCCATTCACACTCAAATTGGTGTTAAACAATTAAAACTACCAAACCAAGGGAAGTAAAAACCTAGCACCCTCAGGTGGTATAAACCATGATCTATCCATTTTTATTTCTATTTAGTTTTAATATTTTTTCATGATTTGCGATATTTATTACTTTATTGGTCAAGTAGAAACATCTAGGAGCTTAACTAAATTATTAAATTAAAAAATAATATGAGGTTGTATTTTTCATTATCATTAGTTGTTATTAAAATATTTTTTATTAACTTATCATAAATGAAGGGTAGTAAGATTATCTGTGGGTTGAGTGTCAACCTATATTGTTTTAGTTTTTTGAATTTATTTATTTTTTAATCTTTTTTATGAAAATTGTGATCCAATTAATATTGTTATAATTTTTCAAACATCAAATGATTTTTAGAGAGTTGAAATAATTTTTCATTATTATTTATGTGAAAGGATATACCATGAATTAGATTTTCATGAATTTTTATAAGTTAGACTAATTTATGAAGTATATGCTTATGAAACATAAACTCTGAATAATTTTCCAGTCTTATGAGGTATTCGAAACCAATTTTACATATTCTTCCTAATACCCAAACTATCTTGATAGAAACATGTATTTTATTTGAGAACCAAAACAATTTATTTTTATATTTTGAAGCTTTGTAGTTAATGGAATGTTTTTCACATGATTGAGCCACTTATGTTTTCTAGCCACATTTTATACCGGATTCATACCAGTAAATTTAAAATTTATTGGCCCTTAAATTCCAAGAATTTACTTATATGTTTAGGAAACCTTAAAATCATATTTTCCTATAACTTCATGAAATCTTGGTATTTTTTCATGGATTTTTCAAGTGTGAGTTCTGGGAAGGGCATTTTATGTGTTTTATTTGGGATTTGTTTTTATTATGGGAAGTGTGAGTTGTGTTTCATCATTTTGGTTTGTGGAATAATATATAATTATGACTGAGTCATATATCTATCAAAAATAAAGGGCATTAATTTTCATCCATTTATTGTTTTAAATTTCATCTCATCCTCTATGAAAAAAGAAAAAAAATAAAGTTTTGCCTTTTCTGGGCATTAAACATGTAGGGTAGAACATTGATGTAATCATTGATTACATTCATTTCGTGGATTATTTACCAAGTCTTAATATTGGGTGGTATTGTGTTTGACATTTATATGTGAAATTTAGTGAGAAATTTCCTATATTTCCTCTCGAATATTATTGTATTATACAAAATAGTTCATCCACCTCTTTTCAGTCTTAACATTTTAATTATTTAAACCACCAACACTAACCTACAAAAATTTATTTTAAAATAACTAATGATTGAAAATATTTTCATGTATCAGGCTGTGGAGAAATGAAAACTACCATAAGTCTATAGTGATACATGTATTTTCAAAGTATGATCACAGCTCCAAATTCAATTTCTCTTTATTGAAGTGTGACATAAAATTCAATGTGAGGTAGGCTGTGATTTTTTTCATGGATGGATTTCTAAGGATTAGTGAATTCAAATATGATGTATAAAAATTATATGGAATTTCTTCTTATATGAATGATGATATAATTTTGTTTTTTAAAATATTATGGATGTTTTCTAATTTTTATTGCTTTTTGGATTTTGATATGAATATATTATAATTTCTCAAGAGTCTAATGGTTATGTGTGTAGGTGATGAATATAGTATTTTCTTAAATTTTATACTATAATTCAATGTTATTAATCTAACCATTGGGGTACTTTTTGTTCAATTGTCTCATTTTTATGGTTTTTAATTATTTTTTAGTTAACTTCAAAAATGGAATAATTTGGAATTTTAATTGTTTTATTTTTATTATGAATTTCTATCAAAACATTATTATAAACTAATTTAAATTGGTCAATTACTTTTTTTAGGATTCCATACATTTTTAGATTCATATCATTCAACTAGACCCAAAATCTCAATCCATTCATTTATGGATTAAACCCATCTTATAATATGGGCCTAAAAAACTATGAAAATATCTGAAAACATTTAATTTTTAACCCATATCTCCATAACTACTAACCCAATGGAAGTAAGATTTAATATGGACATGGAAATGATATTAATGAACACATTTATAAACTTTTACAGTGTGATAACCTATTTTTATTTGTCACAATTTTATGGGGATTTGGATTAATTTAATTAGAATGGTCAAATAGACAGAATAAATATTTCGATGTAAAATAGCCTTAAATCCTTCATTTTGTGGCCAATCAATCTAAGAGTTTTAGGTAAAACTATAGAGTTATACACAAACTACTTTCCATAGAAAAAATTCCCTGTGATGGAATTTATTAGTCCATACACATGAAATCTAATGGAAAACATAATTATATCAGAATTTTTCACCCCATTTCCCTATAAAAATGTACCTCTTCTTAGCTTTAATGGGTTAAAAAATTGGGGGTATCATTTTTAGAAACATTATATATTATTTTATTATTTTAAATTATATAATATTATTATAGTATAAATTTATTATTGTTCTTATTAATATCACTTTCTTCAAATTATTTTATTTTATGTGTTAGCCCACCTTATTCCCTTCTCAACTCCACTAAATATATAGAATTAACTTGATGTTTATTCAAGGGATGGAATAGTTGATTGATTGTATTTATTAGAATTTAATTTCATATCATTATTAAATTCTTGTAATTTAGGAAATTATTAAATATATTACAATGGGAGGTTTTCCCATTTTATCTATCCCTTGAATTCTTCTTCTCATTAATCATTTTCATTACCTTATCTATTTGTGTCATGCATATGGTGGAGCATAGAATGGTTATTGATAGTTAGATTAAAGGAATCCTATGTTAATTAAGGAATAACATTACACATTTTGTAGTGGTCTTGGTATGGGGTGACGATATTCTAAATTAGAGGTGATTTTTGATAGGTCTTGATCACCGAATTGAATTGAATATTGAGAACACTTTTGAATAATGATTTCAATCACCGTAATATCCTAAGGAAATTTTACATCATTATTTCTTCTAAAAACATTATGTATTTCATTGATATATTTATATAATATATATATTTCTTAAATTTTAAAACACCCCTACTATATTAGTTAATTAATTTTTATATTATATATAATATAATTGTGACAATAATAATTCCATTTAATGTGATCGGACACCTTGAGGGATCGACCATGGGTGTGCATAGTAAATTTTGTAAATAGGTAAATAAAATATTTAATAATGTAAAATTACTAAATAGATATCGTCAATTACATTTTTTGATAATTCAAGTGGAAAAGTAAAAGGTTTTTGAGAAGTAGGAATTTCAAATTTTGTTTTTATCTCTGTGGTTTTGATTATTGAAGTTTTATAATATAGTTTAACAAGTATCTCATTAAATTGTGATGATAATATAAATTTGAAATATGAAAATTATTAGTCAATTGATTTTAGAGAATATATTTTCTTGTTTTATGATATATAAAGAAAAATATTTTTTAATTAATTGTTCTACGTTAACCAAATAGAATATAAATTGTTTAAATATTGTTCAATCTAAAAAATATTTTGCGGCATATAATATTGGTTCGTGAAAATTTTATAGTTGTTAAAAAATATTTATAAAAGGTAAAAGGTGTGGAATATGTCCTAGATAAAACTGGAAAACACCAATATATGTGATTCATGATTAAATGGTAAGCATAACAAATATCTATTCAGGTTTTTCCAAGAGGTATAAAATTCAAGAGTACATCAATTTGTATATTGGGATTTATTTGGACCCATAAAAATTTTTTCATGAAGGAAAAATATATGGGCTTGAAAATATTGCTGAATTATAATATTTTCAGAGACTTTTTTTCATACACATAAATTAGAGTATTTTTCAAAATTTATTTCATATAGTAAATTGGTTGTAACTAAAAAATGTTATCTAATTTTCTCTACTAGAATTATGTGAGTTTTAAAATTTAGAATATTATAAATTTGGTAATGATAATAGGTTTAGTCATAATTTCTCAATCCCAATTTATAAACAATAAAATGCTTTGTATAAAATGAAAAATATGAATTTACAAGAAATGGCTGGAAAAAGTAAGATGATTACTACTTACAAAAATATTTCAGGGACGAAGTTGTTAATTCAGTTGTTCATTTTTATTATCGAATTATTTTTGAGCCACATTTAAAAGGGGGAAATTAGATATAAATTTATATATTAAATGGGGCTCAAAACATAGATTAATTTTTTAAATATATATTGATGATATTATATTTGTATCCTCAAGTGATTTACTTTTCTATGAATTTTAAATAAAATTTATTTGGTTTTTGAAATGAGTCTTATGGGTAAACCTAAGTGATTTTTTGTTTTCCAAAATAGTTTGAAAGGAAATATTTTATATTTATTAATCAGTAAAAATATTCAAAATAATTTGTCTTAATGGTTATAAAAGACAAAATATTCTAATGAGTACTTATATAAAAATAAATTGTGATGAATATGTACAATATTTTGGTAATAATATTCTCAAATAAATGATTGGAATCATACATTATTAGATAAATTATAGACAAAATTTTAATCTTTTAGCCTCTATTTGTGAAAGATTTTAATATAATAGTAAATAATTTCATTCAAAGGTAGTTAATTGAGTAATTAAGAAGGTTAAATGATCCACTAATCCCTTATTATATTATCATTAATATAATAATTTTCACTAGGTTTTCATATTTTGATTTAGGTGGTTAAAAAATAGATTGAAAAATTTAAATAGTTATGTTTCACATTAATGATAAATATTTTGTTTCATGGAGTTCCAATAATAAAAATTAAGTATCTTTGAAAAATATTGAGAGTGAGCATGTTTTAGTTTAATTTTGTTATTATTATATTTATTGTTTAAATATACACATTATTATTTTAATTTTATTTTTTATAAAATCCTTATTTTTTGGGATAAAAACATTGATATTTATATCTCTAAGAATCCTTGGAAGAATTCTAGGACTAAACAGATTAATGTTAGAAAGTAGTTTCATAACGATCCAATTAAGAAAAAAATATTTTAGAATATGATTCTATAGAATATCAATATACATATAAATTTACTAAACCCTTATATTTAACTAATTTTAATAAAATAAAATTTGAATTCAGTATTATGGATATATAAATTTAGAATTATGTCTAGGGGTAACTTTTATACTTCTAAAAATCTTATGTTATGATATTTTTCTACCATTTAATTCATTAAAAATACTTATTTTGAATATCTTGAAATTTTTTCATGAATCCTTGTGTCTTAAAAAATTTCCCAAAAAAATTTATACTATTACAAACAAGTATATATTTCATATTTTACTTAATGTTTGAAAATTCAGGAATATTGGTGATATCTGGTTATGTGTCTAATGTAACTTTTACTTAAGATTCATTCATTGTAATTAATCAGGGTAGCTCTCTGGGTTTAATTTTAGTTAAAAATACTATTTTCATAATGATTAATATCTTTTTATATTAGAGGTATCATCATTAACCTTAAATTTTTTGTTCATTTAAGGATATATTTGTTTAACCGTGTTGGTAAATTTTAAAAAAAGGTAGAAATTCTTAAATTTTCTTGTTTTTATATAATTATCAAAATGGGGGAATGTTGAAGTTGCAATGGCCCAAATATTAATTAATATAGATTCCTCTTGATCTAATTAAATGTTTAATATGGTTATATAAAATTTAATCTCCATTGGTTTTATGTTTTTTGATTTTAAAAGACCATTATGAATTATGATCATGGTTAATATATCCATTTAACAATGATCACATGATTAGTATAAATATATGGCTTTAACAAATCCAATTTACTCCGAAAAAGGAAGCGATGGCCTCATCCTGTAGACTTTCCCCATGCTAATCCCATTTTTTGGAGCTCGGAAAGGAGGTGACGTCCTTGGTCTTCGCTCTAGACCAATCCCAAGCTGATCTTGAACAGGCTAAGCTTGAGCGGAACTGACTACAGGAGAAGTTGAAGTTAATAAAGATTACCATCCGAGCGATATTATCCAAGCCACCCCAAATGTATGTCACCATCGCACACCTTACCCTTCTGTATTATGCCGGTGTTATAAGGGGTTATGTAAGAAGACCTTAGTATTATTACAATGTACAATATTTTTTATAAATAATGTGCATTCATTTTATTATTGTTACTTTGTAAATTGTTTTTAAAGGAAAAATAATATTTTTATTCAATATTCAACTAAGAAATCGATTTTGATGAATTAATGGATTTTTGAGTTAAATAATATTTTAATAAAATATTATTATAATTAAATTAATTTTTATTAAATATAAATGATCATATAATTTTGTGAATGCTATTGTAATTTTTATTATGATTTGAAAGTTGTTTTGTCAAAACCCATGAATTTTCGTTAACTTTCAATTTTTATTTTCTATATAAAAAATCACATATTTATAACATTATTTATAAAAAATTAATATTGTTTTTGGAATTAGGATGATGAAATTATCTAATGGTGTATTATTCATAATTTTTCAGACAGTCGAATTTTTGGGTAAAAATTACATACCGTTTAAATATATAATGTGTTTTATGACATCATAATGACTCAATAGTGAGGTAATAAAATAATATAAATATTATCTTCATCCAATATATGTTTTACCATTAATATATTGTTATTTTTGGTTTTTTGGATTTATTTTACAAAGCTTTAGTGGACTATTCAAGGCTTATAAAACATTTTTTATTTTTAAATTGTTTTCCTTGAGAGTGTGACTCACCTCCACAAAAGAAACCCTATTATTTTAAGAATTTTGGTCATTGCACATATAAAATATTTTTCTCCACTCCCCTTTGGAAGAACAACATTGTAAAAAAACCATGGGATTTTTTGTGGTTTTGATAAATTTAATGTGAGGTGTCCCAAACCTAAATAATAAAGAATTCTATCACCTATCCAATATAAACCCAACCAAGCTCCCACTTCCCATTTACTCAAAGCCTTTGTAGTTAAACCAATCCCTACCCTCCATTCTCTAGAATCCACCAAAGGTGCCCCTATATCCCAAGAAGCCTCTCTCAGGCCTCTCTCAAGCCTTTTGAGTCACACTTCCTAGTAAGGGATTTCTTCCGTTCCCATTTTTTTTCAATTTCATTTTAGTTGTTATGCCATTTTTATTAATTAAAAATGTTTGGGTATGATTTAACTCCCCCCCAATACTTTCCTTTTTATTTTTGGACGAAATGAGACCCCTTTCTCTCTCATTAATGCCTCCCATGTACACTTGTAACCATACCGAAATTCATTGAGGGATTTCTCTCTCCTCTTTTACATCCAAATAATTATTTTTTATTATGCATATAAATTCCATTATGTTTGTCTTTACATGTATATAATTGACCCCATTAATGTCCATTTCATTTATATATGACAATACACCTTTTTCTCTCTCATCCACCATTTTCATGAATCCTTATGTCATGTCGTTATACTGCTGAAATTGCCCTGCATTTTTCCAAGACAATATCATTGTGTAGTGAATACCATACCCATCTCTCTATCAAGGGTATTAACCTTTTTAAACATATACATATTGAACGTTAATTTCATGTATTTATTACAAATTACTTAATTTTGTAATAACATATGATTTTAATTGATTCCATGATCCATGTGGCACACTTATGCATGAAATAAAATATTTAAGAAGGGTGCGCCCTGATAGCGCTCCAGTGCATTGGGTAAAGTATAGTATCATGATATGTCATGTGAAATGGGTGTTCACTAATGATAAATCAAGTACAATTATGTTTTACTCATTCTTCATGTGCAATGAGGGTTTACTCATGCTCTATGTGCAATGATCCTTGGCTCATGCTAATTACTTATTAAGTGTTGTTGCCACATTTCCATGTTACGATGATCATGCTTTATCAGGACTTTATGATCATGTTCCTCTTGTGATCCATTGATATGCCTATTGTATAACATGTATTTTATGCCTCATGTTATTCCATGTTTATTCCCTTACTGGGCTCTATAGCTCCCCCTTTTCATATACATGTCCTCAGGTTATCCAATGCAATGCTAAGTACGGGGGAATGTAGTGGTCATGTAAAGGAATATTTCAATAATGATATTGCGTGTTTAATATTCTAAGCCGGTATGTAATGTTCCTAATCCCCAAATACACTAGACCTCTTGATCTTACAAGTTTTAACAATTTAATATTTTACGTAACAAATCAGGTTTAAGTGTGTTGTAAAAAGAATGGTTGTTATAGTTGGTATCAGAGAATAGGTGTAGTTATTTTTGGGATTAAGATTATAAAACCCTAGTGAAGACTTAGAGATAAGAATAAGTATAATAAAATCATCCCTAAGTATTGGTGAGTATTGAGTAATTGGTTTATCAAGAAAATACATCCTTTTCTGGATACGAGCAGGTAGAGGCGGCTCTGGCACATATGTATCCTAGGGGTAAAACCCGAAAACACCGCCTTGAGCTAGATTCGAACAAGAACTGGTGCACGAAAATGGTACTTTATGCACTATTAGTTACGAAACTCCTGGGGGATATGCTTTCGTAAATTCAAAATCATAGTATAAACCATTATTAAGGGAATGAAAAAATGCCCCTAAGAATATATGTTAGAAAGTAGATCATGAATAGCATAGATTGAAGCCCATGGATTCGTATGTTAAGGAAATAAATGTTATGTATAAGTTATCAATTTTTTCCTTGTATTACCCTTTATGATTTACCCCAAACTTTCCTTTTATTCCATCCAATGTCTAGTAATAGGAGGACTCAGGCTATGAACCGATGTGAATATCAATGTGATGACTGTGCTAATGAGATGCACAATCTGATGGGAGCACGAATCGCTAACTTTTCCACCCTTATCTCTTAGTTAACACAAGATTTGAATCGAAACATGGGTGAAGAGGAATGTTCAACCCCCTAATAAAGAAAAATTCACTATCAAGAGCTTCATGAGACAAAGGTCTCCTACTTTTAACAGATCATCTGATCCCTCAATCGCTGAACAATGGATCAACTCCATTGAAAATATCTTCTATATCCTTCATTGTTCGGAACAAGAGAAGGTTCCTCTGGATTCTAATCATATAGAGGGTGAAGCTGATCAATGGTGGACGTTGATAAAAAATACGAAGCCTAAGGAGGATATCAAGGTCTTGAAATTTTAGGATTTCCAGAAGATGTTTTTTGATAAATATTTTCCATGAACCTTACGACATAAGATGGAAAGGTACTTCCTTACCCTCAAGAAAACATACGGCGAATACTTCAGAGCATACGAGGAAAAATTTACATGGTTTGCATGATACGCCACCAGATTTTTCTTTAACCCCGAATGCATGGTTGACAGCTTCTTTGGTGGGCTGAAGCCTAGCCTACTGAATGTGCTGGTGATCCGTGACTTCGACAACTGTGAGGAAATTGTATGATGTGCCCTCTACGTTGAAATGGAGATCAAATAATCTCAGGGGTATCATGGGGATTATAAGTGTATGTTGGACTTCAATGTTGGCGGTCCGATGGATAAATCCAATGATTCTAAGAAGATCCAGCACCCCACTTTCTAATGGTGCGAAAAGAATCTCCCCAAAAATTGCCTAAAGTGGATGAGGAAATGCTTTAGGTGTGAAAGAGAAAGGCACCTAGCTGTTAACATCTAAAAAGAAAAAACACATGGCTACAATAAAGGAGAGGAATTCTCCATTCGATCATCAACACATTGTTCAATGCTACAACTACAAATAACTAGGGCATCTTTCAAATCAATTCCCTAAGCTAAGGGTTTTCAGAGGCAACCAACAACCTCCAAGGCAGCAAGGGAGTTATTTTTCCATCACTACTACCAAAGTGAACCCCGACAACGAAGTGGTGACAGGTACTCTAGTTATTCCTTCAAGAATAGGAAATGTACTTTTTGATTCAGGTTCTACACATTCTTTTATACCCCAAATTTTTAGTAGAAAAATCCTAGAACCACAACTAATCAAGGTAGAAAAGAAGTCAGTGAGTATGGAAAATGGGGAAATCATTCAATCCCATGAGTATAAATCATCCTCTATCATAATATGTTGATTGAATTTCCTGGAGAACCTCTTCATACTCCCTATGGTGTACTTTTATTCAATTCTTGGCATTAATTGGATTTTTTTATATAGAGCCAACATAAGTTGCTGTGAGATGGAAATCACTCACCATTTAGGAATTCGACCCCTGATTCTATACAAGTGCAAGGAGGAAGATTAATCTTCTTTAGATCCATCATCTCAAGAGTGGATATTACTACCATGTGAGCATCGATATTTGGCCCAGATGATTGAGTCTAAGGAGGAAACCATTCTTGAATACATGCTGATTATGAGTGAATTTGCTGAAATGTTTCCTGAGGAATTGCCCGGTCTTCCTTCTAGAAGAGATGTTGAATTCCCAATTGATATTATACCTAGGGAATTTACAATATCCCAGACTCCTTATGGAATGGCTATTGTGGAAATTGAGGAGTTGAAGAAACAACTATGAGAGAGTCTGGATAAAGGGTTTATATGCTCAAGTGCTTCATCATGGGGTGCACCAGTCCTCTTCGTCAAGAATAAAGATGGGTCAATGTGCCTTTGCATCGATTATCATGAGCTTAACAAAATCATGATAATGAACAAGTATCCTCTCCCACGAATCGATGACATGTTCGATCAGCTACGTGGAACACAATAATTATCCATGGTTGATTTTGGATCGGGATAGTATCAAGTAAGGGTGAAGAAAAGAGATATCCCCAAGACTGATTTTTGTACAAGATACATGCACTATGAATTCATAGTAATGCCTTTCTGACTCACTAATGCTCCAGCAATCTTCATGGACTTTATGAATGGAGTCTTTAGGGATTACCTCGATAAATCTGTGGTAGTCTTTATAGATGATATTCTGGTATACTCCAATACCAAGAAGGATCATGAGGAGTATCTAAGAACTGTATTAGAGACCTTGTGGAAGGAGAATATCTATGAGAATTACAGAAAGTGTGAGTTATGGTTAAATGATGTCTCATTATTGGGCCATATCATCACAATAAATGGGATATCTATGGATCCCTTCAAAACAGGTGCAATTTACGAATGGTAGAGGCCAACATCGGTAACAGATATACATAGCTTCTTTGGGCTAGCTAGATATTATTGATGATTTGTGAGAAATTTCTCATGGTTTTCCAACCCTCTTACTAAGAAAACCCGGATGGGATTACTGTTTTCATAGAGTGATGAATGTGAATAATTCTCCAAGGAGTTAAAAATAAGGCTTATAACTGTTCCCATGCTCACTTTACCCACTAGTGGAGAACTTTTTGTGGTACTCACTGATGCTTCAAAGAAGGGAATGGGTTGTGTGTTGATGAAAAATTTCAAATTCATTTCCAATGCTTCACGGAATTTGATTTTTCATGATTAGAATTGTCTAACACATGATTTGGAGTTCGATGTAGTGATCTTTGCATTAAAAATTTGGAGGAATTATTTCTTTGGGGAGAAGTGTGAAATATATACAGACAAAAAAATCCGGACGTATTTATTCACACAAAAAGAGTTAAACATGCCCCAACAATGATGGTTAGAGATGATCAAATACTACGACTTCTCGATCCATTACCACACTGGGAAAGAGAACAACTTGGAATATGCTTTAAGTAGAAATGACCCCACGATTCTATCATTTATGAGAATTAAGAATGGTCCAATCTTCTTAGAGTTGATAAAGATGGACATGGGAATTCTAAAGAAGGTAACATCATCAATCCTTTCACAAATTATTGCTCAAACGTCTCTATTAAAAGTATAAAGGATGATTGAAAGGATGATGTAGGATTTCATAAAAAAGTTGAATCTATTAGAAAAGGGAAATCGTAGAATTGAATTGTTAATTAATAATGAATTGTGAGATTTGGTTAAAGACTATGTTTTCCATCATGTCCAGAGCTGGAGAATGAACTTTTAGATGATGCACTTAGTTCAAATTTCTCTATTCACCCAGGAAACACAAAGATGTATCAAGATCTCCAAGAGAATTATTGGTGGGATAATATGAAGAAGGAGAGCGTTGATTATACATCAAAGTGCCTGGTGTGTCAGCATGTGAAGGCAGAGAGGCAGAAGTCTAAGGGGATGATGCAACCATTTCCAATACTAGGATAAAAATGGAAGAACATCACCATGGACTTTGTCACCAAACATTCAAAGACATCCAAAGGAAAAAATTCAATCTAGGTTGTTGTGGATCGTCTTACTAAGTCTACACCCATTATTTATATTTGGGAGGATTTCTCATTGGATCAACTGGAATGGATATATATCTGGGAAGTTGAAAGTTTTCATGGAGTTCCACTATCTATTGTATCTGATTGAGATCTAAGATTCACCTCTAAGTTTTGCAAGAGTCTTCAAAATTCTTTGGATATTGAATTGAACTAAAGTATGACCTATCATCCTCAAACTGAGGGCCAATCTAAGTGAACTATTTATACACTAAAGGATATATCATGATCATGTTCTATGGACTTCAAAAGTGGGAGGGACCAATATCTTCAACTGGTGAAATTATCTTAAAATAATAGTTTCCACATGAGCATATGAATGGAACCTTATTAAGCCATGTATGGGAAGAGGTGTAGAACACTAGAATGTTGGCATGATGTCGGTAAACCTAAGATTATAGGACTAGAAATGGTCAAAGAAATGGTGGAGAAGTTGAAAACAATTCAGCATCATATCAAGGTATCCCAGAGTCAATAGAAGAGTTATACAGATAACCATCGACAAGACCATGAGTTTAAAGTCAGAGATATGGTATTTCTACGCATATCTCCAAGGAAGAAGGTTATGAGGTTTGAAACAAAAAGTAAGTTAAGTCCTAGGGTCATCGACCCCATCGAGACTCTTGATCGTGTTGGGGTTGTGGCCTATCGACTAGCACTTCCACCTACCATGGACAAAGTACATGATTTATTTCATGTATCCCTCTTAAAGAAGTAAATACTAGACCCTTCACATATACCCTCTTCAGATGTAGTATATCTATATGATGCAGTTTCATACGAGGAGAAACCAGTTAAGATCTTAAAGCTTTTAGAAAAAGTTCTACAAAATAAGACAATGCCCCTCGTCAATTTGTTGTGGCGAAACCATAAGTTTGAAGAAGCGATGTGGTAATTGGAGCTTGGAAAGGTGGTGGTGTCATTGGGCTTCGTTCTTGACTAAGCCCAATCTGAGCATGAACACGATAGGCTTGAGCAGAACCGACTACGAGTGAAGTGGAGGTTAATATAGATTAACACCCGAGCGATGTAATCGGAGCTACCCAAAGAGTCTGTCACCATCGCACATCTTACCCTTCTATCTTTTGTGGGTGTTATAAGGGGTTATGTAAAAATACCCTAGCATTGTGACTATATACATTATTTTTGTATAAATAATGTGCATTCATTTTATTATTGTTACTTTGTAAATAGTTTTTAAAGAACAAATACTATTTTTAGTAAATATTCTTCTAAGAAATATATTTAGATTAATTAATTTATTTTTTAATTAAATAATATTTTAATAAAATATTATTATAATTTAATTACTTTTTATTAATTATAAATGATCATATAATTTTATGAATTCAATTATAATTTTTATTATGGGGCGAAAACTGTTTTCTCAAAACCCATGAATTTTTGGTAAATGTATATTTTTATTTTAAAAGTAAAAAATCACATATTTATAAAATTATTTAGATAAAACAAATATTATTTTTGGAATTATGATGTCTAAATTATCCAACTGTGAATTTTTCATTATTTTCTAAGACAATCGAATTTTTGGGTAAAAATTAAATGCTGTTTAAATATATAATGTGTTTTATGACAACATAATGACCCAACAGGAATGTAATAAAATAATATTGACATTATTTTCGTCAAATATATATTTTCCATTAAAATAATGTGAGTTTGGGTTTGTTTTATTTATTTTACAATGATTTAGTAGACCCTTCAAGTCTTATAAATCATTTTGTCTTTTTAAATTGTTTTCCATGAGATTGTGACTCACCTCTACATAAGAAACCCTATTATTTTAAGGGGTTCGGCCATTGGCATTATAAAATATTTTTTCCACTCCCCTTTGGAAAACCCCATGGGCAAAAACCAAGTTCTGGTTTTTGGTTTTGATTAGTTTAATGTGAGGTGTCCCAAATCTAAATAACAAATAATTCCCTCTTCATTCCTACATAAACCCACACAAGATCCCACTTAATCTTCACTCAAAGCCTTTGTAGTTTGACCAAAACCTCCCCTCATCTATCTAAAATACTTTAAATGTTCCCCAATCTCCAAATAATTCTCTCTCAAGCCTCTCTCGAGCCTTTGGGATCACACATCCAAGTAAGGGATTTCTTCCTTTCACATTTTTTGTCCAATTTTCTTTAAGTTGTTATGCCATTTTGTTTTCAATTACAAATGTTGGGGTATGATTTCACACCCCCCATCATATTGTCTTAATTATGTTTGGATGATGGGAGACCCCTTTATATCTCACTAATTCCTCCCATGTACACTCGTTACCATGCTGAAATTCCTTGAGAGATTTCCCTCTAATATTTTACATCCAAATAATTATTTTGTATTATGCATCTAAATTCCATTATGTTTTTTAGGACATGCATCTATATGAATTTCTTATTGTCCATTTAATGTATATATGATGATACACCATTTTCTCTCTCATAAACCATTTTCATGAATCCTTATGTCATGCCGTTATGCTGCAGAAATTGCACCACATTTTTTCAAGCCAAGATCATTGTATAGTGAAAACCATACCCATGTCTCTATCAAGGGTATTCACTTTTATATACATATACATATGGAATGGAACATTCATGTATTTATTCCACATTACTTAATCGTGGAATAACTAATGATGTTGATTGATTCCATGATCCATTTGGCACACTTATGCATGAAATGAAATGTTTAAGAAAGGTTTGTCGTGATAGAGCTCCAATGCATTGGGTAAAGTATTGTATCATGACATGTCATTTAAAATGGGTGTTGACTCATAATAATTAAAGTTCAATGACATTTTACTCATCCTTCATACGAAATGATGGTGTACTCATGCTCCATGTTCAATGATTCTTGGCTCCTGCTAATTCCATGTTAGGTATTGTTGCCACATTTCCATGTTATGATTATCAAGATTTATCAAGCCTTTATGTTCATGTTTCTCTTGTGCTCAATTGATATGCCTATTGTCTAACATTTATTGTGTTCCTCATGTTATTCCATGTTTATTCCCTTACATGGCTCTATAGCTCACCCTTTTCCTATGCATGTCCTCATGTTATCCCATGCAATGTAAAGTACCTTGGGATGTAGTGGTCAAGTAAAGGAAGTCATCAATAAATATGATGTGTGTTTGATGTTCTATGTAGTTATGTAATGTTCCTACGCCCCAAATAAACTAGACCTCTCGATCTTCTATATAGTATCAAGTGAATATTTTATGTAATAAATTAGGTTTAACTGTGTAATAAAAAGAAGGGTTGTCATAGAAGTGGATCCTTAATACAAATTTTTTTGATAATTAATGTATTTCTTATTTTATAATAATAATAATATTTCAGACCTTTTATTTGAAGACATTATTTCCTCTAAAATGAGTTAAATTAGGCTTTTTTAGTTTGGTTTTTAGTCAATTATTTAATATTTTTAAATGTATAGAACTAATCCATAGTGAATATATTGAAAAAAAATATAACTAAAAATATGAAGAAAATGAAATTGACTATAGGACGAAAAATCTACGGACCATAATAAAAAAAATGAAGTGACCCTAAGAAAAAAAATTGAGCTGACCAAAATAAGGTAAATGAATTAAATGCAAGAACAAAATTGATCTTATTAGAAATAAAAAAATGTAATAGACATAAAGAAGGAAAATAAACCATCCACAAGAAGAAAAATTAACTAACTATAAGAAGGAAAATGAACTGACTGCCAGAAAAAAAAAATCATTAGATTAAAAAAATATATATATAATTACTACAGGGAGAAAAATAATCCTACCATAATAAGAAATATCAACCTACAACGTGATGTCAAAATTTGGAAATGTCTGGAATATAGATAAAACCTATGTCCACATAATGACTTTGTCATGTTTTGGTTCAGAATATGATATGGTTTAGTTATATATTTATATTAAGAATTACTGTATATTTTTTCATTATTTTCTCTTAATTTAATTAATACTTACATTCTTTATTATTATTTTTATCCTAGGGAAATTTTTTTTTTATATTTCATATTTTATTTAACGTTTAATTAAAATTATCAAATTTATATTAATATACCAACTATTTTCATTGAACATGAAATATTTAAATTAATATTACTTGAAATATGGATATTGTGTCTCGTATATATTATTGTAATTTTTTGAGATTATTTATATTTGTTTTTATGATTCCATTGGTAGTTTTATTTAATGTAATATATTTTTTTTCTAAATTCAATTTTAGTTTTATATATTATTTAAGGAAACCCATGTGATAGTAATTTTAATTCACATTCAATGAAGAATGATCATGTGTCTTTAGGAATGATGAAACAAAACAACCACCATGAATTGAATCCTTTTTTACTTTAACAAAATCAATATATTTAGTTTTATAAAATTATATATATTAAAAAATGTTGAGTATATTCATGAATAGTAATTTTGGATACCCTTTGGAGAATAATTACAACTCTTGATATAACCTCAATCATTTGATACATTGGTGTTAGTGATAGCCTTGTTTCCTCGACACTTAGATCCATTCGTGATCATTCTTTTCTTTAGTTCATACTTATTTATATTATTTTCTATGTATAATATTCTTAGTTATACTACCCATAAAATTTCGGGGATGGTCTTTACTACTTCATAAAAAGGTTATAGGTTCATCCATAATTGGAAAAAATGAAATGGTATTAGCTGTTCCCTTTTTAGTAAGAGGAAATGTTTTATTATACACCACATAAAATTTCATCTTCTATGTTGTGCCTTAAATGTTTTAAAAGGTAGTTCTAAAGGGTTGTGACTCCCTTCAAAAGTTAGAGATTCCATTATAGTGGGTGTCATCTCTCTATGAATTTCAGTGGGGTGAAGAGTAGACAATGATCTTTTAGATATAATCTACTATATAAATCATTTTATCCATCCCTATTTAAATTTCCATTACATTAAACTAAAAATATTATTATTTTAAAATTTTGTAAAATTAAAATTCACTCTCATTCCCAATTTGACTATTTAGAAATTATCCTGAAGTCCCAACAAATTTTTTCCTTGAAAAATATTTTAATGAAAAGTGTGAGAGAATTTTTATTCATCTCTGTTGGATGTATTTTCCCTTAACACTACCTAAAATAAATAATATGCAATTTAATAATCGTTTTATACTTATATATAAATGTATATTAGCATAACAAAATCTTATTCAATTTCATTTGATTCTCATTCTCATTATAATCAATAAAAATTAGCCATTTCTCTCAAGGTACCACATTAGGTTCCTTGTTATATATTTTTTAGGTATTTAATGATTTATTGTTATACTATTCCCAATGTCTCTATTTAAAATCCATCCATTTCATACCCAAATTATTTATTTTTCATAGGCATTAAATCATGTATTTCAATGTAAAATGGAATAATAAATACAAAAAACCTTCATTCAAACTACTAGAATTATATTTCAAAATGACTTTAGATTTAATCATATATGATTAATATATTAAAATTAACATTATCTATTAATAAAATAAATCATTCATCCATGAAATAGGAATATGTATATAATATAAATGTGTAATGGTAAGGGTCACTATCTCACAAGGTAACTGACCCAAGATCTTCTAAAATATTCCAATATCTTCCTCTATCGATATACCCAAACTATAATGGGGTACATCTATGTTTAAAAAAATCACATTTCACACTTCTGGACCATTAATATTTATTTCCTTGGTTTCATTATTTGTATATTCTTTGAAAAAAAATTATTATTTTAGTACAAAAAAATAAAATAAGTCTTTTCACATTGAAATTCATACTTATAATAATCACTCTCCAATATCCATGTGAGTTAATCAATGTGACCACCTTCTTGGTAAATTCATGAACATCACTCGTAAAACTTAATGGTCTACCAAAACACTCCAATTCGGTAGATTTAGCTATAGTATGTATGATATATATCATTAGAAAGGATCCAAAGGGAATTCTAAAGATAATATTTCTTGTGTCTACTGGATTATTTAACGAAGCCTAGATTTCAAGTTGGCCATGTGTCATCAATCAACTACTGTCACTTGAATTTTTTTCCCTAAAATTCAGGTTATAGAAACAAGTTAAAGCATTTTTAAAAAATATATATATTAAGATAATAATGAAAAATAAATAATATAAATACACCAAAAAATGTAAAAATAAAATATAAATAAAATAACTTATGCACAATAATTAAAATAAATAATATAATGCATAATTTGATTGGATGTTTAATATATGAATACACATACAGTACATTCCATTTTTAACTATCATATTTTAATAATTCTCCATTGTTACAATGTAATGTCCTAGACACTTCTCTATCATTAAATTGTGAGTTTTGGGTGTTGGGAGACTTGAGATTAGTTTTATGATGTCATATGAGGAATTAAAGTAAAATATGAAACTAAAGATATTGTTTCATTAAGTTAATTAATGATTCATTACTTCTGATGTTTCTTACAATCCATTAAGAGTATGTTCTAGGGTTCTGGATTGGTCTGATTCATGATGTGAACTACTATTCACATCATGAATATTCAAGGTATAGTTTTTTAAGGATCTATTTTTAATGGTTTAATAGCATGGAATTATATACTCATGGTGTTAAATTCTTCTATTTTTTTAATTGAGTGACTTTTTTATGGATGTGAACCACTTTAGGTTCATGGTGTGAATCAGATATTCACAACTTGAATGGGATGATTTCTAGAATATCTATAAATTCCATCCTCTATCAGATGTTCTTTATTATCTCTTTAATATAATTATTTTTTAAAAAATTAAGAAAATTTAGTATCCCTAATATCCCATGATCCTTTATTTTTTCCTTTGGTTTTTAGATATTTTATATCAGTGACTGAGGGTGACTTTGTTCAAATTTTCCATTTCAGTTCCTCTTTGTTTCCTTAGGTATTTTGATATTTTTTTTATGATTTTGGGGGTTATGATATATGTTTATTGGGATGTCATTTTCTTTCATACTAATTTGAGGGTCCTTTATGTGGTTACGGCCGCATGATTCATCCTCTCTTACATTGGATTTACCCAACAACTCGAAAAGTGTCATTTGGAGTAGGGGATTTGATTTCTCTCTCTTTTATGTACATATATGTTTTCATCAGGATTTATATTTCTTTTGAGTGAGTAATATGAATTATAATAAAATAGATAATAAATTGGACTAATGACATTGAAGGGAAAAGTGAGAACCACGTGCAGTTACTGGTTTCCAACAATATTGTTGTCATTATGTTATGTTATATAATTTTTATGGGAATTATGCCTTATAATGATCGATTGATTTTTTTAATTCTCTTCAATTAGTAAAACCATTAAATATGCTTAGTTTATAGTCTTAGTTAACATGTTTATTTTATTCTTGGCTATTTGCATGTGGCATGGTGGCTTTGGTTCTGTGTGGCTTTGTGGCATTACATGCGTATAACTTTGTATCCTTAATTATCTATGGATTTAAAGGCTTTTTTTTCTATGAAGGTTCATTTTTGTGGTTATATGATATATTTTTAGTTGTAGTTGAATAATTTTGATATATATATATATATATATATATATATGTTTGTGTTTATGGCTATAGAATTCATTGGAAGAATTTAAAATAATAAATAAATGAAAAACTCTAAGAGATAGTTTGGTTAAAAAATAATAATGGGTAAAATGAAATTTGATTTTATCCCATAGTTAGATGCAAGTGGTTGGGAATAGAGATTGATGATCTGATGAAAAAATATTTTATTAGTCCTAGAGTTTCATCATACAAAGCTCTAGCTTTATTCACTATGATGGAATAAGGTAGTTTAATGTTTTTAAAATTCTATGGATTGCTGAATTAGGTTAAAATCTAGAATTGTTATCCTATTTGGAGAATTGATGATTTCTTTAACATATTTATAAGAGATAACTGGTTTTTTATGATTTATTTGTGGTTGGGATATCGTTAATTGATTGTGAAAATAGAAATTATCTCAATGTATGCCTTCTAGGGTAGGTATGAGATCTTTAATGATGTATTCAAGCCATTTATTTTCATTAATGAAATATCTATGTTCATGGGACTCATGAACTCTTTATTTCATGAGTTCCTATAAAATTTCTTAGTCATGTTCATCGAGGACATCATTTTATACTCTATTTTAGGATTATGAAGATCATAACCAATATATTATTTTTTAGACTCGATGATTCCTCCAATAAGATGGGTAAATTTCTATGTGTATGTTATGGATATAATTCTATTATCTATATGAAATACCAATAGGGAGTAGCGGTAAATACATAAAATATTCGAGTGGTTTTCCATTTTTTATCACCCAAGAACAAGTAAAATCTATATTGATTTCATGGTCTCATTAATTTTTGTTGGATGGTTTTATCTAATTTCTCTCAGATTGAACCACCATTGACTTCCTTATCAAAGAAGGACCATGCCTTTGTTTGGGACGATCAGTCCTAATAAGATTTTGATAAATTGAAGTATGAGTAGTTTTGAACTACAATTCTTTTATTTCCAACTATAGAAGAGATATTTGAGGTTTTCTATGATATTTCATACTTTTGTTTGGGGTGTGTATTGATGCAGTAGTGGAAAATGATCTCTCATGGGTTTATGTAGTTACTCATAGATGATCTTAACCACACCACCCAGAATATAGATATGATTGTAGTGGTTTTTTCCATGTATTTTTGGATACATGATTTCATCGAGGAACAATCTATGGTATTTATAGATCACAAAATCATGAGTTATGTTTTTCCAAACGTGACCAGAATCTAAAATAAATAAAGGTGGATAGTGTTTCTACAAGACAATTTTTTTAAGACATTCAATTAAAAAAAGGAAATGTCATCACATATGTGCTAAGAATAGTTTCTTTGTAACCCGTTCAAGAATTGGAGGATTTATAGGGGTGAAGGTGGAGTTAACATCTCTCTATTAGATAGAATACATGGTTAATGGTTAAGGATAAATGTTTTGGATGATGATAGATACTGCCTTGTTATGTATGGTTTAGAGTCAATATGGGTAAACTCAGATATTGAGGAGGTGCATGACTAGATAGTTCATGATAATGCCTATGAGGTATGGTAAAATCATGGTCATCATTAGGTTATGATTTATGGAAGGATTTTCATCCTGATAGAGATATGTGAGGAACTCCTCCTTGAGTTTCATAGTTCCCCTCAGATAGTATACCCTAGAGAATTTAAACTGCATCACCACATAAGTAGATAGTTCTAGTCGTCGGGAATGAAATTATTAATTGTGTAGTTTGTAGTGTGTTATAAATTATGTTAGTATATAATGGTTTAAAAATGTGTCCCTAGTGGTATTCTGTAGCTCATAAAATTTATTATAAGGGAGTGGTATGATATATTGATTGATTTCATTACTGTTTTCCCTAAGGATTAGGGTAGATATGGTGTTATCTTGATGAGCATGGAATAACTAAAAAATTCATCTCCCATTCTTGTGATTCAGCCATCAAGTAACATAGGATTACTAGTGAGAAATTATATGGATAATATGGTGTGGCTTCATGGAGCCCAATGAACCATCATTTATGATAGATACCCATGATTTACTTCATGAGTATCAATGGTATTACGAAACACCTATGACTCTCAATTATGCCACTGGACTATTTTTCACCCCCATATGGACAATAAGATGAATGAATGCCATCTAGAAATTAGAGGATAATTTGTGGTCATGTGTCTTATGTTTTGGTGGGTCCTGGGTATGATTCATATCTTTGTTCAGGTTTTCTTACAATACTTTTTACCTCCCATTCATTGTTATAAAACACTTTGAGGAATTATATGGCAGCAAATGTTGATCACAGTTGAGGTAGAATTAAATTAGAGAGGTAACATTTCTTTGTCCCAACATGTTGAATATCAGAATTGGGAAGATATACGTGGTTCACAAATGTTCAGTGGTTGAATAGGACTTCCAAAAGGCTTATTCTGATCATTATGGTAGGCCTTTATATTTTGAGGTTGGGTACCTTGTTTTCTTGAAGTATTCCCCTCATTGAGAAAAATGGAGATTTGGATAGTGAAGAAATCTCTCACCTTAGTTTCTTAAACCATTCAATGGGATAGATCACATTAGTGAGGTGTCTTCTAAGATGCTTCAACCCCCATAGCTAGATAGAATTCAAAATTTCTTCCACGTGATATAGCTCTATCAGTTCCTTCATGATTATTCCCACACTATTGAATGGGGGTATGAAAAGCAAAGATGAGATAACATTCTTGGAAAAACTGATCATGATTTTGGACCTTAGATAGAATTTTTTTTGAGAGCAAGATATCCACTTTTTTAGAACAATTATGGCATTGTTTTCTTGAGGAGAGTACATGGGAGAATGTGTCTCATATGTGTTCTATGTAACAAGGGATATTGGTTCACTGATTTTTTAGAAGTTTAATGGAAATATTTTTTTGATTATTATTTCACTTCTAGCTATCCGGTTTTGATAACATGTTGTTATATTTTGGGGAAGGTTTTATCCTCGTTTGAGTGGTGTCTCATGGGGGAGTGTTTTGCTTCTTTCAAGTGGTTGATGTTGATTTTCCTTTTTGGTTTTTTTATTCTCACAGATGTGAATAATTTTATAGGTGTCAAATTTAATGTCCCAAACCCTTCTAGCTTATTACATTGTGATTTTTGTGTATTGAGAGCCTTGATATTTTGTTTGCGTAAGGATATGAGGAACTATAGTAAAATATTCAATGAAAGGTGTTTATTTGTAGCATTGATTGATTATTCATGGAATATAATGTTTCATGGGGTGATTTCATGACTTGTTATAGAGTTTTTTCATTGAATAATTAATGATGTGAAATATTGTTCAGGGCTTGAATATTCATAGTGGGGTTTTTTGAGGTTTCTTCTACATTGTTCTCATGGTGTGAAATTTTAGATTCATGAAATGGAATGACTCTAAAAATATTTTATTTTCTAACATATTTTTTATCAAATATAGATCATGTGAGGTTCACGGAAGGACAAATCCATTCACATCATGAATTGGATGATTTAAAGGGTATCTATAAATTTCATCCCACTTCTAGTCTTCATCATTCTTTCTTTGGATCTCCATAATTTTAGGTGATTTAAAAGATAATTTGGGAGCACTAAAAGGAAATTATTTGTAGTATTCACCTATGGCTTATTGAGATTCCATATAGGTCATTTTGGGTGATTATTTCCTATCATCCCATATAACTAACTCTATATTTATTTGGGGATCTCATAATAGTTGTGTTTTGTTTAGTTGAGGGTTTGTTGGGATTTTATTGTGATGAAATATAATTGGGTTTCAAATTTAGTTCAGAATCGATTGTGTTTTTATATTACTACAGTAAATAAAATACGTCTTTAGCTTTGTGATGGTATTTAGAATGTAAATTTTTAGTTAGAGGATTCAAGTACTCTCTCTTTTTTGTGTTTCTTTTAAAATATCATTCTTTTTCGTCCCATTAGGTGAGTTGTACAATTTTTTTTAAAATGATATTAATGTGGACTAATGAAATTGAAATGAATGGTGTGATGTGAATTTGGTTATTAGTACTCCTTGATATTTGTTTAGTTTTAATTTATCCTCTTATTAAGGGAATTGTGCCTTCTAATGATGGATTTATTTGAGAATAACCCTTAAATGGTTTAATTGTTAAATCTTGAAAATAAAAATCCATAATTGAAATGGCTATTTTATGCTTTCCCTATTGTGTGTAGATTTATGACCATGGTTTTTTGGAATAGTGGCATTGTTTTTCATTGACTTGGTGGCCTTGGTTGTGTCATGGCAGTTCAACATTGTGATTATATGGTAGTGGTTCAGTATAAATTGAATAATTTTTTAATATATATAAGACAGCATGTCTAGACAATTTATTTCAATGAATTAAAACTATTTACTAAATAAGTCAATATAGGTGATTATTTTCTTAAAAAAATAATAGAGAAATGGGGATTGGGTTGTGGCAGTAGGTAGGATTCTTTTGATTGGTTATTATACATTAGAGATATTACTTGGTGATGTGATATTAGTAGTGAAATAATAGTGGATATAGTGGGGTTTTTTTCTCAACCAATAGGATTGGGATTCTGTGAGAGAATTATATTATTGTATTTCTTATGACATTTCTACACACCTGACCCATGTTAGGTTATCTTACCAACTCCCATAAACCCTGTGGGTGTTTTCCCTAACATCTAGGATGGGTATGATTTAGATGGATAACTACCACTCCCCTAATATTTATTTGGAAGTATATTATTGCGATATTGGTGGTGTATGTTGAGATATATGGTAGAGGTCAAGTGTGATAACAGGATAGAATGATTTTTATGTCCTATGGGTCAATAATAATGTACTTCCCTAGTTTTAGAATATAAGATATGTGGTTTCTTCCATGGGGAATGGTATGAATTTGGTTTTGTGAGACATGATATATGTAATTACTCAGTCAAGATAGTTATATCACTGAGAGGGGGATGTGTGAATCAGAGATATTTTTTCCTTTATATTTCTTTACTTTTGAAACATTCCTCACATCCTGTTAAAGATTTCTTTGTCTACAAAAAACAATTCAAACACACATCCAAAGGAACACAAGAATTTATAAGGTCCACTTATCATTTAGAGTAGGTATGTCCTTTATATGGTTTTAAAATAATCCAATACCACACAATCAACTAGAAAACAATATTTTTCTGTGCAATAAAATTAGTAAGATATGTCCTTACACTCATATAGCATTTTGTTCATTACAATAGTGCATCTGCTTCGAATAGAAAGAAATTTTGTAATACAATTTTGTGCTTCCTCATCGACTTTCACAAAAAAAATATGCTACCAAATAAACTCTTCACTTTTTACCCAAGAGTATGTAAGAACTTTTTGGACTTCATAATGAAATCCATTCTGATTTGTCGGTCTGATTCCCAAGTCCAATTTCTCAATATTGAAAAATAACTTTTTCAGAATAACGATGAAACAATCCCCATATTCTTCTTTATTAGTCTAAAAATCTCAACAAGATTTTCCAGATCTGATTATCCACCCTAATATATTAATAATATGAATACGATCTTGTCTCTTCTCCTTTATTCTTCAATATGTAAAACCTATTCCAGAATAATCAATTTGGGGGATTCTTATTGATAGAATTGTAGAGTTTCTCTGTTCTATTTTTGTGATGGATTTAAGTCATAGAATATACAGATTATTCTCTTCAATTTAAGTACATGCCAAAATAATTTAAGTAGGATTATATAAATTTTTTCCTACATTACCAAATTTTAAATATCTTGATTCTTCATTTAATCTCACATCTTCCATTAACTTGTCAGCACAATTAATTTCCCATTAATTTTGGATATCCCCTTGAATTCTTAAATGATTCAAACATCCTAAAAAATCATCATTCTAAATCTATTTCATCATTCTGATTTCCCAATAGGATTTCCTCATTATGATAAAGGATTATGTTCACTATAATTTTCTTGACCCACCTAAAAAAAATAAGAACTGAATAATTCTCATTAGGTTTCTTTTCACCAATTAAAAAACCAATATGCCCATTATAATTTCCTCATTACAATAAAGACATTATATTATTCAATAGGTTTCTTTATATCGGTTGTGAAAAATTCAAAAAATATGTATTCCCATAATGATCATCCATACAAATTAATAAAAAAGAAAAACACATTCTTGTAACTTCATGAAAGATTCATGTCCCCCATTAAAAATACATTCAAAAAATCAAAAAAATGACTCTTCTTCTTCTTCTTATTTTCTATTGACCCACATTGTATATATATTCAAACATTTCATTATCACTTTACTTAATAGAAAATCATCTCGATGAGAAATATTTGACTATATTGTTGATTGATCATAGACACACACAAAAATTTGTATTCAATTCTCACAAATTATCTCAAGATAAATTTTCATAAAAAAATCTATTTCCAAAAAATATATTTACAAATAAACCTAAAATGTCAAAAGCATTCCAAAAAATATATAATAAAAAATCAGTGTTAGATTAACTCTGATTTTCGGTGGCACACCGAGTCTGATAGACTGGTTTCGCTATCTTCGACTTCAGCAACTTCTTTTCTTTTACAAACATTATCATGTAAGAAAGAACTCATTTATTAATTTAAATATGGTGAAAATCACATTAATCATCATCTACCTGATAATATAAATTAATGTAACTTCTCAGTCATCCAATAAAATGTATCATTCCAACCACCTGGATATGATTGTCCTGAATATGATTGGAAGCTCCTTTTCTCCCTCTTTCATTAATCAAACTTTCATTACATGTTTTTTAGAATTCTAATGATTTTGTTGAATTAAAAAATAGGAAAGAATCATTATATTATCATTATAAAAATTTAGACTCTAATTCTTTCATATTAAAATCAAGTCTTTCATTTCAGGCTCATAGAGAGTCTGATGGTCTTTTTTGAAGAAAAAAGCTACCAATTATGATATACTTTCTCACGTTTGGGATCTTCATTTCCAAAATAAGATGTTTAGTGTGAATCTCAACATTATAAACTGAATTTATTTACCTTCTTTAACAATAAAAGAAGAAATCATTTAAAACAAACTTCTTCATTCTTCCAAATACATTATCCATCCAACTTGGTCCCAACAATCTCCCCCTTTGATTAAGTTATCAACCCAGATTAATTAACCATGAAGCATTGTAACCTCAAGATATGGTTACATATCTATATTTCTAGGCCTATGTGAGCTAACTAATTATGTGAAACAAAAATAATTGATATTAAAACCATGTTTAAAAAAGTAGAGATCATGAAAACCTCAATAGTGGAATTCACCTCTTTCTTCTCTTCCTTATATTTTCTAGTAAAAATATTTTTTTTACCTATTCAACATTCCAACTAATCACACAATTTATATTTTTTTATTTTCTAACATTACTTTTAATGATTGAGTTTGAACCCTAATATAAGACCACTAGATTTAACCCATCCAAGAAATAAAACATTATCTCCCACAACTTCATTTAATAACCATGCCTTCATATTTTCAAAATTCAAATTCAAAAAACCCATCAAATGGATTATGGATTAATTGTTGTTGTAGTACATGAGAAACCAACCCTCAAACACCTCACTTCCATCACGATGTCACTATCATCAATCTTCAACACCAAACACCATCACCATCCCACTTGATACAAACAAAACTATGCCATCGATGGTCCATTCATCCTCATTTTCTACCTCCTACTGCCGCCCATTTAGACTCACTTCCCAAAGACCCTTGAATATCACCGTTTAGCTCCACATCGGAGATAATGGTGGAATTTGGATCCAGAGAGGAGAATGGAGTGGGAATATGATGAAGAGGAAGGGATCTGTAACCTCCAAAGATCGTCTAAGACCATCTAACTAATGAAAAACATCACCACTTTTCCGTCATCATCCATTCATCATCGTACCAGAAACAAAATCACCAAAATGATAAACACCAACCATTGGAACATTCCAAACATAGACCATAATCATTGATGAGGATGAAAGCCCAAATTCCTCCAAAACCAGACCTTCAAAAAAACATCACGGTCGAGGGGGGACAACTAAGAAAAATCATAGGGCTATAAATCGAATAGATCCTGAGAAAATGGAAAATTCAAAACCAACACCTGAGTAGCTGAAGATCCATTTCAGCACTCCACTGTTAACATCCCAAAACATATATGTCACCATTATATTATAACAAGATGGGGTTTTATTACAATAGTATTGGCGAAAAGGGCATAGGAGGGAGAAGCAAAGAACTCAGGCGACATGAGGGAAGAGAAAAAGACTGAACCATTTCTTAGGAAACATTAGAGATCCAAATGCATAGACATGTTGTAATGATATTCAAATCATTGATGAAGGCCGAATAAGGGGGGAACCAAGGGGAAAACCCCTAAGATGAACAAAAAAGGTGCCCGCAATAGTGGAACCATGGGGAAGAAAATCCATAAAACCACATAACAAACAAGGAGAAACAAAATGAAGAACTTATGGGGGACAAATCAAATCAATGATGGGGGACCCCATAAGAATCCACCGCTGCAAAGAATCCAAGGGATAAACCCAAGTGAAGGGACACTTTCAGGGGACCAGGTGATTTCAGGGCCATTTCCTCCAACTAAAAAATGTTACCTTTTCATAAAACCACCCCAAAAAATAGTTATAATAGTTCAAACACTAATATGTTGGATTCCCATCTTACCCACAACTCCCCCTTTATACATGCTTCCTTAAACATTTTAGCTCATATTCAATGGATAGACTTATGAGTCAAGTCTCCTCCTTGAGAAAACTATCCAAAGGTGGTATGAGAGTGGAAAAAACAAATACCTCAACCTTTATGAGAATGATATTGGATACCCATGTTCATTATCAATTTAGAAAAGTATTCCTTCAGTAAAGGTTTTGTGAAAATTTCAACTACTTGTTTTGATGTAGGAACATACCTCAGGTTCAATTCATTCATCACCACATTCTATTTCATGAAATTATATTTGATATTAGTATGTTTTGAATGATAATGTTGTACTTGATTCCTGGTAAGGTTTATTTCACTTTGATTATCACAACCTAAGAACTAGGGTAACTTCCATTCAATAAGTAAGTCTTCTAACTAATTATTCATCCACATAAGTTAATTAGTGGCATGAGTGGAAGAAACATACACATCTTAGGTTGTTCTAAGACTTATTGAATTTTTTTTATTGTATTTCAACTAAAAAAACTTTTCTTAGAAAGAAAACTCCACTAGATGTGGATCTTCTATCATAAAACAATTTATTCCCAATCAGTATCTAAAAATCCAAGAAAATTAATATTTTCTAGACAATCATACATAATTCCAGATTTTATTATTACTTTCATATATCTGATAAATCCATTATAACAAGTAAATGTGATTCAATAAGGGTACTATTAAATATTTCACACATGGTAACTATATGAAAGATGTTAGGTCATTAGGTGATCAAATATAAAATAATTCTAATCAGCTTTAGAAAATATTTTTAATCAATTTTTTTCCTTATACATATTTACTAAACTTGGATCCCGCTGAAATTACTTCGGAAACTACTTTCTAATTCTCCATACTGATGCTCTAGAGAATTTCCAGACCACACTTTTCTAGATAAAAAAATTCTTCTTTGGTAAAATATATAACTAAAAAAGTATTTCATTTCTCCTAGCATGGACATCTCAATCAACATTTTCATCTCTTCAAAAAATATTTCACAATTTCATTCATCATTCCCAGCAAATATAAAGTCATCAACATAATTAATATTTATGAAATGAACCTTATAAATTTCCTTTATGTAAATATTTTTATCCACTCTTCCTTTCAAAATAATCATCTTCCTCGTGCAAGTATCTAATTTGGAATACCATGCTCTAGGATGTTTCTTTAGCCAATATAAGTCATTATTTAGCTTAAATAGATAACTTTAATCATTCCCAGCAATAATTCCTCAGGGTTTTTCTACTTAAACTACCTCATCAAAATCCCCATTTAACAATTTGGACTTCACATCCATTTGATAAATTTAGTAAATTCATCATGAATAAATTTCATGAAATATTATGGATGCTTCTAACCTTGACACTATAGAAAATGTTTCATCAAAATAAACTCCGTTAATTTGGGAGAAACCTTTTCACACTAATATTTATGTTTTTTCTCCCCACTTCACCATCATCATCCATCTTGTTATAGAAAACAAATTTTGTTCCAATAAAATTTTGGTTATCTGGCTTGGGTATGAGTTCCCAAGAACCATGATTTTCTATCTATCCATATACTCATTAATATAATGAACCCATTATGAATTATCAAAATATTCATTCACATATTTTGGTTCAACTATTGAATAAATGGAAGTATGTGTAACCATTTTTAAAGTTATTCTTATTTACACCTTCTGATGTTGATCAATATTAATGTTCTAAGATTCCACTTTCTTCCTTAGCCTATGATATGATTTTTGAGATTCTTTCTATACACATAAAATATATTAGTTTTATTCTTCTTATTGATTAGTATTACCACTTATACTATCCCAATCATAATTGTTCACATCTATTTTGTTATCATTCATAAAATCATTAATATTAAGAGTCTTTTTATCTTATTCAACCTTTACAATAAATTTCAAAAAAATCAACAATTATTCATAATTCATTCTTGAAACATTTGTATCATATTCCTTCTCGATCATAGACAATAAAAAATCCATCTTCACCTTTCTACTCAAAGATACCTTGTTTTCCACCTTTCTTCTTTTTGATGAATAGATACCCAAAAATTCATAAGTGTTTAAAACCTATTTTATTATATAACATTCTATATGGAGTCATGTCAAAACATCATATATAGAAACATATGTTTTCAGTATAAAAAAAGTACTCATGGATTTCCTCCAAATGTAATGAGAGAGACCATATTCAATTAACATAGTTCCCTCCATTCCAACAAGAATTTTATTTTTCATTTCAGCAACCCCATTTTCTTGAGGAGTATACAGTAAATTGAACTCATGTCAAATTTTTTGATTCTCATGAAAAAATTCAAATTATTAATTTATTTATTCACCACCATTATCATATCTTAACTTCTACACTATATACTTATATTCATTCTCTTAATTCCTCAAAAAACTTTTAAACATTTTAAGTGAATCAAGATTACGTTTCAAATATATAAACATTTAATGCAAGTAAATTCATCAATGAATGTGATGGTATACTTATCTACATTATTTTATTTTGTATCATTTTCCCATAGATATCGGAATGGGAAATTTCCAATGGTTGTTTTGAAAAAATATCATCTTTATTATGCATAGAATTAGTAATTTTTATTTAGAACAAATAGTTATACACCAATCTATTATTCTTGATGTATTAATAATTTCATTAGCATTGTTTATCTTTGATTACTTGCTCATGTTTCTCTAACACATGTGTCCCATACTTTTAAAACACAACAGATTCTCTTCCATCATATATAAATAAAACGAGTTTTGTATTTCACCAATCGAAAATAAGATTTATTTATTAAATTATATTCTTATAAAAATATTTCCATCTCCCTCAAATATCACAATAAATCTATCCTTTTTGAAAATGACATTGTTGGCTTAATCAAAAAAACTCAAACACTTAGGAGGTTTTGTTTCATCCCGTCAATGAACAAAGCCTTTTTAGATTTCAACTTTTATTTTTTCATGACAGTTTATCGAACATCCTTGATTCCGATTAATTCATCATTTCCAGATTTTATAGTACCTACTTTAAGTTTTTTTTACATTATTTAATAATTTCATGACTCTTGACACATGATAATGACACCCACTATCAAATTTCTAAGGATGTTATCCTTCAGTATCTTTTAAAACCGTTTCAACAACTTGATATTTGTTTCCATTCTCCATTATTTATCTTCAACTTATTATAATTTTTGACAAACATTTCTGTGATGGTAAAAACATCCTTTAAAATATGTCTAGGTAGTTCATATCTTTCACAAATAGTTTCAAGAGGTCAGAATATATTTTCATTTTTCACCCAAACCATTTCAGGTTTCTATCTAACATCATTCTAAGACTTTTCCCTTTGAGTGGGTTAACTACACCTAAAAATGTTTCTTCTGTAATATATGGGATAGTTATAGTGTTGCTGATTGAACTAACACATATTTTCATTCTGTCTGAATACACCAAAATACTAGCAATATCTTTAGAATGAATATTTTCCTCTAAAACATCCATATTTATTGGATTTGTGAACATCATTCTCATAAACTTCTTGTCTTTCTTGTAAAATCATTGTTGATCACTAACCATTATGTTCTCAATCGGAAAATTCTTTTACATCGTGGTTTTTTCACCCTTATCATAACTAGATGTAATGTAAACCTTTTTTAACTCAAAATATTTAGAATCTTCTGCCTTTTCAAATTTTTTCATCTTGGCCACATACATAAACTTCGAATATTTCTAATTTTATGGAACAATTCCATCCTTCCTCTCGACCTTTGAAGGTATATTTTTTTATCCTTCTCAGGTTCCTCCTAACATGAACATTCACAAACATCAAAGATAAGTTTTTTAAAACATTGACCAATCGGTTCAACATTAGAAACATTATGTTGGATATGTTTCAAATCCTCTTATATTTACTTTAGAATACTTTCCAGATTTTCAATAAGAATTATTATTTCTCAATATATTTCTTAAAAGAATCAATTTATTTCAGTATCTTGACTTTCTGGTTCAGAAAACATGATTGATTACTTAAGAATATTCTTCACTTTTCCATTTCCTGGAATCTTTCTCAATCCTCCCAATCATTTTCAGGCTTTCTTTCAATTATTCATTTAGATTGAATGCTAATTTAGATTCTTCTTCTTCCTCAGAATGACTTCTTTTGAATTATTCAATATTAATAGTTGCAATAAATGTATTCTCACCATCATGCTCAGCATTAATTTGGGATTCAACATCATTTCCTTCTTCTACTTCATCTTTAGATAAGAAATTTATTCTTTTGGATTCAAGGAGCCTTTTATATTTTACTTTAGAATTGGATTTATCCTTATCACTAGGTTTCTTCCATAACCCTCTTGGCCTTATTTCTTCTTAATCATTATCCTCTTCTTTATTAATTTAAGGACAATTATCCACAAAGTGAAAAATAGTTCCACATTCAAAACACTTCAATTGAAGCTTACCATTGTATTTACAATAACCTGTTATATCATTTTTTGAAAATAAGGATTAAATTTCATCCAGATTTTTTCATACCTCATTTTCTGATTCAGAGTTAGCAACATCATCATCCTCAAGAATATTTTGAAACTTCTCTTCCACTGATTCATTGAAATTCATTTCTCTCTCAGCTTTTGTTTTTTCCTTTCTAATTATTTCTCTTCTCAAATAATATGTAACGAGAAAGATCATATTTGTGAATATCTATCTTCCAATGAAGTAATATTAGTATTCAACTTGTCAAAAATGATTTTGAAGATAGTTTCAACAAATGTAGAATCTTACAACTTTTCACTAAGACATATGATAGTTCTAAAAATTTCATTCACTCTATTAAATAATAGAAAACAAATTTCTATTCATGTATCTCTATATCTTCACTATTCAGCGTCCAAATTTGTGACTTTTCCTTCTTTACTTTTTTATTCCCTTTATAAATATTTTTCATCTTATACCAGATAATTTTGGTTGGGGAAACACCTTTCACTCTTTAAAACTCAATTTCAGGATGTGAAAAGACTAAAATACTTTTAGCTCTTCTATAATTCTCAAGATTCCTATTATCAATAGTTGTAAGAGGATCCTTATAATTAATAGGATGTAATACATCTGTTGTAGCTCCAAGAACATTATACCCAAGTGAACTAAGATAATTCATCCTTCTATCTTTATAGATATGAACGTTTTTTCATTCAATGTTCAAAATCTGCTTAGTTTTCAAACAATTAAGATTATCCACCTTAAAATCAATTAATGAAAACCGAAAAGTGTAAACAAAGAGAAACTTCTCTATGATACCACTTCTAATTTCCCTATCATATAGTTCTATCCTTGATATTGGAGGGGGTGAATCTGTGATATGTTTTCCTTTAATGTTTCCTTTGTATTGAAATAGCATTATCCTCTAATTAAATATTTCTTAATCTACTCGAAAATCAAACTCACATACACAGGAACAAAAGAATTTTCAAGGATTACTACTCAGTATGATTTCCTATTTCCTTTGTATGGTTTTGAAATAATATAATACCACACAATCCACTATAAAAAATACTTTTGTGAGTAATATAATGAGTAGGATATTCCCTTACACTCGTGTAGCACTATGTTCAATACAATAGTGTATGTGATTTGAATTTCCCGAAATGATGTAATACAAATATCAGCTTCCAGATAAATCTTTACAATACATAAGATTTCAAAAAATAGTTATTCATGTCTAACATAAGAGTAGGTATGAACTTCCTTTACTTTATAATGACACTAAGTCTAATTTCCATGTCTGATTCTCAAATCCATCATTCAATATGGGATGAAACATTTTTTAGAATACTGCTAAAAATCGTCAATATCTTCTTCCTCAATCTAGAAATATCAATATAATTTTCCCAATTTGATTATACATCCCAATATGACAATAAACTAAATATGATATTGCAACTTCCCTTTCCTTCTTATGTTTAGAAAAGTTCTTTAAGAAAGAGAAATCCTGAAACTTCTTCATGCTAGAATTGTAGAGCTTATTTCTCCTCTTTCCTGAGTGATGAAATTCGTAGAATACCCAATGTATTCTCATACTTTTATAGACACACCAAAATGGTTTAAGTGGGATTCTAGATTTTTTTTTTCATTTTTTACCAATTTTTTTGAATCTTCAATCTTCCTTAATTATTAGATAATTCTTTGACTTGTGTTGTGCCTTTAATTTCCATTCAATTAAAAATATCCTTTTAAATCCTCAATTATAAAAACTTCCTAACAAATATATAGTCCAAATATTATTCCCAATTCCAATTTCTTATTATGATTTCTAATAAAAATTAAGGTATTTTGTCACTCTGGTTTTCATAACCAACTTTCAAACAAATCAGAACTCAATACTTCTCATAACGTTGCACGACATAAATTGATTAACTAATATGATCATTCTAATATAATCATATTATGAAGATAATATATTCTTTAATATGTTTCTCTACATCAATTTTCAAAAATAAAAAACATATGACTTCTTTTTAAGATTCTACATACCAGCTGATAAAAACAAAGGCAAAAAAATCATGGAAATTTAAGAAACCTACATGTCCCCCTTTGAAAACACTTCCAAAAATTATTCAAATAATACATTTCTTATTCTTAATTTCTCTTAAACCACCTTCTAAGGATACTAAAAAAGTTTTTATCACTTTCCTAAAAAATCATCTTGAAGGGAAAGGGATGATTATATTATTGAATGATTTTGGTCTCATGAAAAAATATTTATTCAATTGTCCAAACATATCGCCAGATGATCTTCATAAAAAATTTATGTTTCAATAAACATTTATTATCAATCATCCTCCTATTTCATAAGGATATAAAAATTTAATTCCAAATTGGTGTCATAGTATCACTGATTACTGATGGCCCATCAAGTCAAATAGACAGGTTTCAACAGCTTCAACTTCAACAACATACTTTATTCCAAAACATTTATCTTGTAATGTGGAATTAATTCATGATTTTTAATATGTTAATGATCAACTCTAGCATCATCTAACACATAATGTAAAATATTGTAACTTATCATTCTTCTAGAAACATATTTCTTTCAAAGCACCAGAATATAATTGGAATAAATATGATTAGAAGCACATTTTCTCCATGTTTCATTCATCAATATTGTATCACTTATTTTGTACAATACTTAATATTTTTTGGATTTATAAAATAAAAAATCATCATTATATTTTCCTCATATTCATTCAGACTAGGATTATTCCCTATTACAATCAAGACTTTCATTTCAAACCCAATGTGAGTATAATGGTCATTTTCAACTATAAATCATCATCCCATTCCGATCGAATTTCTTAAGTTTTGTGAGTCTAATTTATTGAATGTGATGATTAGCCAAAATATAAACATTTAAAAAGTGAATAAATTTATTTTCACAACAATAAAAGATGACACACTTGTAAATAAATTCCTCTTAATTAAAAAATTCTCCAACAAACATGGTCCCAATAATATATGTTTGGTGTCAACATTGGTGGATATGGAAGTGATTAATCCAAATGATGTACTGATATTGGGTGATAGTGAAAACTAATTAGGGATGTTTGTTTGGGAAACTTTAGATTTATTATTATGATATTACATACTACTCTTGTATGCATTATTTGTTAATGGATTCATTATGAGGTCGGTGGGAATATTTTACTAGATTCAGCGTTGATTTGTTCCATTGTATGCTACTTGCGGCATTAGTATGCTCATTTCACATTGTAATTATATATCCTTGGTATTATCCTAATGATTATACATATTATACTAATCCTACACATATATAAACTAGTTTTCAGGTTTCTAGATAGAATTTGGTAATCGAGTTTGATATTATTAGGTCAAATATAGGGTTGTTGCAGTTTCTCGAGTATTATTTACTTCTGGTGTTTTTTATCATTAGATATGTTTGTATATATTTTATATTAATTAATGTATTTTACTTCCTACATAATGTTTTCAAATATATATTTAATAATATGGTGGTCTAGTTGATGGTTTTATATTATGATATTGGGATATTGATGGTAATTCATCCCATTTGAGTTTTTTATAACCTTTAGATATAGTTATTAACCTAGGTTGAATAGGAGACATGACTCGAGGGGGGAGGGGGTCACTCATTTTATTCATTTTCAACCTAGGATGGCTACCATTGTAGGGGGGCCACCATAACTTCTTCTAATTCATCATCCCTTGCAAGATTACATTTTCTATACCATTACATATGAAAAATTAAATGTCTTATTATTAATTAGATTAAATTCCAAAAGTTAATTATTCAACTTAATTTCAAATAATATAAAATTGTCTTTGTTTGATATACAAAACTATGCTGAAAACTTTATCTACAATATATTACATATAATATATAATTTTTTGTTATCATATCATGAAGTAAATATCATGTTCTTTATGGTCACCAATATCCATCGTGTTATAGAAGTTCACAGAATTTAATTGTAAGGTATCAATTTTGATGCCCTAGGAAATTTTGATTAAAGTGCATTTGAAAAATATAACTAAAAATGGACGACCTAGTTTAATTTAATAATATTATAAACTTTTCCATGATATCCTAGTATGATTTATCTAAAAATACCATTTTTTTAATCATTAATCTCTATCGATCATAGGAAATTAAATACCACAAACATTGTAACCACTGAATTTATATGCATCTTTAGACATCCAAAAAAACATCAAACCATCGAGCAATTTTTCTTAAATATAAATATTCAAGATATGAAAAATATTAATATATATTATTTTATTTATGGAATATATATATCAAGATATTATATTTACCAATTATATTATTTATAAACTTGTATGATGTGAAAAATATTATACAAGCACTTTATTAATAGATTTTGTTATATCTATTTCATTTAACAATCAACACCATAATAATAATTCGTTTTATATCCTCAACTATCTAAATAAAGTGTATATAACACTAATAATAATTATAATATATCAATGTGCTTGTAAAACATTTACTTGTATTAATATAATTTTTTAGATCCTTCTAATAGATTGGGTTATAGTAGGAAATATTATTTATTCCCTCTTTGGTTGAGATTGATTGTAGATGTTTTCAACCCATTTAACTCTATTGAATCGTGTTTTAATTTCATCTATGTACCTATGAGAAAAATATAAGACATAACATCACTTGGTAACTTTTGGAAATATGGACTCTTGGATTGGATTTATATTTTACATATGACATCAAATGTTCAAGATATTTTTTATAAAAATGAAAGAAGCATAGTTAAATATATATCTAGTTAATTTTTAAGAATAATTTTCACATAAAGTATTATATAAGAAAACTAACTCCCAATTATATCCATCGATCAATAATTTATGAGCCCTTTTAATTTAGCTTTCTCATCCAAGTGCATGTTCAAACACATCTGGAAATTATAAAATAATAGAGAAAGTTCATATTCATATGAAATAATATTATTAAAATTAGTTCAAGAAGTTTGTAAAAATAAATTACATGAAAATAATTCTTATAAATCTCTCTATGGAATATATAAATAACCCATAAAAGCATATTTAAATTTTTCGGTAACAATTTATATAATGTCAAAGGTATTTTTTCCTTTATAAAACTAATGAATATCATATTTTCAATATAGGTAACCAATAATGGTTTTAAGTCAAAAGATTTTATAATTTTAGTTGAATAGCCATTGGTTAATTTTATAATCATTAATATTTGAAATAATATATCTTTTTATTTAATTTTTTTTAAAAAAACTATTATATCATACTTTTCTTTGTCATATGAAAATAGATAATGATTTTTATTCATTACTTTTATGTCCTTTTAATCATGAATTTTTCCTTAGATTTATTATACTCAATATGTAATTTTAACACCATGATATAGTATAAATTCATCTCTTAATGAAAAATAATGACATTATGGCATAAAAAATTAAATTCCTAACATGGAAGTTCTAATCATACACATATTTATCCCATTTTTGTGTTTTAAATTAAAAAGATGATGTAAAAAAATTGTTCTACACTTTGATTCAAATGAGGGACCTTCCCAAAATCTCCTTCAATATCAACTATATATAAATTTCATGTATTTCAACCATCTTATATATTTAAAATTGGGGCAACAAAAACTTATTATTTTATCTGTATATTTATTGGAAATTGAAAAATATAAAACTAAGAAATATATAATAATATAAAAATATAAAAATATAAAAATTTACGACTATAATGGAGCAATTTAAAAAATTAATAAAATCATTGTTTTTTAATTACAATAATTTCATGATTACCATATATAAATTTTATCTTATGAATTTGGATAGAGATTCAACAACCCTAAATATTGGTATAAATAATCTTCATAGGGTACTTAAATGTATTGCAGAATATATCTAAAATATTCTTTGGGCTCTTAAAATCTAGTCGAATGACCCAATAATACTAATCCATTCAATAACACCCCAAAATATACATTCCTTAAAAATCATAAAATAAAATTTAGTAATAAAATCACAAAATATATAAAAATAAAAATTTACAAATCATACAATAAGATAACATTCACATTTGTTGAATTAAGAATCAATACCTCATTATACTATTTTATATTTAATAACAACAAATATATGTAATCTAAATATATGTTAAAAACAAATATATTTTTAAAAACTATATTAAAATATTTTTAAATAATATATATATCGAATATCAATTAAACATAATATGTAAAATAATTTAAATATTATATACGACTATTAAAAAAATTTAAATACATATTAAAACTATCATAATTATATATATAATAAAAATATATATATTAATTAACCTTGCCATTACTAAAGTAAATATATTGTATTTTTTTGTCATCTTAAATTAAACTCGATGACACATTCATAATATTTTCAAAAATTAACTAAAATAAAATCAAGCTTTTTAAAACATATAAAATATTTTTCTACTCATAGATTTTATATTTAATTTTACCATTCTAATAATAACATCATTAAAGATCCCCCAAATAAATTACGAATTATATATAAAATTGGTTTTAAACAATTTTATATAATAATATAATCAATTAAATTAATATATTTTCATATTAATAATAAATATTATTCTAATTCCATTTAAACCAAATTACCCCAAATTATTTAACTTGTGGATTGGAAGAAAAAACAACAAATATTTTTGGAGAGAATCATGATATATATATGTATCACTATTATTTTTTCATTTCTCATATGTTTAAGTCATCTATATCTTGTGAGAAGTTATCATTGTTTTCATTTTTGTATTTGGAATAGACACATAATGTCTAGATGATGTCAATGTAACATTTACTATAATCCCACTTTTTCCTTATCCATTATGTACACTCTTTTAATTGTTATCATCATCATCATAAGTAATTTATATCCCCATTAAGTAATCTATGACTAATGGAATACTTGTGCCATTATAAAATGATCTATAATTTCTCTAGAAAATTCAAGTAATCAAAACAGCTACATATGATAAAATAAATTATTTAATGAATGAATCAATTATTTTCCATTAATAA